>JAKEPQ010000773.1:705000-3680000 GCA_024500445.1 Entomyzon cyanotis | reverse complement strand
GGAGAGCAGAGGATGCTGCTGGCAGCGCTCACTGGAAGATGTTTAAAGTACAGAGAAACAGGGGGAGCTCGCTTGGGAATTAATCTAGTAGGATTTATTTTATTTTTATTTTTTTACTGTAGATGGTTTTGGGTCTCTGACTAGCAGAGCAGGGTGTGAGATGTGATAAACCTGCAGGAAAAGGGAGAAAAGGCAGAGCCAGCCTGGCCTGCGGAGCTCCCTCTGCAGATGAAAGAGGAGCCAGGCTCGTCTTGCTTCCCATTTTTCACAAATGGAAATATTTATAGAAATGTCTAATTCCCCAGTGGCCAAGTGCACAGAGACACATCTGCTGGGAGGACAAAAGGCAGCTGGAGCCCTGTGCACACTCATATTTCAGTGGGGTGTGTGCTCCCTGAACACTAAGGGCTCCAGAGACCTCTCCTCACACCCACCAGCACCAGCAGCTCGCCTGGAGGGTGTGAGAGCTTGGGAGTGCCGAAAAGATGAAAAGAAAAGAAAAGAAAAGAAAAGAAAAGAAAAGAAAAGAAAAGAAAAGAAAAGAAAAGAAAAGAAAAGAAAAGAAAAGAAAAGAAAAGAAAAGAAATAAAATAGAATGAAAAGAAACAAAATTAAAAAACCCCAAAATAAAATAAAATAAAATAAAATAAAATAAAATAAAATAAAATAAAATAAAATAAAATAAAATAAAATAATAAAATAGTGGGGGATGGGAGTGAGGAAAGAGCACACATTGATGGTGGAGACAGGTAAATAATTGCTTTTTTGGAATGTATGATTCGCTGTGGGTTCACCACTAGATAAAACAGAGGCCTAGAGGATTTGGAAAGGAATCAATGCAAACACTGAGTGTCACCTGAGCCACTGTAAAAGGCAAGGAATGAGAGGGAAGGTAAGGAATTAGAACCTCTTTGGAGGCACTCAGGCAGGACAGAGAATCTTCCAATGGCTTTGGATTCTGCTCCTTGTGCTCCCATTGCTGCTGAGCTCCCTCCCTGCCCAGGGCCCAGGCTGGGGGATGCTAATGAGGAGCCCAATTAGCACCCAAGGAGCAGCAGTGCCAATCAGCCCTGTGCCAATCAGCCCTGGCACACTCCAGGGCTGGTCCAAGGGCTCACACTGCTCTCACTGCCATGGTCACCTCAGAGAGGGGAGCAGGGGTGTCCCCACAGCCTGCAGCAGGGCTGGGGACACAGCTCTGACCCCTGGATGGGTTGGATCCCTGGCAGGATCCCAGGGAGGGAGAATATGGAATATCCTGAGCTGGAATGGACCAACAAGGATCCTCCAGCCCAACTCCTGCCCCAGCAATCCCACCCTGTGCAGCCCTGGGAGCCCAGAGGGCTCTCTGCCCATTCCCTGGGCAGTGCTCTGCACCCTCTGGGGTGTTCAGAATCTATCAAAAACCCTTGCAAGAGTATTAAAATGGTCTGATGAAAAAGCAGGTTTTTACTGGGAGCTCCCAGCTTATGGACTTATGGACTATGGGCACACTCGGAATCAGATTTCTACAATTTTTATAAATTTAACAAATTATCATATCTAACAAGTATTGTCCAATTAGAAGAGCAGTGGGTTAGGTAATTTGTCCCCTGGGTGCTGCACCTCTGGAGTTTGTCCAGGGCTGCTTTGCTCCACTTCTGGTTGTGTCTTCTCAGATTCTGATTGGAAACCAGAACGTTCTTGTAGGTCCTCTGCTTGAAAATAAGGCTAAACAAGATTTCAGGAATGTACTAGAGCTTGTTACTCTAAAATCTAAGAGAAAGGGCAGGAAAAATACCAGGAGCTGTAACATCATGGATTTATAGCCTCCAAAGCCACAAATAGATGAAAAATATATAAAAGCTGAAATCTTTAGGCATCAGGGGGAAGAATATTTTCCTAATATCCAACCTGACCCAGCTCCAGCCATTCCCTCAGGTCACCAGGGACAAATGCAGCCTGCCAGAGGCAGAAAAAAAAAAACTTGCCAATTCCACAACCAGCAGACTTCCCTGGATGGAAATCCATTCCCTCACTCCTGGATACCCCAGGGAATGTTATCCAGCAGAATGGTTGTGGCACAAACCAACACAAAGGTCTGAGATGGAGCAGAGCAGCAGAATAAACATTTCCTTGCTATTTCATTTTGATTGCAGAAAACCAGCAGGGAAAAAAATGTGCGTGGTGATAATCAGATTATTTATCTTTTCAGATCTTCTTTCAGCCAGCCAGCAAATAATTAGACCCTTGGACAGAACTAGTAAGAAAAAAATTATATATGCCTGTCCTGCTTGGGTGAATAAAATATGTCCTGAAATAGCTGCAGTCTCATGGCTATGGCTCATAGATATCAAGAATACTGGTCTGGGTTAAATCTCTCTTTCTTTTCAATTATTTTTTTCATAAATTAAAACCAAATGACAATAAATCACGCTATAAAAATTAAAGTGTCATTTGCTTTTATCAGGACGAAAATGAAGCTGTACACACGCTGAAGATATAACAAAGGAGCAGAGGGAAATGGGGGAAAAAAAGGCTGATAATGGATTTTTCATAGACTGGTGCAGTTGAGATGAGTCACGAGGTCTGCAGCTGGAACTGGGTCACAGGACTTTGTCAGACTTAATGTTCTGGTCTAGACAATTCAAAATTAGCCCAAACTGAGACTCCTTAGAGACTCCTCAGACCCTGAGGAAAGGAACCACAAACTCTCCTCCACAGCTCCCAGTTCTGGGAGGAACTTCACAGAGTTTTGCACAATCTGGTTGCACTCAGACCACTGATAAAATTCATTGCAATGATAAAAACTGAATTAAAAAGACTGAATTCTTTCTTTCTTTCTTTCTTTCTTTCTTTCTTTCTTTCTTTCTTTCTTTCTTCTCCTTCCTCCTTCCTTCCTCCTTCCTTCCTTCCTTCCTTCCTCCCCCTTCCTTCCTTCCTTCCTTCCTGCTTGCCTGCCTGCCTGCCTGCCTGCCTGCCTGCCTTCCCTCTTTCCCTCTTCCTTTCTCTCTTTCTTTCTCTCTCTCTCTCTTTCTCTTCTTCTCTTTTCCTTCCTTCCTTCCCTCCCTCCCTATTTTTGATCTTTCCACACCTTTCCCCTCCACACCAAGCAGAAGTTGGTGGCACTGATTTGGAGACATTTGGAACATTGACAACCAAATTCCACACATTCTGCATAAAACCTGACAAGTCAGGCCATAAAAACCATGAGCTGGGCTCAGTCCTGGACCTGTGACAGCATCACCAACCCCCAAAACCATCTGGGGTTAGTCCAGACTGCAGCATGACCAGCCTGAGGTGGCAGAGTCTCTCCTTGCAGTGCAGATATTGAATATCCTCTCCAGGAGCAGAGCCCACAGCACCAGGCCATGCTCAGCACGCCTTAGCCTGCTCAGAACTCCAATTATTTTATCCAATAACCCCCTCTCCTCCCACCTGCTGGAGCTCACGAGAGAAGGAGCTATTTCAGCCCTAAAGAGGGTGGCATTTCCACTTTTTTTTACACTTTTGCAAGGCAGTGAGGTGGAATCAAGGGACATCCTGCTGCCTGAAGGAGGTGGTGTAACCAACCAGAAGAAACAGGGAGAGCAAATTGCATCTCCTGGCTCCACAGTGGGCAGAAATTTATTTATTCTTATTATCCAGACAGAGCTGAGCTGCCTGAATCCTCTGCCTGCCTCTGCCCTGTGCAGCAATATCAGCAGAAAGAATGATGAAAACATAATGGGGAAGCAATGAAATATGACCAGAGCCTTGTAATGATGAAATATAATGACTCCTAATGAAGCAGAGGTGGAGGGGGAAAAAACCCCTCAATTCGTGTGAAACACAAATAAGAGACAGGAAGGGGGAGTGAGGGAGAGGAGAAAGGAAGCAGCAGCTGGAATTGACTTTTAACTTTTCCACTTAGTGTTTTAAAACCAAAAAGCAATTACTGCCAGGCTGGCATTGCCTTTCTGCACGTTAATTTCCTATTATGAATAAAATTAATGAGTTTAGCAATCTCCTCGTCCTCGCAGAGTTGTGCTCTCCATTATTGGTGTTAAGAATCCGCCAGGGACTCCAACTGCAAAGCTCAGTGCCACGGCCTGGTTTTGTGAAGTTTAAACAAAGGGAAACAGAGATAAGGTGGGGATGGAGATTCCAAAAAAAAGGGGAAGTGATAACAGGGCTTGAGCTGAGTGAAGAGTGAAGGTTGTTCTGTATTCACTGACCCCTGTGGTTCCAAGGGCCTGAATTCCCTGAATTCCCTGAATTCCCAATTCCCCTGGTTCCTGCTGATGGGAATTCTTGTACTTTTTGCCCACTGGAATTTGGGAACCAAGGGCAAACCATCCCAAATCTTGCCTGGCAGATTTGGAAAGGAGGCAGAGCAGGAATATCTCACTGTCTCATCTCTGCTTTCCACTTGGGAACCAGGAGGGGACACAGCCATGGCTTAAGTGGCACTTGGGTGGCATTGGAGAGAAATTCTTCTGGAGAGTCCCACGAGTGAAAAACCATGGATTCACCAGGGAAACCTGGCTGAGATGGCAGCAAGACCTGAAATAAGAGTTACAAAAGAGGCTGCGAGATTTCTACTGATGCCATGCTGGGAGGGATCTGCAATCACAGCTTGGCATCCCTGCCAGAACTCCTTTTCCAGAGGGTGACCCTCCCTCAGAGCAGCTGGAGAGGTTTGGGAGAGGTTTGGGAGAGGTTTGGGAGAGGTTTAAGGGAGGTTTAGGATGCTGTGTCTCTGCCTCAGAGCACAGAACAGCTCACAGCTGCAAGATCCTTCATTAAATAGGATTTCCCTTGCAGCCTCCTCTCAAAACTCGGGCAGGATGAAGATCTGAACACTCGAGCTGCTCTGGCTGTGCACAAGGACTGGGCTCTCTAAACATCCTCAGAACAAGACTTTTAACCCAATTTTAGTGTCAGCAGCATGGCAGTGTCCTTAACTGTGGTGTCCTCAGCACAGTTTACCTCCATGAAGGGAGCAAGCAGAGCACAGATCCTTCATGGATCACAGCACACAAACACATTTTCTGTCCAATCCCTTCTGGGCAGAGGACTCCTGATGTAAAAAGCCCAAGTTCACCAGGCAGTGGCAGGTTTAAGTCACCTCCTTTGTCCTCTCGGCACATTTGCATTTAAAACCTATAATAAAAACTCTGAGAGGGGAGCTTTAATAAAAACATTTTTTACATTTGTTTGAGATGCTTTTATTGTGCTTTCTGCATGCATTAAAGGAGTCCTGATGCTCTCAAACACTTTTTTTTTTCTTTCAGACAAATTGTCTTCTTCTCTCAGCTCTGTTATTTCCTAATGGTATGGAAATTTCACAGCCTCCCAGATGCCAGACTGCCAAATGTCACCTTCTCCAGGCTGGAGAAAAACAGCTGGATAAATCCTGAATAAATCTGGAATAAAACCTGAATAAATCCAGATTGGCCCTGACTGGTGGTGGTGGGGCAATGGCATCAACTGGATTTGCTGAGGCTCAATCCCAGTGTGAACAGAGAGCTCTTGACACCCAGAAATCCCCACTCCCCTCCACTGTTTCCTGCTGGAAATGGAACAATTTCTGAGCTGCAGAGCCCAGAGTGGGAGGTTTGAGGCACCTGATGGTACAAGGTGTGGATGAGCATTTGCTCCCCTCCTGCAGAGGATTTCAGCTGCCACACCTCCACCTTTCAGCAGCTCTGATCTACTGATGAAACTGTTTAAAGCTCACAAAACCTCCACTTCCATGGACATCTCTGCTGGAAAAGGAATTTTCCTTCTCCCCTGGGTAAGCAGAGTTCTCAGGGAGCCATCAGACAGGAGGCAAGATGAGAGTTGGGTCTCAGCCATTGGAAATCAAAATACAGTGCCCAGGAAGGCTCTGCTTTCCCCAGGAAAACAGAAGGAGCCACAAGTCAGCTGCTGCCCAGGTGGATCATGCCAGAGGCTGTAGCTCCCTGGTGTACTGCTCTGCAAAGAACCAAGAGACTGTAAAAAAAATATTGGTCCAAATGGCCCAAAGTATCCATGGAGAAGTTTGGCTACACAGAAGAAATTAAAAAAAAATTAAAAAGAACCCCCACTATATCTATAGCTATCTATATCTATCTATCTCTATCTATATATCTATATATCTATATACCTATATCTATATCTATATCTATCTATCTATATCATCTATATCTATATCTATATCATCTATATCTATATCTATCTATATCATTTATATATATCTATATCTATCTATATCTATATCTAATCTATATCTATATCTATATTTATATCTATCTATATCTATCTATATCTATATCTATCTATATCTATATCTATATCTATATCTATATCTATATCTATATCTATATCTATATCTATATCCATATCTATATCTATATCTATATCTATATCATCTATCTATAATCTATATCTATATCATCTGTATCTGTCTATATATCTATATCTATCATCTATCTATATCTATCTATATCTATATCACGTGGGAAGAAGAATAATAAAGCCTTACAGTACACTCTTGTTCTTTTCCATTCCCAGAGGTCAAATGCTACTTTTCTTCCCGAAAATGCCATCAAGTGCAGCCACCAGGACACATCAAGCTTTTAGTACCACTTGGGTTTCAGACAGGATGCCAGAAGTGCACAGAGATATTCAGCATTTAATCCTGTGCAGCAAAAGTTTGTCCTAAATGCTCTTGTGATTCTGGACTGGAATGGAAATGAGGAATTCAACACAATTTGCATGTTTGTGTTCCTTAGGGTCAGCCCAAAAATCCCTAATGATGATAAATTAATACAGAGGATTCTGCTGTGCTCATCAGGGGACTTCTGAAACATTGCAAAGCAGAGCAAAATTAACTCCATCCCCTAGAAATATTCCCATCCTCTGGAGTTTTCATTCCACCCAACCCACATTAAAGAAGAATTCTGTATTTCTAAGAAGAGCCTGAGTTTGGAAAATGAGGATTTCAACTCAAAGGGAAGTGTGGAAGGAGTTTTAGTGCCCAGGTGCTCTTCCTGTGAATGGATCTCGTGCCTCATCCTGCCTTTTTTAGGGAAAAAAGTCTGATTTTCTCTCACTCTGTAGCTTCTTTACACTTGAGGGGGCTGAGATTTGGTCTGGCTGCAATTTAGAGCAATTTTAAACCCTATTACCCCCTCAGCATGGTGCTGTATAAACCCAAGGCAGGGCCTTTAATTTTGTAGACAAAGGTATTATTTGAGCTCCTTTCATGGCCTAATTATTACTTAGCAAATATCATGTTGTGATGAGTATTTATGGATAATTCTCAGATAATGCCTAATTATATGGTTAATTCTCATAATGATGGGAAAGCCTTAAATATTCAGAGTCCAGATTTTTTAGGCTATCTCAGAACTCCTTATATTTCAAAGCACTTGTAAGTGGAGGATTTATGGGATTTTTTTTTTTTTTTTTACTCTTTCTAGCATGTAAAACAGCTTCTGCTACAATATCTCCCACTGCTCACTGGAATTTGGATTCACAGGTAGGCTTGGACAGCTTTGAACTCCTGAGTGACCTGACACAGCTCTAAACCTGATTAACTGGCCAGATAGCCTGAGCCTGGGGATAATTTGTGTGAGTGAGCAGACAGACCTTTCAGGGAATGAACTCCCAGGGGAACATGGGCTTTGCTAAATGCAGAGCGAGGCTTGACTCCACTGAAATCTCTCATTTTCAAACACATGGTGGGCCAGGCAGGGCATGGAGAGGAGAAGGGGGTGCTGGGAGGGATTGAGTTCTGTTTCCCTCAGTCCTTGTGGATTTATTGCTGTTCTTGCTGTGGTCACTTTGCTGTCCTGCTGGGAGCTGCAGGATGTCCAGGGTGTCCCAGGAGTGTCCCAGGCCAGGCTGGCTGGAGCTCTGAGCCAGCTGGGCTACTGAAGGTACTGTGTGGCTGCACAGGGCTTTCTTGAGAACTTCTTCTTTCTCATGCAAGCTATGAAAACAACAAGATAATGGTTGGACACTTGTTGTTTTTCTTGATCTGTTTGGATTCAAGACAGAGCTTGTTTGGAATTGGGTGTTGCAGGACTTCAGGGGGTGGGTGACCACTGTCTGATCACCTATGGGTTTTTACCACATACAAAGAGAAATTACAACAATGAATTCTTGCTGCGTCTCACTAGAGTGAGTTCGTGTGTCGCTGTTGAGCTGCTAGCAGAGAAAGAAGATCCAGGTTCAAAGTGTGGCATCAAGAAGAAACTTTTATTATTTAATTCCAACTTATATAGACTTTTCAAAGGTCACCCAGATTGGTCAGTTCGAAGCCTTCCCCTAGGCCTGACTGGCCAGGCCTGAACTGTCCATATCTTGAGAAACTGTTTTTAATAACATCCAAAATTTATCTTTGTTTATAAAACACAGGAAGAAGAGAGAAAAGAACTCTGACGGGAAAGGTCTGTGCTAGCCACATTCATGTGCTCTGTTCTGGGTACAGCAGTGACATCCCTGCCCATGGCAAGGGTTTGGAATTGATTTTTAGGGTTCCTCCCAACCCAGACCAGGCTGGGATTGTGCCAGCTGTGTTTGCTGTGCGCTGGAGCAGAGCTGAGCCCTGACCTCCAGCACTGCTGCACTTCATTCATTAAACCTCCCGTGACAGCCTGGGCAGCCCCGAATGAAGTTGAGTTTTATCAGGTAACAAACAAGCTCTTGGCCTCCTGGACTGGAATGTGAGTCAATCCCTCTCCCAGCTGAGACTGGAGACATAATGATTAATTCACTGCTGGCTGCCTGGGTAAATGGCTACATAAATACAGAAGAAATGGTGCCTAGACAAGACAATCAGACACTGCAATCTGGGAAGACAAGAGACACAGAGATACCTGGAGAAAGGGGGGCAGGAGATTGTCAGAAGTGCTCTGAACGGAGCAAAAGTGCTGTCAGGGAGCAGCAGCGAGTATTTAAGGGAGAACAAAATATGTTCAGAGCAGTCCTGAACCTCCCTCCTAAATTTGGCAACTTGACTGCAGCTAAATCTCTGTGTTTTATCATTATTGGTGACCCTGATCCTGTGAACACAAAGAGGTGGGCAAGGCCAGAGCTTTGGTGGCTGTTTTTGTCACCTCCTGGTGTTTTTGCCACCTGGGCACTGCAGGGCAGGTGGGACAATGTGGGTGTCACACTGAATTTGGAGCTGGAAAAGCCTTGGTTCCACTGGCAGCACCACCTTCTACTCCAGCATCTCCCTATCTCTCAGCCTTGATTTACCCCTGGAAAATGAGTTTAACAGACTTCTTCCCAAAGTAGTCTCAATTAATTAGCATTTGCAAAATTGCTCTCTGAGATTCCCAGATGAAAGCCTGGCCTGGAATGGCAACTTGCTAATGATAATTAATAGTTGTTCATGGTCTCTTTGCAGGATTTCAAATGATTTTCCGAGGGGAAGGCAGGAGGGATGGAGGCTCTCAAGGCAGAGATCACTGGAAAGCCCTGGACAGCCATACCTTCCCGGCTGCTCCAGCATTATCAGGGAGAGCTGACCTCACTTCTGAGCAGGGGAATGAAGGAAATAAAAGCCCCAGGTGCTCCTGAATTCACCACAAATCCCTGCTGGGGAGTGGGGCAGGAGGGAATGAGCAGGGCTGTTCCATCTCCCTCTTCAATGGATGCAAAGTCAGCCCTAATTAAACAGATGTTCTTAATAATACTCTGACAACTGTCCCTGCTTTAATTTGCTTCCCAGTGAAGATTAATATAACAACACAACACTGCTTTACAAGGGGAGGAAAGAGAGCTGAGCTAATAAAAAGCAGTAGCTTACATGGTATATTATTGCTTTTCTTTCTGCTTGTCTAGCGAATATTTACCTCCTCTGGGAGCAGTTTCCATATTTATTTGATCTCTCCTCCCAGCTAGAGCTGACTCTGTGGTACATTGCAAGAGGATTAATGCTGGGGCTGAGGGTGCACAGGCATGTCAGGGGTCTCCATGGAGATCCTCCAGCCTCAGGGAAGATCCCGGTGGTGCTGGAGGTGTTAACCACCAGCAGGGATGAATTCCAGCCTCACGGAGCAGGAAACTCCTGGAGCAGCAGCAGGAAGGTGGGAGGTGGTTTTCAGGCTGGTCCTTGGAGCAAAGCAGGAGTTTGGCAGCACAAGAGCGAGAGAAGAAACCATTCCTGAGAGAAACCATTCCTTCCTCCTGGGCAGGCATCAGGGCTTCTGTGCTCACACTGCATTCACAGATTGGCACTGAATTAGTTAAAAATGAGAACAGCTGGACTGCTGCACCTCCTTCCCTCTGGTCAGGCTGTCCCATCACCTCTGTGACCATCCTGAGCATGGAATAACCCCAGGGGTGTGGAGAACCCAAATCCCCATCCAGCATCACACCCACCCCTCAGGGCAGTGTGTGACACAATCCTGGGGCAGCATGTTAAACTGATCCTCCCGAGTCACTCTTCACTTTGATAATAACTCAGAGTAGGCTTGTTAAATATTAAATCATCCCTGGCTGAGCAACATCTGTGTTTGCCCAGTTTGAATTACACAGCAGGAAAGAAACCAAGCTCTTCCAAGCAGGAGGAGCTGTCTCCAGGATCCAGAGGTGAGTCTGGATTTTTTCTGTTCAGATCATTCAAAAGGGGATCTTTCCACAAACAGGAACAGACTACTCCTCTTTTAAAAATAAATTCATGGCTGAATATGACGTCTCACATCTCACTCAGCATCTTCTAATATTCTGTGTGGGCCTGAGAAGAAAGAGGGAGAGTTGTCTCCTTCTGGATGGATTGTTATGCACACCCAGGTTATTGAGGCAGCCTGGTTTTGCTGCCCAGTGCCTGAACTGGAATAGGCTGGAGAGATGATTTGGCACCTCTGCAAACCCTTCCACATCAGCTGCTTCCCCAGGCTGCTCCTGGAGATCCTCCTGGCTGATTTAATCTGGGTTTAGCTGGAGTTTAGCTTTAGCCACAATCCTGGGCTGCAGCTCTGCACCTCCCAAATCAGACAGGAGAAGAACTCCTGGCAGTGTCTGTGGCACAGAGCTTTGCTCCCACACTTTGTTACCCACTGCTCAGCTATTTAATAGTTGAAAGCTCGATTTGTTTTGCAATCTGTGAAGCTGTTTATGGTGCAGAAGCCCTCAGACAATGAGCTAAAGGAAAGAGCAGGAGCTGGCAGCTGTATCCATTGCCCTTTGTTGGGATTAATGAGCCTTGTTTGCTTTCTGCCTCGTCCCAGCTCTCTGAAATGTCACATGTCACCCAGAGAGCCTGGCTGAAATCACATCATCAACCTGCTCCACATCCTCCCCTAAACCTGTGTGGCTTCATCCCACTCCTGACTTCCTTTTCCCCCACGGACCTCGAAATGAAGCCTCAAAATATTTTGCACGCTGAGGACTGAAATTAGGCATTCTGAGTGGTAATGGATCATTACACTTGCAGCATTTCTGGAGCTGTTTCTCTTGATGGAACGAGCAGCACACAAAGCTCCAGCATGGCTGAGATGATTCAAAGCTCTCCAGACCTTTGCAGCTCAGAGGTTCCTTTGGTCTCTGCTCTCAAACAGGGACAAAGCTGTGTGTGTCTGCTGGAATTACCGTGGAGAAACTGATGGATGCTCCAGGCTTGGAGCAGCCTGGCCTCGTTCTTGGCAATTCCCTCTCACTGCTGCAGGCTCCCTGCTCATCCAGGAGCTCTTCCCAACACTCCCCACCAGCAGCAGCTCCAAATTTCCCATTCCAATGCCTAAAGGTGTCTCAGCTCTGATATCCTGGGTTCAGTGAGGAAAAGGAGCTTCAAACACCCACCCCAAGCCCCCAAGCCCCTACACACCTCAGCCCTGTGCCTGGAAAAGAGGCAATCCAGGATTGCAGAACTGAATTATTCAGTTGCCACCTAAATCAGGGGGTTGGAGTGCTCTCTGCACAGCAACAAGCCTGGCCAAAGGTGAATGACGGAATGTCCCTGTCACTTCCCATTCACAGATGGGAATTTTTTCCTGATTTCCATGCTTTTTCCTGATTTCCCTGCTTTTTTCCTGCTCCCAGCATCCCCCTGCCTCTGCAGCCAGGCTGAGTCAGAGCCTGCAGGAGCTCAGCCCCTCGGGGAGGTTGAATCACAGCCTCCCACTCTCCCCAGCACCCAGAGCTCTCAGCCAACGCTGCAACCCAGCTCTGGGCTCTTTACCTCCACGGGAGGGAAGGTCTGAACCAGCCCCTCATCCCCTGTTTTTAGCAACATTTGAATTCCTGTCTCCCTCCAGATAATTGTCCTATTTCTCCACGTGGGCTGAGTCATTCCAGCCTCTCCTGTCAGAGGTGGGGTGGCCCTGAGTGCTCATGGGGATCCCATCCTGCCACCAGGGATGCTCTGCGTGCCCGGAAAGGGATCAGGCAGGAAAAATGGAGAGGGATTTTTGATGTGAGCTCTACAGGACGTGAGAGAATGGTTTCAAACTGGCACAGAGTAGGGTTAAATGGGAAATTAGGGAAAAATTCTTCTCTGTGAGGGTGGTGATGCCCTGGCTCAGGGTGCCCAGAGATCCCTGGCTGCCCCTGGATCCCTGGAAGTGTCCAAGTTAGGCTGGAGCACCCTGGGACAGTGGAAGGTGTCCCAGGTGGAACAGATGAGCTTTAAGGTCCTTTCCAACCCCAAACATCCCGGGATTTTGGGATCAGCCCTGCGTTCCATGAGGAATGAAGTTCCACATTAACAGCCTGGGTGAGCATTCCAGCAGGGAAAAGACAGGGATCAATCGCAGAGACTCAGAACTGAGGGAAAACCCTAAAATTGCTCAGCCATGCATTCTAACTCTGCTAGGGGATGCTGGTAAAGAGCAGTCACATCTCTAAGTTAATCAAGGGCCTCAAAGAGTTTTACAGGGATAAATAAATCCAATTCCTCTAATCCCAGGAAGATCCCCCAGATCCTCAGTGCCACACTGGGCTGTTTCTCTTTCCCATGCAAGTCCCTTCCAGCCCCTCCAGGTGTGGGATCAGCGTGGTCACTGTGAATTCACTCAGCCTTTTTAGCTGATACTGAGACAGAGTTCTGCAGAGCACTGGTTCCATCCCAGCATTATTCAATTAGCCCATTTTGCTGATTGCCATCTGGGTCACTGTTGTCAGGGTTACAGCTGCCTCGGCTCTCACCCAGAGATCAGATTTGAAAATACACCTGGGGACAGGGGGATATTAAAAAATAACAGAGCTTCAGTGTAACATGATTTCCAAACATTCCCACGGCTGCTTGGCTGATCCCAGAGTGAAGTTCAGCTCATTAATTTAGAGCACCTCAAGTGAAGTTAAAATAAAAACGCATTTTGCTGTGATCTCTGCACTGGCAGTGGGTGTGGGAAGCAGAGAAGGGTGGCCTGGATAACTTTGCCTGTTTATAGAGAATTATACACTATAATTCACACAGATCTAATGATCCTGAGGGATTGAGTCTGCCTGTGCAAGAGTGAGTGTGGAAACACCACATCTGGAGGATCTGTGGGAGAAAGAGAGAAAGAGAGAGTGAAAGAAAGAGAGAAAGAGAGAGAAAGAGAGAAAGAAAGGAGAAAAAGAGAGAGAGAGAGAGAAAGAGAGAGGAAGGAAGGAGAGGGAGGAAAAGAAAAGAAAAGAAAAGAAAAGAAAAGAAAAGAAAAGAAAAGAAAAGAAAAGAAAAGAAAAGAAAAGAAAAGAAAAGAAAAGAAAAGAAAGAAAGAAAAGAAAAGAAAAGAAAAGAGAAAAAAGAGAAGAGAAGAGAAGAGAAAAGAAAGACCTTAATATTTATACTTTAAATATTACTGCTTGTGAACTTGGGATTCTGTGTCTGACTCCAACAAGACAGCACTGCCCACAACAGCCTGGGTGTTGTTGGAAAGATTTAACCTGCAGGATTCTCTTTGTAAAATCATGACAATTAATGTGAGTGCAACAAGACGGGACAGGAAAGAGTGAACTGGCTCAGCACGAGGAAGAGAGTGCCCTGGCTGCTGTGAATTTGGGATTGTGTGGCTGCAGGCCCAGGGGTGACTGTGCAGCTGTGGAGCAGCAGCTCCAGGAGGTCAGT
The DNA here is from genome assembly GCA_024500445.1 of Entomyzon cyanotis. Lineage (NCBI taxonomy): Eukaryota > Metazoa > Chordata > Aves > Passeriformes > Meliphagidae > Entomyzon > Entomyzon cyanotis. The sequence continues at coordinate 3,665,989 of JAKEPQ010000773.1, read as the reverse complement.
TTGGGACAAAGCAGTTTCAAAAAGAGGGTGTCAGGAGGCCAGAGCTGCAGGTGACAGGGCAGTGCCACCACCTCAGCTGCAGCCCCAATAACCCTGTGTCACACCAGAACAAAGGGCTGACCTCACGTCACCCTCAGCCTGGGGCCACAGCAGGCTGTGTGGCACTGTGATGTGATGGTGTGGCACTCCAGAGCTTCCAGACGAGCTGTTGGTTTGCTAAAAAGCCTAAATCTTCTTTTCCACAGAGTTTAGCACTGGCCTGAAGCTCCCAAGGTGGGAGCAAAGCCATCAATCCCAGCCTGGAGGGCAGCAAAGGCTTGGGGAGGTCAGTGGGCAGCCAGGGATGAACAGGGCTGAGCTGCTGACCTGGCAGGGAGGAAACTGCTCCAACAAATGCATCATGGAGTGATGGAAACTCATCCCTATTTCCCTTCCAAGGAGAGATCCAGCCAGACATTCACTGCCCTAGGAGAGAGCCTCCTTCCCTGGCTGCAGAGGCATGAGCCAAACCCATAATTGGAGATAGAGCAGGAATAATAAATGCCAATTAGGTGGCATTTTCCAAGCCTCCAGTGCTGCCTGGCTGGGCTTTGGAACCAATTTTCACTCCAACAGAAGTGGACAAACACGGAGCATGTGTGAGCTCTCCCATCAGTTAATTCCTCTGGTATCCTTCCCTGCTGTTAGAATTTCACACTCCAGGAAAAACTGGTCCTGTGCATTTAATCTTTGGGGTGAGTGTGGCTAGCACAGGTCTTTCCCATGAGAACTTTCTCCTGTGTTTTATAAACAAAGATAAAGTTTGGATGTTATTAAAAACAGTGTCTCGAGATTTGGACAGTTCAGGCCTGGCCAATCAGGCCTAGGGGGAGGTTTCTGACTGACCAATCTGGGTGACCTCTGAAAAGTCTATATAGGTTGGAATCAAAATAATAAAGCACTTTTTCTATGCCACGCTGAGAATCCAGGATTTCTTCTCGGCTCAACAGTGACAGGGTGAGGACAAAATTCCAGCTGATGTGACAGCCCATTGTCACTGGTGCCACTGGGGATCAGCCCATGGTGTAAGGAATGACCCAGCAGCATTCCAGCAGTGCTTCCAGGAGGAATTCCACGAGCATTCCCCTGCAGATGGGGTCCTAGAGCAGCATGTCCTCCTGGGAGCAAAGGGATAATCCCATTTCCCAGCAGCTCTGGGCAGCAGGAATTGCTGGGGGATGGCCCAGAGATGAGCCCAGCCTCTGAGTGATCTCTCTCTCCTGCACAAAAACCTGAATACAGCAAGTTCCACCTTGGTAGGATGTGACAGCTCCTTAGGGATGATGCTCCCCAAACGGGCTGAGATAGGAAGTGAAAGGAGCTGTGATTCCTGCAGAGCCGAGGGGAGTGCAGATAGCAGGAATGTCAGCCTGCAGATGAACTCTTCCCACATCACACAGGCAGTTTTTCACCCAGCGAGTGGCAGTGACTGATACACCCTCTGTGCTCACCCAAGGGCCTCATCAGAGCCACTCCACACATCATTCCTATCCAGCAGCTCCTTCCCAGCCCTACAGAAGTGTTTTATTCAAGAAGTCCCACCCTAAATGCTGATCAAACCCATCCTGCTCAGCTCCATAGCAGCAGCTCCATTAAAAATCTGTCTCAGGCATCAGTTTTGCCTTCCTCTCTCCCCTGTCATGAGCTCATCAGTAAACAGCTAAGCAGCAACTTGATTAAAAATGTGAAAAATACCGATTTTCTCCCTTCCAGATTTAATGCAGAGCTGTTTTAAGCTCCTTCCCACAACAGGTTTTCACGACTTGTTGGTTGGAATCACTCACACAGAACGCCGTCTATCCAAACACAAGCTGTGCTGCCCAGTTCAATTTCTGTTCCTCCCACCAACACATCAATTTATCTCAGCATTCCAGCATCTTTTCAATGATTTTAATACCTGGCAGAGATTTATGCAGGGGTGACTCATGGTCAAGTATCAACAAGCAATTTGGAAGCAGCGTTTCCAAAGGGATCCTTGGAGGAGGCAGAGATCTCAGTTTATGAGGGTTTGATTTCTACCCTTCACAAATAATAATAATTAAAAAAACCCACGATTAGCAGATGCAGAACTGAAGGTGGAATAGCTCAAAAGCTGTTGGAAACACAGAGAACTAATGCCTGTCTCTCTGTGCACAAACATCCTCCAAGGAGGGCACCTAATGCATTTATTTGTGGGTTTTTTTCCCCTACTGCTGCCAAAACCTCTTCACTCCCTCGCTGTTCTGACCATGTATGACTAATGTACAGAGGTTTGGGAGCCTCCAGGACAGATCCCTGCAGCAAACACTGCCTATCTGACCACAGAATTTAATGAAAACTCGCTGGAACAAAATGTTTCTGAGATGAGCATTCGAGGGGCTGCCAGTGCCCTGATAATGATAAAAGAAATCATGTCCATGTTGGGTTTTCTCTTCTCCTTTGAAATGTAATCCCGGGGCTGTGTGTAAGGAAGTGATTGTGTTTGAAAAAGAGAAATGGGGCCATGTAAGAGCAAGCTTGGAGCAGCTCTGGGCACGGGCAGAGGAGGTTTGGAGTGTGAGGCAGAGAAAAGGATTGGCAGGGAGAGACAGGAGACAAAAGGTGGGGAAGGAGGAATGCACACAATGGAATAATATGGCAGATGGAGGGATGGAGGGAGAGAACAAGAGAAAATAAATATTACAGAGTTGTCTGCACTCATCTGTATACAAATATATATATATTTACACACCCACACTTGGTTTTTCTCTCCCCATCTGTCTCTATGGCCAAACCACTGCCCTGTCCTTTCTCCTCTAAACTCCTTCCTTCCCCACCCTCCTCCCTTTCTAAACTTGCTCTTCCAGTGTCTCTCTGCTGCCAGTAGAAGTTCCTCCTTCTTTCTCCCATGCAATCCATCACCAACCACATTTAGGACTCTCCGGACACAATGAAATTCCAGTTCCCTGGTACATAAATAATCCCTTTTCATGTAATCTCAGGATTATTCATTTCAAAGGGAGGGCAGCAAATGTGTCGATTTTTTATAAATGCTGGCATTTTAAAAATAAATGAATGGGGTGCAACAGGACTTTATTAAAATACAAAGAGATTAGCAAGGTCTCATTCCCTTCAATTATTAACAATGTACTTGTTCTCCAGAAAAGTACCCATGAAAATTTAAAACAGATGAAAATGGTTGTTCACTTAAAACCGCTCTGTTAATCTGTGAGAAATGTTTTATTCAAGGGCATTAAATGAATACTGCAAGGTTTGATATGAGATAATCCATCATTCATGTGGCACAAACATGGGGATCGATAAAGTGCTGTGTCAAGAGGAGAGGAGAACATGGCATCTTCGGAGGATTTCTGCACAGGAGGCTTGTTTCAATTCATGGGATGGCCAAAATCAATAGGAAGTCATAGATTTTACAAACTGGATGCCTTTTTGTTTTTCCATTTATTACTCTGCAGTCTCGGCTCACACTCCGAGGCTGATAAAGGAAAAAAAAACTCCTTTTCCCAAAAGCTTTGGTACAAATTCCCACCAAAGGCAAGGAGACAGATTTTGGCACTGAGTTTAGGGATGACCAAATCACTGGGGGGTTTAGGATAATCACTGCAAAATGAGCCCAACAGAGAAACCTGGGGGTGGATTACATGTTGTATTTTATTTCACCCCAAAATCAAGCTGAAATGAAGATTAAAAGCTTTATCCTGGGTGTCCCTGGAAGGTACAAGGAGAGGTCTGGGCAGGATGGTGCTGCTGTTGAACCAAATGGGGTTAGGGCTTGAACTCCACCCTGAACCACTTTGTTTTTATTGCTTTCACCGTTTGCACCAGAGCAGGGTCAACAGAGACTCACCACGTGGATGTTCCTTTTGTTCCGAGGACAAATCACCCCAAACAAGCACAAAAAAAGCCAAAACAGGGGAGAGAGAGGAAATCCATATAAAAGGGAAGTGTTGTACCAGCTGAGCTGTGAGCACAAGGGATTCTTTCACCCCAGCGTGATTATTTTTGACACCACCAGACAAAAGAATTCCTGTAAAACATCATCTCCTTCCGATGTAAATGAGAAGCGCTCAGGAAAAGATGTGCCAGGAGCCAGAATAAGCTCAGGGGCTGGAAGATGGAATCAGAGGGTGGAATTAGAGGGTGGAATCATCCACTGGATCCTCACCTCCTTCCTCCCCGAGCTCTGCAGAGACTGAGCTTCCCAAGGTGAGGTTAGGGAGGAGCCAGGCTGCTGATCTCTGCACAAATTGGTTTTCTCTCTCAGGATGAGGCACTGAGCTGATGAGAGTCCTTTCTCCACGTTCCTAATGAGCAGGGCTGCGAGGGAGAAGCACCAGGCTGCAGTGAGCGGCCAGAGGGAATCCCAAGCAGGGCTGGGACTCCTTTATCTTCTTCTTTTATCTTTTACCTTCTCCACCAAAGTGGACATTCCGGAGAATTCCTAGGGCCACTGCAGCCAGGCTGCCCTCACTGTAAGCCCAGGGAAATAAGAATTAAACAGAGAGGAGAGAGCCAGTCTGTGCTTAAACAACAAGGCAGGTAACTGAAATACAATTAATATGCAAGAAAAGTCCATCTCTCGTCATATCTCTCTGGAACTAATGATGGAAAAGCAACTGTTGTGTCAAAAGCTGAAGGAGCCGTGAAGGAAGATGATAATCCATCCTGTGATTCTGTGATGAAAATTGTTTTCTCTCTGGGTTAGCCTGATTGGAGAGGTTTGCCAATCTGACCTTCCACAGCTCTTCACACATGGAATAATTCCCTCCTGGTGCACAACAGCCCAGATATGTGGTGTAAGTGCAAAAGTTAGGGAATTACTTCCAGGGAAAACGGAAATTCTTTGCCAGTTTCTCTGGCTCAATGCTGAAACTGCTCAGAATTATTCGGAGAGGAGAGGAGAGGAGAGGAGAGGAGAGGAGAGGAGAGGAGAGGAGAGGAGAGGAGAGGAGAGGAGAGGAGAGGAGAGGAGAGGAGAGGAGAGGAGAGGAGAGGAGAGGAGAGGAGAGAGAGAAGAGAAGAGAGGAGAGGAGAGGAGAGGGAGAGGAGAGGAGAGGAGAGGAGAGGAGAGGAGAGGAGAGGAGAGGAGAGGAGAGGAGAGAGGAGAGGAGAGGAGAGGAGAGGAGAGGAGAAGAGAAGAGAGGAGAGGAGAGGAGAGGAGAGGAGAGGAGAGGAGAGGAGAGGAGAGGAGAGGAGAGGAGAGGAGAGGAGAGGAGAGGAGAGAGGAGAGGAGAGGAGAGGAGAGGAGAGGGAGAGGAGAGGAGAGGAGAGGAGAGGAGAGGAGAGGAGAGGAGAGAGGAGAGGAGAGGAGAGAAGAGAGGAGAGGAGAAGAGAAGAGAAGAGAAGAGAAGAGAAGAGAAGAGAAGAGAAGAGAAGAGAAGAGAAGAGAAGAGAAGAGAGGAGAGGAGAGGAGAGGGAGAGGAGAGGAGAGGAGAGGAGAGGAGGAGAGGAGAGGAGAGGAGAGGAGAGGAGAAGAGAAGAGAAGAGAAGAGAAGAGAAGAGAAGAGAAGAGAAGAGAAGAGAAGAGAAGAGAAGAGAAGAGAAGAGAAGAGAAGAGAAGAGAAGAGAAGAGAGACGAGAAGAGAAGAGAAGAGAGAAGAGAAGAGAGAAGAGAGAAGAGAAGAGGAAGAGAAGAGCTCAAAGTGCACAGAGTTTTCAAGTGTCTGCAGCAGCTCCTGTGGTTGATTAAAGGAGTGTTCACGTTAATCATATCTGGTGCTTAATGAACTAACACAAATTGCATCAAGCAGGGAGACTTTTATGAGAGATGCTTCCCCATGGGACAAAGCTCTGTGAGGAAAATAAAGGCAAAAGGACGATCTGAGATGCCCATCCTTCACTGCATGACAGGTCTGGGAAGGGTAAAATTAACACAGTGTCTTGAAGCTACCAGTGAAATTCTTATTACTTATTACCTTCTTCTGGGGGGAAAGACAACACAGGCTGGGAAATCAGAGAAAAATATAGACAAAAATAAGGAAAATATAACCCAAGAACAGTGTAAGCAGCATAGGAATGCCCCTTTATCACCTTTTCTTCACACACACAGAGAATCCTTGCTCTGGGGAGGGTTGGTCACCTTGTAAAGAATCATTTCCAACCAACCAGTGAACGCTGGTTTTCACCCTGACCTTCCATCACCCCTGCTCTGCTCATTGCCAGCCTATTCCTGGCTCTGTTCCACCTCCCGGCACGGATTTGGATAAATTTGTTCCATTTTCTCCATGCCTCAGCTTCCTTTCAGTACCATTTAACAAGCTGAAATCGCTGCTCCGCGAGCAGGACTTTGAAATTCCTGGATGAAAGGGAAGGATGAGGCTTGCTCCTGCTATAAAAGATGACCAAATTTGTGAATGAATAAACCTAGGGTCAGATAACACATTACAAATACACTTGTAAGAGATAATGGAGCATTTATTTATAGAGCCATCAGAAAGCCAGACCTGGGCTTCTTGTAAATGGAAGCAACAGTCCATTTCTTTGGGCTCTGGGCCAGTTCATACAAAGGCTGACACATTATTAAAGCCAGAATAGGTCTATTTTCCATTTCTCAAGGCTGGCTTTTTCATTACCATATGTTTCTGCTTCTCTGTCTAGGTTTTCTTTTCCTTTTTTTTTTTTTTTTGCAGAGCTCTGATACGGTTCTGCAATCTATTCCCGGGTTCATCAGCCACAAAATCTGATCCTGGAAGGATCAGAGAGAATTTCTCATGCTTCTTGTCCCCTTCACACAGGCTTTGCTTGTCGATTTTTACCCTGGACACTGCTGGGAGAGCAGTTTTTTACTTTTTTAAATTTTTCCTGTGGCAAGGAACCACCAAATTCTCAGAGCCCTGAACACCTGATCCCCTTTTAGAGCCAATTCAGTGAAATTTGGATCCACAACCTGCAAGGTCTGCAATTTGAATTAATGATCCCAAATGAAGGCTCAGTGTTCAGAGAGGCAAAAAATCCTTTTTTTTCCCACTCTCCTGCCATGGATCTGCCCAAAAGCCATTGCCTGAGGATATTCTGCCTCTCATGTTTGCCTCAGGATCAAAAACCTCCCGTGGGCAAAGCTTATCAATAAACACCAAGCTGCAGGCTTTGCTCTCTATCAATTCTGTCTGGTTTTGCTGATGAAATTGCCTTGATGAGTGGGAATAAGTAGGAATAAGTAGGAATAAGTCCATCAGACGAAAAGGACATTTTGTCTCTCATCTCTTCTCTGCCTGGAGATGTGAGGAGTGGTGGAGATTTTGGTGTTTGGCCTTCTGGAACATTCCTTCTGGAACATTCCTTCTGGAATGTTCTGCCTTGGGGAGAACTTTCCTTGCACACCATTGGTTGTGTTTGGTTGGTGATGGAGCGCCAGTCCTGACTGATGGAGCAATTTTTTACTGCAGGACAGACCCTCCGCACCACTTTGGTGACAGGAAAATTAATAAATCCCTGAATTTTAGGGTGGAAAATCTGCCATGGAGGATCCTTCCTAACTGAGAACCAAAACATCCAACTCAGAGTCAAAATATGTCAATGGCCAAGTGAAATTGGGCAAAGACAAATTATTTCCATAAGGCAGAGCTGCCCTGAGGAGCTGAAAGTGCTCCAAAGAATCTCCCGAAATTCCTGAATCCTCTCAGATGGGAATGGAGCAGAAACTCCCTCAGGAACAACTTTGCTCCTTCAGCTTTTACACTTTTGCTGAAATCCTCATAATTTTTCCAGACATCTGTGCTACAGTGCAGAGATTCCAGCCTGGTCACCAGCTGAAGAACAGCACACTGAGGGCCCTGGGGTGTTCAGGGAGGATTTTTTCCCCTCGTTACTTTCCGATCAAAAAAAGAATTACTCCGCGCAGTATTCCTAGATTTAGGGAATCTCTCTGCCAATTCGGCTCAGCCTGAGCCAATCCAATCTCCCCATCCATATGCAAAGATATTCAGGAAGGCACTGGAGAGCTGGGAAATGAGAGAGCAATAACTGTGTGACCTGCAGAGATGGGGCTGTGAACAAGGTTAACTGAAGGAATTCATCTTCCCTGAGTAATGTTTTCCTCTTGAGGTTTTCAAGGCTGAGGACTGGGCTGCCTGGACACTGCATCATTTTTATCATTTTTATCATGGCACTTCTTCATTTTTGCGTTTTACTGTTGGCACTCGCCTCTTTTCCCTCCCTCTCTTTTAATTCTCAACCCTTTTTTGTAAATGCTGCTGATTTATTTGGCCTCTCCACCCCTCTCTCCCTCCCCTCCTCTCCGTTTAACTCTCCAGAGGAAGGAGGAATTTGAAATAACCGAGCTGCTTCCACCCTGGACAGGTTGTGCAGTCAGAAATTGGTGATTTGGAAGAGCTGAGATGCTCAGAGGCTGCAGAGGTGTTCAGGCAGATCTGAGAGCTGTCATTTCCCTCTCCCTCCCTGCTCCACACACCTCCTTTGGCGAGGGCTGCCTTGGAATTCTGATTTCAGGTTCTTTTTCATTTTTAAGAGCGCACAGCTTCATGTGACAGAGCTGTTTGCTGCTGGAAGGTTGCAAATTCCCGAATTTTCAGGCACTGCAAACATCGTAAGGATTAATTTTCCTCTAAATAAGCAAAACTGGCAACCTGATAAATTCCAGCGATTTCCATAGGAACGGGTGCTCCTCCAAATGAAACCTAATGGGTGAATTCCATGCAGGGATCCCACTGGGAGCACCTTTCATCCTGTGCAGAAACACTCACAGGCCTTGAGTGCTTTCACTGCTTTCTTTATGTGCAAAAAGGGTTTTAGGAATCATTGCAAAGAAACTAAAACTCAACTAAAAAAAAGGAGAGTGGGTGCCACATCAAGCTATTTGTCCTGAACCCTTGGCTGATTAGGAAGTTTGAACATTTAATCCCTTCCAGGTTCATTACTCCTCAACCAGATGAGATGCAGCGCTGAGGGATGTGAAGAATTCCAGGATTGCCAAGGCCAATTCCTATTCTTCGCCATAAGGATTAGGAATATTGGCTGAGAGATGCTCCAAGTGCTCCAAGAGCATTCTCTTGAGCTATCCAATGACAGACTGACATTAAAAAGTTAAATTTCAAAGAGGTCTGCAAGCAGAGCAGTAACTTTTAAAAGTAATTTGCTTTGAATTTCTCAATAAATCTCTCAATAAAGAGATAAAGCTTGGCCCACTTGCCAGGCTTTGCTGGGGATCTGCTCTCAGTTTCCCTCTGTGAATGCTTTTCCTGTCAGCTCTGGCAATGTTCCCATGCTGTGTTACCTGAAGGACATTTAGCAGCTCCACAAGACCTGAGCTGGAGCCTCACAATTCCTCCATCCCTCCCTGAGCTCAGCCCAAACCCCCCAGCTCGTGAATTTTGGACAAGAGCGAGTTAAAAACCCCAGAGCTGGAATTGCAGCCTTGCCTGTGTGCAGATTCAGTGCCTGGGATAATTCCTGGGGATTGCAGAGTTCACCCAGGGATGAACTGAGCCCAGATGATGCTGTAAACCCCCCTGCTCCTGCTCCACGATATTTATTGTCTGGGTAGTGAAGCAAGGAGCACTGTCACATGTTCCTGACACCAACAGCCTGTCAGGAGCCCTTCTGGGCTGCTTGACTGGAATGGGAGCTCAAATATTAGCAGCTTTGTGCTAAAAAAGGGGAGGGGAAAACTCCATTTGCAGGACAGAAGGCGAAATATTGGAATGATCCATCACAGCTGATGTGCCCAGATGGCTTTGGGGAGGAGAGGGACAGGGGATGGATTGCCCAGATCACCACATTTAAAGGAACAAAGCTGAGAAGGAAATCCTTGTGCTGTTGGGCTCTGATTACTGAGCAGGAAATGCACCTTTTGGAAGCCAAGAAATAAAACCAAAATTACAGTTGAGGGCTGTTCAAAAAACTTCCTCATCTTGTTTTGATCCCAGCAAAACTCTGGTGAACAAAATGAAGACCAAGTAGAAAGATGGACAAAGAAAGAGTTAATCTTCAGTGCCTGAACTAAACCAGAGCCTGAATTACCTCAGCAGAGGGTGAGCACTGCTCATGCACCTTGGGTGAATTTTCACACATTCCCATTTTCTTGAAGCGAATCTAGAGGGATTCACTCCGCAATGAGTGCCCCAAATGCTCTGGAAAAAAGCTGCCATGGAGCCCTGGCAAAACTGTCATTACTGCCTCGTCATGCTTTATGTGCTCTTTAAGTAATTTCCTGCTAAGACTCTGGTATTAAATAAAATTATCCCCAGCACCACTGCAAGGTCACTCTATATATTTAATTCTTCCATTAAAATTCCTCATCTGCCACGTCTGTTGATTGGTTTGCCTGTTTAATTAGCTCCAGTGGCTGTGTGAGCTGGGCTTCTGTTGTCTGTCAGAGTGACAAATTAGCATATCCATGGTGCAAATCCCGACTTTAGGACACCCATCACACACAGATATTAAGTGACAAACCCCATAATCACATGGCAATTGCTCTCTCCCTGCTCCTGGGCTCCTCCTGTCTCCGATGTGTCAAAGGAATGCCTGCAAATTGATTTCAGGTTCAGATCTGCTCTGCCTGCTGCAGGCACAGAGCATTCCCAGCTCCCTATCAGACCTCATTAAAGTCCAGCACGTCCCAGGTCACAGCCAGCTTGGGGATCAGGCACTGCTGTGCCCTGGGTGGGCTATCAGCCCTCATCTCCTTGCTGGCACTGCCCAGGGTTCAGGAGCAAAATGAAATAGCAGGAAATCACTGAATAATCAGAGCAGAGGATAAGCATCTTCCCCAGGTTGGGATGCTGGCTGATAACCTGAGGCACAGCACTGACAGGGTGACAAGAAGCTCCTGGGGGAGCAATGATCTGTGTGCCAGGGCTCTGGAGCTGGGGGGTTTGGTGATAAGGTCTGGAAATTGGTCACCATCTCAGGAGGAGATGCTCCCTGGTGGAACTGGGAATTGTTAATCTGTGTATCATTGTGAGATGCTCCCTAAGTGGAACCGGGAATTGTTAAGCTGTGTATTATTGTGAGATGCTCCCTGGTGGAACTAGGAATTGTTAATCTGTGTGTTATTGTGAGATGCTCCCTGGTGGAACCGGGAATTGTTAATCTGTGTATTATTGTGAGATGCTCCCTGGTGGAACCGGGAATTGTTAATCTGTGTGTTATTGTCATTATTTACCCAGCAAGGGAAAGGAATGGCTCGGGTTTTGTGAGGGTTCTGTGCTCCCTTCTGGCCTGGGGTCACACACTGCTCAGCTGGGCTCCTTCAGGGTTTGGCACCTCATGGGTAGAGCTCCAGATGAGATCTGCTCCAGGAACTCCCCTCTGCACTTCCCTGGAAAAACGAGGGCAATACCTCTCCTGGCCCCGTGGATGAGGATCTTCTATTCAGTTCAATAATCAGGACTAAATCTCTCTCTCCCAGCAGAGTCACCCAGGCTCAGCTCATCATTCCAGCACTCTGATTGCCAGCAGTGGGGCACAGTGCTGCTCTGAGCCCTGCCAGCTCCCCGTGTGCCCTGAGCTGTCCCTGTGCCCCTCTATTCCTGCTCACCCCTGGCTGGCTGCTCCCTGAGCCCTTTCTATTCCCCATTGAGGGGAAAAAAGGGATATTTGCAAATCTGCCGTGTTTTGGAGCTGGCTGAGCTCCCCCAGCGCTCAGGGGGTATGCTGTGTGTGAAGATGTTTTTGCTTCCCCTCGCTGACTGAGCCTCCCCAGCACGGAGCCAAGGATTATTCCAGTGGAATTACAAGAGACGTCTCTGCAGAGAAAACAATTTCACACAAGGCTACACCGGGGTGGGATGGGGAGCAAGGACACAAAAGGAGCAGCTGATCACTCTTTGGCTTGCCAGGGTGAGGAGCCAATTAGGGTGAAACAGCATCCAGAGTGTTGATTTTTTTTTTTAAGGGACAGAAATCCGTGGAAGTGTGAGGTGATTTGATTCCACATAACTTCCTTTGGCAGCTTAAATAGCATTGTATCCTTATCCACCACCTTCCTGGACACTTTAAGGTTGGTTTTCTCTGGTCCCACAAAAAGCTTACTTTTCTCAGATGATGAAGGATGGGATGAGATTCACCTAAGACTACTAATTCCTAAGCTGCTAATTCCAGCTGATTTGGGGCAAAATATACATTCTGTGTATTTCAGGAGCCTGAGGACAGAAAGGATGGGTTCTGCTGTGGTTTTGAGGAACTGAGGTCAGCAGGAAACCAGAGGTGGGAAACAAACAGCTGGACAAGAAGTGCCAAATATTTGCCCTATGCAAATACAGTCCTTCTGAAATAAGGATTTCCTGTGAAATATCTTGCTTTTATAATGGACTGCTCAATGCACACACTTGGAAAAGACTGATCAATCTGCTTTGGGTGGGTTTCCCACTCCAGCCATGAAGTTTAAAACACCCACACCATTTCTTTTGACCTAAGGTGGTTCAGAGGGACAAAGAGAGAAGCCCACAGCTCCACCCAAATTGTCTCATTTAAGCTCTGCACATTTCTGCTCTGCTGCTCAGCTGCAGGCTTCTTCCATTCTCCACTTCCTGGGGCAAAACTGCAATCCCAGCATGTCACTGTTGAACCGCTAGCAGAGTGAAGAGTCCAGAGAGATTCTCAGGTGGACAGAATTCTGAATTTATTATTTATTTTAAGAACTTAAATAGACTTTCACAGGTCGTTCAGATTGGGCTAATTCAAAACCTCGTCCTAGGCTGATTGGCCAGGCTTGAACCGCCTATCTTCCAAAGACCGTTTCAATAACATTAAAACTTTATTTATAAAAACACAGGAAAAAGAAGAAGAAGAGAAAATTCCCATGGGAAAGAATCTGTGTTGCCACACCAGCACAACATCCAGTGGCACAACAAGCAGGTGGCACCAGCCCGGGCAGGGCAAGGCTCAGAGCAGAGCTGGGTGCTGCTGCAGATGGGAAATGATGTTGCACAGCCTCAGCCTCCTTCAACCTGACGTTCCTTGCCTGGGCAGCCTCAGCCTGATTTCTTCAAGGAGCTAATGCAGACAACTTGAGATTAAACTCTCACCACCCACAAAAAGGCTTAAGGAAACCTTGAGAGAATAAATTCCCTCAGTTCTGCAAGGGGAACATTAGGAGCAATCCAAGCAAAATCAATGGTGTGTGAAACATACAAAATAAATCAGCATTTCTGTATATTTTTTCCTTTCTCCCTTCCTTCCTAGTGTGAAGTGAAATACATTTGGAGCAGCACCTCACTTCCCTGGGGTTCCCAGCGCTTCCCACTGCAATGAGTGCAGCTGGAGCACTTTTGTTGAGTGTGTGTGAACAAAGCACAAATCAAAGCTTTGAGATGGAAAACCACGAGACAACTGATGACCTGCAACAACAGAGAGAGCTCAGCAAATGGAAAACATGCAGGGACCTGTGGGAAATTGATTTTCTTCCAGTATTCCTTGTATTCTTCCCTGCCCAGGGTGACTCTGATCCCAGATCCACCCTCTCCTATAAAGGGAAGGTGGTGCAGCCTGGGGGGCACAGGAATATTTTATATCTTGGAGAAAACTGAGCTCTGCCCTCACTTCTGCCTGGCTCTGCTGGACTCATCCAAGTTAAACCTTGCTCAGATTTTCCATTTGGAAATCGAGGATAACGATCCTGACCTTTCCAAAGGTGCTCACAGCAGGTGGACAGGACGTGCAGCCTCCAAGCTTGATCTCAGTGCTGAAATACAAATAATAGTGACAAATCCAAACCATTCTGCTTTCCTCCCTCCCTGACCTTTCTCCCACCCTCCTTTCCTGCCACGCTCTCCATGCTCTCAGCTCCTGCAGCTTAGCAGAGACTCTGACAACAAAAATAAAACATTCCAGCGCATGGAATGTCTCCCAGGAGGAGGTGATCAATAGCTGGAATGTTCATCCCCAGCTCTCCCAGCCCAGGGGAGGCTGTGCTGAGGCTCTGGCATCACTGCTGGTGGAGATTGATGGGAGCTGCACTGGGCACTGCGGGGAGATTGGTTTCTGATGGATAAAGTCCATCATGCAGCGTGAAACAGCTGGGTGGGAGAATGATGGACCTTCTGATTCCTTCCTGCAGGGAATGTTTAGTAAGGAAAGCTTGCAGAGGGTTTTCCCTGATTAATTTGTAATCATACAAGTTTGATTTTAGGTGCGAATGGCGCAAAGTCTTCATTAAGCAGGGCTGTCTGAGCAGTTAATTAAGGTAAATGGACTTTATGGGATGTCACAGGAAGCCACAAGCATTCCTTGCTGCTGGAATGACGAGCTGGACAGCTCAGGCAGCCTCAGCAAAGGGAACAGCAGCCTCAGACCCCAATTCCCAAACGGAATTAATGACTGGATGGAGACAGATATGCTGGGATTGAGGTTTCAGTGTGTTTTCATGTATATTTCATAGACCTGTTTGCTTTTTGATGTTCAAAGCTCTTTGATTATTCTTTTTAATCCTTTTTCTGGATGTTCAGTGTCAGCTCAGCCCTGGTTTTGGGTTGAGGGCTGCAGCAGGTGAGGTGTTTTTCCAGAGCCCCACACTGTGCAGGGGACACCAGGTGAGCTTCAGGCATGGTTTCAGTTTGGGTCAGCAGCTCAGGAGGATTTTTGAGAGGAAATTGGAGCCTCTTTGAGTGTGGGAAGGACTGGACAATCCATGGAGCTGAGGAGTGCAGAGCATCGTGGAGGAAAACTGAAAAGATTTGCTTCAAATTGAATTTATAATCTAAAATTTTGCAGGGAGATCCCGTCCATGCAATCAATATTCCCTGGGCAGTGATACAAGGGATTGCCCACCCAACAGTGCCACCCAAAATTGTCTTTGATTGCTCTGCTAACACTCAATTTGAACTCAGAGAGGAACTTGACAATTAGAAATGGAAACAGAATTTCCATCTTGCCCCCAGCCGGGGTGAACTCTGAGCAAACAGCAACTCAGAGCTCGATTTCACTCAGCCTCAGAGCTGCCAAAGCAGCAGGAATTACCAAAATCAACAAGAAACTAATCTCTTTAATCCTGGAATTTATTTTTTTAAAATAAGTTTAAATAATTGATACACTGTCAGAAGCAGCCTGAATCTGTGGAAGGGAGATTAATATTAAATGAGAATGCCATCCTTTCCCCTAACAGAGAGGGAGAAGCAAAGTCACAAAACAAGTCTTTTTCACATCCAACTGGCCCCAGCTGGGTGAAGGGCTGGTGGAATTGTCCTGGTTGTTCTTCACTCCAGAATTCAGGCAGTGAGCAGGGAAGGACTTTGTTCTGACAGGAGAAAGGAACCAGGAAACACTGGAAACAAGAGGTAAGAGGGTGAAAACTCTCTGAAAATCGATATTAATGGTCTCCCTGCGCAACCTGGGCTTTCTGGGCACTTTTCAGTGTCCCCTGTGCCCACTCTCCTGCACTGCTCCTCTTCCAGGTGACAAATTTTTGTTCCCTGCTGTGCTTTTCCCACCTGTGGGGCTGAGGAGTGAATGAAACACTCCTGGCTGCCATTGCTGTGCTGCAGATCTGCACTGCCAGTGCCTCACCCTGCCTTTTCCCAGCTGATCCTCCCCAGGAGCCTCCCTGGAGCCAGGCAGGTCTCAGGGAGCCTTGCCCAGGGCAATGTGTGATGAAAAATGGCATTTTGGGGGGAAAAGGGCAGCACAGCCACAGCCAGAGTGTGTTCTTCTGTGGCTAGCACAGGTTCTTCCCGTGGGAACTTTTTGCTATATTCCATAAACAAGATAAAGTTTGGATGTTTTGCAAACAATTTCTCCGGATTGAGTCAGTTCGGGCTTGGCCAATTGTGCCTAGGGGGAGGTCTCGGGCTGACCAATCTGGGGCACTTCTGTAAACTCTATATATATGGAATTCAAAACAATAAAGCTCTCTTCTCCTCTCTTTCCTTGTCTGAGAACTTGGGTCATTCCTCAGCTAGCCGCTCAACAGCGACATTCTTCCTGTTCCTCGCGTTCCTCATTCTCACACCTCATTCTCTCATTCACGTTAATTCCAATTAAGGAATTATTTTGTCCACACCCACAAGGGTATTTAGAGGCTTCAAACGCTGAGTTCAGCACTTTGTCACCTCTGTGAGTCTTCAGCCTTTTCCCTGCAATGCTCTCAGTGCTCCTATCAGAGTCCCCACACTGTCACTCTTATCAGTGTGACATGGCTCTGTCCCCATGTTTGGGTCTCACCACGGGAGGATCTGAATCTCCTGGTGTCAGTTGAAAGGCAGCAGCTCTGTCTTTGTCTCAGCCTTATCTCCCATTCAGGAGAGGGATCATCATCTCCAGGACGCCCATAAAAATAAGTGCTGTGACATTAGTCAGGGACAAAGCAGCCTCAGTGACAGGTGGCAATGCCAGGTCACAGCAGCAGCGCGAAGCTCAGCAGAAATGAAAGAGGAAAGGAGCATTTTTCACTGCAGAATGCCAGCCTGACACTGAGGAGAAGTGCTGGAGCAATGCCTCAGAGGGAGTGGAGCTGCACAAGGATGATGCTTCCCCCAGTATTTAATACAAATAGGCAGAGTTTGATTAAGCTGCCCCACGAGGTACCCAGCGAGGATCAGCTGAGGGCAGAGAAACAATCAGGAGATGAATAACTGACTGGATTGCACGTGCAGGGTGGTGCTGATCAATACCACTCTGCTCTGAAATAGCAGTTGGCATCCAAACATCTCAGAGGGGGGAAGGAAAAGCAGGAAGAACTCATTCATCAACCACCTCATCGCAGAGGCACTTCAGCATTATTAAATGTTTTATTCAGCTGGGGGAGTTTTTGGGCCACAGGGGGAAGAGAGGAAAACAGAGCTCTGAGATCCAGAGCTGTAAAAACAGCCCAAAGCCCTGAGTTCATTATCCCAGGGATTAATTAATGCATTTTGGGGGGAGGGAGGGTCATTCTGTCCACACCACAAAGCCTCCAGTTTCCACTCTGAGATTCCCAAACCCAGCCCAGGGATTGTGCTTCTTTACTGCTGCTCTGTTGAAGGACTAAAGGTGAATCAGATGGCACAACAAACCCTGTGTTAGGCCTGATGGTTGTGACCAACCACTCTGAAAAGTGTCCCTCAAGTCGGGATTTCCCTCTGGTTGGGAGGCAATGCTGCCTTTAAATCCACAGAAAACATCCGTGGTGAGGAGAGGGAGGATTATTCCTGACCATTAACACATTGAGGGGCTTCTCCCCAGCTGAAATACTGCAGAAAAATGGGAAATGTGTAAGGAACAGGGCACAAATTCACTGTAAAAAATTTTTTTCCCCCAGGGAGTGATTCCAGGCCATGTGGTTTTATGGGATACCTTACAGCCACAGGAGCCTGTGCTGCAGACACACATCTGCCCAAACCTCTCTCCTATTCACTGACAGTGCACACTTCAGGCTGAAGATCAGCTTAAGTGCTGAAATAGCTCTTCTGGGACAGATTTTGGGCTGCAGAGTTTCCAGTGCTTACAGATGTACTGTCTCTGGCAATATTTGGTGCTTTTTCTGAAAAAGCCTTCGTCCCCAGAGCCATTAGATCACCTGGGAAGTTCATCTTGCAGGCAGCAGAGCTTGCAGGCACAAACTCCAGAGATGTAAAGCTCTGCAGGAAAACACTGAAAGCATGGCTGCCTCTTCATCACCTTTTTTTTTTTTTTTGGTTGTTGTTAATTTTAGTATGAATGTGGTCAGAGAAAAAGCCTGACTCACGATTTTCCAACGCTTCAGGTTAGCAGATGCAAAATCCTCCTCCCATTTTGTCCATGTGCTCGTTCAGTGCATCCATTAACTGCAGCCCATGGGCTCCATGAAAAGTAGGATTTGGGCTTTGAAACAACCTTGGCTCTTCCCAAAAACAGAGATTTCCACCCAGAAACGGAGCCTGGCTGTCCTGAAGTCGACTGAAGTCACACACACTGAAAATTCTGCGACTCTGATGGGGGAATAATTGCCTGCTCACTCAGTGCTAATATATTTTTGGTTTCTGCTTGGCTGCGTTTGCATCTGGCTGTGCAGACTGCCTTCGCCCTGAGCGCCTTTATCGGATTTGCTCCATCTCGTCACTTACTGCCTCTGTTCAACCTGTCCTAAATAACCCAAATCAGCCTCAGGAAGGCTCAGTTTGCTGGAGGAGCATGGGGGAGATGCAGAAGAACCTAGAACATGCTGCAGGCTGGGAGAGGCAGCCCTGGAAGTGCTGGAGCTGCTCTTCCCTCTCCTCGCAGACCAGCGACAGAGCCTTGAGCACAAGCAAAGCCCACGGCACAAACACTATAAATAACAGGAATGGGGCCACTGCTGGTGACATCAGAGCAGAAATTAGTGAGGCTGGCAACGGCAAAGCCGCAGCAAACTGGAATATTTTCACCCCAGCGCTTTCTGGAAAAGGTCTTTTATCTCAGAGGCTGAGTCAGAGGCAGGGGAGGGGGCAGGAGTTTCGCCCCCACTCAGCCTGAGCTGTGGGGTTCTCACTTCTGGCTCGCAGGAGGGATTTCTGGGAGCCATTCCTGACCCCCCCACCTCCCAGGCTCCATTCTGTGACGGTGTGGGCATTCAGACAGCGCAGGAGAAGTGCTTTCTGTGGGTATTTTTCACCCGGCTGAGTCACACGGCGGGGTGTGGGGGGAGCCAGGCTTTAACAAATGCAGTGTCACGACACTCCCTGAACGCCACCTCCCCAAGATAGCAGTGCTGCCCCCAGAGCCCCATTGCCCACAGCATCCCCTGGGAAGAAGGGGACTAGTTGGTGCAGCTCCCAAACCAGGACAGCCCCATCCCACATCTCCTCGTGCCAGGTGCAGCTGGGGCAGCCTGCTCAGGGCTGCTGCTGATGCCTCAGGATTTTAGCTTCTATAATTATGGTGTATCTGTGGTTTTAGTGTGTAGCTCTGGACTCCATATAAAGTGCTGAAAGTTCTGTTCCCAGCAGCTTTAGACAAAACAGTTCATCTCAGTTGGGAATCCAAGGACACTTTGCTGCCTCAGAGTCCCAAAAATCTAAACAACAGTGAATTGTGGGAGCAAACTTGGGGTAATTGACATTGTCACCTGAAGGTGTAATTGGAAGATTAAACCTCAATATGTTAGTAGACAGAACTTATAAAATGTGAAGAACTCATGACTCGCTGTCCATTTTGGGTGCAGCCTCTCTAGTAGGTTTTGTCTTCCCTGAATACACCTGAAGGCCTTTAATAAATCTAACTGCTTTAATGAATCTAACTGCTTTTTCTTCTCCTAACTTTGTCTAGCCTCTGTTTCAGGTTCCGGCATCACTGCTCAGCAAACACCTCCAGCAAAACCCTAGCAGGAGTGTTTTACTGCCAAGGTGTCATTCTGTTGGGATGAAAGCTGCTCCCAGCCTTTGGATGAGCCCTCCTGGATGATCCAGCATTGCAATAAAACAGTCTGTTAATTTTACAGCTCCAGGGTAAGTATGAGTTGTGTCAGAAAGCTCTTGGAAGCAAACCAGGGTTCACTGAAGTGGCCACGAGTGCCTTCAGAGCAGCCTTGAAATAGCCAGGGAGCAGAGAAAATGCAGATTGAGCAGGGAATGCTGCAGCACAGAGAACTCTCCTGCACTGCCATGGCATGACAGGGACAAGGTGGCTTTGTCTGGGCAGGCTGGAGGGGACAGGAGCAGGAATGAGCACTGCAGGTTCTTTTCCAGGGGCTCAGGGAGGCTCCTGCTGCCTGCACTGAGGGCTGTGCTGCAGCAGCTCTGCTGCTTTTTGGAGCTCTGTGGCACAAAGATAGCTCGAGTAGATCCAGATGTGCCACAGACAGCCCAGCTGCAGCATCAGCACAGCTTTTAATAGCCCTGGGAGGAAGGCAGAAGTGCTGACAGGGAACTGCCTCAGTCAGCTGAGCCCCTCGAGGTGAGGCACTGCCATCCCAGTGCAGGACAAGGACTGGTTTTGGTCACCCCCACACTGCTGGGACACTGGCACAGCAAAGGCAGGCAGAAATCTGAATTTCCAGCCATTCCAGAATGGATAATGTGCCTGGGCCAAGGAGGTGGCAGAAGCCCTGAGCTGTTGTGGAGCAGAAAGGCTTTGCAAAGTGAGGTTTGTGTCTCCCTTGTAAAATCCTTGCTCACTTCTGTTACTTTAGCTAACTAGAAAAGCATCCTGGGAATGACTCAGCTAAACGAGAGGTGAAAAACAAGTTACGGAATTGTAAAGCAGTTATAAGAACTAACAAGTGCTCACACAGTGGGGCTGTGGTTGGTCACACCTGATGTTCCTATCGTGGTCTGTGGTGTTGGTTAAGCACATTTGTTGTGCCTCACAAGTGTGTAAACTCACAACAAGCTAACAGTTTAAGATCCCTGGATTTTTGCAATGAAGTGTCTTCACCACACCATCGTGAAGATCATGTGTTTAACACCCCACTGAGCTCCCCAGGCAAAGCTGTTCTGTGATGTCTTCAAAAGGAGCAGGAAAAAGTGGGAATCCTGGTTCTAACAACCCAAGGAACACCAAGGCACTTGTGAAAATAAATGACAAAGGGATCATCACTGACCTGGCCATTAATTGGATCAGCCATCAGTCAGGAGATTTTCATTGCTTGGAGAGACAACCTCAAACCACATGCAGGAGAGCTGAGAGACTCATGTAAGAAATTAGGAAATGCCAATTAAAAGTTATCAACTTGCCATTTATGCTATTAATATCCTGCCTGGTATGTCTGGTTTGATGCTTATCCCATGGCAGGGAGTTTGGGAGTGCTCAGCCTATCTTTGGAAACATAATCCCTGTTTTTGAGAACCTCTCAGATCATAAATCTGGGGAGGTGATGCTGGAAAAGGACAGAGGCTCAGGGAAGGCAATGACTTTCCCTCAGGTCGAGAATAAAACCTTCCTCCCTGTCCCCATGGTCATCACTGTCTTATTCTGCTCTGGGCACCAAGAACAGCAAAAAATGATTCTGCTTCCTGATGGATTTTAATTTTTTTTAAGTTTAAAGGAAAGACAAAACAGGCAGATAAATCCTCATTTCCAGGCTTGTTTTCACACACAGATTTGGATCCAAATGTTCCTTTCCCAACCCATGTGGTCCTCTCTGCATTCCTCAGGTTTAAGTCCTGCAACAAGTCCCAGCTCTCTGCTCACGAGTTAAACTCACTATTTTGCTTTTTCCCCCACTTTTATCTCCCTGCTGCTGTCCTTGGTGCTGGATTAACAAATCCAAAGCTCTGGCTGGTTTATGTAAATTGCTGGCAGCCAGCAACAGTCATAATACACTTTGTCGCAATGAAATGCAGTTTGTAGTGAAATCTATTATAGTTCAAATATAAATTAATTATAATCCCTTCTGCTGTAGCGAACCTTCATGTATAATTAACATTTATTGTGGGGGGAAAAGCGAAGGAAAAATCCCCATCTGAGCCTTTCAACGGCAGTAATAATTTCCACGTCCCTAATGTCTCTCACAGGAAGGAATATTATGGTTTACCTGTCCCCCTACGCAGGGCAAGGCACAGCTGCTTCCAGCTGGAGCCAAAAATGCTGCTGCAGCAGGAAGGAAAGAGGAGAACTTCCCACCACGCTGTGCTCGGGCTGCAGGAATTATGGACAGAAGCTCTTTGCCAGATTTGGGAGAAAAGAGTGGTGAGAAGAGGCAGATTTGAGGATATCAAGAAACACAGCACTGATTAAAGTGTTAAACTCAGGAAGGAGTGTCCAGAGCCATGCTGGGGCATCCATAGGGCTTTGAAGTCCAAATATGCCTCTATCTCCTGGGCTTTAAAGTCCACATTTCCCTGTAACCCATGGGCTTTAAAGCCTAAACTTGCCTCTATCCCACGGGGTTTAAAGTCCAAATTTTCCTCTGTCCCATGGGGCTTAAAATCCAAATTTTCCTCTATTCCATGGGCTTTAAAGTCCAAATTTGCCTCTATCCTATGAGCTTTAAATCCATATTTTCCTCTATTCCATGGGTTTAAAGCCCAAACTTACCCCTATCCCATGGACATTAAAGCCCAAATTTTCCTCCATCCCATGGGCACAATCCAGCTCGTTTTCCCAGCACGGAGCTCTGCTCTCCAACACCCTTGAACACAACATTTCCATTGGAGCTGAGCTCTCCCAACGTGGCAAAATTCAGTGTTTGAGCACTGCAATGACAGCACTGCAATCTGCAGGCACTTCCTGCAGCCTGGATCAGATTTCCAGCAGAACTCAGGCTGCTCAAGGACTTCCCCAGCCAGGTGCGAAGAGCTGTTGTGAGAATAACAGAGAAATGCTGATTTCTCCCTGGCTGGATTTGCTCAGGGCAGAGGTCAGAGCAAACACCGGGGAGCTCAGGCTGGGAAATGAAAATTTGGAAGCTCCTTCCCCCTTCCAACAGAGCCTCCTGCTCCCAGTCTCTAATGAGAGTCAATTGCTGCTGATAAATTTTACATAATAGCTTTTTGCTTGTTCTGCAAATTAAGCAGAAAAATTGCCTATTAGAGGGAAAACTGGGGCGATCCTTAAAACTCGGTGTAACCGATTTAGCTGCTCAGGTCAGGTGAGGGGCAGAATCCAGAGCCTCCTGCTGAGTTTTCTGCAGGGAGCAGCAGTTTGGGATGCTGAAGCTGTTTGGGATGCTGCAGAGCCCCAGGGAGAGCTGATTCCAGGGTGAACTCCTAGGTATCCTCTCCTCCCTCCTAACCCTTCTCCTGCTGCCTGATGGGTCACCCACACAAGATGAGTTTATTTAAAGATGGGAAATGCCAGGCTTGGTTCTTTTTTTAGCCAGGACCTGTCAGAGCAGCTTTCCAGAGCCTTCCCCACCCAGAGCTGCCCTCCCAGCAATCTCTGAGTGACACAGGCTGAGCCAGGATTTTTAACCCCTGGAAGTATCCCTGGCAGAACTCATTTTTTGGGGAATCTTTTCAATCCAGGGCACAGGATGACACCAACTTTTATTTTGGCTGCAGATCTGAAGGAATTAAGGCTCAGCCCTAGTTATAAAATCGCCCCAAACCTTCCTCATACATCACAGTCATATATTCACTTTCCACATCCTCTCCCAATTACAGATTTGGCCCTGAGTCCTTCTTGCTTTCCCCCAGCTGGCTCGTTTCTCATTTTTCTTCCCCTACCCAGTGTTTAAGAGGCCATAAAACACCAGCATTGCCTGGATCAGGAACGAGATGAGCTTTAACTCTCCTTCCAACCCCAACCAGGCTGGGATTCGGGATTCCTCCACCAGCTTTGCCAAAAATTGGACTTTTTCTGCCCTGTCTGCCAGCTCTAAACACGAACACACATTGTTCAGTACATTCCTTTGCTGCCTTTTGCAGCCTAGAAATGAAACTCGAGATAATTTTAGTGTAGGAAGTAATTTAAAAGTGGATCTTTATTGGAGCTCCAGGGGCAGTTATGGAAGAATATTTACCAAAGCCCAACCCCCAGAGGGGTGAATACAGTTTGATAGGTTTTAGGAAATTAGGCAAATTGATCAAAAACACCAATTAGGAGGACAACTGGTGATGAAATTTCTCCCAGGTCAAGCCCTTTTTTTTTTGGAGCTCTCTACTTTTGGTACTAGTTGTACTTCTTTACGAAAATGTGTTTTGAACACTTTGTTCTCAACCTTAGAACCAAGACAGGGGAGGGATTCTGTACTCCCTGGGACTTGGAGCTCTGCAATGTGTTTGGTCTTTTCAGCTGGGGAAAAGGGTAGGGAAAAGTACTGGCAAGGTTATAAATATATAAAGGGAAAAAAAAAAAAGCAAAAATCACCTGGCATCACCTTTATTTTCATCCACCCTGCTGCCTTCACCACCTCACCCACTGCAATAACCAGAGATGCAGCCGAGCTGGGAGCAGCTAATTCCACAGATTCCCTGACCACAGAATTTAACAGCTCCCTCACTGCCTCACAAACATCTCCCTGGAGGTTCATTACCTGCAAGGCTCAAACCCGGGCTGTGTTTTTCTTGCTGCTCCCTCCCTGAGTGCTGCTGGAGACAATTCCGAGTGTCTCAGCTAATCAATGGCATCTCGCAGCCAATCTCATGCTCCTGACACGTGGGAGCTTTTTGCTTATCCTTCTCCAGCTGGGAAAGAATTACCCAGAAATTTCCTCAATCTGCAGTGAAAAAATCAAGGAGGAGATGGAGGCAGGGGATGGGGGAATAAAAACGAGGAAAAAATATCAGTAAAGGTCGGCAGATCTAACCTTGTCTGCTTCAAAAGCTGTGTGTCCTTCAAGTAGCATCCAGAAAGCACAAAAAATAATGGAATCTGGAGCTGCATAACAAGGGGACAGAGTTCCCCTCAGCGTGAATAATGATTCATTTTCAGCTCTCCTGTCAGGATCTCGCAGGGATCCTCCCAGGGAAGGACACAAATCGTTGGGATCTTGGGATTCTGAGCCACTGCTCTGAAATATCCAAACCTCTTCCCTCTGCATGCACACAGAAATTAAGTAAATTGCTTCTTCTGGCTCTAAAGAACTGCTGCTCCTGGGAGGAAATGGTCTTGATAGCCACGGGGAGGTGGTGCTGGAAAAGATTTTATTGACAGACACGAGCAGAGGGACTCGGAGATGCGACGAATTTCTGAGTTCTTTCAAGCAAAGAAAACAAATTACAAAAAAACCCCAGACCATATTTTCGGCGTTTTTCTTTTTTACACTAATCCCTTCTCTGTTCCATCGCTGAGATCTTTTATTTTCTAAATATGCCAAATTGTAAGAGAATGGATCACCCTCTCCCTTGCCTCCTCCAAAACAAATCAATGCTTCATTCAACCTGAAACACATATTTCCTCCTTTGTTTTCCTTCCACCCCTGGGAAGGTAACAAATGCTTCTTTCCCCCAAAGTGTGCTTTCTGCTTTTCAGCACATTGCTGCCTGTAAACGCTGGTTATTTACACAGCTCCATTTAATACATTTTTTAGTTGGTTTTTTTTTTTCTCCTAGGGAAATCAATGCACAGCAAGGCCAACCTGTTGTGTTTTTGTTCCAGTCCAACTGCAGATCCCTGGCTGTGCCTCTCCCAGAAACAGCTCTTGAGTTTTGGAGCTCTTTTGCAGGGCACAGGGAGAAAATTGGCAGCATTTTTGGGCTGTGGTTTGACAAGTTTTAATCTAAAAGCAGCATTTTGCTCTGAATTTTCCACCTCTGGCTGAGCAGAGACTCACTTATGGTTTTCTGTTCCTCAGTTTTGCTTCACCAATTGACCAAAATCTCTCCTGAGCCTATGGCAGAGCTCTGGAAAAGCATTTCCAACACTCTCCTCTCTCCCCCTGAGCCAGCAGGTAACCCAAATCCCACCATTTTTGTGTATTTCTGACCACCCCACCCCTCAGCAGCAGCTGGAGGGACAAGCAGCACAATTCCTGGCAGTTAGTCCTGCTGACCCCACAGGATCTCACCAGGAATAGCCTCCAATTTGCACCACTCCATTAATTAACTTTATCTGCATCACATCCACAAAACAACGGCAGGAAAGTGAGAAGCAGAGCTTCGGAACCATCCGAGAGAACGAGCCAACTACTCCATCCTGAGCTTTAATTAAAATGGGCTTAGCCACTTCGTTTTATTTATTTTTTGACAGCCACCCTCCATTTTCTGCCTAAATACAATCCACTCCCATTTCTCAGTGCCATCGCAGGGTCAGCGACCGAAGTACAGAAATAAAAACCACATGACTGAGTTACTGCAGCTTCCAAACACTTAGGATTTTATTGCCAGCAGCTAACTGCCTTCAGAGAACATCTGCTCCCAGCTCCGAGTGCAATCTCAGCCCAGGCTGGAGCTCTGACTGAGCCTGAGGAGCCCAAGGAGACAAGCCCTGCCATTAAAGGCTGACCTGCTTCCATCGAAGTGTTATCACCTCCTTTTCCCTTCCTCTCCTTCCGTTCACCTTGATGCTTTCAGCTTTCCCTTCCCAAAATGTGTTTGTCCTCCGTGGAGCTGCACTTACCTGGGGTTGGTGAGGGAGGATAAACTGGAGGCTGCAGGGAGTTCTGGCTTTGCAGTATTTCACACCAAAACTTCAAATCTGAGCATGGGGAATTCAGCCCTTCTCTCTTCTGGAGGTGCCAAAAGGAGCAGAAGAACTCCTTGGGGTTTTAAGGGAAATAATTCCCTCTCCCTGCCTTCCAGGAGTGGATAGACTCCCAAAATCCTCTAACCTGCCTGATATATCCTGGTGTTTTCAGCCCAAACTGTCCCTGTCATGGTTTTCTGAACGGGCTGGATGTCTGTGTGATGAAAGCAAAACACCTCGCAGTGCTGGAAGAGCATCCCAGCCATTCCCTCTTTTCATCCTGCATGATAAACCCAAACAGTGGCCAGCCAGCTGGCAGGAGCCTTCCCGGAGAACTGCAGAGCCTCTTCTTTATTTAAAGGTTGTGAATGCAGAAAACAGAATGGCATTTCAGGATAGCATTCCTGACATAATGAGCGAGCTGGCAGTAAATAAAAGACAAGATGGGAATCAATAGCTTGTGAAAGAGGAAAGGAGCATCAAAGGGAATGGGAGAATATAGAGAGGGAAAAAGGTAAAAAAAGTCTCTTTTTTCTTCCCCTCGCAGAAACTAAATTTGTAGGGGTTTGGGCTTAATCCAAGGCTGAAAGAAAATGATAGCACAGCTATCAGTGACTTCACCACCCTTTGGATCTGCTTCTCTGTTCTTCTGCTCCAGCTTCCTGCCCATCCTTGTGGAACAACCCATGGGATACCTTCGGAGAGTAAATCCCCATTTCTCTCCCCAGCTCTGAGCACAGCCAGCCCGGGCTGGGCAGGCTCAGCTGTGCCACTGGTGCAGCCCCAAAGCAGCCCTGGGTTGTCTCCTGTCACCCCCAGGTACCTGGAGCAGGAGCAGGGCCTCCTCTCCTTTATTGTGCCTTAAAGTGCCTTCTCTCACTTTATTGAAATCATTAACAACTAACCCGCTGTCCTCCTTTTGGAAAACACATTCCTTCCAGATTCTGCTCCACAGGGATCCCAAAGAGCTTCTCCAATCAACAATTCATCGAATGGAGTCTCCAGAAATCTGCTGTTGTGTTCCCATCCTGAACTGACCTTGAGCTATTTAAACCTAGATGGATTTCAATTCCATAGTCCCACCAGATCCTCCTTCCCCGCCCTCCACCTGGGATAAGAGAGGCTTTTCAGAACATGTTAGAGGAGGGCTGCTAAATGGTGCATTGAAAAGAGCTGCAGGGAAAAACAACTTTATCATCTTGTGGCTTGAGCAGAAGGGGATGGGGTTCCTCAGTGCTTTAAAAGATAATGAAAAAAGAAAAAACCCGGGCAGAGAGCAATGCAAAAGAGAGAATTAATACTTCTTGATGGGTGAATAAAAATGGGTCCAGCAGAGAGCAAGGTCCCAGGAGAGTCCCAGGCACTGCCTGTTCGGATTAATGCAAATTCCATACTGGTGTAACCTTTCCTTGGAAGAGGAAAGGGTAAAGGGTGCAGCTGCTGAGAGGATGTGCCCGGAAGGAACATGGAGTGAGGCTCTGGAGCAGCTCAGGGTTTAGATTCAGTGAGTTGAACAACACAAGTCCTTGTGCTGGTCGAGGCTGTGGTTCAGTCAGCAGTGCCTGTGCTGGGATGGAGCATTTCTAACCTGGATTTTGGTGCAATGTTTGCAGCAATGGCTCAGGAGTTTGGGAACTCCTCAGACACTCCAAGCTGGGAGAGCTCCGAGGGAAGGGGCTCTGCAAATCCTCCTCCTTTGCTCTGAGCCACTGCGCTCCCCAAAAACTGCTGCCCCTGCCAAAACACTGCTGGAAAAGTGATTTCTCCACACAGCATCACCATCAGGAGCTGTGCCAGTGCCCCACACGGGGTCACAGTGCCAGCTGGATGGCAGAGAGGAGATGGCAGAGAGGAGCTGGCAGCAAGCAGGAGCCAGAAAATCTGCTCCATTCCCTTGCATTAAAGTTCATGATTTGCCTAACCCCGTGTGATGGATCACAGGAGGAGACAGTGCTGGAGGGAAATGAAAGGAGGAGAAAAAAGGGGCAAAACAGGCCAAACCTTCCCAGCAGCGTCTCCCTCCCCTGCTGAGCCCTCCTGCCCTCTGCCCTCAGGAACGTGCAGCTCCATCACTTCAAAACCTGGGTCAGCACCTCTCAGTGGGGAAATTCTCCTGAATTCCAACATTTCTCAAGTGCTCGCTTATCCCCAGCTTCGCCCTGCTGGAAGAACAACCAGCAGAGGAACAGATTCTGCTCCTGTACCACCCTGCGCCTGGAGCTATTTAGAAATTTCAGGAATTGAATGCAAATATCCAAGGAAATCCTGAGGTAATGGGGCACCCTGCCTCCAGGCCTGCAGGAGATGCTGGTTTATATTGCTCCGAGTCGCTGTGCTTTCGCATTTGACAAATATTTATATAATCAGATATTAAAAGCCGAAGGTAATAACTGCAAGGAACGATGGAAGTACAGTGCTGAGTACAGCGAGCCAAGCCAGGAATGCCATGATCTGCCTCCTAAAAACAGAAGTATTTTAAATCTTTCCTAGTGGGTGTGAAAATTAGGGAGCCAACACATTGCCAGAGAGAGATCCTCTCAGACAATTCAGGGTGATTTTAGTGCAGCAGAATGGAAAGTTCTAAATCCCTGGGCAGCTGTGCAGAGCCTCTGGATCACCTGCTGCCACAGTGGGGTTATTGCACAAGGCTTTTCTGATTTATCCTCCTGGATTGATCCTCTGAGGCTCTTGCAGAGCTCTGCCTGCCCAGCCCACACCTCTGCACCACACCTGGCTCAGCTTTGTGGCTCTATTCCCTCTCTCCTTGCTGATGGAATTGCTCTCCATGCCTGGCTCCCTCCTGGGTTTAGGGTGCCAGTTCTACTCTAGCACAAAATTTAAAAAAAAATCCAGCAAATGTCAAGCAGTGCTTCCTAGGCTCCCACAAGGTTTTCTCAGGGTGGATCCAGGTAAAATTGTGATGTTTTCCTTCTCTTACAGTGTCCTTAAACCCCACGTGCTCAGGTAGGTTTTTGAGGCTTTCCTTCTATCATATAATCCTTAAAATTAATACACAGGTAGGTTTTTGAGGCTTTTCTTCTATCATATAATCTTTAAAAATTACATACTCAGGTAGGTTTTTGAGGCTTTCCTTCTATCATATAATCCTTAAAACACACAAGGGTAAGTTTTTGAGGCTTTCCTTCTCTTGTATAGTCACACAGCCCTCCTGCCCCCTGCCCAGCAGGAGAGTCCTCACAACACAAGCTCACCTTGCCCACAAGGCCTTTTCTGCTCACTGCTGCACACAATCCTCCTCCACATTTCACCTCAGAATATCCTGAGTGGGAAGGAACCCCCAGGGATCACCCAGTGCAGCTCCTGCCCTGCCCAGACACCCCAACAACCCCACCCTGTGCATCCCTGGCAGCATTGTCCAAACCCTCCTGGAGCTCTGATCCTTCCCTGGGGAGCCTGGGCAGTGCCCAGCACCCTCTGGGGGAAGAATCTTCTCCTAAAATCCAACCTAACTCTCCCCTGGCACAGCTCCAGCCATTCCCTGGGTGCTGTCCTTGTCACAGGGAGCAGAGATCGGAGCTGCCCCTCTGGAGGAGCTGCAGACCCCAAAGGATCTCCCCTCATCCTCCTCACCAACACTCCCTCTCCTTTTTGACCCCACAACCTGTTGCTGTTGAGCCGCTAGCAGAGAAGAGAGGACTAGGTTCTCAGTGGCATAAAAAGTGTCTTTTATTATTTAATTCCAACTTATATAGACTTCTCAGAGGTCACCCAGATTGGTCAGTCAGAAACCTCCCCCTAGGCCTGATTGGCCAGGCCTGAACTGTCCAAATCTCGAGACACTGTTTTTAATAACATCCAAACTTTATCTTTGTTTACAAAACACAGGAAGAAAAGAGAAATAATTCTCACGGGAAAGGTCTGTGCTAGCCACAACAACCCACATGTTTTCCCCTTCAATTCCTCCTCCTACCTCAGGGCACCTCTCCCCCGCCAGGATTGCCCTGGGGACACCAAGGATGTCCCACCGAGGTGGCACTGCAGGGCTGGGGGAGGAAGGCGGGCAGGAAGCATCAATCACAGCGCAGTTTCTAATCAGCTGCTCCCCGGCTGGCTGGCGTGGAGCAAATGGCACCTCATTTGGGAAGCTTTCGCTCAGCTCCCTCATTAGCATAAGTATTGTTTTCCATTATCCGTGGTGATTCACATTAAACTAATGGAAATTCATCTGTCATCCGAATACATCTCGGCAAAGGGCAACTCTGAATTCAGTTAGGGACTGTTTGCCCCTCTCCTCCTCACTCATCCCACATTGGGACCTTGAAGACCATGGAATTCCAACCCCACCTTCCATGGGATCAGCAAATCAAGAAGTTCCCCATGGAAACAGGTTTGAGTTCTGCCTGATCTCCTCACAGTGGAAGCAGAATTGCCTCTGTTTCCACATCAAATTTGAACTCGGAGGCATCAAGAGGATAGGATGAGTAATTCTGCCTTCCAAGGTAACTCAGGCTTTTACCAAGACTCCGTGATTTATGATAAATAATGGCTTTCATCCTTACCACGGCTCCAGCACTCTAAGATCACAGCTTGTCTGTTATTTGAAATCCAGGGGCTGTTTAAGGCCAGCTTGGATTATTAGAAGGGAAGATAATTCTAGGCCAACATCTAAGACAGGAAAAGAAGCAGCAGTGAGCTGAGCCCTTGCTGTCCCAAGCTGCGAGGACATCCAGTTTCACGCAACATTTTTGTATCTGCAGGGATTTAGTTCCAGAAAAACATAATTATTGCACCAAATTCCCCTCAGTTTACACCACAGCTGGTTTTGGTTCACACAGGACTGTTCCATTTGCTGGTAGGTTGTCGTCCTGGCTCTTCCAGTGTTGTAAAATAGATCCGTTTTGTCGCTGTTGAGCCGCTAGCAGAGCAGGAAAGCCCCGATTCTCAGCGTGGCATAGAAAAAGCGCTTTATTATTTTGAATCCAACATATATAGACTTTTCAGAGGTCACCCAGATTGGTCAGTCAGAAACCTCCCCCTAGGCCTGATTGGCCAGGCCTGAACTGTCCAAATCTCGAGACACTGTTTTTAATAACATCCAAACTTTATCTTTGTTTATAAAACACAGGAGAAGGTTCTCATGGGAAAGACCTGTGCTAGCCACCACCGTTTTGCTTTAGAAAGAGGAATTTAAATCTTGTATTTTGTGGAATGCTGGGATCCTCCCAGGCAGTATTTGCTGCTGAAATGCATCATCAGGGAAAGGGGATGGAGGTGGAATTCCCTGATCCCTTCTGGATGCTCTGGGTGGGTTGGGAGCTGTGAGGACAAGCAGAGCCCACCAAGAGCTTTCCCTCTGCACAGCTCTAACTCCCCAGGGTGCACCCTCTGTAAATTCCCTTCCACCACTGGCATGTTAATGGCGCTTGGGGACATGTCACTTCCAAACCCAAATGAGCAATGACACACCGAGCAGCAGAAGGTAAATGGCTTTTAACAGGATAACGTGTCAGTTAAAGGCTGAATTATTTCCCTGCTGTCACTTCCCTTTACTTTGCTGCTCGCGTTATTGGCTGTTAGTGACAGTGGCTGAGAGGAGTGATGCCCTTGGCCCTGGGACACACTGATTGCCTCTCTGGGTGTTTGTGGTGCAGCAGCAGGCAGGTGGAGCCGGAATCAACTCCCATTCTTGTTTTTTGGGATGCAAAGAAGTGACTTGTGCACCTGATGCCTTTGGAGTTTTTAGCTTCTGTTCTTCATGTGTCTGTGGTTTGGTGTGTAGTTCTGGGCTTCAAAAAGTGCTGAAAACCTCTGTTCCCAGGGTTTTAGACAAAACATTGCTCTTAATTGGGAAATCTAATGACACTTTGCTGCCTCAGAGCCCCAAAATATGTGAACAGCAGTGAATTTGGGGAGCAAACTTGGGGTGATTGACATCATCACCTGAAGGTGTAATTGGAGAACTGAGGCTCAATATGTTAATGGACAGAACTTATAAAATGTGAAGAACTCATGACTCTCTGTCCATTTTGAGTGTAGCCTTTCCAGCAGGCTCTGTCTGCCCTGAATGTACCTAAAGGCCTTTAATAAATGAATCTGCTTTTTATTCTCCTAACCTTGTCTGCTCTCTGTTTCAGGTAAGCCTGGATAAGGTATCACACCCAGATACTCCCTCCTCCCATGGAGATGTCTTTCACCAGCAATGCTTGGGAAGTCTCCCAGACACATTTGCCAGGAAATGAACCTTTCCAGATTCATAATTTGGGCCTTCTAACAAAAAAAAAAAAAAAGAAACATAAAGGTATAAATACAGATCTGCTGCTCCTGCAGGAGTCCTTTGGGGGCAAGAAATACCCTCAAATATTCCTCCAGGATATCAGGATGGGAAAGGCATCCTCGATTTCCCGAGGCTGCTGCTGTGGTGCCAGGAGCTGGCTGGATCTGTCTGGTGCCAAGGCAAATTCTGCTGCTTTTGATCTTTACTGAGACGTCGAGGGGAGATTTATTCATGCCAGTCTCCATGAATTATCTGGGTGAGTCATTACGAGTGGTAAAAGCAGCGTTAGGTGCCGTAAAACTGATGGGAGGCAGAATGGTAGGGAAATTCTGAAAATGAATGTATTATTTCTGCAGTGGTCTTAAGGCTGGAAGAGCTGCACTTTCTCGGCTGGCTAATTGTTAAGGAGCAGCAGAAGGGGAGGATTTATCTCTGGGTTCTGCAAAACCAGAACTTTCTGCTTTTACTGCCTGGCTCTGGTTTGAAATGTGCCCTTGTGGGAATGGTCCTGTTTGATTTTCTCCCTTCCAGATGTCTGGAGATCTGCAAATCAAGCCAGGCCTTTTCTGTGTCATCATCCTCGGTAGTAAAGGTACTGCAGGGCAAAAATAGGCTTTTATCTGCACTCCCAAGGTTTGGCTGAGATTTAGGAGACTCCTTACTGCTCTCCTATATTTGAGCAAACTCAGAAGTGGCAGTGAGTTAAAGGCACTAAAATCAGTCAGTATTTCCTTCAAGCTTTAGTGGATTTTATTTGGAGTTAGACTAGGTAATGATGGCTCTGTTCTTCCCCAGTTTAGCACTCGAATCTTTCATCCTTTCTTTTAAAAGCCTTTGTGGGAGGTGAGTGAGAAAAAAACTCAGCGAAGGAGTATTATTGTGTTGAAAAGCCATTTTAAAAACGTGTTTAAATCCTTCTTGTGTCCACCAAGAACCAAAGATTCCTAATAATCAGAGTCCAGCTCAGGAACCTGAACCAAACAGGAGGTATTCAGAGTTGATTCCAACACTTGGAATGTGGCAGAAGACTTTTTAAGTTCAGCAGCAAACACATGGAGAGCCAGATGGTTTCTTTGTGACAGAACCCTGAACAGACCAGGAAAATAGAATATGCTCCCCTCCCTCTTCTAGCTGGAGAAAAGGATCTTCAAAATGCCTCGCATGTGTGCTAAATAAATAAATTTAAAAATGAACCTTCTGGCCAATCACAGTTTAGCTACCCTGCAATTAAACAAATCCACAAACTGGCAACACATTTACATCTCATTAAGGGGAGGCACATGCAACAACGGCATGGAAATTTGGAAATTAGACATAATTACCACGTTGGCTGGAGGCAGGAGAGGGGAGCGCTGAGGAGGGAGGTTTTTAAGAGAAGTTTGATGGTTCCTTAATTGGCTGCTGCCTCCCCAGCCCCACCCAGCTTTGCTGGGTAAATGAATTTATCAGGGAAGGATCCCTGATGTGGCTTTGCAGAGCATCCTTCCTCTTCCCTTGCCTCTAGAACTTCCCCAGTTCTCTATATTTATTTTTTATATAATATATATATGTATCTCATATAGTACATATACATATACTTTATATTATATATATATATTTTTATATAAAAATATATATATACATATATATCTATACATTATCTAATATATTATATATATATATTATATATATTTATATATATAAAAGTGATATTTCACCTCTCTATTTTTAATAGATCAAATAGATTTTTTAAATAGATTCCAGGTCCTTTCCCCCTGAGGTGGTTCTGTTCCCCACAAACAGACCCAGTGTGTGTGTGGGTGTGATTCCCTGATAGGTGCAAATATTAATCATGTAAATAACAAATGCTTCATTAGGAGCACTAATTGCACATAATTATCACTTCTGGGAGTAGAGCCTGGGGAGGGTTAAACCAGGGGATTCAGGAGCCTTTCCACAATAATATAATTAGCTGTAGGCTGTTGGTAGCAATGCCCACTGCAAGTTTTACAAAATAAACCCATGATGATTTCCAAAAGGAGCACTGACACAGAAGGGCAGTCCTTCAGGGTTTGGTGTTTTTTTGGGTTTTTTTAAGGCAGAGATGGACAGACTGTCCAGGGGTTCTGCTCCACACTCTGCCTGCATTTCTGCATTTTTTGTGTTTCCAAAAGCACCATGGTTATCCAGCCCAGCCCAACCCAAAGGCTGCAGGGATTAACTTCAGCTCACCCCAGGGAATCCAAAGAGCTGAGGGATGGAGAAAAGGCTGCTCCTGCCAATCACCAGGTCCACTCTGTCCAGGTATTTCATGGCCCTGTTAAATACAGCAACTGTAAATCTTACCAATTGCCTTGAAAAGGATTCAGCCGCTTCCAAAATGGAGCTATATTTTGGATATATGACTTGTGCTTCAGACCCATAAATAAAACAGCAGTATATCCTGAAGTTACAGGTAAGTGCTGCTCAGGAATTTGTATTTTTGGAAGGTCCATGGCTTTCCTCTCTGAAACACCTGGCCTTTCCCCCAGTTTTCATTGCCTCAACAAACCCCAAGATGTCACAATGGAAATGAGTTCAGTGAGGAATGGACAGAGAGCTCTGCAGGCTGATTTATTCACTGCATTAAATGCAACCTACACTCTGACACTGCCATGGTGTGTAGAAGGATGGAACCCAAAGATGGATATAGAGGGGATAAATCAAAAACCTCAGGTGCAGTCACATTCAGGCTCCATGGAAACTGCCTGCAGCCATCACTTCCTCGTGGGGCAAACCAGGTTTTGTGTAAGAAAATTTGGGTAAATAATATAAATATATAATATAAATACAAATACAAATATAAATGTAATAATGAGATCAGAGTTTAATCTTTGGTTTCAGATGTCACGGTAGAGCTGCACTATTGCTGAATTTGGATATATTTAAACAAACTGGAATGGAGCATTTCCTTCTTGTGTTTTTTTGTTTTTTTCCTGAGCACCCCAGTGCTTTGCTTTGAGGAAGAAAGCAGCAATTTCCTCCTTGCCACCTTCTTTCTCGTGCAGTGAAACAACTGCTATGAAGTGGATCCAAGTAGGTGTAATTCTCTTGTGGATTCCATCTTTAACTTATTTGCAATAATTGCCTGAGCAAGCCAGAATTTATCTGGAAGGCCCTGGTTTAGACAAACTCCTGCTGTGCTGGGTGCAATTTCGTGAAGAGTGGGGGAGGCACTGGGAGAACAACAAATTAAAACCAATCTCCTCTCCTGAAATATTTCATTACACAAACCCAATTCATTATGCCGAGCTGCCCTTTCCAGCACGTGGGAGCTGCTGAGGCAAAGGAAGGAATCAGCAGAACAAATCAACAACACAGATTTATTCCACGAGAAAACAATCACTGTGTGTCATCTGCTGCAGGAGGAGCTTGGAAGGATTCCCTGGCCTGGCTGACACTTGGCACGTGCAGAGAAAAGGATTCTCCTGTAGACTGGGGTCCTCTTGGTGTCTTCTAGCCCAGG
Source organism: Entomyzon cyanotis (assembly GCA_024500445.1). Taxonomy (NCBI): domain Eukaryota; kingdom Metazoa; phylum Chordata; class Aves; order Passeriformes; family Meliphagidae; genus Entomyzon; species Entomyzon cyanotis. The sequence continues at coordinate 3,630,359 of JAKEPQ010000773.1, read as the reverse complement.
GATCTCTGAAATTCCCTCATTCCCACACCTCGGACTGAGTGGGAAGTTGCCAAAGTGTTTGGATGGAGTTTGGATCCTTTTCCACAGCAAACACCCAAGAGCCTCTAATTCTGGAGTTTCTCTTTTGCTTGTTTGTGGAATTTCTTCATGGAGACGTAAAGAACACAGAGAATTTGTGCACATGCTGCTTGCTCACCCTGGTTTGTGTGTCTGGGGATGAAAGAGCTCTGTTGAAATGTCTCCACTGTAAAACTGCTCATTTAATCGATCCTGGAGCCTCGGGCAACCCGAAAATAAATCTCCATCAAATCCTGCCATCCTTTCCCTCCCGAACCCTCCTTTATTCTGTGCACCAGCTCTCTCCAAAGATGATTCCCAATGAATAAAGGTTATTTCTGCCTCCTTTTCTCCCCCAGCTCGAGCAGAGGTGAGAAGTTCTGCTCGCTGAGATGTCTGGGAGCTTGGGAACAATGGGGAAATAAATCCCCTGCTGGAACCTGCAGCCCCTGCAATCAATGCCCTTCCCAATTAATTCCCCCGTGCAAGCAGGACTTCTGAAACCAGCGTGCTGCTGTTAGCTGGGGCTTTAATTTATTTTGAAGAATGTGTAATTATCAAGCTGTGAGCAAATTGCCGTGGCTTTCACCTGGCTCCTTTCAGGACTCATTGGCATTCAGAGGAGCCATTGATTAATGAGCAGAGCAGCACAGGACAGCGATGAGGCAGAGCAGCCACAGGAGCTGCAGTGCCTTGGGAGAAGGGAGATCAGGCCCTAGGGAGCAAAATTTACTTGTTTAGTAGAGAAAAGCAGGAAAAATCCACATTTCTGCTGGGCCAAGGACATCCCGTGCCTTGTACAATGGATGGGAAAGATGGAGCTTTTTGAAAAATACCCAAGGTTTCTTCCTCAGAGCTCTTTTTATTGTCTCTTTTGACTTTTTGCACCCTCCTGGTACCAGGAGGAGGTGGCTGGCAGCATTCTGGGTTGTCATGATGTGCTGTGCCTGTCTAGGTCCACGTGTTGAGCTCCTTCACTATTCCCACAGAACACTGAGCAAACAAAGAATAAAACTGCTCCAAACCTGCCCATTCTGTGCAGAGAGAGTCATCCTGGTTTGGGACAACTCACTACATGCAGGACGTGGAATTTTTTAATCAGGGGTTCATATGTGGCTCTTGTGGAATTTTTAATCAGGGGTTCATATGTGGCTCTTGTGGAATTTTTAATCAGGGGTTTATATGTGGCTCTTGTGGAATTTTTAATCAGAGGTTTATATGTGGCTCTTGTGCAACTCCCTTTGATTTTCTGAAGTTTTATTGAGTCAGGTAAGGGATGCTGAGCTGATGGATTTTGCTCCTCATCAGCAGGGAAATCAAGCATTTTTCACTAAGTTTTTTGTCGCTCTCAACCTTTTCACCGCTGCCCTTGTGACAATGACAGCCCCACTGAGTGTCCCCTGCACACCAGAGGTGAATTTGCAGTTTGGGACAAACCAAAGCCTTTTTCCCATGGACTGCAGGTCCGTGTCACTCACACTGACACAAGGATGGAGAGCAAGCAGGAGAGATGTTGGATGCCTCCTGCCTTGTCCCCTTGCCCTGGGATCACCTCAGGTGTCACTCACTGTTTGCTCAGCCCTTCCCCAGCTCTGGGAGGTTCAGCTCCTGCGTTTGTTTGCTCTCTCCTTGAAGGAGAGCTGCTTTTGATGGCAATGGGATGTGATGTCCCCTAACTGCTGCCAGACTCAGACCTCCAAAAGCTTCTTGTAGGGCTCACTGAGCAGGGAACTGGTACTGGGAAGCTCAGAGCACTGTTGAGCAAGGCTGGACTAAAACTGATATTGTAGAGGGGAAAAAATCCCATATATTCATCCTTTTGTGGTCCAACTGATGCCTAAAACAGGCTGCCTGAAACAGAGGCCAAGATAAATTAGGAGTGCAAAAAGTGGACAAATTTATTTAAGGTCTTCAAGGGCATTTGAAGCATTTGGGCAAGCAAAGTCCCCTCGAGGGATTACAACCAAAATGGGCACTGAGTCACAGCTCTTCCTCTTCTATAAGTTCTGTCCTGTTAGCATTTTGATCCCTAATTCTCCAATCCCACCCTCAGATGATGATGTTAACCAGCCCAGCCCTGCTCCCCTCATTTCACTGTTTTTACATCTTTTCAGGCCCTAAGGCAATGAATGTATCCTTGGATTTTCTGTTCAGAGGGATTGTTTTGGCTGAAGGTGTTGGGAACAGAGCTTTTTAGCACTCTGTAAGAAGCACAGAACTACACCAAGTTACAGACACACGAAGAGCAAAAAACTAGAAATTCTTAAGGCATCCCCACATCCCATATCTTCCCTTTCCTTGAGTTTCTCAGGTTGTGTTTTCTCTAAACTTCTTTGGGCTAAACTGCAGAAGCACTGAGCATGTAAAGCCTGCAGTAAGCCAGAATCCTGAGCTGTGCAGGACTGAGCTGTGATCCCTCTTACTGCTGGGACTTTACAGCTCCCTGCTCCTGCAAGAGTTAAGAACTGTGTGCAAATATCATCAGCTCTGCCTGAACATCCCTCTGGGCTGAGCGAGCTGTAAGCTGATAGCACCAGGAGGAGGAGATCAGCTCCAAAAGGGACAAATACTGTATTCCATTGAGTTTGCAGTGAAGGAGGAAACAAGAGCATGGCAAGCGAGCCCAGCAGTTCCTTAAAACGCTGCTCCAATCCATTTAACAAATTGTTTCTCCTCTATCTTCACCCTGGTTGTTCTTATTATTATGCCTGTTATCTGATGGTTATTTAATCTATATTTTGTAATTACTTCCCTTCTGTCTCTCACTCCAACATACATTCATTTTCTTGTTGCACTAATGCAGTGACCTACATTATCCGAGCTGTAAAAGTCAATTACGCTGCCTGTGATTCTTCAAGTGGTGTTTAGCAAATGGGTTTGTGTATTATCCACCCGTTACCTGGGGCCTTTGAAAAAACTAGATTTTCTCAGGTACCTTTTAAAAGGCATTTCTGGAAATACAACAGTTTTTTTCCCCCCAGAATCTGGATTCCACTATTTGCAGGTTTCCAAAATCTGCAAATTGTACTGGAATGGGGAATGTCCTGCTCGTTCTTAGGGACAATATGGAGCATGGAATCAGACATTTCTTGTCGCTGTTGAGCCGCTAGCAGAGAAAAAGACCCGGATTCTCAGCATGGCATAGAAAAGAAGAGCTTTATTATTTTGATTCCAACTTATATAGATTTTTCAGAGGTCACCCAGATTGGTCAGTCAGAAACCTCCCCCTAGGCCTGATTGGCCAGGCCTGAACTGTCCAAATCTCGAGACACTGTTTTTAATAACATCCAAACTTTATCTTTGTTTATAAAACACAAAAGAAATTCTCATGGGAAAGACCTGTGCTAGCCACAACCAAAATCTGCAAATTGTACTGGAATAGGGAATGTCCTGCTCGTTCTTAGGGACAATATGGAGCATGGAATCAGACATTTCTCATGGGAACAGGGAATTTATTATCCCAACCCTCTGTGAAGTTTTCAAACTGTGTCTGAGCCTGTGGATTTTGCATCCCTGACATTTAATACCAGACTTTGAGTCTTTGAGTCCTTGTGGCGTTCCACAAATCCCAAAATCATCTGTACCCAGCGCACAGCCACTTCCCAGGGGATGGCAGGGTGGGGACTGTTTGTTTTTTAATCAAGCCTCACTCATTAATGCCTGCAGCTCTCCTGCATAAAGATTCTCACCCTGCAGCCTCGCCAGGCTTCCTGTTCCGATGGGGAGATGTGAGCTCGTTACAGATGAAGTTTGCAGCTCTGCTAACGAGCTCTCCAGGCCCATGCTCGTTTGGGAGGGGAGAAAAGGAGGATCAGAGGGAATCGGATGGAGAGAGAGGCAATCATCAGAAAGCTCTGGCTCTCCCCCGGTGTGGAGCCTGATTGCTTTATTATTGCACATCACCAGAGGGCCCAGGGCAGCAGCCTCAAAGCCCCACTGCAACTGGAATTTTTGGGATGGTGCTGATGAGGCTTGCATTTTTTCATCGTTAAAAGCAGAAAATTTCTTCAGATAATTCCTCCTTCTCTCATTATCCCCACCCCCCTTACCCCTTCATTCATTATCATCAATATCATTACATGGCCTATGCAAAAAAATCAGAATTGGTTTCCTGCCAGCAGGAACTTCTGTGCTGTTCAACAAGTGCTCTGGTGAAGATTTCCTGATTCAAATCCTGATTTAAATCCTGATTTTTTTCCCCTCAGGCATTTGGGGATGGATCCAGTTGTGCCACAGTCATTTTCCAGCAGCACGTTTGAGCTCAGCCTAAGCAGCAACTGATTTAGTTTGGCTTTTGTTCACCCTTCACAATCCCTCCTGTTAAAAGCAGCTGTTATTCCTTCATTTAAGGCAGAGGAAAATTAAATGAGTTGCCCGAGGTCATGAGCAGAACTAGGAACAGAATTTCGCACAAGTCGGAGCTCAGTGATTGAACTGCAAGCTGAGATCTAAAGGTGAACATTTGCATGGGATTTATTAATTATTTAATTTTTTTTTTGGTTTTTAATTTTTTTTTTTTGGGGGAGAGAGGTCTGAGGTTCTTGAGAGATCGTTCCAGGTGGTGGATCATCAGCTGGGTTCCATCTGGTTATGTTTTTTATGGATTTTATGATACCTGGTTTGTTTATTTATTTTTTTTTTTAATTGTAGCATTTTCCAGAGTGGTTTGCAAACATGATTATTTTTGGGAATTACAAATGAATATCGGAATAACCAGAAGACCCCCGTGAAATCATGAGTATAGCTGGGGAGTAAAAATAAATAAGGACATTTTAGCTTCATTTTTGAGCTTGTGCTCTCCCTTGTAACCCTGTCAGTGCAGGAATGTGTGCAGACATTCAGCGAGGAGCAGGATTGACTAGCTGGGCTGGACATGTGAGAGCATCTTGTCCCTGCCTTGGCACAGATTGGTTTGGTTTGGAGGCCTGGAAATGTCTGAATTCTGCTCCTTAGGTGTTCAGCAATCAGAATCTCAGTGCTGTAAACCCAGCTGAGAAGATAAACCTGTACAGGAGCTAATGCTGCAGGAAAAAAGAAAAAAAAAAAAAAAAGAAAAAGAAAAAAAAAAGAAAAGAATCTCTATTTTAAGAACTATAAGAGAAAATTGGATTTCCACCAGGCTGGTGTTTACAGAGCAGTGTTCTCTCCTCTCCAGGAAGCCAATCTGAGCTTCCATGGGGCTCCTGCTGGAGGAAATCAAACAGCAAATTCCTGCAGGTTTTGTGGTGGCTGAAGGGCAGCTGAGGATGGAACTGCTGGTGCTCCTGGTGATGGATTAGGATTTTAGCTTCTATATTTTTCATGTATCTGTAATTTTGGTGGATAACTCTGGACTCCATACAGAGTGCTAAAACTCCTGTTTGCAGCATTTTTAGACAAAACAATTCCTCTAAAGCTTGGAATCCAAGGACACTTTGCTGTCTCAGAGCCCCAAGATATGAAATCAGTGAATTGGGGGAGCAAATTTGGAGCAATTGACTTCATTACCTGAAGGTGCAATTGGAGGGTTAAAGCTCAATATGTTAATGGACAGAATTTATAAAGTATGGGGAAACTGCAGAGCTCCTGTCTTCTGGACATCCCTCTGTTCTTCTCTCCCTGCTCCTTCCCTGGAATTTGCTGCCAAAGGAACCAGGATGTGCAGGAGGAGGAGGAGAGGCAGCCAAGCCTCCTCTCAGCATTTTTTGGGTAGTTTTCGGACGAGCAGAACACACCCATGACTGTGGACAAGCTGTCCCCACCCCGTGCTGCCTCCCAGCAAGGCAAATCCTTGATATTGAGAGCGAAATCCTTTGATTCCTTTTCCCAGATCCAGGGAATTCTCCTCCAACAGGCCCTGCTCATGGCCAGAGGCAGCTTTTCAATTATGAATCTCTGCCAGCTGATTTTGGAGTGCTGCTGAAGTGGAAGTTTCCCAGCCACAGCTGAGGGAAGCATCCTTAGAGCAAAGAGATTTGGTGCTTTACACTGAGGCTCCTTCTTTTTACCTCAGATTAATTTTTCAGGGGAAAGATGCCCTGTGGCCCAGCAAAATAATTACATATTTTCTCCAAATCTCGTATAAAATGAAGGGAAAACTCAGTATTTTGTACCAGAAAGAAAGATGTCTGCTCAGAGCAGATGAGAGTTGGACTTCAGTGAAAATGAAGGTTTTGACTGCAAATCTTTATGCTCTTTGTTCCGAAATTGCAACCCTGAAAAAGCTTCAATCAAAAGCTGCTCATTGGCTAAAAGGAGTTCAGCGAAGGAAAACAAAGAGAAGGAAAAGAAAATAAAGGCAAAAAAAAAAAAAAAAAAAGGCAGTAGTTTAGCACTGGGGAGAGCAGAGGGGTGAATGGATTGCTGTTCCTGGAGGAATTGCTGAATAAATAAATCATTAGGAGTGCTGAGAGTTTCCTCAGAACTCCCCCAGCCTTTCCCAGGGTATTCCAGCCCTGTGCTGCTGCTGCTCCCACAGGGAGTTTGGGTTCTGCAGAGCTCTGCCTCAGAGGGGCAGAGCACTGAGCATTTCCCCTCTGCTTCCCATTCCTCTGGCTATTTTTAACATCGTTATTATAAACACACAGATATATATATATTTGTATAAAATAGTTCTCGCTGCCTGATGAGCTGCAATGAGCACCACACAGCGAGCGTGGCAGATGTGGGTTCAAGGCCCTGGAAAATTAAACATGATGCCTCTTTTTGCTCTCTTACATGAAAATACAACATTTTCCCCAGTCTGTCCTGAGACTGGGGCAGATGCTCCCCTAGCAGATCACGCTTTTTATGTAGTTTTATGGCAATGCTATATGTTATTGTTGAATTATTCATCAATTTTTTTTTTGTCAGGCTGTAAACTCACACTGGTTGTCTTCCCTCCTCTGCTGGTCCCTGTTTTCTTGTGTATCAATCAAATATCCTCAGCTGGGATTCGTGGAACTGAAAGCTGAAAAATACCCTCATCCTTTCCCAAAATATTCTGGGCATTCCAATGGTATCCACATTTTGGTGCCTCAAGAATGGAACTGGAATTCTTTGGCCACTTGGTGCAGCTCTAGCTGGTTTGAAAGCTGCCCAGGTGACTCCAAAGAGTTTCTTTCATCAAGGTCTTCACTGGAAGGATGAAGGAGGAAATCAGATTTAGGAATAAGCTGCTGTGAGGCTTTGAATCTTCTTCCTAATTGCCTCCTCCAGCTGCACAAAAAGAGCCAACAAGCAACTTCCAAAATCAGCATTAATGCTATTCCTATTTTTAATAAAGGTTTGATCCTCCAGGGCTCTCTCCCTCCTCTTTCACAGCAGTCTCTCCTCTCCAAACTGTCCCCAAGCCTGCACGGGAGGTAAAGTGGATATCATTGTGAAAAATTTGGTGCTTAATTCCCATTTCAGGAGTACCCCATGGACCTTGCAGTGGGTGGGGAAGGAATTCCAGGTTGCTAAATAGAACCTGTCCTTGTGTAGCCTGGAATAAAACAACAGCCTCATTTCTGATTGCTGAGGTTCTGTTTGGCAAGAAGGGGTGGATTTGTACAAATGGTGGCATCAAGACTTTGCAACCATCCAAAATCTGTGCAGTTTGGGGCTTGGTTTTTAAGTAATAATTTAAAAAATAGAAGAATTATGTGGGCTTTTATTAAAAAAAAAAAAAAAAAAAGAAACCAAAACCAATCCAAAAAACGTTCCCCAAAAAGCTTCGACTGCAAGAGCTAAATGAGATGAATAACCCTGACAGAGAAAGAAGGAGATCTCACTAAATTGAATCCAGTCAATTTTAACATTCACAGCGCCAGAGGCAATTTGGGGCAGTGTAAACGTAATGGAAAAAAGCATATTCCTGAAGCTGACTTACAGAATGCTGCGTTTGAGTCCTTAATGATGATAAATCAATGATCTAGAAAATAAAATCCCTTTCCTATTATCCAGCTGGGCACACAGATTCTTCTCCAGCTTCGAGACGGAGGCACCCCAAATTTTCAATTAGCGTTTCACATCCCACTACCTTAAAATTACAAGTAATTAAGTGGGAAGGCAGTGCAGACCCAGAGAGGAAGTGTCTTTCTCTCTCTGTCAGATTCTGCTGCTGATTGATGCAAGCCTTTAGCTCAGCTCAGGGGTTCTCTGCTAACACCCTCAGAGAGGCACTGGAGCAGAACACTGAAATTGAATTACAACCTTTGTATCGAGCCAAAGAGCAAAGCTGTGATTATGAGGTCCTGCCTCTCTATTTCTTCCTTCTGAACTCAACTTTCCCCCCTTTTTTTTTTTTTTTTTTTTTTTTTTTTTTTGGGTGCCTCGACAAATTTCTTATCTCGGATCAGGTAGCTCTGCCTTCAATAGGGCTGTGCCCAAACCAGAGCAGAAAATGAGGATTTGCATGGAAATCTGCTTTGTTAAATCTTCAGCATCTCAGGAAAACAAGAGGCAACAGAGCAGCTTCATCCTGTGTGGAAAGATTTGTCCATGTTAGGAGAGTTAGTTGGATTGAAATATTCTTTTGTGTCTTAAAAATGCTAAAATGTGACAGATAAAATTTGAACGTGCTGAGATTTTCCAAAGGTGTTAGTGCTGGGTGTGGCACCCATGAAATGTTGGCTGGCTGAACCTGACAGTGGCAAGGGAGTCGCCTCCTGTCCAGAATGGAAGGAAATAATGGGATTTCTGGTAGTCAGTGTAATTAAATTCAATTTGTACAAATTTGTGTTGATTCCCACATTTCAGAGCTCACCCCAGTTGCACCACCTAAAGGACTTTGCTCTGCTGAAGCAACAGATAGAATTCAGTTTCTATAAAAACTTGGGAATTTTGGAGTTAATTTCTTTTACAGATCAGCTCATGGGATTTTTTAATGAAGTGCATCCCTGGGTGTTTCACTCCTGGGCTGTGTTTAATGCAATGGGAAAAGTTGTTTGTGGTGGAAAATGTTTATTCTGCACCACCTGTGTGCCCAGCGCAGGCAAAGGAAGCTCAGCTCCACAAGTCCTGGCTCCACTAAACTCAAATTGTTGAGCTCTCAGTTTAAACCTTAAGGGGAAAATCCCAGCGGAAATGGAAACTTGAGATGATTGCAAAATAGCAAAACTCTCTGGAATGAAGAGATCCAATTCTTCTCTTTCCAGCTCCCCCAGGTTTGATGGTGTGAATGACTAAAGCAGTGTATAAAGTCACTTTTCACAACAGTGGCTGTCATAACTTCCCAGTTCCCTGGGTGTAATGGCAGTGGAATTACATCCCATTTTGTTTTCAAATCCGTAAATAACAGTTATCCTCATGACTAGAAGGTTAATTTCATGACAGCATAACAGCCTGGGTTATTTTTCTTAATGAAGTGCTTCTAAACTCCGGATATTTAACTACATCATATTTATGTTGTAATTATTCCTACTTGCTTGGTGCATTTCCAGTTCCATAAATTGTGTTGGTTTCAAATCGGCTCAAACAAATGCATTGTGCACTGTAATTGTTGGGTAATTACAGTGTGATTATGTGGTGATGAATTATGATCCAGCAGAACTTTTTCTCTTGTTTAGTCCATTTTTAAAAAAAATTATTCACTGCCCTCCCCAGGTTCCTGGACAGGTTTCATGCCCCTTTTTTTGACCTTTAAGGCAGAGAATAGCAGGAGAGTTGAATCATGATTTCCTCTGGATTAATCCTCGTGGTTAATTGCCTTCAGCACCCCAGAGATCAGAGAGCTGATGAAATTTGTCCTCAGGAAAGCCTGGAGGCTTTGCTTTTCTAATGAAAAGCTGTCATCCTCCTTCTGGCAGGACACTTGCTGCATCTCTTGACTTCAATTGACCTTTTCATGGGAATTCCCTGGGGATTTTGTGGTGGGTGTTGTCTCCTGCTCCTCTCTCACATCTGACCAAGTTGTCTCAAGTTTATTTGGAGACCAAAAGATTAAGACATAAAACCACTGTAGAAGCCTAAGTGGTGTTTTCATGGGGAACAGGATTAAAAATCTGCATATTCCCAATAAAGCTGTAGCCAGAAGAGACAGTTTGTACTTTTATTGCCTCTTCTAAAACTTTATTTTAATGCAACTTCAGGAAAAAAAAAGTTCAAGCCTGACTCTATACCAATTAGGATAATGGAATTGCTAATGAAGTGAAAATATTTGCTCTGTTCCACGTGCTCAGGGACATCTCCACAGGTCCATTGTCATTCCCTTCCTTCAGACTGGGATCTGCAGCTGCTCGCTGGAATTTCAATAGGAAACACTTTGTCTTGCCCGTTTATTGTTTAAAACAGATCAATGCTCACTGAAACCTCCATGACGCCTCTTTAGCAGCCTTTCCTTTCCTTTCCTTTCCTTTCCTTTCCTTTCCTTTCCTTTCCTTTCCTTTCCTTTCCTTTCCTTTCCTTTCCTTTCCTTTCCTTTCCTTTCCTTTCCTTTCCTTTCCTTTCCTTTCCTTTCCTTTCCTTTCCTTTCCTTTCCTTTCCTTTCCTTTCCTTTCCTTTCCTTTCCTTTCCTTTCCTTTCCTTTCCTTTCCTTTCCTTTCCTCCCTTCCCTTCCTTCCCCTTCCCCTTCCCCTTCCCTTCCCCTTCCCCTTCCCCTTCCCCTTCCCCTCCCCCTTCCCCTTCCCCTTCCCCTTCCCCTTCCCCTTCCCCTTCCCCTTCCCCTTCCCCTTCCCCTTCCCCTTCCCCTTCCCCTTCCCCTTCCCCTTCCCCTTCCCTGCTGTTCATCTCTGGACAGAAGATTCCCTTTTTTCCATGCCCTGGGGTGTTCAGAGCCTGCTGGAAAATGATTTCTGGGCCATCTTGCAGGCTGGGATTGCTGTGGGTGGCGAAAGAACTCCCTGGGTGTTTCCCAGCTGCCCAAAATAAATAAAAATAAATGGGCAGAGTTCCCTTTGTCCTAAAATCCCATCCTTGCAGGGTTTGGGGTCCTGCTGAAGTCCAAAGGATCCCACAAAAGGATTGAGAATGGGATGGTGCAATAAATATTCCTTTGGCCACAAGAAGCCCTCAACATCTCCGTGCTCTGATCGATGCATTATCTGTTTAATCACAAGAACTCGCTAATGGGATCATTTCTCCCTCCCAGATCCGGCCAAGAATAACCACAGTCACATCTTGAGAGGGCTGTCAGTCCAAGCTGTGATGTTCTAATTCTGCACACACGGAATCCTGGGGGGATAAAAAGAAAAAAAAGAAGAAGAAGAAAAAGAAAAAGAAAAAAAAAAAATGAAGACTATTTTGGAAGCAGCCAGGCATGAAAAGCAAAAGGTTGTTGCATTAGGAGAGACCTAACAGAGCAAGCTGATAGTTCAGGGTGTTAACTGCTGATATTGCTGCAGGAACACATCCTGAATATCTGCTGCTGTTCTCTTCTCACCCACGGCTCTGCTTTACAGGACGTTTTTGAAAAGCTCTACAGCTCCAGCTTTGTTCAGCTGTTTTCTCCCTGTTCCCTCCCAGGGATATTTTTATTGTTCCCCAAGGGAACAGGAGGAGAACATTTGCTCTGGGAACCCTGATTTGGGAACTTGATTTCCTACCCCAGTAAAGCTCTCAAACGAAGAGAGATTTTTAAAAAAACTTACAAATTTCTCACCCCAGTAAAGCTCTCAAACAAAGAGACATTTTTTAAATTTACAAACTTCTCACCCCAGTAAAGCTCTCAAACAAAGAGAGATTTTTTTAATTAATTCACCCAGTAAGCCTCAAACAAGAGATTTTTTAAATTTACAAATTTCTCACCCCAGCAAAGCTCTCAAACGAAGAGAGATTTTTTTTAAATTCACAAATTTCTCACCCCAGTAAAGCTCGCTACTGGTTTGAACAGCAGCTGAAAAGTTCCTCATGTCAGGGAGGGGGAATTCTGTGCCTGTTGTAATTTTTATCTCAAAAACTGAGCACCAAAACTCATCCCCTCTGAAGCCCCTGAATGCTTTGGTTGGGGAAGAAGCCTGGAGCAATTAAAATGAAAATTCAGAGTTGCTAAACCTGAGGAGGGACAAATGGCAGGCAATAGCTATAAAATAACAGACTTTAAAAATAAATTCGAAAACTATAATAATAATTTTTATTTAATAATATTTTAAAACAATATTTTTAATAATTTGAAAAAAATTCCAATAATTAAAATAATTTCAAAAAATAAAATATTTCAAAAAATAATTTAAAATAATTTTTAGAAATCAGTTTTAAAAATATTTTTTTAATTGCCTTCCAAGGAAGGGAAGGTGAGGATGAGGTGGGGAGTGGCAAATGCTGTGGAGGGAAGGGGGAATGTCACATTCAGGGCCACAGCTGCCACCCCCTGCTTGTCTCAGGCACAAAACATTGCAGGAAGGTCTTCAGTGGCACCAAAAAAACTCTGTGCAATTCGTGCTGCAAACCTGGGAGAGCTGAGTGCCAGCTGGCCTTGCCTTGGCAGTTTGAAATTCCCCTTCAGCCCTGAGTCAGAAGCAACAAAAACCCTTTTACAGAGGGTTACAAAAACCCTCTTACACTTTTTCCCACCATTGAAAGGCATCTTTTTTAATGAGTATTTTAAAGCAGAGCTGTGCTCCTTGATTTCCTTGGCCTCGCAGGAGGCAGGAGAGGAACTTCAGCTTCTGTGCCATGAATGAACCAGAGGAATTCCTTCCCCAAAAAACATTTGTTCAATGATTCTCTGCACACCAGGATGGACAAGCTCTGCAGGATGGGAGGTGCTCAGCAGCAGCAGCACACAGCTTTGGTGCAAAGGTGCAAAATCCAACTGCTCCTCCTCCCTGCCTGGTGGATTTTCTCTTCAGAGGAAGCAAATCTTCAGAAATCTCTTCCTACAAACCTGTGCTCTGGTTTTGTGCAGAGCTGATTCCCTCAAGCTCCCCCTGCCTCGTGTTTTAAATTTCATAAAATCAGCCCCGCCGTGGTTATTTACACAGCGGGTGTGTAAATATACCCTGACTTCCATACAAACACACTGTGTCTCCAGAGATTTAGGCCCCCTAAAGAAAATATTATTCTCTGTCAGTGGCACATAAGCACCAATTTAGGGAATTTTTCATAAACAGAGCCTTCCCGAGGGCAGAATTATTGATTTATTTCTGACCCAGCCCAGCGCCGGCGTCAGCATCAGCAAAGGCTCCTCTCAAATTGGGAACTTCTGCTTCTCCTATAACTTCATTATCAAAACACTCACCCCTCTGCAGCCTGTAATAAAGCAGCCTACTTCTGCCAGAGATAAATTCTGTTTATGATCTGAGCCGTGGTTCTGATAATTGAGACCTGAATGCCAGAAAGTCATAAAAAAGTTCCCTGTGGTCATGAAGTTCCCTCCAGTTTGCTTTCCTCGCGCTAATAATCTTATCTTCCCCCCATTTTTCTCCTGTTAACCACGGCACATTGAATTATCCACTCCCTGCAAGGAGCCTGAGCAGTCCTGGTGGATATTATGGGTTGTTAGGGCTGCATTTCATTAACTGTAATAAACCAGCAGCCGGTGTTTACTGGAATAACAGCGCATTGTACAGGCAGAGATAAGCTGCTGTCAGGAAGTGTCCGTAAAGCATTCCAGGGTTTGTTCTTTATGTTGCTGACGTTGTTGGTGGAATTTCAATTGTGTCTCCCGCGAGCAGAGAAATTCAGCTCAGAATTTAAAGGAAATCTGGGTTTGTGGGTTTTTTTTTTTTTCACTTTCACAAAGTAAAAAGCGAAATAGCAAGAAGTGGGAGTGAAATAACAAAAAGTGGAAGTGGAGTAATGAAAAGTGGAAGTAGAGTAATGGAAAGGGGAAATGGAATAACAAAAAAGTGAAAGTGAAGTAGCAAAAAGTGAAAGTGAAGTAATAAGAAGCGAATGTGAAGTAACAAAAAGTGAAAGTGAAATGACAAAAAGTGGAAGTGAAGTAATAAAAAGTGAAAGTGAAGTGACAAAAAGGGAACGTGAACAAAAAAGTGAAAGTGAAGTAACAAACAGGGAAAGTGAAGTAACAAACAGTGAAAGTTAAATAACAAAAAAGTGAAAGTGAAATAACAAAAAGTGAAAGTGAAGTAATAAAAAGTGAAAGTGAAGTGCCAAAAAGTGAATGTGAAGTAACAAACAGTGAAAGTGAAATAATGAAAAAGTGGAAGTGAAATAACAGAAATGGAAAGTGAAGTAACAAAAAAGTGAAAGTGAAGTAACAAAAAAGTGAAAGTGAAGGAACAAAAAAGTGAAAGCGAAGGAACAAAAAGTGGATGTGAAAAAAAGTGAAAGTGAAGTAACAAAGAGTGAAAGTGAAATAATGAAAAGGTAGGGAAAGTGAAATAACAAAGCATTCCCCCCTAACTCCTTCTTCTCCTTACATTTCCTCCCCTCAGAGCTTCAGCTCACAGGTGAAACCACACAAGTGAAAGTGTGTGAAGTAACAAAAAAAAGTGTTGAAAGTGAAATAACAAAAACTGAGGGAAAGGTCCGTAAGGGCTGAACTGGTGCTGGTGAATGGTGAACAAAGCAGAGCCTGCAGAGAGAGGAATTCATCTTTTTTCAGCAAAAATTCAAAAGATGTTAGTGTCCATTATCTTTGAGATTTTGGGTAGGGAGGGTAAGAAATAATTCCTTTATTTGCTACAGAAACAATGGAGTAACGTTTATTGGAGTAACATTTAATGGAATAACATTTTCCGTCCATTACCTTAGAGATTTGGGGGGGGGGGGGTTAATATAGGAAATTAGGATAACCTCTAATTTCATATTTTGGGTAGGGAGGTAAGAAATAATTCCTTTATTTGCTGCGGAAACAATGGAGTAACATTTTCCTCAGAGACTGGGAAGTTTTCTGAGGTTTAGGGGTTCTTCAGGAAACGGCAGAGGCAGGTGATGCCTTTTCCCCTGCTGCTGTGGGACTGAATTTTTCAAGGTGTTTATCCTCTCCTGCTGCTCTCGAGTGTCACATGAACCATTGCAGCACTCAGATTGTGGCAGACCAGAGCTACTTCATGCTTTGTAAAAAAACCTCTTCTCTCAGGTGGATAAAAATCTGAATTTCCTCTGAGATTCCCTCTTCCCCTCTCCTTCTCCCTTTCCCTGCTTTCCTCAGCCTTCATGGTACATTCAGGACAAACCTCACACCATCTTTTTTTTTTTTATTTTATTTTATTTTTAATATTCCAACGGTGTAATCAGCTGGAGTTCTGCTTCAAAGGAGAGCAGCACAGAAATATCAGCTGTTTCCTTTGCTGCCAGGCTGTTCTGTGCTGCTTGCCAGCATGGTGTCTCAACACCTGTGGCCTCAGCCTTTGAAGGAGAACAAAAACCCCTAGAACTGCTCCTGCCCCTTGCAGAGTCTGTGCAGAGGGATTTTCAGGAGGATTGGGGGTCTCAGGTGATTGAGGAGTGAGGGTGATGCCTTTTTGGCTGGTAAAAATAGGAAATAAAGGGAAAAAAAAGGATATTAGCTTGGTTTAATAGGATCCTAAGTGTTCAATTCTTAGGAAACACACTGAGAAGAACACAGAGTGTACAATGAGCAGAAAATGTTATGGACCTTGAAAATCAGCAAATCTGCCTAAAATCCCCCAATCAGAAACTTAATAAATGAAGTAATTATCCCCTTATTCTAATTACACACCCTAAATGAGATTACAGCCTAGTTTGCAAAATATGTGCCAAAGAAGGAGAGAGATTCCATCCAAGGTTGGAGCCTTTAGTTCTGAGATAGGTTAAAGCTCTTGGCCTCCTACTGTGAATATTTAGTCTTCCCACTTTGCAAAACCCCAAACTAAGCTGAATATCAGACTAAAAGAATTATAAACATGTGGGGCTAAGGTACCAAAAATGTGTCTAGAAGGTACATGGGAAGAGAAAGGGTATAAAAAGGGCATAAAATGTATAAAAAGGGTATAAAAAAAAGACAAAAATCATCAGGCATCAAGGGGATTTCCTGATGATTTCACCAAGGAATTTCCTGATTTCACCTTCCCAGTGCCCTTTGCTTTGCTCTCAGACCACGGACCAGGAGCCACACAGGTTTTGTGTGCTAAAAGCCACAGAGAAACGGCAAAAAAGCAACCCCAACCTGTGCAGTCATTTGTTCCAGCACGTGCTGCTCCGTCATTAGCTGATTCCTCTGGAACGTTACCGCCAGGCAGCTCTGCTGACTCACATGGGTAATGGATGAACGGAGCCATCAACGTTTAATGCACCCTTAGCAGCTCTCCCTGCCCCTGCCTGTGACACCAGCGCCAGTTTGGGGTCCCCAACTCTTTGTCACACGCTGGGTGACACCAGTGCCACATCATGGAGTGAAATCAGCCACAGAGGGATGTTTTCCTCATGTCCTCTCTCCTGTCATAATGTGCAATATCATTTATGTTTGGTTTTTTTCCTTACCTATTTGTGTATCCACAGAATCCTCTCTGCGTTTCTCCTCAGTCCAGGGCTCTTCCCTTCATGATTGCACACACAAATAGAGGGCAGTCCTTGCCCTAAGGAGGTTGGGATTTGAACAGGAATGCGAAAATGAAGTTATCACGCACAACAAAAATAGGTGAACATCACCAAGACTAGATGTTTTGTGACCTGAGTCTTCTGCCACCACTAGATCATCACTTATCCAGGTTTTTCTTCATATAAAATTAAGAGAGAGGGAATCTGGCTTGATAGGAAAGTGGGAGTTTAACAGCAGAATAGGTGAGGGAAATACGAGATTGGACTCTACAAGGAAAAGGAAAATTTTTTTTTTTTTTTGCTTCCAATTCAGATTTCTCACAGGGCCACGTACAGAAATCCGAGTTATTTACAGATTTGCCTTACAATTAGCAGCCAGATTAATTCCCAAAGCCTCACATTCCACGAATTCATCAATTTCCCTCTGGAGAGGACATCCTTCTGCACATGGAGAGAGCAAGGAAGAGATGCAGAAGGTTCAGTTCTGAGATTCCAGAGCTGCACACTGGAAAATTGCAATAGGATTTAGACCAAAGCTGGGTTTGCAGCATGACTGACACATCTGTGGGTTTGCAGCCCTTCTGAAGTTATCCCTTGTGTGGTTTTACCTGTGAGCTCAGAGGGGAGGAGATGGAAGGAGCAGAAAGAATGAGGTGGGAAAGTGCAAAAGGTCTCAGCTTTGGGGCACCTGGACTGCTGAGCACTGTTAAAAATATTCCTGAGGGACATCACAGCTATCTGTGGGCTCTGTGGCTTTCAGAATTCTCACTTTTGGCATAAACTTCAGGATTCACCCTGAGCTGACTGCCTAAGTTTAGCTGCTTGCCCTGTTAAATTCAATTCCCTGAAACATGATGTATGTGTTAACTCAGCTCAAAACGAAAAAAAAAATATTGACCCAGCAGTATAACATCTCTGACAGGAACTGCAGGCACTGGGATAATTATACTGAGATTTTGGAGCCATGTATTCCTGAACTAAACTCGTCAATGACTTCATAGATTTCCTTACTTTCTTCCCTCCTGCAAGGAATTATGTTCTGCTGCAACTCTCTCTGTAATGCCAAACTCCTTTACATTTCCAACCCACGGGAGAGTTCACAGCATTTCTAATTTTTCCCTCCGAGCCAGCAGGTTTTGATTTAATAAGGGGGAACAGTGTGGATTTATTCCAGGATAATCTGGCAGCTTTTCCAAATGGAAGCACAGCATTTCCAAGGGGCTGGGATGCTCCCTGCCCTCTGCTGTGACCTCGGGGGTCTGGCAGCTCTGGGGGTATTTGGGGAGCCAGGAGGGCTGAATTCCCTTCCTGCTGTTCCTGTGAAGTCCCAGGCATGAGCAGTGGGGTCAACCTTTATTGCTGAGGGGAGCATTTCATGGTGTTCCTCTTCAATTTAAAATTAACTTCAGTAAAATTTGATTTTGTAATTTAATTTGAATTAATTTAATTTAATTTTTAATTGAATTGAATCGATTTTGTAATTTAATTTTGTCATTTAATTTTGTAATTTAACTTTGTAATTTTATAATTCAATTTTGCAATTTTGTAATTCAATTTTGTGAAATTTTCCTCAGATTTTTCTCTGAAATTTGTTGATTTTCTTAAATCAGCTATTCCATTCTCAGGGATTCTCAGAGCTGTTCTGGCTCTGATTCTCTTCACTCCATCCCAGCAGCTGGAAATGAGGAGGAATCTTCTCCACATCCCCAGGGGGTGAAGCTGCTGTGAGGTCCTGGGGGTTTGTCCTGGGGATTTGGGAACTCTAACAGCCCTTGGAGGCAGAAGCAGCACAGAAATGCAAAACAGGAGGACCTGAAGGAGGTTTTTGGATGTCACCAGCCAAGGGACAGCAGCTCTGAAAGCTGCAGAACCATTCCTGGAGCGATGAGCCAGCAACACCTCCGTGCTGGGTGAGCTCAGGGAAAGGCAAGCAGGGAAAAACAAAAAGCTTTTTCCCTCCTCTTCCCCACCACCCATTATTCATTTTAAACATTAACCTTTTTAGGGGAGTAGAAAACAATCACACATGCTGGGAAGAAAAATTGGTTTGGTCTTTTCCGTAATGGCTTTCTCAGCTCCGAGAAAACGTGAAAGTTAATTTGAAAAACAAAGGCAGAGCAGGGAGAGGCTGGGAGGAAGAGGAATGGGAAATGGGTTTTTTCCTTCCTTCAGCACCCACTGGGCTGCAGAAGCATCACCTCAAACCCAGCAGCACAAAGCACTTGATTCATGTGAAGAGAACGGGAAACTAAATAAACTAAACTAAACCTCTGAGGTGGCAGAAAACAGTGATTTCATTTTCAGGTTCCTTTTCACTGAGGGAATGTTTCTATTGGGGTAAGCGGTGAGCACCCTCTTCGCTCCTGGTGTTGCCAGAGCACCTCTCCAGTCATCTTTTGCATATTTAGCAGCAGAAAGGAGGAGAAAAGGGTGGAATTTACAGCAGATGCCATTAATTACTGCTCACCCTTCTGCTGTGGTGCCAGAAAGTGATGTATTTGTGAGAGGTTTGCACCACAGGCTCAGCGAACAGGCAGCAAGCACGGAACACTCTCAGTGCTGGAAAGAAAACCGTCAGCTAAAAAATCCCCCAACAAACCTGTCAGGAGAAGTTTTATCAGAAGCCATATAAATTCAGTTTATGACCTTTGTTTATGTCTTTGTTCGCCTCCTCTGATAGGGGCACAGGTTTTTAGTTTAGCCAGGGGGAAGCTGTGGCATTCCGGGCTGGGGAGATGCCTGGGAGCGTTAAATGCCATTGGAGAAGTGATCACGGGAGGAAAGGAAAACAGAGGCAGCTGGAATCTGGGCCATGTGTGGCTCAGGAGACACGAACTGCATGGAAAATGGGGGGAAAGGAAGTGCTGAGCACCTGGCAACGCCTCTTGGGGTTGTGGGGGAGAAATCCCGAGGCTTGTTTAGGATTTTGCTGTGGTGATTTGGGATTGGTGGGGAAAGTTTTGGCTTTGAGGTGAGAGCAGGGGCAGGGGGGAGAGATTCCCAACCTGTGTGAGGGAACAGAGCCAGGGCAGGGAAAGCAACACAACAGCATTTTCCTCAAAAAGCTCTTCAATCACTCAGATACCATTTAGAAGCAATTGAAGAGACTCAACCTGATGCTTTTGGGATGCTCTTGGAGTGGCTTGAACAGCAAACCTGCAGCCCCGAAAGAAGTTTCTCACTTACATTTTGCGTTTGATTTCTCTACTTTGCTTCTTCTGTCCCGTGTTTGGGCTGACAACACCCAGCTGCTCCTGCGGGGCCAAGCAGAGCAGGTTCTGGAGGGTCACAGCACCCCAGGGACATCAGGGAATCCTCTCCCACACCTTTGGAGACACCCAGGGCAGTGGGATGAGTGTCGCTGTTGAACCGCTAGCACAGAGAAGTCCAGGTTCTCAGAGTGGCATAAAGAAGATCATTTTATTAATTAATTCCAACTTATATAGACTTTCAAAGGTCACCCAGATTGGTCAGTTCGAAACCTCCTCCTAGGCTGATTGGCCAGGCCTGAACTGTCCACATATCGAGAAACTGTTTTAAAAATATCCAAACTTTATCTTTGCTTATAAAACACAGGAAGAAGAGAGAAAGAGTTCTCACGGGAAAGGTCTGTGCTTGCCACAGATGAGGAGCAGGCTGGGACTGAATTATCCTCACTCATTTCCCTGTCCTACAAAGAGATGCTCACTCTGGGCAGAGATATTTCAAGTTCCCCAGGACACTGGGGGACATTTCCTTGGACATTCCATGTCACCCTCCACACATGCTGAGATTTCAGGGAGTGGGGAGGAACATTCTCAGGAATATTCTCCTGCTCTGCTGTGTGTCTGGAGTTTCCAGACAGAGTTACCAGTCACACCTTCCGCAGTGGATAGGACACTGCAGAGCTGAGGGAAGCAATGTCTGGCACCTGAATACCAAAATCCTCTGACACTTACTCATACCCATCCAGCTGGTTATTCATTTCTCTCCTCCTGCCTTAATTATGCTGGATGTGTGACTTATAACTCCTTTCTTCCCTTCCCACAGATGAATTCTGGAAGCTCAGCCAGCCTTGAAAGGAAAAGCTGCTCGTCCCTCTCAGTGGAAAGCTCTCTCCACTTATCTCCTTGCAACAGAACAATGGCTGCTGCTGGAAAGTTCTGGGCATTTTTTCAGGAAAATTATTCTTATTCTGTGTTTGCTTTGCCCTGCCCTGGCTCTGTTCCCTCACACAAGCTGGGAATCTCTTCCCCCTGCCCCTGGTCACACCTCAAAACCAGGATTTTCCCAACCAAAAGAAGATGAAGAAACCATCCCAAATTTTTGTCTGCTCCCACACATCAAGGAATTAGAGTTACTCATGCCACAGGGGTGGCAGCAGCAGAAAGAAAGGAAGCACAGTTTCCCACAAAGGCAAGGGGAATCAATTAAAACATTGTTTTAGGAGGCAGACGTTGCTTATACCACGGCAGGGAGTTTATTCCCAGAGCACCTGAGCTCCAGTTTCATCCTCAGCTTGTTGGCACACTGCAGAAAATCTGCTGCTCTCCTTGCCCTGTGACCAAATCCTGTGTTGTGCCTGGGGTGCCACAGGGCTCTGGTGGAGCAGGACCTTGGGCAGAGCCAGGGAAAGGCTGTGAGCATGGCAAGGCAGGTGAAATAAATCCACTGTGTTTCCCTGCAGGTTTTCTCCTTGCCAACCTGCAAACCTCTACAGCAAATTCCTGGGTGGAGCTGGCTGGGATACCTATGGGGTCTGCTGGAGAAGGGAAGCACTTGTGCTCAGTGCTTCAGGAACTCCACTTTAGCTGTGCTCTGGGATGAGCTACACCGCTTTTTCTGGGGGATAAAATCTCTGTTTTGCCTAGCAGTCAGCTTTTAGAGCCTTAATTATGTGAGTTTGCCCCAAAACTCTGGATCTGAGCAGCGTCCTGTGCCAAATCTCTCTGGCAGTGCTGCCTGTGCTCAGGCAGACCAGAATTTCCTCAGCTTTCCCCTCTTGTTTTGTCCCATCACTCCTCACACTGCTGGCTCTGTGCTCTCTGCAGTCTCTGTGCTCCCTGGGGGATGTTCTGCTCTTCCCCAGCATCCATTCCTTTCCCCTCGTTAGTATTTCCTCCCATTTCCTACCTCCCTCCGAAGGGGAGGCAAGAAATCCAGGAGCAGCCCGGTGCTAATTCCTTGAAGTGTTCCAACGAGCTGCCTAATTGAAAGGGGAAAGAAAAAAATAACCCAAAAGCTTTGCGTTTGCGCCGCAGCAGAACTCTTAAATAGGCAGAAGATGTTCAAAACTATTGGCTTTTCACAGCCACCACCACGCTGACTTTCTGCATTTCTAAATCAGTCCTGGGTTAAGCAGGCAGCATCAATAATTGGCTTTTTTTTTTTTTTTCCCTCTTTTCCCGGAGGTTTTTTTTCTCTCAGGGATTTTGCTCACAAAGCAGCAAGATGAGGATCTGGGGCTGCAAGCTCCCACAGAAGAAAGGCACCGTGCTGGGTCTTTCTTCCAGCAGAATATTTTCATGCATTTAGGCAAAAGGATTTGAACAAGTTTAATATTTTGCTCCAGCAGTTAGGCAGGACAAAAGTGTGCCACCTCCTGCACTGGAAATGCAGTTTGTTTATTAGGAATAACTGCCTGCTCACAGGAATAAGTCCTCCTAGGGAAGAGCTCCTCAACCTCCAGCTGCTTGGGATTAATGTGCCACAGATTTTCTGTGCTGCTGTTCTTCTGCCCTCGCTGCTCTTTCCGTTTGCAAACACTGGAAGGAAAATGAAAGCTGATTTTTTAAATAATCAGGATACTTTGGGTGTATTTTAATCTGAATTGTAGGTAGGAGTGGTCCACAAGTGGATTTTTTTATGGTCCATATTAAGATAAATGTAAATGCAAGAGGTTCAAATGCATTTAAGAGTATTTGCATTGTTAACTTCAGGTCACTAGAGGAGTCAAATCCCACAGAACGTAAGTTAGATTATTTTTCCTCCAGTAAGAGGCTGAAACATTTCCCTCAGATCTCCTTCAGTGCACTCGACCCAGGTGAGCCCTTGGTTAATTAATCCAAGCTGATTTGCTGTGATTTCCCCAGAAAATAAGTAAAAATATTATCTTTCCATCGCCTAAAACTTGTGATCAGCTAAGAGATCTCAAACCAGTTCACCTCAACCTCAACTTTTCAATTCAACTTTTTCAATTGTTCCCAACTCAAAGTTTTTTTTCCCCACGGCAGTGGAGCTTTGGCTGTGATTTTCCATCCCCAGTGCTGCTTCTTTTCGCAGAGAGAGTCCTCAAAAATGATTTCCAGCAAACATAAACCAGAGCGCCCCTATTTCTGAAGCCACTTTTCCAAATGGATCTCTGCAGGAAGCTCTGAGCACTGCAGCAAATACCTGTCTTCCCTTGAAAATAAAAGGATCAACCTGTATTTGAGGAATTGACAAAGGAATAAGTAACTACAGGAAATTCCCTTCTCAATAGAGGAAGGGAAGAAAAAAGCAGCAAAATTTTCTGACAGCAAATGGGGGAAGTTGTTGAAGAGCCCTAAGTTCTGTGTAAAAGCCTTTGTAAATTCAGGCTCTTCTGGAAAAAAAAAATCTGCTATCCACCTGGAGGGTGTTACCATGGGAGGATGTTTTCACAGCACTGAACTGCTGCCTGGAACTGTGCAGATTTGGGGGGAAAAAATGGGGAATTTTTAAATTTTCAGTCAAAATTCATGTTTCCAAAAGCATCCCAGTGCAGGGGAACATCACAGCAGAGCTCTAATCCTGACACTGCCCCACTCGAAGTGGGGTTTTAGTTAAGATGTCCCTGAATTCTCCTGCCTGCTGAATTCAGAGCAAATGGTGACAGTGGAAGAATACATCACACTTCAGGAAGGTAAAAAAATCTCAAGGTTTTTGTATTTAAAAAAAAAAAAAAAAAGAAAACCTAAGCAAATTTAAAGCAAGTTTGAACAAAGTTCCTTACCTGAAAACTGAGGAAATCACACTCCTGTGATCTCCTGGGCTCAGGGGTGTGGTGAATATTGAAGCTGCACAAGGAAAAGCAGGATTCCTCCTGAATTGTTAACGAGCTGTGATGGATGGACAAAGTGTTATCAGCTGAGCTCTGGAGACAATGGCAAGAGTAAAAGTGGGAGGAAAGGAATGAATCAGCTGAGTTGCTCTCCGAGCAGAGAATCCATCCCAGAAGTGCAGCTCAGCACTTCAAACCATTCCTTTTCCACACTCAGGGAATCTGACAGATCCTGAGCTGCTTTATTTCCCTGACTTTCACATTGCTGGTGATTCAGTGCTCTCTCCATCAGGGCCTCCACTCTGTCAAGATACAAAACCTGCTTTAAAAAAAAAAAAAAAAAAAAAAAAAAATCACAGAACACTTCTGCCTTAAAAAAACCCTAAACAACAAAACCAAACAGACACAAAACCTAAACAAATAAATTCAGAGAATCAATATTTGAAACAAACAAACAAGACAAGTTCCCCCAAAAAAAAAAAAAAAAAAAAAAATTTCTCCCTAAAAAAAATCCCTTTTTTGGGTGCAACTCTGCTTTTAAAGAAACTCCCTGCGACTTTTCTTTGGGGAACCTGGGGATTGCAGGAAGCAAATGTTATCCTTATAGGTCATTAGCAACCAAGGAATCCTTTTTTTGCACGAGAAGAGGTGCAGCAGATGGTGCTTCTGAGCACGAGGTGGAAAACAGCTGCTTCCCCACTTATTTATTTCTTGGCTGAGGTAGAGGCACAGAAAGAGATGTGCTGAAGTGATATTTTTTGTCCTGATTCTGTTCAAGAGGAGCTCCAGGGTGCTCTGAGCTCTTGAACAGGATTTTAGCAGGAATGTTGGTGCTCAACCAGACAAAGGCATTTTGTAGGATCTTTGTAGGATGCACTTCGAGAGGGAACATGGAGGCAGAGAGGTGAATTGGGGCTCTGAGAGGGAAAGAACAAAGTTCAGCACTCTGGGGTGTGTTTGCTCCTCACTGGTGAGCTCAGGGCAGCTCGAAGAGGAGCCAGAGGTGGCACAGGGATGCAGCACCAAATTCAAGGCATTTCCTGAGCTCAGAGCAGCCCCAGATCATCCCTGCTGCTCCCCCTGCCCTCCCAGCTCCCCACAGCTGGCCAGGCAGGGACAGTGACAGTGCAATAACACAGCACACTGCAGGAAGGCAAAAAACCCCAATCTCTCAAGGTTCTTGTCTCAAAATAAAAAATAACAAAAAAAAAAAAAGAGACAGCCCAGCCCCTCCTTCCCTCCCCACCCCACTCCAGCTACAGCCAAGGCTCCTTTGAGGCAGTGAAAGTGGCTTTTATTGACTCTCAGACACAAAAACACCCAGAGCAAACCCTTCCAGCAGCAAAACTGGACACCAAGCCTCCCCCACCATCCCCACATGCACTTGTGAGCATCCACTGCTTCTACATGCTGTTAATTCGGGTTGATAATGCTGCTGCTAGCAATACTCCTCTTGGCCCATTAAGCAGAGCCAGTTATTACAAGCAGGGGAAAAAGGAGATCAGACAGTGATGGGAAACACCAGGAGGACACAAAGCACCTTTGCAGAGTTTCAGAAAGCAGCTTTTCCAGAGCAGCCCCCAGGGAGAGCAGAGGCAAGCAATCCTCCCAGGCTGCTTGCCGAGGGAACAGAGCCATTTCTCCTCCCTGTTCCACTCCTTCCAGAGGGAAAGCCGTCTGTGCTCCATGCAGGGTGTAAGACAGCCAGGAATATCCTGCAGACAAGCAGTGTGAAGATGACAAAAAAATTTTCTTCCTGCTGTATACAAGAAACACTGTTTTTACCAGTTTTTAGGGGTTTTTTTCAGGTATTACACTGGTCACTTTGTCCTTTTCCAGTCCCCAGGAGCCTCACTTCTGGCTGGTGATTGCACCAGGCTTGGCTTTTGGTTTTTCTGCTGGAGCTCTGAGCTTCTTCAGCCACCTGCAGAGAGGGCTTGCCCTGCACGCCCTGCTGGCTCTCCTGTGTGACCCTGAGCTGCCTTTCCCCATCCCCTGCTCAGTTCCCACCTCTCCTGCATCCCCAGCTGCCATCTCCACCGCAGGCTGCACAGACAAGTCCCTCACTGTCACCTCTGCCTGTCCTCCAGCTGCTGCAGGTGCTCCCCGAGGCAGAGCAGGAGTTTTCCCATCTGGATTTATGGCAGGATTGTCACCAAGCCCCTCTGCCTGTCCTGCAGGAGGTTGAGCTTCCCCAGGCTGCTGCAGCTCCGTGCTTCTCACCATTCCCTGGGTCACAGGTGGGGAACACGAGGTTATTCCCGTTTTTCTTCCTTTTCCTTTGCTGTGCAGCCCTGCAGCAGCTCCCTGGGGTTCCTCACTCTCAGGGGGATTCACAGTGCCCCAAATCCCCTCACCCTGGGCCATGGGGACATCAGGCACAGCCACTTGTCCCTCAGCTGTGAGCTTCTCAAACCTCCTGAGCTTCCTGCACCAGAGCCTCCTGTGGCTGATTTCATTGCCCATGGCTGGGCTGAGCAGAGCAGATCCTCCTCACAGCTTTTCCAGGCAATCCCAAGGGGCTGGGCAGCTGCAGGGATTGGGAACAGGCAGAGTTTTTGCTCAATATCAGACACAAACCCTCATTCCAGCCTTGCTGAGCTGCAACACCACTCCTGGGCCACCTGCAAGAGAGGAGAAACCCAACAGAACCAACAGCTCAGCCCTGGCTTAGAGCAGAAAATACCCTTTAAAATCAAAATCTAACTCCCATCTCATTTCTCAGCCCTGTGTCAAAGCAGAAAGTTCCCCTCTAGAACCAAAATCAAGTCTCATTTCAGACTGGGCTGCCCAAAAGTTCCAGGTTTTATTGCTTTTAAGTCAGTCTTAGCTCCAGGAACAGCCTTTTGGTGTCCCTGAGAGCATTTAGGAAGTCACTCCCTCCCCAGCACTCTCAGCCCATACTGCACTTCACCATTATTTGTTTATATTACTAAAGTAAATACTATTTAGTTCTGCTCTTGTTCCCTAAACCATTTGTTAATTCTACAAAGAAGTTCCCATTTAGCCAGGGAGGAGCCATGAATGTCCCCATTCATAGGCCTGGGAAGATAAGGAAGGGAGGAGGAAGGAGAGGAAAAATATCTCCTTATTGAGAGATGAGAAGCATGTGGATTTCAGGCCCTTGGGTCATCATTTCACCAGTCTTTAAATCCCTTTTTAGAAATCACAGCAATGCCATTGCTTCAAACAAATATTAAAGAGGGGCAGTATATTCTGAATATTCTGTGTAATGAAGAGAAATATCACTTTGCAGGGAAAGAGCAGAAGGAAAATGTGTGGAAAAGGGAAAGAGGGACCTGCAGAGAGCTCCATTAATTCCCTCTGGAATCTGCCATGCAGATTGCTCGAAAGAGGCAAACACAATTTAAAAACCTCATCATCAAGCAGCACCACCAGTGCTCTGTTTCTGGCAGGGAAACCACAAAGCAAACACGACTTAAACCATTTATCTGCAGCACCTCGAGCCCTCAGCCTCTCCTTCCTGGCTCGGGGTGACAAAGAATTGCTCTTAAATAGGGCAGACAGCAACAACAACCTATTTCCCCACCAGTCCCACAACCCCGGGGCTGTTCCACTCCAAATCCTGGACCACTTTTTATAACTGAATATTTCAGGTGGGACAGAAGTGCCACAGGACACGATCTGATTGCAGGTGAGGCTGCAGAGCTCAACCAGCACGGCAGAGAGGGAGAGGAACGGCAGAAAACCAGATCTATAATTCAGGAATTACGGGTTTTAAAGTGGAGCTAATGGATGCAGAGCAGTTTTGCTGTGCTGTTTGAGCTGCTTTAATGGGTGGAATGGGGAAAAATGTGTAAAAATGGGTGATTCCATGGCGGTTAGGCAGTCGCTTATAAAGCTACATGAACTTAATCACTTAAAACTACAGAGTTGTGAGAAAGGAAAAAGCAAGAAAAACGAACCCATCCACTCCTACTGTGGGAGAAAAATCAAAATAAACTAAGAGAGAGAGAGAGAGATGCTCTTCGATAGCAAAGCTGGACAGCTTGCTAAGAAATAAATGTTTTGTCAAGCTGAGCTTTCAGAGTGAGCAATTGCTGTATCAGCAGCAAGGATTTTGTGTAAATTAATAAAGCAGGAAATGTTTCATGGCATTTTGGAAGGGCAGCAAAATGCCAGGAGAGGAAAGGAAAATAATAGCTTATTTTCTGTTCTACTTTTATGTGTTTTGTCATCGCTACAGAAGTAGCTCAAAATATGAGAAAAGCCAGATTTTACAGCTGTTGTCTCCAATAGGGCTTTGTTTATGAGGATATAGATATTAATTACCTTAAGTACAAAGATACCAATTAATTTTTATGCGTAGGAAAATGATTTTCCCCTCCTCATCCTCACTTGGCCATTTCACGCTAGGAATGTTTCATTTTCTGCCCCATCTTGCCACCAGCAGAATTTTGTTCAAAGCCAAAGACAGAAGAAAACATAATTACAGCTTTGCTGAAACCCTAAAGGCAGAGCTCTCTCTCACTAGAGAAGCCAAACAAATCCCCCAAAACCAGAGTGCAGAATTCCCTCCTTCCCAAAAAAACCCCCAGCAAACACCCAAATTTGTGCCACACACTCACTTCCAGAGGAAATGCCCCCAAAGCTCCCAGCCGAGCTTGGGAAAGAGCAGCAGCTGAGCCTTAAATAGGGCAGGGCAGCAATGCCAATTATTTAATTACTGATCCCACCCAAACCTAATGATTTAATTACTGATCCCTCAGAGCTGCCTGAAAGATTGGGAATTGGTCACTGCACGTTTATGAAACATCACCTAATGGTTCACATCAGAGGGTTCTGTGCATTTAGATATTTCCTGGGTTTTTTTGTCCCCAGGGTATTTACACAGAACTGAAGGGAAATGCTGCAGGATCTCCTTCTCTGCACGGGGACAGCTTGGAGAGACTTGTGACAAAGCTGTGCAGTGACAGGACGAGGGGGAATGGCTCCAGGCTGACAGAGAATGGGTTAGATGGGATATTTGGGGCAAAATTCCTCCCTGGGAGGGTGGTGATGCCCTGGCACAGCTGTGGCTGCCCCTGGATCCCTGAAGTGTCCAAGGCCAGGCTGGACAGGGCTTGGAGCACCCTGGGATGGTGGAAGGTGTCCCTGCCATGGCAGGGAATGAAAATAGATGATTTTTAATGTTCTTTTCCCACCCAAACCACCCTGGGATTCTGTGGCTGCAGAGCAGCAGCTCCATGATAGAATTTAGGGGAAATCCCTTGTAGCTGAGGTGTTGCAGGCACAGAACAGCTTCCCTCTCCATAAAACAGCTCTTGTCATCCCCCTGAGGTGCTGCAGGCACTTGGCAGCTCAGGAGGCAGAGCTGGGGCAGTTTGGGATCATTTTTTTCTCTCTTTCTCTCAGGGAGGGTGTTTTGAGTGGCTTTTTTTCCAGAACTTTTCTGACTTTCAGCTCACTGTCAGATCACTGCAGATTTTGTGGTTTCACATCTGGGCTCCTTGGATGTTGTGGAGAGAGGAGTGTGTGAGGAAGAAATGAAATTATTGTGTTTCCAAAAGCCAGGAAGGGATGCAACAACCAAAGCACTGCAAAATTGTTTTGTGTTGGACAAAAATATTGACCAGCAGCTGCTGCTCTGCACAAGGGAACTGTTGGTTTTTGCCCAGCTGTTTTCAGAACTTTTTGTTTAGTTGTGCAAGAGTTCAGGAGAAACAGATTTACTGTGATAAGGAGAGTGATAATTCTTTATAAAAGTGCTTCAAAAGGGAAAGAAACATACTGGAGTTCCAGCAGCTCCTCAGCACTGCTGGGGTTTTAGTTTCTCAAGCATGGCCAGGTTGTTTTTTCAAGATTTCCTGCTGAATGACAGAAATTTTAATTAGAAAAGTTAAAAGTGAGGATTCTCAGCAACAGGAGCTAAGATTTCCCAAATGCCAAAAAACGAGATTGCACTCCAGGACAGTTGTGTGACTCAGTAATTCTGCTTCACACTCATTTGCAGTAATCCATCGTGGATTTTGGGGAGGAATTTGCTGCTTCTCATCTTAAGAGGGCAGCCTGGAGCCTGGGAACAGGGCCGAGTTAGCCACGGCCATTTATTGTTAATAAATCCTCCAATTAGAACCAAAGAGACGAGACAAAGAGCAGTAAAAGGTGGAATTTGCCTTCACTCCTCAGTGGCAGAGAGCTGAGAGGATCAGGGATGTGCTGTGCTAGGTGGTGCAAGAATTCTGCTGATGCACAATGGGATTTCCTTGCTCTCAGGACAGGAATTGGAGTTTAAAAGCATTAAGGTGCTTTCAGCATGAAGCCCTGCTCTGATGTGAGTCACATTGGGAAGTTTAGCCCCTTTAATTTTATCAGGGTCTAAATAACTGAGCCCAGTCAGTGTTTAAAGATTTGCAAAGAAACCAGCAGGAGAGGAGCAGCTTTCATTCTGAGCTCGTTGGTATCAATATTCAGCATTTTACCCAAATATCTTACGAGTTGAAAAGGGCAAAGCCATCAGTTCTGGCATTGGAGTCAATGAAATATCAGAAGTGGAGCTGAGTCTCCCCTGACAAAGGCATTTAAAACCATTAAAATTACCTCCACCACGAGTGATTTTGGGTAGGTTAGACAAGGACAGTGCAAAATGGGAAAACTTGAGGGTAAAGCTCAACTTGGGGTACATCTGACAACCCCAAAGGAATGTGATCCCAGCAGAACTGTAACATTGTAAGAGGAATTTTTGCTGTTTTTCTCATTGAGCAAGGAACATTTTCCATTGCAAACACTCAGGTAGGTGTAATCAAAGTCTGCAAAAAAACTTCTTCCCCAAAATTCCTGCAGCACTGCATGTGGTGGAAGATTATTCCACGATTTTCCTGGGAAAGGAAGGAAAAATCCCTCCTTTTCCAGAGCATGAGCAGAATGTCCCTGATTCAGATTGCAGCTTTGTTTCCCAGCTTTGCCAATTAGATTTAAACACCACAATTCCAGCAAAATTGAAGTGCTGCATGGTGCCACTTCTGTTCCTGTAATTTAGTGATCACCTGGCAGGTGTTTTGGGATGAGGTTTGTGAGACTTCAGCCTGCAGAATTATCCTGCATGGTTCCTTTTGGGGCGAAAATGGATCCCTGTCACCCGTTTGTGGCACCAACAGCATCATGGAATTATGTGTTTATTCATGTAATTATGTATTTATTGTGACTCTTAATTAGCCCCACACCTTCAGTCCCAGGAGGGAGGAGCTGCTGAGCAATTTTAACATGATTCAGTGAATTCTGAGATGCTTTTACTAAATCAGAACCACAAAATATAAATACAGTGGTTAATCTGGATATCTAAGGGAGAGGCAGAGTGATGCACAGAGGTTTCTGCTGCTCTTTTTTTCTTTCCCCATGATTTCCTCAGCCCTCCTCGCTCTCCTGGCAAGGAGGAGCTGCCAACCCACTGATTTTTACATCAGAATTCCATGCAGTGAGGACAGCATCTCCAGCCTAACAGCAGAGCTTTGCCAGAGGCAGCCAAACCCAGCTTGTCAACAGAACCAGCTGATGGAGAGCTCTTGGGGATTTGGGGGAGCAGCCAGGGCAAGGAGCTTTCTCAGTGCTATTGAAGTCAGGGCAGATGAGACATTTCCATGGGCAGAGGGAAAAAAAAAAAAAAAAGAGATTAAGCAAGTCTGGCTTAAGTGGAGAGGTTTGGAGTGTGGCAGGCTGCTCCTCTGAGGCACAGGAAATCCACACCAAATTCCTGATGTGATTAAGC
This sequence comes from Entomyzon cyanotis, assembly GCA_024500445.1. NCBI lineage: Eukaryota > Metazoa > Chordata > Aves > Passeriformes > Meliphagidae > Entomyzon > Entomyzon cyanotis. The sequence goes on along the minus strand of JAKEPQ010000773.1, from coordinate 3,599,232 downwards.
TCATAAAGACAGTAAAACCAATCATCCCTTAAACACAAGCATTGCTTTCAACATCCTCATCTCCTGGCTTGCCTTTAACCATCATTTCTGGCCTCCTGTGAGCTCTGTTAATAGAGGCTGCAGCCACAAACACCAGAGCTGGAAATGCTTTCCTCAGGGAGGATCTTGCTCTCCTTCCCACTGTAGTTTTGCAGCTGTCTAATACAAATAATTATTTTCCCTTTTAAGTTTGTTTTTTTTTTAATCCCCACGAGTTCTAGCAAGAATAATGTGGTATAAAAACATTTTGCTTGAAAGAAATGAGGTTATTTTATTTTGCTGATTCCCTTCAGCACCACATCACTTATAAATTCAGCGAGAGCTGTGCCACCAGTCAGGTTTGACAGGAAAACTCCCCTCTGTTTAGGGCTGCATAATTAGAGATAACTATTGCATATGCAGTTGCCAGAAATTTATTGATTGTTTGCAGCAAAATGACCACTGGAAGCTTTTTTTTGTTGTTTACAGCGCCTTACCCTCCAACCCAACCAGCACAGACCAAGCAAATACCCCTGAATAACCCAACATTGCACAGCAGTTAAAATGCACCCATTTATTGATCCCAATCCAACCCACACTCCACACAACCAGCTCCCAGCAGTGGTGACAGTCAGTGGGGTGAGCAGACAAGTGTAATTAATAAATCTGATTTGTTTGTCAGCCAGGACTTAACCCTGTGCAGCCACACGTGGGGAGATCACTGTGAAGTGCACAGCCCTAGGTATAAACACATCCAGGGTATAAATACAGCAATAAATACATAAATACATCAATAAATACATCAATAACTTTGTGTCCCAGGAAGCACTCAGCCCATGTCCCTGACAGAGAGGGAAGGAGGCCAGCACCACTTGCAGAAGACAAAACACACATTTTAGGTTGAGCATCACTTTTCAGAGCAGGTTCTGCCCACAGCCTGATTTTCGGGTCCTTCAGAGCACGGGGAGCCTTTGGCATCTCCTCCCTGGCAGGATGGAGGCACAGAGTCACCTCTGGCTGCAGACAAACACGCTGTGTGCTCCGTGGCTGCTGCTCCACGTTCCGAGTGCTTTCAGTGCTCCTCTGCTTTCCCCTCACTGCTAACTTGGATTTTCTCCTCCTGCAGGGCAGTCTGAGCTCCTGCCAGGCCTGCTGGGATCTCCTCTGCTGTCTGCCCATCACCACAGCCCTGGGCCATCTCCTCAGCTCGCTCTGCCAAAGCACTTTCCTTCCCACCTTCAGCGACAGGAGCTTCTTGTCCCGGCTGGAGATCAGGCAGAGCTTCAGCTGCTCCTCCCCTGAGCTCCTGTGCAGATCCCTGCCCACTTGGGGTGTCCTCTCCTGGCTCTGGAGCCTCCAAAGGCAGCTGGGGCTCCTCCAGAGGACATGAAGGAGCTGTGGAGTCACCTGTCCTGTGCTCAGGCACTTCCCAAAGAGCCTTCCCAACGCAGCCTTCCTCTGCAGCCACTCTTCCTCCCTCCTCTTCACTGCCAGCCTGCTGCTCTGCCCCACTCAGCAGCTCGGGTTCTGCAGCAGCCTGGCCCTGCCCAGAGTCCCCGTGGTCACCTGCAGACACGTGGACATCAACCTCCACCGTGGTCAGAGGGAGAGGTGTCACCCCCTGGTCCCCAGAGCCCAGCTCGGGGGGCACAGATCTACCAGGGGTGTGCAGGACAGCCTCAGCCTCACTGCTCTCCTCAGGGTTTGGTGCTCCTTGTGGCTCTTCAGGGAGTTCCTGGTGCTCCATCATCCCCTCTGTGAAAGGTTCATCTCCATGCTCCTGGGGCTCCTCAGGAGGAGCTGTGCTGTGCTGAGCCCTTGGAGAGGCAGCTGAGCCTCCTGACCCCTCTTTCCACTCAATTCCAGAAGTTTCCATCACCACTCTGGCAGCAGGAGGCTCAGAGCCTCTCAGAGCTCTCCCAATCCGTGCTGACTGGCAGTGGTTCTCCCCAGTCCATGTTGCTGCATCGCAGCACACTCGGGCAGCCCCTGCTGCCTTCCTGCCCCTGGCCCTATAAACCACCCTGGGAAACACACAGGGCCTCTTGTTCTTCCCAAAAATGCCTCCCATGGCCACAGGGGATGGAGGAATTCCACTTCTTCTGGGGAGGCAGCAGTGGGAGTTGTGCCTCTTGAGGAGGAAAGGGCTTCACACCTGCAAAGCATGGAGATTTATTAGCCCACGCTCATTAATTAGCCAATTCTCACCCCAGGGATCGCAGGAAGGAGCTGAGCAGGTGGATTTGCACGTGGGAGGGTCAGGGGAGACACAGAGAGATTTTAGGAAATAACAGAATGAGGAAGAGGGGAAAAAAGAGACAGTTTGTCAATCCAAGCAGAGCATTCCTGAAAACACTGACAGCTTACAGGAGTTCTGTAAGCTGGCTTCACTCCAGTCAGGGAAATGTTTGCTCTCCCAGAAATAGGTGGGGGCAGGAGGGAAGAGAAACAAGGCAGGCAGGGAAAAAATTACACATAAATTTAAAATTCACAAGACCCAGCAGGGTTTATTCCTCAATAATAACATTAGGAGAGGACTGCAAGAAACACAAACTAAAAGGTAAAATAACATCTCCCAGCACAAAACTAATTCAGGAACTGAGAAGCAAGCTCTGCCTTAAACACCTAAATGAGCCAACACAATTGGAATACAATTACTGGAACTCAAAGAGGCCCAGACTCTAAAAATGTGCATGAATTAAAGCAAAGAACCCATCCCATGAAAACCAAACAGCAAGAGAGCTCCCAGACCCCTGCAAACCCCAGCAGTGCCCCTTCTCACCAGCACAGCTCCACTGGAGATGCCTCACCTGGGAGCCAAAGCCCACCTGGGCTTAAATAGCAGGGGAGGGTCACACTCAATCCCTTCCCCTTTGACTCCCAACCTTAGTTCCAGCAATCCTGAAGTTCCCTCACTCTATTTCCTATTTTTCCCAGGCATTTCCAAGCCATTGGGAAGGGAATATGGCCGTTCAGTGTGCAGCTGATAGGTGATCAACCTCATTGTGGGCTTTTGCTAATTGCCATTGAGCGTTTGAAATAAAGCTGAAGGTTTACACAGAGCAGCCATGGACGAGGCAAAGCGACCTCGAGTGAGAAGTGATGATGCCAAGAGGCAGAAAAACAGCCTGGCTGTGAGTATAACTCACCAATGATAACACTGCCATTGCAATCTCCCATTTCAGTTGATATTGAGCAGTTAGGGGTGAAAAATCACCCCCTGTGCCACTCGTGTGCTGAGCTGAACTGGCTGAGGGGTGACATTAGCAGTTTCACAGTGGCTGCAGATGGTTTGGATGTTTCCAGGCACAGCTGATCAGCCTCTGCCATTCCCCAGCCCTGCTGGTGTTTGCTGGAAGAACTCCTTCTGATGGGGAATGAGTCACATGGGCAACACAGGAGCAAATTCCCATTAAAAACAAACGAATCCCAGCCAGGAGCATCAAGGCAGAGCAAAATATCCACTGCCAGCAGCTCCATGGCTGTGGAATGGAAAAAACAGCCCCAGAAAGATCAAAATGGATGGATTCCAGCCTCAAATCCACAGTTTAGGATGCCAGATCTGGTTCAGCATCCTGAACCTCGCTGAGCTGCAGAGATTCCCTGAGAGCAGAGAACAAAGGAGGAGCGTTTGGCGAGGTAAATGCTGCATGCAGCCAGAGCTGGAGAGAGCAGGACAATGTCCCTCCTGCCTGCTGATGTGGCCCAACATCTGCTCTGCACGAGAGCAGCAGGGCTCTGTGTCCTGGTGGCACAGCAGGGCTCTGTGTCCTGGTGGCACAGCAGTGGCACATTGGCATGGCTGGCAGGGCCTCACTGCTGTGGTTTTACAACAGCTTTTCCAAGCCTTTTTCTTTTCTTTATGTTTCATTTGAGGCTTCAGAGGGACTGAAATTCAGACGCAGGTCGGGATTTCCTTCAATATTAGAAACTTCTCAGAACTAATCCATGATTTTCACATTTTGCAAGCACAGGTGACAATGTGTGGGGAGTGTCACAGGTCAGTGGCTAAAATCTCTGATGGTTTGGGGGCTTTGGTGCTTTGCAAAACAGCAGAAGTGGAAGGAAATTGCATCCACAGCTCCCCAGCTGCTTCTGCGTGGGTGAATGTCAGTCACTGGGAGCTTGGCAAGTGGATTTCCAAATCCTGCAAAATGTTGCAGGGAATTATTTCAGTGCTCTGTGCAAGGGGAAGATGCTCAGTCATCAGCTCCTCATGAGGTTGTTGGAATATTTCTGAGACTTAAAGTGTAGAATTTAAAGTACAGATTTTAATACTTCTTGTTTATTAAAAGAATTTTAAAAAAAAGAAGAAAGTTTTAAAAAAATTTAAAAATTGTGAAGAAATACAAATTTCTTACCTTTGAATTATGGTGAAATATGGAAACATATGAAACATATGTGTGGAATTTATGAAATATATGAAATATATATATGAACTATTCTAGTTTAAAAACTCCAACTTTGACCCATTTGAAACAGTCCAGAAAATCTCCTGCATATGAGTCACTACAGAAAATGGCAACGAAACACACCCAAGTGGAGGGAGGAAAATCCTCCTGTCACAGCAATCACATCTTCTTCCTTTGCCAGGCTTACTATTTGTCCCAAAAGCCTTTTCCAATCTCTGCTACTTTGATATATTTAAAGGGGCTGTTCTAAAAAAAACATCCACTTCTTTTTCCGCCAAATAAAGGGAAATAATCACTGCTCTCACACCGAGCTGTCAGCTCGGGATTGTGCTGCATGATGGAATTCTGTACAGCAGCACCATTACAGAGCCCTTCCCGTGGCATCATTGCTCACCAGGAGCAATCTGCAGGCAGCTCAGGACATCCCTCTTGGTGTTTGGGGTTTTTTTTATTGCACACTTCAAGCTGCTCCCTCAGAATAGAGCTGTCTCTTGCTGCCAGCACAGGTGGCAGAGCCTCTTGGGACATTGATGTGACATCAAATCCCCGGGAGGATCTGCCCAGGGCTTCCCTTGTTCAGCTCTGAGCTCAGATTGCTCGAGGAGGACACCAAAAAAATCTTCTGCTCACAGAACAAGAAGGGTTTTCCACCACTGAGCTCTGCAGCTTTGCTTTCCCAGCTGCTGGACAGCATGGACTTGACCTTGGATATTCTGCCTGTCCCCGGCTCAGGGCTCTACATGGTCGGGACATTTTCTAAAAGGATGGCTGTTGAAGAATGCCTTACAGAGCAAGGCCACATAAATGGAATTTACATGCACAAACCAGTCTATGTGACTGACCCTGAAATGTCTTTCCCAGGAGATAAAGAAAAGCAAGAGCCAAGAATGTGAACTGTGGCTAGCACAGGTCTTTCCCATGAGAATTCTTTTTGTGTTTTATAAACAAAGATAAAGTTTGGATGTTATTAAAAACAGTGTCTCGAGATTTGGACAGTGCAGGCCTGGCCAATCAAGCCTAGGAGGAGGTTTCTGACTGACCAATCTGGGTGACCTTTGAAAACTCTATATATATGTTGGATTCAAACAATAAAGTACTTTTTCTATGCCACGCTGAGAATCGGGGCTTTCCTTCTCTGCTAGCGGCTCAACAGCGACAGTGAACAACATAGAAGAATTAAAAACAAGATAGGGAAATCACACGGGCAGGACTTTAGCTGATGCTAGTAGATCGTAGTTAGAAACTTACAGCCAATTAGCAAGTTAGATTAGGTGTGTGAGCGCCAGCAAATAACCAATCATGTACACCAGTGTGTCGTGTGAACAATGCTTTTGTCTATAATAATGCTTGTTTCCTAAGAATAAACAAAATAGCACCTATACCTCTATGAGTGTGCATGCTATATTCGGGTGACTCTCCACAGATGGCTAAAAGGATTTTCTAAATGTCTAAAAGGATGTTTTCTGGGGCACAGCTGCTTCTCAGCAGAATGAAGTGACCAGCCCCTGGTCAGGCACAAATGGCATTGAGGCTGATTGATTCCCTTCAGGGTTTCTTACTCCAAGTTTGGGTTTTGAGGGAGGCTGGGACAAGAAATATCAGTGAACATCCCTGCTAGACAGCAGCAGCACCAGGAGGAGTGGGGGATTTTGGCAGAAGAAAAAAAAATAAAATAACTAAATACAAAAATGAGAGCCTTCAGCCAGCTTTGTGTATTTTTATTTAATAACTTCCCATCTTTCAAGCCCAAGCAGCCCATGGTTTAGCAGCACTGCAGCCCACCTGAACCACAATTGGAGTTTATTAGCTCAGAGAAACCTTTTGAAGAGCAGAAAGGGTTGCAGGCACCTCCTTTTCCCCTGTAAATGGAGGTTTGTTGGCAAGTCTCACCCACAGGAGGCTCTGTCACCCTAAGGGCAGGTGGAAGGACAGAAGCCAAGGTGTTAAAACCACATCCTTTTAGCAAAACATTAAATTTCACCCCAAACTTCACTGGTCCCACTCAGCTCTGCCCCCCTCAGCCTTCAGCTGTGTGGAAAATGAAAAGGCACCTGCAGGACATTTTATTTTGCAGTTTTTCCCTCAACATCCCCTTCCTCAAATACTCTGAAATGCCTAAAAAACCTCCAATCCACCACTCTGGGACTGTGTAGTCAGAGTTTGCTCAAAAGGCTCCTTTCAAAAGGAGTCAGACCCTGTTTTCTCCTTTGAAGCATAAAGAAAAGCACTGAACAGTTTCAGCCACATTCTCTGGTCATGTTTATTCCCAGCAATTAAAACACACTCAGTCTGGGGTTTTGCCACGATCTTTAAAAGATATTTTATTGGTAGCACAAAGTTAGGAACATTAAAAGTCAGTAGATTTCAGCTGCAATACACTGACTGATGCATTCTGATCAAGACTACATTTTAATTTCTGCGTAAACTGCACAAGTTACACCAACACTTCACCACTACAGGAGATACAAAGAACAAGAATTAGGATTTCATCATCTTCCTGCAAAGATATTTGTTCAATATTGACGAGAAAACAGGAAGCATCAATTGCACAAGAGAATTATTCAGGGAGGTAGTTCAAATATTTCATTATTCCAAGGCAGCAAGGGAAGTTGGCCTCACAGAAAATATCTGACTGCACAGGATTAGAGAAGTTTTCTGCTCTGTTTCCAGACTCTTCAAGGGATGAAACTTCCCATCAAACCTCACTGGGGGAACGCAGTGCCCAACATCAGCTCAGTGAAATCCTGGTTCAGGTGAATCATCCCAACAAGGCATGACCTGAAAAACAGCTCCTGGAGAGAGTCAGCAACAGATCTCTGGCTGAACAATTATTCTGGAGAGCCTCTGGAAAGCTCTGTGAAAAAAGAACTTCTCAGATCTGCCTGGCAAGAATTCCTAAGTCCAAGAAACGTTTTGCAAACTCCTGAGCCAGCAGCTGGTGTTTGTCACATCCTGAGGTCCATCGTCCTTGTCACTGTGACCCCAAACATCTCAACCTTCAGCATTTTCAGCCTCCATTTCCCCACTGCTCCCCAACCCCTCCGGCAGCAAGGGGAACACATCTGGGGACTCAGCCTCCTGCTCTGCAGGGCTGGGAACAGGAGTGAGGGGTTTTCCTGGGAGCTGCAGCGTTTGCTGGGTGACCCTGGGCTGTGGCTCTGCAGGACAGTCCCTGCTGCCCTCCTGTCCCACCCCACTGATGGCTCCAGCCATGGGCTGCTGCAGGAGATCTCGGGGTGCCTCAGGCTCCACACAGCACAGAGGGCAGAGCACAGAGGACACACCTTGCTTTAGGTCACTCTGCTGCTTTGGTGGCTCTGGAGATGGCCACTGCGGGCACAGCGTCACTGCAGGGGTGGCACAGGGCTCAGGGGACACTGCAGGAGCAGCACAGGGTGCAGGGGACACTGCAGGGGTGGCACAGGGCGCAGGCTCAGCCCTCAGCCCTGGAGGATTCTGCACTGCCAGCAGAGACACTACCTCTCTCAGCCAGCTGAGCTCAGCCCTTTGGGGACACGGAGGGCTCAGCTCAGCAGGGTCAGCCCTGTCTGTCCCCTCCCCAGCACACGGTGACATCTCCCTGCCAGTGCCAACCTCCCCAGGAGGCTCCATCTCACAGCCCTGGCCAGGCTCAGCCTCACTCAAGAGCTCCAGGAGGGTGGGAATATTTCCATCCCGGAGGGTTATTCCAGCTCCCTCCCTGCCAGGCTGCCCTGGGCCCTGGTGCTGCTCCTGCTCTGCCCCCAGAGCTGTGCCTCCCACAGGCTGAGCCTCAGCAGCATCAGGATAAAATTTGACTTCCACTTCTGCATTCTTCACTTTCTCCTGCTGGTTGCCTGCTTGGGTCAAATCTTCAGCCTCTCCTTCATCCTCCTCATCAGCAGGGAGCACACAGAAATCCATGGGATTCCAGGCTGCCTCCCACCCTTCTGCCCTCCCCGTGGGATCCGCAGCAGAGCAGCTCTCTCCATTCTCTTCCAGAGCGTCAGCGAAGGGCTGGCGGTCCTGCAGCTCTTTGGAGCCCTTCTTGGGGACTTTCAGGGCTGGGGTGGGGGGCTGGGTGTCCCACAGGGTCGCTGTGGCCCCCGGGGTGTGCAGGATGGGTCTGGTCTCGCTGCTCTCTCCGTTGGCTGCCTCCTCGCCCTGCCTCCTGCACCTCTCACAGAGCGCGCAGCACAGCTGCTGGCTGAAGCTGCTGCCCATCGTCACCCTGCAGGACCTGCGGGGAAAATGACATTACAGCAGCACTTTTTAGAATGTCCTCATGGACCAGAGGTTTGGTGGTTTAGTTCCTACAGACACCTGTGACCCCCAGGGAAGGTTGTGCACCTAAGGTCAGGTGTCACTGTTGAGCCGCTAGCAGAGAGAGAAGACCCGGTTCTCCGTGTGGCATACAAGAGAGCATTTTATTATTTAATTCCAACTTATATAGACTTTTCAGAGGTCACCCAGATTGGTCAGTTCAAAACCTCCCCCTAGGCAGATTGGCCAGGCCTGAACTGTCCAAATCTCGAGACACTGTTTTTAATAACACCCAAACTTTATCTTTGTTTATAAAACACAGGAAGAAGAGAGAAAAGAATTCTCACGGGAAAGGTCTGTGCTAGCCACAGTCAGGCAAGGTGTTGTCTTTGCTTCTTGCCCAAAATCCAAACTGAGCTTCCTACACCTGGGAATCTTTTCTTCCCACACCTTGGGGAATAATCTTCAAGGCAGAGGTGAGAAAATCCCCACTGTCCAAGCTGAGCAGCTTGAAACCAAGAGTTTCAGTGCTCAGGCAGCTCAGAACCCAAAGGCCAGCTCTTCACCGAGGATTCCCATCAGTCCCCCAGGCAGGTTGATTAATTAGCAGGGTGGTGATCAGCACCCAGGAGGAGGTGCTGGTAATTCTGTCCATTAGCAGTTCAGGTGCAGCATGTTTGAAGGGCAACTCCATCAGTTGGAAAGGGAAAGTTAAGTTTAAACTTTGAGTTTAAACTACCAACAGGAGTCCCACAAAATAACAGCAATGGTCCTGGTTAATTAGGATAAAGGACCTGAACTACCCACAGAGAAAATGGTTGAATTCTGGTTGAAGCCACATTTCCTTTTCAGGCCTGGTACAGAAAAAGGCAGTTACAATCTCTGGCCTAATCAATCACAGAGTAATCCATTAATTATTAAATATTTTAGGGCACCACGTTTTCCAGCTTCAGAACAACCCTCCAGCATCACATTTCCAAGAGCTGTTAGAACCATTAAAATCTGAAGGCATTAGGCTGTGCCTCGTGCTCTTAAATACCAAAATATTTTTGAAGTCTGAGCTTATTTGTGGCTTTCGTTTGGAATCACAACAGAACACTTGGCTTAAGAACCAGAATTCCCAATAGTCAGATGGTTTCTTCCAAGTTTCTACTTTTGTATTTGTATTTCCTTTTAAAAAATGACCAAAAAAAACCCCAAAAAAAACCCAAGGGAAAGAACTTTATGTTGTCCTTAAGTGCACTCCCTGAATAATTAATGGAAAATTAAACAATGAACACACTTTCATTAAAAGAAACCTCAGTTTTGAGTAACACTTACAGCATTTCAATAAAAACTAAAAAGTAAACCTTCATACCATCATTTGAGGGCCCAAAGTGAGCTGAAAACCACACAGAATGGTCCCAGCATCTTGTAATTTATGTGTTTCCCCAACACCACAATTAATCAAATGAAAACTAGAGAGCTGGGTTGAAAATTATGGGGGAAAAAAATTAGTTACTTACCAGCTTAGAACAAAAAAAAAACAACACCAGAACACAAGAAAAACCTCCCAGGTACCTTTTGCCCCTCGAGCTCAACCTAAATACCACCAAGGGGTCACACAAATCCCCTTCCCCCTGCTCCTGGAGCACCAACCCCCTGAACCTTCAGTTCCCTCCCACTCCCATTCCCTTTGGGAACAGCTGTTATCCTTTATTTTACAGCTGAGGGTGTTTTGGTGCTCGTTTTGTGCTGCTTTCTGTCAGGGGGTAAAGGAAAAATGAAAAGGCACTGTGTTTATGGGTGAGGAGTGAGCAACTGAGATATCCTGGGATAGCACAAAGCAGAGAACATTCCAGGATGGGGATTTGGGATTTCCCTTGGCTCTGGGTGACCTGCAGAGGGAGGGAATTCCCAGCTGTTGCCAGAGAAGAAATGGGACAACAGCCCCACTCTCCCATCCTTGGAATTTCAGCACAAGGATGATGCAAGAATGGAAGATCCAACTCTCCAGTAATTAATTCACACCCAGCAGTGGCAGCCCTCGTTCTACTCAAGACCTAGAGGCTGAGGCAAGAAGAATAAATGAAGTTTTCCTCCTGACTTTTTCCCCCTAAATTCCATGTTTTGCAACTCCCTGTGGCTGCAGAGAATCCTTCAGCACGTTGGAAATCAGGGTTGGGGCTTCACTTGCAGGAATTTCCACTCTGTTGTCTTTAAATCTATTGAATGCCAAGAAAAAAACCACCAAATCTGTGTCCTCAGTGTCCTTGGAGATCTTCCCTGAGTGAACAGAGGGCTCTGAGGCTTTTGGGGAATCTTTCCCCACATCCTTTTGTGGGAATCTTTCCCCACCTCCACAGCTCTTGCTGAGGAACACAAACCTGAGTGAACCTGGCCAGGCTCTGCAAAATCCCAGGTGGATTCTTCCTTTTCTCTCCATGCCTCTCAGGGCAGCCTCTGCCTTTGAAAGTTTTCTCCCCTGGAGCTCTTAAACTGCTGTGGGTTTCTCTGGGTGGGCAGAAATCCTGCCTCTCCTCAGGAGGTGCTTTTTCCCCCTTTTTCCCCCCCTTTTCCCCTTTTTTCCCTTTTCCCCCCCCCTTTTTTCCCTTTTCTCCCCCCCTTTTCCCATTTTTTTCCCATTTTTTCCCCATTTTTTTCCTGTTTTTCCCCCCCCTTTCCCCCCTTTTCCCCCCTTTTTCCCCCCTTTCCCCCCTTTTTTCCCCCTTTTTTTCATCCCCCCTTCCCCCCCTTTTCCCCATTTTCCCCTTTTTCCCCTTTTCCTTCCAGAAGGATCAGGTGTTATCCAGCCACCCAGGGTGCAGGACAGGGCTGGGAATGAATTGCCACAGTCAGATATTTTAATACTAAACTAACCCAGATCGATTCCATTAACACAAAATAATAGACTTAAAATAATAAACCTAAAAGGTTTATAGGCTAAAATAATAGACCTAAAATGTGGGTTTTTCTGTGTGGTTTTCTTTATTGACATGGGAGGGATGTGATCTCTTTTAAGGAGGAATAAATATGAGGTAAGAGAAAGTATTTTTGGTAAGATTTTTTTTTTTGCTTTTGACAGCTCCTGGCTGTTCCCACACTTCTCACAGCCTGTGAGTCACTCCTTAGTCTACTTTCATTAACTTCCTCAGGACTTTATCACCTGTAAGTGTGATTAATTTGGGCCAAATTCAGCAGAAATTCTTCACCAGGCTCAGGAAAAAAAAAAAGTTCTCAGGCAGAGTTGGACAAAAAATAAATGAAATTAATAAACCCAGAGAGGACAGAGCTCCTGTTTTAAATCTGTTCCTCTTCCCTCCACCTTCCTTTTGTCCACCTCCTAAATTTTTAGTGGAATAACAATAAAATCATGGATCCTGCCCTGCATGGCACCATCAGCCTCTGGAGACAACTTTGTGTATTATGGGAAATAAAAAATGGAAGCAAAACTCTTTTACAAATTATTGTTTTAATATCAGCTAAAATCAAACAGCCATGCAATTATGCTGTATAATTAAAAATACCCAGCGTGATAAAGCTTTTCCATGGCAGGACTGGAGAAAAAAACCCCAAAATGTCCTTTGGGAAAGGAACATTGTGTTGCTGCACAATGGAATTCCTTGACTTGAAGGAGAAAGAAGCTTCCATCTTCTGTTTTCTCAGCGAGATGTTGGATGGACTTGCAGAAGAATTGCTGCTCAGGTTCCCTGTGGGACATCCAGAGATTCCTGCAAATCCCCAGTTTGATTGTGAGGAGAATTTATTTTCTATAAAATTCATGTTCTGTTGCACAAGGCTGGATGTTTTCAGCGTTTTGGGCTTTCCCTCTGCGGGGTAAGAAACTCCAACACACCCAAACTGAGATTTGACAGGTGCTTAATGACATCAGGATGTCACCAGAAATTTAATTTTCCCCTTTATTGTGTCCTGGCAGGTGGCAGAGGAATGTTCACCACGTCCATCAAACACAACTGCACATCATCAGCTGCTGTTAAACACACAGCAAACCCACTCCGAATGACACACCTCCCTTATTTTGGCATCTGGGTGTGCTGCAGATAAATCTCAGCCCGTTAATTCCACTTTTTCTGAACATTATTCCCATTGGGTTTCTCCTCAGACTTGTGGCACATGCAAGATAACGCTGATGCCATTTAAAAATACGTGTTTGTGGCTTGGATTTAAATATTGTGACTCTGGGTTTTGACATGTTAACATGGTGAAATAAACCGGAAAAATCTCATTTTACACGTCTTGGTGTTTGGATTTACAGCACTGGAGGACGACATGCACTGGAGGGATGAGGAGTAGAGAGCAGACATCACAAGCTCTCCAGAGCAATGAAAATTATGGGTTAAAAAGAGGTTTTTCTCCAGGAACATTAAAGCAAATCCCCCACCTAAGCATGACTGAGCATGAGCAGGGTTAACAAACAGCTGAAACAGAAAAAAATGAGACAATTTCTCAGCCCAGCAAGTGAAATGCAGCATTTTTACAGAAGGAGCTGCTTTGAAGAGGAATGAAACTCGAGAGCCTGTGGTTCAAAACAGCTTTGGAGGATCCATGTGGCAAAGAGCTTTTCGAGTCAGGATGTCAAAACCTCACTTTGGCAATCTCAGTTAGAGACCAAGACCTCTTCACCTCAGCACAGCACTTGGTTGTTCAGGCTCTGCACAGGAACCACAGCAGCTGGGGAAGAGCTGCATTTATCCAGCTTTTAGGCTTTTCTTTCCCATCTCTTACCCAGGTCTTAGGCCTGGTTACAGCACCACAGAAAAAAAACCCCAAAAATGACAAATCTTTGTTGTAGCTGGTGGCTGACACAGGTGGAAAACACTGAAATCAGAGTTCCAGCTGCAGATTTCCTTTGGTCCTGCACTGAATTTCAGGCACTGAACCCAACCATGGAATTCAGATAACTGCATTTGCATCAAAACCCTAAAACCTGTCAGGTATCCTAAACCCTAAAACCTCTAGGGTATCCTAAGCCCTAAAACTTCTAGGGTATCCTAAACCCTAAAACCTGTCAGGTATCCTAAACCCTAAAAACTGTAGGGTATCTTAAACCCTAAAACCTCTAGGGTATCCTAAGCCCTAAAACCTGTAGGGTATCCTAAACCCTAAAACTTTTAGGGTATCCTAAACCCTAAAACTTTTAGGGTATCCATAACCCTAAAACCTCTAGGGTATCCTAAACCCTAAAACCTGTAGGGTATCCTAACCTAAAACCTTAGTACTACCTAAACTATACTAATCCTAAACCTCTATAACCCTAAAACTGTAGTATTAACTAAAATTAACCTCCTAAAACCCTATAAATCCACACCAAACCCAGACAACCTAGGACTACCAACGTCAGAACGGTCGGCACCAAACCAGGGCAACCACCCTAGGGCCCCACTTGGCAACACCGGGCCCCTAAAACCGAGGGTATCCTAAACCCTAAAACCTGTAGGGTATCCTACAGCCAAGTCTCAGCAACACAGGACTTGCTGCATCAAGAAGCTTCACCAATGGTGTGGAAAAATATTTTAAACTCGGTTGGATGTTCAGCTGCTCACAGAGCTCCTCTTTAGTGTCCCAGAAGGCAAATCCTCATTTAATAACACGGAACAGAATCAGTTTCAGTGTGGCAGCAGCAGCCCAGGCAGCTCCAGTCGCTGAGGACATCATCCTGAGGACGCTGGGAATGCCACTCTGGAGCAGGAATTGTCACCTCTGTCACATCCATCGGGTTGTGTCCTGCATGGAGACAAACCCCACTGCCCGGGGGAAGCCCAGCCTGCAGGAGAGACATGTGAAATTACCTGTGAAACTTCCTGAAATTGGGGATTTTCTGGAGAAGGTGTGGAGATTCAGGACTGGAGGGGCTGTTTGGTGACAGCCAGCACCTTCTGGACGCTGGGAGCTGGGGGAGGATAAGCACTGCAGTGGAAACTGAGCACGGGGAGGGCTTTGGACTGAGAGAGGGGAAATGTGGGATATTAGGAAGGAATTCCTCTCTGGGAGGGTGGAGATGCCCTGGCTCAGGGTGCCCAGAGGAGCTGTGCTGCCCCTGGATCCCTGGCAGTGTCCAAGGCCAGGCTGGACAGGGCTGGGAGCACCCTGGGACGGTGGAAGGTGTCCCTGCCCATGGAATAAGATGATTTTTAAGGTCCCTTCCACCCCAAACCATTCTCTGATTTTATTCTAGGAATGCAGCCTGCCAGGAGAGCACACAGCTTTAGGAAAAAATGAAATCTGCCTGTTTTACACCCAAATTTTCTACTAAAACTCAGTGCAGGGCCACCCTCTCTTCTCTCCAAGGCTAACACGTGATGCTCAGGGGTCACAAAATGCCTTTTGGCCACAAAAATCTCCATGGGGTAAAGAATCCATGTGCTGGGCAGAAGACAAATGGTAAAATATGCACAACAGCCCAGGCTTTTCATCCAGTGGACAAGTTAAAAATCAGATTTCTGATATCTGCTAGCACACTAATAATTATATTGCACATAACAGACTCGTTTAATCCAACTGGGCTCAGCCCATAATTGCACAGAAAGTGCCTCTGGAGGACAGTTGCACAGAGCTATTAGAATCATCCCCACAGAAATGAGTGATGCTGGCAGCAGCACAAATCACCTCCTGCCAGAGCAGCTCCCAGATCTGCTGGGGGATCACAGATCCTGCTGCTGACAACAAAGGAGCTGCTCAGTGCACTTTGGCTTTTTTATTATTTGTTTCTCCCTAATTACACTGATTTCCAGACAACACTGATGGCAGCCCAGCAGCATTTGTTCATTCAGCAAAGGGTCTCATGATGCCAGGTCAGCTTAAAAATAGACTCCTCTGTGTGGTGGAGCTCAGTTTGGAGATGATTTCTTGTCTAGAGTGAGTGATTACATGGATGGATTTCTCTTACAGCTCTCCAGCTTGCTTTTCCTTTCCCAACCCACTAAAACCTCGTCTGTAATCACACAGGAGATTGCAGCAGGCTGTTTGTTTAGGAAATAATCTGTGCTTTTGAGCATCCAACTTGCATGTGGATGTTGTAAATGTTATTATCCCAACCAAAACTTCTGCTGAGCTCCTTTACATCCATCAGCAGAGTTTGAATTCTGGCCCTAACCCTCCTGGGGATGCTTTAGGATTTTAGTTTCTATATTTTCCATGTATCTGTAATCCTGTAATTTCCAGTGTATAACTCTGGGCTCCATCTAGGCTGCTGAGCTGCTGTTCTCTCATTTTTAGACAAAACAATTCCTCTCTAAGCTCAAACCTCAAGGACACCTCACTGTCTCAGAGCCCAAGATATGTAAACAGCAGTGAATTGGGGAGCAAACTTGGAGTAATTGACTTCATTAGCTGAAGCTGTAATTGGAGGATTAAACCTCACTATGCAAATGGACAGAACATATGAAGTATGAAAACCTCATGACCTGCTGTCCATTTTGGGTGTAGCCCTGGGTGGCTTTGTCTGCCCTAAATGCATCTGAATTCTTTCAATAAATATAACTGTTTTTATTCTCTCAACTTTGTCTAGCCTCTGTTTCAGGTAAGCCTGACAAGGCATCACTGGAGGGGCAAAACTCAAGTTTTCAGCAAGGTGGAGTTTCACAGCTGGGAAAAAAAAGTGGAATTAAAGATATTAAAGCCCTTTTGGCAGTTGAGAAGAGGTTAAAGTGCCCACGTAGCCACAACCACAGCTCAACAGCCCCACTGCCTGCGAGGTCACTGTGCTGTGACTTAAATTTAATTAAGAGGTGCTTCCATGGGGACAAAAAGGCTTCAGAGGTAATGCACTGTTGAAGGGCATGGAGCCAGCAATTGGCAGCAGTGGTGTGGCAGATAAAACCTTATCCCAAACTTCAGGCTCTGCTCCTCCCAGCAGCTGTCAAGTGTCTCTTGTACACCCAGCACAGCCAGCAGGGCTCTGAAGGAGAGTTGATAAAGCGGTTTACAGCAAACAGCTCAGCTCAGAACTCACAGCAAGCACAGAACACATGCAGAGCTCTCCCAGGGCAATTAAACACCAAAGCCAGGGCTGTAAAAAGGTGTTGAACATCTTCCAGAGAGCCCCTGCAGCAGGGCTGGCTGCTCAGTGTGAGGATGTGCATCCTGCTCCTCAGGCCAAGGGTAAAATCCATCCCTGCAACCAGCATTGCTGTGAAAACTCAACAGCTGGCCAGCCAGGGGCAGGGAAATCCCAGCCTGCTGCTTTTCCTGGGCTGATCTCTGCACTGTTCCCTCTGGACAAAGGGGTGGGTGGCCCTGCACTGATCTTTAGTAGAAAAATTTGGGAGTGAAACAGGCAGATTTGGTTTTCTCTGAAGCTGTGTGCTCTCCTGGCAGGCTGCATTCCTAGAATAAAATCAGAGAATGGTTTGGGGTGGAAGGGACCTTAAAAATCATCTTATTCCATACAACCATTGTATTCCAATTTCAGAGGGTGACATAAATAAGGAAGAATCCTAAAAAAACCCCCTGGATAAACATATATATGTGCTCTGGGCTCCAGCAGCAGTGACACATCCAGCTTAACACCCCAGCATTAGATTTTAAAATCTAACTGAATTTAGGCCTAAATTTGCCTTTTATACAGAGTCAGAGCCTACCAGCACTCCCTTCCCTCCACCCCAGTGTCAGAACATGTACAAGAGATTACACAGATAATTTACACCAAAATCAGAGTAGCACTTGCTTCATAAAAACTGCAGAGAGCTCTCGGGAGAACAAAGTCTGCCTTTATCTGGGCAAACAGCACTTGCAGCAACACAAACATCCTCTCAGGTAGCTCCTAATCTGACAGGGGATTACAGGAGCTGCTGATTTGCTTTGCTTTGTTTTTGCCTTTTTGCAGCTCTCACCATTGAGTTGCTGCACAAAAAGCACAGCAGTTCATCAGTGATTGACAGCCGCGTTAAGCTTTGTGGAGCAAAAACACCAAACTGAATGATGCTGCTGGTTTTAAGGGAGCAAAGAAAACTCCTTACAAATATCCTGATCCCTCTGAATCATCTGAACGTCGGAAATTTATTCAGCAGCCTGAAAAGTCTCAGATATTGATGAAAGCCAGGGTTTTTTAAAATACCTACACTTCTCTAACTGGCTTTGTGCTGCAGGATTTCCCCTGAGTCATGTCTTGAGATGAAAGTTCTTGTTCAGAAGAAACACAGAACCAAACAGGCTCCGTGCTAACAGGTCCTGGGGGTGAGGAGCAGCAGGGAACACACAGAAATAGAAATTAAATTGGGAGTATAAATCAGATTGGAAGTATAAATTAAACAGGACTATGAATAGCCACAAAAACATGCAGCCAGCCTGGGATTCACACACCTGGATTCAGTTTCAGGGAAGGAGTGTGAGAAAGGGGCAGCTCCTGCCAGCACTGTGACAGTGAGGGAGGAAGTTAATTCCAGCTTTTTCAAGTAATTTATTCACTCTAGGGAAAAAACCCAACACTGCAACATAGGTGAGAACATGGGTGGTAGCAAAGCTTTTGCTGTCAGGTAGAAAGAACATTTACTATAAAAATGGTCAGGCTGTACTTCCACAGAACCAGAAACCTTGCAGTTAACAAAACAAGCTGAGCTGAGAGTTTTAAGTCAAGACTAAGTTTGTTGGTGACTAAAACTTGGCTGGAATTCCACCACTGGAGCTTTGTGTGAATGGAGTGAAACCATCAGTCAGCAGATCCACCAACGGCTGAACTGCTGGTGTTCAGATGGAAGGAGAGAGGGGATTTTTGTGGATAAAGGAAAAGCTGCAGAGGGTGTGGAGAAGGGGAAAAAGAAGGAGGAGGGCAGGAGGGCAGGGGAGGGAGGGAGGGAGGGAGGGAGGAAGGAAGGAAGGAAGGAAGGAAGGAAGGAAGGAAGGAAGGAAGGAAGGAAGGAAGGAAGGAAGGATGGATTTGCTGCTAGAACACCACCCAGAGTTCTGGGGTTGGAGACATGCAATGCTAGTGATGAAGGAGGAGGACAAATGGAGTTTGGTCTGTTCTGGATGGTTTTAAGGCAGAAGAGGTGCAGAGAGAGGTGGAACATTGAGTGAGCAGCTCAGAGGTGGTTCCTGCAGTGAAAGGCTCCCGAGGGCAGCACAGTTTCAATCCAATTCCAGCCAAGTTTTAGCCACCAATAAACTTAGTCTTGACTTAAAACTCTCAGCTCAGCTTGTTTTGTTAACTTCAAGCTTTCTGGTTCTGTGGAAACACAACCCAACCTTTTTCACAAATTCACAAATCTCCCCTTTTCCTGAGGCTTCACCTCACCCAGAGCTGCTCCCATGACTGAATTGGAGTCTGGAAATGAAGAGATTAAAGCTCTGCTGGAGCAGCAGTGGGGGAATTTCCTGGGGCTGCCAGGGATGCTCTACAGAAAGCATCACAAGAGGAGCCCAGGAGCACAAAGCCTCCCAATTAACTGAGCACAGGAGTAATTGCAAGAACAAAGCCATGGAGCAGCCTGGGCCATGCCTTTCCCCTTTTTTTTAGCAAGCCAAATGAAAGCTGGCTTAGAAGAAATAAGGACATTACTGGCGAGCAATTTTGAAAAGGAGAGTTGGTAGGAATGAAGAGAACTTCAAAAGATAAAATAATTTTTTTTTTTAAAAAGCCCTCATTATTGTAGCAGAGAGAAGAAAGTGTTAGGTCAGTGGGAGTGCCTGGAATTGCATGAAGCAAAGGGAAAATGAAGTCACAGAGCTAATAAAGGCGACAGATCAAAAATTGGAGCTGCCCTTGTTTGTGACAAAGAGCTTCTCCCCTCTGAGCTGTGATATCCAAACCATCAGCAATCACAGCAATTAAACCTCTGCAGACTCCAGCCTGGCTCCTTCCAAGGGTTCAGCTGAAGGGACACAATTAACCCCACAATTCCCACACCCAGCACTGCTGCAGGGACACCTCTGCATGAAGGATTTACCCCACAGACTCTACTGGAGACACAGCCACACACATCCATGTCATTTTTGGAGAAATTCCCCTTCCCTACACCTTTTTTTGGCCATATTCAAGTGGCAGCATCCCAGGCTTTACAACTCAAGACATCAGAAATACATTTTGTTCTTAGTCCCACCCCTTGTCACCCACATGTCATGTGGGTGACATGTCACCCACATGTTCTTAGTCCCACCCCTTGTCATCCTTTAAAACTCCTAATAACAGCCTTGGTAGTGAGAATAAAATCCACATATTCCATTAGAACGTTATTTTTTCTGGTTTGAAACTTTTTCTTTTCATGTATAAATAATATTGTGAAAAAATGTGTATGAGTATTTGAAAAAATGTATGCAAGCATGTGAAAAAAATACTTATTTTTTATTAAGAGTTATTTTTATGGTAAAGGCTTCTGCTTTTTGTTTCAGTGGTGCAAATAAAAGGTTGTACTGAGGTAGTTAAGAACACCTGGGTTGGTGGTGTGGCTCTTCCTGTCCAGGAAAAAAAAAAAAAATAGGTGCTTTAATGCACTTTTGGTTGTATCAGATAAAAGTCAGGGTGTGTTTCCTGGGGTGAAATTCAGGATGTGTTCCTTGCTGCTGATTTTCATCTCTCTCCGTGCAGCTGAGGGTAAAAATTGGTATAAATAAAGAAAGAGCATAACCACCGAGGAGACAAAATAAATAATTCTCATATCCCCTGGCTTGTAGAGTTGCTGGAGGTAAAATTTAATATAGAAAAGCAGGAAGGAGCGTCGGAGAAAGTGAAAGTTCAGCAAAATGAAATTCCATCAGGCTAAAGTGAGTTAGTCTCGTGTTTGGGAGATAATCAGGTTGGGTGCAGCTCAGTGCTGAGGCTGGGAAGTGAAGTGTGCCTGACCTGTGTGAGACGTGGGGAAGCTGCTAAAAGAGCCAAAAACCAGCAGAGGAGTGGGGAAAAATGTGTTCCAAGTGGTTTTAGAGAGAGCAGCTGGATAAAACTCGATTCAAGACTTGCTTCTTGCCACTCTGTGTTCTTCTGGTGAAAGCTGGGTTTAGCTTTCACTGCTGGTGAGAAGGGAAATTTGCAGGATAACTTGGCTTATTTTGGCTCTTCAAGTCGCAGGGTCAGAGAGGCTCTTTGCAAGGAGCTTGTGAAGTGGATTTTCTGTGTGTTCTCCTGAGGAATTATCAGACAGATCGTCCTGAACTGAGATCAAAGGTTTTGCCCTGACAGGAATTCTCCCTCTTCTCTATTGAGGCCATAATTGAGGCTTATTTAGTCCAAGCAGAAAGTCTTTTTTCTCTTCTCATTTTAAAACGTGCATTAAAATAATGGTTGGCTCTCAGAAACTTCATAATTCCATAAACCCCAGGCATTTGTGCTAATCAAGGGCAGAACAACAGAGCTCTCAGCACTGCAAGCAACTTCTCTGCAGGGGAAAGAAACATCCCAAAAATGGACTTTGCATTGCATTGCCATGTGCTGCTCAGGCCACACATCGAGCTGCAAAATCAATAGAGCTCCTGAAACAAAAAGCCTGGACTGCCATGAAGTTTTAGCTAGCAAGGGAAATAAAATCCATCTTAAGAGCACTGGTAATTTGGCTGATGTGGATAAACCTGCAGAAGGCTGCCTGCATTTGTTGGGCAGGAAGGGCTGCAAGTTGGATGTGCATTCTCAGCTGTGAGGAATTGCAAGGCTCATTAAAAGAAGAGGTTTGAAGAGATCAAGCTTTTGTGTAGCAGAGAGGTGGCTTTATGCCAATAAATGAGTTCTCTGCTGATTTTTCCCCCTTTTTTTTGGAGCTGTCAGTGCAGCCTGGGAGGTTTCTTTGGAAAGCAGCACCCTGAATTTTATATAAATAAAAATAATATTTAAATCTAAAGTGTTTCAATTTAAATCTGTCCACTTCCAGTCTCCTCAGAGGTTTTCTCTTGTTGCTCACATGGAGATGAAGGAAGTCCTGGTGCTGATGGAACTCATCACCCACAAGGATTCCTCTCCTCGTGGCTGAGGCTCGTTGAGAAGGGTTTTTAAGAGCTAAAATTAATTAGTCCTTGCTCAGAGAAGCTCTTCAGGAAGCTGGTGGCTGAAGAGCTCAGTGACTGTTGCAGGTAATAAAATAACTGTATTTTCAACCAAGGAGCACTGATTAAATTGCTCTGGGGGTCACCGTTAGATAAGTGCTGTGTTATTGATGGAAAAATTAAACTAGGTGTAAACTGACTGTTCTGACCCCCAGAAATAAGCTGAAATTACCTGGCTTTCTGGCTGAAATGGATTAATTTGCAGTGGTGTTGGAATGCAGCAGCACTTGTGGCAATTCCCAGCTGGAAGGGTTTGCATTTGGCATATTCCTCGTTGGAATTTGACCTTTTTTGGTTATTTAAGAACACCATGCCAGTTGTTGTGGCCTTGGTCTGCTCCAGAGCAGAGACTCAGAGAGATCCTTTCCTCAAAAATCAGGAAGCTGTGATGGAGTTGCTCTTCCCTCCTGATTCATCCTCCCTTCTTGTGAGCACTGAGCTGAGAGTTCTGTGTGAATCCAGTCAGAAATCCTGAGCCTCTCCTCTCAGACTCCCCAGGCTCTCTGCATTGGTTTACAAGTTATAAACTGGGAAACTTCCAAAGCCTTGGCAGAACAGAGTATTCTGGGCAGGTGATGAGCTCGTGGCCTTGCTTTCCAGTTCAGAGCTGGAATGCAGATTATCCAGAGGTTTGAATGGAGATTTAATGGAGTCCTGAGCCTTCAGAGGGCTTGACAGACAGGCTGCATGGGATTTTGGGCTCCCTCTGTGGCTGAAACTGCAACAAATATCCAAAGGTCTTTACAGACTGGAATTAGGGTTTCAGAGAAAGGATAGAGATGTTGGATCACAGGTGAGCTGTTGGTACCTCAGAGTCATCTGTCACACTGGGAATATTCAATTTTTGGGACTCACACAGCTGTGGGAGCTCCTTCTGGGAAGGGAAACCTGGAGAGGACACTTTCTGAAGGCTCCAAACAAGACTTCAGCAAGATCCTTTCATTATTTTTTTTTCCCCTTTCACCTTTCAGATGCCCCTTAGGAGCCAGAGCTCAGGTGCTGGATTTTATAAACTCAGTTTTGATTGGAGTCCTGCAAGCAATAGTGAAGAATACCACATTCCTACTGCAGGACAGCAGCTGTGACTGGAAGTGCCTGGCTGGGATGGATTTTGCCCACAAACTGGAATTCAGCTTTCAGAAAAGGATAGAGATTTTGGGTCACAGGCAAGCTGTTGGTACCCCAGAGTCATCTGTCACACTGGGAATATTCAATATTTGGGAATCACAAAGCTGTGGGAGCTCCTTCTGGGAAGGGAAAGAGCTTGATCTCTTCAAACCTCTTCTTTTAACGAGCCTTGCAATTCCTCACAGCTGAGAATGCACATCCAACTTGCAGCCCTTCCTGCCCAACAAATGCAGGCAGCCTTCTGCAGGTTTATCCACATCAGCCAAATTACCAGTGATCTTAAGATGGATTTTATTTCCCTTGCTGGCTAAAACTTCATGGCAGTCCAGGCTTTTTGTTTCAGGAGCTCTATTGATTTTGCAGCTCGATGTGTGGCCTGAGCAGCACATGGCAATGCAATGCAAAGTCCATTTTTGGGATGTTTCTTTCCCCTACAGAGAAGTTGCTTGCAGTGCTGAGAGCTCTGTTGTTCTGCCCTTGATTAGCACAAATACCTGGGGTTTATGGGATTATGAATTTTCTGACAGCCCAACATTATTTTAATGCACGTTTTAAAATGAGAACAGAAAAAAGACTTTCTGCTTGGGCTAAATAATCCTCAATTATGTCCTAAATAGAGAAGAGGGAGAATTCCTGACAGGCAAACCTGTGCCACAGGTGTGGCATTTATTGGCACATTTCAATTGGTTTTTGGACAGGATTATAGGTTCAGGCCAACTTTTTCTCCTTCAGGGCAGCTGATGAGTGAATGCACACAACTCTGGAGGTTCCACACCTTCAGCAGCCGTGGTTTGGGTAAATGCAGAGTGGATTTTGTTCATCTGTGAGTGGAAATTGAGTCCTGGGCTGCGTTTCTCGTGCTACGAGCACCATGATGGGTAATAGTGATGAGGAGCTCCAGGAGGCTCATTTCCAGGAGAGCAGGGAGATGGGATTGCCAGGAATGAGAATGAAGAGGCTGGTATTGTGTGAGTTACAGAGTGCTGGTCAGGTGGGAAAATCCCAACCAGCTGAAATGATGGGAAAGGGGTGGAAAAAAGGCGTTTCAAGTGATTGTTGGGAAGATGGGTTGGTTTTTATTTTTACTTTTGCTTAGAATAAGGGGAAGTCTTTCTTTGTAGATGCTTGGAAGAGGCTTTACTTCATCCTTTAGAGCTGAGGGTTTGTTCTGCCTGTGAAGATCCTGACCTCATCCAGTTTTCCTGAGGAAAAGCCCAGGCATGAACCTCTAGTGGGAAATGCAGGTTATTTCCAAAACTTCCAAATTCTGTCCTCAGCTGGGAAGGAGGAATTTTGCTGCATAAATTCATATTTTATTGGCACAATTTGGGTTTGGATTTGTTTATCACTCAGAGTGCCTGATTTATTTCCCACTGCTTTGATAATATTGAAGAGAAGTTGAGCCTTGCCTTAGTTTGGTGATGCAGAATTTGGTGACCTCACAGGCTCTGGTAATTTTCAGGGGTTTGGATCGAGGTGTCTCACCTGTGTCAGGCAGGTTTATGGCAGAAAGGCAGAGAGAAGGAATATAATTCACAGATATTCCGTGTTTGACATGAAATGAAGCACAAAATGCACTGAGTGTCCTTTTGCTGTAGAAGGGAATCACTGCCTGAATAAACTCATCTGTTTTTTCCCGAGAAAAGGAGGAATTTGGAGAGCTGGCCTGGCAGTGAAAGCACCTCCCTGGGGAGGAATGATCCCTTGCAGAATAAGAGGCAGAGAGTGAAGATGGATACTTCAGTTCCCCTCGAAATGGAGGTGTTTGCTGCTTGTTATTTGATGGGGACATAAAAAAATGAACCAGACTGATATTCCCCACGCTGCCATCGAGACCCTGTAGATTTATCACCACTTGTCACCTCAAATGGAGAATTAAGTGCACAGGGTGAGAGGTGGTTTTTTCCAAGTGCTCCCAAGCTTCATTTAAATTGGGAATCCAAGGGTGGCTACCTAAAAATGCCAATTTTCCCTGCGTGGTGGGAGAGAAGCTCCTTCAGGGAATGATTTGCATCACTCCTGACTTAGCTCCAGCCTCTGCAGCAATTGGTTTCCTCGGCTGAAATTAGCCCTGAGTGCTCCCAGAGGTGCCTGGGAATTCCTGATGGGAATTCCTGATGGGAATGCTGGGCAGGATCCTGCTGGAAAATGAGTATTCCTGTGTCACAGACCTGCTGGTGCAGCTGTGTGGCTGAGGGTGAGATAAAGTGGTTTTTCCAGCCTGGAAAAATTGCAGCTCTCCCTGTTTATAAAACATATCAACCCAGCAGCCCCACAATCCTGAGCTGGGCTTTGTCTCGTTAGTCAGCAACTGGAAATTGCTGGAGCAATCCTGGGAATTAGCAGGAATTGCCATCTGGCCTGGCAAGAGGCTGATCCAAAGGTTTTTGTGGATGTGTTGGGATGACTGAACACCATGTGCTTTAATCAGGCCCACCTGCATTCGAGCCTCTGTGTGTGTTTTACCTGGAAAACCCAAATTTTTCATTATCAGCGTGGATTTGCTGCTGAGGAGAAGCAATTTTTTATCCCTGCTTGCTGAATGCTGATGGGGCTGGAAGGAGAAATAGTGAATTTGCCTTGCAGCAACTCTGAGGGGTTTTTGGGTGGGAAGGATTTGTGTTTTCAGGTGCTTTAATATTGCCAAAGCACAACGAAATTGTGGGTCTTGGGCTCTTCAGGGTTTCTGGGTTGAATTATCTACTTTTGGCTTTAAAAAAAAGCAAAAAAGGGAGTTGTTGTTGTAGCCGGAGCTGTCCGTGGTGCTGAAATCCCAGGAATATTGCAGGAATTCCTGCCCTGGAACACGTTGGGATACTGGGAATGATCTGAGGGCAGCAAACAGAGCATCCTTGGGAGGAGATGGGAATGAGGAATGATCTGCCAGGCAGTGCTGAGAGGAATAAACTGACCCAGGGAACACCAGGCAGCAATCAGTTTGTTTCTTTTGATCCAGCAGCAAAGTCCATCCAAAATAAACAAAACCCCCACCCAAAATAAGCAAAAATCCATCTAAAATAAACAAAAATCCATCCAAAATAACCGAAATTATTCTGTTTAGGGAACACGTGGGCTCCTCCCACTGCTGGGAATTCAGGTGGGAATTTGAACCTGGAGGTGCTGGAGCCTCACAGATTAAAAAACCTCAACAATTGCATGCTGAACGCCTCCAGCAGACAGCCTGGCAGCCTCCTGGAGCTTCCTTCCCGGGATTTGTGGTGTTTTGGGAAGCTGGATGGGACACCCCGTGCTGCTGTGGCTGTCCCTGCATGGCCTGAGGTGGGTGGAGGAGCTAAAATAAAATATCTCCTCCAGCTGGGAAATGCCTGAATAAAGCACTTTAAAAGTGATCAGGAGTCACCAGCACTGCCTCCCTGCTGCACTTTAACTGCATTGCACAAACAGCCCATAATTTGCAATGTCTTCTTTCCTCCTTGGCTCCTTTGTCTTTCAGCTCCTTTTTTCCATCTCCTTTTATGGAACTGTAATATGCTGTGATGGTTCAGATCCCTTTGTGCGACCTCAGCTCATGATAGATAAATTCTTACAAGGATTTGCCTGAGATGAAACCAGACAGAAATTACATTCCTCTGTGTTAACACGGCCCTTCCTTAATTGAAATTAATTTGTGGTTAAGGCTACAAGAGAATTACAATTTTCTGGAAGTAACATGAAGGGATAGACAGCTTTGTATGAGCAGAGCCTGCAATAATTACGTGTGAATGTCACAGAAGGGCTGGAGAAGTTTTCTGGTGGCTTCAGATTCGTGCAGTGATTTTCACATGGCCTCTGCTGGAGGATCTCAGCATCAAAAGGGAGGAAAAAAGGGGAAATTTTCACTGGTTTTGAGGGAATGGCCATTTTAATGGAGTTTCTATTTGGGGACTTGTATAAATCACTTTTAGGTCTGAAAGGATTAGTTGATGGATAATTTCTGGGGCAGGGAGTGATCTTGCAGCAAACAGCACTGAAACACCCAACGCTGACCACTAAATCTCCCAAAATATTTTGCAGGACAAACCCTGTCAGTCTCCTAGTTATCCCAGCCAAGTGGCCACGAGGATTTCCCAGCAAAACCCCACAGATGCTCCACCTTCATTACTATTCCCACAAACCTGTCTTTCCTTCTGCTGAGCATTTCATGGCCCAATAAGCAGGACAGCACATCCTGCAAGGAAGGCTGAGCCATCCCAGCCTCCCTCCTTTCTGCTTGGCTGCAGCTCCTGTTAGCAGCACAACAAGAGCTCCTGTCCTGGGCTCTGCTGCCCTCGTTAGCTTTTGGGTTTTTCTCCAGAGCTGCCTGATGTGCTCGTTGGCGCTTGAAGGGTTTCTTCCGTGGCTGCAAGGTGTGGGTGTGTTGTTGTTTTGAGATGGGCACAGCACATAAAAAATAGAGCTCCAGGCCAGGAAGAAGGGAGAAGGGTCGTTTATTGTTACAAAGTCTCTTTTATACTATGGCCATTGCCTCTGACTTGTTTTTCACATTATTCCATTGGTCAGGTATTCCTAGCACACAACTTAGGAGAAAAACAGCCTCCTTGCTGCAGGTGGGAATTCCTCCGTGTTTTTCTGACTTGTTGACTACAGTTTGTTGTGTTTCTTACTTTTGTCCACTCTAAGGTTCTCATGGGTATGAGAGAGAGACAGACAGAGAGAGAGAGAGAGAGAGAAAGAGAGAAAGCAAGCAAGCAAAGCAAAGCAAGAAAGCAAAGAAAGAAAGAAAGAAAGAAAGAAAGAAAGAAAGAAAGAAAGAAAGAAAAAGAGAGAAAGCCAGAAAGAAAGGAAAGGAAAAAAAGGAAAGGAAAGAAAGGAAAGAAAGAAGATGGAGATGACATAGGACTTGTGCATTCTCAGCTTCCCTGGGTTAGGAAACAACCCAAACCTCCCAAATTTTCACCAGGAAAGGATCCATTCCCAGTCTCAAGTGCCCCTGGTAGGGTGACAAGTGTTCAGTGCTTTTATATATCAACTTATGGACAACATTCCTGCTGCAAGGACTCAGAGCTCTCTCCACAACTGCATTTCTCCTCCAGCTGGCACAGCAATAACCTCTTTAGAGGCAATAGCTGCACAGAAACAAGCAGAGAGCAGCAGAACTGCTTGTTGGAGGAGCAGAACTCTGCTGCTTTCCCCCAGGATGAACCTCTGGCGATGTGCAAATGCCTTTCCACCCCTCTGGCAGTGTGAAAATGCTTTCCCACCCCTCTGGTCTCACTGTTCAGCTGTCACACTCAAGAAATGAGGAAAAACCCAACTTGTTTTCTCGCTGGGCATTCTTGTCTGCACTCGGAAGTGAAACAGCTGGGAGGAAAACGTTCCACGGCGTTTCCATGGAAACTCAGCAGCTTCTCCAAAGGGCACAAGCTGTGGATGCCTCTGAGCAATGATGTTCACATGTTCCCCAGCCTCATCCTTGGGCACCAGCGGATCCCTGGCTCTGGTTGCCTCGGTGACAACGTTTTCCACCTGCTGGGCAGCCACAGGCTCGTTTGGATGCAAAGCAGAGATTTCTGCACCTCTCAGAGCATCTGCTGAAATCCTGGGGCTGTGGGTTCCTTTCCTGCCTGAGGGAAGTGTTCAGTGCCTGCAGAACTCCTTGGGGTGTTGAACCGTCTGAATGGCGACTCCATTTAAGAGTTATTTTACATCCTGGAAAATGAGACACTTGAGAGGAAATTCATTTAATAGTTTCTAGTTTTGTGGTTTAATAGTTCCTCCGCTGCCTTAAAAGGGTTAAGTCCTTGCTTGAGTGCCTGAAACCTTATTTTATCATTCCATGTCAAAAATATTGGCAAACACCTGACTTCCCTTGGTATGCAACAAATCTCTTTTGATTCAATAAACTGCTTTTAGTCTGCTGGTTTTCCTCTGCTGGAGGTGCTGCTGTCTGAGCTGTGTGGCTTTATGGGGAGCCATAACAACAAAAAGCACCAGCAAAGACTTTTGGAAGTCTGATGTAAACTCTTCTGTGTTTGTAGGCTTTATAGATGAAGTGTAACATCCAGTAAAATAAAAATAAATGGGTGCTTGCTGTGAGTGCACTGAAGTGGAGGGGGAGGAGGGAAAAGGACATTTCTTTCCACTAAAGCTGCAATAATTTAGGGAGGCAGAGAGCATTGCTCGAAGGTTTTTTTGAGCTGGCATCTTTATTTTAATGACCAAGGGCAGACTGGTGTTTCTTACTCAATTTTTTCATGTTTGAGAAGCTAAGGAGAAATGTAGAAACCACATCAGTCTGAGGAAAGTGATGTTCTAGCTCATCATAGGGAATTATTTCTGCTTTTTAAAAGAGTTGAACAACCTGGACTGGGTGTTTCTGGTGGTCCAGAGGTGCTGTTGGAGAAGGAGTTGCAAGAGGCTGGGAAGCTTTTAGACAAGCTGAGGAAAAGCTGAGTGTGTTCTAACAGACTGGGGCCAGATAGTGCAAATAGGGGGAAAATTGAGAAATGCAAGTTTTTTAATTTATTAAGGAATGCAAGTTGCTGCCATTCAGTGCAGGAGCTTTAAGACAGATCACAACTGAAATGAATTGCAGTTTAACAATCAGTTTGCAGTCCCACTGAATTCCATACTGGCTGCCTGGATGGAGGTCTGTGGATCTTCCTGGAAATGAGGGGAATGAGGTGACAAAGTGAAATATTCCTTGTGGCTCTGGCAGTGGAGAGAAGCCCTGGACAAGTGCTAAAGAATTAGAATTATTCAGCAGCTGAGTGTTTAGCTCAGACCATTTCCAGCTATAAATCCATCTTTGAGGAGTCACACAATTGGTGCTCTCAGTGCTAACGAATGAGGAGAATCTCTCTTAATTGAGAGCTGCAACAGTTCTGTGGATTGGACTGCAGAAAGGGTTTCAATTCCTGGGAATTAGAGGCTCCCTTGGAGCCAAGCAGCCTTTTTCTCTTCTCTTCTCTCCATGAAGAAAGGATCTGTTATCAGTGGGAGCTGAGAGGAAACTTCTGTATCTCATGCACAGAGTGGGAATTGCTTCATCAAACTCCTCTGGGGTGAAATCTCCCTCCTGCTCTCCCCTGCTGAGGGCCAGGGGGAGGAATCTCTTTGGGGAATCTCACCTTCCTAAATCTCAGTGGAGCCCCTTGCTCGTGTTCCCCCTGTGCAGGGGAAGAAACCAAACCTTTCCATGTTTCTAAATTCAGGTTACTTTTGAATGCTCTTCAAAAATACCATTAAATGAACCATTTATGGTTCATTAACCCTGAACCATTAATGGCTGAACCAACACTATCTGAGGAGAATATTTGTGTTCAGCCTGGGTCTTCAAAACCTCATTGGAGCACCTCTGCAAAGCGTGATTTGAAGATGCCTATGATGCTCATGAGGAGCCTGAGGAGGTTCTGAGGATCTCCTGCTCTTCATTAAAGGGTTAACAAGGTGTCATCTCTCACCTCACAGCCTGCCAAGAGCTGCTGTAAATCCTGCTGTACCAAACACTTCCCACTCGAGTGCAGCTGTTAATGGTGACCTTTACTGACAGATGGGAAAATCAGACTCTGACTGGGAGTTTATTCCTGCAGAGCTCAACAGGAGCTGTGTGAATCCAGCCCTTCACTTCCTCAGGCAGTGGATATTCCTCCTTTTCACAGGTAAATAACCACAGAGGGGGATGTACAACCCAGGCCAGGGAGGGGCAGCTTGGTTGGTTTTTTACAACCAGGACTCTCCACTTCCTCCTTCTGCCTTTTCCTGGCTCTGAGAAAGCTTAGCACTGGCAGGGCCCATTAATTTTTAATTTAGTCCCCTCTATGCTGCACTGCTATTGTGGTTTATGAGGATATTATGTTGGAACAGAGGCCTGTAAAACAGGATTTTAAAGTTTGGAAAAGGCATGGTTGTCATACATAATATGCACGCTGTAGTAGAAATGAGTGGGTATTTATAGCACAGCTAATATTGATTATTTTTATTGTGATGTCAGCCTTGCAGGTCAACTGCAGAGTAAGATGCTGTGGAAGCCAGAAATCTCCAGACATTAAATTATATTAATATGAAATGTTGAAAAGTGGTTAATTTGCATTGCTGCTTTTGTTTAAAATATTTTCCTGTATAAAGCCATCTCACCAGTGTGATGTATTATTGTTAGGAGGGACATAATTCAGTCCCACTACAGGGGAAGCCCATGTGCTTACTGAATGGCAGAGCTGGGAGGTCCAGCTCGGTTTGAAATAAAAAATGACAGCAAAATAACACTTTTTGGGCAGCAAATTGCTATTTTTAATTGCTCACCGCATCCCTCTGTTGCTTGTACTTTGTCAAGGTTATTGGCAATGAGAAAACCTTCCTGTTCCTCCTAACTTTCATGTCACACAGATTCCTCCAAGGGATGTTTGATTCCCTCTGCTTCCTGAAAAGCTCCCTGTGAGGGGGAAGCTGACAGCAAAATCCTCGCTGTGATTCTGTGAGGCTTTGGGAAGAAAGCTTTGGGAGATCAGGAGAAAAGCCCTGCAGTTCCTGAGGAGCTGTTTTGTACATCCTGGGGAGATCCCTGTAGGATCCTGAGATGGGTTTGAAGGTGGCTGCTAAAGCAGAGAAGAGTAAGAGAGAGAAATTGCTTCCTCTAAAATCTCCTCCTGGGCTGATCATTTCCTAAAAACTGAAATCCTGGCATTGCCATGCTGTGGATTCCTCAGATGCTGTGCCCTGGCTGTTTCACCAGAGCTGTGGTGAGCTGATGGCCTGGAAATAGAGGCTGGAGTGATCCTAAATAACCAGGGAATGATTCTGCTCTGATCTGCTGAAGAGGAGAGTTGATGGAGGAATGTTTTCAAATTATCTCTGCTTTGTGTGCCTAGAAACCCACAAGGTGGAGACCTCACAGCTTTGGAGCAAAGCGATTTTCCAGCCTCTTGTGAAAGATGAGGAAAAG
Source organism: Entomyzon cyanotis (assembly GCA_024500445.1). Classification (NCBI taxonomy): domain Eukaryota; kingdom Metazoa; phylum Chordata; class Aves; order Passeriformes; family Meliphagidae; genus Entomyzon; species Entomyzon cyanotis. The sequence goes on along the minus strand of JAKEPQ010000773.1, from coordinate 3,567,585 downwards.
CTTTTATTAAATTGTGACATCGAGCTCATCCACCTCTTCATCTGGAGATCCTCAGTTTGGATCAGGTTGAGGACCAGGCTGGGGTTGTTTTCTCCATGAGAAAACCCTTGATGTGGAAATAAGGAGCACCAGGAACACTTCAGACTTTGTTGCTGTTGAGCCGCTAGCAGAGAAGAGATCTCAGATTCTCAGCGTGGCATAGAAAAAGCGCTTTATTATTTTGAATCCAACATATATAGACTTTCCAGAGGTCACCCAGATTGGTCAGTCAGAAACCTCCCCCTAGGCCTGATTGGCCAGGCCTGAACTGTCCAAATCTCGAGACACTGTTTTTAACAACATCCAAACTTTATCTTTGTTTATAAAACACAGAAGAAGTTCTCATGGGAAAGACCTGTGCTAGCCACAAGACCCGTCTTGTTTGTCTGCAGGCAGAATGAAGAACCAAGAACCCGTGGCAAGGCTTAGTCTGTGCTGTGCATTGCCTGAAGAGCTCAGCTTCAGAACCAGCTGAGCTGCTCTTGGAAAGGTTGCTGCCAGAGAGGGTGACTGATTCGAGAGGCTCATGCAGCCTGAAAATTGCAGCATCTTAAATCCCTGAAGCCTCCCTCCCTCCAAAACCACCGAAAGATAATGAAAACTTGATGGAGCGCAGGAGGAAGTTCCTCGTCAGCACACTGCAGTGGTGGGGAATCGGATTTTCACAGCTCACTAACCCCTTAAGTGTTTCATAAATCCACGAGATCTGCTCCGAGGATAAGGTGGCCCTGCAATCCGAGCAGACAGACTCTACCTGCTGTCATCCTTCTCGGAGCTGACCCTGCTCAGCAGGACCAATTACCCAGCTAACAAAGTGGAGACAAGTGTCTCCTCTGTGCCATCCTGCCCGAGCTGGAGGCGTCGTGGTTGCCATGGCAATGTTGCTTGAGACACTGATAATGGCAGTGGTGAGATAAAATAGGGAATGTAGGCTTTCCTCCTGGTTTTTGGTATGGATTTCCCTGGTTAATGATGAGCAGGAGGAGGGTTGGGCTTCTCCAAGCAGCCGTGGGTGCTGTGAGTGCTTGTGTGGGAAACTGGGGAGTTGGAGGTGTGGGGGATGCTGAAGAGAGGTTGGTGGGTGAGATTCTGTGCTGCATGGGAGAGCTGAGCAGGAATATGCCCAGGAATATCCCCAGGAACATCCCCAGGAACATCCCCAGGAACATCCCCAGGAAAGGCTCCTCTGCAGGCTGCAGGGCAGGGAAAGCACATCCCAGGCTTTCCTGTAACTCTCTTCTTAAGCTCTGTGCAGGTGACACTTGTTCTGTGTGTCAGGGGAAGAATTCCTGCCCCACCCCCTCAGCTGCTCCTGGAGGAATCCCTGCTGGCCATGGAATTGTAGATCTGGGCAAAGGAAGAGTCACAAAGCTGAGACTTTCCAGGAGCTGATGGGACAAAGCCATGGATGTCCTCATCCTGCTGGTGGCAGGAGGCCCAGCTGGCACTCAGAAGGGACCTTAGGGATGAGCTGCTTGTCTCTCCATCCAGGAAAAACCCTGTGGAATGTGTATTCTCATGCTTTATTTTTTTTGGGAATTTTCCTGGCCCTTTAGCTGCTGACCTCTTTCAAGTCCTGGGCCAGGCTTCAGCTTGGTGGTTGTAAAATATTGATCAAAAAGGGCAAGACGAAGGTTTTCCCCTTGGTTTCACAGCCTGGCTGTCTACATAGAGTTATGGAAAGTCTGAACTTGTCTTCTGACAGGTTGACTTGAGTATTTGAACAACTGAGCTAAATTTGAGACAAGTGGATGATATTTTCAATCACAGTTTTGATGCAGGAGGTGCAGGACTGGCAGTCAGGCTGATTTATTGATATTATTGTTTAGGGATCTTGGGAAAACAGTGTCCCAGCTTCTTGCCTTGGTTTGCTTATTCAATATATTAAAAGCACTGACTGACCCTGAATCATTCAAATGTGGTTAATGTGCCTCAACCTGGGGAGGGTTAAAAATTCCACATCCTGATGTTGCATGTAATGAATTGTCCTAAGCCAAGATGACTTTCTCTGCACAGAATGGGCAGATTTGGTGCAGTTTTATCCTCTGTTTGCCCTGCCAGAGCAGTGATTGATGACCATCCTGTGTTTCCCAGAGCTCAGCACTCCCAGCTGCAGCTGTGGGTCAGAGAAACCCAACCTGGACCAAAGAATTGCTGATCAAACTGGCCAAGCTCTGCTTCTCTACAGCTGGATTCCAAGTGGTTTATTTAACAAATTCTGTGAGAAATGAAGCCTCTGTGCCCTGTGGGGATGTGAGATGTTGCTGGGTGAGGGCACAGAGCTGGGCTGGCAGCAGCAAGGCGCCGATTTGCATAGAGAAGGCAAATCCTTTACACAGTGCAGATAATGCACATTGTAAAACAGTTACAATAACATTCACTGCAGCCATGAAAACAATTTTACAGCAGATTAAACACACTTAGAAAAAGGGGAAAGATGAGTGAGAAGGCAATACTGACACTAAATTAGACTTGAGTCAGCAGCAGCGAGAGAGCAGCAGAGAAAATTAGAAAATATTCCAACTGTCCTGCTGCATTTTTTTTTTCCCCAGGCCAGCTCCATTCTGCTCTCACCTATTTTGTTGATTTGGGAAGCTTTGGGGCTCTCTGAGATAGTTAGTTAGTGAAAAACACTAGAACTGAGGTGAGCTTTACCTGAAATAGTGCTCAGAGGGCACATCAGTGACATCAGTGACATAGTGACACAGCTCTTGGACAAACAGCGGCTTTGGTCTTCCTTCTTTGTCATGCCAAACAACCTCTGAGTGCTTGAGAGTGTTGGAATCACCTTCCAGTGGGTCACTGGGCCAGCTGTGGGATGGATTGAAGGTGCATTACTGAGGGTGTGTTTCCTCTGCAGGGTGTGTCAGGCTGAATTCTTTGTGAGGCACAGAAGCTCAGGCAAACGCTGAGTTTTGGTCCTGAAAAGATCTTTAAAAATGAGTTTTGTGCCACTGTAAACCTGTAGGGCGTTGGAACCCACAAACTCTGGATTCCTGGGTGAGCCATGAGATGCTGTTTTCTGCCTCTGGATCACACAGACAGAAGGATCTCCACTGCCCAGGAGTTTTTGCCCAGGTGCTGAAGGTTCTGCCTAAGCCCTGAAGTCAAACACATTAGCTGTGGCTGCTTGGCTGTGCCTGTAGAATTTCCATTAATGAGCCATTGCTTCTTGACTCTACACGTGTGTGATGGCTGATTATGCAGGATTATCCTCCTGCAGCACACAGACCCCTGCTCAAGAGGCAGTAATCTCGTTAGGAGGCAGATCTCATCTGATCGTTAAACACGGTGCGCTTACAACCCGCTTGTCAGCTCTGCTTAATGCAGCGTGCAGGGCTCTGCCAGAACCCTATTGATTCATTGGGGTTGCTTGGCATCTTTGCAGATAATAATCCTTTTGCCTGACAGGCTGCTGGGCCTTTCAGGGGCACAGCTGGCCAGAAATGCCACCAGCTGTGGTGTTTGGGGGACTTTGTGGTGTTGTGGATGTTGCTGGGCTCTCCTGCCTGGGATAACTCTGTTTGGGTTTAGGTTCAGTGTGGGTGACAGTGTTGGGAATTATACCAGTTCAAAAATTTTGTATAACTTTAGTCAAAGGGTTCTGTTTGTCTTTACCCTGGGAAAAGGAATTTTAGGCTTCTTTCCAGGACATTGTTCTACCAGGTGAGGTCTGATGGACTCAGCATATCAACAGACTGGGAGAACACAAAAGATAAAGAGCTATCAGCAGAACATCAGCAGACACCACTGGCTATCTACAAACATCTACCTCCAGCAGGGGTGAAGACATCTGGTCCAGAATGGACTGATAGGAAAACTGAAGAATGAAAAATCTAATTAGCATCAGAGGTGAGGAGATTCAGATCCACTGGGAAACTGAACACTGGGGGTTTGCTCAACTCTGGACCAATGAACACTCACCCAATGCTTTTCTATGTATTTTTACTGTATAAAATATCTGAAGAATCAGGTAAAAGCTATTCATGTGTCATGGAATGATTCTCTCTGCACAGCCAGGCTGTGTGGATGAGATGATTTCTGTGGTACATCCAGGCCAGAACAACATCCTGGCCTGAAAATAAAGTAATGCCTTGACTCTCTGACATTAAAAATGTTGTGGAAAGGTTTTGTTTTTCCCCCAGTTTCGGTGGCACTGTGGGGACTCTGCTCACCTGACCAGGTGAGGTTGGATGTTCCTTGGAAACTCAGAGTTCAGGAGCTCCCTGGAGTCCTGCTGGAGATACACAGAAATAAAACCCTGACAGAGGGGTGTGAGAGCAGTGAGGCTGATAGAAATGTTCTATCACAGCCTCAATCAATGTTTCCAGTCAGCCCCATTCACTGATTTAAGGTGCCTGTGTGAATTAGCTCTTTTTTTGGTTAAAAATGAACTCTTTCTGTAGTTTTGAACCTTCAATGCCTGCTCAGGCACAGCTGCCCCTGCAGCTCTATGACACTGCTCTGTGGAAGAAATTCTTGGAAGGCTTGGATCTATAAATGCTGCCAAAAATTCCCAAATTTGGGAGGCCAGGATATGGGAGAGTGCCTGTGGAAAACCTCCTAGTGGAAATCTGCTTGTGAATGGAGCGAATGCCTCCCTGTCCTTCCATCTGCATGAGTTTATTCTGATGGAAGGCTGCAGCAGTTGTGCCTCCTGAAGGAGGAGAGTGGGTTAAATGAAAGTCAAGGAGTTGATTCTATCAAGATCATCTGGGATTTCCCGCTCTGGCAGATTCATTACTTTCAGAAATGATAACTGATTGCATCTGAAGAGGTGAGGGGGAGAGTGATTTAAGTCGTGTCCATTACCTGTCAGCAAATAATGCTGTGTGCAGCTGTGAGGAGCCAAAGGAGTGCTCCTGACACTTCTTGGCTCTGCTGTTTGACTTTTCACTCAGAGCTGCTATTTGTGCTGCTGCTTTTTTTTTCATTTTTACACACAAATGCTCCATGGAAATTTCAATTATCACGAGTGGAGGGGGAGGCACCTGTGGAATGTGTGCACTGAGTGCTCCTGGATAAGGGAGGCAAGTGGAACAATTTGTTACGTGTTAAATCCTGCAATCACTGAAAAACCTGGCCTGCTGCAATATTCTGATCTGCTAATCACATTTCTACATGGCAAACAGTCTCCTGAAGTGTTGTTTGCACTCTGTCTCAGAGCAAATATGTATTCTTGATTTGAGAATAATTCCAGGTTTAAGTAACTTCTGCTTCCCTGTTCGCAAAAGTCATTGCTGTTAATTAGTCATGGGCAGAGATGAAATATTTATTTTAGTGGGTAGTTTGCTCTAATTTCCCTTCATCTTGTATCCTTGTGTAGGTGTTTGGGGCTGGTGCTGGGGTGGAGGTGTAGGTCATGGTTAGTTGGCAAAGCAGACAAAGCCTGGCTGAAAGAGTTGTCAAATCCCCATGGAATTCCCAGTGGAATGTGTTTGTCAGGCTGTGCAGCAATCCATGGGTTGGCAGCAGGAAATTCTGTGTCTCCCATGAGCTGTTCAGCTGGGGAGTGTCCCTGCTGTTACAGCAGAGGCCTCTGGACTCCTCTGCAGTTTGTTTGCTGTTCTGATGTTCTCTCCTGGTCCCTGCCCAGCCGTGCTGCCACCTGGATTCTCCAGGTTTTAGGGATTTCATCTGCATGGGGTTAGACTCTAAATGCTCCCGTGTTCCACATTCACAGCCCCATGCAGGACGTGCTGAAAACCCTTCCTGGCCTGAGTGGAGTTCCCAGGAGCTCAAATTCCATCCTGACTCCTGACTGCCACCCTGCAGGACTGCTGGGAGCTGCCTTGGATCCGATATATTCCATTTATCCATCCATAAATATTCCATTTCTCCATCTCCTGTGCATCAAACTTGCCTTCCTGCTCTCTCCCAGGTTAAATTCCTGTGGTGCTGCTGTGAGGCTCATTAAGAAGTAGGGCTTGGAATATGTTCCAAGACTTTTATGGGAACAGCTCTCAGCAGTGGAGAGAGGTCGTATTTTGGTTGATTTCCCTGTGAAATAAAAAGCAGAATATCTTGTGCTCGGTATTTTGGGGGTGTAAAACTTGTTTACAATGTGTGGAGCTTATGGAGTGAATGCAGTTTTACCCTGGCAGGGTTTTTTCTGGGGTTGAATATTAATAGAGAAATAGCTTTAAATTGTAGTCAGTGTAGTAAAAACACTGTTAAATTTAGGAGAGGGACAATTCTCTTGCAGATGCTAAAAAAAAAATAAAAATCCTGGAGGTTTCTATTTTCTGCCTGGTAAATAAAATGCCCAGAATTTGGGGTAGTTGAGCAGAATTTTTCACCTCAGCCATAGCAGCCTCCTATAAAACAAACCCCCTGGCAAACTAGAACTTCCACTGGATTTAAATACCCTGGAAGCTGTTTAATTAAATGGGATCTCCGGGAACACGACAGGTGGAGATCCATGTGAAGGACTGTGGGTTTGTAAAATCCTACAAGAGTTTTAGTAGAAATAGTGACAGACACTGCAGCAACAGGTAGGACAAAGTTCTGTGAGCTTTGTGGGAGTTTTTTGCCTCATTTCTTGTGGGTTGGATGCTCCTTGGTGGGAGGGAGGAGGGAATTCTGAACCAAAGGCTCCTCTGCCTTCCCTGGAGCAGAACTGCTGTTCTGCTGTGTTCCTGGGAATTCTCCTGCCGTGGCAGGTGTGGGGATAACTCTGCCCCAGGCTGAGGAATGGGAATGTTTCCTGAGGAGGAAGAGGCTCCATCTGCTCAGGAGAGCTGTGCTGAGCAGTGTCATCCTAATTACAGAGCAGCTCTCTCCCCTGGAATACAAAAGCACTCCTCATCCCATGATTTATTCACAGGGCTGGGGAAGGGAGAGGGACAGGGAGGTGGATTTTCCAAGTGGGGAATGGAAAGGGATGAGTTGCTTTGCATGGCAGTGCTGAGACCCTCAAGGAAAGTCCCCACAAAGAAAAAAATAAGAAATCACAGATCAAGTTCTTATGACTTTTCCCAATCTTTCCTTGGCTTTCTGTTTCTGGGTGATCTATTCACAGTTTCCTGCTCCTCTGATGAAGGTTTCCTGTCTTCTTCCTCCTCCTCTTCTTCCTCCTCTTGACTAGCACTTCCTAGATCAGCATCAACTTTCTGCTTCTCTTCAAGCTTCTCCTCATTTGCATCTTCCTCTTCCTCCTCCTCTTCTTTCCCCCCTTTGTCTTTTCCTTCCTCTTTCTCATCATCCATCACATCAGGCTGAGGAGCATCAGTCTTTTTGTATTCTGCAGCACTTGGCTGTTTCTTCCCAGAACAGCAGGAAAAAAGAAAGAAAATCAGCATTTCTAACTGGAGATGCTGAAATTCCAGCCTCTGGAACACTGGAGAATATTCCATGGGTGTGGACTCCTTTTCTAGGTTTGGGTGCTCACTGCCCACACTCACCAGCTTTATCCAAAGCAAACTGACACAAAATGTGATTTAATGTTTAATTCCACTCCCCTGCTTTGGCTGCCATTAGCACAGGGTGGGATAAGGAGAGAAAAGAGGCACAGGAGGAATGGATAAAATCAGTTTTTCTCATGCCCTTTGGGGCTTTTCCAGCCCCCAGCAGTTTTCTTACACCCTGCTTTGCTCTTGGCCTCTTACAGCCTGAATTCACACTAATGTGAGAGCTCCTGTTTCACTGTGGAAATCCAAAAAAAATATTTGAAAGCATCACCTAAATTCACTCATGAGCTGAGATTCCAGAGTGGATTCCCCTGCTCTCTGGCCAGAGGAACTTTGTTGTAGCAACAGGAGCTTTTCAAGTGCCTCACTCAGGGCACTGATCAGGCAGTGCTGGGCTGTAAAAAAGGCATTTTGGGAGATTTGATGTGCAGTGTTGGCTCTGCTGCCTTTTCAAATCCACCTGCAGTGGAAACAGTGTGGGAAGGGAAGGTTGGTTGGGAAATTCTAATTACTGCTAATTAGTCAATAGTTCAATACTGGCTATTGAAGGGCAAACAAGCAGGGTGGTGTGTGCACTTCCTTCCTTCCTGGGAGGAAGGAAAGGGAAAAAAGGGAATAATTGGGAAAGGGGAGTGGGAAACCAACAGACTTCTTCTGATTTAGTAACTCTGAAGTTCAGTTCTCTGCCTCAGACTTTCCCAGGGAAGTTTTGATTATCTCTGCTGTGTTTAGCCCCAGATTTTTGCAATGGAGTGATCAGAAATAAGAATATTTCTGGGGGTGTGTGTTTCTATCTAGACAAATAACAATAAAACCCCCAGAACACACCTGTCTTTAACCTTTCTGACATTTTGAAAGATAATTAAGTGCAAAGGTACCAACATACAAATATGACAAAACTGAGGATGGAAATTTGGGTCAAGGGGAACAGAAGAAGGCAATTTATGCATGGCAAAAGAAAATCCTCATCCTCTGGCCACAGATGGCTGGAAAACATCTTTCCCCTCAATGCAGCCCAGCTTTGTGGTAGTTAGTGAACCTGAGATGTCTGGCAGAGCTGAGGGGGATTTATTTACATGCAATTTTATTTTCAGCCTTCTTTTGGCTGTTTTGACACCTCCTGGCAATTTTCCAAAGTGCTTAAACTGCACATTACAGTGAGGGATGGTTTTAAGCAGCTCCACATTGAAATTGGGTGAGGCTTATTTACTGTTTGACTCCTGGCTCTGACAGCATTTCTTTCTCCCAACGATTCCTGCTAAATGAGTTATTTTTCAGTGAGGCTGAGCAGATTCCCACACTTGCATCTCCTTTGCCATTTGCATTTCCTTTCTTTCCTGGCGCTGCCAATCACGGAGCTCCCTGGGAAAATGATGATTTTAGAAGCCAAATGTTGCCTGACAAGGTTTGTGCAGCAGAAGGGGCAGGAAAGCCAAGGAGGCTGAGGAGAACCTTGAAGCTTTTAGCTCTTGACTGACACAGGCAGCTGAATGAGAAAAACAACTTTATTTCATTTTATTCTTTGCTTTCTAACCAGGACGTATTGATGGAGCAGAGGAGAGACACAAATAATGGTATTCCTGCAAAGAGGTTTAGGGTTGCTTTGATTAATGGGGTTGGGGATCCTTTTTTCCCATATCCACAGTGTCCATGAGAAAAACAGAGTGGACAGAGATGCTCAGACGTTATTTGAAGGTCAGGATTTCATGGCCATGGGGAGATGGGAGTTATTTCAGAATGATTCTCCCGTGGGACTTTAAAAGCCACCTGCATTGGGCTCTTCTTGCCTTAGAGCTGAGCAGAGGCAGCTGGGCGTGTTTACAGCCTTGAGTTCGATTTTTGCTGCTTTTGGAGCTCTGAGCTCAGTTCTTTACCAAGCACTCAAGTAGGAGGGAGATTTACAAAATACAGCTAACCCACAGTGGCCTTCAATTTGTCTGCCAGCACTCAGGTGTTGCTCTTGTGAAGAGAAGATACTGATGTTAAAATGAAGAATTTTCAATTCTTGAGCAGCATTTCTAAGTCTTTCTCCCTTGACTTTGGCTGTTGGACAAGAAATCACTTTGGTTCTCTGGGTTTTGTGTTTGCCTCTTGTTTACCTGGTTTTTTTTTTTGGTTTTTTTTGTGTGTTTCTGCCACAGAATTGATGTAATTTGGATCCCACGATGCTGATGAAGCTACAACTGCAGAATTCATTTGTCTTTGCCAAAAGGAATCTGTCTTTATTTATATTTGTGGCTGTCAGTTGGAACACAGCTGCAAGGACAGAGGATTTTGGGGCTGTTTTATCATTTGTCCTACAGCTGTGATTCTAAAAGAATCAAAAAGATTCTAAAATATTCTAAAGGATTCTAAAAAGATCCTAAAAGAGGTGTTGCCTCTTTAAGCCTGCTGTGCTCAGCAGAAGAATATTCCAAGTTTTGATCAAGGAAAACTCCTTAGGTAATTGGAAGTTTGCTTCCAAACAATCAATAACAAATGTCAGAAAGTACCAATCTATTCAGGAAATTAATTGGAGATGCTTAGGAGAAATTAATAATGAATGTTCAAGTGATAGTTCCTTTTTAACCTTGCAACATTATCGAGACAAAGTAAACATCAGAGGAATTAGAGTAAAGCAGACAAACTGCGGGGGAAATTAAGTATGCAAACGAGAGAACTGCATAAATCTCCATGCTATTAATTGAGGGAGAGTTCCTGAAATTATCATCTGGGCTGAATATTAAGTGTGATAAATACAAATGGAATGAAGAGGTGCTCTGTGGGGGGAATGGGAGGAAGCATTGCAGGCATCCCTCAAAGGATTGCAGCTTTTCCTGGCGCTCAGTAATGAACTTGATGGATTTAATATTTGAAATGGATCCTGTTTCCTGTGCGTGCAAAGCAGCAATGATCAAAGCCTGGAATAACCACAGCGAGGAACTTTTCATCAGAAAGCTCTGTAATTGCACAGCCATTGTGTTTTACCTCCTGCAACCCCGAGGTTGTCTTGAGGAGCTCCAGCTGAGAAGAAAAGCAGGTAATTCACCTTCTGGCTGGGATCTGGAAATGCTGGAAATGCCTTCTTCAGGATGTCCTCTAAATGTCCTTCCTGCTGAAATTCCAGAAGTTTTTCAGGCACCTGAAGCGCTTCTACAAAATTCTCTGAAGAAGAAAACATTTGCCAAAGCATCTCCCTGTTGATATCACATGGGGTGTGCATTTTACTGAGGATTTCCACTCAGAATTCCCAATGAACAGAGGTCTGGAGTATGTTTTAACTAATCCTGGTAGAGAATTTCTGTTTTAAAGAGTAAAAAGCAATTTAGAGCTGTTATTTATACCATTCCCAGCTTCCTCTCCTCTGGCAGAATTCAGATGCAGGATACCTTAAATAAGAGCTATATTCTATAACCTCCATATATGCAGCTGTTATCTTACCTGATGGCATTAGGTACCCTGGCAATATTTGGAATATAGTTTCATAGCTGGTAAAACTCCTAAAATTGCGAGTTTAGCTGAATGGCTCCAAAATGAGTCATAAAATTGCTGTCAGTCGTTACTGCAGTGAGGTTCTTTGGGATCTTCAGCAGCCCAGCTGAGGAGCTGGCTAAAACCACCACCAGTGGCAGCTTAGGAGATTTTTCTGCATCTCCTCTCCATAAATCTCTTCCCTTTCTCCCTCTTTAAGGCACAAAAACGTTTGCTGAAATGCCCAAGGACTTGGATTTATTTCCTATCCACGGTTTTGGGATGAGGCTGCATTATTCATGAGGCAGCACATCCCAATTCATCCTTTCCAAAGGATTTCCCAGTTTATCCACCTCCTGCAGATGCACTTTGTGGCTGTCCAGTGATGCTTCTCCCTTGCTCAGAATCATCTCCAGCTGGTAAAAAGCTGAAATGAAATCACTGATGAGTGATGCAGTTAGGTGAGGCTTTAGTCTTAACCTCTGAAAATTCAACAGGAGTGCTCTGAGCTTAAAAATCAGAGTAGAGCTTTTCAAGGTTGGTGTGAACTCACATTTGCCCTGAAATAAGTTGTTTTCAGCTTGAATATCACCCTGCAAACGCCTGATGTCTGGGATGTTGTCTTGCATGGGAGACAGGAATTTTATGTGTTTTTGCAGTTTGACAGACTTTAAGATAGCTAGTTCCCCAAGACTTAGTCCCGTTCGCAAGATTCTTTGATATCTGGCCGATTGGTCTAAAAATACCATTGATTTGACACACAACATAACAAACATACAAACATAGAACAGATTGACACACATAGACACACAATGAATGCATAATTGCAACACTGCAATAGTTAAAAATGCAATTATGGGGTAAAACCTTGCTTGAACTATAAAAATAGTTAAAAATGCATGAAGTGCTTGCTTGAGCTAGCTGAAATGCAAGTTAAGAAAGGTACCTATAAGTTAGCTGGAATAATACAATTTAGGAAACTCAATGATCTTACCAAATCCAATTTGGGGCTGAAATACATTAAAATTTCCTCACTCAATCCCTCGGGAAGTAACCACAGGGCTGCGTCCAAAGCCCTGGGGAGAAGACCTTACCGATGTCCATGTAGAAAGGCTTCTACCTTTCTGAGATTTCGTGAGCTTTTTATAGGATAAAAGTGTGTATTTGTAGTCACTGAAAATTTCTCACATTCTCTCTACACTCCGCAGGGGAGTGTCTTTTCAGACTTTCAGTCGCCAGCAGCAGATAGCTGTTGAACTATCAACCTAAGTCTATCAACCTAAGTCTGAGCCATCCATTTCTTAGGACTGATCAGAGAGAGAAGGGGGAGAGGTGAGCATCCTGCCACAGATGTCTCACAACTGCTGTTAAATCTCCACACAATATGTATTTTGTTTTCCTTTTCCAATTAAGATTGACGCATCGCTTTCATTCTTCCCCAGCAGTTATTGAAGGGCTGAACTTGCCAAATCTGTGGCTCAAACTGTTTAGGGACATCTTTCTGGCTTTATGCATTTCCCTGGGAAGGAAAAAAAAAAAATTGGTTTTGTGAGGAGTATTGTAATTGCTTCAACAGGAAATTAATGTGGGGATATGTCATGGTAAGTGTGACGAGATTAAATTTCTGCTGTCTCACTTCTCATTAGGAGCTGGAAAAATGAGGGTGTTAATTTTGAAGGGAAGTGACACCAGGGAGGGTGGGGAATGCAGGAGGGACTCTCTGATCAGCATCACTCAGATATCAACCAAACCTTCCCCTCCTCCATCCTTTTCCAGCCCCTCATTTTCTCCCAGTGCAACGAGAAACAAAAAAAAAGGGAAATAACTCAGCAGGTTATTGGCTAAATCTCACCCTTGTTTTGCATTTGAAAATGGTGTCCCAATATTGATCTATTTCTGCTTTGATACTAATAGCTCAGAGTGGATATTCTGCTTCTTTTTTCTCACTGCAACGAGAGAAAAAAGGGAAATAACTCAGTGGGTTACAACCAAAATCCACCCATGTTTTGCATTTGAAAATGGTGTCCCAATATTGATTTATTTCTGCTTTGATACTAATAGTTCAGAGTAGATATTCTGCTTCTTTCTTCATCTTCTCTGGGAAGCCAAACAGCCTTGGGTGGCATTTGAAGTTCAGGTTCAAAAGGGTAAAGTTTAGCAGGGGGAAGTTTCTAACCAAGCCCCTTGTTGGATAATGACTCCTCTGGGAAGAAAACAGCAGGCACTGCTGGTGGAAAGAAGTTGGAATGACTTTTAAAAAATCCCAAAACTTCCCCCCAAGGCGTCAGGATGATCTATAAAATGCAGCTGCAAAGATGTCTCAGTGTAATCTTCATTTTGCTCCCAATTTCAGGCATTAAAAACAAGGAGAAGATGATGGAGCAGGAGGAGCTGAGCTCTGATGGTTCTGGCCAACACCTTGGAGAAGATTTTTTAATTCTCCTGTAGGAGCTGGAGCCTTCCTGAGGGGATGGAGGAGTGGATATTCCTGCAGAACAAAAGCTTTGGGAGGAGGTGAAACCCAAGAGGTAAAATGTTAAATTTACCATGGATTTGTGAATGGAATGTTGGGAGCTCAGGTGCTCTCTCTTCATGAGCCCTAAATTCTGCCCAGGCTGGAATTTAGTAAATCCTATAGTATTACAGTTTAGTAATTTACTAAATAGATTTAGTAATTAGAAGTTAACTAGTAATTAGTAAATAGAAGGGTAAATTGAGTGGTTTGGGTTTTTCCAAGTGAAGATTTTCTCCAGTTGCAAGAATAAGAAAATTCAGAACTTCAAGATTTTACCTGAACACTGAGACTGCTCTGCTGCACCATCAGAACTGTCCAGCAACTCTTCAACAGCTCCTTTGGTTCCCCCCAAGAAAATCTGTTTACATGATGGGAAATTATTTCCCTACATGTTTTTACAAGTGATGAGCTCCCCTGCTGCCATTTTTGGGATAATTGGCTTCTCCTGTGACTGCTTTGACACTGAGTGGTGCTGGCAAGGCTCAGCCTTTCTGTCTCAGCTCCAAAAGTGGTGTTTCTTGCATGGCTTATTTGCCTAATATGCTTTTTTCCCCTTGAGCTCAGTAGAGATGTTGAATGTCAGCTGATCCTTTCAGAGTCCAGTTTGTTGGAAATTTGACTTCTGATTTATGTTGGGTCTGAAGGCAGTTTTTAATGGGAAGTTGAATGGTTTTGGTTTTTTCCTACTAAAAATCTAAACATTTGAAAAAAAAAAATCATCCAAAGAAGTACAAAAACACTTCAGGGAAATACAACTGAGAGATGGGAGACTTGAGACTCTGAAATAGTCACATTTCCTTTAATTTGTCTGGGTTTGTAGCCTGGTGTGGGATTTCCATCAGGGATTTCACATTTCAGATTAACCTGCCCTGAAAAGGTGACATCATTAACGATCAGTGATTGCAGCTTCAGCCCCTGGCAGCCCCGGGCATCAGAGGGACCAAAATCATGGGTGAAGCAGAGATGTCAGCCTGACTTCATCCCAAATTCCTGAATTCTGGCCAGGAGTGGATGTTGGACTGGGATTGAGGCTCAGATACCCAAAATTCTGAGCACTGATTCACTGCATGCTGAGGGTGACACTCTAGACTCAGTTTCATCCCATTTTTTCTGGAAAAACTCACAGATTTGTATAAAACGCTGGACATCCTCTTCAGAAGGGACCAAAATCCACAGCAGCGAGCCTGACTTCATCCTGAATTCCTGAATCCTGGCCAGGAGTGCATGTTGGGCTGGGATTGAGGCTCAGATCTCCAAAATTCTGAGCATTAATTCACGCTGTGCTGAGGGTGACAATGTGCTTCACTCTAGACTTAGTTTCATCCCATTTCTTTCTGGAAAAACTCACAAATTTGTGTAAAACCCTGGACATCCTCTTCAGCAGGGACCAAAATCAGAGGAGAGAGGCTGAGGCAGAGCCTGAGTTCATCCTGAATCCTTGCCAGGAGTGGATGTTGGACTGGGATTGAGGCTCAGATACCCAAAATTCTGAGCACTGATTCACTCTGTGCTCAGGGTAACAATGTGCTCTGCTCTAGGCTCAGTTTCATCCCATTTTTCCCTGGAAAAACTCACAAATTTGTGTAAAACCTCGGATATCCTCTTCAGCAGGGACCAAAATCCACAGCAGTGAGCCTGCCTTCATCCTGAATTCCTGAATCCTGGCCAGGAGTGGATGTTGGGCTGGGATTGAGGCTCAGATACCCAAAATTCTGAGCACTGATTCACTCCTGCTACCCCTGATCACTCCTCACTGCTCAGGGTGACAATGTGCTCTGCTCTAGACTCAGTTTCATCCCATTTTTTCCCTGGAAAAACTCACAGATTTGTGTAAAACCCCAGATATCCTCTTCAGCAGGGACCAAAATCCACGGGAGTGAGGCTGAGGCAGAGATGTCAGCCTACTTCATCCCAGATTCCTAATCCTTGCCAGAGTGGATGTTGGACAGGATTGAGGCTCAGATCTCCTAAAATCTGAGCACTGATTCACTCTGTGCTGAGGGTGACAATGTGCTTCACTCTAGACTTAGTTTCATCCCATTTTTTCTGGAAAAACTCACAAATTTGTGTAAAACCCTGGACATCCTCTTCAGCAGGGACCAAAATCAGAGGAGAGAGGCTGAGGCAGAGCCTGAGTTAATCCTGAATCCTTGCCAGGAGTGGATGTTGGGCTGGGATTGAGGCTCAGATACCCAAAATTCTGAGCACTGATTCACTCCTGCTACCCCTGATCACGCCTCACTGCTCAGGGTGACAATGTGCTCTGCTCTAGACTCAGTTTCATCCCATTTTTTCTGGAAAAACTCACAGATTTGTGTAAAACCCCAGATATCCTCTTCAGCAGGGACCAAAATCCACAGCAGTGAGGCTGAGGCAGAGATGTCACCCTGACATCATCCCAGATTCCTGAATCCTTGCCAGAGTGGATGTTGGACTGGGATCGAGGCTCAGATACCCAAAATTCTGATCACTAATTCACTCTGTGCTGAGGGTGACAATGTGCTCCACTCTAGACTCAGTTTTATCCCATTTTTTCCCTGGAAAAACTCACAGATTTGTGTAAAACCTCTCCTGGCTTGAGCTCTGCAGTGGAGAGATGCAACACGAAGGAGATAATTCTTGAATTCTCCCTTCCTGCTGCAGCCTCCACGGCATTGGAACAGAAAATAAAATCCAATTTTCTCTTCCCCTATGGAACAGAAAGTAAAATTCAATTTTCACAGCATTTCCCCCCAACCTTTTTCTCCCAATCCCTTTGCCAGAGGTGCTGGCCTGAGTAATCCATCCCTGAACTGCCTTGCCAGAGGTGAAAAAAGGGAATAAAAAGCATTTTAAGTGCCTCCCTGTGACCCAGCAGCAGCATCAATGTGTCTGAGATGATCCAGGGCTTGTTAATTAATGTCCCTGCTTGATCCAAACCCCTGGCAGGTCGGACAGGCTGGAAAATCAGCACAAAGTGCTGTCTGGCTAATGAACTCTTGAAAACCAGCAGCAATTAAAGCATTAAGCTCTTCCCCTGGACTTTTTTTTTTTTTTTTGGTGTTAAATTGAAGGTTGTGAGAAAAGCAGAGCCATTAGGAGGGTTTTGTCGTCGTTCCTGAAAAGGATGAGGGGGGAAATGGGGTTGGAGGAGCAGGAGAGGAGCCAGGATTTCATATTTGGTTGAAATGCTCAGGGTTAGCTGGGCTTGATTCGGAATCCTTTTTAAAAAATGCCAACAAAATGAAACAAAGCGAAACAAAACCCAAAAACACCAAAACAAAACAAACAAAAAAAGAACCCAAAAAACCAAAACCGAAACAAAACCAAACCCAAAAAAACCCGAAACAAAAGAAAACAAACAAAAACCCAATGAAAAAACCAAAACCAAAACTAAACAAACAGAAAACCAACAAAAAACAACAAAAAATTCCTAAACCCCAAACCAAAACAAAAAAACCAACCAAAAAAAAACCCCCAACACCAAAATAAACCAACCCAACAAAAAAAAAGCAAAAAAAGCTCCCACAAAAATACAAACAAGCAAACAAACAAACAAAAAAAACCCCAAAAAAGGAACCAAACTCAGTCACAAGTTGGTTTTCACTCGATTTTTGAGCAGGGAGAGTGGAAAATACACTTCAAACTAAAACTACAGCAGCATTCCAATGCCTCAGAAGCCCCAAATTGTCAAAGTCCTCCTAAAAAGAGCCACCAAAGCAAAGTCCATCCCTGCAGAGAGCACCAACCCAGCAGGCACAGAGCATCCCAGCCTGGAGTGATGGAAACCCCTGAAGCGTCTTCCTGCTGCTTTATTGACCTTGCTGAGCTCAGCAGCAGCAGGGACAGAGGAGGAGCTGTTTGTCCCTTGTCCCCAGGGCAGGTGACATCTCTGGCTGAGCCATGGCCTGGCAAGGCTCTGTCCCTGCTGCCCTTGTGTCACGAGTGGAGACAGAGGGTGGATAGATTTTACCAGTTGCCCAGGCCTGTGACAACTAGTGACCAAACCTACTCAGGGTGACCAGCACCCCAAACCCAGTCTCACTCACAAGTCCTTATAAAGACAGCTGATTTATGTCTAATGTAAAATAGATTATGGTTTATTAGACACATAATGTCTAATAAACGACATAATGCGAGAACGGAACAAAGAACTAGACAATTTTTTTTTACTACACAATACATGAAAAGCTATTCATAGCTAAAACAAACATATATATATGTTGCCCTGTCGCTGTTGAGCCGCTAGCCGAGAAAAGGACCCGGGTTCTCAGCGTGGCATAGAAAAGAGAGCTTTGTTATTTGATTCCAACCTATATAGATTTTTCAGAGGTCACCCAGATTGGTCAGTCAGAAACCTCCCCCTAGGCCTGATTGGCCAGGCCTGAACTGTCCAAATCTCGAGACACTGTTTTTAATAACATCCAAGTTTTATCTTTGTTTATAAAACACAGGAGAAAGTTCTCATGGGAAAGACCTGTGCTAGCCACATTGCCCAACATAGGGAGATTAAAACAATATAGTGCTGAAAATGAAAAAGGTACCTATTAATATTATTATAGCTAGCAAAGAAAAATACAATTTAGGAAACCAATGCTCTTACCAAATCCAATTTTTTGGAGCTGGGGATGCATCAGAATCCTCACCCAATCCCAGGGGAAGTAACCACAGAGCTGCATCCAGGCACCTGGGGAGAAATTTTCCCTCACGCTCCAATGTCCATGTAGAAAAGCTTCTACTTTTTCTGAGATTTTCGTGGTGTTTTATAGGAAAAAAAGTGTGGATTTTTTAAGTCAGCCACTTAAAAATTCTTCACATTCTCTCAGCGTCTCACCTTGACTTCTAGGTACTAGTACCAGATAGCCCTGATTAAGCAATCAACTTAATCTGAGCCATCCATCTCCAGCCAGCGATCAGGGAGAGAGAGAAGAGGGAGTGGGGAGTGTCCTGCCACACCTTGTGACAGCAAACCAGTGACAAACACAGCAATCTGTGCCAAAAACCCGCTGGAGCTCGGCTGGTGGTACTCGGGTTGGCTGCTGCTTTATTGGGATTTTTTGATTATTTTTAGTTGGGTTAGTATTTCAGAGTGGATGCTGGATGGATGAGGAAGGAAAGAGAAGCTGCTCAATGTTGTTTTTTAATTTGGGTTGCAACCAGAATTCTGTGCCGTGTTTATTTTTTTATTTATTTTAAATCGAGTTTATTTTACACATAAAACCCATTTTTTAACATATACATAGAAAACCCCAATTTTTTACATTTTACACATAAAAAACACACAGAATTTCATAAATCCTGGTGCATGGGGTGTGTGAGGTTTCTCCCTGTAAATGAGGATGTCAATAAACCCATGGCTCCCCTAAATACCGCCACGTTCATGAGTTCACATCCCAGAATGTGGAATTTTCAGGAATATTTCCTCCCTTGGAAAACCAGGCAGAAAACAGTGTTTTCCGCTGGCAGAAAATAGCGTGGAAAATCTGCTTGTGGTGGAAGCAAGTTCAATAGTGAGAGTGTGAACTTGTGGCAATCGAGCAGGAATTCCTAATTGAATTCCAAAAACCTCTTTATTTGTGAATTCTTGGCAAGGCTTGGCAGGGGCAGGAGTTGAAATACAGGTTTTGTTTCTCTTCCATCTGGGAATGCATTTCTGCTGGGAGATTGATTATTTTGCTATTTCTTTTTTCATTCTGCAGCTGCCTCTGCCACGGAGTTTATTTGGGGGAAAAAAACCCAACAAACCCAACCCAACAACTTACAAATAAGCATTTGCACAGAGCAAGTATTTGTAGATAAATACAGAGCCGAGCTTGCTTTTCCTCTGCTGACACAATATCTCTGAAATAACAGCCTGAAATAAATGGAATAAATGGAATAAATGCTATCAGAGCAGAATGCTTAGCTCAGGCCTTTGCTGCTGAAGGAATTGATTGTTGTAAAATGGTTTGTTTTGGGGATTATTTTGTGTTCTACCTCCTTCAGCCTCTCTTGGCTGCTTACTGCTTCGTTTGGAGCTGGTTTGGGGAGCTGTTTAAATTCAAACTTTGCTCTGGGTGCCTGGATTGTCTCATTTCTGTACAAAACCATTCATTCACCAGAAAATGCTTTCACTGGGGCTTTTCCCAGCTGTGGAGAGAAGCAAGAGCCTTCTCCAGGACTGCTTTCCAGGCATTTTCTGGAAATTCCTGGCTGGAATCTGATCTAGAGCCATCCTGAGCAAGGATTTATTTCTTTTTTATCCAAATTTTATTCAAATTTATCTTGAGTGTAACGTATATTGGAAGCCCACGGGGAAGGTTTGGACTCCTGGCTGCCACCTGGAGAAGTTTAAAGGACTGGGAGTGAACTTTTGATTGAATAATTCTGAAGAATTATTCCCTCTCCCCAGCCAGGTTCACCTGATGTTTTCCCCTCTTCCTGCCCTGCAAATCAGATTATTGAGCCCATGGATTCTGCTCTGGGTGTGCAGGAGGGAATATAATTTTAGGGATATTCTCATTCTTTCTCCCTCAACCTCCAGGATTGTCCTTGGGGTGAGCTCAGCACTGAAGTGGATCTTTCTGTGCCTTCATACCCAGGGAGGGCAAGAATTCACCAATATCCCTAATTCATCCATACTCTTAATTCATCAATACCCTTAATTCATCAATGTCCTTAATTCATCAATACCTTTCATTCATCAATATCCTTCATTCATCAATACCCTCAATTCATCCATACCCTTAATTCACCCATACACTTAATTCATCAATAGCCTTAATCCATCAATACCCTCAATTCATCAATACCATCAATTCATCAATACCCTTAATTCATCAATACTTTCAATTCATCAATACCCTCAATTCATCAATACCCTTCATTCACCCATACCCTTAATTCATCAATACCCTTAACTCATCAATATCCTTAATTCATCAATACCCCCAATTCATCAATACGCTCAATTCATCCATACCTTTAATTCATCAATACCATCAATTCATCAATACCATCAATACCTTTACTTCTCCCCCTAAAGAAGCACTGCAAGGTTAAATTTCCTAAAGTTTCACTGCTCCACAGTGATCTCACACGTTTTATTTTATTCTGCATTAGCTGAAATGCAGAGCACTCCCCAAAAGTGGGATTTTAAATCCCCTCCAGGCCCTTGCTGCTGTTCTTTCCCCCAGCCTCTGTGCTCTTTCCATGATTAAAAACTGTTCTTATTGTCTCCAACCCAGATGGGTTTGCACACCTGCTGTGCCCTCCTGAAAATAAAACACCTTCTTCCTGAGCCTGTATTGCTCCCACTTTGGTGGGAGCTGGAGCTGTAATTTTCCCGTTCTGAGGTTATTTGGTGCTGAAATGGCTTTGGAGCTGGTGGCACCTGCCTTGGTGCTCAAAAATAGGGATTGAGGAAGGAAATGAAAGCCTGGGATGAGGATGGAAATGAAACCCCCTGCTTTGAAAATGATTCTGCTGCACTCCTCATGAATAGAACTCCTTCTCTCCGGGTCCTTTCCCTGCCAAGATTTGCCAGACCCAGCTCTCAACCCGCTGTTTTCCTGCCTTTGTCTCTCTGAGCTGACAATTAAGCTGCAGTTCAATCCCGTGGAGGGTCTGAATCCCTGACCTTGCCGTGATTGCAGTGTCAAAAGGGAGGCAGAATATGAAAACAAGAGCTGGGATTGCAGGAGAGCTCTGAAAACACTTCCCACTTGTCCAAGCGTCACTCCTTCAACATTTCATCCCCTTCAGATTTTACAGGTGATTGTGGTGTGGATGATGGCATAGCAAATACAGCTTTGGAGAAAATAACCTCTGTCTGGGAACTACCTGCAAAAAACCCCTGATTTTTCTGTTTATTTTAAGCTGCCTTGGCTATTTTGACATCTTTTCCTCCAAATTTCAACCGCTGCTGCTGTGACCTGATGCTGCTGGTGGAAGAGCTGTGCCTCCTGGCTGTGCCCACCTTGTCCCAGAGGTGTCCCAGCTGGCAGTGTCCCTCGGGGGCTGCTGGGGCTGAGCAGTGTCACCTGCAGCCCGAGCTTCACACCAGGGAAACTCGGTGTGAAACTCAGATCCAAACCAAACTGGTTTCCACGACAAAATCACGGGGGCTGCTGGTGCTGCTAAGAATTTTGGCTCTGGTTTTGGCTTTGTGGAGCTTCCATGAAATCTCTGCTGGATTATTTGTGAAGGCTGAAGCAGTGGGAAGAGTCTGGGACAGGGATGATGCTTGATCTACTTCATGAAGCATATTTTGCTCTCTAAAAGATGGATAATGAGGAATAAGGATCCTCTTCATGAGGCATGTTTTGCTCTCTGAAATGAGGATGGAACCTGAAGCCAAGAGGTGAGGAGGCAAATCTTTGCTGCCCCTGCAGAACTGAAAAATAATAAAAAAAAAAATTTAAAAAAAAAAAAATATTAAAAAAAAAAAAAAGAAAATCTGTTGCAAAAGTCTCCAGCTGCTGCTAAAGAATTATTTAATAATGATAATAATTAAATAATTAAAGAATCAAATGCCCCTCTGTGTTATCACAGAGCCCTGTACAATCCCATGCTTCCCTGTTCATTTGAGTTTGGCTCCCCATTGAGCAGGATGGACACAGCCAGTGTATCCCAGGGAGCAGCAGGATCCATCCAGAGCTGGATTTCAGGAGGGTTGTGATGCCAGAACAGGGTTACCTGAAACAGAAGCTAGACAAAATTAGGAGAATAAAAAGCAGATTAATTTATTAAAGGCTTTTAGGTACATTTAGGGCAGACAGAGCCTAGAGAGGCTACACCCAAAATGGACAGAGAGTCACGAGTTCTCCACATTTTATAATTTCTGTCCATTAACATATTGAGGTTTAATCCTCCAATTACACCTTCAGCTGATGATGTCAATCACCCCAAGTTTGCTCCCCAATTCACTGTTTTTGCATATTTTGGGGCTCTGAGGCAGCAAAGTGTCCTTGGATTTTCCAACTGAGCAACTCTTTTGTCTAAAACGCTGGGAGCAGAGGTTTTCAGCACTTTATATAGAACCTAAAGCTACACATCAAAACTACAGCTACACGAGAAATAGAAGCTAAAAATCCTGAAGGCATCAGTTGGGTGGGAATGAGCTGAGGGAAGAACCTGTGAGCCTTCTGCCCCAGCAGCTGCTCAGCTGGTGAGCTGCAGATGTCCCCAAAGAGGGCTGCTCTCCCAAATTTCACATGCAAACAATAATTAGAGCAATCAATGCTCTGAATACAAATCCTGTTCAGGGCTGGCGTTGAAATAATCTCTCTTTTCTGCTGCAGTGGGGAAGGGAGAACAATGGAAGTGGAAACCATCATTTTCAAGGGAAATTCTTTGTGGATGTCTCTGTGGCTTTGGAGGAAAACAAAGTACAGAAAACATGAATAGAAAATGCTTTGATTTCGGAGTGGAATTGACATTCCTTTTTCAGATGTAAACAAAATGGGTAAAATATCAAGAGAAAACAAGTTTCAGTGCTTTTTCTCCCTTTTCACTTGGTGACATTTCACCAGGCAATCTTTTTCTTCCTCGAATTTCCAGTAAGAGAACCTAACGTGTGATTGGTATTCTTGGAAATTGGTCCAACAGTCTTTCCAGGCAAGTTGGATGATTTGAAGTGAGTTCAGCTATTAGACACTGACATTTCTCCCTCTAAGAGCTTGGCTGGGTGCAGAATTTTAACACTTGTAAGTCTTCCAGGGCTCAGATTTTAAGAAGAAATTAAGGTCAAGGGATATGCGGAGAGAAAAAAAGTCACATCTGTGAATTTTTGGGGTTATTTTGATGGGAAATATCTTAATGTAGAGGACTTTAAGTGCTCAATTCTGCATCACTCTTGCTCATGATGAAGAATAAGAAAAATTGGATTCCTGGCCCAGAATAGTTGATAAGTGATAAAGAAAATTTGCAAGGATAAGAACAGCTCAAAGTGAACCCCAGAAGTGCAGGAAATAAATTCACTGCTGCCTTTGTCCAGCAGAAATTATGATCAACAAGTTGGAATTCATCTGTGTGATCTCCCAGAGTTTAGAAATGGAGATTTTTTTTCCTGTCTCACTTGGAATTTTCCAGACCCACTTTCCCCATCAGCAGTGCTGCCAGTCAGAGATGTGTCCCCTCTTTGAATTTCTTCCCCTTTTTTAAAGCCTGTAAAGTGGACCTTTGAGGGGAAAAACTAAATGAACTTCCAAGCAAAGCTTAAAGGAACTTTTCAGTGCTGCTTGCTGAGCGACAGTGACTCACCAGCACAGAAAAAAAATCCACATTACACGGAGCACGGCCTTTGTTCCAAGGAATAGGTGATTTTAACAATACCTTTTGAGATTTCTCTTCAGTTCCCTGGATGCTTCCCAGGTTTCTGTGCTGAAATTCCCCCTGGAAAAAGGGGTGAGCTGCAGAAACTCAGCTGCTAGCAGCTGTTGGAATGGAAAAAGGGATGTGAAAGATGCTTGGAAGAATGGAATCAGCACGAGTGACTCCAACCTGCAGGTCCTCAAGTGCTTTTCTCATAATTGCTAAAGCTTCCTGACACTCTTGGAGCAGCTAAAAGTGAGATAAAGTGCCTGTTCAAGTGTTTGAGCTTGGAAATGAGAAATAATGATTTTTGGGTGCGCTGTGGGGAATAAATCAGGAATGTGGATCTAATATATTTTTTTTATTTCCTGCTCTTATCAATTCCAGTGGATTCAAGGCGCCTCTAATTCAAACTGGACTTGTACTGTGTAAACTCTGTAAAACTTCCAGGGATAAATAAATATCCAAGCACCTTTGTTCATTCAGGGCCACAAACCCCTGAAATTTGGATCATATTGGCTTCTAAAGACAGTAATTCCCAACAGGAATTCAGTTTGAACAAATGCCCTTTAGTCTCAGTCAGACACTGTGTGCATATTGAATATTTTCGGCTCTCACATGAATTCCTGATGGGATCCAAGTGGCCTGGAGTTTTTCCTCTCCCCTGTCCTGCCAGAGCCACTCACTGCTTTCATCAGGATCTGAGTGCTCCACTGGAAACATCTCTTTTGTCAGAACTTTGGGATGAAGAGAGAGAAATCATTAAGAGCCTCTGATGGGCTCTGTGAGATTCCTTCATGTCCCACTTGCAGCTTTTGATAAACCTCCTGCCTGATCTTCTGAAAGCCTTTTGTTTCCTCTTGTCCAGAGCTCCTTTCAATCATTTCACATTCCACTGCTGGCACTCACTTCAGGCTTTTTCCTCTTTCTGCCAGCTCAGCCTTGGAGATTCCTGCCACACACCAATTTCCCTGCTCTAACCTGCTGCAAGGCCTTGGCAAGGCTTAAAAAGAATTCATTCTGCTGCTGCTGGCTGACAGGATTGATCCTGCCTTGGAGAGGATCTTCCAGGCTTTAAACTCTGCTGTCCCCTGCAAGAAGAGGCTTTTTGATGTTGCCACAATTTGACAGTTAAATATATTTATATTTATTTTATATATATATATATATATATATATATATATAAAAATATATTATATATAATATATATTATATATATTATATATATTATATATATATTTTACATATATTTTATATATATATTTATATATTTATATTATATTTACCTCTGTGGTGGTTGTGCTGATGGCTTTGTTTTGTTAGCTGCTGCTGTGATTTTTGTTGATTAAGAATGGAGGGAAATAAATAACGTCGGTGGTGGGGGGCATTTCCAAATTAAACTGCAATTTTCTCGGAGTCAGCAGTTCCCTCTGCTCTCCTGCTGGGGCAGCAGGTTTGTTTGCCAATGAAATGCAGAGTAAGGGATCGAAAAAGGAGATCTGGTGCTGGTTGGAGCTTTAAATTGGTGATCCTTTCTGCCCTGGCAGATCACAGAGCTCTTCATCACTCTCCAGACCTAAAAAACTCCTCCCTTGGTCTCTTTGGCAAAACTTCTGCCCATTTTTCTTGCTTCCTGCAGCTATTCCAGCACCAGCTTGGTTTGGGAGTGAAGCCCTGGCCCTATTTCTATTTTTTGAAGATTTTATGATCCAACTCCTCCTGCTGTATGGAGGATCCAACAACATCAATCCCATTTCTGCCTATTTATTTCCTTTTCAGTGATGCACAAACCTCATTTTTGAAGCCATTTCCCCCTGAGCTTTCCATCAGCTGCTGGGGGGATTTCAGATGTCCTTTTGGACAGCAAATCAGAATGAGGAGCTGGAAGACATCAAGAATTGCTGCTGGGCACAACTGGCTGTGGGCAGCAGAGATCAAAAGGGACTGAGCTTTTCCTGCCCGTCTCTTGAAGGACAATACGAGGAAATGGGAGATTTTCAGCAGTGTCTCAGTGCAGTTTTTGTTAATTGCAGGATAATTATGTGGTGTGTTTAACGAATCTTGAATCCTCTCAGGGCAATCCAACAGAAATCCATCCTAGGCTGCAGTGGGATTTATAAAATTTCGGGAGCATTGCCTGCCCTGGGACAACATCCAGAGAGAGCCCTGGGTTGAGCCTCAGGTTCAGCAGAGAAAATCCAAATTCTGGGAGGTGCAGCAGGAAGGGTCAGCCTGGTCCTGCCCGTGTCAGAAAATAAGAAATTCCTGCTCAGCCTCCTCAAAGACAAGTGGGATAAACACCCTGAGATCACGGAGAACATTTAACCAAGAGTTTAGCAGAGTTTGATTTGCAGGAGACAGAACGGATTAATCAACAGGTGTAGAGCAAACCAAGGGAATCCTGTCTGTCTGTCTGAGGGGAATTAATGGATGCTTTCAGCAACATTTGTCACTCGAGCTGGGAGCACCTGTGTGGCTAACACAGACCTTTCCCATGAGAATCCTTCTCTCTCTTCTTCCCATGTTTTATAAATAAAGTTTAGATGTTATTAAAAACAGTTTCTCAAGATATGGACAGTTCAGGCCTGGCCAATCAGGCCTAGGGGAAGGCTTCGAACTGACCAATCCGGGTGACCTTTGAAAAGTCTATATAAGATGGAATTAAATAATAATATCTTCTTCTTGATGCCACTTTGAACCTGGGTCTTCTTACTCTGCTAGCAGCTCAACAGCGACACACCTGGGGTTCAGACTTCTCCTTCTTTGTCATGTGTTCCTCCATTCTGTCCAAGCTGAGTTTGATGGAAATACATCTGATTTACGTTATAGCAGTGTTGTCAAATCTCAGCCACCTCTCCGTGCTGTGCTGCTGGATCTGATCTAGCTGATTTGTCTGATTTTCCGTTCCTGCCATTTTACAAACCAAAGTGGTGCCTTGAAGTTGCAATATCCTTCCTGCTGCTGCACATAAGGTTTTGATCCAAACTCACAGATTTTTTCCTTTTGTTTTGAAACCCCTGTTAGCTTTTGGCTGCTACTAAAATTTATATTTATACAAATAAGTCACAAAATAATTCCTAATGTTTTTCCCAGCTCCTGATTTCCCCCAGTTCTGAGCTCTCTGTGTGTCCTTTCCCCACTTCCCCTTTTCACCTCCACACTCGCTGTAGGTGAAACGAGATGTGCAATTTGGGGCATTTGCATATTTTTCATTTAGGAAAGGGATATTTTATCAGGTTGGATGGCTGAGGAAAATTGCCTCTGTGGAAATGGGAACCAATTTCGGGATGAGTGATGGCAGCTCCCTGCGAGCTTCCAGGTCATTCCTGTCCCTCCCTGTGCCTTCTCACCCCAAATCACCCCAAATCACCCCAAATTCCTGCCCTGGGGAATTCCTGCTGGCTGCACATCTGCAAGGTGCCGCTGAGCTGAACAGAGTGAGATTTTTGGGGTCAAATCAAGACAAATGGTGAAGGAGTCTGAATGTTTCAGGGCTGACTGCTTTCTTTAGGATTGACCAAACAGTCCGGGAAAAGGCAGAGCTTTTCCAAACACAGCCAGGGCTGCAGGAGCAACATCCAGAGGAGAGATGAGTGTGTCAGTGCTGGAAGCTGAGCTATTTGTATCCCAGAGGGATGAATATGCTGATTCCTGGTCATCCTCCAGCACCTGCATGGAGAGGAAGACATTCCTATTTATTTTCCTGGCTGCAGCCACATTCCCATCCCCGCGGATCGATTTATAATTCCATCCATGTCCATTTGTTTGCCGACAGCAGAGGATGAAATGATAGCAGGTTTTCTTTAGAGCCAGGGAGAGAGAGCTGTGGCTCAGTGAAGTGGAGGGGTTTGGGGTGAGTGCTGCTGCTGCTGCTGCTGCTGTGTGAAAGCAAATCCCAAAATCCTGCAGCGAGCTGAGGTCGCTGCTGCCTCACAGTGCTTGAGGAGAAGCAATCAGGGCAGATATTCCTGGCTGCAGGTCACAGTGGAAGTGGGAAGGTTCAAACTGGGTGTGGATGCAGCAGTTTTGGGAGGTTTTGTGCTGGGAATTGGGAATTCTCTGTGGTGCTGTCCTGGATTGAGGTGTGATGTCCAGCGAGCCACAGACCCTCAGAGCTCCAGGTGGCTGATGAGAGGAAGGACAAAGTCAGTGTTTCATCCCTCAAATGAACCCAGAATTAAACAGAATTAAACAGCTTCCCCTCACTCCAGACCTTGCCTTGGGAGGGAATTTGACCTGTGAATTATCTCTGCATCAATCTGAGCATTCCATAGCTAATTGGGGAAGTGGACACCACACCAAGTGAATCAAACCATTCCTTTTATCCTTCCTGCCTCCTGTTGCATCTCCCTTCTCCTCTGAACTTTGTGAAGTACGAGGGACAAGCAGGTCAAAAATGGGAAGAGAATTAAAAGCACTTGGCCTGGCGCCTGCCTTTACACTGTGCTGATTAGGTTTTAATTGGCAATTCTTGCCTGTAATATAAGGTAATTGCAGAGATTTCCAGGAAGAGTTGTAGAATAGGAAGAAAAGACACATCTGAGTTCTGCTGGAGGAGTTTAATTAAAGACTTTTCAAAAGTGCAACAGATGGTGCTTTGCTGGGTAGGAGAGACAGGCGTGAGGTCTGTCTGGATGTGATGGGATGGTCAGAGCTTCTCCTCCCTCCTGCCTGCAAATGTTCTCCACCACCTGCATTAGGGGACTTGGACAATTCAAGGACAATGCTCAATTCGTGTTTTGGTCCAAATTAGAAAGGTCTTTTTCCAGAAAGTGAAGTCAGGCAGCCACAGGGTGAAATTCCTCCTGTGGATGTGTGGCAGGGCTGTCCTTCTAATCTTTTTGCTCTCACTGAAGTTGTCCTCAGCTCCCTCCAGAAGTGAGCAGACAAGGGGGAATGGCTTCAGGCTGGAAGGGAGAAGGTTAGATGGGATATTGGGAAGGAATTGCTCCCTGGGAGGGTGGGCAGGCCCTGGCACAGGGTGCCCAGAGAAGCTGTGGCTGCCCCTGGATCCCTGGAAGTGTTTTTCCTTGGAAAAGGAAAAATCAGTCATTAATGAATATCAAAAGGGAGAATCCTGCTTTAATAAGAGGTCATCTGGGTCTTCAGATTCCAGCAAAAACCTAAAACTGCAGAACAAACAAACAGGGCATGTTTCACCTGGGTGCTGAAGGAAATTAAGATATTTGGGACCCTGCAGGGCTCTTTTCTGGGGTGATCTTGGGCAGCCAGACAGGTCTGGGAGATGACAAATGTGCTTTTAATTTCCTTGTGAATGCTTGACAGGTGTTCATTATCTCCCATTTAAAGGCATTTATACCCCATTTATACCCCATTTATACCCCATTATCCCCTATTATCTCCCATTCAAAGGCGTTTTACCCCATTTTAGCCTCGCTGGTGCTGCAGGGAGTTAACTCTGGGTCCATCTCCTCTTCCTGCAGCTCGGTTTCCATTTCACTCCGGGCTGTGCTGCAAAGTGATTACCTGGAAGGGTTTGGGTTACACTGAACCTCAACAAAGGCAGCGCCAGACACTCAGGAAACATTTTAAACACAAACTCTGAGCTTTTCTCTCTTTCAGAATTGCTCCCATGGCTCAGGATTTGAGTTGGCTGCTTTTGTTCTGGAGCCTGAGGACTTTCCTCACAGGTGAGTGGGTGATTTACCTGTGCAGGCAAACTTCATTTTGGATTTGTTGGGTTTTGTTTTGAATTGTTGCTGATGCTGTTACCTTCTCAAAGTTGTAAACCATTAGAGATGGAAGTTGTTTAGCTCACTTTCATCATAAGGTGGAATGAATTCTTTTTAGGAATTCATTCAGGAGAGAAGGCAGAGAAGGTGAGGGCTGCATTCACCAAGAGGCTTTAATTTTCCAAAGAGAAAAAAAAACACACAAAAATGTCATTCTGCTCTGATAACAATAATCCTGGAGAGCTTCTTTGAGTGTAGAACAGAGGGAAGAAAACCTGGAATTTTCCTTCCCACCCTGCACACTCAGTTTGGTTCCCTGTGAGGAACTTCTGAAATCCTCATGGTTAGCAGAGTGAAGCCCAATTTTTAAAAATTAAAATTATTCCTTGGGACAGAGGCATAGCAGAATCTAAATCTGATCATGAGAGGTGCAAAATGGGAAATAAATATTGTTTTTTCAATTCTTTATGTTCAGCTTTCAGGTGTCTTCCTCTTTGGGAAGAGTTTATCACTGTCCTTTCATAGAATATCATGTCAAGAGATTTCCCACAGAGGGATGGACTGAACAGCTGAAATAGAGAAAAAAGAGCAGCATTTTGATTGAAATGAGGAAATTCTGGAATTGCACAACAGCACAGCACCTCCTTCATCTCTTGGCTCTTTCCATCTGTGCTGTTTGAGGTTTTTCAACTTTTTCAGAAGCAGTTGAGCTTTTCAACTGTCTGGCAAACAAAAGCTGACTTTTTCCTAAAGCTGAGAAAGACATGGAAAAGGCTCCCTGCTACCTACGAGAGGTCTAGTTGGATAAATTGGGGATTTTCCTCAAGATTTTGTGCTCAGAATATTTGCTTAGAAATCTTGAGGGGACTGATTTTAAACTTTAATTTTAGCCACCAGATTTTACACTTCCTTTAATTTTAGCCACCAGAACTTCAGACTGAGTGTGATAACAGGGAAACAATGCCATTGCATCACGGTGTGATAATTAATGGCTGTTCAGCTTGGAGTCTTGAATGTTTATCAATTGTACATTGAAATTTTTTTTTTTTTTTTTTTTTTTTTTGTTGTTGTTTCAGGGGTCTCTTCCCTCTCAGCTGAGTGCAGCCTGGACTGCCAGAGGTTGTGCCTCATCGACTGCAGGCAGGGCTATTATTACACAGCTGGCAACTGCCTGGAGTGCCCAGCAGGCTTCTAGTAAGTCTCCTGAAATTAGGATTGAACATTTGGGATGTTTGACATTCAAGTATTCTGAGGGTTATAATGCAGGTCTGGAGGTCAGGCACCAAAAAAAAAAAAACCAATCCCAAAAAACAAAAACCCCACAGTGTCATTTTTTATATGTGAATAATCAGCTGAGCAGGAAACCCGCTGGATTTGGGGTTGGAAACCCGCTGGATTTGGGTTGAAACCTGCTAGATTTGGATAAAAACCCACTAGATTTGGGTTGAAACCCACGATTTTGTGACCACAAACATTTTATTTTGAGCAGTGGGCGAAAGGGGATATTCCTGTATTTACCCAACCCCTAGGCTGGCTGGTTGGGGATGGAATTCCAAAGGAATTAAAGAATTTAACTGATCAGTTCATCATTTTTTCATCACCTCCCAGCTGCCCTGGAGGCCAAGCAGCTCCGAGGAAATGCCCACTGGGAACTGCAAACGAGCTCACTGCTCAGGGAGACATCTCAGCCTGCCAGGTGAAGTGCTTTTTGCCTCTCCTCCCCCATATTTTGCTTCCCATCAGGTTTTAGCAGTCTGCTTGGAGGTTTTTCAGGGAATTCCTGCACTTCTGGGCTCACAGGAAGCAGGGTGTCCCTGCAGGGATCCAGGAAGGAGCTCTGCCTCTGTGTCCTGCTTGTCCCACCGATGGGAAAATCACCATGGGGAACTGAAAATTATCCAAAATCCTTTCTGGCACCAGAGCTGGGGATCTCTGGAGCTGCTGGTTTGCGTTATTTGTGTAAAAAATGAGATTCTGTTGTGATTTTGTAGTCTAGAAATGAAACTCGAGGTGATTTTAGTATAGGAGGTAATAGAAAAGTGGATTTTTATTGGAGTTTCAGGGGCAGTTATGGAAGAATATTTACACAAGTCTGCTCCCACAGGGGTGAGCACAGTTTTATGGATTTTAGGAAATTAGCAGAATTGATAAAAAGCACTAATTAGGAGGATAAGTGGTGATGTAATTTTTCTCAGGTCAAGCATTTTTTCTGGAGCTCTCTACTTTTGGTACTAGTTGGATTTCTTTATGAAAATGTGTCTCAAAGACTTTGTTTTCAGCCTTCCTAGGAAGAACCAAGATAGGAGAGGAGCCTTGTGCCCCCTGGGGTTTGGAGTTTTGGAATGCGTTTGGTCTTTTTAGTTAGGGAAAAGTACTGGGAAGGCTACAAATATGGAAAAGAAAAATAAAAAAAATAAGAAGAAATTTATAAAAGAAATATATATATGTATGTGTATATATATATGGAAAAGTACTGGGAAGACTATAAATATAGAAAAGAAAAAAATGAAAAATAAATCTATAAAAGAAATAGATATATGTATATATACAGGGAAAAGTACTGGGAAGGCTACGAATATAGAAAAGAGAAAGAAAAAAAGGAAAAATAGATATGTTTTAAAATTATATTTTAGTTATAAATAAATATTTTTATATAATATATATAAAATATATAATATATATATATAAATATATATTTATTTATAAATCGATTTTATATATAATATATAAAATATAAACTTATATTTTTATAATATATATTATTTATAAATATATATTTTATATATCAATAGATATATATTATGTATAAATATATATTTATATAGTATAAAATTCATATATTATATATTATTCATACATAATATTCATATATTACATAGTATAAAATTAATTCCTCAGGGTGGGAATGTCTTGTTTATTATAATTCCCTGTTGGATAGCAGGGTGTGGATTTGATTCATCAAAGGGAAGTGTTCAGAGCACTTCAGGGCTGCAGAGCTAAGAGTATAGTGTACCCTGAGCTGGAATATATCCACCAGGATCAGCAAATCCAACCCCTGGCCCTGCAGACATCCCAACAATCCCACCCTGAGCAGCCCTGGGAGTGTTAGCCAAACACTTCTGGAGCTCTGGCAGCCTTGGGAATGTTCCCGTTCCCCGTCCAGGGCCTGACAACCTCTGGAATGTTCCCGTTCCCCGCTCAGGGCCTGACAACCTCTGGAATGTTCCCGTTCCCTGCTCAGTTCACCCTCTGGGGGAAGAGCCTTTTCCTGACACAAATACCCCTCTGTTGAAAGAAAGAAATGTTTTCAATCTAAATTTTGGCACTGTTGGTGCTCAGTGAAAGCCTCCAGGAAAGCCCTGGAATGATGGCTCAGGCTGTGGGTTTGAGGTGCCATTTCTGCATCTAGGAACTGTCATCGGAGAATGGAGTTGAAACAATGAAGGGCAGAGAAGAAAGAATGCAATAAAGGGATTTTCCTGGGGTTTTTCCTGACTCAGGCTTCCCTGGAACACTGCTTTTGGCCCAAATTAGCCATTTTTCTGCTGTGGGTTTGTGTTTTCTCCCTCAGCCCTGTTCAGCAGGTCAGCAGTCAGACCCAAGCCGCACCTCCTGTGTCACCTGCACTGCTGCTTCCCTCCCAGCTGAGGACACTGGGGACACTGGGCCATGCCAGCCCTGCCCAGCAGGTAAATCCACCCCCAGGTGTGTGCTGTGCTCACTCAAACACAGAATTTAAGGAGGCTGGAGTGGCATTTTGCTGTAATAACATTTATCTGACTCAGTGGAACAGAGAGGCTCCTGGTGTTACAGCAAAACTGGAGGTTCCAATTAATTCCTGAGACCAAGCAGCTCCAAAGAGCCCATGAGGGGCAGAAATGAAAACGAGAGAAGCCCAAGGATCCCAGCTGGTTTTTGGATTGTTTTTGACAATCCTCACAGCCGCTATTTTACAGGAGAGGTGCAGCTGATGCAGCCCTGGATGTGCAAATGTCAGCGAAAAGGGAAGCTTTTGCTTTCTCTTCTCTCCCTCTCTGACTCTTAACTGATCATCTGTAAAATTGGTTCCCAAACAGCCACAGCTCCCTCCCCTCCAGGACTCGATTCACTGGGTGCCACAAGTGCCATTTCTTGTCAGAGCTGTCGGCATTAGGAACCAAAGAGGGGAACACTGATTTTCTTACCTGATTTCTCTCTCTGCCTGACACTCTCAAAGAAATCCAAACCAGCTTGTGTTTAGGAAATTGCTGTGTGTTGCTGAGGGTGTCACTGAGATGCACAGTGAGGCACAGGGGAATAGACTGAGAAGGTTTTGTTGCCTTTTCACATTCTGATTCTTCAGTGAGAGGGCAGGGGAAGCTTTCCAGTGCTGAATGGCCACTGGCTGTAATTCCCCCAGAAAAATAGAGTTTTCTGCAGAATTAAAATCCTGGCATGTCCCAGGGAGGATTTGGTAGTCCAAGATTAGCTGATTCTTGGTGCTTGTTCCCTCTGAGTTATCACAGTGGTTTTTTGGTGTCTCTCCAAGCAAATCCCATCCTTCAGCACAGCCCCAGCAAGGGAAGTTTGGGGCTGCAGGGAGCAGCAATGTCCTCAATCCTTCCCTTCACCCTCAGGCTTTAATCCCCATTTCCCAGCCCACCTGAACCCCTGGAAAAGGCCCCTTAGAGAGTGGGGTGTGGCTGTCAGTTTGTAGGGTCAGCAGTTTGAGGTTCTTCCATGTTTTTCTCTCTCCTCTAATCCCTGAATTCCATCAGGAGATGAATCCCTCAGCAGCCCCAGGTGCCTCTGCAGAGTCACCCTGCTCAGTAATTGAACTCTGTAATTAGAACCCCTCCTGTTAAATAATGAATTCCTGAGCTCCAGGTGCCTCACCTGTTGTCCAGGAGAATGGAAGAGCTCAGGGATCAGGAGCTCAGTGCTTCAGTGGGGCAGAGGAGAGAGCAGAGCATTTCTGTTATTTCCTGGGGTTAGGTAGAGTATCCCACACTGGAATTCAGTGTTCCTAAATTTAAGCCCCCCAGACCAATCCCAAAACCCTGAGGTGAGGAGGAGTTGGAATTCCCTCACCAGCCTGAGATTCCCACGTTCTTTTTCCTGCTTTGACTGATTTTAATGACACATAATCTGTGTATTTAGCACTGCCTGCGTGAGAGAAGTGCACAGCAACGGATCTCAGTGGCTCAGTTAATCCTTCCTCTTTTTCATTTTGCTCTTCAAACATCCATCTGGAGTTCAGGAAACTGCTTGATTATCACGTTCTGCAAAACCTGACTTGGGAAGAGCAATTAATTCCAGGTGGATGTGAGCATTTTGTCTCTCAGAGTAAAACTGGCAGCAGGATTTTAATTGAAAGGTGATGCGCTGAACTGGGGAGAGGAATGTGGTCCTTGGAAAAATAACAGGAACCCCTCAGCTGATCTTTGATCTCTGTGATCTTGGAGAGAACAGAAGAATTGGAGTAGAAAGAGAGAACAATTAACTCTAACCATGCTAATCAAACTAATTCGGCTAGAAATTTCCTTGTATGTTTTGCAGTTAAAAACGCCATTGTGTGTCAAATGTTTGAATTTCCTCTGCCAGCTCAGCTTTTACAAAAAGAAGAAATATTTTAGCAGGTAGAGCCTGAGCAGCCCAGAATGTGTTTTCTGAACATCATGTTGGGTTTTTTTCCCAATTCTCTGCAGGTCATTTCTGCCCTGATGGTTTTGCAGTTCCTCCATGCCCAGCTGGGAGCTTCAAGCCCAAGGAGGGAATTCTGAGATCCAACAGCAGCTCCTCCTGCTTGCCAGGTCTGTGCCTTAAAGCATTGTCATTTTGGGCTTGCTGAGCTCACCCAGCACCTCAACTGTGAGGAAAAAGTCAGAAATTTTCTGGTTTTAAAGCTTATTCAACAGCAACTTTGCATGGGAGACACTTTTTAACACTTTTAGTGAAATTTTCCAGCCCAGTCTCCTCACTCAGACTCATTTCCAAGCTCTCTCCCGAGTGGGAACAGAGGAGTAGCATAATAAAAATTAACAAACCCCTTTTTCTTTGGGAAAGGAGTTCTTTATTTGTGTTTGAAGCACTCACAATAATCCTCAGCCCATTCCTACAACCAGGGGAAATGAGGTTACAGATCAGGAAAAGCTTTTCTATTATAACAGCAGAAAAAGCTATGAAATTTCTGCCTTCAGGAGCTGCAAAAGCCTTGCCCTGAAATTTAAAAACACCAAGCAGATGAAGGAGTTTCATGTTCTGAGTGCTGCAAGGCAGCAGCACGAGGCTTCCAGGGATTTCCAGCTGTGATGCTTCCTTCTAAATATTGTTGTTTTGGTTTGGTTTTCTGAGGCAGCAGAACTTTGTTTTGTACACACAGGACTGAGTCACCCTAATGACTGGGGATGTGTTGAAAGCGATGGGATTTTTAGCTCAGTTATGGTGGAAATAAGTTGAAAAGGCAGAATCATGGAGGTTTGTTAGTAATTTCTGGTATTGAATCTTTGCTTGGGCATGGGAAGGGAGCTCTGGTTTGGTGTTTCAGTAATCACACGTGGCTGAGGCTCACTCTGCCTGGGTTTGAGGAGCTCAGAGCATCTCAGTGTCTCTCCCAATGGTATAAAAATGTCCTTAAAAGTGAGGTGCAAACAGGAAAATAGATGGAGATTCAGAGAATGAGCTCAGCTCACCAAAGCAAACCTTGCCCAAGGCCAGGAGGTTCTATCCAGGGTCACAAATCCCAGCCAGGAGCACAAACCTGCAGTTCAGGTGTTCCCTTTGCATCTCTTGGGTTCTTCCCCTCCTGTGCTAAGAAAATCATTACCTCCTTCAAACCAAGCCATCTCTTTTCCATCTGATAATTTCTTTTCTAGCAAATGACTCAGCTGCTGAGGTGTCTTGACCGTGGAGTGACTTTTTTTCTTTACTCAAAAGTGAAACACAGTTATTAGTGTTTCCTTTTCACCGCGTTGGGGAACGCTCTGTAATGAAATGCACTTTCTGAACCTCCAACAGCAGCGAGGATGTTGGTTTGTTATGTATTGATCCTGATGTGCCTTTAGGTTGCAACACAAACCTCTTTTGTTTAACACTCGGGATGTTAGGGATGAACTAAAATCTGTCCTTCCAGCAGGTTGATCTCCAGCCTGAAAAACCCCTTCATCCCCCTGGATCCAGAATGCAAGCATGGGAACAGCCCAGCTTTCCTGGAAATCCCAGGCTGTCTCCCAGCTGAGCCCCAGGCATGGTGATTGTTAACTGTACCTGCATCAGAGGCTGTTTGCAGGCTGATATGTTTATTATTTGAAACACCTCAATGATTTTTATTTTTTTCTGTTTATTTTATCTTATTCCATTTATTATTTAAAGCACCTCGATTCTTTTTTATTTTATTTTTTCCTGTTTATTTTTTCTGTTTATTTTATTTTATTCCGTTTATTATTTAAAGGACCTCAACTCTATTTATTTTATTTTTTCCTGTTTATTTTTTTCTGTTTATTTTATTTTATTGTTAAAAGCACCTCAATTCTTATCAGCATCTCTCAGAGCACACAGCTGATGGGTTTAGTGCTTCCAGCAGCCACTAGCTGCACTAAGTTCAGCCAATCCAACACCACCACCTCCTGGCTTTGCAGGAACTTCATTCCTGCTGTGGATGAGCCATCCAACCTCCTGGCTGCAGGTGGAAACAGAAATTCAATATTTTGCAGGATGCTCTGACCTCAGCAGGTTGCAATCCCATTGTGACCCTAAATCTCTCTCTCTAGGCGCTGGGCTGTGTCTGAAGTGCCCTGCTGGCTATTTCTGCCCTGCTGGAGCCACTTTCCCCCAGCCCTGCCAGCCTGGCACCCACAACCCTCTGCCAGGGCAGGACGAGGCTGCAGACTGCACAGCCTGCCCTGCAGGGACAGCTTGCACCCAGCCTGGCCTGGCCCAGCCCGACACCCAGTGCTCAGCAGGGTAAGCTGGAGGATTTTCTGTGCCTCTGCAGGAATTTCACCTCCACAGCTTTTGCCTTGTGCAGCTTTTGCTGCTTTTCCCTGCTTGCCTCTCCCTGAGCTCACCCAGCACGGAGCTGTTGCTGGCTCATCGCTCCAGGAATGGTTCTGCAGCTTTCAGAGCTGCTGTCCCTTGGCTGGTGACATCCCAAACCTCCTTCAGGCCCTGCTGATGGCTCTGCTCACCCAGGGAATCGTTTTGTCCTCCTGTTTTCCTCCCTGAACTCCTCCTGACAAGTTCTGTGCTGCTGCAGCCTCCAAGGGCTGTTAGAATTCCCAAATCCCCAGGACCTCACAGCAGCTTCACCCCTTGGGGATGTGGAGAAGACTCCTCATTTCCAGCTGCTGGGATGGAGGGAAGAGAATCAGAGCCAGAACAGCTCTGAGAACCCCTGAGAATGGAATAGTTAAGACACAAATTTAAGAAGATCACCAACTGTCCCCACCAGGCTTTGTCACCTGCGCCAAGGTTTGGTTGCAGCTCCTGGTGAATCAGTGTGACACAGATTGTTCTGGTGGGAAGCTCCACAAAAGAAGTGGTAAAATCAGACAAAAATGAAGCCAAGCCACTCATACCATGGCTGTGAACGTGACCTGGCTGAATAACCCAATTTTTGGTGAAAAAAGTCTCACCCAGCCAGTCCATTCACAGAGCTTCACTTGAATTCTGCGTTCTTGGTGCTCAGTTATGTTGCTGTCAGCCATGAGTGCTTCAGCTCTCCCCCAGCTCCTCCATCCCAGTGTTTTTTAGGGTATTTTTGCAGAGTTTGCCTCCCCTGGCACCAAAACCCTGTATGTTCCCAGGTATGTGTGCCCAGCAGGCTCAGCCAGCCCTCACTCCCCCAGCAACGCCTGTCCTGCAGGAACTGTTGGCAACCACCTCGACCTCTTTGACAAGTCCCAGTGTGAGCCCTGCCCTGCAGGCTTTGTCTGCGCCAGAGGTACGTGCCTTTAGCACAAAATTAGGCTGGTTTTTGGAAAAAAAAAAAGATCACAGAGCCCACCAGAAGTGGGTCGGTGAGGCATCACAGTGATGGGAAATGCAAAAAAAAAAGTTTCCCTCTGTGCCTGCTGGATGAGGTAATTTTGCTCTGAGGTTTTCTCTTTGTGCCAACCCTGGCTGATGTTTAAACTCCATGACCTTGAGGCAGCCAGGTTTTGCAGCCTTTCAAGTTTTTAGCTTTTTTGTGGCCTCTTCCCCTTCATCTCTGTGCCAGCTTTGGGCAGGGGCACCACACAGGAATTGGGGAATAATTGCTTTAGCAACCAGTTCTCTGATGGAGCCTCTGCTCAGTAGAGAAAGACATTATTGTTACAATAATTATAACATATATATTATTTTATTATTGCTGTTCCATTTTAAACGGGGGAAAGGCACAAAATGAGGGGGAGATTGAGCTCAGGGTTGTTCACAAGGAGCTGAAAACCCTGGGTGGTGTTGATGCCTTAGGAGTTTAGCTTCTATATTTTTTATCTATAGCTTTAGTGTATAACTCTGGACTCTATATAGAGTGCTAAAACTCCTGTTTGCAGCATTTTTAGATAAAACAATTCTTCTAAAACTCAGAGTCTGAGGACTTCTTACTGTCTCAGTAAACAGCAGTGAACTGGGGAGCAAACTTGGAGTAATTGACTTCATTAGCTGAAGCTGTAATTGGAGGATTAAACCTCAATATGCAAATGGACAGAATTTATAAAGTATGAAAAACCTGTGACCAGCTGTCCATTTTGGGTGTAGCCCCTGGGTGGGCTCTGTCTGCCCTAAATCCCTAAATGCACCTGAAGGACTTCATTAAATTTAACTTCTTTTTATTCTCTTACCTTTGCCTACCCTCTGTTTTAGGTTAGTCTGTTAAGGCATCAATATGAAACCACCACGCTGCCCCTCTCTGCTCTGAAATTCCTCTCTGTGTTTCCCCAGGCACAGGAGGCAAGCAGAAGCCTCCCAGCCCCTGCCCTGTTGGTCACTACTGCCCGGCTGGCACCAAGCACCCAGCCCAGCTCAGGTGTGCCCCTGGCACCTGGAGCAACAGGAGCAGCCTGGCCTCAGCCCAGGAGTGCTGGCCGTGCCCTGCAGGATGGTTCTGTGCTGCAGGAGCTCGAGTTCCTACAGGGAGGTGCAGCTCAGGGCACTACTGCCCTCAAGGTAGGTGGCTTTGTGAGGAATTAGGGAGATTTGGTTCATTTCTGGCTCTGATAACGGGGTGTATTTCACAGAGGTGCATAGCAAACTGTATTTTTTGTGGATTTATGCTGTTTGAACTGAGCATGTATGTGCTATTATTCTTTCCCCCCTCAATCTGCAGAGAATTAAAAAGCCTAATCAAGTGCCTGATACAAGCAGTGATTCTAAATTCGAATCCTCCTGCAAAAATTCTGCAATAATTGCTAAATGCTGGGGTGGGTTTGTTTTTTTGGGAGTTTTTTTTTGGGTTTTTTTGTTGTTGTTGTTCTTCTGTTAGTTTTTTTTCTGTTGTTGTTTTTGCTTTGTTTCGGGTTATTTTTTTGCTGTTATCAGAGCTGCGAACAGCGATCTTTCTAAACACATAAATAAGTATTTCCAATTAAATCACGTCAACACTTAACAGCAACAAACCCCAGGAGGCCTCACTGTATTCAGATGCAGGCTGAGGGTGTTTCTCTGCTCTGTTTTTTGGACAGGCAGCTGGAGGAGCACGCAGTTCCCCTGCCCTGCAGGATCCTTCAGCACCAGGCTGGGCAGCGTTGGGCTGGAGAATTGCTCTGCCTGCCCTGCCGGAGCTTTCTGCCCCCCTGGCACCTCCAAACCAGTGCTGTGCCCACGGTGAGTGCAGGAAAATGCTGAGTGGCTGGGCAGGTACAAGGGGAAAAGAGCTATTTGTGGCATTCCGGGGCTCTTCTGGGTTTAATTATGATTTTTTCCGGGCTGTTAGAGATTGTTTTCAGCTTGTGTGTGGTCCAGGCAAGATTTAGCTGAACTGTTATTACAGTTATTTGGCTGAACTGGGTGAGTTTTGCTGCAGAAACAGGAAATTTCCTTTCATCAAACTGTTGCCTTTTGGGCTGGTCTTAGAATTATGAGGCAGGCATGGTTAAAGGGTTTTATTTTGGTATTATAATAGGATCTTAGGTGCACAGCTCATCAAGGTGGAACACACCGAGATGCACTCACCATATAATGCATATATAATTTTTTTAGACTTTGCAAATTAGTATACCTGACAAGGCTTTCCCAATAAGAAACCTAATAAATGAAGTAATGTAATGAAGTAATTTTTAAAAATTCCCCCCCAAACGAGGCTAGAGTTTAGTTTACAAAATATATTTCAGAAAGAAGATTTCAACTGAGGTTGAAACCTCGAGTTTTTGATAGCATAGAGCTCTCTGGCTTCTTACTGTGGATGTTTGGTCTTTCTGCCTTGCAGAACTCTAAATAGCTAGAAAATTAGATTGCAAAAATTCCAAGCATGGAGGTGAAGGGTATAGAGGATACAGAGGCTATATAAAAGGTATAAAAATGTATAAAAGGGTATATTAAAAAATATAATGGTGTATATAAAAAGAAAAGGCAAAAATCATCAGGCATCAAAACCACCAGGAATTCAGGCTAGAGGTGCACTGTATTTGGCTTTTTGCTGCCTGGCAGTCTCCCTGTGCTGTGTTTTCTCCTCAGAGGGTCCTTTCGCTCAGCCCCTGGCGCAGAGGAGGCTGCAGACTGCACCCCCTGTCCTGGGGGACACCGCTGTCCCCAGCTGGGCACTGCCACCCCCCGGCCCTGCGGGGCCGGCAGCTTCTCCGTGAGTGAAAACCCCTTTATCCCATCCTTCAGCACCGGGATGGGCTTGGGAGCTCCCAGGGGAGGCTGTGAGAGCCCTGAGGGATGAGCCCAAGGATTTGGGGTGGTTGTGGTCAGAGCTTTAAACACCACTGGCTGGGCTGACCTACAAGGAGTTAATGTGGCAACACAGATTCTTTCCCATGGGAACTTTTCTCTTCTTCCTATATTTTATAAATAAAGTTTTAGTGTTATTGAAAGGGTCTTTTGGAAGATAGGTAGTTCAAGCCTGGCCAATCAGCCTAGGGGGTTTTGAATTGGCCCAATCCGAACAGCCTGTGGAAGTCTACATAAATTGTTAAAATAAATAATAAATTCAGAATCCCTGATCACCTGAGAGAGCTCCTGACTTTTCACTCCGCTAGCGGTCCAACAGCGACAGGTTAAAGTGCTATTGCAGAGGTTGGGAATGCTCCTGCACACCCAGCTCTGGAACTGCACCTCAGTCCTGCTCCTGCTGCTCTTCCCACCCCAAAGGCATCCCAGTCCATCTGTCCTGGGGCTGTGGGGTGGAATTCTTGGGTTTTCACAGCACATTTTGCCACCTGTGCTCCTTTCCTGCTCCCAAGGGAGTGTGGGTTGCGATGGAATTAAACTCCCAGGTGGCCTGGGGAGGTAGAGCAGCAGGGTGGGGTGACAAATGGGGACAGTGCTAAGGTTTGGTTCATGTTTATCTCTCCCAGACCCATAATTAATAGTTGATAATTGATAATTGCCACGTTTCCCTGTTGGTGACAAGTTCCTGTATTCCAGCACCTCTATCCAGACCACTTTTCATCACTGCTCAGATTTGGGAGGCACCACTGGAACTCTTCATTGAGACTGGAGAGGAGATAAATCCCTAATGGAGATTTATATGTGGCAAACAGACCCAGATTATTCCTCATTTGCACTTGGAGTTGGGTGTAACAAGGACAAATGAGGGAATATGTCTGTATTTCCCCTGTTCCTGCTGGCAGAGGTGTTGGATTCACTGCTGGGAGTTTGTGTGGATAATCCCCAGCCTGATTTGTGGAGCACAGGCTTTCTCTTTGCAGGGTGGAGGCTCTGAATTGCATCCTGATCGCTGTCCAGAGCTGGGGGAAATTTGGAATTGGGAGGTTTTTTGTTGTCTGTGGTGTTTCTGAGCACAACAGGGAATGTTTTATCAGAACTGATTGTGATGAGCTTACCTACAAATGTAAATGAGCTTACCTAAAACAGAGGATAGACAAAGTTCAGAGAATAAAAAGCAGATATATTTATTGAAGGCCTTCAGATGCATTCAGGGCAATCACAGCCCACCCAGGGGCTACACCCAAAATGGACAGCAGGTCATGAGTTTTTCATATTTTATATGAAAGTATGAAAGTTCTGTCTATTTGCATATTGAGGTTTAATCCTCCAATTACAGCTTCAGCTAATGAAGTCAATTACTCCAAGTTTGCTCCCCAATTCACTGCTGTTTACATATCTTGGGCTCTGAGACAGTGAGGTGTCCTTGAGGTTTGAGCTTAGAGAGGAATTGTTTTATCCAAAAATGAGAGAACAGCAGCTTAGCACCTGTATGGAGCCCAGAGTTGTACACTAAATAATTACAGGATTACAGATCCATGAAAAGCTCAAATCCTAAGGCATCAGCTGCACTCACCCCCTTGGGTTTTGTCTCACCACACCTTGCAAAGGATTGCTCAGAGCTCCAAACTCCAACTGTCCCTTCTCCCATTGCAGGCGCCAGGCTCAGCCTCCTGCTCACCCTGCAGAGCTGGGCACTACTGTGCCAGCCAGCAGACCAGCCTGGAGGTGATGCTGCTGGCCATGGTGTGCCCGGCAGGGCTGCTGTGCCCCGAGGGACAGGCTGATGTCCCCAGTGCCACCACCAACGCCTGCCCACAGGGACACTTCTGTCCCCAGGGAGATGCTGTGAGTGACTCTGCCCTGGGGATTCACCGTTCTCTCTCACTGGGATGGTTGCTGTGGGAAAAACCTTTCCTAAGAATTTCTTTTCACTGATTTGTCTTCTCTTTGTGTGTTGATAGGTCTTAGCAGCATTTGCCCTGCATAGAACTGTTAATGATATAATGATATGTAATAACAGAATATAACAATACTATCAGGATGACACCTTCTGAGATGCTATACACAATTATTCTGAATTCTTTTCATAGCTTTAATTGCTGCACATTTGCCCTGTGGGCTGCAGGAGTCATTTTAGGATGTCAAAGACATTTTTTTCCATTTAATTTCCAGGCTCAGCCTTGCCCCAATGGCACCTACAGTGAGCAGAGGGGGCTGAGCAGTGCTGCTGGATGTTCCCCCTGCCCTGCAGGGAAATTCTGCTACACAGAGGGGTTGGAACCTCCAGGAATTCCTCACCCTGTAAGTACAGCCCAGCTTCCCCCAAATTTTTACTCCAAATTTTTTTATTCTGTGGCATTATATCAGCTAATGGAGCAAATTTGGTGCTTTGTGCCTGTTTTGTGTCTTTATTTTGCCTCCTGCCTGTCAGTACAGCCTAGGAAAGAGAGTTCAAAGGTGAGGAATTGCTGCTGCTCCTCATCTAATGAGGTTTGGGATTTTTCACTGCAACTGTTTTGTCTCTGGGAAGAACGAACTCGTCAAATATTAATAGCTGTTAAAAAAAAAAAAGGAAAGAAAAAGAAAGAAGTCTCTATTAAGAGTAAAAAAATGCAGATGGATTCTCTTCCACATGGATGAACCTGTGGGTTGATTGAAGAGCAAGGTGATAATTCTGTCCCAGTTACAGCTTTTCTCCAAGTGTGGAAGGAGTGCATCTCAAAACTTGTAGGGTTTGTCTCAATAACAAGATTTTCCCCTAA
This sequence comes from Entomyzon cyanotis, assembly GCA_024500445.1. Taxonomy (NCBI): domain Eukaryota; kingdom Metazoa; phylum Chordata; class Aves; order Passeriformes; family Meliphagidae; genus Entomyzon; species Entomyzon cyanotis. The sequence continues at coordinate 3,523,595 of JAKEPQ010000773.1, read as the reverse complement.
AGCCATCTTGCCTAAAATAATTATCCCACATGGTCAGAATTTTACTGGTAAAGCTGTAAATTCCCTTCCTTCCCTTCCTTTCTCCCCCATTTCCTTGCAGTGCAGAAACACCAGGTTATTCAAACTGCAGATGAAGCTGAACAGATTCATAATAATGATAATGATATCAGGATAACACTTTTTGAGACACTGTACACAATTATTCTGAATTGTTTGCACAGCTTTAGCTGCTGCACATTTGCCATTCAAGCTGCAGATGAAGCTGAACAGATTCTTCTCATCTAGGAAGGAAGCAAACTCAGTGTATTTTTATTTTCCAGACAGGGGATTGCCCAGCTGGCTATCTCTGCCCTCCAGGCACTGGATTCCCCTTCTCCTTCCCCTGCATGCCAGGCAGCTTCTGGGACAATTCCAGCACAGAGGGAGGTGTTTGCAAAGCAAGCCCAGCTGGGCACTGCTGTGCCTCCCCTGCCATGACAGAGCCCCAGCCCTGCCCAGCAGTGAGTGATTCCCTCTGCTCCATGGCAAGAGCTGCTTTATGGGATTTATTGGATACAAAGCCCTAAATCATTAATCTGGTGTGTTTTGCAGGGTTTTTACTGTGCTGAGGGCTGCTCAGAGCCTGAGCCCTGCCCCGAGGGGACGTTCAGTGCCAAGCAGGGGCTGGCAGGAGCCTCGGGGTGCCAGCCCTGTGCTTGGGGTTCCTACTGTGCCAGCCCAGGGCAGACGGGGCCAAGTGGGCCCTGTGGGGCTGGATTTTACTGCCAGGGCAGTGCTCAGACTCCTGTAAGTCCCACTGATGGGTTTTTCTCCTCCTTTTCTCATTGTGCTCCTCTGTGTTGGTTTTATTTTCTTTTATTTTCCCCACTGTGGTGCCTTTTGTAAACCGAGGGGCTTGGAGAGTCCCAGTTTTGTGCTGCTCACTCTCGAGCTTATGGCATGAGGACCCTCAAAGGGTGGCCATGTTGTGTTTTTAACCTCTTAATAAAAGGTCACCAGGTAAAAAGTCCAGTGGATGTGAACCACGGTGTAAAATTTCATCCCTATTTATTCCCTTGAATTTCCTTAGGTCAGCATTGTCTGTTCTCTATACAAGATCATATCCTTTATGTTTTTTCTTTATCAAAATTATTTAAAATATATTAAATTATAGAAAATATTTTTTATAATTTGTTAACCTCATTTTCTCCCTGTTTCTAACGATCCTTCTCCCATTCCCAGTGGCCCACGGATGGTGTGACAGGAGCTGTGTGTCCTGCTGGCTCCTACTGCCCCCCTGGCTCTGCCTTCCCCATCCCCTGCCCTGCAGGCACTTTCAGCAACACCAGTGGGCTGAGGAGCCTCCAGGAGTGCTTGGATTGCCCACCTGGGTGAGTTTTCTCCAGCTCTGCAAGCAAACAGCAACCAGAGTCTCCAAACTTCCAGGTGACTTTATTGTATTGGGACTGTGAGAAAAAAGGCATTATTGCTATCCAAGGTGGTTTTTTCCCCAACATAGGCTGTACTGTGATGGGACAAACAGCCAAGCTCCCTCAGGACCCTGTGAACCTGGTTACTTCTGCACAGGAGGGGCCAGCAGTGCTCTGCAGCAGGTGGTGATGGAAGGACATTATTCCCTAGCAGGAGCTTTCAAAGCAGAGCCTTGTCCTCCTGGCAGCTTCCAGCCTGTGAGTGCCTGCTGGTCCAGCAGAGCCCTTGGGAACTGGAAAAATGTGTGAGCAGAAATCCAGGAGGTGTTTGGCAGATTGAAAAAAGGCAGTTTTGGGGTTTCTGCTGATTCGGGTAATCACCACCTGCTTTGCTTTTACCCCACAGCAGAATAAGAACCAAAAACCTTTGGCTCAGGATATCAGATCCACCAGTCCAGGGCTGTTGTCTGCACCTCTTTGGGCAGTTTTTATTGTGTGTTCTTGCATTGTACAGATTCAGAAGTGCTGCTGAGTCTTTGGCATTGCAGGGCTGAATTAACTTGTGCACATCCCTCACTTCTGTATCTTTTATATATGTGTATATATATATATATATATATCTCTCTTCTGTATTACATCTATATTTTCTGTATTATATATATATCTATATCTTCTGTATTATATATCTTCTGTATTATATAGATATATATCTTCCGTATTTTGTATATAATACAGAAGATATAGATATATATGTTCTGTATTATATAGATATATATATCTTCTGTATTTTGTATATAATACAGAAGATATAGATATATATGTTCTGTATTATATAGATATATATATCTTCTTATTTTGTATATAATACAAAATATAATATATATTTCTTATTATATAATATATATATCTTCTGTATTTTGTATATAATACAGAAGATATATATATATGTTCTTATTATATAGATATATATATCTTCTGTATTTTGTATATAATACAGAAGATATAGATATATATGTTCTGTATTATATAGATATATATATCTTCTGTATTTTGTATATAATACAGAAGATATATATAATACATATATATATATATATAAAATATATATGTACATATACATAAATAATATATATAATACAGAGCTGCACAGTGCTGTTCACAAACCCCAGACTTGTTTCATTCAGACTGCAGGTCCTTCCCTTCAGTGCTTATTTTGTAGCAGGGAGTTGGCAGAATGCACAAAGTTGATTTATTCCCATTCCAAGCAGCAGCACCCCAGCCCTGCAGGCTCTGTGCTCTCTTTTAGGGCCGTGCTCAGTCTCAGTGCAGGGATTGCCCCGAGGGCACATTCTGCAGCGAGCCAGGCCTGGCTGTCCCCCAGGATTGTCCCAAAGGACATTTCTGCCTGCCTGGCAGCTCCTCACCTCTCCCCTGTCCGGCGGTAAGAATCCAACACCAATTTGTTTTCCAGGAGTTTTTCAGTGTTTTGGTTTTCAGTGATTTTTCAGGAGGCTTCAGGGGCATCCAGTGTTTTTTTTTCCCGTGCAGGGAATGTACACAGATGTGGAGAGGGCAGCATCCTGCAAGCCCTGCCCTGCGGGGATGTTCTGCAGCAGGGCTGGGCTGGCTGAGCCAGAGGGACATTGCCAGCCAGGGCATTACTGCAGCCAGGGCTCCAGCAGCTCCTCACCCGTGAGTGATCAACATCCCACCCTGCTCAGCACCTTCTGCCTCCCCCAAAGCTTTCCTCAACCGTAATTATTTGAATTTCAACTCCCTGGCTTCAGGTGGGGCTTCCATTTGGAGATCTTTGCCCAGCAGGGCATTATTGCCCAGCTGGCACCGGGCACCCCAGAGAGATGCCATGTCCTGCTGGCACCTGGAACGGCCAGAGAGGAGCCCAGGATGTCACCTGGTGCCTGCCTTGTGCCCCTGGCTTCTTCTGCAACGTGTCTGGCCAGGATGCCCCTGTGGGACTTTGTGCACGAGGTGAGGCAAAGGCAGGACTTGTGCAGCTGCTTAGAAATTGGTTTTTCTAAGGGGAAACAAATGTTTTCTGTTTTAAGGCTACTACTGCACGGGAAGGACAAAGACTGCAAGGCCAGAGGATGGTGTCACTGGAGATCTCTGTCCTCGGGGACATTTCTGCCCTGCAGGCTCAGCAGCTCCTTCCCCGTGTCCCAGTGGGGAGTACAGCAATGCCACAGGTCAGGAGGGCAGAAATGCCACAGGTCAGGAACTGCAGCTTTGCAACTCCAGCGTGACTCAGGGGAGGTGGAAACACTGATGATAGGTTTTTTTTCTGTATCCAAGAAGGTCTTGAGAGCTGCTGGCTGCTGGGAATATTCAATATTTTGGGGATATGGGGTGGAGCAGGGGTGTTTGGTTATTTTCCCCTCGGTGTCACAGGAGGGATGTTTTCCCTGCTGCAGCAGCTGATGGGGTTTAGGTTTGGCAGTGTCACTCTGTGCACAGAGGGCTGGCAGCAGCTTTCCAGCTTTCCCTCTGCTCTGCCTGCCACCTAATGGGGAGACCTGGAGGTGACTCGGGCTGGTGGAGTGGAGTTTGCTGAACCAAATGCTCCTCAGAGAAATACAGATTTGAGGCTGGTGACTGTGGGAGAGCTAAAAAAAAAAAAACCAAAAACACCAAACCAAAAAACCCCAACAACTTTATTTTGATTTCTGTTTCTCTAAGTGCACAAGGCACTTCTCTCAGTGCACAACCAGGCAGAGAGGAGTTGTGCAGGTGGTATTTTCCTTCTATTTCATTCCACGCTTCCTTGGAACTCCTGCATTTCCCTCACAGGTCAGGACAGATGCTTTCCTTGCCCTGCTGGGTTTCACTGCTCCAAAGGGCTCCGACAGCGCTGCCCTCCTGGCTTCTACTGCCCCCAGAAAACTGGGATCACTTTATCTCCTTGTCCTCCTGGCACTTACAACCCTTCCTACGGCCTGAGCCATGCTGAGAGGTGCCAGCAGTGCCCTGCAGGTGAGAGATGCTCTGATTTCCCTGGGGGACCTAGGAGGGTGATGATCTCTCTCTCCTCGATCCTCTGGGGTTTTCACCTCTAGGAAATGCAAATGTAAAAATCCACAGTCTAAAGAGGATTCCTGTCCCATTGGTGACCCCAGGGAGGCACAGGTTTTTGGGGGCTCTGCAGGAGGGTTTGGTTCCACTCTCCTCCTTCCCAGAGGAGCAAGAGCTGAATGAGGATGGAGTTTTGTCCCAGCTGTGCTGCTGTTGAGAGATGTGATTCCTCCAACTCTTCCCTCTGCCTTCCAGTGCACAGCAGCTCTCCTGCTTTTCCCTCCCAGTTTACTGATCCTCTTTTCCCTCTGTGCTCTTCCAGGACTGTTCTGTGGAGACTGGGGATTGTCCTCTCCCAGTGGGCCCTGCTGGCCAGGATTCTTCTGCACAGCAGGTACAGGACTGAGGATTCAGAGGGAAAAAGGAGAGCAAAGGCAGGAAGCTGTGGCCCTCTGGATCCTGCTGTCAGTTATTCCACTCTGCCATGGATTTCTGGCTCTCTTGTCATGAGTCACAATCAGCTCCTCTCTTATTTCACCCATGGGAATGGCTATTTAGCCACAGGGAACAAACTTGCCTTTAAGAAACAACCCAAATTACTGAGGATCCCTTTGCTTTACCTTCCTCATGCAGGAGCAAGTATCCCCAACCCCAGTGGAGCCACCAACACGAGCAGTGGTGGCCCCTGCCCCCCTGGACACTTCTGCCCAGCTGGCACCAGCATCCCCCAGCCATGCCCTGAGGGCACTTACTCAGACAGGTAAAGGTTCGTGGCTCTGCTGATGCCAATTTTATTTTCTTTTTTATTTGTCCTTTAAGCAATGAAGTGCAGCTCAGCAAGGCTCACTGGAGATGTCCTTGCATTGATCAGAAAAGTTCTGTGGTTGTTTCACTGTGCCAGAGCTGAGCTTCCACACCCACCGACTGAAACCCTTCCTTTGTCCCTCCCAGGCTGCACAACCAGCAGGATTCCAGCTGCACAGAGTGCCCTCCTGGCCATTTCTGTGCCTCCCGAGGTCTCACAGCCCCCTCAGGACTCTGCTCCCCTGGCTACTTCTGCCTGCCTGGGGCTTCCTCACCATCACCACCCGGTGAGCAGTGCAGGGTGGATCTGGGACTGGGCAACAGGCAGCTTTAAAACATGCTGCCTTTTCTGCCAATATTCCTGCTCCTGCCTCCTCTGGCATCCAAATCCCTGTGGGAATTTTGTACCACATGTGCCTGGGGTGAAGAGCAGCTGGTGTGTTATCGGATGGAATGCTTGGCCTGAGCACTGGGGAAGTTATCAGTGTTTGCCTGCGATGGGCACAGCCATTGCCACGTTTTGTGTCTCAGAAATAATGATTTCCAGGGAAGATTTCCAACCCACTGCCTCTCCTCCTTGCCAGGTGTGCGGGAGAAAGGAGGTCCTTGCCCTGTGAGCCACTTCTGCCCAGGAGGAAGCAGCTTCCCCTCTCCCTGCCGTGCAGGGACTTACAACAACCTCTCCAGACAAGCTCTGTGCTCCCCCTGTGCTCCAGGCTACTTCTGCCCAGAGAACACCACCAGCTACAGCACCAACCCCTGCCCAGCTGGGTTTTACTGCCCCAAAGGTGAGGTGGCCCTGGGGACCAGGAAATCCTTCAGCCAGGCTGAAACATCCTCCTTGAATGCAAGAAATTATCTTTGTGAACAGAGAGCTGAAGTGTCAGCCTGGTTCTTCCTGGGGAAAAACCCCAAACAATATTTTCAATTATGGTCATGCCTCACAAATTAAACAGCATCTGAAGGCTGTTTTGGCCATGAAGGGCTGTGAGGATCAGAGTGGCAAAGGTGACAGGAATGATGCAGCAGGATTGAGAGCCAGCATTGTGTTTATGGTCCGTGGGAGATTCCTGCTCTCCTTATCCCACAGGGACCAAGTTTGCCACGGAGTTCCCCTGTCCCAGGGGCTACTACAACCCTGACCCCATGAGCCAGAGCCTGGACAGCTGCCTGCCCTGCCCTCCTGGCCACTACTGCGGGCAGGAGGGGCTGACAGCTGCCTCGGGCCACTGTGACCCAGGTGAGTGTGGGGCTGCGGGTGTGGCATTGGGGACATTCTGGGAGGCTGAAGCTTTCACCCTGCAGCTTTCACCACAGCCCTGCCAGCCTGTTTGCTGAAATGTAGCAATTTAGTAGGATTGAGCAGCGTTTGGGTGATGTGCTGGTCGGGTGAGCCCCAGGATGTGCCTGGTAGCCAGGAGCAGTCTGTGCATCTGAACCTTCCCAGGCAGCTGAACTGAGCCCTGTGGCCACTGAAAAGTATTGAAGTTAAGGTTGCAAGATCTCTCACAATCTCTGTTAATATGGTTTTATATAGTGTTAAATTTCACGGAAAATGATGGCCTGGTGGTGTTCAACTTGGGTGGTTTGAACTTGTCCCACACGAAGCCATCCCAGCTGCTTAATTTATGATTTATTTATTTGATTATCGTGACAATTTCGGGGCTCTGCCACTGCCAGAGCTTCTCAGCCCCGTTTGCTGTTCCCAGGTTGGTTTTGCATCTCAGCAGCCTGGACCTCCCAGCCCTTTGACCTGGACAACTACACCAGTGCCAACTGCCTGTGCCCTGCCACTGCCAGCGGGGGCAAGTGCACAGCTGGCTTCTACTGTCCCCAGGGGAGCCCAGAGCCCCTGCCGTGCCCCCCAGGGCTCTTCTGCAACGCCTCAGGTCGGTGTCTATGGGGATATTCCTGGAATTTCCATGGAGATGGAGCAGTGCTTCTTCCAGAAACTGCCAGCAGTTGTTTTTCCTGCTTTTCCCCCTTTATCTGAGCGTTGTCCCCCTGCCTGTCTGTCTGTCTTGCAGGGCTGGCTGTCCCCAGCGGGGAATGTGCTGCTGGGTTCTACTGTGCAGGGGCAGCTGCTGGCCCTAAACCCAGCGATGGTGTGACTGGCAACGTCTGCCCGGTGGGCTCTTTCTGCAGTAGGTGTTCAGCCCTGGGGATTGCATGGCACAGAGTGCCTGAAACACTGACAGGGAGCCAGCAGCCAGCTGGCTGGGCTCTGAGCATGGTGGGAAAGTCCCAAATTAATTCTCCCCCTTCATCTGAAAGTGGGAGGTGACATCTCTGTCTCAATATCTGGACTTTAATTGGCTGAGTAAAACAAAGCCAATAACATCTGTCCCCTCCCATGCAGCACTGTTGGATCTATGAGTGAAAAACAAGACTTCCCTGCTGCTGTTTTGTGTTCATCCAACCCCTGAGTGCAGCCATCCTTCCATTTCCCAATTCTTTCTGTATTTCTCCTCGCAGCTGCAGCATCAGCAGCGCCCCAGCCCTGCCCAGCAGGCACCTTCTCCAGCCTGCCAGGGAGGAGAGCCCTTTCTGAGTGCCAGCCTTGCCCCTCTGGCTTCTACTGCCAGCAGCCTGGCCTCAGTGCCCCCAGCGGGGAGTGCTGGGAAGGTGAGAGGGGAATGAAGTGCCCTGGGGAGGTGCTCGAAGGACTGGGAGTGACAAATTCAGAATAAAGGTGTTTCTGAGAGTGGAAAAGCCATTTCCCTGCGGGGAGAGCAGGCAGGAGGCAGAGGTGCTGCACAGCCAGAAAATAGGAGATGTGTTTCCCAGGATCCAGGTGTTCTTCTGTGCTTCCCCCAGACAACACCTGGCAGCTTGGTGGTGTTGTTTCCTCTTAATCAAAGTTTAGAGCTTTGCTGCTCACCTTGTTTCTCCTCTGTACTGGAGGAGAGCATTTTGTCTCTCCCTGGAAAGGCCATTAGAGGTTAAAGCAGCCCAGATGTGAAAGCAGAATTAGCAACATCTGTGAATTCTGAGCAATTTAAATGGAACAACTCAGATGTTCAGGGGGAAAACTTCATTTGAAGGGTTCCAGTAGCTGAAAGGGAGCACAGAGATCAGTGTTGGGTCATTACGTGTTTTCCTGTGCCACCTGTCAGTTTTGCCCTGTGTTTTGGGACCCCTGGGGGTTAAATTTCCTATGAAGAGCACAGTGAGTCAGACCAATAGCGATTTAAGGCCAGGTTTATTTTGTGAGTGCCCACTGAGATGCTCTGTGTGCCTGCAGAAGCTGTTCTTTCCCCCTGAGCAGCTCCTGTGACTCCATCCAGCACCTCCTCTGTCCTCTACAGGATTTTACTGTGACAGCCAGCAAGGGCCACTCATCGATGTCACCCTTTATCCCTGCCCACGAGGCTTTTACTGCCCACTAGGCACCAGCAGGAGCTCTCAGCACAGCTGCCCTGCAGGGACCTTTGGCCCCAGGCAAAAGCTGAAATCTGTCCAGGAGTGTCAGAGATGCCCAGCAGGGAAATACTGTGAATTTCCTGGTCTTGCTGCCCCAACAGGTACATTGCTGCTCCTCTGAGCATCCTCATTCCTGCTGGAAATCATCGATGGTGATGATTAGTGCAGGGGTTGGAGTTGGACTCCAGGGTTCTCACCTCAGCTGAGATGAAATGTTTCATTTTACTTGTCAAGAACAGCTTGAAGAAGAAGAAAACCTCAATTTTTTTCTAAGCAAGAAGTGAGAGAAGGACTGCAGAAACCAGAATTTTATGTGTGATGCTTCTTTAAAAAAATCCAGTATGGAGTTTTCCAGTGTCAAACCTGTCTGGATTTTTACTTAGAATTAGTTTGTGTTTTTAGCCTAGTTTCCAAAGAACTAATCTTTCCATGCCATTGATATGCTCATGATTAGGTTTAGCAAAGAGACAGAGGGCAAAACACTCAGCAATGACATCTCTCCACTTTTTCCAAGATTTTTTTTCCACATCTGATGATTTTTTTTATTGGTCCTTGTCCTGAAAGGCCCTAATTCAGCAAAGCCCTTTGACAGAATTCTTAATATTTCAGGCTTCACTTTAGGATGTATTGAATGGGATTTTAAGGTGAAATGTGTGCTGGGATATTGATTGGAATGGGGGATATTGACTGGGATGTGGGATATTTATTTATTGGGATGGGGGATATTTATTGGAATGTGGAGGCAGTTCTCAGGCAGTGAAGAGCTTCTCCATCTGTCCCTTGTCACCTGCATCTCCTCTGCTGACCAATCCAGCAGGGATCGGTAGATGGCAAATGGCTGTGTCTGACATTTGTATTCCTGTGGTTTTTATTCTCCCATTATCCCGTTTTTCCAGGGGATTGTGCTGAGGGATTTTGGTGCAAAAGTGGCTCCCGAGTGAGAAACCCCCAGGACGGAGAGTCAGGGCTGCCCTGCCCCGCTGGTCACTACTGTCCTGCAGGTAGGGCAGCTGTGGAGCAGCATTTCCCTTCGTCCCAGAAATCCTGGCAGCATGTCCTCACCCTGCTGTGGCTGACCTTGCCAGGTGTCCCAGCGCCCCTGCAGTGCCCTGCTGGCACCTGGGCCGGCCGGGAGGGCAGCAGGAGTGTGCAGGAGTGCCAGCCCTGCCCTGGGGGACACTTCTGCAGTGGCACCGGGCAGAGGGCACCCTCGGGACCCTGCAGCCCCGGGTGAGTGGGGATGACCCCAAACCCCACTCCCATGCCCTGCTGTGCTCTCTGAGGGTTTTTTCCCTGTTTGAGGTGCAGTTTTTCCCTGTTTGTCCTGCTGCAGGTTCTACTGTGCCATGGGCGCCCAGAGCCCAACGCCCACCGATGGCCTCTCGGGGGCTCCGTGTCCAGCTGGTCACTTCTGTCCCCAGGGCTCCAGCAGCCCAGTCCCCTGTCCCCCCTGGCTCCCACGTGCCCCATTCCCATGGAGAGCAGTGCCAGCCTTGCCCAGAGGGTCACTATTGTGTCCCTGGTGAGGAGCCCCAGCCGTGTCCCCAGGGTGAGTTCAAGTCACACTGAAATGCCTGCTTTGTCCTTGATTCTCCAAGCTCTGCTGATTCTGATCTGCTCTTCTTTTCCAGGGCACTTCTGTCCCCAGGGCACAGCTCTTCCCACTGCTTGTCCAGCAGGATCTTACAACCCTTCCCAGGGACAGAGCAGCTGCCTCCCCTGTCCTGAAGGGTGAGACACGGGCAGCTTAGGAAATAATTGCTGAAAATAATTGTTTATCCATCACAGAGCAGGGGATGGGGGAAAAGGAGTTATTTGAGCACTGGAAAGCACTTGGGGAGGTGCTGTGGGGCAGCAGAGCAGCTGCTGGGCTGTTTGACACCACCGTGGCACCAGGAAAAGCCCTAACCCCACATCCAGACCCACTGGGAGGGAATTTAGGGTGCTCAGAGCACAGAAACCATCAACTTACTGCATGTCTGGAGTAAAACTGGTTCCCTTGGCAACAGGCTGGCACAGGGGAGAGGATCTTGCAAATCACCTGATGCTGAGCCTGGCTTTTCCCTGGGGGATTTATCTCCAATTACTGCCTGGATTGGAACTTGATTAACTTTTACAAGTTGATGAATCACAGCCTGGCTGTGTTGTGATTCAAGTTAAGAAAATGATGTCTCTGTGGCTTTTGCAATTATGCCATCAATTTGGCACTTGAGGAATCAACTCAAAGTGCAGTGGTGATGCACAAGTAATGTGGTCCTTTCTGGTCAATCCAGCACAGGAGCCAAAATCCTAATTTTTTTTCTTCTCTCTTTGGCCCAGGTTCTTCTGCCCCAAGAATTCCTCTTCCTTTCTGGAGAACCCATGTCCCCCTGGCCACTTCTGCCCTGCAGGCACTGCCTCTGCAGCTCAGTTCCCTTGTCCTAAAGGCACTTACAGCCCCCAGGCTGGCCGCAGCCAGAGCTCCCACTGCACCCCCTGTGAGCCAGGTGAGGCACAGGAGCCTCTCAGCCTGGGAACTGAGTGACCCTGAGGTTCTGGGGGTGGTTTTGATGCCTTGCTGGGATTACCTAAAACACAGGCTGTACAAAGTTCAGAGAATCAAAAGCAGTTATATTTATTGAAGAGCCTTTGGGTGCATTTAGGGCAGACAAAGCCACTCAAGGGCTACACCCAAAATGGACAGCAGGTCACAAGTTTTTAATACTTTTTAAGTTTTGTCCATTAGCAGTTCGAGGTTTAATCCTCCAATTACAGCTTCAGCTAATGAAGTCAATTACTCCAAGTTTGCTCCCCCAATTCACTGCTGTTTACATGTCTTGGTCTCTGAGACAACGAGGTGTCCTTGAGGGGAATTGTTTTAACTAAAAAAGAGAGAACAGCAGCTTAGCACCCTGTATGGAGTGTGGAGTCTAGAGTTATACACTAAAAATTGCAGGATTTCAGATACACAAAAGTATAGAAGCTAAAATCTAAGGCATCATTTTGCTCCCTGAAATGTCTCTCTGGGGGTTTCTGCCAGCACTGATGGCACTGTTTGCTCTCTCAGGTCACTTCTGTGCACTCCCCGGGCAGCCCCGGGTGACAGGATTGTGCCTGGCTGGGTTCTACTGCACTGGAGGAGCTCCCAGCCCAAGCCCCAGGGATGGTGTGGTGGGGAACAGCTGCCCCCCAGGAGCCTACTGCCCTGGGGGCTCTGCCTCCCCCCCTGCCCTGCCCGCCTGGCCAGTACAGCAGCTCTGCTGGGAACACTGGCATCCACGACTGCCTCCTGTGTGATGCAGGTAAAACACTGGAAAATGCTGATCAATGAGATCCCAGCCATTTTTAGGGCTCCTGTGCTGGAACAGGCAGTCCTGAACAGCTGCTTTCCTGGAGAGAGGTGTTAGGGAGAGGACAGAGATTTACCTCCCAGTTTTCCAGCTCAGAGGGTGCTGGCAGTGCAGTGGAGATGGAGAGCTTCCCTTCCCACCCTTGCTCTGGGTGTTCTCACACTCAGAGGTGACACAAGTGCTGTTTGCTCTCTGCAGCTCTCCTCAGGAGAATCAAACACAATGAATCATCACAAATTTGCTGCTGTCTGCAGTGACCAATATCTCTATTGTCCTTTCTGTGGTGCCTCTTAATTTAATTCCAGGTTATTTCTGCAATGGCACTGGACTCGTGTCTCCCACTGGCTTGTGTGACCCTGGGTTCTACTGCAGTGGAGGCAGCATTTCTCCCAGACCTCCCAGGGTAAGCTGTGGTGTGGTGGAAATTGTGTAAAATATTCAAAATATCAGCGAAACAGAGGGTCTCAAGGTCACCAGAGTTCTCCTGCCCTGGATTAAACTTTCCCTTTCAACATCACCTCCTGCATCAAGTTCCTCTGGTTGATTGATGGCGAAAGGGAGAAGAGATAACAAAACACATCTGGCTTTCTTTGAGCTTCACATTGCAAATCTGAGCACTAGTTCTGCCTTTGCATGTGGATGCTGCACAGCAGCCTGGGATGCCACATCAGATTAAAATTCCAGAGGTTAATAGTTCATGGGTTTGATTAGGATGCTGCAGCTGCCAGCCCTGCTCTGAGGCAAAATCCAGCAGGAATTTTTAAAGATGCTGACAAGAGTCAGCACTGTGCAGAGTTAAGGAGTGAGGGGGGATTTCAGGGTGAATGTCTGGCTCTCTTCACCTTCACAACATGACACAGAGCTTTTTACAAGGAGGTTTCGGGGTGTAACGGTGGTGTTTTTCTCCCAAGGTGACAGCCAGTGGAGGTCCATGTCCCCCAGGCCATGTGTGTGGGGTGGGCAGCAGCAGAGTCCAGCCGTGCCCTGCAGGGACCTACAGCCCCTCCTGGAGTGGCACTCAGTGCCTGGAGTGCCCCGAGGGCTTCTACTGCCCCTCTGCTTCCTCCAACCTCACGGCTTGTCCTCCAGGTGGGTCTGGCTGTGCCATCCCTGGGCTCCTGGCTGACCTCAGCTGCTTTTGGGGCAGGAGATGGGATGTCTGTCAGAGCAGTGATTTACAGGACAGACCCACCATCGTGGCTTGGGATCAGTCCTTCCCAAAAAGAGACGAAGGGAATGCCTTTGGGAATCCTACCCATTCTGAAACCACACTTTCCTCCAGGTCACTACTGCCCCAGGAGCACAGAGTTTGCCACGCAGCACCCTTGTCCCCCTGGGACCTACAGCGATGCTCTGAACCTCTGGGATGCTTCCCAGTGCCAGCTGTGTCCTCCTGGCAGGGTTTGCTCCAGGCCAGGCCTGGCCAGGCCAGATGGACTCTGCTCACCTGGCTGGTTTTGTCCACCTGGATCCACAGCGAGCAAACCTGTGTTTCCTGGAAATTCCTCTGGTAGGGAGGGGAGCGGTCAAGGGGGGTGATGGTGATTGTTGAGGGGGATATTTGGGTCATCTGATGGCTATTAGGGGGATATTGGGGTCACCAGGCTCAAGATGGCTTTCTTTCCCTTTTTCCCCTTAATTCAGTGCTCTAGCTCTGTTCTTCCTGAGCTGTCTCAATGAAATAGAGTGTAATTCTTACATTTCAACTCTGCCTTTCCCATTCACAGGAAAGGCAGCTCCAGCCCCAGGATCTGCTGGGCTGTGCCAAGCAGGAACCTTCTGTCCTGCTGGCTCATCTCTTCCCCTCCCCTGCCCTCCAGGTAGGAGCTGAATCTTTCTTCCTGCACACATCTTTCAGGTTGGGTTTTTGGTGCCTAAATCCTCTTTCCCCTCGTGCCAAGGTCCCCAGGCAGCCCCAGCCTTGTGCTGGAACTGCTCCTGGGCTCTCCAAAAGCTGCTGCTGCTTTTCCCCATGCTCCAGGTGGGTTCTGTGCCAGCCCAGAGCTGGCAGCTCCCTCAGGTCCCTGCCAGGCTGGCTTCTACTGCTCGGGAGGCTCTGCAGTCCCAAACCCCAGGGATGGAGCAGTGGGAAACATCTGTCCCCAAGGCCACTTCTGCCCTGCAGGGAGTCACTCTCCAGCTCCATGTCCCCCAGGTAGGTTTGCTCCCTGCTGGCATTTCCCTTCCCAGAGCTCTGCAGCCCTTTGCCAGGCTGGGCTGGAATTTTCCTCTATTCCCTGAGGAAAAGTTGCTCTCAGCATGGAAATTCAGCCACTGGATTGGAACATCAGCCCTGAATCACACAGGGATTGCAGAGCTGCTGGTGGGGAGGGAAGCTCCTGTTGGCCCTCCTGGTGTCACACAGCCAGCAGGAGTGACAGCTCCCCCCTGCATGGGAGAGATCATTAACAGCAGCACTAATGAGGCAAAGGGTTAAATTAGCTAAGAGGCTGTGGAACTTTTATTCCTTTCCTGGATTAATTTATAGTTGTGTAAGCAAGGGATTGCCCTGCTCAGAAATAAATAGGAATTCACCTGCAGCAGTCAGCACCACTCCCTCCCAGGGAGTGCTGGGATTTTGGGAATTCCTTCCCAAACCAGCATCCTTCTGGGACTAGTGCAGCCAGGAAGTTCCTGTATGAGCTGCAGCTTTGAGATCCTGAGAATTCCCCCACAAGCACTCCCAGCAGCAGATGTGGGGATGCAATAATGGGATTTTGGTGGCTTTTTCTTCTCAGGCTCCTTCCTGCCTCACCCTGGTGGTCACTCAGCACAGGACTGCCAGCCCTGCTCCCCAGGCTGGTTCTGCTCCCAGCACGGCCAGAGCTCCCCAGAAGGGCTGTGTAAGGAGGGATGGTTTTGCCCAGCAGGATCTGTGTCAGACCAGCACTCAGGTAGGAATTCTTTGGGATTGTTCTTTACCTACGGGAGTTTGAGCAGCAAGATCCCTTTAAAATCTGATTTTACTTACAGCTGAAAGTTATGCTTAGAAATGGCTATTAGTAGTTAAAAATGTTTTCAAAAAATTATTCCAAATAAAATAGGGTAAATTATTGGGTAATACTAAGCAGCAGGAAAAATAGGGGATCTTCTCAAGGCAAAAAAAAAAAAAAAAAATTTTTTTTTAATGTTAGAGGGGTATTTCTTTTTTTTGCTCCCAGATTATTTGTGTCCCGTGGGTCACTACTGCCCCCCTGGCAGCCCCAAGCCCCTGCCCTGTCCCCCTGGAGAATACCAGCAGCAGGCTGGGAAAAGCCAGTGTGAAACATGCCCAGCAGGAATGTGAGTGACATGGATTGGCTCCTTCTTTTTGATCCTTTCTTAGGAATTACCAGGTGTATTTCCCTCTGCCTGAGGCTGCTCTGTGATGATGCACAAGATACACTTTGATGCACAAGACTGCTGCTCTTGTTTCTGTTTTCACACCACCTTTCCCTGTCTGGTGCCATTTTCTCATGAAAATGAAGTGGCTTCTTGTGTCCCAGGGAATCCCTGCTGGGATGGGCAGGGTGATCCTGGCTTTTTCTTTGGTTTTTCCAAGGAATTCCCTTCCATTTCACTGTGTAGTCACTGCTTTGCATGGAATTTTTCTCTGGCAGAACAAAGGGACAGGAGGAGTATTGGGGATTATTTTTTTTTTTGGCAGGTTCTGTGCCCCACAGGAGCACCCAGGTGATGTCCAAGGGAACACCCACGGCGTGGCCAAACCCCTGGAGTGTCCAGCAGGACATTACTGCCCGCCAGGAACCAGAGCTGCCAACCAGTACCCATGTCCAGAGGGCACCTACAGCAACCAGAGCAGCCTGGCAAACCCCAGGGGCTGCAGACCTTGTCCTGGGGGCACCTTCTGTGCCAGGGCAGGTAGGAATTGTGGGGGATTCAGCACAGCCCTGCTCTGCTTGGGGTCTGGGAGTGAGGGGAGTGCTCTGTGCAGCTCATCCAAATGGGAAGGAGCAGATTCAGGGATTTCTGGGACCCCTCGGGTAGGTTTGAAAGGTTTTTTGCAAAGCATCTTTTGCAAGCTAATTTCAAGGCAGATCAGGGTGGTTTTGCCCTAGCAAAGGTTGTGAAACAAGAATCTTGGGGTCTAGGACTCATTTGGGTTTGATTGTCTCTGAGTGGAAAGCCCAATAATGATCATTCACCTCTGAAAGGGAGATTTAGGAAACTCTCTGGGCTTTTATCCCTCTGCTCATCAGTTGTGTGAGGAAATATTGAGAGGACAGCTCAAGCTTTTAACTCCTGATGGCCAGGAGGCTCTGGGGCCATGGTGTGCCCGGAACTGTGGGGTTGGTTAATCCCAAAGCTGTGATTTGGGGGATGTCAGACCTGTGGGGTTGGTTAATCCCAAAGCTGTGATTTGGGGGATGTCCGACCTGTGGGGTTGGTTAATCCCAAAGCTGTGATTTGGGGGATGTCCGACCTGTGGGGTTGGTTAATCCCAAAGCTGTGATTTGGGGGATGTCAGACCCGTGGGGTTGGTTAATCCCAAAGCTGTGATTTGGGGGATGTCAGACCCGTGGGGTTGGTTAATCCCAAAGCTGTGATTTGGGGGATGTCGGACCTGTGGGGTTGGTTAATCCCAAAGCTGTGATTTGGGGGATGTCCCTGCCTCACCTGACTCACTGCTCGTGTCCCTTAGGGCTCTCAGCCCCGAGTGGTCAGTGCTGGCCTGGGCATTTCTGCACCTCCCAGGCACGTGTTCCCGGCCCTGTCAGGGATGGCACAGGGGCTCTGTGCCCCCCAGGGCATTTCTGCCCTGCAGGGAGCTCCCAGCCACTGCCCTGTCCTGCTGGCACCTTCCTGCCCCAGTCTGGGATGGCTTCCCGCAATTCCTGCCTGCCCTGCCCTGCTGGGAAGTTCTGCCAAGGAGAAGGCCTGGCTGCTGTTTCTGGTGTGTATTGTGTGCATCCAACATCCTTTTTCTCTCCTGGTTTGGATTTTTTTTTTAAATGTTTTCTGGTTTCAATCCTAAGCCCGTAGCTTTTCTCTTGCAGGGCCATGTCGGGCTGGGTATTTCTGTGACCCTGGATCCACACAGCCAGACCACAGGCACTGCCCTGCTGGCTCCTACTGCCCTGAAGGCTCAGAATTCCCAATCCCCTGCAGCCCTGGAAGCTTCAGCCCTGCCAGTGGGAAAGGGCAGGCAGCAGACTGCCAGCTGTGCCCAGCTGGGTTCTTCTGCAGCGGTGAGGATGGGAGGTTTCCTCACTTACCTCACTTTCCAGAGTGAGGAAAAATATTCCCCATCACAGCTGCATTTCTGACCCCCTTGGACACAGCAAGAACAAACAGAGTGCCCCAGGTCATTTTTAGTTAGTGATGCTTTCTAGCACTAAGCATAAATGCCCCAAATAATTTCAATTCCAAAACTCCTGCTGGGTTCTCAGGAGCAGCCTCAGGTCACCCAGAACTCCTAGTGTGCTGTTCAACCTGCTCTCCACCTCCTGTGCATGTCTTACATGGCTCTGGCCTCGAAAGGAAACAAATATTGCTGGCAGGGAGCTCTCAGTCTGGCCAGCAGCCAGAGCTGCTCCAGCTCGGAGCTCTCACCATCTGCCTGCACAGGATGTTCATCTGCTCCCCCAGCACAGAGCTTTGGGGTCACCCTGACAGTGACAAATTCACCCATCGCCTTCCAGGGCAGAGAGGCTTTTCCTGGCTCAGGTGAGCAGCTGAAGCAGCAGGGGAGGAGTTGCTTGGCTGAGCTAAGATGAGTTTTAGCAGAGCTGGAAGCACAACTGAGAGCCTCAGAATGCCAGCAGAGCTTTTGATGGGAGCCCTTTGTTTTCCCCAAGCGTTTAGCTCAGGACTGACTCACCTGGGTGAGGAGATGTTCTTTGCCTGAGGCTGAACTCCAGGGAGTTGGTGCTTTCTGATGTCTGCTAGAGGTGGATGATGGGCGAGATCATGATTTTGGATTTCCATTGTCTCTGACCTGGGCAAAACCACTTCTGAAGGGTTATGTTCTGCAGGCTTCTGCCGCTCATCTGCCTGACCTCCCCACCATCTGGGGCTCCTCCTGCCCCATGGGCCCTGCTTTCCTCTGCCCTGTGCCTGGCTGGGCCATTGAGGGAGGGAAGCTGGAGCTGTGGACAGACAATGTCATCATCTGTCCCAATCCCTCCTGAGCGAGATCCTTCCCTCATATCTCAGGTGCTGGAGCACAAACTCCTGAGCTGTGCCCTGCTGGGCACTTCTGCCTGCCAGGGACCAACTTCAGCACGGAGCACCCCTGTCCCAAGGGCACCTTTGGCCCCAGGACTGGTGCCACCAGCGAGTCTGACTGCGAGCCCTGCCCAGCAGGTGAGAGGGGACAGAGGGGACAAACAGATGACTTCTCCTTTCCCCTCACTGACCCCTCCAGGGCTGTTCCGTGCAGCTCCTCACCCTGACGTTGTTCTCTGTTCTTTTCAGGGATGTACTGCTCAGCTCCAGGTCTGTCCCAGCCCTCTGGATTTTGTTATCCAGGTTACCACTGTGCCAAGGGAGCCACCAGCCCAGCGCCCTTCAAGCACAGGGTGAGTGCCAGGCAGCAGCAGCTCAGTGAGCCTGGGGACCTGGGGACCAGGTCTGTCACCATCTCCTGGCTTCTGGTGGCATGTTTTCCAAGCATTTCTGCTCCCTGAGAGCCCTGAGACATCCTGCTCCTGGTGTCTGCTGGAACACCTGGCTGCCCATGGATAAATTCCAGCCAGACCTTCATTTCTGCATTGCACTGGAGTGTGGGGTCTGATATATCCTCTAAAAGATGGCATCAGGGGCAGGATAACCACCCTTCCAAAGCCAGGACCCTTTCTTGCCAATGGTTTGTGTTTAGTTTCAATGACAGCAAGTTTGTAGGACTGAACTCCTCTGGGCCTTTCCCAGAACTTCTCTGTGCCAAATCCCACCTGGTAACACTTTCCCCCTGTGTTCTCCCCATCCAGGTGGAATCCTCCAGCGCTGCCCTGCCTGGCAATGACATCTGCCCCGTGGGACACTTCTGTCCCCGCGGCACAGGGCACCCCGTGCCGTGTCCCCCCGGCTCCTTCTCCAGCGCCGTGGGGCTGGGGGCACAGGAGCAGTGCCAGCCCTGCCCGCCTGGCAGGGTCTGCAGTGGCCCAGGGCTGGCTGAGCTGGCCCAGGCGGGACTGTGTGACCCAGGGTGAGTGCCACGGTCACTGCTTGGGGACAAAGCACAGCTTGGCTGTGAGTTATAGCCAAGGGAGATCCGAATTGCAGATCCCGGGCTTGTTCTCAGCCCTTGGGGTGGGATGTGGCATCGCCTGGTGGTGATGCCTTGATGGGATAACCTGAAACAGAGGTGGCACAGAGTTAGGAGAATAAAAAGCAGATTAATTTATTGAAGGCCTTCAAGGGCATTTAGGGCAGACAGAGCCTACTCGAGAGGCTACACCCAAGTCACAGGTTTTTCATATTTTATAAGTTTTGTCCATTTGCATATTGAGCTTTAATCCTCCAATTACAGCTTCAGGTAATTAAGTCAATTACCCCAAGTTTGCTCCCCCATTCACTGTTTACATATTTTGGGGCTCTGAGACAGTAAGGTGTCCTTGGATTCCCAACTTAGAGGAATTGTTTTGTCTAAAAATGCTGAGAACAGGAGCTTTAGCACCCTGTATGGAGTCCAGAGCTACACACTGAAACTACAGTTATAGGAAAAATACAGAAGCTAAAATCCTAAGGTATCAGTAGATATTCCTTTCCCCTTCATGTTTGCCTGACATTCTTATACATATTTTTTCTCAGTTTTCAGTGAAAAAAATATACTATTATCTATAAATCGCTATTGCAAATCCCTTATTTAGCCTCATAATCACACTTGCTGAGAATTTAGCCTTTTTTTCCCTTCTGAGTCCTCTTCCTCCACAAGGTGGTGCAAGAATCAGGGACAAGGCACCATTCCCAGCCTGTGCAATCCAGCAGGAAAGTGCCCTGAGCAGTGTCTGTCCAGCTCAGGAGCCTCAGAGCAAGAGGAAATCTGATTTATTTTATAAGTGTAAGAGAGTCTTGGAAGTGATTTCAGTGCAGTGTAATGAAATTTCATGGGGAAAGGCTTCTGATAGCAGCTGGCACTTGAATTGTTTTGTCTAAAAATGAGAGAACAGCAGCTTAGCACCCTAGATGGAACCCAGAGTTATACACTAGAGAATTACAGGATTACTGATATATGAAAAATATAGAAGTTAAAATCCTAAAGCATCTCCATCCTCACCTGTAAGATCCTCATCCCAGCTCTGGATTCTCTCTCTCTCTCAGCTATGTGTGCCTGGAGGGAAGCTCTGCTCCCTGTCCCTCCGATGGGATCCATGGCTACAGATGTCCCCGCGGCTCCTACTGCCCTGGGGGCTCCGGGCAGGAGCTGCCCTGCCAGCCTGGCACCTTCAGCCCAGTGCCCGGGGCCAGTGCCTGCCTGCCCTGCCCGCCCGGGCTGGCCTGTGCCACTGCTGGCACCGTGCAGCCCCTCAGCTGCCCCAGAGGTGAGCCTGGGGTGCTGCCAACCCCAAACTGGGTGAGGAGTGGGGGGGTTCCTGTCTGTGCTCAGGGGGAGTGGGGTTTGCACTGGGCAAAAGCAAAGGGATCTTTGTGGCTGCAGTCACAGGTTCGGTGGCTGAAGAGGGGGATTTATGGTTTCTACTTAGCCTGGAATCAGACTGGGACCAGTTTTAATTTTGCCCTCTGTTTTCACTGATCACCGAATTCAGAAATCATTTTCAGCAGGTTTTTTTTCTTTTTTTGCCTGGAGACAAGGGAAGGGAGCTTTGCTCAGCACTCCCCTTCTCCCTGCTCTGAGCAGAGTCTCCCTGCCCTGAGCAGAGTCTCCCTGCCCTCTCCATGCCCAGGGTACTTCTGTCCAGGCCAGACTGCTGTCCCTCTGCCCTGTCCCGAGGGGACACTGAACCCCTTGGAGGGGGCAGTGGCCCCCACAGCCTGCAGGCAGTGCCCCGTGGGGAGGTTCTGCAGGGGAGAGGCCAACTGGGAGCCTGATGGTGAGTTTGGGGGATACCTGACCTCCCCCAGGACAGGGGCTGGGCTTCAGGGCTGAAACACCTCCCTGAATGGGGTAAAGGCTATTGCAGGACACCCTTCACCTGGGTCTGTGCTTATCAGCCATTCTTTGTTTCGTTCTTCTCCCTGAGCATTTCTTTTGGGTGTTATTCTATGTTACTGCATTGCTTTTCCTTCTCTCTCACAGTTTTTTTTAATGCCTTGTCTTCCTTTAACACTTTTATCACTGCTCTTTCCATCCTCCAAAATCTTCCCCTCCCATTTACGCACAGAGGAATTGTCCCTGGGCCAAAATTCCAGGGTTGGATACCTGGAAAGAAGAAAGGCAGAGCTCTTCCTACGGGAAACAAAACCCAGGGAAGCGTTTAGGGAGGAGATAAGGTGAGCAAACGCCAGGTGAGGTCAGTGAAGCAAAGAAAGGGATTGAGGCTAAGGGTTAATGAGGAGAGGGAAAGGCACAGCACAGGTGACCAGCCCAGGCTATCAGCAGAGCTAACTCAGCACCAGGATGGGCTTTGGCCTCTCTGTGTTATCTGCACCTTGGCAGCGCTCAGGAGAGGCTCTGGGTGGTGCTTTTCTCCCTCTGTGTGTGTCTCAGGTCTGTGCTCTGCTGGGTACTTCTGCCAAGGAGGAGCCACAGATGCCACCCCCCGTGGGACAGCCGTGTCCCCTCTCAGCGGGCCATGCCCTCGGGGACACTACTGCCCCCAGGGAACTCCATCCCCAGTCGCCTGCCCTGCTGGGACCCTCAACAACGCCACTGGTGAGTGGGATGCACCCCTAGTTTGTCCTGTGGTGACCAACTGCCCCTCAGGTCAGTGGCCACATGTTCCTTTTTGCTGGTCTTAGAATTACGAGCCAGACACGATTAAAGGGATAAAAGACTTTTATACCTCGGTGTTTTAATAGGATCCTATGGCACACCAGCTTTGCAAGGTGGAAAACACCAAAAATGCACACACTCTATAATGTATATACAATTTTATACACCTTGCCAATTAGCATATCTGTTTAGGATCTGCCAATAAAAAGCTTAATAAATGAAGTAACGTGCCCCTGCTCTAAAGAATTCCCTCCCAAAATGAGGTTAGACCTTAGTTTACATAATATGTTCTAGAGAGAAGGTTTCAACCAAGGCTGAACCCCAAATTTTTGATAGAATAGAGCTTTTTGGCCTTTTACTGTGAATGTTTGGTCTTCCTGCCTAGCAGAACCCCAAACCTACGCTAGGATATCAGACTACAAAAATTCCAAGCATGTCGGTTAAGGGTATAGAGGATACAGAGGATATATAAAAGGTATAAAAGGGTATATAAAAAATATAATACTGTAAATAAAAAGGCAAAAATCATCAGGCATCATTACCAGAGATGGTGACCACATGTCAGGTGTTCTCCCTGTGTCCCCTGTGTTTGTGTCCCCTCAGGAGGTGACTCCCAGGACAGCTGTGTCCCCTGCCACCCCGGAGCTTTCTGTGCCAGCGCCGGGCTGAGCTCTCCGACAGGACCTTGCTCTGAGGGGTTTTACTGCCCAGCAAACTTCAGCTCCATCAGCCCCACGGCCTTCCTGTGCCCCAAGGTGCTGCTGAGGGTTCTCAGGGCTGTTCCTGTGCCCCAGGGTGCTGCTGAGGGGTTCTCAGGGCTGTTCTGTGCCCCAAGGCGCTGCTGAGGGGTTCTCAGGGCTGTTAGTGCCCCAAGAGGGGTTCTCAGGGCTGTTAGTGCCCCAAGAGGGGTTCTCAGGGCTGTTGCTGTGCCCCAGGGTGCTGCTGAGGGTTCTCAGGGCTGTTCTGTGCCCCAGGGCACTGCTGAGGGGTTCTCAGGGCTGTTCCTGTGCCCCAGGGTGCTGCTGAGGGTTCTCAGGGCTGTTCCTGTGCCCCAGGGTGCTGCTGAGGGGTTCTCAGGGCTGTTCCTGTGCCCCAAGAGGGGTTCTCAGGGCTGTTCCTGTGCCCCAGGGTGCTGCTAAGGGCACAGGGGGGTCTCACTCTGGGCAGGGCTGTTGGTGCCCCACGGTGCCAAAGGGTCACCCACAGTGATGGAAACATTGGTTTCACAGACCCAGAGGTTTTGGGGACTCTGGGTTCATACAGACCCTGAGGTTGGCACTGTCCCCATGGAATCCTCTCCCTGCTGTGTCCTTGCAGGGTCACTTCTGCAGCTCGGGGACAGCCCTGCCCAGGCTGTGCCCTGCCGGGCAGTACCAGCCAGCCGAGGGCTCTGCCACCTGCCTGCCCTGCCAGAGGGGATTCTACTGCCAGGAGCCAGTGGCAGGGAACCCCCAGCGCTGCCCAGCTCATTCCTACTGCCCCACAGGTACTCTGGCTTCCCAAGGGTTCAGAGGCTGTGACCCCACAGGTGTGACACCCCAGTGTGTCACCTCAGGGCAGGTGATGGGGGGTGGCAAGGAGCCAGTGTGGCACACTGGCCACCTGAGGGTCACTTGTTATGCTCTGATACAGCTTGAGAGTCTTGCCAGACCATTGATGCCTTCGCTGGGCTTACCTGAAACAGAAGCCAGACAAGGTTGGGAGAATAAAAAGCAGATAAATTTATTATAGGATTTCAGGTGCATTCAGGGCAAACAAAGCCCACTGGAGAGGCTACACCCAAAATGGACAGTGAGTCATGAAATCTTCACATTTTATAAGTTCTGTCCATTAACATATTGAGCTCTAATTCTCCAATTACACCTTCAGGTGATGATGTTAATCACCCCAAATTTGCTCCCCCAGTTCACTGTTGGTTACATATTTTGGGGCTCTGAGGTAGCGAAGTGTCCTTGGATTTCCACTCAGAGGAATTGTTTTGGCTAAAGGTGCTGGGAATGGAGGTTTTAGCGTTTTATATGAATCCCAGAACTACACCAAAGCTACAGATACATGAATAGAAGGTAAAATTCTTAAGACATCACCATAATACTCATGATGAGGTTTACTTTTGTCCCTTCCTTTTAGGGACAGGAGTTCCTCTCACCTGTCCTGAAGGCACCTTCACTCCTGAAAACATGACTGGCCTCTGGAATGAGAGGGAATGCCTGCCCTGCCTGCCTGGCCACTACTGCAGGTTAGCATTCAGCTCACCCTGGTGTTTTTCACTTTCTCTGGGGCAGTTTGGCATCCTTGTTTCTTGCTGGGAGAGCTCTTCCCGGCTTCTCTGCTGCATTTCTCTCACTCAAAGAAAATAAAAATATACGCTTAGGCACAGGGTTGGGTGCAGAGGCATTGGATCTGTGAATTCTGGGAGGCAAAAGCAGTCTGGCATTGTTGTTGTGGGACAAAGAAGCACCTGAAGGAGGGAGTAGGTGGCATTTGTGAAATCATGGACATGATGCAGAAAGTCCAGCCAGTGGAAAGTCATCTCAATTTCATCTCAAGCAATTAGCCAAGGCCATGGAACTTGAACTGACTCACTTTAGTCACCTACATATTTTTACAAGTGGAAAAATGTGTCTGTTTTCTCTCTCGTATCAGAAGTCATTTTCATTGCAAACTTTGCAGAGTCAATCCTCACTCTGCACCAGCAGCAGCTCAGAGCACACAGATTGCTGTTTCCCTCTCCAGGCACGGAAGGCTGGAAGGGAAGTGTGCTGCTGGATATTTCTGCCTGGCTGGGAGCTCCCAGGCTGCTCCCCAAGGGCTCCCCTTCTCCTGGCGCTTCCTGGCTGGGTGCCGCTGGGGCCAGCTGTGTGCAGGGCTGTGTCCTGCAGGTAGGTGAGCTTTTTAATCACATTTACCCCACAGAACATTGACTCGCTTCTCACCAAGTGGAGAGCACCTTATCTGGTTTAATACATTGCCATCCCTGCTTTAAAATTATCTCTCCCTGTTGGTTTCCTGCGGTTTTGCATCTTTTGACCCCAAGTGGCCCAGACCAATAAGGGCACCTTGAATTTACGGTGCTGAGCTGCCAATCCAGAAGAGTTTGAAGACTCCTGGCTTGGCAAAAGTTCATTCTGCAACAACAGCACACTCTGGCTCAGGTGGTTTTGCCCCTGGAATATCTGGATGTTTCACTTTTCTCTCTTTTCCCACCCCTTTCTGCAGGTTTCTACTGCCTGGAGGGCTCTGAGGTGCCCACACCGTGTCCTGCCAACACTCTCCGAGCTCTTCCAGGGGCTGGGAAGAGGGAGGATTGCCTGCCCTGCCCACCAGGCCGCTGGTGCAAAGCAGGTTGGGGGGCAAACAGTCAGGGGAGGGGATGGGAGCTGCTTTTTGAGGGAGTTTTGTGTGTTCCTGGGTCTGGTGAGGATGGCTTGGGTGTCAGATGTGGAATTGTGGGACAGAGAAAAGAGGCATTTAGCTGTTAATTCCAGCAAATATTGGGAATGTGAGAGAGCTGAGGTCACAGGCTGTCCCCAAATACCCCAGGTGGCAGAGGAGGGGCTGGGATGGGGAGGTGGATTGCAGGGGTTCAGGAAGCACCCAGGGAGGACATGGAGAAAAGGTTCCAATGGCATTGGAGGTGCTCCCTGATGCTCTGTGTTTGCAGGGGACTCGGAGGCTCATCCCTGCCCTTTGGGACACTTCTGCTTCGGGAGCAATGGCAGTGACCCCAGCAGTGTCCTGGCTCCCCAGCAGTGTCCCCCACACACCTTCCGTGGGCACCCGGGGGCACGGAGCAGGGCAGAGTGCCAGCCCTGCCCGCCGGGCTACCTCTGCCCCTTGGCAGGTCAGTGCCCTAGGGGAAAGGCAGCCCTTTTCCCCCCTCGGGGTGGCAAAATTCCCTCCCTTTTCCCCCCTCGGGGTGGCAAAATTCCCTCCCTTTTCCCCCCTCGGGGTGGCAAAATTCCCTCCCTTTTCCCCCCTCGGGGTGGCAAAATTCCCTCCCTTTTCCCCCCTCGGGGTGGCAAAATTCCCTCCCTTTTCCCCCCTCGGGGTGGCAAAATTCCCTCCCTTTTCCCCCCCTCGGGGTGGCAAAATTCCCTCCCTTTTCCCCCCCTCGGGGTGGCAAAATTCCCTCCCTTTTCCCCCCTCGGGGTGGCAAAATTCCCTCCCTTCCCCGCCTCTGGGTGGCAAAATTCCCCAAGAGGAGATAGGCTCGAGCAGGAATTCTCTCTCCCTTTCCCTTTCTCCCAAATTCCTCTGTCCCTCCAACCTCCCTCTCCTCACTCCCTTCTCTTCCCAACAGGCCTGGCCAGCTTTGAGGACTATCCCTGCCCCCCTGGACACTGGTGCCCTGGCAAAGGGGACACTTTCCCCTGCCCAGCTGGCACTGCCAGGATGCAGCCTGGTGCCAAATCCCTGGGAGAGTGTGATCCCTGCTCGCCTGGGTACCACTGCCCGGATCCAGCGCTGACAGGGCTGCCCAACACCCGGGGAACACCTTGCAAAGCTGGCTATGAGTGCCCAGCAGGTGACATCACCTTGGTTTTCCTTATTCCTAGTAATTCCTCAGCCTAGATGGTGGATCAGCAGGGATTTAGTGTGGCTCTGGTCCCATTCTCCCAGGATGTGATTCTTCTCTGATGCCTTAAGGATTTTAGCTTCTGTTCTTCATGTATCTCTAGCTTTAGTGTTTTGTTCTAGTCTTCATAGAGTGCTAAAAACCTCTGTTCCCAGCATTTTAGACAAAACATTGCTCTCAGAAAATCCAAGGATATTCTGCTGCCTCAGAGCCCCAAAGTATGTAAGCAGCAGTGAATTGGGGGAGCAAATTTGGGGTGATTGACATCATCACTTGAAGGGGTAATTAGAGAATTGAGGTCCAATATGTTAATAGACAGAACTTATAAAACGTGAAGAACTCATGACTCACTGTCCATTTTGGGTGTAGCCTCTCTAGGCTCTGTCTGCCCTAAATGTACCTAAAGGCCTTTAATAAATTAATCTGCTTTTTATTCTCCTAACTTGGTCTTGGCCTCTGTCAGAGCACTGAGGTATCAGCATTTCATGCTAAATAATAAAATTGTTCCCAACAGTTCTGTGCCCTTTGGGGAGCAATAGGAAAAGCAGAGAGTTTATGGAAAAGTCCCCTTGCTCTCTGCCTCCCAGCACAGACTCCCCTGCTGAGAGAGTTTCCCATAAACATGGGAATAAAGTCCCATAAATGCTGTTCCCCATTTCTCCCGCAGGGTCAGTGAATCCCAAGCCCTGCAGGCCTGGTTTTTACTGTGGAGCTCTGACAGGAGAGCCTTCCCTGTGTCCTGCTGGGTACCACTGTCCCGAGGGATCCTGGACATACAACAGCCCCGAGCAGCTGTGAGTATCAACTCTTAAGAGCTCTGAATATTGGGAATTGTGCCTGGCATCCAACCTAAACCATGGCCTTTGTGCACTGTGCAAAAGGGATCTTCATGGCTGCAGTCACAGATTTGGTGGCAGAAGAGGGTGATTTATGATTTCTGGAATCAGAGCAGACCCGTTTTTAATTTTGCCCAGTGTTTTCACTGATCACTGAACCCAGAAATCATTTTCAGAGATTTTTTTTTTCCCTTTTTCCTCCCCAGGTGTGTGTTCCCATTCTACTGCCCCCCTGGCAGTGCCCACCCGCTGCCCTGTGAAGGAGGCCACATGGCCCTGAGCCTGCCTGGCCCCAGGGGCTCAGCTGAGAAATTCTGCAGGCTTTGTGCTGCAGGGACCTTCCGCAGTGACCCCCAAATCTCAGCCCCCTGCCAGCCCTGCCCAGCTGGCTTCACCTGCCCACCAGGTAAGCTTGGGGGAGTAGGGCAAGAAACAGCAGCTTAAATTAGAACCAGAGGGTTCTGAGCTCTGTGTGGGCAAAGCTCTCAATCCTGTGCAGTTACAAAACCCTGGTGTGGGCTGTCACATGGGTTTGCCACTGGATTTAGCTGGGGAAAGAAAAACTGAGATTTCTATTTAAATATGAATTAGACTGAAAAAACGCTGAGCTGTACACGTGTGGATTTATATAGCCTGGTCTCTCTATATATAGAGATGTGTGGATGTGTCACTGGCACGAGCAGGGGGCACTCGCTGGGGTCCCTAATGCCACCTCTCTGTGCAGGCAGTGCCAGCTACCAGCAGCAGCCTTGTCCCCGAGGCCATTACTGCCCGTCCCTGTCCCCTGCACCTCTGCCCTGTCCCCCGGGCACCCACGGCAGCAGCACCCTTGCCAAGCACAGAGAGGACTGCCAGGCCTGTCCTGCTGGCACCTTCAACCACCTCCCTGCCCAGGCTGCCTGCTTCCCCTGTGGCAGCTCTTCTTCCTCTCAGCCGGGTGAGTTTTGGGGTGAGAGTGGCACTTCCCCTCTGCTGAGGTGTTTCCTGATGGATCACCAGCCCTGGGATGTTCTGGGTGGTTTTGGTGTGAGTTTTGCTGTGAGTTTGGGTATGTGAGTGGGATTTCCCCTTTATTGAGGTGTTTCCTAAATGGATCACCAGCCCTGGGATCTTACTGGGTGGTTTTGGTGTGAATTTTGGTGTGGCAGTGGGATTTCCCCTCTATTGAAATGTTTCCTGAAGGATCACAATCCCTGAGATCCTCCCAGCAATCCCTGAGATCCTCCCAGCTCTAGGGGTGCTGCCAAGGCCCAGCAGCTCTTCCTCTGTCCTACTCAGGAGGAGGATTCTATTTTCCAATCCTTTTCCCCCTCTTACACTTTTATCCAAGGGGATTTATCTCCTTAAAGCAAGGAAGAGGTGAGCAGCTCTACTAATTCTTGCTCTAAAGCAGTGGAGTTTCACCAAGATTGCTTTAGCCATGATTTAGGGGCTTTGTGATAAATCTAGGTGTGCTTTTGGGCCCAAGGTGGGCACTGAGGGCAGGATGGGGTGAGATAAGGCTGGAGAAGTGGCAGGCAGGCAGCTGTGCCAGTGAAGAGTGCCTGTTCATTACTCAGAGTATTTGCGCTGCTGTCCCAGCATTTCAAATCGAGTGGATTTGATAGATTTGATGGAATCCTCAATGGATTTGAGGCTGTTGAGGCACATGAGAGGGGCTTGGCAGCCTTGCCTGGCTGCTCCTTTCCCCATCCAGGTGTTTAATCTCCAAATTAATTGCAGGTTTGTCAAAACACTGCTGCAAAGGAGCAGCTGGGCCTTTTTGCACCTCTGGCTGAATGGATGCTGCAGAAGAAGTTCTGCTGATGGTGTTGGGGCAGCAAAAGCCAGCTGGCTGTGCTGTGGCTCAGCTCAGCCCTGCAAGAGGGACACAAATCCAGCAGTGACACTAAAACCAGCACTGGGGTTTGATAAAGAGTGCAGAGCTGCTCCTTTTCCCCACCCTAACTCCAACCTGTGCTCCCAGGTGCCACCAGCTGTAGCTGCCATGGGCTCCACAGGGCTTTCCAGCAGTCAGATGCCTCCTGCATCTGCCAGGCAGGTTATGTTTATTATGATGAGAGAGGAAAGAACGACCCTGACAGCAACAGCAACCAGGATTGCCGAGCTCAGGTAAAATCAGGCTCCAAACCAGAATTGCTGTAGGGTGTGGAGGAGAAGGGAGAGTGTTCAGGCCTTAGGCTGCAAGCCAAACAAATCTTTGAGGTGTTTTATTGGCCCTTTCTTTAGGATGTTTTCTTTACCAGGATCTTGTGAGGTTAAGTTTGAATCCATAAGGGATGGAGGCAAAGGATCTTTCCATGCCAGGGCAGTGGGGAGAAGCACAGTGTCTCAGGGGGAGGACAGATGCAGGAGTTTAAGCCTCTTTATTGTTAATACAAAGTCCTTAATTAGCATTTTCATGGGCAGGCAGACACTAAAACTAATTCTTGTTTTAAAAGTGCATGATGTCACTTTTTTCCTCTTTGTGAATGAACTTCCATAGTCCAAAATCCCCTCCTGGCATGAGCGGCACAGCAATCTGGAGTATCAAAATTCCACTCTGATTCCATCAACCATTTTCTTACAGCTGAACTTCTTCATGAGGGGCTGGGATTGGGAGGTGAAATTGTGTTCTTTCTTCGATGCTTTCCTTGTTGAAAGTCTGAAGTGCAGCAGTGGGGATGTTGCCCTTGGGCTGCTCTTAGAATTATGAGGCAGAGACAGTTAAAGGGGTAAAAGGGTTTTACTTTGGTATTTTACTAGGGTTTTAGGTGCACAGTTCCTCAAAGGTGGAACACACCAAAGATGCACACTCTGTATAACACATGCATAATTTTTATGGATTTTGCAAATTAATGTATTTGTCTAGTATTTTTTAATAAGAAACTTAATAAGTGAAGTAGTGTCTCCCTTGTTTTAAGAATTCTTTCTCTAGTGAGGCTAGAGCTTAGTTTACAAAATATGTTCTAGGGAGAGCATATTTTGATAGTATACAAAGTATATAGTATATATAATACATAGTATAGTAAACTTTGAGAGGTTTTTTGACAGTATAGAGCTCTCTGGCTTTTTACTGTGAATGTTTGGTCTTTCTCTCTTGCAGAACTCCAAAACTAAGCTAGAATATTAGATTACAAAAATTACAAGCACGTAGGCTAAGGGTATAAAGGCTATAGAGGATGTATAAAATGTATAAAAGGGTACATAAAAAAGAAAAGGCAAGGGGGGAGGAGAATTTTAGGGTTGCTAGAGCTCACCAGTGTGGTTTTTCCGCAGGTGGCAGAGCTCTGTGCCCCCGGCGAGGTGCGGTTGGCATCCACCCGCCGCTGCGTTGTCCCCGAGCGCCACGACTGCACCGCTGCCTGCGGCACGGCGGGAGGAGAGCTCCACGCTCAGCTGGGCATGTGAGTCCCACAGCACAGGAACACCTCGGCAACACCTCACAGTGAGCCCTGAACAGCACAGCTGCTGATCCCATGGGGTCATGCCTGGGGTTGGCGTTTTTTTGGGAAACTTTCCATCGGTGGAGTTCCTTTCTGTGGGAGTTCTGCCTTCAGTGGGGTCATTGCTTCTGTTCCTCTGCCTGGAAAGGATTTCCTGTGTTTCCACGGCTTGGGTGGAGACACCAGAATCACCCAGTGACAGGGGGAGGGTGGGCAGAGCTCACATTTTCTGAGGTGTGCAACTTCTCCACATGCCTCAGGCTGAGCATCTCTAAAGTGGATGATCTGTTAGATTTAGACCAGAGATGAAGAAATCAATCCTTGTTCCTCACGCGTCTTTAATCGTCAAGGGTTTGGCTTGGGAGGAACCTTAAAGATCACCTAATTCCAACAAGAAACCAATCCTTGTCCACCCGTAAAAACATCTTTAATGGTTTGGGTTGGGAGGGACCTTAAAGATCACCTAATTCCAGCAAGAAATCAATCCTTGTTCCCCCTGGACATTTTTAATGGTTTGGGTTTGGGTTGGGAGGGACCTTAAAGATCACCTAATTCCAGCAAGAAATCAATCCTTGTTCCCCCTGGACATTTTTAATGGTTTGGGTTTGGGTTGGGAGGGACCTTAAAGATCATCTAATTCCAACAAGAAGCCAATCCTTGTCCACCCTTCAACATCTTTAATGGCTTGGGTTGGGAGGGACCTTAAAGACCATCTAATTCCAACCTCCTGACATGGGCAGGGAGATGCTAAAATCAGTTCTTGTCATATGATACCATTTTTTTTTCTCTTTGGAAATGAACTTCTACATTTCAAAATCTCCCCCTGGCATGGGTTGCACAGAAATCTGGTGTGTCCAAATTCCACTCTGCTCCTTTCAACCATTCTGCTAAGGCTGAGCTTTAGGGAGCGGTGTGAAATGCTCTGTTAGAGGACTGGAGCTGGTCTGTGTTAAACACCAACCCTGTTATTGGGGTGTCCCATCTTGACCCTGAAGAGATGCACAGGGAGTTTGCTCCACCCTTTTTCAGTGGATTCAGAGTGGGATCACCCACCCTGTGGGGTGTGAGAGCCTCTGGTGGAGTTTGCTGAGGAATCAGGGCTGCTCAAGGCTTTTGTCCCCTGCTCAGATGTCACTGCAAGCAGTACATCTCTGCTGAGGAGCTCTGTGACCAGCTGTGCCTGCTGAGAGCCCCGCGGATCTCGCTGGGATTTGGGACCCACAGGGAGCTGCTGCTGAGGATGAACGAGGGGGAAACCAGGGTAGGTATGGAGCAAGGGATTGCTTCCTTAATGTGCAGGTCTGGGAGAGCCCAGAAACTCCAGTGGGGTGGAGGAACTCCTCCAGGTGAGTTAAGGGCTGGTGCATCACAGAGAAACAACAATTCCTGGATTATAGGGTAAAAACCTCCTCCAGCAGCCCTGTAGAGCTGCAGTTACCCACAAATCAGGCTCTGAGCCCAGGGCTGGTTGGATCAGTGTTTCCCTCTGCTTTCCACAGGAGGTGTCCAACGTTCTGGGCCCAGATGAACACGTGCAGAACAGCCAGAGGGTGCACTTGGTTCTGTTCAGTCCCCAGGGAGTGCTGGGATTAGTTGTCTCCAGCACAGAAGTTCTGGATGCATTTCTCACGGGTAAGGCTCGAGGGTGAACCCAAATTCCAGCCACACCAAGCCATCCATTTCCCTCCATGCTGGCACAGCCAGTGGGTGGCAGGCTGGCACAGAGGGAATTCACTGTTAGATACTCCAAAATATTTTAAAAGTAGGGAAATACCTTGTTCTGTCTGGGAGTAAACAATGGGGAATTCACTGACTGTGTGGTTGGGTCCCTTGGAATGGGTCAGACAAAGATTTTGGATTTCCAAGGAATTAGAAGGAAACTCCATTTGGAGGCAAATCTGTTGGCAGGCGTGTGGATTTGGCTTTGTGAGCTGGAATTGCCCACATTTACAAAAGAAATAATTCTGCTGGAATTGCCCACACTTACAAAATAAATAATTCTTCCTTGCCAAGGGTCAGGTGTTGTCACACACTGCTCATTTTGCAGGGTTCATTCTGGCTTTTTCTCTTGCCTGTGTCAGGAGATTTTTCCTCAGACCAGCTGCTGCAGAGAGGCCGCAGAGCCCAGAGGATTTCCCCCAAAGCCACCCAGGCCTTGCCCCTCATCCCCAACCCTGTGGTGTGTCTGGACGCAGGGGACACCATCCTTTTCCATCTCAGCATTGATCCCCAGGGTGAGTGTGGCTGGGGCTGAGCAGATCTGTGTGTCCAAACCCATCCAGAGCAGTGATTCCATGTTGGATACCCTGCATGGATCTATCCCTTCACCTCCCAGAACTGCAGGCTGGGCTCTGTCAGGTGCTGCCCTGCTGGTTTCCACTCTTGGACTGGATTTCTGCAGACTTGCCCTGTGTTAGACAGCAGGAATCTTTGTGGGGCAGTAATTAACCTCAATTAACTAAGCTGACAGGGCATTAGCCCTACAAAAGCAATTCAGAGCTCTTTGGCAGTGAGCTGAGGTGGCTCAGAGCTGCTGACCATGCTGACCCACCTAGATCGAGCCTCCAGCCACTACCCCATCTACCAGAAGCAGCATCTCTTCAACAACAACCCAAACTGGGATTTTGGACCTTTCCGGAGGCTGGACCACCTCATCCAGGAGACTCAGCTCAACATCTCCTGGTAATTCCTGCTGTGGGGTGGGCAGGACCTGGGAGGGAGCTCTGGACAGATCCAGCAGGTCCTTGGTGGAGAAAACACCAAATTTTTCTGTGTTCAAGTCCCTGTCTTTAACCGCCCTCACAGGTGGAGGATTTCCTCCACTGAAGCAAGCTTGGATCAGGCAGTACCTTCCTTATTTTTCTCCTCCAGGTTTGCCCATGTGTTCCTGGACTCTGGGACGTATGTTTTCAGGGACAGCTCCATTCAGGAGCACTTCCTGATCGTGACAGTGAACGAAGCCAACGTCAGCTGTGACCCCAGGGCTGTGTCCTTCCAGCCCTCCTCCCTCTTCCAGCTGGCCAGACATGGCATTTTGAAGCAGCAGGACCTGAACTTGGCTCCCAACTGGGCTGTTATCACAGGTACAGCTAAAACTCTGGGATTCCTCCCTTCAGGTTTACCTTTCCTCTCCTCCTCCCAGTGTGTTTAAACAAGCATTTTCTTTGGAAATGCCACCAAACCGCTGCTTTGTCAGCTTTAATCCCTCATTTCTGTAGAGCTTCCCAAAGTCCATTGCTCTCCAGCCAAGAACCTGACTGTGCTGAGAGAGGGAAGGAGCAGTAGTGCTTCTCCCCACACCCTGTTTGAAGAGCTCAGCTCACTGAGGGCTTTGTTTTCCTTGGCTTGAGAGCAGAAAGTGACAGTGTATTTCCGTGATAAACGGAGCTGAAATTAAATACATTAAATACATTGAACACATCACCTAAAAGTTGACTCAGGGCTAAACACAAGGTCAGGTCAGGTCCAGGTGTGGTGAGTGCTGTGCACACAGCAGTCCTGCAGTGGGAGGCCAGGCAACAATAAAAATGAAAATTTGGCTGGCAAATACCATCCTGGCTCTGAAAACTCTGCTCCTCATCCCCCTGCACGAGGAACAGGGGAGAAGAAGAAGAGTAATAAATATAAAAAACGCTGAATGATGTTTTTGTGCTTCTCACTTCTTGCCCTCCCTCCCTCCCTCTCGCCTTCCCCAGTGATCCTCTTTGTCCTGGGCTTCCTGGTGGTGCTGCTGACCACCCTGGCCATCGTGCTGCAGCCTGCTGGCCCCAAAATCAGCCCTCTGAAGAGCTGGAAGCCACGCTGGAGGAGCCTGGGAGAGCCACACATCCCACCTGAGTATATCCTCCTCAAGGACAGGTAAAGCCCAGCCTCTGCATGGTCCTGCAAAAACAATCTACCCAAGAAACCTGGGCTGGGATCTGATCTTACTGAGAGCAATGAGATGCTTTTCACCCTCTTCTGCCATTCCCTCCAGCCTCGAGTTCTACCAGATGCTTGGTCCTCGTGGTTCTGGAGAAGATGCTGACTCTGGAGAGAAAGGAGCAGCGTCCAGTGCAGGTGAAGTGCCCCAGGTCTTCTCCCATTGGTTTTTTTCCATTTTTCCCTGTTTTCTTGTCTTTTGTTAACTCTCAGGTGCAATGTTTTCACACCTGCTCACCCAGAGTTTCCTGCACACACAGGAGGTGACACGGGCACTTTGCTGTGCACATTTCCACAGCACACACACTTCCATCCCCGGCTTAATTCCAGGGAATTTAACCCCTGTCATTGGGATGGGTTGGAGATTTTTCCCTGAGGAATTAAGAGAGCAAATCCCCAGCCTTGCCAAGCCCTTTAAAACAGCAGCGAGTTGAGGTGACAGGTAAAGAAAATAAAGATATTTTAAGTGGGGTTTTTTTGCTTCCTCTGCTGGTTATTCCATTCCCTGAAGGCACGTGACTCCCAGGCCTCGTTTGCTTTCTGGGAATGAGCTGAGCTCGGGAATTTCGGGATGTGCACAGGGAACAGCAGATGGCAGCAGGTAGTGATGCTGGGAGCATCCCTGGGAGCATCCCTGGGAGCATCCCGGCAGTTTTCTGGATGATTTGGGAGCTGATAGTAACGCTCTGTCATCCTTCCCCTGGCTGGGGAATGAGAACTTCTCTAACACCTTCTGCCACATCTGTGGCTAGCACAGACCTTTCCCGTGAGAATTCTTTCTCTCTTCTTCCGGTGTTTTTATAAACAAAGATAAAGTTTGGATGTTTGTTGAAACAGTTTCTCAAGATATGGACAGTTCAGGCCTGGCCAGTCAGGCCTAGGGGGAGGCTTCGAACTGACCAATCTGGGTGACCTTTGAAAAGTCTATATAAGTTGGAATTAAATAATAAAAGGCACTTTTGCGCCACACTGAGAACCTGGTCCGTTTTCTCTGCTAGCGGCTAAACAGCGACACACATCCATTTCCCTTCCTCACAAAACACAAAATAAACTCAAATAAACTCATGTCCAGTGTCCTGAGTGTGAGCTTTCCCTGTGTTTCAGAGAGCAGCTTCCCCCGAGGCTCCTGGAGGATTTCAGTGTTCGCACCCTCTACGACAAGCTGGAGGATCAGAATCTGCACTTGGCCTCGCAGCTGGCAAAGCACAGGATGGATGTGCTGCTGTTCCACAACGGGATCAGCCAGAGCATCCAGAGCCTCGTGGTCAGTGGGGAGAGGATTTGGGGGAAGGGAGCCTTGGAACAGTGAGAATTGTGAGATAAAACTTTCCCTTGAAGTGGAAGTTTGAGTTTATTTGTTGAAATGGGTTTTACTCATTTCGACACCTTATTTTGGCACAAAATAATTTTTTAATGGTTTTATATGAGGGATTTATATGGGATTTTATATGGATTTTGAGGCTTGCAAAATATAACACTGCTGCTTTTTCTGTGAGCAGGACACGGTGCAAGCTCAGGATGGCGAAACCCTGAAAACCTCTGCCAGCAGAGGGATTTGTGAGCAGAAAGCTGCAGAGCAGAGCTGGGCAGCAGCAGGTGCTGAGCTGGGGGAGGATTGTCTCCAGCCAGGTGAGAGGAGCAGGGTGCAGAGCCAGGGACAAGTGCAGGGTGAGGGTGAAGCAGTGAGGAGGCTAAAAACAGCCCTGACTCATCCACAGGAGAGAAAATTGTGTCTGGCAGGGCTGTTCTGCCAGAGCTGCCAGCCTGAATGCACCTGAGCTCGGGCAGGGCTGAGCACAGAGTTCTTGGGAAATGTTATGGATTGTGAGGGTTTCACGCTATGGAATTTCCAAAGGAAGGCTCCTGCTCTGGGTGTTGTTCTGGATTTAACTGCACTTTTCCAAATGATTCTGGAGAAACCCATTGGGATTCCCTGTTGGGTTCATCAGGTGCTCCGTGGCAGGAGGTGGCAGAGTTGATGAGAGCTCTGGAAGTGCTGCTTGGGAATTCTGCTGATAGGAGCAGAGCTGGGAAAGCAGAGCTGGAGCACCAGGGCCAGGAGGCAGTGGGAGCTGCACCCTCCCTGCTCAGCCTGGCCAGGGAAAATAAATCACAAGGCCAGGTGAGCTGCTGGTGGTTTTGGGCCTTCTCTCACCTTTCTGGGAGTTTTTCCGTTTATTTAACTCTTGGGCTCATTTTACCCTGCAGGACCATGAGCTGCCTCAGCACTGGGAGCTTTTCAGTGGGAAAGAAGCTTTTTCCAGCCTCCCTGGGCATGTGGAGCATGGTAAGGGCAGTGCCACAGCCATGGGGTATTTTCAGAGGCTGATTCTATTCTAAGAGTGCAAAAGTGGTGTCTGTGCTTGCTAACAGAGCAAATGCATCATTACATTTCCCCATTTATGCTATTTTTTTTTTGATTTTCACATAATTTTTAATTTTGTTTTTTTTTGAGGTGCCAGCTCAGGGCAGCCACTTCTGCCTCCTCTATCCATCTGTAGGAGAGAAATCAAATAGTTTCCACTCCTTTATGTCTTTCTCTGTAGCAGAGAAGTCAAGGAGTTTCCATCCCTTTACACCTTTCTCTGTAGGAGAGAAACCATGGAATTTTCATCCCTACAGACCCTTCACGCCTTTATATGAAGTGACCACCTGTAGGGAAGAGTCTGGATGTCATTAGAATAATTAAATGCTAATATGGAGAGGCCAGGAAGATTCTACCCCATCACTCTGTGATCCTCACAGCCTTCTCTCTGCCCACTATGGTATTTCCTTCTTGCAG
Source organism: Entomyzon cyanotis (assembly GCA_024500445.1). Classification (NCBI taxonomy): domain Eukaryota; kingdom Metazoa; phylum Chordata; class Aves; order Passeriformes; family Meliphagidae; genus Entomyzon; species Entomyzon cyanotis. Next base: position 3,486,225 of record JAKEPQ010000773.1, on the reverse strand, counting down.
AGCCTCTTCCTTTAGGCTTCAAAATGTCCCCATTTCTCCCAGGTTTAGATCTACAGCTGGTTTATCTGACTGAGCTGGAGCTGGAGGGTCTGATAGCAGCTTCCCCCCTTGCCAAGACCCTGTGTGAGATCAAGGAAGCTTTGGTGAACCTGCAGCAACCCTCAGCCCTTGGTGATTCAGGTAATTCATGTTTTTCTTCACCATGTGCTGGTTCAGAGCAGGGAATAAAGCAGGAGTTAAAATAAGCAGCATTTCTTCTGAACTGAGCATTTTCCTCAAGCAGTTGCTGAATTTTTTAGGCTGTGACGTGCAGAGCTTGAAATTAATAACGGTGTGGGCTTGGTGTAATTATGGGAGGATCATTTGCATTAGTTTGAAATTCAGATACATTTAATTTCCAAAGGCCTGGCTCTGCCTGGATCCTGCAATCCCTGGCTGCAGGTCCTGCCCTGGGTTTTTCCTGTTAGATTTGGCTCTAGTGGTGCCACTTGGTGTCCACTGAATCCCCACTCTGCTTTTATTCTGAATTTTTCCACCAGACAGCAAACACCAAGCCAGCCTGGGGAGCTCAGCCCTCTTCTGACTGCAGCACTCCTGGGATGAAGCTCTGCTGCTGGAATCAGAGGAGCTGCACTGCTCAGAGCACTGAAGGGACAGGAGAAGGAGCATTCCATGTTCTGAGCTGTGAAATTAGCCACCAACTCACTTCCTGGAGGAGCTGGACTGATCCTTGGCCATGGATAAAGCTGGATTTTGGGAGAGGTGTTTTGGACAGAGCTGCTTTACCTGGAGTGTCAGAGCTGACAGATATCTAATTTAGGATGTATTTGGTCAAATACAAATCAGTATTGTGATCAGTAATCCATCTTCTTTTTGCTTAACCTTGAAATATTTTCCCATTTGTCTTGGATGATCAATAATTATCAATAATCTGTGGGCTGAAGAAGGAGGGTGAAGTCCTTGGTGTTACTAATTTTGTGGTTTTCATTGCATCAATAAAGCAATAAGCATTAGACCACAGGTGGCATAAGAGCCTCAATTTATCCATGTGTTCTGTACAGCCTTTCTGATTCTGATATGAAGGATATTTGTGAAGTTTTCCAGCACTTTACAGCCATACCCTCAAGCCTTGCCCAGCCCCTGTGCATGTTTTCAATGCACTCTGTAAGTTCTGCTGGCAAAGTTCTCTCCAAATGTCATTTTTCTGAGCAAAGATACACTGGAACTCTTCCTCCAGGGGTAGCTGCTGGTGTCCAGTGCTGTGGGAGCATGATTTTTAATTTTTTAATATCTTTTTCCCATTCTGCTCCTCTTGCCCTGCCTGCAGGAGAGAGAGCTGTGAGAAGGAATTGTTTCCATGGAAGAGGAGCAGAATCTCTTGCACAACACTGCTGATCTCCAGGGCAAGGGCAGCAACACAACACTTGCTGAATGTCAGCCAGCACAACCCCCTGGCAACCCCAAACAGATCTAGCCAACAGCAAAGCCAGTTCTCCTCTCACTGCAGCATTTCCTGCTTTGTTTCCATGGGAAGAGCTGGGTGATCCCAATCCTTCCTGACTCCCAGACACCAACCTGGCTTTGCTCCCTTGCCCTAACCCCAGTGGGTGTTCAGAGAGTGAGATTTGGGTGCCCAGGAGCTACACCAGGAGCTACAGCAGGAGCTGAGCTTTGCTTCCACTGGTGGATCCAGAGGAGCTGCAGGATTTTGCTGCTCCTTTAGTGGTTCCACATTTTACAAGGATTTTGCCGCTTCTGGTGGTTCTGCATTTTCCTTGCTCCCCAAAAACAAGAGGTTTGTTTCTCTTCCTCTGCTGTTTCACCCTGGGAGAATTTTGGGGCTTCCTGGGAATGGGAACGGGCAGGCAAACCCTGCAGAACCCCTGCAGGTCACTGGGATTGCCTGTTGGGGAATGTGGGAGGGAAATAAACCTATTATTGTTTTGTTTTTCAGGTTTTCAGCTGGTATGTTCATAACAGTCCTCCATGGAGGTAAGAATCTGTTGTGCTGTTTCCGATAGCCACAGGGAAAGCTGGTCCCCAGCAGGTGACAAAGTTCTCTCTGGGACTTGTGGCTCCAGAGCCTGTTTGTAAAAGGCAGGGTGGAAGACAGCTGTAAAAAAATGTCAAATTTTGATTGTAGCAGTATTTCCATGAGGAAATTGTTTTAAATCAAACCAAAGATGCATGTGTGGAATTTCGCTTGAAATTTCCTTTTTTTCCACCACTGTGCTTTTCTTAATTTCAGTTGTAAGTGGAAAAACTCAGAGTTTCAAAACATTTTAGGTCTTTTTTCTTTTTTTTTTTTTTTCTCCATAAACCCAAAGGACATCAATGTAAAGACAGAGATTTTCTCCTCACGCTCTGCTGACAGTTCTTGGAAAGAACAAATAAAAAGAGGAGTGGTGCAGCTCTTGGGTTCATTGCACCTGTGAGGTGTTTGCTGCTGACAGCTCATTTCCCAGTGCTCTCTGGAACCTCCTGGAAGTCCAGCAGTGACATTCCCTCGTGCCAGGAGAGTTCCCTGGGATTGCTGATGAGAGATCAGCTGCAGGGTCACCCAACCTGCCGTTTGGAGAGGTTTATTTTCAGTTTCTTCGGCTTGTGCTTCTCTCGACAGAAAATAAAAAAGCTGTTTTCAACACCAACTGCAAAGTTGAGCTTCTCCTGGAGAGCATCAGGCGCTGCTGTGGCTGTGAGGAGGGAGGTAGGGCTGGGGAGCTCTGCAATGAGCTGCTGCTGGTTTTGTCCTTCGGAGCTCTTGTCCAACCTCCCTGTGTTCCTGTTGCTTTTTGCTGGCCTTAGAATTACAAGCCAGACATGGTTAAAGGGATAAAAGGGTTTTATACCTCAGTATTTGAATCGGATCCTATGGCACACCAGCTTTGCAAGGTGGAAAACACCAAAAATGCACACATTCTATAATGCATATACAATTTTATACACCTTGCCAATTAGCATATCTGCCTAGGATCCCCCAATAAAAAGCTTAATAAATGGAATAATGTACCCCAGCTCTAAAGAATTCCCTCCCAAAATGAGGTTAGACCTTAGTTTACAAAATATGTTCCAGAGAGAAGGTTTCAACCAAGGTTGAACCACAAGATTTTGATAGCATGGAGCTTTTTGGCCTCTTACTGTGAATGTTTGGTCTTTCTGCCTAGCAGAACCCCAAAACTAAGTTAGAATATCAGAATAAAAAAATTACGATAATGTAGGTTAAGGGTACAGAGAAGATATAAAAGGGTATATAAAAATATATATTAAAGGGTATATATAAAGTATAAAATGGTATATAAAATAGAACAGGCAAAAATCATCAGGCATCAGTTCCTCCTCAGAGGCTGCCCCTGGTTTTTCTTTGTCTCTGATCCACTCAGGCTGAAAGATTTAAATGCTGCGAGAAGAAATAGCTCAATAAAAACACCAAATGAACTTGTCCATCTGAAGAAAATTCTGGATTTTGCAGATGAAATCGAGCTGGCAGATGAGCAGGGCCAGGTGAAGGATTTGCTGCAGCACCAGGAGCTCTTTGGGTCACAACTCCTGCAGGAGAGGCAGCGCTGTGTCCTCCTCAAAGTCACACGTAGGTCCATGTGCCAATCTCTGCACTCCAAACACTTCTATTTGCTTATAAAGAAATATTTCCTAATATATATATTATAATATATATTATATATGTATTATATATATATAATATATACATGTGTATATATATTATATATATTTTTATATGTATATATGTGTATATATATTTTATATATATGTATATATGTGTATATATATTTTTTAATATGTGTGTATGCGTATATTTATTTTTGTATGTGTGTATATTTATTTTTATGTGTGTGTATATGTGTGTATATATATTTTTTATATGTGTATATATATATATATTTTTATATGTGTGTATATGTGTATTTCCTAAATAAATAAATGCCGACACCAAGGGGGAGGCAGGAAATTAATAAAGAGGATTTGTGGCCTGGATTGGCAATTGGAGCCACTGAGCATCCTCAGCTCCACTCAGGAGCTGGTGAACACTTCCTGGAGGGAGAGCCAAATAGCAGAAATTGGGCTCTGAAATGAAGGCTGGGCTTGAAAATGCTCTGCTGGAAGTCAAGGCTGCCTCCACCCAGGGCAGGAATCTCCTGATGATCTCATTTCTTCCTCCAGGAAAATTTGGTTTGAGCATTTCTGCCTTTAATGCTGTGCTTTTCTCCCTCACAGGACAAGAAGGTTCCCAAGAAGCTGTTTTTACACCACTGCTGAAAAACCAGAGCATTGTCACTCCAAAATTCCTGGGTATGAGTCTGAAATCAATGTTTCTGTAATATTTTTCTCAACCATGAGAGGAGAAAACACCCTTTTAGTTCTTATCCTATTGGAAGAATAAAAGGCTGGAGTAAAGATATTTTTAATTTATAGCCAAAAGGAGAAATCTTCATTTCCAGCATTAAAAACTGACTAATGAAGAAAATGTTGTTTAATCTCCTGTCACTGAGTGAGAAGTCCTGGAGCTGTGGAGGACATGGTGTGAACCATGGAACCACGAAAATTACATTGGATTTTCTCTTCTCAGCTGCTTTTTCTCTCCTCCCTGCAGCTAAACTGGGGAAGTCAGAGGATTCCAAATTGTCACCAACCCGAGGGAAACCCAGAAAACATGGCAAGAAACCCAACTTGCTTTTGGAAGCTTCATCCACAGAAGGTGAGCTCCTGACCTGAGTGAGATCAGAAATTCCATTTTCTTTGTGTCCTCATCAGCTGCCTGTGAGGGTTTTGTGGTTCTGCCGCAGGTAAAAAGTTTTGTGGTTCTGCCGCAGGTAAAAAGAGTCAACCAGCACTGAGCAGCAAGAATAAAACCCTGGGATTGACCTCCAGAGAAACTGGGAATCACTGACAGTGCCAGAGGGAAGGAGCTGCTTGGAGCTGAATTTTGGAGGTTTGCTGGGTCATTCCCCGTTGATACACTGAATTTATGGGGCTGCTGGCAGAACCCTGGGATAGGCAATTCCTCAGTTTTGGGGTGATGACCCCACTGACCCAGACACAGCCCTGATCAATTCCCCTGATCCTCACAGACACAGAGCCAGGCTGGTGAATCACAGCCAGCTCATCTGTCACACAGTAGTTCTATTCCTGGCACTGTTCAATTGTTCACTTGACAAGTTCTCAGTGCTTTTATCTTGTATTTCACCAGCTTCTGTAATTCACTTTATAACTCCTGAGATAGCTCCTATCTTCATGGGATGGACCCTGGCCAACAGAGCTGTTGATTCATCAGTCCTGCTGGGCAACAATCACACTGGAACATCCACCACGATTACAAAAGTGTGTAAAACTGTGTGTAAAAATGCAAATCGCCTTGCAAAACCTAGAGATAAACCTTTCTTCCTCTAGGCTTCTCCTAAAAAAAAATAAAACAGGCTGTAAAATGTAATTATCAAGGGCATAACTTTTATCTCTACACCACCCAGGTGTTCATTGATCTCGGAAAAATCCACAGGTGATTTTTAAAGTCGCAGCACTTGGGCTTGTGCACATCTTTTGTTGCTGAAAATATATTGAATTAAACAAAAACATCTCCAAAATGTGTTTTTTAATTGTGGTACCCAAATAAGCAAAGGGCTGTTGGAATTTCCCAGCAAGATCCATGTGCTGGTGGTGATAGTGAGGATTCCCTGTGTTTATGTGAAAATGACAGGAAAACCTTGGAATTTTTTAGCTGTTGATGTCACAGGAAAGTGGGATCCATATTTTGTACAAGGAGAAGAAATTAAGCAGGCAAAATCTTTTGTAAATCAGGTTTCCAGCCCACTCATTAGAAGGGCAGGAAGAAAAACGAAATGAGGAAGGAGAAACTTGGTTTTCCTTTTTACCTTGTAGTGGTTGGGAGCATTAGACCCTGAAAAAGCGAGACCTGGCAATTCCACTTTTATCCACCACCAGCAACAGGCATCGATTCCCAATCTCCCCCTCACCCATCTGTCAGCCAGGGCGAGTTCTGACAAACCAAAACCCAAAAATACCACAAAGTCTGCTCTGTTCCCTGGCAGAAATCTGCAGAGCCACCCAGCAACCACCCTTCACCTGCCCTCCCAAACCCAACCTGCAGGAGCCACAAAAGCTGCCAATAAACCCAGCTCGTGGCCAGGCAAACACAGATAAGGTGGAGGAGAAGGTTTTCCAGCTCTTCCCGAGTTGCCCTGCAGAGCCCAGCGCTGATCAGTGCCAGTGGCGCCAGGGAGGAGCGAGCTGATAACGGGATGTGGTCAACAAGGAAACCAGAGGGGTGTGGGTGGGTCAAAGGCCTCCTGCAGCTCAGGTCAGGCCCTTCTGGGCAGCTGGGATTGTTTCCCAAAATCCTGGAGCAGCAAACTCTCCGGGATCCACGGTGTGAGGTGGAGGGCAGGAAGGCACAGCCCTCGATAAGCTGGATGTGCTCCCCGAAACCACCAGGAGATCCCAGGGAAAAGGGGCAGAAGTTGGGCGTTGGGGCTAAAAACAGACATGGCTCTCTCTCATTACGTGCTGCTGGCAAGTTGGGTTGACTCCACATGCATGAAATTTTGATATATTTTGCTCTGGATGAGGTCAGGACCTGCGGGGTTTATTTTGGTCCTGTCAGAGGAGGCAGAGTTAATTTTTCCTCCTGTTGCCAAAGGAGGGTTGCACGCTCAGTAAACAGTCCTTGACCTCTCTCCTGGGGAAATAATTTTAGGTTTAAGATGCAAATGTTATTTGATCCAGAGCAAGTCCATCAGCAAATGTCTCCCATCAATGATTTACCACCCCAAGGAGTTTTCCTGCAGTGTATTTACCTGTGTTTTGTAGGTCAGCAGTAACTAAGAACGAGGAAGACTTTGTAGTGTTATAAATCCTTTGCTTACCTTGGCTTCTCCACCTTCCCTGAGCAAACTGCACCTCCAAACCCCTTAGCTAAGCTCAGAAAGAAAATGTTCGTGCAGGGAATCACCTCTCTGGGGTTTTATTCTTCTGTGGCTTTTTTCCACTTCCTGACACATTTATTTAGGGTTTTTGCTTGGAATGTTCATGAAACACATTCACCTTTTGGACTGGGAGGGAATTCGAGGCTGGGTGGTGGAGATCCTGCTCTCAAGGAGGAATTCACCTTGTGGAGAGGTTTAATCTCAGCCACAAGCTATTCTTCAACCTCTCTGAGTGCTGTTGGGGGGGAAGGAAAGAACAGCCAAGAAAGCCCAGCTGTAGCTGGGAACTGGGAGATTGGTCTTGGGAACATTCTGTGTGCTCAGGAAGGAATGAACTTTCCTGCAAAGCAGCTCAGACCTGGCAGAATTATGGGATAATTCCAACCTGACCTGGCAGAGCTGCTGGGAGAGCCTTGGGAATTCAGGGTAAAATCCCTTTTGGCCACAATGAGAGCACTGATTCTGGCCAGGGCTGAGCTGCTCCCAGCTTGGCAAAGATTTAAAGCATGGAGAGCTCTCCATCTTTGCCAAATGACTGATCTGGACACCTGAAATGCAATAAAAATTGAACATCACTGTACTTCTGCCCTCACCCCAGGAGCTGGAAAGAGGGGAGCTGCTCCAGGGAGCTGCTGGCAAAGCTGTCCATGTTTGTGCTTTGGGAGCAGCTGGAAGTGGTGGGAAATTGGAGCTGAGGGGGTTTGGAGTGTTTGGAACGCTGGGCTCTGTCCACAGCTGGTTTTTAGGTGAATGGAGCCAGGTGAATGAGAGCATCACATCAGGCTGTGGCTGCAAAGCTGGCAGGATTTGGGAGAACACACAGTGTGTCCCTGCCAGCACATCCAGGGAATGTCCCTTTGTGGGACAGCATGGAAACTCTCAGAACTCATAAAAAATCTCTTTCTGAGCCTTTCCAGGTCACAGGCATCTTCTTTCTACACCAGGCAGCCACAGAGCCTTTTCCTGCTATAAAATCCCTGTCTGGACTTCAGTTATCATCTATTACAATCCCATAGGAAATGACATTTAGAGTGTACTTTGCCCTTCAGTCTCTCTTTTGGGGTGATTTTATTTGTGGGGGAAAAACAAAGCACTGCATGGGGGAAAAGATGGTTTTACTGAATAGAATTGGTTTGCTAGGGACAGTGAGGGTGATGGAAATGGTCAAATTAGATCCAAGGGAAGCTCCTAAATGGCTGAAATTTAGCAAATGGGAGCTTTAGACTGAAATAATCTAAAAGGCTGCCCCTGCACTGTCATTTTCAGGCATTTTCTTAGTGGTTTTTGGTTAAAGCAGAGACCTGACTCTCCTGCTCCTTGTGACCAGGGGAGTTTGCAAAAGCTTTTGCTGTCTCCAGGTTGTTTTCTGCAGGGTTTTGATGTGATCTCTGAGCCCAGCCTGCCACTGCTTTGACTCCTGCCCTGCTCAGCCTTTCCCTCATTTCTTGTCTCACACACTGAAATTCTCGCTTTTCTGTCAAAAAGGAGGAGGCTGCAGGGAAGCAGTGCTGCAGGCATCTTTAAAAATAGCACTCTGGGTGGTTTTCTTCCTCTTTCTGTCACATAACCAGTGCTTCTGCCTGGCTGCTCCCTCCTGCCAGCTCTCCCTGCAGGCAGGAGCAGAACTGTGCTCTGCAGAGCTGTGCTCAGAGAGATCTCAACTTTAACTCTCCCCATTCCCCACCTCTCTGCACCAGTTTTCCCCCCAGGAGAAGTGAGAGCAGCTTCTCGAGGCTGTTGGGCTTTCTGCTTTGGGGGAATTCCCTGCTGGGGATTTGACTGTTTCCTTACTCAACATATTCTGGGTTTTATTTTAATATTTAATGTAATTTAATTTATTTTTTTTTAATCAGAACTTCTGGTGCTGCTGAGCTGTTCCATCTGCTCCCAGCCCTCTGGACTCCTCCCTCTGTCCATCTTTCCCTCCATCCCCACAGCTGCCAGGACTCTGCTGAATGCATTTTGTACTTTATTTAGGATTCACCCATCAGGATTGCTGCTGTTGAGCTGCACACTCTGATTTACAAACCACTCAGAACACCAGGGAAATCACCGAGATTCTGGCTTTAAAAAATCACATTTTGGCTTTAAACCTGGATAGGTTTCATTTCAAATTTCTAATGATTTTTCCCTTTAAAAAATCCTGTCTGGTATAGAGGAGCAGCCTCACAGGTCTGGCCAGGGTAGGAATTTCTGCTTTAGCAGCAAGACTTGCCCAGAACAATGTGGTTTTTCCTGTACTTTCTCAGTTGCACAGCCCCAAAAGTTGTCTTTTTATCCAGTTTTACGAGAGTGGTGGCTGGAGAAGTATGGAGAATATGCAGAGCCTGGGTGGCTGAAGAAATCACAGCTTGGAAAAATAAATAATGCAACCACTTCCAATATTTTTATTGTCAAGATAGTTTAAGATTAGGGCATTTCTTGCCTGCTGGCAGCAGGTGACTGATAAAATACTTTTTATTTCATCCCCTTGAGCCTGGAATGGGATTGGGTTATTGATCTAACAGTGGGGTTTCACTATGATGTATAAAAGAGCCATTCAGAGAGCTTTTTGGGGTGAAATTTTGAGGGCCAGAAGCTCAGCAATGAGCTGAGCTGGGCTTGGAGCTGCAGGCCCTGCTATTTCTATCAAAACTGTTATAAAATCTCTGATTTTTTTGGTGTTATGGAAGGCCCAGCTCAGCTGGACAGAGCCCAGGTGTGGTACCTTGCAGAAGAGACAATTTAATGTCCAACCCCTTCCTTTGACAGAGAAATCTTATTATTTGTATATTTTTTAATCTTTTCTGCCTGTTTTGCACCTCACTATCCATCCCTTGTCCTGAAGGATATTTATTCCATTCCCCCTGGCAACAGAGAAAAGGGGAATTTTGTGTTACCATCTACCACATAATCAGTATTTTCTGATTTATCTTCTCCTTTATGGCTGTTGAGCCTTGCTGGTGCAAGAATTCTGATTTTTGGGCTTGCAGGCAGCTCCAGGGGTTTGTGTTCTTGCAGGGAATTAATCAGAATTAAGGCTGAACTTGCTGATTGCCCATCAGAGAGCTTTTGCTGCTCTTTGGAAATAGCTTTGGTGTTCTTCTCCTGGGAAGGTTTCTGTGTCTGGTGTAAAATTTTCAGTTCACCTGGACGTTTTAAGAGGATAAATACTGGAATAGATCTGTTCCAAAGGGTTTTTATTTAGGAAAACAAGTCACAGGAGCCTGTCAGAGGGAGGGGGTGGAACACACAGGTACCAAGTTGTGCTCCTAAATTCCCTCTCCAGGTACCTAAATATTTTTCAAGATCATTCTGTTTTTTCATTTAAAAAAGAAAAACACACCACCAAAAAAACCCACAAAAACAAAACAAAAACCCAATTATTTGTCTTGTTCACTCAGGGTTTTGGCTTGGAATTCTCATGAAACACAGAAGGAATCAGTCTTCTAAATTTTTTCAGAAAGAGTCATCACCTGCTGCAATCAATTTTCCAATTAAAGGCGCATTAGTTAAAAAAAAAAAATCCCAGTGGTGTTTAAGAGTAGATTGTTAAATAAAGAACGTAGCTCCAGACAGTTTAGGGGTTTTGCTGGGTCTTCTAGAAAAACAAAAAAAATTGTGTTTGTCCTAAAATTTGTATTGCTCTCCTGGGTATTCTCCTTGAAATTCCTAGCAGAACATTCCGAGGGTTTTTAGCAGCACCAAACCAGCTGAAGTTGATTCCAGCTGAGCTCCATTTCCTAAACAGCATTTCAGAAATGTGAGCATTCCACTGCTGCCAAACGAGCTTTGAAGATTGCATCTCCCAGGTCACAGCAGCTGCCTGTGCTGCTCTGGGGATTGGGGTGAATCAGGGAATCTGCTGGGTGCACAAGGGCTGGGGGTAAATATCTGGAATTTCTCTGTCCATTTAGATTTTATTCACAGCCTCATATTTTGTGCTTTCAGATGAAAACTCTCATTCCATCTTGGGAATTAATTTCTCATCGTGGAGTCGAAGGAGGCTGAGCTGTGCTCTGAGCAAGGCGTTGAGTGTCATTACAAATGCAAACCGTGCTGGGCTTGCTGCTGCCTGGAATTTGATGGGCTGGGCGATTATGGGGTGCCAGAAAATACCTGCTCCTGGGGAGGTCCTTCCTGCTGGTGGGTCTGGACCAGTTTGGCACTCGTTGTAAAATAATGTTTCGGGAAAAGTTCGTGAACTGACCTGGTGTAACAGGGCATGACTTGGGAGGAGGGGATTTCCCTCTGAGAAGGAAAAGCAGAAGAAATGAATGCAGAGTTGTCAGGGGATGGGGCTGGAGCAGCTCAGTGGGGTCTCTGAAAATCAGGATGCCCTTGGCTGGGTAATTCCAAAGAAATTTCTGACCAGGTGTGAAGGTCCCAACTAATCCTATTCTTCATGGAATGTTGTCTCCCTCCCCATGGTTTGCTGGTGTGAATTCACCTTGCTGCACTCTCAGAGAAGCGATTCCCTCAGGAATGGCCATCCCAGGAACCTCTGGAATTGCAGGAACAACTCCAGGCTGTGAGCTGGGTGTGACTCCCCAGCATCCCTGTGGCCATTTCTGTCCCCAGTGGGTGTTGGCAACAGCTGTCTGCAAATATTTGCAAGAATGGGAATTTCTGTGGTTCCTTCCTCTTCTGGCAGAGGTAAACAGGGCCAGGAGTGTCCTGGTGGCTGCCAAGGAGATTTCTTGCACTGGAGGTGGTGAATCAGAAAAGAGTTTTCACTGTATAATTTGGCTGCAATTTTTGTTTGAAAAGGTGACTCCTCCCTGGGAGTTCACAGCACTGAAGACACTCTCACTTTGTAGGAACACAAACCTTCACTGTATCCCTGTCGTCCTCACTGAAGGCTCAACATCACAAATTCTCTGAAGTTCTTAATCTCTTGGATTATATTCTGTGGTTAAAAATGTAATCCAGGGACATCCTGGTTTTCACTCATTTCCAGTGTGTTCCAAGGCTGATTTCCAGGGACGGGAATGTCCTGAAAAGTCTCCACACCACACTGAGATATCACACGTGGCTCTGCTGCTGCTGCCCACATCAGGCTGGGGTTTGATCCCAAGGGGAAATCCAGACTGGATTCCCAATCCATGGGAACCTCAGCACTTCCACAGCTCTGACAGGAGGCAGGAACTACTTTGTGTTCCCATCTTGCAGCTTGACTCACTCCGGGACAAATGGCTCAACAACTCTGACTCATTCCAAATCTGTGTGCTGGGAAGGAGAATCTCAAACCCCACTAACTCCAGGATAAAGTCTTGTTAAGCATAAATGTTTGAGGATCAAGACACAGACCCCATGACAGACCAACAGCACAATCCACCACCTTACACAGATTTTATGAGTACATTTTTGAGGATCAAGACACAGACCGCACGACAGACCAATTCACCACCTTACACAGATTTTACAGCTGCATTGCACAACAGTTTTGGCCCCAAATTCTCCCTTTCCCCTTTGCTCCAGAGGAACCCTTTGCCCTCAGCCAGCTCTCCCTTTCCTCTGGGTTTGCTCCTCACCAGACTGCAGGACTTGCCCGTGAAAGGGAGGTGAAAGGGGAAAGTGTTGGGATTTTTTTGGAGCTGGGAGGGGAGATGGTGAGAGCTGGTTCAGACTGGAGGGAACTGTGCAAGGAGCTGCTGTGCAGCAAAAGGAGGTGAAGGAAAGCTGGGAAGCTCCGGGTAATCAGCAGGGACATCAGACCTGCCCAGGCTGGCTGAGGCTGGAGCAAGAAAGAGTTTGGTGTTCAGGAGAGATTGCTCAGGTTATGAGGTGGGGAGTTAACTCTTGCTTTGCTTGCAGTGCAGGTGTAGCAGAAAATCCCACCCTGCTTGAAGCTGTATTAACTTTCAGTCCCAAATCTGCTTTTCTCCAGTGCACGTCTGAATAATAAATGATTGCTTCTTACCTGGCTGAGGGCAATGTGTGCCCCTGCTGAGGCTGCAGAGAATTCACAAGGAATTCACAAGAACTGAGAGGAGGAATTGCATTTTCTGTTTATTATTAAGCACAAGAGTATTTCTTATTATTTTTTTGTTCATACATTATTTCTCACCCTTCAAATGATGATAATAATTATAAAAATAGTAGTGAAAATAATAATAGTGATGGTGTGCATCTAGTAGTAAAAATCCCACCTAAGGCTGAAGGCTCTGCGTGAGGCTGAATGGAAAAGCCAGACATAAACCTGACCTGAAAAACAAATTATCTTCCTTCCCAGCTATCACGTAAGGAGCTTGCCAGCTCGGTTTTTCAGATTTCTGGATTAGAGTGTGCTTATTCTGCCCAGATTTGGAATTTAACTAAACCTGTCTAAGATTTCTGATCTGGGAGCCACCAGGGCACGGTGAGCATCTTCAACCTGCTCACAAATGGGAGGCAAAGCAGATTAAAGGGAATAAACACTGCAGCACTAAGTGTGAGAATTGGTTTGTGATACTGCTACTTAAAAACCCATTCTGGCACCAGGCAGAAGGTGCCTTTGTGTGTATTTGAGTTTGCAGCTGGGTTATTTCACCTTCTCTGCACTTTTCCTCGTGATTAACCCGAGCACTGCGATGCTGTCTGAGTTTATGGGGTTAAGAGGCTGTTCAGCTCCACATTCCCTTGCAGCAGGTCCCACTGGCCTGGGAGGTCCTGCTGCTGTTCCTGCCCTGCTCATGCAATGAATTACTGTCCTGGGCAGTAATTCCCAGCCCTGCTGGTTCCAACCAACCCCATGGGCAATCAGGGGATTCATTCTTCCCATGCCTCTGGTCTGTTTTCCTTTTGTAACCCTGCAAAGTTCCTCTGTGTCCATCCTCCTTTTGTAACACTGGAAAGTCTGTGAGGTTTAGAAACACCCAATCTGTCTCGAGGCGTTCACGGGCTCTGCCTTTGTGATAAATCATGTTGGGGTTGGGATTTCTTGTCTTTTCTGCTGCTTTGCAAGCCTCTGAGTTGGACTTTCTGCTCAGGCGTGGATGTGGCAAAACAGATTGCAAAGAACATTTTGTCGTCTCGGGGAGATGTTGGTGGGATTGAGTCACAAATTCTCTCAATTCTTCATTTTCAGAGATCTCAGGGTGCATTCAGAGCTCTCTCAGCCTCTGAGGAGAGCTGGGATAAAGGAACATTTGCAACACCAAAGAGCATTTGTTGGAAATCCTGGCAAAAAACAAAACTGACCCTACAGGTACAAACTATTTCAGAAGCATTTGCTGGGTTTGAGTTTTGCTCCAGATCAACAGCTCCCTTTTTATTATATATCTTATTTATATATATGTATATATATTTATGTATTTATATATTATATATTTTATTTTAATTTATTTTAGAATTTAATTTATTTTTACTAATCTTCTAAGTGGCTTCTTCCCCCCAAAAAAATGATTATAGATGTGGGAAGTGTGAGGCTGCAGTTCCTTCCCATCCCCCTTGCCCAGAGGAGACATGGAGACATCATTTAGCAGCTTCCAGTTGCCATGACAGGAGACAGAATTCCTTTGCTCTCCTCTCAGGAGCATCTGTGGATGTTAAAATGAATGAATCACATCCATCTTTTAAGTTTTCCTCTCAAAATTCCCTTTTTATTCCCCTGCTCTGCTGCTGAGGTTTTTTCCAGCTTGCTGGAATTTCTTCCTATTCCTTTATTTGACTCTTCTTCAAGCCCAGAGCAGCCAAAATTCCCTCTGGTGCTGCATTTCCCAGAGCCTGGATAGTCTGTGATATTTAAAAGGATCTTCCTAGAAATACAATGATGAACCCAGAATTATTTCTGCAGTGTTTGGCCTTGAAATCCTGGGAAATTCCTTTCCTGTGGCTCTGTGGTTTTGTCTTGCCATGCAGGAAAATCCTGAAAATCTGTAGATAGAACCTCTTGAGTATGGTTTTTGGGGGTTTTGTTTGTTTGTTTATTTTTCTTTGTTTTTATTTTGTTTTTTGGCTTTTGGTTGGGTTTTTTGTTATTTTTTTAAGTTTTGGCAGCCAAACCTGTTGGCTGTGGCTGCAGCCAGAGGTGCTGAGGTTTTATCCAGATAGCAACAGAACAAAACAGGGAGAGCCAAAAGCCTCCTGCTCTTCCCAGGGATGTGTTTACGAGGTGAAAACTGCCAGGAGTTAGAGCACAACGAGAGAAAGTCCTTTTTGTAAGAACTCTTTGTAGTCTTCAGCCAGTGGGAAAAATCAGATTTTGCAGAGCAGCCAGTGTGCTTTTAATCCTAGATAATTCCACGCAACCTCTCCAGGCATTTTTCCCAAGCTGTTTCAAAAAAATGCGTTTTGCTTTTGAAGCAAAATAATAATACTGAAGTAAAATAATATTCCACACGACCTTTCCAGGCATTTTTCCCAGGTTGTTTCAAAAAAGTACGTTTTGTTTTTGAAGCAAAATAATAATACCGAAGTGAAATAATAATATTGTGTTCTCTCCTGCTTCTGTGCAGCTCCCTCACCCTGAATTTCCTCTTTTCCTTTCCTCGTCCAGCCTCCATTTGAACAGCAATTTCGGGCAATCCGCAGGTGCTGGAAAGCAGGTTGTGCTGCAGCTGCTCCTCATATCTTCCCTGTCTTTGAACCAGGAGATAAAATCAATCCATGTTGGCTGCTGGTGAATACTGAGGTGTGAGATGAGCCACCTTGGCACCTCAGCCCGTGCTGCTGCTGCTGCTGAGCCGCAGGATTGCATCACCGCGATAACAGCGCGCTTATCTGGAATTATCTGGAATTATTATCTGGAGCCACCCGTTGTTTTCAGGCTCATTTTCCGCTCTCTTCCTCCTTCCTTGGGAATTCCTCTTCTTCGCGTGTCACTGATAGCTGGGATAATTGATATGGGAGTAATTAGTGCCCAGGCAGGCTGTGAGGTGAGCGGTTTTGGGGAAGGAAGGTCACGAAATTCAAAGTATCTCCTAGCAGGGATGGGTGTGGATTTTGGGAATAGCTTTGGATTGGAAACAACTCCTTCCCCTCCCTCAGCTCTTCCTTGGTTTCTCTCCTCGATAATCCCTCTTGATGTTTGCTGCAATATTCTGCCTCTGCTTCTGGGCTAAAACTTGTCTAGACTTGTATTTAAAAATGAAATATCAACATGGAATATTTATTTTTTTTTGCTTTAAGATTGGGAAAGCTTTTGGCAGAACAAGAAATGTTCCTACTGGCTCTTGCTAAAGTCACCTCATGCAAGACTTGGTTTTGAATAGGATTTTACCTGTACCTAACTAATCCTAAATACCTAATTAATCCTAAAACTAATGACTTTAATATCCATTTTGTCTTGAAGATTGTCACCTTTGGGAGGTGAGCACTGAATTTGGGATCTCGAAGGTGTTCAAATCCGCTGGTTTTAACCTTGATTTTCAAGACACCTTTGTCAGGATGGATCAGGTGTTTGGTCTGTTAATAGGGATATAAAAAGCAGAGTAAAAAAAACTCGTCTTTCCTCTGTGACCCTCTTCCACTCATTTCCTCTTAGTCTTTATAAAAATAATAAGACAGAAAACAGTTTTCTGGAAAAAAAAGTTTTATTATCAAATTATTCCTATACAGCACTTTCACCCTTGGCGAGGTAACACACAGCTATGCACTCACTTGGAATTCAGTTCTACGCGAACAAAAACCAGCAAATAACACCTTCAGTGCAAATGAATGCCTTGGATTGTGTGGGATTCCTGTCTTTTGTTTGTTTTCCTCTCAGAGTGCTCTCCAACTTCATCTTTGAACGAGGGGAAAATCGTAGCTGTTACAAAAATAGGTAGTATTTCAATTTCCAGGCTTTACAGTACAGTGGGAGGTAATTTCTCAGCCTCTAAAGTCCTTATTTCTTCATTCAATTCATGAAATCTCTTCACCCCAGCACGGGGTGAATCCACGCTTGATATTGCACAGGCAGGACTTGAAAGCAGCAGAGGCTGGGTCAGCTGGGGAAGGAGCTCTCCTGTGCCCAGGGCTGTCTCAATAATACATATTCTTGTCCCACCAGCCTGCAGGAGGAGAAGGGAGGGAATTTAAAACAACAAAAAAAAATTGGTTATTTTTTCCTCAAAAAGGAAAAGCGATCATTGGGGAAAATGGTTTGTTTTCGGCAGTCAGCTGTGGGTGGGAGTGGAAGGGTAGGATAAACCACATTTAATTAAAACAGGAATGTAACATTTAATTAGAAGAATGCACTCACTTCCTGGGTATCTCCTGATGAGCAGCTTGCGGATTTCGTCGTAGACCCAAATGAGGATGGCAAAAGGCACAGCCACAAACCAGTACTGGAACCTGCCATGGAACAGAAACATCCAGAACCAGCTCAGCTGCACCTCTGGGCTCTCTGGCTGTGCTGTTCAATGGCACTGAAACAAATCTGGCCTCTTCTTTTTCTTAATTAATCACTGGGATTGATGATGTGCATGTGAAGCCTCCCAGTCTTTAGTTAATGGATTAATTTATTCCAAGTCCTGCTCAGAAGGGAGTGTTGCCTGCTGGTATCACAGTAATAAATCACCTGACTGTGGTCTGTTTAAAATGAATGTTAAACGCTGTCTGTTGTCACCAAAGAAATATTTAAATGTTTGTTCTGCACAAGGTTTTTGGATCCTCTGTAGTAAATCTAGGAGAAGCCACGGAATAATGTGGAAATTCATGGAATTTCTGTGGAAATATTGTCCTTTTTGGCCAAGAACTAGTGATGAATAGAACAAATATTTAAAAATATTTATCCTGGAGTGGTGCTGCATGGGCTCCATGCTCCCATTGTGTGTCCAGATGAGGAGGGAAGGAGTGATGCCTTAGAATTTTAGCTTCTGTATTTTTCATGTATCTGTAATCCTGTAATTTTGAGTGTATAACTCTGGACTCCATACAGGTGCTAAGCTGCTGTTCTCTCATTTTTAGACAAAACAATTCTTCTCTAAGCTCAAACCTCAATGACACCTCATTGTCTCAGAGCCCAAGATGTGTAAACAGCAGTGAACTGGGGAGCAAACTTGGAGTAATTGACTTCATTAGCTGAAGCTGTAATTGGAGGATTAAACCTCGATATGCAAATGGACAAAACTAATAAAGGATGAAAAACTCATGACCTGCTGTCCATTTTGGGTATAGCCCTGGTTGGGCTGTGACTGCCCTGAATGCACCTGAAATCCTTCAATAAATATAACTGCTTTTTATTCTCTGAACTTATTCTAACCTCTGTTTTAGCTAAGCCCATCAGTCCCAGATGGCACAGGGGAAGCTCAGTGGCATCAGAACTCACCTGAGTGGAGTGAAGTTCAGGGCTGTGACATGTCCAAGGCCGTAGGTGAGGATCAGAGCAATTCCTATCTGGGAGAAAATCCCCACCCAGATGACTTTGTTCCTGCGGGAAAAGCAGAGAGGAAGAGTCAAACCCCTCAGTGCCTGCAGGAACCTCCTGAAATTCCCTATCATTCCATGAAATTCCCTGCAATTCCCTGCAATTCCCTGCATTTCCCTGCACGCAGGGGCTGGGCTGGGCAGCTCTGTATTGCATTCTGAGTTCTCCTGCCTCTCCTGGCAGCATTCCCAGCTCCAGTCCAGCTGCAGGAGACACCCAGGCTGAGTTGCTCAAGGCTCCTGTCGCTGGCAATGCTCAGGGTGACTCAGGTGTTAATGCAAGGAGGAAGCACACATAGGTGTAGCTGCAGATAAAGGATGGAAAACAAATTGCTCTGCTATCAGAAAGCCCAGAGTCAATGCCAGCTTTCCTGCTGGCCTCTGGCCCAGCTGAGATTTGGATATTTGGATAATTTGATATTGGAGCTCCCCTGGGACTGGAGGGCGCAGGGAGGTTTGCAGAGGGCGGCCAGCACTGTCCTGGGCAGTTTGGCCAGCTGCTATCTCCCTCCTCAGAGCTGGAGTTATCTCAGAGAAATCCAGACCTGCTATCTCTTGATAAGCACATAAAGCAGTGCAGAAAATAATCTGGGAGAGAAACTCCCATTTTTTTTAATAGTAAACATTTTAATGAATGGGGAGTTAGTTTTAAGCTGATTTTCAGAGCATTTTCAGTGCAACCAGCACAATGTCTTTAAAGAAAACCTCTATCCTGGAGTGGGAAAGGGGCTGAGGGGAGGTGTAATAAAATATTTGCCTGAGATTTGTGATTGCTTAAGGCCAGGCTTAATCTCTGTGCAAAGACTGAAAGTGAGAGGGGCAAATCCCTGAGCTCCTGGATGGAGCAGGAGGCTGACTTGAGCTGTGGGTTTAGATTAGATAGGAGAAAAGCCTTCCCCGTGAGGGAAATTCTTCCCAGCTGAGGTCCTGGGAAAGGAATTCCCAGAGAAGCTGTGGCTGCCCCTGGATCCCTGGCAGTGTCCAAGGCCAGGCTGGACAGGGCTTGGAGCAGCCTGGGATGGTGGAAGGTGTCCCTGCCATGGCAGAGGTGGAATGGGATGATTTTTAAGGTCCTTTCCCACCCAAACCATTGTGGGATTGTCTGCAAAACCCACCTGAAGAGGCCCTGCCGGAAAATGGAATTTCTGCGTGTTTTCCTGATGATCAGGTCAGCCACCTGCTGGATGGTGATGCTGACAAAGAAGGCAGTGTAGCCAGTCCACTGCAGGTATGTCCGCTGGTATTTGGTCTGTGAAGAAAACACCAAACACCAAAACGTGGTGAATCAGAGCCTCACATCTCCCCCAGGCCACTGCAAACCTTGCTGGGAGGCTTTATTTCAGTTCCCAAGGTGGGAAGGCAGAGTGACTCCAGATTTAGGCACAGAATGGTGCGATTTGGTTCCGTTTTAGCCCGCGAGTCACGAGGCTGCAGCACGAGCTGGGGGTGAGGGGTGTTTATTTGGATTTATGGATGCCTCCTGTGCCTTGTGATGCTGCAGGGTGAGGGAGGGGGAGGCTGCACAGGGCTTGGCTGAGGTGCTGCTCATTAGCAGGGCTGGCAGAGGGTGGCAATGATTGATTTGGAGGAGTTCAAACATTAAGTCCAGAGAGGAAGATACACCTCTGAGTGAGAACTTACAGAAAAATGAATGAAAGAGCAGAGGCTGAATGGAAGAGCTGCATGGCAGGGAGCTCTAAACAACCTCTCCCTAGGCAACATTGGATGAAAACTAAATTCTATTTGCATTTAAACCTCATTTGCATTCCCTACCCCTTTATTTCGGGCGAGAGCACAGAATTTTTAAGCAGCAGGTGGGCGAGAGACAGCACAGGGAGTTTTCAGGCTGCTTTACCCATTGCTGGCCGTAGGAATCCTCGAAGTCATTGATGGCATTGCTCTCCCAGTCGACTCTCACTCCCAGCAGGGTGGAAGGGAGGAATCCTTGCTCGGCATAGACGGTGAAATAGGTGACAAAGGCTCCCACTGACTGCATGATTCCTGCAAAAACAATTTATGGGGGCAGGAATGAGGAAAACCCCACATTAAGGAGCACTGGGGGATGTATAAAACATGCTAAAGCTGGTTTGAGAGATCTTGATGCATTAAATTTCTTGCCCTCTGTAGATAAAACATTATTTGACGGCTGAAGAAACAATTGCCCAAGAAGGTTTTTCGGAACCTCAGTAGTAAATCTAGGAGAAGCTATGGAATAATGTGGAAATAATGGCAATTATTAAATTGAAACATGCTAAAGGTGGTTTGAGAGATCTTGGTGCTCTAAATTTCTTGCCCTCTGTAGATAAAACATTGTTTTATCACCCAAGAAACAATTGCCCAAGAAGGATTTTGGATCTTCAGTAGTAAATCTAGAAGAAGGAATGGAATAACGTGGAAATAATGACAATTATGAAATTGAAATGTGCTAAAGATGGTTTGAGAGATCTTGGTGCTCTAAATTTCTTGTCCTCTGTAGATAAAACATTGTTTTATTGCTGAATAATGAGCAACAAGAGGCGCTTGGTGACTTTGCAGAGGAAGGAGCTGAGTTCCAACTCCCAATTTATTTTTAAAAAACGAATCAATCTGAGTCTGTGCTGCTTTGCTGACACAAGGCAGAGTTTGAGGTCCAACCTACCTATCTGCAGGTAGGAATACACAGCCAGCTGCTCGTTCACCAGTCTGTCTTTCCTCTTGTTCCGAGGCCTCCTGTTCATGATGTCACTCTCAGCTTTCTCGTATGCCAGTGCCACCGAGGGGATCTGTGACAGAAACAACCCATCAGGGCCTGGGGGAGCAGCTTTTGCCTGATTCTGGGGGTTTTTCAGCAATTTTCAGTTCCCAGGTGGTTCTGTTGGGTGCTGGCAGGGGATGGAGCAAAGGGGAGAAGGATCTCTGTGGATTCCTCTGAAGGTGGGAAGGGTTTGGTGGAAGTTTGGGATTTCCATAGATCTGGTGAACACTGGATGCTCTTTCAGATCCCTTGGGCTGGGCTGAATGGGATGTCAGGAAACTGCAGAAATCCCTCTGATCCCTCAATTAAAACCCACAGATCAGCTCCCTGCTGATTTTAGCCTGGATCAGATGTTTTCTTGTGCTTTCTGCTCCCCCTCTGCAGGTTGCTGTTGTTTTCCACTCTCCTTCCTCTCCACCTGGCTGCTTTTAATCCCCTTTTTCACTGCCTCACTCAGCTGTAGGGTAAAGCCACCAACCCCTCTGTTCTGGATGTCCCTTTGCCCCCATTCCCTCTCCCTGGACAGGAATTTCCAGCTGTAAATGGCTGTAAACTCACAATATCCGTGCCCAGGTCGATGAAGAGGATGGTGATGGTGCCAATGGGCATTGGGATGCTGGCAATGATGTAGATGAGGAAGGGGCAGAGCTCAGCAATGTTCTTAGTCAGGGTGTAGGCAATGGTTTTCTTCAGGTTGTCAAAGATCAGGCGGCCTGGGGGGAGAGAAAATACTTCTGTCAAAGGGAATTTTTATCTTTTTATTTTGTATTATTACTTTATGTATTTAGTTCCATATTTTATTTTTATGCTTTCCAGAAAAAAAAGAAATTTATCTAAATGAAGTGAAAACATTTACTGCTTATTTTTACTTTACCTCATATGTTTCCTCATGCATTTTGTAGTTTACTTTGTTGTTTTGCTTTGGTTTTGTTTTTTTTTTAAACAACCCTCCCTTAGAGCCTTCTGAAAACTCAAGTGTAATAAAACATTTCTTTCAGTGAGGAAGTCTGAGGGGAAAAGTCCCCTTCCACAAAAAAATCCCATTCTACAAAATGCTGTAGTTGTAATGGAAACCACAAGCTCTTCACAGTGGAAGAAGAGTGGGATGAGTGTTCCTGTCAGAGGAAGGTGAAGGTGATGTGTGAGAAAGTAATAGAGGGGAAAATGTGGAGAAAACAATTTATATCTTTGTGAGGCTTCAAACTGCACTGGAACGAGTCAGGAAGTGCTTTTATCTCAAGTTTGATCAAACAGAGACAGCAAAGCATTATTCTGTGTGAGAGAGGGAGAGGATTTCCTTACTCTCTGATTGTTGTGTGTAAATTGAATTAATTCCCAGCTTTCCCAAATATCAAATAACAAATGCAGAAAGAGAAGAGGGGAGGGAAGGATCAGGAGGCTCTGGCAGCTCAAAAAGGGGGAAAAAACTTTATCTTTACCTTCCTCCACTCCAGTGACAATGGAAGCAAAGTTGTCATCCAGCAGGACCATGTCGGCTGCGTTCTTGGCTGCATCAGAACCAGCAATCCCCATGGCAATCCCAATATCTGCTTTTTTAAGGGCAGGGGAGTCATTGACTCCATCTCCAGTCACGGCAACCACTGCTCCCTGGAACAAACAAAAGGATCCAGACGTGGGTTTGGGAGGAGAGGGTGAATCCTGCCATCATCAATATGTATTTCTAGCAGAAAAATTCTGATAGGGAGTACTGAATCCTCTTTGAACCCACATTAAACACAGGCAGGGACCAGGAGGGTGGTGGGTAGGGCTGGGAGAGCAACCTCAGAAATTTGTGTGGCTCCCTTTAGAGCAAAAACATGGAAAATTCAGGGATTTGATCCACTGCATCCTGAAGAGTGGACATAGATGCATTTCAAATGCAATTAATCTGATAGTTGGAATAGAAGGAGGATTAAAGATTTGGATATCTGCTGTATGGACATGATCCATCCCTGTGTGAGCAGAGCCAGCTTCACCCCTGACATCTGTGGGGGATTTGACCAGCACAACCTCTCTTCTCCTTTTTATTTTTTTTTTTTTTTGGGAAGTGCTACAGAGTCAGCCAGGTTCCAGCTGACCTGTAAATTATGTAAGTGTTGAGTTAGATCCCATTCTCATCCTATCCCAACAGCTCCTGGCCATCATCCCTCTTGTAATCCAAAAGATGGAAAACTTTGATTATCCAGCTCATCTTCTTTGTTATCTCCCTGTGAAACCAGCTTGAGGCTGTGCTCTAGCTGATGCAGAAGTTTGTGGCTCCATGCAAGGCAGGGTGTTCAGAGTGGGGGGAAAACTGATTAATAAAATGCTGAATTTCCTGTGCCTGGGGGGATTGAGCACAGTGTCACTACCTATAAATAATGCCATGTACTGAAGGGCTTATAAGCTCTAAGCACTAAACATAGCTGGAGCCTGGCTGGGGGAGGTTTGTTCCTTTTCATCCTCTCAAGAGCCAAATCTGCCCGCAGTGTGGGTGTCTGAGCAGTGCAGAACACGTTTACCCACCGTGCGCCTAGCAGAGACCATTCAAAAAATAAAATACACGTGAAATGGAAAGATTTTATCTCTGTTTTTTTTACTCTCCAGAGAGCACTCCAGGCTTAAACCCAGCGAGCTGATAGTGCTGATTGGGAGGCTTAGTGCTGGCAGAGCTACAAAAATAAAATAATATCTTGTACCACCTCTTCTCTGCACACTCCAGGCACAGCAGTAGCATGGATTCAATTCACAAAATCTACTTGGAAGATGTCAGTTTTGAGTGGAGAGTATTTTGATGGCATTTTTTCGTCTTTTACTGAGCTCTGTAAATGCCTTTTTTCTTTTTTTTGGGGGTTTTTTTTCTCCTTTCTGTACTGGCTGCCCTCCAGGCTGCTTTACATAATATTGCCCATGGATGGGACAAATTCTCCTTAAATCCTGCTTCCTGATTTACAGCCTTGGGAAGTAACACAGATAAGGCTTGGTGGTGCATAAATCATGCTGTGGCATTTCGTGGGCTTCATACCTCAGAGTCATAAATGGTTTAGGGTGGAAAAGACCTGTGAGTTCACCTGTTGAGCCACTAAACAATTCCACTCCCAAACATTCCTGTGGGCAGGAGGACATCGCTCTGAGCAGCCACAGGAGATAAGATGAGAGGATGTGGCAGCACCGTTGCTTTTATCTGTGTTTAAAGAATTCCCGAGGGAATTCTCCTTCCCAAACAGGGCACAGGAGCGCTTTGTGTGCAGCACAGCTGTGACAGGGACAAGCCAGACCCTGGCTGCAGCTCCAGACTCAGGGAAAAACTCATTTTGCCACCAGGAGTGTAGCAGGAATTTGAGCAGCTTGGACGGAGTCCAGGCAGTGTTTGTGGCAATCTGTTAGATAATGTTCTGGCACGGGGAAAAGAGTATAAACAGAGCTCGGGGAGCACTGGGAATTGGCTCCCAGCCTCTCAGCCCCGCGATCTGTGGGTGACCTTTGCCAGCCTCACCTGCCTCTGACAGCCCTCCACGATAATCAGCTTCTGCTGGGGTGAGGTTCGGGCGAAGACGATTTCGGAGTGGTTGCAGAGGATCTCATCCAGCTGCTCCAAGCTCATGTCCTTCAGCTCCATCCCGTTCACCACGGCTGCTGTGGCTTCCCTGCAGGAGGGCATTTCCAGGGGTGAATTTCCAGGTTGAAAGGGTAAAAATAGTGTGCTTGAATGTGGGTGCAAATGGACAGGGGGAAAGCAGTAAATGGAGGTAGTTGCAGAGGGGTTTGTTGTTAATCAGCAGGTGCTGCAGAATTCCAGAGTGGCTCAGAGTTACCTGGAGACTGAGAGGACTCATGGAAGCTTTAGAAAATGCATTTCAAAGAGGCTTCTCAGTGGGAGGGACAGAGGAAGACATGACTTCTGCAAAGAGCTTCCATCCTGCCCTTGTGATGTTATTTTTTCAGCATTTAAGGGGTGAAGGAGGAATTTGGGCTGATGGTCCAAATGAGGTCGTGTGATGCTGAATTTACTTTTTGTGTGCGTTTTGTCAAACGGGCAGCGACAGCGACTTCCACATGATCTGCAAAGTCTGACTTGCTAGATTTTCCTCGAGGGCAGTGAGGATGAAAACCACAGAGTGAGCACATTTCAGTGGAGATGCCACGAGGGCGGGAATGTGTCACAAAAAAAGCAGAAAGCAGAGGGGCTGGGGGATAAAATCAGGGAGAAAATCAGCGTGGAGAGAGCAGGGAAATGAAGGCTCAGGTGCTGCCCAGGCTCTGCTGGCTCTCACCTCCTGTTCACCTGCTCCACGGGGATGTTGAGGCGCTTGGCAATATCCTCCACGGTCTCACTGGTGGCCGAAATGATGCCCACGCTCTTGGCAATGGCCTTGGCCGTGATGGGATGGTCACCAGTGACCATAATGACCTGAGCAGGGACAAGTGAGTGACCAAGGGATAAGGCAGAGATAAGGGGAATGTCCATTGTTGCCGAGCAGGAAGCAGTTTGGGATCAGAGCAGTGCTGTGTACACAATAAAGGGAGATTATGGGCTGTAATTGCCCAGCTCTGACTGACATCTGGGCTCTGCCTCTCCTGATTGAGGCTGCTTTATCAGGGCTCTGAGGGAAGAACTCACAGGCAGCCAGATTAGAATAATGCAGAATAAAGGAGCCTTTATATAAGGATCTATATTAGGTATGTGCAGTGGGGAGGGTTTGTTAGAATATTGCATCTTAAAATGGATCCTCGTGACTGAGGTGTCCTGACAGATAAGGCACAGCCTTTCCTTGCTTTTCTTGAAGAGAAGTTGCCAGATTTGTCTTCAGGCTACAGAGAATTTCATCAGGGCTGGGGCTTGGGATTCATCTCCTCTGAGATCTGTAATACCAAATATGATTTTCCCCTGATTTACATAGATTTCACCTCTGCTTGGAGCTGAAAGTTTACTTGTGGGTCCCCTGGGAAAGAAATTAGGGAAATTAATACTTCAGGTTCGACTTGAATAGTTTTGAGATTAGTGATTCCTTTGAATAAATGTTCGTATCAGGTTCCCTGTGTCCTGCTGCCTTCTCTAGATTTTTTTCTCTCACCTTACTCTGTTTACAAACAAGTAATTCCAGCTGGTGTGGGTTCTATATTCTAAAAACTGATCTGATGAGAGAGTATCTGAGTTTTTGCAAATTTGGATTTCCAGTTTTAAAATTCTATACAGTTCCTATAGTCTGATTCCCACTTAAATTACAATGTTTTGCCTCTGGGGACTTTCTAAGCTACAATTACAGGATGGCATTAACTAACATTGAGATTTTTGGTAGTTGTGTTGGAAGAAAGATAATTAATGATGATGTGGTGGAAGATCTTCTATTTTAAATACCTAAAACAATTACAAGAAGCCTTTCAGCAGTGGAATCACCACGTTTTTCCCTGTCAAACCCCTACCTTGATCCCAGCGCTGCGGCACTTGGAGACGGCATCAGGCACTGTGGAACGAGGAGGGTCAATCATGGACAGGAGACCCACGAAGCACAGGTTGGAGGTGGGGAAGTTCATGGAATCTGTGTCGAACTGGAAGCTCTCTGGGAACTCGTTTTCAGGCAGGTACAAGTGGCAGAAACCTGAAGAGAGATTGAGGTTGATGGGAGATCGTGGGAGGAAGAGGAGAGCTTGATGGGATCATCAGGGTTTGCCCTTGTTTGCACAACTCCAGTGCACTGAACCATTTTTTCCAGGCATGCTGGATATGCCAAGGCTTTAAACCCTATTTCACAGATGTTATAGCTGGATTTTGCTCCATTTTCCCAGGCAGTCCCTGCAGCTGCACTCACCCAGCACTCTCTCTCCCATGCCCCCCAGCTCCATGTAGGCTGTCTGGAAAGCTTCTGCCTTCTCGCTGTCCAGGGGCTCTTCCTTGCCGTTGATCATGATGGTGCTGCACCTCTCCAAAATCCTCTCTGGGGCTCCTTTCATCACCAGCAGGAGGCGTTTGTCATGGGGGTTGTCAGTCTCATGGATGGAAAGCTGTGCCACAAACAGGAAATTAGTTGGGAGAGCTTAAATGGTCCTCATTTGTTTCTAGTTTTGCATGGAATTAATGTTCTTGGCCATTAGGATGTCATGTACTCCATCAAACGCACTGAAATGTATTCATTGCAACTTAAATTTCCATCAATGCACTGAAATACATTCATTATAACTTAAATTTCTTCTGTTGTTGAATTACCCTATTAAGGCTTCAGGGTCACCCATTGTCACATTAGCCCCAAGTGATAGAAACAATCAATCCAGCATGATTTAAAACAAAAAAGAAATGCACCTGGAATTTGTTGGTAGAGTTGAAAGGAATTTCAGCCACTTTCTTGTTCTGTGCTCTGATGCTCATCACGTCCCCCAGAATGACCTCAGAGAATTTCAGCAGAGCTGTTTCAGAGGCATCTCCAACCACAACCCTCTGCAGGCACAAAGGAAGAAATTTTAATATTTTTCCGGGACTTCTTGAATATAAAAATGTAGATTCCTCATGCAGCGTGTCATGGAATTGTGGAATTGCAAAAGTGCAGGTGCTTTGAGCTGATTTCTTCTTTTGTGCCCACTGTTATATTCAAGAAGTCCCAGAAAAATATTCAAATAGAAATTTGGGAGGTCTAGTTTGCTCTTGGAGTTGGAACTGAGCTCAGCAAAGAGAGAAAAAGAGCACTGGGAGCTGCAAAGCAGATTTGGGGTCACACTCAGGTCACTGCAGGTGAGCTGAGGGACAAACCCCAATTAATTTGAGGATGGCATTGATGAGGGAACAGCAGATTCGTTCTGGTAGCCCAGTGACTGGAATTTACTACCTTCAAGCAGTCATGTGGAAAGACATTAATTAAGGCATGTTTACCTCTGCTATATTAAATTAATAGTGCAGTAATTACTGTTCCTGCCACTGGTATTGCCTTTTTCCTGGCAGGCACAGCTGGGTTTGGACAATGCTCTCATCACAGGGATTTTTGGGGTTGTCCTGTTCAGGGCCAGGATTGGACTTTTGAATCTCTTCCAATTCAGGATATTCTGGGATTTTGTGAATTCATCCTCTTGGCTGTGTGGGTTTTTCCCCTCTTGTGTGAGTGAGCAGCAGCAAAACCTCTGTCAGTAGGAACTTAGAGGGCTGGCATGGTAAAATGAAATTGCTAAAGCCTAGCAGAGCAAATTGCTCTTCCAGAGGAAGGGAAATAAGCCGGTGTGAAGTCAGCAATACCTTCATGATGGGGAGGTTTTCCTGTCCTGGCCGGAATTCCGCCCGGTTGCAGAGAGTGACAATTTTGGATAACGCTGTCCACGTGGCAGAGCTTTGGTCAAAGGGCTGAGCTGGGAGGAGTAAAACACACATTGCATCCTTTAGCACAGTGCATGGCACAAGCAGGAGCTTAAGAGTGAAAAAGCAGAATTGGCTTATTTGCAGAAAAAAAAAAAAATTGACAGGTTCTTTTATGGAAAAATATTTTTATGTGAATTTACCTCCCTCAGTGTTGGCAGAGGAGTTTGGGTGATGTTTCTATGCTTAATTCCCTACTAAATGTACTCTTGGCAAAGGGTTCTGGAGTAGAACCTCCTCCAGATTTACATCTACGAGTGGAGTTCAAATATTAATCATACTTTTCACCTCTCTGCATGGCTACAAAGGCATTTCCACGTGCAGAAGGAAGATCTGTCTGATTTAGCCATCAAAATCCATTCCCAGCGGACATCCCAGCTTTGATCCAAGATCCTCCCTTTCCCACATCCCACATTTACTTGTCTGATCTTCACTGGTGTCGGCTGAGTAGATCTGGTTGTCAAACCAGAGGTGGGCAACAGTCATCCTGTTCTGGGTCAGAGTCCCTGTCTTGTCAGAGCAGATGATGGAGGTGGAGCCGAGGGTTTCCACAGCTTCCAGGTTCTTCACCAGGCAGTTCTTCTTGGCCATGCGCTTGGCTGTGAGGGACAGACTCACCTGGTGGGAGGAAAGGGGCCCTTTATTCATTTTGGGGTTTTTTAAGGCAATATTTTAAATTTTTTTTGCTTTTTTGTTAGCTTTTTTGTTGGCCGCATTGCATTATTCCCCCTTTTTTTAAAATTAGAATTGGAGTCTAATTTTGGAATAATTCTAAATTGGAATCTAGTTGGGTTGTAATTAGAACAAGTAGATTTGCTGCTGACAGGAACCTGATCTATATCATAATAATAATATAAAATTATAATAATAATATAATTTATTATTAAAAATAATAATATATATAGAAAAATAAAAATATAAATAAAATATCTTATCAGTCCAGAGGGTGTCTGAGATGGAAGGACCTGTGATGGGCAGGGAGCTGCAGGTCACCAACCTCACAAATCCTGCAATAATTCCCTTCATTCTCACCCTGGTTGTTTGCTGCTGGGGTTCTTGAGAGCCAGCAGTGCTCAGCAGGTGTTCTGCCTCTCAGCCAGGGAATTTAGTGGTGAATAGGTGGGAATAAGTGGAGTTTTCACGTGGCTTTCAGGGTACAATGTCCCTGCTTCCAAGTGGGAACAGGTTGTGGGGAAATGAGTCACATCATTGTGCTCAGCAGCACTTGGAGAGCCTCCTTCCAAACCAGATTGGAGACGAGTGACTCAGTCACTCCAGAATTCCCAAATGGAAGGGTTTATCCTTGGAATCAAAGCCTCCACCCCATTCAGACCCAACTCAGGGCAGAGCTGGAGCGGCAAGCAGCAAACCCAGCAGGACCTCACCGTCACGGTGGCCAGCAGCCCCTCCGGCACGTTCGCCACGATGATGCCGATGAGGAAGATGATGGAGTCGAGGATCTTGTAGCGCATGGAGACGGAGATGATGAAGAAGAGCACCCCGATGGAGACGGCCACTCCTGCCACCAGGTACACGAAGTGCTCGATCTCGATGGCGATGGGCGTTTTCTCGTTGCCCACGCCCGAGGCCAGCGAGGCGATGCGGCCGATGATGGTGCGGTCACCCGTGTTGATGACAATGCCCGTGGCAGTGCCTGCAGGGACACAAACTGTCACCTCCAGGGCACACAGACACCCCGAGGCAGCTGCAGCCTGGCAGTCCAACAGGCGGTGATGGAAAAACCACAATTGAAATCAATTCAGATTCAAATCAATTAATTGATTAGTGCAGCCATAACCACGCTGGGTGTTAGAACAAATGCTAACTGTGACCACCAAGGTAACACTTTATTTTAATCTGCTCAGAATGAAATTCATGAACAATTAAAGCTCTCTGAAGTTCCTTGAAGAATTGCTTAAATGAGTCAGCAGGACTAAGCAGCACCTATGCAGGTGCCTTTTTGGGGACCCTTCTCTCTGTACCCTGATAAATAACAGAGAACAAAATTGTTCAGTTCCCCTGAAGTCGCTGAATAGAGGTCAAAGACTAACTAGAAACAAAGATAACAGGAGGTAAGGCGTGCACAGAGGATGATGGATGTGGCTGGAGCCAGTGGAGGAACAGAGCAAGGGGATCCAGTGGGATTTCCATGCCCAATTTCAGGATCAGCTCACCTTCCACACAGGTGGTGGAGTAGAAGGCGATGTTCCTGGTCTCCAGGGGGTTCTCGTGGGTGAAGTCACAGGAGCGGGACTGTGGCTCTGACTCCCCTGTGAGTGAAGAATTGTCCACCTTTAATGAAACAGAGACAAGGCCATGTTAATTCAGCAGTGCACAGAGGTGTCCAGCCCAGGAGCTGAGGTGGCAGCTTATTTAATAGTCAGGGATATCCAAATCTCTCTGAGCTTCTGCCATCCCTGAAACAGCAGATTCCTCTGGGAATTCAGTTCAGCCAATGCTGTGGGTCTGCTGGTGGGATTTTCAGCAGCAGCCTGAAAAAACCCCACAGTTATGAGGATCCAAGCGCTCCAGAGGAAACTCTCAATCCTGTGTTGGTGCATCTGCCCTGTCCTGGCAAAGAGCAGGGCCAGAGCGTGGCCTGGATCTGATGGCTTTGGGTGTCCAGGGAGGGAGCTGTCAATCCTAGAGAAGCTCAGCACCCCATTAAGGCTTCTGCTCTCTGATTTCATCAATTATATCTAATCAAAGCTCCAATAACCCATATTGGCTGTGCAGGAATTCCTTCTATACAACAAACCCCTCCAAACTCTGTTTTCCCTTTCCCAGCCCTGCTCACCTTGCAGCCCTGGGTGAAGATGAGGCGAATGTCTGCAGGGATTCTGTCCCCACCCTTGATCTCCACGATGTCCCCAACCACCAGCTGGTCTGCTGGCAGCTCCTTCTTCTCGGCATCCCTGAGGACCAGAGCTTGCTGGAAGGCAGAAATGGGACAGAAATGAGCCTTGTGTCACCCTCTGAGCTGAGATCCTCCTGTCTGTTCTGAGATCCAGAGCAGGGTGAGGAAGAGGCACAGATTTGATATCCAACTGGACTGCTCAGGCTGGAATTTGGGGGGGATGTGAGAAGGGAAATGGCCTTGGGGATGGGGAAATGCCTTCCCACCATCAGGGCTGTGCAAAATGTGAAACCAGCACATTTCCCTGGTCATTTCCAGGTTTTAACTGGGAGCTGAGCTCTCCAATCCAGGGGTGGATGGAAAACAAGACTGTGCATCCTGCCATTCACAGATCCATAAAAACAACCACTGTAATGGTTTGGGATTCAGGATTTTGTTATCTGGGCTTGCTGGGCTTCCCTCATGCACCATTGGGGTGAATTTTGAGCTCAGCTGGAAGGTCTTGGTGGTTCTCACCTGTGGGATCATCTTGCTGAAGCTGGCCATGATGTTTGTGCTTTTGGCTTCTTGGTAATAAGCAAAGATGCCAGTGAGGATGACAACCAGAGCCAGGACTACTCCGAGGTAGAGCTGATCAATAAAAGACACAATCTGGTTAATTTAAAGCAAGTTTTCAGCAATTCCTCTGCTAGAATAAATCACAGTTCTGTTGCAGCAGGATTTTAAAATGAGGTGTTGGCCAGGTTAAAAGATAGGGTAAGAAAAGGACTTTCAAGTGCTGCCCTGCAAATGATCAATTAAATTTTTTGATAAAAATGTGTGTATAAAAAAGGTTTTTAATAGTGAATTTTTTAATCTATCAAAAATCCTTGTCTAACCTGACACAAACCCCAACAAATTAGAGTGTAACAAACAAAAAAATTATTTTTAAAATAGCAGAGCATAACTCAAAAGGGAATTAGTCAAAGACTTCAGTGCTGCTCTCAGAGTACTCAAGAGCTGTGATTATGCCCAGTGGTTATAAAACCTCCCCACAGCACTCTTTAAACAAGTGGTGTGTGAGGCATTTCTGAGCTTTTATCAGAAACCTTCAGCAGCAGAAGGAGAGAACAAGAGGCCTCCTTGTAGTTACTGAGTAACTGTGTAGTATTTCCAGCCCTCAGATCCTCACAGGTCAAACCCTGAGGTTACTCATGCACTCACGTTGTCGAAGGCTGAATCCACTCCCTGAGCCAGCTGAATGCCAAAGGAGATCCAGGAGAACCCAGCTCCGATCCAGAGCAGGATGGAGAAACCTCCGATCATCTGCTTGAGGAATTTCACGATTTCGGGGGTGGCTTTGGGGGGAGTGAGGGCGTTGGGACCATCCCGAGCCAAAATCTCTGCTGCTCTTGCACTCGAGAGACCCTGCAGAAGGAGGGGACACGTTTAGAATGAAATCATGGGAAAAGGGATTTTCACCTCAGCTCAGAACAAAATTCAGAGGTTGTTTGTGTCTCAAACGACCTGCAACTCCAATTTCCAACTGCTATGAATTATCTATTATGAAGAACCAGCTATTTCTTTCCTGGAGCACTGAATTTGGGGTCACATCCATCAGGAGTGTCCATTCTGTTGGTTGGCAATCAAACAAACCTGGACTAAGCGTTTGGAAAGGCAAGGAAAAAACTGACATTGGGTATTTTGCTGCTGTTTCTGCATTTCCACAAGGTGCTTGTAGCTCAGGGGGTTCTTGAAATTCTTGTCTGTGCTCTGGCCACGCTCAGTGCTTGGATAGTCAAATGTCAGGTGTCAAAGGGACTCAGGTGTGTCATTTCTCAAATCTAGATTTTCCTTCACAACCAGCTCGTCCCACGCAGTTTTTGCTAGAAATCGTTATGGTGAGAAATGAATTGTGGCAAAATCAAAACATCAGTTAAAAACTTTAGGAAAAATGAGCTCCTGAGGTCCCATTTTGCACAGGGATTTTGGATTTCAAAGCAGTAGCTCAGCCTTCTTCAGACTCGAGAGAAATTCCACTTTAAATCCAAGTCAGTGCACATTTCCTTGCTGGTTTAGGCTTTGCTGGGAACACCAATGCAGCTACACATATTTAATGATGAAATTGCTGCTCCTGGGAAGCTCTGGGGAGGCCAGAGGTGACTGATTGAGCTCCTTAACGATGCCCTGTGGACTTACTTTGTCAATGCTGGTGCCATACTTCTTCTCAAGCTCCGAGGTGCTGAGCCTGTGGTCATCCTGCATTCCGAGAGAGAGAGAGAGAGAGAGAGAATTACAGTGAGAAAAAAATTACAGTGAGAAAACTCATCAGACTGTTGAAGTTTTTATTTCCAGATCTGGAGAGTGCTCCAACTGCCTGCCACCATGGATGCAATTGTATGGCACCTCACTTTCATTAATCAGACAAACCTGCACATTGATGAGCAAAATATCTTCCACTGGAAAATGATAAGTTCTTTTTTTTTCTATTGATTTGCAGAGTGCTTTTGCAAATAGCTCCCTCCTCCAGCAAATCTGTCACCAGAACAGGATGGTGTGTTCATCCTGTGCTTCTCTGGGATAAATAATTCCTCTCAGGGCTCAGAATGTGTGTGACAACAACCTCTGCCCTCGATTGCCAGGGCAGGGAATGTGAAATTATCCTCCACGGCCTGGTGGAAAGAGGCAACAGGTGCTGAGCACAGTTAAAAAGGGTGTGGGAGAGGGAAATCTCAAAGCTCTTCTCCCTGGCCTGCAGTGACACCTCTGTGGTATCGCTGGCCTAATTATATCTTGTGCTGAACTGGGATTTAGAAGCCAAGAATTTGTGAGATCTCCCAATTGTTTTCTCAGGGTGATTCATGGGTACTTGGGTGAGTCAATTCCTGTCTGTGCTTTGGTTTCTCTTTGGAAACACTGAGTGAAGTCAAATCCCCTGGTGGCAAAGACAGCAGGGACTGAGAGATATGGACCTGCTGGGTGAATTGATCAGAGAATCGTGGGATCAGTCTCTGATTTTGGGGCTCTCTGAGCTCTGAAATGCCACCCAGGCTGTAAATAGCCTCTGCTGCGAGCTGCTCTCCCAGCAATCCCGAAAAGAGGTCAGTATAATTACCCTGATGTTTCAGATTGGGAAACTGGAATGTGTGGAGAGGAAGCAACATTTCCAAGAGCAGCCAGCAGGTCAGTGGTGAGGCAGGAGGAAAAACACCGATTTCTTGAAGGTCAGAGCAGTTGGTTTGGGTAAACCCCCAATTTTAATTGGGTAAAATCCCAATTAAAGCTGGGAAATGCTAGAATCTCTGGAGCACAATTGGTTCTGCCTTTCCCTCAGACTCCTGGCTGGCTGTGCAGGTTGTCAGGAAATACAGATGGCAGTGATTCCATCTGGGGAATGATTGACTCCTTTTTTGGGCAGATAATGTTCTGTACCACTGGTGGCTTAATTAGATCAGAATTGCTCTCCCATTTTAGGTGTTCATCTTGCACAGCATCTTCCTGGGGAAAATCCTCCCCTGTGCTGGATTTTCAGAGCAGGGCATCGCAATTCCCTGGATTTCATGGGATGTGGAATGGAAGCTCAGCAGCACTCACCAGGTCCAGCTCTTTCTTGAGCTCTTCTGCCTTCTTCTTTTTTTTCTTGTTGCCTTTTAGGTCGTTGTGCTTCTCCTCCTCATCCTCGATCTCTGGTTTTCGCAGATCTTTTGTCCCGTAGATCTCAACCGAGTAAACATCGGACTTTTTCTGCAAAAGACCACCAAAGAAAGTCAAACTCTGACAGATCTACTGTTTTTTAGGCAACCTACAAATTGCTCCGTTCCCTTTCCCCTGGCTGTCAAGGTGTTTTTTCCTGCCTGATCCTGAGATCAGTCCAGGTTGTGTTGCTGGGATTGTGGTCAGGACATCATCAGATGGAAATCACAGAGATTCCTTTAGGGATGTGCAATAATTCCAGCAGTTTGTGATCCAACACCAAATGTAGGAAAATACTGCCCAGGACCTCAGCATTGCTAGTGAAAATTATTAATTTATTTTTCAGCTCCAAGAAGAGATCAGAGGAAAAGCAAAAAAATTGTAAAAGGGAGGGGAAAATTATCCATTGAGAACTTGCTTGTTCCTGGAGCTTTCCAGGTCCATAATGACAAGATTAACTTTTTCTAGCTAAAATTAACATTTACAAATTTCTATTTGCACTCCACGAAAGGCAGGACTGGAGGCAAACACCAGACTGGTAGCCAAGGAGGAGCTGCTGTGTTTCTGCTCACACAGAGCTCAGACCCAGCAGGGATTTAGCCAACAACTCCCTTATTTTTGCCTACAGAATATCAGGCACAAGGAGCTGTTGACCCAGGGAGGCTGCTGGACCTCAGGGAATGTTTTGCTTCCCGAGATAACTTGGGGGTTGTGCTGTTTCCAAACCCTCAGATAACTCTGGAGTGCAAACTTCCCTTCCTGCATAATCATAACGTTCCAGCTCCCAATTATCCTGGAAACCACATTGGCTGACCTCATTTGGGAGGCTTCCTTGTGGATTAAAGCCCAGAGGTTTGGGAGAGCCCCCTGGATGTCCCCTGGAGGGACAGCAGAGCACCAAGGGGCTCCTTGGAGATCCCACAGCAATGAGGAGTAGAGATCCCCATGGCTTACAGGGAGATCAAATAATGGAAACAGCAAGAAAAAACCAATAATCATTGGGATATCTTATTATTTAACCCTGGCAGAACTGGCACCTTATCCTCAGCTGATGCAAATATAAATTTGTAAGTGCTCATTTTAAATAGAAAAAGTCAATCTTGTAGTTATGGACCTGAAAATCTCCTATTCCTATTCCTATTCCTATTCCTATTCCTATTCCTATTCCTATTCCTATTCCTACTTCTACTCCTATTCCTATTCCTATTCCTATTCCTATTCCTATTCCTATTCCAAACTCTGTTTGGTTTGGTGCTGCCCATCCCAGAGACAGGGCATGCCTCTGTTGTTTTAATTTTTCTTCTGCCATGCTGAAGATTCACAATCTGTTTTATCTATTGGGTTTTTTTCCTCACCTTCCTCCTCCTCCTCTTCCTCCTCCTCCTCCTCCTCCTCTCTTTAACTCTGCCACCCAAAAATCTGCTCAGCTTTTTAAATCCCTATAAAGGAGAGAAACCAGGAGAGAAAGGCAACAGCTCTCTACTGGGAGAACTTAGCAGATGGAGGAGAAAACTAAAGAAAATTGATGAAGTTAGTAAAATCTTTTGCTCGCTTGCAAGCGTGACCTATGTTAACCTTTAGCCTTCAGAGTTTCAAAAAATCTCAGATTTTGCCTCAGATTTTTGGCTCAGCCAGTCCAAGAATTCTTCCCAATCCAAACTACCACCTGGTATTAATTCAGTTCTCCACTTAGCCTGTATTTATAGCATAGATTTACCAAATTAAACTTCAGAAGAAAACACGAGGTGCAGTTCCTTGAGCTCTGTACCCACCTTGACCATCTTGGTGAACTTATTTCTTTCCTGATGGAGGGGAACAGCCAAGCCACAGCCTCTGGATGGAAACCCCAAATTCTCCGGATGGAAACCCCAAATTTTCCGGATGGAAACCCCAAATTCTCCGGACGAAAACCCCAAATTCTCCGGATGACAAGCCCAAGCCCGGCTGGGGTCTGTGGTGGCTCAGAGCTGTCCTGCAGTCCCCAAGCTCCCCGAGGTGGTGTCTCCCTGTCCCGTGGCCAGCAGGGGTTAGCTGGAATTCTGCTCCCACCTCGGCATCCTCCAGGCAGGACGAGCTCCCTGTCCCAAGCCTGTGGAGAACGAGCCCTGCTGGCTGCTGCTTTATAAATCAGCATCTCTGCTGCCACTCCACCCCTCCCCTTGCAGGGCCAGCCCAGCTTCTGTTTCACCTGGAGTAGGTGGAAAAATACCACAGTAATGGGCATGTGGGTTTCAGGTCAGATAGGTTCTAATTATTCCTTTGTAGTGTTTGCTCACAAGTAGGGAACAGGTGGATTATTCATCTTGCTGGGAGCCAGGAGTTTCCTCCGGAGCTTTTCCAGCTCCAGATCTCCTCGGGATCCCACTGGGCTGAAGGAGAGCTCTGCAGGTTCTGCCTCACCTGCCCAGGTGATGTCCTCTGGGCCTGAGGTCCCTCAAAGTCACATTTCTGCCCCATTTCGGTGCCAGCAGGGATTTCATGCTCTTTGGAGCTTCGTGGTTTGGACTTCACTCTCAGTCCTTGCCTTGCATTTTGTGTGTTTTTCACCTTCATGCTGAGCTGGGAGAAATGCACTTCCTGGTGGTTTTTCTTACCTGAACAGCTCTTTGGTAGTCTGGCACCAGTTAACAGCTCCCAGACAGGAGTGATAATGAGATTTGTGACACTTGTGGTACCTGGCTTGTCTCATCACTTGGGAGCAAAGCTGATTTCACTTCTGAGACTGAGCTGATGGAAAGCTGAGTGAAACATGGGGAATGATTTTCTGCTGTTTAACATTATTTGGGGAAAGACTTGCCTTTCGTTCATCTGACCTTGCTGGCCAACAACTCAGCAGCTGGTCTTTAATATTCTATAATCTGTATTCTTTAATATGATATATATGATATTATATATATTCTTTGACACTATATAATCCATAAACTTTAATTTAATATATATTCTTTAACACTATATAACCCATAAACTTTAAATCCCTTTGAGATACTGTGTGGTGCCACCAGTAAGTGACTCAAGCTGTGGTCAGAGATCTGATGTATTAATGGAGATAACTGACTTTATCAAATCACAGGTAGAAGCTCTTATCGGAGGGGAAAATCCAAGTGACATCATGTGTTACCTCAACAGGAGCAAGAATAATTTATATTCCAATCGAGTTTCCAGGAATTTGAGTCTCAGCCCTCCTCGAGCTGTTCCCACTTGGCAGTTTGTGTGTGTTGGTCTTTTTCCATGGCATTTTTCAACCCCGGAATGTTGCGCAAGGTGCAGGAGTAGCCTGGAAAGGTTTCATGCTCCATTCCTGCTGCTTGGTGTACTCACAGCTGGGGTTTGTCTTGGAATTTCTTATTTTTCCTACGTCCCTGAGTGCTGGAGGTTTCACAGTGTGAGCCAGAGCAGGGATGTGTTGGCTGTACCCAGAGAATCTGTGTTTTGGGATTTCCAGCACTGCGATCCTCCTCTGTTCTGGGAAAGATCCAGAGCAGGGTGAGGAAGAGGCACAGATTTGATATACAGCTGGAATGCTCAGGCTGGAATTTGGGGGATGTGAGAAGGGAAATGGCCTTGGGGATGGGGAAATGCATTCCCACCATCAGGGCTGTGCAAAATGTGAAACCAGCACGTTTCCCTGGTCATTTCCAGGTTTTAACTGGGAGCTGAGCTCTCCAATCCAGGGGTGAATAGAAAACAAGACTGTGCATCCTGCCATTCACAGATCCATAAAAACAACCACTGTGTACTTTTCAGTAATGATTTGTCATTCAGGACGTTTATCTGGGTCATTTGGGCATGTTTTTCCATTTGCCTTCTATAAATCACGGTGGCTTTTGCCTGGGGACGAATGTTAGAGATGCAAATGAGGGAAGTGTTTGGCAACCAAGCACCCGGTAACCCTGCTCCGCGGGGAATATTTACTGACACATCTGTCTGCCCAGGGATGTGCTTCGTGCCCAGGAACTGAGCTGGGAAAGTCTCTGCAGACGATTAATTCGGTGTTTGCACAGGATGGAGTTGGTTTTGCTGCTGACCAACCACCCATGGCAAGCTGAAAGGGTAAATTTGATGTTAAAACCCCATGGCTAAAATTCCATTCAGCTTGTCAGCTGAGGGGCTGTAGGGCATCTTTACAAAATGAGGATGAGAAGTGCTGTAAAAAGATAAATCTCTTCTTTTTCATGGACCAGCATCAGGCGGTTGGACAGCTGGAATCATCCTTAGTCACTGGAGTCACTTGTCACTGACAAAAATCTGTGTTTTGTCATTGATTCTGCAGAAAAGGTCCCAGAAACAGAGCCCAGATGTGAACCCGAGCTGCAGTTTTGGGCAAGAGCTGCTGCACAGCCAAATCCTGCCCTGTGCCATGGCCTGGCAAGACGTGGCATGTCCTGAGAGGAACACACCTGAGCGCTGGCACTGTCACGTGTGCTCTTTGTGTCACAAGAGCCACAGCTGGGCCAGCTGAGAGGGGAAAATGAGTTAGAACGGTGCTGCTTTCTGAGTGTCAGGCTAGAAAATATAATGTGGGCCTTCTGAGTTATTCTGTCTCATTTTTTCACCGGAATTAAGACCTTTTTTGATCCTATTTAACTCCCATGTCCAAATGCCAGCCTGGGAAAAGACAGCCAGGAGAAGGGTTTGATGTTATTCAGTACAGGGAGGTCACATCCCTTAACCCGCTGTGGTTGATCCCAGCGTTCTGATTGTCAAATTCCTTCAGGTTTGGAAGTAGAAGTGTGAATGTTTGTGAAGGATTTTGGAGTAAGCCAGAATGCAATGGCTTTGCCTGGTGGACTCTGCTGTGTTATTTACATTGGATGTGTTATTTACATGTCTTTGATGACGTAGGACAAGCACTAGCAGTGGAAGGACCTGAAGCCGCAGAGAGGGCGGCAAATCGATGCCCAAATCTGCTAAAATTTGTTTAAATTTGCCCAAATTTAAATTTTCGCAGCGGTGGTGGGCGCTGGCTGCACTTCCGATGAACGGCCGGCAGAGGGCGCACGGCGCTCTGCGCTCAGCCATTGCCAAGGTAATTCCTGAAAAATTCCTTAAATTCCACAGAAATGAACTCCTGTCTGCCTTGGTGTCCCAGAGCACCCCTGTCACCTCCTCATCAGGCTGTCCCGGCACAGGAGGGACCAGGAGCTGCTGGGGAGAGCCCAGAGGAGGCTCCAGGATGATCAGAGGGATGGAGCAGCTGTGCTGGGAGGAAAGGCTGGGAAAATTGGGATTATTCAGCCTTGCTGGAGGAGAGACCAGGGGTGACCTAATTGAGCCCAAAAGGGAATTTCTACAGTGGTCTGGAGTGACAGGACAGGGAGGAGAGTCTTCAAACTGAGAGAAGATTTAGATGGGATATTGGGAAGGAATTCCTCCCTGTGAGGGTGGGGAGGGCTGGGATGGAATTCCCAGAGAAGCTGTGGCTGCCCCTGGATCCCTGGAAGAGTCCAAGGCCAGGCTGGACAGGGCTTGGAGCAACCTGGGATAGTGGAAGATGTCCCTGCCATGGCAGGAGTGGCACTGGTTGGGTTTAAATTCCAACCCAAACCATCCTGGGCTTCTGTGATTCTACAGAGAAATTGTTTGCTTGGTTTTGTTTGGGGTTTGTTTGTTTTTTTCCTCCTTCAAGGCCAAAGGTAAACCAGAACCTGAGCTCTCCAGAGGCAGAGGAGAGGAAGGGCTGAGGATTTATTCTGGGTTTGAGCATTTATTCTGGATCTGAGCATTTATTCTGGGTCTGTTCCCCAGCAGGGAAGTTTTGAGGATTCCTCATTTCTTCACTCAGCAGAGAGCAGAAACTCCCCTTCCCTCCGTGCCAAGTGCTAAATCTCACCTGTTATTCTTCTTTATTTAACCCAGAGATGTTCAACCGTAATCCACAGGCCACAAATGATGAGCCAAGCACCTCTCAAAACCTCCCAGGAGCCAAATGAAGACAAAGCTTAGGAGGTATTTGGGCAGTGGGAATTTAGGCATTGCCTGGAAATCACCCCTTGTCTGAGCATTCACCTCCCGTGGGGGAATTGCACATTCTGCTTTCTGTGCTGCTCGTGGAGCTCCTGAAAACCCAAATTTCTGGGCTTTTCCCCCTTTAATTTTTCCTTTCTCGCTGATCAAAGGTGAGCAGGAGATGCTGAGGAGCAAAGGGGTTAATTCCCAGCTTTCAGATGGCATTTTAAATGCTGAGCTGTGCTATAACCTCATTATAGAGGCCATGATGACTCGGTGTCCCCACAGACCTGGCAGTGCCACCGCAGCTTTAGGTCATTCCAGGGCAAAGGTTTGATTTTTCCAGAAGGATTTGGATTTTTCCTCAGCCTTTTGAAGCTGCTGCACTGCTGAGGTGAGCTCTGAATACCCACCAAGAGATGACACAGATGGAATTTGTCATTTCACATCTATATATTTCAATATGTCCTTTATTTCTTCCCGTGTCCTGGTTAATCCTGGGGAAAGTGATTGGTCTCTTCATTTCTAGTCCTGTTTGCTGAGGGTTTTTTTGATTTCTACAATGATATTGGTCATTTTTTAATGTGGAAAGCTGCTCATTCCAAGCATTTTCATGTGGACCATCAAAAAGCCATGGCTGTCTTTAATTTATATATATCAGGGGGTGCTGAGCTCACTGCTGCCTGTCCAAAAAAAAGCTCAAAAATCAGAATTTTCACATTTCTTGTTAAAGGGGATATTATTGAGAATCAATTTTCTGTTGACATTTTCTGTCTGTGAGGAAGAAAACAAGTCACAAGCAAGTTACAGCATCCAGGGCTGTTTTACTCTTCTTAATATTTTATCTTCCTGCTTCCTCGTGCTCCTAAATATGAACCATTACTGGGTTCGTATTGGTTTAGAAGTCAGTGAGAAAAATTGATCTTCCTCTTGGTAACTTCCTGGGGCTCTCAGGAACAGTCAGGGCTGGAAATTGGTGCAAAATCACAGCATAGCTTCTTTCTTTAAATGTGGTTTTAAATGATATTTCAAATATTAAAGGATTAAATTTAAATGATATTTCTTTAAATGATATTTCAAATATTTCATGATTTATAGGAGTTTGTAAATTCCAGCCTTCCTTTCAAACCTCTGCTGTCTTGCTGCTTTGGTAAAAAAAAAAAAATATATTTTTCCCTTTCAAAATGTTATCAGATGAGCAGGATAAGGAGCTCACAGAGCCAGCCTGTGGTTTGCAGTCAGAATCTGCTCCTCCAGAACACACCCAGCCTCATTCCTGATGGACACCGCAGGATTCTTCGGGATGGAATCAGGAAAACGGGGTGCTTAACAGAGGGATGTGAGTTTTGGCTCCCGTGCTGCTCAGTCTGGACACACAGGAAGAGGAATTGGGGTTCTGCAGGGCGTGTTGACCCCAAAGCACCTCTGCAGGCGCAGGGGAGGAAGTGGGCAGGCTTGTAAAACTGCTGGAAGGTGTGATGTGTCCTCAGCGAGCACAGCAGCACGGAATCCTGGCATGCTTTGGGTCACAGGGACCTTAAACCTCATCCCATTGCAGCTCTGCCAAGCAGGGAAATCTCCCACTGTCCCAGGCTGCTCCAAGTCCTGTGGTTCTGTCCAGAATCAGCCACGTGTAATCAGCAAAGGTTTCCTTTTAAATCCCCTGGAAGAGTCTGATGCTTTAGGATTTTAGCTTCTCTATTTTCCATGTATCTGTAATCCTGTAATTTTTAGTGTATAACTCTGGGCTCCATACAGGTGCTAAGCTGCTGTTCTCTCATTTTTAGACAAAACAATTCCTCTCTAAGCTCAAACCTCAAGGACACCTCACTGTCTCAGAGCCCAAGATATGGAAACAGCAGTGAATTGGGGAGCAAACTTGGAGTAATTGACTTCATTAGCTGAAGCTGTAATTGGAGGATTAAACCTCAATATGCAAAAGACAGAACTTATAAAATATGAAAAACTCATGACCTGCTGTGCATTTTGGGTGTAGCCTCTCCAGTAGGCTCTGTCTGCCCTAAATGCACCTTGAAGACCCTTTAATAAATTTATCTGCTTTTTATTCCCTTAACTTTGTCTATCCTCTGTTTTAGGTAAGCCTATCAAGGCAGCAAATCACATCCATTATTTACCAAAATCACTTTGACTGGACAAGAATTATTTCCCCAATTTCACATGGAACCAAACTGAGCGTTATTTGGCAAAGACCTGCTTGGAAACTTTGGGTTCTGTGGCTTTTCGGGGGTTGTTTTTGTGATGAAAAGCAGGTCATGGCAGCAATGTCACTGCACCAATAACTGACCAACTGCCACAGCAGCACTGGATGGGGACTGGCAGGATAATTCCCCTTGGAAGGTGGCTGAGGTGCCACAGCCAGATGTTTCCAGCTGGATGACCTGGGAAGGGATTAAACCTGACTCAGGTGGATGTGGGTCACCCCAGCACCATCCCTGTCCACCCTGCGCTGTCCTGCTGTGTCACCCTGAGCTGGGCTGGCTGAGCTTGGCACTTTGGGAGGGCACAGGAGCCTGGGGGTTCAGCTGGTGATGCCTTGGGATTTTAGCTTCTGTATTTTTCGTGTATCTGTAATTTTTAGTGTATAACTCTGGGCTCCATACAGGTGCTAAGCTGCTGTTCTCTCATTTTTAGACAAAACAATTCCTCTCTAAGCTCAAACCTCAAGGACACCTCACTGTCTCAGAGCCCAAGATGTGTAAACAGCAGTGAATTGGGGAGCAAACTTGGAGTAATTGACTTCATTAGCTGAAGCTGTAATTGGAGGATTAAACCTCAATATGCAAATGGACAGAACTTATAAAATATGAAAAACTCATGACCTGCTGTCCATTTTGGGTGTAGCCCTGGGTAGGCTGTGAGTGCCCTGAATGCACCTGAAAGCCCTCAATAAATTTATCTTCTTTTTATTCTCTGAACTTTGTCTAACCTCTGTTTTAGCTAAGCCCATCAGGCATCACTGGGGTGCCAAAATCCTGGCTTTACAGCTCACAGCAGCTGCTGGCACAGGCAGGCAGGAGCTTTGGGCACAGCCTGCAAGGGGCTGGGGTGGCACAGGGGTGGCACAGGGGTGGCACAGGGGTGGCACAGGAGTGGCTTGTGGCTCACAGGAGTTGGCACAGCCTCACCTCTGCCAGGGTTGCAGGAGGAAGCAAAGTCAAAATGTCAGGAGTGGGAAAGGGTGTTGTGGGCTTCGGTGGCTCGGTGTGGGGAAGGAGGTGAGCCACGGTTCAAAACGACTGTTCAAAGCTATTTTGGTGGTTCTGCACTCCCAGAGAAGTGGGTGGATTCTGTGGAGCTGCTCCTGGAGCAGGCAGAGGGGAAAGCATCCATGGAAGCATTTAAAGAGGAGGCTGTTTCCCCCTTTTCCCTCATTTTTCTATTTTTTTAATTTTATTTCCTCCCCTTTCATGCAATATCATCACAGTGGGATTCTGTTGGTTGTTTCAAAAGGAAAGAAAGGAAAACATTCTCCACTCAGCTCCTCATACCTCCTGAGGTATTTCAGACAACCTGCATGCACTTTGTTTTTTTCATTTGTATTTCCTCCTGAAATCCTACCCTCCAGAAACTGTACTCTCTAGAAATCCTATCCTCTAGAAAGGGTCACGTTTGTGCTCTTGAGTAAAATTCAGAAAAACCTCCTGGGCTCAGGGAAAATGGCCTTGAAACAGTCCAGGGTGTTGCACAACTGAGCTGCAAATGCAAACAGCATTTTCCCAGTGGAATTTGAGAATCACGAGGGTTGGTTGCACAGCTCGGTGTGAAATCCTCCCTGCACTCCTGCTGGGCCTGGTGCAGAAAATATTTTGGGTCAAGAACAACTCGTTTGGTGTTTGCCAAAGCCACGTGGAGGGAATTGGCCACATCTCTGTGGCTGCCAGGGTACCTAAAGGTGCCACAGCATCCTTGGGCACAGAGCCTCACTGGGGGAGCCACAGGCTGGAATTCAGGGTAAGATGAGGATGTGGAGAGAGGGCTGGGGGAGAAATTCCCAGTGCAAATCCTCCCCTGTGCCTGGAAGGCTGTTTGCATCTCATCTTGGCTGTTCTCTCCAACCTGGTGCACTCCAGCTCCTGCCATGGTGCAGAAATCACCATGGAATCACTGTGGAATCACCATGGAATCACCATGGATCACCACGGAATCACTGTGGAATCACCATGGAACACCAT
Source organism: Entomyzon cyanotis (assembly GCA_024500445.1). NCBI lineage: Eukaryota > Metazoa > Chordata > Aves > Passeriformes > Meliphagidae > Entomyzon > Entomyzon cyanotis. Next base: position 3,441,245 of record JAKEPQ010000773.1, on the reverse strand, counting down.
GGAAGAATAACATCCTGGCACTGAGGGAAGGAGGAAGCTTTGGGTGCTGCAGGTCCATCCTCAGCAGCTGAAGGGATCAGCTTCTTCAGGATTCCCTTGCAATGCCATTCCTGGAGCTCCACCTCCCTCCCTGTCCCCTGGGAGGTGGCAGAGGTGTGGAGAGAGCAAGGAGCCTCTGCAGCTCCTCAGAGCTCCCAGCTCTGCCCAGCAGTGCCACCCTGACCTTGAGTTTCACCTCACACTTTCCACCTCGAGGCCCTTGGTGCTGCAGGAAACTCCAGCCTCACCTTTCCCCTGTTTCCCTGCAGGGAAAATGCCCTTGACTGTGATTTACCCTGGCTGGTTGGAGTGCTGCTGAGAACCAGTCCAACCACCCACCCCTGGAATAAAGGCACTTCAGTAAGAAATACATAAAGTTACAGACTTGGGGCTTGGCTGGCAATGAATTCCCTAATTTTCAGTCTGTTTGGCTTTGGAAATCACTCAGGATAGCTCAGGTAATGTTTTTTAAACTTCTTCTACCCACAAGGAATGCAAAATTTTTAGATGCATGACGTGCTCCAGTGTTTCCTAGCCTTATTTTAGTGAAGCATTCGTGTTGAGCAGCTCTGAAATGTTAAATAGCAGAGGTTAGCTGGGTTTAGATTTTCTCCCTGCAGCTCTTTGTTTCATAAGTCAAGGCTGTGGTATCTGGTTTTGCTGCGCTCAGCTCGGGGAAGGTCACAGGTTTTTGTTATCATGGTTGAAAAAGAAATTAAAATGCCCTCAGTGAGTGAGAAGTAACATCTGTGTCAGGATTGGGGTTCTTTTCACCAGCAGATCGAAGAGGAGTTGGCAGGGGAGGTTGGGAGCATCACCTCCACTCTGCAGATGGAGAAATGGACTCGTGGAAAGGCTGGACAGGAAATCTGGGAGAATTGTGACCCTGAGCAGGAAGATCCCAGTGAGAGGATGAGCCCTGACTTTTCCATTTTCCTGATCTCTGTGTGTTCCTTGCCTGCTGAATTTGCTAAACAGCTGCAAATCCTGAGTACAGACTGGGATGGGATGGGATGGGATGGGATGGGATGGGATGGGATGGGATGGGATGGGATGGGATGGGATGGGATGGGATGGGATGGGATGGGATGGGATGGGATGGGATGGAGCTCCTCTAACCCAGCTCTGAGGCTGCTCTCACCACTCAGGCTGTCTCTGCAGCCAGGGGAATGAAAGCAGCACCTCCAGCAGCAGTTTCTCCTCGTGGCAGGCAGGGATGAGATGATAATTACCCCAGGAGGCACTCTGTGCCCTGCCTGGATGCAGGCAGAACTCTCCAGATGAAAGACCTGCTTTGAGGGCAGGCAGACAACTCCTGTCCTTGGGAACAAATGCACAGGGATGAGTCCAGATGGCATCATTTCAATATTAAACCAGCTTTGATTTGGCTTTTTTGTTCAGAAGTGCCTGAGCCAGCCCAGGATGGGAGCATGCGTGGTCCTTGGGCGTCCTGGGAACACATTTTTCTGGGAACTGAGCTTGTGCTGGTCACACCGATTTGCTGCAGAAATACTTGGCTGTTAATGCTGACTTTTACTGACAGAGGATCTCGCAAATCCCATCAAATTTTGCTTCAAGAGTCAAATATGTTGAATGCATCTGGGGTGAGAAGATTTGGGGGAAAGCTAAGGATGAATGAGAGGCTCTCGGTGTGTCACCAAATCCATCTCAGCTCGCAAAGTTTCGTGATGAGTAAGTGACTCTGTTGGGAGCTGTGAGCCAAAATAGAATCACAAACTGCTTCGGGATGGAAGTGCCTTAAAAATCATCTCATCCAGCTATGGCAGGGACACCTTCCACCATCCCAGGTTGCTCCAAGCCTCTTCCAGCCTGGCCTTGGACACTTCCAGGGATCCAGGGGCAGTCTGGATCTTCTCTGGGCAACCTCAGGGCCTCCCCAACCTCCCAGGGAATAATTCCTTCCTGAATATCCAATCTAAACCTGCCTTTCTCCAGCTGAAGGCTTTTGACAAGAGGGAAAGCAGAGTCCCTTTGGGGTGGGTCTGACCTGAGTGGTTCCCAGCATGCAGGAGGTTGTTCCTCTCCTGGGACAAATGCCAGGTGCTCCATGGCTTTGGAAGTGGGAGAGAGGAGTTAAAAGTGAACTAATTTACAGGAGATGCTCTGAGCTTAATAAGGCCAAGGACTGTGAGGTGCAAAGTGTGTTTATGTTCTTGATAACCCTGGGAAAACATGGGAAAAGCAGGGGATGGCTGAGTTATCCTGTCAAAGCTTTGTTCTGCTCCCCTCACTGCTTTACAGCCTGTCCTGCAGAGATCCCTCTCAGCACAAGCATCAGGTGGTGCAAAGTGTTCACTTCAGTGCTTTTGGGAAGTCGATTTTGGTGATTATTGACTCTGACTGCAGCCACTTCTGCTGCCTAGAGAGGCTTACCTGAAACAGAGGCCAGACAAAGTTAGGAGAAGAAAAGCAGATTAATTTATTAAAGGCCTTTAGGTACATTCAGGGCAGACAGAGCCTACTGGAGAGGCTACACCCAAAATGGACAGCGAGTCATGAGTTTTCCATCTTTTATAAATTCTGTCTATTAACATATTGAGCCTCAATTCTCCAATTACCCCTTCAGGTGATGATGTCAATCACCCCAAGTTTGCTCCCCTAATTCACTGCTGGTTACATATTTTGTGGCTCTGAGGCAGCAAAATGTCCTTGGGTTTTCCAAGAAAGAGGAATTGTTTTGTCTAAAATGCTGGTAAGAGCAGCTTCAGCACCCTGCATGGAGCCCAGAGCTACACACTGAAACTACAAACACACAAAAAATACAGAAGCAAAAAATCCATCACTTCCAGGGCAGTGTGAGGATGCTGGGATGAGAGCAGGGATGCAGTGCAGAGGATCCCAGAGCTGGGAGCAGCACAGCCCCAGCAGTGAGCAGAGTTCATCAGCCCTGCTGCCTCCCGGCGCTAATTGGTGTTTGCACAGCACTTTGCAAATATCAAAGCAGTGCTGAAATGCAGATGATAAATGTGCTGATTGGCCTCTCTGCTAACTGGGCAGGCAGGCACTGGAGATGGATGTAAAATATGGGATTGGGTGGGATTTCTGTGCTTCAGTGGGGTCTGGATGGATGGGCTCATTCCCTTCGAAAGGGCTGGGAAAGCAGCTGAGCTTGGAATGAGCAGCATTTTGGGATCCTGACTCCTCAAGGTGCCCTAAAAGCCATGGGAACAGCCGTGCTAGTGGCTAATTCACTGTGAGCTCTTGTGTCATGAGGGTTAGAATGTGTGAGTTTTCACTGACATCCATTTAAATCTGGGGATGTGCACAGCTCAGTCACTGACCCAGGGATTTATCTGACATGAACTATGTGCTTTCCAGCAGTAATAAACTGCATCTTTATCTCCTTGTGATTGTTTTAAATTGCAGTGCAGCACAGGGAGTGCAGGGGGATGACTAGAAAAGATCCAAAATGTGTATTATTATTCTTCTTCTCTCCTATGAAAACTGTAATCACAGCAAATTAAAATACATGAGTTCATATTTTCCTGCTTGGAAAGGAAGTCAGATCCTTCGGTATTTCATGTGCACAGAATAATACTTTCATTTTAGCTGTTCCAGAGCCCTGAACATTTACACTCCTTGGCACTGTATTCCCAGCATGTAGGAGTTCAGGCTGCTGCAGCATTTGGAAGCAGATTACTCTTTAACACAATATATTTTAAGATTAATAATTTCAGAAGTTTCTGGGCATCCGTTCAAGAGAAGAGCTCCCTGGAACAATGTCTGCTATTATCAGGTTATTGCACGAAATCAGCATTGCATTCAGATATTGCTGTCTTGCAGTATCACCCTGAAGGATTTTGTTCAGCAACTCAAGTGATACTACAAAATGAGCATCATTTTATCACCGAGTGAATGCATGTGAAACCAAACAGCAGAAAGGAGGGATTAATTGCAATGCTGGCAGGAAACAAAGGCTGGGACACAGCAGCGGAACGGCTTTGCAAAGTTCAGGAAAGAAAAAAATTGCATCATAAAGAAAATCGGTCTTAATAAATTACCAGTCCTGTGGGAATTGTCTTGTACTCTGAGAAGTAATTCTGTGTTTTTCTTCTCATCAGGATGATGAATGGGCTGGTTCTGCCTAGGGGAGAATGTTTAAGCACAAGGTAAGCACTAAAAATGAAAGCTCCATGTTTCTGCAGCTGCCCTTGGTGAAATTGGCTTCTCCTAGGAAGAGGCAGAAATTAGGATGGTTCCAAAGGAAATCAAGCAGTTCCATTTTGATCCATCAGAGAGAGATGATCCCTGGAGAAGTCCCTGGCTTATGCCAAATCATCTCAGCCACCCCAGGCACTTGATTTTGGATTCAAATGAGGACCCAGAAGCTTTCCAGCTCTCCAGCCTCCTGCAGGACCTGTCAGCAGTGGCCTTTGGGCTCAGACAAACCCTCCCAGCCAAGGAGAGCCAGCTGGAAATGACACCTTGGCAACTGTTAAATTAAGAGTTTTAATTAACAGAACCCCTTTTCTGCTGCACAGGAGCCCCATGGAGCTCTGTCAGGGTCAGGCTCTGATTTACACCTGCCTGGCTTCCTCCTGGGCTGACTCAGAGGCCAGGAAGTTTCAGTCCAGTATCTATTTTAATTTCTACACCTTGTTGGTTCCTTCTGAGAGGGATTGGATATCTCAGCTGGTATCACTGACATCTCCAGTGATAATCTGTGGGATGCAGAGTGTCAATAAGTAAAATTCCCAAATGGATGGAGGCTGAGCATTACTCCTGGGGGTGAATGACTCCACTTGCCCTATTCCCACCTTCTTTGGGAGCTTCTAGTGCTGCACTCCTGAAATAAATTCTATTTTTTTCTGTTTCTAGACTGTTTAACACTCTCCAGCTGGAATTTTTGCTCTGCAACTCACATGTGAGTGCTGTGACCCTACAAATTCAGAGATCCATTTGCAGCCATGACAAGCCTGAACATGGATTTCCTTTTGCTCATTTCCCCCGGGTTTTTGCCCAAGCAAAACTTTTCCTTCGCTTTTTCCCTGGGTTTTTGCTCTAGCCAGAGCCTGGCTGTGGCACTGGGTGCACTGAGCAGGACAGGGAGCTTTCACTTTCGGGTGTCACAGCCTTGGTTGTGATGAATTCCTTTGGTTTTGGGAGTGTGTGGGGTTTGTTGCATTACAGAGCTTGTTTAGGGAGATAATCCACTTATCAGGCCAAGAGCACCTTCTCTCCCTAGCAGACAACAAATTCGTTCTTCCCTTTCTGAGGGAGATAAAAAGGGATATTCTAACCCAGAGGAACAGGGCAATGGCACGGGGATGACAAGATCAGAAACAACAGGGGAACAAGGAAATGAAAAACACTTTTGTTGAAGAATGGGTGCAAAATCTGAGTGATTTACTGCAGCAGCTCATTCATCAGGGGAATTTGGCCTTGCCTCACTCTAATCTAAATTGAATCTAATTTAGATTCCAGGCAAGGGATGGGAATCCTTTCCTGAACCAAAACAAGCCTTGCCACCTCCTACCTTTTCATTACTCATGCCTTAATTTGTTTGGGTTTGTTATGTAGGACACTCAGGAAGAATAGCTTAAAGCCGTGTGTGCTGGGCTGAATCTGAGTTCTGATCGCTGCTTTACTGCACATGGGGCTGATTTTTGATCCCATTTCCATGCAGGGTTGGTTACATCCACATGCCTGGGGACCCCAGGAGGAGGGGTGTGAACATCTCCCTTTTTTTTTCCTGAGTGCTGGATTGCCTGGGGGAGAAAACTGCAGCCTGGGGCTCAAACAGGTCCTGATTTTTGGTCAAAAATCAGCTCTGCTCATGCAGAACCATCAATAGAACCATCAATAGAACCATTAATCAGAACCATCGATCAGAACCATCCTGGAGGGAGGCTGGAGGATGGTTCTCTGCACCTTTGGGTTCTCTGCCTGCTGACCTACTTTCTGTTCTTGCATTATAAGTCAATAAACAGCAAAACTTGGCCTCCCAGCCCGTGCATGTCTGGGAATGGCATCATCCCTTCCCTGGGGCTTGCCAGGGCTGCCAGCTGCTGCTCAGGGCACTCCACAGTCCTCATCCAGGGCTCTCTTGCTGCTTCAAATGTGTGCCACAGGTTTTTCTGAGCCTTTTTGTGTTTTCTGGGGAGGGAGAGGTGAAATTCAGGCATTGATTCCAGCAGAGGTTTCTGTCCCAGACCAGTGCTGCCTCCTCCTTCTTGAATTCCATGTCTGATTCTTTGCTTCTCTGTGTCTTACCTCCTTTCTTCCTGGAAATCCAACCCAGTTCTGAGGTTTTTGCTTTTCTGGGAATGCTCTGCTGGCTGCAGGGATCTCCTGTGACCCTGTGGGGATGTTCTCCATGGCCTGGTCACTGTCTCAGTGCCATAAACCCTGTCACACCTACAGGGATCATTCCCATTAGGCTAATTTGTCTCCTGCTGGCTCTGAATGAAACCTTGGGCTGTGCAGGCTGTTAAACCCCAAGGATAAAGGGGTGGATTGCAAATTCAGGGTTTGAGAAAAGCCCTGCCTGCAAGCAGTGAGGGAGAAATGGGAAAATGGGAATGGGAAAAAGGAGAGCTCAGCAGGGGTGGTGAGAGCAGCTTGGGTTGGGGGTTGACATCAGGATACAGCTTTGGCTGATGTTGAATTCCCTATTCTTTACTGGAACCCCAAAGTTCTGTTTCCTTTGCTGACTCCAAGCCTGTAACTCATGTTACAAGTTTGGAGAGTTAAAGGGATGCTGTTAATTTTGCTCCATTTCTGCTGGGGTCAGCCTGGAAGAGCTGAGCAGGTTTAAGAAATCTGTTTTCTCAGCCTGGAATGATCCACAGGCTGGAGAATCTGGTGGAAGAAGAAGCAAATCGCCAATTTCCCTGCAGAGCTGGAGGCACAGTAAAGGTTCAACATCCCCACTGGGGCAGAGCATGTCAGTTTGAAACCCTGAGTGGCAGTGGGTTTGGTTTGCTCGTCTCTCTGCCTCATTTCAGAGCTGTTTGCTGCTCTTTCCTCACAGAGAGCATTCCCAGCCTCGTGAGGCAGGTGGGAGATGAGCCCAGCCAGCTGGGGATGGCAGCAGGGATGCTGGGGATGCAAACCCAAAAACCTCCCGCCGGTGTGAGCAGCTCTGAGGGCTCCAGGCAAAGGCTGGGAGCTCTGCTGGCTTGCAGGAGGAAATTCCAGTCGAAGCCAGGGCTGGCTTGACCTGGTTAGAGCAGAACACAGGGACAAAACAGCTCCTTTCCCAAGAATCCTTTCTTGTTGTGAGGTGAGTGTTGGGGTCTGCTGTTCTGGACACCTCCTGCTCAAAAATCATCTCTCATCTCCCCCAGCCTGCTTTAGTCGTTCTCTCTCCTGCTTTTCTCCCCTCTGAAGTTTCCTCTCAGCAGCTCAGCTCAGCTCTTGGATGCAGTTTGGCACATCCAGTCTGGTGGCACTTATTGCATCTTATTGCATTTGGAGCTGAAAGGAATTTGCATTTTGGTGTTTCTGGAATGCAGAGCCACCCAGTGAAATGGGAGTTGGCGGAATCAAAACTGAATTATGCCTTTAAATTCTTGATAATTACATCGGGGGGATCAGCATAAATTAGGAGGTTTTTTATAAAATGTTTTTGACTTAGCTTTAAACCAGCTGGAGATAAGGAATTCTGGACTGGCAGTGTTATCATGCAGAGGGTGAGTTTTCCTGCTGTGATCAACGGCAGGTATTTCCCATGGCTGAATCTGAGATCTGCTGGGGTTTGGGTTGGGCTCTTCCAAGTGAGCTGAGCTCTGTCATTTTCTGGGATATTGTTTCCACAGAATCAGGAAATGCTGCCACTGCCAGCCTGAGCAGATATCTTCAGTGATAATGCCAATTCTTGGATCAAAACCAGGACAAGACAAGGAGGCAGCTCCTTCTCACAGCTTTGTCTGTCCTGGATGAACCTCCCCAGCCAGCATTTTGGGCTTTGAGACCAAAATAACCCACAGGAGGATCTATACACTGCTGGAAATGCTCCTGGCTGCATCAGATCTTCCTGAAAAACCTCAGCCTGTGTTTGGAATTGTGCCATGGATTCCCAGAGCTGGGCTCAGCCTTGCTCTGTTCCATGCTCAGTGCCAGTCGTGGGATGTCTTTCAAGCTGCCTGATGAGCATTTTTTGCTGGAAAACAGCAAATCAGCAGGACGTGCAGTCGGCTGATGGAGAATTGTGGCTATTTGCATATTTAATAACTCACAAATCATTAAATGCAGGTGATTTAATGCCTCAAGAAGGAAAAATGCACGGGAAGAGGACAAAAAACACAATGAAACATTGCCAGGAGGGAAGCTGATTTTAGCACTGGAACCCAGTCAGCCAAGGACTCTCTGAAGTCAAAAAGACAAAGCTTTCCAGCACTTTAAAGCCCCGAGGTGCTCCCTGCTGTCTGGTGGCTCTGCTGCTCCAGGAGTGTGCTGGGAGCTGGGGAAGAACCCATAAAGCTCTGCCTAGAAAGGGAAATGAGGTGAGGAGGTTTTGCTGAGCCAGGCGAACCAGGGAAGGGAACAGACACTGCTGAAGCAGCCCTGGCGCGGTCATGGGGCAGCAATGCAGGAATGGGGGTCACTGCGGGGCGGAGGTGCCATAAAGTGGTCATTAGAGCAGGAAATGGGAAGTGCAGAGCCCTCAGCCCCAGCCCAGGGTTAATGTGTGGCCTTGAGCAAATCACCTCACCTCCGTCTGCCCCCGTTCACACTCTTCCTCCTGGCAGGGAGGGTTTGACACCCCGCGGGTTCAGGAGATAAAGGATTTTATTATTTTATGGGTGGATGTGCAGCCAGTGCCCACAGAAAGCAGCATTGCCCCTCCTCGTCTGTGTTGTCTCTATTTCCAATTTAATATTTATAGACACCCCAGTAGCTGGGAGAAGAAAATCATCCTTAATACTCTTAACACTTAATGCTCTTTATTCCAGCTGAGGAGCTCTCCGGCGTTTTAGAGGGAGCACATTTCTCTCTAAATTGAAATGAGCTCCCTCAAGCTTTTCTTGAGGATGTGTGAAGTTTTATTGCTGCTGCCTCAGAAATGGCTTCACGCCTGTGCCTTCACAGTGTGCACTAATGTGCTTTATTGCCTCAGTTCTTAGGGTAAACAACCAGGGGTGATGTTTATTTGTCTGTTGTTGCCCTGAGATGCTGGGAAGGGGTGGTGATGCCTTTGGTATGTGAGAAAGGGGCTATTTATAGACTTTTTTTTTCTTAGGAAGTGTCATTCCTTGTGTGATTGGCATCAGGGTGGGAGGGAGGAGGAGGAAGGACTTTTGTCGGAGGGCAGGGAGTTCCCTCCGTGCGGGAGGTGAGGAGCTGATCCTTGCCAGGATCCCACTGAAGTGCAGCTGACTGAGAACCTCTGGCAGGGATCTCTTTTATACTTCATTGCTTGGAATTTCATTCATTTATTGGAATGAAATTTCTGGCATAAACCTGATGTATTTGATAGGAAAAGGGAATTTTGTCTCTTCCCCCCAAGGCTTTGTTCAGAGCCAAAAAGGGGACATCAGCCCATGGTTTGCTCACCATCCCTGCGGGTTCTGAGTGAGCTCTGCCTCCCTCAGCCTCCCAGGACTGCTCTGCTGATCCTGCGGGGAAAAGCCTTGATAATAGAAAATATTGGGGGTTTTCAAATGGAATATACACCTCCAGAACTGTTTGTAATCGAGGATTGTCTGCCCTGCATGAAGGAAGTCTGGATGAGGTGCTGAGAGCATCCTGAGTGCAGGAATGGTCAGAATTTAATCCCTCCTGTCCTGCTGGCTGGGTAGTGCCTTTGGAATGGGAATGATCCCAGTGCTCAGTGGGTCACACCAGTGACCTTTCACTTCATTCTTCCTGGGAATTCGTGGCCCCGTGGATGCTCCCAGCATATCCACTTTTATATAAAAGATTTTATCAGTGAGGAATTTATTGTGTTCTCTTTCTGACCTCACCAGTGTGGTTCCCTGTTATCTCTGGACCTGGACAAGGATCCTTTGGTGCTAAATCCACACAAACAGGCAAGAAAAAAAGGATTAGAGTCAAGTGGTTTCCATTTGATAATTCAAATGTATGCATTAGAATAAAGAAAAATGTTATGAAAGTAGTTGTATGAAAGTAAATTCTCTCAGGAGAGCAAACTTCTCTCTCAAGCACAGTAAAAACAAAAGCCTTGTTTCTTCCATCAGTAGGAAGTTGTGCTCATAATCACCTCCTTCTGGGAGCACGGTGCTGATATTCTGATTTCTGTGTGGGTGAGGGTGACAAGGACTGACCAGCAGCACTGTCCTGGAGCATCTCCAGTGCCAGAAGGAAACTGTTTTCCCAAAGTGCCACCCAAAAAGGCGATTTTGGTGTTAATTTCGGGGGCGGGCAGGCAACCACGGCACCATCAGGAATCCCTTGATTCATCCCCCACCTGCTGCTCTCAGCTGGCACCGATTTCAGTTCCTTGCCAAAACCACCGAGCTGGGCTGCTGACCTCATTCCTGCTACCCTTGGAGCAGCAGCCTCGCTGACCTGCAGGCAATTACATGACTCTGTCTGCCTGCGGAGCTCAGGGATGCTCTGCTGGTGGAATTGAGTTATTCCCTGTGCCTTCCCGAGAAAACCATTGCAGCGGGAGGAGCAGGGAGAGGAGGGAGAGGTGAACACGTGGAGCGGAGCAGGGCTGGAGCTGAACGCCAGGATTCGGGCTGGGGAGGAATTCCTGCCTCCCTCCTGCTTCTGTTGTGCCGTGGAAATCTAATCCCGAAGGTTGGACAGGGATGATGCATCGCTTAAGTCCTTTATGGCCAGATGCTTTTAGGATGTGTCAGAGCTGCTCTGCTGCAGACATTTCACGGCTTTGCTAAAGCAAGAAGCTCAGATCTCGGGTCTGAAAGGGGACAATTTGCATATGCTCACCACCTATTAATTACTGCAGCTGATTAGTTGCTATGCTACCCTTTAATGTAGATTTGCACCCCCGGCTTGGGTTTTTTTTTTTAAAGAGAATTAATATATTTCTGTAATAGAAATACAGAGAAATCAGTTTAAGAGAATTGATGTATTTCTGTACCATTTCAGCAGCTGGAGAAAAGGTGGGATGCAAACACATAATTTCTTTGTAGAAAAAGAGAGTTTTCCTAGAGAAAAACTCAGTAAATCCTGGGGGAACTAGGCTGCGCTGAGCCCTCAGTGCGGTTTGTAAAGCATTTTCTCGGGGGCGGAGGGTGACTAGTGAGCAGCAGTGACCCCAGATGGGCTGGGCAGAGCAGAGGACAGGCAATCTGTCCGGCTGGGAGAGCAGCCCGCTGGCCCCGGAGGCACAGCGCTATCTGCCGGGGCTGCGGCAGTGCTGCTGCTGGGTGCAGCACCGCACAGCTCAGGGTGCCTTCCGAGCGCCCGAGCACCGGCTGGCATGGACAAACACACACAGAGATACCCATGGGTCCTCCCTTCTTTTTCTTTTTCTTTTTCTTTTTCTTTTTCTTTTTCTTTTTCTTTTTCTTTTTCTTTTTCTTTTTCTTTTTCTCTTTCTTTTTCTTTTTCTCTTTCTTTTCTTTTCTCTTTCTCTTTCTTTTTTTCTTTTTCTTTCCTTTTCTTTTCCTCTTCTCCACCTCTTCTCCTCCTCTCCTCTTCTTCTTCTCCTCTTCTTCTTCTCTTTCTCTTCTTCCCCTCTTCTTCTTCTCTTCTTCTTTTCTCCTCTTCTCCTCCTCCTTCCTCTCCTTTTTCTTGTTTGCTGTTTAATGTCCTTCCCTTCCCTTCCCTTCCCTTCCCTTCCCTTCCCTTCCCTTCCCTTCCCTTCCCTTCCCTTCCTTCCCTTCCCTTCCCTTCCCTTCCCTTCCTTCCCTTCCCTTCCCTTCCCTTCCCTTCCCTTCCCTTCCCTTCCCTCTTGCCCCCCACCCAGGCATTTCCCACAAAATTTCCCCTAGGAGTATTTGGGATCTGGATGGAAACCTATGATGCCTCTAAAATTCTTCTTTTTTTTTTTCCTATTTTTTTCTTTGTTTGAAGTTGTTAAAACATCCCCTAAAAGAAGCAAACTGTCACAGAATACCCAGCCAGGAGGAGGAGCACTGCTTAGACACTGAAGTGCCAGCAAGGAATTCCCTTTGGAAAACTGGTGTTTTGGGGGGAAAAGAGAGATTTTACAGACTCAAAGCTCTGTGTAGCTTCCACTGTTTTACACAGCAGCTTTAAATTTGACCAGGGAGATATTCCTCACTGACAGAAAACAAAAGACCTTTCAATTCTGTTGTATTTAAGCCAGAAAATTTCTCCTCTTCTCCTCTTCTCCTCTTCTCCTTTTCTTCTCCTTCCTCTCCTTTTTCTTGTGTGGTGTCTCATGTACCACACACGTTTTTGTCATTTTAGATGAAAGATGATGACAATGTGCTACGAGCAGGACCAAGTTGGAAACCCACAGATGGAGGGTGCAAAACACAGCCAGAACACAAAAGAAGTTTCTGTTTCCCAATGGGCAACATGATTAAAAGCAATAAGGAGCACCCAGCCAAAAATCTCATTTGCAAAGTCTCCTGGTCTTTGGAGGGATTTGAAAATTATTTATGTCTGTATTTGCTGAGAGCTGGGAGGAGATTCAGCCTTGTTCATGTTCAAGGAAAAGCAGCAGCCAAGGTAAGGCAGCAACATTTGCTGAACAAGCTTTTCTCCACCAAAACGCAATCGCTGCGCTGAGCTGAAATAATTGATGCATTTGTGTGTTTTACAAGCAGTGAGAATCCCGAAATTAAATGGGCAAATGTGAATGAATATGTGTGGCAACCTGACACGCTAATGGCTTTTCATCCAGCGCTGGAGGGAGTGAGCTGAGAGAGGAGAGGACTAAAAGCAAATCTGTGGAAGTGCCACCTCATTAGGCTGGGAAGGGAAAAGCAGCCCTTCACTTCCAGCTCACAAAGACTTCCCTCTGTGCTCGATTTTCTTGGCATCCAGGCCCAGAAAACAATGCCCAAAAGCACCTGGAACCACACCAGGGCTTAGAATTTCCAGGATGTATATGAGACCACACCTCCAAATATGGCCTGTGTTGAAGGTCTGGAGGGGAAAAAGTAAAAAAGGTGTTCATTTCATTGCTGTCCACAACGTGTTAGCAACGTGCAGCAATGTGCTTTTCTTGGAAATGGAGGGGGGAATTCTCAGCCCCAAGGGATCCCTGACCCTGCCAGGCTCTGTGCATGCGCAGCCTCTGCCTGACGTGAGGCTGCTCCTCCTTTGAGGGAGCTTCTCCCTGGCTCTGGAGGGCAGGGAATGCTCACAGCCACTTCTGCTCGCTGAAATCCAGCCCTGCTCGTTCCTTGGCCTGATGGAAAAACAATCCTCGGAGCCAAGGAGAAATAGAGGAGGTTGGGTTTGCTCGGGGAGAGGAGGATGGCAAAGGGAATGTGACTTGTGAGCCCTCGGGGTGAGCAGGAAGAGAAAGATTAAATCTAGAGCAGGCACGATCTGGATCCAGTGGGAAGAGGTCCTGCAGTGACAGAAAACACAGGGCTGCTCAGGATGGAGCAGAGTTTCAGGAATCACAGGGATATTCACACATTCCGTGGGGAGGTAGATATGGCAAAAAAAGGCGCAGGCACCAATGCAGGCAGGTGTGTGTGTGGAGAGAGGGTTGGGCAGCAGAGGCACTGTGGATATCTGCATTTAAGGCATTTGTGAGGATCCACCCTCTGGAATATGGGGTGGGAAGGGGCTGGGTGCACCTGGGAACTGCAGATCCAGCCCTCAGCACTGCCTCTGTGCATCAGCTGGAGATGTGGGTGCAAAGGTGTGTGAAGAGCCAAGCTGGAGCTGTCTGTGCTGCAGAGCATTGCGAGGATCCAGGTGCTGGCAGGAACACGGGGAACTCATTTTCAACCTCGAGCGTGAAAAGGGAAAACTGAATGAGCCTTTCCAGCCCTCCAGGCACCCTGTGAAGGCAACCAGAGCAGCCATGGATTTGACTCAAGGATGCTGGAGTGTGTGGGCAGCATGCCTACATCCATCACATCCAACATCTCCCAACTGGCATTCATCATCCTGTGGGACTCTCCATCCCGGCTGGGGCTGCTCTGGGGGAGCAGCAGGGAGCAGTGCCAGGGGGTCTCTGGGTTTTTGGGTGGGTTTGGAGCCCTGCAGGCTGGGCTGGCAGTCTGCTGCTGCTGCTGGCCGTGCTGTGGCTGCTGTGCAGGGCTGGGCTGATGTGGTGGGATGGCAGGGGAAGCTCCGTGCCAGGCAGCCCAGACACGCAGGGCTCTGTTCCCACTGCCCTGTGCCAGCCCCAGGGACCATGGCAGTGAGGGATTAGTGGGGGCAGGGTGCTGAAATTATTTTTATCTCCTCGTCTTGTTGTGCCTGTGCACAAGTGCCAGCCTTTTCAGCCTTTTTTTTTTTTTTTTTTTCCTTTTTTTCCTCCTGTGAAGCATTAACTGGGTGGGTTGCCATAGCAACCCCCGCATGGTAAGTTGGGCTGCTTCTTGCAGAGATTCCTCCCTCAACAGTCAAGATTTCTCTCTCTCAATGCTCCTATCCCCTTCCCCATTTCCCCAGCAGTGCCAGTGCCCTCTGTGGTGCCCTAAAGACTCCCCCTGCCCTCCAGCCAGCTCGCTGGAGGTGTCAGGGTGGGAAGGAGCAGCTTGTGCATCCATCTGGAGTGGGATGGGGCTGGAAGGATCTCTGCTCTCCATCTCTTGTGCAGGGCTCAAGATTAAAACAGCCTTCCAGCGTGAAATCCTGATTATTTGCAAGTTTTCCTGAAGAGGGCAGGGAGGTGTTTGCTGCTCGTCCCAAACAGGCACGGGGTGACGTTGGAATGGTTCCCAGCTAAGCCCAGGCTGAAGCAAGAATGAAATTATCTTGTCCTTTCATTCAGTCTCTCTGAACGAGGCCAGAGAAATTTGGTTTGGATACAAAACCCCACACAGGTTGGATGGACTGGGCATTCAATTTATTATTAAACTGGATGGACTATGGGCATTTATTCCAAATCACCCTGGATCTCATCTGTGGTACAAGGCAGGCTCGAGGTGAAGAGTCACAGGTGGAGGATAAACTTCTCCAGAGCTGGGGAAGAGGGTGTGACCTCCCTGATCTGTAGCTTTTCATGTTAAAATCCACCCAAATCCAAGGCCTTTTCCTCACCTCAGGGCCCCACTTCCCTTCTTTAAATAGCACCCACAATGCTGGTCTAGAATGAAGTAACTGAGGTTGGTACATGAGTGATTCTGAGGGAGAACTCATTACTTTTTCAGGATGTTTGTTTGCCGCTGTAATTTAAATTGTTTGGCAGCAGGTTCTGGAGTGCCTGGGGTTAGAGGAGAAGAGGTTCCTGTTTCTACCTGGGGAGCAGAAGGCAGGAGCAGCAAGGGCTGAGGGGTCAGTCAGACTCTGCCTGAGTCCGTGTGGTAGAGCTGCTGCTTCCTCTTAATCCTCTTGGCCCCTGAGTCTCCTCCCTGGCAGGATTGTCTGTAATAAATGTAATTAGAGCGGCAGCAGCACAAACAGTGCAGCCCTGCTGATCCCTGCTCTGCTTCCTGCCTTCCTGGGAATAGCTGGGATTTCCATGGGGCTTTGTGGAGCAGGTGGGTGTCAAAGCAGAGAGCCAGGGGCATCATCCAGTAGCTCCTGTGGCTATAAAAAACCCAGCAGCAGCGCTCATCTGCCATGCATGGCATGGATTGTTCCAGAAGGGTTAGGAGCAAATCCTTGTGGCTTTACCTGCCTCTCCCTTCACGCTGTTGTGATGATGACAAGGGGAAACGGGACAAAAGAAATGGCTCAATGTCCTTCGTGCAGCTCTGGGTATCACGTTTGATGTTCAGGGTGAAAAGTCAGATTTTAAGATTTCTGTATCCGTGCTGGATGGCTTCTAAGGAGGGGATTGGAATTGTGGTGCTGGCATCTGCAGCTTGCAAGCTCTTGCTCTCCCTGGTCCCACCTGGCTCCTGGAGATGCATTAAATAGGTTTTTTTTTCTTTTGTTGGGTTGCTGCAAGAGTGCACAGGTACCCAAAGAAGCCTGGGAGCAGAGGGGACAGTGAGGACAGCCTGACAGCCAGCATGGCCAGTGCTGTGATTTCAGGAACCACAGCCAGCCGTGGGCTGGCACAGGGCAGAGCAACCTGTGCAATCAGCACAGAGAGGCAGAACAAGGGCTCAGGAGGTGTCCTTAACTGGGAATTACTTGGAGCAGTCCCAGCAGCCTGTGAGGGGTGACGTGCAGGCAGCGTGTGGCTATTGGCAGATGATGAATGCAGCCTGCTGATACAAACACAATTAGATGATGTCTAGGAAGAGTGCTGACTTTGTTCTGTGCCTGCTTCCCTCGAGCAGTGCCTGCAAGTGTGTGCCTCAGCACCAGACCCTTGTGTCCAGCCGGGGTGGCCACAGAGCTGTGGCAGTGGCCACCAGCAGCAGCGTGTGCCCAGCTGAGAGCCTGGCTGCAGCTGAATCTGGTGTTTCTGCTGGCTGCAAGTGTTTCTGGGTGGGTCTGGCTGCCTGCACGCTGAGTTTGGGCACTACCAGCCCGTTCTCTGTCAGGCTGAACTCTATAGATTGTGCTGTGTGTAGAGCTGCAGGTGCTTTAAAAGGTGATTTGTTGAATAAACCCTTCATTTCTCCCTCTCTGTCCACTGTGACCTTCAAATCTGGAGGAGCCCTCCAGGGCACGGTGGCCTCAGTCCAAGGAGAGAAAGCCCAGCCTGCTGCTGGCATTAAATTCCCTGGAATCAGACAGGAACATGAGGCGAGAGGATTTCCCAGTATTTCCAACTGTGACCTTGGGAGCATGCAAATGTTAGCATTAAACTTATTAGCAGCAGAGGCCTCTCTGTGACCCCGCAGGGATAACTCCCCCCATTTCTCCCCCCTTGGCTTTTTTTGGAGGCAGGGCAATGATGCTGATCTGTAGTGATGATCTGTAGAGACAGGGCAAGGAGCAAGGGCTACAAATGGAAAGGGGGGAAATGCAGATATTGGGAAGAAATGCTTTTCCATGAGGGTGGTGACAGGGTGTCCAGGGAGGTCGTGGCTGCCCCATCCCTGGCCGTGTTGGGAGGTTGGATGTGGCTCGGTGGGAGTTGTCCCCGCACATGGCAGGGGGTGGGACTGGATGAGCTTTAAGGTCCATTCCAACGCCTTAACACTCGGCGATGACGCGATAGCCTCCCTGTGATCTGCCTCCAGCCGGGCTGGGCACTGCCCGCGGGACCACCGGAGCCCCCGGTGCTTGTGCCGAGCCGGGAGGAGCCCGGGGCTGGGGGAGGCGGCCGCGCATGTGCCGGCAGTGCCCCCCGCCCGGGCTGCTCGGGCATCCTCGGCATCCTCTTCGCCATCCTCCTCTCCATCCAGCTCGGCATCCTCCCCGCGGGGCGCTGCGCCCCCAGCCCGCCCAACAAAAGCTCCGCGGCCGCGCCCCGCCGAGCCTCTCCCGGCGCGGGGCACCTGCTGCTGCCGCTGATCCTCCGAGCCTCCTTTGCCGCTGCTGCTCCCCGTGCGCGGCTCCGCTCCGCCCGCGCCCTGCGCAGCGCCGGCCGCGCCCGCCGAGCCCCGGAGCTGTCCGGCTGGGGCTCGGGCTCTGTCCGTGGTTCTGCCGCCCCCGCGGCCGAGAGCAGCCCCGGACCGCGCCCGCCGCCCGCTGCTGCTCGCCCGGCATCCTGTTGCGCCGGGAAGGCGGCGAGCGGGGGAAGAGCATCGTGCGAGGAGCCTGAGCATCGCCCCGGCTCGGAACAATGGCTGCGCTGCCGAGGATGCTCTGCGCGGCCGCGCTCGCCCTGCTGCTCTGGGGTAGGTGCTGCCATTCCCTCTCGCCTCCAGACAGGTTCTCCAGCCCCCCTGGGGCTGGCGGGATGCTGATGAAAGCAGGGGGAATGCTCCCTTCGTGCCTGCCTTCCGAGCGGCTGCTTTGGCGAGGGGAGAAGGGAATTACGCTCGGGCAGAGTTGGTGTGAGTGTGACAGAGTGAATACCTCAGCGCCGAGCAGACTCGCGGCACAAAGCATGACCGTCGTCTTTGCCGTTTGCCGTGGGTTGGAGATTTGCAGTGTAATTTCCCATCGGCTTGCCTCGGGGAGGGTGTGCAGCCCATTAAGCGGTGTTTCAGTGCCGGTTTGCCGTGCGGTCTGTGTCAACTGGAGTTAATCAATTGATTGCAACTGCAGTTCGGTTCCTGCCACGAGAGAAGGTTGGGTGGATTTGCCACGCTGGATGTGCGGGTGCCTCCAGCCCTGTGTGTGGGTGCCTGGCTGTGCACAGAGCTCGTTTAACCAGGATCCAGGAGCTTTTCCTCCTTTCTCCCTGAAAGGTGATGCTGTCCGTGGAGCTGGTAGTACGGGAGAATTGGAATTGCTTCCAGGAATAGTCCCGGGATAATATGTTGCTTGAGAGAGTGGGTTAATGGTGCCTCAGAGGCTGGGGAGGAGGGAGCAGCCAGCAAAGTCAGCGTCTGGGCTCTGGAGACAGCCCTGGCCAGACAGAGCCTGGGATTGTTTAGCCCAGGGGACAAATGTCAGCAGGGATTTGGTGGGAGATGTCGTGCTGAAACCATCCCTTTCTGCTCGTGTGTGGCTTCACATGCAACGATTTCTGTCCTCTTTGCAAGAGCAGGGCTTGAGAGTTGCCAGCGTTAGCACAGCTCTGCTTGGAAGCATTTTGAGCAGGAATGCCTGGAAAATCAATAACTCCTCCTGCTGCCAAATTTACTCCTGTCCAAGCCCCTTGGTTCCCAGGAGTGCCCAGGGACAGGAGGGATGCTGGACCCTCCCAGATTTTGCTGAATTAAAGCATCCAGACCTTTCAACTTAGCACAAAGATTGAGCTGTTCCTCCACTCTGGAATTCTGGGCTTTCCCTCTTTCCCACATCCCAGCCTGTAATTGCTGCTCTAACAAGAGCATGCCCAGCACGCATGGGAGGGAATGAACAATGCCTTTAAAGTGGCATTAATTACCAGGGAAAGATGAAAATAGTGGCAAAGCAGATGCTGGAGAGGTGAATCTGTGCGAAGTGATCACCCTCTGTTAATGATTATGAATTATTAATATTTCAGAGAAGGAAGCTTGGTAAAATCTGACATTTGAGACTTAGCTGTTATCAGACAGCGCTAGTAATAAATCAAACCATTTTCCACTGGGGACATTAATGCCAAGATGTGAATAACTGATGTTTCCTTCATCCTGTCTTAACGCTTCTTTCTCTGCTGCTCCTTCCCCCAGCTGGATTTTGCTCCTCAGTGTGTGTGGAAGTCCCATCTGAGACTGAGGCTGTCCAAGGGACAGACATGAAGCTGCTCTGCATCTCCTGCATGAAGAGGGAAGAGGTGACAGCCAGCACAACGGTGGAATGGTTCTACAGGCCTGAGGGAGGCAAGGATGAGCCTGTATGTATGGCTGGCAGCTCAGCCCTTTCCGTTCCTTTCCTTGCTTATCCCATTTCCACACCTGGGAGCAGCACAAACTCACGGCAGGAAAAGCTAGAATCAGTCCTTGAGTTCAAATATTTGAGTTGTAGATAGAAAAATGCCAATTTCCAGCCCCATTCCTTCAATACCTCAAGCCCAGTGTCTAAGGATGTCAAATACGGACTGACACTTGGCACCCTTGTCTGAATCAGTTCTGAATCCCAAAGCTGCTCTTTTGGAGGTGAAATTGGCCTCTAATAATTCTGCAGGACAGGATTTGCTTCTTTTTGCCTCAGAGAAAGCAGTGCTGTCCTGACTGAGGGAGGATCTCTGGGAGCTGCTTTGGATCCCTGACAAGAAAAGGTACAATTGATTCTCAGAGTGAATCAAAATGGAAATTGCCCAGATGAGGGACAGCTGGAATTCAAGGAAGAATGGTGAAATGGAGAACAAGATAAAGGCTGAGTGCACATTTCTTTCCAGCTGTTTTATCTGAGTCTGAAGCATTAAATCAGTGGTTGTGATTGAGCAGGGCCAGGCAGGATAATAAATATTCTCCTGCCTGAGGACTAAAGGGATCAGGCTAAGGAATGAGATGGAAATTCACTTTCAGTGACCTGGAGGATCCATTTGCCAGTAAAAGGCACCCCAAAGAACGCCAACCAAAGTGAGCTGGGGTGGGCAGGGCAGTGATGGGGGCTGTGGTCAGCCAGAATGTCACACTGGCATATTTACCCTGCAGCACTTCCATCTCAGCTGAACATCCCACAGCTCCCCAGAAAGGGCTGTTGGTCTCCACTGTCTGTATTCTATGGTTCTTTCCTTAGCTGATCTCACAGGCACTGACTGACAGGCACTTTGCTGGCCATGGAAACTACAGAATCCCAGTTTTTAGTTCCATGGCTGATCCCTTGTGTCATCGTCCACGCGCATCTGTGTTTTCCCGTGCCTCAGTTTTTCTCCCTCTGTGATGGAGACATTGGATTTCTGATAACTCATTTTTCCTGTCTTTTGCTATCTATCCTTGTCTCCTATCTAGACATTCTCTTCTATCTCTTCTGATGTTTTGAGGCGAAGGCTGATGGCACATGAATAGCTGCTGTTACCAGGGGAGCTCAGAGCATCCCTGGCTGTAGCTGGAGGGATTTGCTGCCCCTGCCTCACCCCGTGATTAACCACAACCATTCCCACTCCCTCACAGATCTACGAGTACAGGAAAACCAACCACGAATTCCCGAGCCGTTTCAGCGGCCGGATCCAGTGGAACGGGAGCAAAGACATGCAGGACGTGTCCATCACTGTGCTGAACGTCACCCTCAACGACTCGGGCATCTACACCTGCAACATCACCCGCGAGTTCGAGTTCGAGATCCACCGGCCGCTCTTCACCAGCTCCCGGCTCATCCACCTCACCGTGGTGGAGGAGGGTAGGAAGGGCTGCCGGGAGGTGCTGGGTGCTGTCCCTGGCCGTGGGTGTTGTCACCCGGGGATGGAGTTTGTCACCGCACGGCAGGAGAGGGCTCGGAGTTTGTCGGTGGCAAACACCACGCAGGGCTCGGGAGGAAAAGCCTTGTTTGGTGGCTGGAGGGTGTTTTAGGCGCAGGCTGGCTGTGCGTGATGGTGGGAAGGCACAGAGCCTGGCACAGCTGGGCACAGCTGGGCACAGCTGGGCACAGCTGGGCAGGCGCACGCAGAGGTTTCCAGCTCCTCCCGCGGCGGCTCTGCGATGTTACAGCCTCTCCCAGCGAGCCGCAGCGTTTCCTTGCTGCCGCCCCCTCCCTCCTGGAACAACCACTCATTCTCCATTTTGCTGCTAGTCCCTGGCTTCTCCTCCTTCCCTTGTAGCGCTCCTGTAGAGTTCTTCCTGCTCCTCGTGGTGTTGCTGGGCTCGGTGCTGCAATCCCGGCGTGTCACAAACCAGTGGGAAACCTGCTGCTCTCAGGGCTTCCAGCCCTTTTGCCTGCCCTGTTCTTCCTCTCCCCCACGAGCACCTCGGGGTTTTGATCCCTTACAGATCGCCGGCGGCACAACAGAGCCGAGCAACACCAGCGAGTAGGGCACGGGGAGGAAACAGAGCGTGAGGATGAGCTAGGTGAGCAATCCGGGAGGATGCGGGGGTGGCACACGATGCCAGGCTGGCTGAGCGTGTTGGATCCCGCCGGAGACACGCTCTGCGATCCCTGCCTGTTGCTGTGTTATCCTGACTGTGGGAGGATCTCTGGGAGCTGCTTTGGATCCCTGACAGGGAAAGGAAATCTTGATTCTCGGAGTGAATCAAAATGGAGATTGCCCAGATGAGGGGCAGCTGGAATCGCAGAAAGAATGGTGAAATGGAGAACAAAATAAAGGCTGAATGCACATTTCTTTTGCCCTCCTCACAGCCTAAAGGCACCTGGGTATCTCTGGTGGGATAGGAAGGGTGGCACAAGGGTGGAAAGTGCCCTTGGAGCTGCTTGAAAATGATCAGAGGTCATTTCCTTTTATTCGCAGCTGGAGAAGACTTCACCTCTGTCATCTCAGAAATTATGATGTACATTCTGCTGGTCTTCCTCACCCTGTGGCTGCTGATTGAAATGGTCTATTGCTACAGGAAGGTCTCCAAGGCAGAGGAGGCTGCCCAGGAAAACGCGTAAGTGTGGAGCCCCTGGAGATGAGAGCTGTGCTGTTCTGTTCTGTTCTGCCAGGGCTCCTCACATGTCCCAGAGCAGACTGCAAGATTAAACTTTGCTATTACCTGGTCTGGTTGATGTTTGCTCTGTCCAAAATCCTGGCAGTGGTTAGGAACGGAGAGACATCCCCCTCGCACCACACACCAGGGAGGGAGTGAAAGGTAGTCCAGGGGGTCTGGTTTGGATGGTGGAGATGCTCTGCTGGAAGGTCTGGTTCCATCCTGGCCCATTCCCATCTTTCCCCACACTTGGCCTGGATTAGAGCACTCTGTGCAGTTCCTACTGCATGTGTAGGCTGATGTGTAGGATTTTAGAGCAAGGAAGGTGTTTGCTCCTGTGCCAAGGGGAATTTCCTACCCTGAGCATCTTCTACTGGTGACATTTGTTACCTCAGGGACTTCCAGGCACCCAGCAAAGCTGAGCTCACCCAAACTGGGGTTTACACTCTGTGCTTTCCTCCTTCCCTCCAACTACAGGACAGACTATCTTGCGATTCCATCAGAAAACAAGGAAAACTGTCCTGTGCCTGTGGAGGAGTAGCAGAGAGGAGTCAGTGGAGTGAACGGCACCAAGGTGGGTGATGAGGAGACACCTGGCCACTGCTTGTGCCTGTCCACCCCTCAGCCTCCCTGTCGCGGGGCTGGAGATTGCTGGGATGTGGCTCTGCTCCTCTCTGGAGCTTCCCAGTGACCTTAGAGGAACAATGGTGACTTTAGGTGGGGCTGTGCTCATGACTGCTTGAACCCCCAAACCAACACATTCACCTTCAGGCCATGATGTCATTGCACCTCCTCTGCCCATTCCTGTGGAGTTGGGAATCTTACCTTTCCCCTGGAGAAGGGCAGCTGTGCCCATGAGGACTGTGAGGGCTCTGTCTCCAAAGGAAACTCTTCTAGGAAGGAGTTTTTGTGCTAAAGGTTAAAATCTACATCTTCCAAACTCCCATTCACCTCCCGTGCTGATTGCGTTGCGATCCTCACTCCAGTGAGCTCCAAGAGGAATTCTCTCCCTTGCAGGGGCTCTGAGGACAGAAGGACCATGCCAAACCAGCCAGGTTTGAGGGGAGCTCTGCGCCGTCGGGAGGAACCACGGGGAAGTGTAAATTCTCTCCCATTTGCCTTGGACTCTGTACAGCCTTGACTTTGGTCCCGTGACCCCAGCTGAGCTGCCAGCCCACTGCTGAAGGACTCTTCTGCTGAAGTGAACAGCACAGGGGTGTGGGCAGCACGGCTCCTTCCCGAGTTTCAGTTCCATCGTCACCTCGATGGCTTTGTAAATGTCACCTGTCACTTCTCAGCTGCTCTCACTGCCACCTTTATTTGCTAAACGCGCTCCTTCTCCATTGCAGAGGTTAAGGGTATGTATGGCACGCTGCTCTGAGCTGTGGGACTGCCAAGGAGGCTCTCTTAGGGGGTTATTCCTCCACGTCCTGTGGCCCAAGCAGATTTATTGGTGTTAAAATAGGAAGAATTTAAATAGTTAATTAAGTCACTCTGGGTTTTGGGCTGTCCATGCACAAGCAGAGTAGGGTGAGGACTGTAATGCACTAGAATTGGAAAATGTGTGGTAGGAAGGACAGAAACCTGTGCCACGTTCATACTTTCTTCTGGAGGGAATTTAGATCCTGAATGAAGCATTCCTGCTCTGGGAAGGAGGATGATGTAAGTATAAAAATCCCCTTTCATTTATCAGCTGTCAAAACCCTCAGCTCCTTGCAGCAGGTTTGCTCCATGGGAGGAGGAACCTGCAGAGCCACATCCTGCAGCAGCTGGCAGGGCAGCAGGACAAGGAATGGGATCCACCTTGTTCTGGGAAACCCCAGAAAGAGAGGCAGCCCCATGCTGGTAGGCAGGAGAAATAAATCGGATGCAAAGCCCTCGCAGGATGGCAGTAAAATGGTTGTAGTTTTTATCACTGTGACAGCTCTCTGGTGCTGTAGCAGCACCATCTAGAGGGACAGACAGAAAACACCCATTTTCCTCAGTTAATCCTAATTCTCTCTTGGGGTAATTAATCACCAGTGTGAAAAGCCTGCGTTCATCCTAAATGATCCCCTGCTGCCCAGGAATTACACTGGAAATTCCATTTTGCCCCTGCAAATTTACCTTTTCAGAGGATTACGCAGAGTAAATTTGTTTTCTGCCCTTTGGTGTAGATAAATTGAGCTCAACAGCTGGGATTGGAAGGGGGTCAAAGGCAGAATTGAGACAAAGTGGGGAAGATCTGGGTTTGTTGTATGGCAGAGGTTGTGACATCCCTGCTGCAATGGAGCCTGTGCTGCTTTGCCAGAGTTGACAGAATTTTGCTCCACTGACCTCTTGTAGTATTCCCAAAGTGCTCGTGACTCCAGGCATGCTCCCCACCTACGGAATCCCCTCTGCTTTGTTCTGCTGCTTTTTATGTGTTTGCTAAAATCACGGAAATTACCCCATTTGTAAGTCAGGCCCAGGCCAGATTCCCAACTGGCACTCGTTCAAAATTCCTTTTTTTAGAGTGGGTGTCAACTTTAGTAAATCCAGTGCAGTCTTCGTAGTAGGATTGCTCCCAAATCCAGAGCCAAGCCTGGCAAAGGGAGCACATTTTCCACATGAAACTCACTTGTAGTCTGGGCATCAGTTCCCTAAAACCTGATATCCAAACGGGATGTCCAAAGGAATATCCAAGCAGCTCCTCTTTGAATTCAGCTGGATGTCATCTTTTTCCCAATCCCCAGTTTGCCTGGCAGAATCCTAAACTCAACAGGGGAGGGATTGGGTTGTAACTCTGGGATTGAGAGTTACACGGCATTGAGCCCACGGCGATTTTTAGGACACCTCTGTCCCACTTCAGCTCTGCTCCTCAGTCCCTGTGAACCACAGATAACCCTCTGGTGTCACCCTGTTCAATCAAAAAAGGAGAGAAACCAAGGACTTCTTGAGAGCTACCTCAGGTGGTAAAGAAGGGTCGTCCCTTGTCCTGCACCTCCCCGTGTCCCACAGGCATCTTCTGAAGATGCTGTTTTTTCAGACAGATCTTTCACTTTTCCGATTCCTGCAGACAGAGGTGACCATTGCCACGAGGTGTTCCGAGCAGGAGGAAAAGGGGTGCAAAGTTTTGCTCAAGAATCTCGCAGGAAAAAGAGTAATAATTCAAAAAATTAGTGATATTTCAAGACCTGGAAGAGATGGTCCTGGCAAAGACTCTCTCTGTATGTTTGCACTGACAGAGGAGACTCCGGAACAGGCAGGATAATAAAAAGAACCAAGAGGCACGCTGGTTGTTGGATAGATTTTTTAATTGATACCGTACTTCCATGGTACTAACTACTTACACGGAGTTTGGCTGCAGAGCCTGTACAATTCCTACGTTCCAGTATCGTTTTTGAACCGCGGGGTTTTGGGGTTTTTTTTTGTTTTTTGCGCACAGCGCAAAGTTTCCGACAGTCGGGACAACTCCTAAAACAAACCCACAATCCTTCCCCCACCCACCCCAGAGTCACCTCAGCCAACAGCCCCCTGCTTCCCGGGCTCTGGAGGGCATTCCAGGAGGGAAGTGGTGGTTGTAGGACCTGCTGAGGAGAGGAGAGCCTCGTTCATCAGCAGCTGAGCACGGGAATTGCAGGATCCACGCGGGGAGAACACGCTCCGGGTTTTTAGCAGCTTTATCCAGCCCTGGAGAGCGTGGTGGGAGATGAAACCCCACAGGAATGGTGCTGTCCCAGAGCCACGCCAGGCCACTCCTGGGAGGTTGTGGCGCTGCCACTGCTCTGCTGCTCCTCCCTCCCTCCACGTCCAGCCCAGAGCCAGGTCGGTGCTTCCATCCCTGCTCTCCCAGTGCCATTGTCCAGGAGCTGGGATTGCTGAGATGGGGATGACGTGCATGGCACAGGCTCCACCTCTCTGCTGGATGAAGCTGCGACCCTAATTGCAGCAGGAGCAGAGCAGGGATGTGACCACGTGGCTGCACATCGGGGTTTGTTCCCTACCTACCCTCGCAGTTTGGGTTGGGGAAGGTGGCCTTTAACGTTAGCAATGGAATTGGCCTAAATGAGTGAGGTAACAGAAACGGCCAGAGGAGGAACCTCCCCGAGCCATGTGCAAATATAATTCCTTCAGCAGAAGGAAGTCCTTTTCCCTACTGAAAACAAAAAAAAATAAAATAAAATAAAAAAACACATTCACTTGAAGAGCATACAGACTGCGGGAGGGGAAGGCAGGCAGGGACAGCACCAGGTCAGACCATCTATGACACAGGGAATGATTGTCCAGCAGCAGAGGTGGAAGGGGACAGGGAAAAGCCATAGCAAGCACTGCAAAACGTGTGGGAGAGGAGGAGGGCATGGCATGCCACAGATCCATGCTAAGAGAAGCCCATGCTGTCTGCCTAGGTCAGGGAATGGCCTCAAGCAGCAGTCGCCCAAGACGCGAGGAGATTATTTGGCCAGTGTGCACGTCTAGAAAAAGGAAGGTTTTATGGCACAGAGAGACTCGTGCTGGAGAGA
The DNA here is from genome assembly GCA_024500445.1 of Entomyzon cyanotis. Lineage (NCBI taxonomy): Eukaryota > Metazoa > Chordata > Aves > Passeriformes > Meliphagidae > Entomyzon > Entomyzon cyanotis. Next base: position 3,414,706 of record JAKEPQ010000773.1, on the reverse strand, counting down.
CTGCAAAGCACAGAGGTCAGAGCATGTCCTGCAGGGGAATGGGCTGGAAAATCAGCACAGGAACCACACTGACACTGTTCTGGGAGCCACTTCCCTCGGGGGCTTTGCTCTCAGCGCCTCTGCTCTGAGCTGTGTTTTAAGCAAGCCCCTGCCAGGTGTTTTAAGTGGTGCTGAGACTGAAAAGACTAAGCCAGATTCCACGTGGCTGTGCCATGGAGAGATCTGTTGGTGGCAGGCTGGCACAGATCCCACGGGGAGAACCCCTGGAGCTAAGCAGGCAGTGCAGAAAGCACTGATCTGGCAAGAGCTGGGCGCTGGCAGCAGGACAGAGCTGCCCCCCTAGCCAGGCACTGCTGCTTTAAACAGTGATTTTAAGACTGAGGAACCAGAAAGTTCCAGCTCTAAGTCAGGAATGAGTTCATTTCTGTGCTGGCTGGGAGGAGCAGGTGCTGACTGACACAGAGCTCCTGGGCAGAACAGCTGCTGCAGCAACCAGAGCAAACCCTAAAGGTCTCACTCAGACCAGAAGTGTCTCCAGCCACTCTCTGGAAATGAAATTTCTACCTTCTTGCATAAAGGTAAGAAAAAGCTCCTGGGTGGCTGCCTGGACAGTGCTGAGGAGTCAAGGAGGCTGAAAAGTCTGTCCTTATCTACAGCCAGGTGAGCTGCTGGAGCTGCCTGATAAGGACACAGATGAGCATTCCAGGATTAGCATTCCTACAGAGGATATCCCAATACCTGCACTGCTGTTTCAGAGGCAGTTTTGTGCCTTCAGGGCTCCAAATCCAGCAAAGCCTTGTGCTTTGAAACCTTTCCTCTTCCAATTCAGGGTCACATTACACTAAAGACGTTTCCTATCCCTAAGGTTTCTCTTTTTTAAGATGAGAAGCATCCAGGCAGGGTCAGGTGTCAGAGCTGGCTGTAAATGCAGCAGAACAGGCAGCTCAGGGGAGATCAAATTCGTGTGCCTTCCTTCTCTTCTCCCACAGAACTGGAGGGAGCCAGGAAGGATTTAGTATCAGTTAGTGTGAGCTAATAGCAAAGTTTTCTGAGTGAAGAGTGCTTGAAGTGCAGAGCGGCTAAAAAGCATCATTATCCTGTTAATGCACAGCTTTCTCCTCTCCTTCCCACTGCAGGTGCCTTTCTATCTTTTATTTTTCCTTTTTTTTTTCCCCCTGGAACATGCAGACCCAGCAGTGCCCCTGCCTTGGCCATCTCACCACCTGCAATAACCTGGTTTTTGGTCCTTCACAGACCTTACAGGCAGGTGCCACACTAGATACCTGTGGTATCTACTTTAGGAATGCCTGGTTGCACAGCAGCTTATCCAGGACCCAAATCCACACCTCCCAGATGCCAGAACTGCTCTAAGACAAGCACCAGCTGTGGATTTATCAGAGGTGAGGTTGGACCAAGCTCAGATCAGTGAGAATTGTCACAAACTGGTGGATCAGAACCTTCTGCTCCTCCTCCTCCCAATAGGAAGCATCTTCCTTGGCAGGAATTAGGCTACAAGCTGTTGCCATTACTTTGCTTGGCTGGCAAAATGCCTTTTTTAAAAAAAAATAAAATAATCCCCATTTTTTTTCGTTGTTCAGATCCTGCAAATCAAAGGCCAGCAGATGTGCAGGTGGAAGGGACAGACTGGAAGCACCTGCTGGGGGAAGAATGGAGTAATAAAGGCTTTCTGGCACAGGGGAGCAAGGGGAAAAGCAAAACCCTGCCCTGGCTGGGAGTGCTGAGGGAAACACCACCCTCTGTAACATTATTCAGCTTGCTCAGCCTCTCACTCCTAGAAAGTGTCACTGATCCCTCCAGGAGATGCAATCCAAAATTGTCTCTGGCTCCAGGAGGAGCTAACCTGTCAGCTAGGATTGATCAGCAGCTGATTCCCTTCCCAGCTCTCCAGAGGAAGTGAAAACACTGCAAGGTGTTGTTTAAGCCCTCACCCTTAGTGCCTTTAACACCTTGCTTTTCCCCTTTTTATTACCACTGTGAGAGACTGAGAGGCAATAAAAGATTGTGAATTCCATCCAACTCCAAGCCCGACTGGCTGCCAAGTGGGAAAAAGAAGTAACTAGGGAAAAAAAAAACCCTAAGTCCTCAAAGAGAAACCTCCCTCAGTGTGAAGGACACCAGGCTGTGGTTGGTGCTCACCAGCCCTGTGCTCTCAATAAATAATTGAACATTGCTGAGTGTCAGGGTAGGTGTCAAACAGTTAAAAACCCAGTTTGACGTGCAGGTAGGACAAATATTAAAGTTGAGTTGCTACAGCTGCCTGGCCTGACAATAACTGAGCAGAGCTTGTGCAGTTCTGTCTCTGGAGCTCAGCCCAAGGGAACATCCTGAGCCTGCAGCTGGAAATCTGCAAATCTATCTGACAAAGATCATGTGAAATTGGTGAGAAACAATTCTATCAGCAGCATTCATCTGTGAGCCTCTCTGATTTCTCTGTCTCCATCCCTCCATGTACAAAACCCTCCCAGCCAGGTGGAGGAGACCCTGACATCCCAGGTTCCTCTTTCAGTGAGTCTTTTTCCTTTCCTGGCATGGGCAGGGTGAATCCCAGGCATTCCTCCGTGTCACCCTGCTGGAGGATTTAATTCCTGCTTGGAATTAAATTCCAGAGAAGGGAAATTCCAGCAGCAAGGGAATTTTGTCTGCTCAGTAATTGTGGGAGTGGCTCAGGGGGAAAGGGGACTCTGGGACAGTCTGGCAAGTCACAGTGGGGAAAAGGAGCCACAGAATGCCCTTCCAGGGCCCTAGCACCTCATTTTCATGGAACAGCAGCCATTTCAGCAGCCTCCCTGCAAAAAAGGCAGGGAGCAGTACAGTAGTCAGCAGCATTAAATTAAATAAATAGTCATAAATACACATTACTCCTTGGTTTTCCCCAGCTGGACTTTGCTTTCACAGTCTGAAATGTCTTTTTGATAACCTGGCTCCATCCAGGCTCCTTCAGATGTGAGGCTGGTGTGGGGCATGTTTAGCACATGGAGGTTGCAGGCAGGCTGGGAGAAATCAGCAGCTTTTTCCTACATCCATTACCTTTCCCTAACCTGAGAGGGTTTTCCTTAGACTCCACTGAGGACATTCCTGGCAGAGAATGATGTGAGAGCAATTACCCACCCTGGTGCTCCCTGCTCTTCACTGCCCTCTGCAGCAACGGAGGAGCTGCAATTGCACCATTTCCAAACTGGGAACGTGCAGCTGCCTCCCTCCTGCCAGCCAGAAAGTGGAAAAATCCCAGTGTTGGACAAAGTGGGCTTCACACTCCCCTCACCTACCTGGCTGGGTGATGGCAAAGCATGAATTAAACACTCCAAGCAGCAGCCTGGATCCCAACCAGTGGAGCTTGTGCACAGCACAGCCTCCCTGCTCCTCCTCCTCCTCACCTGGCTGCTCCTGGAGTCTGGAATTATCCCCCAGAACACCTGAAAATGCACTTTGGCTTTTTTTAGTGCAGCTCCAGCACCTGGCTGACTCCCAGGGCCAATCTCCACACCCAGCCCTGTCCTGCTGGTCCATTATTCCTTCCTTCTCTTGGTCCCTGTGACCCTTCCTGACCTCTCCTGGATTTTTGGAAGCTTTGTTTCTCTACAGATGCAGTTATGTAAATATCCACAGTGCTGGCTGTTGCTGCATAGATGCAATGATATAAATTCATCCCAGGCAAGGAAAGGAAGCTGTTGTTTTTCCCCGTTTTCCCCCAGATTTTACAATTCAGGGGCTGGGTGAGTGAACAGGAGAGAGATTTGCTGAGCTGGGTAGTGGGAGTGGCTGCAAATCAACACTAATTTTGGGTTTCTTTCTCCATTTGTGTACTCCCACCGTGGTGATTGCAGCAGTGATGCAGCACAGGGATGGCTCAGGGGCCCAAGCACACAGAAAGCTGCAGCACAGCCAAAGGGGACACTGTCACAGGGGTGGCTCTGGGAGGCACACACTGCCCTCCCCACCCTCCCCTTCCCTCCCTGCAGCACCAGCAGGCAGCAAATTGGTGTTTGTGGGAGGATTGCAGCTCAGCCACACTCTGTGCTCTGCTCTCTGAGCCAGCCTGGCCACCCTGACAGCGAATTTCTGCCCCAGATTTCTGCCTGCCAGGGGGGATCTGCCCTCCACAGACCCACAGCAACTCCTCCTCCTCTCCAAACATGGAATAGTTTTGCAAGGGATCGACTGTGATTGCCAAAACCTCTGTGCCCTGAAGCCAGCAAGGTCAGGGAGGTGACAGTGTCCCTTTTGGAGCTAAATAGAGTGAAGCAGGGACCTCCATGCACAGGGGGGACAGGGACAGGGCAGGGGCACTCACACTGATGCTTCCCTTTGAAACAACAGAAACAAAACAGACAGACAGACACACAGCCAGGAATATTACAGAGGAGCAGTGCACACCTCAGTGCTGGGAGAGCACAGCCCTCCCACACACACACACCCCACGCTCCCAGAGACACTCCAGTCCAGCCAGTGTTGGAGGTCACTCCTTCCCCTCTTTAGGCTTTTTTCTTTTTTTTTTATCTCTTAAAATCTGTATATAATATATATATTTATATCTGTATATATATATATATATATATATTTATATATATATTTATATGTCCTATTTACACATATTGCACACCGTCCTCTGGCCTCCTGCATTCCTGCCTGTTAATGGAAACGTTTCCGTTTCTCCTCTGGATCTGACCCGAAGTCCCGGGACCCGATGCCATTCTGGAGATTTATCAGTGAGTCCTTCATCTGCAAGACAAGAGATTTCTCCACTGTGGAGGAGAAAACTTTGGAATTTTTTTCCCTGTGAAGTGTCAATGCTGTTATTGTGGTTTTGGGAGTGGGGAGTCAGGGCTGGGATGTGAAAATGGGGACTGGGAATGTTCTCCGAGGAGGGAATTCTCTCTGCTTAGGGGGGAGCAGCTCTCATTTAGGGACTCCTGAGGAAGCAACTCTCATTTCTGGACAATGTTCTCAGCAGCCCCATGTGCTTTTAGGCAGCACACACTGAAATTCCTGCCTTTGTGCTAAGGGAATGTTTCCCCTTCCTCCACGTAACCTGCATGGAAATCCAGGGTTCAGATAAAACCAGTTTGCTCTCCAAACTGGGATGACAGAGGTTAGATACAAAAAGTGCCAAAACAAGCTTTTTGTCCTTCTAGGATTCTCTCCTTGCCAGGCAGGGACCCTCTGGTGTGAGAGAGCAGCCGTGGCACCCTGAACTCCCCACCACCACCAGAGATGGATCTAAAGGAACTGACACACCTGGGGGACTCTGGTGGAAGCTGGGAATGCTGAAGGATGGGCAGCAGGACTGGGAGGTCACAGTGACCCCCTGGTAGCCCTGCCTGGAGCCCTGCAGCCTCACCTGGTCCAGGAGCATCACGGAGGATTTGATGATCTCACGCCATTTCTGCAGCTCTGAGTCGTGGTACTTCTGCTGGGACTCCAGCAACTGGGCCCATTCTGTCTGGGACTGGGGTAACCTGCCAGAAAAACAGGCAAGAGTCACAAAATCACATCATTAAATGTGTTTTTAAATTAAAATCAAATCATTGTGTCCAGACATGTACACAAAATCATGTCATTTGCACAGGAACCTCTGTGAGAAATTCCTATTAATTAGAAATCTCTATTTCTATTGTGAGGAATAGCTGCATTTGGTCTCTTTTCCATGGCAGGTATCAAGCCCTTCCCTTCAGACCCATGTAAACCCCGAAAACAGAAGTGGAATCAGGACAGATGGAAGCATTCCAGGTGCTTGGATGGCTTCAGATACTTCCACAGCAATCATGGCTGCAACACAAAAATTACCCACGTGGAGACACCCAGATAATTCCACCCTTTGCACATTACACTGTGCAAACAGCACATAAGTTCTGCACTTAAATACTGCTGGAGTAGTTTAAATAAACACCAAGAGTACCAGAGGAAGATAAAATCACTTTGAGTATCTATAATCACTGGAAGTATCTATCCATGGGGAAGCAGCAGGGCTGTTATGGGGGAGGTAATAATTCCCTTTCCTAATCAGGAGAAATGACACAAATGGAGCAAAAAAATTCCAACACAATGGTGGCTGTGAATGCTTAAAGTGAGGCCCAGTGTAGCAAGGGAACAACTGGGACTCCAAAACAGGGACAAACAGGGACAAAACCACCTCAGACAAGTGGATTCAGGATGCTCTCAGCCTCTAAAAATAGACATTTCAGACAGGATACTCTGCTGATATCTGGATTCACACCTTCCAAAACACAAACCTAGCAGAGTGTGTATCACAGCCCCAAATTCTCCTCTGAGTACAAAGGAATCTTTCTAAGACTCTGCTCTCCACACAGAGGGAAGTTTGGCCATCAAAAGAGGGGAAGTGACCACCTTGGCCCAAACACTGCTAAACATTTATTCACAGAGCATCCTCTGCTCCATGGGATGTTGGGAAGAAGCAGAATGGCCTTAACTCTGCTCTTCAACTGCAGTGAGAACACTCATGGCCCTTCAGCTTCACCTGCTTTACCCCAAAAATGAGAGCCCAGAGCTCTGGTGAGCTGGGAAAGCCTCCAATATCCATGAAAAAGAAGGGAAAACCCTTCTGCCTGTACCTTTCCTGCAGCCTCAGGCCCTGCCACGCCGTCAGTGTCTGGGTGGTGTACTCCAACATCCAGAGTTTGTAGAACAGCATCATGTTGAGAATGACCAGCAGCACCAGACTGCAAGAAAAAGAGAGAAATCTGTCAGATAGGAGCATTTTATAGCTCATTTCTCGCCAGGAACGCCTGGGAAAACACCCAGGGAGGTGTCTGAGGCCCAGTCCATGCTGTGAGTGGGAATTTAATCAGTGAGCACCCAAAACTTCACCTCGGGGAAGAAATGGGAGAGACAGACAGAGAGATGACAGCTGAGACAGAACAGGCTGGGTGAGTGGATGTGCTGAATGCAGAGAAAGGGAGGGGAATGGGAGAGTAAAGAGGTCAAAAAAGAGAGAGACAGTACCTGAAACAGATCCTAATGGGAGCAGGGAAGAGAAAAGACGGAGCAGCTGCAGGTTAGAAACAGAGTGACACAAACAGGAGCAACTGGGCTGAGAGGAGGAGGCTCAGACAGAGCAGGAGGTGCAGGGCAGCGAGGAAGGAGCAGAGGGAGGAGAGGCAGGAAGGACAGACAGGGATCTGTGTGCCTGCACTGTGGTGGAGGTCACTCAGCTGAGCTGCTGGCACAGCAGAGTTCACATCCAGCCTTGCCCATGCCACCCTCTGGCACTGGGAACACACCACAGCCATGCCCTGCCAGGTCCTGCCCTGCTCTGTCATCCCCAGCAGCACACAGGGGCATTTCCTCTCCTCCTGGGGACTGAATTCCAAAATTCCACACAGGGCTATTTCCTCCCCTCATTGGGACTGAATTCCAAAATTCCATACAGGGGCATTTCCTCTCCTCCTGGGGAATAGATTCCAAAATTCCACACAGGGCTATTTCCTCCCCTCATTGGGACTGAATTCCAAAATTCCATACAGGGCCCCTTCCTCTCTTCCTTGGGGAATGGATTCCAAAATTCCACACAGGGCCATTTCCTCTCCTCCTTGGGAATGGATTACAAAATTCCATACAGGAGTATTTCCTCTCCTCCTGGGGACTGAATTCCAAAATTCCACACAGGGGCATTTCCTCTCCTCCTGGGGAATGGATTCCAAAATTCCATACAGGGCAGTTTCCTCCCCTCCTGGGGAATGCATTCCAAAAAGCCAGGCTGGTGCCTGTCTCTGAACAGTGCAGCTATTCTGCTGGAAGAATGGCCCACTATGACCAGTTCAGTCAGGCGGGTGGCAACTGGCCAGAGGAGTATTCTGGAAACATCACAGAGGGCTCTCTGACCCCAGTGGGGCTGTCAGGAGACATTGGCATAAAGCTTTTGTATTTTTTACATCTTCTTATCACGACAGTGCTTTACACCACCTCATTTATCACTGGCTGGGTGTGCTGCAAACCTCTGTGCTCAGAAACAGAAAGGAGCTCAACTAGAAGTCTAATTTCACTCCCTAAATCCCAGCTTTTCCCCACCTCACTAAAAACCTGGTGGAGCTTAAGGAAAAGCCTGGATCAGTGCTTTGGACTGTCCTGCCCCACAGCACCTGCCCAGCACTGAATGAAGCCTGCTGTGAGCCCACGGGCAGAGGAGCAGGAAATACATGGATTTTAGGCATTAAACTGAACCACAGGGACATGAGGGGCCAATTCCCACCTTTCCCACCTCACTTGGAGCACACATCCCAGCCCAAGGCTACCAGCCCTGAGAGGTGTGGCAGGAAAGTCACCCAAACCAAACAGCTCTTGCTGCTGAGCTAAAGAAATCAATCTCTTGTGCTTCAGGTGTTTCTCTCCTTATTTTGCAGTAATCATCTCTGAAAAGTCCAGCTGTTTCCTGGCTGTACCTCTCATCAGAATTGCTGCCCAGGACCAGATATGAAGGAAAGGAAAGATGTGGCAGGCTCCTCACAGACACTGAACCCTGCTGTGGTAGCACAGTGACTCCCAGAGAGCTTTGCACAGTCATTGTCCTTGGGAGCAGCTCGTTTGTCAGCAATCAAATCACTTATTTTAAATTGCCCACACACACAGAGCTGCTGTGTGCCACTGAAAATCTCTAAACTGAGTCCCTGCAATAAAAAATAAATTTAAAAAATAAATAAATAAAACGCTCATACTCGTTGGATTTCTTCTCTTGTAGGTATTGCCTCACTCTCCTTGCACAGCTCTCCCTGTCCTGATTGCCACTGTCATTGTCCCAGAAGGTCCCAGAGGTGCCTTCAGGACTCCCAGAACAGCTCTGCAAAGCCCATGTTTGGCTAAAACAAGGGCAAAACCAAGGCAAAGGAGAGAAGGGAGCACAGAGCTCGAGGAACACAGAAAAACCAAAAATGTTTACGGCTGGCTGGGAAGGCAAACAGGAACAAAGCATCACTTACACGAAGCTGATGACAAGGAGCAGCTTGGAGACACTCTGCAGGTGGAAGCCACTGGGGCTCTCCTCGGGGATGTGCCGTGTCTGAGTGGAACCTGAGCAGATGGGATGCATTTGGGATGAGAAATTGGGAAGGGCAACCCTTGATCCTCCACCCAACACAGCCTCCCTGCTGCTCTCTGACAAAGCCCCTGTTCTTCTGATGCCTGATGATGTTTGCCTTTTTTATATACCCTTCTGTACATTTTATATACCCTTTTGTACATTTTTATACCTTTTATACATCATCTGTATCCTCTAGACCCTTAACCTCCATGCTTGGAATTTTTGTATCTAATATTCCAACTTAGTTTTGGGGTTCTGCAAGACAGAAAGACCAAACATCCACAGTAAGAGGCCAGAGAGCTCTATGCTATCAAAAACTTGAGGTTTCAACCTTGGTTGAAATCTTCTCTCTAGAACATATTTTGTTAAATAAGCTCTAGCCTCATTCAGGGGTGGGATGTTTTAAAATAGGAGGACATTACTTCATTTATTAAGTTTCTTATTGGGGAATTTTAGACAGATGTGCTAATTTGCAAAGTCCATACAAATTGTATGTGCACTATATGGTGTGTACATCTCAGTGTGTTCCACCTTGAAGAGCTGTGCACCTCAGATCCTATTAAAATACTGAAATAAAACCATTTAGCTTCTATATTTTCCATGTATCTGTAATCCTGTAATTTTTAGTGTATAACTCTGGGCTCCATACAGGTGCTAAACTGCTGTTCTCTCACGTTTAGACAAAACAATTCCTCTCTAAGCTCAAACCTCAAGGACACCTCACTGTCTCAGAGCCCAAGATATGGAAACAGCAGTGAATTGGGGAGCAAACTTGGAGTAATTGACTTCATTAGCTGAAGCTGTAATTGGAGGATTAAACCTCAATATGCAAAAGGACAAAACTGTGACCTGCTGTCCATTTTGGGTTTAGCCCCTGGATGGGCTGTGAGTACCCTAAATGCACCTGACAGCTTTCAATAATTTTAACTGCTTTTATTCTCTTAACTTCGTCTAACCTCTGTTTTAACTAAGCCCAACCAGACATCACCCTTTCACCCCTTTAACCGTGTCTACCTCATTTCCAAAACCACCCTGAAGGCACCACCTCCCCATCCTCATCCCATCCCCATCCCCATCCCATCCCCATCCCATCCCCATCCCCATCCCACCCCATCCCATCCCCATCCCATCCCCATCCCCCCTCACCTGCCACATGCTTGATGCGATGTGCCACCTCCTCGTCGGTGGGGGTGGTGACAGGGCTGAGCACCTCCTCCAGGTGTGGCACCCGCAGGTGGGTGTGAGCGCGTTTCCTCCGCCGCACCGTGGATTGCTTGCTCACCTTCTCTTTGGGGGATTGTCTGTGCACCTCGGCCAGGTAGGAGCTCTCTGTTTTGGTCAGCTCGCTCTCTGCGGCACCAAGAGGAGCAGTAAGGGTTGTGGCTTTGCAGGGAGGAAGGTTGAAGCTCTCTAAGGGCAGCTGCTGGGCCCAAAGGGTTGGCACAGCTGGAGAAATTTGTGCCCTACGTTCCTCACAGCTTGGCCAAACCTTCACCCCATACTGCCTGGCAAAAAGCAGGATTTGATGCCCTGATATCCTCCTAAACTACATAAATCTGTAGGAAGGTAAGGCAAAATGTGCTCTTTTTTTAATTTATTTTTTTATTGTATCTGATTTTTTTTCTATTTAGATCTAATTTTTTATTAGATTATCCTACTAAATATTTCCAGGTAAATTCTTTTGAGCTAGAATTAACAGAACCCACTGTCCATGTACAGAAACCACAGAATATGACTCTGTCTTTACACAAATGGTTCTCAGCCTGAGTCAGTACGTGTTTATGAGCAAAATGGCACAGTAAGCCCAAGCTGCCCAAGATCTTTGACCATTAACTTGCTCTCCAAAGCTGTTTTCTAGAAGTCTAAAAGAGCCCCATGTATTAGTTCCTTTAATTCCAGCAGGTAAAACCAACAAATGCTCTGGTAGCCACTTTTAGAAGCCACTCCAAGGTTGGACCATGCTGCCCATTCTCAGGGAAACACAAGTGCCACTGTCATTGCCACCCTTACCCAAATGACGGAAATAATCCTCCAGGCCACTCCAGAAATTCTTCTCAATGAAGGATTTCACCAGCCCCCAAGGCTGTTTCCTGTAGCGTAATTCTGTGGAAACCCTGTCAGGAGCAAAGGGACAATCATTCCCCTGCTTTCGCTTCCCGGGGGTGACATCAGCTCAGAGTCTTTGTCAGTGCAAATACAGCAAATAATCATGCACACTGTTATTTCTGGAACGCTCTCAGCCCTTCATGTTTCCAGAGAAGCTGGAAAAGTCTTTCCAAAGGCAGGAAGAGCCTCTCCCAAGAGTACTCCATGGACATTTGGTCACTTGGCAGACATTTAGGTTGTCATTACTGAAGTCACACAGAGTCACATGGATACAGCTGTGCCTAATACCCAATTCCTCTGCTTCTCCCCCCAAAGCACAGTCTCATGTATTGCTTATCTCATGTGACAACAGGCTCTCCAAACCTCTGCATCCAAGAAGGAAACAAGAAAAATCTGTAAATCCTCTCCCTGATGGAGCTGTGACTCCTCCACACCTGATGTTTGCTCCGTGTCACCCCAGCAGGTGAAAATCCTGCCCTTTGTGGCAGGAGTGTCCCAGCAGCAGCACCAATAACCCCCTCAACCCCTCCCAACACACCCAAACAGCACAACTCCCTCCCAGAGGTGCCTTTTACCCGCCAGGAGAGGTACCTGAGTCGGCTTTTGTTTCTGGCAACACGAGTCAACGTGTAGCGGTTGATGGTGTAGAAATAATCGTGGTAGGGGACGTCGTGAGTTAGCACCTCTGCATCTATGACATAGCACTCGCTCTCCTGGCTGGCTTTGTACATTGTCTGCATGGAAAACAGAGTGCAAGGCTGCTTTTAGTGGGGTTAGGACACAGTTTTGAGAGACTGGCACCTGCAGGAGCACTTTACAAACAGGAGACACCCCATGGCCCAGCCCTGGCTCTGCTTGGAGCTGGGAGCAGCTCACCCTGAAGGGAAGGCAGAGGAAAGCAAGGGTTTCACCCAGATGTCCTTATGGACACGTTTTAAAAAGGGCATTCAGCTCCAGCCTCCAGGGTTTTGTACAGAGGTGTTACAGACAGTGCCAGGTCGTTGTGACCTTTCCAAATGTGACCTCCCTTCTGGTATCTGCCTTGTCAGGGAGCCACCTGAACTAAAACCAGGGTTTGAGCATCAATTCCAGCTAATACATGTTCTAGCATGAATTATTCTAGAAATAATTTAAATATTTATTATTTAGGTGATCCTAAACACCACAAAACCACATCAATCACTTCCTTTAAGCATTTCTGACATGCTTTCCCCTTTGCTGCAGAGCAAACCTCACAGAGAGGACAGACAGACACAGCCAAGCAGTGTAAGATTAACTACTCAAGGCTGCTGGGGAGTAAATTAACACAGAGAAATGTGAATGGGAAATTGGGCAAGAACAATGAAAACATGTTCAGGAGAAGCAAATAACTCTCAGAGCAGATTCTACCAAGCTTGCCAGCCCTGCTGCCCTTGCACTCACCTGGGTCTCAGTGACTGTGGCAGTTTTGGGGGCGAGAGGGTTGGTGAGGGTGATGGTGTACAGGATCACTCTGGTCTGATTGCCATTTTCCTCCTTCTTCCAGGGGTGAAAGATAATATCTGAGAGGACAAAACAATGTTCCAGTCAAGTGGTTGGAAAGGGATCTCTGGTCAGCTCCCTGGGGAAACCTTAACCATATAACCAGGCTGGGGATGGTATTTCCCTCCCCTTGGAGAGCCTGGCTGCTCTAGAGCTCAGCTGAGGGTGAAGAAAAGGCTCCTGTGCTAAATGGGAATATATTCCCCTCTTTCAAGTGCAGGGAAAGGGGGAGAGGCTGGGGATTTATCTCCTCCAGCAAGCCTACAGTGACAGGGAAAGGAGACTGTGACACACCAAGGGATGCTCCCTGCAGCTCTGTCTGTGCCAGTGTGGAGCTAAAGAGCATTTTCCTCACCCTGCTAAGCCTTGAACAGAGAATCAGGCTTGAGGTGATGTTAAAAACATTAGAAAATCTGCTTTTCCCGTTAAGAAACTGTTCCAGCAGTTAGAAAATGGAACCAGATGGACACACAGGCTCTGCCTGCTTTTGCTTCCTGTCAGCACAGACCGCACCGTCCCAAAATCCGCTCAGAACGTCCCCCAGCCAGACCAAATCCCACCTCCAAGGTGGAGACTCTCCCCCTGCAGCCCCTGGCAGAGCTCCAGCAGCAGCAGCTCACCCGAGAAGCGGCGCTGCTCCATGAAGTCCCTCTGGAACTGGGAGTCAGTGAAGAGCAGGTCGTAGAGCTTGTCCACGCTGAAGTTGAACACCTCGTTCACATACTGCCGCCCGTTCAGGTCCTCATAAAAGGCTTGCACTTCCCCTGGGGGGAAAGAGATCCAGCATGACCCTCCAGGATGGTGGAGGGTGTGTTTGCACAGCACCAGAACTTCAGTATTTCAGGAGGAACCCAAAGGAGGGAGTTCTAATCCTGTTCCTGCACTGATGCCAAGGCAAGAGTTGGAGCACCAGAAGGGTGATTAACTACACAGCTTGTTTTAGGACATCCTAAAATTTTTAGACACATCCTAAAATTTAGGCACATCCTAAAATTTAAAATGAAAGCCCAGGTTCTGGCCCAAAATCTGGCATTGTTGTTTTTCCAAGCCACAATCTCACGTTAATTCAGATTATCCCAAAAACCAACATGGCTACAACCCAGAGCAGCACATGGGATGAGATTTCCCACTTTCTGCAGCTCACAATGTGAATTCTTTCCATCTTCAGAACTCTCAGGGTCCAGGAAAGGATTTCAGTGTTTGCCACTCCATTTCCTGGCAGGAAAGGATGGGATAAGGCTGGAAACACCCCTGATGGAATGGCCATTCCCTACATACCTTCATCATGGGTGTCTGAGGAGTCACTGAGCTCAGTGGGAATGTCTTCATTGTCATTGAAGTCCAGGGAAGGCGAGTTCACAGGGCCAATGATGTCAATCTTCTCTCCCATGATGTTGGCAATGCCAAGGTCCTTCTCCACAGGACTCTCTGCCACTGCCTCCTCCTCCTCTGGGAGAACTCCATCAAACTGCAGCAAGGACAGGGCAGAACAAGGGCCAGATCAGCGCCTGGAAATGGGGTTTGTTTCCAAAAACCTTACATTTGTGAGCCAATCCCTGAATATTTGGCCTCGACATAGCTGGAGATTAAACAGAGAGAGGAGGACAATTATGTTTGTAATACCTCCTCTCAAAAAAAATCAGTGTTCAAGCTTTGGACACCACGTCCAATCCTGGTTTTGCTCCTAACAAGCTAAAAAAACCTGAAGTAACATCTCAACAAGGTCTGCTCTGCCATGATACCAGGAGGGCACACCCTGTTTTCCAGAGAATCACTGAAGGCAGAGAAGAAATTATAACTCCTTTATATCCAAGGGGTTATCTTGATCCACAAATAAAGTAAAATGCACTTGCTGCTGAGAGTCCAACATCACTGACCAAGGACTGTCCCAGCAGCAGAAGAGGAGCTGGAAGATGACCAAACCTACAAAAATCCAGGAGCTGCTGGATCTCAGGGAAAAGGAATCCCTGGGACAGAACTCACCGAGGCTGGGGCTTCACTGCTGCCCGTGGAGGTCAGGGTGCTGGCAGTGACAGATTTCTTTGGCAGCTGAGGGCTGGCTTCTGGCTTGGCCTCCATGCTGCTCTTGGAGGAGCTGTCGTTGACTTCATTCTCCTCCACGGGGATTTCTTCGCAGTAGCTGGGACGCCACAGAGAACACAGGTTTTTATCTTTACCCCTCTCACAACAGCTACAGCTGGACACACAGAGCAAGTGAGAATGGTCCTATGAAGTTTCCAGGCTGTCCAGAGGTAGGGGTGGCTCAGTGCTGGGGTGAGCAAGCCCTGATTTTTTGGGTGTTTATACCCAGACTGGCAAGCATCAGCACTTTCTGGCCTTGTGACTGGGATGCTTTGGCTTTTCTAGAATTGCTCAGCTGGCTCAGCAGGCATTCCAATCCCTCCCAACTTCCACGAGGAAATGCTACACTTCCAGCTTTCTAGGCATCACACATTTAAGAGCAAACACTCAAAATCCCAAAATCTCTCAGGACAAGCAGCACTTCGAGGCATGCAGCACCTCCTGCTCTCCCAGGACAACCTCTCCTCCCTGACAGGCACAGAGCTCCTCTCTCCCCACTCACCCCATGGTGTTGAAGTCATCATCAGGAGGCACATAGTCTTCATCATCACTGGTCAGGCCCAGCTCGTTGCCATAGCACTGATGGACAAAGTGCCAGAGCTCCTTTGGACACAGAGGCTGCAACAGGGAATGGAGAACATCACACATCTGCACCCCAAAAATGCTGGAATATAATACAAGTTTGGAGTTGCCATTGCCAGGGGATATTTATTGCCCTGAAAGGAGAAGTGAGAGATTCTGACAGCCCCAGGTGGGAGGTGAGAGCTTTTCAGTGGGCTCAGCTCGGTGAAATTCCATTTTTCATTTATTTATTTTATTTCATTCATCTCCAGATCACAAATTGCCCCCATCAAGCACCAACAGGCCCTGGCACCAACAATCCTCCACCATCAGCCCAGGTTCTGCCCTAAAAATCTCACATTCTTATTTTCCCATGCCACAGTCTCATGTTAATTCAGATTGTCACAAAAGCCAACAAAAGGCTGCATCCAGAGCAGCATATGGGATGAAATTTCCAACAGAACAATGCTGGAATGGAATAATTAAAGCAGTAAACCTGCATTTCCCTCCACAAATGCTTCCCCACCTCTTCTGCTGTGCCTCCATTTGATGTGTGCTGCTCCACCAAACCCCAACACCTTATGAGGTTTTTTCCCCCTTCAACTCTGTTTAAATTAAAGCTGCCTAAAGAATCCCAGCTGAAGGGAAAATTATCTAAAACAGCAACAAAGAACAACATTTCCTGCTGCAGTTTGAAATAAAAAAGAGTTTGTATCACCAGACACTCCTGTGAAAAGTATATATTCAGTTAAAAAGAGAAAATTAATCATCCAGACCATTGATAAAAGCTGGGATTTTAGGGATTCAGCTCAGTTGATCACCACATGACTGTGACATGAAGCCCTGAAAAATGGGGCAGGAAAACTTGTGATTTAAGAATGTGATTTAGGGATGAAAGGGGATGGATTTTTACCCATGAGAAACTTATGACCAGCGACAATGATTTCTTGGTAATGAGGGGAAACAAACCCAGTGAGCTTTTTCTGAGTTGCTGGCTTGAATTTCTTCCCATAGTAACTGCATGGGATAAGGCAGGAATTTTTTAATCTAACTCCCCAAAGCAGCAATCAAAAGCATGGGGGGAAAAAAGCCTCTAATGAGGAACTTTTATCCAGAAAAATGTCTGACTGTTCCACCTCCTTCCCACACACATTAATTCCCATACATGGCTTATCAGGAAAATTGGACTCAGCTCTTTCTCCCCCTCTCTCCTGCCAGCCATGGATCCCACATTTCTTCCCAAAAAGACCTCTGGAAGTGCTTCCTGTCTTTATCATTCCCTATTTCAGCTCCCTTCTGCCTTGACCTTGAGACCAAGGGCGCTGAATTCCACTGGGAACTTCCCAAAGCTGCTCAGGTTACACCACATGGAACACCACAGGGCAAAGTGATCCTTCCTCCTGCTCAACCCCACCCTGGTTTTTGGGACAGGGTATTCCTGCTGCCTCATTCCTCCAGCGTTCCTGAGCTCCAGCCAGGATATCCTGAAATGCTGGGAGTGCTGTAACATCAGGCTAGAAATACCCCACAGGCTGAGGAACACATTCTTGGGGTCAAATATAGGATTTACAGGGCCTCTGGCACTGCAGGAGCACATTTATTTTCAAACCCAACTGCTCTTGCTGGGATTTGGGATGCCCTGGAAACTCATCCTCTGTCCTATCTGGACCTCCACACCTCTGGAGCACAGACTGCTCTGCCTGCACTGTGAGTTATTTCTGCTGCTTTTTGGGCTGCTTTCTCGAGGGTTGCTTCACTGTGGAGCTACAGGCTTCAAAAAAAGACAAAAATTTCCCTCCTGAGACCCTGATTCCTCTCCTCAGGGAGGCAGGGTGGCACCTGCTGTGTGGGCACAGCAAAACATTCCCTGCAAAAAGAGAATTGTGCCTGCAGTCATGACCCTGCTCTGCCTGAACTCTTGTTTTTACTGTCCCTTGCGTGTTTTTCTGCACAAACATCACCCAGATGTGATGCTCCTGCCCACATCCCTCCCCTCCCTTCCAGCCCAGCCCAGCCCTGAGGCTGTGTCTCTGTACCTTGTCAAGGAGAGCGTTCTGCCACAGCCTGAACATCATCATGTACGTCCTGTCTCGAGCCCCAAAGGAAGTAAAAAAGTGCTGGATGGGGAGAGGTGGAGAGAAAAATCAGGTCAGGAAAAGCCAAAAGAATCGGGGAAGAGGACAACAAGGCTGTTTGGGATCACTTTCCAGCTGGAGTGAGCAGGCTGAAGCTCATGGGGAGGGCAGGGAGTGAGCAGTGGAACAGCTCTGGTGGGGATGTGCTGCTGTAAAACCTGAGTGTTTTACCTGAGCCCACACCCCACATGTGAGCTCCACACTCCAGCTCAGCACAAACCCTGCCCCCAGCCCTTTTCCCTGGGTATTTCCCCAGTTTGGACAAATCCCACACCACACTCCAACACCCCTGCCCCTGCCTGACCTCAGCAGTGCAGGATGTACCTTTTCAGTGTCAGTGCAAACTTGGATGGCATTGGGAATGAGCCGTGCTGTCTTCTCCTTGGTCATGGAGCAGATGTCCTTCAAGCGAACTGTCAGCTGCAGCAGAGAGGGAGAAACACCAGGACAGGGAGAAGCTGGTGAGAAAAGCAGGGGGAAGAGTCCTCCCAGAGCAAAGCTGAGCACCAAGCCAGGCTTAGGGCAGCTCTGGGGCAGAGGAAGAGCCTCACCAGTGTCTCCCAGCGGAAGATGTTGCTGTAGAAGCAGATCCAGTTCTCGGAGAGGTAGAGGCGGCCCTGCAGGAGGATGTCTCGCTGGAGAGCACATGAGTAATCTGTGGGAGGGCAGCAAGGGACAGTCAGGAGCAGGAAAACCACAGGGCGGGACAGCCTGAAGGTGAGGATGAGCAGAAGCCACTCAACACCCCAAGGCAGGGCCAGCGGGAGCCGAGCCCAGCTGCTGCTCTGTCCCCTGGGCTGTTCCTCCCAAGGACATGTCACACACCATCTCTCTCCCTGACTGGTGATGCTGCCCTACCAGCTGCCCACTCTGCAGTGCCCTCTGCACTATTTCCAGATTTCATCTGTCTTCTCCTCGCTGCCTCCTGGTGTCACTGCTCATTTCTCCCCCAGTTCAAGCATCCCTAAGGGTTTGCATCCCTCTGCTGGGATGGGCATCTCTCACCAGTGATGTAAGGACAGAACCAGATGCTGTGCACCAGGCAGGCACTCACCAGCTGGGAGCTGAGGAAGGGAAGGGCAGTGATGTGTGAGCAGGGATGTTGGGGAAAAGGGAGGTGTGTGTGATGCCTTAAGGATTTTTAGCTTCTATTCTTCATGGATTTGTAGCTTTGCTGTAGTTCTGGGCTTCATAAAGTGCTAAAAACCTCTGTTCCCAGCGTTTTAGACAAAACAAGTGTTTTGAATTGAAAAATCCAAGGACACTTTGCTGCCTCAGAGCCCCAGAATATGTCACCAACAGTGAATTGTGGGGAGCAAGCTTGGTGTGGTTGACATCATCACCTGAAGGTGTAATTGGAGAATTGAGGCTCAATATGTTAATGGACAGAACTGATAAAATGTGAAGAACTCATGACTCGCTGTCCATTTTGGGTGTAGCCTCACGAGGTGACTTTGTCTACCCTGAATGCACCTAAAGGCCTGTAATAAATTTATCTGCTTTTTATTCTAACTCTGTCTGGCCTGTTTCAGGTAAGCACCATATACATCATCCCCCAGCAAATGGGGAAAACCCATCAGAAAACACAAAACCCAAGGGAAACGGGGCTCTGAGACAAAACAGCCTCATTCCTCAGTGGCAATGCGTGAAGAACAAAAATCTGGATTTTCTCTGTGATTTTCTCCCCCAAACCCAGCCTGGAGGGGCTGCCTTACCTACAATGAGGCGCTCCGTGTCCGGGAGCTGCTTGAAGAGCTTCCTGAAATCCTCGTTCCGCTGCTTGTAGGTGGGGCTGAGCACCTGCAGGAACAGAGGCTCTGCTCAGGACAGGGGCAGGGAGCAGGAGAGGGGAAACAGGAACACCTCGGTGGAGGAGGAGAGGATCAGGTGCACTGACAAAGCACGAGGCCAGGAGCTCCCATCATAACCCACGGTGATGGGAGGGTTTGGGCTTCAGGGCAGGGAGTGAGAGGAAGAGGAGAAGCTGACTTGGAAGAGCAAGTGGAGGGGGGAAAGGCTGTGCCCTGCCTGTGGAACGGGAATTCTGCCTGCCTGCAATCCTACACTGCCCGAGGTACAATGTGTGCTCTGCTGGTGATGTGCCAGTCACCTGCCAGTGCCCAGGAAGGGCACAGCTACCCCAGAAAAGGGGTGGTTCACCCCGAAAATGGGTAATTCAGCACACAAAATAGGTGATTCGGCACACAAAATAGGTGATTTACCCCAGGAAATGGAGGATTTACCACAGAAAATGGGTAATTCAGCACAGAAAATGGGTGATTTACCCCAGAAAATGGGTAATTCAGCACAGAAAATGGGTGATTTACCCCAGAAAATGGGTAATTCAGCACACAAAATGGGTGATTTACCCCAGAAAATGGGTAATTCAGCACAGAAAATGGAGGGTTTACCCCAGAAAATGGATGATTTGCCCCAGAAAATTATTTGCCCCAGAAAATGGATGATTTGCCCCAGAAAATGGATGATTTGCCCCAGAAAATAGGTGATTTACCCCAGAAAATGGATGATTTACCCCAGAAAGTGGGTGATTCAGCACAGAAAATGGATTATTTACCCCAGAAAATAGGTGATTTGCCCCAGAAAATGGATTATTTACCCCAGAAAATGGGCGATTCAGCCCTGCCAGAGGAGCCTGAGCAAGCACTGCCACCAAGAGCCCAGGATTCCCCATTCCTCTCCCCACCCAGCAAACCCAAAGCTCCATGCTGGGATGCTGAGGACACTTTTGGGGGCTCAGCAAAGGCTCTCCTGAGCTGTGTCCTGCACTGGTTCTGTGTCCTGGCCTCACAGAATGGCTCAGCAACACAGAGCTGCTGCTGCAAGGAGATCTTCTGAGAGCACAGCTTCCAACCAGGCAAATTCACATCTCCCACAGTATCTGCTATGTTCTTTCTCTCACAAATGTACAGAAGAAGCCACCTGGGGTGCAACTTTTTCCCTCCCTGTTTCTCCCCTAAAATCCTCTTCCAGAGGCACTGATCTCCCAGGGCAGAAAGGTGGGGAAAAAAAATCAAATCCCCAAAATCAGAGTCATTCCAGGAGGAAGCTCCAGCTTGAGAATGGTGGTGGAGTCACAGGGGTGGGAGGAATGCAGAGTTTATTTAGAAATTAGCCTCCCAGTGCTGCCAAATGCTGTCAAATCAAAGCAGATCTGATGTTGCTTGTCAAATCACAGACAACCCCTCGCCCCCAACAGCATTCCCTGCTCCTCACACCGACTCAATGGACTGGAAACAGAATATTCCAACATCAGCTCAGCACTTCCGAGGTTTGCTTCAGCCCTGAAGGAAAGGATCTTACTACGAGTAAAATCCGCCAACCAGCAGATGACGAGAAATATGGATTTTACTTACCAAACCCCTGGCCTGAACATCTGGAAAAGATCTTGGGCTGAGATGGGCTCCAGCAGGAGCCCAAGCCAAGATTTCCAGGAACAAGCAGGCGGGATGGGGATGGAGTGGGGAGCAGGGATAGTGAGCAGGGCTGAGCTCTGGGCTCACTGCAGCTAAGTGTGGAGAGACCTCGAACCTGCCCTAGCAGAGCTCTGCCAGGCTGCAAACAGCTCCATTCAGAGACACTCACAGCTGGGATTTCATCAGATCCAGGGCTGACATTTCCTCCAGACAAATCCACAAGCCCCTCCAGGTCCCACCGCAGGCAGGGCAGCTCTTGATCCAGGAAAAGATCCCAGAGAGAGCCACATTCCAGCAGGGAATCCATGTCCTTCCCCCAGCACGGGCACAGCTCCGTGTCCTCTCCAACTCTGCTCTTCCTCTTCCTTGTTTGTGTTCAAAGTCGACACAGCCACAGCAGCTGGGCAGCAGTTTGGGTGTTTTCCCCTCCTTCCCTGCCCACATCCAGCTCGTCTGAGGCAGCCTCGGTGGATCTGAGCGAGGATTTGCCCTCTGGAGTTTTCCCAAAGAGGCTCATCGGGGTGACTGTGCTGGCAGGCACTCTCTGTGCTCCCCTGCTGGGTTTCTGGCTCTGGGCATCCCTTGCAGGAGCCCTGGCAGCCCTGGTAGCCCTGGTAGCCCTGGTAGCCCTGGCAGGTGTGTGCAGAGCACCTGCAGCTGTCCCCAAGCCTAGCAGATGTCCAGCAGTGCAGCTCCAACCCCAAACAGCTCCGGCCGTGGCTCCTCCAGCCCTGCTGGGACTCACGCAGCTTCCAGGACCCAACAGGAAGGCAAACAGCTCCGAGTTCAGCTTTTCCCCCTCTCTGGCAGCAGAAAAGCAGCAATTCTCCCTCCTCAGGCTCTGCCCTGCCGTCCCTCTGCTCCCAAAGGCAGCTCAGTCTGTGTGTCTCTCCTGAAGGGGCAGCTGGGGAAGATCCCAAAATGACTGCACATGCCTCAAGTTACTGGAGCTGGGGAATTCTGCCGGCCAATGCCCTGCAGTAACCCGGGCTCGCCCTGCCTCCCAGCAGATGTTTCCTGTCATGGAAAGTTGCTGGACAGAGTGTGCTGGGGAGGCGAGAGGGGAGAGCCTGGGCTGGAGGATGGGGCTGGCAGGAATCAGCCCTGGGACACCACAGGGACAGGGATCTGAGGGGCTGCAGCACTGCTGGCTGCATCTCTGAGCCCACTCTCCCCCTCGAAAAAAACAGGGATTTCTAGGATTCATTCATTAGTCAGGTCAGTTTGGAATTGAAGGACAAGGGATCCTCCAGCAAATGAGCTCCCTGCAGGTCCAGGAGATTGTTTGGGGTGCTGGCACTCCTTGTGTTCTTCCTTCCCCCTCTCCATTCCCTCAATCCCAGGAGACTGTTTGGGGTGCTGGCATTCCCTGAGTCTCAGTCTCTCCATCTCTCTGCAATCCCAGGGGATTCTTTGGATTTCTTGGAGTGCTGGCATTCCCTGTGTCCCTCTGCCCTGTGCTTCTCCATGTCCCTGCACAGGTGTAGAAATGCCCAGGTCTCTTTGTTTTCAGCAAACACTGAAATAAACCCCTCGTTCTTCCTGCACTGGGCACAGAGAGCTAAAAAAACCACCAACCAAACAGCCAGCCAGCCTCTGCAAAGGCTCTGCTGCCCTCCAGCCAGGGGTGTAGTTAGTCCACTGACAGCTCTGTCTGCTCAGCTGCACCCCAAAATCCTGCTGCTGCTAGGGAGCACCCAGGTGTCTCCATTCAGCACTGTTAGAGGGAAGCAGTGTTTCCATCTGCACCCCAAAATGAGGGAAAAATAAAAAAAAATTAATTCTGTAGCCCATGAAGGACAAAGAATTGGGGTTACAGCCACCTGCACTGCTTTACTGAATGGCCCTCTTTGCTGGAAACTCCAAACGGGATTGAATCCAAAAAAACCCACCAGGATGCTCAATCTCCACCCCCAGGCACCTGCCTTGGCAGGGATGAATGGCAGCAGTGATGGGAAGAGCTGGCCTGGAGGTGCAGGCAGCAAACATTAACTGCACTGCAAACACAGGGACAGGACAGGGTGGCACTGCCATGTGTAATTCTTCCCTAACATTTTGCTATATTTCATAAACAAATAAAGTTTGGATGTTTTGCAAACAGTTTCTCCGGATTGAGTGAGTTCGGCCTGCCAATTGGGCCCAGGGGGGTCTCGGGCTGACCAATCTGGGGCACTTCTGTAGACTCTATATATATGAATTCAAAACAATAAGTTCCTTTTCTCCTCTCTTTCCTTGTCTGAGAACTTGGGTCAGTCCTCAGCTAGCCCTCAACAGCACACTCCAGGGCAGGGAAGAGGCTCCGTGGGGAAATGGGGACAACAGGGTCACTCCCTGTGGGGACATCTCCATGGGCGACACACACAGATCCTCCACGGGAAACCTAAAGCAAATATTGCTGGGGGATGGACAGGATGGGGAAGTCTGGGAGCACAAGAGCTGAGGATGTTCAGGTCACAGAAATCAGGGGAGCAGAGATGGCAGCAGGAAAAGAGGAGAGGGGCAAGGAAAACCTCATCCAATTCACACAACTGATGGACTTTCATGGTTTATATTCCTTCTGGGATAAACAGAACACATTCCCTGCTTGTGGGGGAGAGTTCAGACCCCGCTGCTGCAAAAGCCCTACAGAGAAAGTGACCACCTGTCCCACAGCATTTCCTCCAAACCCCTTCTGGCCACTCAGATTTGGCTTCTTTTCCCTTTTCCTCCTTTTAAAAGCAAATGAAGAGCAGAGGAAGGCACTTCAAAGTACTCACTGCCCATCTGGGCTGGAAAATCGATTTGAGTTCATCATCCTCACACGAGTTTGCACCCAAAGTTCACTGCTGATTTAGTGCCTCTACAACCCAGCAGCTGAGCCAGGCTGCCAATCCAGCCTGGGAGTCATGGAAAATCCGACAGGATGAAAAACACCTGAAAGGCAGGGAGTTCACACTGCTCCAGGAATGATTTGACCAAATGGTTGCTGGGATTTGCAAGATGATTTTGTGCTGATTTACAGAGAAAAGGGGTCCTCAGCACCCTGGATTTTTGAATCAAACTGAATTTACATGATTGCTGCTGAGGGAAGATCATGCCATCTGTGGGGAAGGTGTTCCTGAAGTTCTCCCTGAAATGATGCATAATTCCTCTTTGTCTGTATAGTTTTAGTCTTTCCAGCAGCTGAGTTTCCCCTCCACTGGGCTATCCACGAGGTCTCTGAGGAAAAGCCCAGCACGTGAAGAGCAGCCAGGGCTGATTGCTCACCGTGGTCAGCCTTGTGATATCAGCTGATTCCTCAGAAGCTCAAGAGCTGCTCAGCTCCCCACAAAACCTCACAACCCACCCCACACCCTCAGCCAGCTCCTGATTCCTCTCCCACAAGCTTTCCCTGCAGTTTTCCCAAAGGAAAACTCAGGGTTCTCCCCTTTCCCCACCTCCCTACTGGCATTTTGGGGTTAGTTTGGAGACTTCCAGCCCAGATTTGTTTGCAGAGCTCCAGCAGAAGAGCTCCTGCCCCACTGCCTGCAGTCCTCAGGGCAGACTTTGCCCTCCCTAACTCTATTGATCTCACTGGGACAGCAAATATCTTAGTGGTATTTAACACCCGAAAGAGACAATTGGTGTCTTGTCACTGCTCAGGTCAGTTGTAAGAGGAAAAATATTCAAAGCATTTGGTAGATAAGAATAAAGGAATAGGGAGCAGGGCAGACTTTGGGATCTAAACTGAAAATATTATTGCTAAAGAGAAAAAAACCTTGTGGATGCATTTAAATTTCACCTCTTCCCTGGTGTTGTGTTTTCACTAACTTTTCAAGATCATCTTATTTATTCCCTTTTCCGGAGCATCCTCTGGATTCTCCTGACACCTGGTGCTGAATTTAAGAAGCAAACTTTGCTACAGAGGAGCAGAAATGCTGCAGAATATTGAGACACACACCCTAATTTAGGAACAGGGAAACAGGAGGATTCACAGCCCAGGTGAGACAGAATTAGGCAGGAAAACCACAGCAGATTCACCAGGCTGAGGCCTCAACTGTGACACAGAAATGAGAGCTCTTCATGCTCAGAAAAGAGGCTTTTTGCCCAAAATCCACAGAGAAGAAGGAAACAGAGAGATTTCACCCCTGGCAGCAAAATATCTCCAGGTTGTCTCTAATTTTAATGACACCTGCTGGGTGACAAATTCATTTTCTCAAGTGTTGGTTGCTGACACCCCACAGACAGTGCAATTCCTCCTTGGGGTCCTCAGGGCAGTGAAACCCAAATTTCCTCCCTCTCTGAGCACATCAGGTGGACAGAGTAAGTCACATCTCTGTTTCGGTAAACCAAATTAAAAGTTTGGTTTTGAGGTCTACTTTTTTTTTTTTTTTTAAATTCATTTTAAAATTATTTTAAAAATAATAAATCCATTAAGAATAACTCACCCTGCAGACACACAACCCAAAGCAGACACAACTGATGGTTAAACCACAAGTGACCAACAGATTTTTCCTCCCTAAGAATCACAATATTTCTAAACCAAAGTCTCCTATGCTCCACATGAGAAACACCTCAGGGGTTTTTTTTCTTCTTCCTCTCCACTGCCCTCCTGCTCTTCCACCACGAGGACATGAACACAAAGCAAACCCCAAAAGGCTGAGTGCATTTTCTCCCAAATTAGGCTTCTCTCCTCAATCTCCCAGTGCACCTGGACCAGTTTGCATCTGTCCTCTGGAAAGCCAAGCAGAGAAAGCACCACCAGCCCGAGGGAGGGGCAGCTCTCCCAAACCAACCGTGACCTCAGCTCACCCCTTTCCTCCCCCTTCTCAATGTCAATCCCAAAAAATGCACTGCTGGGATGGAAAGGAGAACACACAGGGCGAGAGGAGTTGGTGGCATCTCAAGGAAAAATAAAAAAAATAGAGAAAAAGGAATCCAGGAGAGGGGAAAGGGAAGGTTCCAACTGGCAAAGAGGGATGCAGTGCTACAGAGACAAAAAGACCAGTTAAAAACAGCAAAAAGATGAAGTCATCTTAGCAAACTGGTGATGCCCTGGGGGTTTTCTGAGGAGCTCTTTGAGGCAGGGATGATTTTTTGGGTTGTGTTTGCACAGTGTGGCACCCAGGGCTGCTGGGCTGGCATGGAGAACAGTGTGGAGGGTGTTTTTTCTGAGCATGGTGGGGTTGGTGTAAAATGAAATTGGGGGAAAATGAGCAAAGGAAATGGTGAGGCTTTGTGAGGAGGCAAATTCCAATGATTCATTCCTAGAGCTGCTCTCAGAGGGGAAAGGAATGGAGCAACCAGAATGGTCCAAATGGCAGAAAAATCCTGCCTGGAAGGAGCTGGCAAAGAAGGGAAACTCTGTCTAGGAGATGCATTAGC
Source organism: Entomyzon cyanotis (assembly GCA_024500445.1). Lineage (NCBI taxonomy): Eukaryota > Metazoa > Chordata > Aves > Passeriformes > Meliphagidae > Entomyzon > Entomyzon cyanotis. The sequence continues at coordinate 3,388,472 of JAKEPQ010000773.1, read as the reverse complement.
AAAATTTTAGTGGTAATAAGACTGCCAAGTAGGACTGACTGACTGACTTCCTGGAGTCTGCAGCTCATCCATGTTTTCACACTGCTGCTTTTATCTGGCCAGAATGTCTCTGCTAACCAGAAAATGGGTTTGTTTTGTTTTGTTTAGAAAGGAAAATCATGGGGTGGGGTGGGGAAAACCACAAAAAAATGCAGCCAGTGCTTACTCTCCGGATGTACTGTCTCTCATGCTGAAAATATATGGAGGAAAAACAAGAGAACAGAAAGATAAGATAGAGAGGACATGAAAACACAAGAGACCCACAGAAGCAGAGCACAGCAAAGCATCATGCAGCAGGGGAATGGAGCTCAGCAGCCACAGGCAGAAGCAGTGAGAGCCAAAGTCACCTTTAGGCTGGTGACAGATTCAGGTTTCGCCAGCAGCCAGGTCAGGCTCACACTGCCACACCCCACAGTCCTTATCTGAGTCATTCCTAGACTTCTCCACCACTTCTCCACCACTTTGGGCCCCCATGGTTTGTGTTTTGTTCTCAATGCTGCTGTCTCTATCCCTCTCTGCTCCTGAGATCTCTTCCTGCCCGTGCTGCACCCAGCAGCTTCCTAACTCTGCCTCTCTCAGCTCTGCCAACCTGCCCACAGTTTCAGCCAAAATCACACCTTCTGCTGCCCACATTTGGCTGTCTAACGGCTGCAGGAGGGCAGCAACTGGGGCTCACCATGGGATGGCTGCTGCATTTGCCTAGGTCCACTCCAGAGCCTCGAGAGTGGGGGGCTGACCGTGCAGGAGTGACCCCTCTGTGGCCACAGCAGGATGGGAACAACCCCAAGGCAGAAGCAAAGGGTGGTTGGTGTTTCTATGGGGTCTGGAAAATAACTCCTCTCTCGCCCCCACACCGCCCTGAGGGATGAGAAGGGTTTGCAGGGTGGCAGCTCTGTCTGTCACCAGGTGTCACCAGGTGTCACCAGGTGTCACCACAGCACGGCGCCCCGTGCTGAGAAAGCAGAGGTGCAGGATGTGGGGAGAACCACCAGAGTGACCAAAAGCACGAAGCTTTTGCTCTGTGCCTCTGGCATCCCTTTCCTCAGGGTGTCAGCCCTCCTCTGCCAGTGCTGAGCCATTTCCACCTCCTCCTCCTGGAAATGCTCCGAGTGCCCCAGTGCCACTGCAAAGCCCCTTTGCACCTTCCCCCTCCCAGCCCAAATCCACCCAGGGACAAGAGAAATGGCAGTACTTACATTATACCAACTCTGGCTTTTCTGTAAGGACAAAATAAAAGAGAAGCATTAGTCAGCACAGAGATCTTAGGATCAAAAAGGAAGAGGGACAGAGAAAGCAGGTCCAGTCTGGTTTGTGTCATTAGTGGAGTGAAAGTGGGATTAAACAGAAGATTTCAATGGATTTCAGTGTGGTCTAACACAGTTATCCCCAGTTAGAGGAGCAAGGGACAAATCCAGCAGCAGGAGTCTGTCACAGGAAACAGTTCAGGCCAGGTGTGCATGTCCCCATGCACACAGACATGCTGTCACCTTTTCTGCAGACCAGCAGGGCCAGCCAGCAACAGAGGAGCTCATCATCATCACCACCATCATCATCATCATCACATCATCATCATCACCATCACCATCATCACATCATCATCATCACCATCACTGCCAGCCACATCTGCAGGGTCTCCCTTCTTGCCCTCAGCACACTGCTAAGGCCAGGGACACAGCTTTGCTCACTAAAGGCAAATGTTCCAAGAGTATTTTGAATTTTAACAGGGGAGACACACACACACAGAGCCAGGAAAAGTGTTGTAGAAAATCGCTAGAAAAGCTAAGCAAGGGAAAGAAAAAGGCTGGGATTTTAATTTTTTTTCAGCGTTTCACTGCACAATATTTTGCATCATCTGCACATGTGATTTTCTCCTCTCTTTTTTTTTTTTTTTTTTTGTCCTTATCATGGCATTTCAGAAGGTTTGAGAGGACAGGCCACATGGCACATTGGAGCACACAAAAGAGCTGGCTCAGCTTGGAAAGCCACGCTGGGCAATGTTCAGCTGGAGGTGAGATTTATCTGCACAGGGAGAGGAAGAAATGAGATTCCCACTCCCCCTGCAGCCAGGCTGGCTTTCCAAGGGCAGCACACTGAGCAGGGCTGGCAGGATGCACAGGAATCCCCAATTTGGGGGGATTTACCTCAGGGCAGTGAAGCCTGGGGGCACTGCAGCCTTTCCCACTGAGGGTGGGCAGCTACAGCTGTGCTGTCCTCTCTCCCAACCACTTCCACACCAAATTTATGGGAATAAAATAAATGGGAGCTGAGGATAACACACAGAACAGAAGCAATATTCCACTGCCTCTCCTTCTTCAGAGCCATCTTGCTTCTGACCTTGGAGGATTTTCCAGGCTTTGCACCCAGTTTGGAGCAGGAAGGGAAACAAACTGTGCTGTGATTTGTCACAGAGCTTGCAGGAGTTTCCCTGGGAACTCAGCTCACAGGGACACAGAAAATGCACAATAACTGGGGTGGCCCAGCAAGGACATACAGGGTGTTCTGCCACAGGAAAGCAGTGTTAATGAGATCAGATTGGAGCAGAGATTCCTGTGAAGAAACTCTCACTGCTCCCTGCCCTGGATCTCCCTGCCTGCAGTTCCCTGTGCTCCTCCTGTGTCACCTCCCTGGCACCTGGATCCATCCCTGGCACTCCTGAGTCCATCCCTGGCACTCCTGGATCCACCGCTGGCACTCCTGGATCCACCACTGGCTCTCCTGGATCCATCCCTGGCTCTCCTGGGTCCACCCCTGGCACTCCTGGATCCACCCCTGGCACTCCTGGATCCATCCCTGGCTCTCCTGGATCCACCACTGGCTCTCCTGGATCCATCCCTGGCACTCCTGGATCCACCCTGGCCTCCTGGATCCATCCCTGGCACTCCTGAGTCCATCCCTGGCACTCCTGGATCCATCCCTGGCACTCCTGGAGTCCATCCACTGGCACTCCTGGATCCATCCCTGGCACTCCTGAGTCCATCCCTGGCACTCCTGGATCTACCCCTGGTACCCCTGGATCCACCCCTGGCACTCCTGGATCCACCACTGGCACTCCTGGATCCATCCCTGGCACTCCTGGATCCACCACTGGCACTCCTGGATCCAGCACTGGCACTCCTGGATCCAGCACTGGCACTCCTGGATCCACCCCTGGCACTCCTGGATCCACCACTGGCACTCCTGGATCCACCCACTGGCTCTCCTGGAGCCATCCCTGGCTCTCCTGGAGCCAACATTCCCCAAGGATCCATAGCAGAGCTCCCAGTTTTTCTGGTCTCTACAGAAAAGCCCCACAGTAACACAGCACACAGGCTAAAATACCAAAATTTGACATTAAAAAGAGGAACACCCCTTTTCCCCAAATCCCAGGGAGCCAGTAGGAGCTGAAGGGCTGAACACAGAGCATGGCTCATCAGCCAACCAGAGCAATTTCCTCTTCCTTCCCACTCTTTTCCATACTTGGCCATCCCCTCCATTCATAAGAATCGGGTTGAAGTCATCCCTGTCTGCAAGTAGGACGTGGAAAAAGGCCTTATGCAACCCAGCCTCCACTAAAAAAAGCAGCAGGGTAATTAATCCAAACCATGCTCCCAGCACCTTGTCCTCAGGAGCACAGGGCCAGGCATGGAGTGATTTTCCTGCAGATTTGTTTTGCCATCTGTCTGCCTTAATGAGCAAAAGGCGTAACTCAGAGATTCCTGGGGAAAAAAAAAACCTCACAATCAAACTATAATTGGCACTCACACAGCAGTGGCACTGCTGTCACCATGGCTTCTCAGTCAGGGTGGCCATGCTGTGGTGTCAGCACAGCCCAACAGGATTTCACTCCCCTCTGCTGCATTCATTGCAGGAACTGTTTTTTTCTTTTTTCCCTCCTCATATTTGAATTTCCCCGAATCAAAAGGCCTCTGTTAAGGAGCTCTGCAGGTTCTCCTTTAAGCTCTTCCACACAAAAAAAAAAATTGTACTGACATCCATAATTATACTGGCATCCATAATTTTACCAACATCCTTAATTATACTGACATTCAAACCTCATCTTTTGCCTCCACCAAGCTCAACAGACTTGTCCAAAATCCAAAGAACCTCAGCCCTTAAATCTCTCTTCTATTTTATATATATATATATATATTTATTTTTTTAACTCACTGAGAGTCAGAATATAGGGAGATGTGAACTGTGAAAATCAAGAGACAGCAAAATGGAGAGGCAGGGGGGAAAAAGAAAGAAAAAAGGAAAAACATATTCTTACTTTGAGCAGGTTAAGTCTGTCATACTGGAAAAAGAAACCATAAGCATTAGAACTGAAAAGAGAAAATAAACAAGTAACAGAAGAAGGGAGCTGCACACAGAGAGGAAGAAGATGTGAGTGGTTTGCAGAGATGATGCTACAGGAGCAGAGAGCAGAGCTCACAGTTACTGGGGGCTGTAAGCAGGAAGGACTTGGGAGGAATGTGAAAAATTGAATATTTTCTCTAAGCCTTTCATTGCTGCCTCTAAATATTCCTGATTTAGTGCTCTCCCACCTGCATGCTCTGCCAGGGGAGGTTCCAGCTCTGCAGGGCACACAGGGAGCAGTGGTCACACAGAAAAACTCCACCCTGAGAGCTCCATCCAAAATTAGTTTCCACCTCTCAGCATCACTGGGAGCAGCACCACGACTCACTCCTTGCTGCTCCCCAAGGGGAACAGAAACCTTTTGCCAATGGAATGATGTGGCACAGAGCTCCAGGAGTGTCCCAAAATGCCCTTCACAGCTGGGGAAACAGAGGCACAGAGCCAGGGTGAGGGCAGAGCTCACCTTATCTGTGCCCTTCCAAAAGCTGTGCTATCCATTTGGCTTCTGAATGGCCACAGCTCCGGGAAATCGATGGAATTCATTCCCCAAACCCTCAGCCCAGCCCAAAATGATCAGAATTTCATGACCAACCACCTAAAGGGGGTTTATCCCACCAGTGGGAGGGGGAATGAGAAGAGCCAAACTCTTCTCATTGCGGCAGGACAAGGTGTGACAGTCATGAGCTGCAGGAAGGGAATTCTACACGGAGAGGAGGGAAAAGGCTGCTCACCAGAGTGGTTAAGCACTGGAGCAGGGGCCTGGCGAGGCTCTGGGATCTCCAGCCTTGGAGGGCTGCAAAGTGTGGCTGGACAAGTCTTCAGACCAAGCTGATTTAACCCTGCTTTGAGCAGGGGCTTGGGCAAGAGACCTCCTGAGATGTCTCCCAACATAAACTGCTCTACAACCCCCCAGGACCTGCACCAAAATTCATGTTTTCCCCTAACTTAATATTAATCCTCAGCATTCACCATTAGCTATGGGCATTGGGAAGAATCTACAGGAAATCACTTTTATCCTTGGGCAAGAGCAAAACAGTTAAAAAAACCAGATTTCATCGTTGGCTGCTAGCAAAAAAATGGGGTTTTCCCGAGTTTGGAAAGCTGTTCCAGAAGCAGCAAAAGCCTCAGGCTGACTCAGACCTTGGTCCGTGGCACAGAGGGGAGGTCAGGGTGGCAAAGCAAGCTGCAGGGAAGATTCCCTCGGGATGCAACTCCAGTGCTTAAAAACTCCTGGTGAAGCACTCCCTCTGACGGCAACGCTGCAGCACCACAGAACAGGACAGACAAAAGAGGGCAGGGGACTCAAGCAGATCTGTCAGCAATTGTACCAACACAGCAGCAAACTCATGGGCTCAAGCTGTTCCATCTCATTAGCCACACAGGTTGGGAAATCAAACCGTTCTTCCTGCAGGACATGGGTGGGGAGAGGAGAAGAGGCTGAGAAAGGAGAGTTTCAACTCTTTGCCCTATGAGTTCTTTGCTCCCTGACTGCTCCCTGGAGGAGCAGACAGCACCACCGTCTGCCTGGGGAGCAGCAGGGGGTTCAGTGCCTGAAATTCTGGGTTTGTGCCCGAGGGAGCAGCTTGTGGAGCACGGAACAGAGCTCCAGGCTGCACCTGGGTGACCCTCGTGGGTCCAGCTCGGAATACTGTGTGTGAGCAGCACGGGAGGCTCTGGCAGGGATTCCCTGCCCTCTGAACCCATCTGGGCTCCACTCCCTCCTGCCCCTCCAAGTGCCTCGCAGTGGTTGGGATTTTCCCCCCAGAAGAGCTGCAGGCAGCTCCCAGCAGCACTGCACACACATCTTACAGACACCACTCTGCTCCAGGCTCCTTCCCAACAATCCCTCTCCTAACAACCTCCACCTCAGCACAGCCTGGCCATGAGCTGGCCTGGCCCACACAGCTCTACTCACCAGCAATCCTGTCAGACCTTCCACAGCATCTCTTTCACACCTCACCTGAGACTTTAGTCCCACAGTCCTCCTCTGCTGTTATCCCAGCTACAGATACCAAGCACAAGACAATCTGTCTAAAAAAAAGACATAAAGAAGCTTCCAGCAGACACCAGCAAACCATGCAAGGTCAGGCTGGTCACAAGGACCACGACCAAGGGAGGACAGTGAGCCAGCACTGCTCTCTGAGAACTTGCCTAGAAGGAAACCTGAGGCATCCACTGGGGAAAGGCCAAGACAGGGATTTTGTGGGTTGTGAAGCCATCCAAGCCATTCTGCTTTTATCAAGTGGAAATGCCAACAGCCTGGCACTTTCTCCAACAACATCCCACCTGCGTTTCTGCTTTTTCCACTCTTCTGGGGGTAGCACAGAGGTGCGAGATCAAATCCCAAATGGTCTTATCTCCAGCCTGAGCACCCACAGAGGGATCTTCTCCACTTATCACCTCTCAGAGCGAGCCCATGAATTCTCACAATTCATTTGGGACAGGTCTGTTCTACCAGGTTCAAGCTGGGTTCATTTGAAATCACTGATCTTTAATATTTACATCACACAGGAGAGCGTGCAAGGGCAGTAAGCTGAGATCACTGGCCACGAAAATGCTATTCATCGTGAAAAGCAGGGAGGAAGTCATGGAGAGCGACTCTTGTTTCTGAAATCATGGAGGAAGAAGAGAGGAAGGAGAAGGGATTGTGGTTCTGTTCAGCTCCAGAGGATTTCTCCCTGGCAAAGACAGCAGCTCGCTCCAAGGGAGGGGGGAAAGCAGAACTTCAAGGCTACAACGATTTGGCAGCAGCTGAAGGAGTGTGATGAACAGGCCAGTTCTCACCCCGTGTGAGCAAATATTAACAAGATCCCAGCGATGTAAGTGAAACCAGCTTCCAGCTACAGGCACAGGGCTGAGCTCTTGCTGACATTCTCGCAGCCACAGCAGGAGAATGCCTGACTGGGGTCAGCACTCAGCACCAGGGCAGGGTTCCTGAGTGGTGAGACAGCTCTACAGTGGGGGACGGGAGAGAAAAAAGAAGGCTTACTTTGGAGAGGCGCTTGTGTGACTTAATCGGAGAGAAAGCATGCAGGAATGAAAAGAGAGAAATTAGGGAAAGAAGAAAAATTACCTCGCGGATCGAGAGAAGGAAAACCCACACACCCAACAGAGAGCATTGTATCCCCCCTTTCCTTGAGGGAAGCACCAGGAATTGAAGTTAAGTTTTAGCAGTCACCGTGTTGGTAAAATTCTCACTCCCATCACCTTAATTCACAGGATTTTGTGGGCCAGGGCGCTGCAGCTCCTCTCTGCAATTCCCCCTTCCCAAGGAGCCCTTCCCTGGAGCATCCCCCAGGGTGGCTGTGAGCACAGCGTGCCCTGCATCCTGCCTGCCTCCCTGCAGGGCTTCCTCTGGGAGCACAGTGCTGGCAGCACCGTCCCCGAGGTGTCACCCAGCCCTGGGACAGGGTTTGTAGGTCACTGTGTGCACAGGAAGCCAGGCTGACCTCAAGGGCAACCTCAGAACGCCAATGATTCAGCTCGAAAAGCACTTTTCCCCCCCTTTTCTGAGCTCCCAGACTCCCCTGTGGTGGTGAGAGATCAGAATGTGGGCCACTGAGTCCTGTCTGCTCTGCTCAGTGGCCACACAGGGGAGGGGATGAAGACTTCTTGTGTGTGTGACACAGCCCAGTGACAAATCAGGCAAAGACATAAAAACTCATTTTATACAAACCAGCAGAGTTCTGCCTGGGAAATTATTGAGGTTGAAACATCTCGCTTCCAAAACCTGGACAAACACAAATGCTCCTGACAGCTGCCTGATAACACATCACTGATACTCCAGGGTTATAATCAATGATATTTGGCTCCCCAGCCCCTCATGTGTGTTTCACCAGGTCCTACTGCTCACACAAAAACTCAGAGCCAAACCTGAAACCCTCCTCCCCTGCACAGCAAAGACAAGGCTGTTTCTAATATGGTCCGAAGACACAAAATCTTCCTGGGGAAAACATCTAACCTGGGCAAGTCTGTCAGAACACTGCGGTGATGGAATGGGCAGAGGGCTGGAAAACTGATTCTGTACAACTTGAACCTCATCTCAAAGGGTTTGGGCAGGACTGGGGAAATGCACAGGGCTTTCACTGGGGAAATATTATGTATTTCATGACCCTTCATGATCCAGGTGGTAAAAAGTCATTGCGACAGCTGATTTTCAAGGTCCTTCTCAAAACCAGAGAGCCTCCCAAGGAACAGGACCTTGACTACAGAGAGCTGTAGTCAATGACTTGACTCAGAGCAGAGGACTCCCAGCTGGGGGAACTTCCAGAAACGCAATGGGGGGAGAGGGAGGGATGTCAGACAGAGAGAAAAAGGCAGTGTGGTGCAAATCCAGAAGAACACCGTGGCCAGAGCCGTCCGCTCGCTCCTCACCTTGGAGTTCTTGGCCCCACTGCGGCCTGACTGGGAGGAGCAGCTGCGCTGGACCCCCTGCTCCGGCGTGGAGGGGGATTTGTCCGAGGAGTGGTCAGAACCCTTCTCCACCATGGCGTCCCCCGGGGCGTCCTGCGGCGTGGGCGAGCGGGAGCGTTTGCGCAGGATCGGGGAGCAGGCGGGCGTGCTGCGGTTGGAGTTACTGGCAGTACTGCAGGAGAGGAACAGACAGAGCAGGGTTAGCCATCCGCAGGGTGAAGGCAGCTGCACCCACAGGTTTCCCCACAGCACGGCAGGCTGAGCTGCTTCCTGCAGAAATGCACTCGGTGCCCCCGTGGGGTTAGGCAGTTCTCGTTGCCGGTGGCACAGGAACTGCTGGCAGTGCCTTTCCCACCCACCCTTCAATCCCTCTGACCGCAGGGCAGTGCCCACCAGAACGAACTCAGTGACTCCTGTGGGTTCTCAGAGTCTCAAACGATGAGCTGAGCTTAAAAATAACCAAACGTGCGCTCAAGGAAAAGGGAGATGTCAGCCTGCTCTCGATGAGCTCTGCCCCTCCTTTATTAGTGCAGCTAATTCCCAGCAGGATGCACGAAAACGGGGTCACACCTTGCAGAAAACACCCCATCAAAGAGCATCAGAAACACCAGGGCTCTGGGAGGGGAGTCGTGATGACGTTCAATGCAGCATTTCCTGTACAGAACCATCCTTTCCCACACCAAACAGAGCTCGGCACGAAAAAGGTTTGCTATAACTGAAAAGTCTTTGTGATTAAAACAAAAAAAAATTAAGTTTCTCTTTCACAACGGGAAAAGCAAGGCCCTTCAGAGTTTTACAGAAATTATGAGAAATTATGAGGGGAATGGAATTTCTCATCCTCTTTCCTCAGCAAATGCCCAACCCCTAAATCAGCAAGCCAGTAATGCACGTACTAATACAGAACAGGAAAACTCAGATTTCCTCACTGCTCCTTCTCTTTTGATGCCTCTTCTTCCTGCCAGACTCTTCAAAACACCACATGCTACACCCATTTTCACTACATCACTCATTTCCTTCAGGAGACAAATCTATTTCTGACCACTGCAGACATCCTTGAGGCTTTTCCAGCTGGTGCTGCTCCAGCCAGCAGGTTACAGAGGCTGATCCAAGGGTTGGATCTGTGCTAATTTCTTCAGTACCCAATGTTATCTCATGAGCAACACCAAACAGGCTACATCTGACAGCAGAGGCAGCAGGAAAAGGATGGAGGAATTGCAACTGCAAGGGAATGAATTGGAGAAGTTGGTACAATCAGACTCTTAAGGACTATAATTTAAGCCAAATTATATAAACCGAGGCTTCCTTCTCACAGTGATGCACAGCAAGGATCGTTTCCTTCCTGAAACTCTAGAAGAGCTGAGCACGTGCCTGAGCTTTCATTAATTCCCAGATAAAAATCATATCCATCTCTTACTTCTAAAGATGCCAAAACCATTTTACAAGCCTCAGACACGAGCAGACAATGCAACACACTCCTCCAAGCAGTTATCAGGTCTGGTTTTGGTTTAGCACTGGATGAACTGGTCTCATAAATTAGCTTTTATTTGCTCTCTGCTTGTGTCAACGCTGAAGTGATGAAACTTTCCCTAAGCAGCCTGCAGAAAGCACACAGCCAAGCTGCTTATGCAAACAGGGCCAGAATCAGATTTCCTAGGAGCTGGCAGTGGGCAGGAACAGCAGCATGGAGCTTCACAGCAACCCCTGGGAAGATGCTTTCACCAAAATAAAGCGTGGAAGGTCATACAGATAATGAGCAGGCTTGGGAAAAATGGGTTTGCAAAATGTTTTGCAGGCAGGAAGTTGGATTAAATTACAGGCTCTGCTCTGTTACCTGTTTCTACTCAATGGGAGGAGAAATATAGATATAGAGCAATCAAAACCTGTTCAAATGACACCTAAACCCCAAGGTAGCTCCAGTGCAGAGACAGGCAGAGCTTCCCCCTCAGTTTGGGGTTTTTCCCAACGAGCAATGGCACACCCCATTGTCACATCATCCTGTCCTGTGCCCTCCCTTTCCCTGGACAAGGCACAGGAACGCTGAATACTAAACCAGTGCAGCAATATTCAAGATCTAATCCCTCCGAATAGTAATTTGAAAGACAAATCAAAAAATTATCTGGGCTGTTCTCCCAGCAGCACTGCCTGCAGCAGTTCAGGTATGTCATGAAGGAAAAGTATCAGGGATTTCTTAGTTTATTGAAAAAAAAAAACCCATCAGGTTTCTTCAGAGACTTTCAGCTGATCCAGTTTAAAAGGGTGTTTCACCTTGTCCGTGCTCCTGCCAAACTCAATTTTAGAGCTGTATTAGTCACTCCAAGCTCATCAGCAGTGCTTCCAGAGATGGAGCTGGTTCTGAACTGCCATTTCTACAGACTCTAGAAAATGCAGACTCCTAGTTAAAACCTCTGAATCCTGAGGCTGTGTTGCTCCTGCTTCCCCCCAGCACTCTTGAGGCAACACAAGCTGGTTCATGTGAGAGATCCCCAAAAAGGCAAGGCAAGAATTTGAAGCCACTGTCCTTGACTAGCACATCCCTGGGCTAAATTTGTCTGAACACACCTACTAATTTTTCCTCCACAGTTCTGCAAAACCTGAGTTCACCATGAACAAGCTCAATCTCATTTTCAGCTTGTGCTGGTTCAGTTTCACTTTGAGCTTGAGCTCACAGCAGCTCTGTACACACCAAGGCAGATTCAGTCCAGGCTCTGCTTGCTTCCAGTTTGCACTTGGGAGGTTTTGCTGCTGCTCAATGAAAGCACAGAGAGAGCAGCTCCAAACCAGGGTGCAGCTGCATCACATGCAGGAGAAACTCAGGATGAAAATGCTTGAAAGTTGGGTGCTATTTTAATCTTGTTATGGTCTTAAAAAGCTCCTCAAGGTGGGATTTTCAGTCACAACTGAGCACAGGAGAAGCATCAGCACTGCCTTGCTTAATTAGAGCTCTCAGTTTTATTTTAACTCAATTTTTAGAGTTTGCCCAGGCTCAGATCACACTGCCATAGCCACAGTTTTTGGTGCCAGCTCTGCCAGGCACAGCCTCAGGCAGGTTCTGTCTTCTAAGCTTGTTTTTTTCATTTAAAAAACTTAAATCCATCCACATATATTGTGTGTGGATTCTCACCTTTGCAGAGGTGGGGTGGGAAATAACATCAAGGGCTCTTTCTTTGGCTCTCCCTGAAGTCAGGGGCACAAACACCAAACCCAGCAGGGCTGAATCCCTCTCCTCCTATCTGATGACTGGGAAAAGCTGAATATTTCTCACATCAAGGGTTCCACAGACAGAGAAAACGAAGAGTCTGTGAATTGACCTTTATGACAGAGGGGATGGGAAAGCACAAGGCTGCCCCTGCCCCGAGCCCCAAAAAGCTCTGCTGCTCCTGCTCCTTCCCTGGAGTTTGAATCCAGCCCAAGGCACAGCCATGACGAACGCTTTCTGCAGTTTCCATGGAGACCAAGGCCTGCCATTGAACCAGGATGCAATGCCTGAAATGCCAAAACGGCTTGACCCACTTTGAAAAAAAAATAATTGTAATAAACAACGCTTTAGAGACCTAATTGCCCAGAGAGCATTCAGAGCCTCACATCCCCCTGCAGAGTAGCCTTCAGTGGATGGGACAGATTAAGTGAGGACAGAACACAAACAAGCCCACCTAAGCTGCAGCCCCTTTGCTCCTGGGTGAAACCCCTGCAAAGAGCACTGCAAAGCACAGAAGGCTGAGTTTGTCTCCTTGCTTCACGTCCTTGCTGTGCCTAAAGGGAAAAACTTGTCCTAGGGTTGGAAAAATCCCATCAGCGAGCGTGGTGGGGATGGGAAGGAGCCAAGCTCTGCTCAGACACGGAGGAAAAGCATCAATATCCAATGTGTAGTAAAGGAAAAGCATCAATATCCAAAGGAGTAATAGGTTCAGACTGAAAGAGGGGAAATTTGGGATAAATATATGGAAGGAATTGTTCCCTGGGAGGGTGGGGAGGCTCAGGGTGCCCAGAGAAGCTGTGGCTGCCCCTGGATCCCTGGCAGTGTCCCAGGCCAGGCTGGACAGGGCTTGGAGCAGCCTGGGATGCTGGAAGGTGTCCCTGCCTGTGGCACAGATGATGTTTAAGGTCCTTTCCAACCCAAACCCTTCTGAGATTCTCTAAGCTTTCTTCAGGCAGTGCAAAAGAACATCAGCAATGCACAGACAAGCCCCTGGTCACACCCTACCCTGGGACACAAGGCAAGATGCAGAAAGGCCAAATTTCCTCCTCCAACAGAGTATTTCCTGTAAAGATCTGGACCAGGTGATGAACAGGAGTTCACCGAGCAGTCACTTTGGGGAGAGGTATTGCACAAGTGAAGCTTGGTGCTCTCAGAGCTATAAAGGAACCCTGAGGATTCTTTACAACACTCCCAGGAGAACTGAGCAAGAAACCTGACTTTGTTCCAGCCTGTTAAATGAATTCTGCATGAATGACACCCAAGCAGTCCTGAAGTGACAGGAAAGCCTGTCCATCCCACCAGATCTCAAATCACCACCCTGTCTGCCACTGCAGCACAGACATCCCTGGGATTCACCCAAGCACTTGCACCAGTTCTTCCCCAAATCACAGCAGCCCCAAGAGCTAGCAGACACCTCCAGGAGAGCCCTGGAGATCAGGAGAGGACCTGTGGCACAGAGGAACACAGCAAATCCCTTGGATCTGCCACTGGCAGGATGTGGGTTCAGCCAGGAGGAATCACTGTGTCAGGAAGAGGAGCAAAGGATTGGCAGGAAGGACAGCTCAGCTAAACCAGAGGAGCAGCTTCAGGTACAGAGCACTTCCCACCTTGGCTGTGACCATCACCAGCTTCTCAGGGACACAAAACACTGTGACACCATTCCCTGCAGTGCGTTCCTCAAGCCCTGTCACTTCCCAAGGAAGTGCTGATCTGGAAAGCTTAAAGGCCTCCAAGTCTCCCTCAGTTCTCGAAAGATTTTTGCCTTCCAAGAGTCATCCTGCAATTACTCATTTCTCCCTGCAGCACAGACCCAACAACGAGCTCCTCCAGGCCCAAAATTGGGGTTTGTTCTGCAGTTGGAGCTTAATTCTGAAAGTGCTGAGCAATATGTCCAAAAACCAGCAAAGATGAACATATTGAAGCACATATTTAACTCTCTCTGTCTGAAATCTATGAACTCTGCAAAGTCCAGCCTGTGCCTTCAGTTTTCTGAACAAGAGCAGAGGAGATCCTCGAGCACAACACAGAGCTGTGCTGATAGTCTGGGAAAGAGCAGGAAGGTCAGGAAGGCACCTCAGGCCTGGCTGCAGCACTGAAACGAGTTAATTCTCCCCAGAAACAGCTATTAGAGGGGTTAATTAGACGCCTCCAAAGATACTTTTCTGCCACACAGTCTGACATCAGTGGAAAAAGAGGAGATTCAGGAGCTCATTATGCAGTCTCCCAAACAGCAAGCAGATGGCAACAACTTTTGATCACCAACCTACACTCCCTGCAAATTGATAATCCAAGAATGAAAACCTCCACGGATCCTGGAGCAATTCCCTGGGCTTGCCATTGCTCTACAAGCAATAAGGAAATGTTATATTTCTATTACATCTCCCAGCAAAAGAGACAAAAGAGAAAGCAATAAGTCAAAAAGGAACAACACCTGCAGGGCTGTACAGAAACCAAGGAGTGTTTCATGACAAGTGCTTTGAAAAGAATCATAAAAATAGTCTGCCTTCTGTATGTTTTTTGGCAGAAAAGTCCACCCTTGTTTAAGATTTACTCGGTCTATTTTGACATTTTGCAGAATGCTGTCCTCCTATGACATTCAATCACATGTTTACATATTCATGAAATAAAATTAATGCAATTATTATGCCTCAGAGGATTAGCAAATCACTGCAAGCATTAGGAAGGAATTTGCCTTCTGCCCACAGCCAGCAGTGCAAGGTTGGGCAGATGCATTATTAACCATGTCGTTGTCCCTGTGGATCACCCGATCCTGGTTACCACTGGAGACAGACCATGGACAAATGGCCTCATCTCTCACAGAAACTCCCCCCAGGCTGGCTTGGAAGCAACCTTTCCCTTCTTGTTTGGAGTTACTGCAAAAATCCCAAGGAAAAGTTGGAAAATGTTTCTGAAATACAAGACAGATCTGAATAACGCTGGCCAATAATGCACCAGCCACGAGGTGGAAAGGATCAATAATGTGCAGAGAACCACCATGGGTTATAAATCATACCCTAAACCCCTCCCTCAGTCACAAATTATTGCAATTCCATTGCTCCAAAGGAGGAAAACCACGTCTAAGTGTGATGGTTAATACAAAGAAATCTGGGGAGCGAGAAAGGGGAAACAGCACAAAGTAAGACTTTCCCATCCCTCTGAAGGTGACAGACACAGCCCCACCATGTCACCTGCAGGTCACCCACTCCACAGCTGTGCTTCCCCAGGAGGAACAGATCCAGGCTTTGTTCTCCTCTCCTCCCCACCACACTGTCAACAGCAAGAACTGCAATATCTGATGCTCCCATCAGCATCTCCAAGCCTGGAACTTGGTGCAGAACAGAGCTCACAAGTCTCACTTGAAAAATAGACATAACAACAACAGACGCTGTAAACCACCTTTGATGTGAGGCAAGCTTTGAAAACCTGACGGCTCAAAAGCTAAAAATAAAAATGAAAATAAATCCAAGCCTGTTTATTTCAATCCCCATCGTTTCCAGGCTAACATCAGACTCTTTGAATGGTTTGGGGATGCAGTGCTGCTGTCACATGTGCTCGGTTCCAAGGGAGAGTGAGATGAAGCAATAAACACCCACGCTCATCTCTGGAGGAGGATGTAGGTGTGATACAACTCCCAGGTTCCCTCAGCAAGAGCTCAATCACTTTTCCCATCTCCTGCTCTATGGACTTTATCCCCAGCACAGCGTTGTCCCCCTGAACACATCCCAGTCTGGTGGCAGGGATTTGACAAACCCAGATTAATGCGTGCCTGAGGAAGGCTCCGAGCACACCTGCGGGGGAGGACAGGGATATTGTGCAGCTCCGAGCCAGGAGACAAAGCTGGAGCTCTGCATCTTCCCACTCACTCCCCCAGCTCGGCAGCAGCAGCCTGCACAAGTTAATGGGAGATGTTGTGATCTTCAAAGCTGCCATCAAAGGCATCTCCTTTGTTCAGCCCTTGATGTTGCCTCGCTTTACCTTGCTGAAAATAACGATGCGACAATTGCACATCCTCCACGCATCCCCCTGCTCTGCTCCAGCCATGCAGCAGCACTGGCCAGCTCCAAGGTGAAAACAGAGAAGGTTTTACCCTCTCAGCCCTTTGTTTGTCCTGGGGAATGGCTCAGCCTTGTCCCTCTCCTTTAACAGATTCTCTCTGGCTTCATCCAGCTGGTTGGCAGAGGCATGAGAAACTGGGGGGTTTCTCCAAGGGAATGTTGGGGATTCCAAGTTATTGCAGGGCTGTAAAATATATCCCCAATGTTTGACTTGAAGTTTCCACCCTACTGAGTCAAAATCACAAGCTCCATCCTAAATCTATCAGCTCTTCCTGCAGATGCATGTGATTTAATGAAGGGAACAGGAATATAGTCTCTTTTCTGAGCCATGATTTCCATGATGGACAGGACAATGCCACTCACCAGTAATCTAAGAAAAAGCAGTTTTTTAGGGCATTCAGCAGATTCTCCCTGACTACAAACACACACAGTGTCATGAATTCTCACTTCCTACTATTCTCCCCTGCCAAAAAGGATTTTAAAAAAAAAAAAAAAAAAAAAGCCACCTGCACAGACTGTGGAGCACAGACCAAATCCTGCCTCTCCCCATCAGTGCAAACACACAAACACCGGCAGAGGAAGGCAGAGCGGAACCACGAGCCCTCCTCAAGGCAAGGGAGCACATGGGCAAACAAATCCAACCATATTCCCGCAGCAGCTCCGTGACGCATCCAACCTCGACCCCCTCCTGCCCCTGGCTCTGCCCGGACCCAGATGTCGTGGCAGGAATAATGTCCCCGTGGGAATGGGGGATGGGGGGCACGGCAGGGCGTGGAGGGGAAAGGAGGAGGGGTGAGCGAGAATGAAAGCTGGGGGGAAAAAAAAAAAAAAGAAAAAAGAAAATAAAGAAAGAAGCAAAACAAAAAAAAACATTCAGATGTGCCCATTGTTTTGAACAATCGAAAAGGCTGTTTTAGCAATTCCGCTCGGCAGGAGAGGCCGGGGCACGTGAGCGGGGGGGTGAACAAGGAGGAAAATAAAAACCGAACGCAAAATAAAAGGCGATCAGCCCGCGGGAAGGAAGAGAAAACGAAGCATCTCCGCACCATGATGTCACGCCGCCCGCTCCGGAGCCCCCCGAGCGGAGAGCAGCGGCGGCAGCAGCGACAACCAACATGGACTCCTCCGGCTTTAATCCGCCTGTGTGCCATGGAGGAGCCCTCGGCACACGTGTGCCACGGCGGGGGACAGCGAGAACAGCAGAGCACCACTGACCTGGTCGCCATCGGGGAGCGTGGAGCGGCGCGGAGCGGCTAGGAATTCATTCGGGATTCATTGGGATGCGCTCGGGGCTCATTCATTCATGCACTCGTGCGTGGCGAGGAGCGGAGCGGCGAGGCGGCAGCGTACTCACCTCCTGCACCATGGCACGGCCCTTGCCGGGGGTTCACGGGCGGGCAGAGCCCTCGCTGGGCGCTGCCGAGCGAGCCGGCCCGGCCCCGGCCATGCCTGTCGCCCGTGATGCTGCCCGGTGTCGCCGGCAGCGCTCGCCGCTCCCGCACGCCCGCACAACACACGCGTGCGCAGCCGCTTTACATAATGCACCCGCTGCTCCCTCCCGCCCGCTGCAGCTGCCCCGGGAACCGGCGAAAGGGACCCGAAATGCTTCCCGAGAACTTGGGCAAACCCTGCGGGGTAAAATATTGTCCGCCCACAGCCTCTCTCCGGCCCGCCCCGCTCGCATCTGCCCCCGAAAAACCAGCAAAAGGGATCCTAAATGCTTCCCAAGAACTCGAGGAAACCCTGGGAGTTAAAATCCGACAGGTTGGGAGCACTGTGTTTGTCACCCACCGCCTCCCTGCCGCCGGCCCCGCTTGTATCTGCCCCGGGAATCCGCAAAAGGGACCCCAAATGCTTCCCAAGAACTTGGGCAAACCCTACGAGTTAAAACATTGTCCACCCACAGCCTGTCCCCCGCCAGCCCCGCTGCATCTGCCCCGGGAACCCGCAAAACGGACCCCAAACGCTTCTCAAGAACTTAAACTGTGGTTTTAAATCCGACAGGCTGAAAACATTGTGTTTGTCACCCACAGCCTCCCTGCTGGCCCCGCTCGGGTCTGCCCCAGGAAACCTTCTAAAGGGACCCCAAATGCTTTTCAAGAACTTGGGCAAACCCTACGGGTTAAAATCCGACAGGTTGGAAATACTGTCCACCCACAGCCTCTCTCCCGCCAGCCCCGCTCGTGTCTGCCCCGGAAACCCACAAAAGGGACCCCAAATGCTTTCCAAGACCTTAAACAAACCCTATGAGTTAAAACACTGTGTTTGTCCACCCACAGCCTCTCTCCGGCGGGCCCCACTCGCATCTGTCCCCGAAAAACCATTTAGGGACCCTAAATGCTTTCCAAGAACTCGGGGAAGCCCTGGGAGTTAAAATCCGACAGGTTGGAAACACTGTCCACCCACAGCCTCCCTCCCACTGGCCCTGCTGGATCTGCCCTGGGAACCCACCAAAGGGACCCTAAATGCTTCCCAAGAGCTTAAACAAACCCTATGAGTTACAACATTATGTTTGTCCACCCACAGCCTCTCTCCCTGCCGGCCCCACTCGCATCTGCCCCGAGAAATGCGCAAAAGGGACCCTAAATGCTTTCCAAGAACTCGGGCAAACCCCAGGAGTTAAGATCCGACAGGTTGGAAACATTGTGTTTGTCCTCCACACGCGCCGCGGGGAGAAAGTTTCACAACGTGTAGAGCAAGAACAGCCAGGAAAACTAAACCCTAATTAAGCAGCCGCGTGGATTATCTAAACTGAATTAAACAACGCTCATTCAGAGTTAAGGTGACCTCAACTCAATTTAGCTGGCTTTGTCTAGGAAGCTAATTTGGTTTTTCTTTTTTTTTTTTTTTTTTCCCCTGCTTATCCATGTGTAAACAGGCCTGGGATTTTTAAAGAAACATTATCAAGCAAGGTTTGCAGCTCCACAGCAGCATTAGGAGGTGGTGTTTCTTTTGGGGACACTGTATCCCTACAGACCGGCTTGTGGACAACTTTATTCCACAATAAGGAGGATTTCAGTCCCTCTCAATACAATTAGTAAGGGATCCTCTCAGTACAATAAAAATTAGGCTGAAGGATGATAAAGAAGAGAGCAAAACAATCACCCAGCTTGCACTTTTCCTTCCAGGCTATGAAACCAGGCCTGTGTGTAAGGAAATTGTGCAGAAGTGAACTGGAACTGTTCTAACGCCCCTGGTTTGAGCACAAGTGTGGAATGACACTGAATTATTGGGCTCTGGATGCTGTGGATGACCCCCTCAGGGACACACTGCTCCCCACTGATAACAGAAGGAGCTGTGCCTCAAGCACAGCAAACACTCATCACTCTGCCCTCTGCCTGCTTTTGTTGCATTTTACCCTTTCCACACCAAGGGTTGAGCATTTTCTCTCCTCTTTACAATCATTCCCAGCTTGGAGTGCCAATTCCCAACGGAGCATCTTCCCAAAAGGCTGATTATCCATCATTTCGCTATCCTCACAATCAGTGGGAGCAGGAGGTGCTCCAGCAGGCTCACACCAGTGCAATTCAAATGATGCACAGGATTTTAAACTGAAAATTGACATTTTCACCACCACCATCTTTAGCTGGATACGTCAACAGTACCATCACCTACATTTACTCAGAGGTTACACCTAGGTGCACATGAATTCAATGTTTTATTGCCACTGTTCTAATCAGTTCACTGCTCCATGAAGTGATCCATCAGCCTGATGTCAATTTTGTTGTTTCCAGTGCTTCCCAAAGTTTGCCAGCTGGAGAATTTACACATTTATTCCAAGGAAATGGTAAGAAACAGACAAATCTTCCCGTTCCCTGTGCCCAGTGCAACAAAACCTCACATCTCAGGGGGGTGATTCCCACTGGAATGCCATGTCTAGGATTGTGCCCAGGCTCCATGAGTGGATAATGTGGATAAACTCAGGTAAGAGCAACAAATGCTAAAGGCACTGAATCCTCTCCACACAGCCTGGAGGCCGAGGATTGCCAAGATTCAAATGCTCACCTGGAATCCAGGTTTGATCTTTTCAGCTGAAAGTGCTGGAAGCTGTAACTGGACAAATTCTAGACAAGAGAAACCTATTTTGGGAAGCAAACAAAACTAACCACTGTAACTAATTCAAGGCTCAATTATCCATCTGTGGCAAACATTATTATGCAAGGGTTTGTGTTCTCCTAAATACTGTTCTGTACCTCGAACCAGAATCAATTCAAGCCTCATGCTTTGCATGCAGCAGGACTTGGAACGAGATCTCTGAATGGTCCCATTCTGTTTTACAGCCTATGGATCTTTCAGTGCTTTTTTTTCTGTTCCAGAAAGTGAGAAAATAGTCATAACCATAATTCTTAGCCTCTACAAATGTTGATATATTTAGTTCAAACTATTAAGCTCTGAACATGATGCTATTTTTCAACAGACACGAGTTACACTGACCCAAATGCTGTGATGAAATTCAATATAATGGGTATTTCAGATCTGGAAGCACAGAGAGCACACAAAGGCTCAAAGCAGGTCATGGAGTGGCAGGGTAGGTTCAACACATGAGGTTAAGTCTAACCCACCCTTCAGACTGCCAGGAGAGAAGATGAATCCAACGAAAGTTCTGCTCCCAAAAGCACTGGGAGAGCAGGAGTAAAAATGCAGGACTTACTCAGAGAAAAGCTTCTTAGGCTTTATCTGGGTGGTGCAAGGGGCAAAGGTATGGGGAATTTGGAAATTCACACAGCACCTCAAATGGTTCACTAACTTTATCAGATCTGCCAAGTTTCACCCCAAACCCCTGGGCTGGACAAACACTTGTCACACCAGACATCCCTGGCACTGTGCACACAGCTTGTTTCGTGGTGATGGAAGTTAGATAACACTGCTCTGAGAGAGGATCTCCAGGGGCTTTAAGGAAGTTCTTCTGACATAAAGCTGCAAGTTCCTGTTCTGTTCAAGAGCTGCAAGAACTCATTTTGTATCAACTGGGTTTGCTTGCACGGCTCTGGTGTTCGAGACTCAGGATAAGGACTTCATTTCACGTGCGAAGGACAAGGTGAGGCTTTTCCTGCTGACCTATTCATGGCATGGCATGCCCACACACCTCAGCCTGGACACCACAGCTCTGCCAAGCCCTGCAGAAGGACCTGGGGAGCCTTTCCCCCAAGGATGCTCTGATTTAGGGCTGTGTCAGGCTCTCCAGGCTCTTCCCCTACCCAAGTGCTCCTTCCCTGCCTGCAGGGCTGTGTCGTGCCTCTGTAACTCAAGCACTCTCATGCATATTGCATCCCCCAGCTCCGAGGAAATGAGGCACTGGCCGAGTAATTAAAGCCTGGGGCTGATGACAGATCCGAGGGAGACAGAGCAGGGCCTGAATGTCCAGCCTGCCGAGCATCAGGTGGGGCTGGGATCAGCTCTCCAGGCGGCCAGAGCAATCCTACCCTCCCTGGAAAGCCACACCAGCCATGCAGAACAAAAAGAAGCCTTTAAAAGTCTGTCTGCAGGACGTCAGGCAACAATGAGCACCCGGATTGGAAAACACACAGGGTTTCTCGTTTCCCCCATAATTCTTTGTCCACCTTTAATACGATCTGTTTGGAAAACTTAAAGCCATGGGGACAGCTGCTCCCCAACATCTCTGCTCGTCAGCTGAGCTCAGAACACAACCAGAAGGACACACTTTCATTGTAGTTCCAGCCTTGCCTTTGAAAAAGACAACATCAGAAATATCAAGAAACCAAGTCCTGAGGGAAAACTCAGTGCTACAACCTCAGGATGTGCAAGCAGGATTAGCATGAGTGGGTAACTGGGTGGCAAGTAGCATTTTGCATGTTTAATTTTGCTCTTGCTCATCCCACAGCTGTTTTTCTGCTATTCACACTCCTTAGCTATGAATGGAGGGACTCCTGACTGCATAGTAGGGGACATGGGGACATGGCTCAGGGTGAGCTCCCTGGCTGGAATATTGGTCCTGTCTGATAACTCTGCTCAGCCCATGTTGATAAGTTTAATTCAAACTATTAAGGTTTGAACAAGACACATTTTCCAACAGTCGCCAAGAGTTACACTGACCCAAATGCTGCCATGAAATTCAATATAATGGGTATTTCAGATCTCTCACTCCTGCCACTCCTCAAACCCCGTAGAATTCCCACCCTGGGAAGCAACAAGAAGCACTCTTCCTTCTCCCCTTGTGGAAAATCAATTCCCAGACAGGTACCAGACCAAGCAACACTCTTTCTGAGCTGACAATGGCATTTTCACAGAGTCTGTGGATTCCTCCGGCAGTGGGGGCTGGAGGAGGCAGGAATCATGTGCTCCCGGGCATGGGGAGGGAGAGGGGGAGGAGGAGAACAAGGAGGGAGAGAGAACAAAGTGTCAACATCTTAACTGGGACACACAAAGAGCCAGTTCTTAGTAAGAACTTAATCCAGGATTAACAAGGGGTCAGCTACCTCTGCAAGGAGACTGCACTAAAAGGAGCTAATTAGCTCTCCTTAATTGCACAAAAGGAGCCACACAGAATTAAAGGCATTCACCACCTCACCCAGGAAACACAGCCCTACCTGTTGTCCCCAACACCTCAATCAGCACGTGGAGAGCCTAAAGCAGGAGGGGTGCAGTGATGGAGGGGAGGGAAAGAAAAGGTTGTGGGGAGGTTCAGCATCAAGCAGGGCTGGAGTGAGAGCTGGAGCCTCCATCAGCTGGGAGAAGCATTTGTAGCATGGCCAGCAGCCATCCAGACAGCTTCTCCATCAACCACCGCCAGGAACTTCCCAAAATCCCTGAGGGAACTCCAGCTGTCACTTTCACAAACAGGGATAGCCATGAGGATGTTTAACACGGCTCTGGCCTTCCTGAATTCAATGGGATCTCGGAAAACAAGGAGGAAGAGCAACACGAGGGGAACCAGTTTTGCCCTGCAGGTTGAAACCAACATCCCAACACGGGCAGGCACTGCAGGATGAATGTCAGGATGAGCAGAGAGCACACAGCACCACGGACAGCCAGCAGGTCCCACCTGGGAACCGCCAGGCTGGAATGATGAGTGGCAAAGGCTGGCTGAGCTGCCCACCCACAAACCCCCTGCCTGGCATGCCTAATCATATATTACAAAGACACTCACATATCTTAAGTTCCCTGTCAGCCTCTGCTTGGTGCTACATCCATCTCCTTTTTGCTGCAGAACCATTCCATGTTCTGGTGCATATTTTACCCCAGTAGCCCTTGCTGTGCGCTGACAGATAATGGATCCGGCAGCCAGAGCACTTGAAAATGAAGATTAACAGGCACATCAACAACAGCTGTCTCCGAGATGGAGCACTAATAAAAGGGACTCCTGCATTTATTTGGGTTATAGCACCGTGCTGAGGGCTTGGCAGGGCAGGCAGACAGGGGGCTGAGTGCATCCCAGAGGGATTGACATCCACTTTGAGGGAGGATGGAGGGAAAAGCAAAATGGGTTGACCAGGGAAGGCAATCCTACTCACAAGGAAAAATAACAACAGAAACAGCAGCTCAGGCGAATCACAGGTCCCTGTGAAATCATTGCAATGGTGCCTCCATTATTTATCCTGCTTCTCTCCCCTCAGGACAGAGTTAAATGTCATGCCACCGCACCCGCAGTGACATTGCAGGGGCAGCCACCAGGGGACAAGCACCAACAAAATTTCACCTCAAACCCAACACAAACAAATGCGTTCTTGGGATGCCACTGGGAATATGAGACAGCCACCCCCTCCCTGTCCCCAGTAAGTGAGCACCAGCCCTCACTTGTGCTGCTGTGCAAGCTTAGCACAGAGAAGTCCCTGACATCTGGCTAAAGCTTCCATTATGCCATTGGGGAGAGAGGAATGAGCATCACCCGGGCTGGGCAGCAGCAGCCTCCTGGCACAGACAGCCCCACTCCTTCCACCCACCACCCCAATCCTGCTCCATTCCACAGGGCTGGGAGAGCTCAGATCCGATCCATCAAGAGAAGGAGAAGTGTCCACAAGGGCCCAGGGTCACACATCTCTCTCCAGCGCTGGCTGGTGCAGTGTGTGCTTCTGCATCATGTAATTGTGTTATAGCCATTCCAGCTGCTCCATTCCTCCCGGCTGTTCCCACAGCTTTATCCCACCCAAAACCTTCCTGCAGCTTCTCCACAGCACTGCCCCACTCTCCACCTTTAGACTTGCCCTGTGCCACCTCTGATTTCCAATCCCAATCCAACTGGATTTCCATCCCCAATCCCACTGACTTCTTTAACCTCACTTGACCCTTTCTTCCACATTCCTGAAACCTGCTGGGCTCACCCAGAAACTCACCAAAACCAGCAGTGCAGCCCCTGCTCCCACGGAGCCAGAACATTTCTCCACCTCAATTCCTCCTCAGCTTTTCCAGCATCCCTTCCACCCCACTGAGATTCCCCCATCCCCACCCCAACCCCAACCCCATCCCATCCCATCCCATCCCATCCCATCCCATCCCATCCCATCCCCCATCCCATCCCATCCCATCCCATCCCATCCCATCCCATCCCCATCCCCATCCCCATCCCCATCCCAGCCCCGTGCATCCTTTTTCCTTTGGCACCGCCTGGCCTCGCAGCACAGCCAAACACAAAGGAACCTGCGCGCACGGGAAGGAATCCCCGCCTGCCTGGGAGCTGAAAAAGCAGGAGCCAAACGATTCCATCGCCACCTGTTAGCGCATCGCCCTTCCCGGGAGGTTCTTCCCCGCTCCTCCGCGCTCTCCCTGCGGCCAGCGGCGACTCTGCCGGCGGGGAGGGCATGGAACCACTCGGGAACCTCGCTGCCGCTCAGAGGCATTTCACGGCGGCGAAAGGAGTTGACAAAAAGATTCCCCGCTCTGATAACGGCGTGGCATGGCTGGAACAAAGCCGCCTTTGCAACGCGCTGCCCGGCGCTGGCATCCGAGCTGGCTGCTGCCCACTGGGGAGAAAAGCTCCCACTGTGGCTTTAAGAATGTCCCGCAGCCCGCATCGCCCGCTTAACCCTGCCTGCTCCTCGCTGCCCAGGCGAAATTCCGGCATTTCTCCTCTCCTCCTGCTCTTACCCATCTGCTCTGCCGCCCTGCTGCAGATTCTCTGCGCTGCTGCACAGCCCAACCGGAGCTTTACTCAATATTCTGTGCTGCTGCACATCCCTGGCATCCCAAGCAGAGATTTATTAAAAATCCCTGCCCTCCCCGCTGTGCAAACCGCCAGGGAGCACTTCGGTGACGACAAAGGAGCGGAGCAGCCAGCGTGGACACAAACATCCCAATTACCTCGAAATTCCACTTCCCTGCTCCCACAAAGCTGTCCCACTGCTCTGACTCTTCCCTCCCGAACCTTATCAGGCAGCGCAAAGCAGCGATTTCCCCGAGAGAACAGCAGGCAGCGACAGCAGAACTATTTGCCTTCAACACTCAGCATTTCCCATCACAAACCCTGCGCGAGGCCGGCCTCTGCACGGAGGTTATACAATGCAGAAGGTAACAGTGTGGCTCATCTCGAAAGTGTATATAAACACACTTAAAAAACCTGTCTCGGGAAAAATAAACAGAGGCTGTGTCGGATTCCCTTCTGGGGAAAGCAGGACCGCTGCCCTGCTGCTGTCCTTGGGTTGCCATCCACCCCGGGCAGGTGTAACAGAGAAAACAAAGCCATGGCCAGCGATTTAAAGAATTTAGAAAGCAAGAAAGCAGCACGGATGGACAGGGGAAGAGCACAGAGCAAATGAAAAATGTTCCTGCAACATGATATAGGAGCAGGGAGGACTAATGCAGCTTGGAGCTGGTCAGTCACAGCTCACGGAATGATGAAATATTTGCTCTGTATGATCAGTTAATCCCAAGCAGGAACACGTTAGGAGGGTGGCAAACAACCAGAACGATTTTTTTACAGAGCAACGAGTTCAAAGGGGAGCAACAAAAACATCACGGCACTCATGAGGCTCGTTTATGAAAACAAACTTGAAGGGTAAACAAAGTGGAGTGGTCAACAAATATTTGAAGAATGTAAATATTGAAGAGAAAGAGATGTTGTATTAAAAGGTTTGGGGTGTTTTTTTTGAACAAGGAGCAATGGGATTATATGAAGTTGTGGGAAAAAAACCAAGGCTGAAGTCAAATCCTCATAGGCAGGAGCAGGGGAGAAGTGGAAGAAAGTTGTTCACTTGTCATGTTTATAAACAGCAATAGGAAACTTAATAAAGACAAAGCAGAACCATAGAACCACAAGATATCCTGAGCTGAATTACTGAAGTGCAGCTCCCTGCATAGATACCCCATTGGCAGGAGCATGGATCAATACCTCAAATAATATCATTTTTTATTCAGTCTCCAGTTCTGCTTTCCATAATTTTCAGCTCTTTAAAGAGGCAGCAGCCCAGTTTGCAGCAATCAGGACTCTAAAGGTTTGCAATGATTTGAGTTAGAGCTCTTTGAGTGTTACAATTTAAAGGATTGCTTTGACTTGCTGAATTTTTGCTCCCAAAACTTCCAAGTCACACATTTTGAGTTCCACGTGGGAAACCTTGCAAAGTGACATCCAAGTCATCCTGAGTTCTTAATTGGGGCTGAGATCCTTGAAAGAACAGCTGTCCTTAAGGTAGTTGTGGGATCTCCAAATATGAGCAAAGCACAGGATTTTGGGACAATTCTATGGATTCAGCTTGTGGCTTTGGGCAAATTCCCTGTGAGAAGTGCAGGGGACATGGAGGGATGGTTTGCATTTCTCATCCTGGCTCTTGCATCAGTAGAATTTATTCTCTTTAGAGAATTGCTTGAAGCTATAATCATTTTTTACTCTCCTAAGCCAAGCTTCCAGTAGGGAATCAATACACAGCTACTAAAAAACACAACAAAAGGAAAAACACCTTCAATCTCCGTGTGCCTCATCTGCAAAGCAAGGTTAATTCCACTTCCTTTCTTCCACCCTTTGTCCATCTTGACTAATCAGGATGGAATCTCCTCCTCCAAACTGGAAGTGGGCATGAAAAATCTCCCAGCACAGCAAATCTGCTTTCAAGAGCCTCTCTCACTGTAAAACAACACCATTTTAGCAACAGCTCTATTTCCCAGATCAGTTGTGCTATCAGCTGCCTTTAAAACAGAGAAGAATCCACAGGGAACCTATTCTTCCTGCTGGAAAAATAACACAGCAGGTATTTGAAGGAATGATGTAGCTTCAGTGCCCTGGGGCAGCCACTGAATATTGCTGAGGTTCTGCAAGCTGTGGCCTCCAGACACATCCTTCTTTCATGGCCTGCAGCTGAGCAAGGCTTTGCCTCCCACACCTCATTCCCAAAATGTGCAGCAGGCCGAGGGGCAGCACAGGAGGCACATTTCTCTCTAGGAGCTGACAGCTGTAAAAAAGCCAAATTTTTTCTGTAAAAAAGCCAAATTCCAGCTCTGAGGGCTGCACAGCCACAAGGCAATCTCCTCGTGAGCAGAGGGCACTTCTCCCACCTCTCTGGAGCTGCTTTATTTCTGGTCCTGTGGGGTCAGAAATACTCCAAAATTACAGCTCTGGCTCTGCAGCAGCTCTGCAATCCGTCTGTCTGTGCAAAGCTGGGAATTCACAGCTCTGGCTGTGTCCTCAGTGCCCCAGGGCTGAGAGCTCACAGGTGATGTCTGTGCCATCCCCAGGCCTGGACACCTCCTGCTGGCATTTAACCACAGCCTGATTTGCTCAGGAATTCATTAAGGAACAACCCTAATTAGAGGCAGTTGTTCTTACACTGAAGATAAACAAGTTGTGTATTCCTCCTCCAGCTAATTTGTTTTAATTTTTATGTGCAAATCTGGATGTTTCTTCTGTTACCAAAGCTTTGCTACTCCTGGATATCCACCTCAAAATACACCTTTTTTTTCCTTCTCCAAGTCCCTTTCACGGAAAATGAGTGGATCATTTTCTCCTCCATTTTTTCCCTTCCAGTTCCAAGGCCTGAAATTAGGTGTGGTCCAAATCACACTCCTCCAAACCTGGTATTCCAAATGGTTTGAAAATGATTCCAAATACAGATCCCAAATATAGATATCTCCCCCAAAAAATCCACAAATTCCTCCTTCTCCGCTCCTCTGCCACATGCTCGGAGTGGCTGTGACATTGTCAAAGGAGAGTGGCAGCATTTTGCATCTTTTTTTAGTTGGCAAAAAAGCAGAGCATCTGCCCCCAGGTCAGTTTGCTGTGACCACAGAGAGCATGCTGTCCTGGAAAAATGGTTACAGGGGAATAAACCGCTGGAAAATGTAAAGTATAATCAACAGCACAGGCCTAAATCTGGCCAAGAGGAAAAATTCAGGAGAGGAGAAGCTCAGAGAAAATTCCAGCCTCTTGCATTCAGCTCTGCAAGGGCACCCAGAAGGAAAATCAATTCTGTGCAGAATTTTGGTTTTGGTGTCTCCATTTCCCGAGCTTGGATATTCTATCCTTGGATATATTATTGCTGTTATATTGCCACTTACATCATTTACCTCAGCCAGGCTCAAAAATCCTGAAATGAGTAGTTAGCAGCCATAATAAACACCAATTAAGATAACAATGGCATTAAGATGCACTTTCTAAGCAGGCCTGAGCTCAGAGGCATTCATGGGAAGGTTCAAGTGAAAACACAGCAGCTGCTCAATCAACCACAGGAATACCATGAACTAGCTGAGAACAGAGAGAAATCTGTTTCCCAGCAGGAATTTCAGCTGGAAAAAGCCAAAGAGGCCTTGACCAGGACACAGTGACTCTGGCAGGAAGTGCCACAAGGGGGGGTTTGATGGCAATTTTTGCCTCTTTCAGGTCTTTCTCAGCAGAAATTCCTCGCTGAGCAGAAATCAAGCAGAAATTTCAGCTGTGTGGGTGCTTCTGCTCAGTCCAACACAACCGGGGTGAATCACACACTTCCAAACATGGGACACCACCCAGCACCCCCTCCCAGCACTGTCCCGTGGGAATCTCTGCTCCAGGGGGAGGGAGAAGGGAGAGGAGAGAGGTTTGCCTCATTTTCCAGGCAGGGAAAGTGGGGAGAGGCAACACCAGGATACAAGTGGTCAGTGACAGACCCAGGCTCTGGTGACTCCCAGCTCCCCCAGCCAGGAGCTTCTGTCCCTTTGGAGGTGACCAAGCAGTCAAACAGCACCCAACAGCCACATTTCATCCCTTCCTCACTGAATTTCCCCCCTTTTTGTGCTTTTTAGAGAGGAGGAGAATCTCTGGAGGAGCCTCACTGCTGCCTCATTCACCTCCTGCCCTGGGCGAGCAGAGGCTGCAGAATTCCAGAGCAGCTCCAAGCGGTTTGCCCTTCACTTGACATTCCTGAGGCTGGAGACACACAGCAAGGTGATCTTGCCGTCTGATAAGAGGGGAAAGGCAATTTCCCGGCAAAACAAACGATTAGGATTCAATTAGCCAAAAAGAATCTGCAGCCCGAGGAGAGATCTGGGGAGAGATTCTCTGCAAACTCTGCGAAGTGCAGCATCTTCTTGGCCTAAGTCAAAAACTCCTCTGTCTGGGTGTCCTCAGGGAGGTTTCAATATGCACATATATATTAGAGAATAAAATTACAGATGTTTATCCAAATTTAAGTCAAACATTGCTGCCAAAAGCCAACCACATCACGAACCAAAATATGAAAGGGATGCTTTTGCCAGTCTGTTATCACACAGAGCTACAGCAAACCCCATCTCAGATCAAGGGCTTCAAAATGACTTGGTTTTCCTTCAAATGGTCTCCTCCCACTGTAATTTCATATTTTTTCTGGCTCTCTTGGTGCCCATGAGTGCAGCCTGGCCAAGGGAATTGCGTGTAAGGTTTTTTCCTTGACTTTAGTGCACTTGGATTGGGCTCCTCACTGCTTCCTAGGGCTTCCCACTATGGAAGAGACCAGAAAAAATAACACAAAAGGCAGCTAAATTAGCACGAATCCTGCTAATTACCCCTCAGTCACTGCGTGCCACAGAACCATCCACAAAATAAATCTGCCAAAGTGGTTCTCCCAGTCACCTGGCACGAGATCTTCCTGCTGAAAAGGGATGCAAACTGCACTTTATGGACAGCCAGGAGGTTCAGGAGGTCTGGCCAGCTCAGAATGTTCTGGATGCAGGAGCAACCTATTAATGAGGTTTTGCTCTTCCTACCGCAGCGCTGGCAAATGGGAACATGGTGATTGCTCAGCTCCATTTGCAGAATTCATGAGGAGTTAAGGCCTCACCATTCCCAAATACCAGAGAATATTTCTATGTATGTGGGTCATCCCGGAGGGTTTTTAGCCGAGGATTATCAGCACCTATTTCCTCCCCCGAATAAAAGGCACAGAGGAAGATGTAGACGCAGAAGAATCAATGAAGAGAGAGGAGACTGAAAATGCAACATTTTAACCTGTGCTGTGAAGGTCGAGCGGCACAATGTGCACAGCAGCACAATTATGTAACTTTAACAGAACTATTTTGCTAAGCTTCTCCAGAAATTGGGGAAGAATTGATTTGGAAATCCAATTTGGTTTGGGATCGTTTGCAGTGCCACGGCACGACGTTCACTGTCGCTGCACGCAGCAGCTCTTTAAGTCTCCGCAGCTTCCACCCGAAATTGGAAGTGATTTAAACAGCTTCATCATCTCCCTGGGTAATCAGCGAGGCACAAATCCCCAACACCCACGTTTGTCACCTCTGTGGCACAGCCAGGACTCTCTGTGTGGCAGTGGGGACAGAACCATCCCTCCTGTCCCTCTCCCACCAGCCTGGTGCTTCACATCTCAGAGGTGGAAGAGCAGAGCTGGGTGGGACAAGTGTGACAGCTCAGGAAGCCCTCTGTCCCCTCTGCCACGCCCTGGGACATGGATTTCCAGAGCCAGGGAAGGGCAGAGCAGCCTGGTGAGGTACAGAGAGCCCCCGAAGGCGCAGCCTCGCAGAACTGAAACTGCCTGGAGTCAATCTGCGCTGCTCCCTGACATCAAACAACTGCTAATTTTAGCTCTGCTGTTCTGTAACCCTACCTAGTTCCCATCCCACCCCCACAACTACATAATAGATCCTTCCTTCAGATAAGTAGGGTGTTGGAACATCGAGAGGGTTTTTTTTTTTCTTTTTTCTCACCCACAGGCACTAGCAGAAAAATGAATTACAGATTTATTTTTAGTGGAGCCTTTGGCCCTTATTTTCTCTGTAGGTTCCAGATCGCAGGTTCTGCAGCTCAGAACTATTCTGATCAACACAGCAGCACCAAGCAATGCAGAAGGAACCACAAAAAGAAGAAAATCAGACGAGCAGAGTTTTATCCAGTATCCCATTTATGGGACATCAAGTTCAGCTACCAGCTTGTTTTTGTCCCTGCAACGCTCTTTTGGCATAAGATTCTCATTTTTCATCGAAGATCTAAATCAGTTTCCATCTCTGCTGGATCATGAGCTCCCCAAAACTCCTAAGACGGAAGAGCAGGGCGAGCAGCACAGCCTGAGATGGGAGGGGAGGGAAAGCCTGCTGTGGTTTTTGGCTTTCTGAGATTTCAAGCTGGAGGCCTGGCTGATTCCAGTCCCTGAGGAGCTGTGAGATAACAGCAGTGTCAGCCTGGAGGCACCAGCTCTGTCTCACAATGCCATGTCGCAACATACAGACGGCGACAGCGCTAAAACCCAAAAACTGATTAAACTGAGACAGCAGACCCTGCTGAGACAAACTGCTGCTGTCATCTGTCCTAACAGCATCCTCGGGGGCTGCAGCATCATCCCTGCCAGCAGGACGCTGTGACGGTGCAGCAGGTCCTTGCATCACGCCACTGTCACCCTGTGATGTCACCCAGGAGCTCCTGTGGCCCGTCAGGAGCGTGCTGTGCTGCAGAGCCCTGGGGACACCGCCTGGCAGCTGCCACCACACGGGGATGAGACAATTCCGGGCATGGTGAGGTGGTGCTGCAAGAAATGCAGGGCATGGTGAGAGGAGCAGCCTGCCAAAGCAGGGCTAGAGGTGGCCAGGGGGTCCCTGGTGACACACGGGGTGGGGTTTGGGGGGAGCTGGCAGCACAGAAGGGATGTGGAGCTGGAAAACAGGGAGAAGTCCTGCTCCTCAGGGTCAGAGCGCTCCCCTGGCAGCGTTCTGTCCCTCCCTGGTACAGACAGAAATCATGTGTCTCCCTGAGCATGGCTCCAGGAGGAGATCGGGGTTAACCCCAGCAGTGCCACCCTGAGCAGGAATTGCTAGTCCTGCACAAGGACTGAAGGATTTGCTTGCATCCCATGCACTAAATGTGGGGTTTTTTCTTTAGACAAATATTAACCCTATAAAGCCATTTCTTGTCATGACCAACCCACATTAAAACCCCCAGCAAGTTCAGAGAACTCTGCATTCATTCTCTCCTTAAATCTGTGCTCCTCCAGTCAATCCAGCAGGGACAAACACAGATATTTGGGTAAAACAGGACGAAATAACATCCCTAACTCACCCTCCCGTGCCTGGATACTACAGCACAAGCAAATAAACAAAACTGCCTGTAAATACCCTCGGGGGGAACAGAGTGACAGCTGCAAAGATCCGAAATGCTCTATAATTCAATACGGGGAGCAATCAGAACGTTTGATTTTGGGATTCAGACGAAGATGAAGGGGGATGCTGAAGAGGCAGGGCTTGGGTAGCACTTCCCAAGTGTCCCCAGGAGAGCCAGGGGAACTGACTGGGATCTCTATTGCTTCCCAGCCGAGCAGAGTGGCCCAGCAGTGCCCAGAGCCCCTGCCTGGAGCCCGAGAAGCGAGAGGGAAGAGCGGCACCTACTGCAGCCCTTCCTTCCTCCCTTCCTTCCTCCAGCCCTCACTAAGCTGCTTACGTCCCCAGGCCGGCCCTGAATCCTCCAGCAGAGCTCCCTGCCGAGCTCCCGGCCTGCCAAAACACCAACTGGGATCAACTGGGAGCGTCAGAGCTCCCCAGTTCCACTCTGAGCAGCTCCGGGGGTGTGGGGAGGCAGGCAGGATGCAGTGGGGCACTGCAGATCCACAGCATCCCAGCTGGCAGCACATGCTCTGCTCTGCCGGTACTACACTGAGCGATTATGCAACTCCTCAGCCCAACTGCACAGCACAGAAGGCAGCAGATCGCTGCAAGAGAAGGGCTTTTTTTTTTTCGGGTTAAAAAAAAAAAAAAAAAGGTAAAATGTTTTCCAAAAATCCATCTCGTTTGTACAGTCGGGGTAAGGCATAGCCACGTACACACACAGGGAAAAAAATCAAAGGCTCTCAGTGTAATTAAATGAAAGACAGAATTAGAGAAATTAGAAAAAGAGATGACCTATTGAGTCATGCCTGGCTCGGGTCTGTCCCCCGGGGCCCAGAACAAGATGCTTCCTAGTGCTATACTGTAGTGCTTTCATTTTTTGCACAGAAAAAAAAAATTAAAATAGTAACAATAAGTAAAATAACAAATGCAGAAAATAACTTTGCTGTTTTCTCACACTTTACAGGCGAGGCTCTCAAAGCTCTACATTCATCCTGATGCAAACCAGAGCACTCAAGAGGGAGGCTGTTATTTCTATGATTACTTCCTTATTCATTACAGTAAAAAAAAAAAAAAAAAAAAAAAGGGATTAAGAAAAAGAAACAGGCCTTCCCATTGCTCTTGTCATCCACTTCAACCTAAATTACGAAGTCACATTCCACTATTAACTTTGGAACCGTTCCCATCTGATAAAGTTCTGGTTAAATCAATCTCATCATCATAATTCAAAAACTATTTATTCCAACTAAGTGGTTTTGACCTATTGGATGTTTGAAATAGTTTTGACATACTCAGGATTCTACGCAAGCCTTTGGTGGTCAAGTTTATACTATATTATATATATATATATATATATATATGTATGTAATTGTATCCTCTATTACATATATATATATATTTACCTGCCCATGTAAAATACAAACTTGACCAAGAAAAATATTTACAATGTGAACATTTTGGATTCACACAGCTTTGTAAATTGCTTTTCACCCACACAGTGTTTTCCTTCACTGCCCACTTAGCCAAACCTGGCGAGTTTTCCCCCAAAACACCCAGGAAGGATGGAAGAATTACCAAGCACTCGGGTACCTTGCTGGAAGCTCTCGGTTCCCTCGAACTCTGCTCTGTTCCTACAGCACCAAGGCTCATCCCCAAAAGCAGCTATTTAAAGGACAAGCCGAGCAGGAGCCATTCCGCGCACGCAGGATCCAAAACACTTTTCCCCCTCAACCTTTCTCCGGCAAAACCTGCCCGTGCTTATTTCCCTGTGTGACCCAACAGCCCCCGAGCCCGGGCGATGCTGCTCATGGCAGCGGAGCGGGGCTGGCGGCGGGGAGGGAGATGCGGCCGGAGCCCGGGGGAGGAGATGCGGAGATGCCCGGAGAGGAGCGGCTGAGCCCTGCATCCATCCCCGGAGCTGTGCCGGCCAGGAGCGGCTGAGCCCTGCATCCATCCCCGGAGCTGTGCCGGCCAGGAGCGGCTGAGCCCTGCATCCATCCCCGGAGCTGTGCCGGCCAGGAGCGGCCGAGAGCCTCATCCATCTCTGAATCCCGTGCCCGGCCAGGAGCGCCGCATCCATCCCCGAATCTGTGCCCGGCTAGAAGCGGCCGAGAGCCGCATCCACCTCTGAATCCTGTGCCCGGCCAGGAGCGGCTGTTTCCCGCATCCATCCCCGGAGCCTCTCCCGCTGCCTCCCTCCCTCCCTCCATCCGCATCCCGCACCAGTCCCCCCGGCCATGCCGCAGCACGGCGCCCGGCGGAGCGCGCATCCCTTTCCCCACCCGCAGCGCGGCGGCGATTTCGGGGAGGGGGCTCGGCATCCCCCCGCGCCCGCCCAGCGCGCTTACCAGGCGAGCTTGAACCCTTTCATTAGTACAGCCACGATAATCCGCTGCCCGTGTCCTTGTCTGCCCGCTGACAGCTCCAGAGGTCCCAGCGCATATTGCAGCAGCCGCGGGCGGCGAGGGTCCCGCGGGGAGCGCCGAGCCCCATGCGCCGAGCCCCCCGCGCCGGGGCACGGCAGCCCCCCGCGCCCCCCGAGCGGCGGAGCGGCGCGCAGGGCTCCCCGCAGCAGCAGCAGCAGCGCCGGGGGCTGAGCCGGCCCGCTCTCTGCTGAGCATGTGCAGCAGCGGCGGGACCGCGGCATGCCATGGCATCCGTGCTGCCCGCCGCGACACGCCGCGACACGCCGCGACAGACGGCGCCCGGCCCCGCCGGGGGGTGAGCCAGCGGCCCCTCCCGGCTCTGCCCACTGCTCTGGGGCAGCCCGGGAGGTAGGGAATGGCAGCCCGGGGGGAATGGAGCTCGAGGATCAGCCCGTGCCATGGGCACGGACACATCCTGCCCGGAGCGCTTTGTCCGACCTGGCCTTGGCACCCGCAGGGATGGGGCAGCCACAGTCTCTCAGGGCGATCTGTTCCAGCGCCTCGCCCCCCCTCACAGCAAAGAGCATTTCCTATTATCTCATCGAACCCCACTCTGGCAGTGTGAAGCTGCTCCCCCTTGCCCTGTCTCTCCACACTCTTCCAAAAGTCCCTCTCCATCTCTCCTGTAGGCTCCTGGCTGTATTTCCACCCTTGTGAACTCAATTTCTGGGGCCAGCAAGAACAAACTGGAGTGCAGAAGGTCCCTCATACACGTGGATTGTGCTCCTTTGGTGTTTTTCTGCGGCATGAAGTTTATTTCCTTTTCTCTTCAAGCCCAAAGTCCTCTAGAAGGACCTGTAGAAGAACCTGGAGGAAGAGGCAAAGCAAACCCTAATCCTCTCCTCCCTCTCCAGGGCTGCAATATTTGGTAGTTGATCCTTGTGGGGGAATTTGCCAAACCACCACTCCAACTCCCTGATTACCCCAGAGCAGAGCTGAGCTGATTGTTCAGGCCAGAAAGAGAACTCCATCTCTGGGGATGCTCTGGAAGCTGGGACACCTCACCCCAATTTCCCCTCTTGCAATCTGTACCCATCTCTCCTTGTCCTATCACCACAGATCCAAACAAAGATCCCTTCTCCAAGCACAGCCTGCTGCTCCTGAAGATGGCTTGGTAGGGAATGGGACAGCACGTTTCAAATAACTGAAAATTTAATTATTTCTTCACTTCAAAAAGTGAAGCCTGGAGCGTCCAGGGATGAACATCCACATTCTTACTCCATACAGAGAGCTCTGATGGTGTTTGGGCCTGGGGTAGGGACAGCCCTGCTCGTAAATCCTGCAGGAATTCATCCATTTTTGGGGTGGTAAAGAGAGCAGGCAGCTATGTGTAAATAAAGATTCTACTCTCATGAAGGGCTTTTTGTGGTTTTTTTGGGGGTTTTTTTGCACTCCTACCCCCATCCCCATGGCTGAAGATAATTAAGAGTGAAAAACCTTGACCTGTCAAATCACCACCTCCCTTCTGTTCACTACTCAGAGGACAGGAAGGTGTTTAGGAACAGCTCTGTTCTGGTTTTCAAAGCTTTCAGTGACATTTGTCCAAGGAAACATTGAGACTCTGATCCCCACGTCCCCTTTGGAAAGTAACAAATGTGGTTCTTTGCTTTCCTACTTTGCCTGATGACAACAAAAGATCTTTTTTCTGATTCTCCCAAACCCTGAAGAGATGAACAGCAGCAAATTCCCAGTTCTGGATTCAGCAGAAAGTCACTTTTGGAGGGTTTGGATCATTCCAGGGCAGGGGAAATGAAACAGGATCTGGGCTGTGGGGCTGAATTTGGGAAATTTGGGGACTAACATTAAAATGGGGAATCCTTCAGGAGAGCTCCAGGGCAGGAGGGGAGATCCCAAATCCCTGCTTTGGGAACTGCTTCCAACAAGAACTCTCCAATGTCATTTCTTTGTTTATTTCTAGGCAAAAAGCAGAGATTTAACCATAAAGCCGGGCACAGGCCTTTCCACATGACAACCAGCACAGAAAAAAACCTCCAAATCTCACCCCACATAATCCCAGACTCAGCCCTCATTAGGTCCAACCCACACCAGCCTGGGCTGAGCCCTGAGCTGAGCTTTTCTCCCCGAGATGCTCTGCAAGGGTGGCCTGCAGGTTGTCAAGGAGGGAGGCAAATCACAAATGCTGGAAAATGGGTCAGGAGACCTGCAAGCTTGGCAAATCTAGGACAGACTAATGCTGCAGAGTCACATGTTTGGAAATCAAAGCTCGGGCAAGAAAGGTATTAAGAGATAAGCAGTCATGCACTTTTTCTTTTTTTTTTTTTTTTATCCAAATAATGTGAGGGTTGGGGAAATTATCAAAAGAAAGAGATAACTTGGAAGGGGTTGGTTTAAATGTCTGGCTGGTCACCTGGGCCACAATCCAGCTGGAATTTGCTGTCCAAAATCCTCCCAGCAGGAGCCTTGGAGGGACTGTGGGTCACCAACCAGCCCCAGGCAGGTGTCACTGCCATTCCCATTCCAATTCCAATTCCAATTCCCATTCCCATTCCAATTCCCATTCCAATTCTAATTCCCATTCCAATTCCCATTCCAATTCCCATTCCAATTCCAATTCCCATTCCCATTCCAATTCCCATTCCAATTCCCATTCCCATTCCCAATCTCACATTCTATCTGATCCAGCTGCATGGACAAACCCTTCCCTTTCCCTCCATCCTCTGCATGTAACTATTCCAGCGAAAAAATAAAATTATAAAAAAAAGATATTAAAATTTAAATAAGGCAAGCCAAAAGCAGCTGTAGATGTGGAGAGGGATGGGCTGTGCACAGCCACCTCCTCAGTGCTAAGAATACCTGTCAGTCACATGCAAGATGAATTCCAGATTAATTATCTACCTACTCAATCCACCCCACAAAATGGGGAAATGGAAAAAAACCACCCAGAGCTGTGGCTTGAGGGGTCCAAACCCGTTTGGGGCCTCTGATTTGGAAAAGGAAATCCTATAAATCCCTGTCTTCTCACTCCTCTGTGCAGCTACAGGTTGTAAATTCAGAAAATGGTTGTAAAAAGCATCCCTGATAGGTTGTTTTGTCTGTATAAATGTCAATGAAAGTGGCAAATATCTTAAATGATCATGTTTTGCATTCAAAAGAGCTTTCCCAAGCTGTTGGCATTTTGGTAAAAATTCTTTTCTTTTTCCGAAAGAATAATTAAAAATAGTCATAAAAGAGTAAACACTGGGTTTCCTTAGAGTTTGTTATGATGTTTTGTGAAAATAAACATCATAATTGAGTTGAAGAGCAGCTCTGAAACATGTGCAGGTGCCCTCCCAGAGCCATAAATATATATTTTCACCAACAGCCACCCTTCCTACATCCTACAGGATGTTAGACCAGAGATCCATTTTCCCCTCTAGCCATAAAGCCTGTAAATCAAAAGATTTTATTGGAATACCATTGGGATTGTTTGGGGAAAGGACCTCATTTTTTAATTCGATGCATCATTTGCTTAGCATCAACAATAAATAAGACAAGTTTATGTGGTCGTGTCGTCCTGCCCCATCCCTGTCCTTCTTCCCAGGAAAAATTCCCATCAACTTCAAAAAGAACTAAGATCATTCTCATCCTGGCCTAGAGCCAGTAACATTTGGAGTATTCCTGGTCCAGATCAAGAATTCCATTAATAAAACCTCCCCTGGGGCTCCTGGTTGCTTCCACCAGCAGTCAGGAGGAGGAAGTCAAGCAGCAGCAGCAACAACACACAAACACTAAAACCAGCAACAAAGCAAAAAAAAAAAAAAAAAATAGAATTTTCTCTCAAACTGAAGAAAAACTTGGAGAGCAGGAGCAGCAGAATAAAAAAAAAAGACCGGATGTTTTCCTGACCTGTAAGTACAAACTGTCAAGGGCTCATGAATTTTAAAAGTTAGCTCTAGAATACAAAATAACAGAGTGGTTTTTTTTTTTTTTTCCTGACCCCCCACTTGGATGAAAGAAATCCTGGATGGTGCTGTCCAGATAAAACGGGGCTTTCCATGGTCTCTGCAGAGGCAGAAACATCTGTACAGAGGGACAGGAATTCGGGCTTGGCGCTGGAAAAAAAAGGCAATTTTTGCCCAGGATTTTGCCACCACCCCAGTCAGGGCCTGGGTGGAAGCTGGAAGCACAGAGGCAACCACAGAGAGGAAAAGTTGTGCAATAATATTGAATATTTAGCCCAGTTTGATTCACACACAGCTGTTCTGTGTGCACACACTTCTCCAAGCAATCCCAGCCAAGTGCTACCTGCTGAAAGCCAAGGAAATCATCCCCAAAAAGCTCCATGGTGCTGGAAAAAGGCTTGGCTTTCCACTTCACTCATCACCCCCTTCCAGCTCAGGAGAGGAACGTATTTCCTTCAAGGTGGAACAAATAAATCAGCCTCAATATCTCCCCCCACCCTAAAATCCTGAGGATTTCCATGTGGGTATTTGCAGGGCAGGGAACAAGAACCTTTGAGTGTCAGGGGTGAAAGGCTGATTTTATAATCTCCATTTCCACTCCTGGATTACCTGGGAAGTGATCCCTGCTTTCCCAAGAAGCTCCACATTGAGCTGATTTTTCCCTCCCTTCTCCAAGAGTTTAATTCCTTTTCCCCTTGGCATTTTCCAAGTTCACCAACAGCTCTGGCAAGCCCCAAGATTAAGATGAATGGATTAAAACTGCACTTTTTTTTTTTTATTTTAATGTTTTTTGAGCTAAATTTGGGGCCATTCTTTGGCATGGCAGGAAGTGCCAGTTCTTGAGGCAGCCTGGAAGCAAAGGAAGAGACACAATGGAGAGAAGCTGTGACAGAACATCCTGAAATCCCAGCCCATGGATCCTTCCAGAAAACAAACCTCTTAACCTGCTCAGGAATTCTTCCAGGCTGACCCCAGCAGAAATTAGGAAAAATTAACAGCATCCCATTAATGCTCCAAATTCATTTTCAGCAAAGAAAACAGAACTTTGGGGTTTCAATAAAAAAAATAGGGGATTAAACACCAGCACTTGCCAAGGTTAAATCCAAATAAACCTGTGCACATTCCAGGAATATCCACATAACTAACTCCCAAGTTGTATCTGGTTTAGGAGTTTCAATCTCTACTCAGGTTTCCATTTCTCCAAAAAGATAATTCGATTTTCAGTCCATTCACGCCAAGATGGTTCTTTAACACTGTAGGTCATGTTTCCCTTTAAAGAAACTACAAAAAATAGGTACAGAGAAAATGAATTTTGAAGTGGCTCTGTTGCTTGTGTCATTGAAAATGTCTATTTTTCAACCCAGAAGAGCTTGAGTTCCCCAAAATGCCACCACAACTCAGACTGAAATGCCACAGAGCCTCCAGCATCCTCAGTGGGATCTTTTTTTCAAGCCCTACAGCTTGAAGTGGATTTGCAGCACTTGAGGTTCCAGCAACTATGACAGTGAGGGTGAGTTCACCTTCGCAAAACAACATTTATCCAGAAGCGCATCTCACCATTTATTGACAAACACTTAAAAACTCAAAACCTGTATCAACGAGCAACCCAGCCCCAGGGCAAAACCTTCAGCAGCATCATCCAGGCTTGTGGGAAGTGGAATTGAAAAGGATGGGATGTTCTAGGTGGAATAAACGTAAAACTCAGCTTGGATTCTACAAGAGACATGAGCCCTTCAATGCTAGCAGCACAAATTGAGGGATTTAACCATGGATTTCTAAGGGCAGGAAGGAGTTTTTCCCTGGAATACAAGAGGAAATGTTGCCATGCTCGGGGATCCAGCCACAGCAGCCTCAGAACCAGGGGGTTATAACAGTTAATTAGTTAATTATTAATTAATTAGCCCTTCCCCAGGCTTTGCAAGCCGTGGCTCTCTGCAGCACCACTTGGTGAGATCATCCCCTGCACTCCAACCCCGCTCTGATCCCCAGGAGAGTCCCTCGGTGGCCAAGGAAACCAACCCTTGGGTCTAAAGGCACCCATGGTCCTGCTGTTCAGCCACTCAGTGGTGACAGCACGGTGCTTCCAGGCCATCCAGCCATTCCACCAAACCCAGCTGGATCCACCCAGCTCCACTCCCAGATTTCCAGGCTGCAGGGAAGCAGAGCCCTGGAAAAGCCAGCAGCACAGGCAACAGAGAAGGGCGGATGCATCCATAAGCTCGAATTACTTTCTCGCTCGACACTCCCCCGAGATCCTTTCCAAAAAAAAAAAAGAGGCTGCCAGGAGGAATTTCTCCTCGCACAGCCATCCCTGGGAGTGGAAAGCTGCCCCTAAAGCACCATCTAGTGTCCCTGCCTCATCCAGCAGCCCAGCAGGCTCTGCCAGCATCCCTGCTCCCACCTCGGATGCCTTGGGAGGACCACAAGCTCCACTATTTCCCTCCCTGCCACCCCCAACCTTCACCTCCAGCACCACCACTCCAGCATTTCCTCACACCTGTAACATCCTCCCAGGGTTTCGTTTCGTTTCATTATTTCATTTCATTTCATTTCATTCATTTCATTTCATTTCAATTTCATTTCATTTCATTTCATTTCATTTCCCATCCTCAGCCCAGCGCTGGAGGGTGGGCAAGGGGCAGTAACAGGGGTCGAGAGACAGAGTAAGAAGGTGCCAAGCGAAACCACTTACGCACAGTGAGGCCGGCAGCATTTCCATCCTACCTTTGCTGTCGCCATATCAGACGTCTCCATGCTTTCTGCTTGGCCTAGCAGTGAACAAGGGCAGCGGGGGAGAAGGGAGGGAAGGAGGGAGGGAGGGGAGAGAAAGGGAAAGTCAAAAGAGGATGAAGAACAACAAGACAAACAGCTCGACAGGAGGATGAGAACAATGGGAGTCGCTTAGGGGTTAATCCCGAGCTCTCCCTGCTGCCCCCCCGGAGAAGGGCAGAGGAAGCATCTCTAGCAGGTGGTCCCAGTTTGGGGATTTGTTTGGAATTTGGCACAGGACCTGAGTCATTGCCTTGCCCCCAACTCCTCCCCCATGCCACCACCCGGGGGTCGAGCAGGATGCTGAGGAGGGCTTCCTCCTCCTCCTCCTCCTCCTCCTCCTCCTCCTCCTCCTCCTCCCAGCTTCTCTTCCAGCCTGAGCTCCTGCAGGGCGCAGGGAACAGCCCAGCTCTCCCCCTGGGGAAGGGACAGTGCCACCACCACCCCCCGAGTGGGCATTTCAGGGGCAAAGGAAGAAAGCAGGCGGGCAGTGGGCCGTGCACAGGTCGAGGAGGAGTGCTCAGACACGAGGAGGATCGACGTGGGGAGGGAAGAGAAGAGTGCGAGGGCACAGGCAGACAGGTGAAGCAGCGATGGTGCAAAGCAGCCATACCAGAGACCAGGGACAGGGACACTGCCAGGAGCAAAACGCGGGCTGGAGGCTCCTCAGCTGCATCCCACTGAGCTCACTCACCTCACAGCAACCCTCCCAGCACTGCTGCCAGCCCAGTAACTCTTTGGTGCACACTGGAGGCACGGAGCCCCAGCTCAAGGTGAGCTCGCTGCCAGCATCAAGAGGCACCCGTACTGCGTGGCCCTGCCCGGATTGGCGGAGCACGGGGACTTCGTGCCGCCCCACTCATCCCCCAGCTTCTCCCTGCCGGTCCTCCTGGCCTACTTTGCTCCAGAAAATCAGCCTGGGAGGCTGGGAGGCTGGAGACAGTGCAGGGATGCTGCTCGCAGCTCCCCGGAGCACTGCTGGGATGGGCAGGGAGGATGCTGGCTGGGAGGGAGGGAGAAAGCAGCGCAGAGCTCAGGCAAATCCAGAGCCTCTGAGGGTGAGGAACATCGCCGCCTGAAAGTGCTTATTCATCCCGCCGTGCTCAGGAGCGCAGCAGGAGAGAGCAGAGAGCGGCAGAGGAATTTCCAGCGTGGTTTAAACTCGCCGAGGGGCAGCTGAGCCTCTGCAAAGCCACGGCACTGTTAGCCCCTGAGGGCAGCTCAGCATCCCCAAAACCACAGCACTGCCATCCCCTGAAGGGCAGCTCAGCATCCCCAAAACCTGAGCACTGTTACCCCTGTGAAAGGCACCTCAGCCTCCCCAAAACCAGAGCACTGCCATCCTCCTGAGTGCAGCTGAGCCCCCCAAAATTAGAGCACTGCTGCCCTCCTGAAGGGTAGCTCAGCCTCCCCAAAACTACAGTACTGTCACCCCCCTGAAGGGCAGCTGAACCCCTCAAAAAACAGAGCATTGCCACCCTCCTGAAGTGCAGCTCAGCATCCCCAAAATCAGAGCACTGTCACCCCCTGAAGGGCAGCTCAGCATCCCCAAAATCACAGCACTGTCACCCCCTGAAGGGCAGCTGAGCTCCCCAAAAACCAGAGCACTGTTACCCCTGTGAAAGGCACCTCAACCTCCCCAAAACCACAGCACTGCCACTCCCTGGGCACAGCATTCTCACACACTCACCCGACAGAGCAGAGCCACCCGTGGGGGTTTGGTACATTCAATATTTTCCAGCCTGTGCTGGATGGAAATGGAACAGATGTCACCTTCCTGCGGATGGGCAGAGGGTCTGGCAGGCTGGGAACAGGCAGCAATTCTCAGCATCCAAAGCACCCCAAAAAGGCCATCAGCACAGGGAACAGCCCTGTCTTGGCACAGAGAAAATGGGTATTTTGCCATGTGTTTGTGCTGGGATGCATTCATGCATGCTTGCACCCACCAGAGCTGGCACACTGCACTCAGAATACACAAATGCTCTGCAAGAGGGGAGGCTTAGGTGGGATATTGGGAAGAAATTCTTCCCTGTGAGGGTGGGGAGGCCCTGGCTGTGGCTGTCCCTGGATCCCTGAAGTGTCCCAGGCCAGGCTGGACAGGGCTTGGAGCAGCCTGGGACAGTGGAAGGTGTCCCTGCCATGGACAGGGTGGCACTGGATGGGTTTAAGGTTCCTTCCATCCCAAACTATTCCATGAATCCATGAAATACAGCCTTACCAGGGATACAAAGCCCATCCTCTGAACTCATATTTCAGCCTCCTAAGACACCCAGCACAGACACAAAGATACACAAACAGCAATTCCACACACTGTGGACAATCTGCTCCCCAATCCCTCCTTCGTGAAGCCACTGATGTCCCTTAATGACATTTCTACTTCTGTGCATTTTCCACAAGTGCTCACAGCAGCGTGGGAGGGAGAAAAAAACCCCAAACAGCTTTCTGAAGGACTTCCAGCAAAGAATCCTAATTCTGCAATTCAGAAAAAAAGTTGAATTTCCACGTCGCAGCCTCTCTAGAGGAGAGGCTCTCTGTAGTTCCAGAACTGAAAAGCAAACAGGAAACATCTCCCGAGGAAGTCCAGTGCTCGGAAGGGAACAGCCCACTGTGAAATGCCTGAGCTCTGGGTAG
Organism: Entomyzon cyanotis; assembly: GCA_024500445.1. Classification (NCBI taxonomy): domain Eukaryota; kingdom Metazoa; phylum Chordata; class Aves; order Passeriformes; family Meliphagidae; genus Entomyzon; species Entomyzon cyanotis. Next base: position 3,344,272 of record JAKEPQ010000773.1, on the reverse strand, counting down.
GAATCCGAGGCTCTATAAATAGCCACAGCCATGGTGGTGTTAGCCTGGGCTTCGAGCTCGTAATTGCCTCCGAAGGGAGATGTTAAAAATTAAAAAACATTGCTTTTTATATGCGTTACCTGCCCCTTCAAACAGCCACAACTCTGTCACAACTCACAGCAATCAGGGCATCCTCTGGATGGCTTCACACTCCCCAGAGCAGCCTCACCTCTCCAAGACTCACAGTGACTACAAAATTCCCTTCTCCAAGTGCCCACGCAGGGCAAACACAGGGCTGGGGAGGCTCAGACAGATTAATTCGCCAGGAAAGGTGCATGACCTGCAGGCAGAGAGTGCAACGTGCTGCCTGTGAGGCAGAGAATTCAGCGGGCTGCACTCTCTGATTCTCCCACATGGTAAAAAAAGGGAAGGCTGAAGGAGGTAGGGAAGCAGCAGCAAAAAAAGGAAAAAAAAAACCAACAAACCCAACAAAACAAACCCTCTGTGGGTCTGGGCAATGCATGCAAAACAAAACCTGTTAGTGACAGAACCAGTGGGAGGGGAAATTAGAAACGGATCAGGAAATGTTATGGGGAGAGAGGAAAAAACTGCCACAGAGAATGTGAGAGTGTAAGGGAGAGAGAGTTTAATTGGAATTAGAGAGAGTTTGATTGATAGGCACCTCGGTGTGCAGGTGTACAGATCGCCAGGAAAATGGGCCAGCTGGGTAAAATCCCGAGTCCTTCTCGCAGTCAGCAGTGCTCTGCAGCCTGACAGGGCACAGCAGATGCCATCACAGCATCTGCCAGCCAGGGCACACCTCCATTTCCCTGGCAAAAACCTCACCAGGGACTCCTCTCTGCTGCAGCAGCTGGGAAGTCACATGAGGTTCCATTTCCAGAAAAAAAAAAAATATGCATTTCTCTCTCTGTCTCTCTGGGCATGATGGGAGCTGTAGTCCCATGGTCAGAGCTGAGAGTGCCTGAGAGCCATTTCTGAGCTCTGACTGCAGGTTTGGAAATGAGCAGCAAGGTGGAGCTGGCGGTGGTGGGAGGGAGAGGAAGGTGGGACAGCAGAACGGCACCTTCAGAAATACAGAATGGAGAAAAACAGCTCTCCAGTGAAGGGAGAAGGAAAAGAATTCTCCAGAGAGGCTTGGGAATAGGAAGAGTATTTGTGTCGGGAGAATGAGGGGCAGCAGGAGGAGGGCAGAGAAACTGGGATGATTCAGAATGTTCCCCCTGCTTTCCTGAGGAATATTATAATTAAAAAACTCTGCTTTCACAGAGCCTTTTGGCTCCTTCCCTCCCTCCAGTGTCCTGTTGGAGCTCAACCTTCCCTTTTGCTGAGGTGGTGCAATAATCTCTCCCACCCCAGCAAAGACTCAGTCACTCTGAAAAGCTGCTGAACAGAGAGCTCCGTGACTCATTTCCTCAGAGAGAAATTCCCTTTTATTTTCTGCTGAATTCAAAGGAATTCTGCTGAATTCAAGTGAAATCTTCGAATTTCTGCCTTCACTGCAAAGAACTCGCAGCCACTGTGGAAAAGCAGCAGGATGTCATTACCTTGGGCAGAAATACTGTGGCCTGATCATTTTTTCACTTAGAGAGAAGGAGATCCTGAAATGTCTCATGGCTTGAAATAAATCCCATCACACCACAGCCCAGCACCTGAACAGGACAAGATTTTCACTCAGGATAATGCTGAACATGCAGACTCTCAGAATCAGAGTGCTTTTAAATGCCTAAAGCCTTTAGACCTGTTGGAACTGAAGTCTTTCAGGTCCATCAGGCTAAATCTTCCTGTGGAGTCCAACAACCTGGGGTTGGCAATGCCTGAGGGATCATCCATGGAGACACTGGAGAAACCAAACCTTCTGCTCCCATCCACATCTGGGGGTATCTCGTGCCATATCCTATAAAAAACAACCTCAAGTTTCAGATAAAGGGGTGAAGAATACATGCTAAGATATTTTTTTTTGGCTTAAGAATAAAAACCAATAGAGGGATGACTGCGGCGGAAGAGAAAAATCCCGAATCCTTCATTTCTGAAACCTGAGACAGGAGAAAGCAGCTAAATCAGGGGGCAAGAGCAGAGCTTGAGGCTGCACTGAGGCATTTCAGATCACACTCCCCTGGGAACCCAAAACCACCCCTGGCTTCTCAGGGCACTCATGGCTCAAGCTCACCTGAGGAAGGCTAAGATCCTTTTGCAGAGGAAAGAAATAATGGGATCACACAATGCTGGAAACTCTGCCAGACCCATATCCCCCAAACAGGCCCAAATTCCCTGCCATTGAAACAAGAGGAAGGGGTTCAGGAGAGCCAAGGTTTGGGACTGGGCACTCCCAGGGGGAAGGAAAGCAGGCAGCAGAGGAAGCTGAAGGAAAAGCAGGAGGTTAAAGTTGGAGGAGAACAGGGAAAGAAAAGCAGAGGGGCTCAAGGACAGGGCTTGGCTGGTCCCATCCCAAAGCCTGACCTTGTTCCACCACCTCATCACCAAAATGCACAACAAATCCTCTGCCCGGGCCAGGGAGGGAACAGATGGGGAGGGAAAGGAGGAGAGGGGAGAGGAGAAGAAGAAAGGCAGAGGTCAGCAGCACTCACACGGTCACAGTCATCGGCAGCAAGGGGAGGCTGTCCCAGCCAGCTCCCACCTGAGGGACAGTCAAAGAGGATAAAATCCCAGCCGGGTTACACACGCACAGTGGGGCAGGGGGAAAAGCAGCACAGAGCCGTGACCTCGGAGTCCAGCGAGGAAGGAGGCAGGGCTGCCATGGGGCAGCTCGGGGATGGCTTTTTTGGGGCTGCTGGTGGCGTGGCTGCAGCCTGGCCCCAGAGGAAGCAGCGGTGACGATGCTGATGAGAGGGCAGAGCTGAGCTGGGAGCTCCGAAGAGCTGGAGCTGCGCAAGGCTCTGGGCTCTCATCTCTGCTCTCGGATTTCTCCCATCACAGGCAAGTCCAGTTTAAAGGAACAGCTGCCTTGGAGCTTTCTGCCAGCTGCACTGCTGCTGTGGGGTGAGGAGCACAGAGCTGAGAGGATTCATTCTCTTATGAAACAAAAAGAATTGGAGAGTCATGGTTACCAGAATGAAATTCTTAAGGCCAGAATTTACCAACCAGACTGTCACAGTGTTTTCTGAGTCTCCTGAAATAGGGGAGAAAAGACCTGGTGAAAAGTCAGGATGTTTAGCTCAAAAGGAAGCCAGAGGATGCCTTGCAGAGGTAGAATCCATAAAGGGATTTATGGATTCTACCATAGATACAAATAAATAAATCCATCCATCCATCCATTCATGGATTCAAGCTCATTTTGAATGGTTGGTACCTCCCCTTTCTGACAGCTGACCAAGAAGTGTAAAGTGTAAATATTTTCCCATGTAACCACTCGAAATCTTTTCACATCCCAAAGATTTATAGCGCTAAAAGCATGGAATATCCACGATGAAGTGTGTGTGTGCTGCCTGCAAAGCCAGGAAAGAGCTGATTTGTTCAGGGACATGGCATTATCTTGAAAGGCCAGCAGGATATTTCACCAAACCAGGGCAAAATAACTCAAATTCCCAGCTCAGACCAAGAGAATTCCTCTGTTCCTGCAGAGAATGAAGAAGAAATGCCCTGCACTGAGCAGCTGCACCTCAGAATGAGCTGATGGCTGTGAGCAAAGGGCTCTGGAAGGACAGCAGCACAGGATTCCAGCTGAAGGAAGCTATTCCCAGATCCTTTTCCAGCCCAGTCCCGGGGGAGGCTGAGGCAGCACCAGCAAGGCTCAAGAGCACTTTCTCCTCAGCTGCTTGGGCAGAAGGATCAGCATCCCCTGTGCCCTCAGCTTCCCCAAGCTGGCAGCAGCAAAACTCCAGTTCACTGTGGGCCCAGGTTGTCCAAAAACTCAAGTGGAGGAATAAAAAAGAAAAACATGCTGTAAAAAATAAACCTCCTGTTTGTGCCCTCTGGCATATGCCAGTCCTGTCTGCCGATTTCTTGGCTCCACCAGTGGGTTTGAACTCACTTATCCCTGAACCATTTCCTCCCACCTGTGCATTTATCCTTTTCACACCCACTGCACATCAAACAAGTCATTGTAAATGACATTTTGCCCCATCTCATCCCCAGGATTGCTAAGTGAAGCTTGAAATCGTTGAGATTTTAGTAAATTAAAAGGCAGATTTAAAGCTGTAGCAACCCCAGGAGCTCCTGCTTTGGGACATCCTCCTCACCCCACAGCTGGGAGCTACAAACCCTGGGGTAAGGGTGGGGAAAGGTGGCATTTACTCCTCACAGTCACCACAAACAGCAGCTCCACCTCTAACTCGCCTTTTCAGCACAAGAAGAGACATCCTGTGGTCCAGCTGGGATGTCTGGTATCATATTTTAGACTTTTATGAAGTGGATGCACATTCCCACCTCTCAGGAAGTCTTCTGAAACGAGCAATGTCCCTTTTAAGCTACATTTTAGCTGCAAATGTCACAAAGAAGCTAAAGGACACATTAAAGTACCTTCATTCTCACATATATTTTTTTTTATCCAAGTGCCAGTTAGATTTACATTTGAGCTCAGTGCACCTAAGATCACCTAGAACAGCACCCCAGAACACCCCCTAGGAAATTCCACACGCAAATAAACGTTCACAAAACACTCTCGCCAAGCGACAAACCACATCTGCAACGACCCACGAGGAAAACACATTAGGAAAACACATTAGGAAAAGGCATCCTGAAGAGCTGCACCCCATCCCACCCCGTCTTCCTCGAGCACCACCTTCGTTCCACTGCCCTGCACTCACCACTGGGGATGGAAGGAAGGCACAATGCACTCCCCGAGCTTTTCAGCGCAGCAGGAGCACACTCCTGGCGTGACTCACGGGCACATCTTGCTCCTGAAGTGTTCCCGGAGTGAAGGGAGGTGGGTTTCTGTGACAGGCACACAAAGAGGTGTTGCCCACACGCTGCTCTTTGCTGAGAGCAACCTGCGCTCGTTGCCAGCAGCCATTCATTCTGTTATCAAGGCATGACTAGTGCAGCTAAAATTCCCAGATCTTGCAAGTTTGGGCACACGGAATGAGGTTGGAAGGACGGTTAGGAGCTCCTAAATGTAGCCCACACTCCCTCAATTCAAAAGTTATCCCCAGCAGGTGAGGTGGGAGCTCTGAGCTGCAGATTTAAAGCCAAATCTGCAATGTAAATCCCAGAAACCTGCAGAAACCTGGCCACAGGAACAGAAATCACCAGCAGGCTGCCTGACAAACCTTGCTCTGCCTCTCTGAAACGCCCAGCCCTGCCTGGGAAAAGCTGAAACCAGTTGGGTTCTGTGAGTCTCTCTGCTGGTTCATTTCCTGGCAGAACTGAAGTGTCAGTGCTGCAACAGGAGCCACAGTAGCTTTGTCTTTCTCTGCTGCTGCTGCCCTTCATTTGGCCAACAATTGGACCATTTTCAGACAATCTCAAAGCTCAGGGCCACACAGCCCCTCTGAGAATGGCTCCTTCTCTGCCCTGGGTATGGGCCGGAAGGAGGTGTGAGCAGAACAAATCTGAATTAATCCCTCAGAACAAATCTGAATTAATCCCCCCAGCAAGCAGCCCTGCTCTCCACGGCCAGTTGGCACCTCGGAGGCAGGGAAAGCAGCCCTGAGTGGGGCATGCCAGCAGGGAAATAAATCTAAGCTGTGAAATGGGCATTTCCCAGGTTTGAGATGGTTTAGGTATGATCTCTATGTGAGTCCTTTGGATTTACAGCACTTTAAATGTAAATAATCGTGATTTACAGCATGCAAATGTAAATAATTTTGATTTACAATGGGTTTTTTGTGTAAATGATTTTTTATTATCTCTTGTAAACTGCCATTCGCTTTCCTCTCCTCCGTTTCCAACCTTGTTCTTTCCATGCTCTCCTCTTTTGATTAAAACTTTCAATTAAAACTTTCAATTAAAACACTCTGCATCCTTAAACCTGACAGGTCTAAAGGGAGGACAGAGCTGAGCTCAAGCTGCTCTTGTCAGCCAGGAGGTGAGAGGGTTAAAAGAGGACAGAATCTAAATATCAACCATATTTCTCACAAAAACCAACTTGTATCCTCCTGGTTCAACTCTCTATTTAATATTAGATCAAACTGACTCAGAGTTTGGAGCTAGAAGCAAATCCAAACTCACTCTGCAAGAGGTTCTGCTCAGGGACTCTCTGAGAGCTCAGCAGCCTCCAAGTCTTGTCCAGAACATTTTTAAAAACTTCCTTGGAGAAGATTAATCTGTGAGGGATAAAAGTTTCTCAGGGATCTGAGTGGATCCAGAACATTTTTAAAAATTTCCCTGGAGATGATTAATCTGTAAGGGATAAAAGTTTCTCAGGGATCTGAGTGGATCCATCCTTCCCTGCTGGACCTTTGCAGGCCAAAGGGCTCAGAATGTGGGGAGCAACTCCTTAGTGCCAAAGGATAAAGATGCAGAATAAACAAGCCCTAAGGACCTGAGTAAAATGGAATTTATCCATTTCCAAACTTTGGCCTCTTTTCTGCTCTTTACACAACTTCCTGGGAAAACTCAAGCAGCCAAGAGAATTTCTTCAACTTGTCTCTGTCGCAAGCTGTTCCCCAATTCCCTTGGAAGGTCTCTTCGGAATTTGGATCCATTATTTGAGAAATCTCAGAGCAAATTGCTCAGAGCAAAAGCAAGCCCTGCAGCCCTGGAACTGCAGAATTAGGTACTAGAACTAGAATTAGGTAGAATTAGAATTAGGTACTGCAAAATAAGGAGCTAAGATGAGATGCAGGACATATCCAACACAGAGATCTTAAAATGAACTGTGCTCTCCCATTTCCTCCGTTGGATATGATCTCTATGCAAATCGTTTGGATTTACAGCACTTTGAATGTAAATAATTGTGATTCACAGCATGCAAATGTAAATAATTTTGATTTACATTGGGTTTTTTGTGTTAATGATTTTTTTATTATCTCTTGTAAACTACTGCTCACTTCCCTCTCCTCCACTTCCAACCTTGTTCTTTCCATGCTCTCCTCTTTTAATTAAAACTTTCAATTAAAACACTCTGCATCCTTAAACCTGATGGGAACAAGTCCTTGGACCAAGCAGGAACAGGCTCATGAATTTGGGGTTAATTTGGGGAAAATTTGAGGTAATTCACGTACAGCTTTGCCTCCTTTCAGTGCTTATGGGCTCTGCTATGTGCACACATCTCATCCAAATCTGTGGCTGAAAGATCAAGGTTCAATCCCAACCTTACCCACATGTTGAGTTAATTTAAGTCAAGCACAATTATTTGGACACACCAGCTCAGCTCTGCCTGAATTTGTGCTTACACAGAAGTGGTGTTTCAGCATCTGAGCAACTCAGGCTTAATTCACCACCTCTGTTTTCCTGTGAGGTAAAAAAAGGAATTCTCCTGATTTCATAAATAGCAACACAAAGTGACTCACCCAGGCAAGCAGCAGGCAAAGAAATCAGCCCTAAATTCACACCAAATCACTCTCTCTGGCACATCCCACCAAATCCTTCCTCCTAAAAACACCCACAAAGGACACTGTTACCCCTAAATTCACACCAAATTACTCTCTCTGGCACATCCCACCAAATCCTTCCTCCTAAAAATACCCACAAAGGACACTGTTACCCCTAAATTCCCACAAAATTACTCTCTCTGGCACATCCCACCAAACCCTCCCTCCTGAAAACACCCACCAAGCACACTGCTACCCCGAGCTGAAGTCAACTCCCTCTCAGCACACCCCAGGCACCTCAGAGACAGCAGAACTCACACGGATTTGCAGAGGGAAAGCTTTTTCCTCAGGGAGGAGACGCAGGGCTGGCAGACCTGCCTCACCACAGTGCCACAGCACGCCTGCCCAGGGTGAGGGTTCTGCACCATGGCAGCACTGCCCGACCCTCCAGCCAGCAGCAGCACCCAAAACTGGAGAGAAATGACTGCCAGAGAGCCCTGAGTGCATCCAGAGCTGGGCAAAACTTCCAGCCTCCTCCTAAAAGCTCCAGGAGCTGCAGCGTGGTGCTTGGAAATCCCCCGGTGAGAAGGGAGCTCTGCCAGCAGCACCCTTGGGTGGATATCCGGGCTGGGAGCATCCCAGCCACCCTCAGCTGCGTGTTCTTCATTTTTTTTTCATCTCAGGATCAGCTCAGCAACTCAGCATCCTTTTGTTTTTAGCTGGGGCAGCCTCTTTCAGCACTTTGCCAGCTGTGCTGAGGCTGCTGCAGCTCTTTGCCTGCTCTGAGCTCCTTCTGCTCCTGCCCTGCTCGGGGACACCAGGGGCAGCAGCTGCACCTCCCAGGGCATCCCTGCTCCCCTTCTGCTCAGCTTTTGTCACATCTGACAGGACTGATGGGATCCTGGGCCGTTTTGGGGTTTTTGGGGTTTTTTTAAAAAGAGTTGATGTGCAATGGTCACTTGGTAAGTGACCAGAACTGCCTTGGAGTTCATCAAAATTCTTTGAAATTCAAAGTCAATTCTTTGAAATTCAAAAATCAAAATTGGAGTTCTCAAAGTTCCAAACTTATGCAAGGAGGACTCTTTCTTAGTGGTCAAAAATTTACCACCACAAAACCAGCCAGAAGGACCATCCTGGTTCAATTTTTAGGAGTCTCAGAGATTCAAAATGCCTCAGAAACAATTCTCAGCTGTGTTATTTGTAATAGTAGTTAATATATTATAGTGGTTAATAATATAGTAGTTAATAATAGCTCTCAAAGGCTCTGTCATCCTTCTCACTAATTCATGTCCAGCTTACATCAAAAGGTGTGTTTGAGTTCTTTTTTGGTGAAGTTTCATGAGCACAAACCAACAAGATCCTATTATACCAGCAGAGCCTGAGGGAATTACAGCAGTAAATGAGGAGAAAAACCAGGAGAAAAGGCAATTTACTGCCCCTCACATGGATCATTTTAGGATCAGTGACCTCCATGAAAACAGAAGTTAAGTGTAATTAAATTTAAGCAGCAGGAACCTTGCAGGTCAGCAGGCTCAGCATCACCTTGGCTCTGCACAAATAGGGTTGAGATCTGACTGTGCTGCTGAAATGTGGAAAATATCATTATCACCAACCAGAAATTTATTAACAAATCCTAACCCAGTTTAACCCCTGAAATTCCAGCTCAGGTGGGCTAACAGCACATCACACAGGAGTGATGCCCTGAGAACCCAACTGCTTCACTGTCCTGCCTGCAAACACCTCTCCATCAATTAGGGATGTTCTGTTAATTAGCCCAGGCTCCACATCCTCGGGGAGATGGATAATTGGAGTGAAACAGAGAGGAAAAGGTGAGCTACAACTCCCAAGTGCTGATTGTGAGCCAAAACCCCTCTTGGGATGTTAATTTGCTCCTCAGGGTCACTGTCAAGTGAGTCAGTCCCTGCTGTTTCAGGGGTTGGGTGAATTGTCCCACTTCAAACTGATGAAAAATGCAGCTTTCAGACACTGCTAAGACCAATTTAAATCACACTTCTTGTCAGATGGCTCTGAGAAACGCAAGGAAAATAAATCAGTGATAACTCAGGGCTCAAAACAATCCCTGCCCAGCACAAGAGAACTCAGCAGATTCAGGCTCAAAAGTTGAACTACAAGATACAGCAGAACTCCTCATCATGTGGCTCTGAGCAAAGCAACAGTAATAAATCATGCACCAAAATAAACAACAAAAAAACCCGTTTTTTCAACAGCTTTTGTGCCAATGCTGCAGTTTGAGGCACTCATTAATCAACCCAAATTCAAGTTTCCTCTGGAACTTCCCAGCAGTTCTCACCCAGCTGCTGCACACAAGTTCCAGACTTCAGGGCTCTCAGAACACATCAAAAGTGAACAAAACAACCCAGGATGCACCCAGGAAATTCCCCTGCTGTGTTTTTAGGGATCTGCTAATCCCAGCAGGTGATGGAGTGCTCCAGCAGCTGGAAGTTGGGGAATGAGCCTCAAGGGAAAATCCAGGTTTTCAGGGGCTGGATGCATCGTCCCACTTCTAATGAAAAATGCAGCTTTTCAGGCATTGGTGAGACCAATTTAAACCCCATTTATTGTTAAACAGCTCTGAGAAATACGGAGAATATGAATCAGGAGCTGGACCAGCTGAGCAGGGAGTGGTGCCAGCACAGACTCACCTGTCCTCTCGCATGAAGGGACTCAGGAATCGCGCAGAGTCATCGTCGTGGCTGCTCTGCTGGCTGCTCTGCTGGCTGCTGCAACACAGACAGGACAGTTAGAGCTGGGGGAAGCCTGGGAGACACTCAGCTGTAAATCCAGATCGAGGGAAACACAGATAAATCTGTGTAACCTCCTTGAAATATTCATCTGTAAATCCAGATCGAGAAAAACACAGACAAAGCTGTGTAACCTCCTTGAAACATTCAGCTTTAAATCCAGATCAAGGAAAACACAGGCAAATCTTTGTAACCTGTTCTGGAACACTCAGCTTTAAATCCAAATAAAGAAAAACACAGACAGAGCTGTTTAACCTCCTTGAAACACTCAGCTTTAAATCCAGATTGAGGGAAACACAGACAAATCAGTGTAACCTCCTTGAAATATTCAGCTTTAAATCCAGATGAAGGAAAACACAGGCAGAGCTGTGTAACCTCCTCTGGAACACTCAGCTTTCAATACAGACTGAGAAAAACACAGACAAAGCTGTGTAACCTCCTTGAAATATTCAGCTTTAAATCCAGATCAAGAAAAACACAGACAAATCTGTGTAACCTCCTCTGGAATACTCAGCTTTAAATCCAGATCACAGAAAACAGATCTTTGTGAGCTCAGTTTTAAATCCAGATAGAGGGAAACACAGACAAATCTTTGTAACCACATTTGGAACACTCAGCTTTCAATCCAGATCGAGAGAAACACAGACAGAGCTGAACCCCCTTGAAACATTCAGCTTCAAATCTAGATGAAGGAAAACACAGGCAGAGCTGTGTGACTTCCTCTGAAACTTTAAATCCAGATCAAGAAACACACAGAGCTGTGTAACATCCTCGAAACACTCAGCTTTAAATCCAGATCAAGGAAAACACAGACAAATCTTTGTAACCTGTTCAGGAACACTCAGCTTTAAATCCAAATAAAGAAAAACACAGACAGAGCTGTGCAACATCTTGAAACACTCAGCTTTCAATCCAGATGGAGGGAAACACAGACAAACCTGTGTAAACTTGAAATATTCAGCTTTAAATCCAGATCAAGGGAAACATAGGCAGAGCTGTGTAACCTCCTCTGGAACACTCAGCTTTAAATCTAGATCAGGGAAAACACAGACAGAGCTGGAGTAACCTCCTTGAAACACTCAGCTTTAAATCCAGATCAAGGAAAACATAGGCAAAGCTGGGAAACCTGTTCTGGAACACTCAGCTTTAAATCCAGATCAAGAAAAACACAAACAAAGCTGTGTAACCTCTTCTGGAACACTCAGCTTTCAATCCAGATCAAGAAAAACACAAACAAATCTTTGTAACCTGTTCTGGAACACTCAGCTTTCAATCCAGATCAAGAAAAACACAAACAAATCTTTGTAACCTGTTCTGGAACACTCAGCTTTCAATCCAGACCACAGAAAACAGAGCTTTGTGACCTGTGGAGCACTCAGCTTTAACACCAGGTCGAGGGAAACACAAGGCTCACACTCCCCATTTGGGGTTGAAAAGAGAAAACAAGAGGAGGCATTAAGTTCCTGTCTGATTTACAACTGCCAGGAGGGTTTGGAGTCTCTCAATCTCATTTTTCTGAGAACCTTTTGAAATACACGGGTGACTTGGCACATCACCTGGACAGCATCTCACCGTTCCTTAGAACAAAACGTTCCAACTCCACACTGCTGGGTGTTTGCACTCTCCCCAGCCCCAGGTGGAAGCACAAAAGAGCTCTCAAAACCAACTTTTGAAGTGGCCAGCGCCGGATTTCTGGTGAGCCTTGCGAGCTGAGCCCACCAGATGTCACTGTCCCCCTTGCAATGGGTGTTTTGAGGGCGATAATCGCATTTCTGCACATTTATCCTGCGGAGCTCTCCTCACTCCCCTCCAGCAGCTCCAGGGACTCATCAGGATTCTGCTCCAGCTCCATTGCCTCGCTGCCGAGCCGTGGGCAGCGCTGGTTGTGCCCCAGGTGAGGCTGGAGGTGGTTTTGGGTGAGATTCCATCAGCTCTGCTGGGTACCAGCGGCTCTGCTGCCATGGCAACAGCACGGCCTGTGCATCCCACCCGGGACACTCCGGGAACTCAGACTGGGATCAATTCCTCTGCTGAGGAGCTGAATTGTTAAATGAAATTAGTTCAGGTCTCTGTCTCATGCTGACAGTCACAGTTTGTGCTGCACATCGCAGTGTCCAGAGGCACAGAAATACAAATAGGGGACAAAAAACCAAAAAAAGGACAAAAAATACAAATATGGACAATTACATCTTTTCATTCTAAAGAACAATTCTTAGCCAGTATCGTCTGTTTGGGGGGGAAATGGTACCAAAACTGCAAACAGCACGTTTCCATGAAGTTTACTTGATAATTAAAAAAAAAAGATAAAGGGATTGGTTTTCTCTTCCCCCTTCTGGTAAGAGTTTTTGCCAAAGAATTTGCAGTTTTCTGCAAAGAGTAAAAAGCCAGTGAACCTTATTATCCTTCAATATTTTCACTAAACACCTGCATTTTGACCAGCAGCTTCTGTGAGGCCTTCAAGGGCTCTTCCTGATGGAAATGACCTCTCTGAGAGCTCAGCTCCTGTCCTGGGGACACATTTAGCATTTGGGGACATCACCCACCTGGCATTGCCCACCCCTTCTGCCTCTCTAGAGCACGAGACAGAACATTGTTAGTGCTGTGAGAGAGAGGAGAGCAGGCTGAAGCTTTCAGAAAATACTAATTAGTGCCCAGGATTTAGAAAAATCCTCCAAAAACCAATCCAGAAATCAGCCTCTGAGGATGGACACAGGGAACCACAGAACTCCTGCAATAAGGGAATAAGAATTCTATGTTGGCTCCAGGATATAAATCAACAGCTGGGTAAGAAAAACACATTCCTAAAAGCAAAGAACATTTTTTTTTTTTGCATTTCTGAGTATAATTATTGCCCAGTGAACTGGGAAAGAGCACAGAGGGAACCACCTTTACCCTCCTTTTTTCAAAGGAATTTTCCTCCATTTGATAAGAGTAAGCATTGCAGGGATTATTTCTGTAATTTCTTATTTCTGCCCAGAAAACCCACCAAACGCTGCCCTTTCAATTCAGATGGAACAAAACTTACCCAAGGAGAATTCCCAGTCAATCCCAGCCCAGCAATGCTGGGAATACCACTTGAAAATTCCCTTTTAGGACAGCTGAGATGAACCTTAGACCTTTCCTTGCTCATCCACCCGTTAAAGCTCACATTCCAAATCAAGGCTTAAAAATTAACAGGAAGCAGGAATTGCAGCCCCTGGTGATACAAACCCTCAGCTCGGGATTAGGAGCAATGAAAAAATCAGAGAGAAATGAGTTTTTACAGCAAGTTGTCCCTTCAGCGTAAGCTGTTCACTACAGGAGTGCTTTGGATAAAAGTCTGTGAGCTTTTCACATAAAATGAAATCATTTCAACATCCCCCCAGTAAGAAACTTAATAAATGAAGTCATTGTCCCTCTATTCTAATTACTCACCCTAAATGAGATTACAGCCCAGTTTACAAAATATGTTCCAGAGAGAGAGATTCCATCTGAGGTTGGAACCTCTAACTCTGAGATAGTTTAGATCTCTGGGAATGTTTGGTTTTGCTGCTGTGCAAAAACCCCAAACTAAGCTAAATATCAGACTGCAAGAATTATAAAGATGTGGGGGTAAGGTGCAAAGAGTGTGTAAAGGGTACAAGGGAAGGGAATGGCTATAAAAATGTATAAAAATGTAAAAAAATATATAAAAAGGATATAAAAAGAAAAGACAAAAATCACCAGGCATCACCCCTTCATCCCTTTCACAAAGAAAAACATCAACACCAACCTCAGCTGTCAGGACAAAGCCTTTCACCAACATCTTATTTAACAGCAAATATCTTATTTAACAACCAACAAGTTCTGCCTTGAACTCGAAGCAGCATCCAGTGGAAAACCACCGTGATAAGGAGAATTAATGAGAATTAATTGTTAAATAGCATAGACAGGCACAAGGCACAGCTCTCAGATGGCCCCGTGGCAAATATTTGCTGACCAGATAAGATCAACAGTATTTCAGCTCCAGGCTGTTTGTAAATCAGTCAGTTTTGATACTCTGGGCTGACTGGTCACCCCAAACCACACAAATACTGAAAGGCAAATATTTTAAGAGAAAACCACAAACTACTGCAGAAAGGCAGAGAGGTTCAGCCAAAAAAAATACCAGAGCTGGTGGAATTCACAGGCACTTGGCACGGATTAGCACAAACAAATGGCAAAAAAAAAAAAAAAAAAAAAATCTGCAGTCGCAGCAAACAGCACATCAGCAATCCCAGGAGAGACAGGCAGGCAGCAGCTGAAAAAAACAAAAAAAATCACTTTTTTGGGGGAGCATTTTAGGCCTTATTTGAACTGGCAGGTTCAAAAGGGAAGACGTTCCTTTAATATTGAGTTGGTACTGGTGTGCTCTCGCATTTCAGATGAGAAGAGACACCACAGAAAGGGAACTTTAGAGACACCTCAGAAAGGGAACTTTGTGCTCCTGGGCTTTCCAAAGCCACCCAAGGCAGAGAAGAGCAGACCAACAGCTTTCCCCATCTGACATTCGCCTTCCCAAAAACCTCACTTAACCAACTCCAGCTACAAGCAGAACATGGAGGGGAAATGCATTTGCCTCTTCCTCGGTGAAATCATCAGTTCCTCTCAGGAAGGAGATTTTAGCAAGGATTGGAGCAGAAGGGAGCAATCCCAGCCCACACCCAGCTCCCAGTTCTCGCTGGGTGCAGCCCCACTTCCTCCCCTCGGAGCCACAGCTGGAACAGCTGGAAGGTGGAAGTTCTGCAGAGGCTGAGAAACTGGGAACTGCAACGTGCAGCAACTGGGAACTGCAGTGGTCAGAGTGGCTCACTGGGCAGCTTCTCGGAACGCTGTGACCTGGGGCGACCAAAACCTCACCCAGCAGGGCTGCCCAGAGCTCTGCAACCACCACAGAGCACTTCCCTCTTCACTCTTTTTAAAAATTTTTTTAAATTTAAAAAAATATCAGGAAATACCTCCCTGATATTACCTAAAAGTTTGGATCACTTTGCCACAATGGGAGAGGATCTGTAACCTTTAATCTTATAAATTTTTTTGGTTTTTTGCTTTTCACAACTAGCAGTTTCTTAGGGGGAAAAATAAAAATTACATTGCTCGGGTTTTTTCCCCTCTAGGAAATACCACAATATTTGTCATAGTTGTGGAAGTAAGAAAAAGATGAATGAATATTAATTTATTCCCAGAAATGCTCAGAGTTGATTTCAATTTAATTAAGGAAAGCAAAATCATTATGGAGTACCTGAAATTAAAGATTCATTGACCTTTATAAGCCAATTCAAAATATCTAAGCCACCTATTCACAAACAGCATTTTTAGCTAAGTTACAACAAATCAGCAGTTCACTGTTAACTGATTTATCTCACTGAAGCAACCTAGAGAAAGTTTTTTAAGGGAAAAAGTAGAATTTTTACCTCAGAGCAGGAAGGGAAGCAGCTCAGAGCACAGAGCTGAGCAGTGCTGGAGAGTCTCCCCTCATTTGTTCCATTCTCTGAGATAAGTTATCAGGATTTCATCTCAAACAACCTCCCCAGTTGTGTAGCTGCAGCTCAAGGAACCTCCAGCTCCTCAGCACAGACACTTCTGTGAGCTGGGATGGAATTCTTCTAATAATACACCTCATTTTTAACGTGTTGGAGGCATCTGGGGACTCAGACAAGCCTTTCCTTTTGGGTGAACCCACAGCGAGTGTCGGAGCTCCCAGCAGAAAACCAACCTGAGTGAATCATCTTTACAACTGTCAAGAGCTACTGAAGAAGCTGATCTGACAAAATCCCCAAGTTTTGCAGCTTTTGGAGCACCAGCACTTCATTCCTAACCAAGCTTAGGCCAAAAGGAGAGCTGTCCTTCACTTTAAACCTGAGTGATCTATTCAGCATTTCTTGCCCAAAAATCACACGAAGGTCCTGAGATTCTGAGCAAGGGTGGCTTGAGGAGGTAAATAATAAATCAAAGCTGCTCAGCTCCCTTATGCCCACATCAATAATGCATGCAGGTTGCATGCACAGCAAAATGCCACCAGACTGCATCTCCAGGCTCTGAAGGGAGAAACATTGTCATGTCTTAATAAAAAAACCATGCAGGGTTTATCCTTCATAAAGCTGTGTGCAGGTAATTATCTGGGTGGCAAAGGATGGGTGAGGAGTGAAGGTACAAAGCTGTCTGCATCCCTCGTAAAAATAATATTTTTATTATCTGTACACCGACCTTGAGCTTTGGATCATCGTTTTTTTGAACAAGGACACCTTCCAGGGAGAGTCCAACCCCCAGGAATTGCCTTCCTGCCCTTTCACCTTGAACAAAGCCGAGGAAAGGTTCTCACAGCCATCTCTGCTGTTTAATGGGAGGAAAGCACAGCCTCCCTCCTGCTCTAGCAGCTCCAGCAGGTAAACAAACCTCACAATTATCCAGGCTGTTAAAAACTAACCAGGCTGGAGTTTCCGGATGAGAACAGCAGCGCTGGAGCATTAGGGACAGCGTTGGGAGTGCCGAAAGCATTTGTTTATTCACTTGGATGCTCACTGAGGGTCACAGAGCGATTGCTGTTGCTCGGGGCTATGGGAGAGAGCTCAGTCTGATTTCCTGGGAAAACCTGCCACCGAACAGGTCCATGGCCACAGGATGGGGATAAGAGTTATTAGGTTCCAAAAGTGGAATTCCAGCAGGTTGACAGGCAACTCAGCCGGAGAAATGGAGTGACTGGGAGCAAACTGCATTTATTTCTCCATTTATTTCTCCATTTATTTCTCTGATGGGTGTCCCTTTACCAGGTGAAATCTGGGGATTTGCACACCTGTAGGATGCTTGAGCTCCTAGCAGGGAATGAATGGCACATTTGGGGAATCTCTGTGAAACCTGGACAGGCCAAGCCAGGGCTTGGGGAATGATATTACCCAAGCTGGACAAAACCCTTCAGCCTCCAGCACAGCTGTGTCCCCAAAGGGTGGCACAGAAGTGGCACTGGTGGCATCTGTCACAAGCAGAGCAGCAGCAAGACAGAGCCAGGGCTCTCTCTGAGTCTGAAGCAATCTAAAGTTTACAGGACAGCAGCCCTGCTGGTTTAGGAATTGATGTCACTCAGGGCACAGCAAAGTTGACCCCACATCTCTTTCCAATTAATGGCACACAACCCTTCAGGGTTTATCACCCTTTCCACGGCCAACTCCCCCCAGATTCTGCTTCCTCTGTGCTGTTTGCAGCTGAGGAGTGAAAGCCCAGGGATGATCTCTGCACTCTGCACAGTGCCCAGCAAACTGGGCTTTTCCACCTGGGCTAGGAAGGGAAAATTCCATTTGAAAGCAGTGTTTGCCATGGCAGAAGGGGTGGGATTGGAGCCTGTGGCACATGAAGAAAGGAGGTGCCATGCTGGCTTTGGTATGCTAATGCCACCTAATCCAGCCACCACTTCACCTCTTTTCCAGTCACTGCTTCAAAAACACCACCAAGAAATCTCTGATCTCTTGTCAGCATGGCCTTGGAAATGACATGTGTACAAGAAAAATTAGTTCTTTCTTATGCCTTCACACCAGCAGAAACATGTCTTGGCCTGCCTGAAACACAAGCACCATCAATAAATCCCAATTAAGTCCTTCAGCTGAAGGATTGAATCCTTCATCCTCTGAACTTCAGACCTTAGCTTGGAGATTCTGACACTTCAGCACATGCCTCATGCATTATCTTCCCCATTTCATGTGCTGTACCTGAATCTCTCCTTGTCTCACCACAGCTACATGAAAATCCAAAATTTTGCCCAACCAAGCGATGTTTTTCAATGTGAACTTGCTGAGAGGGATTATCAGACCCTCAGTGGCATGCATTCATTGACAAAAGTCCTTTAAAAATTAATAAGCTGACAGACTGACCTTGCTAAAGGGACCTGATGCCAGAAGAGTCATCACATAATCAGAGTGGATATTAAAAGCTCTGCCCTGGAAACACTCAATCACCAGGGCAGGCGGTGAGTCAGTGTGGTCTGGTGGGTGCAGAAATGCTAAAAGTTTCTCTTTTTCTGGACGTGCATCATATCCTTTAAACACAAACCCACAGCTCAGCTGCATGGCAGCTGCAAGCAACAGAAGGAAACTTGACCCCCACTAAGCCAGCCTGAGGATTTATAAAGCACTGATTTCTTGGGGAAATCTTTACTGTGTCTGGTGCATTTGGGGCCTTCAGGAAAGGCAGATTGTTCCAGTGCCCTGTGACAGGAAGGGTTAATTCCACTGCATGTGCCCTGCAGAGGTTACACAAGGTGCAGCTTTCTCTTCCTGCGGCCACACAATACAATGCTGGGTATTCATTCCCCTGTGCTGACAGGCTCCTGGAGGTCTCTGGGAATGATCTGTGCCCTTCTGAGCCAGAGGACTGAGTGACTTTCAGGTCTGGAAAGCTGGCAAGGACTGAACTCAGACACCTCGACACACAGACCCACTGGGCTGCTTGGTTTATCTCTCTTCTCCTCTCTTTGCCCCAACACTGAGCTAAAGATATCAAGGGAAATCTCAGTGGTAGGAATGAGCATCACCAACAAACACTGGCAGAGGTTTGGCATCACCAACAAACACTGGCAGAGGTTTGGCATCACCAACACTCTCAGAGGTTTGGCATCACCAACAAACACTCTCAGAGGTTTGGCATCACCACTCCTGCACAGGTAATGCCAGCAGAGAGGTCACTCCTCTCTCTCAGGGTCTCCTCAGGACACCTTGATGAAGTTAAATCTTCACCTCAGTGAAGTTAACTCTTCACCTCAGTGAAGTGAGCTCTTGTCACCCGCTGGCTCTGTGTCACCTGGAGGACCACGAGCAAGGACAGAGCCTTGTCCTGCCATTCCCAGGCCATCCTCCCTGGCACCAACCAGCACCGTGACACATTCCAGCCAACAGGCGAGGACAAACTCCAGCGAGAAGCACATCCAGGGCACCGCCAGCCCCTTCCTGCCTGTCGGGGAGCAGGGATGGGGGAGCGGCCAGCAAACCTACCTGCTCTCACTGCACTCCTTCTTCTCTCGGACGCGCAGCCACTTCCGAAGCAGGAAGCGCTTGCGGCGCGGGGAGGCACTGGGAGTGGAGCAGTTGGACCAGGGGGTGTCCTCGTCACTGGACGGGGTGATCTCAATGGATGGGAGCTGCAGGTATTCCTTGCTGGAGGAAGGAGACTCCTGGAACCTGCCGGCCTCCAGGCTCTGCTCCTGCACGTTCTTCATCCGCCTCATCTTGAAGCGCTTCCTGCGCAGGGTCGGCGTGGACGAGCTGGACCAGGCGCAGCCCTCCAGCACCTGCTGCTCGGGGACCTGCAGCGCCGGGAGCTGCAGCGTTTCTGTCATGTTGGCAGCTGGCATCGGACGCCCTTTCTCCTCCTGCTCCCACCCCCAGGCACCCTAGCTCGGATCGGGGTGTAAAACCACACCGCAAAGCCGCCGCTCGCCTTCCTCCCGCTTCCTCCTCCCTCTGTCCAGCTCTGCCCTCCCCGTCAGGCAGGAAACCTCATGTTCTTCACGTGCTCTCATCTAACACCAGCGCGCTGGGGAGGGAGGGGATGCTCCGGACACACACATGCCACACGGGAAGCCAGTTTCAAGTTTCTTTTCTCCTTCTCTCCTCTACACAAAGTCCCTCCCCTGCCGGGTGTCTCTGGGAGCAGATTTAGCAATGACACGAGGGTTGCTAGCCAAGGCTTGGCTGGGGTTCAGCTCCCCTCCCCAGCCTCCCTTTGCCTTCTGCCGGCTCGGGAAACAAAAACCTCCCCGGGAAGGAAGGAAGGAAGGAAGATTCCTGCTCTAGGAAAACTCGGCTGCGGTCTTCTCGAGAGGCGAGGCAAGCATGGAGAGGAGCGGCGTGGAGCTGTGGGGAGGGCAGAGAGAGAAACAGAGGGAGGGGAGGAACAGTGCTAGGTGAAAACCAGGAGAAAGAGAGGCAGGAGCAGCGTGCTGTGTTTGTGCAGCGGGTGAGACTCAGGCAGTGGAACCGCGCTGCTAATCCCGAGAGACAGGGTTTGTGTTCCCGAACGCGCTGCTGCCACACATCACCCACTGGGAAAGGGGTGAGGAGGGGAAAAGCCTCCTGGAGGAGCCAATTGGGCAGGGTTGTCCCTTTTGTCCCACCTTCCTGCTCGGCCAGCCCCGCAGGGAGGCAGTGAGCCAACTGGGGCTTTTAGCCTTCTTTCACAATAATTTGAAATTTTTTTTTTTTTGGTCCCCATTGACTGCTCACGGAGGAGGAGGAGGAGGGTTGAGGAGCAGCTAAAAAAGCAGCAGCAGCAGCAGCAGGTGGCACCAGAGCTGGTCGCGCTTTTCGCTCAGTTTCACCGAGTGAAAGCTGATTTAAAAGAGTTCTCGTGGGGCGATGCTGCTTCCAAAATGCAGGGGTGGAGGGGCTCAGGTGCAGAACCCACAGAGACACCACACAAGGACAGACACAGGACAGATCCCACATTTCAGGGGTGCTGAGGGAACTTTCTCAGGCATCCACACACCGAGGGGAAAACACTCGGAGCAGCAGCCACAGGACACGGCTGGAGAAATTCTGGTGTTGAAATCAAACCGGGAAAAATGAGACAGATTCTCTATCAGGACTCTCTGAATTTCACTGAGTGATCCTGCATGAAGCTCTATTTCCACGTGAAAAAAAAAAAAAAAACCATATAAAATATACATATAAATATACATACAAATAAAAAATATAAAATTAAAATCTTCTAAGGCAGTGACTAAAATTCAGCTGTGTGAATTTCGAGCGTGCTCTCTCTCAAAAAAAAAAAAAAAAAAGGAAAATCAACACAAAAATATCTCTCAATCAATCTGACACAGCTTTAGTTTTCATTGTTCCGCAGCCTGAACCTTTAAAAATATTAGCTTCAGGTTAGAAAATATTTGTCAACCCAAATCAAAATAGTTATTCTTGCACGGACTGCCTCGGTTTTGTTTGAAAATAAACTTCACAGGGACTCTGAACATCAGCAAGTGCCATCTAGGACAGAGATAAAGTGTCAGAAAAGGGAGATTTGTAACAGCAGGAGCAGGGGGGAAGGAAACATTTCAATCAAATGACAGAGCCGTTGAAATGCTCAAGTGCTATATTTAATTTCTGCTCTGTCCTTTTTGCTCTGCTCTCTCTGTAAGTTAATAGCTTGACAGCTCCTGAGGTGGATTTCTGGAGAATCTGTCACCTCGGTCTCCATGCGCCAGGTGCACACACACAAACAGAATGCCTTCCACAAACACCCACTGGAAGAGGGAGAAACTCCACAAGTATGGGTTGTTGGTTTCTTTTTCAGTCCAACAAACAAAAATCTACAGTTTAAGATGAAATGCTAACATTTCAAAAGTTGCTTGAGTAGCTTTGCGTCTTCTCTGTCTCAGGGGCAGATAAATCCCTTTTCTCCCTGCTCTGGAGGAAGCTGAGCACTTCAGCCACATCTTGCCGTGATTTCTACCTTCTCACCATACAGTCAGAAGCATAACATGCCTGCAGAACTGGATGACTGGAGAACCTCTTAATCCCAAAAATTCCATTTCATCTTCCCCCCAGGAGCATCTGGGGATGAAACCCCTGGAGCATCACTCCTGAATTTTAACCAAGAGAAGGTGAACCTTCACACAATGCACCTCCCTCCTCTGCAGAAGGCATGAGCAGCCCTTGGGAGATTTTAATAAAGTTTTTTTCCATGTATTAATGAGTTTGCTCTCCCACAGAATCTTTCATCAGCTGCACTAGAGTCTCATTGAACTGCAGCCACAAGTACAAATAAGGGTCAAATCTTGCATTCTCCTCCAGCACAGTGGACACTGCAAACCTTCAGAATCCCCACAGCAATTAGCTAATTAACCCTCAGCAGACTCCTCAGCGCTGCTCTGGGCCAGGGCAGCATTTGGGAATCAATTTATTACACAAGGAAATCTGGTGATGTCACCAGGCTGAATTCTGTTGCCACAACCAACACAAATTCCTCATCCCCACTGAACTTCAGAGGAGCTCACTTCGAGAAAAGACCTTTTTATCCTGGAAAAAGGGAATAATTCCCTGGGAATTCTCCCCCTCTGTGAGGCACCAGCACAGGGAGTGTCTCCTTTTACTCCCAGCCCTCCAGGGATTAGTAACCAACTCTGATTTCACTCCAGCACATTTTTATCCTGGAGAGGAGATGCTGGGCACCTGCCTGATGCTCTGGGATAAAAAAGAAGCTCTGCAATGGGAGCAGCTCCAGCACCTGACGTGGAGTGAGAGATTCCAGCCTGAGCCAGGACTATTTCTGACCCCATCGCTGCTCCCAGGAGGGCTGGGCTTTGTTTAATGACTGTTCCTGCAGCTTAATGATCCATCGAATGATGGATTTATTCCAGCAACAAATGCTCCAGGTTGATCAGCAGCCTTTCTCCTGCACAGATATTCTGGGTGCTCCAGGGTCCTCGGAGGAAGGCTTGCAAGTGGAGCAGTTGGGAAAGAAAAATCCTGTGAAAAAAATAAAATCCCTTCCCTGAAGGAAGAGCATGAACTGGTGGCAGATTCTTTGGTAGACCTTTCCATAAGGGATGGCAAAGTGGGAGATAATACAGAGCAGTAGTTGGCACTGAGAGTACACTGTAAACCACAATTTTATTTGCAGGTCTTTTCAAGCACAGGTTGAAAAGCAGATCTTTTCAAGCACAGGAAACACATTACAGCTTCTTCAGAAGCTGAACCAAGTCCCTGAGATGCACATCTGGCTGCAGCAGCTCTGCCAGGTCAGGCAGGGAGATTGGAGCACTCAGAGCTTTGCAAGAATTCATTCAAGCAGAATTGCCTTTTTTCCCTCCAGTTCAACATCACGTTTCACTCATTTCCCTTCCTGTGCACACAGCTGAGAGCAGCAGCTTGTGCAGGAGAAACCTGCAGCACAGGTGTGACCCTGCTGGGGCAAAACTCTGCTTTTCCAAAATTCCAAAACATGCAGGGAGTTTTTTGTTTGGTTGTTTGGGGTTTTTCAGTGAGAATGCTGGACTAATTTTGTTCTTTTTAAACGAACAACTACTACATTTATCCACATTTACTTTCATTTTCTGCCATCCTTCTGCAAGAGCAGTGATGTTATCTTTGGAGCTGATCTCAGACAGGCACTTCAGCCACCTTTTGGTGGTTTTGCTCGTTAAATTAGACAAGTTTCGTCACAATCTGACAGCTGAGAAGCTGTGGACACGTGCAAGCAGCACGAGTTGAGTAACAATTCTCCTTTCAGCGCCCTGCAATCCCTTTAAAGGCTGCAGTTGCTCTCCCTGGAGCAGACAGAGCCCGTTGGATTTTGGCTGGTGACACCTGATCCCTGCATGTGCTGTTCTCTGGAGCTCTGTTCCAAAAGCAGACAACACAAATTTCACTGCAGGGCAGGAAATGCCAGCTCTTGTTCTGCACAAGGCCAAGTGGAAACAACCAAAATGATCTCTAAACTCCCAAGAGCTACTAAAGAGGCAGAGGGACAGGAAAGGTTATTTCCTATGATTGGCAAACTCATTTTATACTAAATATCTAGAAATTTCTCAATGCCCTTGCTGTCCATCTCCTCAGCTCCCCACAAAGCTGCTGCAGCCTCCAATCAGGCAAATGCCTGAGCACAGCTGTCAGAGTTCCTCCCCATCTCTCCAGGAGCCATTTGATCAAATATTTGGTGGACAACTGCAAACCCTTCTGCTCCAGCTGCCTGTGCCATTCACACCCTAATCCTGCACTCGTGGAAATGAAACCATCCAAGTGCAGCTCCCCACCCCCAGCACATATTCAATGTGCAGATATCACAGAGCACAGACAAATCTCTCTGTTGGGGTGTATTTCACACCAAAACCCGTGTTTGGTGCATGAAATGGGCACAGAAAACTCGTCCCCATGGTTCTGGTGTGCAGAAAAAGCACATGGAATGTGTTTGTAAGGCTTTACCTCACCTGCAGCATCTATCTGGGGATAATTAACGATCTCCAGGCAGGCCGAGGTTCCCCTAAATGAGTGTGGAAAAGCTGAGAGCACAAAGGAAATCCCACATTTATCAAGTGGAATCAGAGCTCTGAAGGTTCCCCCGGGGCAGGAATTTTCACCTGAGTGTGCAGCTGCAGGTGAGAAACAATGGGTGAGGAATGCAGCAGATCCTGAATATCCCAAAAACCACCACAGCTATTGCCCAAACAAACACCTCCCTCCCGGTCACACCTTCCCACAGCCATTTGTTCCTACATTTCATTTGTTCCTACATTTCATTTGTTCCTACATTTTATTTGTTCCTAGGTTTCCCTTTGCCAGGGATGCCCGGGGTGAGTTCCACTGCCAGCACAGGTTGTAAATAACCTAAATACACACAGAGCTCTGTGTGCCAGAGTGTCTCACTGACCCAGATCCCAGCAGCAGCTGAGTGAAACAATTCCATTGTTTAATGGAATGGCCATCGTTTATTGGAATAGCTGGGAGCTGGCAGGTTGTGTCACCAGGAATCTGCTGTCCCCTGTTTTCCCTGCAAATTCTCATTATTATGTTCCAGTGAGGCTCCTGGGGAAAACAAAGTCAAACTCTGCAGAGAATCTCAGTCAGGATCAGAGTCAGGAGCTCTGGGGAAGCTTCACTGAAGAGCCCAGCAGGACTCAATTCCATGCATTCCCAGAGCTCCTAACACCATTAATAACCAACAACTAAAATATTTTCCCCCTTTTTCTTCCCTTCTTATATACAAGTGGCAGCAGAAGCAAACAGGTGATTCTCCTCCAGCTGTTTTAAGTCACATTGATCCATCATAATTCCTATTTTTATAGACCACGATCATCTCTCAGCAATTCAGGTTTGCAACCAGTGTGATTTCCAAGGAGAACTACCCAAAAAAGCTTTATTTTCCTCAAAGCCAGGGAGATGAGGTATGGACCCAGGATGTCAGGGTTCCTGCATTTAGCTCCTTTGTCCTTCAGAGGAAACCATTTCACATTTTGTCTCAATTTCCTTTCGGATAACATTGAGATGAAGAGCTGCCTGATGCATTGGAACTGTGGAGGTTTAATTTAAGAAAGAACAGAAGGCACATGGTGATCTCAAAAGTCTCTCAGAATGTACAATCCAGGAGAATTCAGGAGCTCAGCTGAGCTCTGGGAGCTGAAAATTCCATCTCCTGTCGCCAACGAGATCAACTTCAGTACAAAACAAGCATCCATTTCAAGGTGGAAAACAGAAAATAATTCCTTGTTACCTCTCCTTCCTGATCAGAACTAAAGCAGAAACTGGAATCCAACTGCTTGTGAGCTAGAAAATCTGTTTTGCTAAAAATGAATAATTTCCTGAGAAAATCTGTTTTGCCTGAAAATGAATAATTCATATGTCTGACAACCTCGCCGTCCTTTTTCCCCTTTATTAAATTTGAGTAGGGGGGTTTTCACCACTGTTTGCTGAGCTTTAATCCTCAGAATTCTCCAATTCTGTCTCATCTGTGGTGCCAATTTCTCTCCTACCCTGTCAGAACCATAACTCAATTTGCAGGCAGCAGGGAAATATTCTCGAGTTCCACATCAATCTGGCTGCTTCAATATTGCACCTCTGCTGCTTGTCTCTGCTCTTTTGATTTACAGCTCCCACCAAAATCCATGGCCACTGCTGCATGTTTACCACAATTTCCAGGCATGGGCGAGTTCCCAAATGCAAGGATCCCAAAATTTTGGTTTAAATTCCATCTCAAACCAAGGGCTGTGATGAGTGCAGTGTGATGCTATTGTGTGCAGCACTGTGTGGAAAGAGGAAAAGCAGATAATTTTAAAAATAATTAAAATTAGCCCCATGTCAGTAATCAAAATAATCAATATTAGCACCAAAAGATACCTGGGACAGAAGTTGCTTTTCCTTCAATCAGTTTATAAGAGGCTTTTATTTGACAGATATTTGTTGAAAAAGGGGCATCCCTGGGTTTGCCTCAGTTGGCCACAATCTCAAAGAGTAAAAATTTATATTTAAATATTAATTGTGTCCCAAGAAAGCAGAAAATCTGTCCATCTTATAGGGACCTCTTGATCCTCTTCCCCTTCAGCTGCCTTAAAGAGAATAATCCTAAATTTCATCCCTAACAGATTGGACCTGTTGCATCCTTGATCTTCCCATCAATATATGGAATTGTCTCTGAAATCACCCTAAATGTGTTTCTGAGTTATCCCTGGGCTTGAACAAGCTGGAAAGAAGCTCCTGAGCTTCAAACATTTCTTCAGACCATCCAGAGAATTATTATTAGAATCCTAGGGAGAGTTTGCAGATGGTGAATTCAGCTTTCCCCTCCAGCACAGCTAAAAATGCCAAAATTGAGGGTTCAGTCCCTTGTGGGAATTGGACCCTTGTGGGTTCAATCCCTTCAGGAGTTGGATCCTTGTGGGTTCAATCCCTATAAGAGTTGGATCCTTTGGGTTCAATCCCTATAGGAGTTGGATCCTTGTGGGTTCAATCCCTTTCAGAGTTGGATCCTTTGGGTTCAATCCCTTCAGGAGTTGGATCCTTGTGGGTTCAATCCCTCTCAGAATTGGATCCTTGTGGGTTCCCTTCCCACTCAGAATATTCTGTGACTCCATGATCTTAAATTCACATCGCAAATCTCTTTGCTTCACCATCCAAACTGCAATTTGGATGTTTATCCAGGGATGTAACACAAAGCCCTAAAAGGGTTTTATTCCTGTCCAGTTCCCATTCCTGCCTCCCCAGTCCTCAGCCCAGGTCTGGCAGAACCCAAACACCTCCCAGGCACCACAATTGGCACCAATTTTCTTTCAAACTGTTCCTCCTCTGCCATCCTGTTAAACACAGCAATTGCTTTCAACATTTGGAGTGTCTGAGCTGCCACCAAACACTGCCAGGTGCTTTTGTGCTTTCAGTGCTGATTTCTCCCGTAAATTCACCAGCCAGACACAAAAAGCAGCTCTTTAACCCCAAGAAACCTCTCAGCCATCTCTGGCTGATCATTAACTGCTTCAGAGCTCTCCAAAGCAGCCACATCACTCATTTATTTGGTCCAGTCGATTGAATTCCAAACTCCAGGGCTCCTTTCTGGTGCTGGGTGTTCCAAAAAGGAGCTCATTTTAGGGTTGTGCATGAAGCAGGAGGCACAGAGGGCACAGGGAAGGTGTTTGGGTGACTGTCTGGAAGTAAAATTCTTCCAAAACATCTCTAATTTGAATTTAGATCCTTCCAAAACATCTCTAATTGGAACTTGTCTCATTTAAGAGTTTATCATGCTTGTTTTTGTTTTTGTTTTTTTTCTTTTTAACCTCTACATAAAGCAATTTTCAAGACTGAGCTAATAATTTACAAGAAGAATATCTTTTCAAGCTCAAATTCCAGCTCCAGCTTGGAGAGGTGTGAGAGAAAAAGCCAATTCCAAGCGGTGCCACCCCGTTTGGAACAGCGTTGGAAGGCGGGAAGAGATGAAATCTCTGAACCATGAATTCAGTGTTCGAAGTTCTGCCTCTTCCTTACAAAATCATTCAGCCCAGCCTCAGCCTCTGAATCAATAACCTCTGCAGGAATGAATCCCCAGCTCCTTGCAGAATCTTTTCATTACTTATAAATACACCTGCCATTCATTTTTGCCCCGCTGCTCTTTCACTCCCACTCCTTCCCAGCCAGCCACTATTAGATCTGAGCAAACAATGACATTTATGAGATTATTTTCTAAAAATTATATTGCTGGGCCTCTCGTCACCGCGCCTCGGGCTGAGCTGCACAATGGCACCTTGGCAAGGCTGTAATAAAAAAGCAGATTAAACAGAGAGAAAAGGCCCCAGTAAGTGGAAGCTCAGCGAGGCATGAGATAAATGTCTTTTTGAGTACACTGGGATCTGGCAATTAGCTCGCACATCAGCGTGCCTGATGTGGATAACATCCACTAATTACATGTGAGGCACAGACCTTGTCTGAGTGGCTGGTTTGGAGCTGAAATAACCCATTTGTAATTAGGCATAGTTACAGTGGTGCTGATAGCAGGGTGATTTCCAGTGGCTCAGTGAACTCTCCAAGAGTAAAACTTTTTGTTTAAATATTCATTGTGTCCCAAGAAAGCAGAAAACCTCTCTATTTTGGGAGACTTCTTGATCCTCTTCCCCTTCAGCTGCCTCCAAAGAGAATAATTCTAAATTTCATCCCTAACAGATTGGACCTGTTGCATCTTTGATCTTCACATCAATACATGGAATTGTCTCTGAAGTTACCCTGTGTTTCTGAGTTATCCCTGGGCTTGAACAAGTTGGAAAGAAGCTCCTGAGCTTCAAGCATTTCTTCAGACCATCCAGAGAATTATGATTAGAATCCCAGGGAGAGTTTGCAGATGATGAATTCAGCTTTCCCCTCCAGCACAGCACAGGTAATTAATGCTTCATTAAATGGTAAAAGTAATTAATAATTTTACCAGATTTTACCTAAAGAAACCTGGGGCATGGAGGGGAAAGAGATTTGCCTGTGCTCACAGATTGGTTCCTGCACAGCCTTCCAGATAATCCTTGAATGTTACACAACTTGCACCAAATTTCAGTGACATTTCCACTTCCACACCAATTGGGATTGTCCTGGTTTTTGGAAAGAACTTAATCCCAGCAGGAACCAAAACAGGGACAAAACTAATTGCTAATTGCCTCTACAAGGTCCTTGTGCTCAGTGGAATTAAACACTGTGCAGGAGTTGTTATTGAGTTTTTCCAAGCTTGGGAATGCACAGACAAATTAAACACCCAGAGAGCTGTGTGCTAAGGCACAGAAATGCATCCCCAGGCAGCTCAGATCCCACCAATCTGCCCATTTCCTCCCAAATTCAGAGCACCTAATGAGGAGGCAGCAGCCAGACAGATGGAGGAGCAGGCTGAGTCTCTCCCCCTCGAGAAGTGAGGATTCAACAGCATCTGCTGCAGACATCCAGAAGGTTCCTGTCACACAAATAAAAATAATCATCATCTGTCAGCCTCAGATCACTGCAGCAGCAGTTCATGGGGAGCTGAGATTCTCAGCTCCAGGAAATCCAGGCGTTCTGGAGGAGGAATTCACAGCCCAATGCTGTGAACAGCACTGCCCTGGCAGAGGAATCTCCATCCCCTGGGGTTTCCCACTGCAAACTCACAGGCAGCTGCAGGAGTTGGGTGTTTAATGAATTTACACAATTTCTCAGCAGGTGATCGCAAGGAGCCATTTTCTCTAATGAACCTATGCCAAAAAATTAGGACCAGAAGAATAGAAAAAACGCAATTTATGTGTCTCAAAGGACCTTTCTTTAAATAAAAAGCCAACAAACCCCAAAACACTATTAAGTAAGGGAATCAGCAGAGGGGGGAAATTAATGGAGAGGTAAAATTAGAGCACAACACTGCAGAGTTCCTCTCAGCTGGGGACAAAATGCCTGGAAAGGCATTGGAGCTGATCTGCCTCATTCACTGGGCACAGTTTGGATATCTCAAATTTAAGTTTGCTATCCACGTGTGACCCCAAGAGCCACCGAAAGCACAGGGTTTATGCACAGCTCTGTCTCTGAGGTCTCTATGCAGTGCAGAAAATCACATTTACCTGCCAGGTAATGAACTCCAGAAATGCAGAATAGAACTAAACCTAAGCTAGATATACTAGAAAGGACAAAGACCCATTATTTCACTCTAATAAGTCACTAATGAGCTAAAAGATGTGAGTATCAGCTGAAGCAACAGGCTGAGGTGAACTCACATTCCTGAGATCCCTTCACATTTTCCTGCCCAATTCCATCTGTCACACAAAGCACTCACCACTGAGCTTATTTCTGAGGAGAAAAGAGCATCTTACACCCTATAATTCATATAATTCTACTCGAGAGTGATATTTACCTTACACACAACCATAGCTGTCATTTCCCTGCACATCCCTGGCCAGGAAGCTGTGTTTTACAGAACTGACCTGCAGAGCACAGCAATTCTGTGTCTGTTTAGCACTGACACTGCAATTCCAGCAGCAAACTCCTCCACATTTATTGCAGCTTCCTTCACAAACACATCAAGGAAACTGCTGTTGTTCCGTATTAAAAAAAAAAAAACACCACAAGTTACAAACAAATTTAATGCCCATTGCTGCACATCCTCTCCTCACACTTTGCTCCTGTTAGCTGATTTTTTTTAGTAGTTTTTGAACTAAAACTGCCAAAGTTTAGACCATAAATGCCCCGTAAAGCACACTTTTCCCACAGCCAGTGTGAAATGCTCGTGGTTATGCAGCACTCATGGGGTTAAACAGTCACCTCTGGCCGTCTCCATGGGACAACCTCTGCCAAAAAAATCATTTATTCCATCCCCTTCAGGAGCTGAGGTGGTGCTGGAGGGGAAGCACACACGGAATGGGCAGAAAAGAGGAAGAGGGGAAGTGGAGGTGGTAAAATCATGATAATCATGGATAAAGCAGGAGAATCAGGCAGGAGATTCCACCATTCCCTTCCCAGCACCATCCCAGGCGTGCTTTCAGAGCTAGAGGCAGCAAACAACGAGACTGTGACAGACAAAATTCACTTTATAACAGCTCTGGCCCTGATGTGGCTGAAACTGCAGGAAATCCAGGGGCTTGCCCTGGCATTGCAGTGAGCACAGAGAGCAAGTGCAGCCCCAGTGCTCCTCCTGCAGCTGCCAGCAGCACCAGAAGGAGCAGCAGCTGCCAGGAGGGTCTCAAACCCCATCCTGATGTGTTCCCCACATGGTGCTTCCCTGAGGAGTCTGCAGCAGCTGCTTTCAGGGCAGAGAGATGTGAGAGGAGTTCTTCTGGCACGGAGAGCATTAAGGACATGGTTTTTCGGGAGCAACCAGTGATTCCACACATCCTTTCTCACTCCAGGAGGGATCAGCAGCCTGAGTGAGTGTGGAAAAATTAAAGGGGTTTCTTCCCACCTGCCCAGGATGATCAGTGGGGTTGCAGCAGGAATTTGCCTTTTCCCACAGGTTTTTTCCCCTCGATGGAAATCCCCACCAGGGGTGGAGTGAAGCTGCCAGGGTGGGACAGCAGCAGGGATGCAGTGAGTTAGTGCTGAGCTGATCCTTCCTGGGCAAACTCCACGTCAGGCACCTCCAGCTCCAGCAGAGAAGAGTGACAGAGACACAAAGAGCTGCCCTTTTCCAGCAGGAGACTCAAGGCTGACATTTTCCCAGGTTCACGTCATTTCTTTAATGCAGCAGTTGATTATCCACCTCCAGGCACTCCAGGGAATTCAGCACTTCAGCCAAACTCACCAAACTTGACAGAATTTACCCTCCATTGATGAGTCACTGGCAGAGCTTTTCCCATTTTCCTCTCACTTCACTCCACTGGAATACAATCCCAGACCACTGGACTGACACACACAGCCAGGACTAATTTCCTTCGGAGAAATTCTAACCCTTTTTCCCTTCTTCACAATTCTTCAAAAGGATGTTTTGAGATTAAAGCCACAGGATGTGATTCAGAAATCCCTGCGAGCATCCAAGGCTCCCTTCCCTCCATCAGAACAAGTGAAACATCCCTGGAAGTGTGGAGGATGTGGGAACATGAATGTTGCTGCTCTTGACTCTTTGTCTTCAGTGACACAAATCACAGATCAGTCTGTATTTCTGTCAGACTGTGACACGAATCAGAGAGCAGTCATTTTTGTGAAATAATTAAACTAATTCTTCCCCAAGCATTTGAAATTTAAGTTCAAGCAGCTGGGTGGTGTAGGAAAGAACGTGGCCAAGCTCTGTTTCAGGGAGTTTAGGATCTGCCCTCTTGTTTTCTCCCAAAAATGTGTGGTTGTCCTTTTATCATCAGCTCCAGTGCAGATTTTCCACCAGATTGATTTCCACATTTCCCAGATCAAGCCTGTGCTCAGCTCAGACTCTGCCATTCCAACCCCAGTCATTTCCGGATCTCTGCTCTGCTTCCAACACAAACCAGCTCTGCTTCCTGCTTCTCCTGAAATGACACAATCCTCATGGTCCTGGCTTGGCAAAATTTACAGGGAATATTTCACTTTCTTCCTCCTCTCAAAAAATACTGGAAGTTTTTCTTTTAAACTCTTTTTCTCTAGATATACAATCAGCTTCAATGTTTTGAATAATTTAGGTTTAATATATTTCTTCCAACCTTCTTGAAATATTAAAACCCAAAGCTTATCTCCAGGAATCACTGTCCTTCTAGAACATTTGCCACTGAATGAAGTTTATTACACCATTGTTTTTTTCATCTCAAATACCTTTATAGCTACACACGTGGCACAGATAAGCTTAAACCTTGAAATCTTGCAATCTTTTTTTTTTTTTTTTTTCCTTTTTGAGCTGTGACTTGCAGAGTTTGAGCTTTATTAAGCCAGGCAGTCCCTCGAGGGTTTTTTTTTCCACCGTATTAGACAGGATCCAGAATAAGTAATAGGGCAGGGAACAGTGCCATCCTGCGTGTCAGGAGCACACAGCCACACCTGGGGGTACCAGGGATCACTCCAGCCCTGCTGAACACATCACAGCCCTTCCCTCCGAGATGTTGCCATGGAAACCTCGAGTTATGTCTATAGGGGAACAGGGAAAAAAAGGGTTTCCTAAAGGTATGGATGAAGCAGCTCCATGGAAACCAAGCCTGGCTGTCAGAGGGAATGGAGGAGGGGGTTTGTGTGGGAAGGCACGAGATGATGATGATCATCATCTTGATATGCAAACAGCAGCCAGGAGAGCCAGCAGAGCTGGCACTGCCTCAGCTGGGCTGGCTGGGGACGGGGGGCACAGGAGCTGCTGGCACTCTGGGGAGCAGGGGTTGGCCAGGACAGCTGGCACATGGTGATCCCTCAAACAGAGGCCAGGCAAGGTTAGGAGAATAAAAAGCAGATTAATTCATTAAAGGCCTTTAGGTGCATTCAGGGCAAACGAAGCCACTTTTGAGGCTACACCCAAAATGGACAGTGAGTCATGAGTTCTTCACATTTTATCAGTTCTGTCTATTAACATATTGAGCCTCAATTCTCCAATTGCACCTTCAGCTGATGATGTCAGTCACCCCAAGCTTGCTCCCCCAATTCACTGATGTTGACATATTTTGGGGCTCTGAGGAAACAAATATATCCCTGCACTTCCACTCAGAGGAATTGTTTTGGCTAAAGGTGCTGGGAACAGAGGTTTTAGCGTTTTATATGAATCCCAGAACTACACCAAAGCTACAGCTGCATGAAGAATAAAAACTAGAAATTCTTAAGGCATCAATGGCTCAAATATCCCCCACCCAACCTGGGAGCAGCCTGGCACAAATCTAAGGGGATCCAAGCTGAAAAGGGTTGGGAGAAGTCTCAATTCACACCACAGCCCTGGCTGGCTCCAACCTTACAAACACACCAGCCTGCTCGGAAAAAATCAAGAAATTCCCATTAAATTTGCATCCCACTTGTCTACAAACCCATCAGCCTCTCTGGAAAAACACAGTATTTATTGTTTAAATTGATGCTGGGAGTGCAGGCTCTGGAACAGAAACCTTCTGGAAATTCCCCTTTGCTGCATAAAGCAGGAGATTAAACCCCAGCAATGCACATTATTGCTGGATGGTGCTGAAGCCACCGAGGCCAAGAGTCAGCCACCCTCCACATCTCCGTCTGATGCTGTTACCCCCAGCTCCCTCAACAGCCCTCTGAGGTGAACATATGCTGCTCTCTCATGGTGAAATAAGCATTTAAAGAGATCAGGAGCCTCCAGCAAATGAGTCAAATCTAATCCTTAATCAGCACTTGCTAGCTCACTAACCCCAGACGAGTTATTTAATGCTGATTATTGAAACGATGAGAGCAGCTGGTTATCTGCAGCTCGACAGGGACTTGAGGCCAGCCAGGACCTGCTCTGTTCATTCAGCACTGGGGAGGGTGAGGAGAGCACAGGGAACATCCAAACAGATATGGGAGTGCCTCAAAAATTCTTCCAGAAAGGGAAAAAAAAAGTGCTTTTGCAGCATTTGGCTGCTTTATCACGAAGGAACATTTTGTGTGGTTATAAAAGGTACTGAGTTACAGACATGTGTGATAATCCCAGCCTTTTCTCTCCATTCTTTTCCCATTCTATTTCCCTTTGCCATTCTCTGTCTCTCTGAGATTATATTTTCTCGAAAGGAGTTTTGTTCTGGGGGATTCACATGAGTCCTTCCAGCTGGAGGACACAACCCTGAGCTGGGGGAATATTGTGCAACAACAGCCTCAGCTCCCAGCCAGACAGCCTCCACAGCAGCTATTCCTATTTATTTTTCTATTCCTATTTTTCTATTCCTATTTTTTCACTCCTATTTTTTCACTCCTATTTTTTCATTCCTATTTTTTCATTCCAATTTTTTCACTCCTATTTTTTCACTCCTATTTTTTCACTCCTATTTTTTCACTCCTATCTTTCTATCCCTATTCCTGGAGTTAACGTGAGGCAGAGCTCCTCCCCACCAGGAGCAGAATTCCAGGGCACACACAGCTTCCTGCCCTGCCCCCAGCTTGCCAGCCCCTGCAATTCCATGTTTTTGCAATCTTACACCACACAGCCCTCAAACCTCTTCCTGCCCGGCTTGATTTCACATTCCCCCCTCTGCTTGCCAAAGCCTAACTCCCAGAACACTTTATTTATAAAATTCCCCTCTCTCCAGGGCTCAGGAATAGCTTTACTTGTCTCACCATGTCTTGAACTCACCTCTCCAGCCCTTCAAACAGCTGGAAAATTCTGCCTTCTCCACTGCAGAATGTTAAAACAAACCTCTGGGGGAAAGACATCACAAACTCAGCAGGCAAATTATCATTTCAGTGGAACAGAGCCATGAAAATGCCAGGATTATGTTCTTTGGGCCTCTTTGGGCCTCAGAATTGGTTTGCACCTTATGCCAGTGAGGGGAATCAAAGCTGAGCTTTAGATTAAAGATCAGTGTTGCTCCAGCAAGAGCCAGGCTCAGATTTTACATTTCCCAGGTATTCATTCCAGGAGCATTTGGCTTCACGGAGACAAACAGTTTTAATAAGGAGCTGGGGTAATCACCAGGCACAAGCAGGCAGGCAGACAAATCAATTCCCAGCAAACACCTCCCCAGTCCAGAGAGGAGCTGCAGGAGGTACCTGAGCTCCTCTCACATCTCCAGAGCACAAACACCCCCTGCTTCTCCTGGCCTGCCAGTCAGAGCCACAGCGATTGGGTAAACAGGCAGGGAAATATCCGTGTCCTCCAGAGGAAGCTGGAAAACATTCCCAGCTCTTGCTCCTCTCCTTGACACGACTCCCAGGAGTTAAAGAAACATTCTCCCTGCTGGAACGGTTCAGATTCTTCCACTCGGCTGAACTTTGCGCATCAAACCCTTTTCCTGATTTTTTTTTTTTCCCAGAACTTGTAAAACTCCAAGCCATTAAGTGGCTTTAAACAGAGAGGAATTTAAGACAACAGCTGGAGCACTGCTGACTCTGCCCCAGTCCCCAGCAGGATATTCCTTTCCCAAGTATTTATGCCCTTCTACTGAAAATTTAGGATATCGAAGGATGTGTATCTTGTCGACATAAATGTAAGTTTTCAGGAAGGTAAAATTCAGTGTATAGGACCTCATGCAAGGTGCTGTTGTCAGAAAACACCTTCCAGTATTTCCTCTGGAGAGAAAATACACCTAGAAAATTCTGTTTCCTCCCAGTCTCAAAAGTACAGAGTTTGTATTGCACTCCTTCCCCTCCCAGCCAGCACTGGGACAGCTGAGACACACCCACTTCACCCAACAGGAAATTCCCTGCCTTATTCCAAGTCCATCATTTTGTTGCCCACGTTCCTTGCTTGCACTGCAACTCCAATCATTTGGAATGCCAATCCTTTAATTGCAGAATGACCACTAAATGCCATTATCACCCTGGAGGTGGCAGTTCAGCATCACGAGGAGAAGGACATTGCTTGTAAGAATCAGAATTCCAACCCAGGGAAAGCAGCCACCCTTCATTCCCAGCCCTGGATTACCCTGACAGACCCTTGGAGTGTTTATTTTACTCTAAAGCCACCTTCTCCAGACATCATTAGAAATAATTATTAAATTATTTTTCCCCCGCAATCACTCCATTACTTCAGTTGCTCTCTGATCCTGACACATGGAGTTGCATTTTTTGTTGCTCAGCTCTACAACCTGAGCTCTCCCTTTTAATGAGAATATTTTCCTTTTCCCAATGGGTTCATTCCTCAATCCAAAACACTCGGGGAGGTGCAGGAGTTCCTGACTTCACTTCCCCCTCAGATAAGAATTCCAGTAAAGCAGAACAATCAGCTGAATTAACCCCCTAAGAATAGAAAAAACCAAACATTATCTCCAGAACTCTGCTGACGATCCAAGGGTGCTAAAGAAAGGAACAACACACAGCAATGATTAGCAAGTCCTCCCCAGCTCTCCCAGCAAACACACAGATGGCACACAGACAGTCAAATGCTACACACACATTTCGTGACATTTTGGAAGCAGCACATTTGGATTTGAGTACACCAAGCTGTTACTCAGAGCAGCTTTTTTTCATTTTTTTTTCCCCATTTTTTTTTTGCCACCGACAAAACCCTGCCTCGTTTGTTTTCATCTTTAAACACACCCGCAGCACATTTCTTTGAGCATGCTCGCAGTAAAACTATTAACATGGATTTGGATGTTGCTGTGATCAGTTTGCTTCTCCCTCTTGAGTCTGGAGGGAGCCAACGGGGAAAGGCAAGCAATGTGTGAACCCAAGGAAAGGAGACCTAAAGGATCAGAGCCCTCCAGAAACTTTTCTTATTCCTGCAAGTGAAGTGATTTTTCAATGCCTCTGCCAAGTTGATAAAGCTCTGAAAGAGCAGGTCAGGCAGTCCTGTGGTTCTTTGTCCACCACAGAGATGTTTTTGCCATCC
This sequence comes from Entomyzon cyanotis, assembly GCA_024500445.1. Taxonomy (NCBI): domain Eukaryota; kingdom Metazoa; phylum Chordata; class Aves; order Passeriformes; family Meliphagidae; genus Entomyzon; species Entomyzon cyanotis. The sequence goes on along the minus strand of JAKEPQ010000773.1, from coordinate 3,307,281 downwards.
TTGTTCTTCCCAACCCATGCAGCAAACGAAGATGCCCAATTAATTCCCCTTTTTAAATCAGACTGCAGCTCTGCAGCCAGCTGAGCTCCTCCAGCAGAATCCCTGCATTCTGGGGCTGATGCACCGTCAGGTTTATGAGCACTGAAATATGCTTATTAAATAAAAGCCATTGCAGAGGTTTTATAAATAGTGAGGTTTTTTACTGAGGAAGCAGAGCTGGCAGCCCAACAGCTGCCACAGCAGCAAGGGACAGGACAGAGATGTGGATTTCTGACTTTTGTCAAGCAATTGTGTGGCAGAAAAACCCCAGCAGCATCTGCTGTGAGCCCAGAATTGTGCAGAATCATCCAAGCAGTCACCAGCACTCATCTTCAGAAGGGAACAATCCAGGAGCTGCTGACTCCCAAAATGCTGCTATATATATCATAATATATATAATGCTCACCTGAGCCTCTCACAGGGTTTATGCCAGAAATCAGAGACTCAGTTACTCCCATCCTCCAAATATCCCTTCAGCCACAAATCCCACTCTTATTTAAAGTTTCACCACGTCACAAAGGAGGAAAAGAAAACTCCCTCGTGGGCAGGGTGTGCAGGTTTTGGCCTCCAGCAGATCTCAAGTCGTGCTCACCCTTCAGGATGAGGGGATGTCTCCAGAGAGAGAGAGAGGAGCATCAGCAAGCAGATCATCCCAGCCATAATTACACTTGGCATTCAAATTGCAGCCCGGAATAATTCCATTTAGCCTTCACTGACTAACGGGAGAAATAAAAGGCATCAATAAACATCACAGAGGAACGACAGGCTGACATCAGAGCTCCTTCCATTGCTGCTCCTCGTGAAAGACTCAGAAACAGGGGGAAGGGAAGCTGCTTGGAGAGCTCACTGCCTCTTAAACACAACCAGCTCCAAGCAGCCACTGCAGGATCTCACAGAGATGAACGTGAAAACCAAGATTTATTTAGGAAAAAAAAAAGAAAACCGAGATTATTTAGAAATAAACAGAGCAACTTTGGGTTAGGAGTGGGTTTGAAGGGCCTGGAATTCGAGCCATGGCACTTAATGACAGCATCTCTAGCAAAAGCCACTCCAATGTGTGTTTTACCCACCCAGAAGGTTCTAAACCCTTCTGTGCTTACACTGAGAGCACTCAGTGTTTAAATAGATCTCGAGCAGTGTCCCCTTTCACATCCCAATTTAAAAAGCTTTGTCTGCTATTAGTTGCCGTTTCAACAAGCTGAAGGTATAATCAACTCAGAAACAGCACTCAGCACTGTTTTTAAATGACTTTTTACCTTCAACTGCAATGCCAAAAGCAGGGCACATGTCCCTTATCTGGCTCCTGCACACATTTGGTTCTTCACACCCCATAAAGCCCTGCCAGGAGCCCACCTGGCTGCTCTGCTTGCTCCCAAGTTGCCACTCCAGGGGGACAATGAGTGTGACCACATGAAAGGCTGTGGCTAGCACAGGTCTTTCCCATGAGAACTTTCCTCTGTGTTTTATAAACAAAGATAAAGTTTGGATGTTATTAAAAACAGTGTCTCGAGATTTGGACAGTTCAGGCCTGGCCAATCAGGCCTAGGGGGAGGTTTCTGACTGACCAATCTGGGTGACCTCTGAAAAGTCTATATAGGTTGGAATCAAAATAATAAAGCTCTCTTTTCTTGCCACACTGAGAACCCAGGTCCTTTTCTCTGCTAGCGGCTCAACAGCGACAAAAGGCCAGCCCGGCAGTGACAGACCAACCCCATTCAAGAGCAAATGGCTCTGTGGTTCCTGCAGGAGCAGCTCCTCTGATCCCTGCTGGAGCAGGGCCAGCTCAGCTTTGTGCCCCACAGCTGCAATCCACACAATCCCTGCTCTGCCACCAGTGTGCTCCGCTGGAAAAAAAGACAACAGTTTGGCTGATAAACCACTGATGGGATTAGAAAGCTGGTTTTTATCTCAGCTGTCCTGTTCCCTGGGGAATTCCTCGTGTCCAGCTGCCCCACCACAAACCCAGGGATGTCACCAGCAACAGGACAATGTCACTTCCCAGCCAAGGAGCTCCTGTTGAGGCTCACACTTTCAAATGGTCACTCCTCCCGAAAGCCCAGCTCTTCCTCAAAGGCACTTTAGGGGATAAAAGGCTTAGCTACACAAATAGTAAACATCCAGCTGGCCTGAGCTGCTTACTCCAGCCATGGGATTGGAAAGGCTTGGGAAGGGAGAACCCAGTCACCCCTGAGCTCTGTCAGGGGTTTGAAAGGGAGCACAGAGACTCCTGAGCTCTCTGAGGGTTCAGAAAGGGAGCAAAAAGACCCTTCTGAGCTCTGTAAGGGTTTGGGAAGGGAGCACAAAGACCCTCTTAAATTCTCTGGGTGTTTGGAAAGGGAGCACCAGGTCGCCCCTGAGCTCTCTGAGGGTTTGGATAAGGAGCACAGAGAGCCCATAGCTCTCTAAAGGTTTGGAAAAGGAGCACCAAGTCCCCTCTGAGCTCTGTAAGGGTTTGGAAAAGGAGCACAGGAGCCCCTGAGCTCTCTAAGAGTTCAGAAAATGGAGCACAAATCCCCCCTGAGCTCTCCAAGGGCTCCTCAGCTCAGGGCAGCACTCAGTACAGATGCAGGCAGAGCATTTCCAGGCTGAGATGCCACAGACAGCTCAAAATCAGACCCAAACCATGCAAGGGGATCTCCCAGGGCAGAGGCTGAGCCATTCCCATCCAGAGCAGCCTCCCAGCAGCCCCAAGTCCAAAGCTTTGGGGACACAACCCCATTCTGCCCTCGACAGCTTTGTTCAGTCAGAGATCAGCTCCAGTTCCCTTTGTACCCCAAGGCCTCATTAAAATAAAATTAGGAACTTCTCTCAGACTACCCAGCTAGACCAGAGCTGCTGTACACACCAGTCAGTTTTTAAACTTTCCCTTCCTTGTGGCACAAGGGAGAAATCTTTCAAATACTTAGGCTGCTCTAAGATGAAATAATTAGATTTCCCCCTCTCTGTCTAGCCTAGATCCCCAAAGCTTTCCCTGGCAAAGGCAAGGAAGAGCAGATGTGCAGTTCAGATGAGATTAAAAAGAAATGTTCCACATTGGTTCCCCTACCCTGTAAAAGAAAAGGTAGAGACTAAAATGAAAGGCAGGAAAGATCTCCAATTTGATAACTGCCTCTGCTGTTAAAAGTGACAAGAAACTGGCGAAATTTGCCACCAAGTGGAAAATGTGGCAGAACCAAGGAGCTTGGCTTCAAAAATCACCTTGGCCTGAAGAACTTGGTTCCAGTCTATTGATTTTACCTTGCCAGCCACTCATAAGGCTCCAAAACCTAATCCTAATTAATTACTGGGCACCCCAGAGGCAGGAAAAGTTAAACATTAGAAGGGAAAAGAATAATGGCAGAAGAAAGAAAAATCAGGAGGAGCCAAGGAGAAATTGATAAATTAGGTTAGAATAAAAAGTTTATATGTGTACATCAGCTGCAGTGACTCAGGTGATAAAACATCCCACAGCCAATGGAGTTGTTTGGAGAGATCTCCAGGGAGGAAAGCAAGAAAAAAATGGAATAAAAACGAACCAAGACAATTATGGGGATGTTTCTTTCAGTCACAACAAGCTCAAGCTGAGGGTGAGAAGGGAGGCGAGGTGTGTGGGTTGAGACACAAATAAAGATTAGAGCTGTTTTGTTAAACCTGTATCCAGATAAATTTTGCAATTCCCAGCCTGGTGATCAGAAAGAGATGATTCTGTAAGCATTTCCCAGCACAAAGGGTGGAGCTGATGATGGGAAGCAGCCTTTTTTCCCCATGATTTCCATTAGGGTTGGCCCAGTCCTGTCACAACCATGGAAAAAGCAAACACTCACATGGGTGGGATGAACGAGCTGCTGGTTTGCTCCATCCTGCTTTTCCAACTTTTCCAGGTGTCCTGTTTGGAGAGCCTTTTCTAGCACCTAGGTGTGATCATGCCATGGGTAAGAAATCACATCCTAAAGGCTTCTCTCCAGCAGGACTGGGGGCAAACCTGCCTGGCTTGGCTCAGGGGTTTGGAGCACACTGCTCTCACCAAGCTTTGCCTTTTTATCCCTGCTGATCCCAGTAAGCTCTGGCTCTTTAGTTAAGTTAGGCCCTCAGGAGTTACCAGTTTTATGCTCTGAAGATTCAGGATGGGGTTAGAGCAAATCCAGCTTTTGTTCCCTCTTGAGTGAAATCTCAGAACTCTCACTGAAGTGGGTAAGAATTACTAAATTAACTTTTTTGTGAGCTCCTTAAGCAGCTCATAAGGGAAATCCCCAGAGAGTCTGCAAACAGAAGGGCATATTCTAAAAGAGAACCCTCTGGACACCTGAACATGAAATTACACAAATTAAGTGCTCTCTTCACCAGTTTCCTCACCTGTAGAAGAGGGAAAACGTAAAAAAGAATTGAGACCATAAATTCTAGGACAAAGCATTACCACTGAAAGGCAGTGCCCATCCAGACCTAACAAAGCTGTCATCTCCCTCCCCAGAATTTCAGGTTCATGGACTAAAAGTGGTAACAGAAAATGGGTTTGCACCTGGCAGGCAAATGCAGACCAAACACGTTCAAAGTGTGAGGAAAGGTGTGCCTGACTGCACAGAAAGGACAGCAGAGGGACAGGGAATAAAACTGGAGAAAGGAAGTGAACAGGCAGCAGACAGGCAGGGGCCAGGTGGGTAAAAATAGCCTGGGGTGAGTTTCTTATTTTGTTTGCCATAAATACAGTAGTGAGAGCTCTCAGCACAGCAGGAAGAAATCACCTTGGATGAACAAGGTGAGAATATTTTTTATTCTCTTCGAGTTGCATTCAACAAAAGGAGTTTTCAGAGCGACCCACGACTCCAGCCTGATTGTTCTTCTGCTTGAATTATTTACTGAGCACAGAGCTCCTGGGTTTGTGTTCACCAACACCCTGTGCCTCTCATCACCAACCCCACAGTAACAGCTGTTAGCCTGAATAAAAGTGTGGTTTTTTGTAAAAAACCACACTTTCAATTCTCCCAGTCACTGCTCCAAGGCCCCAGTCCCTGAGAGAAGCCCTCATGTCACCCAGGCTGTGTCACAAAGCCCACCTGGGATGCAGATTTGCCACACTCCCAGCATCCAGAATGTTACCCAAACTTGGGATTGACAGAAGCCATCCAATCATATCCCAAATAATATCACAGAAGTAAAAAAGGGAGATTTTACCCTTCAGTGTGGACATGACAATATCAGATTAGAACTAGCTGTTGTCACAAATAAACCTTTACATCCACAGGTGCCACAGGAGCAGCACCCACCCCATGTAGCTGGAAATTCAGATCCTCCTTGGTCTGATTTTGATCTTTGATCTTTTGATTTCGAGAAGCAGCCACCTCTTTGGCACATCACTTCTTTGGGCTTTCACTCTCTCTTCCATTAATTAATTCTGCTGGGGAAGTTTCTGGAAAGGTCAATCCGAGCTCACAGTTGGTGCTTTGCCTGTGGATAATTGCAGGTGGAGAAATGCTCCGAGGAACTTCAGGTGCAATAAGCTCTCCTTGCTCACCTCCCTCCCTTCCTCATGCTTACAAACCCTCTGCCAGCAAGTCCTGCTAGCTGAGAGGTCTTTAATCATTTGGGTACAGAAAGAATATTAACCCAACAGTGCTCCCTCCTGGGACTGTGGCCTCAGGCAAGGAGGAAGTCATTAGTTGGACTCTGCAGCCCCAACTCGCTCACAGCAGTGCAGCCGAGCTGCTGCTTGATTAATCTTTGATTTCAACACAGTTTATCTGGTAATGTTGGAGGTTATTTGTCCGTTTTCCCTGCCGCAGAGTTAATTAAAAGTGTAACAAAGAGCAACACGCAGTTCCAGGAGTGTTTTTCCTGTGGTAGCATCATATAACCTAATGGATGTATTGTGCCAAGTCCTTCCTTCCTGACCCCCAAAACTGCAGATTTTCACAGGAGCTGCTTCAAATAACCCCTAATTCCTTGGAAAATAATGGGAATAGAGCAAACTGGTGGTTCTGTGCAGTCAGAGGCCTCCCAGCCAGGCATGGCTGCTGTAAATGACCTAGTTAGGAATGGAAATGTGAGTGAGAAAACTGCAGGAACCTCACACTCAGTCAGGAGTTTCACTGCCCTGCCCAGCCCTGCTGTCCTACCAAACCACAGCGGGACCAAACAATTTCAGTCCAAACAGCACCAACAATTTTGGGTTGTGACCACCTGGTCAGTTCGGGCAAACAAGGCAAGCAGAGCACGGGGCAAGATCCATCAGAAGATCCATCGGAAGATCTGTCGGAAGATCTGTCGGAAGATCCATCAGAAGATCCGTCAGAAGATCCGTCAGAAGATCCATCAGAAGATCCGTCAGAAGATCCGTCTCCCTGCCCTGCATGTGCTCCATGCCATATTTTGTGCAATTAACTCAAGCCAGGGCTGTCACATCCGAGGAGCTGTTCCCCGTGGAGGGCAGGAGGTCCTGCAGCCCCAGGCTCCTCGCCCTTTGCGCCGTGTCGCGTTGTCACAGCGATGAGTGTCACCCCACGGCCGGGGACAGCAGCCTGCCCGCTCTCATCAGCTTCTCCCGGCAGACAGAAGGGCTGGAGGTGATCATAATTAGCTCCAAATGGCACTTCCAACCCTCTTCATCCCGAAATAGCTCGCACGGGACACGGGGAAGAGGTGGTGGAAAACCGCGGGGCAGTGGGTGGGAATTGGGGTGTAGGTCATGGAAAAGCCTCCAAGACCACAGCACAAAACCAGAACCCGGCTGGCCATCCCCACCCATCCCTGCTGCCTCAGAGCTGAGGTTTCCACCTCCTCCACCCCCCAGTTTTTCCTTGTCATCAGCAGCCACACGGCCCAAACCACGACATTCTGCGTCCCTTAGAATTGCCGCTCCGTTTCCATCGCTTTCAGACAGCCAAGTGTCACCAGCCTTCAAAATATCCCAATTCCATCGTGCCCATCTTGCCAGGCACCCACGGGAGGAGGGGAGGCTGCAGGGAGGATGCAGAAAGGCGTGGGCAGGTGCGAGAAGTGCTGCAAACAGCAGAAAGCTGATAACAGAAATAAAACTGTGCCTCCGCGGGAGCTGGATGGGCTGAGAAACGCAACGCCTCCCCTGGGTTTGCAGACAGCAGACACCACGTGGGACACCCCAGCCCTGGTTTTGGGGTTAGAATACCATCAGACAGCATTTCAGGAGAACCCTCAGCAACACCAGGGTAGCACCAGCACAAGAGTTGGATGTTTCCCCACAGCAGCAGGGAATATCCACAAAGCCAGGGCTGGTAATAAAGGATAATTCTGATAATATCCTGTGAGAGGATAATTGTCTGCAAAGGAACATCAGCAGGAACTTCTACAGGTAGCAGGATCACCATGGGGTTTCCCACCAAGGTTTCAAGCCAAATCCCACAACCAGACGTGGGGATGGCACAGCAAGAGCTCCTGAGGTACCCAAAAGTAGGGAAAGGGTTCGGGGTGTGTGAGGTCTTACAGAGCTGTGAGAGAAGAGACTGTGCCTGAAACGGGCAGGTTGGAGAAGTCTGGAGGAGAGCAGGAGAAAGGAAAAGCTGTGGTGCAGCCTGGTTCCCATCCCAGCTACAGAACATTTGGATTTATCATTCCAACACCCTCTGGGATGCTGCTGGCAGCTCCTCCTGGCCACAGGCACAGCTCCACTCATTCAGCACCGTTTGGACACTGAGATATCAACACCCCAAAATCCCCACCAGCACAGTCAGCGGGTTCCTGACCCTAAATGACCCTAAATGACCATTTCCTGTCACTGCAGGAGTCTGCAGTGGAGCAGGGACAGAGCTGCAGCCCCCGAGTGGCCTTGTTTGCTCTCTAATCAATAATTTTATCCTTAAATAAAAGTTAAAAATACAGATGTCACCCTCTGCCAGCAGGGTGGACCCTGCTGTTCATGGATAGACAGCAGGCAAACCCCAGGCTTTTAACCTCAAAACCTCAGAGTTTCAGATGAACTGTTCAAGTATTTACAAATAAACCCTTGTTAATTGTTAATAAACACTTGTTAATTTGTAGGTGTGAAAGAGAAGGAAATTCCCCACATATGCTCAGTGGCTGCACACCTGACCCACTTCAGTTTTGTTGGACTCTCCTTTAAGGAAATCATTTATTTTAGAGACTCAAGGACTAAACCCAAATATTTTTAACTTCACCCTGCACCTGCATCCCCAGTGGAGACTTATCAGAGCATGGAAGCACAGGGAAGTTGCTGATTTGCATCTCATTATCATAGATGTTTACTGCAATCTGCAGCTCCAGGTCTGATCCCAGGGCAGATTGGGAATAATGTGCCCAACAACCCTTTGGGACAGGCAAAGGGCACAGGGCAGGTGAGCTCCAGAATGCAGCATCATGGAGAATGTAAATTGGTGGTGCTGAAAACAGGCTGTTCATGTGGAATCAGCAATTTGACTTTTTGCATCAAAAAAGAAAACATTTTATTTAAAAGATAAAACTGGAAATGTGACAATTCCTCGTGGCATGGCTGTGCTTTCTCCTTCCTCTTTTCCTGCTGTGCATTTTGCTGTTGCTGTTTCCTATTCCTGCTCATCCCCAAAACAATTTCAGATTTTCCCTTAACCAAGAACTCACAACTCCAGTGACCTCAACCCTTATGGCATAAATCAAATTTGGTCCAAGAGAAAAGCTTGAAAGTCTTTTGGGGAAAAAAACCAAACCAACGAAACAACAAAACCAAAAAAAAAAAACCCCAGTGGAGCGTGAATATTTATCTTAAGACATTTAAGTCATTGATGTTGTTAAAGAGCAGCAGATGCTGGAAATTCTCTGCACAAAAGAGCTCAAAGTCATTGATTAATTTCACCTCTGCCATGTGCACATCACTGGCTAAAAACCACATTATTCCCAGACAACTCATCTGCAAGTCGTTTGTCTTTTATAAATGGAAGCTTTGAAGGAAGTTAAGAAAAAACACACAAAAAATTAAGATTATTCCCTGCCAGGTGTTGTGCTTTGTTTCCTTGTCTTCCTGAAGGTCTCCTTCAAGGTTTAATTTTTTGAAGACATCAGGGAATCAGTCCTGTGTTTTCTGCTCATCCACAGCCTTTCCAAAATATCTCTTTTTTCTAGAAATCCCTTCATTCCACTGGCGCTAATCAGGGGTCCAAATACACTCCTGCTTCTCACCAGAATGAGCAGAATCCTCTTTATTTTGTGAAATTAGAAGGAATGAAGACACTCCAAGGCAGCATCACAGGGTGGTGTTTGGAAGGCTGTGCAGGTTTGTGATGCAAACCCCAAATATTCCCAAGAATTCCAACGTTTTCCATCCCTTCAATGCTCCTGTCCCCACTGCTGCCACATCCACACTTTTTTACATAGTTTTTACATCATTTTAACACCATTTTAACATCATTTTCCTCCTCCAAGCTCACTGCCAAGACTTCCCCCTGACTCCCTGGCACACACAGAACCCTCAAGAGCTCCGTTTCTGCTCCCTCCTGGTGTTCTTTTGTCTGGCAGCCCTTGATCTCTGCCTTCCGAGCAAGGAGCTGATTAATTGGCAGATGAATTTTAATGTCCACATTCACCGGAGGAAATTGGTGCTCTGAGGTGTCCAGACCATGTTCTTTTCAGGGCAGGCAAAAAATTGAATTATTCAACTCTGCTGCTTCCATGCTCAGGGAGGAAGAAAAGGCAACAGGAGCTTCAAGGCTTAAACTTTTGGTTCTCCAAGATCAAACTCCAGGCTTGTTATTAATATTCACAAAATATAGGTTGTAAAGGGAAAAAAAAAGACTATTCAGAGGTCATCTAATCCAGATCAAGCAAGATGCAAATCGTGGCCATTCTTAAATACATGAAAACTCCTGCAACAAAGATCTTATTTAACATTTACCCAATGGTTTCAGGCTTCTTGTATGGGAAAGGTCAAAAGCAGATGATGCTAACAGCACCTGATATCTCCATATTGACCTGAAATTTCTTTTTCCCTCTTTGCCTCAGCGTGTCCTCATGAAAAATGCACACAGGCACAATGGATTGGATCTCAAATCAGGCAGAATTTTGGGTTTTAGATAAATGAAAGACAAGCTCTGGTCACCAATCAGTGTCCTTACATTCCATTTACAGGGCTTGCAATTGCTCTGAGCAGCAGGACATGAAGCTGTGGGAAAGACTAAACAGAAAAAAACCAAGGAATGTTTCCTAGACCTCAAGCTTTCACCTGCTTTTTCCTTTCAGTTTGACATTTATATCCAGATCCCCGCAGCTCAGGAAACCTGCCATTCCTGCACTCACTCCATACATTCCCAGCACAGCGCTAATATTTTAGAATTTTAGAAATGTTTTTCTGTCAGGCATCCAGAGACTCACAGCCGCCTAAACCCCCCAAGATTACCAGTGTCATCTTTTATTTAAGGCCCTAATGCCTGCTCCTGAGAAGGATCACCGCTAATGAGATTAGCTGGGCGTGCATCTGGAGCTCAGTGTGCTCGCAGAATCACCAGCGTGTGCCCGAACCGCTCAGCCCACACTCCAGCCAAGGGGGTTTGGCAACTGTTTAGCGCTCTAAGTAATGCCTCCTCTCACCCAGACGCGTTTGTGTGGATTACAGGAGGTGTTCAAGCTCGTTCTGCAGGCGCACAGACAGCTGGCTGTAAAAAGTGGGGTCCCACTGATACTAATTTGCTGCAATTGCTGCTCTGAGAACTCCAATGAGAGGTCTGGGCTGACCTGCTGAGTTCCACAGCCTGCTAACTCCCATTTAGCCTGCTATCGCCAAGGCAAGCACTTCAAGGAGGAAGCTAGGAAGAGTTGTTGACAGAGAGAAAAGCTGTTCGAGGAAAAGAAAATTAGAGGAAAACCCCACAGAACTGAGGTACGAGAGCAGAGCGAAAGGTTTGGGTTTGAAATTGAATAGCTGCACAAGCGGTTTGCAACCTTAAGGAGGTCCACAAAATACTCTCAGAGTTATCTGAACACACCACCCTGTGTCAGTTATTGGTTTGGGGGATTTCAGTGCTCTGATTCCCAAAGACCTGCCCGAGACACTGAAATCCGGAATGAACAAAGCCAAAAGTAACAGCATTTCTCATCCCCTTCCAAAAAAAGCCCCAGCAGATCTCCCCCATCACAGCCTGGTCCACAGTCCATGTTAATAGCTTTACTTGCAGCAACTTCAATTCTCCAAACAAGCGCCCCAGCTCGCACCGGACCCTGCAGAGGGGACAATCCCCAAAAATCCCCACTTTTATTCCACGCCGGCAGCGCGGCGCGGTCAGCGCTCAGCCAGGCTGAGCACCAAACCATCCCCGGCTGCTCCGGCAGCTCTTGCCGTGCTGTGACAGCAGCAGCGGGGCTCTTACCTGGCTGTGCTGGCAGCCACACTCATCCATCAGCCGGAGCGGCGAGCGGAGCATCCCATGCGGGGAGGAGGAGGAGGAGGAGGAGGGGAGGAGGGGGGGGGGGGGGGGGGGGGGGGGGGGGGGGGGGGGGGGGGGGGGGGGGGGAGGAGGAGGATGCGCTGCCGGAGCCTCAGCGGGATGCGGAGCGGCGACAGGCGGCACAGCCAGCCGGGCTGGAGCTCATGGCAGCCCAACGACACGCAGAGAGAGGCAGCACGGCGGCTCGGAGCCTTTCCGAGCCTCTCGGAGGCTGTTAACCCTCCCCCGGCTGCGGCGCTGCTCGCCGATCTCCGGGGATGCTCCTGTCCAATCCAGCCGCTCCGGCGGCAACACCTCTTCCAGAGCAGGTGGGATGTGGCAATCGGGAGGTTTAAAGGCTGTCAAAGCAGCGACAACCCCGCTAAAAACCCCCAAAGCTGGAGGTGCGGATGGGGAAGGTACAAAACCCTCATTATCAGCAGAAGGAGGAAACCCCTGGACTAACCAAATCCCAAACACACAGGACTGGAGGTGGAATCTTACAGTAGAGTGGGTCTGAATATTTCTATTATTAGGAATATTTCTATTTCCTCCTTTTAGAGCAGCGTTAGAGAGGTTTTGAGCATCTGCAGCAAGAACACAGTTCTTGGGGAGTTGAAGGATTTATTTGCTGCCAGGATCAGAGGGGTCAGGGCAACACCTGACAAAGACCTGATCCAAATGACACAGAGGGGACACAGATGTTGAACGAGGTTAGGCTAAGGAAACACCAATACCTGATCCAAATGACATAGAGGGGACACAGATGTTGAACCAGGTTAGGCTAAGGAAACACCAATACCTGATCCAAATGGCACAGAGAAGCCCCAGCTGCTGAAGCAGATTAGGTTAATGGGTAATCAGGTCCATTCCAGCATTAAACCACTTGCACTAGAGCACACCAGTCCTGCTGCCAGCAGCTCAGAGCTTTGTGTGATCCTCTCTTCCTCATCAGGGTCACTTTCCTCTTGCACACTGCCTCGATTCAATGACCACAGACCAAATATTCCTTCCTTAAAAACACACCCTGGGGGTTTGGGCACCAAGCTCTCATTAACTGTGATGAAGTCACAATCCATTGTGGGGAGTGAGGCTCAGCTGGCTGCTCCTGCTTTTTACCACAGCTCAATACAGCACCTGAGCCTTCCAGCCCTGACAGAAACCCCAAATCCCATCCTGGGGCTGCCAGGTCTCGGGGACAGGGTGATTTGTACAATGGACTGGTTTTTGGCAGGCTGGCGTGGCCCACGCCAATCAGAGAAAGGAGAAATTGAAATTAAAAAGCATATTTCCTCAAAGGTGCTTGCTCAGGATCAAACTCACACCACAGAGCACCAAGGTCGGGGAAATGAAGCACACGGTGGGGAGAGCAGATGGCAAAAAGCTTCACAAAGCAAACCCCAAGGATCACCATCCTTGCCCTCCCTGGACAGCCTCAGTCAGACCTTCCTCCCTCCTGTTTGCTCTCAAAGCAAACCTCAGGCTGCTCTCAGAGATCCAGACATTGGCAAACTCCAGTGTTTGCCCTTCAGTACCTGTGGGGCACAGGGCAGAGCACAGCCAGGTTTTGCAAGGATGGGAACGGGCTGGAGCCAAAGAGATCTCCTAGAAAACAACTTTATCCAGCTCTGGGAGCATTCCAGCCACCAGACAGCTGCAGACAGGGCTAAAGGTTCTGTCTGCTCTGCAGGACACAGCCCGAGCTTATCTGGGGCAGTAAATGCCACAAAAAGCAGAGCCAGAGCAGGAAGGACCTTCACCCTGCTCAGCCTGACCTGCTGGAGCTGCTGGAATAGTCATGGACAGCACGAGGAGAAGGGAAATCTGACATTTCCCAGAGAAGGGAGTCTCCCCTAATTCCCAGGTACCCCACTTCACAGAGGGGTAGAACCTCCACACTGTTCAGATTTATTATTAAATAAAAGATATCAATACATACTAATAATATATACAATATAATATAGAATATCTATTAATGAGATAAATATATATTACCTATTTATATATAATAAGTAAAAACAAATTTAAATTTATTAAATTTTCAGATTTAATGCTGAAAACCTGCCAGGATTCACCCCTGGCTGCCACTGAGCTGTACAACACTGGCAGAGTCAACAAGCACCACCCTCATTCCAAGCACCTCACTGAAGTTGCTCTCTTGAGATGTTAAGCCAGAAAATCTCCTTAATTAACTTTTTCCCATGCATTTGTCTTCTTGGGAGCACAACCAGCATTTAAACCCATCACAGCATCAATTATTATTACTAATAATAATAATTATTATTATAAACATCACACAGCCCCATCCCTCGGTGTTTCACTGAGGAAACTTTGCCTGGACTCCTTAAAAAAGCACAGAACACACAGCAGACTGGAGGTGTAAAGCACTTTTCACTCTGCTCTGCAGGCAAAATGTTCTCTCTCTGCAAGAAACCACACTGCAAATTCACATTTTAATCAGAATCTTGGGTTAGTCTGCCCAGACTTGAATAAAAAATGGTGCTCAGGAGCCAAAATTTCTCAGGGATGCAGCCATGGTTGGAACACAACCCTGACTGGAGCTGGTTTGCTCTGTTCTCTTCATCCCTCTCGCTTGGAGTGCTCCTCTATAAAAAGCAGAGCTGACCCTTTGCAGAAGGCAAACTCCTTCATGCATCACCTGCCAGCTCAGAAAAACATCCTTGAAGGGAGCTGTCAGTGCAGAGCTGAAAATATTCTGGAGATGGCAGAGTTACACGGGGATTTCCACGGGAGCAACCATGGTGACTTTTGAAGGTAAAAAGAGCAGTGATGGCACCAAAAAAACCACATTTTCTGTGCTCACAGCCAGTGGGAAATTGGACATTCAGATCTGAATCTCTTCCCTTGGAAAAGGGGAAAATCTGTGCCCCGTTTGACCTCTTCAGGCTCTAATCTCCCTCCTGCAAAGCAGGGAATCAACACAAAGCCAAGCCAGGGCTTCCCAGGAAGGAATTTGGCCTCAAAGGCTCATGTGGATGTTGATAAGCTGCAAAAGGAAAACAGTTTCACCAATAAGAAAAAAAACCCAAACCTCAAACGTTTTACTGAGCCCACCTAGACATGGGATTAAGTCTGTCTGCACGATGGGTTTGTATTTATTCCCCTCAAATATTGAGGTTTGTATTTATTCCCCTCGAATATTGAGGTTTGTATTTATTCCCCTCAAATATTGAGGTTTGTATTTATTCCCCTCGAATATTGAGGTTTGTATTTATTCCCCTCAAATATAGAGGTTTGTATTTATTCCCCTCGAATATTGAGGTTTGTGCTAAGACTCAACTCAAGAATAACAAAAACCCCAAACATTTCGCTTTTAACAAAGGGGGAAAAAAATAAAAACAGTAAAACAATCAGTCAAATGCTGCCTTATTACTACACAAGCAGAATTTTCTTTATTCTCTGAGCAGATTTAGCACTTCCACGGTGTTCCCTGCTTCAAAATTTCAGCCCTTCAAGGCAGAAATGCAGCATCCCATAAAGGCAGCAGACCAATTGGCAGGGATGGGATGAGAATTTAGGGCCATTCTGCAGAGCTCTCAGTGGTCCCATTGCTTTGCCTTTCAGACATCATTAATTTAGGGCCACGTGTCCATTTCTGTCCTGCACCAAGCAGGGGAAGCAGCTGGAAGCTCAGCACTGCAAGCACAAAAAATTCCTAAATTATCCACAGCTCCAGCCAGCCAGGAACTGCTGGGATTAGCTTTTACTTCTTCAGCTGCCAATTAGAGGGAAAAGCCAAAAAAAAAAAGTCTCATTCTTTGCTTGCAGGTCCATAGGGGAGACCTGGGGGAAAGGGAAATTTGGCCCTCTTGTTGCAGCAGGAAAGAGAGCAATGGGATTTATTTTCCCCTCCCACCACCCAGAAATTTGAATGTGAGAAGTGGAGCAGGGAGAGAGGAAAGCAGAGTTTTTAAAGAGAGGAAATTCAAGGAGAAATGGAGCAGCTGCTGGTGTTTGGGGTGTGGATAAATCTCGAATTTATATGATTTTAGAGGTCACCAGACATCAGCTCAGCCCCTTGGGCATTGGGCAGGATTGTTCCCCGCTGGGGGTGGGTGGAATATTTAAATTCAAATCTCTCCTGACCTCCATAACCTGAGGATTGCTCAGTTCTTCTGTGGAAAATGACATCTAAACCAAGAACTTAAAGTCCTTAAAGACAGGAAATTCAAGGAGAACTGGAGCAGCTCCTGGTGTTTGGGATGTTGGACTAAATCTCGACTTTATGTGATTTTAGAGGTCACCAGACATCAACTAGGAACCAAAATTCCACGTTGGATTTCAAGAAAACGTCCAGGAGAGTCTGGCTGTGTCCTTTCCCATCCAAAGTGGCTTCACCTCCTCTCCTGGGGATCAGCAGTGCACTCAGACACTTCTCAGGAAATGTTTCCCCAAAAAACTTATTGTTTCCTAACCCACATCAAACCACTCAAACACCTGCACAGGGAAAAATGAATATTTGTCAGCTGATCACAAGGCTGGATTTACAATCTGTCAGCTCATCATTGCTGCACAAACATAAAAGGAGTTCCTCAGAAATGGGATTTTTTTCCCTCTGTTGAAGAAGCAGATCCTAAAGCTTTGTTCCAATTTCTTTCTGCATTTTCTGCCCTATGACCAAATTTAGTGTCAAACAAATCAGAAGATAAAATTTATCTCAGTACCTGGGAGTGCTGAAGCAGACAAGTTAAAGCACATTTAGCCTGCAGAGAACTTGAACACAGAAATATTAATTTCCTCTCTGAACCATTTTTTGGTTTAAATGCCATTTTCCACAGAAGGACTGAACATTCCTCAGGTTGTGGAGGTCAGGACAGATTTGAAAAACACTTCTAACAGATAGATATATTTTCTCCAGTTCAATATTCTGTAGAAATATTCAGAATTTCTCCAGTGAACCATTGCATGCTCCTCTGAACTCATGTTTACTTCAGGCTACCCACTTAAAATGAGAAAAAAAAAGCCCAGATGAGTAATTGGATGTAAAAAAATTTAAAAAATAAAAAAACCCAAAAAGCCCTCATGCCCTGACAACAGGGCTGGGCAAAACAGACTTGGCAGCAAACAAATGTGAGAGCTTTGAGGTTTTTTTCTCGGGAAATAAACCTATTATCTGCGTCTGGCACGCTGTGAAACGACTCTATCTTTCTTTGGCAGACTTGTGGCTGAACTGCTCCTCAGTGAAACTTTTGGAGAGTCAGTTCCCCTCCAACCCTCAGCATTGGACCAGGAGAATAAACAAAGCCATTGAGACAATCCAGGCCCTGGCAGGATGGCTGACAAGGTCCTTTTTGAAATGATTGGATGATTCATTTACCTATTTTCAACCTCTGATGGCATTCCTGAGTGGTGAAAAACCCCAAATCCCATTTTCAAATTTCAACCTGAATCCAGAGATTGAGGTGTAGCCTCAGCTGCCTGGGCTTATCAAGCCAAAAAACTTCCACCAATATGTTTCTAAAATCGTTTTTTCTCCTCCTGTTAATGCTAACACTCGGATTTTGAAGTGGATTGCCTCACACACTGCTGAGGAACCTTTTCACTCTCCCATTTCCTGAGCAAATGGGCTCAGCAGTGAAGATCAAGCACACTGTATAACCTGAGCAGAGCCCTGCAGGGTTTCCAGCAATAAAAAGATTTGTAAATAATACAAAAAGGTCCCCAAACCTGCAGAAGGCTGAGCTGTGTGGAGCTATCCAAGAGGATGACACAATCCTGCTCTCCAACAATGCCACTTGCAGGATTGGACAGGTTTAGGGCTGCAGTTCCAACCCTTCATCTTCAAATTTTACCATGTTTTTTTCTTTTTAATTTTTTTATGGAAAGGCAGAGCTTTGTGCCAAGTTCTGCACCAATGAAAGCCTGGTGAGAGTCCAAATTTAAACTTCAAAAAGTTGGTTCAACTCAGAGAAGTTGGTTCAACTCTTTGCTCATTGGGGAGGGAATATAAACCCCAGGTTAGGGCAGAATTATTTTTTATAAGAAATATTTTTTAAGAATTTATTTTTTATTTACGATTTGAGAATCCAAATAATTTTCCAGATGAATGGCCACAAATGGGGACTTTTGCTTTAAGGTCAGGCAGAGAAAAGAGTCACAATATCTTCAATTTAGTCCTTTCCCCCCATCCCTGTGGTCATTGCCACCGAGGCCAAGAAAAGCACAAAATTTAAATTCCATTAGGCACAGCCAGGCAGCAATAAACAATAAATAGCAGAGAGGGAAAAGTTCACAAGGCCTCGAGGCTCCTTCTTTCCAGGGCTGTGGTGTTTAATAATAAATGGGAGATTAACACAGCTCTCCATCACCAGGGCAGACCCTGGGGGAAAATCCTGATTTTATTAGACCAATTTAACAAATTCCCAGTGTCTGCTCCATCCCAAAGCCACCCAGACAAACACAACCCCCAAATTTAGCTAATTTCCCTCTGCTTTCCAGCATTTCCACCAACAAAACCTCCATCAGGGAGATCTCTGCAGCAGCAGCAGAGAAGGAAGGGAGTGAAAATTCACCAGGATATCAAGGGCATCGTTCCTGCTGAGCAGTAAGAGAGATCCTCTGCAAAATAAAATCATGAGGAACTTCCAGTGGGAGAGCAGGAATTGCAGGGAGCAGATGGGGCTGAATTTCCCCTGTTTTTCTGGAATTAAAACACAATAAGCATTGCCCAGCCTGGCCTTGGGAGTAATATGTGGCTGATGATGCCAAACCCCAAACTTTTCAACTCTTTAAATACTTTAACACTTAAAAAATCTTTATTCCTCAAACTCCAAGACTTCTGCTTAAGTAAAAATAACCTTAAAATGTCTTTATTCCTAAATGCCAAGACATATGCCTAGACAAAAAAAAACCCAAAAAACAAAAAACAAAAAAAAACCCCAAAAACAAACTTAAAAAGTCTTTATTCCCAAACTCCAAGATATGTGCTTAGGCCAAAAAAGGCCCTTAAAAACTCATTATTCCTCAAATTCCAACACATGTGCTTAGGCAAGAAAAACCTTAAAAACTCTTTATTCCTCAAATTCCTAGACATGTGCTATGGCAAAAAACATTAAAAACTCTTTATTCCCAAATTCCTAGACATAAGCTTAAGTAAAAATACTTAAAACTCTTTATTCCTCAACCTCCAAAGTATGTGTTTAGGCAAAAAAACACCTTAAAAAGTCTTTATTCCCAAACTCCAAGATATGTGCTTAGGCAAAAAAACCTATCAGCTACCTGGATCTTGAGCATGGCCATTCTAAAATAAAAATAAAAAAGTGGGCTCTGCTTAAAAACCCAAAAATCATGATTTCTTCTCCATCATTTCCTTCCATTTACGGGGAGAAATTTAACAAAATTTAATATTTCATTAGGAAAGGGCAATTCCCTGTTTCACAGCAGGTTCAGGATGCTGCTGCATCCCACTGGTGCTTCTCAGCAGCATCAGTGGAGAGGAAATAAGCTGAAATTCAGGATAACATGTTCCCTTCTGACCCTCATTTCCTTAGGGGTTGGCTTTTCCTGAGCTGCCCTGGCAGAAAATGTGATACCTGTTATCAAAACATCCCTGTGAGACAGAAAAAAAAAAAACCAACCAATCATTATTTAATTAAACTTATTAACTGAAAAAACATAATGAGAGAGGCAAGCCAGCCTTAGTTATGGAAAGCTAAAAAAGTCCAATTATTCCTTAATACATACCAAGGAGAAATAATCCAATGCAGAAAAAAAATTTGCTTCTTCTGGAGGTAAAGATTAGATAATTTTCAGCAGCAGCCAGAGAAAACTTGATATGAAATCTGAGGATTCAACTAATCCAATGTGAGAGACAAATCCTTACATGGAAGAACTGATCGAGGGGAAACACTTGCCTGTCTCAGTAAAAAACCTGGAGAACCAAAAAAAAAAATCCTTCATTTGCCCCTGGGTGATGTGCAGGATTTGAATTTTAAGCTCCCTAAACAGAAGACAGTTACATGCAAATCCTTTCTTCCATTCTCCAGATCCAAACCATCTGAACACCTCTTGGGTTATTTATTTATTTATTCATTGTTCACCAGATCGAAAAGTATTAAATATTCCACAGTCTCCTGGGCTGGCAGCATTTCAGGCTGTTGAGCAGCAAAGTAAAATATTCACAGCAACCACTCTGGGAAGATCTATCAGCAAACAGCCTCGGGGAGGAGAAAAAGAAGTGGTGGCATTTGCCAATATTCCCCTTTCAGCGTGACAAATTCCCTCATCAAAATAAAACAAAAAAAAAAAAAAACCCACACAGATGCCTTGCCAACAACTTTTTATTCACCCCCTGCTTTCTGTTGTATTTTTTATATATATGTATTTTATATATCACCTCCACAATGTGATTTTCTGCACACCCAGGTCACACTGCTCTTTCCCCAAGGCCATTTTTTGGGGTGAAAAGCTCCAGAGAACACAAACTGGGCTGCCTGTGGAGACAGAAGGCAAAGACAGAGTCACTCAGAGATTTCTCGCCGTGATTCACTTTTTTCCCCATCCTCCCTGCAGGATTTGGGAGATGCAGAGCAGCTTTTTTTTGGCTGACAAGAGGTTGAGTGGCGAGAAGCAGAAAGACGTGTCTCCTAAAATCAAAAAGGAGAGGAGTTCTGCCAGTCTGCAGAGAGCAGGAGGGAAATTAGGAGGAAGTTTGGAGCCCTGAGGGCCAGAACTGGTGGCAGGCAAGGCCAGCAGCACTTCCCAGCTTCTGACTCCTAAAGCTTGTGGCAGCAGCAGGTCTGCCAGACTGGAACAATCACAATTATTTCCAGCACTGCAGCGAATCATGGACCTTCCCAGGGAGAATTCATGCCAGAGCGTTTTTTTTCATAGCTACAGGGGATGCTTCAAATAGAGCAGGATGAATTCTTTTTGCTGGTATTACCCAGCCTTGTGCTCCTGCTGCTGCCTTGCCCTGCTAGGCTTTGTTACATAAGCACAGCCAGAGCTTTGCCAGAGGCTGAATTTCCCTTTTTTCACATCAGGCAGATGCACTCCCCAGCCTGAGCAGGGGGGAAAAGCAGCTCCATCACATCTGGGTAATGAGAATCTGCATTACCTTGACAATTTTGTGTCACAAGCCCTTCCAGCCTCCTTCAGCAAATCCGTGGTGATTTATCCAGCCTGGAGAGAGGATGAGTTTTGCTGCAGAAACCTCAACATCACTCTGTGAAAAACTGGGGGGAAGAGAGAAGGTTGGAGCCAAAAATGGGGGAACAGTGAGCTTTGCATCCCAAAATCTTAATATTAAAGCTGTGACTGAGCCAGAGGTTCCCATCAAGACAGGGAGTTTGTGTTATTTCCCAGATTATCCCAGAATTATTCCCAGATTATACACAGAATTGCCCACCCTGAGCTGCCAGGTGACTTCAGTGCCTAAAGATCAAGATGCTTCCACCAAGAATTTTGGGGTTGCATTTGGGTGATGAGATCAGGATAAAGCCAGGTTCAACCTCACTTCACCTGCTCCAAAATCCCTCTTTTTTTTTTTCAGATCTCCTAGGGATGTTTTCAGGTCCTATGGATGGATCCTCACCCACACCTCCCTCCACATCCAAAGGCTGCTCACCCTTCCAGAGATCCTTAAGGAAAACTGAAAAGCTCCAAGAGGAAGCACAATTTCACTCTCAAAGGAGCAGAAACTTTCCCTTTTCAGACAGAAAAAAGATCACTGTTCTTTTGAAAAAGAGGAAAAAGAGGAACTTTTTTTTTTCTATTTTTTTTCCCCATGAATCCTGTGTGTCGTGAAGGCTGGAGAAGCTGCTCAGATGTCAACCACAAACTGCAGGGAGCAGGATGTGGTGAAGCCTCTTTGCAGCACTGCTGGGCTTATTTTAAGCTCTCTGTAATTGATTTAATTTGCATGCAGTGGCCTCGGCAGGGCAGGAACTCTATTCTGCTGGGTGTTTACACATCACCTCACTAAACAGACAGATTGTCCATGCTTGAAGCTTCTAAATGTTAAATTATAATAGTTCAACAGTGAGGGATGTAAATCTGTTTTTATCTCTGGCCTAAGGGGGTTAATCCAGCTCCTCAGGGGAGTTACAAGTGAGTTCCAAGGTGTTCTGAGTCAATCAGACACCATTTCAGACCACTGGCCCTCAGAAGGCCTTTTTTGGAGGTCAGATGGGGAATTGTGGTGCCACCAGACAGGTTGGGTTTGGCTGTCAGGGGTGGGGAAAGACTTTTTCTGCCTCCCACCCTCCTGAACCTCACACCCTTGGGATGGTGAGGGAGGCAGATCTGTGGCTCAGCAGGATTTTACAGAAATCTGTCAGTGTTTCCTTACCAGGGCTTTTCTTTATCATCATTCCCCAACACCATCAGTGCTCTCTTTCCACCACATTCCTGCTTTTGGACGTTCCTGCTCCAAGTTTCTAACTGTTCCCATCGAATAGCAGACTCCACACTGCTGCCACGCCCTCTCACGGCTCATTCTGGAGCCTAGAGCACAAACCCACCTGAATCCTCCCTGTGCTCAGCAGTTCACAGCACATATTCTGCTTTCCTTCTCCTTCTGAAATTCCTTTCCAGTGGAAAAATCTCCTTTCCCCACCAGCAGCACCAACACACCCAGACCAGCTTTTCACCACCACCTTCCAGCTCAGATTGGTTTTTCTCTAATGCCAACACCACCCTGACACCATGGATTTTTGCCCAAAAACAGAGAATTGCCTGAAATCTCATTAAAAGCACAAATCCTGGCTCCTCATTTCACCCTGGCAGGTTTTGTTGCATCCAGACACCCACAGCATCCCTGGGAGATTTTTTAAACAGCACCAGTGCAGCTCACAAACACTGCAGGACTGAGACCAAGCAGGCAAGGTTTCCTTCTGATGAAATAATCAAGCTGACAAGGAAATATCTTTGAAATGAAGGCAAAAATAGCTCCATTCAGCAGTGCCATCAACACCAACCACCAGGACCTCACTCCTTCCCACCAACGCAGACCCAAAGTCAGGAAGAAGAAATCCATCAGAAATAATCTCTCCTCAGACTTTCTGGGGTTCATTAAAAAATCTCCATTGTTAACCCAGGCTAGCCTCGCTCAACTTCCATTTCCAGATAAAAATCATGACCTAGAAATAAAATTTTTTGCTGTGGGAAGCAGCAACGCTGGTAATTGGAGTGCAGGGCAAGGAAAGATAAAAGCACTGGGGAAAGGCATGAAGTGTCTCAGGAGGCCTGGGGAGAAACACATTTAAGCTTTAATGTGGTGTGACATGTGCAGAGTTAATAAACTGTCGTTAGATGGTGATCCAGCCTCCTGCATCCTCTTCCCCAAATTCCAGGGATGAACACCAGGCTCTGGTCAGAAGCACTGCAGTTTTTTAAGCTTTTAAAGAGCTCTTTAAATTCCTTTTATCTCTGCTCGTCCTGTGCAGCAAGTCCTGGATCTTGTGGGTCAGTTCTGGCAAAGAAATCAGCTTCACCTGCTGCCCTTTCCTGCTTGTCCCACTCACCCTTGCCTGGCTGCTCTTCCCGGAATTTTTGCTTCCCAGGATGTGTTCGGCAGAGCTGGAAAAGGAAAGGCTCGGCAGGGGCTCCACCTGCTGGGACACAGGGCAGCCTCGGGCTGGGGATTGCCCAAAGCAGGGATGGGAGCTGAGCAAGGAGCTCAGGAGCCTCTGGAATTCACAGCATCCATGCAGACATTCCTTATCCCACCGAGCTGCAGATCCACGGGGCAAACACCTGGGTGAGACAAAAACTGAATACTTTAAAAACTGGATGTCCTCTCCTTATTTAGGTTCTAAGATCTCATAAACCTCATTTTTCCTCTGTGATTTGTGCTTCCCAGAACATCCATGGGTGGGAACCTCTGGAATTCACAGCATCTATGCAGAATTCTAGTGTATTCCATGCAGCATTCCTTGTGCCCATACATGATGCTGCAGATGCAAGGCGCAGACACCTGGATGAGAGAAAAACTGGATGTCCTCTCAGGATGTCCTATTCAGGCTCTGATCCCTCCTAAATCTCATTTTTCCTCTGTGATTTGTGCTTCCCAGAACAACCCTGAGAACCTCTGGAATTCACAGCATCCATGCAGACATTCCTTATCCCACCGAGCTGCAGATCCATGGGGCAGAAACCTGGATGAGACAAAAACTGAATCCTCAAAAACTGGATGTCCTCTGCTTATTCAGCCTTTCTAAATCTCATTGTTCCTCTGTGATTTGTGCTTCCCAGAGCATCCCTGAGTGAGAGCCTCTGGAATTCACAGCATCCATGCAGAATTCTTGTGTATTCCATGCAGTATTCCCTGTGTCCAAATGCTGCAGATCCAAGGCACAGACACCTGAGACAAAACCTGGATGTCCTCTCCCTATTTAGGTTCTGATCCCTCCTAAATCTCATTGTTTCTCTGTGATTTGTGCTTCCCAGAACAACCCTGAGAACCTCTGGGATTCACAGCACCCATGCAGACATTCCTTGTGCCCAAATGCTGAAGATCCATGGGGCAAACACCTGGATAAGACAAAAACTGAATCATCAAAAACTGGATGTCCTCTCCTTATTTAGGTTCTGAGACTCCTAAATCTCATTTTTCCTGTGTGATTTGTGCTTCCCTGAGTGGGGCTGAGGACAAACCCTGCTGGGAAAGCTCCCCCTGCCCTCCAGCCTGGAGCAAACCCTTCCAGACAGCAAATCCCTCTGGATTTGACCTTCACACCCCTCAGTGTTGTGTTTCCAGCACCAAGAACGTTTTCCAGCCGGATTTTCCTCGTCAGGCAGGGTTTATCCCACTTTTCAGGATAATCACAGCCAACAGGCCAAACTGCTGCAGGAATGTGGATGTGAAATGGGAGCAGAAGGAGGTTGTGCTCCTCAGGCATCCCACAGGCTTCCTTCACATGCAGTTGTTCCCTCTGACTGGAAAATCCCAATTTCAATGGCAGCAGGGAATAAAAGGAAGGCGTTTCTATTTATTCCTCACACCTTTTTGTGTTTAAGGGGATTTTTGGTGAGGTTCTGACAGTGTTTGGGTGAAAATTCAAGGTTTTAGGAGGTGGTTTTCCTTCCAGAAGCAGGCTGTGCTGCAGTGAAATGGAAAAAAAACCTCACACGAAATTCTAAAAAAACAAAACCAAAAACCCCAAAACACCACACACCCCAAAAAACCCAAAACAACAACAAAAAACCACCAAAATACAAAGCAAAAAAAAACAACTCACAAAAAAAAAAATACCAAAAAAGGACTTAAAAAAACCTGAAAAAGTAAGCAAGCAAACAAACAAAAAAAACCAAACCAACAACAACAACAAAAAAAACCCACAAAAAAGCCCCCAAAAAAATCATAATATTGAAAATATTAAAAATGGTTGCACCCAGAATTTTTTCAGGCCAAAAACTCCTTTTACAAGAAGAGCATCAATAGCACAAACAACATTTCCAGGTTGCCACTGACGTTTTGTTCCTTGCAAAAAAAGGAAAAAATAGAAATATCTCACAAACATCCAGTGCACATGAGGTTCATCCCTAGCGAGGCATGGATGGGATCCTACCAAACCTAAAATAAGGAATAGATTTTTCTAAAAATCAAAAAAAATTTTAAAAAACAAATAGAAATTCAGAAAATGAGGTGTTGCTTCTCCCAGCACTGTATTGAGGTTTATCAGTGCTGAGAGGCTTGGAGGAGTTATCAGTCAGATACATTCATCAGAATGAGGAAAGATCTATTCATTCTTGCCACAAATTGATTTTTTTTTTTCCTGAAGGACAGCACAGAAAAAATCGAATCATTTCATTTTTCAAAGGCATCTCATCAATCCTGGGGAGTGCCAGTGTTCCAGGGCAGCCCCAGATGGTGGAAATATCAAGTAGCTACTTCTCCATGCCTCGTTTTATATCTATTTCAGTTGGATGTGGGATTTAAGTACATTGATTAATGGAGTAAAAAAGCCCTTTGAAATCTTCAGCAAAGACCCAGTGCTCAGGAAGTCGCTGTTATTAAAATTTCCAACTAATAAGCTACAGTTGGCTTTGTGTTCCTTTGATATGGAGTTGATGGAGCTGCTTTTGAAAAGGGCAAATTAAAATTTACCAAATGGATTTTCTCTTACTGCAGCAATTGGAAGTTGGAAAGAAGGAGCTGAGAGTAAAAAACAATTGTTAAGGAGGAAATTGCTGCGAGGTAAGGCTGTAAAAAATGGGAATTAAAGCGCTGGGAGCATCCCTGGATTTCAGCCTCCTCCTCCTGCCCGAGCCCACGAGGTGGCATCGTTACTAAAAGAATAAAAGCTCAGGAGTTAATTATTTCACAATCCATTAACCAACAGCCAAACTCAACCCCCGAGCTCCGGCTGAAGTTGGGAGATTCCTTTTCCTGCAACAAAACAGCTTCCAAATGCCACTTTGTCCCTTCAGCCAAAGAAATCCAAAGTCAGATTGCCTGTTCTTCCTTTGCAGAGCACCTCCTGCCAGCAGGGAAAAATCAAATTGCATCCAGGCACCTCCTCGGAGGGACAGGAGCCTCAGCGCAGTATCCATAATAGATATATTTGGGTTTAACAGCAGCTGCTGCCTGAGCTCCAGCTTTAATAAACCTGGGCCTGCCATGCCCCAGAGCTCTCATCCTGTTGTGCATCTCCTCTCCAGCCCTAATTTTCATAACAATAACATCAACAGAACTGCTCGCATCACTTCCATTGCTTTTGACATCCGCCTCAATATTTAATGACTGGAATAGGCCACTGCCTTCCATCTTCCTGTCCCTTGTTCCAAGCTGGAGATTTTTGCCTGTTTTGCCTCCAAATGATAAATATGCTCCCATTTTCTGTGGCCAATTGCTGAGAGATGTTGCATTTCCATTCGGCAAAATAATAACGTTTTTCTTCCCCTCTCAGCAGCAGTTTAATGTCAATACCCACAAAGCATCTACAGCAGGTATCTAATGGAGATAAAACTGTCCCCACTACAGATGGAGAGGTAAGGAGTAAATTTAAAAGCTGAAGTACAGCTTTATAACGATATATTAATCATTAAGCGCGGCTAATTAACATACGGTTGGGGTGGAACATTCAGAGGCAGACACATCCTATCAAAGTCCAACCGTGCTGATTCCACCTTTGAATCAACCTCATCTCCAAAACCTCCAGCTGAGATCAAAGTTGATTAAAACCATTCCTGATCTCCACCTCATTTGTGAATTTATTCATCAACACCACCCTGACAGGAAAAGAGAATTTCTCCCTAATTAACGACTGAGCAGTTGTAACAATAAATGTTATTTTCTTTCCGCTATTCCCAGCCAGGCTGAACAATCCCAGGTTTTCCAGCGGAGCAGGGAGGCTGCAGGAACGCTGAGGCTGTGCCGTTTCAGATCACCCTGCCCTTCCCCAGCCCCGTGCTAATCGATGTGACAGGGGAGAATCTCAAACAAGGTGACATTTTCTACCTCACTGTGCAAAACACCGACTAGCAGTGGGTTGCATTCCCAAACTACCGCGAGCACCTTTCCAGCTGAGGGGAAAACATCCACAGCAATCCCACGTGCCTCAGGCAGGTTCTGCACACGGATGGATGGCAAAGCCCTTGGAAAGATGCTGGGTGAGCTTTCCTGCAGGAGGAACGACAGAAAACAAACCCAAAATCCGCTCAGATTTTCCCCATCTGGTTAAATTTCTCTTTTTTAAGCACTAAAGGCTTCCCTCATCTCGTGTTCTTCCCTGGATTGCCAGGCAGGCTGTGAACAGCTCCTCGTTTCCTTCCCCATCCTTTCCCAGGTTGGGATTAACTTTTCCCTGAGCTCCTGTGGAACAGTCCCCAGCCAGGCCAAGGAGCTGCTCCAAGAGAGGATTATCCCTTCTCCCAGGAATTACCTGTCCTTTCACATCAGGCAGATGAGAGAAGCAACAGGGAGTGAATGCCAAGGCACAGCTGGATAAAGCAGCTTGGAGTTCTGTTCTCAGGTTGGGGAAAATGAAATGGGAGAAGATCTTTCCCTCTGGCCAAAATTGGAGGATTAACTCGTAAAATCTGGGAATTCTAATTAAAATCTGGGAATTCTAATGAACACAGGGAGCAGAACCTAACAGTGTTCTCAGCATGGAATTGATGCTGCATCGATGGGTGGCTTTCACTGCAGTTCTCAAATTAATGATCAGGAGAAGTTCTGGGAGATAAAAGCAAATTTTTCTCTTTTTCCTTTTGCCAGTACAACAATTTTCTCAAATTCTTTATCTGCTCAAGAGAAGTTCTGGAAGATAAAAGCAATTTTCTCTTTTTCCTTTCGTCAGAACAAGGCAGCTCCTTCAGGAATGAAAGCAGAGGGTTTGGTTCCTGACTGTTCTCACACTGCTCCTCCTGCAGCTTATCAAAATTAACATCCAGAAGCCAAGCTTGCAGCAGAGTTTGCCCAGTTAGAGACACTAATCCTGGCAGAGCACAACCTGTCAATTATTCATGAAGCAGCATTTGCCTTTCCTTCCCGTGGTCAGACACCCAAAAAGCCACGGGATGTGGCAGATGATCTGTAACAACCTGCAGATCTGCCTGGAACACTTTTCCCCTTTAAACAAGCTTTTAGTTGTGTTCAGCAGAGTGTGGAGCTTTATTCAAAAAGTCCAAAGGACCCAAGGAACATCGAGAAACCCAATTTTTGAGGGGCAAATCCAGCCTTGTTCGCATTGGCACCCCAATTTTGATCAGCACATGAGACATTTGAGATAATTCCCTCTCTGTTACATAACTCCCACCCCTTGCTGCCCCTCAGATATCCAATCTCTCCGCTGCAGCCAGGTCCTGTCAGATTCACTGCCAAATTACTGCCAGCCATGGGTGAATGGAGGGCTGCAGAGCTGTCAGGGCAGAGCTCACAGTCAATGTCCACTCTCAGGGCATCAGTCAAGAGAAAAAAACCAAATCCCTGACCTTGGCAGAGCAGGGCTGAGTCTCTGCCTCACAGCTCTCTTTGGTTCCCAAAAATGAGGGATATTTGCTGCTCCATCCCTCCATTCTCCCTCTCAGCACTTCAGCACGAGCAAGGCTTTCGCTTGGGGGTGACTGGAGAAAAGACAGGGCAGGGAAAGAGTGTGACCTGCATAAAAGAGAAGATTTTATTACATTTATTATCACACAGAAGAGAAGATTTTATTAGATTTGTTATCACCTGGACAGGTGGGAGCTGTCTCAGCAGAAGGACAAAGCCAGGTCCCACCACAGACCACATTTCCTATGTAGTCTAATTATTTTGTCTAATTATTTCGTCTAATTATTTCCAAACCTTAGAAGTTTTTTTGCAACTTTTCTCTGCCCCAGCTGTGGGTAGAATCCAAAATAAACTCTGACTCTCCTCCCCTTCTGAAACTCAGAGGATCCATAACTTCAATTATTCTGGGACAGGATCAAAATCCACCTCCAAACTGAGGGTGGTGAGGCAGGAAAAGCTCATCAAAGGCTGGAAAAGATTTCCAGGATCATCAAGTTCATTTTTGACCAAACATCCTCTGGTCACCTTTTTTTTTGAAAAGTCAAGACCATTTCAATTTAAACTCCAGGTTAATATCAGGCAAACCTCTGTCAGTAAAACCTCTCCAGGTGTCTACAGCAATATCAACAATTTTTTCCCCAGAAAAGGAACTTGTTGGTGAATTTTCTCCCTGTTTTCCCTCGCTCTGTAAGGAATGGGATCCAGCAGTGGAGAAGAGCTCCATCTGCACACTTCACAGTGCCAGAATTCTGCTTCCCCCGGGTGAGACCACCCAGCAGCCCTGCTCACAGACAGCAGGGCACGAGTTCCTACCATTTATCTCCCCGAGAGCTTTTTTGCTTTATCATCTCCCAGACATGTTATTTTGTCTCCAGCTCCGAAGAGACACACAATGTTCTCGGGAAAGATATTTACATTTTGAAAGCATTTCCATTAACTGGCTTTTCCCTTTTTTTTTCCTTTTTTTTTTTTCCCTTTCCTTTTTGAAGGTCACTCATAAATAATTCAGGGCTACATACTGAAAGAACATGCAAAGCTCAACTTTGTACATAAGCTGGGGCTAAAGGAGCGATTTCCATGGGTAGAGAATCCCAGATGATGCTCCACACGGTGTGTATAGATGTTTAAGCACAGGAATAATGCAGCTCTGAGGACAAAAACACACTCTGAGGTGCTTTAGGGGACTCAGTTGAGCTCAGGAATGTTTGATCCTGGAATACAGGCAGAGGGGGAGAGCTACATGAGCTAAAAGCAGAGTTGTGAGCACACAGTGAGGCACTTTAAAGCCCAGGACTGTTTATGCTCTGTGCAATTCCACAGGAGCCCTGGCGTGGGGTGACATATAAAAAATTGTTTTGATCTGGTCTATTCATGATAAATATATGGCTGAAATTTTATTTTACTCTGTCGAGTAGAAATAGTTGATTTTTTTTTCAATCTCTTAAGGCGCTGTACACAAATTAGCTGTAAACTCTGCTGGTTATTAAACAAAGCTTGAGTGACCAATACACAGCAGCTCTCCTACCTGTGGAGGCAGAAAAATCCCAGTTTCCATTGTGGGCTCATACATCCCTTAAATCAAAGGTTCAATGTTTGATTTTACTCCTCCAAGGCAGCCCTGGTGGGAGCTGGAGAGGGAAGAGCACTCCCTGCCAGGTGGGAATTCTGAGATCTGCCATGAGTCTGACCTGGTTTGAGCAGCAGCTAGTGGAGATTCCCCGCGGATTTCCCCATTCACAGCCCAAAATCTGCAACCACAGCAGCGTGAGTAACTCTCCCCCTGCAACTAGTTAAAGCAGATTATCCTCGTCACATGCCTCGAGTCCTAAAGGACTCCATCTCATCCCAGTCGTCGTTTGCAGGGTTGATTAATTCCCTGAAATTTATTGCCGTGACAAAAGACACGAGCCTTGCCCGGGACAGATCTGTCGGGTATCTGTTGGGAGCAGGAAATGAGTCACCTAAATTTGGGATCCGCTTTCCCGCAGCATCTGTTCCTCATCCGAGGGCAGAGCATGATAGCGAGCATCAGTTTACACACAAAACACACCAGTTGGAGTTCAAAAAACACGGGGAGGTGCAGCTGGTAACCCCGAGGGGTGAGCCAAAGGGCCTGGCTGGTGAGCAGCTTGCTCCGTGTGCACCTCAGCCAGAGGAGGAGGAAAATCCTATTCCCATTCCATGTTTCTGGCAAAGGCTCCTTGTTTGGGGTGAGCCTCTCCAGCTGACTGCAGAGTACAAACCACATTTCTCCCCCTCAAGCTGAGTGATTTCCATCCCTACCTTTGACCTCTCTGTCCTTTCCCCTCCCCTCCCCTCCACCTTTTAGAAATATTTTGTATTTTAAGTTGGTCGCAAAAAAAAAAATCTCGAGTTTGGACCTTTTCCAGGTTGGAGCCTTCACATCCCTGTCAGCAGAAGCCTCTGAGTTAAGAGAAAGAAATTTGCAAAAATCTGACACCTGCCACTTTCCATTGAGCTTTGGGTGGAAAATGTCCCTGGCCTCTTCCATTTTTAATGTCAGAGCCAGCCTGGCGGAAAAGATTACCTCCAGGTAAAGTCATTCAGAACAGGAGGCTGCCTGCCAGAGCCCTCCTCTCCCTGCCCCACCACCACAGCTCTGCTTTTCCAGGGATAACCCCACACGGGGGAGCAGCACAAAGCCCCACAGCCAGGATTTCGGGGAATTTGGGAGCCCAGGACTCGATCCTGGTGGGATTCTCCTGGGCAGGAGTGGGGCAGGTTGTGCTTTCTGCAATTCCTTCACTACAATAACAACCAGCTCACTTTCAGGAGCTGGAGAACAGAACAGGATTTGTGTGGATTTGGGAGTGCAGGACTCGATCCTGGATGGGATTGTCCTGGGCAGGAGTGGGGTATTCTTACACTGAGGATGACATGTGCAGTAAGAATGATTCTAAGTAAGAATTCCAGCTCGTTTCAGGAGCTGGAGGAGAACAGAATGGGATTTCTGGGAATTTGGGAGCCCGGGATCTGATCCTGGTGGGATTTCCTGGGCAGGAATAGGGCAAGCTGTGCCTTCTTCAATTGCTTCACAAGAACAACAAGAACCAGCTCATTTTCAGGAGCTGGAGGAGAACAGAACAGGATTTCTGTGGATTTGGGAGTCCAGAACCTGATCCTGGTGGGATTCTCCTGGGCAGGAATGGGGTATTCTTATAGTAAGGATGGCTCTTGCAGTAAGAATGACTGTAAATTAGAATTCCAGCTCATTTCAGGAGCTGGAGGAGAACAGAACAGGATTTCTGGGAATTTGGGAGTCCAGAATCTGATCCTGGTGGGATTCTCCTCAGCATGAATGGGGCAGGCTGTGCTTTCTGCAATACCTTCACAAAAACAGCAACATCAACAACAACCAGCTCATTTCTGGAGGAGAACAGAGCAGGATTTCTGTGGATTTGGGAGCCCAGGACCCAATCCTGGTGGGATTCTCCTGGGCAGGAATGGGGCTGGCTGTGCCTTCTGCAATTCTTTCACAAGGACAACAAGAACCAGCTCATTTTGGGAACTGGAGGAGAGCAGAACAGGATTTCTGCCCCTCAGGGTGTATTTGTGAGCCCAATCCTGGTGGGATTCTCCTGTTCCCTCTGCAATTCCTTCACAATTCCAGCTCATTTCAGGAGTTGGAAGAGAACAGAACAGAACAGAACAGGATTCCTGCAGATTTGTGAGTCCAGGACTCAATCCTGGTGGGATTCTCCTGTCCCCTTGGCAATTCCTGCACAACAACCAGCTCAAGAGGTGCCAGTGTGGGAACCTCCAGCTTCACAGATATTTAACAGCCCTCAAATGCCCTTTTTAGTCTTCAAGTGGAGAATCTCAGCTGGCAAAATCTGGTTTGTCCCCAGACCTATAGGCTCACTGGAGAGCCTGCATTCCTTGTGTCCTTCCAGGACCTGTCCAGCCTGGATGGATTGGGATCCTCACATCCCTCCAGGACCTGTCCAAGCCTGAATTCCCCATCTCAGGCATGGAAGTGCCCATGGAGAGGTCTCAGGGCACAGCTGCTCATCCTCCTCTCAGCTTAATGGATTCCTTCAGCGCAACACAAAGTTCCTTTTTTTATCAGAATTGGCTCCAAGTGCCATTTGGAGCTGAATGTTGTAACTTGAATGCTCCAAAATGGAAGGAAATAAAAGCAAAAGAGATGTCATTCTTGCCTCACTAATGCCATGAGATACTGATGCTCTTTATTTATTGATGGAGTGCTCTCACTCCGGTCTAGCAATCTCAACATCCTCATGAATATTTCCATGCGCAGGGGAAGGAGATCCTTCTGCTTCTCTCCTTTCTGCTGGGACCATGAAAATTGGTTTCCTTTGAGATGCTGGGCTGCTGTCATTTGGCCACCAAGGAGCAGCAGCAAACTCATCTTGTCTGGCTGCTCTGACTAATCTCCTCGTAATCCACGGGAATTCAGGTTCAAGCAGCCAGGAAGAGCTTGGAGAAATATTCTTCATTTAATATCATGATTAATTCACAGCATGGGTAGGGCTTTTCCAAGTTCTTGAACCTGTGCCACCTCCCAGGAATGGTCACGGGAGGTGAAAAGGAACTCTTGAGGGTTATTTATCAGACCCATATGAAGGAGCAAAAAGAGGGAATAGATTCCTTCAGAACATGAATGGCACTGGATGGATCAGTCCAACACACTGATCCTACAGGAAAATTCCAGCAGGAGCCTGGCTGCAGTTCAGAGAATAAAAAGAAGTTAAATTTTTTGAAGGCCTTCAGGTACATTTAGGGCAGACAAAGTCCACCCAGGGGCTATACCCAAAATGGACAGCAGGTCATGAGTTTTTCATATTTTATAAGTTTTGTCCATTTGCATATTGAGATTTAATCCTCCAATTACAGCTTCAGGTAATGAAGTCAATTACTCCAAGTTTGCTCCCCAGTTCACTGCTGTTTACACATCTTGGGCTCTGAGACAGCGAGGTGTCCTTGAGGTTTGAGCTCAGAGAGGAATTTTGTCTAAAAATGAGAGAACAGCAGCTTAGCACCTGTATGGAGCATGGAGTCTAGAGTTATACACTAAATAATTACAGGATCTCAGATACACAAAAATACAGCAGCTAAAATCCTAAGGCATCACCATTAGCTTGAGCTCCTCCAAGGGACAGGGCAGGATTTCATCCAGCCCTGAAACACTGCAGAGCTGTAAGGGAAACTCCAGGAGTCATCCCAGCCTCCCATTTCCCTCACTCAAGATCTCTCTCTTCCCCAGTGCCCTCTGGGTTTAAAAGGCTTTGATTGGAGCCCCTGGGGCTGTCAGGAGAGCTTTGCCCAGCGAGCAGGAAGCTTCCCAAGTGTCTCTGAGCCACCCAGAGTCATTGTCACCACCCTGGTGACCAGCCTGCCATCCTAACAGGAGCTGAAGGAGCAGGTCTGGGAACCTTCACTCCTCCAGCTTCACATTAAATTAGTAATATACATTAAATGATTGCCTTAGATGGCATGATTTAAACATCGCCTCGCAGGACATTTGCCTGGAGCAAGCTGCAGCAGAGGAGCTTTGGGATGATGTAGCTCAGCTATGCATGAGTGTTCAACAACATCTCTGCTCAGGGAAGTGTGGCCAGAGCCCTGCAGGAGCTCCAGGGAGTTCTGGAGCATATGGACACCTAAATTCATTAAAAACCACATGAAAATCAGGATTTTATAATGGTTTTGGACGGCCTGGAGGATTCCCATTTGTGGATATCTTCCTTAAAAATCACAACTCGGAGTTTCACTGGGTCAGGCACCCCAGAAATCTCAGGGATTTCATGAAATATTAGAAGAAATGCCTCAAGTTACCAACACAGAGTTGTCTTCCTTTATTTATTGGTGCAACAGGACACCCAAGCATGGTTTGCAGTAATTAAATAGAGCAGTGGCATTGGTGCTGAGCTGCACAATTAAACACAGGGAGAGCAGAGAGGAGAGAGAAAGGATGTGGAGATCACACAGTGACCAATCCTGCAGGGAAATCACCTCCTGGCTCCTCCTCTGCCCTTCCCTAAGGCTGAATCAACGAGAAATACCAGAGAAACAACTGAATCCATGAAAAAATACAGGAAAACCAGCGTGGGGCTCAGAACATTGATAACAACATTCATAAAACATTCCCTCCATTTCATTTCATTTCATTCCATTTCATTTCATTTCATTTCATTTTTTTAAAGGTGCTTCTTTTCAAGGTCAGCACCTCTAGATAATATGTTCGACTATTAAGAGTAAAATAATTTATCAACCAAACATTTCCCATTTTCTTAAGCAAAGCAAAGGATTTCTTTTTCCATGGGCAGCTGGCAGAATTGTGTCCCACAGGCTGCATCCTGTGCTGGAAGTGGCCAGGAATGTAAACTCCAGCCTGGTGTTTGCCAGAGGAGAGTTTAGAAGGGAGAAGTTGGACAGAAATTACCTGGAATTAATTCAGAAGCACATTATGGCTTGGAATTTTGGAGCATTATTATAGCTTTGGTTCACAAGAAACTTTAAATTTGCATTAAAAATATCAAACCGTTTGTTTAATCCTGAACAGAAAACCCAAAATTCACATTTTTCCTTCAGCACTTTCATCACATTTACAGACATTACATTTTTTCTGCCATCACTTTGCCACTTCTCCCCCAACCCTCCCTATTTAATTCCCTGTACTCCACACCTGCATTCACATTTTTTCTTACAGTTGCAGCCTGAAAACTGGAGATAAAGACAAATTATTATTTGTTTATGATGCTTTGGTGCATTTTTCATACCAGCAGGTGATGTTTTATTCTCTGAAGTGTTCTGCTGGAGCTCGGCTTGTAGACAAAGGTCTTGTATTGAAAAAATATTTAAAGATTTTATGGTGATGAGAATTCAGCCTTGTAGGTTTTAACCAGGTTTGCTTTCTAGTATTAATCCACTGTGAGCAGTTTATGCTCAGATTTTTGGTTTTGAAGCATCAGCATGAAGCCAGGAGATTGAAAATTCTCTTTCTCTGTGTGAGGAAATATTTACTTTTACTCTATTGAGAGGAGTTACAGCCTCACATAGGAAAATAAGACTATAAAAAATAATAATAGGGGTGTTTTCCCCTAAACCAAACAAAAATAAACGTTGGAGCTGTGTGGACTGAGGCTCTGAGCTGGAGCTTTAAAGGACTTTTTAGTTGGTTTTTTTTGTCTCAAATGCATTTACTGAGTGCTGAGCCTCACTGAAGGCAGATTTTCTGATACTAAATGACTAATAATGCTTTTATAATCAATTATTGAAGCCTGGCTGGGAGAGGAGAGCTCCTTAAACAACAACTGCATTACAAGGCAATGTCTGAGTCCAAATAAAGTGTAAAGCAGCCTTTCCTCCAGTGGCTGATTGTGAAAAGAAATCTGTGTGAAGGGTTTGATTTTGTTGTCTGTTCTGAGGTTTATTTGTGTCATTTGGGGGTTTTTTGGTGTGTTTTTGGTGGTTTTTTCAGTTGCAAACCCAAAAAGAGAACAGAAGGGGGTTTTGTTCAAGAGACACAAACTCAAAGTGATGAATGAATTTTGTTCTTTCACTGAATTTATCAATAAGCTGCTAAAATAATTTAAACTGTGGGAGATAAGTTGATACAGGAAGCCTTGGAGAAGAGAAAATAATGAGAAATAAACCAAGCTAAAGGGTGTTGGGCAAGCTCCTGGGATGTGAGATTTTTTAAGATTGAAGGGAATGCATTTTCTGAAGGGTTTGATCATCCAGATGTCAAGGAGCTAAAACTGAGACACCATAAATACTGATCTGTGCCCAAGAGGATTTCTAGATGTTTTAATCT
The DNA here is from genome assembly GCA_024500445.1 of Entomyzon cyanotis. NCBI lineage: Eukaryota > Metazoa > Chordata > Aves > Passeriformes > Meliphagidae > Entomyzon > Entomyzon cyanotis. Next base: position 3,271,130 of record JAKEPQ010000773.1, on the reverse strand, counting down.
GAACTTCATAGTTTGGGGTCTGTCAACAGCATACAGGAGCTCTGAAATACTGAAAAACTAACTCAATTTATCAAGGATTTTTACAAAAAAAAATTGAAGGTTAACTCCAGCATCAGTTTCTCTTTGCCTGCTCCTCCTGGTGAGAATTCCTGCTCCACATCCCATGCAGCCCAGAGCTGCCAGAAATGTCCTGGAAGGAATTCACCCTCCTGGAAAAACCAAGTGCTGCAGAGAGGAGCTTTTCCCCAACCCCAGCCAGCACAGAGAGGGTGAGTGGCACCTCTGTCTGTGCTCTCACAGCCCTAAAGGAACTGCTGGAAAACCCAAAAACCAGAGGGAGAATCCCTCCCAGAGGAGGAGGGGATGTGGGAAGAGGCTGGGAATGGGGTGATGGAGAGGAGATTTTGGCTTCCCATTCCCTCCTCCCCATGCAGTGCCAGGGCTCCTCTCCATCCCCGTGGTGAGGAATTGATTCCATCCAACCATCAGGACGCTGGGAATTCACAGCAGAGCTCAGGACATCTTCTGTCACTCCTGTAATGCAGAGAGACAAGCTCGGGGCTGCCTGCCTGCCAGAGCGGGGGAGGCTGACATGAATTTCTCTCCATTGATTCTGCACTGAGAATCAAGGGGGGTTTTGGGTCCAGTCAGGACCTAAATCAGCAGCAGGTTTGGTTAGGAGTGTGGGGGAAAGTTCTCCAGGGATTTGGTTCCATGGGATGGACAGAGCTGGGATATTCACCTAAGAAAGATGGGATTTGGATAATCAATCTGTATTAGATGGATGTTTTAAAATATCGGAATACAGAGGGAAAATCAGTTCTGGAGAGGAAGAGCCAAATGCTGCTCTTGTCTCCATCTGAGGCTGAGAGGGGCAAATAAAACTTTAATGAAAATGAGTGCAGAAGGATGATTTTTATCCCTGTGATCCTCCCTGAATCCATCTGAACCCAGGGTTTGATTCTGGCCAGGTTAGCACTGTTTGTTGTCTTCCCATAAATGCCTGGGAATTGGGAATACACCACAGGTACCAAATTCCTGCAGAGCATCCAGGAGTTGTGTCCCTCGCTGAGGGCTTCATGAATATTTCTGCATTTCATAAAACATGGAACACCCTGAGCTGAGCCCAGCTCTGCCTCTGCCCAGGGTTCCTTTTCACCCCAGGAGAGGGAGAGCAGCATTTCATCCCTGATTTGATGGGGAAACCATAGAGGAATTGTGTGCAGGTGGAGTTAGACAGACAAAAGAGAAAAAGCTTGAAAAAGGGAGTGTGACATCCCAAACCACAGGCTGGCAGCCTTGCCCGTGCTTTGCTTTGTTCCTTGAGGCTTTGCAAACACTTTCATAACTGTTCCGAGGGGAGGAATTTCTGCTCTGTAGTCCAAGGCTTTCCCTCAGCACCAAGGTGGGTAAATTTGCTCCATTTCCCTTCTGCTGTGCATTTCTTTCTGGGGTTTCTGGGGTGGTTTTAAAAATTTGCTGCCTTGCACGGGGGTGAAGCTGAAATGGGCTGTAAAGGTCTCTCTTTTTTGCACCCCACAGCAACCAGTTTCTGCTTGGTTGGGCTTTTCCCTCGTCGGTAAAACATATCTACAATGTGAAATTAAATCAATTTTTAGGGAATCCCTTTCCCTCCTGAAAACTCCAGAAGAAAACCACGAAGCAGGCAGAGCAAGAGTTCCTTTAAGCCTGAAATCTGCAATTTCCAGTGTAGCCAAGAGCCCAAAGCTAATGTCTACATGGGACTGTGTTTATCATCCTCTTCTTCCAAGAGTCTCCCTCCAACCCCTGAGTGACGAATCTGATCTTTTTTTCCAAGCCAGATTTTTTTTTTCCTTTTTGCTGCCTCCAAACTTAACTGTTTTGCCACTCGAGAAACCCTCATTTCTCTCTCAAATATCTATATTCCTGCTGGATTTTTTTGCTCTACCTCACCCACATGACTGGTCTTCACCATTAATCCCAGCTGATGGCAGGGAGGGGCTCTAGTGGGAGGCAGCCATGTGGTGAACATTGAGCTCAGTGTTTCCCCCCTGCCTCTCTCCTTCCCAGACAGGCAAAATTATTCTCTGCTGCCGTGGATGCCAAGTCCTCACTGTGCTTTTCCTCTCCTCTCCCCGAAACTCCCCGAATTTGCAGAGATCCCAAAAAATCCCCGGCCGGATCGGGATGGAAGATGGACCAGGAGATGAATAGCAGGAGGGAAGAAAGAGTGAAGTTGGTTTTTCTGGCACATGGATGCAATTACTGCATTCCAGAGGCGTTCCTTTGAATCCTGTGCAGGTCTGCCTGCCGTCCTTGGGAGAAGGGAAGGAAAAGGGAGGAAAAGTCCCTCTTGCTGGGAGACGGAATGTCTGCATTTTCAATCCTCCTTTTAGGTAGGTTGGCTTTTTGGGGCTCTTTGGGTTTTTATTTAATCAAACTTCCACCCAGCCCTCTCGGTGGGACTGGAATTCAGTGCTGGTGAGTTGGAGAAAAGGGGGTTGGTGAGGAGGAAACTTTTGTGGAAAACTGTAATTTTGAGTTCTGATCCTTTCCTGGTGGCTTCATGAGCAGGTTGACAGCCAGAGAGCTTGGAATATCTGGATTAATTTAAAAAGTGGTGGTTAAACAACCTAATTTGGGGATGTTTTAAGAGGGCAGAATGTTTTCAGGGATAAACGAGAGAGGGGTTTGAACCTCTCGGGCAAAACAAGGTGAATAAAATGTCTTTGTTTCAGGCAGAGTGTCAAATTTGTTTAACTGTGTTGCTTTGCTTGGGCACTCGGCGTTCAGCTTTTGCAAATAAAAAGGGGTTATTGTCTGCCATGGGTGGCTAAGATTAGAAACAGATGTGTTGGAGTGCAGCAGGGAGGAGAAGGGGGAGAAAAGGATGGGGGAAGGCGAGAAAAGGGAAAAAAGAGCTGCTGAAAGGAGGGAAAGGAAAGAGAGAGATTTGTTGGGGAGGAGAGGAGCAAAGAAGGGGAAAAGAGAACGGAAAAGGAGAGGGAAGGAGAGCTGTTTGTTAATGTGCAGAGAGGAGTTTGCAGGCTGAGGGGCTCCTTGCCCACCCTGGTGGGGAGCAGCTCAGCTATGAACCCTCTGTGGTGAGGATTGAGCTGCTGCCCATCCTGCCCACCCCCCACCTCTGGGAATCCCAGGCTGTGCCAGACCTGCTGCAGGTGTGGGAAGGAGCTGGGCTGATCCCAGGAAGAGCTGAGCACCAGGGGATGAGGGATTTGAGGGCTGGGGAGAGGCAGGACAGGATTTTGGAAAGCTCTGAAGAGCTGCAGCAGGGACAGCCCAGCTGGAGTTTCCCAGGTGTGGAACATGAACCGGAGATGGATGTTTGGGGATGTGAAACACAACATCTGTACAGCTGCTGATCAATTGCAGAAGTGGCTCTGGGCATTGCTGTCAGCAGAGGTTTTGTCTGTAGGATTGTGGTGGGGTTTGGGTGAGCTGGGGATCTGGGGATTGTCCCCCTGCACCTCTGCTGTGACCATTTGTGTCTCTGTGGGGTGGAGAGAGGTTTGGAGAGGAGTCCAGGAGATGGGAGCAGGGCTGGGGACAGCTGAGCTCTGCCAGAGCTGCCCAGCCCTGCAGCAAGTGGAATTTGGGGACACAGAAGGGTTGGTTGCTCACCTTACAAACAGGAATTGCAGCCTCTGATCCCATTCAGTTGCTGAATATTCCAATTTGTGGAAGGTTTGGAGCAAAAGGAACAAACTGTTGCCGCAGAAAAGTGATTTTGGCTGTGATGTAATGGCAACTTACCTTTGCTGCTTTTCTCTATAAAACACAATCGGATTTATCAATATATCTTGATATACATCCTCTTGATATACATATTTCCACTGTGACAGGAACACAGGAATGCAAGCACAAAGCACTTTGCCCTCACCTGCAGCCAGGTTTCTCAACCTCTTTTGTCCAAGCACTGGTGAGGGGAGAATTCTCTTTAAAACTCAGAGCAAAACCTGGAATATTTTGTTTCCTGGTCCTGCACTGGTCACTGAACTGAGCCTGTGCTTTACCTGCCACACCAGCTTGGTCTTTCTGCTCCTTGTCCAGCTTCACTCACCAATATTAGAAGAAAGTTCCAGGGAAAAGCAAGGGAATGTTGTGGTTCTCTGTTCCTAGATCCTCCTGAATACAAGGAGGTGGGGAGTCTGATTTGCTGGCTAAATCTGGATTTTCTGCAGTAAAAAAGTACAGAACTGCCAGTGACGTCTTGCTATTTATTCTTTTTTGCTGATAAAGTGGAAGACTAATGTGGAAAAAAAAAAAGAGTTTAGAGAAACCTTGAAAGGAAGGTTTGGGTTTTCATCATTAAACATCCCAATAACATGGCTAATATATACAATTCTTGTCTTTTCCACTGTTTACCTCTCTGGGGCACACGAGCAGCTGTGTGAGGAGACAGGAAACAGCAGCCAATTTGTTTGGAGGAGACTTTATTCAAACAAGACAAGATGAAAGACTTTGCTGAGTGTGGACGAGAGCATGACCAGGCTCACTTTGCCAGGAAGGGAAAAGAGGCAAAGAAATGAGGAGGGGAAGGTGGTCGATGCTCTAAATGTGACAGAATTGTGACCAGCTGAGCGCTGAGGTGTCACAAACCTGGAAAAGCAGAATGGGGATTTCAAAGGGATTCTTCACTTCTGAGGGGGAAAAAAAGTTCAAAATGGGATGTTGCATTTTCCACCCAGTAAAGAAGAAGCTAATTAAAGCCAATTTAATACACGTTTATTACAGAACTGATTTGAATTTTCAGGGCTGGAAAATCTCTGCCTTTCCCCCACTCTGAGTCAATCATGAATGTTTTTATAACTCTTCCATCCAAGGAAAAAGCTGATTTTCTGGGATCCAAAGCCTTCCCAAGGGTGATGTTTGCATGCCTGGCTTTGTCAGTGTACTTTTCCTATGGTTCCATGTGCTTTGCTGAGCTGTTGGCAGGTGGGAGTGCTGCAGGCACTGCTGGGCTCGGGGCAGATGTGCCACCCCAAATCCCATCCCTACCCTCCAGCTGTGCCCACCGACCCTCCCCAGCTGTGCTGGGGGTCACTGCTGGGGAAGGTGAAATAGGAAAGCCTTATAGATATGATTACCTTGCGAAAGACGCTGAGAATATGGAAAGTATAAGCGAGATTGAGATGAAGACAAGCTTTGAGTTGAAGAATAACTAGGAAGCAATGGTATGGCCACTGAAGGTAATCCTCCTTCTTGATGGAACAATGCCCTCTGCCTAGGCAGGTCCAAGGGTCAGAGCAGACCTTGGTAGAGGTTCCAACAAGCAGCTTTTAAGGTTTAAAATATAAACCCCTATGGTAATGTGATGATTCTTACAGGTTATGTGTAAATGTTGTAGGGTTTGTAGCTTGTCCAAGATTGGCTGAAGAGAATTAGAATATTCAACGCAGAAGATGATTTATTGTATTGTAAACGGCAAATCACTCTCTTTTTTTGCCTCTCTCTTTCTCTTTCTCTCTCTTGCTTCTCTGACCTGCTCTGCGCTGCATCTTGAGGCTCTGGCAGGTTTCTCATACCCACACTCTTCACAGTAAACCCCCATGCTCTAAAACCCAACTTCAGAGATCTCTTGTTTCTATTCCATCCTCATAACCAAATACCACAGAATTCAATCCTACAGGTCACCAAGTGAAATAACCCCCTGGGTGGTGACAGGGTGACCCAGCTGGGTGCAGTGGCAGCTGGGGGTCACTCTGGGGTGGCACTGAGAGCACAAATCCCTCCTGAGCAGCTCAGCTGTGCCCTGGGAGTTCTGAGGTGGAGGGATCTCTTTCCGAGGAGTCCCAGAGTGCTCCTCAGCAGAAAGGTTAGGGAGCAGCTCCTGGCAGGGCTGCTGGCATGAGGAATGGGCTGTGACAGCAGCATTTGCCCAGGTGGCAGCGGGCTGCAGCTGGGAAATCCGAGCTGATGGGGAGAGCGCTGGGTGCGCCTGGGGCTGGGCTGGTGGAAAACCCAATCCTCCTGCTCCTACAAACCTGCAGGGCTGGGATCCTTGGGATTCTGCTCCCTAAACCCTCCTGTCCTATGTCCCATAAGTATTTGGTTTTTGAAGGAGCTCTCGGTGAGCTTGCCAGGAATTGGGGATTTAATAGGATGATGCTGCCTGGGAGTAGGAAAACCCAAAGAGACAGAGTTCAGGTGGCTTAAAACAAAGCTTGTGGACTTTTATTCCTGCTGGTTTCCCAGGAAGAGTAGAAAGCAAAGGAGACAGCTTTTTAAGTTGTTTTAAAAAATCCTATGAACCTTGATTTCTGCTGATTTCCCAGAAAGAGTAAAAACCAAAGGAGACATTTCAGGTTGCTTAAAACAAAGCTTGGGGACCTTTTATTGTTGCTGATTTCTCAGAAGCAGTAAAAAGCAAAGGAGACAGTTCTTGGTTTGCTCAAAACAAAGCTTGTGGACATTTTATTCCTGCTGATTTCCCAGAAGTGGCCAAAAGCAAAGGAGACAATTTTCAGGTTGCTTAAAACAAAACTTATGGATCTCTATTTCTTGCTGATTTTCTGGGTATTTCCAAAATTTCTCCGTGACAACTAAAGTATGTCATAAATTTGCTATTTTCTAGTGTTCTCTGGTTTCTTTGCCTTTGACTGTTCATTTCATGGTGCACTTAGTGGGAGAAGGGCTTTGCCCCATGTTCTTACAGAATTTAGAATTTAACTTGGCTCAGCAGTGCTGCAAAAACCCAACCTGTAGGTGTGAAAAGAGGTTTTGTGTGTGATTTTTGTCTTGATTTCACCTCCCTATTGTCACTGCCTTCCGAAGGAATGCAGGGAACTCGGCTGTGTATTTAGCTTAAAAAAAGGATTGTTCTCCCCAGGACAGCTTCGTGGAATTGATAATAATTCCTCTCAAATTCCAAGGGTGGACAACAAAACATCAACTGTGTGAAGCACTCAGGCTGTTGGAGGAGTGTGGATTTAATTCCAGAGCTCTTTATTAGAACTCTGCTCTGGGAATACCTAAGGAAAAGGGATTTATTTGGCATTCCAGGGGGAATTTGGAGGAGCCAGGCAGAGCTGAGCTGCTGTCTGGCAGAATATCAGGGTTAACACTCCTGGTGAGACACTGCAGTTCTTCCCCAGCCAGGGATGGTTTGCATCAAATATTTGCTGTCGAGACAATTGATGATAAATTGCCTGTTTTTCTCTAGTGGTGTTTTGTTTTATGCGGAATAGTTTGGATTTTTAACGTCTAAAAAATATGTTTATTTTGGGGTTGTTTGTTGGGTTGGTGGTTTTTTTTTTTTTTTTTAAATCCTTTCTGCTTTTTCCATTTCACCACGAGAAAGAAAAAGAGAAAATAGTAACCTGTCAGAGTGAGGAAAAGCAGTGTGCCAAAATAGTGGAGATTAAGTCATTTTTATGGGAAATCAAGCCGGAGGGAAGGCAACTTTTCTCAATTTCCCATGGAAAAAAAGTGATATTTTGCCTTTGTCTCCTCCACACAGAATTAGGGGTTGGTTTCTGTGGGTGCCACTTCAGAGGGACATTTTGAGCAGCACAAGTTCCTTCCCAGAAATGCCATTGCCCAACTGCTCAGAGATATCCTGGTGTTTATCCTCGGGATCACAGGGAACAGCCCTGTTCTCCTCTAGGCAAACATGGGGTTTTGCAGGGAATTCAGCAGGTTTGCAATCTGGGATTTGCCTGCAGAACTGCAAAGAGATGCAGAGAGTCACCCTGACAGTCTTAAATGTGCTTAGAGAATCTTTTAAGTCTAATTCTTTCCTAAGCTGGACTAAAAACTGTGTGTAGCACTGAGAAAATGTGATTCTGCAAGCTGCTTTCTCTGCCTTTCCCCCACAGCTTTAGTCAAATTACGCCTTATAATTCAATTTTTTTTTAAAAATCTATTTTCCCTGTGCTAGCCCAGTGTCTGTACCTCTGAAATGTGTTTTACTGTGCTCGTCTTGTGTGTCACAAACCAGGCAGCTCTGGGTGCAGAGGGAGCCTTGCTGAAAAGATGAATGGCTCTGTTTTGGTTGGGTTTTTTTCTTTTTTCTTTTCTTTTTTTTTTTTTTTTTTCTCTCCCAAAGCAGTTTCTTCATCTGTTTTTAGAAGTGGTTGGTTTCCAGCAGCAGCCCAGCAAAAAGTCAAGGGTGAAGTCGGGTCAGGGAGGCCTGACTAGAGACTCGGCAGGGCAGGGAGGATGCAGGAACGGCAGGGCAGGAAGCACAACAATGGAAAATGTGTGAAAAGCCAACAGGCACGAGGCTGAAGTCCAGCTTGTTCATCTCCTGGACTCTCTCCTCCCTTCAGGGATGCTGTGGGGAGTGACAGCAACCTCTGCCCTCCAGGGATTCAAACCTTGCCTGAAATTTTGGGGAGGTGAAGGCAACAGAAAGCAGAAACTGGGTTATCAACCCAGAATAAAGCTGCTCCTCCTTCCCAGAAATATCCCAGCCCTGGAAAAAGCAGGAATGTGGGGAGGAAGGGCACTGCCCTGCTCAGCAGAGCACCAGGCCAGGCTCTAATCAACCACACCTTGGCACCTCGGTTTATTTATCTCACTTGGTCTCATCAAACCTTGGTTTATTTATTTCACTTGGTCTCATCACTCCTTGGTTTATTCACCTGACTCCTCGATGAGCTCTGTCTCCCCTTTGCAACAAGCTGGAAGCCTACAGACCTTGATTCCTGCTGATTTCCCACAAGCAGTGCAAACCAAAGCAGAGTTTTCAGGTTGCTTAAAACAAACCTCGTGGAGCTTTATTCCTGCTGATTTCCCAGAAGTAGTAAAAGACCAAAGGAGGCAGTAAGGAGGACTGAGCAATTCCGAGGTGCTGAATGGGATGGGAGGTCACAAACCCCATCCTGTCCTCAGCTGCCCCTTCCCTTTCTCCAGGAAATAATTTGGCAGCTGGAAAAAAAGCAAATATTTAACTCAGCATTTCCCTTAATTAGCCAGCCCTGGATCCACAGAGTCAGAGCTGCTGTCCCACCAGAATCCCTGCACACCACAGCTCTGAGCCTCCCTCTCCTCCTGGGGAGCTGCCACGGGTTTTTCTGCGGCAGGACAACCAGGCTGAGCCCTCAGTGGATGTGAGTGATGGGTGGGAAGGTTGGAGTTCAGCTTGGTGCCTGCAGTGTGATTGCCTGGGGAGGGAAAAGGTCGCTGGGGATGGTGGTGAGTGTGTGTGTGCTCTGGCAGGAGCAGGCTGCTCTCCTGGAAACTGCTCTGAAATGGAGCGTGCAGGGTTAGAGGCAAGGGGTGACCATGGCTGGGCTGGGCTGGGCTGCTGCTGCTTCTGGAGTGGAGAAAATCCCTCTGAGGTGAAGCTTTGCTTCACTCCAGCAGTGCCCAGAGAACATCTCCAGCCCTCTGACAGAGGGGAAGCTCAGACTGAGGTGTGTGCACAGTGCTGGAGCACTCAGAACATCTAAAACCTTTGCAGCTCTGACCTAAAACCATCTTCCTCCTAATACATAAACCCTTCATAATTAACCCTTTATACTTAACCCTTCATACTTACACCCATTTTCCTTCTGACACACCTCCAAATGTGGATAGCAGTGAGCAGATCACTAACAAACAGCTGAAATCTGAAATCCTTCACCTGGAGGGACTTCTCTTTATTTCCTAGTAAGATATTTATCACATATTAAGGGCTTTTTGGTGCCAGTGTGCTGAGAAACTCCACTCATGGTGTGGAACACTGCTGTGCTATCAGAGAAAGCTCACAGAGAGGAAATCCTGGGCTCTGTGTGCTGGGGCTCTGAATGACTGCATGCTGCATATGAAAATAGAAAAATTAGGGGTTTTATCTCATCTATACCTAGAGTGTAATTGTGGCTGAGAGTTCTTTTGAGAAGATTCTTTCCCTCAGTGCCTGGATGTTGTTAAGTACAAAGAGGGCTGGGAGAGGCCTTTGTAGAACTGGAGTGTTAAAAAAAAAAAAAAAAAAAAATTACTCCATTCCATTCCCTTTGTGCTTCAGCAGAACAGTGGAATGAGGTGGTTTTCCAGCATTTGGAATATTTGAGATGTGTGCTGGATGAGTCTCACCGCTCAGATCACTCAGGCTGTGTTTTCCCTTCAAGAGCTGCTGGGATTTTAAAGGTCACAGGGCTGTTTAATACAGATATGAACCTTTGTTGGGCAGGTAGGGCTGTGGAGTGCCAGAAATCACAAGGTGTCTTTGTGTCTGCTGTGCTTTCATACACCACAGCAAGCCTGCAATATTGAACTAAACCAGAGTCAAGCATTTCTTTATTTTATTTTTTTTTTCATTAAAAAAAAAAAAATATTGCAGGGTTTTCAACCTTGAAGGCAAATCACTTTATGACTTCATTGTTTAAATTTAGGTTTTGTTTTGCGGGGGGATCGTTAGACTCGGAGCAAAAGCCTTGTAGCCCAGGGACTGTCACTTCTGATTACTTCCAGTGACACTTCCAATTATTTCCAATCACAATTCCAGGGACAAGAGGAAAAAAGGAGCCACGTTCTCCAACATCAGGGATTTTTTTTTTTCCCCCTTTTCCCCTTTTCCTGAACAAAGGAGCATTCCTCCAGCCTCTGCAGGGAGAGGTGCAGAGCTGCATTTGGAGCTGCTGTGGGGTTTTATTCCGGAGTGAATCTGCTGGAGTGGGACTGCAGGCCGTGTCTGGCAATAATCCTGCCGCGGATCCTGCCTTGCTGAGGAATATTAAGGAAATTATTTCGTTTTCCCCAGGCGCTGGCTGGCACTAGCACTCGTTTCAGAGCAGCTCCTGGCTGCTGCAGCCTCCCTGCCCCTTGTGAGACATGAACGTGCACAGGAGCTGCTCTGCAGAGCCAGCAGGTCAAAAAGGGACACAAAAACCTGCTGGGGTGACTTGCAGGGACACCAAACACAGGGTTTGGTGCAGTGTGCTTCACCCAGATGAGCCTGAGCTGCTGTGCCCTCTGAAAAACGAAGCAGGAGCGCTTCTTGATCTCTCCAGCAGCATCACTGGGAGCTCCTCGAGCATAAAAACATCTTAAAATGGTGTCAGAGCTTTCAATCACACTTGGTGAAGCTTCTCACTTGCTCAGTGGTGCTGGGCTGGGCTGGGAGGCTCTGCTGGGTGCAGGGGGTGTTGGCAGCTCTTTGCTTATTTGCTTCATAGCAGTGCAGGGCTCTGCAAAAATGGGATTTCACATTTTATTAATGCATATTTACTAATTGGATGTTGTATTAATGATTATTTGCTGTTTGGATATTGGGGTTGTTGGCAGCTCTTTGTTTCATTTGCTTCAGAGCAGTGCAAGGCTCTGCAAAAATGGGATTTTATATTGTATTAATGCATATTTACTAACTGGATGTTGTATTAATGATTATTACTGTTTGGATATTGGGCAAATGGATGAGCAGCAAACCTGGTGTTTCAGAGCCAGATTTGAAGAACATGAGTTAATTTATAATGCTGGACCTGAACCTTCCCAAAGCAGCAGCAAATGAAATTCAGCTTCACGTGGTGGCTGAGAACCCTTTTCTCTTAAAGCAGAAATTAAAACCACCAGCGATGTGGCTGAATGGCATTCTGGTGATTGCTCCTCACTGCCTGCAGCCCCTGCTGCCGTCTGAGTGCTGGGAATGTTCCCTTTCCCATGCTATTCAGCTCTGCTGGATGTCCCCAGGAGCCACCTGGGCCACCTCACCCTGTGTGAGGTGTGCTGCAGGGTGGATGCTGCTGTGACATTCATTTGGGGTGTTTGTCACTCGAGCACAGAGCACACGTCCTTTAGCTGAGCTCTCAGCAGCTCAGTTCCACCTGAGCAGTTTGGCATTCTGGCTGTGTGCAGACCTCTGAGGATTCCTGCTCAGCAGCCCTGATGCTTTTTGGCATTTGCTGTTTGGATGCCTGGCTGAGGTTGTTTCCATCCCAGGCACCCTGAGCTGCGTGTCACCGAGGTGGCACTTGGGGACAGCTGGGTGCTGCTGCCCCAGGAGCCTCAGCAGTTCACAGAAGGAGCTGTTCCAACCATCCAGCGTGATGGAGATGTTCCCACAGAGCAGCTTTGTCTGTGCTCTGGGCAAAACCTCTCCTCATTCCCATTGTTTCCTGCTTGGAGACAAAGGGAGTTTTAACCACACAAAGCAGAGCTTTTGTGTTCACAAATGCTATGGGGTTTTTTTGTTGGTTTGGGTTTTGTTTTTTGGGGGTTTTTTCCTATTCAAAGGGGAATTTTAAGCAATTTTTACTGTCTTCTGGTCAAAGAAGTATTCAGAATGTCAAAATTCCAGCCTTGATTTCACCAGTGACTCAGTGGTTTAGCAGTTCAGGCTTCATTTTTAAGTGCCTGCTAGTTTTGGGTGTCCATTTCGAGTGTTAGAAAGGATTGACACTCTGGAATTTGTGAGTGGAGGAGCTTGGTCACACCAGATGAGGTGTCCTTCAATCCCCCAAATTTTGGGGGGTGCACCAGAAAGCTACTTTGTTCTCGTTCAGCAGAGAAAGAACCCTCAGCACTCAGAACCTTCCCCTCCTGAGCTGCAAAGTGCCCTGAAATCACTGCAGAACAGCAGCTGAGGACTCCAGCCAGTCTATTCCAGTCTCTTGGAGGTGGCAGTCCTGGTTTAATGGGGAAAGAGGTATCCATCAGCGCCACTCGCCACTCGCTGTGCCAAATGCATCCCAGCTCTTCTGCCTTTGTCAGCTCCTTCCATTTAGCCCCAGGCCACCCCTGGAGGCAGCAAAACCCACAATTCTGCAGCTGTCAGCGAATTCAGCCCCAATAGGACCTGCTGGAAGCTCCTGAGCTGCTCGGCTCTGCAGATAACCATCCTGAATTACACCAGGCTGCTCCTCTAATGACTGCAGCTCGCATTTTTTTCCTGCCCTGGGCATGCTGCTCCCATTGTGGGGCAGCAAGGAATGCATTCCCATTAGGAAAAGGCTCCTTTCTCTGTATCTTCCACAAAATCGGGATGTGGATGGAGGAAATTTGGCTTTATTGCACAAGGCAGAGCTCTTCAGGCTGACATTTTTCTGGATTTTAAGGCAGGGAGCGTTTCTTGGCCTGTTTGCACTGTTCCTCACAGCCCTCAAAGGTTTGTATGGAAATCTTGAGTTTTAACCAGTCTTTGACTGGTTTTGTCCTGCTTGCTTCTCTCTGTGTCATTCCAGAGCAGAAATTCCTGCAGGAAAGCTGGGAACTGAAGTTATCCCTCTTAAATTCATTCTTTACTTCCTTCCCTTCCTCCTGACAAACACCTTCAAGCAAAACCACGCAGGGGGGTAAAACAAAGCTGATAACAAAAGCTGATTATTCATGCTTGTGGAATGATTTTAACTAGCCAGTTAGGCAATATTGACATTTTCCTGCCTTATTTGTGGCTTCCTGAGCGCTGCTGGAGGCTGGTTTTGGTTCACAGGCACCAATGGGGTGATGAAGCACAACCTGCTTGGTTTTCTGGGTTACAGTGGGGGTGTAGGGCATGTCCTACCCCACCTCAGGGAATTAAAAACTAAATTATTTGCTATGGGTGATTCACTACTGTGCTTCCTCACCCTTTACCACCATCCCTTAACGGAGGCAGTGCTGGGCAAGGGATGTCCTTTGCTGTGACCAATAAAATCTGCCTTAATCTGCCTTCCCCCAGGAGAACCCTCCCAATGCAAACCCTTTTTCTCACTTCGCAATGGCACACGACATATGCAGGAGCCTTTCCCCTTCCAGTGCCACTCCTGCCTGCCTTCCCCACCCCAGAGCAGCCGCAGAGCTTCTCCCCCACTGTGCTCTGATGCAAACCCCTGTGTGCAGCAGCCCTGTGCTGCTGGCTGCAGCTTTTCCTTCGAGTTCCTGTCCTCGGGCTTGTCCTCTCGATATTTCCTTTTCTGCAGCGTGGAAAACCCAGGGAAACAGCAGCTCCAATAGCTCCTGGCAGCTTTCATGCTGATGAGACAGGCTGGGAGTGTGCTGGGGATCTGTTAACTCTCTGTGCACATCTTTTCTTGGGGATTTTTGGGGTTTTTCAAGGCTCTGGTGAGGTGTGGGATTCTCTGATTCTCGCAGGGTTTCTGTCCTCTCCCTGCACTGAAAGCGCCTGGTTTAGCGAGTGGAGCTCAAGGACATCTTCAGCTCATGGAAGGCAAATTAATTTCCAGTTTCTGCAAGGAGGGAGATTCTCCAGGCAGGAATTAGCACTGCTTTTCCACCCTTGCTGCTGATTTAAATGCTGCTTCATCCTCTGTGATCATCTTATAAAAGCAGGACGGAGGGAAAAAAAAACCCCAAACACTAAAAAGCAAATAAATTCTGTTTTTTCTAAAATATCTGTGTGGAGATTGGAACTGAGCTCACTCCATCCTCTTTCCTAGAAAAGATGTATTTTGCCTGGAAGTAGGAACTGCCTGGCAGTGAGAGTGAACTGCCCTGGATTTGGGAGGTTTGTGATGTTCCTCTCTTTGGAGCACATTTCAGATTTGATGTCCCAGCTTTGCTCTGACTCCTGCTGTGCCACTGAAAGCCTCAGTTCACACAGGGGACACAGCGTGTGGTCTCCTCATCCCCAAAACTCGATATTCCTATCAGCAAGTGGGGAGTGGAGGGCGGAGGAGGCTGTCAGAGGCTCTGGGATTGCTCTGGGATTGCTCTGGGATTGCTCTGGGATTGCTCTGGGCTGAGGGGGAAGGAGTTTCGGAAGGATCTGAGCTCTGGGAGGAAAGGGCAGGAGCAGCTCTGTGCTCTGATCTGGAGGAAACAGCCCTGAAATCATGCTGGGGCTTTATTTTTCTGTGTCAGCACTGTCAGAGCCTATAATCCTCAAGCAAAGAGGCCAACCTCCCCTACCCAGAGAAGGACTCCGAGTGAGGAATCCCCTTCAGCAAGGATGTGACAAGCAGACTGACAATGTAGAAGAAAAGGGAAAACATCCCCAGCCAATATGCATAAAATTAGGGCCTGATTATGAGGCAGAATTAAAAATAACCCGGGAAGAATTCCCCTGGCGGAGGGAGCAGCAGGATGGTGGTGCCAGGCAGGCATCCTCACACAGAAATCAGGCAGGTAGTGATGATGGGTGTGCACAAACAGCCTCCTTCCCTGGCTGTGGGGGACAGAAGGGTTATTCCTGCAGCCCCTTGGAGCAGCAGTCGCTGCTCATCTCCTCCTGTCCCTCTCTGATCCTGGAGTTGTGTATAATTAAAGAACTTTCCTAGGAGATGCTGGGGAACATGTGCTGGGTGGCTGGGAGAGATGGGATTTCCTGCAGCACCAGGCTGGGCTGGGCTTTGGGGTGCAGATTGTCCTGGTGGGCTCTGCTGGTCATCCTGGTGATTTTTGTTCTTTTTTTCATACCCTTTCCACACATTTTTATACCCTTTCCTCCTCCTTGTACCCTTTACACACTCCTTGTTCCTCAGCCCCACGTGTTTATAGCTCTTGTAGTCTGATATTTAGCTCAGTTTGGGGTTCTGCAGCATGGGAAGACTTATAACTATCATTTATAACTATCATTATAAATGTTATTAACTATCATTTATAACTATCATTATAAATGTTATAAACTAACATTTATAATTATCTCAAAACTGGAGGCTCCAACCTCCTCTCTGGAACATGTTTGTGTAAACCAGGCTGTAATCTCATTTAGGGAGGGTAATTAGAATAGGAGGACAATTACTTCATTTGTTAAGTTTCTTATTGGGGGATTTTAGATAGATATGTTAATTTTTGAGGTCCATAAATTTGTATACACTCTGTACAGGATGTGCTCTCAGCGTGTTTCCACCTTTGATGAGTTGTGCACCTAAAATCCTATTAAAACCAGGGGAATACCCTTTTCCCCTATATTGCTGTGTCTGCTGCATATTTTTACCAGATTTTAAGGCATCATCCAACTTCCAGGTGTCCTGGAAAACAGAGCAGGGCACTTCCCTCTGCTTCAGGTGGAGGTGAACACTTCCTGCAGGAAGCACAAGCATGGGAAATCACATTTAAAATTTTATAGCCAAAAAAAAAGATCATAATTCTTTGTGAGGAGGAGAGATGGGAAGACAGGAATCTGTGGGTTTGCTCCCAGCTCCAGCAGTGACTCTGTCATCATGCTGGAATGAAAATTTCCATGCTGAAACTCAATTCTGCTCTTGATGAACTCATCTCAACTCCAATGCAAGGCTTTTAACAAATCCTTTTGAAGCCTTGGCTTCCCCAGCTGTAAAAAAAAAAAAAAAAAAAAAAGTAATAATAATAAAAAAAAATTTTAAAAAAGGGAAATGTCTCATTATATAATGGAGTTTATGGTCTTCAGACCAAACGGGGAGTATTGGTAAATAATTTGATTATGGTTTTTATCAGGCTGCCCTTTGCAAAGAGCCCGTGCTGCTGTCTGCTTGCATTTGGATTTGGTGTCTCTGGGATGGAGCTGTGCTGACACAGGCAGCTCTTGCAGCATTTAGGGAAGAAAGCTTTGAAATCTTAAGGAGCCACACAAGCCCTGACTTGAATTCTTTATAAATTTTGTAGGAAACACACTCAACCACACTTCCTAAAAGAGGAAATGCTCGAGTCCTGTCTCCTGTGTTTAGGACAAACAGAGGCCAGATAATTTAATCGAAAAGGAAAAGGCTCTTTTGAGGATAAACAGCCTGAATAAAACATTTCTGAGCCATGGCCCCCTCCTGCCAGAGCAGTTTGGATCCTGCAGGATGCCAGGAGCAGCTCTGAGCAGGAGAATTGTCCTCACCACCACCCACCCTGGAAATCCTGCCTGCTCTGACCATGCTGGCACCAAAACCACCCCAAAAAAACCCTTCAGGATCAACCAGCACCCTGCAGTTTGGCTAACTGTGTGTAAATGTCAAACACTGCCTGGCAGACACTCTGGGTTTGTTTCTGGCCGTTAATGAGGGCCAGATGGGGCAGGCTGGGCTGATGAACTCCAATCTGCAGTGTGGAGCTATTCGATTATTTTCTTTCATTTTTCTCTCCCCTTCTCAACGAAGCAAAAAAATAACAAACAATTCCCAGCGTTGTGAAGCTGTTGCTACTTTCTGCTGGGCTGGAGGAGCACAGGAGGAGGTCTGGGAGGTAAATCCAGCCTGGAAACAGGGAAATCAGGGATGTGTATTCCTGTCACTCCAGATAGAGCAAGGGGAGAAAATGGGGATGTTAATTGTCAGTGCAAGAGTCACACATTTAATTCTGTGCCAGCATGCAATGGGGATGTGGCACAGAATGACAGGTACAATCAGGGCTGGGATGCTCACTTGTTTCCAGTTATTTAAAATATCCCCTTAGGCTGTTCGCTGTTTTCCAGTTATTTAAAATATTCACTCAGGCTGCTAGCTTGTTTCCAGCTGTCTAAAATATTGTATTAAAATATTGCTTGCTAGCTTGTTTCCAGTTGTTTAAGATGTTCACTTTTCCTGTTATCTTCATTTCCAGTTATTTCAGATACTCACCTCACCTGTTATCTTGTTTCCAGTTATTACCACGAGCTGGTTTGAGGGAAAGAACACAGGAATAGGGTAAAATACAAAAAACTGATTTTTCCTCAGCTGGTTTTTCCCCATCAGCAGGAATCAATGTGCTCATTCAGGCAGAATTCCTCCTCCTGTGGCTCCCCAGGTTTGTCTCAGTTATTCCTGCCCTGATCCAGCCCTGGGAGATCTCACCATTCCATCAGTTTGCCTTGGGAGCTCTCTGGGCTGCCAAATCAGAATTTCCCTTCTCTTGCTCCTGCCTGAGAGCCAGCATGGGAATAAGGAGCTGGGAACTCCAGGATTAGAGGAGTTTATCTAAATGATTGTTTCACTCTGAAATAATTCAGTATCAGGTGGAAATGGAAGAAAATCCATGAGTGGAATCAATTAGTTATAAGGAGAACTTACTGTTGGATATTAGGCAGGTTGGGAAAATCATATATTTATTTTCTTGAAGAAATAAATCTAATTTCACTTTCCTTCTAAATATGCTCAATAGACAGAAGTATCTTTCTGGACAGAAGTGAAGCACTTTGAATCTGTTTTCCAGTAGCTGGATGTTCCATTTCTTTATATAATTTCCTTAATTTCTGATGAAAATGGGTCCATTTCTCCCTTTGCCAGTGTTAGCATCTTTTCTTCTGCCCAACGAGGCCACTTTGGGAAATGATCTCTGCTCTGTAGGATTAGACATCTCCAGAAAGGAAAGGTGAGGATCTGCTAAAAAAACTACACAAGTCAAGTTTTGCTCCTGCTCTTCTTGTTGTGGGGAAGGGAAATGTGTCAGGTTTTGCTGGAATTGTTTTATTGCTGTAACTCCAAGTTTGTCTGTTTTAAGGATTTTAAGGACTTAAGGACTGCAAGCTCACAATTAAAATTGGGATGCTGTTTAGCCTTGATGGTCCCATCATTCCAAGCAAGTTCCCAGCTTGCCATGGGAAAAAGGGAACCAAACTGGGGAGGAAACTCGAGCTGACTGAGACTTTTAATGTTTCATGGCTCACATCTGAGCTGAAATATAAAGCACAGACACTGCCTGAGTTTCTGGATCCGAACTGCTGAACTTGAGTGGATCTGATGAGTTGATGTAACAGAGAAAAGAGGTTTTCTCAAAGAGATGGAGGAGCTGAAAGAAAACCAGGCTGAGGGACCTGTTGAGGGGGTTGAGCTTTGGGTTTTTGGGAGCTCCATGGAGAACTCTTCATGGGGTGGAGAGCTGATCTGCCCCATCTCCCTGCAGCTCTCTGCCTCTGGCTGGGTCAGGACGAAAGAAATGTGGAAATAATTGGAATGTGGGGCTTTGTTTAGGAACCCCTGCTCAGTCTGGGTGAGGGGAAGGACCCTGCAGGACCCCCAGGCTGCTCCCAGCTGGGTTTGGGAATTCTGCGAGGCTGCAGATGCTCCAGGCTGTTAGCTGTCACACCCAGGATTTTGTCCGAATTTGCTCTCTGCACCTCCTGCTCTACCTGCTCACCTTTCCGAGTAAATCTCTTTAAAACAAGCAGCGATGTGTCCAGGTGAGCACAGGATGTGTCAACACCCACCCCGATGGATCGCTGGGATAATCTCCCTCTTTCCAGGGAATCTCAACTCATTGAGTCATGGAAATCCCAGCCTCGGTTCTTAATGAGCCCTGGATGCTAACAGCATCTGACAGGGAGGCTGGTTCATCAGCCTGCCCGGGCTGGGATCAGGACAGCCCCTGAGAGCTCTGAATCGTGGAAATATCAGCCTCTTGGAGGCCTGGAAGGTTGGCAAAGGCAGGATGGAAACTAAATTTCCAGCAGTTTGTCACACCAAGGTGCTGATGGAGCTGCAGGGTCTGAAGCTGGGAACTCCATGGTGATGTTCTGTGCTCTCTGCTGCACTGAGAATTGGTGAAACTCCATCAAAACTCACCGAATTCTGCTTTGAAAGATCTATTAGTGCATTTCATTTTTTTCAGTTTTATTGTTGGTTGAGAGTTCAGTTGGTGGAACTGTGCACTTTCAAGGCCCCATTGAGCTGCTATGGGCTAAAAATCTCTATTCTGAGATAAAGCTGCTTCATCAATCACCACAAAGTGCAAATGCAGGTACAGAAATTTATTTCCAAATTTATTCCAATGACTGGACCAAGTGAATTCTTACACTCTAAAACAGACCATGCAGGTGTCTGACTTACTTTCCTGTTTTCCTTTAGTCTGTCTGCTCAAATATCTTTTGTGACCCATCTGAGTTCCATATGAGAGGCCTGACTTCTCCTCAGCCTTATAATTTGTTCTAAAGATATCCTCAAGGCTGCTTTTGTTCTCCTGAGAAACCCCAGGGAGTTTGAGGCTTTGTCAACCTCACCAGCTCTTTAAAATAACATTTAACAAACAAAAGTTCGGGGAAAAGTACAAAGCCAGAGGAATTTGAGTGCAATCACAGGCTGCTAAATGGGTGGCATCTGAAGGGGTTGAAATTGTGAGGAATTGCAAAAAAATCCCTTCAGCTGTTTGTTTTTTCCCCAAGCCACTTGATAACCTGAAAGTTTTAAGTCTCCAATCCTCTTTTATGAGTTTCTTCCTCACTCTCAACTTGCCTGGTGTCTCCTTTTCTACACACATTTCGAGATGCCCAGGATCACTACTTAGTTATTCTTTATGCAGCAGCTAAATAAAATATATCCCTGTCCAATGTAAATAATACCAATCCACATCTCCAACTAGGACCTGGAATTTGCCAAATTTTATAGCCAGAAAAAAAAGCAGAAGAGAATTTTTACCAAGTAGTAATTTGGCCCTGAATGTGAAAGCCTCAGCTGCTTTATCTCTCCATATTCCTTTGGAATAAATTCCCTTCCCCAAGCAGGCAAGGCTGCTGCCTGTTTGTAGCATTTATCCCAAATTGTTTATTTATTCCATCTTAAAAGTTCTTTGGAGGGGAATCTCTTCTCAGCTCCCAAATGTGGCCGCAGCAGTAAATAGGAAGCTGTGACATTAAAAGTAATTGACATTAAAATGCTGTGACATTAAAATTAATCATGTTTGATGGATGCTGGAGACTGAACCCACAAGGCTCCCGGGTTCATGTTCCAGCAAGCTCTGACATTCATTCTCCCCCTCAGTTCCTGCAGCACTTATGTAACATTTCCCCACCACTGGTCCCGAAATTGAGAGGTGCTGGAGGGAGGGTGGCTGGGCTGGGGAGGAGAAGGGATTTTCTTGGAATTCTCTGCTTGGGAAGGTGGTGTGGAAGAGTTGTTTTATTCTAAATTCTAAATAATATCAGCTATTCAGAACTGGTGCTGAAATGGTCACATTGGGATGAAATGAAAATAAAAAGGATCACTGGGATGTTGGAGCAGAGCTGATGGAGTTGGTGTGGAGCTTTGTTCCCAGTGTTGGGACAATTCCAGGCAGAAAAAACCTTGCAAAAACCCCAAAACCCAACCAAAAAACCCCAAAACCCAACAACCACCCCCCTTGGCTCTTGCAGCCTAAACAATGCCATTTTTTGTTGCCATTTTTAGCAATAATGGGAAAATATTTCCTTTCTGCACCAGCAGTGCCAGGTTCAGGAGGAAACATTCCCAGCCGCCAGCTCAGCACCAGCATGGAGTGAAAAAGAAACTGAGTGGTTTTTCTGCAGGGCATGGAGTTCCTCCGAGCTGGAGGGGATTTGCTCCAAGCTGCCACCTGGAAAAATCCAGCCAGGAATACTGGGAGTGCCAGGAAAGCTCATCATTCCCATGGTTATTTCACGGAGCAAGGCTTGTGGGAAATCCCAGCTCCCCAAAGCGGGGAGAGCTCCCCAAAACTCACCTAGAGCTGCTCCCCCAGGCAGGGAGAGAGAGCAGAGATGCAGCATTTTTAATTTCCAGGACAGCATTTTCCAGCTGCCTTTTTTAGCCATGTGGAGCTGGAGAGGCCTCGGAGAACGAAGGGATGTTTTGGGAAGGAGCCAACTACCTCCTCCCAGCCTGAGCTCAGGGCTGGCTCCACTCCTAGCTGGAAACCAGGAGGAATGAGCTGATTTTGGGGTTTTTTCCCTTCCCACTGGGGGCTCTGTGAGGTGTCAATCTCTGGAAGTCAGCAAAGCCTTTTTTCCAGGGGTGCCTTGCATGAGACTCCATAAAATATATTTTTTTTTAAGCAAAAAGACTGTGTGAAAAAAAAATTAGCTGCAGTTAAAGCTTGGCCTCATGGTTAGGGGATGAAAACTGCCAGGTGAGAGGTTTACTTTGGATGGACATCATGGATTTTAGATTTATTCCCACCTTGGTCACTCTTGTCACACCCTGACTTATCCATCCTGTTTTCTATATCTGTTTTTCCCCTGCAAACTGAAAACAGGGAGAGTTCAGAGCTCCAGTGAGGAAAACACTGATATTTTAGCAGGGGGGAGTTGTGATTTTGGTCCATTTTTATCACCCAGGTGGCACTGTGGGATCTTTGCCTATGCAAGGAAGAAAAGTGAAAATTATAAGGTTTAAAAAAGTAAATAAATGACACTCCTGAATAGAGTATTTCCTTTTCTGGGCACTTTTCCACTTCCCTTTGGTGTCACCCAAGTCCCTGAGACAAGCTTTAGAATCCCTGAGGTGGAAGGAATCCTTCAGGATCATCAAATCCAGCTCACCCCAATAATCCCACCATGCAGATTATCTCAAATTCCGGGATTTGGGGAGTAAAAACAACTTAGAAATTCTTTTTTTTTGGGCTTTTTTGGAGAAGTTGTTGGGCTGTTTTGGATCCCCCAGCTGTGGAGGAGGTGAAGGGGCTGAGGGTGAACAGCAGAGCCCAGAGAGCTCCACGCACAAAGTGCTTTTTTCTGGGAATTTTTCTGCCTCAAAATGCCTTCTAAAGCAGGGGGGAGAAGCTGTGTCAGCTCCTATTACAGAAAATGGATTTTCCTGAAGAATTCAAGCCAGCAAAAAACCCCCTGAGTGCTGCAGAGAGCAGCCAAATATTTTGGTGGCTTCTCGTGGCAATTCTGGCTCCAGAAAATCGGGAATTTTTGAAGCCAAAACGAACCCCTTGGAACATTAACTCGCAATAACACAAATTCCTTGCAGGAGAGCAGATTTTGTGGGGTTTGCAGATGTAAACTTGGGGTTGTTTGCATTTCCAGCATCACAGGAGGGAAAGGAAGCAAACTGGAGGAGCTGAGCTCCCCAGTTCTTGTTTTAATCCCCCAAATCAGAGCTTTGAATGATATCAAATACCCTGCTGGGGTAAAATCTGAATATTTGCTGTGTCCCTTCTTGTGCTACTTTGTGGCCAATTCATTATTCATTAACAGTTGCTTTTCTGGCACTTCCAAATTTCAGTGCTGCCCAAATAAATATCAGGAAAACCCCAATATTTCACAGATGTTTTGCCCTGCAGACTCAGGCAATCCTAAAACAATATCAGGTGATGGATCTGACCACTCACTGGTTTATTTTTCTTTCCACGTGATGGGAAAGAGCTGACATTGGAGTGAGAGTGACAGCTGGGACCTCCTCACAGGTATTTCAGCACAGAAAGAGGCTGAATTCATGAATTTCAGCACAAAAATCCTGAATTCATCCAATTTCAGCACAGAAATGCTGAATTCATCAAATTTCAGAACCAAAAGAGGCTGAATTGGTCACATTTCAGCACAAAAAGAGGCTGAATTTGTCAAATTTCAGCACAAAAAGAGGCTGAATTCATCACATCCTGAGCTCTGTTGTCCCCAGACCACCCAGAATGGGGTTTGGAGCTCACCTGGGCTGTCACAGTGCCTGAAACCCCCTGTGGCACTTCAGGGACTCCTCTGCAGTGGAAAAGAGCTTTCTGTGCCTATTTTGGGGAAGTTTGGAAACTGCAGTGAAGCAGCAAAGACGAAGGTTTGAAGAGTGGGATCTGACTCTCCAGGATCGATCCCTGACTCCAGCTGGGGAGTTTGGCACAGAGCAGAGGCAGTGAAAAGGCATTTCTGGAGGTGTGTGGCTCACAGCAGGCTCAGCTCCCTTTGGAACAATCCCAAGGTGATTCCACAAGGTATTCCCAAGGAACAATCCCATGCTGATTCCACATCCTACTCCAGTGCTTGACTGCTCTCAATTTGAATTTTTTCCCCAAAATCTGGCTGGAACTGAAATTCCCCTGTTTAGGACTTCTCCCCAGCTGTGCACCTCTGACAAGTCTGGCTCTGATTCCTTTAATTTTCCTGTTCCCTCAGTCAGCTCTACACCTTTCCCCCCTGAGGCTCTGCAGGTTTCCTCACTCGGATGGGAAAGGGCAGAAGGGAGAGCAGAGAAGCTGCAGCTTGTCCAGGAAACCCAACCTGTCCAGCAGGGCTTGAGGTTCCCTTTCAGCTTGAGCTGAAATGTTTCCCTCAGGGGATATTTCCCACTTTGGGGCTCCCCAGTGTGAGACAAAGGCTGGAATGAGTCCTGCTGAGGCTACAAACATCATCAGAGTGTCTGCTTGGAGGGGACATTGGATTGTCTTGGGAAATTCTTTCTGACCTCCTCTGTCCTGTGGTTTACTTCTGGTAAAACTGAGATATAGGGGTTTGTAGTGGGTGCTGCAGGTGTTTTGTTGTCCTCAGAAAGTGGCTCTGGAAGATGTTTTGATCAAAGAAAATCCAAACTGGCTGTTCCCAGCATGGGATCAGTGTAGTGCAGTCTGATTTTTGCTCTCAGACTCTTTCTCCGGTGGTTTCCGATGTTTATTCAGCTTTATGGAAAGTCAGGGCTGTTGATAAAAACACTCCTTGGTGTTAGGGAGATCGGTTGGTGGAGCTGTGGTGGAGACATCAGTCTGAATGAGGACACAGGAAATGCTCAGTGACGGTTTCCAGAGCTGGAGATGGCCTGAGAAGGAGGGAGGAACATCCCCAGTGTGGGGCTGGTCAGCAGTGCCCCCAGTCCCCATTCCCCATTCCTCATTCCCATTCCTCATTCCCCAGTCCCCATTCCCCATTCCCCATTCCCCATTCCTCATTCCCCATTCCCCATTCCCCATTCCCCATTCCCCATTCCCCATTCCTCATTCCCATTCCTCATTCCCCAGTCCCCATTCCCCATTCCCCATTCCCATTCCCATTCCCCATTCCCCATTCCCCATTCCCCATTCCTCATTCCCATTCCTCATTCCCCATCCCCATTCCCCATTCCTCATTCCCATTCCTCTTCCCATTCCTCTTCCCATTCCCCATTCCCCATTCCTCATTCCCATTCCTCATTCCCCAGTCCCCATTCCCCATTCCCCATTCCCATTCCCATTCCCCATTCCCCAGTCCCCATTCCCATTCCTCATTCCCCATTCCCATTCCTCATTCCCCATTCCCATTCCTCATTCCCCATTCCTCATTCCCATTCCCATTCCCCATTCCCCATCCCCATTCCCATTCCCATTCCCCATTCCCCAGTCCCCATTCCCCATTCCCCATTCCCCATTCCCATTCCTCATTCCCCAGTCCCCATTCCCCATTCCCCATTCCCATTCCCATTCCCATTCCTCATTCCCCATTCCCATTCCTCATTCCCCATTCCTCATTCCCATTCCTCATTCCCCATTCCTCATTCCCATTCCCCATTCCCCATTCCCCATTCCCATTCCTCATTCCCCATTCCTCATTCCCCATTCCCCATTCCCCATTCCCCATTCCCATTCCCATTCCCCATTCCCCATTCCCATTCCCATTCCCCATTCCCCATTCCCCATTCCCATTCCTCATTCCCCATTCCCATTCCTCATTCCCCATTCCTCATTCCCATTCCCCATTCCCCATTCCCCATTCCCATTCCCATTCCCCATTCCCATTCCTCATTCCCATTCCCCATTCCCCATTCCCATTCCCATTCCTCATTCCCCATTCCCCATTCCCCATTCCCATTCCCATTCCCCAATCCCCATTCCCCATTCCCCATTCCCATTCCCCATTCCCCATTCCCCATTCCCCATTCCTCATTCCCATTCCCCATTCCCCATTCCCATTCCCCTCATTCCCCATTCCCCATTCCCCATTCCCATTCCTCATTCCCCATTCCCCACTGACCTTTGCAGTGTGTGTGCTGATCAGGGTTGCCCTTTTCACATCCAATTAGCAGAACTGTTGCCTGAATCCCATTTTCTCCCTCCTCCTCCTCCCTCCAAACCTCTCCCTGCTCAGCACCCTGGAAACTCCGTGCTGCTCACCAGGGCTCCAGCTCTCACTCAGGGTGGTTTTTTTGCCCTCAGCAGGCTGATCCCCAATCCCTGCCCTTCCAAAGGGCTCTGCCTCTCCAGCCTCACTCGGGGCATCCCTCTCTGTGCCAGGAAACTGCTCTGCTCTTTCCCAGCAAAGGTCACAGGAATATTTGGCAGGAGCGAAGCTCACAGTCTCCTCACTCAGGGCTCCCTCCAGCCATGGCCCTGGGCTTTCACAGATCCGCTGGCTCTGCAGGACCCTTGGTATTTGAGAACATGGAAAATGTGTGTAACAACTCAACTGCTGGCAGGGGAGCCCAGGGTGGGCAGGAGGAACATCTGCTTCCCTGCCAGCCTCATCCCTGTGAGCAATGATCTCGGAGTGCTGCAGCTCCCATGGACCCAGCTCTCTGCAATGTCATCCCTCTCTGTCCCCCCAAAACAGTGACAGGTTTTGTTTTACCTCAGGGAAAGCTGAAGTTTTGTTTTTGGTCTTCCCACCTGCGTTTTGGAAAGGTTCCTAAAATCGGAATTGAAAAGTGGTAATTTGGGCATCTTTCTGAGGGAAGGGAAATGGAGCTGCTTTCCGGTTTAGTCCTGATGTCTTTTCCAAGAATCCTAATTTGGGGACTTAACTCATCCTTTGAACCTTTAAAGATGAGGATTTTCATACATCTACACTCAAACTGAAAAAGAAAGGGCACAGCTTTATAAGTAAAGAAGTTTAAAAAAATCCCCAAACCAGCCAATAAACACGATTTGAAAAAAACCCAACAAATACAATTTTCTAGATGTTTTTAAATCTCCCAAAATTTTGACAGAAGCAAAAAAATTAATATTTCTTCATTTTCTTAGGCCGTTTCTCAGGCTGCAGCAGTGTTGCTGCACTTTTTATTGTGCATGATCCTGTCCTTTTTAGGTTTGCAGGCTGCTGTCAGGTGGAGTGGATCCAGAAGTTGGGATTTGGCCCTTAGCTCCAAAGCTGGAGCCCTGTGGGGAGCAGAATCCCCCTCTGGCTCTTGTCACTGCAGGAGAACACCTTGGGTCACTGAAAACAAAAACATATATATAAATATGCAGGAACGATGTTAAATACTTCGTGTTAAATAACATTTCTTACTTTCCTGTGTCTGAGTTTTCAGTGTCTCCCTGAATTACAGGATTTCAGGATCACTGGCAGCAGCTGTGCAGTGCTGTCAGCCCAAAGAGTGGAGAAAGGGAGAATCCTTTCCAAACTGTGCTTTGTCTCCTTTTAAAGTTCTCAGCAGCGCAGTGTTCAGCCCAGTCCTTGGCTTGGAAATATGATTGAGAAGAAATTTGGGATAATTCGGAGCACAGGGGTGAGGTGAGCACACCTCGAGGTGAGGCTGAGCTCAGTGCAGTGTGAGCTCACAGAGCTGCAGTGAGTTCCCTGGGCGATTCCAGCTCCCTGAAATGCAGCTGGGAGTCTCTCCCAGTGTCTGCAGTGGGCTTTGCATTCCTCACTAATCCCCACTGCTTCAGAAAGGAGGATTCAGAGCTCCTCCTCCACTCTGAGAGCTCAGGGCAAGGTCCAGATGCTGCAAGCCCTGGAAACAGCGGAAAAAATGAGGGGAAAGATGTTCATATTCCCAGAATCTGTTCGCAGCTGGTACAGGGCTGTGCCAAACTCCATGGGAAGAGCAGGGAAGGAGTTGATTCCCAGCGACAAGAATTAAAAAGTTGATCCTTTATTTAATTCCATCTGCTTCACACCAGAGCCAGCGAAAGATGAGGATCAAACAATGAGGTTTCTTTCATTTTCTTAACTCTGCCTTCAATCAATAGGAAATAATTGCTCCTGCCTGCAACAGAATGGATGAGAAAGAGGCTGCAAACATCTGGATTGACAGAGTTTGCTCATCTCTGCTCCAGAGCGAAGCTGCTGCTGCTGCTCAGCCTTGCAGATCGCACCTTGGCTCCATCTCTGGAGCGTTCAGAGTTTCATTTCCCCCTCCCAGGACTTCTGGGGGTGCTGGGGAGGAGCTGCTGCTGCTCACTTTGTGCCTCGGGGTAGCCGTGGCTTTGAGGCTGAGCGGAGATGAAAAGTGACAGAGTGTTAATACATTAGGCATTCATTTTGTATCGTATTAGCGGCGCTTGTAGCGGGGAAGGGAGATGTCATAGCCGGTTAGGTGCAATTGGGAGGCCACAGATGAACATCTCGGGGAGGTGAGAGGGATGTGCCGAGCTGGGAGTGAAGGCTGTGCCTTCAAATTGCTGGAAATGGGAGCTGGGGGAAAGCTGCAGGGAGGGATGAGTTCACCTGGGAATACCTCGAGTTTCTTTATGGCAAGTTTAGAACGAGCTGGATTTCCGGTGATGCCTGATGATTTTTTGTCTTTTCTTTTTTATACATTTTTATACCCTTTTAATATATTTTTATACCCATTCCCTTGCCTTGTACCCTTTACACACTCTTTGCACCTTAACTGCACATCTTTATAATTCTTGCAGTCTGATATTTAGCTTAGTTGGAGTTTTGCAAAGCAGCAAAATCAAACATTCCCAGAGATCTAAACTATCTCAGAATTAGAGGTTCCAACCTCAGATGGAGTCTCTCTCTCTCTCTCTGGAACATATTTTGCAAACTGGGCTGTAATCTCATTTAGGGTGAGTAATTGAGAGACAATTACTTCATTTATTAAGTTTCTTATTGGGGGATTTTAGGTAGCTACGTTAATTTGTGAGGTCCATAAAATTGTATCCACATCGTACAAGATGTGCTTCTCAGCGTGTTTTCACCTTTGACAAATGTGCACCTCAGATCCTATTAAAATTAAGGTAAATTCCCTTTTCCCTTTACTGCTGTGGCTGCTTCATATTTCTACCAACCAAAAAGGCAACACCAGGACACCCAGCAGCTCACTGCCTCCTGATTAAAATCTTACACCTCCATGCAAAGGGATAAAAATAGCACAGGGAATCCTCATCCCAACATTTTTATTGGGAATCCTTTTCAATCTCTCAAGCCTCTTCCCGTCTCCCCAGTTTTCTGAGTTAGCTGATGCAACCTCCTCCTCGGATTTCAAACAGGGTGAGGAAAGCTCTGATGGACAAATCCTGCTTTGAAAACAGTTTTGTTGCTGTCTCTTTGGGTTTGTATTCTGGATTCTGCTCGGTGTCTGCCTTGGGCAGAGAACTTCATTTCTCTGTGCCTTCATCTGTGTCTCCCTGAACTGACAGCAACAAGAGATTCCCTGGGAGACTGAGGCCTAAGAATATTCCTCAGACAAGAGAAATCCTAGAAATTATTACTGAAACCATCTTCATCCTCGCAGTTTTTTGAAACCAGGCAGAAAGAGTGAAATTTCCGATGTTTAAGGACTGAATGTTTTGGGTTTTTTGTGCTTTCAAAGCTTTAAGTACAAAAAGCAGCCCAGAGATGCCTGGGAAAAAAGGGAATATCAGACAGCCATTGGTGCTTCTTCCCTCCAGGAATGTGAGATCTGCACTGACAAACTCCAAGCTGCATCCCTGAAAGGCTTGGCTGAGCTGATACAGGAGACACCTGGACTAATTTAGTGATAAAACTGCCTGGACCGAATGCATTTCACACATTCCTGTGCACAAGCACTCCGTGAAGCATTAAATGGGAAGATGCAGTGCTGCTGCCTTGTTTTCTGCTCTCGAGTCTCCAGGGATGTAAAGCCAGAATCTCCTGGATTTTTTAAAGTGCAAGGAGAAAAGGAAAGCACATCCAGAGCTGCTGGCTGCCTGTGAAGGTCCTTGGCTAATGGAGTGTTCAATGCTTTTTTCCAATATTCTCAACCCTTTTTAAACTTTGGATTCAATGTGGGTTGGGGCTGAAGGTTCACTTTGGCATTTTCAGGGACAGAGTTTTGCCTCTTTACTCTAGGTGAGATTTCTAGTGGCATGAGGTCGCTGGGCACTGCAGGATCTGTCCTTCACCAATCTTCAATCCACCAGGGAATCCTCGGATTTTCCCAGGGGAATATTTCACCCTTGCTGCTAGGGAGGGTGGCTCATCCCCTCCAGACATCAGACATTTACTCACACAGGGTGTGCACTGCTGCTGTGCTGCTGGGTGAGTTCTCCCACATCCCTTCGTGGCTCAGCCAAGATTTCCTAAGGAAAATCTTGGATTTGCCAAGAAAGGAAGGATTTCCCAATGCAGGGAAGGATTGCTGGGCACTGCTGATATTTCTGTTGGTAAATTATCCCCAGCCCAACTCCAGCCCCATCCTGCTGAGCTGCTGCAAACCTCCAAAATCCAGAGGCTTTGCTTTGCGAAATGCTGGTTTTCCTGCTCTCCCTATGCTTCCTCTCTCCTCTGCAGCCTCAATTCCAAACTCTTCACGTCACCACTTGGAAACTCAGCCGCATGCAGGACTCTGTGTTTGCTCAGCCTCCCCCAGCCCAGCACATGTGGTTCCAATTGCAGAGGCTCTGCAGCGCTGTGTGGATGGGGATGGGGCTGGGCTGACCCCTCTCCTTCCCCCCAGCCTGTTCCAGGCAGGGAGAGCCCCTTTATCTCGCTTTTTTCGTATTTGGGATGTTTTCTCCTCACCGCGGAATTGCCGCAAGCGGAGGGGAGGCTGCAGGCAGCATGCTGGGGCCAAGCCGTGGTCACTGGGAGCACTGGGGCTCTCGGGAGAAGGCGACCCTTGGCCTGTGTGTCAGTGCCAGCCAAGGAACACAGCGAGCAGATGTCCCAGAGCACAGCATTAATTGTCCCCAGGGGAGCACGGCCGCCTCCAGCCTCTTCTCCTCGCAGCGTGAGGAATGCAGCAGAGCTGTCTGCAAGGAGACACTGCTGGATGTTTATTTTGGCCCCAAACGCTGTCAGGGTAACTGCTAGGGCTGGTGTGGTCTGAGCATGAGTGGGGCTGGCGACCTTTTGGGTTCTCCTCATAACTCCGGATAAACCAACACAGCTTTCCCTTGTCCTGTTTAAAACTGGGGAAGAGAGTCCAAGGGGACAAAAATCTTAGAACTGCTTAGAACTGTTCAGCCTGTCATCACTGCCCAGCAGCACCAGCGGGGGGAAGCTGTTTGGTTTCTCAGCAGTTTCATTTGAAGACCCACCGAGCCTCAAATGCTGGAGTGTGGAACTCGCCTGTGGTCTCCTCACTGACTGAACTCCCAAGTCACGCAGGCAGCCCGGCGACTTCGGCTCGAGATGTAATTCCTTGGCCATAAAAGTCGTTGTCAGCCTGCTGCCCCAGCAGCTCAGATTCTGAATGTGCTGCTTGCAAAACGCTGGGGTTTTTCTCCTTAGCGCTGCATGGGGGGCAGGATCTTGCTTTTTCATCGAGGAACTCAGTAAATCATTTCCTCCAGCAAGATGAGACTCCAACAGATGTGAAATGTCTTGAATTCCTGGCTGTGAGGGAGTGGATCAGAGCTGCAGGCTGTCCTGGGCTTTTTGGTTTTAACTCCCAAATAGATTATTCCTGTATATGCCTAATTTAGACATATTCTGTTTGCAGACACTTTGATTTTAGCACAAGAATAGCCAGGCAAAATGCAGGATTATTCAGCTAAAGGAACATTCTGGTGTAGTTCTGTGGATATTTATTCTCTCTGGGCTAATTTGAGCTTTAGGTAGGAAGTTCTTGCTTATTTGGATTATTTTTACTAAAACGAAATACTTAAAAAAGCAGATCTGGCAGAGAGCAGCTCCAACAATGGAAATAATTAATTAAACCTCCTCCAAGCACTGAGGTGTTTTTTCCACCAGCCTGGATTTTGGGACGAGTGTGTGACTCAGGACCACAGGGGACAAAAATTCCTTCTGGGAAGGATCCCATTTCCAGTCAGTGGAGTCACCCAGACGTGAGGATGACTTTCAGGAGTCTCCCCAGAATGCAGCAGTTGAGAACTTGTCTGCAGGGGACAATTCCTGCTCCGGAGAGGATGTGATGTGCCCTGACATCAGGCCTGGCTCGCTGCTCCTGTCACACTTTCACCCAGGAAACATTTTGATCCTAATGAACAAAAACAGGCAGAGCACCTGTCCCAGGTGAGACGGGAATTGTTCAGACAGGGGACAAACTGAGGGTGTGGACAGCACTGCAATTCCTGCCTTGGCTGCTGGGTGGAAGGACGTTCTCCTCAGCAGCAGATTTCAGGCGTTCCCTGAGTCACTTCTGAGGTCTGGAGCTGCAGGGAAATTGCAGGTTGGATTTCTGCTCCTCCCTGGACATCAGGGCCTTGGAATAGAGGCTGATCTTGGATAAAAAGCCAAAATAAAGTATAGAAAATATCACTGAAGGATAAACTTCACAGCTGTTCCTGAAGAAGCCAAAATTTTTGAAGATCTGTTTTGGATATTCACATCTGAAATGAGCTCTGGTGCAGATATGGTTTGGGCCACACAGAGGATTATTCTGCATTTCTTTTCTCTTGATTCCCTGAGTCTTTTCTCGGCTGTTCCTCCTAATTCCAGCAGTTCAGTGATACAGCACAACCTATTACTTTTTAAATAGCAGAATCTATTTTTAGCATTGCTCCCTAATTCAAACCTTCTGAACCTACTGAAAGATTTAAAATCTGGAAGCTCTTTAGCTTTTAGGACGCGAATTTGCCTACAAATAAAAACGTCAGCAAAGCATTTATTTCCCCTTTGATTCTGCTCGTCTGGCAATGTATATTTGATGTTGGGCTATGTGTGTGTTTGTGCTCATACACAGAATGGTGATGGGTATGGAAACACTCTGATGGATGGATGGATGTGATGGATTTTGAGCATGGATGTGAAAATGTGGGATCCTGGTAAGGATTCAGGCATGGAAACACGGCTTGGGATGGACATAATTTGTGATAAGGCCAAATAAAATCCCAGTTTATTCAGCATTTGCTGCTTGCTGTGCTGCACAGCCTCCTTCACTCTGCACCCATTTCAAAGGGCTGATTCTGAGGAAATTGAAACCCTCTTCTAACACAAGGAGAAGTCCTTAAAATGCTGAAATGAGTTCTGAGGAATTCTTCCACACTGACATCTTTGCATGAGGGATCCAGGCTGTTGTCCATGGATTTTTTTTTTTTAATTTAAACCCTGCCATGTGTGCAAGGCAGAAGGGGCTGAGAAAGGCTAAAAACCCCTCTGAGCTCTTCCCCTGGCCAACCTCGTGTGGGCACAGCCTGGATGGCTCTGGGTTTGATTAAAATCTTTGTTGCTGTGTGTTCCATGGAGATTTCAACATGGGGAGGACGAGAGGATCATTTTCTGCTGTCTGCAGGGTGCTGGGTGAGTTATTGTCCTCAGAACAATGGGGAGGAGAGTCACACAGGGTTTGCACCAAAGCCTTCAGGCCAATGCTTCCAAAAAACATTTTTAAAAAAAGAGTTGGAATAAGCAGGAAAACCAATCCCACCTCCTGCTGGAGTCATGGGACAGGAGCTGAGTAAATCCAAAAGCAGCCATTGCCCAACTGCTCTGCCCTGCCCACAGGATGTGGAAGGGGGATGAGGGTTTTTGGGGGAAGAAGTGCAGAGCCTGCAGAAATGTGGAATTCTTTTGGATGGGATTGCTGGGAAAATCATCCCTTTCTTCATCTGCTGAGTGCAGCATCCAGCCCTGAGGCCACCCAGGGCTTTGGGAGGGGAAGGCTGGGAGTCAAAGGGTTTCCAGGGATAAATCTTTTTGCAATCCAGCCCTGAGTCCTGGCCAGTGCTGCTGGACTTTCACATCTCTCTGGAAGTCTTGGGAATTAAATTTAAACTAGGCAGGGAAATGGTTAATAGCATCTCATTTTTTTGGGGCTGTCCTTGCAAGGCCTCATCTGCACAACTCCAGACAACCTCAGGGAATGGTTATTCCTCTTTGGATAATAAAGCGATTTGAATAACCTGGGAGGGACCTGCATCTGTTCCTAACTCCTTTTTCCTCTCATATTCCATAAATTCCTGCAGATACCTACACATAAATCACCATTTCATCCCTGTTTGCTGCAGCCAGACCCTCCCCAAACTACGGAAAACATGAGATTTGTCCGTGTTGAGCTCTCTTTGGATTTTTGGGGGTATTTTGGCACTAATGTTGGGTACTTGGATGAGGCTGGTTTGGGTTCCTTTTGGCCATACACAGGTAGAGGTGACTGGAAGGAAATAAAGTGCAGAGCACCTGCAAAACTCAAAATCTTTTGGGAGTTTTCAGGCATTGTTAAAGGAGTAATAAGGATTAAAGAGACAAATCAGGGTTTTTTAAATAAGATTTTTTTTTCCTAATAATGTTACAGAAAAGATTGCACAGTGTGTGAGTGTCTGGTTATTGAATCAGCTCTGAATAATTTCTGATTCTTTAAGAAAAATAAAGAGTTCTTTAGGAATTTTTCACTATTCCACTGGATGTTTCCTTGATTTTTCTCCCCATTTTTCGTTCACAAGCACAGGACTCTCCCTCAAACCCCCAGATATTTTCTGGGAGCAGCAAGAATCACTCCCAAGTGTGAACTTTGCCAAACCCACCGTGAAAGGAATGAAAACTGTCACAATCTCGCAAAATATTTATAATTTCACACGAAAAAGCCTCGACCAGGATGACGTTTAAACACACAGGTTTTGCCCAAACCCTCAGAGCTCCACAAATGTCACAAATGCCGTGTGAATGTCCCCACGGTGGGCTAAATTAAGGTTATTGATCAGTGATTGGAGCGCTAATGAGGGCAGAGAGCAGCAGCGAGGGCTCCAGGGAACAGCTGGGTCCGTCCTGGGCAGCAATCCTAATTGTATTTGGCAGATGGAGCTTTGAGAGCCGCGAACGCAGTGCTAAAGTGGATTACTTTTCCCTTTAAAGAAAGCAGCTAATGTGGCCGAAAAGGAGCTTTCACTGCCATCAATTCATCGTGCGGGGGAGGAGAGATTGGGCTTTGGCAAGATTCCACCTGGGTTGAAATTCTCATTGTTTCGCACACCAAGGAGGTGGTAACTCTTGATAAAGTGGTTGGGAAGGATGAGTTAAATATCAAAATGTCAGGGATGGTCACGGTAATTCAGGTAGATCTGAGAATGGGAGCAGGAGCAGAAGGAATTCTAGAAAAATTGATTCTGAAAAAAAGTGAGAAAGATGAGAAAGTGTCGTGTTGGATGTAATTTTTTTGTCTGTTTTTCAATTGAAGGTTCAGCATTCACTGTTTAAACTGTATAAAAGTATATAAATAGTAAATAATAATATAAAAAGTATAGGAATAAATCCAGCCTGTGTAACTGGAACTTCTTATGCTCTGGCCTCCCAGGACTGTGTGTTCAGTCCCACACGTGACTTCCCAGGGCTGCAAACTTCCCCAGTTTTCATCAGTTTTGCAATATTTGGCCCAAGAAGCAAAATATTTCCTCCCACTTCATTTCACAGAAAAAAATAAAAAAAAAAAAAAGAAAAGAAAGAAAGAAAAAGTTTTAGGATTTTGTCTTGAACAGCAAAACTGCAGAACAACCCAAATTCCTTCTGAAGATTCATATCCCAAAGGGCAGAGATCGCCACGGAAATCTGGTTGGGAAATTTTTGATTTTTACCTGGGACATCCCTGACCCCAACGCCTGTAACTTTCCCCTCCCTCTGACCTTGTGGCTCAGTTTTCACTGACTTTGAGCTTTCCGTGGTGACTCCACGTTCACAAGCTGGAGATGGGCAAAGCCAGGAACTGATGGTGGATTTTTGTTCAGTGTTAGCACGGATGCAGAATAAAAACTCGAGCAGACAGTGCCTAACGCAGTGCTAGCTGAACGTCCTATCTGCCTGCCGTGCATCACCTCCCGGGACAGATTTTAGGGCGTCAACACTCATTTTGGGGTTTTTTGTCTCACATTCCAAGGGCTCTGCTTCCCTCTAGTGGATCCGCTTAGCACTTTGCTTTTTCTTTCTTCTTCAGACCCTGACAAAGCGTTTTTGACAACTCTTTTCATTTTTGAACCTTGTTGTTCAAAGATACTTCCCAATCCTACTTGTCCCATGCTTTCCTTAAGTTTAACCCTCTTCTTGCTGGGCTGGTTTCTTATTTCCAGTGCTGAAATATATTAATATCACCCAGTGCTAGGGAAGAGACTCCAAGCTTTTGCCAGTGTGCTAGAGGGATAAGCTGAAGGATTTCTGGGTGGAAACACAGCTTTTGAATTGAGGTAGCAAGAGGTGAAGGCAGAGCTGGGGAGGTGATCTGGAATTTGGGGTGTGCAGGGGGTGTGGGTGAGATCTGAGCACTGCCAGCTGACAGGGTGTGAAACCATCTGCTCCAGTATCAGTGTGAAAATGCCATGGTATGGATCCATGTCTCCTCAAATCAGCTGCAATCTGTGCAGGGAGCCGAGCTTTGCTGGGAGGAAAACGAGGAGGAATCCAGCGAAATTCTGTCAGTAAACCCCACTGGGGTTTGTCTTGCAGCCTCCTGCTCGGTTTGGTTCTGCGAGGCTCAGACCGAATTCAAGCGAGTGGCAGAGGAGAACGTCACCCTGCCGTGCCACCACCGCCTGGGGCTGCTGGAGCAGGGCAGCCTGGACATCGAGTGGCTGCTGCACATCTCCGAGACGGTGCAGAAAGCGGTGGGTGTGCCGAGAAAATCGCTTTATTTCCACGTTCACACCACCAGCCCTGCGTTTAACAGCGCTGCTGGGATGATCTTTGCAAGTTATTATATTTATTCTGATGTTTAGCAAATACAGGTGATGGACAGAGATCTGTAATATGTAAAAGGTATTCCATATCCACACATGCTGGGTTGGAACAGGTTGTGTTACAATGGAATTTTTTTTTTAAGTGTAGCCAGTCTTGATTAGATAAAGTTCAGAATTCAGAATTGCCCTTCAGGCTTTCAGAATAACCTTGGGCTTTGCAGGCCCGCTTTTGGAATCCTTGGTTTCAGGACAAAACACAGCAGTTTGGGCCTTATAAAAATGAGGTCTGCAGTGGCTTAAATCAGCACAGCCAAACCCACAGAGTGCTTCGATGTGTTGTGGCATAAAGTGATGTCTATTATATCACTTGTATCAATGCCTAGTATAAATCTCCAGCAGAAATATACTTCATGCACCATTCTCAGGGTGGAAATCCAGGTTTGCTTTCCCACCCTGCCTGTGTGACCCTGGACAAGTCACTTAACCACAGCGTGGAGTTCCTGAACTGCTCAGATTTGCTGTTCCACGTGAAAATAAAATGACAACTCCATGTCTGCGTGCTGCTAGGTGATCACCTACTCGGGGGCCGTGTCTATGATGACCTGAACGAGGAGCAGAAAGGCCGTGTTTCCTTCACCTCCAACTTCCTGGCTGGAGATGCATCCTTGCAGATCATCTCCCTGCAGTCCAGCGATGCAGGGAAATACATCTGCAAGGTTAAAAACGCCGGGCAGTACGAGTGGGCTCGCATCACCCTCAAGGTTGTAGGTAAGGACACTTTATTGTCCTCCCAGAGGGGGGAAAAAATAAAAATCCAGACTCACTTCCCGGGGAGAGATTTATTTCAGCAGGGTGTAAATACACAGATTGTGTTTCAGCACCCAACTCGATCTGCCTTGGCAATTTTTGGCAAAGGACAGGCCGCAGGAAGAGCCTCCAGAACTGGTGGGAGGTAGGTGCGATGAGCTGCAAACCCATTCTGCCCAAACCATCCCGATGATCTCATCGCCCAAAGCAGGCTGATATTCTATCTCAGCTGCCATCAGCCTGCCCACACCTCCTGCTGGGGACTGGCACTTCGTGTCCCTGCAGCAGCCCGACTGATCCAAGTCACCGCAGGTGACAAATCAGCACTGGGGGTGGCATTTCCCACCCATGATTTCAGGTTCTTTTTCACACCCTCGGTGATCCCGTGGAAGAATCCTGTTTCCTGCAGGATGCTGAGGGGAGAAGGAAGAGCAGGAGAAGGGAAGGGAGGGAAAGATGTTCTCACAATTGTGCCTGGAAGAGGAATGTGGTGATTGAGCTCCACTGGTGCAAGTAACCATGAGGCAAAGTGCCACGGAGTGTTAGGATGTTGTTTCCATGGCTGAGCCAGCCAGCTCCACTACGGGGTTGTAGCTAAAATCCCCTAAAAACCATCCCTGGTGTGATTCTGATGCCTGACGAGGTTTCCTAAAACAGAGGCTAGACAAAGTTGGGAGAATAAAAAGCAGATATATTTATTGGAGGCCTTCAGGTACATTCAGGGCAGACAGAGCCCATTCGAGAGGCTACACCCAAAATGGACAGTGAGTCATGAGTTTTTAATACTTTATAAATTCTATCCATTAACCTATTGAGCCTTGATCCTACAATTACCCCTTCAGGTGATGATGTCAATTACCCCAAGTTTGCTCCCCCAATTCACTGCTATTTACATATCTTGGAGCCCTGAGGCAGCAAAGTGTCCTTGGATTCCCAACTGAGAGGAATTGTTTTGTCTAAAAAATGCTGGGAACAAGTTTTAGCACCCTGTATGGAATCCAGAGCCACACAGCAAAACTACAGATACACTAAAGCTAAAATCCTAGGCATCAATTCCTTAGCTTTTTCCAGGGAAGGCAACTCTTGGAAGCTTTTAAACGCCCAAGGAAAGGTGATTGCATGGTCTGTCTTTGCTCCTTGCAGAGAAACCCTCCAAGCCCAAGTGCTGGCTGGAAGGGGAGCTGCAGGAGGGGAAGGAGCTGTCCCTGCAGTGCCGCTCGGCCTCGGGCACTGCGCCCATCTCCTACCGCTGGCAGCGCATCAGCCCGGAGGACGAGAGAGCAGAGCACCTCCCGCCCAACTCCAGAGTCAGTAAGTCGGGCAATTCATCCCTCCCTTCCCTCGGGGCTCGGCGAGCAGCGGGTGGAGGGGACAGTGATGCTCCGGGAGTTAACAAATCGCTTCTCCATCGTTGTGGAGTTGCTCCAACCCCAAAGTCCAATTTGTGCTTCAGTGCACTGTCCGCAGTTCAAGTTTCTCAGTTACTCCTGGGAAACAAAAGCCCTCCAGCAGTATTTTTAATGTTAGAGAGTCAAGGCGTTACTTTATTCTCTGGCCAAGATGTTGTTCTGTTCCACAGAAATCATCTCGTCCACACATAGCCCGGCTGTGCACAGAGAATCAGTCCATGACACATTACTAGATTTTTCAGATATTTTATACAGTCAAAACTCGCAGGAATGTATTGGTTCAGTGCTCATTGGTCCCAAATTGCATAGTTTCTAGTATTTGGTTTCCTGTTGGATCCGGATTTCTTGTCTCCTATGCTAATTAGGTTTTCTTTGTTATCTCTCTTTTGTTAGACTATGTGTGTTTACCATGCTGGGGTGAGCTTTGGAGCTGATGTTCCACTAAAGGCCACCGATAGTCTTTCAGGCTACTCCCACTCTGTTGAGATGTTAAGTGGTGCTACAATCCTTAAAAAAAAACCTCCAAAAATTCCTTCACCTCAGGCAAAGACAAACTAATCCTGACTAGAGAAATACAAATTGCAAAACCACAAATTTTACATTGTTTCTAACAACTCCGGCGGTGTTTTTTTTCCCCTTGCAGACATTTCCAACCCCGGGCAGGTGCTGCTGAAGAACCTCACCCGGATGAGCACCGGGCTGTACCAGTGTGTCGCCACCAACGAGGCGGGGCAGGAGAGCTGCGCCCTGCAGGTGACAGTGCAGCGTAAGTGGCACTCAGGGTCCCTGTCCTGCTCCAGGAGGGACACGCTGCCCCCCAGCTCTGCCACCTGCAAAAGCCTGCCAAACTGATGTCTGAAACAAAGGGCAAGACAATTGGGTGTATAAAAAGTGGATAAATTTATTCAAGGCTTTCAAGGTACACTCGGGCAAGCAAAGGAAACTCGAGGGAAGACTCCCAAAATGGACTCTGGGTCAGGAGCTCTTCACCTTTTATAAGTTTTGTGTTATTAGCACATTGGTCCCTAATTCTCTAATCACACCTTCAGGCCATTATATTAACCATCCCAGGCCTTGCTTCCCCCTTTCCATCCTTGTTTCCATGTTTTGCAAACAAGGGTAACAAATATGTCCTTGAATCTCTATCCAGAGAGCTTTGTTTTGTTTAAATGTGTTGGGAACAGAGGTTTGCAGCATTCTGTAAGAGCACAGAACTACACCGAGTTACAGACACACGGAGAGAAAAAAAAAATATTGAGGCATCAAAAGCTTTGCCCTTTCACGCTTTAATCACGTGAAATAATTATTATTTATTGCGCTTTTAATTCGCACTGCAGCCCTCACCCAAAAGGGTAACAACAGCACAACCTGAGCCCAAACGATGGTCTTGTCACTTTAGATGGCCGGGTCGGTTAGAAACTTTGATTTTCAGAATGATTCAGGAAATACAAGCAGGGGAAATGATGAGTTAGAGGTTCTGAGTGGAGTGATTGCATGAGGTTACTCTCAGGTATGACCCTGGATATTCCATCATTCCAAATTACGTATTTGCTGCACTTGGGACAGCAAATTACCTAAAGGCAGTTGGACAGATTAACAGTGACACGGAATAATCTGCAGGATAAAAAGTAACTTTCGACACGATTTGGTTTTAATCAGGATTTAGTCATTTCTGCCTGAAGAGCAGAGGTTCAAATCCCCTGCCTAACCCCACCAGGGGGGTGCAGCTCTCCTGGGGTGTCTTTTGCCATCTGCTTGCCAGGAAAAGGGTGGAGTTTATCACCCAACCCCAAACAACAGAGTTTCACAGCTCTCACTGCTGCAACTGCTCTGATAAAACTCCTAGCAAAGAATTTCCTCTTGGAAAATCCCTGGCTTTGGAATTTTTCTGCCCAGCCAAGCCTGAAATAACTGGAATATGGAATAAGGCAAACCGGTTTGCCTCGGGCGTGTGAAGTAAAAGCGTCCAGGCAGCTTTTATGCCAATTGAGCTGAATTGGTTTAAAACCTCGCTTGGGTTTTGCTAAACCCTCCGGAGGGACTGAGCCTTAAGGAAACAACTTTCAGCCAAGCCCAACATAACCACTTTTATCAAAAGAAGTTGTCATACAGTATCAGCGAAAGGCCCATAATTCATGGGAAATGTTCTCTCATTAGCTTGGCTGGTTGGGATGATAGATGCCCTGCTCAGGATGGTCTTCCTTTCCTCTTTCTTTCACCCCACCTCAGGTCACCCACCAGCTGAATAATTAATTTTGCGAGTGAGTTGTATCATTTAAAGGCAAATTGAAGGGGGAAAAGAATATTTATGGGGAAATATTCTTAGTTGAAACACTCTTATGCCTCTGGGATGCTGCCTAGTGTTTCACACGTTTCCTTTCTTCCTATTTTCTGTGTCTCTGTGCACTGAAAATGGGATTTTCCCTCCTCATTTCAACTCTGCCCCACAGCCGCAGGCACAGCACTTGCGATCCCACTTCTCCAGAGGTGATCCCTTTGCTCGCTGCCAGCTCAGATAAACTGGTTCGACTTCTGTGTGGGGACACGCCTAAAAAAAATAAACTTAAAACCTTCTGTGCCGAGTTCTACCCAGCGCTGGGAGTTTAGTGTGGAGTAGACCTGATCACACCAAGAAAAGTTCACCAATAAATGTGTTTTCTGCACAACAGATGCACAAAACATCGGCATGATCGCCGGGGGAGTGTGCGGAGTGCTGGTGGGACTGTCCCTCCTGTTCCTGGTGGTGAGGCTGACGATAAGGAGGAAAGAAAAGAAGAGATACGAGGAAGAGGAGGCCCCGAACGAAATCAGGTAACGCCTTTTATTTAATCCCACTTCCCACACTCCCTCCTCGCAGTTTCACACGTCTTTGCGCCGCGGCTTTAAGGAACTATAAGTAGCTTAAAGCGTCTTCAAAGGTTGCTCCAGAAAGCTTTTAAAGTCTCTGTGAAATAGCAGCGACAAATTTCTTGCCTGAGAACCTTTGTGAAGACTTTCCAGAAAATTAGATTCAACTCCCCCCTCCTCCCCCCGGGCGAATTAGCACAGACCTCAACCAACTGTTTTCTCTCACATTTGCAATTTCAGTATGTTAAAGCATTTGCATATTCTTTTATGGCGTTCAAGTAAAGCTGCTTGTCCCTTGTGGTTCTGAGAGGCTTTGGGGGTGGTTTCCTTTTCTTTCCTTTCCTTTTTCCTTTCCTTTCCTTTCTCTCTTCTTCCCTTCTTTCCTCCATTCTTTCCCCCTTCCTTCCTCCTCTTTTTCCCTCTTCTTTCTCCCTTCTTCCCCCCTTTTTTCCCTCGTTTCCTCCCTTTCCCCCTCTTATTCCCCCTTTTTTTCTCTTCTTCCCACCTTTCACCCCCTTTCCCCCTTTTTCTCCTTCTTTCCCTTCTTTTCCCCTTTCTCCCTTCTTTCTCCCTCCTTTCCCTCCCCCCTTCTCCCCTTCTTTCTTCCTTCTTTCCCCCTTTTTCTTCTTTTCCTCCTTCTTTCTCCCTTCTTTCCCCTTTTCCCCTCTCAATCGCAGTTTCCCTTGGGCACACAATGAAGCAGAGAGCTTCTCTGAGTCCTCCTTGAGCCCTTCGAACAACTGCTCCCCTGGATTTAGCTCCGGCTGAGCAACCCGAGCACGGAGGGGAGCAGGAGCACCAGGAATGCTCCCGGAGCTCATCTGTTCCCTGGCCCTGAGCTCCCCTAAGCAGGGCTTGGGCTGCAGCCAGAGCCTCAGCCGCTCGGGAAGGAAAGCGCCGGAGCGAGCTATTTCCAGGAATGAGCTAGAGCCGCTGCCGCCCTCGAAGAAACAAACCCTTGATCCATCTTTGTGGCTATTTCTACGACCGCCTGGCCCCGTGTGACATCCCCGTGTCACCAGGCACCTCTAATCCCTCCGGCAGCTGACTGCTCTCAGGTTGCCAGCACTAGGGCAGTCTCTGCTGATTTCTTGCCCTTTTCCTGTTTCCTTTGCATTCACATCTTGCCTTTTCGGTTTGAGCCTCACCCTCTCGTTATCACCTTTTCACGCCTGACTGTTACATCCTCCCCCTCTTTCTCTCTCTTTCTCTCCGGACCCACTGCTTGCGCTTCTTTCACTACCCTCGGGGCTGATTTGAAGTGGAAGAACCAGTTCCAGGCAGTCTTGCCTTTTGTCATTCGGGCTGAGGATTGCAGGGCAGACAGCTCTATCTGCTCTGTTTGCTCTGCCACTCGGCGTTTATTGCACACTCACACACACAGAGCTGTTTGTGAGCAAAACGTTTATTCCAAACGTGTTTATTCCACACGTGTTTATTCCAAACCTATTTACCAACAGCTCTAAAGGGCAATGGGGAGTTTGACCCACAAAGTTACACAGCAGAGAGTTTGGATAAGTCCTGCAGGATAGTTTGTCCTGACACACTGAAGGGGGGAACCCCGTGGGAAAGGGAAGGGATGGCCTTGGAAATGTGTGATTTTCAAACTCCAGCAGATGCAAGTGTTGGATAAATAAGCGCTGCTGTTGTGAGCAGGAGGAATGCCTTTGATAATCTCCCTTCTCCTCCCAATTCTGTTTCAAACCCTTAAAGCAGAAGCAGTGCCAGATCCCTACTACACTAAATTAACTCCCCAAAATAACGTTTCAATCCATAACTTGGGAAAACTCCCCAGCAGGTGATTTGCAGGTGATTTTTACCCGCAGCAGCACTGCAGCAGCAATGATCTTTGCTCCCCGTGTCTCTGGTTGCAGGGAGGACGCAGAGGCGCCCAAGGCTCACCTCGTCAAGCCCAGCTCCTCCTCCTCGGGCTCCAGGAGCTCCCGCTCGGGTTCCTCCTCCACCAGGTCCACAGCCAACAGTGCCTCCCGCAGCCAGCGGACTTTGTCCACCGAAGCCACTCCCCACCTCACCCCTCCCCAGTACAGCCACAGGCAGCTGGAGAGGAAGGACACGGAGCCAAAGAGAGTCGACTACAACCACCTGGTGAAGATGGGAGGCACGGCGGCGATGGTGCCCGCGCAGAGCAGGGCGTTCCAGACCGTGTGAGCGAGTGAGCGAGTGCCCACCGAGCGTCCTGCTGCCCAAAAACCACCTCACACACCACCAGCCACGTAGGAATCGCTAGGGTAGCTAGTTCTCTTCCTGGTCAGCTTAAAGCTTAATCACTTGGGGTTATTCACACCACGAGAAGCCCTCCCACTCAGCTCTTTCTGAACATCTTCCAACACTGAGGTTCTGAGAATTTTCTTATATTGAAGAAAGATACATTGGAGGGAAAAGGGAGCTTCTTTCTTAAATTCTAAATTATCTTTTTTTTTTTTTTTTTTTTTTTTAATGGAACACTGAGCATTTCAACACTACGACAGCAAAGCGCTGTACAAGTGAAAAGAAGCCAAACCTCAGGATTTTTAAAAAGGGATCAACAGAGACTTCAAGATGCATAATATTCCAGAGAGGTCCTGTGGGGAGGGAGAAGCCTCTCGGACTGGTTTTGGAGAAGTTTCTCGGAGATGCATTGTCTTAAGTGAAGATTGGGAGGCAGGCTCTCTGCTGAGGGTGTTCAGCCTCAAAGGGAACTGACAGGTGCTTCACGTTTTCTGCGTTCAGTGGAATACTGGAGGCTGTAACTACAGTGGAAATGAAAGAATCACTCAAAAAAAAAAAAAAAAAAGGACAAGAGATGCAGTATTAAGGTGTCTGAACTAAACCCTGTACTAAAGAGAAAGGACCTTTTCTGTCAAGCAAACAGAGGTGCTTTAATTGCCAGAATAAACTTAACGATCAAACCCCCAGAGATAGGGCCAGGAGCCTGACTCTGCTGCCCTGGGCAGCACTGCAAAGCCACAGCAGCCCCAGGGAGGGTTGGCTGTGCCAAATGAGCCTTAGGAGAGGAGATGAGGGCACTGAATCCAGCGGGGAGCAGTGCCCCGAACGGGGAGGGCCAGCAATGTGCCAAAACGACTGCATGGAGCATCGGGAAGTGGTTAGCTCCAGGTGGAGGATCGGCCAGGTTTGGGGGAGGTTGGTTTGGTTTTCTGCTGGAGAAGCCTTATGGGAAGGTCTTCCCACACTGAGTGGACAGCACTCCTGAGATGAGCTCCAGGGAAGGCCTGAAGGATCCCCTGACAGAGGAGAGCACACCTGGGACAGGTAAACAAGCACAAAATGCTGCTTCCACTGGGAAATCTCCACGGGCGTTGTCCCATTCCACACCAAACGCTGGGCCATGTGCTAGAGCTGAGGCTTAAACCTGCAGCAAGACTCTGCAAAATTGCAAGGATTGTAAAAAATGTTTGTTGTGATGAACCAGGATAAGCATTTCCAAGGAATATGCAGTTAGGAAAGGATGGGAGGGAGGGAGGGAGGGACAGATGCAGAGTTCTGTCATTGATATTTTCCTCTGAAGGACTTGGCTCTGACCACTGCTACACACAAGACACTGAGCTTGTAGGTTCTAGATTCCTGTATTCCCAGGCTGGGGATTTGCTATTAAAAAAATGAGGGTGTTTAGGTAATTTTTTTTCCCATTTGAGGGAGGGAAGGTTTTCTCCAATTT
The DNA here is from genome assembly GCA_024500445.1 of Entomyzon cyanotis. Taxonomy (NCBI): domain Eukaryota; kingdom Metazoa; phylum Chordata; class Aves; order Passeriformes; family Meliphagidae; genus Entomyzon; species Entomyzon cyanotis. Next base: position 3,226,271 of record JAKEPQ010000773.1, on the reverse strand, counting down.
GTGGAAGGAGCCTACAGAAGATGGATGAGCACAGAAGAACCACAGATCTATAACTTTCACTCCAGGACTGTCATTAATCTCCTTTTCTGACTGAGGCCCAGAATTCTAATTTCTTTACTTGAGATCTTTAACAACCTGATCAAAGCCAAGCCCTACTCGGGCTACTTCCATACGGAAAACAATTTTCAACCTTGCCCACACTATGTGAGAACTTCCTAGGAGCAGTCATCCAAAATTCCATTGCTTTCTCCACCCCAGATTTAACCCTTGGCAGGACAAATCGCTGATGCTGTGCAGGGGAAACGATCTGAAGTCACACTTTTCAATAACTGTGGTAAGCTGCTACTTAATAAGTACTTGCTACTTGATAAGCAGCTCCTGGTGGTGGATCGTCTGTCATTTCCCCCTGGATGCTCCAGGATGATCCAGGAGCACAGCCCTGCATCAGCTCTGTTTGAAGCAGAGGGTCTGTGATTGCTCTGCAGTTGCTCTTTTCCTGAGCCCTGAAGGCTCAGGCACTCCAAAGCACTCCCAAACCACTCCAGAGCTGGGAAAACCCCAGGAGCAGGAATAGGATGGCTGAAGCAGCTTGTGGGTTCTCCTGTGATTGCTCACTGTGCTGAACATTCCCTGTCTGCCCCCGAGGATCCTCACTGCCTGCACAGAAACCCAGGAGGGCTTTGGCCATGCCTGAGCACCCAGGAGCTCTTTGTCACAAAGACAGGGTGACAATTCCAGAGGCTGAGCTGGCCACAGCTCACAGCCAAAGGCTCTGGGGCAGTTTGGAGTCACAGCCCAGCCTGGTAATTAGCAGCGAGGAGTCTCCTCTCTGCAGCCTGGAGGGGAGGAGAATTTGCCCTGGCAGGTTCTCCTGGAGCCCTTGGGAATGGGCTGTGTCCACCCAGCTCTCTCCTGCTGTCCTGCAGCAGAGAAGCCACTTGTTGTCCTGGACCAGTCTGGTGGCACGGGCTGGGAGCTTTGGGAGCCCTGGGGAAGGTCAGGCAGAGCTGCAGTGGCTGAAGCTGCTCTGGTGATCAATCCTGGCTGCTCCGAGCCCTGCCGGCTTGGAATTTCCAAGCCCTGCTGGGATGCACTGCCCAGGTATTCCAGCCCACACATCAGTGACCTCCCCGGGAAGGGACAAGCTCATCACCCACAGGGAACAGGAGAAAGGGATCATTCCAAAGGTATCCTATTTTCCAAGCTCCACACCATCAGGAGTTGCACAAGGGAAGCAAACAAGCCAAACTCTGTTTTGTAAAATAGTGTATTAAAGCATTTACTGTCATATACCAGCTATTATTTGTGTGATTAAATGCCTACCATGTTATGTAGCTTTTTGTTTCTCAGCAGCTAAGCTAAGCTTCCATCTCTGCTACCTGCTACGATTGGTGTACTTGTACTGTGTCTGAACAACTCAGAGGAAAGCAAATATTTATTATTGATTCCTTTGAATCAATGATTTCATAATTTTTTTTTTTTGGTTTGTTGTTTTATAAATAAAGGTGCTGCAGCTGAAGTGCTGCAGCTCAACTCAACTTGTGCCATTTTCTGTGGTGTGTTCCATGCTGTCAAGTACGGGAAAAAAAGGATGGCGTTAAAAATACCATTTTTAAGCTAAGGAGGCCTATGTGCATATTTGCATGGAAAGCGTGGGGAAAATGGGATTTTTTTTCGGTCTCTATTATGTGATATTTCCCAGAAAATGTGAAACCCTGGCTGTGTGGAAGTCAATGTGGTTTTGTCTTCCACGCAGCCACTTCACCTGGGCTATTTTGGCTGAGGACACGAGTGCTGGAAGCCAGCCTGGTAAATAATTCCAGCACGACAACCCCTGGTGGCTTCATCCTCCCCCTCCAGTGACCTTCCTGCTGAACCAGCCCACGTGTTTGGCTTCCTCATGAGCCGTGAGGTGAGGAGGAAAACCTTGAGCTGCGTTCAGACAGTCCAGATCTCTGCAGATAAACGTTGGGAGGCAGCTCACGGCAAACTCCAGACGGGGAGCTGGGGGTGGGATTTAGGGGAATTAAACGTGATGCTGGCTGGTTTCTCTCAGCCTTTCTTCCCCCCAGGGTGTTTTGCAGAGGTCTCCCGACATCAGCAGGAGTTGTTACTGAAATCTGGGAGCAAAGATTGCGACATAATTAGGCAGCGGTTGAAACAAAACAGGGTGACAACACAGTGGTCTCCTAGGTGTGTCGTGTCTGTCCCGAATTCCAGAGCTCCCACTGGAATTGGTGACATTAAACACCCTGATTAGGTGATACCCGTTTTGAGAGGAGTTGTGCAGTTGCAGTTTTGAACAGGATCAGGAATTTTGGGTTATTTTTAACCCGGAGCAGTTTGTCCTGACACACTGAAAGGGGGAACCCCGTGGGAAAGGGAAGGGATGGCCTTGGAAATGTGTGATTTTCCAACTCCAGCAGATGCAAGTGTTGGATAAATAAGCGCTGCTGTTGTGAGCAGGAGGAATGCCTTTGATAATCTCCCTTCTCCTCCCAATTCTGTTTCAAACCCTTAAAGGAGAAGCAGTGCCAGATCCCTACTACACTAAATTAACTCCCCAAAATAACGTTTCAATCCATAACTTGAAAAAAAACTCCACACCAAATCCTCAAACCCGTCCAGCATGCCGAGCCTTAATTTTTGCGATATCAAGCAAACGAGCTCCTTTTGTCCACTTTAACAGCCTCTAATTTCTGCTGTAATGAGTCATTTGCGAACTGCCCTCCTCCCCGCACTGACTCACTGCAGTTCCAGGCTGCCTCCCCTTGCTCTCAGCCTGCTCTGCTGAGCAAAGTGTGCTTGCACATCGAAATGTCACTGTGGAACACCGAGGTGCAGGCAGCGCTATTCTTAGGTCCCACCGAAATTCTGCCCGTCATTTGGAAAAAAAAAAAAAAAATAACCGCAAAGAAATACCCCAAAGATAACACAGCATGGTGGATTCGGTGTGAGTTGCACTGAGGAGCATCTCTGGAGTAAGCTGGGAGCAGAATGGCTGAACTGTGGACAGGGTGGGGTGTGCTCTGCACGCCTTACCTGGCCAGGTGTACCACGGTTGGGATGGAATCCCCTTATCTGGAAAGGCACACTCGGTGCCCCGTGACACAGAGCCCCTTCCCGTGTCCTGGTTTGAACCTTCCACACCCAAATTCCACCTCCAAACTGCCCTCGGATGTCACCCCAAGGTCCCCCATTCAGGTTCCAGCCCTGCGTGTGGCAGAGCAAGAGCGGGAGCCACAAACTGGCTCAGCACCAGGGACTTCCAGCGGGTCCAGCAGATCTGCCCTGGTGCTGTGGGACTGGAGTTAGTGGGGTGTGGGACTGGAGTTAGTGGGGTGTGGGACTGGTGTTAGTGGGGTGGGACTGGAGTTAGTGGGGTGGGACTGGTGTTAGTGGGGTGGGACTGGAGTTAGTGGTCTGGCAGTGGTCACCAGCCGAGCTGGGGACTCTGTGTCACATCCCCTCGTTGAGGTCACCCCAAATCACCGTGGAAAGGGATGCTGACACCCATGGCTCAGGATGTGGCTTGCACACAGCGAGTTATCATGGCTGAACGTAAGGAGGAGGCTGAGGGATCTGTTGCTGTACCCCTGGCTTGGATTTTTGAGTGTTTTTGTGCAAAGCCAACCTGGGAACACCTGAAATGCTTTATTTGGTGCAGTTTGAAGCCGTTACCATTGCAGCTCCTTTGGCTGTTTCCCCCTGGGCCAGGGCCAGCATTTGGTTTGTGTTCCCTGCTCCCGGAGCCTCCCTGGCCTCTCCACTCGGCCTTCATTCCATGTAAACACGGGATGTCCTGATGTACCTCACAGCACCCCGAGTGACCTCAGGTGATTCCTGACCTCTGCCCAGCTCCCCTCATCCCCAGGAGAACCAAACAGCCCTGCTTTTCCACCATTGCCCTCTGCACGGCAATAAATCCCTGCTGAGAGCTGGGTTATCCAGCAGCAGCGACATGCCACGGGGGAACACCCTGTCCTTGGCTCGCCTTGGGCTGCTGATGGATGGCAACATTTAGGATGGAATATAAAGGACAGAGACGCTGAGATGGGTTTTGCTCTGTGGCATAAATCCTGCCGCTCTGAAGCACCACAAGCACGGGTTCCTGAGAGAAACGGGGCGCGGGGGTGAAGCTGGCAGGGCTCCCGTGCCCTGAAGAAGGGAACATGGAGGATGCTGATTGTTGTGCGTGCAGACCGACCGAGCACACGCTGCGGGAAGCACTGCAGAGCCCCAGGCAGTGGCTGCGAGCACGGCAGTGAGCGATGCCGCCATTCCCGAAGGGCAGGAAGCACACCGGGGGGCACAGGGGGCTCGGGAGGCACAGGGGTATCCCGGCGGGCTCTGCCCAGGATCGCCCCTCATGGCGCCGCCATCTTGCGCTTCCCCTTGCCCGCCGCTCTCCTTCCCCACCGCCCTCTATGCAAATCACCCGCCATTCCCGCGCGCCCATTGGCCCCTCCCGCCCCATTGCGAAATATGCAAACGAGATCCCGGCGCGCAGCGCGCCGATTGGCTGCCGCGCCCGCCATCCCCCGGGCCCCTCCCACCGGCCGTGTCGTCACCGTCCGCGTGGGCTTTGATTGGCCGAGCCGCGCGGAGCGCCCCGCCCACCGCGGGGTTTGGTGGGGGTGCGGGGAAGGCGCATGAAGGTTCGAGAACGCGGGGCCGGCCGGCGCGCAACGCCCCCTTCCGCCGCGCGTCACGCACGGCGCGGGCCAATCAGCGGCGGGCGAGGAGGCAGGAACTGCGCGCTGATTGGTCGGAGCTGTGCGGAGGAGGCGTGGCCTTCTGGAAGGTTCTGGGTGGGTATAAAAGAGCGGCGCGGCGGGCGCGGGGCATTGAGCGAGCCGGAGCCGAGCTGAAAGGCTGTCCCGTGTGTGAACGAGAGAGCCGGCCGGACTGCGGGTAATGGGGCTGGGGGGAGCGCGGGAGGGCGCGGGGGGATGCACCCGCCTTGGGAGGGCGGCGGGAAGGTGCGGGAGGCAGCTCTGGGCCGGCCTGGGAAAGGCGGGGGGGCCGCGGCGGGTGGTTTTATACCCTGGGGGACCGTTCCGCTGCGGGGATGGGTTGGCACGGCGGATACAGTCCCATTTTTGGCCGCTGCGGTGCTTTTTTAATCCCGGCATTTACAGAGTTTTTTTACTATATGTGCTGTGCCGCGGGAGGGGGAGGGGATGCTCCGCTTTCTCCCGCCGCCTCCATTAGCTTTTCCATAGCCGGGGGAGGGGAGAGGAGGAGAGGGCAGGGCTCCAGGAGCCGCAGCGCCCATCTTGCCTCCTTCAGGGGCGGCCCGAGGCGGTGCCGGGGCATAGCGGGGCCGCAGGGCCCGGCGGTGGGGAGGGAAGGAGCCGCGGGGGCGGAGAAGGGCTGCGCGCGGCTTGCGGGGGGATGGCAGAGAGGGGGGTCGCTGCCGCACGGGCTGGGGCTGTGCCAGCGCACGCGGCCCTCCCGCCGGGAACTCCATTTCCCGGCAGCCCCCGGCCACGCCCCGCGGCCCCGGTCACGTTGCGTGGGCGGCGCGGTGCACGCCGGGACTTGGAGTCCGGCGCCACGTGGTGCAGGGGGAGCCGCCAAGCGGCGGAGGCGGGGAGTGCAGGCGCTGTGGGATAGCGGGGTGGGATTGCAGGGATCAGCCTGCAGGCACACAGCGGGGAGGGATCCGGTTACAACCCCTTGCCATGGACACCTTAACCAGGGTGCTCCCAGCCCCATCCCACCTGCCCTTGAACACTGAAAGGATTGCTTAGCCACAATTTCGGCAACTTATATCAACTTCACTTTTAACTCAGTTATACTTATTTTTTCTTATGCTCTTTTTTTTCAGACAAAATGTCGAAGGGACCAGCTGTCGGGATTGATCTTGGCACCACCTATTCCTGTGTTGGTGTCTTCCAGCATGGGAAGGTGGAAATCATTGCCAACGACCAGGGCAACCGCACCACGCCGAGCTACGTGGCCTTCACAGACACAGAGAGGCTCATCGGTGATGCTGCCAAGAACCAGGTGGCCATGAACCCAACCAACACAGTCTTCGGTGAGGCTGCCGGATTGGCACACTTAATCTACCAGTTAGCTTGGCAATAAAAGATTTTTGCTGGTTGTAAGAATTACTGATAGCAAGGTTAAAGTTTTTTCTTGCAGCTGAATATACCTAAATTATTTCTAGTCTAAATACAGCTGCATTATTAAAAGTATAATTTTATTATGTATAGGGAAAGCATTTGCCTTACAGCAGGTTTTCTGGGTAGTTAGTCTTAAAGAGCCTTGATCAGGTGTCTCACTCTAATTTATGGTCTGGCATTTGCAGTTTTTCTGAGGCAATATCACTGAGTTTCTGCACATCAAAGAGGTGAGACTTGGTAGAGTCTGCTCCTGAGTTACTAAGGCAGCAGTAAAGGACAGTGGTCCAGGGTTGTTTGCATTTTTCAGGAAGGATTTCACATTTACAACCGAACAATCATTATTGGTATTGTCAAATCCTTTTCCCAGACGCGAAGCGGTTGATTGGGCGCAGATTCGATGACTCTGTGGTGCAGTCTGACATGAAGCACTGGCCCTTCACTGTGGTGAACGACGCTGGCAGACCTAAGGTCCAGGTCGAGTACAAAGGCGAGACAAAGAGTTTCTACCCAGAAGAAATCTCTTCCATGGTTTTAACCAAAATGAAGGAAATTGCAGAGGCTTATCTTGGAAAGGTGAGTCCAGGACTAAAGTGAAATGTGCTGAGTAGTTCTGTGTGAGTAGTTAACATCCATAACTGAGTTATTTATTATTTCTGCAGACTGTTACCAATGCAGTAGTGACTGTCCCAGCCTATTTCAACGACTCTCAGCGCCAGGCAACGAAAGATGCTGGAACCATTGCAGGGCTCAACGTCCTGCGAATCATCAACGAGCCCACAGCAGCTGCCATTGCCTATGGGCTGGACAAGAAGGTATGGAGGGGTCACTGTCTGTGAGCTGATAAAGTATTAGCGAGCAAGGTGATAAAGTATTAGTAGGGAATGAGCTGAGTAATATAAATTGGTGTTTTATCCAGGTTGGTGCTGAAAGGAACGTCCTCATCTTCGATCTGGGCGGCGGCACCTTCGATGTGTCCATCCTGACCATCGAAGATGGCATCTTCGAGGTGAAATCCACAGCAGGGGACACCCACCTGGGTGGGGAGGACTTCGACAACCGCATGGTGAACCACTTCATCGCCGAGTTCAAGCGCAAGCACAAGAAGGACATCAGCGAGAACAAGCGCGCCGTGCGCCGCCTGCGCACTGCCTGCGAGCGCGCCAAGCGCACCCTGTCCTCCTCCACCCAGGCCAGCATCGAGATTGACTCCCTCTACGAGGGCATCGACTTCTACACCTCCATCACCAGGGCTCGCTTCGAGGAGCTCAACGCTGACCTCTTCAGGGGCACCCTGGACCCCGTGGAGAAGGCCCTGAGGGATGCCAAGCTGGACAAGTCTCAGATCCACGACATCGTGCTGGTGGGAGGCTCCACTCGCATCCCCAAGATCCAGAAACTGCTGCAGGACTTCTTCAACGGCAAAGAGCTCAACAAGAGCATCAACCCTGACGAGGCTGTGGCTTATGGAGCAGGTAATTAATCACTCACGCTCTGCAGCTCTCGTGGTACAAACCCATGTAGGCCCTGGGTGTTCCACCTGAACTGCTAAAGCTTTTCAAAGCTGTAAAAATTGCCCTTGGACTTGCAATGATGAATCAGATTCCAAAGCCATTCGTAGTTTCCACCAGAAGTCGAAAGACTTGTGATGGTCCAAGTTCCTTCCTTGGATGTCTGAGCGAGCCATGTGCCTCATCTCAGTTTGCAGTGTGCCTTTTGCAGGGTTTTTAATGCTCTGTCTCTCTCCCCAGCTGTGCAGGCTGCTATCCTGTCTGGTGACAAGTCTGAGAATGTGCAGGACCTGCTGCTGCTGGATGTGACTCCCCTGTCCCTGGGTATCGAGACAGCAGGAGGGGTCATGACAGTCCTGATCAAGCGCAACACCACCATCCCCACCAAGCAGACCCAGACCTTCACAACCTACTCTGACAACCAGCCCGGGGTGCTGATCCAGGTGAGCAGAGAGCTCTGGCCTTAGCTGGGATTACACTTGGGGAGTGTTGTGTCCTTAAGGTTAGGAAATCCTTGGTTGCTGTGATGAAAGTGACTCCAAAGCCATTCGTAGTTTCCACCAGAAGTCGAAAGACTGGTGTTGGTCCAAGTTCCTTCCTTGGATGTCTGAGCGACCGTTGCCTTCAGGATGATAAATTGGTAACTCATTGTGACTTTATTGACATAATTGGATGGTTTTGCCCTGCAGGTATATGAAGGAGAACGTGCTATGACTAAGGACAACAACTTGCTGGGCAAGTTTGAGCTGACTGGCATTCCCCCTGCTCCCAGAGGAGTCCCTCAGATCGAAGTCACCTTTGATATCGATGCCAATGGCATCCTGAATGTGTCTGCTGTGGACAAGAGCACTGGCAAGGAGAACAAGATCACCATCACAAATGACAAGGGTAAGGATCCCCTGCTCCTGAGGGTGGGAGAGTGCAGAGCACTTAAACACTGGCTTGTGAAACTCTTGCCTTCTGTTTTTGGCCATAGTTGGCATTTCCACATGGATTTATATCTGAGAACAGTCATTTTTAAGTACAGTAGTTCATGAATTCCTAAGAAGGCACATTCTGGGCCTTTTCTGCCTGCCTAAACTTGAAGTGTGTAGTTTTTGGGAATTAGCGGTCCTTCCCTAAAAATGAGAGTCCAAACCTCATGGCTTCTGTTCCCTGCAGGCCGACTGAGCAAGGAGGACATCGAGAGGATGGTGCAGGAGGCAGAGAAGTACAAGGCAGAGGATGAGAAGCAGCGAGACAAGGTGTCCTCCAAGAACTCCCTGGAGTCCTATGCTTTCAACATGAAAGCCACCGTGGAAGATGAGAAGCTCCAGGGCAAGATCTCTGATGAGGACAAGCAGAAAATCCTGGACAAATGCAATGAGATCATCAACTGGCTGGACAAGAACCAGGTATGTGAGATTGCATGTTTAGTTCTAGCCTGGCTGAGCTGCAGGGAAAGCTCAGGATGGAGGAGAAGCATTGGTTGCTGTGATGAAAGTGACTCCAAAGCCATTCATAGTTTCCACCAGAAGTCGAAAGACTTGTGTTGGTCCAAGTTCCTTCCTTGGATGTCTGAGCGACCACAGCTTGGGAACACAGTTTCCAATCCCTCCTGTTCCCAGCTGGAATGTGTTAGGGAAGCTCCTGCTGCTCCAGGAGCAGTGTGAGATGCTAAAGCAAGCAGAAATACTGCAGGTGTGACCTGGTAGGGCTAAAGCAGCCCAGATATTGTTAGAATACATAATTGAGATGGTGTTGGCTCCTCCCTGGGCTGTGCCCACAGGACAGCAGCAGGACCTGAGCACTCTGTTCTCTCTTGCAGACTGCCGAGAAGGAGGAGTTTGAGCACCAGCAGAAGGAGCTGGAGAAGGTGTGCAACCCCATCATCACCAAGCTGTACCAGAGCGCAGGAGGGATGCCCGGCGGCATGCCTGGAGGATTCCCCGGGGGTGGAGCTCCTCCCTCCGGCGGAGCCTCCTCTGGCCCAACCATCGAGGAGGTGGACTAAGGACAGAGGGAAATGCATTCCACTAGCAGTTAGTGTTGGAGGAGACCCCCAGCCAGAGTGGGGGTTGGAGTGAAGGACCCAAACCTGTAGGCACATCTGGGTTTATTTTGCCAGATTAAAAAGCTCCATAACTCAGCTGCTGTAAGGAAAAGAAAAAAAGAAAAGAAAAATGAAACGAAACAAAACATTTTCTGGGCATTTTAAATACTTGAAAATGTGCGCAGGTGGGAGATGAATACCATTGCACTTTACAGTACTGTAAATGAGTGGAAATGCAATTCATGTCCTAAAGAATAAAAACTATTTAATGGGCATCACACTGTCTCTGCCTTCACTTCTTTGTGTCAGCTGACCAGAGTAATTAAAAGGAAAATAACCTAAATACAGGTAATTAATGCTGTCTGAGCATGAATGCAGGTGGGCACTGCAGTTGGGAAAAGGTGGTTGGGAAACTCCTTGGGCAGTAGGGTCTGGAAGCATTTTTAGAGAAGGAGTTTTAAGCTGGTAATCATTGAGCTGTAGTAGGAAATGGCATCTTCTGAGTATTAAAACAAACATTAGGTAATTATTTGGTCTTGAAAGCAATTTTTAGTTAAGACGTGTCAACTTCCAAGTAGGTGAGAAAGTGAGTTCAGTGGTGACTGAATTTGGAGAAGGTATTTGTGGCTGTAGGGTGGTGGTTTCAGTTATAATTGGCAATACACCATAGTGTTTTATGAAAAACACTGATACATAGATGTGTTAGATAGTTGCAGTGGAGTCAACAATTTTCATTGAATAGCAACTTCAGTCCATAAAGTCCTTGAATGGAATTGGGGACAGAATGTGGGAGAAATAATCCAGTCTAGTGCTGAAAGGAAGTATTTAAAATAAGCACTGTCCATCACCCACCTCCAAAGAAATGTTCCATTCCCATTAATCCTGCCCCAGGGTCTCAGCAGAAATCCATCAGGGCAAACCCTGATTGCTCAGCTTCCATCTGCCTTTATTTTGGGGCTTGACACAGAGAATTTAATAAAATTAAATCTTAGTGTATGCAAAGCAATCTAAGGATTCTTTCCCTCCTTCCCCTGGCAGGTAGACCTCTACACCAGCATTCCTGTCTCCCTCCTTCCCTCAGCTCCATATCCTGAGTATAATCCAGGTCTGGGCTGTCCCTGGGCTCACTTGGGTCACCTCTGTCCCCTCCCAGCTCCCTGTGCTGGGCTGAGGAGCAGCCTGTGTGCCAGCCCTGCTCAGCAGGAGTAAATCATCCATATTTCATCCGTGTTTAATCCCAAACACAGCCCTGGGCAAGCTGCTGAGGAGAAACTCACCTGTCCCAGCCCAAAGCAGGTGATCTTGGCTGAGGCCAGAGACAGGGCTGTCCCTCACTGTCCCCACGCTGCCTGCGCACTGCCAGCTCTTCTAATTCCCTAATAATAACCAATGAATTACCAACACTAATTAATTAGTCACATGAACCAGGAGGGCAAATAGCAGGGTGTAAATGGGTTTTAGCTGGGGACCCTGGTGGCACTGCTGGTGCTGAGCCACCAGATAGCAGCACCTGCCCACGGAATGGCAGAGTCCCAATTTAGTCACCCCTGTGGGATTTGAATTTTGTCACCCCAAAATATTGATGGTGTTTAGCAGCATCCAGAGCAGCCCCTCCCATGAATAGTGTGCCCTTGGTGCCTGAAGGGACGCTAGCTGGAAATGGGGTTTGGAATGTGGTGGTTTAGGGTATTTTGTTGGGTTAAGGCTGTTCCTGGGGGTTTGCAGAGCTCTGGTTCAAACCCACAGCCTGGTGGGGCTCGGGGAGGAATTTCCCAGTTAAATCCTACAATCCATGCTGAGGGGATGTGGGAGCAGAGGGGACAAGAAGGAGCTTTGGAGAAGCTCTGACAGTTTTTAAGGAAGAAACCACAACTGAAAGAGTTCACAGGGGTTAAACATTAGTGTTTGGTGAGTAAACCCAGCTTTACAAATAACCTGCAGGATAATTAACCTTAAGGATAATTAACTCAGCTCTGCTCCTTTTCCCTACCTTGGAGAAGAGGAAACTCCTCAACCCCCAGCAAGTGCAAAGGTGCTGTTAAGGTTTTCAAAGAGTCCTTAAAAACCTATATAGGTGAAAAAACAGAGTAAAAACCCTCAGGAAAGGTGAGACTGGGGTGTGGCCATGCGGGGTGGCAACAGCTGGCTGTGAGGAAAGGCAGGGATGGAAGCCTTTTCTTTTAGGGAAATTTTCATTTTAGGAGGGATTGGTGAAGGCAAAAGGCAGCTGAAGCAGGAGAGGATTTATTCTCCCCTCTGCCTTCAGTCAGCACAGACACCCAGCACCCTCCTCCTTGTTCTTCCTCCCCTCTCCCACACCCTCACCATCACCCCTTCCCTGCTGATTCCCCCCAGTGCCCACCTAGGCAATGATTTCCCCTGGGCACCAGGATTTTTCCAGCCCTCATTCCCCCTGCACTCTCCAGCACAAACCCCAGCGCGCTAACGTGTCCCGAGCCGCCTGCAGCTGTCATCTGAAAGTGAGTGAAGTGCTAATGCCACCCTCCCCGCTCCTGTCACCCTGCATTAATGCACCTCTGCCAGCGCCAGGCATCGACAGCCCATCGACTGCCGCGCAGAGCGGGAGGCAGGCTGCCGAAATTGGGGCTGATGCAGGAAATAAAGGGTATCGACCGAGGCACCGCCGTGCCACAGCGGCCTTTAATCTATTAGTGCCCTTGATGGGGCTGGTTTAATGCAGCTTTAGTGGCAATCGCGGCTCTGCTCCTCACTCTGCCTGCTGGGAGCTCCGGGGGACGGCAGAGCTGGGCTGCTGGGGATGCTCCGAGCTCATGGGGATTGATCGTGGCCAGGCTGGGGAGGCTGGGTTATAATTATTGCGTTAAACCCTTTAATGGTTATCAAATATGAACCCTGCTCCCGTTCCATGCAGGAATTGTGGCGATGGCTCGGCCGCGTCGAGCTGATTTCGCTGCAATTAGCTGATGCTCCCGAGTGGTCTCTGTGCTTCTCCCTGTGGGTTGATCCCGGGAGAGCTCCTCTCACGTGGCACAGGGATTTGGGGTTGTATCTGAGGGATCCTGAGTTAAAATTCATCCCAAATAACAACAGGATGTCCTGGCTCCCTCTCTGAGCTGGTTTTGCCACGGTGGAGAAGATACTCAGTGTTTTCCCTCATCTCAGGAGCCAGGGAATGGCTGGAGCTGTGCCAGGGAGGGTCAGGCTGGATTTTAGGAAGAGGTTTTTCCCCCAGAGGGTGTTTGGGCACAGCCTGAGGCTGCCAGAGCTCCAGGAGTTTGGACATTGTGGGGTTTTGGGGTGTCTGGGCAGGGCCAGGGGTTGGGCTGGATGATCCCTGTGGGTTCCTTCAAACTCAGGATATTCCATTTCGTGCCTCAGTTTCCTATTTGACCAATGGAGTTGCTCTTTTCCCCACTCACTTGGGGTTTAGGGATGAAAAGGGCCAATTCTTGTGATCAAAATCTTCCCCTTACTCAGACAGGCTGTTCATTCCTGCTAATGAGGGAGAAAATTCCCTTTCCAAAGTGTTCTTGATTCCTTCCTCACAATGACACCAATTCTGTTGTTTTTCCTACAGAACCAGAGCAGGGCTGCATCCCAAATGTTCCAGGCATCCTTTGGAGCATGGCAGGGAAAACCAGGAGCTTTTCCCTCTCCCAAGGTGAGTTGTTCTCCACATGAGCACCTTGTACTGGGACATTATGGGGTTCCTCTTGGTTCCTCACCCTCTACAGGTACAATCTTGTGGGTTTGGGCTTGGTTTTTTACCATTAAACTGGGCCAAGTCCTCGGAATCCCTCTCCATTTCACTTTTCCTCCTCGGGAGTGGCACATTAAATCAGGTTTAATTCCTGGAGCTGGAAAACCCCAGAGGAGCTGTGGGAATCCCAGGGACTCTCATCAGCTGCCCAGGACACCCTCCTGCCCTCTCTCCCACCCCACTGCCTTCCCAAATCCCACAGACAGATAAAACCTGGACGAGCCCAGCTCTGGGGAAGCTTCGGAATGCATTTGTATTCCGGATCCATTGAAAGCCTGTATTCCTTGGCACCTTTCCATTAAAACCCCGGACGTTCTGGAAAAAAGCTCTATCTTAATTTGAACAAACTGATTCCTGTTTCCTCGGGCAGGCAGAGCCGTTCCTGCAGAGTCCTTTATCAGTATTCTGCGCTGCCTCCTGCCAGATGCTCATTTGCTGTTGCCTCAACCTGTGCTGACCTCATTTTCTCTCACAGAGCAGCGAAGGATTTGCTAAAAATTAGTTATATTAGTGGCTCCCGATCCAGCCAGTTTATTTGTGATATGACAAATATTTCAGCCATTAGGATCTTTCCATCTCTTAGCGGCTTAAATGCACTCACTTATATTCCAAATCACTGCTTAATTTAAAAGCCTATTTGTGCAGATTGGCGCAGGCAGGGAGAAAACCTGCGGAACACTCACCCCTTCCGAGAGGCCTGAGCCGAGATTGGATCCCCCACTCCATAACTTCACACTCCCTAATCACTGCGGGCGAGCCAGAAGCACAGCAATCCCAGGGAGGAAGGGTGGGAGTGAGTGAAAAGGGCTGGGTGGCTCTGCCTGGCTGTGCCTCAGTTTCCCCTCCTGCCCTGCCCTGCAGGGAGTTTGGGAATGAGGACAGAAATCACTACAGGGTTAGGGAAGAGCAGGGGGAATTCATGGAAAATCATGGAATGGTTTGACCTTAAAGCTCATCCACTCCACCTCCTGCCACCAGCCCAGCTTGCTCTAACCTCATCCAGGCCTTGGACCCTTCCAGGGAAGTGTTTGGATTCCTGGGGATGTTTTCACGTTTCCCACACCCCAAACACTGCCATGGGATAAATCCCCTTGCTGGGCTCTGAATCCTGCAGTCCAGGGCAGGAGGCTGGCTGTGCCTCAGTTTCCCCTCCTGCCCTGCAGGGATTTTGGGAATGAGGCCAGGAGTCACTGCAGGGTTAGGGAAGAGCAGGAGGGATTCCAAGCTGGCAGCAGGTGGGAAATCATGGAATGGTTTGATCTCAAAGCTCATCCCACTCCACCTCCTGCCACCAGCCCAGCTTGCTCCAAGCCCATCCAGCCTGCCCTTGGACCCTTCCAGGGAAGTGTTTGGATTCCTGGGGATGTTTTCACATTTCCCACACTCCAAACACTGCCATGGAATAAATCCCCTTGCTGGGCTCTGAATCCTGCAGTCCAGGGCAGGAGGCTGGCTCTGCCTCAGTTTCCCCTCCTGCCCTGCAGGGATTCTGGGGTTGGGAATGAGGCCAGGAGTCACTGCAGGGTTAGGGAAGAGCAGGAGGGATTCAAACCTAGCAGCAGGTGGGAAATCATGGAATGGTTTGACCTTAAATCTCATCCCACTCCACCTCCTGCCACAGCTTGCTCCCAGCTTGCTCCAACCTTATCCAGCCTGCCCTTGGACACTTCCAGGGAAGTGTTTGGATTCCTGAGGATGTTTTCACGTTTCCCACACCCCAAACACTGCCATGGAATAAATCACCTTGCTGGGCTCTCAATCCCACAGTCCAGGGCGGGAGGGAAGTGCTGGAAGCACAGGGAAGGTGCAGAATCACCCCTTGCTGCTCCTCACACCCAGCCAGGCCACTTCTCCAGGCTTTTTCCCACACCCAGGAGGCTCCAAGGCTACCTTTGGAGCCTTTTCCATTTCTATTTGCTGGAGATAACACCAGGATGGAACTCCAGGGAGTTTTTAGGGATGTGCAAAGATCCCAGTGACATCCCAGGATGTGAGCTAGCTGCATCCACCAGGCTGTCCTCGTCTTCTCCCTCCCTGTACCTCCCTGGGGAATTTCTCTGTGAAGGTTTTGCCCTGGAAAAATTCACAGGAAATTCACAGGAATTTCCCTGTGAGGGTATTTTTTTGTTTTGTTTTGGTTTTTTTGGTTTTCTCCCCCTCCCAAAGCTGGGAACCCAAATGCAGTTTTCGTGATGCATTTTCTGCCTCTCCTGCCACCCCACTCCCCCTGCAGCTCAGATCCTGGGGTGACACACCCCCGACTTTTTCAGGAGCTCACACACAAAGGCTGGAGTGGATTTTTGAGGAATAAAGGATGAAGAGGTGATCCCAGTAAATCTCTGCCTCTGCAGCCCTGCAGGGGAACCAACCCCAAGCATTTCCCAGGGAATTGTGTGTTATTCCTGGTGTTATTCCTGTTGTTTTCCTGTTATTCCTGTTGTTATTCCTGTAGTTATTTCTGTAGTTATTTCTGTTGTTATTCCTGTCGTTATTCCTGCTGTTATTCCTGTTTTCCCTCACCTCCTCCCAGGTGGGCAGCTGGGTTTCCTGAATCCTGAACCTCTCTGCCCTGCAGATTTCATGGATTTCAGCATTGGGAATAGGAGGAATTCACCAGCTTGACAAGGCAATGCCCAAAATATCATTTCCTGTGAGGGAAGGCTTTGTGCTCATGGAATTTGTCACTCGTCGCTGCTCCAGACAATTCTGCAGAGCATCTTTGGGGTTGTGAAGAAGTAAGAAAAGGAATTTATAAGTAAAATTCTGCTCCTCAGGATTTTGCAATTATGCAATCACTGCTTTTCAGCTGGGATGTCTGACATCCTTAAAGGTAAATTTTGATTTATGACTGATTCTCTGAATCAGTTCTACAGCAGGTTATGGCAGAGGATTCTGACTAAAATAATTAAATTTTCCTGCCCCTTTCCCCATCCAGGAGTGCTGATGGAGACAGATTTAATTGCTAGGAAAAGCCTCACAACCCAGAGCAAACTGCAATTCTTGCTCAGCTTCCCTCAACTTGCGAGACTCTGGGAGTTCAGATGCTGATGGAAGTGAATCGATTTTCCCCGATATTGAAAGCTTCCCCAAAAAAAAAAAAAAACCCACAAACCCCTCAACAACAAAAAACAAACCCCAACCCACCTCCCGTGACGCCAGTCCCATGGTTCCAATTAAAATCACCTGTTAACCTAAAAAGGTCTCTTTTTAAAAAGGCTTTGAAAGATTTTCGTTTAATTGATTCCGTGCAAAATGCCCTTTACAATTACCACTATAAACTACTTGCTTCCCACTGAGTAAGACCCAATTGGAGATGTTTATCAAGACTTTGCACTCTTGCCACTCTCCATACTGAGTTCTTAAATTCCTTATTGACGGCTCGCATCTGCCAGCCAGGGATATTTTTAGTTGGTGGCAAGAAAGCTTTTTAAAAGGTTGTAATGGCTTGATTTTGTGGGCTCTGCAGCCTCGAGGAATAAATCAGCTCTGAATGGCTCCAGGAGTGGGGGCAGCGCTGGGTTCTCCCATTGCAGAGGCAGGAAAACGCCAGGATTTCACAAATTTCTCCTTCCCTTCCACTCAGTATTTCCATGAAGGTTTAGTGCAAAAATCACCCCACTGGGTTTTCTTTCATTTTTAATTTTTTATCTCTTTTTACCCTGAGCTTCTTCGTAATTAATGAACATCGTGGCGCTGATTAATGAAAAATAATAAACAATTAACAAACCTGGTGGCACTGATTACCCAATCCTGCTGAAGCCTGTGGCTAACAATAATTCTAAAAATTATTTCGAATTTTGGGGCTGCAGTTGGACTTTGATGAGTTCCTTCCCACCCATGATATTCCATGATTTGTCCTCAAAAAACCCCACGATTTCATTGAGATGAGTTTGCTGTTTAAAGGCAATTTATTCCTCCCCTTTTGCCCTCTCACTGTGCAGATTTAATTTCATTTTTTTCTGCAAGAAAAGGGTCATGAAAGATCCAGAAATCCAAGCTCAGCTCGCTGGGTGTTGGGAGGAGGCAAGAGAGACTCAATTTTGAGAGTTCAGGTTTTCCCTAAGGGAAGGAATTTCCCTTTTTCTTTTCTCCTCTCTCCTCCTGGGAAAGAATTCTCCAACTCTTCAACCCAAGGAGGTTAAAATCTTGAGGAATCAAATCATCCCTGTAACCCCAACCCTCAGAACATGGGAAATACAAATATTTTAGCAGCCAAAAAAACCCTTTATTCTGCTATTTTACACCTTTGATCCCTCAGGTTTGCAGCAGAGGCTGGAAAGGGAATTTTCCAGGAAGGATTTTCCTGCAGAAAGGAATCTCCACCTGCTGCTTGCTGGCAATTGGGGTTTTCTCAGGAAATCCAGCAGCATCTCTGGATCTGTGAGTCCTTCAGGAACCAAAAGGAAAGGGAGTTTTTCTCCCTGGCAGTCAGGACAGAATCTGGGTAGAATTTGTAGAATTTGGATAGAATTTGGATAGAATCTGGATAGAATTTGGAAAGAATTTGATAGAATTTGATAGAATCTGGACAGAATTTGGATAGAATCTGGATAGAATTTGATAGAATTTGGATAGAATTTGATAGAATTTGATAGAATCTGGATAGAATTTGGTAGAATTTGATAGAATTTGATAGAATTTGGATAGAATTTGGACAGAATCTGGATAGAATCTGGATAGAATTTGGATAGAATTTGATAGAATTTGGATAGAATTTGACAGAATCTGGATAGAATTTGATAGAATCTGGATAAAATCTGAATAGAATTTGGATAGAATCTGGATAGAATTTCATAGAATTTGATAGAATTTGATAGAATTTGGATAGAATTTGGATAGAATTTTGATAGAATTTGATAGAATTTGACAGAATCTGGATAGAATTTGGATAGAGTTTGATAGAATTTGATAGAATTTGGATAGAATTGGGTAGAATTTGGACAGAATTTGGATAGATTTGGATAGAATTTGATAGAATCTGGATAGAATTTGATAGAATACTGGATAGAATTTTATAGAATTTGGATAGAATCTGGTTAGAATTTGGATAGAATTTGATAGAATCTGGATAGAATTTGATAGAATCTCGATAGAATTTTATAGAATTTGATAGAATCAGGATAGAATTTTATAGAATTTGGATAGAATTTGATAGAATTTAGCAAATACCAGTCCAGGAAGGTTTTTTTTCCCTTGTAAACCCATTTTTGTCTCCATTAAAGGAGAAGGAAAGCATTTCCATTTGGCTCTATGAGTTCTTGGGCTTTGTGCATCTTCCCCAGCACAGCAAAATAAAAACCACAATTCCCCTCCAAAAGCTGCATCTCCTGCACTTTGCTCTGCCTGCATTTCAACCTTTCTCCAACATTTTTTTGGGGGAAAAAAAGGTCATTTTTGTGCTGCCCAGCAGCAACACCACAATTCCTCTCCAACAAAACCCACTTCAACGTGCTCAAACCCAACCCAGCTCTCTGACCTGACAAAAACCCCTCAGAAACGACCAAAAACCCAAATAAATTACCCCAATTACGGTTTTATATAAGCACAGAGTTTATTTCCCACAGTTTAAATTCAATTTTTTTACCCAGGACGGCAGAGAGATGATGATACCTTAGAGCCCCTGAATAATTACAAACCACAACAGGTTAAAGTGTCCAACACCAAGGTGATTAATATGGGCATAATTATGGGGTTATTGTAGCAGCTTAATTAGGAGAGCCCTAATTAGCCTATTTGTCCCAATTTTCGCCGAGCAGCTAACTAAAAATCAAATGGAAAATATTGTCATTTAAAAGGCATTCTCAGCCTGGGGTGATTACGAGAAGAGATTTAATTATTTATTGATAACGGTGAGGTGGAGAAATCACCTCTTTTGTGCCAGGAGTGACAAAAAGTGAGGCTGCCAGCCAAAAAAAATGAAATCCCCAGCAGGTTCAGCCCTGGGATTTAGGTGTCAATCCGTGGAGAAATCTGGGAGGCTTCACTCTGGTGAGGTTTGGTTTGCAAAGCTGAATTTGCAAATTTTGGTTTTGGGGTTTTTTTTTGGGGTGCTGAGCACTGCCAAGGAGAGGCTGGAGTCCCCGAATTTCCTGCTTTTTGGTTCCTCCAGGGGTCAGAGGCTGTTTGAGGAATATCTGAGTGGATTTAAAGGGTTTGGAGATGAACTTCCTCTTCCCAACATCCCCCAAAGGAAAAAGTGAGAAAATCAGCGAGTTTGAGAGGAAAATTCCAGGTGGGGCTTTGCCAGGGAGAGCAGCAGATTTTATTTCAGGTGCTCAGGGTTTAAATAAGTCTTTTTTTCTGTTGATATTTGATATATTTGTGCTGCCAGAGCCTCCCTGAAGCTGCTGTGGCACTGATGGAGCTGGGAAATCCCTCCTGTGGGATCTCCAGCCTCTGGCCAAGGAAAAAAAAACTGCAGAAATTCTCATTTTCCTGGAAGTTAAACACAATAACCAAATCTCTGATCCCTGCTGGTGTGGATCAAATCATTCCTGTAACCCCAACCCTCAGAACATGAGAAATACAAATATTTTAGCAGCCAAAAAAACCTTTATTCTGCTATTTTACACCTTTGATCCCTCAGGTTTGCAGCAGAGGCTGGAAAGGGAATTTTCCAGGAAGGATTTTCCTGCAGAAAGGAATCTCCACCTGCTGCTTGCTGGCAATTGGGGTTTTCTCAGGAAATCCAGCAGCATCTCTGGATCTGTGAGTCCTTCAGGAACCAAAGGGAAAGGGAGTTTTTCTCCCTGGATAGAATTTAGCAAATAGCAGTCCAGGGGAGGTTTTTTCCTTGCAAACCCATTTGTGTTTCTGTTAAAGAAAAAGGAAACAAGGCACAATTCATATTCAAGAATTCAGCAAACACCAATGCAGGAGAGGATTTTTCTCCCTGCAAACCCATTTGTGTCTCCATTAAAGGAAAAAGAAACAGGACACAACCCATATTCAAGAATTCAGCAAACACCAATCCAGAAGATGTTTTTTCCTTATAAACCCACTTGTGTCTCCATTAAAGGGAAGGAAACAAGACACAACTCATATTCAAGAATTCAGCAAACACCAATCCAGGAGAGATTTTTTCCTTATAAACCCATTTGTGCCTCTATTAAAGAAAAAAGTAACAGGACACAACTCATATTCAAGAATTCAGCAAATACCAGTTCCGGGAAAGGACTTTTCTCCTTGCAAACCCATTTATATCTCTATTAAGGAAAAAGAAACAGGACACAACTCATATTCAAGAATTTAGCTAATACCAATCCAGGAGAAGATTTTTCTCCTTGCAAACCTATTTGTGTCTCTATTAAAGGAGAAGGAAACAAGGCACAACCCATATTCAAGAATTTAACAAACACCAATCCAGAAGATGTTTTTTCCTTATAAACCCACTTGTGTCTCCATTAAAGAAGGAAACAAGGCACAACTCATACTCAAAAATTCAACAAATACCAATCCAGGAGAGGTTTTTTTCCTTATAAACCCATTTGTGTCTCTATTAAATGAGAAAAAAGTAACAGGACACAACTCATATTCAAGAATTCAGCAAATACCAGTTCCAGGAAAGGGTTTTTCTCCTTATAAACCCATTTATATCTCTATTAAAGGAAAAAGTAACAGGACACAACTCATATTCAAGAATTTAGCTAATACCAATCCAGGAGAGGATTTTTCTCCTTGCAAACCTATTTGTGTCTCTATTAAAGGAGAAGGAAACAAGGCACAACTCAAATTCAAGAATTTAGCAAACACCAGTCCAGGAAGGGGTTTTTTCTCCTTATGAACCCATTTTTGTCTCTACTAAAGGAAAAAGAAACAGGACACAACTCATATTCAAGAATTTAACAAACATCAATCCAGAAGATGTTTCTTCCTTATAAACCCACTTGTGTCTCCATTAAATGAGAAGGAAATGACACAACCCATATCCTCCAACTCAGGGATTTTGGGGTTTTCCTTTTTTCCAGGATTTTTTTCCTCCTGCTGCCCATCCCAGTGGATTAGGCTGCTCATTTAGTGGGATTTGAAAACCTCTCCCCGTGGCCGAGCTGAGCAGATGAGCCTCCAAGATTCCTCCCTTTCTTGTGCATTTAGGGGTGAAAAATCCTCAGCAAGGATTCAATTAGCATCATATCTGCTGGGCTGGGCTGGGGCTGCACCCACATTTGGGTCTCACAATGGCAGCATCTGCTTTATTAGGAGTTGCTAATTGATCCTGACGTGCCCAGTTATTATTATTTGTTCACAATGTCCTCTGGGGGGAATGCTTGGGGAGGAAGGGATGAGGCAAGCGTGAAAGGAAATTTTTTTTGTTTTATTTTTCTTCTGTTTCTTGGAGTTCCTTTCGGCAGGAAAAGCTGGGGTTGACCTCTCGTGTTGCCTCATTCACAGGAAGGTCCCTGACTTCTGCACCTGACTGGGGTGAGGCTCATTTGCCTCTGGAAGTTTGGGGTTGTTTGTAAATTTATATTTTTTTCATCAGGAAATGCATAGCCAACACTGCCAGGAAGGCTTCTAAACGGTGTGGGATGGAGTCCTGTCGTTATATGAGAATTAAAATTGCCTTTATTGCTTTTCCTGATGATGATTCAGACCAGCTTGGCCAGGCTGGCAATTACAGGATCTCTTCACAAAATATAAAGACCTGGAAACACCTTTTGAAGCTCCCAAACTCCATCCATGGTGAGAAGTGCAGAGCGTGTTCAGAGCTTGATCATTTAGAGTGAGGAAGGAACTCCCTCTAAATTCCCTTAACACTTCTGAAGGTCTTTTGCTGCAGAATTTGGGCAGCACCGATTTTTTGGTGTCATCTCAAAGGAGAAAATTGAGTTAAATTGTGAGGCTGATGGTGGGAAGCAGAGAGCACCTGTGATGTATTTAAATATCTTTTTATCTTTTATTTTCACCTATCCTTTTCCCTATCTATATCTATCTTTTTCTGTATTTATCTGTATCTTTTTATCCTTCCTTCCTTCCTTCCTTCCTTCCTTCCTTCCTTCCTTCCTTCCTTCCTTCCTTCCTTCCTTCCTTCCTTCCTTTGTCTTTCTTTCTTCCTTTCTTTCTTCTTTCTTTCTTTCTTTCTTTCTTTCTTTCTTTCTTTCTTTCTTTCTTTCTTTCTTTCTTCTTCTCTCTCTCTCTCTCTCTCTCTCTCTCTCTTCTCTCTTTCTCTCCTTTCTTTCCTTCTTTCCTTCTTTCTTTCCTTCTTTCTTTCTTTCATACAAATATAAATATGCTTCATCTATAAGGACCTTAGAAAGCCCTTAGAAGAAGAAGCACAGAATTACCAAGATCCACAAACCCAAACCCTGCTAATCCCAATTTTCCCATCCTCCAGCAAACCCAAGGAGGATTCTTTGCTCCACAACCCAATCCAGAAACCCCAGCAGAGCCCAAAATTTCCAAAATCCCCTTTCCCAAGCCCCTCTGATCCCAGCAACACCAACACCATTCCCAGAGCTGGAAAGCCTCTCAGATTTGGTGGGAGTAACTTATTAGGGGAGCATTAATAAAACTTGTTACCCTAATTGGAAGAAATGCTTAAATCAAACTCAAGGCTCCAGGCATTAATGGATGGCAGGGAAGGCATGAGGCTTCCTGTCCTTTTAGGATTGGATGGCACTAACCTCCCAGTGATGACAGCTAAATTAGAGAAGATGGCTTTCCATAATTTCTCCAAACAATCACTTAATGGGAGCGGTGTAATTCCACAAAATAGGCGAATGGAGTACTGATCCATTTTATGGAACCATCAATAAACTAAACCTTGCCTGCTTTTAAGATTAAACTGGGGGGGGGGGGGGGAGAAGGGAAAAAAAAAAAGGAAAAAAAAAAAAAAAAGCCTGCAGACAGCGAAAGGGAGAAAAAAGAGTATTTATCTTTACCCAGAAAATTTGTGTGCTAGTAAAGTGCAGGCAGTGACAGGAATTTCAATTATTTAATCAGAAAGAAAATGAAAGTGGCTTTAAGTGTTGTGATTTGAGCCAGTGAAATCTAATGTGGGCTCACATTGAATATGAGGAAAATGGGAAGAAAATTAAAGCTGCTCCTACTTAAATCATGTGGTTACAAATGGTAAATTAGTTTCTCGATGTTTTCATTTAAGTGTTTAAGTGGAAGGTTTTATTCTTAATGTAGTGTTGTGACACAGAATAAAAACCTTATCTGTCTCTATGGTTTTTTTTTTTTTTTTCCCCCTCTTCCTCCCTCCTGTGTTGCCTTAGAAGGCAAAAGGGGAAAAAGCTGCAGCAGTGTTTGGCTGCTTTTGTGAAAATTGGGAGGCAATATGCTTTCACCACAAGCTCATTAAGGTAATAGATGAATAATGTCTATTAAAAATGCACTAGGCTAAATGAATTTAATGTGTGCTGGGGGGAAATTGCGTTTGCCAGAGGATGCAAACTGGAAAATTCTCTTTTTTTTTTTATTTTTTGGTAGTTATTTGGAGGCTCAAGGGCTGATCTCAGTGGGGTAGAAATGGGAGGCTGAGAGAAAGATCCACCACCTCCTAAAATTCTAAAATCCCCAGTATTTTGGAGAACATTTTCCATGATTTGTTGATTCCCATATTTGTTTTGCTGTTTTCCTGCCTCCAAGCTTAATATCCTTAATTTTCCATGTGATTTCCCAATAACAACGTGGGCAAACTCATTTGAAAACTCCTGAATGCCAAGGCTGGGTCCCCAAAAAGCCAAAAAAACCCCAAAATTTGGGCAAAAATCCCTTTCTTTGCCTTGCTGAATGTGGGGATTGTACTGCACTGAGCATTAACTTTGAAGAGCAGAAAACACATTTATGAACTAGGAAACCTCATTATGAAAAATCCCAGCTGGATGGAGGTGAAACCAACACCTAAAATGGCAGAATTTCCTCCCATCAGTAAGAAATCAGCACTTTTCTAAGTCTGGGTGATTTTCCATCACATTTCTTCAGTTCTAAAAGGAAATAACAAACTTCAGGGATTTCCTGCCTTCTATCTAGAAACTTCCAGCAGGAATATTTGGGGAAAACACATATTTGAGATGTCTAATTGTGCAATTAATCTGATTGAAATAGGCTTCTGGAAAGAGGAGGTTTAGAGAGGGGGGAAAAAAGAAAAAGTTTTTTTTTCAGAGAAAAAAAAATTCACTTTTTTGGAGCAGGAAATCATACTAAAATAAAATATCAGGGGTAGCTGGGCTGAATCAAATAAGAAAATGAGTTAGAAAAAGCATGCAAATATCACCTTATTAACCTGTTCTGAGGAATTCCGGTTTAGATCACCTAAAACATTTTAATATTTCCCTTCGCAGTGAATATTGACAAACGTGAGGAAGTGTTTTGAACCTCACCCAACGTTCCTTTCCTTTGAATCCCTCACCCTGGCAATGGACAAAACGCCATTTCAAAATGCAATTTCCACTTTTAAAGCATTATTTGAAGATGCATTTGTGAGATGCTGACTTGATTCTCTCTCTTTTTTTATTATTTCCCTTTTTTTTTTTTTCCTTCCTCCCCCCCCCCCCCCCCAGACCTGTCATCCACTTCTGGAGTGCTTAAAATAAAGTGCACAGATACAGAGGAAGCTGAGACAGTCAAGAAGCCACATAATACAAAAATGTTTCGAGTAAAGTGTGTTACTCAGATCTTTCTAAAGTACATTTCTGCCTTTATTCTGAAGGCCACAGCACAGCCAACTCTGCCTAATGCAAGTAATGGAACCAATCTCTGCCTTTGATCATCAAAAAGGTGATTTTTTTTTTTTTTTTTTTTTTTTTTTTGGGGTTGTAAACTAGTTTTGCAATCTGTTTGGGGGCGAACATGAAAAGAGAACAAGGTTTAATTATCTTGCACTCGAGGGCAATTCCTGTTCCCAGGGGATGGTGTGGCTGGGCAGGTGACACACGGAGGTCTCAGGTGGAAGTGGTGACATTCGTGTGGCTGAAGTGATGCAACAATTTGTGGGTTTAAACTGGTGGGGGAAAACCGAGCCAAGTGCACTGAGGCTTGTCCTGAGTGATTTATAAAATCCACTTTTC
The DNA here is from genome assembly GCA_024500445.1 of Entomyzon cyanotis. Lineage (NCBI taxonomy): Eukaryota > Metazoa > Chordata > Aves > Passeriformes > Meliphagidae > Entomyzon > Entomyzon cyanotis. Next base: position 3,200,844 of record JAKEPQ010000773.1, on the reverse strand, counting down.
TGCTGGAATTGACCTTTTCACCGGAGGCTGAAGGGTGGTTGCCAAAGCTGAGCGTGGAGTTTGTGAATAACCACGGATTTTCCAGGGAAAGGCTGAAAACACAAACCCAAAACCGAGAGCTTTGCAGAGATCTGGAGAGAAATACCCTCATTCCCCTATTCATAAACATTATTTCCTCTGCATATTCATTGTGATGGACTAAATAGAATTTAAAGGCTTTGAAAAATGTGGTTTTTTATTCCCCAGGTTGGATGTTTTCCGTGTGTTTGATGAGGAGCTGTGGGTCAGAATGGATGTTCCCAACATATCCCTCTGACCCCAGAGTGCAGCATTTGTCTGCTTTTTGTTTTTAAGGTTTCAGAATGAGACTCTTTAAAGCTGGGGAGCAAAAAGTGGGACTGAAAAGGGATCAAAGTATTTGCCTCGTTGAGGTTTTTGTGCTCCTGAGGGTTTTATGTGAGTTACTCCTGAGGGTTTTAAGTTACTCCTGAGGGTTTTAAGTTACTCCTCGCTTACTCCAGGCTGGGGATTGGATTTTGGGGTTGGAAGAGGGTTTGGATTGGAAATTGGACTGGATTGGAAAAGGAACATGAAGGTTCCAGGAGGAGCCTGGAGCTGCAGAGTGTGGCAAATGATCAGAGGGAAGCCCCAGAGAACAGCAGGGAAACAATGGAATAAATACAAATAAAATCAAGGTTGAACGGCTAAGAAAGGGAAAAAGAGGATTATCGCAGCCCAGAGGTTAAAAGCGAGGATGTTCATGGCTCAGACTGCACGAAATTCGGGGAACAAGGGAGGTCCTGAGCCATTAGTGCGAAAAGAGGGAATCAAAAGGTGGAGTTGTGCTGCTGATTGTTCCACAGCTGGAAGGAGAGCAGAGCAGGGAGCACTAATGTGCTAAAGGCAACAACAAAGCGGCGAGCACAGCAGCAGGAATGGATTTTTGAGAGGGCAGAGGATTAGCCCAAATCCCAAAGTACAGATGGTCCTGGGTGGAATAATCACCTCTGCCTCGAGGGAGCCAGCAGTGGCCAAGGGCTGGGAACACGGATTGATGGGGAACCAAATGAAGAGGGGATAATTGAAAGCAGGTCCCGGGGAAAGTTGGGAGCATCCATCCCGATTGCCGAGTCATTCGGGAGAGAAAGGGAAGGGAAGAGAGAGAAAGAGAGAGAGAGAGAGAGAGGGAGAGAAAGAAATAGAAAAGGGAAGAGAGAGAGAAAAAGAAAGAGAGGAAGAAAGAGAGAAGGAGAGAGAGAGAAAGAGAGAAAGAGAAAGAGAAAGAGAAAGAGAAAGAGAAAGAGAAAGAGAGAGAGAAAGAGAGAAAGAGAGAGAGAGAGAAAGAAAGAAAGAAAGAAGGAAAGAAAGAGAGAAAGAGAGAAAGAGAGAAAGAGAGAAAGAAAGAAAGAAAGAAAGAAGGAAGGAAGGAAGGAAGGAAGGAAGGAAGGAAGGAAAGAAAGAAAGAAAGAAAGAAAGAAAGAAAGAAAGAAAGAAAGAAAGAAAGAAAGAAAGAAAGAAAGAAAGAAAGAAAGAAAGAAAGAAAGAAAGAAAGAAAGAAAGAAAGAAAGAAAGAAAGAAAGAAAAAGAAAGAAAGAAAGAAAGAAAGGAAGGAAGGAAGGGAAGGGAGGGAGGAAGGAAGGAAGGAAGGAAGGAAGGAAGGAAGGAAGGAAGGAAGGAAGGAAGGAAGGAAGGAAGGAAGGAAGGTCTTGCTGTGTTTTGGAAAAGTCCAAATCACCCTCCTGAAGTTGAAGACAAATATGAGATAATTAAAAAGATCTCAATTAATCAGTGTCAGTGTTTTAAGGGAAGTGTTTTGATCCAACCTGTCAATGTTACCACTTTCATCCTCTGCCTTCAGAAAATGCTCAGGGTTATCAGAAAATGAGACAAATTTTCACTACAGAGATAAAACTCTGGATTTGGGAATGAATCTGCTGAGCCCACGCATGGATAGCTGACTTTGGGAGCTGTGTGAGGCAATCACAGTGTTTTCACACTTCCCATTTCATTTTGCCTGCCAGTGATGCCACATCACTTTTTATCCCTGGGATTCCTGCAGTTCTTGGTGGGATAGAAGCCTCCAAAATGCCTTCCTGTCTCAAAACCTTCTTCACGTGCTCCTCTCCCACCAGCAACACTTCCATTCTTCCCCCTGTGCTTTTCACCTGGCACTTTAGCCCTGGAATTTCAGCGATTCTGTCAGAATTACCCAGAGCTTTAACCTTTATTAGCTGGGGATCAAACCCCCAGGCTGATTTCCCCTCAGTTTCCCACTCTGGCTGCTCAGTGCAGGTGAAGGACGCTGCCAGTCTGGGCAATGACACATGTTGGAGGCAGCAGAAGCCAAGGGGTGGTTGAGCTGTGAGCCTTGGAAAATCTTCCCCTCGTTGGGAGGCAAACTCCTCTTTGGAGCTTCATTTCCCCTCTCTCAGCCTTGGCACAACCTCAACCCCATCCTCTGAGCCCTCCTGGAGCTGCCAGGGCTGAACAGAGGCTTTCCAGCAGTAAACTATTCCCACAATCACAGAATATTCCAAGCTGCAATGAACCCACGAGGAGCACAGCTCCTGACTCTCTGCAGCAATGCTGAAATGCCAAAAAAACTTCCCCTGCAGACCCAACCTGCTGCTCCAGAGGTTCCCACTGATAAAATCCCTTATCCCCAACACAGCAATCCTGCTCCTGGGTTTTCCTCAGGAGCTGTTTGCCGGGTGGATCTGGGATGGAGAGCTGCGGGGAAATGGTAGATTTAGGGAAAAGCAGGCAGGATGAAGATGGGGAGATTGCCTGGAGCAGGCAGGAGTGTTTTCCCTCTCGCTGTGCCAGAGGCACTCGGGCATGGGAAGTGGCTGAGGCTGAAGCATCCTGCATGGAACATTCTCCATTAAGGCCAGCTTTGTGTTCAAAGCCCTGTGTGTGTGTGTGTTTCGTGTTTGGCCGCTCAGCCTGGCCTCTTCAGCCTCTCTGCCGCAGCCAGGCTCCCATTTGGATCCTATCAAGGCTGCCTGGTTTTAATTTAACCCTTCCTTTTGGAGTGGCTCAGTCTTGAAAGGCATGAAAAGGCTCCCGAGCTACCTTACCTCCTCGAGAGGCACGGCAAGGTAAGTGCTGTATTTTTAAACCACACCAAATTTATCCCTAATGCAGCACGCTGAAATCAAGCTGCCGGCCTCGATGGAGCTGAGCTGACCTTCTAAATGACCCCCGAGGGTTTAAGTCAAATATATTTCTGTTTGGGTAAAATTCTGCCTGCGATGCCTTCAAATGATGCTAAGTGTGCAAGTGGTGATGGGTGGTGTTCATCAAAGCAAAGCTCGTGTGTTGTTAAATCAAAAATGGGGGTGTGGCACTCCCAGCAAGTTTATAAAGCTCTTTAAACCTGCAGAAATCATTTTATTTTATTGAAGGAGCAAGAGATCAACTCTACAGCAGTGTGGCTGCCTGGGTTAGGTGTCACTCGGGAGGTCTGGACGGTTTGGGGTGCCAGGCTGAGGTGTTGGAGTCCCACAAGGTGTTCAGGGGGAGATGGGAAAATGCAAAATCGAGGGACAATTCTGCTCCTCCCAAATGGGGAGGGAAACACCCAGGGAGCAAAACAGCCAAAGGGCAAAACCAGTATTAAGCTATGTTTTCAAAGTAAGATGATAGTGAAATATTTGTGTAATTAAGTATTGGGTAATGGTAGTGAAAGTTGCTAGGGGTGGATTGTGTGGGATTTGTTCTTTTGTGTTGTGTTGGAATATTTAGTGTAGGAAACTCTTTCACCTGTTCAGTTAAGTTGTTTTTGTTGCTCTGTGTTAAGATTGTGTGTTGAACGTTGATTTTAGTGTCATTAATGGGTGAAGCTTTTCCCCATCCTGCCCTGATCCTGATCTTCCTTTCCCTCCTGCAGATTCCCTCAGCCCAGCAGCTGCTCAGCTCCTGCCCCTTTGGGGCAATTTCTGCAGGATCAGGGCAAAAGCTGAGGGACCCGGCAGGGTCTGTTCTCCCGGGAATTTGGAGCAAATGGGATGTGCCTGGACAAAGCTCTGCAGGTGTGCTGTGTGTGCAGCCTGGGAAAAGGGCTAATCCAGGACCCAGGGCTGATCTGGGGAAGGTTTGGGGGTTCCTGGGTGACATCCGTGCTCCCCATCGCCCCAGGGAGCTGCAGGGAGGGACAAAATAGGTAAGGGACTTTGGGGCACAGGGGTCACCCAGCCAGCCCCGCCTGGCACCCCGTTTCTGTCCCCAAAAGCTGTGAAATGTCACATTTCAACAATCCCGGGCTGCGAGGGCTGCAGGGGAGAGGTTCCCCCTTTCTGGATTGCCTTCCTGTCCCTCCACAGACTGGGGTTATTCCCTCTGCTCCTCACCCCAAACCAGCCCAGGGAGAGGCTGCTGTGCCCGAAGTGTCCCTGCAGGGTTTGGGGACAGCTTTGGCTGCAACTGAACACCAAAACACATCCCCTTTCCCCCTCTGCTTCATTAACTGTGCCCTAAACACAGAGAAACCCCCCCGAAAACCCCAAAGAGCCCTGCCAGTGTGGCTGCCAGGTAATTTTTTGTCTCATTCCCAAAGCCCAGTCTGGCTGAGGTGACACAGATTTAATCCTCCAGCTCTGCTTTAAACACCCACATTCACCCCCCAGGCGCCCAGCAAAGCCCCAGCCCGGCAGGGACATCTCAGCTGATGAAATGGCTCCTCAAGCAGCTTACAAACTGCCCGTCTCATCGCCCTTAATTCATTTCATCATTGGCTCCTCAGAGAAAGTTTGGAGGATTGTTGGGTTTTTAAATCCTTCAGCCAAAAAGCTCGGGGTGGTGCTGCAATGGTCATTTCGGGGGGGGGAGGACACTAAAACAGAATTATTATATTTATCTAGTCATTTCTCCATTAATTTTTTAATCTTTTTATATCTTTATTTATTTATCAATTTCCCTATTTATTTATTTATCTATTTATTTATCTATCTATTTATCTATTTATTTCTTTTTTCGCGGGGAAAAAGGGGGAGTTTTGTGGGCAGCACAGAGTCCTGGGAGGTTTCTCCTGCTTCCCTGCATCGGTGCCAGCAAGGATATGTATGAATAAATATAGATATTATAGATATATAAAATATAGAAGAATATAATAGGCAATATAAATACAAATATAAAGGGTAAAATCAAGACAGAAATGTATATATGGTTAAAAATATATAAATATCTGATGCTGGAGCGTGTGGGGACTGCCTGGGCACCGCAGCATGGACCAAGTGTGGGTGTGGCTGTGCCAGGTGCCTCTCTGTCCCCTCCCGAATTTGGGCTGGGGGAAGGAGCCACCCCTGTCCCCCTCTGTCCCCTCCCTGCCCACGCGTGGCTGTGCCCGAGGCAAAGCCAGCGCCGCTGGCAAACTGGGGAGCTGCACCTTCATTAGAGCCCCGCGGTTGCCATTTCTATTCTTTCCGAGCTTTCTCCTCATCTATTTACCATTTACCAGCTCATCCATATGGAAGGCATGGCTTACACCTCCCCGAGAACTGTACTTTTAGGACTAATTGATTCGGGTAATTAATTTGTCCTACCTGCTGGATCAGATGGAAACGCTGTCCGTGTGCCCAAGGATTAGCACTTGTCTTTCTAACATCTTTCTTAATTATCTAATAGCATGGGTTGTGCGAATTCTGGCTCTATTAGAACACTTTTACTATTAACGGTAGTGATTGGAATTGTGATGACAACTCGATTTCAACAAATTAGAGCTCAAAATCGGGAGATGAAGGAGAAGCGCCTTCTTCTAATTTCCCTGAGTTTAACATCAATAATTAGAGCAATTTTCCGAGATGCGAACCGAAATTATCTCGGCTATGATGTGGTGTATCACCCTCATTTGAGCAAATTGACTCCGGGGAAATGAATGGTACAGATTAGGGGGGTGAAGAAGGGGAAGGGGGGAAAAAAAGGACAAACAGAGAAAGACCCCAAAAAAAAAAAAAAAAAGTGTTGGCGCAACAGAGAGCGGGGAAGGGTTGGGAACAAAACCCTGCGAGGGAAGGAGAAGCTCCGTGCGCGGGGAGAGGTCGGGAGCGTGGGAAAGAGCCGCTGGTTTGTTTTCTCCCAAGTTTTTTAAAAAGGGAGAAAAGGGGGAAAAGAAGGAGATAACCGCGCGTTTGGGAGAAGCGCGGCGCAGGGAGCGGGGCTGAGCGCGGAGCGCAGCGCGGGGGAGGCGGCGCGGCTGCGGAGCTGCTCCGAGAGACTCCCAGCGACTCCCGAGCGGCTCCTCGCCCCCTCCTCGCCCCCGGGGTGCTTTGGGTGGCCCGCCAGGCCCGTCCCCCCCCCGCTCGCCATTGGCTCAGCGCGCATCCCCCTTGGCAGCGCGCCTCAAAGGCGCGCAGCGCCCCGCGCATCCCCAGCCCGCCCGCCTCGCCTCCCCTGCCTCCGCACTCCATTGCTGCCCGGGCGAGAGAATTTTTTTTTTAACCATTATCCTTATTTATTTTGCCCGCTGATTGTTTAAAAAACCCGTCGTTTGTTTATTTTTATCGTTATTCCCATTTCCTCCCGCCGGCCCGGGGGTGCAGCCGCTCACCCCCCGTGTCTCCTCCCGCAGCTCCGCCGCTCCCTCCCGCCCTTCCCCGCCGCCCGAGGGGGACAGAGGCGACATGAACCTCAACTTCACGGCGCCGGTGCACCCCGTCTCGACGGCCAGGCCCACGTCGTTCTTCATCGAGGACATCCTGCTGCACAAGCCCAAACCCCTGCGGGAGGTGCCCCCCGAGCCCTTCCCCGGCTCGCTGGCGTCCCGCGTGCCCCTCTTGGACTATGGGTACCCCCTGATGCCCACGCCGACCCTGCTGGCGCCGCACCCGCACCCTGCCCTGCACAAGCCGGAGCATCACCACCACCACCCCTACTTCCTCACCACCTCGGGTAAGGGCGGGTAACCGGCCGGGTTTGGGGACTCGGGTGGGGACAGGAGTGACAGAGCCGCTCTGGGGTGGCGGAGCATCTTCCTGCATCCCCCGGGGCAGCCTCTCCGTTAGCAGGTGCCCGAAATCCTGGGGGTTCTCCTCTCTTTTTCTCTTTAATTCTAGTTTTTTAAAAATCACTTTTATTTTGGGATCGATAACCTCGCTTTTTCCTCGCGTTGTTCAACCGGGTTTTGCTTTTCCACCTCCTTTTTCCTCTCCCGCATCCCGGGGCTCTGCCCGTTCCCTGGCCCGTTCCTTGCTCTGCAGGGAGAAAACCTCCAAAGTTTCCCAAGCTGCGCACCAGAGAGTCCGTGCAGGACCACTTTCCTCCCCCCAGCCTTTTCCAGGGCTCTCCCGGTTTTTCCCATGCCCATTTCGTTGTGGTTTCATCGCCGGGAAGTTCAGCTGTCCCCTTCACCTTCCCGGGCTGGGCTCGGCGGGGGCGAAACCTTTGGCAAATCCCTGTTTTCGGCGCAACAGAACCCCCAAACCCAAACCAATAACTCCACCTCAAAAACGAAATCAACGAAAACAACGACAAAAAATTCCAAGAGGCTGGGGGAGAGCCCACCCCGGGAAAAGCCCGACATTCCTGGGGGTTCCCCGGCGATCCATCTCCCTCCCCGACCGCAGCGCGGCTCTCGGCCGTGTGTCCCCCCAGGAATGCCCGTGCCAGCCCTGTTCCAGCACCACGCTCACGCCGAGCTGCCCGGGAAGCACTGCCGCCGCCGCAAAGCCCGCACCGTGTTCTCCGACTCGCAGCTCTCCGGCCTGGAGAAGAGGTTTGAGATCCAGCGGTACCTCTCCACCCCGGAGCGGGTGGAGCTGGCCACGGCGCTCAGCCTCTCCGAGACCCAGGTACGGCAGCGGGACGGGCTTGGGCACCTGTCCGCACCTCCCAGCCCCTGCAGCATCCCCAAATCCCAGTCTGTATCGCCCCTTCCATCCCCACATCCCGAGGAGCATCCCCAAATCCCATGAGCATCCCCACACCCCATTCAGGATCCCCACATCCCATTCAGCATCCCCACATCCCATTCAGCATCCCCACATCCCGATGAGCATCCCACGGATCCCCTGCAGCATCCCTACATCCCATTCAGCATCCCCAAATCCTATTCAGAATCCCCACATCCCATCCAGCATCCCCAAATCCCATTCAGCGTCCCAACATCCCATTCAGCATCCCCACATTCCGAGGGACATCCCCACATCCCATCCGTTCAGCATCCCCCGGATCAGTTCCTGCATCCCTTCCCTCCTCATCCCATTCAGCATCCCAACATCCCCTCCAGCATCCTCCGTATCACATCCCCTCCTGAATCCCCACATCCCACCCACTCAGCATCCCCCGGATAACTCCCAGCATCCTCGCATCCCATCCAACATCCCCACATCCCCTCCCGAATCCCCTCATCCCATCCCATTCAGTATCCCATTCAGCATCCTCTCCAGCGTCCTCCCCATCACGTTCCCTCCCGAATCCCCACATCCATCCCCTCAGCATCCGAATCCCTTCAATTTTCATTTGGTTTTCCCCCTCGTTTTTTTCAAAGCTTTCTCGCCCTTTCCCTGCTCTCCCCAGGTGAAAACCTGGTTCCAGAACCGCCGCATGAAGCACAAAAAGCAGCTGCGGAAGACGCAGGACGACCCGAAGCAGGCGGGCGGGGAGGAGAGCCGGGAGCAGAGCTCCCCCGAGCCCGAGCTGCCCGAGGCGGCGGGCACCGAGCCCCGCAAGGCTCCCCCCGGCCCCTTCCTGCTGCAGGACCCCGAGGACGAGGTGGACATCCTGGAGGAGGGGGACATCTGTCCCCACCGCCTCTAGGACAGCCGCGGCTCTCCGCCGCCCCTTGGCAATGCCCCGCGGGTCGCCCCAGCCTCGGAACGCGCCCAGGGAAGGAGGGCACGGCTTGGGAAGGGGGTGAGGATGGCGGGGAGCCCCCTGCCCTCCCCGGGGAGAAGGTGGCGATGTCCCCGAGGGCGTTGGGACCCCGCGGTGTCCCCCAGCATCACCCCAAGCCTGGGCTTCGCTCGGAAACCTGCCGCGGGGGGAGCAAAACGAGCGGAGTTTCCTTTAGGTTCCTCCTTCCCTTGGAAGCGTCGGACTTTTTCCTCGTTCCCCGAACTTTTCCTCGGGTTTCAAATAAATGTATCCTCGTGGCAGCATGCTGTGGTTCCCGGGAGCGGCAGGCAGGGCGAATTTCCCCCGCTATTCCCCAATCCCTCAATCCTCGCCGCTCTTCCCACGCTCGCCGTCTCCATCCCCAGGGCGGGAGGTCGGGCAGAGCTTCCGAGACACGCACAAATCAAAAGAAATGGTAAGAAAAGCCCTCCGAAGCAAGAGGTAAGGCAAAAAATCCGGTTTATTTAATCCCGATATGGGGAAGGGAAGGGAAAGCATCGCCCAGAACTCGATCCTTGCCAGGGCTGCTCGGAGCAAACGCGCTCCCAGCGGGAAAAAAAGGGGATTTTTACCGCTTGGAGAAGTCTCGGCAGGCTGATTCCTGCCCGGCTGCCAGGTGTGAATCCCGGAGAGTTCCCTTTTGCTCCGGAACAGCCCCGGAGCTGCTCCGGCGGGTGGCTCCAGTCCCCCTATCCCCTGTCCCCAGTCCCCTGTCCCCTGTCCCCCGTCCCCTGTCCCCAGTCCCCTGTCCCCTGTCTCCCGTCCCCTGTCCCCTGTCCCTGTCCCCTGTCCCCGTCCTCTGTCCCCTGTCCCCTGTCCCCGTCCTCTGTCCCCTGTCCCCTGTCCCTGCGCGCTCCGTGCCGCTCAGCTGCAGCAGCCCCGGCCGCGCTCGCTTTGCCTTTCTCTCCCCGCCAGGGAAATGGGCTTCATTTCCAGATAAATTCCGATTTTGGTAATTTATTTTTGGTTGGTTTGGTTGGTTATTTTCCTCATTCCGGGCTGAGCTGCTCGCTGGGTTAACGCGCCGGGAGCGCGGCGGAAGCTCCACATGGCCGGGGAGGAGGAGATGCTGGGATTGGGAATTTTCCCGATAAAAACCTGGAGCAGGGGCTGTGCTGGCTCAGATATTCCCCGGGCAGCTCCTGCTGCAGCACCACCACCTTATCTCGTTAGGATATTTAATTTATTTCCTTATTTTTTAGGGTTTTTTTTTTTTTTAAATCGGGAATTTAATTTGGTTGTCTGGCGTTATCAGCACTTTCCGGGCATTTTGGATGATGGGACACGTTGTTTTGTGAGGGAAAAACGTTTGATTTTCCTGTTTAATATATAAAATATAGATCACTGAGATGTGTGCGTTTGCTGCTTTTTTTTTTTTTGTGAGCTTCCCTGTCCTGTTTTTAACATGTAAAATAAAGATCACAGAGCAAAATCCCCACTACCCATCCACTGATCCAGGAAAAACTGCTTGTAATTTAACAAACCCTCTCAGGACAACAATTCCCACCCAAAAAAAAATTCCACCCACCTCCCCAAAAATTCGGATTTAGAAAGCAAAGCGAGCATTTTCCTCCTGAAACTCGGCGTGGTTTGGAGCAGAGCCGCCTGGAAATGCTGCTCCCAACTCCGGGGTTTTCCCCTTTTCCGTGGGCAGGGATGTGATGGCAGCTGGAAAAGCTGGCAATGTGACACTTGTCCTGTCACCCACCGAGGGTTTGGCGCTGTGCTCGTTGTCAGCCTCACCCGAGCTCGCGTTTCATTGGGAATTGTTAAAAATGATATCCAAGACAAGCTCTGTGTGGGATTTATTTTTAATATTTTTCTGCCCATGTCTGCTGTTCCCAAGGCTGGGAATGGCTCTGCTCTGGGGCTCAGTGACGTCCCAAAATCCACGAGAAAAAGTCAAAATATGACTCAAAGAATCCCCAAATCTCTGCTGTCCCTCCCCTGCCACTCCAGGAATTCCTCCCCCAAAGGATTTTTGCGGCTCAATAAAACAAACCCCACAAGCATCTTCACCTCTGGGTGATTTTAGGCACCTCGGCTACAATTAAAGCTAAAAATCCCATTAAAAACTGCAAACTTTGAGTGACAAAACACAGGCAGAGTGGGAACTTCCCCAGCCCAGGGATGTCCCCATCCCAGCTGGACACCACCGAGCCTTGCAGGTAACAGGAAAATTTGGGGAAAAGCTGCTTATCCCACAAAATTTGGTGCAAAAACCCTTGAGATGGACAGCTGAAGGAAAGAGTCACTGCCAGAGAAATTCCCTGTGCCACCAGCCAGCTCCTGCCCAGCTTCTCTTGGAATAAAGGAAATTAATTTCATTTGTAGATCATCACTTTTTCTGTGACAGCAGTTTTTTTCCTGTTATTCCCAAGAAGCTCGAGGAGTAGGGGAGAGATTTAGAGCTGCTCTCACTTTTTAAAAAAAAATTATTTCATGTGTTCATTTAGGAAATGCTGGAGTGGAAGTGGCGTGAAGGAAATAATTGCTGGAAATAGGAAATGTTGGTGGACTTCCTATTTTCCAAGAAGATTTTAATTTTCATTAAATTTTAATTTTCATTAAAATTCTACTGATTTTCATTAAAATTCTTCAGTGAGTTTTGTATGGGTTTTTTAAAATTAAATTATTTTCTGGTGATTAATTTAACACCTAAGTGGTGATTTTTTATTTATTTTGTTGTCACTGATTTTCATTATAGAAAATCAAAACCCAACCCATAAAAATCCTGCCATGAACCTTTGCTTTCTGCTTTGATTTTGAGCATTTCCCTGCACGCTGCCTTCAACATTTTTAACTTTTCTGCATCTTAAAAGCACTTCCAACCCCAATTTTTTCATCCTATGGCCAGAGCTCCACAAAAGCAGATAAAATATGGGGTTTGTGGGCAGTTATAGAGTAAATAATTTGCAATTTTTTGCTGTCACACACAGGTGGAGGTGTAACTAACTCATGGCCAAGCCCAGCACGATGTAAAACTCTTTCTGCAGCTTCCTCTCCTCAATTCTCTCTGCTGCCTGATGGATTCAGGGAATTTTTTTATCCCTGATGTCCTGAAGTTCCTGCAGGTGTGGATCATGCTGAGGAGCTTTTCCTCTCTTCCAGTCCCAATAGCAAACATCACCTTAATTAACTGCAAATTCCTGCTTGGATGCTCCTAGTTGGGTTTAAAAGTGATTTTTGTCCCAGATTTATCTTGTTTGAAGCATTCAGTGAGTTGGGCAAAACCTCGTGTGGTTTCACTCCTCACCTTTTCTTTGCAGCTGCAATGGTGGCTTTGAGGTTTTCCTGTATTTCATGGTTTTAGGTGATACAAATTAACATTTTTTGGGGTGTCAGGAGCTGGTCATGCCTTTTGTGAGGTGCTGGGAAAGCAGCTTTGGTTATTTTTGGGAGAAACACAATGGGGATGTTATTGCAGCAGCACTTTGGAGGTAGAATTGACCTCAAAACTTTTCCCACTGAAGGGGATTTCAGCTGCAACTCATCCAGAATGTAAAATATTAAGAAATGGAAAGGTCTTGCATGGAGAATGTTGGGAATTTCCATGGGATGAGCAGACAGACACCACAGGACCATGGCAGGTTCTGCTCCCTCTCAATCCCTCCCTCAATACTTAATTCAACATTCAAGGCATTTACACAATGAAATAAATTTAATACTGATTTAAATGTTTTGCCTTCCTACTCTGAAAGAAATGAAATTTTGGCCTTTTTTTTTTTTTTTTTAATTTTAAGCAGGTGGATGTTCATCTTTTGCTCCTGTGGTCCCTTTTTTGTGCCACCACAGGAGGGAAAAATCTGAATTACTATTGAGGTCGATCAGCTTTCCTTTTTATTTATTATTATTTATTATTTATTATTTATTATGCCTTTTCCTGGGATTTAAAAAACCCAAACCATCAGGACAAACAGACATTTCCAAATAATTTCTGAGATGCCCACGATCAGCATTGATAAAAATTTTTTTTTTTCCTAAAAATTTCCTTCTTTTATCCAAAAAAAAAGCCCCAAAGGAACCCAGAAATCCCCCTAAATTATGGGAGGAGGATGCCAGGCAGGGAGGAAGGTGATCAATTAAGACATTAAGCATTTTGCACCACATGGCCACATCTGCATGGCAGCCAAATAATGCAGCCATCAGCTCATTTTCAGGGGGCTGCTGCCTACTTCAACCCAATCCTCACATCAAAGAGAACATGGCTGCTTGCATTTTCTAATCAGAAAAGGGATGCTAATTCAGGTTCCTTAATGTGTGGGGATAAGAGACTTCTTCAATTAACTGGATTCTATAGGCCAGAAAATAATAATAATAATAAAAAAAAATAAATAAAAAGGGGATACAAAGGGAGTCAGGCTGGAAAGGCAGAAGTTCTCATTAAATCAAAGGTCCAATATTCATTACCTCCAGCATCTGGGGCTAAACACTAAACATGGAGCTCATCAAAGGGGGTTTAATGGGTTAAATTGAGACTATAATCTAATTAAAATATTAGATACGAGCAAATAGCTCTTTGATATTCATCTGGAGGTTTCATTAAAGCAGGCACTTGAGGTTTGTGTGAAGGGGGATTAGCACTTTTCAGCAGCAACAACAAGTTGAGGTGCCCTGAGCAGAAATGCTTCAGAGTGCCAGCGTTGGGTTGGGAAAATAAAAGTGGGGAAGCAAAGCATGGAATGATTTCCTCAGGCTGGAAAGGACCCAAAGGAGAGGGGAAAGAGGCTGAGGAGGAGGAAGGTGCTGTTCCAGGAGGTGGAATTAGCTGCTGGAAGTGACACAAATGTCATGGAGAACTTTCCCCTGCAGCCTGAGCCCCGTTCCCACACTGGGCAATGTGGGATTCCACCAGGAATATTCTGCTTCTTCCCCAAAATAGTCTGTGGTTTTCAATATTCCCACAAGTGGCCTGAACTTCCAGCTGGGAATCCAGGAGGCTGATTCCTGAAGTTCCTGCTGCTCAGGGGGTCAGGAGGGCTTTGAAGCAACAGCCATGTCCTTTGCCATGAGGAAGGGCAGCGTGGTGATCACTTTTCCCCTTATTAAATTGGGAGTTTCCCATAAAAAAGAGACACAATAAACGGGATAAAGCAATTCCACATCATCCCAAGGCGGTTGGGTTTTCATCCCTTTGATCCAGCCTGTTTTCTAGGAGATTTTACCCCAAATTCCCTTGCTGTGTGCTCTAATCCCATGTCATATGTTGACTTAATTCATAATTTCCTAAGTTAGAGCAATGGAAGCATCCTGAGGAACCCATCTGCTTGTTGTTATTTTGACAGACTTAATCTGTTAAAAGCTGTTTCCTCTCAAACATGCAGCTCTCAATTATCCTCAGTTACCCAATATATTTTCCAACTGCTCCTGGCTAATCACAGATTGTCTGCAAGCTCAGCCAGGGCTTGTTTGGAATTTTCTTGTCCCAGATGAAGCTTCAAAATTTTGGGCTTGATGAGGCAACTCTTCACTAGGAGGTAACAGAGCAATAATTAAATAATTAGCATTGTGGCATTACCAACTGCTGTGCTTGGTGCACAGTTCTGCTCTCTTTTTTAGCAGCAATGGATTATTTTTGGCTTTATTTTTGGGCAAAAGTCTCCTCTGCACTTCAGAAAGGGAAATATTGCTTGTGTTAAAGTCATCAGGTGAAACAGAAGTTGATTTTTAATGTTTCGTAGCTGTGGTCATGTGTTTGATATGTTTAAAATATGTTGATATGTTTAAAAAATGATATATTTAAAAATGATCCAGCTGTGAGAAGCCAAGAGCTGATAAGTCTGAAAAATGCAATTTCTGGATCATTTATTTCGAAGAAAAATAACAGAGGATCAGATTTAAAGTGCTACAAATGCAAATGGTCAATTTATTAAACAAAATTAAAGGAGAACCGATTCTAACATGTAAAAAGAATTAAACTTAAGCCACTTTAAGTTTAAATTCCAGTGGGTTGGGAAATCAATATGTGATGGTTCTAGCTCACAATAAAACAATTCAGACACTTTTGCCTTGAAGAGATCCCTAATATTTCCCAAATACCTAGAGGATATGAAGGGCTTGGAAAGCAGCCACAACTTCCTTCTCCTTCTCATGTCTGTTCCACAGAGTTTCCAGAGATGGGATTTTGGGTAAGATGATCCCATTTGCAGCTTTCTCCTCTTTCCCCTCTTGGTCTGAATGTCTTGTAATGTAAGTCTTTGGTCTTGGAATCTTCTTGGCATATTCCAGTGCCTAAAATCAGCAAAATTGGGGTGATTGGTCATGAGGAAAGCTGACCAACATCTCCAAGAATATTTAGGTGCATTGAGTAAGACTTCCCTGAATTCCTGATCTTTTTTTCTGACAGAATTCAATCCCAAATTCTTCAGTGGTGACTGCAAAATAACCCAGCCCAAGATTTGCTTCCTGGCATCACAGGACTGAACCTTAAACTAAACACTGCAGCAGTGGTTTTATTTTAATAAAGAAAGAGCAACATCAGCCTATGAAGTTTAGAAACATTTTTCCCCAGTCTCATTAAGCTCTTGTCCTCAGTTTTGCAGCTCAGCATGACAAGTTTAGGGTCTACTGCAGGATGGACTTAAACATCAAAATTAAGAAGCAAAATGATGCCTGGAACCTGGAAGGCTGCCTTGGAGAGGGAATGGAAACAGAACTCCTGGAGCTGACAGAGCCCTGGTTAACCTGGGATGGGGTTTGTGTCTGATTTGCAAACACCTCTTGAGCCTGTAGGGGAAGTTTCATTATCTCAAGTTCCTGGTGAATTCCTTCTCCTGAAGGAATTCCAACCTTTTATCCAACCAATACAGTTTTGTCTCTTGTTGGTTTATGTTTGGGAATAAATGCAAGGAACTGAGGAATTCTGATATTCAACTGCACAGCTTTGTCCCTGCAGTTCCCACTTGTCACCTTGCAGAAATTCCCTTTAGGGAAATTTACCTTCTTCTTATCTTTAGAGTGAATTTACCTCCTTACCTTCTGTCTGGACACTGAAGACACCTGGGGTTTTGTAGGTAAAACACTCTGCACCACAGTGATGTTTTTCATATTATAGTCCTTAATTTGCCTGGAATATTCCTTTTGCAGCTCCAGCTTCTGTTTCTGAGGAAAGGAGAAAAGGAATTCAATGTCTGAGTGGATCCATCGATGAAACACTTTTCCCACCAATATTCCATTTCCACCTCAACCTGGCTTTGCCATTGATCCTCTCTCAGAACACAACAGGAACCCCTGAGAAATGGCACAGCTTTTTTTAGTTGTTTTTTCCCTTTTAAGAGCTTTTCCCTGCTCTCTGCAGAGGATGGAGCTCAGCAGCAATGGTTCAGGTCCATCTTTATCCTCAATGTCCTGAACAATCTGTCTCCATTTCTCCAGAGTGCAGCCAGCAATTTTCTGGGGTTTGCACAACTCCTTTTGCTTCCACTTGAAAATTAGGTGGAACTTTACACTGGGAATGACAACTCAGCCACAGGAGTTTGTCCTTTTCTGCTGTGCAATCAGCTCTGATTAATTCCTGCTCCTGGATTAAAAACATTAGAGGGTTAAAATTATCCACGATTTTCCCCTTCTATTTGAATTTTCCTGCAGGATCTAAAGCTAGCCAAGGATATAAAGGACGAGAAAATCATAAATCACTGCTCAGCAGTGATTTCTCTGCCACTCTCCCCTGCCTAAACTCATTTTTGGGTCACTCACTTTCTCTTTGATTGCTTCATAGTCAGGTCCAAGGCCCCCAAGCTTCATATTGGGATGGATGTAGAATTTTGAGCACAGCTGAAAAATGAACAGCAGATTTTCCTCAATATGATTTCACAGAGAGAATAACTAAAGAAAGTTTTGCAGTGGAAACCTTCAGGATTTAATTTGCAATCTCAGTCTTATCCCTGGCACGTCTCATTTTGAATAAGTGACCAACAGGACTGAGTTAATTGCCCAAGTCAAATGACACAGAATTTCCTTTGGATCTAGGTGGGAAATTGCCAATTATCCAAAGCACAAAGTGATATTTTCTCGGTCAAAAAAGCCCTTTTGTCAGTTTTATTTTTAAACACTTTAAGCCACCCATTTGACTGTGATTAGAATGAGCCTCCAAAGAAACTGCTGTCAGAGAAGCAGATAAAAATACCTGACTTTGATGGCAAAAAAATTAGGAAAATGATGTTAGTGATAGTAACCTTTCCTTGTTCTCAAAGCTGCACTGGAAAATTGTCCACAGACAGCTGAAAAATCCATGTTTTTCAGCACAGTAAAAGCTTTACAAGTGTATAGTGATTGGTGATGCTATTTCAGGACACTACACTGAGACCACGATGCCTCTACAATAATTTTATTCTCTTTCAAGACCTCTAGATTATTTTTAGAAGGGAATTATGTTTTAAAAACTTGCCAGTGAAGCTCACTGTGATCAGCTCTGTAGCAATTTTGATCACAGAGTAAAACACCAAGATATTTCCACATGCAAATCAAATGGGCATTTCTTCAAAACAGAGATTCAAGCTAAACTCAACTGCAGAGAAATTAATTCTAGGCACTAAACTTCCCATTTGAGGTTTCTTTGTGTCAGCTATGCCTATTGTTATATGAGATAACTCACTAATTTTTAATTTTAGGCACAGTGAGGAGTTCATTTCGCTGTCTCCCACCAAATCAGAGTTTTGTCATTTTTGCAATGAGCATGAATGCATTTGTCTATTAGGAAAAACTGGATTTTTCTGGGAGACACAAACAGCTTCTCTGTGCATTCCTCACTTACAAAGCGTGAGAAAACTGCTGGAAATACAGGACAACAAACAATGGCTTGAAGAGAAAAGGAAGGAAATCTGCCCTTCAGTTACTATCATAATCCTGCTAATTCTTCTCAGAGGCACTCAGGCAGCAAGACCCAAACTGCCTCCTAGATGAAACACAGCAATCATTATTGCAGCTTAGTTTGTCTGCCCCGAGATTGGGAGCAAACTTCTGAACCATTTAATTTGTCATGGACACCCAGGGACAGCTCTCTGCAGCTGTGTTAAGTGCTGACACCAGGAAAGGTGACACAGAGGGGACAAAGAGAGCCAGGTTTTAATGAGGACCCAAATGGGATCATCAGGAGGTTTGGAATCAAGTTTATGCCGTTAGCTTTCCAAATCCTCTAAGTTTGGGGTTGGAATCCCTAGGAAAGGAGGAGATTTGCTGGACAGCAAATGAGCATGACCAGGATAATGGATTGCTCAGATCTGAGGCCAGGCTGCCTGCTGCTCCACACAGCCTGATCCGAAATAATTCTATCTGTGCAGAACTTAAAGGACAAACAGGGCTCTGTGTGTCCCTAGAGCTAATCCAGGCTGGCCCAGGGAGAGCTGGTGGATCCCTTTGCTCTTTGGGCTACAATGATTGCAGTGTCTGTTTTTGCTCTGCTGTGTGCCCATGTGCTTTTTAGAACAACAAAATATTTCTCAGTTCCCATTACTTCTCTTTCTTTTAAACAACTTCAGATTATTAAGAAGAAATAATGTGAATCAGAGGGGGAACAGAAATGTCAAACCACCCAACTCACATCTCTTTTCTCACCTGCTTGCTGGCTCTGGGCTGGTTTTGCTGTCCCATTTGTGGCAGAGATCCTTCTGAGCTGCATCTCCACATTTTCCCTGGATTTTCTCCTGGATATGCCAGTGAATCTCTCTGCAGCTGGCACAGGGCAGGTGGCAGCAAACTCCACAGCCAGCTGTCAGCAAAGCCACCTCCTCTCAAACCAGACACCCCTGGGTGATGCTGCTCCATCATTTCTGTCAGTGTTCCACAAGAGGCTGTCGGTGAACTGAGAACAAAACGTGGAAAAGGCTTTAAAAAGTGAGGGGGAAAGAGGAAAAATCTGAATTTACAGCCAGCAGGGAGCTCAACAAGCTACCTGTACATGGAATATGGGAATAGGGAGATGGAATGATGGGGGTTTCACCATGACTGACTGTTTGCACCCAAGTGTAGGGAAAATAAATGGAAAAAACTAAACTTTCAGCCTGATGCAAAGGCAGCTGAAGCCAATGACAGCTGTCTGCAAATGGCTTTGGATCAGGCCTGCTGAGTACTGAAAGAATTACTTGTTTATGTGAAGTGAAACCTTCAGTTTTTAAATCAAGGCAGGTGAAATTCTACATAACTGAGGATTTTCCTGTTCCCCCCCTTTAGGGAGCCAGAACTGGCCCTGGATATCCACCCTGCAAAGCCAATTTTGCTGCAAACTCTTAATTTATGCACAATGCTCTTTCCTATCCATATTTCAAACTTCTCCTTCCAGCTTTTCAGAAGGAAACTTCCAGTTGTGGAAAATTCCATGCCTGGAGGACAGAACTGTCCTCTTGCAATGTAATATTTAAAAATCAATATCTATAATGAACCTTAAAATTCGTAGTAAATTACAATGACAGGTTTGTAGCAAAATCACTTTATAATCTGGACTTTCAAACATTTTCTTGTCCATTAATTTATTTTCTGGGTGTCACAGTGCTGTGATAATGTTATTTGATCACTTATATCCTCACCACAAACTGTTCTGGTACCTGTTATCCTCATGAATATGATTTTTGAACTCCTGATGTGGTGCTGGATCCTTCAGCCTTCCCTCAAAGCTGCCACTAAAATAAGGTAAATAACCAGTGAGGCTGGCTGAGTGCTGCTGCTGCTCCTGTGGAATTCCATCTGGAGAGTCATGCTGCTCTTTCCTGCTCTCCTTGCTGGGATATTCTGGATATAAAACCTCTGCTGGGTTAAAACTCCCCAATATTGGGGGAAAAGAAGAGGTAGATAGGGTCAAATCTGGGTGAATTGAATTTGGGGGATTATTTAAGGCGATTTTGGCTTTTTCTGCTGGGTCAGGGCCACGGGAAGAACGTGGATTCAGATATTCCTGCAGAGCTCTGCTGCTGTCCTGCTCCCCTGCAGGGGGAACAGCCAGAAATCCTGCTTTTTGCAGGTGACTGTGGTGCCAAAACTCTGGATCTGCTGCTCCTCCTGGGGCTTGTTGCCCATCATTCCTTGAGAAAACTCTTCCTCTGAGAGTCTGGTTGGATTCCATTTTATTCCTCGGGGAGAGCTTGTGCTGCTCCTGAAACAAATCACCAAAAGCTGGTGAATGTCAGTGACTGAATGAATATCTAATATTTTAGATATTCATCACACCCATCCAAATCCCTCTGTGCTGCTTGGATCTAACCCTGCTCATGGCTGGAGTTGTTCCAAAATTAAATTTTCTGGGAACCCTCAGTCCAGAACAGAAGCACAGGTGTCACTCAGGAATCATTCTGCATCAAAACTTTGCGTAATGGCCTGAGAAAAAATCCTGCATTATCCAAACAGGTCCTTGCAGATGCAAACCAGATGTGGTGAATGTGGAATGAAGGAGTTTTACCTCCAGGAGGGGCAAAAATAAACAGCAGCATAAAATCCTGTTGGTGCTTTACAGCAGTGCAGCTTCCAGTCTTGAAATTCCAGAATTTAAACAGTGCCTGGATCACTTTAAATACTTGTAGTACACAGAGAGTAACTGGGTTTGCCAAAAGAAATCACAGTCCTTGGATTTTTATCAGTGGTGATAAGCTGGTCCTTTTATTGCTCCATAGACTGAACCATTGCATTGGTTTAAAGACCAGCAAAAATCAGATTTACAGATTTAGGAGTGTGGAGGAAGTGAGTGCAACTTCTACTTGGAACATTTTCTGGTTGATGGTAATTAATTAACTGCCCCTTAATTTTAGGGGACAGAAACAGTTAAGTTCTGGCTCAGCATCCTCACAAATCACCACATCACCAAACATCTACTAGTTTGGAGTTTTACATCATCAACCAAATAATCTCCTAAATAGATACTAATAGATTCTGGGAGCTCAGAATTTCTTAAAGCATTTTGCTTTAAAATTCTCCACTACATAAAGCACACATGCATTAAATGGTAATGATTATCTGTTTATATAAATTTAAGGATTTATTGTCAGTGATCAGTACTTTAAAACCAACAAGATGACAGCTTTAAACATTCAAATTCAGTGCTTTTACTGCTATATTTCAATTCTTAAATTGTACTGAAAAGGAACCTTGAGCTGCTGTCCTTTTGGGTTCCATTTGTCTTCAGGTTTCATTTTCCCAGTCTGGAATGGTGTGA
The DNA here is from genome assembly GCA_024500445.1 of Entomyzon cyanotis. Classification (NCBI taxonomy): domain Eukaryota; kingdom Metazoa; phylum Chordata; class Aves; order Passeriformes; family Meliphagidae; genus Entomyzon; species Entomyzon cyanotis. The sequence continues at coordinate 3,179,876 of JAKEPQ010000773.1, read as the reverse complement.
CACTCTGGAGTGGCTCTTCCTCAACTGGTGTAACCTAAAACCCAAGAGTGCTCATGAAAAATTGAAAGGAGTTAAAAGGATTTAAAAGTCTTGGGGAAATAAAGAGAAATAAAGAGAAATAAAGAGAAATAAAGAGAGATAAAGAGAAATAATTTAAACTTAAAATGCTAAAGTTTGGCATTATAGAATTGATAACAAGGCAAGAAATGGTTAAAAGAGAAAAGGAAGCAAAACCCAGTTAGCAGCTGGGAAGGAGTTTTCCTCCTACTTTTAAGAAGAAGAAAGGGAAGGAAAATTGCAGGAAGTGTGCAGCACTGAAACCTTCTTGTAACTCTCAAATGCCTGAGCTCCTCCATTTCTATGAGAGCCCCTGGATGCACCTAATAACAGAAAAACAGGCAGAAACCATCCTGGCCAGGCAATCAGACACATCCTGGGCCTCAACAAGAGAGCCTCGCAGGGAAAGCTGGCAAAACACAGTAATGGAGGGTGAAAAGGACAAGGAGTCCAGGCAGGAATGAAGGCTGGAACACACAGAGCCTGCAAAAGAAGCTCCCAAACAGGGAGAGAGAGCTGCACGTGGCCACAGCATGGCTGGGAATTTGATTGGAGAAAGGTGTCGAGGGTGGCACTGCACAAAGCTAAGTGATGCCCTTGTAAATATGGCAATAATTAAATTTTTTCTTGAAATAAACGTATTAAAAAATTCTATAAAACTGCAGGGAAGCCAATTTTTAACATTTTTCAATTTATATTTTTTGTCCCAAATAATTTGGGACAAAATAATTTGGGCCAAAATACTCAGCAGAACAAAAAATAATTGGTTCTGCTGAGTATTTTAGCAGGTGTGAGCCAGATGGGGTGTGTTGGGCAGTGTCCCTGGGGCACAGGAATTTCTGCTCCACTGGGGAAATCTGCCCTGAGAAGGTATTTGTGACCAAGAGAATGATGGACTGAAAACCATCAGTGGGAAGAAAATGTGGGAAGCTGTGGGGCTAAGAGATTAGGACAGCTAGAAAAAGGTGGGGAGGGTTTATTGCTGAATTTCTGGGTGATCTCATGGCTCCAAATTCCACGTGGATCCCATCAGTGGCGACTGGAAAAATTCACCGGAAAATTAAAAAATACCACAGAGGTTTGCTGAGCTGTGGACACACACACACACACACAGAGCTTTGCAGTGAATAAGATGTTTTTGGTGGAACCAACTGACTCATTGCTGGAGTGCTGGGCAGGTAAAACATACTTCTACATTATCTCTTTGAAAGAGGAACAGGACACAACCTCTGCCAGCCTTTTTTTTTATTTTTTTTTTTTTTTTGCCAACCATTCTATTAATACCAATCAAATTGAGCAAATGATCAAATGAAATTGCATTTTGAGAATCATAAGCTGTGTAATGCCTATTCTGTTAAATTGAGGCCCATAATTGCTTCTCCACTGAAAAGATACAACAAAGGCAGCAATCATGGCATGTCATTATCCCAGACTGGCAAACCAGCCTTTGCAGGGAGGACTTCAAAGGCTTGTGGTTCTCGAATTGCATTTGGCTGCTATTGTTGAAGCCCAGGCAATCTTGATTAGGTGTTTACACCGAGGTAAGGCTCAGTGCACAGAGAGTCTGAGTGCCTTGGTCTAGAGCCATTAAAAAATTGTACATTATGTTCCTGGCTTTGAAGTAAGAGGCTCGGAGGTAGGGAAGCAACTCAGATGGAGCACAGCTGAGCTAGGTTGGGCCACTGCTTCTCTTTTTGCCTCTCTTTTCTCAAAGAAACTCATCATCGGGCTCTTTAAGAATCAGGCAGCACTGCAAAGAACTTGCTGCTGTATAAAATGCTATATAAATTTGTAAATATCCAGGTTGATGGTATGTTTAGGTAGATGCAGCGCAGAGATAACAGCAGGAAATCTTGCAGGAGGAGGCTGGAAATATTTTAACTCATGCTATGTCAGCTGTGCACCAACTCCTGACTTTGGTGTGAACACTGTTCATGACCACAGCCCTGACAGGCAGCAGTGATCAGATCAACCAATCAATCAATCAATCAATCAATCCAGTTTCAACCAGCAAAGCTCCAAATAACCCAGTTTAGACAAGCACAGTTTGATCACTGCAGCACAAAACGTGTGGCTTGTTTGCTTCTCGGTGTTTCTGCGCTTTGGACACATTTCCAGGTGAGGTGAGCCCAGTTGGCTCCTGGACCAACAAGATCCTTCCTCAGGCCTTTTTGTTCACCTCTTCCTACAAGACTGAGCCATGGATAAATCGGTTAAGAATGAGGAAATATTTCTTCTTGTCCTGCAGCAAATCCAAAGGGGGCTGACAGGAGGTGGTGATGCTGCTCATGGAATCACAGGATTGGGGGATGGTTGGGTGGGAAGGGAGCTTAAAGCTCATGCAGTCCCACCCCTGCCATGGGCAGGGACATCTTCCACTACCCCAGGGTGCTCCAAGCCTTGTCCTGGAACACTTCCAGCCATGGGAAGTCCACAATTCCCTGGACAATCTGCAGTTGCAGCTGCATGAACTTGTTTGGGATAGGAACAGACCTTCCTACAGACCTGCTCTGTCACAGCTCTGCTGTCCCCATGGCCACTGCAGCAAGATAATCTTATCTCACAGCCCTGATTTGAACAGATTCCTTTTCCTATTCCATATTTTCATACAGTGTCTACACAATGAAGTCCTGATCCCTGGCTCCAACACTTCGATAGGAAAGACTTCCAGAATTCCCTGAATAGCAAACATAATCATATCAACACAGCTCTAATTAGCATCCATCTACACTCATTATTTTTATCATCCTCCAAATTAGAACTGAAAACAAAACAAGTGCTCTTAACAGCTCTGCTAGAAACAAAATCTTGTCCATCATTCCTGCCACTGGATTGCAGTCAGAACATTCCCTCCAACGTGGTGTCAACTCTTCATTAGCCTTGGCAGAGGTGTCACTTGAAGCACAAAGTCCCTGGAGCTTTCCAAGGTGAGAATTTTCTATGTGGAGTCATTCAGTGACCCCTCCTTCCCATTATGCATAATAAGTAGCAAGGAAAAGCAATAAATTCCTGCATAATGGTTCATTAGGAAGTGTAATTACATTTCCACTTGACCCTTCCCACAAGTTGGCTGACTCTGCAGTCAGTCAGGACTTCAGACACAAGTGCTGATGTGGCCAGTATCAGAGTTGGTCTGGGATCTTGACAGGCTTGAGACATCAACCCGTGGAGATCTCACAGAGCTCAAGGCCAAGCACAGAGCAGAGGAAGTCACAAAGATGCTGCAGGGCTGGAGCTGCTCTGGAGGCAGGCTGGGAGAGCTGGGAATGTTCCCCTGGAGAAGGGAAGGATGCAGGGAGAGCTCAGAGCTCCTGCCAGGGCCTGAAGGGGATCCAGGAGAGCTGCAGAGGGACTGGGGACAAGGGCTGGAGGGACAGGACACAGGGAATGGCTTCCCAGTGCCAGAGGGCAGGGATGGATGGGATGTTGGGAAGGAATTGTTCCCTGGCACGGCTGTGGCTGTCCCTGGATCCCTGAAGTGTCCCAGGCCAGGCTGGACAGGGCTTGGAGCAGCCTGGGACAGTGGCAGGTGTCCCTGCCATGGCAGGGGTGCCACTGGATGAGCTTCAAGGCTCCTTCCAACCCTCTTTGCCTTTGCTCCATGGAGCAAACCCTGGAATATGCCATTAGCAGAGATCATTGTTATCAAATTCATGCTGGCCAAGCAGAAAAAGATCAGAGGCAGCACAGAAAGAAGCACTGGGAAGGGGTGATGCAGATGCCAGGAAGGAAGAGAGAATTTCTTTAGCATAAAGATCAAAAAGTAGAGTGAGATGTGTGACACTTCCCTGGCCAGGAGCACAGGCATTTGGAATGTGGCCATACTGGGCTTGGGAGCAACTGGAGATTTGTCAATTATTCCATAAAAGGGGAAAAAGGTTCTCCCTGGAAATCCTAAGTTACTACTTGCACAATGGATTGCAAAGCTGGGAGTTGAACACCAGACAGACCTCGGCCTATACAAATTAGGAAATCTGTAAATTCACCCACCTGCCCTTGAAGAACTTGCTTTTTATTGTGCAGCTCAAGATAGGAATTTCTCTTCTCTGGCTGTAACCCCAAAGTCCGTTTATTTTTTTTCACAAAGTTTTTTTTCGCTCTCTGGGGTGGATTTTGCTGAGTTGGAGGAGGAAAAGCCCAGCCAGGATTAGCTTTGGAGCCAAAGCCATCTGCAGGGTCTCTCCTTTTGGCTGGTGGCCCAACAGGTTCACTGCTGGCAACAACATTTGCTCCATGAAAACTGAAAAATTCTGGACCAAAGTGTGAGAGTGACTCTTGGGTCTTTGTCTCCTGTTGATTCTTTTCCGAGGAGTCATCAGAATGGAGGTAAAATGAATCTGATGAAAAGTCCCCACTGCTTCCTCCAGAAACTTGGGATGCTTTTTCTGCCTTTAACAATTCTGCTCCCTTTTTTGTGCTCTTCCAGTGAGGGTTGTACCTGAGGTTGGAATATTTGTCCACTGGTTGTTTCTTCCTAATGGAAAAACAAACACCGAATTATTTCTGCATAAATTGGACAAATTCTGTATTATTTCAGTGTGGAAACAAATGTCCTGCTATGGCCAAATGAATTATTTTAGGATCAGAATCAGAGCAGTTTTATAAAAAATTTGAGTAGAAAATTTAGTCAGGGATTCCTCTTCCTTTTTAATTTTCATCATCAGTGAATGATAAATTGGTCTAACACTCAGATCACAGCAGAGTACAATCATTATCCTAAATTTGGCATAGAAATTTTAAGTCTTAGTAGAATCAGCTAAAAGGTGAAATGATAAATTGCATTGCTTCTGTTAAAAATTATATAGTCCACAAAAGGCAGAGCTTTTTATTCCTTTTTCAAAGACTCTGCTGAGTGAAGTAAAAGTGAAATTTCTGCTAAAATCAGTCTCTCAAATGTCCCTTTGAGATTGTATAAGCAAGAACAGCCTCCAGCTCTGTATTCGTGTTTTCTCTTCTCATTCCTATGAAAAATCACGATGCTTTGATAAGAGAACTCCTTCTAGAAATGATTTTAAATCACTTTTTATTTAAAAAATAGGCTGTGGCTGAGATAGGAGCAGGAAAACATAAATGGGAAAGGTCTCTGGGTTTGACAATTCTCTTAACTAGTGGCCAAATTATTGTTCTGAATTACATTTGTCATAAAGCAAAGACAGATGCTCTGCCTTAAAAAACCCACAACTGATCCAATTTCTGATTTAAGATCTGATCCAATGGGAGGAAAACCAACTTCAGGAGTCAAATACATCCAAATAGGCTTCCAGGAGATGTGCAGGCAGTGGCAGGAGTAAAGAATGGGGGTGAAAAAAGCTTTAAATACAGTTTTTTCTCCCCTGGACTGGCAGTTCAGCCCTGGTTTCTCAGTGAATCTGCCAAAGGAACATTTCCAGGCACTGAAAAGTGGTCAATTCCTCAATTCCTATTAAAGAAATCTGCTGGATTCTCCAACCTGTGACCTAGTTAATGCTATTAACATTTCCATAAATCATTTATTCACCCGTTCTCAACGAGTCCCATGCCTCTGCCTGTATTTCAAGTGGCTCCCAATAACAAAAATAATCTGTTTGTCTTTGCTTTTCAAGGTGAGCATCGGTGCCACGGTACCCTGGAGATGATTTCTCCCATTATTCCCAGCTGGCAGGAGCTGCAGGTAACCAGGACTAGGTGAGGCTGGTTTGAAGTGAGTACAGAAATATGTGAGCTAATTGCCAGGATTGAAATGGCAGAGGAGAATGCTGAAGAGTTCCTTTGTGCTGCAATGTGTGCACAGAAAACCCAAGAGTGGGACTCAGCCCAGGTCACTGCACGGGGACAAAACGAGTGTGAAGAGCTCCTTCATCCCTAATCATCCCCAGCCAGACAAAAAGGGCACCTTTTTATTCCTCTTTTTATTCCTGGGGAGGTTAGATGGACTCTGTGCTCCTCAACAAAAGTGTGGGGAGCAGCCAGCAGATGCAGCGTTTCCTCTTCAAATTCCGAGGTTGGTAATGGATGTAGAGAGGAGGTTTCATATGGATGTGCTGGGATATTTGCTCTGCTTAATGGACTGCCATGGAGTGCTTACTGGGCTAAGTTCAAACAAAATAAAATCAAATTTCCATTTAATGAAGAGCCTCACATTCAGCACGGTATTCAGGCCAAAAAAATTACTAAAAATTAGAGCATGTTTCTAGTACAATTAACATCATTTGCACTCACAACAAAATATTCAATAACTGGCCATTTTGCTTGTTGAGGAGGTGAATAAAAGCATGCTATTAATCATTTAGCCTTCATTTGTTTGTCATTTTATTTTAAGTAGACTATTAAATTGAAACTGCACATTGTTATTACTTGGGGTTTAATGTAATCCCTTTAAACTTGAGAATTATTCCCAATTTATCCAGGGGTTAAACCTTTCATGCATATGGCAGGATATTCGATTTTATTTCATGTACCAAGTTAATGCTTTCTGAAGGATGTTTAAATGTGGCATTGAGGAACATCAGGTTTTAAAGCGTCAGAATGATTCTGCTCTAGTTTAAACCTTACCTTATTCAATGCCACCAATCTTTTGTTTCCCTTTTGCACTTTTGTCACACTCAGCTCCTTTCTCCTCAGAACTCATCTCCTCCAAGCTGTCCTCTTCCAAGCTGCCATCCCCCAGGATGTCATCAAGATCCAGAGCCAGCAGCTCCTCATTTTCCAGGATCCTCTGCCTCACTCCCTGCTGGTATTGCCTCTCCTCAGCCAAACTCTCCGAGTCTGATTCCTGGGAATCCTCCAGGCTGGAGGAAGAGCTCCTCTCTAATTCCCACTTTGCAGGCTGGAAAACGGGTGGCATGAGGACTTTGGGAGGGACATGGATTTTATTCATGTTGTAAGTGTGGGGGGAAGAGACTGAAATGTAGCTCACACTTGAAGAATTCATCCTGTGCTTTGCTCTGATGGTTCACACCAGCCCTGTAGCTGGAGAATACATAAACAGAAAACATGGTTCACTTTATAATAACATTTGTTAAAAGCTGCTGTTGTGGGTGCTACCATTGCCTTAGGCTCAGAATTTGACTTTCTATTGAAATATTTTATAAAAGCTGCTGTTGTGGGTGCTACCATTGGCTTAGGCTCAGAATTTGACTTTCTATTGATCAGACAGCTCTTTTATTTTCATCTGTCACACCAATTTTCCTTTAAGCACTAATATCAAGGTCTCTGGATATCAAATACGGGATTTATTGCTATGAAATCTCCACTGTTGGTGGTAATAAATAATGCAGAAACAGCCTATGACAAAGAAAACGAAGCTGAGACAAAGCAACAAGATGTTATCCATCAAATTGGAGAGCTAAAATGAATTTCGTTTGTTCTCTTTATGCAACTTTATACCCTCTGGACGAGTAAAATCAGCAACGAGGTGTGACAGGGAACACAGTGAGAACTGGAAATCTTTCCAGATTAGGAGGAGAGTTTCTTTCCACTCGCTGGAAGTGCTCAGAAGTGATTTGCACTGCCAGATATTGCCAAAGTCAAGTGGGAAGGAGGAAAAAGAGTATTTTGTGCTGCAATGTGCATTAGTGCCAGCATTGGCACCAGCCTGCTCAGAGGTGCACAGCCAGTGTCACTGCAGTACCTGTGGATAACTCATTTTGGGTTTTTCAGCCCTGCTGGTCACACCGAGCTCACCCTGACACCCGGACAGTGCCCTGTGTCCCCGGTGTCCCCAGTGTCCCCTGCTGCCCTCACTGACCACCCGCAGCCCGGACAGAGCAGGGATGGCAGGGAAGGAGGAATCTCGGGCTGGAGCAGACCCCAGCCCCAGAGTGTCCCCAGAGACCTCTGCTGTCCCCAGCTCCCTGTCCCTGGTCCTCTGTCCTCCATCCTCCCCTTCCCTGCCCCTTGTCCCGTGTCCTGTCCCCACTCCCCTGTGCCCTCTCACTGTCCATGTCCCCAGTCCCTGTCCCCTCTCCCGTGTCCCTGTTCCGTGCCCCTGTCTCTCTCCCCATCTCCCCTGTTCCTCCTCCCTTGTCCCTCTCCCCCCTCCCGTGTCCCTGGCCCGTGTCCCTGTCCCTCTCCCATGTCCCTGTCCCGTGTCCCTGTCCCTCTCCCGTGTCCCTTTCCCCCTCTCCCTCTCCCCCGGCTGTCCCCGGCTCGTTCCCGGGCCCATTCCCGGCCCTGTCCCCTGTCCCCCCTCTCACCCTGGCTGTCCCCGGTTCACTCCGGGCCCATTCCCGGCCCTGTCGCTGTCCCCTGTCCCCTGTCCCTCTCACCCTGGCTGTCCCCGGCTCACTCCGGGCCCATTCCCGGCCCTGTCCCCGTCCCGCCGTTGCCATGGCAGCCCCGCAGGACGCTGCCCGCACCTCCCAAGCGCGGAGGCGGCGGGGGGAGCGCGGTTCCCCCCTGCCGCGGGGACAGTGGTACGGCCCGGGAGCGGCCACTCGCCATCGATACTTTGAATTATTTATTTCCATTGAAAATGGAATTGTTCCCGTTGAAACACGGAAAACGCAGGGCCGTTCATCCCATTCGGTGTTCCACCCCCGTTTGTCATTATTTTTCGTGCTTCCAGTGAGAAATAATAGGCTCGAATGAGATTTATTTCATGGGATTAATGAGATTTACAGTGCCCAGCTCTGGGTTTCTTGGTGCAGGAAGGGCAGGATGGGTGCTGCAGGGGCATCTCTCCGATGGGTCCTGGGGAACCCCCAGCTCTCCTGACTCCATTCCAGGATTTGGGCAGTCCCATGTGGAACATCTTCCCAGAATCATAAAATCACAGAATAATTTGGGTTGAATTTCTAGGTTGTTTTTTTTTTTTCTTTTTTTTCCCTTTTTTTTGGTTGGTTTTTTTGGGTTTGTTTTTTTGTTTTGTTGTTGGTTTTTTTTTGTTTTTGGGGTTTTTTTTGTTTTTGTGGGGGGGTTTTTTTGGGTTTGTTTTTGGTTTTTTGTTTGTTTTTTAACCCTTTGGACACCAGGCTGCTGCCCAGCCTGGTTAAATCCAGCTGGAGGTGCAGGTTTGGGGTCACAGGCAGAAAACACAAACCACAGTCGGTTTGTAGCACCTGGAATTCTCTACTCAGTCCCATGGTCACAGAGGAGGTGAAAAAAGCAATATATAAATATCTTCCTGTTGGCCTGGATATCTTCACAGCACCCTAATTGCATCCTTCTGCTCCTTGAAAGCAAATCCCTTCATTTGAATACAAAACTTTTAATACAAATGTCAACAAACCACATTTTTCTGCACGTCTCCCATCGCTATACATCCGTCTCCTTCCCACAGTTAAACATTTTCTCACTTATTACAATGTTTTTATCCCCTGCATTCTTCTCTGTGCTTTCCAGGTTCTTCTCTTTGCTTTCCACATATCCTTCTGTCACGTATTGCATGTTGGATTTGGGATTGACAGCTGAAACAGGAAAAATATAATAATAAAAATTAATACTTAATTTATTATTATTAATAATATAATTAATAATATAATATATTTATTATTATTTATTATAAATACAATAAATAAACATTAATAATAATTTATTATTAACAGGTTGTAGGTAAGAGTGGCTGCCACCCGCTCTGGTCAGCAGCAATTAATTAAGACAAGAATTAATTGGAAAAAAGTTAATTAAAGCTTTTTACCCTGTCCGTTCTTCTCATGTCCTGGACTGTCTTCGTTGGATTTGGATTTATAACTCTCCAACGTCTGCTCCGAAACATCATTTTCTGGGGGGAAAAAACCCCAAAGCTCATTCAGAAAATCAGATTTTTCCCCCAAAAAACCAGATTTTTTTCCCCAGAAAAACAGATTTTTTTCCTAGAAAATCAGATTTTTTTCCCCAGAAAATTCGATTTCTTCCCCAGAAAAACAGATTTTTCTCCCCAGAAAAACAGATTTTTCTCCCCAGAAAATCCAATTTTTTCCCCAGAAAATCCGATTTTTTCCCCAGAAAATCCGATTTTCCCCCACGATTCTTCCTCACGCTCTGCCTTGAGCACAAAAACCCCGAGAGGAGAGCTCGAAAATGGGGAATTCACCAATTCCAAGGGAAAAAACCCTGCTCGGCCATCACTCACCTCTCTTCCACACCCCGTGGGCTTTTTTCAGCTTCAGCACGAAGAGCAGGACGATGATGAGCAGCACCAGGATCAGAGCAGCCACCAGCACCGGCAGCAGGACATTCCTCTCCTTCTTTACCGTGCCTTTGGACTCTGGGTTTCGCTCTGCAACAGAGGCAGGTGGGGCTTGGCAGTGTTAATTGTCCTCTGCTAATTGAGACGAGACTGAGAGCACCTGGGCCAGGCTAGACAACACAGGGTGGGAGCAAAATTCACTTTTTGGGGCTTCATTTTAGCACGTGAGGTCAGGTTTTTTACTCCATGAACAAGAAAAAAATCAACTGAGATCAGCAGCCTCGTGCTCTGGCACAGCAAACGGTAAAATTTAGGTTTTTTCCCTTTTTTTTCCCTTTTTTTTCTTTTTTTTTCTTTTTTTTTTTTTTTCCTTCTTTTTCCTGATGGTTGTGTTTTTGTAGTCTCCCCCCAGGCTTGTAGGATTACAGATGAACATAGTGTGGGAGCAGAATTCACTTTCTTAAACTTCACTTTAGCACGTGAGGTCAGATTTTTTACTCCATGGACAAGAAAAAAACCAACTGAGATGAGCAGCTTCATGCTCTGGCCCAGCAAATGGTAAAATTTAACTTTTTTTTGGTTCTTTTCTGATGGTTGTGTTTTTGTAATCTCCCCCCAGGATTAGAGGATTACAGACGAACACAGCGTGGGGAGCAAAATTCACTTTTTAGGGTTTAATTTTAGCATGTGAGGTCAGGTTTTTTACTCCATGAACAAGAAAAAAATCAACTGAGATCAGCAGCCTCGTGCTCTGGCACAGCAAACGGTAAAATTTAGGTTTTTTTCCCTTTTTTTTTCCCCTTTTTTTTCTCTTTTTTTTCCTTTTTTTGGTTTTTTTCCTTCTTTTCCCTGATGGTTGTGTTTTTGTAGTCTCCCCCCAGGCTTAGTAGGATTACAGATGAACATAAGTGTGGGAGCAGAATTCACTTTCTTAGACTTCACTTTAGCACGTGAGGTCAGATTTTTTACTCCATGGACAAGAAAAAAACCAACTGAGATGAGCAGCTTCATGCTCTGGCCCAGCAAACGGTAAAATTTAACTTTTTTTTTGGTTCTTTTCTGATGGTTGTGGTTTTGTAGTCTCCCCCAGGATTAGAGGATTACAGATGAACACAGTGTGGGGAGCAAAATTCACTTTTTTGGGGCTTCATTTTAGCATGTGAGGTCAGATTTTTTTACTGCCATGAACAAGAGAAAAATCGATTGAGACTCAGCAGCCTAGTGCTCTGGCCCAGCAAATGGCAAAATTTAACTTTTTTTTTGGTTTTTTTCCTGATGGTTGTGTTTCTGTGGTCTCCCCCAGGTTTAGGGGATTACAGATGAACATGGTATGGGAGAAGAATTAACCTTTTTGGACTTCATTTTAGCATGTGAGGTCAGATTTTTTTATTGCCTGAACATGAAAAAAAACTATTGAAATCAGCAGCCTAGTGCTCTGGCCCAGCAAATGGTAAAATTTAGCCTTTTTTTCTTAGATGGTTGTGTTTCTGTGGTCTCCTCCCAGGATTAGAGGACTACAGTTGAACATGGTGGGGGAGAAGAATTCACCTTTTTGGACTTCATTTTAAGATGTAAAGTCAGATTTTTTCATTGCATGAACTAGAAAACCTGTTTGAAATCAGCAGCCTAGTGCTCTGGCCCAGCAAACAGTAAAATTTAGAATTTTTTTCCTGGATGGTTGTGTTTCTATGGTCTCCCCTCGAGTTTGAGGAATGCACTTTTGGAAGTTCATTAGGGATTGTGTACCCAAGGTGAGGATGGAAATCCCAGTTCTGTTTTCATGTGCTGGTGTTGTCTCTGTCCTGGGCAGCTCCTCTCCTGTGCCATTCCCACCTGGTGCTCTCTGAGTTCCTGCAGGGAGGGAAAGGAGAACAATATTTCTCTGAAGGGAATGGTTAAGAAATGCTGATTTCTTAAACATAAAAAGAAATAAATTTCTGATTTGTTATCTCTTAGCTTTGGAGTCCAGGGCACCTTGGTCTGTGCTCAGTGCCCTGATTATATTTCATTTTATTCTGAAGATCACCCAAGCTTTGTGAACTGCAAATCCTCATTCTCTGACACATTGACAGAGAAACAATTTACAGCCAAATTAAAACCAAGCTGAGCTCCTCTTGCCTGAAAAACCAGGAATGAGCATCAATCCTTCTGCTTCAAGCAGATATTTTGGGATTTATACCTTTGACTACTCCTTTACTGCCCAGCCCTGTCCCTTGCCACCACCCCATGTCTGATGAGGTAAATTCTTACCATTGAAATCATCAGAACTCCATGAACTTCCCAACTCTTCTGTTGTCAGTGTTCCTTCAGGCCCTGTGCAGATGGAGACACAGACTATATGTTCTTATGTACAATTATATATATTATATATATAGTATAATTTGGTAGTTTATGGTATAATTATAATTACATAATTATAATAGTTTATGGTATAATTAACTCTGATTTGCAAAGCTGAAATGCTGGTTCATGCTGTGTACACCCAAATTTTGCATTAAAAAGAGATTTTCCTCCTCATCAGAGAAGCACACCTAGTAAAAGCCACAGAACTCCTGGGTGGTTTGGGGTGGAAGGGATTTTAAAGATCTTCTAGTTCCATCCCCTCTTCAAACATTCAGGTTTGTCCATCAACACGTGTCAGGATTGATCAGAGGAGGGTTCATCAGGATGTGTTCATCCTGTGGTGTTTGTAATCATCAAGGAATCATTTTTAAACCAACATAAACCAAGAGTTTGTGCATTTCCAAAGCAGCAGTGGATTTGTCACTCAGCCTGTCGTGCTGAGCAGCTGCAAACCCCTTGGGGAGGTTTTGGCCAGTTTATTTGGGCAGTGGAGCTCTTGACTGAGCTGGAAAAACTCCTGAATTCAGAAGTCCAGCCTGGTCGGAGCAGGGCTGAAGTGTTGTTGCACAGTGCCATCTAGTGCAGCCCATCAGAGCATCCCAGCCTTCCTCTTCCTCCTCTTCCTTCCTCCTTCCTCCTTCCTCCTCCTCCTTCCTCCTCCTTCCTTCCTCCTCCTTCCTCCTCCTCCTTCCTTCCTCCTTCCTTCCTCCTCCTTCCTCCTTCCTTCCTCCTTCCTTCCTCCTCCTTCCTCCTTCCTTCCTCCTTCCTTCCTCCTTCCTTCCTCCTTCTCCTCCTCCTTCCCTCCTCCTTCCTCCTCCTTCCTCCTCCTTCCTCCTCCTCCTTCCTCCTCCTTCCTCCTCCTTCCTCCTCCTTCTTCCTCCTCCTTCCTTCCTCCTTCCTTCCTCCTTCCTTCCTCCTTCCTTCCTCCTTCCTTCCTCCTTCCTTCCTCCTTCCTTCCTCCTCCTTCCTCCTTCTTCCTCCTCCTCCTTCCTCATCCCAGGACAGTGATTTGGGCTGCTTGCAGGGCTGGGAAACTGAGCAACAGGCAGGGAAATGCTGAGCTCTGTGTCCCACACTTCCCTGTGACATGGGATGGAATGCTGGGCTTGGCAGCATTTCTGTGTTTGTCATTTCTGGTTTGATAGATTTCTGTGTTTGTCATTTCTGGTTTGAGGAATTTCTGCATTTGTAGTTCCAGGTTTGGTAAATTCAGGTCACTGAGACCAAACTCACCGTTAGATGTGACATCTGCTGTGGGGCTTTGCTGGGCTGGTGCTGCTGCTGAGCTGGGAACTGCTGGTGCTTTTGGGGATGCAGAAGGGCTGGAGATTGCTGGATTCTCTGAAGGGCTGGGAACTGCTGGATCTTCTGGGGATGCAGAAGGGCTGGGAACTGCTGGATCTTTTTGGGATGCAGAAGGGCTGAGAACTGCTGGATTCTCTGAAGGGCTGGGAACTGCTGGATTTTCTGAAGGGCTGGGAACTGCTGGATCGTTTTGGGATGCAGAAGGGCTGGAGATTGCAGGATTCTCTGAAGGGCTGGGAACTGCTGGATTCTCTGAAGGGCTGGGAACTGCTGGATTTGCAGAAGGGCTGGTAATTTCTACATCCTCTGGAAGTCGGGTTGGTTGTTTGGATCCTAAAGAAACCCCCCCAAAACATGATAAAAATCAGAAAACATGCTTTGCCACTGAACTGATCCTTGGAAAATGACCCTGCTCCTGCTCCATGCTTGGGTTCTCTGTCTGATCAGGGGTCCCTGCCACCTCCTCAGCCTTCCTCTCCTCAGAACATATTTGGTGCACTGAAATGAGGAATAAAATGAAACACTTTGCCTTGGGGAGCTTGGGGCAGACATTGCTGCTCAGATCTGCCACTGAGCAACAACCCCAACCCCTTTTTCCCCAGGATTCTCATTTCAAAGCAGACCCCAACCCCTTTTTGCCCAGGTTCCTCATTTCAAAGCAGATCCCAAACCCTTTTTGCCCAGGATTTCTCATTTCAAAGCAGACCCCAAACCCTTTTTGCCCAGATTTCTCACTTATAGCAGATCCCAAACCCTTTTTGCCCAGATTCCTCATTTCAAAGCAGATCCCAAACCCTTTTTGCCCAGATTCCTCATTTCAAAGCAGATCCCAAACCCTTTTTGCCCAGATTTCTCATTTCAAAGCAGATCCCAAACCCTTTTTGCCCAGATTTCTCATTTCAAAGTAGATCCCAAACCCTTTTTGCCCAGATTTCTCATTTCAAAGCAGATCCCAAACCCTTTTTGCCCAGATTTCTCATTTCAAAGCAGATCCCAAACCCTTTTTGCCCAGATTTCTCATTTCAAAGTAGATCCCAAACCCTTTTTTGCCCAGATTTCTCACTTATAAGCAGATTCCCCACTCAGGGCAGCAGACTCTGGGCTGGTTTTTGTGTATTTGAATAATTTCCACGCCCTCAGGGCAGTGATTGGGGTAGGAGGAGCTGCAGTACCTGTGCTGGGCAGGTCCTGGAAGGGGAAAGCTGCCATCAGCTTGTGTCCCCGCAGTGCAGGGTGCTGGATGATGCAGCTGGCTGTCACTTTGGGGCTGTAGCTGAGCACTCTCAGCGTGCTGCTTGTGCTCCATTTCTTCCCATCTGCTCCCAGCTGGTGCCTGGTGTCACCTGCACAGCCACGGGGAGAAAAAATGGGAGTGATTTCTGCTCCAGAGCAATAAATAAAAGCGTTTATATCATTTATATAATTTATATAACCCTGCAATCCTGTTCTCCACCATTCCTGCAGTGCAGGTTTGACTCTTCCCCTTTTCCAGCAGTGGGAAGTTAAACACGAGGATTGCTGGCTTTGCCATGAGGAATTAGGGAGAGTCTGGTGTAATTCCCAGTCCTCCAGGTAACAGTGGATATATGGAAAAATCAAGATGTGTTTGAACAGCCCTGTGGAGAGGGAGGTGGTTGAGATGTGCACAACTATTCCTGTGTCTAATGCAGAGGTTCTGATGTTTCCCCTTGCTCTGCTACCCTGAAATGAAAGAAATTCCTCATTTCCAAATGAACCTTTTCAGGTAATTCCCCTTCTCACCCAGACCAGCATTTCCCAACCCTTTTTCCATCCCCAGCAGGGCCACAAAAGAGCTCCAAAAGCATTTCAGAGTGGTTTTGCTGGGAAGGAAATCATCTTTGTCAGCAGCAGCTCAGTAATTACAGCTGCTTTGCCCCCGCTGAGCCCTGGTGGAGCTGAGGTGTTGGCAGTAATTAAGATTTATTAGCTATTTTTCTGATTAGTGTAAATATTTGCAGGGAGTGATTAAAGCTGGGAAGGGAAGGGGGAGGAAGGAGAGTTACTCCAGGCCTTCAAAAAAAGGAAAAAAAGAGGAAAAAAAGGCTTTGCTGGGGGCTGTGAGGTGACAGCTCAGGGATTTTCTGAGGATCCTGCTCCAAAGGCAAGGAGGAGGTAAAGAAAGATTTTTGTTAAGTGGGGAAATGCCTCGTTGGCTTTAAGGAGGTGTTTGGTGTCTGACCTGTGCCTTGTGATGTGACAAATAATTCACTTTATCAGGGTGGTTTCAGGCTCGGGGAACCCCCTGGCTTTAGAAAACCACTGTGAGAAACAGATATCAAAAATTCGAGGTGCCACAGGAAGGATTTTAGAACTCCCCAGCTGCTATTCCCCAGACTCAGGCAGGAGTTTCAAACCTCCTTTTCCAAAATTATTCACTGCTCCAGAGCCCCTTTATCTGCATTGATACCCCTGCAGCTGCCAACCTGAGTTATTTTTATTATTAATTCTCATTTCTATCTCCATTCAGGCCAGAAAACACAATTCTCTGTTGTTTTCTAGAGCTCTTAGTTAAAAATAAACCATCCTGGGGGACAAGGGGAGATGACAAACTTTGAATATGTTGCTTGATGATGCAAAACACACTTGGTGATGTGTGAAAAAAATGTATTTGCATCTGGGAGTGTTTTTCTCACATTTGGATACAGATGTGCCCTAGAGCTAATAAATCAGTGATTATTCGAACAATGTTATTTGTTATTTATTATTTATTATTACTATTAGAATGGCAGCTGATTGTGCAGCACACAGGGTAAAGGAGCAGAAAGGCTACTGGGGCTTGGAAAACTGTGGCTCCAGGAATTTGGGTTTATTTTATTCCAGTGGAATTCAGTGGTGAGGTTCTAGGGGTTTGGGTTCATTTTATCCCAGTGGAATTTCATGCTGAGATTCCAAAGTTTTGGGCTCATTTTATTCCACTGGAATTTCAGTGCTGAGATTGCAGGGGTTTGGGGCTCATTTTGTCCCAGCAGAATTTAGTGCTGAGGTTCTAGGGATTTGGACTCATTTTATTCCAGTGGAATTCAATGCTGAGGTTCTAAAGTTTTGGGTTTATTTTATCCCAGTGGAATTTAGTGCTGAGATTCTAAGATTTTGGGTTCTTTCTATTCCACTGGAATTTCATGCTGAGGTTCTAAGATTTGGGTTCTTTCTCTTCCACTGTAATTTCATGCTGAGGTTCTAAGATTTGGGTTTTTTCTATTCCACTGGAATTTCATGCTGAGGTTCCAAGGTTTTGGGTTCATTTTATTCCAGTGGAATTCAATGCTGACATGCTAAGGTTTGGGTTTATTTAATCCCAGTGGAATTTAGTGCTGAGATTCCAAGGTTTGGGGCTCATTTTATTCCACTGGAATTTCATGCTGAGTTTCTAAGATTTGGGTTCATTTTATTCCACTGGAATTTCATGCTGAGGTTCTAAGATTTGGGCTCTTTCTATCCCAGTGGAATTTCCTGCTGAGGTTCCAGGGATTTGAGTTCATCCCAGTGGACTTTCATGCTGCCTATTCCCCAGCCCTGCACCAGGTTTTAGGGATCAAGCACAGACCCAGCTGGCATCTCACCCCCAGTATTTTTAAACTGCCCAAAACTGATAAAAAAGTTAAATTTTCCTCCTCAACCCCATTCTTTGAGCTCTTACCTGGCAGCTCTATCCCATTATCCAACAGCCAGGAGACCTGGGGCTGAGGTTTGCATCCCTGGGTGTGGCAGGACAGTGTGATGCCTCTTCCTGCATCTCGGGACACTTCCAGCACTGGGTGAGAAGGAGCAGCTGCAGCAGGGAGGGTCAGGATCAGTTAGGGAGCATTAAAAAAAATCATTTTAATGAGTATTATTGGCAGGGACGGAGCTAAGAGCAGGATGAGGTGTTAAAATTGTAAAATTTCTGTAAAATTTCCTGGGAAAATGCAGGTTTGGATTAGAGGAGCAAATTTTAACTTTAGCTTTGTCCTGCTGCTCTGGGGAAAAAAACCAGGTGAGGGAACTTACCCAAAATCTCAACCTTCTGGCTCTTACCCAAAATCTCAACCTTCTGGCTCTTACCCAAAATTTCGACCTTCTGGCTCTTGCTTTTGAACTGCTTGCCGTAGTGGAAACACCTGTAAACTCCTTCATCCTGCACTGTCACGTTGGGCAGCTGGATGGATAATTCCTCCTGGGAGTAACGCAGGAGTTTGTACCTCTGGTCTCTTAAAACTGCCAGGAGAAGATAAAACCAGCGTGTTATTGGTGTTGGTGCAGGAGAGGAGATCAGGGCGTGAGGAGAGTTTTGATTATGGCATTTTAATTGTTTGGTTTTTAATGGAAGGATTAAATGAAATATCCCCATGGATGTTTCCGCTCTGCTGTGCAATCCCTGTCTCTCTCTTGACTCTCTAGTTTTTATTTCTTTATTCTTTTATTACTTTTTCACAGGATTAAATGAAATATCCCCATGGATGTTTCCGCTCTGCTGTGCAATCCCTGTCTCTCTCTTGACTCTCTGGTTTTTATTTCTTTATTCTTTTATTACTTTTTCACAGGAGCCCCCAGGGTCAGGGCCAACAAGTCTGTGAACTTTCCCCACAATTGCAGCTCAGAAAATGCAACTTTTTGCCCTTAAGTTGAACTGAAACGGGGGGTTTGCACAATCATCAGGGAGAAAGGGACCCTCAGCTCCTGGGCAGCTTCAGAGGGACTTGGGCACCCAATTTGGACAAATCCCAGTCCTTATTCTCATTAAAACAAGTATTAAATCCTGTTTTTAAGTGGAATAATAGCTGGAGATTTCTGTTGTAGCTGCAGTGAAGGGCTGAGGGGTGGATTTTGTGTAATTTGTTTTTTTTTTTCCTTGTGTTGTGATGTTATTTGCAGATTTGATATAGGGACCTTTCTTTGTTCTTTCCTTTCTGTTTCCTTTCTTTTCTTTCTTCCTTTTCTCTCTCTCTTTTCTTTCTTTCTCTCTCTCTCTTTCTTTCTTTTCTCTCTCTTTCTTTCTTTTTCTCTCTCTCTCTCTCTTTTCCTTTCTTTCCCTTTCTGTTCCCTTTAGTTGTTCTTTTGGTTTTTTTTTTTTTGTTGTTGTTGTTGTGAGTGAAAATTCTACGTCAATGTGGATTTTAATGATTAATGAGTAATTAATGTATTATATACAATATCATTTAATGATTAATGAGTAATTAATGATCCCCCAGCCCCCTGGAAAGGGAGGATTTCACACTTACCCCGCTGGGCGTTGAGGAAAATGGTGAAACCACGAGGGTTTAACCACTGCAGGGCAGAGCTGCTGTCGCTGAGGGAGCTGAGGGTGCACTGCAAATTCAGGTTTTCTCCTTCCTGCAGGGTCACAGTGTCACTGGCAGCCCCTGGAAACTCCCCTGTCACACACCAGGGGAAAAACAAGTGGGAAATGGTGACGTGAAGCAAAGCAATAACATTTTGCACAGAGTAATTTGGCAATTTTCCTTTCTTTTTAAGGGTTTTTTTATGGTTCTGTATGATTGTAGGGATGTAGATGAATCACTCTCACTGGACAGATCATCACAAAGTTTGGGATCTTCACCTGCCAGCAAGACCAGATTTAATTATTAAACCAGTTTTAGTTATTAGCCAATTGAATATTTCATTATTAGCCAGTAAAGAACTCCTAGCAGACTCATTTCATGCACTTTCTCCCTGTATTTCAACACAAACCTCCAATTTTCAATTATTCCATTATTATAACCTAACAATATTTAAGGTTCCTTTCAACCCAAACCATTCTCTAATCCTTGTCACCTTCTGGAGCTGTTGAACCTGATTTTCTCAGTGTATGACTGAGCAATGAACAATTTTCCAGCACTTCTGAAAAATGAGGTTGTTTTATTCAGAAATCATAATGCTCCAACTGCTTGGAAACTTATTGTGAAAAAAAAGAAACCCCAAACCTGGCCTGGCACAGGTTAGTAAAATGAAATTTCATTCTCTCTTCTCGCAGTTCATTTCACAGGCAGGCAGTAAAATGTAGATTTTCTCTCCAGACATTCTAAGGTAGATAAAACACTTTGTGAAAATATTTGATGACCTGGCATGAATTGCCTTCTCCAGACAAAAAACATGCCCTGGAGAACACTAAAGTGGTGCCTGGGTTAAGGAAATAGGCAGCAGCAGAGTTTTGGTCTTTATTCCTGTTTTGTGGGTTTTGATTTGATTTTCCAGGTAGCTCTTGGCTGCCAGTTCCCACTGCAGGTTGGGGAAATGAATCTCTATGACCTTCAGGGATGATTTTCACGTTCTGAAAAATTTTAAATCTCTCAGAAAACAAGTCTTTTTTGTCGGGCATTTTGCTGGACCTGACTTTTCTACCCCCAGAATCAGAGGAAGGACTTGTTTCTCATGGGGACTGAGGCTGTCCCTGTCCTTGAGAGGAGCTGTGGCAGGAGGTGAGAGTTGTCTGAGAGGCACCTGGGGGCTGTCTGTGGTTTTCCACAGAGCCCTGGGGTATTTCTGTCCCCGTGATGGTTTCCTGTCACCAGCAGCAGCGTGGGGTCCTGCAAATCACACCTTTGGGGGTGAGAACAGTGAGAAGAGCTGGGGGTGTTGCTTGCATTTCCAAGCCAGGGCGTAAATGTAATTTCCACGGGAGACCACTGGAAAATGGGCTTCATGCAGAGAGTGACTCACAGGGCAAATCCCCTTCCCTGCAGCTTGGTTTGGCTCTGATCTTCAGCCTCTGCTGCCCACCAGGCCAGCACTAAATGTGGGAGATGCCCCTAATGCCTTAATGGGCTTTCCTAAAACAGAGGCTAGGCAAAGTTCAGAGAATAAAAAGCAGTTATATTCAGGCCTTCAGGTGCATTCAGGGCAGTCACAGCCCAGCCAGGGGCTACCCCCAAAATGGACAGCAGGTCATGAGTTTTTCATATTTTATAAGTTTTGTCCTTTTGCATATTGAGGTTTAATCCTCCAATTACAGCTTCAGCTAATGAAGTCAATTACTCCAAGTTTGCTCCCCAATTCACTGCTGTTTACATATCTTGGGGTCTGAGACAGTGAGGTGTCCTTGAGGTTTGAGCTTAGAGAGGAATTGTTTTGTCTAAACATGAGAGAACAGCAGCTTAGCACCTGTATGGAGCCCAGAGTTACACACCAAAAATTACAGGATTACAGATACATGGAAAATAGAGAAGCTAAAATCCCAAGGCATCACCCCCATACCAGCTGCAGGGATGGTGCTTCTTGCACCATGTGGATCCCACCTGGAAAAACCACTCTGGCATCGAGTGCAGGGATAGATCCACCTTCCTGGCAGCAAAGTGTGACCATTTCTTGCTGGAAATTGCAGGATGGGTCTGTTCTGGTTGCTGTTCTTGCAGCCCTCAGGAAGTGCCTGAGAGCTCCTTGCACTGAGGTTGCACTCAGAGCATCAGTGCAGAGTTCTCTGTGAGCCTGGAGCCCACAGAACTCCCTGGGTCATGAGTTATTTCTGTCCTGGGAATGGAGCTGAATTCACCCTGGAAGCCAAATCAGCAGCTACAAACTGATCCTGCAGGAGTCTGGGGCAAAGCTGGGGGAAAGAGCTTGAGCTGAGAATTAGCAAAGAGCAGCTGCTGTGGTTTCTGCTCCAGCAGAACCAAGAAGGGAGAGGGAGTATTGCTCCAGCACTGGGGTCATAAATCCATTTCTCCTGCTAAGGTCAGGAGTGAAGCCTGCAGGAATCCTGAGCATGGATTGCTGCCTTGTTCCCTCCTTTCCTTCAATTTTTTCCTTGTTTGACACAGATATGAACCTGTCACAGTCAGATATGAACCTGTCACAGTCAGGTATGAACCTGACACACTCTCCTGTGTGTCAAAGACAAAGCAGCTCTCAATATGATGTTCGGTCTCCTCCTCCAGCAGGGGTGAGGAGACTGAACATCCAAAGTGCTTTGCAAGTGCTCCCTAAATTATCCTGACCTCGTCAGCCTCTCCTCACACCATGCATGAACCAAGGCACACTGAGCAGTGATCCACTGACAGAACCTTTGGATATCCCAATGCTTTGCCACCTCAAGCTGCCAGGAGATTTGGTCTAGGAGCCAGCTGGGAATGAGCTTTGGGAATGGGGTGGGAACACTCCATTGCCATCCAGAGCCCAACCCCAAAGCCCCGTGCTGCAAATCTGGGAGCAGAGCTCTCCAGGGGAGCTGGGATGGGAAAAGAGCCACGGCTTACCTTGCAGCAGGAGCAGAGCCACGGTGTGCAGCAGCCTGGGGACACTCATGCTGAGCTGAGCTGAGCTGAGATGAGCTTGGCTTCCTCTCTGTGCTGCTGCAGCACCACAGGTCCCTTTTGAGCCCGGGGGGAACACATTTACCATGACTTCATCACCTCCAGCCTCTCTCTCTGCCCTCTCTCTCTGCCCCCAGCTCGTGTTTCCTCTGTGTTGGCGAGTGGTGAGAAGGCAGTGACCTCATGGAGCCCTCAGCTGGGACTGGTGGGTGACAGGATGGGGACACTTTGTCTCGCACCCCTGGCTCAGCTCAGGGGGAGATGCACAGCCAGGGAAAAGGTAAAGGAGAAGAGAAATGTGGATTTGGGGTCACCCTGCTGCTGTGATCCCACAGGATTTAATTCTCCAGGATCAGGAACAGCTCTTATCTGGAGGATGTTGGAAAAGCTGCTTGAAAACCCAATTGTGTGGTTTAAATGCCTGGATAGAGTAAGTGTCACTCTTGGGTCATTCTGCTCTTGTCCCAGGAGGATTTTTCCTGGCTGTGCTTGCAGGGATGCTGGGAAAAGGGGATTTGTGGGATCTGTGGCTCTGCAGGGAGCACAGAGCTCGGGAGCTGCTGGGGGAAAGTGACCTGGGCACGGGCAGGAGGGCTGGGGACAGCAGCAGCTCCCAGGGCACAGTTTGGGGTGCCCTGTCCCCCTGCAGTCTGGTTGTCCAGACTGGCTGTCCCCAGGGCTGTGAGAACCACTGACATCACCATTTCATCCAAGTGTGGTTTGTGATTTGTGATTTCCAAACAGAATCTTTGGCAGATCCTCCTCTGGCCCTTCTGTGCCCAAAATGAAGTGTGGACAACTATTGCTGTCAAAAGGAACTGAATTTAATGAGATAATTCTGGTTTAAAAACTGTGTGCCTTTGCAGGATGTGGGTTTGAGTGGAGTGGACAAAACGGTTCATTATAAATACATTTTTTTGTTTTTAATTTATTAGAACCTCTTTCCATGAAACCTTCAGGAGCAGGGAAGTGCATCACTCAGTGGATATTCGATTGATAAAAGCTTTTTGATAAAATGGTTTTATATTCATCATTAATCAATTTTACTGGAAAACAGAGCTGTAGGTCATGAATTTAATGCAGTTGGGTTGAAAGGAAAGAGAAAAATAAAGATTTAAAAGGAAAGATTAAAAAATCCAGATCAAGAAGAATGTGTTGGAAAAGTAAGTTTGGGTTGAAAGTTGTGCCTCCAGCTCCACACATCCAAACCTGAGAGTGAAATAACTTTGGGGGAAAAAAAAACCCCAAAAAATTTAAAATAAATAAATAAAGTGAGACTGAATCCAGAGGGAAAACTCCATCCCTGAACATGGAAAACCAGCGCTGAGGGAATTTTATGCCACCTGCTGTCAAGTGGATGAATTTCAGCCTCAGAAAAAGATAAAACTGCAGCTCCAAATCCCACCAAACTCCCGAGGAAATCTGAACTAGGAAGGGCTCTTGGCATCTTTGTAAAATCACCTCCGAGATATTTTTGTCTGCCTTCCGAGGATTCTGTTTAATGGGAGAAGCAAATCAAACCGCAGTGGTTGTTTCAACAGTTGTCAGCACTCGAAAGTGAGATTCAAAACAACCACCCACCCCCCTGCCTGCCCCAGCCCCAAAATAAAAAAATACAGATGTCACAGGTAATCACAGCTCTTTTTGGCAATACAATTCTTGGGGTTTTGGTTTTAAACAGCAAACTTTTTTTTTTTTTTTCCTCTCTCTCAAATAAATACAATCTGTTCACACTAAAAAAAAATATATATAATAATAAACAGAATGATACAAGAGGTTGAAAGTGAAACATAAAAAAACCCCATCAAGGCTGAAGAGATGTCACAGAGAGAAAGTTCAGAAAATCCGTTTTTAATGGGAAATAAGAAAGGACCTGGGTGTTCCTTTCTTTTTTGTTTTGTTTATTATTTTCTGCTGTGGGTCACGAAGGTTCCCTGGGGAATGAATTTGAGGAAGTGAGGAGCAGCAATAGTGACTGAGAGCCAATCAGCCCCTGCTAAATGACATTTATTTTGTTCTCTGCTCACCATCCCAAGCATGTCTGCTCCTTTTACCATCTCAGAGCTATTTAAGACCTCAAAATAATTTCCTCTGCGCCTCTTTTGAAAGAAATGAACCCAAACCACAAACCAAAGCCATCATTTGGTGATAAAAATGATCACTCTTGTAACAACATTCACTAGAATTTCACAGCAGGAGGATTCTGCCCTGAAACTTCAGTTGGAGTGAAAAGGGAAATATTTCAATTTTTTACTGAAGTTATTATGGTCTGGATCCTCATTTTGCATAAACAAGCAAAGCTCTGTTGATTTGAGTAAAATGTCAATTTAATTCTTGGCTTTTTCTGAGCTGTAAATGTCAAATTATGGAAATAGTGGATTAGCAATTTATTCTTGGCAGGTTTGCAGTTTTATTCCTCAATTGTGGAGAGAGGGAAAAATCTGGGAAGTGCTGTCAATACCACTTGGGATCTGATGCAGCTCACAGTGAAGGAAAAGATTTTGGAGAGATCAAGTTTAATATTCTGGGAAAAAGCCACTGGAGTGACATGAAATCCACATTCATTCATGAGCAGCAATGGAGTGAAAGTGAAGCAGCAATTCTTTTGTCTTCTTAACTTCTCAATTCTAAATTTAAAAGGAATGTATTTTTTCTTTTTTTTTCCCCCAAAAAGCTTTATCAACATGACTGTTGAACACAAACCCCCTTAGAAAACTCAAAATGCTGAAGAAAATAAGATTTTTCTCTCCCTGTGATTCTTGACACCTAATTCGAGACAAGACTACAATTGTCAAAATATTTCCCAAACATCCAAAAATATACTTTTTTTTTTTAACCTTTAAAGAAGACTATTTTAACATCTACCTCCTCAACCAGCACACTTTTTTCTCTATTTCTATATTCAAAGAGCAGCTAACACCACTCAAATTGTGCATTCAGGTTTAGTTCCCTCTCTGTTTCATGCTCCTGGAGAAAATTCCTTCAAATGTCACAACTCCAGCAGGACCTCCACTGCTTTCTACAGCCAATAAATATCCCAAAATAACAATATTAAAAAATCTGGAGAATTCACACGCCTCAGAGAAAAAAAAAAAAAAAAAAAAAAAAAATTGAGTGATTGTCAAATATTTAATTTTAAATTTTTTTGCGTGGAGGAAATCAAGCCAGAAACGCTCTCCAGAATGTCTGTACACAGCCAAACATAGTTTAAATTACAATTAATTAAAAATTAACCTGACAGCGATAAAACCACACAGGAGGAATTTTATTTCTCTCCTGCCCTAAATGATCTCCCTGCCTTTTCAGTTCCATCCCTGCTGTAATAATGCATTTACCTGTGGTGTTTTACACAATCACAAAGGTAGAAATATCAGAATATTCCTATGGATTGGGGAAATATCCAGGATGTTGCACAGGCTGGGCTCTCTGCTGGCTGGGAATGTGGATAGATCTGCTGGGCTCTCCCTGGAAAACTCAAAACTGAGCTCAGCCCTTGGGATTTGTTGGGTTTCGCCTCCTTTGGGAAGAGGGAATTGCAGTTTGGCACTCCTTGGTTGTTCTGGCAGCTTGGGGGAGGTGAGGCCAGCTCTGCCCAAGGGGAAAATTCCCCAAAATGTCACCAAAACCTTGAATTTTGGGTGAATAATCAAATCTGGCCTCTCACACGTTTCAAACCAGGGCATTG
The DNA here is from genome assembly GCA_024500445.1 of Entomyzon cyanotis. Classification (NCBI taxonomy): domain Eukaryota; kingdom Metazoa; phylum Chordata; class Aves; order Passeriformes; family Meliphagidae; genus Entomyzon; species Entomyzon cyanotis. Next base: position 3,154,132 of record JAKEPQ010000773.1, on the reverse strand, counting down.
AACACTTTCAGCAGAGGCAAAGCTGGACAAGAACAGCAGAAATCCCCTCCTGGTCCATCTGAACGTGCCTTGGATGGTGATTTCTGTTTATTATTTCATGGGTTTGTTGCCCAGAGAAGGTTTTGTGCTTTTTAATTTGTTACATTTCAAGGTGTCCCTGCTCTGGGACTGGATGAGTTTCAAGGTCTTTTCCAACCCAAACCACTCTGTGGTTTTTCTGTTTCTGGGAATACTCAGACTTGTGGCTCAAACCAAGAAAAGAGTTTGCCTAAACCTTCCATCCATTTAAACACATTTTTAAGCATTTAAAGTGTTTCTGCTGACAGAAATCCTGCACTGCTGAAATGTCTGAAGTTATTTTGCCCCAAGGCTGATAACTTTTGATAATTCTAATTAAAAAAAAACCAACCCTGCTCTGATGCCACTTTATATCATAAATCCCCACTGAGGTGTATTTTGTGATGATTTTAGCATCCTGCAGGCTCTGGCACTGAAAGGACCCCAAATATTTTGGTTAAAGATGGAAACTTTCCTCTTCCCCTTCCCCCAGTGGATAAACAGCATCTCAACAGGCCAAATGTTGTTCCTAATTTTAAGCGTTGTGGGGGTTTTTTTAGCTGCTTTGTCTTTCTGACAGATGGCACTTGGGAATTGAGGATGGGGAAGCAAATTCCAGGAGCTTTTTGGATTCCAGCAGTCCTGGAGCAACCTGCCTGCTGCAGAACTCACCAGGGATGGGAAATGGGTGAGCCACCACTGGGTAAGTGACCTGCAAAAAATCCCAAATTAAACGGGGAAAACCCCTTTTCCAAGTTCTGAAGGGAATTCAAGTGGCACAAAACATTTTAGGATCTGTCTGGGCACAAGGGTGGATTTTAATAATCAAAGTGAAGGAATAAAAACCCCAAAAGTGAACTTCCTAAATCCCTCAGGTTTGGTTGGAAAAGCCTTCTTCTATCTCCACCTAAAAGCAACTCCTCCCAACCTTTGTTGGGCCAACTTTTGATGCTCAAACTTCCTAATTTTCCTCTGAAATTTGGAATTTTCCTCTGAAAACCAACCAATCTCTGCACAATACCCAGCAGCAGCATTCCCATCTCTGTCTGCTGGGGCAGAGGACAGGAACAACCTGCTGGCCTCATTTCCAGCAGCTTGGGGGATGGAATTGTTTTTCTGGAAGGCTCTGCAGGGTTTGGGGGCTGCGAGTGGAGCAAGCTGAACGGGTGGTGCTGAACAAGCCTGCGCGGGTCAATTTCGCAAAAATAGCGGTGAGAAAACAACCTCAGCATCCTGCCTGACGCAGGGCTTTGTGTTCCTACCGGGCTGCAGGTGGCAGTGAAATTGTCACCAGTGAAATAATTGTCACCAGTGAAATTGTCACCGGTTAAAGTGTCACCAGCGAAAGTGTCACCAGTTAAAATGTCACCAGTTAAAATGTCACCAAAACTCCCTGCAAGGTGGGGAAACCAACCCAAGCTCACTCTGCAAGACCTTCAAGCTGCATTTTAATATTTTTCCCCCCCCCTCAAACCAGCCTGTTTGTGTTGTAAATGAGATTTTTTGCACGTGGCTGTGTGAGATATGCCTGGAGTGACCCGCTGGGCAGGTGAGGAGTGGTTTTCCCACTGTCAATGAAACACAATTAAGAAGAGACATTCTCCAGCGCTTGGAAAGGCCATGGGTTGTCCTTGCTGGGATTTCCCTATTCCTGCAGGAGGGTTTCTCTCCAGTTAAAGCCTCCAGTTGGTCCATGAGTGAGAGGGAGGATGGGAGGGTCTGTGAGCTGCCAAACGCCAGTGTCCCCCAGTTCCTCGCAGGAGCAGAACCCCAAGTATGGAATCTGTGGGGAAAAAAAGATAGGAATTGAGCTGGGAAATCCCAACAGATGAACCCCCAAGCATTTCACCCTTTTTTCTCCCTTTTCCCTCTCCCAAAGTCCATTTTCAGGAGGTGATTTACAGACTGAGCATCACAAAACAGGAAAAAAACGGATTATAGCCTTGGAATGGGGTTTAAATAGCTCAGACCAAACATGGGTCCAAACCAGCACAGCTTTGGAGGGAAATGTGGATATTCCTGCAGCTCAGGGGTCTCCAGATGAGCCCTGAATATCCCAGGGTGCCTCTGCAAGGCTGGCAGGGGGCAGGAAAGGAGAGAAAGTAAAAAACCCATTAGAATTTCCAGTCTTTTGATGGTTTTGATGGCTCTTTGGGGTGGGATGTGAAGTGCTGTAGGGCAGAAGTGCCCTGCTCGGTGTGCTGAGGGGTTTGGGGTTTCTGCACAGCCCCACAAACACAGAACAGCCCCACAAACCAGAATCAGGTGAGCGCTGACCCCACAAACACAGAGCAGCCCCACAAACCCATCCCAGGCGAGCAGTGACCCCAAACTCTGTCCCAACAGTGAGAGAATCCTCTCAATCCCTTCTGCTTCCCTCTCCTGCCTCCTGAAAGGAGTCAAACTCAGAGCAAATGCTGCTCCAGCAGACTGTAAGTTGTTTTTCCCTGGCTGGCAATTACCTTTCGGACCATCTGTACAAAATCCTTGGAGTTCTGGGGGGACAGCCCCTGGAGCTGGCAGGTACAAGCCTCCAGGGAGGATGCATGAGCCACAATCAGGATGTTATTTCCTGAAATAAAGGGGAAAACCACAGGCTGAAGGCAGATTTAGGCACTGGTGCCCAAGAGCAAGGAGATACTTACAGATTGGATTCTATAACAATGCATCAAAGTGTGAATTAAAGGGGGGAAATGTGATTTGTTAACACGTTTAGAGCTTTTCTCAATTTTCAGGGTAATGGTTAACTCACTCCTGCTTGGTTTAAAAATGCTTTCTGGGGAAAACAAGAATTCCAGCGAGATCTCAGCTGTGTTGGGAAGCAGATGCCTTTTTGCCTACGCCAAAAAATTAATTCCTATTACAACAAACACTTTAATTTCAGTGCTGCCTTTCCACAGTGGCAGCTTTACATTTCCATTTCCATAATTCTTTACAACCAGTGCCCCACTGTGCTACTGAAGTTTGTGTGCAAACCACTCAAATCAAAGCTCAGAGCAGTGAAATGAAATCAGTGAAAACACCGGAATTTAGGAATGCTGAGAATGCTGTGAATGAAAAATAACAGCTGGGGGGTTCTTGGAGAATTTCAATATTGTGTTCTTGGAGAAATGTTCTAAGGTCTTTGTGGGGAATTTAATTTGGAGGAGGAGCTCAGATAGGGGAGGGAAAGTCCCATTTGATGCTGGGAATGCACGGCAGAGGGAAATAGATCATTTATCCTTTGGGAAACAGCTTGCATTGGGTAGGAATCCCAAAAATAATTCTGAGATTTAGCTTTATGGCCCTTCCTTGTGAGCTGAGCATATCTAAAATCACAGTTCTGGTGGGATAGAAGATGAGAGATCCAGCTGTGGGAATTAATCCCCTAAAAGGGAATGGATTATTGGCATTTCCACCCCAGCCTGGGTTGTTTTTCACCCCTCTGCAGCACTCACCTTTGCCTTTACATTCACTGATGATTTCCTTCGTCACCTGGTAGCTCCTGCTGATGTAGCTGTCGTAGGACTCAGAAACCACCAACTTGCTGACAGGAATATGAGGTCTGTGAGCACAAAAATAGGTCCAGTGAATGGTAAAAGCACAAGAATTCTCAGGGCAAGGTCTGTGAGCACAAAAACGCGTCCAGAAAATGGTGAAAGCAAAAATAAGTTCAAGGTCTGTGAGCAGAAAAACATGTCCAGTAAATGGTAAAAGGAAAAGAATTCTAAGTGCAAGTTATGATTCATCTGAGAAAATCTTGTTTTAACTCGATCCCCAGAACTGGGGGCCACCGTGGGGATTTTTAAACTTGTAAATGTGACTTTTAAAACTTGTAAAAGTAATTTTTCCCTCCACCCAGTGATCTGCTGGACAGGAATTCCACTTGGGAGAGCTCACAAGAGTAGCTCTTCTCTCATACTGAGAATATTCCCCATAATTTTCCCAAAATTGTTATGGTTTTCCCAGCAGACATGGATTTTTTGAGGCAGAGACACTCCTGACTCACTCAGAGCCTCACTCTGCTGAGTGTCAGCCTCGTGATGTCCTTCCAGGGATAAACCCAGGGAGGAATTCTATTCCAATCCCCTGGAAGTGCTGAGATTTCAGCTGCAGGCTGGAATGACACAGCACAAGTGCTTCATGATGGAGGTGCTTTATGGTGCAATTAGCAATGAAAACATCAAGGTTTTTTATTCTTTACCTTTTCCTTCTTTTCCTTTTTGCTTTACTATTTCCTTCTTTTTTTCTTTACCATTTCCTTCTTTTTTTTCTTTACCATTTCCTTAATTTTTTTCTTTACCATTTCCTTCTTTTTTTTTCTGTCCCTTTCCCTTCTTTTTTTTTTTTTTTTTTTTGTACCTTTTAATCCTTCCATTGCTTATCCCACCCGAGGGTTCTTAAACACAGGGGTGCAACAGGCACAGGTAAAAACCAGCATTCCAGGTGATACCACTGAGCAAATTGTGGGAAATTTCCTTTATAATTTGGTGGGAAATTTGCTTTATAATTTGGTGGGAAATTTCCTTTATAATTTGGTGGGAAATTCGCTTTACAATTTGGTTTTCAGGCCACGTTCAGCCCAGCAGCCTCCAAGCCGATTCTGGGAGCCTCAACACCTCTTCCAGTCACAGCCTAAACTTACAAACTCAGCAGAATTCAGTGCTGATCTTCAAACCAACCCCTCAGAGCCCCTGATCTGTGCTACCTGTAGGTTGTATCAACGCTTAGAGTAGCTGCAGCTAGGTCCAGCGGGGGGATCCAGGCGGGCAGGGTGCTCCCTGACACCCACTTGGTCCACTCAAACAAGCCTGGCTCTATCCGGATCTTCAGGTTGTTCTCCTGCTGCATTCCTGGAAAAGAGGGAGAGGTGGCACTGGGAGTGGCTGGGAAGGGAGAATGCAGCTTTAATGCTTCGGTTTGATTGTTAAATAGGTTTTTTTTTTCCCCTGTGGGAAATGATGTATTTAATGTATGTATTTAATGTATGTATTTAATGTATTTAATATGGTATTTAATATATTTAATATGGTATTTAATATGTGCCAGGGAATGTCAGCCTCTGGCTGGTAGCTGGTGAAATTAGGAAAAGGTTCCTTATGGATGATGCTGATATAAAATATATTCCCGTGGAAATAATCTGTGTTTTAGGCAGAAAGTGAGGAAAATTCAGCCTCTCCCCTGTGGGTTCTTACCTTTAAAAGGGTTCCTTATGGATGATGCTGATATAAAATATATTCCCGTGGAAATAATCTGTGTTTTAGGCAGAAAGTGAGGAAAATTCAGCCTATCCCTCGTGGTTTCTCACCTTTTGAAAGGGTTCCTTATGGATCTTGCTAATATAAAATATATTCCCATGGAAATAATCTGTGTTTTATGTGAAAGTGAGGAAAATTCAGTGCCTTCCTTGTGGGTTCTTACCTTTAAAATTCCTTATGGATTTTGCTAATTTAAAATATATTCCCATGGAAATAATCTGTATTTTTTGCAGAAAGTGAGGGAAATTCAGCCTCTCCCTCGTGGTTTCTTACCTTTAAAATTCCTTATGGATTTTGCTAATATGAAATATATTTCTATGGAAATAATCTGTGTTTTATGTGAAAGTGAGGAAAATTCAGCCTCTCCCTTGTGGGTTCTTACCTTTAAAATTCCTTATGGATTTTACTAATATAAAATATATTCCCGTAGAAATAATCTGTGTTTTATGTGAAAGTGAGGAAAATTCAGCCTCTCCCTTGTGGGTTCTTACCTTTAAAATTCCTTATGGATCTTGCTAATATAAAGTATATTCCCGTGGAAATAATCTGTATTTTTTGCAGAAAGTGAGGAAAATTCAGGCTCTCCCCATGGGTTCTTACCTTTAAAAGGGTTCCTTATGGATCTTGCTAATATAAAATATATTCCCGTGGAAATAATCTGTGTTTTATGTGAAAGTGAGGAAAATTCAGCACCTTCCTTGTGGGTTCTTACCTTTAAAATTCCTGATGGATTTTGCTAATATGAAATATATTCCTGTGGAAATAATCTGTGTTTTATGTGAAAGTGAGGGAAATTCAGCCCCTTCCTTGTGGGTCCTTACCTTTAAAAGGGTTCCTTATGGATCTTGCTAATATAAAATATATTCCCGTGGAAATAATCTGTGTTTTATGTGAAAGTGAGGAAAATTCAGCCTCTCCCTTGTGGGTTCTTACCTTTAAAATTCCTTATGGATTTTGCTAATATAAAATATATTTCTATGGAAATAATCTGTGTTTTATGTGAAAGTGAGGGAAATTCAGGTTCTCCCTCATGGTTTCTTACCTTTAAAATTCCTTATGGATTTTGCTAATATAAAATATATTCCCGTGGAAACAATCTGTGTTTTTTGCAGAAAGTGAGGGAAATTCAGGCTCTCCCCGTGGTTTCTTACCTTTCAGGATATTGTGAGCTGTCTGCACACACCGCAGGGATGGGGAGCTGTAGATGTAATCTACAATGGTATTTGTTTCTAGCAAGGCTTCACCTGCAAGGAAATGTTGATATTTATGAATAAATCCAGATTAATGGCATTGCAAAGGGATGTCCTGTCACCCAGCAAGGAGCTGCTCCTCGTGGGTCTGACAAAAAAAAACCCAGAAAAATCACAGAGGTCTTGGATTTAGTTTAATTTCATTTACAAGCTTTAAATCAAATGCTTCAACCCAACTCAAACCCAGCTCAATCCACCCAGCTGGAATCTTTGCTAATAAATCAGCATTTCATCACCCAGGTGGGAGATCACTGCAAAGGAGATAAGAATCAACTCCACTGCCAGGGTTGTTAAAATTCCTGCAGTGCCTGAGGGAACTGGAGGAGAGCAGGGATCTGCTCAGGCTTGTGGAGAGCAGGAGACACATGTTGGTTCTGTTGGACAGGAGTGGCAGCAAGGAGGGGACACTGGCAGTGTCACTGACACAGTGACACTGACACAGTGACACTGACACTGACCCTGGCAGTGGCTGTCACCGTGTGAAGCTAAGCTGGAAATCTCTGGGGAGAGTGCAGTAATTTAGGAGAGGGACATTGTCCCGGATTAGAGACAAACTGGGAAGGAGAAACCAGCTTTAATACTTCGGTTTGATTGTTAAATAATTTTTTTTCCCATGGAAAATGAAGTATTTAATGTATGTATTTAATATATTTAATATGGTATTTGATATAGACATCCAGCAGCCCTGTGTCACAGGGTTCACAGGCTTTGGTCAGCACAGGAATTATGGCTCTGGAGTCATCGAGGTCACAAGGTGTCACCACAGCTGCAGCCATGTCCTTGGACACCTTGAATGCCACCAGCAAAGTGTGTCCTCAAACCCTTTTAATTCCCCACAAAATGTGTCCTTGGACCCCTGAATGCCACCAGTGAAGGGTGTCCTCAGACCCCTTGAATGGCACCAGCAAAGTGTCCTCAGACCCCTTTAATTCCCCCCAAAATGTGACTTTATACCCCTGCAATGCCACCAGCAGAGTGTGTCCTCAAACCCCTTTAATTCCCCACAAAGTGCGTCCTCGGACCCCTTTAATTCCCTCCAAAAATGTGTCTTAGGACCCCTGATGCCATCAGTAAGGGTGTCCTCCCTCTCTGATGCCAACAAGTGTCTTTAATGCCACCAGCAAAATGTGTCCTCAAACCCCTTTAATTCCCCCAAAATGTATCCTCAAACCCCTTTAATTCCCCCAAAAGTGTCCTCAGACCCCTTTAATTCCACCAAAACGTGTCCTCAAACCCCTTTAATTCCTCCAAAACATGTCCTCAAACCCCTTTAAATGCCCCAAAACGTGTCCTCAAATCCTTCAATTCCCCCAAAATGCATCCTCAAACCCCTTTAATTCCCCCAAAACGTGTCCTCAAACCCCTTTAAATGCCCCAAAACGTGTCCTCAAACCCCTTTAATTCCCCCAAAACGTGTCCTCAAACCCCTTTAATTCCCCCAAAACATGTCCTCAAACCCCTTTAAATGCCCCAAAACATGTCCTCAAACCCCTTCAATTCCCCCCAAAACGTGTCCCCTTATTGCCACCAGCCAAGTGTGCAGTGCTGTCACAGCCTCCCTTCTGCCCAGTGCAGATTGCCAGCCCTGCTGCCATGTGGCCCCAAGTCTGAGCATCCTGCTGCTGCTGCTGCTGCTGCTGCTGCTCACTGTGATTTATTTGTGTTCAAAACCGCCAGGATAATTTTAGCTGCCCTAGTTTGGATGTGACCAGCGAGGAGTGCTCGGAAGGATTGCAGCAGGAGGAGATGCTCGGTGTCTTTAAGGGGTTTGGCTGCCCTAATGGCAGCTCTGGCACTTGGGAAGGATTTGCTGCAGGCAAAAGCAAGGGGCTCAGAAGTCAGGGAGGGTGGGAGAACACTGGGAATGATCTGGGCTGTGGTTTTGACAATGGAAAGCCAGGCAGGCTGATAGAAATATATTGGTGAGGGAAATTGGAGGTGAAAAAAGCATATTTTATATTGGTGAGGGAAACTGGAGGTGAAAAAAGCATATTTTATATTGGTGAGGCAAACTGGAGATGAAAAAAGCATATTTTATATTGGTGAGGAAAACTGGAGATGAAAAAAGCATATTTTGCATGAGGTCATGGTCACGCTGCTGCATTTCTGCCCAACATGGATGATAACAAAATCTCCCAAATGCACCCATCCTGCTGATGGCTCTGATTTCACCCCATGTCCTACATTTTCTGCTCCACCTTTTCCTCAGCTGCAGCAGCTGAAGGACATGAGGTCTCCTCTGAAAGAGGGAAATTGCTGGGCAAGCTGAAAGGACTTTGCAAAGCTTCTAGAAACGTTAAAATCCCATTAGCTCAGGGCATCCAGTCCATTCTTTCCTGCCTTGCACTTTACCTTTCTCTGATGGGGGCTGTGAGAGGAAGACAGTGAAGCTTCCCTGGGCAAGCTTTTCGTGGAATCATGGAATAGTTTGGGTTGGAAAAAACCCAAAAACCAAAAATCCCAAAAGCAGGGACACCTTCCACCATCCCTGGTTGCTCCAAGCCCCATTCAATGCAACCTTGGACACTTCCAGGGATGGGGAGAACTTTGCCACCCTCAGAGGGAAGAATCCCTTCCCAAAATCCCATCCAAATCCCCCCTCTTTCAGCTCAGACTGAGCAGCACTCACCCACGAGCCTGGCCTGGGTGCAGCCCAGCACGGTGATGGGAGCATCCTTCTCGTAATCCCTGAAACCACCACTCCTCTGAGGTAAGTTGTGAGGCATGTTCAGGTTGCTGCGCATGTACCTTCCTGCAGGGAGAGGGGCCAGGCTGGAGTCAGTGCCTCAGGCAGAAAGGGAATCGTGCCAGACAGAGGCAGAAACAGCAGAGATGATTTTTTCCCCTCTCCCACCACCCTGGTTGTGCTTAGCAGGTCCTTGACCTGGCTCTTGAGCAGTTTTTTCCCATCAGGAATCTCACAGAATTAACTCAAACACCTTTCGCCGGCTCAAAATCAGCAGGGAATGTTGCTAATGGTTTTTTTTTTTTAGTTTTCTTTAGGATGGATTTTTCTAAAGTTTTCTGCAGGATGGATTTCCCCCAAGGGAAATAATCTCTATCCCACAACAAACGTTACACTTTTACAGGAGGCTGGAATGTCAGAGCTTTTCAGCCACAGTATAAAAAGAAAGGAGGTGTGAAATCATCCTTTGGCTACAAGATATTGGTATTTTTGACATTTTTTAATAGAAAAAAGATTTCTAGGACAAATTTCTGATTGGCTCTAAGGTCAACAGAGCCTGGAGTAGTAATCTGTTAATTATAGTCTGAAACCCAAGCAGGTGACTGGGTTGAAAACACCAATTTATGTCCCCCAAAACCACTCCAAGCAGGGTTATGCTCGTTTGGGACTCAAGAGCCAGCTGTGCAAAATATTTTCTTGATGGTAGCAAATGTTTTCGCTGAACACTGACTGCCAACATCACGACTGCATTTGCTCTTTGGTGATGTAACTACAATCACTCCTGCAATATTTCCCCACATGCTAAAAAATAGAGTATTTCCTCCCTGACTCGACTTTCTGCTTCTGACTGCAGCCCTGCCAGCAGAAAAAAACCCCATTTTATGTCAAAACACACAACTTCCACCTGGCAGAGGCCACTCTCCTTCCTGCAGGGAATGCCAGGAGCTCACCTTTGGCATCAAAGCACTGGGACAGCCAGTACTTCCCAAAAACCACATCCATCCTCTCGCCGTGCCTGCAGACGAAGAGGCAGCGCTTCTGGGGGCCAGGCTGGCTGCTGATCCTCAGGGGCTGCGGGCAAGGACAGCACGTGTCACCTTCAGCACAGGGCACAGGGCACTGAGCCACCCCCAGGAGCCAGCAGGCTCCTGCAAACATCACAGGGGAGGCTGCAGGGTTTGTGACTTTGGTGGATTTGGGGAGCTCTTTGGGACTTTATGATACTGGAGGGAGCAGAGGATGGCGCACTGCCACCCCTGTCACCCCAGCTGGAGGGGCAGTTTGGGGACAGCAATGCCTCAGGTTGATTGTGCCATTCAAAAACTTCATGCCTTGTGCCTCAGGCAGTGAAAAGAGCCCAGGGGTGAATTTTTGGGAAATCCATTCCCTGGAAGCTTGTCCCTAAAGGTTTTGGGCTGTGAGGTCCCCACCTGCAGGGAGATCTGAGTCACCACCAGGCTCCTCCTGCTCTGCCCTCCTGCAAATATCACAGGGAATGCTGCAGGATTTGTTATTTTATGGATTTGTGGAGCTCTTTGTGAATTTATAATACTGGAGGGAGCAGAGGATGGGGCACTGTCACCCTAGCTGGAGGGGCAGTTTGGGGACAGCAATGCCTCAGGTTGATTGTGCCATTCAAAAACTTTGTAACTTGTGCTGCAGGCTGTGAAAAGAGCCCAGGGGTGAATTTTTTGGGGGAAATCCATTCACTGGGAGCTTGTCCCTAAAGGTTTTGTGGTGTGGGGTCCCTACCTGCAGAGAGATCTGAGTCACCACCAGGCTCCTCCTGCTCTGCCCTCCTGCAAATATCACAGGGAATGCTGCAGGATTTGTGGGTTTTGTGGATTTGTGGAGCTCTTTGTGAATTTATAATACTGGAGGGAGCAGAGGATGGGGCACTGCCACCCCCTGTCACCCTAGCTGGAGGGGCAGTTTGGGGACAGCAATGCCTCAGGTTGATTGTGGCATTCAAAACCTTTTATGCCTTGTGCTGCAGGCAGTGAAAAGAGCCCAGGGGATGAATTTTTTGGGAAATCCATTCACTGGGAGCTTGTCCCCAAAGGTTTTGGGGTGTGAGGTCCCCACCTGCAGGGAGATCTGAGTCACCCCCAGGAGCCAGCAGCAGGCTCCTCCTCCTTTTCCTGTGTGCAAGCATCACAGGGAATGCTGCAGGATTTATTATTTTATGGATTTGTGGAGCTCTTTGTGAATTTATAATACTGGAGGGAGCAGAGGGTGGGGTTGTGCCACCCCAGCTGGAGAGGCAGTTTGGGGACAGCAATGCCTCGGGTTGATTGTGGTATTCAAAAACTTCATGCCTTGTGCTGCAGGCAGTGAAAAAAGCCCAGGGGGTGAATTTTTTTTGGGAAATCCATTCCCTGGAAGCTCGTCCCCGGTGGTGTTGGGGTGTGGTGTCCCTACCTGCACGTTCTGGCAGATGATGGTCAGTGGCCCAGCGTCCCCTGGCCCTTGGTCCTCCTGCTGCCTCCTCTCCAGAGCTCCATCAGCAAAGGCTTGGAGGGATGGGCAAGGTGTGGTATTCAGAATGGAGTAGGACCTGCCAAGAATAGAAAAATATTGGCTTTGGGAATGCTTTGTGTGCTCAGGCTGCTCTCAGAACATTTCTGCAGCCCTCGGGAGCCTCTGGTAATTACTGTTGTGATGTTATTTCATTATTATTTGGCTTTTAGTGCTGCCCAGAGAGCACCTTGCCAGGTGATGCACAACGTGAGGAGATAAATCCCATCCCACAGGCTGTTTCCTTAGAAACAATCTACAGAACAATTCCCAGATTCCAGGGCTGGGAGGCTCTCTCAGCCCTGGAATATTCTCCTGGAAAATGCCAGGACCTTCCTGACGACCCCAGGATGCTCACAACATCACCTGGGGACAAGTCTGTGTCTCTGCCCATGGGCTTTGGATCCAAAATTTGGGAATTAAAGGCTACAGGGAGTTTTCCTTCACCTTTGTAGCACAAGTTGTGGCTTCAGCAGGAAGGTGGGGACTCTCCCTGGGCATTTTTGAGGGTTCTTGTGCCCAAAACAGCTCCTACCCCCTGGCAGGACCTGCTACACTCAGCCCTGTTCCTGCATTTTCCAGTGCTGCCTATGGGATAGGCATTTTCCCACCTCTATGGGATTTTATTGCCCCCAGTGCTTCCAAAGGGATCTAACTGACCCCATTCTCCCTCCAGGACCTTGTCTAAGGATTTTCCCTCTGAACAAAGCTCTCATTCCCAGATCCTCAAGGACTTGGACCACAACCCTGGGGACTAAACTGTGACAGGCAATGACAGACCCTGTGCTGACTCAGTTACCTCTGCTTAGTCATTCAAAAAAGGACATTAGCAGGTAATGGATGTGGTCATTCACTTTGACAGAAATAGCTGCCAGAGCAGCTTTTCAGTGCTTTAAATGTGTCAGGAGTTCTTCCTGATATCCTCAGTGACGATGGAATCTCAGAGGGGTTTCACAGCTGTTAAAATAACCCTGAGCATCTCTGCCTGTGGGACAAAAATAGGTCACCTGCATTTTTGTTGAGAGCTGATCTTCTGTGAGATCAGGGTTTAAAGGAGGGAAAAAAACCCACCAGGCTGCTGGTCCTGATCTGTTATCTGGTGGAATTAGGGTGCAAAGAGGAGGTGCTGGATTATTCCTGAGTTCCCAACAATGGCTGCCCCAAGGAATTGTTCTCCTCATTGCCCAGGTGGAGCATCAGTCAGCACAGATCCCTCCTCACTGACCCCAAAACTGAGTATCTCCACGTGAAAATAATTTCAGAGTGAAAAAAATCTCAGTTCCTAGCCAGGACCCATCTCTGCTTCTGGAAAAATGAATATTCTTCCAGCTGTCAGCCCTTCCTCCCATTTCAGCTCCTTCCTGCTTTGCCCATATGACATTTTTAAGGACACTGCTCTGGAAAATACCAAGGATTTTTGGGTTCCCTTTGCCCCCAGGAGCTGCCACATGATTCCTGAGGCTTTCCTTTCTCTCTAAGCCTTTGAATAAAGGCCACAAATGCTTCACCATCTATTTACAGACGGCAGGACTCACTGGGAACGATGCTGAGGCAGAGGCAAACTGGCTCAGAGTGCCAGCAGAAGAGCCACCAGCCTGTCCCCAGCGCTGCCACCAGCCTGTCCCCAGCGCTGCCACCAGCCTGTCCCCAGCGCTGCCACCAGCCTGTCCCCAGCACTGCCTCCTCCCTGCTGCTGGAAAACACAAACTGCTGAGGCTGTTCCAGCTGAGTCATCTGCTGAGGAGAGGTCATTGCTTGGAAGCTTTTCCCAAAGGCTCGTGGTTCCTCTGCTCAGCAAGCAGGTACTGAGGACAGACAAAATCCTCTGCTTCAGGATTGGGATGGTGCCTTGTGTTCCCTGTTCTGTCAGGGGAATTGAGGGGGAATTGAGGGGGGGGGGATCTCTGGCTGTGCCTGATGGGACTCAGGGCTGAGTTCCAGAAGGAGGTGATGGTGGCTGTCACACCTGGGACTGTCCTGTGCCTGCTCTGTGTCTGTCATTCACCACCCTGCAGTGGTGGAGCCTGAAAAACCACAGGCAAGAGCAGCCTGGGGTGTCCTTTCCTGCTCTTTTTGTCTCCCGTGTTCTGTGTGATTTGGGGAGGCTCAGTTTGCATTCAGAGCTGAGCTGGGGCAGTTCTGGCTCTCCTGGGTCAGGAATTACCAGGAGCTTTTCTTTCCTGTTCAGAGCTCTCCCCACAGGCCAGCTTTGCACCGAAATGTGAAATCCAGACTGTCTGTGCTTTGTTCTCTATCTCCATCCCCTCCCTGGGTACCTAACCTGCTGTGATGGAACCAAATTTGTGTTTTCATGGTGTTTGGAATGTGCCCCTCCCTTCTCTTTGCCACCTTTTCCTCTTATAATAATAATAGAAATTATTCCCTACACCTCAGGTTTGCCAAAGGTGCTTAGATATCAATCCACCCCCCAAACACCCTTTTTTAATTGCTTTTTGACTAATTCCCACCAAAAACAAGAGGCATAACCTTTCTCAAAAGATGAGGGCTGCGTTCTCACTGAAGCCAATGGCAAGTTTCTAAAGACTCTACTAAATATCTTAAGAAATGCTGCTGATCCCAAGTCCTTTTCAGCAAGGAATTATGCACAGAAGATGTCTCTTCCCAAATTAATGCTCAAATTTACACCTTTCTGATCCCAGGCCCACCCCAGAGGTGTCTGCACAGCAGTGCCTGCAGCAGCCATCTGCTCCAGCTCCACAGACCAGCAGCAATCCTGGCAGTGAGAAAGAGCTGCTGCAGCATCTCAGCCGAAAAAAAACCACCTTGTCCTCTAATCCCATCGTTAAAATCAACATTCATCATGCAATTTTAACTTAGAACAACAGAAAAAACCAACTGAACTAAGCAGATAGAAAAGGGAAAAGTTTCTCACATCAGATCCAGAAGTAACATAAAAATATAGAATGGAAAGGAGAAATGACACAAAATCCACCCCTGGAACTTTCACTGCAATTATGACACAAACACTTCCCTACCATTCCACTTAAAAAGCAGAATTTTTTTTATAAAGGTATTTATTATACCTTCATACCTGTTTTACCCATTATTTCTTTCATTTAGTCTTGGGAGCTAAATAAAACTACAAAAAATCCCCTCGTCCTCTAACCCCATGCTGAGAGAGAGCATCTGCTCCTCCTTGGCCGACAAGACGAAGCTCTGCCCGCCAATTCCTTCCCCTCAGCGACCTTCCCAGCCTCCCTCCTCCCCTTCCAGGTGAAATCCCTTTTCCCAGCTCTACCTACCCATGGAACACCCAGGTGCCACACTCATCCGCCTTGGTGATGTAGTTCTCAGGCAGCAGCCCCGAGCAGCCCGTGGCCAGGGAAATGCCGTAAATCCAACCCTCGCTGGTGCTGGTTTGCTCCACTGGGGACATGAAAATGAAGTCCCCCGGGACCAACTCCAGCTCGTCGTCGTTCTGGGGGGTGTAGGGGTAGATGACCTGGAGAGTCTGGGGGAGAAAAAGCACAAAGGGGTTGTGAGTGGAAGGGAATCTTCAGCAGAGTGGGGCAGGAGGGATGCATGAGGATTTTAGCTTTTCATGCATCTGTAATCCTGTAATTTTTAGTGTAGAACTCTGGGCTCCATACAGGTGCTAAGCTGCTGTTGTCTCATTTTTAGACAAAATTCCTCTCTAAGCTCAAACCTCAAGGACACCTCACTGTCTCAGAGCCCAAGATGTATAAACAGCAGTGAATTGGGGAGCAAACTTGGAGTAATTGACTTCATTAGCTGAAGCTGTAATTGGAGGATTAAACCTCAATATGCAAATGGACAGAACATATAAAATATGAAAAACTCATGACCTGCTGTCCATTTTGGGTGTAGCCCCTTGGTGGCTTTGTCTGCCCTGAATGCACCTGAAGGTCTTCAGTAGATATAACTGCTTTTTATTCTCTGAACTTTGTCTAGCTCTGTTTTAGGTAAGCCTGTTAAAGCATCAGGAGCACTCCAGCCTCTAACCTCAGCTCTTCTCCCAGTGCTTTATCCAGGAAAGCTTTCCTTCAGGGAATTCCTGCCACTCTTTGCTGTTGGAAAGCTTTTCTAGGTATTTAATTCTTCCCAACTTGATTCCAATTGTGTCTTCAGTAACCAGGGGGAGATGATTTTTACAAAGCCATGACTGTGTGTTTAAATCTCAACACCCTGTTAAAAATGGAATTGAATTCTGGAATTTAGACAGCTCTGGTGGTCACTGACCATTCTTGATTTCCCTACTCATGTTTGAGCTGAAAAGGCATTTCTGTTTGCTGCTGCTTTTGAAGACAGAGCAGAGTAGCTCTTGTGGGGCTGAAAGATTTGACATGCTGCTCCCAGAGCTGGGAATTCATGGGAATTCATGGGAAAAAAACCACAGGCAATGAGAATTTCTGGGATGTGGCCACACTGTTTCCTCAGTGTTTCCTGACATGAACAAGACTAAGTTAAAAGGTGGGGGGAAAAAAATCACTGAGTGTGATTCTGTAATTCACTTGACATGGATTGAATGTCTGCAGGAGGTTCCCTTGGAAGTGGCTGCAGAAATCCTCCATTGAGGAGAACAGAAATTCTCCATTTAGGAGAACAGAAAATTTCCATTTAGGAGAACAGAAATCCCCCATTAGGAGAACAGAAATCCTCCATTTAGGAGGAGAACAGCCATGTCCCTGTGCCTGGCCAAGCCTGACTTGTGCAGTGTCCCCACGACAGAGAAGCCACCATCTGCTGAGCAGCTCGGCTCTCCTGCTGCTGCCAGCCCTCGCTAATCCTCCTGCACCATCTGTGGCATCTTCAGAGGAGGACAGGAACCAATCCTGTCCCCTGAGAGTGCAGGGCCAGAGCTTCCCATATGGCTGAGGTGAGATCTGCAGAGCTGGGGCTGCTTTTGATCAGTGAGTGATCAGATTTGATCAGTGAGAATCATTGATTCCGTGGAGTTTCCAAAGGACTCAGCTCTCTGGGTAGGGAAGGAGGATGTCCCACATGGAGGCACAGCCTGGGCTGGCTCTCTCCAGGAGCTCTGGAATTTGTGGTGGATCCTGTGCTGCACTAAAGGAGCTTTTTCCCAGCTCAGCCACAGGTTTTGTGTGTCTGGTTCTGGTTCTTGGTGGGGTTAATCACCCCAAGCTCAGCTGGCCAAGCTCCTGAGGCTGAGCAGACACCTCCCTGCTCCAGACATTGATCCATCTCATCCTGAGATGGACACTGAGATGGCTCAGATGTCTCATCTCCTGGAGGTGCCTTTTTCTCCACACCGCACCTCAGACCAGAGATCAGACTTTAGCATATTTCAGATAAATCCCACATATGGCTTCTCTAGGCTCAATCTGCAAAACGGAATTAATATTCCTTTCTATATTTTATAATTTTATGAAAAAACATAATTAGGGAAATTATCTTATGAGGCTTTGATATTTCAGTTGCAGAATCCATATGAGTAATTGGGACATAAAGGCTGTGAGGGTGAGCGTTTCTGACATGATGAAATCAAATGCTGTGGTTAATAACAAAGGTCAGCACTGCCCAGCAGGACTGGGCTGGTCAGCTTAAAATCCTGGGGTGGCTCTGGAGAGATCAGCCCAGCCCATGCTGAGCTCACAGCAGAGTCATTATTAGAATTAATTAACCAGCAGGACATCATTCCCACCAGAAGGAAGGAACGCAGCGGGTGAAAGAGCAAGTCTGGACAGTAAAACCCCAAAACAAGGCACCAAGGTGTGTTTGCTGACTGTTCTGTTTGGGATTTTGGGGGTTTTTTGGGATGAAACAATCTCTAGGAGATTACCTCGTGGTTGACGAAGCGAATGTCCCTGGAGAAGATGGCAGCCACCCAGTCACAGCCCAGCTTGACATCGATGCTCTGCGCCAGCTTCTCCAGCGTGGGCAGGTGGCTGCTCTGGAAGTGATAGGCCAGGGTGACGTGCAGCTGCTTCTTGTGGGGCTCCACGTGCACATCTGCAGGGGGAAAGGAGAGTTAAAAACCCATTTCTGCCAGATTAGGGGATTTTGGGAGGGCTGAGAGCGACCGTCGCCTCTAGCGGGAGCTGGATGTGCAAAGGTGCTCCAGTGGAACAAACTGCAGGGCAGCTTGGAAAGGCTGGGAATTCTCTAATATCCTGAGCTCTCTAATGGATCAAATGATCAGATTTGGGGTCTGATTCAGCCCTGAGTCACTGCAGGGTGCCAGACAAACCATCCTTGCCAAACTGCCAAACTGGGACAACAATGCTGAACACGCTGGAGCACCTGCCAAAAAACCAAGAGACACTTTTCCAGGTAGTGGGGAGGCTTTTGTGAGCAGCTGAGGATCTTTCCAAAATAAGCAGGTTAAAAAGCATGGTTTTTACTCTCCCTCTATTGTTCTCTCCCTCTATTGTTCTCTCGCACTAACATTACAAATCCATGGAATTTGCAAGTTAATTAAATCTTTTCCCTGGACATTAGTTGGATTATCAGTTTAGCCACCGAGGGTGAGATATTCCCAAATTGTGGAAACAAGCAGTGATGTAATAAAAATTAAAAATGATCCTGCAGAAAAAAGAACCTGCATTAGGTAAAGATTCCAGGTGAAAATATGTGAAATATTGGGACTCTTCCAGCAGATGTGGAAATCATAGGATACATTGTTTGCATGTAATTTATTCTTGCTTATTCAACCAAAAATTGCAATTAAATTTGACTGATTATTCAGTCCAAATTGCAGCTATTCAGAGACTCCAAGTGCCAGCCAGGGGTAGCTTTGCAAGCTCGTCCATATTTTGTTGTTGGTGTTGTTTTTGATGAGCAATAAATAATATGTTCAGGATCTCTGAAAAAGCCCCAGAGACTTTAATGTGACAACCTGAGCAAGCTGTGGCTGCAATGTAGGTTTTTTGTTGCCCTAAAAACCCCAATTTGGCCTGAAGTGGAGCAGTCTCAGGGGCAGAAAATTGTAAGGAGCCACCAGTGCTTCTTTATTCTGGCTCAGTGGGGTTTTTGGGGGTAAAAACGACACCCAGCTGTGTTGTGAGCAATCCAAGCTGAGCTCTGCAGTGATCCAGGGTGGAGGATTAATCAGGGAGATATCCCATTGCTCCTAGAATGTTGGGAATTCCCAGTTTGGAGGGAACTGGAGACACCCAGAGAGGCTGCTCAGCACTGCAGACCACTGGAGATATTCTGGTTATTTCCCCTCCAGGAGCAGGAGAGCACCATGGAGCATCCCTGCGAGCACTGAGGTTGGAAAGGACATTTGGGATCTTCTCCCAGCACCTTTTTTACCCCTCAGAAATGCAGCAAAATGGCATGCATGGCCTTGAAATGGTCGAGGAGAGTTCTGTGGTGGTGGCTGGAGGTGGTGAAGGGCAGGAAATGCTGAGCCTTGCTCAGGGTGTCTGTGTGACAGGCTAAGCAACCAGCAAATGTCAACTTCCCCTTCAGAGGCAGAGCTGGGAACTCAGAGAGAGGAGATCTTCAGCTGAAAAGCACTGAAAGCCAAAGCAGGGCGTGGGGTGTTGTCCTCAGGCTCTGAGTTTGCACCTAAAAATCAGGGGTTGGCTTTGAGAGCTTTGCTTCTTGGTGGCATCAGAGATTTGGGTTCTGAAAATGTCCAAACCATGAGCTTTGGGTTCTGAAAATGCCCAAATCATGAGCTTTGGGGTTCTGAAAATGGCCAAACCATGAGATTTGGGTTCTGAAAATGTCCAAACCATGAGCTTTGGGTTCTGAAAATGCCCAAATCATGAGCTTTGGGGTTCTGAAAATGGCCAAACCATGAGATTTGGGTTCTGAAAATGCCCAAACCATGAGCTTTGGGTTCTGAAAATGCCCAAACCATGAGCTTTGGGTTCTAAAAATGTACAAACCATGAGCTTTGGGTTCTGAAAATGCACAAACCATGAGCTTTGGGTTCTGAAAATGTACAAACCATGAGTTTTGGGTTCTGAAAATGCCCAAACCATGAGCTTTGGGTTCTGAAAATGTACAAACCATGAGCTTTGGGGTTCTGAAAATGGCCAAACCATGAGATTTGGGTTCTGAAAATGCCCAAACCATGAGCTTTGGGTTCTCAAAATTGCCAAACCATGAGCTTTGGGGTTCTGACATTGCCCAAACAAAGAGCTTTGGCACTCTGAAAATGCCCAAACAAGAGCTTTGGGGTTCTGAAAATGGCCAAACCATGAGCTTTGGGTTCTGAAAATGCCCAAACCATGAGCTTTGGAGTTCTGAAAATGTACAAACCATGAGCTTTGGGGTTCTGAAAATGGCCAAACCATGAGCTTTGGCTGCTGCTTTGCTTCTTGGTGGCCTCAGAGCTTTGGGTTTCTGACAATTCCCAAGCTGGGCTCCTCCATGGCTCAATTTGATTTTCTACAATTCCCAAGCTGGGCTCCTCCATGGCCTCAGAGCTTTGTTTTTCTGACAATGCCCAAGTCACTCACCTGCTTTGGAGGCTGCCTCTGCAGCAAAGTCTGCAGCAAACTTCTTGAGCACCTCAGCACTCTCCTCCTTGACGAAGAGGCCGATGAAGTTGGAGGAGGTGTAGAGCTCCAGGGGCAGAGGGGCAGGGAATTTGCATTTCCAGCGCATCACCGTGGCCTGCAGGGCTTCTGTGAGAGCATCCACCTTGCTGTCCTCGCACTGCCAAGGGAAGGAGAGGCTTTGCTCAGCAGAGGAAAGGATGGGGTGGGTGGGAATGATCTACCTTGACTCTCAGGAGGTGAGAAAAAGCACAGGGGCATGGGGGGAAAAAAATAAAAAATCTGTGTTTAGAAATGCTCTGCCCCTCCCTTGTCCTCACTGCAGGATCAGCTATCCCCAAATCACCTTCCCAACCTCCCCACACCCATCCTCATGCTAAGGATCACTTGAGAGGATGAGAATTGAGTCTTCTGCTGCTGAAAACAACAGCTTAAAAAAACAATTGGGCATTGGGCAAAACCCCCCCAGCTCCCCCCTAAACCAGGATGAACCATGGAAATCTCACTCAGGAATGGCGAGAGGAGAGGAGAGGAGAGGAGAGGAGAGGAGAGGAGAGGAGAGGAGAGGAGAGGAGAGGAGAGGAGAGGAGAGGAGAGGAGAGGAGAGGAGAGGAGAGGAGAGGAGAGGAGAGGAGAGGAGAGGAGAGGAGAGGAGAGGAGAGGAGAGGAGAGGAGAGGAGAGGAGAGGAGAGGAGAGGAGAGGAGAGGAGAGGAGAGGAGAGGAGAGGAGAGGAGAGGAGAGGAGAGGAGAGGAGAGGAGAGGAGAGGAGAGGAGAGGAGAGGAGAGGAGAGGAGAGGAGAGGAGAGGAGAGGAGAGGAGAGGAGAGAGGAGAGGAGAGGAGAGGAGAGGAGAGGAGAGGAGAGGAGAGGAGAGGAGAGGAGAAGCTCTGCTTTACCATGAAGAACTGGCACAGGGTGATGTGTGGGAAGATGTTGTGAGCTTTGTTCTTGCCACAGATCTGCTTCGACTGCTGCCAGAACTCGGAGAGCTTCTGTGCCAGGGGCCCGGTGGGGCGCAGGTACAGGACATACTCCCGGGGCAGGGTGTCATCCAGGAACGGGTCACCCACATGGGAGAAGAGCCTGGCAGGCAGAAAAAACTGTTAAATTGATAGATAATGACTGATTTCTCCCCCAGCTAAATCATCTTCCCCTGTGCTGGCTTCTATTCATTGTCCCTTTATGGGAAAAATCAGCTCTGCTGGGTCAGGCAGAGCTGCCCTGCCTCACTTGCAGCCATCACTGCTGCTGGGTAATACAGAAAATTGGGTTTTAGTTTCAGCAGATCTGAGCCAGGTCACTGCTCCTGGCTTTTGTGCCTTTCAGTGTGTGAAACACAGGGAGGAGAGCACTAGAAATCGCTGCACATCTCTGAGAAGCTCTCAGCTTTTCTGCTCAGCTGCAGAGTTTGGGTTCTCCATCTCACCTATTTCTCCTTCTGCAGATCCCAAATTCTCTCAGACCAGCCTCATCCCTGGATTGCTTATTTACAGCACTGAAACACTAATCCTGCAGGTGCTTTTCAGACAACCCCCCCGTTTCAATATTCCACATTCTAAAGGCTAAAACCTTCAATTGGGCAGTTCCTTTTACTTTTTAACATTTATTACTTCATACCAACCAGTCGCATGCTGCTTGAACACTCCTTCCACCTGTCGATGCCAGCGCTTTTTGTCTGCAGAGAGAGCAAAATAAAAAGAGAATTTCAGTGCTGCTGGGCCCTGTGGCTCCTGCCCCAGCTATTGCTGTGTGTTTGGAAACCTGTGCGATGCTTTTTCCACTTTTCTCAGCCCTGGGGCTTTTTTTTTGGATGTGCCACCTGTCAAATCCCATGAATTGTTTGAAGGGCAAAGTATGAGACATGGACCTCTGGGTTTTCCCACTTCCCTGCTTTTTCTGGACAGAGAAACATCAGAATTTCATGGTCTCTTTGCTGGGCATTTCAGCATGAAACCCCAAAGGTTTGGGGCTGAATGTGCAGGCGTTGCACCGAGGACAAGAAAAATTCAACAGCCACGAGAGGGCAGAAAGCAGAGAGTTCCCAGGTTAGAACAGTTCCCTTCACTCCTGGCTACACTCACAGAGCCCTTCTGCTTCCAGCCCTTCAGGATGCCTCTAAATCCCTTTTCTCTCCAGCTGGGAACACCCAAGGCTCCTGTTCAGCAATTTTCCAGAGCAAACCGGCACGAGAACCAGCTTCAGACATGGAATTGTGTTTTCCAAATGCTCGACAGCAGCACTGGGCAGCAGCTGTGGATCAGCTCAGCTCAGCTCTGTAACACCAGGGATAGCCAGAGGGATGGATTCACCCAGAATCCAAAAGGAGCAGAAATTCTGAGTGAAGGAGGCAGAAAAGGAGAGAAATTTTAGGGTCGTGGGGCAGACACAGGCTCTCAGTAGGGGAAGGTGTGAAATTCCCTGTGAATTGGTGATTTCCAGGCTTCCTACTCAGGGAAAAGGGGGAATCTCCAGGGTCCAGCCCAGGGCAGCTGGGACCCTCCAGGATTTCTTGCTGAGTGTGTGACCATGGCTTTCTCAGCCCTTCTGCTGCAGGGGTGACTCTCACAGAGCTCTGTACCCATGGAGGATATTCCTGCAGCTTTCCCCACCAGCCTCAGCCATGTGCTGTTGACTCAGCTGTGCTCCAGCTCTGCCCTTGCCTTCCCCACCCCTTGAATATACACATTTCTGTTCTTTTGGAGGGTAAGAGGAAGGCAGAAAGATAATGCTGGGGGGGGGGAAAAAAAGAAAAAAAAAGAAAGGGCTGTGTTGCAAATGTGTGATTATGAAAATACTTCCTCCCCAAGTGGTTTTGCTGCCCTTATCTGCCAGAGTTCCCTCGAGATCAGCAGAGTGCTGGGCGCAGCACCTGCTGCCTCCTGCCAGGATGGGTTTGGGGTGGTGATCGTGGGTCAGCATTTCTGCCCTGCTGACCTCGCCCTGCTCTGGAAAATGTTCCAGCAGAGCAGCCCCTGCTTTGTTTTGGGAAGGCAGAGAGTTCAGAGATAAGGGAGGCTCTCTGCTCTGCTGCTCCTGGAGCTCAGCAGGGACTGTGGATTTCCCTGCTTCCATCACCATTTGCTGTGCTCAGCTCCTCTCCTGGCTGGGCTGCTCCTGCTCTTTAAACACGACTGGGATGTGACTCTGCAGACCTCTCCTCTGCAATCTGGGAGTTAAATCACCCTCCCAGTGAGGCTCTGGCTCTGAAATGAGTATTTTCTCCTGGATTTCCTCTGTCCATTGCCCAGCACCGATGGCTGGAGGAGCTGTGCACAGTCCAGGCTCTGCCACCCACCCTTGGGGACTCTTTTCCTTCATGACCTGATGATTCCTTGGAATAAATCCCCCAGAGGAGCTCAGCTGGAATCAACTGCAGCTTCCTGCAGTGCCTGGGGAGCCCAAAGGGTGTCAGAGAACACTGGGCTGGACTCACACACTGTTGATGTGTGATTTCCAAAGTGCCTCCATCATCCACAGGGACAATAAAGTCCCTTTTCAATTTAATTTTCAGTGTGAGGAGGAAATGCTGCACAAAGCAAACAAAAGCCAAAGGATATTTTTATCCCAGGACCTGCAACTGAAAGATTCTATTTTTTTTCCCCCCTTATTTTTTAATTTAGTGCAGGGAATGGTGCTGATGACTATTAAATCTCTGAATCCCTCCCAAAAACCCACCCTGGCCAAAACCTGCAGAGGACCTATCCTCCAGTTCTTGGGCCAAGATCAGTTTTTTAAAAGTTGAGTACTCCAAACTGGTCACAGCCACACAAAAGTGGCCTGATTTTCACAACTGCTGAGAGCAGTGGGAGCTGGAAACCATATCCTGCTCCTGAGAAAATCAGGTCACTTAATGAGGTGACAAATTATGGCTTAGGTGCTCAGATTTACTCACGCTGGGTAGCAAACGTTGGCTGGAGCATTAGAGAAAATTATGACTCAGATGAACCAGAAAAGAGGAGGAAGTAAGAAAAGAACTTATTCTTCAGAATTTACTAGATGATATCACGCAGTAACCATTTCTGGTCACGCCAAGTGGATTCAGGTAGGGCATGAGGAGCTTTGTGCAGCATTGCTGGTCCTTTGAGCCACCCAATTTTTGATTTCTGCTGAAGTTCAGAGAAATCATTTCACATGGAAGAGTCATTTTGAACAGACAGCAAGGCAGAGGTTCTGTGCCACTGCAGGATTTAGGGAAGGGAAAAAAATCCCAACAGCAACGTCTGGAAAAAAAATCCTAACAGCAATGTGTGCCAAATGCACAGCAGGTGTTTTATCCACCACAAAGAATTAGATGCACTTGATTCTTCAGCCTCAAGAGCAGTGACACTCCTCAATGTGAAAGCCTTGAAATGAAAGCCTTTCCCCACTCAATCTCTGGTTAAACAGGATGAAATATTACCAGGAAACATCCCAGCTAAACAGTTGACCCTTTGGCCCGAAATATTCCAGCAGAATTGGTGTTGCTGCCCTGGTCTGCACATTAAAGTGTAAATGTGAAATGTAAATTTTAACCCCAGCTCGCTTCATGGGAGAGCACAGAGCTCTGTGAGCTGCAGAACTCAACACTGCTGAAGGGTTTTTGGCTTCCTGTCACTTCAGGGAAGGGAGAAAAAGGGGAATGTCAGTTCAGCTTGGAAATATATATCAATAAACATAAAATGCAGTGGCCAAATCCCATTTACTGCAGGGGAAATGACTGTGATGGGGAATGAGGAATTAACCACAGGGAGAACCTTCAGTCTCAGAATTACCACTGAAATCCTCCCTGTGCTGAGTGCTCAGCCTGCTGCTCCTGGTGCAGGTTAAAAACTTAATTCAAGCTTGATTCAAGCCCAGATTAAAACAGGAATGGTTTCCAGTGGGGAACAGAGCAGGAGCAAGGGAGGAAATATTCTGAGATAAAACAGAATGCAGATAAAGATATATCACGGTGATGACTGGAAATAGTTTGTTGTAGTTTATTTAAGGCTTGTTGAGTTTTAGGGGTGATCTGTCATGGCGAATTTAAATTAGAATTTTTTTTGTTAATATATTGGATGAAGGAGAAGGTTGTGTAGTGGTGAGTTTTCAACAGGGTTGTAGTTAACTAATGGTGTGCAAACTTCAGGGGTTGATGCCCCCAGCAGGGATTTCCTCAGCAAAATTTCCTGATTTGCTTCCCCTGAGCAAAACCCCTCTGAGAGGGTGAATTCACCACCTGAATCTTTGGCCCATCCAATATTTTAGCTGTGTAAATAGCAATTTTTAAAAAATACTATGGAACTCCTTGGCTCTCCTCATCAGGTTCCACTGAAAGGGCTGATTTTTTTTTACCTCACAGAGGGTAAAACAGGAATTACAGCTCCTGATTTATGCCAAATGAGTTTGAAAGAAGGATGCTGTCAAACAGAGAAACAGAATTTTATATTCCACAGGAATTCCACCTTCATTTTTGCTCCTTTGTTGCCTATAAAACATATTTATACAAACGTATTTTCAGTAGCTTTATGTATCTATTTAAAGCTTGGCTTTTTCCATCTCTGCTGGTTTATGGTAAAAGAATAGAAAGCAAAATGCTGGCTGGCTCCAGGGGAAAAATAGGGATTTTCTGGCTGTGGCTGCAGCTGCTGTTTGGAGCACATCAGGATATTTAAATACATGGTCAGGATATTTAAATCAATATTTAAATCTCTCCTTGCCTTAAATGTCAAAGCCATGGGGTGGGAGGTCCTGAATTCAAACTCTGCTCGAAAACCCACAGGAAAGTTGTTAAAAATTCTCCACAAACAGTAAAATTCTCAATATTTTTTGTGTGGTTTTTTTCCCAGACTGCCCAGCGAGTGACCTTTCCAGATTCCTGAGTTTTTACAGGTTTAATCAATTCTTTATTAACAGCCCAACAATGGCAATGTGTCTGTTTTAGGCTTTCAATAAACAATTGCACACTGAGGAAGTTTTGCAAGGGAAATTTCGGTGCATTTAACCCCTTGGTAATTCCATGTGGGGGAAAACACCCAAATTCCTGACTCCCACAAATTCCTTATTTCTCCTCCACACCAAAACAGCCCCAGTGGGGTTTTCTTCCCAAATTTCTGTGCTCCTCTGAACTCTCAACACGCAGAATTCACTTGGTCACCCCCAAAAAAAATCACATGATGCTTCTGTTCCCATTAGGGTGACCTTGCAGCTATAAATAGGGACAGGAAGATCTCAGCAGGGATCCAATTCCTGTTTAGGGCAGGAGGCTGGGGTTGTTCCTTTTCTCTGTTTGTGAAGGAAAAACCAGCAAAACTCTGTGTTTTTATGAGAACAACTCAGAATAATTCATTTTTCCTCCCTTCACTGAGTTTTACCTTACAACTCAGTTGACCAGGAGTTTTTCTCCTGCTGTTTTCCTGCCTGATGCCTGAGATAAATCCCTGTTCACGCTGAACTCGGTGATTTTAATTTCAGCCACATCCCCCCTGGGGCAGGAGCTGATTTTTCACCCCAAGAACTCCCTGGGGAGATCCCAGCCATGGAAAAGCCCCAGGAAAAGCCAGGGAAAAACCCAGGAAAAGCCATGAAAAGCCCCAGGAAAAGCCATGAAAAACCCCAGGTCTTGCCTGGAATACAGAAACTTCCAGAGGGGGTTGGGGAATTGCCTGGGAGCACCAAGATTTCCAATCATTCTGCATCCTGGAGGTCATGAAAATGTTTCTGGAAGGTGCCTGACAGCCTGGTGAGGCTCAAAACTCCCTTCCTCCCTCTTCCCAAGGCTCTCCCTTATTCCCAGCCCTGGAATAGCAAGCAGGAAGGAGAGGGAAATGGGAAATGGAATCAGAAATAAGTTCAGGAAATACTCTGCTGTGTATTTGGAATCCCCACAATTTAAAATGCTTTTTTCAGAGGAGGAGCAAACTGCAGCCTGGGCGCAGGAGGAGGAGGAGGATGGTGATTTTTCTCAGCAAAGAGAGATGGTCTGGGCATGTGTGTGTTGCTTTTTAGGGTTATGTAAGATTTTGAAGGTGGATTTTTTCCCCCTCATGTGCACCAAGCAGTTTCCTAATCCTCTGCTCAGCCAGCTTGGTAAAGCAAAAGGAGAGGGAAGTTCAGACTTGTAAAAAGTGGCTGGGATAAAGGCAGGAATGGAGCAGCATTGAACATTTTTAAAGAGATACACAGATTAGAGAGGAAGAGGATATTCTTGTCCTCAGAACAACACCAGTGCAGGTTTTCTGCATGTCCAAGTCCTGCCAGTCCCTGCAGGATGGAGCAGGAATGAGGTTTTTTTTGGCTGATTCAAAATCCCTCTGTCCTTTTATTCTCCCCTTCAGCTGCAAAACCCTGTTTGCTTATAATCGTGCTCCTGATTTGCTTTTTAATTTCTGTTTTGGGTGACATTTGTTCTGCAGCTTCCTAGTTCACTTCCTTTAGCTTCTCCCCCCATGTGCTAATCTGGAAACGCTGCTCAAACCAGCTCTGAAAATAGCAGGAGGCCTGGAGCTGGGAATTGGAGAAAATGATGTCTCACAATTCCCTAATAAACCCACAGAAATTGGCAGCACCTCGGCTGCCTGGTTCAGACTCAAAAATGAGTCAAAAATTGCTGTCAGGGCAATTACAGGGAAATGGGGATGGGGTTAGGGAAGGTGGGAAATAACTGCTGCTGTGAAAGGGTTTGCAGAGTTGTCATCATTAGCAAAACAGCCAAACAGAGCTATTTAAACAAAAGCAAACAAATAAATCCCCCCAGAACTGGAGCACATGCAGCAGGGGCTCATCCCCTTCAAACACCTGATTTTCCCAGTGGCCAGAATGCTGCAGAGTGACCACGATTTCATCCTTCCCAGCGAGCAGCAGCTCTCATCCCAGTGCTATTAATATCATTTGAGCAAACCAGGAAGACAATGTCTTTGCAAGGAGCCAAGCTGGAGGTTGAAGGATGCTCCAAGGACCATCTGGAGGCTCAGTGATAGCCAGAAAAGGAAGCAGTTGTCATGCTGATTGGGAAGGAATTAAGTCCTTCGCAGAGTTTGAGGCAAAAATGACACTTTTTTTCTCCCCAAATTGCCCTTCTCCCTCTCCAGGAATGGGATTTGCCATTTGGGATCAAGGTCCTCTTGCTGCCACAGCATCTCTCTCCCCTCAGCAGTGGGTTTTGGGCTGGAGGAGCTGCCGTGGCTGCTGGTGGCACCCTGTGGGTCACCATTGTCCCTCTGCCACCTGTCCATCTGTCACAGCCCTTCTGCAGGTCCCCAGTGCCAGCCCAGCTCCAGCACTGCTGCCCCAAATTTCAGAGCCCCACAGCCCCTCCTTCAGGCTGCTGGAGCAGCTCAGGGATCTCTGCCCAGCCTGAAGCTCCTTTCCAGCCCCACTTTACTCCTCTCTACATCGAACTTTTTAGTAGATCTTTCAGAAGGGGACAAAAAAAAAAAAAAAGAAAAAAAAAAAAGAAAAGCCACAAGTAGCACTTTAAAGTGCCAGTGTTAACATTTTCCAGCTTCTTGGGGTTTCAAAACAGGAAGTTTGGGGGCGGTGCAGTTGCACAATTTGCCAGAAAGCTGCAGTTCTGTGAAGCTGGTGACACTGGGGCTGTACAGGAACTGGAGCCCTGCTGGCCACCGAGGCTGGGACCCTGTGGGACTCGTTCTCAGCAGGTTTTGCTGTGCTGCTCCTGTCAGCAGAGCCCTGGCTGAGCTCCTCCTGGCTGCTGGTTTGTCCTGCAGGGTCAGAGCAGAGCTCAGTGCTCAGGGGGAAGGAGGTAACACAGAGCAGAGCCTGAAATAAAGCACTGAGCTGCTTGGTTTGGATCTTGGGAGGAAACTTGGGATGCAAAATTCCTCCTGGGTGAGTCCAGGGCTTTGTGCCATGGATACCAGCAGAGGGAGAGTCAGAGTGTTGGGCTGAGTGTGCTCTGCTGGCAGGGATGAGATTTAGATTGATTGAGGTGCAAACAAGAGATTTGGGTCAAAACTTGGTCAGGATGTGTCCTGCGTAGCCAAATCAGAGAATCCCAGAATGGTTTGGGTTGGCATGGATCTTAGAGGTCATCTGGTTCCATCAGGGACACCTTCCACCATCCCAGGCTGCTCCTGTCCCACCTGGCCTGGGACATTTCCAGGGATCCAGGGGCAGCCACAGCTTATTTTGGAAGCTCGTGCAGAGCCTCACCACCCTCAAGGCAAAGAATTTCTTCCACAAATCCTTCCACTGTTTCAGTCCCCTTCTATCTGGTGAAGAAGGGGATATCCTGTCCTTGCCAGCAAGGGGTGAGTTCACCACCCACACCCCAACATCTGCACTCAGCTCAATTTAGTTTTCTTCGCACTGATCAATTTTTACATTATCCCCTGCAATGTTCCTTCTGACCCTTAGTTCCTCCTCAAATCACACTATCCCCTTCTTCAGGGTCAGTGTTTGTCCCTCCTGGGGACTCTCCCAGCTCCTGGCTGCTTTGCACTCCCAGCTTTGCTGAAAAGGCAAACCCTGGGGATGGAAAATAGGAAGCAGAAGCCTGGCGAGAAGCTCAGGCTGCTCTCACACCTAAAATAGCCTCAGGCAAAGCAGCAAGAAGGAAGTCTAAGAAATTAAGGAAGGTGGAAGGAAGAAGAAGGGTGGGGTGCTGAAATAGTTGGGTTAAAGGCAAAAAGAGAGAGACCCAAAATAGCCTCTTGCTCTAGACAGCTCTGTTCAGGAAATTTTCAAAGCCTCGTTGTTTTCAGTAATAGCCAGAGAAATTCGGGGCGTTTCACAGTGTTCCAAATTAGTGTTCCTCACTTTTCTTTGGTCATCTAGAGAGGACCAAGTTGTGTCAGTCTTCATTAGGTCAAAATTCACATGGCAGACCTGGCCAAGAACCCCAAAGTGCTGCAGGAAAAGGGGGAAAGGCCAATAATGAGTGACATTTGCCACTGACTCAAGGCTAGAACACCCCAGAACTGGGGCTGGCAGTCCCCTGCTGCTACAGCCTCTGTTTTGGGGTGAGAAAACTCACCCAGGGCTCAGCCTCTTGCCTCAGAGATTCTGAACTGTGTGGTTAGCTGCAGCTAATGTCAAAGTTTCCATCAGGGGAAAGAGAAAACGAGCGAGGTAGGAAACTCTGCTCTGAATTTCGGTTTGGGGGGTCTGTGTTTGGTCTCTTTCAAGTCACTTTGGAGTCCTCAGGTGATGCAGAAGCTGTAAAAATGCACCATTATTTTGCTGTTATAACCATCATGAGTCATAAACTCATGGCCAGGCATTAATACCAGATTAAATATTAAAAATGCACCTCCAGTGTTTGGCTCAGTAATCTGGATTTTTTTTTTTCATGAGGTCTAACCAAGAAACTCCAAAATCCTTACTAGGGAAGGGTTAAAACCCCCCCACATTAAAAATAAATATGTTTCAAGTCTAAAAGGGAACAGGAAATGAAGAATTGTGATAAACTGAGAAACAGTGAGATAAAGAAGGATCTAAGAACCTAATGAGAAAACTTCACCACAGACTGGGAAGGTTTCCCTGCATTTTCCCTGATTCTGCTATGGCCTGTCAGCTCTAAATGCAGAGCCTTTATTCCTGCATCTCATCTCTCTCCTGCAGAACATTTAAGTGAATCACAAAAAAAAAGAAATAGGAAAGCTTTAATGAGACCTGGATTTAGTAATTATCCCTCCACCAAAGAGTACTTATGCATCTCTTTAACTTCAAGCATGTACTTACAGACTCACACTGCTCTGCTGCAAAGCCTGTGCTGGGGGGTTATTGCAAATCAGGGCTTTGCAAATCTTCCTTCCAGCAACATTTCCAAGGATTTTAAACCAAGTGTTTGCTGTGATAAAAGGAACTTTGCTCAGCTGGCTGCAAACCTGGGGGTTTGATGCTGGCAGGGGTGTGGGTTTGCAGGAGTGTTTGCTCACAAAAATCCCCCCGAGCAGCAAAAGTCTGGCAAACCAGCTGCACAGTCCCACTGTGTCCCCTCAGCACAGGGTCCTCCTTCAGCCAGGTCATCATACCCTTTAATTAGGGTGAAATAATCCCAAATCCAGCAGGGATTGCAGTGCACTGGTTAATTTAGTGAAATAATCCCAAATCCAGGAGGGATTGCAGTGCACTGGTTAATTTAGTGAAATAATCCAAATCCAGCAGGTATCACAGTGCACTGGTTAATTAGGGTGAAATAATCCCAAATCCAGCAGGGATTGCAGTGCATTGGTTAATTAAACTGAAATAATCCCAAATCCAGCAGGGATTGCAGTGCATTGGTTAATTAAACTGAAATAATCCCAAATCCAGCAGGTATGACAATACATTGGTTAATTAAGGTGAAATAATCCCAAATCCAGCAGGTATCACAGTGCACTGGTTAATGAAATAATCCCAAATCCAGCAGGTATCACAGTGTACTGGTTAATTTAGTGAAATAATCCCAAATCCAGCAGGTATGGCAATGCATTGGTTAATTAAAGTGAAATAATCCCAAATCCAGCAGGTATCACAGTGTACTGGTTAATTTAGTGAAATAATCCCAAATCCAGCAGGTATCACATTGTCAGTTTGATTTCTGACCCCTAAGAGGTGGCAGCAATGGGTTGGGAATGAACAAGGACAGAGTCCTCATTCCTTTTTCCCGAGGCAAAGGAAAATCCCTGTTTGTTTTGAGTTGGTGTGATGATCACAGACACAACCTGCCCTCTGCCTCCTTTATCCACCTCCTTGGCCAGAATTCCTCTGGATGTTCTGGGTGCCTAAATTCGGAGAGATTTGGGGCTTTTTTTCCATCCAGCCCTTTGCCCAGAAGGATTGCCAGCCGAGCTGAGCTGCCTGAGCGCAAAGTGCTTTTTCCCAAGGTTTTTCCCTTCCTTCCCTCTCCCACCTCATCCCAGCTCTTCCCCAGCCCTGGGGACACATCTCCTCCCTGTGGGGGATGCCAGGCCTTGGCTGCTCGCCTTGGGGACCTCGTTAGCCCGGCAGGAATTGTCACCCAGACAGACAGACAGACAGACAGGCAGCACCTCATTCCCAGAGCGCAGCTCTCCCCCGCGCCCAGCGCTGCTGTGGGGGTGTGCTGCTAAAATTAGTCGTTTTAGGGGAAAAAAAAAACCTTTCACGGCCAAGCCCCATCTTCTCTGGGTTTTTCCTGTGTGGTTGATAGCTAGAAAGCAGCCTGGGAAGTGCAGTTTTTCTTTATTTGCATCTGTTGTGGCCATATTTATATTATATTTCTATATTAATTATATATAAATATAATATATTTATATTAAATAATTATATAATTATATATTTACATTATATAATTATATATTTCTATTATATAATAATTATATTATACATATATATGTATAAAAATTATATTATACATATATGTATAAAATAAGTACATAAATATATATAATTATAAATAAAAATTAAACCAATAAATAAAATTTATAGATTATATAAAATCTATAATATATATATTTTATATACTTATATCGTGTTTATATACTTTTATACATAAATATATAAAATTGATTTAGATATATTTATATATATTTTATGTATTTATATCTATTGTTATATATCAAATAACAGCAATGCCCCTCCCTACACTTGTTTCTGGGGAGCTGGAACAAGGGAAATTAATAAATAAATAAATAAATAATAAATAAATTAATTAATAAATAAAATGGATGCCAGGTGCTTAGGAGGGTTGGTTGTAAAGTTGGTTTTTAAGGATGAGTTTGTGCTGCAGGCTCCTGGAGCACATGGACTTGTGTGAGCTTCCCTTTTGGCAAATATTTAGGAGCTGCCTCGCGAAAAGTAGGCAAGAAAGGAGAATATATCAGTGCAGAGGAATTCTTTGCAGTAAATTTCAGAGGCTGATAAACTGAGGTTGACTGAGGTATGTCTGATTAGTCATAGAATCATGAAATCCCAGGATGGTTTGGGCTGGAAGGGACCTGAAAAATCATCCAGCCATGGCAGGGACACCTGCCACTGTCCCAGGTTGCTCCAAACCTATCAGGTGTGTTTCCCAAAGGATGCTGTGCTGCATCCCTGTGGTGTCCATGGGGTCTCCAACCTCCTGCAGCAACTCCTGAGCCTCTTGGGATGTTTACACCCAGTGGATTTTCCCACAGTGGATATTTACACCCAGCAGTGGATATTTACACCCAGTGGGCAGAGATGTGGAGCTGTCAGGGGTGTTTCATGTCTTGCAGCTTCTGTAAGGTGGAAAATAAATAAAAAATAGGCTTGTGGGTTGCACAACAGGAGTGCAGCATCTGGGAGAGATGGGGAGGTGAGGTTATCAGCCTCTAGAGGATCCTGACAGGAACAAGGAAAAGCATCAGCCACCAGCCAGGGGGACACAGGGCTTTGGGAATTGTCCTGGAGTTCCCAGAGCTGCTGTTCCCAGCCAGGGCAGCTCCAGAGGCACTCCAGCAGCTCTGGGAATTCCAGGACAATTCCCAAAGCTGCTGTTCCCAGCCAGGGCAGCTCCAGAGGCACTCCAGCAGCTCCTGCCATGGATCCTGCAGGATATATTTCATATAGAACAATATATATATACATTTTCCTGCTGTGGATCCAGCAGGGGGAGGCAGAGCTGCTGTGCAGAGAGAGCTGAAGGGCTCAGAGCTGAGAGAGCACAAACCAAGAAACAGCCACAGATGGGGAAAGGTTTGCAGGAAACGCTGTCCTGGGGAAGCCAAAACGTGTTTTCAGCCAGCCGAAGGTGTCAGGCACAGAGCTGAGGCTCTGAGCAGCCAGTGGTGCAGGTGAAGAGCTCCAGCTGGACCCTGCAGAGAGCTCAGCCCTTCCTCAGCCCTGCCAGCAACCCACAGAGCCCCTGGAGGCACAGATAAGGAGACTCCATGAAATGGGGTTTGCTCTGGGTGTGCAGGTGCTCCACATCCCTGGGGCAATCCAGCACTTCAGGCTGCAAACCAAACCCTTTCATTGCAGTGCAATCCTCTTTGTTCTGCAGTTTAACATTTCACGCTTTCTCTCCGCTGAGCACAAATAAACTGCGTGGAGTGAGGCTGGAAGTGAATTATCAGGGCAAATTCTGTAGGCAGGAGACAAACCTCAGTCCCATTTAGGGGTTTGGGGATCTTTATGGATGCTGAGTCCAGTTCTGCCTGGTTTTTGCCTGGATTCAGCCTGGCTTTTGCCTGGATTCAGACTGGTTTTTGCCTGGATTGTGCCTGGATTTTGCCTGGATTCAGCCTGGATTTTGCCTGGATTCAGCCTGGCTTTTGCCTGGATTTTGCCTGGATTCAGCCTGGATTTTGCCTGGTTTCAGCCTGGATTCTGCTTGGATTCTGCCTGGATTTTGCCTGGATTCCTGGCTGGGAGTAACTCCGTCCTGCCAGGCAGGTGAACATGCTCTGTGCTGAGCTGCATGGAGACCACGAGGCTTTCAGAAGAGCTCAGCATCAGCCTAATTTTGCTCCCAGTGGCATTGAATGAGGCAGAATTAGGCTGAGCTGCTGAAAAGCTCTATCCTATCTTCCTCTCGCTGTAGTTGCCTAAAAATAAGGAGTCCAATTAAATCTACAGCAGTACAAAGTATGAGGGAATGCATAATTAATTTTAAAAAATCAAAAGCTGTCTTACAGCACTGATCAGCATTTAGCAATCCTGCCACCAGCTCCTACTCTCTTCATTCTTCCTTTTTAATCAGTGATTATTGTTGTATCTCCTGACAGTGTGATCGCATATTCTGGTGGTATTTCAACAACCCTGGAGCTGTAAACAGACCCACAGGAGGAAAATGAGCGAGGGAAAAATTCATTATCCACCCCAGCCCTGCTCCTGACATCTCACTGGAGCCCTGATAGTGGTGAAGGGTAAAAATTCAAGGCTTTCATTTGCAGCACAGATGAGAAACCAAAAGCTGAGAGAGACGAAATTGCACATCCAAGGTCACCTCCCGGACTTATTACTCTCCTTATTGCTGGTTTTCTGTAGCCAGCACTCCCAGAAAGGGTTTTTTGGTGTCCCAACAGAGCACAGGGCTCTGTCACCTCCCAGACAAGTGTTTCCCACTTGTGCTCTCGCAGTGCAGCTGAGGGGAGCTGGAGAGGATGTGCTCCTGGCAGGAATCCCCAGAGCTGGGCTGGATCCACAGCAAATCTGGAGTCACTCCATCTGGGTCCCCCAGAGCAGAATCTGCTGTTTATTTCGGGTGCCAGCTGTTGGTGGGAAACAGAGGGACACCAGGCAGGATTTGTGTCTGGGTGATGCTCAGATTTCCCCACTTTGCCCTTTTCTAAGTGAGAATTTGGGCTGAACCCATTCCTTTGTGACAGCAAATGTGCTCAGTTAGAAACCTCATGCTACAGCATGGCCAGGCTTTTGCCTCGAGGAGGTTCTGAGGGGAAATGCCTGCAAAAGGCAGCGCTGATGGCACCAACTGCTCCCTTTGTGGAGTGAATGGTGGTGGTGGCATTGTCCCTTTTGAACGGAGACCTGCTGCAGGCTGTCCCTACCCTCATCAGGCCACTTGGCTTGGCTTTTCCAAGAGTTCAGATGACTGAACTGTCTTTGAACTCCTAGGAAAAGTCTGTGAGCTCCCGGGAAAAAAGTGAGATGGAGCTCAGACAG
This sequence comes from Entomyzon cyanotis, assembly GCA_024500445.1. Lineage (NCBI taxonomy): Eukaryota > Metazoa > Chordata > Aves > Passeriformes > Meliphagidae > Entomyzon > Entomyzon cyanotis. Next base: position 3,118,395 of record JAKEPQ010000773.1, on the reverse strand, counting down.
GAGGATCACCCGCTTGCCATGCATTTCACGTGAAATTCCTCCTCCCCTCTGCCTTTCCCCTGCCTCTCGCTGTGCCTCATCCTTTCCTCCTGCTCATCCTTTCCTCCTGCTCATTTGGGCCATCAATTCCTGCTGGCACTGCCAGCTCCTGAGGTGTGACATGTTCCTGGGCTCTTCCAGCAAAGCTTTCTAATTAGTGCAGTTAGACAGGAAAAAAAAAAAAAAAAAATCAATAGTGAGAGGTAAACCATTCAATGTAGTCTCTGCACTCCCCAGGGGGAGGATCTCTTACCTTAAGCCATGAAAGCAGATTTTACATGTGACTCATGATTTCCTCCTTCTCCACTAAATACCTTTTGTAAAAAAAAAAAGCTGATGGAATTCTTAGGGAAAGATCAGCCATGCCTAAGTGAAGTGAAATTCAGCAGGAAGTTCTATCCCTGCTCTAGGTTGGTGTAGAGCAGCTCGAGGAGCACAAAAAGGGATCTCAGAGCTCTCGAGGGACTTTTATTTGTACAAACATCAGCCCTGAGCTGTGCCTGTGTTTTTCTGTCTGTTCAACAGAAGGATTCTTCTCTTTTCAAACAGAATTTCCTGCAGTATTTTACCATTCTGTTTGGTGCATTTCTGAAGCATCACCCCTCCCAATGCATTCAGGGTTCCAGGATCCAGCTCTGCTGCTGTCAGATTTAAAAATAAAGATCTCTACAAGAGAATTTTTTCATATAAAAAAAGAGTCATTTTTACTTCTCTGCTGCCTTTGCTGACTGGGCATTGGTTTCCAGCTATAGGCTGCTTCTCTGAACTACGCATTTGAAGTTATTTTTGAAATGTGTTATTACCCCGAAGTGGCATCTCTCCCTTTTTTTGATGCATAATTTAGATTTTAGCCTCTCATAAATTACATGCCTAAGGAACTGCTGATGCTTCTGGGAAAGAAAAAGAAAAAAAAAAAAAAACCCAACAACAAAATAAGCCTGTACAAAGTATTCTTTGTGGAGACTGTTCTGGATATAAACACATTTATGCTTCTCTGAGTTTTCCCCTATTTTTGTCTCTGGGATGTTTACACAAATACAGAACCTCTGTTGTTGGGTGATTCGCCAAGATCAGGGAGATCTCAGGAATTCTGCCTGCAGATCATCTGCAGTGGGAAATCACAGCTCTTGGTGGGACCCAGATGGATGGATAGGGGTAGAAAAGAAAGTAAAGAAATTAAAGTAAATTTGCTTTTTTTAATGGAGGAGCTGTCTTCCTTGCAGAGCAGGAAGGCCAGGCAGCAAAACTCAAGGGAAAATAGGATTATTGAAGTGGTGAGGGGGCTTGAGTAACTGAATCTCATGCTGGATTTGGTTCTCTTGCCGGTTGATGTTGACAAATCTATTTATTTCTGGGTGCATTTTCTCCTGTGCTCAAAATAGAGGAAGGGAGGTCTCTGCCTGTTGCTCATTTTCTTTAGATTACCACAGAATTTCTTCCAAAATCTGCTGGGAAAAAAAAAAAAATCCCAGTGGCTTCCAAATGTCTCTGGCCTAAATATTTCTAATTAAAGGTGAGGGCATTTTGGACAAGATCCCACCGTGGATGAAATGTCAAAGCTCCCTACTGAACTTGGCTTGTAATTAGCAATGCCAGGTCTGGAGTTAATTAAAATCACAGAAAATAAATCTTCTGTTGGAAAACAAGGTGAAGATTTAGGAAGGCTCTGCATTGTACCTGAGTGATTGTAACTGAGTTCATCTGCTGCTCCTGAGGTTCAAATGAAGAAATAATTGCCTGAAATTACCTATCCAAGGAAAATTGAGATACGAGGGGGGATGGAGGAAAAAAATAAAGTCAAAATTGGGATGTTTTTCTAAGTATTGGAGGCAACATCAGCAGGTTTTTAAGTGTGTAATTTATGAGGGAAGTGATTCAAATGAAATTAGGCACTCTGAAAAATCAGCAAAGTGTTGAGGACATAATAACCTTTGAAGAATTTTAAAAACCATTTCGTATTCATATTATTCCAGTTCCTCACTCCTGTAATTTCACCTCTTTTTCTTCTTTTTTTTTTTTGTTTTTTATTGGTTGTTGTTATTTTAATGGCACAGCTCCTAATATCAAGTGATTATTGCAGAATCATTAGAGTTTCATCAGAAAAGGCAAAGTCAATCCATATCCTTCCTGGGGAGAAAAGCTCTAGGAAACAACTTCAGTGTATCCTAAATCTTTAAGAGACTGCGAGAGGGAGAAAAAAAATCAAGTTTTAATGTTCTGCTAATGAAATCTCACTGTATTTAAACTTCTGTCCTCAGTCAAGCTCTGAGTTTTGCAGATCTCTACAGGATGGAGAGCAAAAATGCTCAGAAACTCCAACCTTTAAAATTTGTGGCGGTTTCCCAAAATTATTAAAAATTTCTGGCAGCTTTGAGTGAGGATGTGGCTGATTTTCTCTGTCCCTCCATGCCATTAGTAGGGAGAGCATTTTTTGGGGCAATTCACCACCAGGTAAAAAGCTCCTCACTCTATTCCAGTTCCCATCATTTTCCTCCTCTCCAATCGAGGCAGCTTGAATTATTTCAGACATTTCCCACACACAAAACCCTTCCTTGAGGTTTTGTTGAAGCCACACAATCCTGGCTCAAAGCCCAACCAGTGACAGCCTCACACCTTGCCCAAATCCATGAGGATTAAGGCTGAAAAATCACCTTTTTTTCCTGTCTGAGAGTTACGCGTTTCCAAACGCTACACGCGATTTTTGCCGCTGCTGAAAAAAGGTGAAATTCTCCACCTCGGATTTATTTTTAGGAGTTTTTTGATGACAACAGAAAGTTCTGAGCGAGCTCTAAAAGCGTTCTGCCGAACATTTCAGCCTCTGAAATGGAAAGGTGGGGTTTGCTGGAAGGTCACCTGCCGGCAGGTCGGGTTGATCATCCTCTGGGTGAAGAAAGGTAACACCAGAGCCCTAAAATCCAATCCCACCGAGGCTGAAATCTGCTTCGAAAGGCCCCAAACAATAACCTTTCAGTGGATTCCATCACTTCCGTAATCAACAAAACACGATTCCCTCTCTGGCTTATCTGAGCTGCCAAGTCCTGAGCTGCACCACAATGGTTGCATTGTTCTTGCAGCCTGCGGGTTGAAATGTATTTTGGTAACTGCTGCTCTTTAGAACACAATTGTCTGCTGACAGTTATTCCAGAAAAGCGTTAACTCCTTCCAAGCACAGGAATTTCTTCTAAGCAATGTCTTCCAAGCCTTGAGAAGGTTTATTTTTATTTATTTTTTTTTTTAATTTCTTCCCCCCACGAAGAACAGAAAGGAAGCTAAACCTGGGACTCTCAGTGTTAGATAACATGTAAATGATGGTGAGTCAGAGTGGAAAACCGTAGATAAAAATTGCACAAAGGCTTATTTAAGCACCATCTCATGATTCCTTCCCTGGGCATGAGCGTGTGAGATATACTCACACACACACTCCAGAATAATGCTACTATTTGTCCATCCATCCCTCTGCCCCGCAGCTGCCTGGGAAGGGATGAGATCCAGAATAAAAAATGTACATGCATATTCATAGTTATATTCATCTCCAGCTCACATTCCCCACTGAGGCACGGATGAACCCTGGACCACATTTGTGACAAACACCCCAATTCCCACTGTTTTTCTCATGGAGAAGCTCGCTGGGTTTTTGCTGGGTCACTAATGGGATATTCCTATTTTCCACTCTGGAAAACAGGCATAGGGGAAAAACAAGGAGCTGCTGGGTGATCCTGAGAACCCAAAGCTTGGGGATGGATTCCAAGCAATGGTTTCCCAGATTTTATTCCTTGAACTAAACAAGAACCACAAGAAGTGCTTGGGAAGGAGGTCAGGAGAGGCAGAGATGTGACTTGTGGCAGGAAACACAGAGAGCAAGGTGCTGGGGTTTTGTCACTCTGTGCATGTGGTGTTTCTGCAATCCAAGCTCAAGCAGCAGCCAAGCTCTGCAAACAAACCCAAAAGAAGAGCCAAATATGTTAGTAGGAGTTGGAGAGCAATTCCAGCAGTGACTGAGGGTTTAGGGATGGGAGATACTCCTTTCTCCTGAATCTGTAAACCTTTGAGAGCTAAGGAAATATCCTGTGAGAGGAGAGAAAACAGCTTGGCCAAAACAACAAAAGATTTCAATTCCTGAAGGACACAGCTTCCCAGCGAAGTGCCAGAAACCACGGCTGGATTTCTGGAGAAAGGCTGAAAAAGTGCATTATACTGTGGAGAAGGAGTTTCCATCTCACTCATCCTGCCCAGCTCCCCAGAGCCCAGAGCTGTTCCCGGCAGGATTCTTTCATTTCTCTCTCCAGCTCAGCGCTGGGAGCTGAAGGAACAGGGCCAGCCAACCTCACAATTAGAACTGTTCTTCCTAATGCTCTCCAGCAATTTGTCTCTGCTCATTTTCATGCATTAGCCTTTATGAGCTTCACGAGGCCACCTTAATTGCATTCCCTTCTGGCTGCTCGGGGAAGGATGTTTTTCTTTGCTTTTTTCTTTTCTTTTTTTTTTTTTGCATGGATTGAAAGCAGAGTTTGGAGCAATTGTCCTGGGAGCCAGAGCAGGGAGCTGGCAGGGATCATCATCATCATCATCATCATCATCATTATCTTTATTCCTCGTGGGGAACAGCCCTGGCTGCCAATCCCACATCCCAGCCCTGGGATGCTCCAGCCAGAGCATGGAATCCACAGCCAAGGTCACCCAAACAATGCCCATTTTATTCCTTTCATTCCCTCGGAGCAGCTCTGGGTTTCTCTGCTTTATCACAGCTTCTTCTTTATCCCAATGATTCTTTTCTTCCTGAGCACCTCAGCTGGGATTTTCACCCAGAACTGGGAGCTTCCCAAATCCAAACCACCTCGCTTTGCAAAGATCTGCCTTGCTTCACTTCAGCCTCCTCTAAAAAACCATTCCTGAAAGAATTCCTAAATTCCTAGGAATCTGGAATTCCTAGAACTGGAATGGCTCCATGCTGGAATGGAGCTCAGCAAGTTCCAGAGGGAAATAAACAGCGTTTAGCTGTTTAAACTGCATTTTTAGGGATATTCTGGACGGACAGGGTGCAGTCCTGCATTCCCATCTCTCTGGGAATCTCCAGTTCCTGCTGCACTTCCCTCCCCACCTCCCCTCGCCCTGTCTGCCCCCACATGATGTCACCTCCCCAGTCCTTGTCTGGTTTATTTTAGCAAAGAGCATCACTAAATGGCTGATCAGGAGCTTGGGACCTTGGTGGCAAAAGGAGCCTTTTTGGTTCTGCCAGCATCTGCATTATAAATGCAAATATCAGGACGAGTTGTGAGGAACCAGAATTTTCCTGCTCTGTACCACGGGACATCAAGGTCTGAGAGGATGGATCAAGCTGCTCTATTTGTATTTTAAGGAGCTTTTACCGCTGGCATTTCCCAAATTTCAATAGATTTTCTCATTAACCTGAGCAACTGCTTTTCAAACAGGGAGCATTTTGTATAAAGAGGCAACAAACCCTGACTGTGGCCAGGCTGGATGAGCAGCAGATTGTGGGGAAAGGCAGAAAATGTGTCCTGGGCTCATGTGAGCTTTGAGGGAGGCAACTCATCACCAAAGGCACACAAAGAGCCATTTACAGGGATGACTTATTCAGCTTTCAGTGGGTGACAGGGATGTGGCTGTTCGTGGTGCAGGAGGAGCAGCTCCTCTCAACTCACATCTCACAATTGCACTTTTCAGTCCTCTAGGAACCTTCCTGAGAGCTTTTTTCCAGAGTCTTATTGCTTTTTATCCATCACTGCTGTTTGCCTGGTTCTCTCTGGGATTAAATCCCACTTAGACTGAAGTGGCAAAATTCAAACCTTGGGTTTGGTTGAGAATCACGGAATTCCAGACTGGTTTAGGTTGGAAGGGACATTAAAAATTATCTCATTCATCCCCTGCCATGGGCAGGGACACTTTCCACTATCCCAGGTTGCTCCAAACCCTGTCCAACCTGGCCTTGGACACTTCCAGGGATGCAGGGGCAGCCACAGCTTCTCTGGGTGCCAGGGCCTCACCACCCTTAAATAAAAGTTCATTTTTTTCTTCATAAAGAATTCCTTCCGTACATCAAACCTAAATTCCCCCTCTTTCAATTTAAAAAAAAATAAATAAAAGGGGGTCAAATAGTCTGCTAAGAGTTTTCCCCAATAAATTTAATTCCCAGCCGATTTTAGGAGAGGGAATAGAAGGCAGAGAGGAAGGCAAAAAAGGAAAAGTCAGAACTGAGGTCTGTAATTTGCTCCTGGAAGCAGGAAGGTTTGCACTGCAGTGCTGATGGATGGGGAGAGAAATGGGCACCCGAATTTGGGTTCATTAAGGACCATCCACGGGGCTGGAATTCAGCCTCAGGAAGGGATTTTTTGAGTTTTGGCTGCAGGCAGATGAAGTTCCATGAAAAGAACATGAGAATCACATGGAAAGGATCTAGTTTAGTGCTTAGATGAAAAGTGGAGAAGCCAAGAGTGTGCCAAGCTGCTCTTGCATTGTCAATGGCTCTTGCATTGTCCCCAAGTGCCACTTGCAGGGTGCCTGACTTTGCTCAGGACCTCCTGAATTGCCAGAGGAGCTAAAAAGGCCCAAAAAGGGCTTGAGCAAAGCAGGGAGGGAGTGAAGGCTAAAGGCTGCTCTTACCACCAAGTATCAACTTCAGCACCCACCCACCTCCCACACACAACTAGAAATAACTTGAAATAATTTATTTAAGTGTGTCTGTATGGCAGTTACGTCTTTAATGACTTAAAGGGACGGCGTTTCGCCTCGGAATAAAGGTGAATTTCCCATCATTGCAGGGGAGCTGGGGCTCCTGCACCCAATTTTCGGAGTATTTCTGAGTGTTTTACAGCACTCAGTGGATTGAACTGCTGTCTCAGGTAGTCATTGCCTTTATTATCAGAGAGAAAAGCACAAATGGGTTCAGCAGCTAAACTTAGCACACGGTAATTCAGGGAGAGAACAAGGAACAAGACAATTCTCCCATCCTGCTCGCTGAATATTAGAAGGGAAAAAAAAATATACATCTCATCTTCCCTCTGCTCCTGTTGTTTGTTGCCTCAGGCATTGTCTTTTTGTGGATAATAATACATTCAGGGCAAAGAGTTAAGCAGAAATGTTGGTGGCAGAATGCTGGGGATGTCATTTAGGAAGGAGGAGTGGAAGGAAGCACACACAGTAAAATTCCATGTTGGAATTCTCCAGGCTCATCAGGGATGGAAGCATCTGACTGAGTCACGTTGTGAATGTCATTAATATGGTGAAGAGCTCAAATCCCTGGAATTGTCTCTCCTTTTCTCTCAAGACTTTTGCCTTGGCAACAAGCCACAGTTTGCTCCAGCTGCTTCCAGGAAATTCTGATTTTCATGTGTTTAGCATATCAGTACCTTTGTAGAATTAATTTGGGTTTTATCAGCAGAGGAATATCCTTGAATGTGCTTTGTTTTTATTTTATGGGCTCCACTCATTTCGACCTTGCAAGTGGGCAGGAGAGCTGATAAAACCAAGGTTTTGCTGTTTTCACCACAGCAGGAGAATTGCAAGAGAGGAAAAAGAGCTCAAAGAGGCAGCAGAGCTGTTTGGTGGTTTCTGTGCTCACAGCTCGGCAGGGACAGCACAGCCCCAGAGACAGAGAGGATCTCAGCTCATACTTCTGGCATTATTTAGGACCATTTAGGTTGGAAAAGATCTCCAGATCACCAACTGTGTCCCCAAGTGACACATCCAGGCTGACTTTTTAACTCCCCCTGCTCCCTTCTTCTGCCTCCACAGCTGAATTAAAACCATTATTTAGTGCTTGGCATCCCTGCCCATTGCAGGGGGTTGGAAAAAATTCTCTTTAGGGTCCTTCATAACCCCAAACCACTCCATGATCCTGTGATTCTGGAGCAGGCAGAGGTCTGGGATGAACTGGGGTGTCCCCATATTTCCCCTCAGCCCTGTGGCTGCTCCCAGAGTGTGACATTTGGGGACTCCTGCCCTGTGAGTGTTTCCTCCTCGTAGCTGAGTAGGAAACACTCAAAGAACCACTTCCTGTGCTGGCAGTGGGGCAAGATGAAATTCGGGTGAGTTTTGCATTTCTCTGAGCCCTGAAACAGCCAGCAGGGAGCAAAGAGCATGTGGCACTGCCCTTTTGCTAGCAGAGGGAATCTCCTGATCTTTAAAGCACCTTTCCCCCTGATTACAGCACAGAAAAGCGAATTTCAGCCCCCAGGCTGACAATTCTCAAGGACAAACACAATCCCCCCAGACAAACCCAACAGCTTCTCATCCCGAGGAGCTCCAGAAATGCTCTTTTGAAGGCACAACACCTGAGCTGGCTGCGAGCTCACAGTTCAGCTTGCCTGGAACAAAGCAGAAAGCAAGGAGGCAGTCAAGCCCTGGCAGCCTCTGAGGCTCATCTCACCTCCATTTCCCTTTTTGGTGGCAGATGGCAGCTTTGCAGGGGTGTTCAATCTGCTCACAACTAATGGGGTGTTGTTTCCTCGAATGCTCCATCCTTTTCCACAGGAACAAACCATCCATCCTCACTAAAACACGGCACAGCCCAGCAGTCAAGAGACTAAAATGTGACTGGGGGTAAAAAAAAATTTAAAAAAATTTTAAAAATCACACCACCTACATCGCCCAGCCCCCTCTGAAATAAACAGGGCTGTTTACTATATTTTCTCATGTCTCCTGTCAGTCTGAGAGCTGAACCCTGTGTGCTGCTCACAGCCAGGAATGCTCAGATCTGCAGGGTGGGAGATGCCCTGAGAGCTGCTGTTTGTTCAAAGGATAAGGAACAATTCCTGCCCTGAAGTGCTCACAGCTGAAAGAGAGGAGGGAATAAACAGCCCATGGGTCAGAGGATGGAATAAACAGCCTTTGGGACCTCCTGGCTCCTGCAGGGAGTGGGTCAGATGTGCTGGGTAGGTCTCAGATATTAAGTTTTCCATTCCCAAGCCAGCATGATTTCCATGGCAGAACCATCATTTTGGATTTTCCCCTTTTCCATAAGCTCTGGCTGTGTCTGGGAGGGTGCAGCTGGCTGACAAGCCACCAAGGAGGCAAATCCATGATGCTCCTGCTGCTGGGTGGAATTGAAGTGAAGCTGGAGCCAGGAGCTGGCAGCACTCTTGGGGACAGAGGGGATGGCATTTGGAGAGCAGCTTTCACTCAGGACATCCCTCTGTGCACCCCAGGGTGTCCTGGGTGACAGGACAGTCATGCAATGAGGTTTTTGCATCAAACAGCCTGCTTTTTCAGTGGAACTGTTGTTAGCAAGAACTAGAGGGGCTTTACTCAGCAAATATTGAGAGTTACACACACACAGCCCAGGGTAAGGTGTGTGCAGGATGTGTGATGGAGCTTGGCTGGGGGGAGGCTGCAGTTATAAAACTGCTCAATATTTGGTCATTCACATGACTCTCAGCTTTGCTCCAGAACTGAAAATGGAGACCTGTTTGTGTGACTCTTTTTCCATGCCGTCAGCAGCTGAACTTTCTGTCACCTCCCACCGCTGCACCTGCTCAGAGCAGAACCCAAACAGCCTCCAGTCGCTGCTGAGGCTTGAGGTGACCCAAGTTTAGATGTCCTTCTGCCCTCCCAGGCCTGCAGGGAGAAGGTTTGGGTTCAATCCCAGCATCTGGCGTGCACTTGGTGGCAGAATAAAGCTTCATTCATCCTCCACGTGCAGATCTTCACCGTCACAGTGCTTCTGCCCAAACCCACCTGGGTAAAATCCTCATCTCCACAGCCCTGCTGTTGTCCCTGAGCATTCTGGCCTCTCATGTTTTCCCTGCAGGCTGTGGTCAGGGAAAATCCTCTTGCAGTGGATCTGTTGTGAAGGGAGAGAGGTGGAAGTGCAGCTCTGGTGGTGCCAGCATGAGCTGCTGGCCTTGGCTGAGCTCACCTGGACAAGCTCTGTTCTCAAATGTCAGGAGCAATGAACAAAGTGGAGAGGAACCAGCTGGATGGAAGGATTCCCCCACCTTGATCTGCCCCAAGTGACTGCCCAGCTGTTTGTTCCTCTGTCACCTCTGCAGGACATTGACCTTCCCTCCCAGCTCAGAGGAAGTAAGAGATCCCAGCGATGTCACAGCCTGGCTCTGGGTCAGTTCAGATTCCATCTCTGCAGGGTTGGTTCCAAGGCCCTTCCAGCCCCTTGCAGGTGCAGATGTCAGCTCTCCTGGGGCTCCTTCCTTCTGGATAATGACAATGGAGCACAATTTCCTTCCAATATTCCTCTATCATTTCCCCTCCACCTTCAATCAACTCCACCCAGCCAAGAATAAGCTCAGCTGAGAATCCAAGGAATTAGGCACTGGGATTTGCTGACATCCCACTGCCCCATGACTCTGTAAACTGGTTTATAACTGTTCATCCCAGAGCTGGCTCAGAGCAGAGCAGAGCCACATGACTGCTTTGCCTGACAGTGCCTCGTTCCTGCTTTTGCTGAATAATTTCTGGGGTGTTCCAGCGAGGCTGAGCTCAGAGTGCTGTGACAGCAAAGTGTGACACAGACCTCCCTGCAGCCAGGAGAGCAGGGGAATACCAGGCAGATAAGACTCTCACACTGAAATGTTTAGATAATTTTTTATCTAAAAGGGAGAAGGGGGATTTCCCACTTCTGCTGAATGCCTTTTGGCTTCCCATCAAAAGGGAATTGAGCTCAACAACACCCACCAACCTCTTGTTTGCAGGAACTTGTACCCTCAGCTCTAACTTGTGCCCTCAGATCTAACTTGTGCCCTCAGATCTCTCTGACTTGTACCTTCAGATCTCTCATTTTCCTTCAGAAATCACAAAGATTGGACTCGAGATTCTAAGCTGCATTTGCTAGGATTTAATCTCACAAGTCAGATCTCTGCTCCCATTGATTTTCTGTGTCTCTGCAGCGTTGCCTTTGCAATCTGTGTTACAGATTTCCTGTACAGCTTTCCTCCTGCCCTCAGCCTGGCACCTGATGGGGCTGCAGATGCCCAGCCCAGGTGAATTCTGGCTCTGTTAATACCTCCTGAAGGCCAAGATTTCAATCTCTCTGACCCAACTGTCAAAACTCATACCGAGATTAATAACTGAACTCCTCCAAATGCATTTAAAATAGCCAAGGGCATGTCCATGCTTTCTCCCAGCTCTCTCAATAAAAATTTACAAGCCGCATCCACACGAGTGTTGGAGGAATACAGGGCTTAGATATCTCTGGGGAGAGAGGGAAAGCAGATGTTTGACTTTTTTTTTGCCATGAACCTGCTAAACTCAATTTTGGGTTCTCCTAGATGTGTTTAAGCCACCTAAAATAAAAGCTCAGGAGCCCTGGGCAGCCTCTGGAGTTGATGCAGGTGGTTACTCAGACAATCTGAGATCTGAGCTTCAGAGTTTTTGTGCTTAAAAACACAGACAAAGACACTTGAGTGCTTTTAGGATGATGCATTGAGTGGTGGGACTTACTGGCACCCAGCGTTGTGGTTCAAGCATAGATTGCATTAAGAAAGGGAAATTAACATTAGTGTTGGCTTAATGGTGCCTTTCAAGCATTTGGGGCCAAACGCAAAGTTTGGCTCAGGAAATTTCCAAGCTGGTGACTGGAATGAGAACAAAGAACTGCTTCAAGGTGCATTGAGCCAAACAAACCTTTCCTCCAACTGTGCAAATCCGTATTTTTAGGTGTGCACATCAGGGCGAGGCTGAGCTGGTACTGTCACAGCCTGGCTGCACAATTCCTGCCATCCCTCACAGCCAGGGCTGCGGGCTGAGCTCCGTGGGACACCTGTGGCACCTGTTTGTCACCAGGCAAACGTGACCAGGGTGCTCATTCATTTCCTGCCAGCACATCCTGTGTGCTCAGCCGTGCGACCAGGGGAGGCACAGAAAAGGCAGCAGCAGACAAATCCTCATCCCAGCCAGGCTCTGAGGGGGATCTGCTGGCTCTCCTGTTCTTCTGAAACCCCAATTATAAATTCTTTGCCAACATCCTGGTTGCTCATCCAGTCCACAACTAACAAAGCAGGGCTGAGACAGAAATGCACTCGTTGTGCAAAGGGGAGATTTTATTCATCAAGCTCCCACCAGGGTGGTCAGGAAGACCTACAAATATGCTGTAGGACAGGTTTGGGTTTCCAAATGCCAGCCCTTTCACATAATTTCCTTGTGGCTGAAGCATTTCACCCCACTGACCCTCTGCAATCATTCACTGGGGGATTAAGGTGCATTTTTCAGTTTTATTACATGTTTGTCATCATTGTTCAGGTCTTTTCTGAACCAACAAGTTCTCAGGGTTTCTACTTCTAATTCTGATGGTTTGTATTGTAGAGAGGGGGGAAAAAAATAAAGAAGAAAGCAAACCACACATTGGCCACAAATGGCTGTTTAATTTCAAACATCCATGCCCTGCCTGTATTGCAGGAACATTGTGTATGTGTGGATAAATGTGTGCACATGCCTGGACATATATAGAAAATAGGTATTTTCTGTGTGGTTTTACAGCTACCAGCCCTAAGCAACCTCAGGGATATTCAGCATTATATATATGTTGCATTTGGATATTTTCAACTGCCTCAGGACATTTTGGGGGAGCTGGGGAGTTGCAGAAGTGCTGCAGAGGTAGAAGAAGTCATTTCCTTTCCCTCCCCAGGTTCAGAAGTGCCCAGGAGACAAACTGGCCCTGGGTTGGGTGCTGACAACTCCCCTGGGACTGGGAGGAGGCAGAGCAGGGAGAGACCCCAAATGCCAGGGCTGGGTGGAAGAAAGGACCTCCACTAGCTTCTCTCTGCTTCTCTTGTGGCTTGTAAAGATCATGGAGACACAGAAAAGTCAGCAGTGATCCAAGAGACCAGAAGAACGTGACTTACAAGAAGCCAGAGCAGTTCTAAAACTCGCACACTTCAGGAGAGGGAGAACTATTGTTCCTCTCCTTTGAATGCATCACAAAGAGTGGGGAGAGGAAGACACAAAAATCCTGAATTTCAGCATTTCTTTTCACCTAAGGTGGGCCAGCAGTGAAATCACCTGTCACCAGAGCATTAAACTGCTGTCACCAGAGCTAACCCCAGAAATAGCCACTGCTGGCAGATTTACAGCTCCACATTTCTGACCTTTGCTTCCTGCCCCGAGCAGCAACAGTCTCTGTCTGACACTCCTGGGAAAGCAAGGCAGGGATGTGTTTTTGGGATGAATATGAGATTCTGCAAAAGCAGAGACCCCGAGAAGGGAAAAAATCTGCACAAAACCCCCAGCAAAGCTGAGGAGCACGGCTGGGAAGTATTAGTGTGACAGGGAGGAAAGGTGGCTGAACGACCTCCGTGGGGAGGGACAGGCTCTGCTGAGGTCACAGTGGCCATGGCCACCTCCACAGCTGCTCTTCTTGTCCCCCAAACCTCTGCCAAGGTGTCCCCTGGCATGGGGACATGGGTCAGAGGATGGAATGTGACTAGGTGCTCACAGGGATTTGGGGAACTCCTGGGAGTCAGACCCAAAGTTAATTCAGCACTCTGTGCAAACCTTAAGCAGTAAACAGCACCCTCTGAGACCCAGAGGGCTGGGCTGCTTGGGTTTTTCTGTGTGGAACCATATTGAACCTGTGCAGAGTGGGGAAATGACTCTGTTGGTAAGCAGGCTGTGCTCAGGGAGGCACAGAGCAAAATATTCCTCTGCCTCAGTCCATGCCATTCACTGAAATCAACGATTATAAACATGTGTTTAGGGCTTTCTTACATCAGAACCTAAAAGCCTCACCAGATCCCATCCAGCCACCAGCACAGAAGATCCATTGTCACCAATTCCTGCAAACATTGCCACCTTCCCTCCCCAGCCTGGCCTTCTGAGCAGCTGAAGCTCTGCCAGTCTCCTGGCCAACCTTATCACATTTCCTGGCCAGGGCAGGTTCAGAGCTCTCTGGGTATCAGCAGCACACAAGCCAGGCAGGGAAATCAATGCTTCCAGAGGCTGATGGATCCAAGGCAATGATTCCTCTTCAAGGCAGCGTGCTCTGAATGAGGCTGGACAAAGGGAGGCTTTGAGAGCCATTGATTTTTGAGGAGATGCATCTTTGGCTGGGGTTGGAAATGAGTTGTTTAAAGGCACAAAAATCCATGCTGGCCTGGGGAAGGTGATTGTGGCTGTGCAGAGCAGGCAGGGATGAGGCTGCAGCCCCTAATGAAGAGAATTGAGAGGGGCTGTGCTGCAGATACAGAAGTGCTCTGCTGTGAGAAACCAGACGGGGAGAGCTGATAACAAGAATGAAGAACTTCCTTTGATTATCGCCTCACATTTCCTCTAATGCAATCTACATCTTGAAAGAAAGCTCTTGTGTTAGATGTGAGATCCCCCTGCCTCCTCCGTGTGGTCAGGAGATCTTAAGCAGCAGCATTGAAAGAGAAAGGTTAACCTGAATGAGGTAGAATATAAACCTCTTTTTTTTTTTTCTCCTGAATTGTAAGATGTATTAATGCAACGTAACACCATGAGTGCAAGTGGAGCCAGCAGCCAAATCTGGCAGGCAGGAAAGCGCAGAACTTGGCTGTGGGAGCAGCAAGAGAATCCCTGAGACTGAGCAGGAGGGGATGGAATTGTTGTGTGCTCAGATGCCTAAATACTTTGTAAATTCTACCCCCAAATCACCTCCAAAAATACCTCCTGGATCCCTAGATGGTGTCAGCCATCCCACCCCAGGCTGTGTATTGGAACTGGGCTGGTAATTTAGCTTTGGCCAAGGGACAGGCTGAGTTTGCCACGAGCAGGTGCAGATTTTGGGTGTTTCCATTTCGGTTGCAGAAGGGTTTCCAAGGAGGGCAAGATGCATCTGGGATTGGCTGTGAGCACTCACACATGCCTGCTTTTCCGTGTTGAAAACCGAAAAATTGACAGCCAGGTCTGAAAACAGAAGCTAAATCCTTCTGTCCTTGCAGCTCCCCTCCCTGCGAAGGGGGATGGAGAGAACACTTATCACCCTGTGGATGGCAGAGAAGCTGCTGGAGATTTCTGTGCCTTCCTCACCCCACAGTGGGAGGCAGAGCAGGCACAGCTCTTCCAGGGCAATGCCTGAGCTCCAAACCCTGTTCCTGTGAGGCCTGGATGGGCTTAGCTAAAAGAGAAGCTAGACAGAGTTAGGAGAATAAAAAGCAGTTATATTCATTGAAAACCTTCAAGGGGCATTTAAAGGAGACAAAGCCACCCAGGGCTACACCCAAAATGGCCAGCAGGTCATGAGTTTTTCATACTTTGTAAGTTCTGTCCATTTGCATATTGAGGTTTAATCCTCCAATTACAGCTTCAGCTAATGAAGTCAATTACTCCAAGTTTGCTCCCCAATTCACTGCTGTTTACATATCTTGGGCTCTGAGACAGTGAGGTGTCCCTGGACTCCAAGCTTAGAAGAATTGTTTTGTCTAAAAATGAGAGAGTAGCAGCTTAGCACCCTAGATGGAGTCCAGACTTATCCACCAAAATTACAAATACATGAAAATATAGAAGCTAAAATCCTAAGGCATCACCTTCCCAAGGAGATGAAGGCCATGGGCAATGGGCACGGCGGTGAGAGGATGGAATTGCACATTTCAGACCAAACAGGATGTGCAAACACACAGAGAAAACCCTTCCAGATGAACACCCAAGAGGAAATGAAATGAGAGACGCCGATCCAGATAACCAAATCGAGCAGCTCTAATGTGGGATGGCAGTTAGCTCACGGTAACACCAGCAGCAAAGCACTCACAGCAGTGCTCCACCCTGCACTGGAGTTAAAAACAGAATTGTTCCAAGGCCGTGCTGAGTAATCTCAGTTCAACCCAACGGAACTGCTCGTGCGTTTGAACTCGAGCAGCACCTTTGAATTGCTTGCCAGGTTGGCACTGAAATCCCCCCTGGGTTCTTCCCAATCATGTGGGGACCTGCATGGCTGCTGCGAGCTCAAGGGAGAGCATTCCCTGTGCCCAACGTGCTGCTGCAGAGCCCAGCTCTGCCCTAACCCCCAGAACCACATTATATTATTATTATCATCCCTTCAGCACCCCTCAGCAGCTCCCAAACCCTGCTGGGATGCTGCCACTATTCTCTGCTTGTTTTACCACCACCACACCACCACACCACCATGAGTTTTCAGGAATTTTCACTGCAACCAAAAAACTCGTCTCTGCTTTGACTCATACCTTGAAGCAAAGGGACAATTATCTAATCACAACATTCAATCCCCGTTTTCGTAAGCTCATCTAAATTGTTCCACTGCTTCAGATAGTTCAGTGATTAGGGAGAGATTCCACAAATAAACTGCCTGCATGTCCCTGGCAATCAGAACGAGCTCTGCAAGCAAGGGGAAGATAAAGCAGCATGGAAAAAGGATTCCTTCCTCACCATCGCTCACACCCAGCCTAAGAAACCACAAAATTTCATGTCTATTACGGAAATGAAAGTCACATCAAAGGTCCTGGGCGATTTGGGGATGTGCTGCAGCAGAACTGAAATAATATCCAGTGGGTGGAAGGTTGAGCTGGATGTGTGGAACGGCAGCTAATTGCCACCTAGGAGCACATTTTGGGGTTATTTATGGCCTGATGGCAAATCCAAATCACCCAGCCTTACACCCAGTGCTGCCAGAGACTGTCTTTGTGTCCTCAGGCACAAACCTTAAAATGCTTTAATGCTTCATTTGCAGAGGCACTGAGCATCCCTCAGCCAAGATTTTCCAAAGTGGCTTTGGACTTGAGCTGATCCATTTTGGACTCCCAGAAAGGCTTTGGCTCTCCAAGGCCCTCAGGTTTCATGATCAGTTCCTTCCAAAGAACAAACCCCAACCCCAGCAGCACAACTTCCTCCTGTGTGCTGCTAAGTTAGATTTTTAGGGGATTTTTTTTTTTTGGCTTTTGGTGATCCAAGGGGGAGTCCTGCCCTTTTTGTGGTCCAGACACAACGCCTGTGCCCCATCACTATCACAGCTCACATCTTCAATGAATTTATCCCCTGAAACACCAGTGAGACAGGGATTTACTGCATTCCTGAGCCAAAAGAAGGAGCACCCTGCCCTTGGAGCTGGCTGTGGCTCAAGGAACCGAGGAAGATGCTTTTCCTGGGCTGGTGGCTCTGCTTGTGGTGCTCATTTCAGCTCCCTGTCAGATCTGACAAGGTTTCCCACTGACCTTTTGCTGTCAGAAAGGATGAAACAACCCCTGTGAGTGTTTCCTCCCCAGTGCCCCCAACTGCCACAGAATCCTGAGATGGTTTTGGCTGCTGGGGTTGGGTGGGGAGCTCTGGCACTCTCTGCTCCCAACCCTCCCAGCCCCCCTGGCTGTCAGCAGGGACTGAGGGCACATCTCTGCCATCCTTCTCCCCTAAAAGAAGCTGCTGACAGCAAACGTGAAATTCCCGAGCTGTCATCCCGGGAAATCCCAAGACACCTCAGCAAGCTCCTGGTCCTCTGGAAATCAGCAGTGGCAGCAATTCTGGGAGAATTTTATCTCCATTTGTCACGGAGCTTGGTGAGGGGTGAAGAGAGGGAGGAAATATCACCAAGACATGGCAGTGCTGTTCCCACGCTTGGGATCCCAGAATTTATTCCCAAACCTCCTCCTGGCCTCAGGCTCTTTGGGGTGACACATTTCTGTGAAGGACATCTCCATTTCCCCCTCCTGCTGTCACATTTTCTCTGGGTAGCCTCAGCCCTACTCTTTACAATTCCCTTTGCAATTCCCTGTGCAGCAGATGGGTCTGTCTGAACCCCCAGGATGATCCCAGAAATCAGCAGCTGCTCCTGGAGCTTCCCAGGAGGAGATGAAAAGGATCTCAGCAGGCCCTGTGCCCTTGGCCAGGCTGAGTCACAGCAGAGAGCTGGCAGGACACCGGCAGGGCGAAGATCACAAATTCCTCCACGTGGGATGAGCTTGCAGAGGAGTCACAGGCTGTGCCAGGAACGGCTGGCAAATGGTGGGAGGAAGATGTGAGTCCAGCTGAATCCCAGGCACACTGAGTACTTCCAGCTCATCATCCTTCCCCCTGCAACTCCCAAGGGCTGAAAACCCTTTGATCTCAGTGAGGATGAGCAGGAAGCGGAGGAAGATGGAAAAGATACGTTTGTCCCCAAAGTCGGGGGGTTTGCAGGGACTTCAGTCCTCTCTCTGAGATAGCATCTGGTGGCTTCTCTGGGAAGCTGGATGATGAAATGAAGAATCCTCATCAAGGCTGACCTTCCCATGCAAGCAGAAAATTTTACCTCAGGGAGGAGAAAAGGAAATGCCAGGGGGAGCAGGTCATTTTTCCCCCTGAAAATTGCACTGGTTTTACCAAATCTGCCCAAAACCTAAAAATCCTCCATCCAGCTGGTTCCAGGTTGGTGTGGAGGTGATAATTGTGCAGCTCATCCCACACAGACCTCATGGCAGAGACGGACTGATGGCCAAACAGGACAGAGGATGGACTGTCCTGTGAGATGGAGGGAAGCAGCAGCAGCTGTGCAGTGCCATCGCTCACTGTGGGTCTCTCTGAGCCCTTCTGACTCATCCTCTGCTGCCCTGACGTGTTTGAGTCCCAAATAATCCAGGTTCCCGTGGATCCAGCTGCCTGGGAAAGCAGGATTATGTTCCCCAGCTCCAGGCAGAGAGCTGGAGCCACCATTTATAAAATACTCCACGTAAATGTGATATGAAACACCTGAGGTTTATATTTTCCTTCCCAGAGGCTTCCATACTGATTCTTTTTTATGCCCAGGCTTTTCTGCACTCCCTGAACGGTATAAAATACCCATTTCTCTAAAGGAAGCTTTGCTAGCAATGCGAGTTGGGTTATTTCTGGGGAAGATGCTCAGCTGGTTGGGTTATTATTGCTCCAACAAAGGAAATGGTGCTGGGCTGATTTACACTGCTGGAAGGCTTTGCCCCTCAGAACATGAATGCATTTATGGTGCAGCTATGAGGAGACTGTAAAAGGAGCAGAAATGTGATTTGTAAGGTGCAGCTGTAAACTCCATTTACTCCCAGGCTTGTTGCTGTTGCTTATAGACTGGTGTGAATATGAAACCAGCTCCAAATCTGGGCTAGCTGGGGATTTCATTGAATGGAGCCTGGGAGAACTGAGTTATCCCAGCCTCATAGATTGTGATTTGACACTTAACTGGGGCTTGGCAGCTCCTCTCAGAAGGAAATATCGATTGTGAGGCAAAAATCCAATATAATTGTAGAACAAGGGAGCAGGACATCATTGACACCACTTAGAGCCTGCAATTCTGGAGAGCCCTTTGTCTCGAGTGGATGGCAAATGTTAATTAAGGTGCCCTGTCTGCCATCAGGAGCCTCGATGGATTGTCTCCTGCTGCATTTTCCTGTCTGTAAAATGGGAATTGTACTTATTTGGGAGTAGCTGCTCCTCACAGTGCTGTTCTCAGGCAGCTGTGAATTTACCCATCAATCTAACTCGCTGTAGCTATGGGTAACCAGTGGGGAAAAGGCATTTTGGAGGCAATGCTGGGATCAGGGCCTGGCTGCTTCCTCCCTGTCTCTCTGGCTCCTATTTGGTGTCAGCTCCTGGAGCAGGGAGGATGTTTACCTTTCCTCCTTGCACAACAGGGCTGTGCGACACAAAAATCAGGCTGCTGCTCCCTGGGGCCGTTCAGGGGGAAAATGATACCAGGGGAACAGTGGCAACAGGGGTTTCATCTCAGCACCAACTCAGGGCTGGAAATTTGCATCACGAAAGTGCAAATCGCTCTCAGTGAAATGGGGAACAGCTCAGAAGAGAAAACAGAAAAACAGCACTATTTTGTGTATTTTGGGTCCTTCCAGTGCCATTTAATGCCCTTTTGGAGTGGAAATGTGTGGGACATCTTGGTCTCAGCCATCCCAGCACGAGGGCTTGGCTGAGTTAGGCCATCAATGGGATGAGTTGCTGGATTTCATTAAGCAGAGGGGAAAGGAAATAGTCATTTTTACGAATCAGGAGATGAGAAATCTCCCTGAAACACCCCCAGCTCCACACTGGCAATTATGTCACAGTCAGCAGCCCCAGATGATTAATTCTGCACGATCATGAGGAGCAGAGCATCACCAGCACTCCGTGAAAGGGTGACAAGTGGCACTTGCCTTGTGTTTGATCATGGCAGGGAGTGATGGGAGTGAAACGCAGCTAAAACCTCTTCCCATGCCAGGCTGTAGGTTTAGCACACAGGGCAGACATCCCCAGGTTTGCTCAGCAGCAGCATTCCCACGCTGATCTCCTGCTGACAGGGCTGCAAGGTGCTGGCAGTGCCACAGCTCAGCCTCGAGGCCATGGATTTGGTGTGTGAGGAAGGCAAAGACATCAAACACATCTCCCCTCCCTCACTCTGAGCCCCAGTTTATAATTGCTTGTCTTCTGTTTAAATTGTATTCAGGTCCTGACAGTACCTGACAGGATATTGTCACACCTGTGCCCTCCGTGCCCACCCTGGCTCTTTTGGGAATCTTTGTGAGAAATGGGGAGGCTGAGGCTTCCCAGGGAATGGAGGAGCATTGCTGCATTCCCAGGTGTGTGAGGTTGGTATCTCAGCTCTGCTGTGGGTATTTGGGAGTGCCTCAAGCAGCACCTTTCGCTGTTGGGATCTGCTAAAGCTTCAGGAGGAGTTTTAGCAGTGGGTTTGAAGGGCCAGCGCCTCGTGAACACAGACAGAAAGTACAAGATGTCCAAACCAGTTCATGCAGGCTGTCAGCTGCTTTGGGACAGTGAATTCAGCAATTCCCTCTGTTTCTCCCTGCTGCTTTTTCCCTCCACTTTCTGTGACTTCAGCAACTCACTCTCTTTCTCCCTGGTTTTTTTTTTTTATTTCCCTCCACTTTCTGCTGCTCTGCAGACTCAGCCTTTGTGCACAGAGCCCAGAAAACCACGCAGGACTCTTCTCCTGGGCTCTGTTTGCAGAGGGGCTGAGCGAGACCCAGCGCAGGCATTGTGGAGCACAAAGGCTGCAGAGAGCCTTGGTGATGGAATCCAAAACGCTGTCAGCTGCTGAGCTACAGCTCCTTTGATGACTCTGCTTGTTGAGGATAATTAGACTGGTGCAGCACAGACACACACACACGGATGTCTCTATTCTCTTTGCAATTGCACAGCACATGCTGTGAATCCTCGATGAGCTCTTAGTTAAAACCCAGGGAAGTGTTTTCGGCTGTGAGTAAAGCTTGGGAGTCCAAATTCACTTTCAAAGGTGACTTAAAAAAAACCCCACAAAAGTGTCCTCAGGTTTAGCACTTCCCAGGTTTAGCGTTTGATATTTAAAAGCACCAGATTTTTAGGGTTTAAATTTTTTTTTTCCTCGTGATCTCTCAAAGGATGGAATTCCCCCTGATTTCTGCCAGTCTCGAGGGCTCACAGCATCCTCTGAGCACAGGAAAGTGGCAGCAATAATCCAGGGATGAACTTCCAGAGGGCTTTACAAGAAGCAGAATTCCACAGGAAACAGCCCAACACGCTGCCTCTGCCACCGAGGGGAAGGAAAATCAGCATTTAATGCCAACAGGGCTCCATTCAAACAGGCCATGCTGTGGATATCTGAAATCCTGAGCTCCTCCAGCGACTCTTTGTCTTGAGAATCTCATCAGTAAATTTAAACGGGCTCCTGACAGTGGTAGGAGGTCTGGAGCCAGGTGAAGAGAAAAATAAAGGAAAAAAAAGATAACAGAGGTATCTGTATCCCCCAAAGCTGACAGGAAGATTGGAAGGGAATTGCATCCTAAGGATCAAGTTTTTAACTGCTTGGGGCTTTGACACAGCAGGCACAGAGCAATTCTTCCGGCTCCCTCAGTGACATGGGAGCTCTGGGTTGCACTTTCTGCAGCTCCTAGTGCAGAGGGTAGGATGGAGTTCAGGACCTTGGCCCCGAGACAAGGAAATCATCAGAGCGACGGAAGCCCAAGGAAATGTTTTCTTGTCACCATGTAATTTTAATACCAAAACAAACCAAGCTCTCAGGGACCAGGAAACTCTCTGACATCTCTGGCTGCGTTTGCCAAAGTTTGATAGCCTTGAAAACCACATCAGAGCAGTGCAGGGAATGCTGGCTGAGCTGGGGCCTCACTGCACATGGTGATGCTGCTCAACACTCACATCTGAGATCCCAGAGAAGTGTGGGCTGTGCAGGCACCAGGAAGGGCTTTGCTTTTTGCTTTTTGTTTTCTGAACACACACAAGCTCATTCTCTGGGCCAGCAGTCCTGCAGTGACTCCCTGACCTTGGCTGAGCTGTCTCTGTGCAGGGATGCTCTGCCCTTAAACTCTTTCCTCGATGTCTGTGGCAGAAGCATTTTCTCTGTTGGGCTCAGACCCGAATATCTGATTTTTCCACTCCTCCCAGCCATCAGAGATGATTAATGGCAGTTTTGTGTCCAGCATCCTGAGTCACTGAGGTCACACCAAGCACTGCTGCTGCCATTATCATTTCACAATGTGATCTTATCACAGGAATGACTTCTCTGCCTCTGCTAAGAGCTCTCCTCCCTCTGAAAATGTTGTACAACACCATGGAAATTGTTGTTCTGCTTAGACCAAGTCTAAGTCTTGTCATGAACAGACTGAAACTCCACAGATTCAGGTGCAAGTATCAGCCTAACTATAGATTTGATATCTATGCTTCTCTGTGCCTCAGTTTTCAGAATATACAGTGGAAATAAAGAGCCCTCTGTGGTTTCTCACTTTATCTTTGAAATAAGGAACTGACTGATGGCAATCCCCCCACCCCAAACACACTGGAGCTGCTGGCACGGAACAACCTGAATCCTGCAGGAGTCACTCAGTCCCACAGCAGAAATCTGCAGTGAAGCCAAAGATAAAAAAACTAAAAATCCACGTGCAGAGCAGCCAGGGGGCTCAGTCCCAAATGGATGACTCTGAAGCCTTTCTGCAGAGCACCTTCCTGGCAGCTGCTGCCTCCATCCCACTGTCCCTGTCCCACTGCAGAGCTGCTGGATCCCCTCCAGCACAGATGGACAAAATCCTTCGGAGGCCTCAGCGCTGACCCAGGAACTGCAATACTCAAACCACAGCAGTTCGTGGCTCAGACTGTTCCAGTCTCATCCCCTAAACCCAGAGCTGAACGCAGGGAGCCAGCGGGTGGTCACAGTGACCTCCTGAAGGAGCACCTTCTGCCCCTGTCACCATTTGCAGAGTGCAAACAGAGCACAAACTCTTCCTGGGAAGCTCCTACTCACAAATATCCATGGGCAGCACTGGAAAAATGGAAGAATTTTGCTTAAATGGTTTCTCTGCCACAGCTCTACCCAACCCCAACCTCACTGCCTTGTGTGATCAGCACAGACAGGGCGTGAGGGAAACTTTCCCCTGAGCCTTTGTGGCCACAACACCTGGATTTGCCATCCAGCTGGAGGTTTCCCCCAGTGCTGCAAAACCTGGAAATCACTTTCAGTGGAGCCTCCCAAGCTGCTGCTTCCAGCAACATTCCTGTCATCGGCTTCTTCCCTTGGGATGGGGTTTCCCTCCACGCCCTGGGCCAACACAGTCACTGGGAATCACAAAAACCCTCCAAGCACTCGGGCTCAAGTGGGACTTGGGGCTGGCTTTGGGCTGGGTGAAATTTCAGGGTGAATTTCAGCCAGGAATATTTGCAGAAAACAAACACCCTGAAGGCAAGGCTGCGAAGGAAGGAAAGGAAGGAAGGGAAACCTTCCTGAAGGAAGGGAAACCACTCCGAAATCCCAAAATTACGAGCAGCACTTTGCTTCCATGCAGTGATTTCCCAAATCCAGCTCCAGCCTTAGAGGAAGCAGAGACTCCCAGCCTTGCTGGGCTGAAATCCTGCTATGTTGCTATGTCTGTTACTAAGCAAAACATGTCTTAGCAGGCTAAAAACACCCTGAAAACACCAGAGGAGGTTTTGCTGTTTGTAAACTGGATCTGAGCTGCTTTTCCTCGGCAATAATGAAAGCCTTAATACTTCTAAACTCTCATAGTTTCTGAGAGGGCAAATGCAAGCCAGGCTGGTTTTATTCAGGTCCAGGGGAATTAACTCCTCTCCAGGCCATGAACACAGAATTAAAGACTTTTCCAGGCTCAGATGAGGGGAAGGAATATCCATTTAGCCTTGGAAAGCTTTGCCACCTGTGTCATCTCTTGTGCTTATCAGAAACAGCACAGTGACAGAAAAAGCACAGTATCTCTAATTTAGGTGTTCTGGTTACGGACAGTGATTTACCCAGCCTGAGTAATGCCAAGGAGCAGGGAATTATCTTCATTTTTTAGGCCTGGATCTCTTCTCAAACAGCATCTCAGAGCTGTGGCTTGAATTCAGAGTTTCACGCAGAACTGAAACGTTTTGAATTTTATACATTTATATATTCATGCACCTATGTACACTCAGAATTAAAACAAAGAAAGCAGGATTATTATTTTTTTTCTCATGCTAGAATTTTAACTTTCTGGTTGTGACGATGTTTGGGAGGAGTTTAAAACTGACATGAAACTTTTAAAACTTGCACATGCTGGAGCCACATTGATTTCTGCACCAGGCAGGATAAATAACTTTCAATAATTTAAGTTTGGTCAAAGGTCTTCTTCCATCCTGAACGAAACTGCAGTCCATCACTAATTTTTTTTTTTTTAAAATTTAGCCTTTTATAGACACATTATGGATTTTTTTTTAATTGCTCCTACATGCACGAGAGTTTTAAGTGATCCCCCGTGGTTTTGATGGCCTGTAAATTACATTCTGCTTTTTCTTCTCTCTACTCTCAGGGATATATTGAGATTATACACAATAGTGAGAGGTGCTGGCAGGCAGGTTAGACGAGAATTAGGTCCAACCACTGATGGGAGATTCATAACAAGGTGATAAACAATATTTTGGGACAACTGGGAAAAAAAGTTTGTATGAAATCCCTTTTTAGAGGAATCCTCTTGTGTTCAGGGTATTGAAGCACTGGGGTCAAGTTAGGCTTTTGTGTGGACAAAGGTGAAATGTTTTTCTTGGTGCCCAAATTGCAAAATGGGAATTGTAACATCACCTTTGCCTTCCTTCCTTGCTTCAATCAGAAACTACTCGGGACAGGGACAGGCTGTGGGAGCAGACAGTGCGTAAGCTAATGGGCTAATTGCAAAATAAAATAACAATGGCTGCGTGCTGGCAGAACCCAGCGAGGCTGAGCAGCTCGTGGTGATGGTTCACAGGGGTTTGAGCAGGAAAAAGCTCCCAGAGGTGGTTTGAACATCTCCCTGGAGCCTGGAGGAGCTCTGAATGGTGCTGGGAAGAGCAGACAGAGCTGTGCCAGCACATCCTGCAGAGGGGGAGCAGGGAAAAGCTGCAAGGTGTCAGGCTGGGCTGTGGGACATCAGTGCAGCTCCACTGATCTCAGTACCAGCCCTCAGTGTGGCTCAGCTCAGACAGGAAGGACACAGCCTTTGATGGGCCCGTTGTCCCCAGAGCCCCATAAATCACCTGCAGCATGGACAGATAAGGGCTCATTTAATAACCCAGCATCCAGGGCAGTTTTGTCCTTGCTCCCTGACGTCCTCTCTCGGTTCCAGACCATTTTCTGCCCTGATCAGAGCCATCCAGCATCACTTGGAAATCACATTTAGCCTTTCCCCTTCATTATTTCAACACTTATAGGGTAAAGCTGGAAGTTGGGCAGTGTGAGTTCCCCCCAGCATCTCACTCCTGGCTCAACCCCTCACCTGAAAACCCTGATTCCAGCTCAGCCCTGTGTCTGTGACCCTGCCTGACCTGTCCCTCCCTGTCCCCTGTCCCAGTCAGTCCCCCCAGCCCCACCACAGAGCCAGGAGGCTGCTGAAGCCAGCAGTGATGGTATTTTGTGACATGCCTGACAGACTTGTCTGACAACTCGGAGGTTTGTTTTGCATAAGCCACCCAAACAGATGGTCACCACTTTGAAGTACCAGCCTGGCTCGTGTTTGTGTGCAGGAGCTACAGGAACAGAACTGAAATTCCCCTCAATTCACTGATTTCTCTGTCTCCTGTGGCTTTGGGGCAGGAAGCAGAATTGGGAGAGTTTTGGTGGCTACTTCTCCGTATCTCTGGGAGGGAAATGGTGTTTTTACCTCCCTGGCACCTCAGCATTCCCTTTCAGCCACACTTACACACATGCTGGGAGTTCAAAAGCATTTTCTGGGCAGCAGTGACCTGCAGGCAATGTCCTTTTGCCATGCACTGCTGTCTCCCAACCTGTGTTCCATTCCCCACTGCACCCTCGGTGGCACTGCTCGGGTTTGATTGGTTTTATTTCCGTTTTGCTCCCTGTCTGAATTGTAATGGTGGATTATTTGCAGTGTTTCCAGCAGGCTGGAACAGGGGGGACTGCTCCTTCAGGTGGGTCAGTGGTGTCTCTCCCAGAAGAGAGCTGAGTTGTCTCACAGGGTTATCTCAGATTCAGTATCCACACAGCTCAACCTGGCTGGATTTCCAATAGGAATATCCAATTTAGGGATATTTTACCAATAAAATATCCAATTTAGGGATATTTTACCCCTTTTTTTTTGCTTGCTCCCTGCGTTTAACCTTCTCTGCTTTGTGTGATGAAGCTCTGAGTGCATTTTAATAACTGTCAGTGCTTCCTTGGGCAGGAATGTGACCCACAGACAGCTCCTGAGTCAGGTAAGAGCAGGGCTGCCTGGCAGCCTCGATGGCACTGTTGTGCAGGTAACAACCACTTCCATTCATGGGATCAAGCTGAGGTTTTTTCCTCCAGCTCCACATCTTTTCTTCCAGCCGAGCAGAGCATGAAGTCACCGCTCTGCTCTGCTCTTCATTTGCATTCCCTGTATAGAGAAGCTGTGTGCTGATCTCAGGAGATAACTGACTGACGGCCATAAGGAGTGCGAGCAGCACCGTGGAAAACACAAACAACATTTCCTGGATGTGCTGGTGCATCCATGCGATCCCAGCAATCCACAAGGAACATATGTCCTTAAACTGCATGGGCCTGGCTCGATATTTATAAAAAAACTGTGACAAGGCAGGCTGCAAACCCTGGAGTTCTGATCAGGATCCACAACAAACTGAAAACTTGGGGAGATCCAGGAACCACCCAGATCCCCACTGGTTTCATTTGCATCCCAAAGTGAGCAGTCCCACTTCAGAGTCACTCTGGGTCACCATTAAGTTGTCATTAGTTTTCTGCCTGACGAATTTAAAGCACACGCAGGGAGATTACACCAGGGCAGAAATCGGGCAAGAAAAACGGAACCACTTCAGGCTGCAGGAATTTACTTCTAGCTGCCTTTTGGGTGACTTAAAGACAATCCCCCGGCTGTCCGAGCTAAAGCAATTCGAACTCGGGTTTTAAAAACTGCCTGTCTAGCGATCCCAAACTTCCCAGCCGTGCGGGCAGGCTGCGGGGACAGGAGCCGGTGTGCCCGGGGCTCCTGCCTGGCCACCGGAGGATGCGAGCCAGAGCATCCCGGGGGTCCTGCAGCTCCGGGAGAGCATCCCCCTGCTCGGGGAGAGCATCCCCTGCTCTGGGAGAGCATTCCCCCTGCTCGGGGAGAGCATCCCCTGCTCTGGGAGAGCATCTCCCTGCTCGGGGAAAGCATTCATCTGCCCCGGGAGATCATCCCCTGCCCCGGGAAACATCTCCCTACTCCGGGAGAGCATCTCCCTGCTCCGAGAAAGCATCTCCCTGCTCCGAGAAAGCATCTCCCTACCCCGGGAAACATCTCCCTGCCCCGGGAGAGCATCCCCGCTGCCAGGAGAGCATTCCCAGCTGTCCAGACCGAACCGAGAAGGCATCCCCGGGCTGTATATTCCCCGCAGCCCGGGAGAGCATCGCCCCACCCCCCGCCCCGGCAGCGCAGCGCTCCGCGGCCGGGAGAGCATTTCCCGCTGCCCTGGCAGCTCCGGGCCGCTCCGGGAGCGTATCCTCTCGCAGCCGGGAAAGCACTGCCCGCTGCCGGCAGAGCATCTCCGCTGTCCGGGCCGCTCCGGCTCCGCATCCCCCCCGGCTCCGGGAATACATCCCCCGGCTCCGGGAGCTCATCCCCCGCTGTCCGGGCCGCTCCGGCAGCGCATTCCCCGGGCCCGGCAGAGCATCCCATCTCTCCGGCAGCGCATCCCCCGTTCCGGGAGTGCATCCCCCCGTTCCGTGAGTGCATCCCCCCGCTCCGTGAGTGCATCCCCCCGCTTCCCGGCCGGATTCCCGGCTGGATTCCCGGCTGGATTCCCGGCTGGATTCCCGGCCGCTCCCCGGCGCTCCCTCCCCGCGGCGGTCCGGAGCAGCTCCCTCCCTTCCCTTCCCTCCCTTCCCTCGGCGAAGCGAAAGCGAGGAGGCAGAGGGCTCGGGGCAGCACTTACGCCCGTGCTTTGGGGAAGCCCATGGAGAGCAGGATGTCCAGCGACGAGCCATGTTTGATGGTCCCGGCGCGGTGCTGGCGGTTCCGCCGGGGGATGACTTTGCTGTAGAGCTCCTCTCTGGCAGCCATGGCGAGCGCGGCGGGCTGGGCCATCAGCGCGCTGCCATCGCCGCCCGCGCAGGGCCATGCACGCCGCGGGCTCGGGGACAGCGCCGGGGACAGCCGCACGGCCGCCCGGCCCCGAGCCGCGCCGCACCGCCCACTCGGGCGCACCCCGCGGTGAGCGTGCGGAGGGATGCGGGGATGGAGGCAGGGAGGGAGGGATGGATGCGGGGGGAGCGCAGCCCGGGATGCCCCCGCCCCGCCGAGGGGGTGGGGGATGCGCGGGAGAGGGCAGGAGAAATGAAGGTTTTCCTTTAAAAAAAAAAAAAAAAAAGAAAAAAAAAAAGGGAAAAAGAAAGCACGTGCACGCGCGGTTATTTTGGGGTTTTTTTGTTTGCTTGGCCTTTATTGCAATTGTTACATTATTTATTTATTTGATCTGTTACTTTAGTTTGGGTTTCTTTTGCCTTTATTATAATGGTTATATTTATTTATTTGTGCATTTATTTATGTATATATCTAAAAATTTTGTTTGTTTGTTTCTTTCTTTCTTTCTTTCCTTCCTTCCTTCCTTCTTTCTTTCCTTCCTTCCTTCCTTCCTTCCTTCCTTCCTCTCTCTCCTTCTTTCTTTCTTCTCTCTCTCTCTCTTCTCTGTGTCTCCCTGTCCCTGACAGAGGTATCTCTGTCTCTCTCTCATTTTTTTTAGGAAATCCCCTCTGCGATCCTCACCAAACTTCACAAAGAGCAAGGAGGGGAGGTCAGGACTCTCAGGTGTCTCCCTCTGCCCTTGACTATCATGGAACGGTTTGGGAAGGGACCTGAAGGGACCTTAAATCTCATCTCATTCCACTCCCACCCATGGCAGGGACACCTTCCCCTGTCCCAGGCTGCTTCAAGCTCTGTCCAGCCTGGCCTTGGACAGTTCCAGGGAACAATTCCTTCCCAAGATCCCATCCATCCCTGCCCTCTGGCACTGGGAAGCCATTCCCTGTGTCCTGTCCCTCCAGCCCTTGTCCCCAGTCCCTCTGCAGCTCTCCTGGAGCTCCTTCAGGCCCTGGCAGGAGCTCTGAGCTCTCCCTGCATCCTTCCCTTCTCCAGGGGAACATTCCCAGCTCTCCCAGCCTGCCTCCAGAGCAGCTCCAGCCCTGCAGCATCTCCATGCTTTCCTCTGGATCTGCCTCCATGCTGTTTGTGGTTAACCTGGATGTGCTTGGAGGCAAACGAGTTCAGCTCCACAATGTTCTCCTCATCCCTGAGTCTCCATCTGCTCTCCTCCCACACTGCAGGTTCCATGGGTGGGACAGGCAGCTACTCCTGCTTTCCTCCTCCTTGTATTTCAAGCCATCCTTCACCTTTTTCCTATTTTTTTCTCTTCTTTCTACTTTTCTTGTCACTTTTAAAGACAGGCAGACCCTTCTGCTGCTCTTCCCAGCAGGCCCAGTGGAGAACAGCCTGAAACCCCAACCCTGCAAGCCAATAAAAACCCATTAAGAGGCATTTTTAAAAATAGTTTATGTTGGGGAAGGAAATCAATAGTGGCAATGACAAATCTATCACTGCAGTTATTATTACTCGCATTAGGGAAAACCAACAGCCCATTTCCATTTTGTTGTATCAATGAAGGGGAAAAAAAAATTCCCCTCCCAGCTCTCTGCACACTCTCCTCCTGTGCCAGTTGATTTTCTGCCTCTTTATCCACAGGGTAAAGCCATCCCTGAAGCGAGGATGCCATGAAAATTCCAGCTCCAGAAAGACATGGCACAAAAAAACCCCAAAAAACCCCAAAAAGTGCTGCTTGTTCCTCACTTAAGATCACTTTAAACTCCTCTGATGTTGCTGAGGTTCTTGAATTTGCAATTATTAATCGGCAAGGAGTTCATTAAAGCCAGTGGGTGAAGCCAGGGAGTGTTTGGTCATGGATTTCAGCCGTGAAATCAGGATCAGGCATCCCATCCATTCCCTTTTAATTCAGGGGGAGAATTAAGGGTTATTAATAACAAGATTTTGCTGAAAGATGGATTTCTGGAGCACCCAGAAGGGTTTGTCACCCATTAACCCATCCCAGGGAGCACCACAGAGGAGCTGTGATGGGGAAGATGAAAATCCCCAAAGGACACTGATCCCAGATTCCCTGCAGGAAATTCCCAGGAGGTCACAGCGACCTGCAGCCAGCAGAAAATATTTTAACTTTCCTCCCTGTGCCTCCCTCCTGCATGTTCTGCTGCTCCAGCTGAATGACTCAATCAGGAAATAACAATAAAAATGAAATTGGCTATGCAAGCAACTTCCAGGGACTTTGCCCAGATGGGAATTTCTTTCCTCTGGCTGTGACAGATTCACACAAATCAATTAAAAAAAAAAAAAAAAATCCACATTAGAGAAGTTGTGATATTGAAGTTTTGTTGGTTGGATGAGTTGCTGCAACAACTCCACTGGAAGCCTCAAAGATGTTTTGCTTTGAACAGGAATAGGATTTTTTTAACACAGAAACCTTTTGTTTGGGAAGCAGTTCTTTTTCTACCCCCAGCTATCAAATATGTGCCTGGAAATAAAGCTTCCACCCACCTTTTTTTCTTTTTTTTTTTAATATTGTGAGCTGAAAATGAAAGCTGTCTCCGCGATCAGAAAGGGAAAGGGAAGAAAGTAAAAGTAGAAAGCGAATTCTTTAAAAGGAGAACACAGAGAAAAATATGTTTTCCTCCTCCAAAATGAACAATAATTTTAGTGAAAAAAAGTGGAATATACAGAATGATTTGGTCTGCATGAAATGTGTGATATTCAGTTTATTTAAAATGCTGTCAGATTTTCACAGAAAACCTTTCTGGTTTGGTTTTTGGGTTTTTTAAAAATTTTTTTTACATGTGTTGCTGGCCTGATCCTTGATATTTCTACCTGTGCTCACTTATTGCTGCTCATCATTTTCCTGACTCAGTGCAACAAGTTTTGGGTGCCCAAAGCCAGAAAAAGTCTGCAAACTCCTGCAGCAACACCCTTGTCTGCGTCCTCAGTGAAATCCTACCATTTGCCTGAATCAACCCCAAATATTACCCCTTTACCCCCAGAAAAATGCATTTTCAGGGGATTATTTTAATCCCTTCCCTCGGTACAACGCAGAATCGAGGGGGGAGTGTTTTAAAATGGGGAATTCCAATAGGGAGAGGAATTGGAGCCAAATTTAGCCCTTTTCCCCAGCCTGATGTTCCCTCCTGGCTCTGCCTCTCTCCCTAGCAATGGGAATATTCTGAAATAAACTGCACAGAGGCAGGAAACGGAGCAGGGGCTTTGCTTTCCTTGAAATAAAGGGGTCAGACGCCTTCAAAAGTCCTTTTTGAGGCAAAATTTGCAGTTTCCTACACTTTGGGCCCAATCCTGCAATAATTTGCAGGCTGAAAAGCATTTTTAGAGTCACATATTCCAACTTCAGGCCCTCCAACCCTCCAGCCCATCCTCTCTTTCTTAAACAAATGTCAGCAAATCCTCGAGCAGCTGAACGTGCTGCTCAAGGATTTTTAATTTTAAATCATTAAAAATAAAACCGAGCCCACCCTCTGCACTTTTCCCTCCCTCTCACCCCTTTTTTTTTTTTTTTTTTTTTTTTCCAGTCTCCCGAGTTTCCAGGCGTCAAGGATTGGTGATTTACGGCTGAGGAAAATCAACAGCTGCCTCACACTCGGTTCAGAGCAGCATGAAAATGATTTGCTGGGAGTTTTAGTGAAGCTCAGAGCAGAGGAACAGCAAACTTCAGCTCGTGAAAGTGGAAGAACGACATTCCTGAGAGCAGCCTTGGGGCTTAAAGCACCTTTGTCCAGTTTTTTTTTTTTACCTGGTGGGGCTGGAGAGTGGAGCTGGAAGGAGCATTTATTGCTGGGATAATTGATAATTCCCTTCCTTCCCATCCATCTGCCAAGGTGTTTCCCCATTTTTCCCTCATCACGGCAATGTCTGAGTGACTCCAGAGGGTTTAAAAATAGAAATAGCAGCTGGCTGTGGAACAGGATCCTGCTCTCTGTCCAGAAGGCTGGGAAAGGAGGGTTTTTTTTCCCCCATTTTTCCCTCACCTCAAACCTCTGCCATGAGATGTGGGTTTTCCTCTCCTTGGATACCAAAACAGCCTTGGAATGGAGAAGAAGTCTGCAAGTTCTGGGAAAAGGATCAGCCAAGTCCCACGAAGTTCATTGAAACAGCAAACGGCAGAGATAAGCAAAATTTGAAAAGGAAATATTTCTAACGTAGCCATCAGACAAGCTTAGGGACACAGGAGATTGATTTTTAATGTTTATGATAAGAATTTTAGCTGGAAAACATCACTTTAACAACACAGGGATTCTGATTAGAGAAAAAGATCATTTTACAGGGACATTTGTGTCCATTATAAATACATTTATGGAGCTTGAGAGGAACTTAAAGATGTCATTTCAATATGAATGAGCATCATCCAACTTCCTGCTTCTGCTGGAAGTGTCTGCAATTTATTTCATATTTAAATCTTCATTAGATGAATGGCTGAAAGAGAGAGGCTGCTCTGTGTAAATTAAATTCCACCGTCTGTGGCTCCATGTGTAACTCCTTGCAATCATTTACTCAAATGTTACATTCATCCTTTGGAGCATAAATTTCCAAGGAGCTTTGATTTCAGCTCCTACTGCTTTTATGTGAGTGGTGCAGAGAATTAAATACCTTCAGTCCAAACTGTGATAATATTTAGCATGAACCTCGCTCTTGTCATCTGCAAAAAAAAAAAAAAAAAAAAGAATAAAAAAGGATAATTCAAATTTCCTGATTAAGACAGTCCTGAAAATGCATACATATGTTTAACTTTACTACTCAGAGTATCCTCGTTGTATTCCCAGCAAGGAAATTACTCCCTGGATCTGCTGGGGCCCAAGGTAAGACTCACTGCCTGACAAACACATCCTCAAAAAAATGAATTTATCAGTGCTCTGCGGCTCTGTCTCAGTTGTTTCATCCTGCTTGTGTTTCGCCTCAGGATTTTCAGGGATAAACACAGCAAGGGAGGCAAACAAGGGGAGAAAAAAAGAGTTCCTGTTTGCAAATCGCTGCCCATCTGTTTCTCATTCTGTTGGACTCCGGGGAACATTTGCACACTGTGTACATCTCGTTTTGGAGAACGCAGGCTGGACGGGGCTGGGAGCTGCCATGGGGAGCTGCACTCCCGTTTTCCCTGGGATCTGTGGGTTCCTGCAGGAATTCAGGGAGGTGAGAACAGCCTGACCGAGAAAAGGTCTTCCGGCAACTCTTAAAATCCACTTCTCCTCCAAATTTTATGGGATTTTTGTGGAAATGCAAAGGTATCCTGCAGAAATCCTCTTTACACCCCTCAAAATAAAGAATGAAAAATCAAAAATTAAAAAAAAAAAAAAAAAGAAAAGGTTTTGTTTGGCAAAGTGTTTCTGAGTCGTTCGGCAGCAGCGTGAAGATGGAGAGGTGTTGGTTGAGTTCAAAGTACAGCCTGAAAGCTCATTATCCCCATTAAATCGGGTGGGATTTCCCCTAAATGCTGCAGGAAAAAAAGCCCCAAAGTGGTTGGATTCAGATTGCTGCTCCAGGTTCAGACTTGTTGTCATTGCAGGGGCACTGTGGTGAGGAGTAGCTGATGGAAAAATTGGATTTAGACGAGAAAAAGTGGATAATTACAGCTGTACCTTCATGCAGTCCAACTCAGCTTAAGCCTGGGTTTAAATCCCAACCTTTGCTCAGGTATTTGGGGTGAAATCAGCAGAATATTTGGGATCAGCACAAGG
Source organism: Entomyzon cyanotis (assembly GCA_024500445.1). Classification (NCBI taxonomy): domain Eukaryota; kingdom Metazoa; phylum Chordata; class Aves; order Passeriformes; family Meliphagidae; genus Entomyzon; species Entomyzon cyanotis. The sequence continues at coordinate 3,084,269 of JAKEPQ010000773.1, read as the reverse complement.
GGAAGGGGAATGTTCCCAGCAGGAAATCCCAAACCTTTCAGAGCCCAAACCCAGAGTGATCCTGCTGCTCTCTCCCTGCCAAGGCTGCATTTTGGTGCTGCACTTCCCTCTTGTGTTGGCTGAAAATACTGAATTTCCCGTGTCCCCCAAATCCTGTTGAATGCACCTTTAGTTTGCCTTCCCTCGATTCTCCCTTTCCCTACGACTTTCTGGGATGATGGGATAATTCCCCATGCCATTTTTTATTTTTTATTTTTATTTTTTAACCTGTTTTTGTGCACTGAACAGCACAAAATAATTCTGCCCAGCTTGGCAACCACGTGGCTGAGGCTGCAAGAAGAGGAGTTGCCCTGGGATGGTGACATTTTCACTTTTTGATGAGCAAAAAGAAGAGATTTCTCCCAAAAAGGAAAAATCCTTCCTGTCCTTTCTCCCTCCAGTCCATGGAGTTTAAACCAGTGGCAAAATCAGGATCTGTCCCAGAGCTAATAAACCTAAATTCTAGTTGTATACCCTGACTTTTTTTAGCAGTGATGAGTTTTTCCATCAGCTGTTGTGTTCCACTCCTGGTTTCTAATTTTTTTCTGTGAAGAAAAATCATGTAGTATTAAAAATCCTGAAAACTGAAGTACAGTGACTCCAGTTGATCATCTCTCACTGGGATGAAGAAGAAGGTTGAAGCATCACAGTGTGACTAATGGTGTTTTTCCCCCAATTTTGCCGTTCCCAAGCTTTTTTTTTTCCTGGAGTTTAAGGTCTCAGGATTTCCAAGCAGAGCTCTACCACAACACATATGGAAGTTCTGCTTCACTGCTGTAAGATTTCACTGCACTCTGCACAATATTTGGGGACTCTGACAAATCCCAAACCCCAACAAACCCAAAACCCACAGTTTTATGGCAGATGGGGTTTTCCAGAGCAGAAACCCTGGTGGCACAGGCAGACAGATGCCTCAGCTCTGGATGTGACACCACCAGGCTTGGGATTTTTTTTTTATTTTGGGGCTCAGCTTGCCTCTCTCAGCTCTGCTGGAAGGGATTTCTCACACTGAATATTGCATGGCAATGTTTTCCACTCCTGTCCTCGGAAGCCTTGGAGTTGCTGTGCTGAAATTTATCCACCTCTGGGGTGAGATGCTGCTGCTGCTGCTGCTTGGCAAAAGTTCTCCAGGGCTGTTTAAATATGGAATTTTTTCCTATTTTCCCCTATTTTTTCCTATCAGGTTTGCTTGATGCCCCTTAGTGCCCACCCCATTATTAGTGTTCACCCCGTTATTGGTGTTCACCCCACTATTGGTGTTCACCCCACTAATCAATAGCTCCCTAATCAATTGATTAGGAGCAGGAAGAACTTCCCAGCAGGTCAGGGAAAAGAGGGATGAGAACATTTGATTTTAATGCGTTTTGTTTCCATTCTCCCTCCTCCTTGGAAGCCTGGCAATCATTTATGACAAAACAAGGAGGAAAACCAAAAAAATTAAATTAAAAAAATGAAAACTGAATCCAGGTCCAGGACCTGAGGGCCAAGAGGGTGCTGGAAGATGAGGTTTGCAGACATGATGTGAGTTTTCAATAGGGCTGCATTAACATGTTTGGATCCTGAGCTTCTCAGATGAATCCAAGGAGCTCTGGGAGTGCTGGAAGAAAGGTTGGGATGATTTTTCCATCCTTGGAAAAGCCCAGGAGCTTTTAAAGAAACCCATGGCAAACTGAGTGAGCTGATTTAATTCATCTCTGCTTCTCCAGTGGAGATTCCTATTCCCTTTAACTGCCTTTAACTTTTTCCTGGTAAAACATTTTTCTGGCCAGGAGGAGCAACATCTCCGTTGTGCAGATTACAGTGAATTGACTCATTTTTTTGGTGCTAAATCAGGTTTTTCTGTGCGTTTTCAAGAAGTCTGGTGGGTGAAACAGTGAGGGAGATGAATTAAAACCTTAATTTCTTAATGCCAGGTTTTGCACAGGTGTTGAGAGTTATGAGAAACGGGTGATTAGGAACTCAGCAAAGCTGTGCTGAAAAAATCAAACTACAGTCCTTCCTTTGCTGGGTCAGAGGGTGGAAGTTCCCAGTCCCTCCAACTGAGGTTTTGCTTTATTTTTCATGGAGCTGCACTGATTTTTATCCCATTTCTTCTGCCATGGTCTCTTGAAGCGTTAAAGAAGGAAAGAAGCCTTTGGAGGTAGGAAAATTTCATTTTTCATCTGGAAATTCTGGGTGTGGAGACGAGTTTGTGGTGATTAAAAAAGTCATTTGTAGTCTGTGATTCTAGCAAATCATTGGCATTATTTTGTTTTGTCCAGCTTGGAGTCCAGAGTGAATCCCAAGTTTTTGCAGGGATTGCTTGGAGGAGCCATGGGATGAAAATCCCTGTAAATCTTTGGGTTTTAGGCACTGAACAGCTCTGGGATTAGGGGACTGGAATTACAGAGCAATTGGTAGTGGAATTTCAGGCTGCAAAATTCCCTGACACCTGAACTTCACCCTCCAGGTGTTTCCTAGGAATTTTTTGAGAAAGGACAATCCCAGTGTGTCAGGAACCTCTCTGTGGGAGATCAGTGAGAGAATTCCTTTATAGCATTCTCACTCATTCCTAGACCTTTTCCATACTCAGGGCCAGCTGAAAGCAGTGCAAGGAGCACCTGGAGAGCTTGGTTTTAATCCGAAAATGGCTTTTTTGCCCCATCTAGTGGGTACGCCACGTATTGAGCTCGGATTTGCTGCATTTTAATGCCAGCACTGAGTTTATCCAAGGCAGTTTGCAGTCCCCAGCTCCTGTTTTGCCTTCTGTTTGGGCAGTAATTGTGTGTGAGAAATGCACAGAACAGAGGTGGTTCTCACACAGGAAAACCTCGAGCATTTCTTACTGACAGAACAGGGCACATTTATCCCAAAAAGAGCAGAAAATCCTGGGAAATGCCAGATTTTCAGGGTGAGGGCTTGGGGTTGAGTGTTCAAAAGCTTGCCCAGCCCCAGGTTTGCAGTGCCTGGGGTGGAGAGGATCAGCTGAGAGCTGAGCACAGAGAACTGTTGTGTTTCATAAGGAGCTGAGGAGCCAAAAACCTTTCCCATGGATGCTGTGAAGCCATAATTCCCTTTTCCTATTTTATCCTTGCAATTGGTGTGACTACAGGACAGCAGCAATCCCAGTGATAGGCTGGAAAAAGGCTTTCCAGCTTCTCTTGGAATATCTGTTATTTTTTTTTATTTTGGATTTCCTTTGAGGGGACAAATTCAGTTTTCACCTGGTGTGACTTCTGCCTGAGAAAATCCCTGGGCTGGGAAGACAAAGCATGGAAGGATATGTCTGTCCACATCCCATTCCCTCCACGCAAACCCAATTATTTTCCTGGAATTTAGTGATAGGAATTAGTGCTGGAAGTTTGAGATATGAAGGAAAATTTTGTGTGCTGTCTGAAGATTTTTGAGCAGTGTGTGTGCAAACTGATGAAGTGTGGGTGGAATTTCCAACCATCCTCTGCTGGAAAAGGTGATGAACTCGTGCTGGTGATGTGCATTCCTGGCTGGAATTCAAGAATGACAGGTTGCTCAGAGAAAACCTGTGGTTTTAACACTTTCTCCCCACCCAGATGTTGAGTCCAGGCTGTGATTTTTCAGGAAGCTTTCACAGGGAAATGAGATTCCTTGAGCAGAGCAGCTGCTGGCCCAGGGGGCTGAGTTTTCAGCTGGGATGTGAAAGGCTCCAGAAATCAGATTTGAGCCTAAATATGGCATTTTCACAGAATTCCAGATTGGCTTGGCTTGGAAGGAACCTTAAAATTCTTCTTGTTCTGCTCCCCAGGTTGCTCCAAACCCTTCCACTATCCCAGGTTCTCCAAACCCTTCCATCCCAGCCTCAATCCCAGGGGAATTTGGCTGGATTTGCTCCACGGTCCATCCTGTGCTTTGTTCCAACAGGGAATATCTGACCCAACATCCCTCCCAACTCTTTTTTTTTTTCTGTTGTTCCGACAAACTGTTTCTCAATGAGAGTTATGAATAAAAAATTCAGCCCAGCTGCCAACCCCAAATGGCCTTGCTGTGATAGCTGCCAACAGGAAAATAAATAAATCCACCAGGGAAGAGAGGCTGGAATGCTGATCTGCATTTAGCAACAGTCATTCTGGATTTGGACAACTCTGTTCCATTGGTGGGCAATGGGATTGGGGTCACTTTGAGAGATCTGTTGGGATTTTCCAAGGGTTTGGAGTGTGTTTTGTCCTTAGACATCCTTGTGGAGCTTCCAGCACTTGCAGGGAGCTGAAACCAGATAGGCAGGAAGGTCACAATAATAACAACAACACCCTCTGCATTTCATGCTCTGATCATACAGACAACACTCCAGGGATCTCCTTGATCAAAGTTCAGCTCCTCACACTTCCAGGCAAGTCCAGGACTCAGGGGGAATTTAGAATATCTGCTTCACTCCCCATCAGGCACAGAATATCCAGTTACCCACTGGAGAGCTGCAGCAGAGGTGGGAAAAGTCACAATCATAAAAAAAATGAAAGGAGAAGAGGAAATCAGTGCTGTTTCCAGTGTCCAGAGGTCTTCCCATGGCTGGTGGAGGCATTAAATAACATTCCCAGGTTTTCACAAAGGGCTGGAGGGTGGTCTGAGATGGAGAGATAGAATCTCTCCTGTCTGTCCAAGCAGCTCAGTGGAAACTTGCAGGAAACAACAGAAACAGCGGAAAAAAAAAATAAATTCTCTGCCTCAGAGCACGACAGATGGACAGATGGGTCACCTCTGCTGCAGGTCACTTCTCATCGCTGCTGCCAGCGTGGGGCAGACTCAGAAATGTCAGTGTGAGGCAACAGCAGAGCTGCAGCTTTGTGGAGCTGTGTGGAACCACAGACCCTTTTGTCACAAGTGTTTGGGGTTTTCATCTGTCAGCCCCAATCCATCCTAACAGGGCTCCTGGCAGGAGATGTTTGCTGTTCTGGGAGCTGAATGGGAGCAGCCAGGCAGAGAGGAGATCCTTCAGCTCTGGGACAGGAGGTGGCTCAGGGTTGTCACTGGAAAGGTGGAGCTGCAGACACCTTTCCAGGATGTCCCCTGGATTTATCCAAGGTCACACAGGGAGTTTGCAGCAGCGCCAGGACCTGTACCAGCTTGGTGTGATGCCTCAAGAATAAAGGCTGGCTTTCATCTAAATTCAAACCCCACCGTTTTCCAGGAGCTGTGTAATCCATTCCCACAGCAGTCATCACCGTGGCACCTTGGTGATGCCACTCTCCTCACCCCTTAACCTTGCCAGAGCCTGTCATGAATATTCCCAGCGTCTTTCATGCCTTTCCAGATGAGATGAGCACTTTTCCACTCTCTGCCTCCACCTCCACTGCACAGCCTGCCTGATAAACACCCCATCCGCTATACCCACGGAAATATGAAATAAAAATCGAGCTGAAGCACCGAGAGGGTTTCCAATTAGCAAATCTTGCACTTGGCCGTGTTTTGGAGCATCTCTGCTCCCCTCCCCATCTCGAGTTGGGCACTCGAACAACGCTGGCTGTCACTGCACAGCCTGCCAGCTGCAGAAAATCAAGGCATCAGCCTTTTTTAATTGAATGCATAATGAGGTGACTGGCAGGTTTAATTAACAAAACTCATCCTGTGTGTGCACCTGGAGGTGAAAATAAGTTTAATCAAGAGGAGTTGGCAAGTGCCAACAGCTCTGTCATGGTTTCCCCCCCTCGCCCCCCTCTTAGTTTGGTTTGTTTCAGCCAGGCTTTCTATTTGCAAAAATGGCTCTGGGTGCTGATTAATTATCTTTTGCCCGAGATTGATGAGTTGTTGCAGCCTGCCTGGTAATGAGAGCCACTGCTCCTGGAAAAGCTGCACGGGAAGCTTTGATAGTCAGGATAAACTACTGAGGGCAAACATTCAACCCTGAATTACAGTAACCCTCCAGGATTTCATCCCTGTGAGGAAAATTTGTCCTTAAAATGTGTTGGCTTATGGCTAAGGGAGGGTGGGTTCCTGCTGGAGAGGGTGGTGTGGAGTTTTCTTAGGGGGCAAAGATTGAGGGAGAAGCCATGAGGGCTCTGAGTGACTTCTGGTTTGAAGTGGCACCTTTGGAGGGACACTGTGTGGGTAAAAGGGGAAAAAAGAAGGGGAAAAAATGCCTGAATGCCTTTCCTGTTGGTAAAAAAATCACGGATAGAAGGGGAAAAGTGCCTGAATGCCTTTCCTGTTGGTACAAAATCATGGATAGAAGGGGAAAAGTGCCTGAATGCCTTTCCTGTTGGTACAAAATCATGGATAGAAGGGGAAAAGTGCCTGAATGCCTTTCCTGTTGGTAAAAAATCACGGATAGAAGGGGAAAAGTGCTGAATGCCTTTCCTGTTGGTAAAAATCACGGATAGAAGGGGAAAAGTGCCTGAATGCCTTTCCTGTTGGTACAAAATCATGGATAGAAGGGGAAAAGTGCCTGAATGCCTTTCCTGTTGGTAAAAAAATCACGGATAGAAGGGGAAAAGTGCCGTTTTTTTCCATGTTGGTAAAAAGTCATGGTTAGAAGGTAAAAAATGCCTGAATGCCTTTCCTGCTGCTGAAGGCAAGGCAGGAGAATATATTTTTGTGTGTAAGGACAGCCTGGGCCAGCATTCCCTGTCCCCACAAGACAGGACAGCCACCCCACGTCCATCATCCACCTGGATCCCCAAATGCAGAGCTGGGAGGGTGGAGCTGCAGCCCGGAGGTGGCACTGGGTGGCTGGCTGGCTGTCCCCAGTTTGGCCAGCTGCTGGCTCTGGGGGTTCTTCTGGTCCCTGTGCCCTCACCCAGCTAGCAAAGGTGTCTCCAGACTCCCTTCTAGCAAAGGTTGTGGGCGTCGCACGGGGAGGTTAATGCATTCAGCCTGTCAAAATATTCTCCCTGCTACTCACCCACTTAACATGCCCTCTCTTTCTCTTGCCTGAAAAGGCATTTGCTATGGTATTCTAATCCATGGTCTGTGTTCAAGATGTTACTGACAGCTGTTGTATGACTGCGGGAAGGAAATTATGACTCCCTAATGATAACATGTCACGGCGTGTCTCTCTGCTTTTCTTCTCCTCGCGCTGTACAATTCTGCTGCCAGCGCCTCAGTCGGTGTGCTGAGAGCAGGGAAAGTGGCCTGGATGCTTCCATTGGCTAAAAAATGGGGAGGAATTTTCTCTCTCTCTGCTGCTGAGGTTCTTGCTGTGGCGGTTCTGGTGTCCTCGGTGGAAGGAGGACGTGGAAGTGTTGGAGCAAATTCAGATGAGGGCGATGAGGATGAGAGAGCTGTGGAAAAAGCAAGGTTGTGTGGAGAGCTCACAGCACCTCCCAGGATCTGCAGAGTCCCCAGGGAAGCTGGGGAGGGACTCTGCAGATGGAAATGATGCCTAAATAATTTCAGGGTTTTTTTCTCTCCGTGTGTCTGTAACTCGGTGTAGCTCTGTGCTCTTACAGAATGCTGAAAACCTCTGTTCCCAACACATTTAACCAAAACAAAGCTCTCTGGATAGAGATTCAAGGATATATTTGTTACCCTAGGGCCTGAAAATATATAAACCATGGTGAAATGGGGGAGCAAGGCCTGGGGTGATCAATATCATCGCCTGAGGGTGTGATTGGAGAATTAGGGACCAACGTGCTAATAACACAAAACTTATAAAAGGTGAAGAGCTCCTGACCCAGAGTCCATTTTGGGAGTTTTCCCTCGAGGGGACTTTGCTTGCCTGAATGTGCCTTGAAGGCCTTGAATAAATTTGTCTGCTTTTTGCACTCCTAATTCATCTTCCCCTCTGTTTCAGATAGCCTGTTTTAGGCATCAGAGCAGCAGCATGAGGGGGAATGGGTTAAACTGAAATTTGAGTTAGACAGTGGGAAGGAATTGTTCCCTGGCTGGATTTCCCAGAGAAGCTGTGGCTGCCCCATCCCTGGAAGTGTCCAAGGCCAGGTTGGAACAACCTTTTCTAGCAGGTGGTGTCCCTGCCCATGGCAGGGGTTGGAATGAGATCAGCTTTAAGGTCATTTCCAACCCACACCAGCCAGGATTCTGTGGAGCTGCTGGAAGAGATGCTCCATGTGGAAATCTGACCTTTTGTGCTTTGGGATGCTGCACATCCCAAAATCCCACCCAGCTTTCCTTGGAGCTGCTGCTCAGTGAAGGATCAGGCATTCAGGGTCATGTACTGTGTGCACTCTGGTGTCTGCCAGTTCAGTCTCTCCTGTGATTTTTATGGCTTTTCCCTGATAAATCCTGGAAAATAAATATATCCGTGGCTGAAAGCTGGGGGAGAAGGAGCCCCACAAACCCCTCTCTGCTGTGATCTCACACCTCCACCCTCTGCAGGGAATCCTGGCACGAAACCCTAATGAGAAATGACCAAAAACCAAAAAAAAAAGTCCTTTGCATCTGCTTTACGGAACTTAGCAGAGTGACAAGTGTGTCTAACCTAGATTTGAATTCCCCTGGTGTGGGAAAGTTCTGTGCCCAGGCAGAAGGCCCAGAAGGGTCATGCATCATTTACAAGCCCGTGTTCCAAACCAGGGGTGGCTGGGAGTGGAAATGCAGCTTCAGAACTCTCAGCTCAGCAGGAGCCTCTGTTCTGTGCAGGGCAGAACCCAGCTGATGAACAGCTTCTGGCAAGGCCAGGAGGGCTTGGTTCCCTCTTGCTGCCTGCTGGCACGACAGGGAAAATGGCCTTTCCCCGTGGAAGTCCCTGCTGCTGTCTGCTTGTCCCCTCTGTGCACCTTCTGTGCGGCTTTGACAGGATTTGGGGTCTCCTAGAGCCACCCAGCAGGTAAAACCTCCCTCTGTGTGACATGCTGGTCCCTGCTGGATTCCTGATTGCTGCTGCTCAGGGTGAAAGTCTACTCATTCCAAGTTTTTTTTCAAAGAGAATCCTGAAACATTTGGAATTATGGAGCAGCAGCACCAACCTGGTGATATCTGGGGATTGAATGGAGAGTCAAAATGAGGCACCTGGAGCTGGGAGTTCACTGCACACCCCAGAGAGTTGCTGAGAGCCTGGCTGAGCTGCTTGTGCTGTGCACAGTCTTGTCATAGTCCTGAGTGGAGAAATTCCCAGGGGGATCTTGTGAGGTGACCCCAGAGCCCTCTTCATCTTGGGATTTTGGAGATTCGAGGTGCACGGCTTGTGCATTTTTGGAGTGGGACTTAGATTTTGGAAGTCTTTAAAACAGCAACCTTTTAGACCACTTGGATGTGCTGTGGGTTCCCTTGTTTTTGTGGGATTCCTTGTTTTTGTGGGTTCCCTTGTTTTTTCTGGACTCTGAGCTGCACAGCAGATCAGCAGGATTTCTCCTGGACAATCTGCCTGTGTCTCCCAGAAGAGATTTTTATATTGCCTTTGAGAAGAGAATAAACCTGCAGGAAGGGAGAACACCCCAGGAAGTTGTTCCAACACCTGACAACCACAAAAACCTGAACAAGCTGCCTTCCCCCTCTGCTGCTCAGGGTGGGAATATGGCAATGTCTGCACATCCTCACTTCTCCAAAATTCACTTCAAGCACAGGCAAGATCCCATTCATGCTTCAATTTGAGAAAAAACCCATAAATTCCTTTACCCTTCCCCCTGAATTAGGGGTGCAATCCACCTGTTTGCAGCAATTCCACAAGAGCTCTGCACAGCACAAGCCTTGTTTTGTAGGAACACATCTCTGTCCCACTGACAGGAATAGTTTTGATGTCCTAAAAGTTGGGGATTTTTTGGGATTGATGCCAGGAATGGAGTAAAGGCGCATTTTCCTTCCTCCTCTTTCTGCTGACAGACACATGGATGAGAACACAAATAGATGTGCACAGGGCGAGCTTTACAGGCTTTTCCCTCCCAGAATAATTTAAATAATATATCTAAATAATCTAAATACGGATCAGCTGGCTGGGAGGGAGAAGGGAAGAGCCGCAGCCACAGGAGGTCAGTGTTGCACTGTGGAAATGGCAGCGAAAAGTCAGCGTGGCCTTGGAGGAAAACTTGACCCAGCAGGGAGGTGAATTCCTCTCGGGCACTTCTGGGGAGCTGGCCACGCTGTGCTCAGCAGAGGGAAGGATTTGCTGCTGGAAGGAGCAGCGGTTTGGGGAAGGAAAATCTGGGGAAGGAAGAAAAAGGAGTGCAAGGTGGATTTGATGCCTTGGGGAGCTGCGAGCTGGCAGGAGGTGGCTCAGGGTGGGGTGGAGCTGCAGGTTGTCCCCTCCAAACTCTGTCTCTGGTGTCCTCTGCAGCCCTGGCCAGCTTTTTGGAGGAGCAGCTGCCCCAGAGGGTGTCCAGCACGGCAGGTGGGCTGCCAGCCGCTCCGCTCCACTTATCAAGGCTCCAAAGCCCTTCCAGCCCTGATCCCAATCCCTCCTCCCGCGATTCCTGCCGCCAGGGTGGTCCAGGGGCAGGTTGGAGCAGGAGGCGTGAGGGATGCTGCGGCTGCTGAAAGGGGATTTGCATTCCAGGGGATTCCAGTGTCCAGCCACTCTGCTCCCTCGGGGCTCTGAAATGGGTTTTAGGGCCTTTCCTGGGCAGCCCTGGCAGCTGTTTGATGTGGTGGCAGAGCTCTCAGAGAATGGCTGGGCCAGTGACAGAAGTGAAACTCGAATATCCTCCAGTAGGCTCTGCGGTTCCTTCATTAGAAACAGACAGATAAACAAACAAATTACAGCCCATTATGAGCATGTCCTTCAGTTCCTCTTCAAACAGCTTTTTTGCTGTTTTAAAAAGCCTTAAATAAGGACACAGCCTCCCCAGTCTTGGCCATAAACTGTTGGCTCGAAGCTTTCCTTGTGCCTCTGGAGCTGTTGTTGTCTTTGCTGTCTTCGGAGTGTCTGATGTGAGCTTTTAATTCGTTTGGCTTTTGCTGCTGAGAGGCTTCAGAAGGAGATTCCTTGTGTGCTTTCTTTGATGGCACACTGCAAAGAATCTCCCCCTTTTTCCCAAATTCTCTGCTGAGCCCCCATTAAAAATAATAATATTTTAAAGAAACCCCAAAAACCAGACCAAAAAACACCCCAAAAAGCAACCAAGAAAAGAAAAAAAAAAAAGAGTTTCATGCAGCCAGGCTGAGAGGAAGTGGGGTGACCCATGGAAATGGTTTTTGTGTCACTCACAAAGGTCCCAGCACTGTGGTGATGGGCTCAGCCAAAAGATCTGCACTCGTTTGGGCAGGGCTGGGCTGAGTTGTCCTTGCAGGCTTGGAAACATCACGTGAAACACTCTGGGAAAATCCAGCCAGGATTTTTCCTCCTCCAAAAGAGACAAATACCTGTTTGGCTTTGTCTGACTTCTGCTTTATTCTTTGCTGGCACTGAGCTCTGATGTTGGGACTCTGTCCCTGTTCTCCATGCCTCTCATTTGGGCACCTGAGATTCTTCCCACTGCTAAAGCTGAGGGAGAGGGAAAAATAAATCCATTGCCATGGATTAAAACATTTTTCCCACTCAGTGTCTTTGCCTTTTGCTGACTGAGGGGCTTTGGGAATATTTAGTTTGGGCTAAACCCAAACATTTTAGAGACTAAAACCCAAACAGGTGCCTCGGGTGCAGCCCGTGAATCCTCAGCTTGCTGAAAGGGCTTTGTGTTTTTGGAGAGGACAAACCGATGCACTGACCCTTTTCAGGAGCATCTGATGCGTGCACCGTGATTAGAAAGAGTAGGGGAAGTTAAAAATAACCTGTGGAGGAGGCATTCTAATGAGCAATTATCATTCCTTTCCATTGACTTTTTGCAGCAAGACTCTCCATGTGTTTAGTCTTCTCCAAAGAACATGCCAGATGTTAGAGTGACTTGTTAAGTCCCTGAATTCTATTCTCACTGGTGTTCTGAACCATTGTAGGGTCTTTTTTATTATTTTTTTGGTAACTATTAAAATAATTGGGCCCCGAACATTCTGACCTGATAACGCAAAAGAATCTTGGCTGGCTTTCCTAAGGGTCAGGATTTGTGAATAGAAAACTCGGGGAGGGTTTGGCGGAACAAAGAAATGTTTCTGCATGCAAAGATCCTCAATAAGTTAATCTGAGGTGGAATCATCTGGCTTCAGAAATCGTGCCTCCTGGCAAAATCTGACTTTTGCATTTCAACATCCTGAACTTTAGTCTTCAAGGAAGCTTTTGTGCTCGTGGGGCTCTGCTGCTCTCCCAAAAGAGAGCGCTTTAGAAATGACTGACGACGATTCCACCTTTGCGAAATTTTCGTGTTTTTCGGGGGAAAAGCGACGAGGAAAAAGCAAAGGTCTCCTTACAAAGCCACCGGGAGCTTTGTTCCCTCGCAGGAATCTTAATTGGATTAAAATACAAATCTGTATATTGTGATTTTGCATGCCATGGATCCCACCCTCTTGTTTTTAGGCACATTGGCCAAACTCAATGAAGTGCACGGTCAATGTTTGAGCTCTGCCTTTGGTGTCCCTCGGTTGGAGCTCATTAAGCATTCGGGGAATAATAATTCTGGGACTTGAACTTTGATCTGAGGAATCTGGGAAAGAAAGGGCCGGAAATTGCAGCGGGCTGATTAGCTACCCCAAGTTGATCAACTTTTCTGCCAGATGCAGGCAGAGCTCCCAGAGGCTGCAGGACAATGGTGGGGGTGAGGCAGAGCCGTGTTGTGTCTGCTCTGCCATCACATCCCATTACTGTCTGCCATGCAGATGGCACTTTGAACCACTGCACAGCCAGCCAGAGCCTTTGTCCAAATATCTGCTCGGCAAAAAAAATAATAATTTATTTTATTTCTTTTTTTACTCATGTTTGCTGATTTTCACACATTTGCTAGTGGTGCGGTTTGATCCAGGCTGGAAACACCGAATTCTCTGGAGAAAACCTTTCCCTCAGAGCTTTGCCTGAGCTTTTCTTGAGTCTGACTATCAATCTGGGGGAATTTCAGTGGGGCACTGAATTAAAGTGAAGCCAAACTGGGGTAGGCTGTGGAGTTTAACATGAGCAGTGCTTTATCCCCAGGAGGAAATTCAGATCAGGGCGTAAACCCCAAAATGCCTCCATTTGGAACAAGGCAGGGTTTGCCGTGTATTTCCATTTCCCCCAGAAATATCAGGAGGATCTCAGCTGGAATTCAAGCACGTGTTGTGACAACCTCAGCTCGATGACGAACCAGCTTTAGAGCTCTGCTGTGTCTGGCTGGGGATTTTCTGACCTTGGCGATTGAGAGCTCCCAGCTGGAACTGAGACAGGAGTGCAGGAAAGCTGCTTCTCCTGAGCAGAGCTGGGGACTTGGAAATCTTCCTTCTTGCAAAGGAGGTGTCCCTGAGTATTTCAAGAATACCTCAAAAATACCAAAATATCGACCCCTCCGTCGCTGGGAAACCTTCCTGGTTGTTGTTGCTTCTTCAAACTTGGGACACTTTTGGTTTCTGTCAAGAGACGCATCAAATGTCTACCTCAATATCCAAGGGAAATAAATATCCACAAGCTCAGTGCCATGTTTCTGGATGCTTGGCCAGCTGGCAAAGCAGGAACGGGATGTGGAGCTTTTCCAGAAGGGCTTCTGATGAAGACAAATTTTTTTTTTCCTTGTTCCTGCTAGAAATCAAATGCTAAATATTGTAGTTGAAAACCCAAATGATTTAGGTTCCAGCAATAAGACATCCTGGTGCCTCGTGAGCTGGGATTGATCCTTTTCTGGTCCTTTTCTCAGGCTCGGGGGTGATGCAGTGGTCCTTCACATGGAAATGTACTCAGGATGTTTTCCAGGAGGAAAATCACTGTCAGAGCAAATAATATTGCTTGAAAGAAAGTTTCCTCTTCAAATGAAAAGCCGTAATACGATTTTGGCAGGATCCCATCTGCCTCCCGTTGCAGACACTCCGTGTTGTGGTTGTGTGTAGCATCAGGAACGATCTCTAATGTGATTTTGGAAATTCTGTGTTGAGTGACTGGGTCTCAGTTTTCATGCTGGAGAGGTGTCTCCTTGTCAGGGAGCCAAACATTCTGTCAGATTCCATGTTTTCTGTCCCTATATAAAGCTGAGGTTTGGTTCCAGGCTCAGTGACGGAGGAAGCTGACACTATTCCAGCATGTTGTTCATATCCTGAAGTCTTTTAATTTCCCCTGGCTGCTGTTGCAACAGCACCGTTTCACTGAATAAATTAATCACAACGCAAGATTTGTCGAACACCGAGCCTCAAAGCCCACCTTCCACTTGTGCCTGGCAGAAAGCTCTTCCAGTGGGTGGTTTGCCATTCTTTTCCCCCCTCCACGGGTGAAACGGTTACAAGAACCTCTGCTATTGTTGCTGGAAAAAGTGGCTTCCTGCGATATAAAGTCATTTTTTTCAAATAGGAAACATATGGCTGGTCCCTAACAACAAAGTAATATTCAGGTGCTGATGGCATATGCCTCCAGTCCTGTCACAGGAAGCTATCTTGGAAATCTGGTGGCAGAGGCTTAGCCACGCTAATTTTCAGGAAGTGGGGTGGGGGGATGGAATCTGAGCCCGATATCAGAAATACATTTCCATTTTTAATCTCGTTCTGGAAGTTCTTCGCCGTCCCTGCTTTAGGACGTGCAGCAATAAACAGATCCTGTGTGAGGTCTGTGGTGCTCTGTTTAATACTCATCTGAGGAATTAAAAAAAACCCAATAATTCCATAATGAGAGCCTCTCTCAGGGGTTGGTGTCTCCCATGAGGAGTGACAGGAAAAGCTCCAAACTGAAAGTGAGTAGGTTTAGGTTGGATATTAGGAAAAAAAATAAATCTTTGCTCTGGTTGTGGTGGAATAGGTTGCTCAGAGAAGCTCCTCATCCCTGGAAGTGTTCCCTGCCTCTTCCATGACTTTCTGGGATCTCCAAGAGCTGCTGGGGTCATTATTTCATTATCCTTTCTGGGTTACTTTGCTCTTGTTGTGGTTCTAAACCTTACTAAAGCCAGGACTTGGACTGAACCATAGTTGGGGATTTTATTTTTATCCTCCACTGCTGGCATTTGTGCTTCTAATCATTAATAATATTTACCTTTGTTTCGTTTGTGAGCCAAAACTTTTTTTTCTTTCCTTCTGGGTTCTGGCTGAAAACTTGAATTTTTACTTAAAAATGGACGTGTTGTTCATCATAGCCCAGATATTCAGGATATTCAGGTCGCTTCTCAGCTTGAGGTTGGGTTGGGCTTGCAGCCCTAAGTGAGGTTGGTCAGAGCTGATCTGGGGATTTGCTATCCCAGGGAGATCCAAACAAACCAGGGATGTGTGGAATCAGCCCCACAGGGGAGCGAATCACACTGTTTTGGTGTCAAGCCACCAAAATTCGTGGTGGTTTTATCTTATTTCACAGAACCTTGCATTTGGGGTTGCTCAGAGTGCTGCACACTCCTCTCCCCACCCTCACCCTCATTACTGCTCAGTTACCCAATTAGTGCTCTCACACCTGCAGATTCTTCATCTCCAAACGTTTAACCCTTTGGAGGGTCACAGCTGGAGAAATGTCAGCATGTGGGGAAAAAAATCTGTGGATTTGGAGTGAGTTTTGTGTCAGGAAGGGAGGTTGGAATTTGTTTGATGCCCATATTTCAGGAGCTGACAGCAGAGTGGTTTTCATTTGTCAGTGAGCTCTGAGGAGGCAAATGGCTTTAACTTCCAGCATCAGGAAATAAATAGACAATCAAGAATGCCAAGGTTTTCCAGTGGAGAGCCTGAATCCTGCAGGAATGTTCTCCAGAGCTGCAGCAAGTTGCAAAGAGACACAACAGCTCAGCAGGATTGATTAAGTGCCTGCAACTCTGCCTCTGAGATAGGGCTGTAATAAAAGTGACAAATGGGGGAGAAGAGTGTGGCTGCTGGAAACTTAGCATGGCTGAAGGAAAACAAAAATGCTCAGGGTAATTTATTGTCAATGAAGAACCATCAGCAGGAGAGAGGGAACCTAATTCATCCCAATTAATTAGGTGTGGGACTGAAACCTTGGTCTTGCACAGCTCCAGCCATGGAGTCACCGAGGCTCTCGGAGGACTCTGACTGCAAAACCTTGAAATGAATTTTAATTGTTGGTTCAAAGCTCTGCCAGAACAATAACCAGGAAAAGCCCTCTGGGCAGACCTGGGGTGGGAATGTCGCTGTTATCAGCAGCTTCCAGAGGCTCCACCTGGGTGTTGTTCTGTTATTTTAGCGCCGGGGGTTTGAGGGGTTTGTGCTGTTTGAAAGGACAGCGTGGGGTGGCACAGCCTGGTGTCACCCTGTCATCTTCAGAGGTCCTTCCAGCCTCAGCTCTCCTGGCATTCTGTGGCCAGCCAGCCCCTCAGCAGCTCCCCCAAAATCCTGCAGGTGGTTCAGCACCACCCTGCCCTCCCAGCCCCACAGACACAGCGCCCTGCTGCTGACAAAGAAACCTGGCGGCATTCCCAGCTCGTTTTCCCTTCTCCCAAACCTTAGGAAGCACTAAATCCATATGGGTATTGTGGGATGGAGAGAGGGAAATCTGAATCCCACTTTTTTTTTTTTTTTTTCCCCCCCCAGAAAAGCTTCAGAGGGGTAAAGCACAAAGATGTTTTGGTGGGGCTGGGTGAGGCTGCTGTGCACAGAAGGGATCCCAGCACGCCGATAAAAGGATAATTTCATGTGATGTCATTCCCACTGAAGCTCCAGGCAAAGCCAGAGTGGTCAGCTTGAGGCTGGGAGAGCAGAGAGGAGGAGGAGGAGGAGGACATCCCAGAACGGGAATGTTTTTACAAATAAAGGACCAACAATAAGGAAAAAAAAAACCCGCTCAGGCTCTTCCTCCGCCGGGTTTGTGTGTGCAATGTCTGAGCAGGGAGCTTGTCCTACAGAAATGATTTGTTAGACAAGTCCAGCCGGAGCTGGGAGCAGGGGGAGGTGGATGCGAGGAGCCGGCGGAGGGGGAGCTTGGAATGGCTTCAGGAATGACTGATGGGCTCGGCTGAACATTTTATCCGACTACTACCCTATGGAAAAGGGGGGGAGAATGAGGAGGGGAAAGGGGGAGAAGTGAGAAAAGGCAAATGGAGAAAGGCTGGGCTGTCTGCTCTCCAGCGTCGTGATATTTTATTTTCCGCCGCTAAATGCAAAATTGATTTTTTTTTTTTTAGATGCATTAAAAAAAAAAAAAAAAAAAAAAAAAAAGGCAAGCAGCTTCTACCTCTCTCTTCTAATTCCCAGACAAAGGAAGCTGGAGCAGACACCCCAGACAATGGATAGTCTTGTCTCCCTTAAGCATTTGCCTTTCTCAGCAGTTAAGGTTAAAAAAAAAAAAAAAAAAGGGGAAGGAAAAAAAAAAAAAAACCAAACCAGAAAACCCTAATTGAAGGAATGAATTAAAAAGATGACCCCGGAAAAACGCGGCAGCCTTTTTATTTGACGAGGAATCAAGTTCACAGTGTGTCAGCAGAGGTGCTGCGCTTCGGGCTTTTATTTGTTTCCTGGCAATAAGAACATTCCTTTTCAGCCCCGTATCATCCTCTCATCTTCTCCCTCCCTCTTTCCATCCCTCTCTTCCTCGTCTCGCATCCTTTTTCCTTCCTCCCTTTTTTCTCGCTCACCCCCTCGCCCTTTTTTCTCTTTGCCTGCCAGTTCAGGCATTCTCACATACATTACCCCTTCCTTTCATCTCCGGGCTGACCTGAAATGACCTTTTGCCTGGCACTAGACGTGACTTAACTGATAATAGCAGATACTTGGGGGCCTCAAGCGGTGGCTTGTCTCGGCACGTAGAGGGAGGGGAAAGAAAGGGGGAAAAAACAGAAAAAAGGAGGAAAAAAACCAGAAAAAAGGAGGAAAAAACCAGAAAAAAGAGGAAAAAAATTTTTAAAAAATCCCTATTTTTGTTTTCCTGGGGAAAGCACAGGTTTCTCTTTGTAGCAGCATTTCCTGCGAGGTACCAATTAATGCCATTTCGTGCAGCTCGTTGCCCGTGAGATAAAATCCTCCAAAAAAGCTTCCCCGGGAGTGTCGAACCCCAAACTGTCGAGGAGCTAAAGGAGGGGGAGAGAACTGTGTGTGCAAGTGGTTAAAAACTCCCCAGCAGCATTCTGGTGCCACTGGCGCTCTGCATTGCGTCTTCCCTCCTTTGTGCTCCGAGTACTTGTTGGAAAAGCACAAACGTCCTTCTGTCTCCAATGATCGCCACTTTTAGGTGACTAATCTGGGCAAAAGGTTATTATTTGGCTCCTTAATGTCCCTTGAAGCCATCGCGGCTGAGATAAGATTGCAGCCGGCCCCGCTGGGGCTCTGATTTTTTTAATTTTCGCTATTTATTTGGATACTCGGTGAGGCTGGGTGAGTTGCCACAGCAACGACTGTGAGTCTTGAACATGAAAGGGCTCTTCTTGTGCCATGTGGTGCCTCAGAGATACAGAGAAAGGAGGAGGCGGGGAGGAGAATTCCTCTCTGGAGAAACAATAGCCAGACGTTATGTGAACTTTTGGGGCTTTATTAGAAAGTTGGAGGCGAGGGGGGGAAATGGAGCTAAGGCAGTGTGCAGTGGGAGGAAAAAAAATGGGGTGACTTAGGGAAGTTTGGGGAGAGAGAGGTGTGTGTGTGTGTTTGTGGAAATATTAATGAATGGAGTGGGAAATAAAAACTGGATCTATATATTTGTGTTTAGTTTTGTGTTTAGCTCTTTCCTCAGCCTTGTGGGGCTGCCCAGGCAGATCAGAGCTCAGGGGCAGAACCCGGAGTGCATCTTTTTTTTTCAATTTAATTTCATTTTTTTGAACTTTCTGCCGCCCTTTCTCTGCACAGAAAGCAAAAGGGGCGTTGGAGTGTCAGGAAAGGTACCAGAGTGCAGTCTGGCTCTCATTGTCCCGAATAAGGCAGCGACTGCAGCTGCAGACAATGGGAGATCCTGGAGAATGGGGTTACCAAAGGGTGCAGAGCAGAGAATTGCTGTGTGTGGCAGCAAGCTGGGTGCAGTGGAGCTCATTAGTTGGGATTTTCTGCCACCTCGGCTGCTCCAGTGCCACCCCAGTGTCCCTGGGTTGGGTCCCTCATGTCCCAGAGGGGTTGGTTTGATCCTCTGCTGAGCCCTGGTTTGGTTTTCCCCTCCCTGGGGCAGCTCAGGGTGTCTCTGCTCTGCAGAACACTCAGACTCCCACCTGGTGTAAAACTGTGCAAAACTATCCCAAATAGCCAGGCAGTCATCCCAATTCCAGGCTGGCAGCATTTCGTTGGGGTGAACATCCTCAGAACTCGTGGGTTTTGGCACCCTGGCACCTGCCAGAGCTCAGGGAGGATCCATTTCCCTCCCAAATTTGCGAGTCAATTCAGATTTTTCTCTCCCAACTGCAGGGTTTGGGGTGAAGGCAGAGAGGTGGGAATGTGGGATGGACCTGCTGGGGTGACAACTCTGCTGGTTCAGCCTGTCCTGCTCAGCCTGGGGTGGCAGGGAGGTGTTATCCAGGATTTTGTGGTTTTCCAGGATGTGTTGGCGCTGGACAATCCCCAAAACTCCCTGTGAAACTCATCCCCACCTCCCACGCTTTGAGATCATTTAGTTGGGGGGATCCTGCAGCTTGCCCTGCAATTTCCACACTTCAGTCAACACAACTGAGCAAAGTTCTTGGAGTTCCCCTAAAATTTCAGGGAAATATTAGCTTTTGATGAAGGACAAGGGATTTCACTGGATGTTAGCATTGTTCCAGCAACTTTGAAACAACCCTGAGTCATTTATAAAGTGCTTCCCATTCCTCTCTGCCCTGTTATGTGCAAATCTTGGTGTATGATTGTCAGTGAATTAGCATCAGACATAAAGAAATAAAAACCTGGCTTGATCAGTTAATATTAGGGGAGTAACCATCTCTCTGTGGAGTCTCTGGAGTGTTTAATCTCATCAGGTTTGTCTGTGTTTTGTGTATACACTGAATATTTGCTGGCTTGGAATATTTTTATGCTGAAATTCTTTTTCCCCACTATTGCAGCGTGCGTGGTTTAGGAACTTTAAATTTTGGGTAGCATTATGCAACTACTTAGGATTCCTTTCCCTCTTCCAGCACAAGTTCAAACTCTTTTCTTAATTAATTACCTGGGTTTCCAGCTCTCCTTTTGAGCAGCCCGGTTGCTAAATGGAGTGAAGTGGATTAAATTACTGTTGCAGGTGGAGAACAAGGCCAATCACGGTTTATTGCCTGAAAAGCATCAGTGCCTGAAGTGATGATGATTGTACATTCCTGAGGCTGGTGAATCTCAGCTGTCTGAGTGTCTCTGCAGCAGGAAGAATTCCTGCCTCCTTTCATTTATGGGATGCCTGGCAGTTGGGCTGAGATCTGTCAGGGAAATGTTGGCACTAAACCTCCCTGTGATTCTCCAGCTAGTGTGAGATTAATGGGGAAAAAGTTGGGTTAAATCTCTAATCTCTTTATCAATGAGAAAAAACCACGTGGTGATTTGGCTTTGATGGCTGGTGAGGTTGAGGAAAAATGGGTCAGAAATAGCATTTTGCTGATTATTCCTGTGCCAATCACACCTCAAATATGTTGGCATCATCTTTGTCTTCCCTGCTTTGCTGTGGTTGGACCAAAGGACACGTCCAGTGACAAAATCACGAAATTTCCTGCCTTCTGCTGGCACAGAACACAGAACAGAAAGTGGGTCTGAGGCCACTCCAAAAATTCCTTAATTCTGTATTTGCAGAGTTTCTCTCACAATAGGACAACAGACACTCTGGAAGAGGAACAAAACAGCATCTAGGATATGGCAGAGATGGTTCTAAGCAATAAATTGGTCTTTTTTCACTGTAAAAGATGTGGCTGTGGCACCTTGAGGATGTGGTTTAGTGCTGGGCTCAGCAGGATTGAGTTGGGCGAGATGGTCTTGGAAATTGATAATGATTTTATGATTTCATGTAGAAATGCTTGTGTATAAATATACATATGAACTCCTCATATAAAGAGGGCTTTATAAATGGAGAAATAAATAAAAGAAAGGGAAAGGAGCAGAGTCCCAGCAAACTGCCAGGAGCCCACAGAACCCTGCAGCTCTCCTCTCCCCTGCTATGGAGATATCCTGCTATCTCCTCACCCCACGCTCTGAGATGTGGAAACCCATTCCATATCAGACACCCAGCAGTTGTTTCCTCTTTGATCAATTGCTTAACTCCTGCAAGTTAAAACCACCAACACTACACGATTCAGACGAGCTTGGCTTCTGAGGAAATCTTTGCAGAAACTGTGGAGTGCATCAGGCATGTGGAAAAGGCTGTTAAAAGCATTTCTACTGCTGGGGAATTTGAAAACAGAGGAACATGAAAAGGAAATGATGTCCATGGTGAGCTGGAGGGGTTTGTGCATCTCAGGAGAGAAAGTGGAGTGTTTCACCAGAGTTCTGAGCCCTGAAAAGTTGTGTGTCCTCCCAGCTGGCAGGGGAGCAGCAGGAGCTGAGAGGAGGGGAAGCTTTGAGCCCCTCTGCTCTCCTCCTTTTCCAGTGGAGATCCTGAATCCTGTCCTGCTGCTCAGGATGAGGTGTGGAGCCTGACTGGTGCTGGAAGTTGGGACTCCTGCTGGATATTCCCATTGTTTCCATCAATTCCCATCCATAACCTCGAGCACAGAGCTGCAAACTCTCTCTGTGAGTGAGAGCAGTGGGTTTGGGGTGTTATAAAAGTGAAGGCTCACTGTGTCCCTGAACTCCATCCACCCCCTGGAATGCAGGAATTCCTGACTGAGCTGGTCCAGTTCCCAGCAGAGGAATTGGGATTTGGCTTAGCAAGGCCATGATGCAGGAAAAGACAATTTCCCAGCTCAGGTGAGGAGCAGCCAGCCAGGCTGAGCATTCCCAGGGGCTGCAGCTTCATCCACACGTGCTTTACAGAGCCAGCTGGAGCTGGGAAGAGCTCAGGGAATATTCTGTGAGCTGAGGGTTGGGGAGCAGGATGGGATCTGCAAACTGCAGATCTTGGAAATTGAATTTGGTTGAATTTAGGTGCAACTTCAGAGCAAAGCCTGGGCTGGACCTGTGTCACCCTGGGCTCCATTAAATACATGAGCACTGCTGAGCCAGGGGAAATCACATGCAAGGAGTCTCCTTTGGGAATTATTTCCCCCTGGAAGTTGCAAAGAGAAGGAAGGAAAGCAGAGGTTTATCCCTGAATTTATTTTTCTTCATTTTATTTAGTAATTGCTCACAATGAGAGGCTGTGGTTAGAGCTGGCTGTGCTGTGCAGAAGAGATTTGAAATGTCACCAGTGCAGGGAGAGGCAGTGGGGCTCTGGAGCTGAGGGTGACACTCCCTCAGTGAGGACAATGCAGGTGCCAATCCCTGCTCCAAGCACTTCTCCTGGATTTGTCCCATGGCTGTTTAATGCAAAGGAAAAAGGTTTCTTGTTGAATTAAGCCTGTTGTGTTTCTAAATATGTAAGTGATAAATACCTGTCTGTAGAGACACTGCATTTAAAATGTCCATCCACTCTTCACCATGAATTTCTGCCAAAGTTCATGACTGAAATCTGCTTTAATCCCCACTTCACAACCTGGTTTTGCTCTCTTTGAGGCATTTTCTCTGCCTGAGGTAGCTGCAGTGTGTTGTTGGGTCAGCAGACAGGTGAATGCATCATTTCCTTTGCATGGGGCAGGAATGGCAGAGCAGCACCCACTGCTCCTGCTCTGTTCAAACTGCATCCTAAACATTTGGGGTTTTTCTTTCTTCTGCTGTACAGGTTATATTCATTCATGGTTATAATTTAATTGCATGAATTCCTTGCATGCTGGTAGAAGAACAAACCCCCAGCAGAAGTATGTGAGGCAGTCTGGAGTGGTTTTTCCTCTCCTGCTCTGGGTGTTATTACTTGTTCCTCTAAACCTTGTTTGTCTGTAATTGTTTGTTTAAATGTAAAAAAAAAAAAAGCTACAAACACTTTACCGCTAGGTGTAGCACTCAATACCAAGAGTTTCCGTCCTGCTGACTCTTTTACAATTACAGATGTGTGGCAGGAACAGCTCTGAAAGTGGTTTCCAAGTAAACACCAGGCAAAGTTCTGCCTGCATGAAAGCTTGATGGAGATGTTTTGTGCATTTATTGCATTTATCTCTATAACAGATGAGAAGTTTTCACTCCTCTGCTGGGCACTGAGGTAGTTACTCCAAGCTCTGCAGTGATCTGAAGCTGTGTGAATTCACCCAGGTGCCTTAAAAACTTTAAAAATCACTTAAAGAGCTCATAAAAAAATTAAAAAATATAAAATTAAAAATATAAAAATAAAAAATAAAGTATCATTGTGTTGCACAGTTAAAGGGGTGATGCAGCCACACAGACAACAGCATTTGCAGGACTTTTAAATTCATGGGACATAAGACAAACATCCCCTGACACTTGTTTTGACCCTGCAAACTACTTAAGCAGGATAAGCCAAGTTACCAACAGGCAAAGAAAGGATAAGGGAGATATTGAGAAAAAAGGAGAGTTCTTGGAATAAATCAGTGACCAGGCAGTGGCTTGAAAAGGCAGGGAGTTTGTATTTGATGGAAAAAAATTGTGTAAAAAGAGCAGATGCATTCAGGTGAGAGTTAAAAATCAATTGGTGCAGCTAAAGCCGTTTGGGAGTTTCTGGATATAGACATTTCCATTGGGAAGTGTCAATATACCCAAAATCGAAGTGTTCATCTCAGTTTTAATGACATTTTCCAGGAGCTCTTTCAGGTGGGATGAAAAAGAATCTTGCTTTTTTTTGTCAAATAAAATACTGTTCTGTCAGAACAAAGTTTTTCAAACCAAGGTGGTCACGTTTAAAATTCTCCAAGGCTTGGGGATCCCCAAAATCAGAGCTGCTCCTTGGGGGAAAGGAGTATTCACTTTGTTAAATGCTTTTTAAAATGCTTGGGGAACTCTCAGCAAAGCCAATGCCATCCCAGAGTGAGGTTTTGTAGTCATCACACAAAAATCAAACACTGCTATGGCTCTGTTAGTGTAAATCTCAAAAACACCTCCAAAGTGAAGTGGGGAAATTACAATTGCTTAATGTAAAGTGAAAAGATTTTTTGTTGAATTAAGTCTGTTGTGTTTCTAAATATGTAAGTGATAAATACCTGTCTGTAGAGACACTGCATTTAAAATGTACATCCACTCTTCACCATGAATTTCTGCCAAAGTTCATAACTGAAATCTGCCTTAAACCCCACTTCACAACCTGGTTTTGCTCTCTTTGAGTCATTTTCTCTGCCTGAGGTAGCTGCAGTGTTTTGTTGGGTCAGCAGACAGGTAAAAGCAGCAATTGTTTGTTTAAATGTCAAAAAAAAAAAAAGCTACAAACACTTTACCACAAGGTGTAGCACTCAATATCAAGAGTCCTCAACACCAAGAGGTATTAAGGTAATAAATAACAACAGCAATAAATACTCTTGGCATTAATCCTCAACACCAAGAGTCTTTTAGTCCTGCTGACTCTTCAACACACGGAATTCCACAGAAAATCCAGAGGGAGATTCCTGGGGATGATGTGCTTCCCATGAAAAGCTCTCTGAGCTGGGATTTAAGGCACACTGTGCTGACTCTCAGCCCAGGGAGGTGATGGAGGACATGGATATTATTGCCTTTTTTCTGCCTCTGTTGCTGTGCCCAGCTGGCATTTTGCTCTCTCAGCCTCGCCTGTGCTGCCAGCTCCTGGGAAGTGCTAAGTCTGGAGGTTTGCATGTGGGAATAACTCGAGGTTGATGTCCAAATTCTGGCCAGCCACGGTGGAGGGTGCTTCATTTAGGTTGGAAAAGTCCAGCAGAGGAAAAAATCCTTTAAAGAAATTGAAAGTTGCCTTTCAAAGGAATCTTCCAGATTTCCTGAGGCTGTAGGATCAGAAAAGCCACCTCCTGACCTGCTCTGGGTTTTGTAGGGCTGGTTGGATTTGGGGTCCATTCTTGTGCCACTGTGATGTTTAGAAAATCCTGCCTTTCCCCTTGTCCCTTGTGATGCTGCTGGTGAATGTTTTCTGCTCTTAACTTCGTGTTCAGCTCTGATATTCTCTGCTCAACTGAGGCACCTTCACCAGGCTGGGATTAGGCACCAGAAAACCCTTTAATCCTGCAGGGATTGATACACAAGTCCTTTTATGCTGACAAAAACACATCCAACCCATTCAGCACAATAAAATGCCTTTTAGCTCTACTTGATCAGAAGCAAAACCCTAAACCTTTTTTGCCTTATATCAGAAATTACTAACAAGTCATGATTTTCCCCCCACTTTTCCTCTTTTTTCTCCTCTCTTTTAAAGTATCATGTCCTATTGAAGTTGAGCTGTTTTCAGGTTAGAAATGCAGCAGAAATGATGCAGCTCGGCTCCTTCAGAAGAATTGCACTTCACCATCTCTCCACAAGCATTTCTCACATGTACCTGAGCACACAAAACATTTAGCCTTGAGACAGCTCTCTCCTGCAGGAGGAGAAAAATTAAATTCCCTGAGCTCAGTGCTGTTGCTTGTGCAGTTTGTCTTTTTCTCCTCCTCCCATCAACTTGGTTTCGCCAGGAATGTAAGACCAGAGGCTGGTCACAGGGAAATGCCTGCAATGAGGCACTGAAAAAATCACCTTTGATCGAGTTTGTGGAGTCAAAAAGCATCATAGGCCAGGAGGGAAGAGGAATCCCAAATTTCTGAGAGATGCAAAAGCAGAGTCAGCAAGAGAAGGGGAAGCAGAGCTTGTGATTCCTGAGGAACTGAGGGAATGCTGACCCAGGCTGGATCAGGCAGTGCAGCTCCAGACAATCCTGAAAGAGGTTGAGATTGGATATTTAGGAGGAATTACTTCCCTGTGAGGGTGGGGAGGGGCTGGGATGGAATTCCCAGAGAAGCTGTGGCTGCCCCTGGATCCCTGAAGTGTCCAAGGCCAGGCTGGACAGGGCTTGGAGCAGCCTGGGACAGTGGAAGGTGTCTCACAGCAGGGGTGGCACTGGATGGGCTTTAAAGTCCTTCCAACCCAAACCATCTTGGGACTTTATGATTTCTGTATTTGAATCCCCTGGAATGTTGTGGCTGCACCTTTGCTGCATTATTTGCTGTCTCAGCTTCATCACAGCAGCCTTTGATTGCATTTAGCCAGGGAATGTGAAGTGCTTTGCCCCAAAGTTGTGTGGAAGATCAGCCTTGGGAACTGCTGTGCTTCCTGCTCGGTCCTTGCGCCATCTTCAGAGTTAAACTTTCTTGTAATGGAACATTTAACATGTCTGGATTACCTGCTGCACCCTAAATATGATATTTAGTATTCCATCAAATTAATGCAGTAAATGCTTCTCTATTTTCATAAGTCCCAAAGTTGGAGGAGACCTGGAGTTTGGTAAATTGTTGTACACATCACACTTTCTCTCCTCTGCCTCTGGCTGCTGGGGTTTGACCAAAGAATCTCTTTAGCAGGAGAGATGCTAAAATCTCTTTATTCAACCTTCATTTCCTTCATTGAATTCCCACCAGCAGCAGCCCAAAGTCCCTTTGAGTCAGACTTTGCCCTGCCTGAGGTCCCAGCTCTGAAGGTTCCTCCTGGGCATCCTTTGCCCTCTTCTCTGCTCCATCTGATCTCCTGGAAGTTCCTCTCTCTTGGGGACATTTGGGGACACAGAATTATCTAAAACCTGAGCGAGTTCTCCCACTTTTCCATAGGATCAAGCTCTCCTGGGTCCCTTTTTTCTCTCAGAGCAAGGTAAATAAGCTTTACTGGAGCAGCAGGACCAGCTCCACCCACCCCAACAGGCTCCAAACCCCACATCCCACCCCAAATCCCCAGAGCCTCTCCCGGGCTGTTCAATGAGCATGGAAAAGCCAGGATGTTTCTCCAGCCTCTCACAGGCAGAACATGCTTTTTGCAGTTCCAGCAGGAGCCCGGGAGCCCCACTCCCGCTGAAAACCAAGAGATTTGAGCCTTCTGAGTCACTGCAAGCCTTTTGAAAAGCTCTTCTGCGGCCAGAAGCGAACATGACAGTTCAGAGGAGCACAAACCGAGCTCCACCCTTCAGAGCCTTTCTTCAATTTGTCCTTCCCCACGAAGGATTGCGGGATGGATGCATCTGGGCGCTGAGAACAATGGGGATGCAGACAGCATTCCTTGGGAACTCCAGATTTTCCCCTCTGTAGTGCTTCCAGCGGCCACAAGGAAGCACAGCCAGGTAGAGCCGAGCTGGCACAGGCAGCAGTGCCTGCTGCTTGCATATGGTGGAAAAATCGGGATGCGCCTGCGATCCCCGCGGGCAAAGGAGATGCTGTAAATAGCATGGCCACGTTTCAAGCTCTCACAGCGCGACGGGAAGCGATCCAGGCTTTTCTGGTGTCAGGAAGGAGAGCAGGAACGCGTTTTATGTGTCCTGGGGGGGAAAGGGAGAGGCAGAGCTGTCCCAGCTGGAGCTGCTGGCTGCGGGAGGGGTGAGTGGTTGGCACAGGAGAAAAGTGGCAGCGTTGGAGGAACAATGGTGCCATCCTGGATGTGGTGCCACAGCAGAGCCTTTGCAGGTCTGTGCCGCAGGGCACAGCTGTGCTGGTTGGGCAGAACGTGTGGCACCATCCCAAAGGCCAGAGTTCCTCTGTCCAAAGCTTGTCCTGGAGGCTTTTCCCTCATCCAGGCTTCCCCAGCCCTGGCCCTGACTCAGGGATGCCTGGAGGAGACTGTTCTGCTCTCCCTGCTGATGACAGTCCGTCAGGGAGGCACCTCATAGCTTCTAAACATGGGATAGATCCCTTTTCTCCCCCTCCTTTCCATCCTGCCCAGCTTTCTGCTGTTTATTGCAGAGCCTAAAGGGTGTTTGAGCACTTTGGGCATTGAATAGAGTTAGCTGGTGTGGAGCAACCTGGAGTTACCTGGAGCTGCAGTCACAGGCAGGAGTGATCCCTGGGGGAAATGAAATTACTCAAAAAGAGATGTAATCCATGTGTCAGAACAGAATATATATATATAATACATAAAAAATATATTTATTTTCTGATGGAGACACAGACACATTTCTGAGCTCATTTCGAGGTGCAGACACCATAACTTTGGCAGGCTGTGCTTTTCCCTAAATCCCTGCAGAGCAGAGTTTTGTGGCCTCGGATGCCCTGGATGATTTTCCTTTCAGCAGGAAAAGCAGAGGGAATGTGTTTTCCACTTGGACACAGGACCCGTCTGAGAGCTGGGCCAGCGCTGTGCTAAATAAATCATCGTGCCAGGCGCTCCTGGCTAATTAGGCATGAAGGGAATCAGCAGTCTGCTCCCCCCGGCCTGACTCACTCACGGCACATTTGCCATGTGCCTGCAGCTCCCAGGGCTGGCTATTCACCGGGAAAATGCAGCCCTGGGGTGCTGGGGAGCCATGGCAGCGGCTGTGGGATTTGGGATTGGTGGGGATGGGAGTGGGATTGGTGAGGGTGGGGTTGAGATTGGTGAGGATGGGGTTGGGATTTGTGAGGATGGGGTTGGGATTGGTGAGGATGGGGTTGGGATTTGTGAGGATGGGAGTGGGATTGGTGAGGGTGGGGTTGAGATTTGTTAGGATGGGGTTGGAATTGGTGAGGATGGGATTTGGGATTGGTGAGGGTGGGCTTGAGATTTGTTAGGATGGGATAGGGATTGGTGAGGATGGGGTTGAGATTTGTTAGGATGGAGTTGGGATTGGTGAGGATGGGGTTGGGATTTGTGACGATGGGGTTGAGATTTGGGATAGGTGAGGATGGGATCGGGATTGGTGAGGGTGGGTTTGGGATTGGTGACAATGGGGTTGGGATTGGTGAGGATGGGACTGAGATTTGTTGGGATGGGGTTGGGATTGGTGAGAATGGGATTTGGGATGGCTGAGGCTGGAATCAGGATTGGTGAGGATGGGGTTGGGATTAGTGAGGATGGGAGTGGGATTGGTGACAATGGGATTGGTAAGGATGGGATTTGGGATTGGTGAGGCTGGAATCAGAATTGCTGAGGATGGGAGTGGGGGTGGTGACAATGGGATTGGTAAGGATGGGATTTGGGATTGGTGAGGCTGGAATCAGAATTGCTGAGGATGGGATCAGGATTGGTGAGGATGGCATTTGTGGTCGCAGCTTGAATGTCTCCCAGAGTTCTCGTGCAGGTGACAGGAGGGCTGCACACTTCAGTTCTGGGGTCTTCATGTCTTGCTGTTCCCACAGCCAGTGCCACCCCATGTCACCCCACAGTGCTCCAAAGCTTCTTCATTTCTGTGTCCTCCTCCTGCTGGCAATCCAAACTCGAGGTGTGCCCTGCTCACCCTGCTGGGCTGCAGGAGTGGGGATGGCAGGGAGGAATTCTTTACTCAGAGGGCAGTGAGGCCCTGGCTCAGGGTGCCCAGAGAAGCTGTGGCTGTCCCTGGATCCCTGGAAGTGTGCAAGGCCAGGCTGGACAGGGCTTGGAGCAACCAGGGATGATGGAAGGTGCCCCTGCCATGGCAGGGTGTGGAATTAGTTGATCTTGAAGGTTCCTTCCAACCCAAACCATATCCTCAACTGCATGTTTGAGCCTTGGGTCCATCAGCTCAGAGCTCGAGGTAAATCCTTTCAGGCCCTGTCCCCCTGCTCTCCATGACCATCCATGAACACCTGACAGGTTCAGTTCCCAGCACATCCCAGAAAAGCTTCTGAGATGGTCCGGAGAAGATAAAATTCCAATTTAGCTGCCTGTTAGGAAAGTCCCCATTAGGGACTTTATGCATCCAAGGGAAACTGGGGACTTTCCTGACCAGAGGAAAGCTTTGGGATATGAAGTGGAAACACAGCAAAGGGAAAAGCCTTTTGGTTGCTGCATTTGGGTTTAATTAGCTTGCCATGGCTGCTGCTCCAAACCAGCCCAAAACTTTCTCTGGGGCTTTCCAAAACCTCTTCAAGCTCAGCACAGCTTGGTTTTGTCATGTAGGGTCGGGACTTTTCCTTTTATGATCCTGGATGAAAAAAGGGAGACCAGGGGTGTGTGGGCAAGGAAACAATTTTTGAAAGAAATGACATCACTTGGTTGCACTTAGGAGCAGAGTGGTTCTGAACTGTATTAGTGTGAATATATCCCCTCTGTGCACTGTCAAAATTTGCAGGCTAAACTTGGTCTCTGTTCCCAAGGTCTGGGCTGTTTGGACTCCAGAAATTTAATCTCTGTCATGGTTTGTCCTGCTGAAATCCCAGTCTGGCTTTGCTCAGGCACTCAGGTCATGATGGGCTTTTAACCTATTTTAAAATTTAGAGCGAAATAGAGGCCTTAGAGTGTGATGCCCATCCAGTTGTGGTTGGGATTAGTGCTCCTCACTCTGACACTATCATGGCTTGTTTTATTTCATTTTAATTCTGGAATTTGGCATTCTCCTGAAGGCTGTGACAGGGCAGTCAGGGCAGCAGCGAGTCCAGGACAAAAAAGCTCCATTTCTACTCCTATTGTAGAGGGGAATTGAGACGTGAGAGCCAAGTGGAACCTCCAGGAAAAACTGGAAAGCTCGAAATACAGTGCAAAGCTTAAAAAACAACCCATGCAATTTTGCAGAATTGCTTCTCTCCAGCAATTCCCCGTGAATTTGAGGAGGGGGGGGTTTGCTGCTGCACAGGGCTGAGGCACAGCAATGGTGTAAATTGCAAACTGAAGTGCCAAAACCAGTCTGGCCTGTGCAGGTCACTGGAGTAGACACAGCTCTAGCCTGAAAGCATTTGTAATCTAAAACCCCAGCGCTATTCCCATTGGAGGTAATGACAAAACTCCATGTGATTGCAAACGGAACAGGATTAGACCCTAACTAAATAAAAGGAGCTTTTTTTTTTTTTTTCCCCATTTCTTTTTTTTTTTAAAGTCACCAGATACTCCTTCCCCGCGACAAACTCAAACAGCTTTTGTTCAGGAGTCCAAGAACCGCGTTTAGTCTGGAGGGGAAAAAAAAAAGAAAAAAAACCCAACAAAACTTCTTTCCTCGCTTTTGGAAAGACAAGATTCGAAAGAGAATTCCCATCTGTTATTGGAGCATTTAATCATTCTCTAAAAGCCGGCGCAGTTTTATTTTCTCTGGGGAGCGAGCAGCATTAGCTGAGGCATAAAGCAAACTCCGCCAAGTGTAGAAAAAACTCACCCTGATGTCCTGTTTGACAAACTGACCCGCGGGTCACAACCTGAGTTTATTGATCCGGGGGGCCTTGTCTGGGTGCCTGGCATGTTTTCTGGACTTTGGTTTCAGCTGCATTCCTCACTTCTGAAAGAGGGGGTGTGGATTTCTGCTAGGAGTAACCACTGGGAAGGAAGTAATGTTCATTAAGTGTGCAGGCAGTGCAGGACGAAGCATGCTCAGTGGGAAAGCTTCGCTGCCCTGCCTGTCAAGCCCGAGGTTTGAACTCACTCCAGAATGCAGGATTTACTTTTCAGGAAGAAACACTACCTGGCCGGGCTGCATTTTTGCCTTCCCTCCTCGGCAGAGTGGAAACAATGTTCTTTTGATGCTTTCCTGCCGGTGGGAATCTCGCCCTGGAGAAGGAGACAAACTTTGCTACCTGTGGGACGAAGACTGCCTAGGTCAGTACGAGGGGGCGCAGAGGAACTTTGCCAGCGGCTTTTGTGACTTTTGAACTCCTCATTTCTGCTCTCCTCTATCCCTTCCCACCTCGGGCAAAGCTGAACTTTTTGAGGAAAAAAAAAAAATTCAGCAGCTCTCTCTGCTAGTTCATTCTTTCTGCTGAAGGTAAACTTGGTTTAAGTGAAAACAGCCCAGCTTTGCTTAACTTTTGAGCTTAACTTTTGCAAAGTCTACTTGCTGGTAGAACAAAGGTTTATTTTCTTTGCTTTTGCCTCTTTTTCTTCTTTTTTTCGTGGCTCTTATAAATGCAATCCTGGGCTTCCAGCGTGTGTTTTAAAAGCCTGTTCCCCCTTCTCTCCCCACCCTCTGCCTTAGAGCTGAAAATGAGACTTGTTCTTGAATAATAAACTCTGTGTTATCAAGCAAATCTTGTGCCTTGTTCATGTGATTGTTCCCAGTCCCAGCATCGGTGTTTTTTGCCTTTTAATACGTTTTCCAGTTCTTTCTGGAAAAGGAATTGCAAAACTGTTAGCAGAGAGGTGAGAGAAAGCAATTTTAGCTGATAACTAAATTTTACTCGATGACTGAATTTTTAAGCTTTTCAGTTTTTAAGTGCTCTCTACTTTTTGATTTGAAAAGCATATTTGGGACTCCTATCTCAAGGATTCAAAATATTCCCAACCTCAGAATGGGAAAAGAGAATTCTTTCTTTTTTTGTGAGACTTTGTGCTGCCTAATGGAGATTTTTCTGAACATAGGCCAAATGGTCAAGAAACAAAACGACCACTGAATAAGAAGTGAGATGGACTCAAATAATTAGAAACTGCCTGTAGTTAATGATTGTTTGAAGTGGGTCAGAAACATTTGGCAGCTTCTGGTGTTAAATTTTGTCCTGGGATATACTTGGGAATGGTTCTGTGGCTTATCAAAAGTTGGAATTTAAGTTTGCATGTTTGAGGAGTGAGTGCAGACTTGGATATTTGAATTTGAGAGACTGAAGAAATGACTTAAAGACCCTCAAATGTGAGGTCCTTGTGTTTAAAAGCTTTATATTTTTATTATTTGGCTGCTGCAAACTGGGAGTTATCCCATGCCCAGGATCTCAGCAGGAAAAAAGGGACAGCAGGTATGATGCGTATTCCTCCTCCTCCTCCTCGGAGGATCAGGGGTGCAGAATAGCTCTGCAAACTCCATGAGTTTTGCTGCTGCTGACTGAAAACAAAACTTTGTGCAGGAGGGGAGAGGAATTGCTGGATCTCACTGTGGATTCCCACTGGGATTACTGCAGAGGGGGATAGGAATAGTGGGTTTTGCTGGATCTCCCTGTAGATTCCCACTGGGATTATTACTGCAGAGGGCAATAGGAATAGTGGGTTTTGCTGGATCTCCTGGTGGATTCCCACTGGGATTAATGCAGAGGAGCAGTGGTTTTTGCTGGATCTCCCCCTTTTCCTGTAGATTCCCACTGGGATTATTACTGCAGAGGGCAATAGGAATAGTGGTTTTTGCTGGATCTCCTGGTGGATTCCCACTGGGATTAATGCAGAGGAGCAGTGGGTTTTGCTGGATCTCCCCATGGGTTCCCACTGGGATTACCTGCCTCGTGCCCAGGGAGGCACAGAGAGCAGCCAGGCCAGGCAGAAGGAATCTGCAACCCCCCAAAGCTGGAGCTCTCTGATCTCTCCCTGCATTCACCCCCTGAGATCCCAGGAAGTTTTTGGTGAGGGAAGGCTGGGGAAATGTCTTTGCCTTTGGATTTGGGGGCCTGGTGGGGTTGTGGTGCAGATGGGCACAGTGTGGTCACAGGGCTCTCTCTCTCCCCTCCACATTCCAGCCCTCCATTTCCCTGCCTGGGAAGTGGGGAGGGTCTTTTGTGAGGCACTTTGCATATTTATAGGAGCAAAAAATTGCCTTGTGCTTCCAGAGGAGAGATAAAGCCAGGCTGGAAAAGTGCACATCCTTGTCTGAGTTTTGAACGTGGATTTTTGGTGTCTCAGATTTATCCCAGATCCAGTGGCACTGGAAAAGCAAAGGATTGTCCTTGTCCAGGCACAAACGTGGGCTCCCCATTGTTCCTTTGCAGGTATCCAAATCGCACAAATCCAGCTTTGTATGAACCCACTTTGTATGCAGAATTATAATTCAGGACAAGAAATGCTTTGGGATTATAGAATTTCCCTTCCTGGGGTTGGGATTTTGCAATTTATAGGTTTGCAGAAGTTGGAAGTGGCAAACAACTCTTGGTCCATGGAGGCCAAGCTTTACCCTCCCTACCTGGGATGTGGAATATTCTTCTCCATTAAACTAATCTCAGCCAGATTTTGGCCAATAAACCATTTAGTCTCCTGTCCTCCTTTATTTTCAGCCTTAATTATGGATATATTTCTTCCTTCACCTCCCCAGGCATTCCCAAGGCAAGTCTGCTCCTGTTTGTTGGTTAGATTTAAATCCTTCTTTATTTTTAAAACAAGGGAGGGGAATTCCACCGTTCCTGGAAAGGCCCAGGTCTTTCTAAGGTTTCCTTTACCATTTCTGGGGTTTCATTTACTATTTCTAAGGTTTCATTTTCCATTTCTGAGGTTCCATTTAGCTCCAGAGTGGAACAAACCATTGCAAATGTGTGTAACTTCATTTTCTGCCTTTCATTTGGGTGCTGAATCCTGGTGGGTTTTTTTATACAATTTAAATGGGGGAAAACTGAGTATGTCTCTCGGAGGTTCCATGTATGGTTTTGCTCTTTGAAATTGAGATATCTCCTTCCAGATCTAACCAGAATCAACAGGCAGAGGTGGATTTTGGATGGAGAAAGGAGGTTGGGAGTGGGTTGGATCTCATCCCTTGAGCTGTGAGGCTGTTCCTGCCTTGGGATGTGCAGAGCTCTTGGAATTCTGGAGCACTTCAGGCAGCTCCCAGTGCTCCCAAATCCCTTTTTTTAAAATGGAAAATGGGGGTTTCTCAGAGCATTATGAGGATGAGGATGTTTTTGGATGGATCTGAAACACCTTGGAAAAGGGAACCAGCTGGGATGGGGAAACAGCCTCTGGTGGGTCATTGCTGACCTGCAGATGCTCAGTGGGATCTGTGCAGATAAATCCCTGGGATTGCTGGGATGCTCTCCAAAGAGCAGGAGTTTCCACGCTGAGGAGCACAGGGAAGTGTAAAACAAGGGATGATTTATTTCAGAGGAAGCTGCACTAGGTGAGGACATGGAAAAAGCACTAATGACTGCGGTTTTTCATGTCTAGTGCAGAGGTGTGAGGGAAGAACCTGCAAATGGTACCTCAGGCAGTGTTTGGGGGTATCTCAGGCAGAAATGTGCATCATCATCACCCTCCTGTCCTCGAGAAGAAGCAAGGAACAGCAGGACAGGTCACTGCAGGCTCTTCTGCCTAATGTTTGACAGAATCATGTGCCTCAAAGCACTTGGGAACATCTCACATGTGTCCCTTTCCCTGTCCCCAGCCTGAGCTGCAGGGAATGAGCCGTGGAGGAGCTGGAAACTGGCTAAAAACATCTTTACAAGTCCATAACAAACCCCCTTTCCCTCAAGGAGTTGTGTTTTTTTCCCTAAAAGGCAGAGAGATGTTGCAGGTGCTGCTGCCTCGTTTGAAATGTGGGCTAGTGTGAGCAGAAATCCTGGTGTTAACAGCGAATTCCTCCCTTTATTTTTGCAGGTAGCAGTGGAAATGAAAAGCAATTCCATTCCCCACATTGCTCCAGGAATGTAAGTACAAACGCAATTTATTTTGCCACGGGTGGAGGTGTGAGTCTGACGATCAAAGCACAACGGGCGTGTTAATGTTCTGTGGGCTTTGGGAAAAAAAAAGCAAACAAACAAAGAGGTCAGGGGAAAGTTACTTATTTGACGTTTTCTTGCTGGCTTTGCAGAAAATCAGGGTTCATTTGGATTTTGATGCAGCGGCAATCAGGCCAAAGCTGTCTCTGGAGAAGTCTGGGAGGGACAGGAGAGGAGGAAAGCTTTTAGCTCTGTCTGTTGAGAAACCTCCTGGGTCGCAATTTCAGAAACTCCTGCGGGACGGAGAAGTTGAACTCCTATTTTTAGCAGCATGGTGGGAGCTTAACTCAGGCTTTAAAGCTTTTAGGAACCTGGCAAGGCAGGTGGGAACCCCGTGGGATCTGGGAAGTGTCTGAGCAGGTTGTGAGCCTCACTCTGAGAGTTAATACTTAACTCACCACAGGGACATTAGCAAAACCCACTTGACTCCTGCATCAATCTCCCCATGTCCAAATCCTTATAAATCTCCTATCTCCTAATTTCAGAGGATTTGGGATGTGGAAATACCGACGGCTGAGTTTGAGGTTCTCCATGATTTTGAATTTATTACCTGTTGCTTTCAGATCACGAGTGAAATTAAGGAATGCAACGCTAATTCCAGTGTCTGTTGGTGCCTCCTGCACTTTTTCTGGAGTTTACCGAAGTTCAGGGTTTTTTTTTTTTTTTTTGTCTGGGGTTTTGTTTGAGAGGTCAGATAGTGCTGCAGAATTTCAGCTGAAGTTCAGCACAGATTCTGCTCTTAGCAAAAAAAGTTTTCAGAGTTGCAACCTGGGCCAGAGTTCAGCATCCTAAGAATCTCCTTCCTAAGAAACAGAAAAAGAGATCGAACTTTCTGCATCGCTATGCAAATTCCCCATAGAAATGGGGCTTTTCTGAGCTGCTCTCGGGGTTCAGGTGGTTGAAAAAACGAGCTTTGTGTTGCCCAGGCAGCAGGGACTTGGGTTTCTCCACAGTGCCTTTGTCTGGGGATGTGTAAAGCCCTCAATGCGTCATTCTTTCTGCTTCAGCTGTTAGAGACTCCCATCTTCTCTATTGATTTTACCCAGAGTTCTGCCTGCCCTTGAAGGTGTGACCTGTACCTCGGGCTAATTTATTTCTGTCATGGCTGCAGCATGCTGGAGAGGGCAGAGGGGGTAGGAGGGAGAACAATGAATTCATCGTGGAATATAAATCCCGAGGCTGCAGCCCTTCAGACATTCCAGCACATGCCCCATTCTGCCGTTCGGCATTCTGCACGGTCTTGGATTAAAAGGGGGAAAGAAAAAAAGGCCAAAAAAAAAAAAAAAAAAAAAAGGCATTTGTCTAGCTAATCAGGTGAGCCGTTGTGGGTAATCCCTTTGGTCACACACGCTGGCATGGATATTAAAATTTGCTGGGCTTCGAAACCACTTACAATGACGTCTTAGTTTGGGCACGTGAATGGAAAGGCTCACCTTGATGGCCTCAGGAGTGTTTTGGAGCTGAGCACTGAAAATCTGCCTTGTGGGGTATGGGTGGGCAGAGTTTTGTGCTGAGGAACTCATTTTGGTGGGGAGCGCAATGGGGAATTTTCTGTTTTTTTAAATTTTATTTTACACTGTCTCACGTTTTCTTTCCTGTTCAACTTTTGTGGACTTAAATCTAAATTTAAATGGCGTGTGAGCACAGAAGTTCAAACTCTGCAAATCCCGAGCTGAAGTTCCTGGCCCAGGATTTCTCCAGGAAAAAAAAACTTGTTGCTCCCAAGTTCCCTTGGAGAAAAGCTGAGCATCCTGTGCTGGAAAACTGCAGGAAAACTTGGCCTGAATTCAAAATTTAAAGCAAAATCTGGTTCCTTTCTGTGGGGTTTGGGCTCTGAGTGGGTCTGTGTGCCACAGCCATAAATGGGGTTTTTTTTCCTTTCTTTCCCCCAAAGATTTTGTGCAGAAATATTATGGTAGCATCTGCAGAGGGGAAAAGCAGAACAGGAGGAGTCAATTCGGAGCAGAAACGGGAATAAAAAGAAGATTTGTGATTAATGGAAAGGATATAATAATAAATTAAATGGTCCATTGGCATATAAAGTGTATACTTTTACACCTCCACTTTGCTCAGATATATATCTATGTATAGATATATAATTATATCTATATATCTATATCTATATCTAAGATCTCTGCCAATATATTGATTATTCCCAGGGAATTCCAGCTGCAGCCTCCCTGGATCTTGGCATCTCTGTGTTTATGGGTCTCACCCTTTTCCCTTGGCCCCCAGGGCAATAAAAGCAGACAAGATCCGGCCTTTTCAGAGCTCTGCCACTCCTAAAACACAGCGAGGGAGGGAGGGAGGAGAGGCACTTCCAGCACTGGGAAGACCCTGGGTGCTTCTCTAAAGGATTTTTTTTTGGATTTCCAAGGAAAAGGTGGAATTGAGAGGGAGAAATAGCAGTGCTGAGCTGTTAAATCTTGGGGTGTGATACCTCTCTGAAACACTCAGAGTAATTCTGGCAAAAATCCACCTCGAGGGGTTTATTTTGGGGAGCATTTCACTGGAGAAGAGTGGCCCAAAATGTTATTTCCCTGATTTTTCCTCAAGGACTATATTTACTCAAAGTGGGAGAATATTGGGCAGTTTATAAACTGGAGTGAAACCTGAAGATCTCAGTGTTTCCTCCTCTCTTGTGTCACCTCTACCAAAGTGATTCTGTGCTTCAGTTATGAAGTTATTTTCAGTTACGAAGTTCTGAGAGTTCCTCAGCTTGGTGACTTCAGTGATTCCCTCCCTGAAATCCAGGTTTTTGCAGAGATTCCAGCTCTCTCTGCAGAGGGTGGTGTGGCACAGGGTGAAGGTTTCTCCTCTGGCTTTCATCTCCACACCATTTCCATTTCATTGCTGTTCTCTCCCTTCACCCACTGGGCAGCTTTGGGAATTCAGGAAGGAAAAATTAAAATTCTCAACACCCTCAATGGAGCTGCTGTGCTCAGGGAATTCTCCTCCTTTGCTTTCAGACTCCTCAGAGCTGTCAGCACTGAACACACAATCCAGTTCATGTTTCCCTGCTTTTTTGGGGGTTTTGGGATTTCTCCTCCTTTCCTGGTGTCCTGGGAAGGTCTTGGTGTGCTCAGATGACCCCAGAGGAGTGTCAGGGAGGGGAGAAAGGAGTCCCAGGGCTGGTGGAACAGAGAGTACCAGCACATCCCAGTCCTGCAGATAACATGTCCGAGGCATAATGGGAGATTTTTAGGACTGAAAAAGCATCTCAGTAATGCAGCTGAGAGGTTATTATTGGATATCTTATAAACCAAAAACATTGCTCACTTGTCCTTTCCTTTCCTTTCCTTTTCCTTTCTTTCTTTTCCTTTCTTTTCTTTTCTTTCTTCTTCTTCTTTTCTTTTCTTTTTCTTTCTTTCCTTTCCTTTCCTTTCCTTTCCTTTCCTTTCCTTTCCTTTCCTTTCCTTTCCTTTCCTTTCCTTTCCTTTCCTTTCCTTTCCTTTCCTTTCCTTTCCTTTCCTTTCCTTTCCTTTCCTTTCCTTTCCTTTCCTTTCCTTTCCTTTCCTTTCCTTTCCTTTCCTTTCCTTTCCTTTCCTTTCCTTTTCTTTCTTTTCCTTTTTTTTTTTTTGGGGGGGTAGCGAAACGAAGGCCAAAAAAAAAAAAAAAATACCCAAAGCTGGGTTGCAAAATAATTTAAATAGATGAGCTGGCCTCTCATGTGCTCCCCAGATGTACAGTCCCATATGTCTGCTCTGTTAGGCTGATTATGGAATACATGCATTTATAGCTGGGAGCAAAGGGAGGATTGATTTCTTTCTGGAGTGCTTTGGCTGTTGCCGTGTTCAAGATAATTAAACATCGGAGCTGGAATGGAGCTGAGCTGAAAAAGGAGCATTGCTGCACCTCTGGATGTAAAAAACTGTGAGCTGTTCTGCGCTGGGATGGGCAGAAGTTAATTTTGTTTGAAGTGATGATGCACAGATAAAATGCACTGAGGTGCACTGAGCCCCTCTGTGGTCACTCTTGTTGGTGGTGGAAAGAGATTTGATGGAAACTTCATTCACTTCCACACTAAATGGAGTAAAACCCAAGTCAAACCACTTTGATTGTGAAGTATAAAGTCCAAACAGGGTTTTAAGCAGTGCTCAACTAAGTCACCTCAAAAATTAATATACTTTGATTATTCTGAGTGCTCTGGTGCAGATGCTTGGTCCAAAGTCCACTTTTAAATTTATCATTCCCTACTTGCAGTATTTAGATTTTTTTTTTGCCTTTAAGACTCCAAGATAATGTGCTAATTTCAGCTTTCACGAGATAAAAAACATATTGCAGAGAACATCTTTGAGAATATGAACCCCAGAGGTGTCAATATCTGAATTCAAGTAATTTCAGGCTCATTTCAAAGGTGTTCTTGCTTCTGAAAGTTCAGATTTGTAAATGCTGAGGATGATTCCCTGCCTTGGAGGGAGTGATGGATATGGAATTCTAGTCAGTGTCATAACTGGGAATCCAATCTCAGTAAAGTCAAGCTTAGCACTGAATTATTCCATACAAGGAGGGAAAACAGCTTGGCTGAGGGATATCCATGGTTAGGATGGAATTCAGTTGGGTGTGGGTTTGGATCTACAGCAGGACAGAACGCTTTGGGTTGGGAAAAACCTTAAATCTCATTCAGTGCCATCCCTGCCATGGCAGGGACACCTTCTAGTGTCCCCTGGTGACCCAAACCCTGTCCAGCCTGGCCTTGGACACTTCAGGGATCCAGGGGCAGCCACAGCTTCTCTGGGAAATCCATTCCAGCCCCTCAGCACCCTCCCAGGGAGGAATTTCTTCCTAAATATCCAATCTCAACCTATTCTCGTTCAGGCTGAAGCCATTCCCCCATCCTGTCCCTCCATCCCTTGTCCCAAGTCCCTCTGCAGCTCTGAGCTGCCAGCACAGCCTGGAGCTCCCCAGGACAGAGTGATGAGAGTTCCTCAGCTGCAGTTAAACCCCACAAATATGCAAATCCGTGTGCTGGACACCTAAAATTTTGTTATTCCTCTATTTCGAAGTGAGGGCATTTCCCAAACCTGCCATGGGTGGAGGAATAATCCTTTCCTAGAGATTTCCTAGAGATTTCCTAGATTGGGACCAAGAAAATCAGGCACCTGGTGGGTTTTATTTCCCCCCATGCTGCTGCAAGCTTGAGGGACAAATAACTGAAGATCTCTGTGTGTTTCTCAGTTCCCTCACCTGTCAGTGGGGGAATCACTTCACAGAGGACTGGAAGGATCATTATAATGATATTTGGAATTTGCTTTCATATGCTGGGAAGGAGAGTGGGAGCTTCACATGCACCAGAGAAAAGGGAAAAAAGTAGGTTAGCCTGTCTGAGCTTGTCATGCTTCTCCTGTGTCAGCAAACTGGGGGAGACAAGAGAAAGGAGAGGAAGAGAGATCAAAAGAATACATTAAATTAAAAAGTAAACAGGGGAAGTTTAACTTGAAGCAGCGAGGAGGGAGCTGCACTGGGCTTGGATTTTCCAGCATGGGCTGAGTTGTTGGACATCAGCAGCCAAAAATCCCAGGGAAATCCCTGTGTGGGATGAGCTGAGGGTGCTCTGGGTGTGAACAGAGGAATTTAGGAGGGATTTTTGC
The DNA here is from genome assembly GCA_024500445.1 of Entomyzon cyanotis. Classification (NCBI taxonomy): domain Eukaryota; kingdom Metazoa; phylum Chordata; class Aves; order Passeriformes; family Meliphagidae; genus Entomyzon; species Entomyzon cyanotis. The sequence goes on along the minus strand of JAKEPQ010000773.1, from coordinate 3,043,528 downwards.
CTGGTGATGGAGAAAGGAGGGAGCTGGTCCAGCTGGGATGCTCAGAGTGGAAATCTCCAGGTTGTTTGTGTCACCTGAGGTGTGATGGCAGTGACAGGAAAGGGTTGTCCCTGCTGCGTCTGGTCACTGGCAGTGCTTGGGCAAAAAACATTAATAAATGGGGTTTTTATCTCCTCCTAACTCTTGGCAAACTTGAGGGACTCCCTAAAGCACAGGCTGCACCTGGAGCAGCTAAGCCAAACTTTATTGTTGAATTTTAATGGAAGTTGAAATAACCTGAATCTCCAACGACCTGGCTTAGTGGAAGGTGTGAGATGAACTTTTAAGGTTCCTTCCAACCCAAACCATCCTGGGATTCTGGGACCAGGCAGAGCTCTGAGCTGGGGTGATGTTCTAGTCCCTTTAATCTGTTCTGTCTGTTCGTGAAATAGGCCAAGGAATCTTTCAATGCAGATCTAATATGGTGAATTTTCCATATAAAGCAGAGGGAGAAGAACAAAAAGCACATGGGGGGAAATTCCTGCCAGTCAATATATGGAGGGTTAGTTATATTTTTACAGAATTACAGGTCAAACACTAGGCTGCCAAAAGCAATCCTACCAGCTGCAATCTTCTTTAACTGTATCCAGTCAGGAAAGATGAAAAATTGTTTTTCTGCCTTTGAAGAATGGAAATATCTTTTCCCATACCCACTCTGACCTGTTTTACTGTAACAGATTCTGGATCCACTCAGCTAAATCACCATAAGCAGAGTGTGATGGAAACAAATTGCACCACAAAGCTTATCCTAAAACTCTGCCTTTTGCACCTGCAGCAGCTGGGGAGGTTTTTTTTGAAGGAAGAGTGCTCCATTTGCCTCCTAAGCCTCCTCCATCTGCCTTATCTGTGGCCAGGCTGGGCCACTTGGAGCCCAGCTTGGTGTGGTATAATCTTATTTTTACACACAGTCAAGGCTGTTGGGCTGTGTGTCATGGGAAACCAACCCCAACCACGAATTTCCTCCGAGGTGCTGCAGAAAAGTGAGTTTTTCAACGGACTTGGGAGCGGGGTGGAGTAGAAACCTCTTGGGAAAACTAAGGGGAAGATTCCCCAGGCAGCTGAGGTGGGAACAGAGCTGGGCTGAGGTCATTCAGCCCAAAATCAGGTGAAAACACCCCAGAAAATGAGGTGGGCAGGACTTGAGGCAAACACTCTGAAAGGCATCAGGAGCAGAGCTTTTTGCTTGGTGAGCTGCAAAATCCTTGCAGAGGAACATCTTACAGCACTGGGGGTGTTGGTGGTGAGGAAATGGGGCATGGAGAGGTAGGGAACTCTCTGCATTTGTGTTTTAATTCAAATTGAGCCACTTTTACAGTCATAAAACCACCTTGGACATATTTGAGCAGATTTGTGCTGTGGTGAGTGGCTGGGAAAGGCTGTAGAGAGGTGCTGTGATGAAGTAATGGCATCTTCTTCATCTTGCAAACCTTGCAAAAGGACGTTGTTTCACCAAAAAAAAAATTTTTTTGGAAGGTGTGGAACAGTCATCCAAACAGCTGAGGCTTTTGTGTGTGATTTTTGTGTGTCAGACTCACAGGAGAGATTATTCCCAAGGGCAGGTGCTGACAGGACAAGGGGAATGGCTGCAAACTCCCAGGAAATAGGTTTGGATGGAACATTTAGGAAGAAATTCTCTATGATGAGGGTGCTGAGACACTGGCACAGAGTGTCCAGAGAAACACCATGATCCCTGGAGGTGTCCCAGGCCAGGTTGGATGGAGCTTTGAACACCCTGGGATGGTGGGAAGTGTCCCTGGAAGGTTCCATGACCTGGGGAAGGTGACCATCATCACCCACAGCAGTGAAACAGGAACTCCAGACCGAGTTTGTGTTGAAATATCTCCTCAAGTGCTGTTAGCAAGCACTGGAGCCAGCTTGAACCCAAAAGAGAATCTTGTGGTGCTGGTGATGTGCAGTTTTGGGTGGGAAACTGCCTTGCACAGCTTTAATTGCTGACTTCATGCAGAATAAATTTTAAGGTTCTGGTGCATTTGCAGAGTAGAGTAAACCCAGAACCAGTATTGGGTTCCTCAGCTGGGTAAAAAAAATGCAGGTGTGGTCTCTAACTGTTATTTGAAGATTTAATGCAAATCTGAATTATACCAGAGAAGAATATTTAGCTTTTAATTCAGAACTGCACGTGGCAAGTGAGTGGTATCTACTGCAGAAAAAACGTGGGGGTTTGAGGCAAACTGCAGCCTTTTGGGTTTTGATTCCATTGCTCACAGTCAGCTTAGCTGGTGGATTTAGTGATGCCATAAAACAGGGGCTGGGTTTGGTATTTACAGACCCATTTTTGTGGTTCCCTGATGGTGCTGGAGATGTGCTGGGTGTCAGACCATCACCACTGCAACAGCCTGCTTCTTGCTCCTCTTTAAATCCTGTTTTTTCCTCCTCTTTGCCTGGTTCTTGCTCCTCTTTAAATGCTTTTTTTCCCTCCTCTTTACCAGCTTCTTGCTCCTCTCTAAATCTTCTTTTCCCCTCCTCTTTGCCTGGTTCTTCCTCCTCTCTAAATCCTGTTTTTCCCCTCCTCTGTGCCTGGTTCTTGCTCCTCTTTAAATCTTATTTTTCCCTCCTCTGTGCCTGGGTCTTGCTCCTCTCTAAATCCCATTTTTCCCTCCTCTGTGCCTTTGTGCAAACCAAACAGCAGCCACTTCCCCTTTCCCAGCAGTCCTGAGCAGTGAGGAAGGCTGGCCAGTGACCAATTCATTTCAACCTCTGGAATAATAGTTTGCTCTCTAATGAATAGTCTGGCTTTAAATCTCTCCATTCAGTGGTGGTGGCACTCCTGGAGCTGACAGGTACTTATGAGACACTGAGGAAAGGTCATTTGTTGGGTGTAACTTTCATTGATTCGTCCAGAGAACCTCCTGGTCTTTCCTTTAAGGCAATAAAAAGAGGCAAAAACCAGGCAGAAAACTCATTAATTTTCTCATATTTGTTTCCGAAGCCACAAATAACCCGTGTAAAGTCAGCAGTTTCCTATTTAAATGTCACAAAATTTAGCTTCGTGGTTGGCTTTGCCTTATTCTGATTGGGGAAACTGAGGCACAGAGCAATGGGAATATTTTCCCTGGACATTAGGTGTTAATCCCGGACTGGAATTTAGGAGCTCCTTGCTCTGCCTTGCAGAGAGCTGGAGGAACACCACAGTTGGGAGATTTATTGCTCATTTCATCCCTCTTCCCCCACACCCATAAATCAAATGCTACCATTTTCTTCCTGAAGTTGGAGCCTAATGAACCTAAAAGCAATCTGAGGAAGCAGCACAAAAAACTGGCTGTGCTCAAGCCCTGTTCCATTTACAAATGAGAACCCAGAGCCTTGGTAAAGTTATTTTTACTGTAACTTGAGTTTACTTTCCATAGGAGTTGCCAGACCTATATTTCAAGGGTTGGCTTCTCGATGCCCGGGAGAATGAAGTGACTTTGACATCTCTTAAACCAGGCTGGGAGGGAATGGCTCCTACCTGGATTAAGGATTGGACTCCATGGGCTTCTCCAGCCCTAGTGATTCTGTTATTTTATCTGTTCGAATGGGCTTAAATCTCACCTTTTTTGCCTTAATTCTGAATTTTTCTGTGTAATATTAAGACTTGGAGGAGATAATGTTTGTGCAGGACTCTCAGGATGCTGTGAGGGAAGAGTAAAACTCTTCTGGTGGATGTGGAGCTCCCAGATCACTGGAATTGTCCTTGGAAAGCTGAATTGGTGTGAGAAGAGGGTGGTGAACTGTTAAAAATTAGGCTCCTCAGAATTAAAAAAGTGAGGCTGAACAAAAGATACTTCATCAGAACAGACCCCACAGCAAAGACAGGGAGGTGTGTGGATTTTGGGGAGGATGTTGGTATAGAAGACATGGAAATCAGGATAGGAGAAGGAAGAAAAGTGGTTTGGCAATGGAGGGTGACAGCTGAAGTCAGAGGGAGCAGGAAAAAAATCAGGATTGATGCTTTTCCAGTTGATTCCCAGTTCTAATTGCTCCATCTCTCCCCTTTTTGCTTTGATTTGGTGGCAGTCAGGGATGGCACAGTGTGATCAGAAGCAAAATGATGCCTGTTGTGGTTTTTCCTGTGTCAGTTTGACTTCCTGGAGGACCAAACCTTCACTGTTATCCCTGTTTGACAGAGGGGAGTGGAGGACTGGGGAGAGGAAGTCACCCAGCAAAACGATGGTGTAGCCAAAAGTGAAACCAAAATCTTGATGGAGAGGAATTGGTCAGACTGGAGCAGTTTGTTTTCTCCAGGGTACAGGATGGAAAATCTCCTTCAGGAGTTGGCCATTCTGTAAACCAGGCCATAGCAGAAAATGCAGGTTATTTGGTACAGAAACAAAGTGGTGGTCCAAAGATGATTGGAGTCCTGGAATTCTTTCCATGGGAGCAAATCTTGGTTTAACAGTGGAGAACACCCATGGATCCTTTCCCATCTCCAGCTCTGCAGTCAACACTCCTCACCCAGAGCATGGCCAGTGCTGGATTTCCAGATGGACAATGTTGGTGATGAAGAGGTGCAAAACTCCCATTTTTGAACTCCCTATACACCCTGAATTCTTCCATAAGGCCAATTGACTTCTGTTTGGAGGAGGGAAGGGAAAAAACGGAGGTAAACTGCGGCAACAAAAGCGAAAGGGAGAGGAAGCAGAAGGTATTTACTTCTCACCTGCTACAAATTACCCTGCAGCAGAAAGCAGCGAGGAGGAGGAGTGGGATGATGAAGGAACAAAAGGCTTTTCTGCCTCCAAACGCACCAAGGTGGGAGCTCTGCGTTGCTCAGGAGTTTGGTTTCACCAGCCAGACACATCCTAGGGAAGGCTGGGAAGGGCTAACCCACAGCTCTGGGGGCTTTTTTTTTGCTCCCTAATGACACTCAGGCTTTGTCCCCTGGCCGGGCAGCTTTTTGCTCGCAGGCTAAAGTTACAGTTGTGGCAGAACTCGTTCCATATTGGCGTTTGATCCTGGGAGAAGGGGAAAAAAATCTGGTCAATGCGGTTCTCATTAGCCAAAAAAGCTGTAACATGCTGGAGTCATTAGTAGTTTGTTGATTGAGTTAACCGTGCAAGGCGGGCTGCAATTGATCATCTGCATTCTCATTAAATATGCCGCGGTCTCGGGGAGTTTGTTGTGGAGCTGCTTGGAAGGGAGACAGGAGGAATCTTGGTTCCACAGCACCAGTTTTAAAAATCTCTTTTGACTTCAGGCTCGAAGTGTATAATTAATATCAGGGATGGGACTGAGGTGTGACATAAAAATAATCTTTTTTGCTGAAGTGTTACTCAGCAGGGTTGTGTTTCAGCTTGAGACAGGGAGAGAGATGGAGGCTGAAACTTGAATCCAAATCTAAACTTTCTTAGTGGCGAGGGGCTGTGGCTGCAGGATTTCCACTTGGCCCTGTCTGGCAGGTATTTGAAGGAAGGAAGCATTGCTGTGCTTCATTTAAAGATAATGAGGTCTAATAAACCCTAACCAAAAGTCCAATTCGCTTCATCTTTGCCTTGCTCATAAGCGAGTCAATAAGTGAAAAATCTCTGTATGGGGAGAGGCGATAGAATTTCACTTTCAAGAAATGGGTGAACAGGAGTTGCTGAAGAGTGTTACCTTGAAAATATATCATGATCACTTTAAACCTTGTCTGTGTCTCTCAGCTTTTGAAATGCTGAAGATCACATCTTGAGGGAATTTGTTGGAGCCTTTGAAGTATTTTTATGTTAGGCCCCTATGGCAGAAGATTGTGCAGATCAAGAAAGTACCGAGTAGATTTATTCACAGAAAACGCATTTAAATTACCCAGCTATACGGGCGCACATTCTTCATTTATAGCCTGGTGTCTGGGCTCTGAAATCCTCCCAAGAATTGAGGTCATAGAATTGGAAAATGAGCTTCTGTACACCATCCTTCTGGCCTTTCGGATGTAATGGAGTCTGCACTGTGTGGCAAATTGGACGGAATTCAGAGAAGAGCAACAAAAACAATTAAGGGAGGAGAGGAACTGACTTACATGGAAAGATTAAAGCGTTACAAATTTGTGGCTTGGTGAAGCAGAGACTACTGCAAGTCGTTGGAAGTTTCTGGAGACAGGAATGCGGCTTCAAAATCCCTGGTCTTGTCTGAGCCTGTTTTTGTTTGTGTGTTTGTTTGAAAGGAAAATCTTTTCCTCATCTGGTGTAACTTACCCCAGTGCCAGTGCAAACAATGGAGAGAGGGATCTGGGCCAAATTAGACTGTCTAAAAATGTGGCCCTTGCACTCTTTAAAAACTGGCCCAGCAGGGTGGAAGTTTGGCGAGGCGAGTGGTGTTTGAACTCCTGCAAGGTAATTCCTGGTGTATTCACAATGCAAAATGCTTAAATGTGGAAGATATTTGGATATCTTCCTTCTGCAGCACCTCTGCAAGAGCCAGAAAGCTTAATTTTTTTTTTTTTAATGCTTCAGCTAAATATTGGCAAATGATGGACTGAGAGGGCATTTCTGCCACCTTGTTCTTCACGTGCTCTTGAGGACATCCAGGCAGGGAAGAAAGCCTAAATCAGTCCCAGCAAATGTGGGATGTTGCCATGGGAAGGCTGCAGGTGTAACCCAGCCTGAGTGGATGGGATGTGGCCCTTGCCCAGAGGAGCAGCCCATAAATACCCCAGTACCGAGTGGAGGTGGCTGGAGAAGGCACAGCAGCTCGAGTTTCCAGCCTCAGCATCCCTGGGTTGTGTCCCTGCTGAGGGACTGGGGTGGTGGAGCTCTGCAGACACAAGGCGCGGATTGTTCCCCGTGCTCCGCGGGGATTGAGTTACAGTCAGGCTGAGCAATTAAAAACGTGGGCTGGCTCGGAGGAGAATGAAGTGTGAAGCCCATTGTACTGAGAAATGGTCTCAGAAGGGAAGTGATGCAGGCCTTGGTGCTGGGGAAGTGCGACTTGTCCTGAGGATGGAGTGCTAATTGAAGCATCGTGGCCAAGTTTTAAGTGAGAAGTTAATTTCTGGCTCCCTTGGCTGCTCCTTGTTCCAGCTGGGCAGGGAGGGATTCCATCCCAGGGCTGGAGCCTGCTGTGCTTGGCTGCATGGGGAGTTCAGGAGGTGCCACCTTCCCCATTAGGATGGCTTTTATGGGATGGTGAAGCTGCCAGGGAGCAGGAGGAGATGGAAAGGTGGGAGCTTCTGCATGGAAGCTGCTGCAGATATCAGCTTCCATTGTAATTCATGATCTTCACTGAGGGGTGAAAGGCACCAAGCCTCTAAAACATAATTAGGACGAATTTTCAGTCTTGCCGTTCGCACCAAAAAGCAAAATCCCTAAAGGGGATGTGGAGATTGCGTTGCCATTGCCTCCATCCCATTCCTCTGGGTCAGGAGTGGGGAGCAGTGCCTGCCACATCCCTCCCCAGCTCCAGGAGTGAGCAGGAAGCAGCAGCAAGCATCACCCTCCTGCAATGCTGGAAAAGAGGGATTTGGAGTGTGTGAACGAGGCAGGCAGACAGGAATACCGAATGTGGACCGAGCGTGCCGGGGGAATTGTTTCCATAGAAACCCAACCAGGGAGGCTCACAGGCTCCCCCAGCTCAGACTTACAAATTCATGTGATTACCTTAATGGTCAACAGAATGCAGGGAGAGGAGGTGATTAGGAAAATCTGATCCGAGTTTGCTGCAGATGTGGGAGTGTTGCGCTGGATTTCCTAGCTGAGGGAACTCGGAGTGGCTGGGATGTGCTGCAGAAAATCAGGATTAACTCCTGGGCAGTGACTGGTGCCCTACTGGTGTCAAAAAAAAACCCCAAAAAACCAATCAGGCCTAGTTTCTTTCAATTATTGAGGGGAAAAACGGTTTTCATGTGTTTTTTGCTGCAGTGTTTTCCCACCTTCGTTGGCCAAGCGTTTTGCAGACATCACCTTTGCATGCAAATCCCCAATATTCAGAAATGCCTCAGGAAATGTTCTGAAATGTCCTCCATGGCAGCACAAACCTTTCCTTGCCAGAATTTACGAGGCGCCCTGGGAGCCTGTGTTCTTCATTTGTTCCTGGAAGGATTTCTTCTTGGAAAATCCAAGATGTTTAGGGCTAATTTATGTTCCTCCAGCTTCTTCAGAGAAACCAACACCTACAGGAGCTCCCAAAGGCAACACCCATGTTTTGTCAACTGTTGAGCCAAATTTGGTGTGGGAGAAGAGGCAAAAGGAGGTCAGAGAACCCCAAATGGAACACAGAGGTGTCAAGGATTAGTGTAGATGTAGGGATTTGGTTCCTCTGACCATTTCCTGCAGCTCTGGAGTTTAATTTGGGCTGAGCTGACTTGGTCTGTCTGATTTTTTTAAAGCAGCCAAGCTTCAGAACCCACAAAGTTCATCCTTAATGACAGTGATTTGTGCTCTTTCTTGAAGGGGCTATGTGTTTGGAGGGGAGAGGAGAGCAGGAAGTGAGATTTGGACAATTTGGGACGAGATTTGCCCACTGCCCTCTTCTCCAAGGAGCAGCTCCACAGCCAGAACATATGTGATGTTATCCAGAATATATGTAATGTTATTTTTCTGTGTGCACACAGGGAGAAAAGCAAAATAAATGCTGAAATTATGGGGGAAATGCCTCCCAGCTCTCCTTCTGGTTTCCCCAACCTCTCAAAAAAGTTTCTGGAGACCCTGGAAGCCTTCAGCCTCACCCAGCTCCGGGCTGGTGTCTTGATAAGCACAGATAATTCTCCTGCAGCTCCGAGAGGAAAACATCTGAGGGTTGGGAAGGGTCAGCCAGGAATGACAGAGCTGCAAACATGCAGGGAAATCAAAGAGCTGCAGGGTTCCACCCAGGAGAGAGGAGAGGAGGCCCCAGAGCAGGATTGGCAGGAAGAGAGCCCAGAGAGGAGCATTTTTCCTCTCGGATCTGTGTGAGTTCAGCATTAACCCCGACCTGTGTTCTGCTGCCTTTGTTTTGGAAATCTCTCCCTTAGACTCACGGCTGGGTTTGTTCTTCCAGAGCTCTTCAGCTGGTTGGTTTTGTGGTGAATTGAGTAATATTTGATATTTTTCTGAAGGAACTGGATTGCAGAGTGAGAAGGGCGTTTATCTGTAGCACTGAGGCGCCCTGATTTCAGCTGGAAGCTCTGTTGCGATGCTAAAATTAAAATTTGGGCTGCAGCAGGGTTAATTCTGCTCCTGCAAGCTGCGTTTGGGGTTTGTGCTGTGATAACAGGGATGGTTCAGCTCCTGCTGAGCACAGAGCCCTTCTCTGCACCTCACCCCTCAAACGGGGTGCACGTTGGGGACACAGCCAGGACAAGTGACCCCGAGTGACCACAGGGATCTCCCAGACTGTGGCCAACAGAAAAAACTGGGAAGCCACTCTGGGTTTCCCAAAATAAGGCTGGAAAAGGTGCAGCCTGTCCCCAAACCCTGTCTCTGAGCAAACATCTGCTGGAAGAAGAAGGTTGGTTGGTTACTGATGGGTTTTCTTCCCCATCAACTGATCATGGGAAGCAAATTTTGGCCACAGTTTCTCCTTCTTTTTCCTTCTATCAACCCCAAATAGATTCCCAAGCAAAGTCTTAATGTTGGTTGTGCCTCCAGTGGGGTTGATTTAGCAGGAGCAGAGCACTGAGTCTGCTAAACACTACTAACCCAACACCCCTTTCAAGGAAAAATACTAAATAAATGGCAAACAAACCAATTAATAGCAGGAGTGAGGAGAGCAGCTCTGCCCAACTTTGTCGAGTTTTAATCTGAGCAGAGTTTTTGCTGAGCTGCCTCTGCATCCGAGATGGAATTGGTTTCCAGTTCTCCTCTCCCCTGCCCCATCTCCAAAGTGATTTCATCTGATCGTGTTGGGCGATCTTTGTGGAATTATTCCTTGACTTTTATCCGAAATCCATCGCTAATGGTTATTTAAGCTTTTTTTTCCTGCGCTCTCTGGTTGTTTTAATTTCAGGGAGCCCATCGAGGAGTTTAAGTGTGTATTAGTTATCATATTGATGGATCAGCCAAGCAGGCAGCATTTGGAAATTCACATATTCCTTTTCCATTGAGCTGTGATGTTTGAAGGATAAGGCTCTGCATGCCATTAGCATCCCACAGCCATTCCTGGGCAGCTTTCGATTTGGGGTTGGGATATTTTCAGTGTGCAAATGTAGATTTTTGGTTCCATTAATCCATCCAAGGGTGTTAATTGGTTTGTCTGCCATTTATTTAATATTTTTCCCTGCAAGGGGTGTTGGGTTAGGTTGTGTTCAGCAGACTCAGTGCTCTGCTCCTGCTAAATCAACCCCACTGATGGCAGATTTGGGGAATAAACCCCGCTGGAGGCACAACCAACATCAGTATTTCACTTGTGAATCCATTTGGGGTTGATAGAAGGAAAAAGAAGGAGCAACTGTGGCCAAAATTTGCTTCCCATGATCAGTTGTACTCCCAGTTCAGAGTGTGATGGTTTTTGAGAGAGGTTGGGATTTTCCCACTGCTTCACCCCAACTTCTTGCAGATGTAACTCTGCTAAAGTAAATCAGAAATGGGTTAAAACTTGGTAACTTGGTGATGTGTGATCCAAGGAGATCTCTCCAGTCTTTAATTCAGGTGATCCAGATGTGGAATCAATATTTCCACCCTCTCCAGCACTATTTTGAGGCTCGATTCACTCGGGTGTGGAAATCACTCCATGATCCTCAGATAAAAAATATAAAATGCAGGAGCACAGGCTGTGGGTCTGGTAAAGAATATTCTCTTTAAAATTCCACAGGTCTCTCCCCCACTGCCTCTCCAGAGTCCTGCTAACGGCACCAGGACTCAGATCTGGTCCTTAGGCAGAGAATTAATCTGGATTATTCTTACAAACCCCATCTCAAGTGAAACTTTTGCCGATATTTTTCCCAGAAGATTCTTCTCTTTCAGTCCAGAATTTTATCAGCGATTCTTATGCTAACAGGGGTCAGGAGATGAGATGTTTCTCACGTTACACTTGAAGCTTCTCATGAATAATGGCCTGTATCACCTCTATTGTCTGTCCAAAACATAAGCAACCAGACATAAGGCCAGAGGAGAAATTTAAAGAGTGCTGAATAAGCCAGCAGGACGGACCAAGAGCTGAGATAATCGGGGAGTGAAACAAATACAAGGTGGAGCAGATGGTTATTTGGGGAAATCTCCGAGCAGATTAACTAGCAGGCAGTGCAGAATGAGGCAGTCTCCAGTTCAAAAGTCCCCTGAAATCTTCAGCGCGAGATGAACAGAAGCACAGATGAACATCACTGTAGCCAAAATGAATTGGAGGTCATTATTCCCCAGTGAATTTTCTTAAGTGTTAAGTAGAGCACATCAGGCTTTTCACAGGGATCTGAGGGGGGTTGGCTTGCTTAAGACCATCCCTTGCTCCTCTGCAAGGGCAATCTGTCCATTTGAAAACAATTTTTATTGTCCTCCTCTCCTTTCCCCTAATTATTTTCTTTGCCCTTTGTGTTCTCCCATATCTATGTGTGTGTGAATTGTGTATGGAGGGGGAAAAAAAAAATAGCTGCAGTCTGAGCAGGATGAGAATCCCAAAATATGTGGCACTGGAAATTCCCATCATGGAAATTCGAGTTTCCCCCCAAGCCCTTCAATCTTTTCCCTTCAGCGAGGCTGCAGCTGCCATCTGATTTGTATTTATATATGCTCTTTATAGATATTAATGCAATAACAGATTAAACCTAAAGTAACTGTTACTACACAGAGACATCTCGGGGGTCTGATCTCGCAAACATTAATGCCTCTGAATAACTTTAATCTTGTGCATTGTGTATTTGAATTTAATGGGGACTCTTGCATGCCAAAGTTTCTCACATTTGCGAATGTTTGCCGCAACTTCAGACTTCCCCCATATGTTGATGTCAATTTGTTTTTGCAACCTCAAGACGGTTTAGAAACCTAAGCCTCTGATCACGGTTTGTGGCTGGCTGTTTTTGCACTTCTGCTGCTTCCACTGGGCCAGATTTCCAATGGGGAAAATGGGCAAAATGGGCTAAACCTTCACTGCTGACCCAACCTGCTCAGCCCAGGCTAAGTTTCCCTCGCAGGGAATTCTCCAGGTATTTTTTTTTTAGCAAACCCATAGGTCCTGGGAGTTTCGGTGTGGTAATGCTGTTTTTCCAGGATCAGCTTCCCAAACCTCTTTCTGAAGGTGAGATCCTAAATGAAAACTTGGGAAATATCCCAGGGGAGTTGTGTAAATAACAGGAATGTCCAGGACACAGCCAGGGAGGTGAACCCAACTCACCCAGTGCTACAACAGTTCAGCCCTGTTGGATCATCTATTCTCTATTTTTCCCATGACAAGAACTGTTTAGATGATATTAATTCCATTATGTTTCTGCTAAATAAAAGGTTTTGATAAAAAAACTTAAATAGGGTTGATCTGGGAATATTTTGGGAAGGAACCAAAACCCTTGAAGCTTCCTAGACAGGTGTTGAAGCTCCTGCACACCCTCCAGTGAGCCAAAGCAGTCGAAATTCCTCATTTTCTGCCTTTGAAGCTCTGAATCTCACTCAGAGCACTCTCAGCCTGTTGTAATCCACCGCTGGGAAGCAGTGGTTGCTTTGGAGTTCAATAATAATGGTAATTTTACAGCCTAATGTCAGGGTAATAAACTCTTCCACCAGGCAACTACTGTGACCACCAGGAAAGTTTTATTTCTCCAGGTTCAACAGTTTCCCTGTGACTAATGTACCCTTGGAGGAGAGGTGACTTCACTTTCAAAAGAGCACTGATGTGTCTGTGTTTGCAGTTAAGGCTCACTAACCACTGGCATAAATCTGATAAGCATCTGATAGAGCCCAATTATCCCATTTCTCAGCTTTTTGAGTGAATAAGACTTATTTTCTAGCCCACAGGAATGTGTAAATAGATGGGTTTCATCCCTGCATCCTGGCATTATTTAAGATTAAGCTCCTTTTTCTGAGAGTTATCACCGTACCTGTCAAGAGTAAATGTATTTGGGTGTTGTGTTTACAGCTGTAGGAGAGGGAGAAGAACAATAAGAGGGTGAAAACCAAGGTACCAAATACAAGGCAATTGTTAGACGTTTGAATTAATGAGAGATTTGTTTTAGAGAATGATTAAAAATGTGATATTGCTTAAGAGAATGATTATTAATGAGGTATTGCTTAACAAGTAACATTGTCCTTAGCCACTTTCTCCCAAGCTCACACTCTGGGATATGACAGGAATGCACAAAACTGATCAGTCTGAATGTCACAAGGTTGTGTGGGACAGTTAAAATACTGCCCAAGGCTTTAGAAATTTATTATTTTCAAATGCAATAGGATATTCAAGAGTTTTATTAGTTTTAGGCTGCCACAGCCTAAATCCTAATGATTTGAAATCTTAATGTTACTCATCCAAGAGACTTGGAGAGGTCTGGATTTAAATACCAAGAAATTAGGAATGATGCTGCTCAGTCAGAATCTGCTTTTAACCAGTAAAGAGAAGGGGGAAAGTCCAGAGAGGGAATGATCTGAACTACTTGAGATCTTGTGTTAGGAAGAAATGAGTTTCCTGTTGGAAATGCTGCTCTTTCCATTCATCGTGGAGGGGAAACTGCATCAATAATTTTGGCAGTGGATTTTTGACATTGAAAAATGAGATTTTATGAGTGCAGTGTCATGTAATGCCTGTATTTTAAAAGTTTAGCAGTTGGAAGGTGCAGAGAAAAGCCCATGGGGTTGGTTGGCTTTTGTGTCTGTGGTTTTAAGCAGAGATCATCATTCTGAAAATCTTTGTGGCATCTCTAGGCACAACTCTTGAGAGAAAAATGTAAAAAAGTTCTTTTATAAAACCAAGTTGGCACTACTAAAATATCTCTGTTAAAGTAGCCTCCAGGTTTCATTGAGGTGCCTAGAAAACATAGAATTGTCCTCAGAGCTGTCCCTCCCCTCACTTGAGCATTTAAACCATTTAAGCCTTGTAATTCCATGCCCATCCTCCAAATATTTTAGCACCTGGATGACACTGAAGGTCCCTTTCAACCCAACCCATCCTTTAATTCTCTGATCTCACCTACCTTCAGGTTCCTCTCATTTTCTCACCTACCTTCAGGATTTTCCTCTGATTTCCTCATCTATTTGTGGTGTCAGGTAATGATTTGTAAAAGGCAGATTCTGAAATACTTTTGTTTGGGTGCAAAGGGCTGATTGCAGCCCTCTGGATTTGGGGAAAGCTGAGGATTCCCAGCTGAGGAGGCATCAGGGACATTTTAGAGGTTGCATTGATTGATTTAACTCTGACCTGGAATTGTATTCATCACGTGCAGCAGCACCAGGAGCATTGGGAAGGTGTCTGTAGTGGAAGAGAAAAAATGGAATAATTCCCATTTCAATGCTGGGATTGAACCTTGGCAGCTGAATTCCCAAAATGCATGGCACAAAAGGTTGCCTCTCAAAATTTGGCCATGGATTTGGGCAGTCCAGGAGGGGATTTTTGTCTGTCTGTCCAGAAACAAGGAGCTACCTGGCCCTGCTGGCAAAACCCACACTTTTGCAGACAGAAGCTTTAGCAGATTCTGCTTCAGCCCAGCCCTGATCAAGGCAAACAATCAGAGAAACCTTCTCTCCATCAAACTCATTTGCAGCAATCTCTCCCCGAGAGAGAGAGGAGGAGAAGGAGCCTGAGGATTCCTCCCAAAACCTTGTCCAAACCTATTTTAAAAACAAAAAAAGGGAAGATAGCAGCGTGTGAGTCTGTGTGCAGCTACAGCAGAGGGAGGCAGATGCAAGCAGGGCTGCCTGCGCCTTGTGAAGCTCTGAGAGCTCCTGGAAAGCAGCCAGAGCTGAAATCATGGCTGGAGGCAGCAGCACCCTGCTCCCCCTCTGCCTGACCTGCTCCCAGACGAGATATTTGGACTTTATGGAGCACCAAGTGGGCCTTGCAGTGCTCAGAGCTGGGAATCTGCAGGCAGGGATGAGCTGGGAAAACCTTGTGTGATGGCAGAGCAGCCCCTGGGGTTAACACCACCTCCCTGGGTGGAGCTGCTGACACACAGAACCCATTGGGGTTGCTGTTCTGTAGGTCAGGTAGGTGCTGGGGTTCTTCTTGGAGGTCACTGAGGTGTTTGTGCCTCCAGAAGCTGCTCTTCCAAAATTTTGGGGTGTCCCCACACACCTGCAGCTGTGTCTTTGTGACCTCTGCAGAGAAAGGACAAGAAATATGTCAATTCTATTCTATGCAATAGAAATATTTTGCATTTATCTTCCTATCCAAAGCTCCTTTCGGCCTGGAATCCCAGATTTCATTTTTTTCCAGATTTCTTTCGCCTGCAATAGTTCTGCCCTCCTATTTCACTGCAGAGGGATTGTCTGTGCTCCGACATGATTTATTTATTTATTGTGCTTTGTCTGGGCACCTCAGACTGTGCTTGAGTTGCAGTTATTTTGCAAGTCAGCTCATGGGCTCTGTCCCATTCTGCTGTTGTTGCCCTGGAGTTTTCAGTTCCCATCCTGGGTGCTCAGCCTCTGTCTGCCTCCCTGTGTGGCATGGATGGGCACATTGAGCTGCAGCATTCAGAAAGCTTTATTCTCCTTTTTTGTTTAGGTGGGGTGGTTTTTTTTTTGGAGTTTTTTCCTTTTTTTTTTTTCCTTTTGAGAGGCTGCTGAAATCTGAAATTGCCGAAATTTGATCATAAAAGATGTCAGGAGGCAAACAAAGCCAGAAATGATCCTTTACGAGCGCTCTTTGATATTTGGGGAAGTGAACCTTGAAAACCTCTCTTGTTTCCTGTTGTTCCATTCCTTGTTTTCACTCACTGAGGTTTATTTTTTTTTTTGGTGGTTTTTTTTCCCTTTTCCAAAGACTTCCAAAGTACACAACCTCCCTGAGAGTCTATTGCTCCCAAAAGAAGGTTTTTCTGCAGGTTTTGACCCAAGCCCATCTCCCATCCCAGCTGCAGCTCCTTTTCCTTTGAGGTGCAGCCAAAGCTGCTGAAATTCGGTCAGAGCTGGAGGTTGAAGCCTTATGTGACCTAGAGGAAAGGTTGGGCTTGGTGAGGGAATTTCACCTCCAGTTTCCCCTCCAGGGCAACACAATGGAATCTTTCTGGAGCCAAAATGTGTCTGTCACCCCTGGTGATCAACTCTTGGCTCCTGCAGGATCCTCCAAATCATTCCTTCCTTCCAAATCTTGGTTTGAGCTCAATATTCAGACAGGGTGTTCAGTAAGCTGGGCATTTGAGGCACAAAAATCTACCTTTTAAAGAGGAAAAACTTGCAAACGAGCTCCTTTGAATCATCCCTGTGCACTTTTCCCTTCCCTGCAGCTCTCTGCTCCTCCAAACAATCCCCCAGCGCCTGCAGGAAGGGAATTGCACTGTGCTTGGCAGCTCCGCTCTGCAAAGCCTCCATCACCTCTTGTCATCGATCCAAAAATCTTATGCCAGTTCACCGACGTGAGGTCACCCTAATTTCATCGTTGGGCTGCTGGTGGAGGGTTTTTTTTTGGGGTGGGTGTGTGTCCTGCCTGCCCTCAGCCCTCCCCAGCTCGGTTTGGCGGAGGTTTCATCACCGCGTGAGGTAACTCCGTCCTCGGCGGGTGTTGTGATCTGGAAATTTGGTGGCTAATTAGTGCCTCTGCCCTGGAAAACGAGGCTGCACATCCTGCCCTGGGACATCCCTGCCCAGCCTGCGAGGAAAACAGGCTCCTCTTTGGAGTGTCTCCCTAGAAAACGCTCTTTTACCAGCCGAAAATACCTGTCTGGGAGAGAAACCGAGCTGCTTTTAAACCAAAAGAAATCCCTGTGTGATTTCTGGCTTGGGGTGACAGCGAGCCTTGTGCAGCGTGGCTTCAGCATCCCCCAAAAATCTCGCCAGGAGGATGAAATTTTCTTTTCTCTTCCCTTTCTGGTCACGTTTTACCACTGGAGTTACTCAGCGAATTAATAGGTATAGAAATGCAAAGCTCTTTTCTTATTACACGCCATCGATCTGATTGCAGTGTCATTAATTGAAAGACTCGGGAAATGTGATGGATGGTTCAGTTCAGGATTCCACATTCGTTTTGGCATAGCCCTGCAGGAGAAAAGCTGCATGAAGCTGATTGAAGGGCTCTTTTTGTCTGACATGAATTATTCTTTCATTGTCAAACCTTGTAACAGCATTCAGACATAGGGAGATTTACAATGTGAAATCCTAAATGGGGTCTATTCTTAAAATAAAATTAGAAAAAAAAAAAGAGAGGGAGAGCTTTATCTTGCAATGTTGAAAATAGCTATGTTTTTTTAAAAAAACAAAAAACAAAACCTACAACTATTCCTCCAAATTAAATATCTTCTGCAAAACCCAAGGGGCTGATGTTTCTCACTTAATTTTAAATTATTCCGATGGTGAGGCCTTAAATGAATAAAACAATTGCTTTAATCACATAACGCTTGTCAACATTTTTATTACATCCAAATATATTTGTTTGTCTGAGAGGGTTGGTTTGTTCTCCCCACTGCTGTCATTTCCCCAGCAGAACGATTTGTCCGATTAGCAGGGAATCCTGCCCGTCCTGTAAAATTGCACGCGGCTTTCTTTCCTCTTTGGGGAAAACCTAGGTGGACACTGCTGCAATGTTTGTTGAAGGAAATCATTCTGCATTTTAGAAAACATTTTAAAAAAAAAAACCAAAACCCCACCAGTGCTGCTTGCCGACAAGATTTCGGCTTTTCCCAGCTGCTTATCAAGCCAGCTTTGGTGGGGTTTGTTTTGGTTTTTTGGGGTTTTTTGGGGTTTTTTGCTATAAATCCTGGGCAGTTCTGTATTTAAATTCTGCTGGGTTTTTTTGTCTGTTGAAAAACTTGTGCCAGGCTGTGAGGTTTGGGAGATACAACCCCTCTGCTTCCCTTTTCCCACCCCCAGCTCGCCGCGCAAAGTTGATGAAGAGTTTGGAATGCCAAGCAGCCACCCAACTTGTAGCCTCATTTGAGAATAAAATAGTGAAAATAACACGATCCGAGATGGGAATCGATGTCATGCCTGTTACAAATGCTGGAGCTGGGAGAATAGCGAGATTACACAGAGCAGGCAGATTAGATGAAGAAGAGTATTCGATTACATTACATCTGATTAGTGGTGTCTATTCATCTGCGTGGGGCTTTTTTTTCTTTCCCTTGGAGAAAGCTGGCTTGTTTTATGGGAATGGGGTGTGGTGGGGAGAGCTAAAAGCTGGGAGAATTGGGTGGAAAATCGTGGTGGAAACGTGCAGCTCTCTTTGAAGCGCTCTGCTCGGCTCTCCGCGGGTTTTAGCAGGCGGATCGTCACCAGAATGCCCATTTTTTTAGAATTATTTAACAACTTTTCACCCCCAGGAAGGCGTGGAGTGATCACATCTAAACAAATCCCCTTTCCCACCTGAGCTGGACACTTAGAGCAATCCCAGCCCGACGAACGAGATGAGCAATTCCCATTAAAGTGGGCAAAGAGCCTTTTTTTTCCCAGAGCCTGAGGAATAAACGGCATGGCTGGGAAATGTTGTCCTCCTCCCCCGCCCCCTCCCCCTGCCTATCTGCATGGAATACCCTCCCGAACGTGGAGTTTTAAGGTCTCATTGTTCGGCAAAAGGGTTGAGATGATTTTTGTGGGGTTTTTTTAATTTTTTTTTCGGGGGGAGGGTTTTCCCTGCCCCGGGAGCTGGGATGCTCCTGCTGGGGATGCAGAGCTCGGCCGCTGCAGGTGGTGCTCCTCACCTTGGGAATCTCCTGCTCTCCTGCAATTCCCAGCAGCCAAGTTTGGGGATGGAGCTGCCTGGAGGGTCAGAGCACTGGGTTTTTCCAGCCCCTTCTTGCTTTATTTCCAGGGATGCTCCCACCCAGGGCTTCTCGGGGCAAAGCCGGGCTGTTCCTGCAGCTTTCCTTTAATCTTGAGCACCTTCTGTGTCGTTAGCACTCCAACCTTCCAGCCACTGGCTGTTCCTAAAAGGTGAGGGAGCTGGGGAGGGGTTGCTTTCATTAGTTATTTTCAATTTCAGGTGATTGAATTTATTTATTTATTTTTTTGATTTCTTTATGCCGTCTCAAGCTGAAATAAACTCAGTTCCTCCGAGCCCAAAAGCAGAGAGGATATTTTGGTGTCACTAATTAGCCTCCCACGGAAGCTGGGAGCAGGAGAAAGGGAGCTAACGAGAGGGTTTGTGCAGCCTTGCAGGACTCTGAGCATATCGTACAGGAGGGAGGGAAAAAATTGCTTCTTCTCATCCCCAAACTCCGTGAAAACGCTTCATTTTCGGAGTTCCCCGCGCTCCGAAACGCGGGGTGGATAATTTCTGCAAATTAAATTAGAGTTGGGAGCCCGTGGTCGCTCTGATCAAATCTGTGTAAATAACGTTGTCCCCAGCCTGTGTTGTCACCTCTGAAATGCTCTCTGGATCGCAGCCTAGCTCTGTCTTTTCTTGTGGTGGAGTCAGGGTGGTGCTGGATTTCGGAGCTTTTTTGCATTTTATTGGTTTTGATTTTGTTCAGGGCTTTTTCTTTTTTTTTTTTTTAATTTAATTTTTTAAAAAATTTTTTTAAGTGCGTTTTGACTCTGACAGTTTTCAAAGGTGAGGCTCATTTTTGTGAGGTTAAGAAGAAGGAGAGAGTAAAAGGTACCGTATCTTTCTTCTTAATTGTTTGCCTTAAGTCTAAAACATCTGAAAAACACCCTTTAAAATGATCTTAGAAGTAAAAGTCTCTTATTGAATAAAAACAGTAACAGATTTAGCTTACCCTCTTTATGGACTTAACTTCAGGAAATTAGGCATCCACTCTGTCTCCCGTGCAATAATCAGTTTCTTATCTAACAGATCCAAAACGACCAAATACATCTTACATCATTCGCATCCTTTAACTCCAAAAGAAATGGAAGCACTGCTCCAGCTCAGAGCATCCTTTACTTTAAACCCTCCAAGTCCCCCCGTTCATTCCCATCCCAGCCCGGCTTAATTTCCTTTTATTGTGTCGTTGGGCTGAAAATCTACATTGCCATGCCTGATTGTGCTGCTATTCCCCATTAATAACCTGGAACTTTGCATCCCAACGAGCGAGGAGCGCGGAGAAAAGGCAGAAACAGACGCAATTATTTGTTGCTGGCTAAGTTACTGTACGTGACCCAGGTGCTGGAGGACTATTTGCATGTGTTTCTCACCTTTGTTCACCCAGACACATGGGGATCTCGAGCTATTGCTGACTAATTGATAGTTGTAGTAACTGCTATAGGCTCCTTAGATTAGAAATGCATGCAGACGTGTGTCTTGATTCAAACATTAAGGAACACACACACTCTCACTTACTTACATGGGCAGAAAGTCTTCATACTATTAGAGGTGTGTGATGGAGATAGCAGGACATAAAACAGAAGAGAGAGAGACACAGGGAGAGAGAGAGAGACAGAGACAGAGAGATGGCATGCAGCATATATACCCCTACAAATAGTTCTAAAATGCGTTTGCAAATGCAGAAGTCTTCAGAACCATCCAACAGTTCAGCACAACCCTTTTTATCTCTTCTCTGCGGGACGTCTCCATCCAGATTACTCGAAAAAAGCGGAAAAGGTGAGAGCTCTGCCATCTTAGCTCTGAATTCATCTGATTTCCCTTTTTTTTTTTTTTTTTTTCTCTCTCCCCTCTCTCCCTATCCCCCTCTCCCTTGTATTCCTCATGCCATTGTCCATTCTTATGATGGCAGCCGCCCTTGCTCTTGAATGCAAGTGTCACAGCGGGAGCAAAAAGGGTTCAGGGCTGCATTGTCAAAGCCATGGTTGCCTATTGTTTCTTAGCCTTTCACTGCTCTGCTTTTCCGAGCCTCTTTCCCTATCAGTGGCCCCTGTCAAGGGGAGGAGTAGGGAGAAAATTGCAAGAGTTAGTCGTCCTTTTTATTGCACACTGTTATGATAAACAGCCCCAGCAATACATCCCACAAAATTAGGAATTATAACGACGGGACGGGAGGGGGGAAAAAAAATTTCTTTGTAGGTTTGCGTTTTGGCGCTGCCCTTATGTCAAAAGCTTGGTTTCTTAGGAAAGACTTTTGTATTGGTGGGGGGGTTTTTTTGGGTTTTTTTTTTTTTTTTTGCCCAGCAAAAAATAGAGGCAGCTGCAAAATGAACAGTGAGCTATTTAGCCACAAGGTAAAAATTTCCTGTTGCTATTTGGATACCGATGCTTTTCAATTTTAAAGGTGGGGAGGGGGGGAAGGAAGCATGACTGAAAGCATTTCTCTAGCTGTCCATTCATTCATCCATCCATCCATCCGTCCATCCATCTCTATTTTGTGTTTTAAAGCAATTGAAAACGCGTTTTAAAAAAGGCCACGGAGGCTGCTTGCAAGTTGGTTTTATTTGGGGGGGGGAAAAAAAAGAAAAATCTCTCAGTGCAGAATGAGGTTTGTGTTTCAGCTGATTGAATCTTGTGCTGGGAGATGAAGGGGGGATGAGTGTCCTGCTCGTGCCAGAAAGTGCTGCTTTGTCAGGTCATCTCCAAGTAAAATCTCGTCACAATTTCTTCCTTTGGTTGGGGAGGAAAAAATTAATATAGACAGGACTTTACTTGGCGTTTAAGCGCGTGTTTGATCGTCTGGTGTGCACAGGCCAGCTCTGCCCGCGTTCAAAACTTCAGGGAGGTTACAAAGTCGTGGCCTCAAAAGTTTTCTTTTTTCTGGTTTTGCTGCGTTTGAGATGAAATTGCTGAGGGGGATGAAATTATTTCTAAAATCTGGCTGCCCAGAAGAGAGTAAACACATTTACGTGTTCAAGTTGTAAATATTCTACTGATTTCACTTTCAGTATTTTTTTTTTCTCTTAAAAAAAAATCTAACAAAGTGAAAGAGTAGCAAATGCAATTTGGTTTGTGCTTTTAGCTGTTTCTGTAAATCTGAGCATTGTCTTTTCAACCCTTCAACTTCTCCTCACTGCCCTCACTGTAGAGGATATCTAACAGTCTGGGGGTTTAATTTTTGCAAGCCTATCATTGTGTTATTTTGACTGAGCCGTTCTACGAGCAGAAATTATTAAAAGCAAACCCTGCAGACCGTTCAAATATGTGCTGCTCGGGGCTGAATATCTGAGCCATTGCAAATGTCTCGTGCTATTTTATCATGTCTAATAATAACAGGCAGAGTGCTTTCACAGATGTAAATATGGTTTAAGTCTTAAAGAACCATGCAGAGAAATACTCCTTGAACTGCTGGGTGCTTGGGCTGTTGGTTTTTGGTTATGTTTTCAAAATATTCGGGAGGCTCGGCCAACTGGACGAGAGGTTTTGGTGGGAATTTAGACAGGGGGGGCAAAATATTTCACCTGGATTCCCTCTTAACTCTCAGGATGCCGAAATAGGAGTGATTTGAGGATGGAATTCTCCCAGCCCGTCCTGCAGACAACTCGCTCTGCCTTTTATCCCCCGTGCTGCTGCTTTTTACACACATTTATTGTCCTGCACCGCCAAGTTCTAGGTCAAGTATGTGCCTGTTTGGAATATCTTTAGGTTTGAAACTTTTTTTTTTTCTCCCTCCCCCCGAAGAAATGATGAAAGAACTCTGGCCTTGTTTTAAATCAAGCTCTGAATGCAGCCGGGGCCACCCTGGGAGCACAATGTTTAATTTCCATTCGACATCTGCCTTATATTTACCATTGCAGCCCAGGGATCTGCATGGAAGGAGCACTTAGCGTTGATAAAAAGTTTGGCATCTCTTTTGTCAGAGGTTGTAATTTCTGTTCTCTCAATCTGGACTGTCATTTTGTAAAAAAAAAAAATCTTTTGTCACCGGAGCTGAATGGAAAACCTGGAATGTGCAGGAGATTAAAGAAATGGGGGAAGAGGATTCAAATGTGTGGAGCAATTCTGGTCGCTTCACTCTCGGAGACAGATGGTGCCTAATCCTGATTTTTCCTTATTCCAGTGTAAATTCCGAGCTGTCCCGCTGAATCCACGGCTGAATACTGATGAATCAGGATCAGGCCTGGCTCATTTCTTTGCTTTTTGAGGCTGTGGGTTGATCTGGCAGAGCTTTCTGCATGCACAGCTCTGGTTTGGCACTCCTGGGGGGAGATGCCCACGGGGTGAACCCCCAGTCCCTCTGCTCACCCTTCATCCATGACCTTCCAGGACCTAGGAATAAATATTTGAATAACTTGAGGTGTTTGCTTTAGGTAGGTCTGGGTAGGGAGATGGTGGAATTTGGGGAGTCTGGGCACTCCATAGGGTGTTTCTTGTTTAAAAGAAGTTTGTTCAGAGCAGAGGCAGAAACGTTTGGCCCCACAGAGGAATTTTGCTGCAGAAAGGGTGATTCAGGGAGAGAGGTGTTCCAGCCTGAGCTGTTTCAGGTGGAGAAGGGCAAACTTCACTCCGTGTTTGATTTTTTAAAATGAATTTTATCTCCTTATTAATCAAAACAACTTGTGTTCACATTGCTTTTAATGTGAGAATATAAAAAGGCTTTTCTCCCCCCCAGATCCATTCTGCAATCTGAAGTTGAAGTGCTCTGTGTGGTGTCAGCTCAACTCTCAGGCACCTCTTTCCCTTTTCCTTGTGGGATTTCAGTGAAGCACAACCTTTACAGTTCTGTTCTGCAAAGAAATAAATGTATTTCTTTTTTTTTTTTCCCTCTCATAGGAGTAACTTTGATGACTTCAGTGGGAGTTGCTCCTGCTCAAGAGAGAGAAAAGATCACCTGGATTCTTCTGGAGGTGGAGTCAGGGCCAGAAGTGTCCAGGAAAGAGCTGCCCAGGGCTCCAGAGGAGGATCTCACCTCTCCATCACACCTGGAGCTTCAGGCAAGTACCATTTCTGCTTCTTGGAGCTTCCTGGTGAGTCCTCATGGCTTCTCACGTGGAGAGATTGTGTCAGGAAAGTTTTAGTTCGTTCAAATTTTGGTGCATTGATCAGGATTGTTGTGCCCTGTGAGTGGCCAGTGTGTCACTGCCCACTGATGGAAGGTTTAGAGTCCAAAATGCAGCAGGAGCAATCCCAGTGAGCCATGGGAGGAAAAGCTGAACCCTTGGATTAGGGACTTTTTGCTAATCCCAAATCCTGTTACCACCTAATTTTCATAGAGAATATCCCTTTAAATCACTGATTGGGCAACCCTCTGCCTTTCCAGGCTTTCTTAGGTTTTCCAAACCCCCAAAACCAAACCACTGCCATGAATTTTGTGTCCAGGTGGGCTCTGCATGTCATGGGCAGCATCTTCCCAGGGAATTGTCTCTGGTTTCCTTATTCTTGGTTATGGAACTTATTAGTCAACAGGAGCAAAGCTTGACAGGTAGAAAAGAGACTCTTTAGAAGTGGAAGAGTCTGAAATAAAGCATGAAAGAACTTTTTATTTTCCACTGGGAAAAGCCTGCTTGGAGAGACTCACTCAGGCATGGGAAGCTGTGGGAGAAATGTGGAGTGCAAGAGCAGCCAGGCAATTCTCCTGATGGGTGAGATGATGTTGATTTTCAGGAAATCAGGGCAAATTTGTGATTAACTCTGTGTGCTGGGAAGGTTCTGAACACTGGGAGTGTGCAGGACCAGCCCCTGATCTGATGGGAGATGTCCCAGCAGCACTTGGATGCTCCAGGTGGAAGTTTTTGTGTGGGAATGTCAGGAATTCTGTCCTGCTCGGGTTGGACTTCCCTGAGGTGGAGACAGCTCTGTGCTGGCAGATTTCACTCCTCCTTATCCCAAACATGTGAGAGAGTTGAACCAAACCAGACCTTTGAAAGTGAGCACAGCAGAGAACTTTCATGTGACAATGCTGGCGAGAAAGAGAAAAGAATTTTTTAATGGTTGTTGCTTTCTTTCCAACTCGGGGCAATTGCTTGATTTTGTTGCTGAGCCTCGTGTGCTCATATCTGTCTGGATTCAGATTTCAGAACATTATTTCACTTTGCCAGGTGATTTGAGTAGGAAAAGTATTCGTGGTGCAACTTCAATTGTATTTATACACTTGAAATCTACTCTGTTGTTTTCTCCAAGCTGCACGTGGAATTCCCACTTTTATTGACAGGAATACATCTCCCTGAGCCAGGGTGGGCAGTGTGGGAATGCTGGGTGTGTTCTGAGAATTGTGGGCATTGTTCTGCTTCTTTACATTTCCATTGAAACACTCAGCCTGGGGATGAGTTACAGGTTGGAAAAGGGCATTTCCCACATGGTGTTCCCACCTGTTCCTTTGGTTTTCCAACTTTTTAAAAAATAGTTTGAGAAGGGACACTCATGTCTGGTGTCACCTCATAGGGCCTGGTCTGCTTTTTCAGTTTCTGCAGGACTTGGAGTTATTTAGAGAGTTTTAGTTGGGATATTGGGATGGAATTTTTCCCTGTGAGGGTGGTGAGAATGGATGATCCTTAAGGTTCCTTCCGACCCAAACCATTCCATGATTTCTGTCAGTTCAAAAGGCTTCTTCAGGCCTTTCTCCAAAGTTGTTGTTTTTCCATCCTTCACAGCTTTTCGTTATCTTCATCCTGTCTTGTGTGGCAAAACCACACCGGAATGGGATTAGGAAATACCAAATAATACTGTGGCTAGGATTACCTGAGCCCAGGTGGGACCTCAGGAATGTGCCAGCGTTGGCTCCAAGTGCTGAGAGAGCAGAAAACCTGCAAGTCATGTTCTCCTTCCTCCAGAATTCACCTCAGGCTTTGTTGCTGGCTCTCTCTGCCCCCATTGTGCTGTTGAGAACTGCCCTGATTTCCATCTCTGGTTCATCTTCCTGCCTGTGCACAGAAAATCCTGCCAAGTCATCACCTTCTCAGCATGCAAATCCCTCCTCAAACCTCCCTTCCTCAGTATTGACCACGTGAAGTGATTTATTCTGCTGAAATATCTGCGTGTTTGCCAGGGCTGGGGAGAGATGAGCCACCTCTGAGTGGTGTTCTCACTGTAACCATGGCTCTTTCTCCTCTTTTCTCTGACTTTCTGGGTTTGTTGTGAAATAAGCTGATCGACTGCTTGAGTTAAGGCATCACGTTCCAGTGGTTTGTAGTTATTCTTGGGATGCGTTCCTGAATTCTGTATAAATAATGGGTGATTAAAAAAAGATTGAATTGGTTCAGGTAGAAGCTGCAGCTCAGAAAAAAACACCCAGAAATTCAGAAATGGGGAGGGAAATTTTATGAAATAAGATTAAATAGTTTTATTTCTGATATTCCAGGCTGATTTTAAGAGGAGGTGACTTTAGACAGCTTCATGAACTAATCCACCCTAAAGATGGGCATTGATTATGATGCTCACTGGGTTTATTACCAGAGAAATAGGAACAATGAACCTAATTCTCATCTCTCACTGCTTTGTCCCTCATTGTAACATCATTCCAGTTCAGTGGGACGCTTCACCACAGGCTCTAGAACAGGGATATTGCAGTGCTTGCAAAGGAATTGATGATTTGGTGGAATATTCTGGAATGACTGTGAGTTGTGAGTCTGTTCTTGACACTTCCTGCAAGGATTTCAGTGAAGTCCAAAGCTTGGGAAGTGATTTTGGCTTTAGGGAAAGATTGACAGACACTGGCAGCAAGTAAAAACCAAAATGGGAGGGAAAATCAAACGGTGGAGGTGATCAGCCAGAACAACTGCTCTGGTGGGAGATGTCCCTGGAATCAGAGGGTTTTTAAGGTCTTTTCCCACTTTTCAGGGATTCCATGAATAGCAGAGGAGGATTCTCTCTTGCTGGAAGCCACAGGGTGGCTGAGCAATGGGATGAAGCCCCAAGAAGGTTGGTTTGAGCCCAGCAGGTTGGACCAGAAACCTCCTGAGCTCCTTTCCCTCATATTGGGCAGGGCTGGGGAGACATCAGAGCTTGAGGCCACAGCAAGAAGGGCTCAGAACCTTGGCTGGAGTCTCAGAGCTGATTAAATTAATCTCTTTTTTCTCTCTGGACAATATTCCTGTACCTAATGGTCCTGAAATCTTCAAAATGCCACATTGCTGCTGTCTGCTTGTTTGAGAAATATGTATTTTTTTTATTTGCGTGTATTACTTTTTTATTAGGATTTCTTTCTTTTTAGTTACTGCTTGTGTTCCCTCTTTCAATTATCGGGCAACAGATAATAATAATAATAATAATAATAGTAGTAATAGTGGTTACAGTAATAACAATATATATATATGATAATATCAGGTAGAAGAGATGTTCTGCCAAGCCTTAAATGTTCCACAGAATCTGTCATACATCCTACAGGACAGACTGTAGGTTTGTGGCACCTCCAGGAAGAAATTTACCCAAATTTTCTCATTCCTGATCCATTTAGGGCATTCCTACTAAAATCCCAACATCTGGAGCTGCAGCAAGTTCCTCCTGCACTTTTTTTTTTCTTTTTGCTGGTGGGATTATTTCTCTCTTTCCACACACAGTGATGGGGAAGGAGGAATCCCAAAATGAGATTACTTTTTTTTTTTTTTTGATCTGTGACTCCTTGTAGAAATCATGCAACTCAGTCTTGGATGTTCAGCCTTTGCTTCTTGGTGCAAAATGCTCGGATTTGGCTTTCTGGGAGAATTCCAGTGTGCAAATATCACCCCTCTGAGGCTTTAGGAAATAGGTCTGGATCATGGAACATTCCTTCATTGTAAGAGCTGCCCTTACAATATATTTATAACCTTTTTATTATTTTATTTTTATTTTTATTTTACACCTGAAGAAGCTGTGAGCAAGGAGAAAAGATTTGCCAGTGTTTAGCAGTGGATTCAGTGTCAGCCCATGATAAAATCTAAGCCCTTAATTTAAAGCAAAAGCTGATGAGGAGTTTTTCACTAAGGCATTTTTCTATTGAAAACCGTAATAGCTCAGTGAGTTAAATCCTGGGAGAGGTGTTTTTTTTTTTTTTTTTTAATATCTCCTTGCAAAGAAAGGGAGAAGGAGTTCAGTTTTGCTGAAGTTTTCAAAATTGCTGGAAGAAGCACAAATGCTTGTGTGTCATCTCACGTGATTTGAGATGATCCCAGAGCTTTGTCAACTTTCCAGGGGTGACTCAATTGTTGTAGGTAAAGTGGGTGTAAAGGGAAAAATGGAACGAGGAGATGGAGAGGGGAAGGAATTGGATGGAAGGCAATAATTGATCCAGTTTATGGTTTAATTCAGTGTTTGATAAAATTATGGTAAATAAAAGTAGCTGGAGTTTAGTGTTCCAAGGCAGTGTTGTTTAATCTTGTGCTCCATGAGGTGCTGGGGAAATTTAAACCTTTATAAATAATATTTTGGGATGTTTTGGCCCATCTGCTGTGGGGAGAGAGCTCGGGGCTGGGTGACAAACCCTCCTTGTGCTGAGCTGGAAACCGAACTTGTTGTGGCTGAAAATGACAGGCTGAGCTCCCCAGATCCTTGTTGTCCTTTCAGTGGGAGCTTCATCAGCCAGCCTGTGATTAATTGCAGCAGGGCTGCTTTAATTTGAACCAGAATCACAGGCTGAGCTTTCCCTCGATGTGCAGATCATAGGAGGGGCTGGCTGTGCTGATTGTAAAAAATATTATTTATCATACATAATATTATGTATTGTAATTGTATAAATCTACCCAACCAGTAGATATATTCTTATCTATAAATGGATGTATTTATATGTGTAATCAATAGATACCTGAGCAGGGAGGGGATTGTCCCTCTGGGAGGTCACACCTTGAGTGCTGTGTCCAGTTCTGGTCACTGCAGGAAGGACAGGGAGAGGCTGGAGAGTGTCCAGGGAAGGGAACAGAGCTGGGAAGGGAATGGAGAGCTCCTGAGGAAAGGAGCTGAGCCTGGAGCAAAGGGGATCAGGGGGACCTTGTGGCTCTGCACAGCTCCTGCCAGGAGGGGACAGCCGGGGGGTCAGGCTGTGCTCCAGGGAACAGGGACAGGAGGAGAGGGAACAGCCTCAGGCTGGGCAGGGGAGGGGCAGGGTGTGTGGCAGCAGGAATTTCCTCATGGAAAAGGTTGTTAGGCATTGGCAGCAGCTGCCCAGGGAGGTTTGGAGTGCCCATCCCTGCAGGTGGCCAAGGAAAGCCTGGCTGTGGCACTCAGTGACAAGGTGGCACAGCTTGGTCTTGATGTTCCCAGAGGTCTTTTCCAATCTTAACGATTCCCTGGAGTGCTCAGATCCCAGAGGAACTGCCTCTGTCTTGGCTCCTGGACTTTTGGAACCTGCAGCTCAGGCTGGAAGGAATTGTTGGTTTGACTCAGGAGCTTCCTGGGGTGGCTGGGCAAGGCAGCTGGGAAAAACCAGTGAGCTGAAATGCCCCAGGCTGCACACTTGGAGATAAAAAGCTTATGAACTACTGAAATAATTTTATTTCTGTGAGATTCCAGGCTGATTTTAAGAGGAGGTGACTTTAGACAGCTTCATGAACTAATCCTCCCTAAAGATGGGCATTGATTATGATGCTCACTGGGTTTATTACCAGAGAAATAGGAACAATGAACCTAATTCTCATCTCTCACTGCTTTGTCCCTCATTGTAACATCATTCCAGCTCAGTGGGACGCTTCACCACAGGCTCTAGAACAGGGATATTGCAGTGCTTGCAAAGGAATTGGTGATTTGGTGGAAAATTCTGGAATGACTGTGAGTTGTGAGTCTGTTCTTGACACTTCCTGCATGGATTTCAGTGAAGTCCAAAGCTTGGGAAGTGATTTTGGCTTTAGGAAAAGATTGACAGACACTGGCAGCAAGTAAAAACCAGAAACAGACATGAGAAAATTCATGTCAGGATCTCTGTCAGGTGCAATTTCAGCTGGGATGTTTAAACAGAATTAAACTGGTTCTAGGGAAAACTCAGGACGGGAATGTTGGGCTGGATCCTGGATTGGAAACTGATTATTAAACATTTTTCAAACTGGTGGCAGTCTTTCAGGGAGCTCCAGTGGATTTTTGGGTCAAACTCTTCCCAAAATGTGGATTACCCTTGATCTATTGACAGTGAGGTTTTCACTGCTCTGAGCAAGCAGAGCTCAACTCCCAACTGGGACACAAAGGAGTTCCCTGTGGCAACCTCAGTAGTTTAAAATTCACCACATTTGGGGGAATTCTTCCCAGCAAAGGCATGGAATTTTGCATTGCTGCTGCTCCCAGCCTGTGCCAGGAAAGGCACTGCCAGGTCAACAGCTTTCATTTGCTATTGAGTTTTCCTAGAGAGTTGAGTCACTTTCTGGTTGAGTCCTCACAGGAGGAGCTTCAGGAATTCCTCAGCCTGAGTTAGTCTGGCCCAGGCAGATAGGGGGTGATTCACTTAACACTTCACTGGAATGATTTCTTATTATTTTCTTATTATTTTCTTATTATTTTCTTACTATTCCTTACTATTCCTTACTATTCCTTACTATTCCTTACTAGTCTTTATTCTTCCTTACTATTCCTTACTATTTCCTTATTATTCCTTACTAGTTCCTTATTATTCCTTATTATTCCTTATTATTCCTTATTATTCCTTACTATTCCTTACTATTCCTTACTATTCCTTACTATTCCTTACTATTCCTTATTATTCCTTATTATTCCTTACTATTCCTTACTATTTCCTATTATTTCATATTATTTCTTACTTATTTTCTTATTATTTCTTATTATTTTATGGAGTTTGCTGAGTGCAGTGAACTTGGGGCTGATTTGAGCAAAAACCCCCTGAGTACCACAAATATCCTTCCTTCCCCTCCACACTTTCTTCTCATGCTCTTCTGCTTCCCTTTGGCTCCTCCATATTCTTCAGAATTAAGAATTAGCCTTGTTGATTTATTTCTAGGTGTGTGCAGCCTGGTTTTGAAGCTGGAGAAGGAACCAAAAAGCAGAATTTGCTCTTCATCAACTTAAAGATCTCTTCCTCTGCCCTGATAAGCAGCTCAGCTATAAGCAGAGATGGATATGATTTAATATTTAGGTATAATTTATATTTTTATTAAAAAATATGAAGATTTTGATTAAAAGCCCTAACTTTTAATTGATAATTTTTAATCGATAATTAATTTTAATTTTTTAAATTTTAAATTTTAATTTTAATTTTAAATTTTAAATTTTAAATTTTAAAATTTAAAATTTTAATTTTTAATTGATAATTCAGCTGTTTTGCAGTTATGGTTTAAAACAGGGTGGAAATGTGCTGGTTATTCCTTGGATCAGCTCTGCACTTGTTGCCAGGGCTTGGAGCAGTTGGGATCTGGATGTGGTGGCACTGCAGTGTCCCTTCCCTGTGGCCACAGGGGAATTCCTGAGAGCAGCAATTTGGGAAAGAGATTTAGGAACCTCTCCTTAAAAAATAACACAGTGCTTCAGCTCAGAAAATGGCATTAATTGGAGGCAATTAATTCCCATGGCTTTCAAGGTTTCTTACTCCTTGTGGATGCTGAGCTTAGGAAATCATCCCCTGGTGGAGTAAATTACTCCTGGGTGTGCGTGGTGCCTTCTGCACGTGTGGGAATGGAAATAAAAACCCTTGGATGGTTATGGGATGAGCAGTGGGGACTGTGGGGTCATTTGGGAGATTGGTTTCCTTCCCTGGGGTGTGTTTGGTGAAAGGCTGGAGCTTTCCCTGTCCCACTGCTGGTTTGATTTGCTCCTCCTGATGAGCTCTTCTCTATCCACAGAGTCCTGAGGTGGCAGAAAATTGGGATTTATCCCAGCCTCGGGTTCCCACGTGGCACAAGAGGCTCCTGCTGGACCCAGTGACCACAGCAGAGCATCCGTGGGACCACTTAGTTCTGGGGACAAAAACATCCCTGGAGATTTTCAGGACAAAAAGTCACCAAAATTGGCTGCACCAAGAGCCCGGGGGAAGGAAGGGAAGGAAGGACCCCAAATCCCTGGCACTGCTCACTTCCCACTCTGCTCCTCAGAGCTCAGGCACCTTGAGGTGCAAAGAGCTGGGAAAACAAGCCCTGAGATGCTATTTCCCTCTGCTCCAAAGGCAGACTGAGGGGTTATCCACCCTGCCAGGCCTCCAAGCTGTCTGGATTTGCACATTTGAAATGCCTCAACTTGCTGCTGGTTGTTATTTCGGGTCGGCACCGCCTTTTCCTGTTTCCCCAGCGGGAATTTCGGGATAAACGGGAATACTGCGGTATTGGTGGGAAGGAGCAGATCCCAGATCCATCCTGACCATTTGTGCCTCTGAAGGGCTCTTCACCAGCACTTCCTCCTGTGCTGGGGACAGCGGGGGAGTTGGGGCCACAATATTATGTCAGAAAATAGAAAACACCCAACCCTCCAGCAGCTGTAATGGCATAATGGGATAAATGCAAGGGGGAAGCAGCAGGGTGTAATAGGTACTCACTGACTCTGAAATGGGAACTCTATTTACCTGGCTAGAGGAAAACTGGGCCAGCATGAGGACAGTGACAGTGTGAGTGCTCCGGGAGGTGAGCTGAAAATGCAGCAATCTGGGGTGTTAGGGAATAAATAATAATAATAATAATGGTATCCAGGTCTGCTCAGCCTGAAATGCTGCACCCGGCTCGGAGTGCTGCTGGGGCCTCTTGGGTGTTGGATTTCCTGATTCCTTCTCTTCTCCTGCCTCTCAAAGCCTCTCCGGGGTGATTTGTGCTTTGTTATGTCTGGAGGGGAGGAGAGGAGAGGAGCTTTCATCTGCTCTTTCTCTAGGCAAAAAAATCTGAATTTTAGCTGCTTGTAGGGCAGAGAAACAGGGATGGATGACCAAGGCTGGCCGTGGAATTCCCCATCCCTGGAAGTGTCCAGGGCCAGGTTGGAGCAACCTGGGACAGTGGCAGATGTCCCTGGCCATGGCAGGGGTGGGATGAGGTGAAATCCAAGATCCCTTCCAACCCAAACCAGTGTGGGATGAGGAAACAGGAAATCCAAGGGGGAAATCCCAACACTAATTCCTCACCCATCCCACACACCCCGACTCCTGCAGGATGGATTTCGCTGCAGGTGGCAGAAATCTGGGCTTGGTGATGCTTTGGTGTTGAAGAGCAGAATCCTTCAGGCCAAGACATGACTTTCTGGCACTCAGGACCAGATTGAAGTTGGTTTTTTTTCCGTGCCACTCTTTGATGTAGACTCATCTTTGCTCGTGGCTTTGCGGCTTATCTCCGACCCTAATTTCACTTTGCACTTCTTTGCTGACTCGGGGTGAAGATCCTCCTGCTTGAGTGATGAGTCATTTGGACTTGGATGGAAATTTGCATCTCTTTTTTTCCACAGGGGCTCTTAGGAGCAGGTTAAATGAACCATTTAGGTGATTGAGAGAGGGAGATGCCAGGGGAAGTGGTGATGTGTGCTCTGCTTCTATTTTGTTCCTCTTTGCTTCAGATTGCTTTTATTCATTTAATTCCCTCCCTCTGCATCGCCTGCCTTTCCATAATTCCTTGGGCTGAACTGGTTGGAATTCATTGATGGATTTGAAATTGGTGTTTTCCCTATAGTGCTGTGCCATCCAACAGTAAAATTCCCATTATAGTTCCAGGAATTGTCAAGGTGGACTGAGCTGTTGAACATGCACAGGAAGGTGCACATAGGAGCCTCTAGGAGTGAAAAATGAGGTGTTAAAAAGTTGAAAATGAAACCTTTAAAACGTATTTTTTGTGAATTTTCTCATCTGGAGCAAGTGGTTCTTAGGAGGAAAATCTAGTTAAAAAAATGCAAAAGTATGGAACAATCAATTTTAGGAATTGTAGAACATTTCCAAAGGGCAGATAACCTTTCCACAGCTTTGTGAGATTTATGGGGGGAAAAATAATGGTTTTATTTTTTTCCCCATGATATGCTGATGTTCAGGTGGTCACAATAGTTACAAATGGAGGAGCTCAGGGCCAAAATCTGATTTTAAATCCAAAGTATGGAGGGGAGATTTGCTCCTAGCATCACCTTTGGGGAAGGTATTTGGGATATCACCAGCCAGTTTAGAATGAGAGGCTGAAACAACTGAATCATTTTGTGTAAAAATGATGTAAAAATCATCTCCAGGCCAATTCTGCCCTGGAGAAAGAGAAGGACCTGTTGAAACATCAGCTCATTAGGAGTTTGGTGTTTTTCAGTTGTAATTAACTCTGAGTAAATGGTGTATTAATAATTGGGTTAAAGCAATTCTTCTCGTGGAAATGTAGGTTCCTGCCTGGCCTATTTCCTGGAATATCAGGCTCTGTCCTATTTTGCAGGTGGATTCTTCACAGGATGCACAAATCCTGCCTTACAAAAGGGAAACTGAGGCAGGGAGGGGGTGAGGTGGCCTGGAAAAGGATAAACCAGGCGTGATGGCATTTTAGGGACTTGAGGAGGAGCACTCATTAAATGCTATTCTCAAATTCCTCGTGGCACAGCTATTTGTACTTCCAGCACTGTCCCTGGCTATGGATGGATAATTTGGGAGGGGTGAGCACTCAGGGAGAAATGCACACTGAGGAGCTGCTCTGGGGTGAGGAGGAGGTTT
Organism: Entomyzon cyanotis; assembly: GCA_024500445.1. NCBI lineage: Eukaryota > Metazoa > Chordata > Aves > Passeriformes > Meliphagidae > Entomyzon > Entomyzon cyanotis. Next base: position 3,009,231 of record JAKEPQ010000773.1, on the reverse strand, counting down.
GGGAAGTTTGGGAAGTGGGGTTTGTTATTAAACAGCCTCTCTGCGTGAGCACTGTGCTGTGCTGCTCCACACCAGGGCTCTCCTCCTGGTTTTGGTCCCCAAAAACCCCACATCGCCCCATCCACCCCATACCCATCCCAAGCTCCAAAACCCATTTCCCCCCAGCTGTGGGGAGCTCAGGAGGTGCCACACTCTGGTTTTCCATCACCCCCAGCCTGCCCTAACTGCATTTGCAGCGATCTGGGAGGAACAGGAGCTTCTTTAGCATTATTGATCCCTCTTGACTCATCGGGCCAGGGGTTGCCGTTGACCCTGGCACCTCGCTGGAGCAGCCCGGCCTGTCATGTGCTGCCGGCTGCCTTTGTCCTTGCTCCCAGTCAACTCCTGTTTTACTCAGCAGATGTCTTTTGTTCCTGACAAAGATTGCTCATCCGATTGTGCGGGCTGAGCGCTCTGCCCCATCCCAGCCCTGCCCTGCCCTTCCCTTCCCAGCCAGACTCTCCCCCTCCTTCCCCCAGTCTGGGAACACCAGAAGGAGCCTGCTTTGCTTTTTTTTTTTTGCTTTTTTTTTATTTTATTCCTCCTCCTTCTCCCCAGGGGTCTGGCTGGATTATTTCTGAAGCTGGTTTCTTTCTTCTGTGAAAGTAAGCCAGGGGGAAAATAGATTTGATTCTTTTTCTGTTGGGGAGGGTTTCTTGGGAAACACCTGGGTCCCACCTTGGCTAAATCAGTATCAACCCCTCCTCGGTTTTGATGTAAATCTGGCCCACAACATCTAAATCAATCGGGTTTTGGGATATTTTTAATTTTTTTTTTTTTTTGGCTGCATGGTAATGCATTGCATCAACCTGCCAGAAGGGATGGGGGGGAAAAAGTTGGGGACAATGACAAGGATTTGTGTGGCAGCCTACAGGATTTGGGTGCCTGATCCACTCCTCCCTGGTGCCAGAATCTGCTGAATTCAGCATTCAAATCCCAAAGAACAAATCCCTATAAACAGGGGATTGCAGTGCTTTGGGAGCCTTTAGGGCACTGGGGGATGCAGTGCTACAAGTGAGAATTTGGGGATGCTGGGAAAGCAGGATTTGGGTGCTGCAGGGTGTCCTGGAATGTCTGAGGGAGGAAAATGGGAGTAGGGAAGGTGTTGGGGAGCAGAGAGGGAAGGATGGCTTGTGGGGCTGCAGCCTGAAAGCTGAGAAATCCTTAATTGTCTCCTAATGACTTCAGAGTTCAAGGTTTTCCCTTGAATTCTGAGGTTTCGGCTCTGGCAGGATAACTGGGGAGTTTTGCTGCTTGTGGGGTGTGTGAAACCCAGGCCAGAGCAGGATTGGGTTCTCCTCACTTGCTGCAGGACCAGGGAAGTTTCTGCCCAGTTCTTTCTGTGTGCTGCGTTGCTTTTTCCCTCCCCAAAATTAAGCAAAAGAAGAATGGATGTGATTTCCTCACCATCCCCACAGCCAGGCTGTTTGTCAGCATTTTGCTGCTTCATTGGAACTTTTCTGGTGGAACCTGAATCAGGTCCACAAGAGCTGCTCACAGCCCCATTATTTTCCATTATTATTCCTTTGTGTTCCAGTATTACTTTTTCTCGGGAACTACATTTTTTTTCCCCTTTTAAATTAGTGTGGTTTCACTCAAACCCACACTTTTCCTCCTCAAACCACCATAAATTACCCCGTTACCACCTCACCTCGCTGACTGCAGCTTTGTTCACATGGGATTCTTGGAGAGGAGGGGAATTATTTTTCCCCCTGTCACCAGTGGGAATTGGAGTGGGGAAAGGGCAGATTTAAATTAATAAAAAAACCCATTTTTTAAAGGCAAACTGCTTCTGGTGCTGAAGTCACCTTTTGGTCAGTGCTGTATGTGATCCCCCTCTTCTGGTTGTCTGTGGAATTGGATACGGAGGGAGCACAGACAATGGGATTTGGGCAAATCAGATCGTTTTCATCATCCTGGTTGGAAGAGGTTTTTGGAATGACGGAGCAGGATGGGATTTTGATGTGGTTTGGGTTCGCCCCGGTGTAAAATGTGCTCTGTGTGGAGATATATTTGACCTGATTCGATTTTTAGTGTGTTTTGTGAGCTGAGAGGACTCATTTGTGCTTGGGAGAGGTCAAGGTGTGAAATGTGAAATGCTTTACGTTTGATTTTTCTGTGTAAAAATCCTGGTGGGAAGGAGCCAATCGCAGATATCCTCAGGAGAGGCTGTGGGAGGCAGGAGTAGACAACAGGAAAAATAAAAAAAAAATTTAAAAAACCCCCACAGGGTGCAGGATGATCCTGCTTGCTGAGAGCAAATCCACGATGGAACATGGGGTGAGAAAGGGAGATCAGGTTTGCAACCCCTGCCCTGGAATTATTGCAGCATTTTTCAGGATATACAGAGATTTTATTTCAAACTTCTATCCCTGTCCAGCTCCACCTTCCAGAAACAGAATCTGATCAGAAAGGTCATTAAGCTCCAAACGTGTTGCTCACTAATTGCCCAACATTTGCCATCTCTCTCCTTGGTATTCCCTTCCTCCTTGCAGCAGAAACCACCCTGGAGTTCATAACCTCTGCCCAGATGTTTTAAAGGAGGCAGGAAAATATTCTGGGGAAGGTGTTAAATTACAAACTGGGGTCGGGTGGAAGAGAAAACTAAAAGATCCCACAGTTTTTCCCCTTCCCAGCTTAAGGAAGCAACATTCCCTTCCTGCTGCCCATCTTTTTCAGGGATGAAGAAATTTTTTCTTCATCTGGGATGAAGAGTTTTTTCTCTATTTTTGTCCCTCCTGAGCTCAGTTCTTGGTTGCATGAGGTGCTGGAGATTCAACATGGGTGTTGGGCACACTGTTGGTATAAAACGAGCCAGGGGATCTTCCCAGAGCCTGGAATCTTCTGGAATTGCAGAGTTCCCTGTGTTTCTTGGGGGTTTAGGAAATGTTGACCCTGCAGTGGAGAAGGAGGAGGTTTCTCCTGGCTCTCTGTGCTCTCCTGTCACTCAGGGAGGTGTCAGACAGGAGTTGGGTTCACAGTTGTGTCACCTTTTCCTTATTTAATGCAGTGGGAGATGAGTTTGGAGTGCCAGAGCATCCAAAATGCTTCAAGATAACTCTGTCCCCCCAAAAGTGTCCCCCTGGCTTGGGTGGGAGGAGCCAGCCGAGGGCTGATCAGTGGTTTGGGCTCAGGGCAATGAGATGATGCCATGTTTGAAGCCACCTCACCCCTCTGCTCCTCCTTCTCCCTTCCCTCTTGCCGTGCCTGGCAGTGGAAACGCCAAAATCTGGGCAATGCCACCATGCCAGGAGCATCCGTGTCACCCTGAGCTGGACCTGCTCTCCAATCAGCTGCCCAACACCTCCCGGGGCAGCAGTGGGGAGGGATGAGGCAAAAACTGCTCTGCCTGCTGCTCCACCTCCCTTTCTGCTGGGAACTCGGTGAGCAGCAATAAATTCCCTGTGGCTCTGCGCTGGATGCAGAATCGATCAGGCTGCAGGAGCCAGGGGATCAATGTGCTGCTGGGAGGAGCTGTGCCATGCCACGGTGTGCCCCGAGCATCACTCCTGCCTCTCCCCTCCCTCCTCCTGCCCTGGCCTGTGGATGCCACTGGAAATTGATTTTTTTTTTTTGGTGAAATTTAAGGTGAAGCGTGGAATTAGGCAGCTCAGAGCCATGTGTCTCCTCGGGGCTGGGTGGTTATTTGGGGTTGTTCTTGAGGAAAGAGCAGCACTGAAGATGTTCCCTTTGTTTTCCCTACAAAACCCACCAGGTTTTCTCAGAAAAATCAGAATTACTCATGTGCTGCACACGTTTTCCAGCCACCCCAGAGCCCCATCCTGCCAGGGTGCTGAATCATTCCCCCAAAAAATCCCCCTCAGGCACCTGCAGCATCCCCCATCCCCCAGAGCCAGGGAGAATTCCAGCTTCCCAGAGGCAGGGATGCAGCCAGAGGTGTCCTTTAAACCAGCCCCATGCAGAGAGACAGGAAAGCAACAGATGCTGAGTCATCAGGCAGCACTTCTGTATCACGGTGTTCACCCAAAAAAAGCTGGAATTGGGCTGGATTTGCTCAGTTTGGGAAGCAGGAGAGGATAGAGGGTGTAAAAATTAAAAAAAAAGGGCAGGTTAAGGTGGTTTTGGTAAGCTCTGTGTGTTTTTCGGCACTGCTATGTCTTTGAGTCTGTGTATATATATTTATTTTTTATTGCTTTTCTCTATTATTTTTTCATTTTACTCTGTCTCAGTCATCGCTTTTTGTTTTGTTTTTATCCTCTTTTTCTATCCTGCTGCAGTCTGCAGGCAGCTCCTCAGCCAGGGCACAATCCTGCCATGCAAACTGCTCTGAAGTTCAAAAGAGATCACATTGTCCTCCTCCTTTATTTCACCGAGATGTTCACAATACCTTGAAGAAATCACAATTTTTTTCAGGAGGGATTCAACTCCCAGCCTGCAAATCGGGTTTTCCAAGCTGCATCTTCCTTTTTTAATTTTATTTTATTTTATTTTATTTTATTTTATTTTATTTTATTTTATTTTTATTTTATTTTTATTTTATTTTATTTTATTTTATTTTATTTTATTTTATCCCAACCTTGCATCCAGGGGAAAACCCTCTGTTTTGGGCTCACATCAGCGACAACAAAGCCCCACAAACCTCTCTCCTCTCCCCCGAAGAACCACCCAACCCCAACTAATACTTTAATGACTCCTTCTCCTACCGAGGAAACAAATCCAGGGTTGCACACACAAACACACACGCACCAACAACAACAAAAAAAAAAATCTATTTTTTTTTTTTTAAAAAAAAAAAAAAAGGGAGCTAGAGGCTGAGGAGGACCTCGTCTGGTCAATGAAAGAAAGAGACGGATGTCTGGTGCCATGGCAATGGAGCAGGGATTACTTTGCACTGGAAAATAGGTTCTTTTTTTTTTTTTTCCTTTTTTTTTTTCTATTCCAGTTTTTTTTTTTTTTTTTTCTCAGGCAGCTAAGAGTTGTCAGTGAGTCTGAGAGGCCCATTTAGAGGAAAACGAGCCTCTGAGGAGAATTGAATGCTTGCTTTCAGCGGCTGCTGCTTGAACAGTCTGCTTTGCTTTTCGGGCAAGGCAGGATGCAAACACCAGGATTTGTTTGGAGCACTTTGCCCAGTCCCTGTGTGTGTGCATATGTGTGTTAGATCCATGAAAAACAGAGGCTGGGAGGCTGGGGGAAAAAATATATTATATTATTATATATTATATTACATTATACTATATTATATTATATTATATTATACTATACTATACTATACTATATTATATATATTATATTATATTATACTATATTATATTATATTATACTATACTATACTATATTATATATATTATATTATACTATATTATATTATACTATATTATATATATTATATTATATTATATTATATTATACTACATTATATATATTATATTATATTATATTGTATTATATTATATTATACTATACTATATTATATGTATTATATTGTATTATATTATATTATATTATATTGTATATATTATATTAACAAAGCTACATTTAATTGGAAAATCTGTTTATGCTGGGCTGAGATGTTGTGGATGATTCCACGAGAATTTATCACTTTATTGTCTGATTTGGGGCGTATTTAGCATTTTCTTGCCATCAGGCTGGATTTTGACCAAGATGAATTCATTGCATTGAGTGCAAGTCAAGAGGTTTTGTGACAAAAGGTATTTTTGGTGGAAAATCAGATTTGTGGAGATTCTTCACCGGGAGTGTTTTCCTTCCTCCTTACCCCCAACTCTGAATGTTTTGGGGTTTGTTTGTTTGTTTTGGGTTTGGTTTTTTGTTTGTTTTTTTTTTGTTTGGTTTTTTAACAAATCGCTGAGTTTCGAATCAAAGAAAATATTTTTGAGTCAACATTTGGAAAATCCATCTTATTTAACAAAGAAATTGGCCAGTGGAAACAAACCAAAGGGATGCTATTTTTAAGTGATTTTTTTTTGCTGCCTTTTTGAATTTCTGAACTTTTAAAGTATTTTTTGGCTGGTTTTTTTGGGGTTTTTTTTTTTGTTACCTCTTGGGGTGAAGGAAAGGCTTCTTGCCTGTCTGCCAGCCAAGAGATGAAGGTGTTCTCTGCTCTGTGAATCATCCACCCACCAGGCTCCAGACAAGCAGATCCCAAGCAGATTATTTCAAGCAGGTAAAATGGAATAAAAGCCCTTCCTGTGACATTGCTGGGCTGATCCAGGGAGTCCCAGGTGACACCTGGGGTGGCTCGTGGTGAATTCCCCTCAATTTCCCACCCCAAAATGTTCCTTCCCATCACACCCAGGAGTTCTCTCCACTGCAAAATGTGATTTTTTTTTTTTTTTTTCAGTGCTTTGAGCTTTTTCTCATGGATTTTGGGGGGATTGGGTTGATTTCTCCCATTTTAAGGCCTTGGCAGAGCATTATTTTGCAGGCTGGGTCATTTAAACACTGATTTCACTGACATCAACCATCCCACAAATTGCAAAATATTTGTTTTCTGCTGCTGTTCTGAGGTGAGGCTGCTTTTTACCACGGTAAAAATGCCTCAATATGTGAGAAAAAATACATTTTTAAGATATGTTAATCTCACATGCCTTCTGCATGGCAGGGCCAGAGGAAAGCCTGGAAATCTGGCTGTAATATTTCGTGCTCTCTGTCCTTTCTGAGCTCTGGAAATGGAATGTGGCTCCTTTCTCCTGTCTGCAATGAAAAATAGCTCTTCTCTTTGATCTTTCCCCGCATTTGCTAAAAAGTAACCAAAAATAATCCCTTTTATTTTTTTTTGTGTGTGTGTGTGTGTTGGGGGGTAGGTGGTGAAATGTGCCAGGATTTAAAAAAAAAATTTTAAAAAATTAAAAAATGTGACCCTCCTTTTCAGCGATTACGAACTGTGAAACAGAAAAATCTCTGTCCAGGTAAAAAATTTGAGTTGTCATAGCAACAGCAGGATGGCTATTTATTTTTGGATTTCCATTTTCACTGATTTATTTAACACATTGACAATCCATTTATAATGAAGAGGAATTCAAGAGGGTTTTTTGTTTCTGCCTGGGTTTATACTGAGCCAAGCTTGGGTTACTTTTTCACCAGAGGAAAATAAGCAAAGATGAAAGAGGTAAATAAAAAAGGAAACCTTGTGGCTTTCGGGGGCTTTTCTTGTAGGCAAATAGGGAGAGTGAAATCATGACTGCCTTGTTGATTTTGTCTTTGAGAGGAACCTTAGAGTGTAAAACAGAACAAAGCTTGGAGCAGCTGGGAGGCACAGATGCTCACCTCCACCTGCCCTCCATCCCTGAGCTCAGCAGAGCCTTTGCAAGGAGTTCCTCTGCTCCATCTCCCTGCAGGGCAGGGATAAAAACCCCAAAGCCAAGGAAAAAATCCCAATTTCTCCTTTTGGGGGTGACCTCTGCAGTGTTTGTGCACAACTGAGGATTTTTGGAAAAATCCAGATTGGGGTTTGGGGAGCCCAAACACACATTTGGGTTGGGTGCCAGGATGATCCAGCTGGCCTTGGCTGGTTTTTGGGGTGTTTGTGGCCCAAAGGGCTGTGCTGAGCTCTCAGGAGGGGCTGGTTTGTCCCCCTGGCCAGGGATGTGTCTGGAATTTAGGATTGGAGTTATCCTGGGTTCAGCCAGCTCTGCATCCCAGCAGAGGCACCACAGAGTCAGAGGTACTTGGGGATTTTCCTGCCTCACAGCAGCAAAACACCCAGGAAATTCCTGGAATTTAGGAATTCTCGTGTCTCTTCCTCCCTGGAGGTTCCATTTCACTGCATGCCTTTGCCATCACATTCACCTGCACCAATTAAGCTTTGGGATTTGGTGACTTGACAGGAGATTGGGAGGTTTGGGGCAGGTTTTGCAGAAGGGAGAGGTGAAATCCCAGTGGGATAACCCAGGGAAGGCAGAGCCAGCAGATTCCTGCTGCAGAACCTGTCTGGGAGTGTGGAGATGAAACAAATCTCTGCCTGGGTTTTCTCCCTGCAATTGCTCTGCAGACTGGCTCCTCTCTGGGATTTCATTCCTGGGATGGATTTGGGTGACTGAGACGGATGGCTTTGAACAGAATCAGGGAAAATTGTGAGCCTGGAAGATACTGGGGGAAATCTCCCGTGGTTTTCTCCCATTATTGCTGGTTGTGGCATCAATCTGAGCTGGTTTTCAGGACAGGAGGGCAGCACCTGGCCAAAGAATTGCAATTTTTGAGGCCAAACCTGTTAAATCGTGAATCCTGGGTTTGGTTTTGAGGAAACCCAGGAAAAGCTGAGGTTAGGAAAAACAGTAAAAACCCAAGTGTTATTTGTGGCTGAAATCTCAAGCCTGGAGGGAGGAGAGTTTCCCCCCCTTTCTCCTGGTGGAGCATCCTGCTTGCAAATTGTCTTTTGGGGGCTGGGACTTGTGCTGGGGGAGGGGGGGAAGGGTGGGAAAACCCAAGGAATCAACTTCCAGACATAACTACAATATGGACAAGTCATAAACATTATTAAAGCAAGTCTATCCCTGCAGGGCAGGTTTTTGCTCATAATGCTTTCCTGATTGCGCTTCCGCAGCGCCGGGGAAGTGAATAGGGAGCTGATTATCCATGGCCCATGATCTACAGCAGCGTAAAACTGCTGCCTTTGTGCTCCAGGGGGGAACTTTGCATATTTACAGCCGGGGAACAGCCGTCCTGCCCCTCGCTGCACCCTCGGATGCTCGGGGTCTGAGCCCGAGCACGGCGCTGGCAACGGGGGGTTTGTCTGGGGCGCTGCTCGTGTCCCCCATTGCCATTGCAAAACCTGCCCTGTTTGTCCTCTTAAATATACAGGGGGAGAAAATGGGCCACGGGGTGGGATCCCAGCCTGGCTGAGCCGCTGAAATCTTGGGGAAGTGGGAGGATCAGGGGGTAGGAGCTGCTTCTGCAAAGGCAGAATATAGGGGGAAATATTATTATTATTATTATTATTATCATTATCATTATCATTATTTTCATGTTGTTATTATTATTATTATTATCATTATTATTTTATCTTCTTCTTATTCTTATTCTTATTCTTATTCTTATTATTGACTCTGTGACATATTAGCAGAATCACCACTAATTTCCTTAAGAAAACAAAACGTGAGAGAAACCCAAGTGCTTCTACAAAATGCTCTCCTGGAGCCACTTGGGCAGCTCAGCTCAGCTCTCATAGAATATCTGAGTTGGAAGGAACCCTCAGGGATCAAAAGTAGCACTGGTTTTGGTTCAGTATTCCATGTACAGCATGGAAGAATCCAAATCAGATCTGTAGTCATTAGTCAGAAAAAACTGATTTTATACATTGTTCAACATTCCATGTACAGCATGGAAGATTCCCAATCAGATCTGTGGTCATTAGTCAGAAAAAAACCTGACTTTATCCAAAGATTAATGCTGGTAAAAATACCCCATAAAAGACCCATTGTGCTGATCCAGTCAGAGCAGCAGAGAGTTTTTAAACAGATGCTCAAGGTGCAGGCATTTCATTATTCAATTATGACAGAATTTTCCCCAACAACTTAATGAACATTCATTTGTGATGTATTAAACCATTTTTTTTTCCTGTTGAACATAAAGATCAGTGCTAGAAGCTATACATCCTGAGAGATAATTGCACCGTGTAATTCTGGTGCTGCAACAATTTATACTGAAATATTGATGGATATGTTCCAACAGTCTTCTTTTTTTTTTTTTATTCTTTCTGCAAGCATATTTCATAATCTTTTAAATATCTCTCCCCTGAAAACTTTAATGTAAAGTACAAATCCTCTTATGTAAGAGAAGTTTAATGCATCTGGATACTGCTAACCAAACAAAGGCATTTTGAGCAATTTCTATTCTCAGAAATAAAAGAAATTGGTAACAGAAGGTATTGTAAATATGAATTTATGAGGAATATGCAATAGCAGAAGGGCATGACTAAGGAAAAGTTCAGGGCTCCCCTTGAATAGCAGAAATAGAAAAGATCTTTTCTGATTTTTCATTAGCACAGCTAAGAATCAAACCCCTTCCATTTTCAAACAGGAACTTATGCCAAGTGACATTCTGCACAATCTCCTTAGGAGAAACCCTCTGGAGTTTTGCTCTGTGTGGTTCCAGCATTGACCCAAGACTCGAATCAAGACATGGAGATGCAGTGAGGTTGTCCAGAGCAGTGAGGAGCATCCCAGAGAAGGAACCTTGCTCAGAAACAGAGGTGGGAACAGTTCATCCAAGGGGTTGGTGTGCTTGCTGTGAAAATCAAACCTCAGGCAAGCAAATAAGAGTCATTAATAAGTAGCCAGGATGAAGCATTTTGCAGTGAATTTATACAAAGTGTGCAGAAGACTCTTGGGTTTGCTCTAGGAGGGAAGTGTTGGGAGATCCCTGAGTGCTGAGAGCTTTGTTTGCACTTTGGGGTTAATTGGCACAGAGGAGCTGAGGGGTTTACCTGTGCCATGTATATTTTTTACCTTGGCTCCTGGTGTGGGAACAGAACAGAAACTGGAGAGAAAGACCTGTGAGATCCATGGATGCTCCAGGATGTGTCCAGGTGTGACCTCAGTGCAGTTTGGTGCCCTGCGCTGCTCTGAGCTCACCATGCAGGATGTTCTCAGCTCACCTGCAGAATTCCCTTCCCTGCCTTTGTCTCTCTTTTGGTGCATCTTTCCTTCTTTTTTTCCCTTCTCTCTGCCCCATCCCTGGCAGATTTGTGGCTCAGGAGCAGAGCGGGGAGAGTGTTGTGGTGATGCCTGATGATTTTTGCCTTTCTTTTTTATATATCCTTTTATATTTTTTCCGTACCCTTTGATATATTTTCTGTGACCAAGGCCAGGCTGGGTGGAGCTCTGAGCACCAGAGGTGTCCCTGGGTGTGGGACAAGGTCACCTTTGAGGTCCTTTCCACCCCAGGGCATTCTGTGCTGAAATCTTCAGCAGGACTTGTCCAGGCAATATTCAGAACCCCCCTGGCTGTCCCCAGCCGTGTCCTGGGATGTCCTGTGGCTGACAGTGAGCCATGATCAGCCTGGCTTCCCTCCAGCTCATCCCTAAGCCAGCTGCTGGGTTCTCTCTGTGGGAATGGTGCTGACATTCCCAATCCCAGTGTCCCAAGCCCATTCCCCCCTGGAGCTGCTGGGAATTGCTGCAGCCTTGCCCTGGCAGCAGAGATGTTGCCCAAGCAGTGCCCACCCAGGGCTGAATGTCATCCTTTCAAGCTACAGATCATGTCCTGAGCTGTGCCAGACACTCTGCTTGTGCCTCAGTGCTGCTGGTGAGCAAAAAAATGAGCTCTCTCTATACAAATATATATATATATATATATATATATATATTTCCCAAGGGTGTGCATGGATAATATAATATTTTTTTTTATATATATATATATATATATATATATATATATATAAATATATATTACATTATATAATGTAATATATTTTATATATATATAAATATATATATATTCTCAGGGGTGTGCATGGATAATGGATAATGTAATATATATAAAATATATATAACGTAATATATATTACATTATAGAATGTAATACACACTATATATATAAATATATATATATATTCTCAGGGGTGTGCATGGATATGTAATATATATAATATATATATAATGTAACATATATTACATTATATAATGTAATACATACTATATATATATAAATATATATCTATTCTCATGGGTGTGCATGGATAATGTAAGATATATAATATATATATAAATGTAATATATACTACATTATATAATATTACATACTATATATATTATATATATATTCTCAGGGGTGTGCATGGATAATGTAATATATATAATACATATATATAATGTAACATATATTACATTATATAATGTAATACATACTATATATATAAATATATATATATATATATATTCTCAGGGGTGTGCATGGATAATGTAATATCTATAATATATATACATATATAAATAATGTTTTATGTGTATATATATATATATATATATATTCCCAGTGGAGTTCATGGATAATGTGCCACCTTGGCATTGTCCTGGGGATGCTAACAAGGCACCCAGAGCTGCCCAAAGCATTTTGTCATCCAGGAAGGAGTGGCAAACCCATTCCTGCCTTCCTCCCTCGACTCTTCACGTTCCTTTTGGGCACATCCCCGCCAAGAGAGGAGCAAGATGCAAAACCCTGCCGGAGCTTCTCGTGGAACGGATGACATTTCTATTGTTGTGCCGTTTGCTGCTCTAAACACACCATCGCCTTGCCTCGCTAGCCCAGGGCGAGCGCTGATCAGCCCGTTTGGTGGGCAGCCTGCCATCTGAGAGGGGTGACACCAATAGAGACAGTTTGTGCAGCATCCACCAGCCCTGCAGAGATGTCGCTGTTGAGCCGCTAGCTGAGGAAAGACCCAGGTTCTCAGACAAGGAAAGAGAAAAGGTGTCTTTATTATTTTGATTTCCATACATATAGAGTTTTCAGAGGTCACCCAGATTGGTCAGCCAGAAACCTCCCCCTAGGCCCAACTGGCCAAGCCCGAACTGACCTAATCTGGAGACGCTGTTTGCAAAACATCCAAACTTTATCTTTGTTTATGAAATGTAGCAAAATGTTCTCACGAGAAAGACCTGTGCTAGCCACACAGAGCAGCATTCCCAGCTGAGAGGATGGCAATGTGTCTGTCTCCTGAGCGGCTGTGGGTTGGCATGGGGAGGAGAAGTGACAGCATTCAATGCGATGGATTTGGGGTAAATGGAGGTGGGATGTGGAGCTGCTCCGAGCTGGTTTTCAGATGTAGGTCACTGGTGGAAATGGTGGAAGCTCTGTGGGTCACCAGATTGGATCAGCTGGGCTGAGACCCAATGGGAATGTTCTCCAGGAGGAGTTTTCCTTCTCCTTCCATCCTCTGGGGCATCACCAAAGGCTCTTTGGTCCCACTGGTACCAGGGAAGATGAGGAGTTAGAATTCCTGGATTTTCTTCTGGGCAATTTGTCTTTTTGTGTGCTCAGCATCACCTCATGTGAGCACCAAGAATTTTATTTCATTGGTATCTCAGGATTAAGGGAAGTTCTGGTTGGATTTAGGGGCAGGAGGAACCCCAAACCTGGGTGAGTGCTGCAGCTCAGCGAGGCTGTGGAATCTCTAATCCTAAGGATCTTCAGGCTCATAAGCAGATTCCCATTTTAGATGAACTATTATTTTAGTGATGGTTCAGGTGCCTTCCAGCCATCTTTCCCACCCTCTGTACTGTTTTCCTCCAAAGCTCTGTGGCTCCCCTGAGTTTTTTCTGGATTTGCAGACAGGTGAGGTGTAACCTCTCCATCCTCATCCTCACCTCCAGCAGCATCCAAAGTGCCCTCACTGCCATTTCCTGCCTTTTTTTGGCTCTTTGATGCACAACCCTTCCCTCTTTCCGTGCATCCCTTTCCCATTTGCTTATTTATCCCTCAGATTGGATTTTTCTTGCTGTGTTTTAGGGAAAACACAGCCTGTGGGTGTTCCATATAAACAATTACCTTTCAAAACTCCCAAAAAATGGGCTGGCAGTGGATGCTTGCTAAAAATAAGAGGAATCTTCGGGTGTGCAAATAAAATCTGAGTTCTTCCTGGAAATCTGGCCTTTATCCCAGGCTTTTTGAAGGATAATCATCTTTCCAGGAGAGGTTTTCATGGCCTATAGCATACACTTTATATTTCACTGTGTAATGGAACCTTCCCTGCACTCAAGGAAAACAATTTACAGAGCTAATTGCTGAACTCTGCAGATATAATCCTTGAAAATGGGTTCTGTTAGATAAGAGTTTATGTTTAAAAAAAAAAAAAAAAAGAAGAAGAAGAAGAAGAAATGTTCTGGAGGAAAATTATTGTTTAGGGAACATTGATTTGCATGAATTAATGTTTTCACTTCAGCTGAGAGTTAAAAATGGATACTTAAGCTAAGCCCCACTTTAGTGTAACACAAATGCTTCATTAGTGATGGTGTGAGCTGAAACCCATTGTTTGTTTGCTTTTTTTTCATGCCCTCCAACTTCAGCTGGCACCGAGTCAAACCATCCCCAAGATTTCATTTTTTTCGAATTAAACAAGAAAAAAAAAATAAAGAACTAAGGGGAAAAAAAAAAAAAAAAGCTCTGCATGGACTGTTCTCATTGTTACTCAGTGATTCCGTTTAGACAATGCTCTCCACCCTCCTGTCTCAGCCTACTTATCAGGGAAATTAGGGGAGGTGGTGATGATCTCACCTGACACGGTTGTGGCAGCAAGGAGCTGATGAATATTTGCAGAGTACAATATTTGCACAGAGGTGCTGCAGGAGCAGCCATCTGTCACAGCTCTCAGCTAAACTCTGCTAGGAGCATTTATTTGGGGCTGGGGGAGCTTGGGAAGAACTTGGGGTTTGCTTGCTGGGTTTAGGGTTTGGGTTTTAATTCTGAATTTAGCCCTGGTCTGGAGCTGCTGCCAGTTCTTTATTGTCCCCTTAATCTGGGTGAAGGAGGTTCAGCACTGTTCAGGAGGTGTTAATAACGAACCAGACACAATATTTAATTGAATTTAAATCCGTTTTCTCCGAATTGGTGGTGGATTGAGGGAGAAGGAATAAATCCCAGCATTTTAAAGCCACCCTGCAGAATACAGGCTAGGTGGATTTGTTTTCCACAGTTTTCTTCAATTATCCTGTCATTTCTGTGGTGTGCTCACCTTGATTATGTTCAGAGGAAGGTTTTGGAATCATGGATATCCAAAGAGGAAAAGCAAAGGATAATATTCCCATTGAGGCCACTCCCAGGAGGTGACCAGAGCTGGGCTCTCCAGCCATTAACACCTGAAGAAAATCTGGAGATCCTTTCTAATTCCACCACGAATTTCCTTCTTTTCCAGGGTCTGCAGTGCTGGTGAAATCCCCTTTGGGAATTGCACAGAAAATCTGCTCCTTCCCAGTGCCCAGCAGCCAAGGAGGAGCTGTGCAGAGGTGAGATGCTCCATCAGTCACCTGGAGGGATGAGTTTTGTTGGGAATTAACTCATTATTAAGAGCTCGGGAACTTTTTAACTCTCTGATTTATTTGTATAATATTTGTACTGTGATATATCCCACAAATCTATTGCTGCCTCATGGTTACAGCAACCAATTTTGCACTTCAAACTGAGGAACTGGATAATCTTTAAGGACTCTTCCAACCCAAATCATTCCACAATTCCATAAAATTCCTTCCAACCCAAATCATTCCTTCATCCCATGAAATTCCTGGGTGCAAAAATCCACATTAAGTGGAAAACAAACTCGAGTTTCACTGAGATCATTAAAAACTCTATTTTATTTGCCACCCACCACCCTGCTCAGAAACCTGGATTTATTTTTGAAATCCTTAATTAAGGATGGGAATTTCATGCCAGGCAGATGCTGTCATTTTCTCCCAGCCCTTCCAGCAAAAACCCACCTGCATTTGGGTGCCTTGGGCTCTGAGGATGGATTTGAGCAGCATCTCCCTCCTGGGACCTGCAGGATGGGCTGAGTTTAATCCCAAAGTTCCAACACAGGAAGAACCCCCTGAAAAAAACCAGGAATTTCTGCAAGATTTGGGCAGTAAACAGTAAACAGAGTTTAGGACAGTGTGGATATTTGCTTCAAGCCCCTCTGGCTCTATTTTGAATTTGCTCTGCTCCTGCTCGCTAAACCACTTTCCTTTTCCACCCTGTTTCCCCATGGCAGGAGGGGGAGGAGGGATATTTTGGAAGGTGGGAAGGTGCCATGAATTCCTGCAGGGTTTTTGAGCTCAGAACTCTCAAAAACTTGGAGGTTTTGATCTCTCAAACACTGAACCTCTCTAGGATTCCCCGTGGAGATTCCCCACCCTCCTACCAGGCAAGGCCAAGGTGACAGGATGGAGGTTCCTGCAGGTTTGGGAGGATGAGGGAGTTGGGATTTAGGGGCTTCTTCTCCCTTTTCCCAGCAGCAGGGGTTCAGGGAGCCTAAATATTGCCAAAATATTGCCAAAATCAGGACTCCAAGTGAATCCTTGGGTTGGATGGAGCTCTGGACACCCTGGGATAGTGGAAGGTGTTCTGTCCATGGAGCTGGAGGAGCTTTAAGGTTCTTTCCAACTCATTCTGGGATTCTATAAGGCTTGATTTATTTTTTTTTAACTATTTTTTGTTTCCTCCCAGCATAATGAAATATTCCAAGGGTCTTGTTTCTCCTCTGCCACATGATTTGGTGTGGTTTGGCAGGAATTCCCAGAGGGAGAAACCCCAAAGCTGTCACAGAGTGAAGCCTCTTTTATGGAGGAGTAAACAACTCTCATTTCTACTTTTTGGGTTGGTTTTTTTTTTTTTTTTTGAGCCAAAATTTGGGCAAAGTCACTTCTTGTCACCTGGTAAGGCTTGGAACAAGCAGGAAAAAACCAGGAAAAAACCCCTCTGGTGTCTGCTGGTTCCTTAGGTGTACCACAGTGCCCACAGCTCCTCTCACCACTCCCAGAGAAAGTTTGTGTAGGTCCTAAAATAATTCCATGCCTCTGGCCCACAAATATTCCCATCTGGTCAGCCTTATATAGAGTAATTACTGTTTGACATGGCACCGCAGCTGGCTGGGCTTATTTTGGGTCAGGAGATATAAAAAGCTGTTTGTGGAGAAAAAATAATATAAATAAAAGAGATGCCTGTGTTTGTTGATCTGACATCCCAAACAAGTGAGTGCAGAGCCTCGTTAATTTGCTTATTCCTTTTTATTTATTTGGCCTGAAGAGTGGCTGGTGAGAGAATTGGTTTGGTAGCAAAGGCATCCAGCCTGGCTAATTTAGATGTGCCTCCAATTACCAAAATTCTAATTATCCCAGGGCGCTGGGGCAATACTGGGACAATTTTGTGGGGTGGCAAAAACCCAGGAAAAAGGGGTCAAAGCTCAATTATGGGAAGTTCATTTCCCTGAGCAGGTGATGGGTGGGAAGAAGCACCTTGTCCTCCAAATCCATGGATTTCTGAGCAGGCAGCTCGTTCCCACAGCTCTGCGTGGTGTCAGCAGCGTTTTTTTTCAAGTCCAACATCAAAGCCCCTTCTAATTTTAATACCTTTGATATACCCATGGATATTTATACCCCTGGGTTTTATATTTTGCTCATATATGGATATATAGGAGGCAAGGGAGAATAGGAATATGCACAGACATGTGTCTGACCCCAAAATGCAGGGAAACAACTTGTGAAGCTGTTTATGGGACCAGAGCTCGGGAAGTTGGGATATTCCATCCACTTTTACAGTTTCCCATGCCGGGCTGCTCGTTTCACCTCCAAAATTCACATCCCACTCCATTTCACAGAAAATCCTCACGTTTTTAGTCATCTTGGGAAATGATTTTTTGTCCACTGGGATGGAGCAAGTGGCTCTGGATCAGGAATTAGGGGTTTGGTTGCCTTTTTTCTGCTGTTTTTATGGGCTGGGACAATCCTTAGCACTCTGGGGCTTGGAACACCGAGTTACCTTGCCCAGAACTATTCCAGGATGAAACTGAAAATTCGGAGAGCTTTTGGCATCAGAGGAACGGAGCAGCTATGAGAAATATTCCTGTGGTTTGGCTTTCTGCAGGATCCCAACTTCCTGAGGAATTGCAGCGATGGAATGGGGCTGGGAAGCAAACCAGGAGCAGATAGGCAGCGATCAGATCCCTTCAGGGGTAGTTATACAACTGATTTTTTTCCTGGAAAAGATTCCAAAACCCACATGGAAAACAATTCCTGGTAATGAAAAAGCCAAGACAGCTGATTTTTTTGAGGCAAGGCGGATCTGAAAAGGAATGAATTGGGAATTTTGTCGTTAAAACTGGGAAGTCTGAAAGCTGAATGGAGTTTGGGAATGGTTCTGTCGGCCCAGGAATGGTTCTCAGGTTTCTTGGCTCCTTGTTCTCCATCAGTTGTGCCAGGCAGGTAGGGAATGGAATTCTGGAATCCTGGAATTCTGGAATCCTGGAATGCTGGGCCAGAGGCAGATCCATGCTGAGAAGGGAAACAGAACTATGGACACAATTTTCCCTCTGCTGGGTTTGGGGTTTCCTGTCAGGTGTCCATCATATGGGATGAATATTGTCAATATCCATCATTTCATTCCTTATATTCATATTTTTCTTCTTGCTGTTACTGCAGGTGCTCCATGGCAGCTCTGACTTCTGGTGGATATTTCCATGTTCCTGGTAAGAATCTAATTATTTTTTCCAACTGCAGCAAATCCGGTGTGTGCAGGCAAATGTTGGGGGTCTAGGAAATAAGAGGAAGGAGAAAAGTTTGAGGCCAAGCTGCCAGGGATGGAATCTTTTCCATTCTATAATTACCTAGGGAGAGCTTTCATTTTATTTAAAAAGCTTTTATTGATCAAAAAGCTTCATTCAGAGGCTCTGCAACAGGTTTAATTCACGGCAGAAGTTCTAATCTGAGTTCATATTTTTATAATTTTTATAATTTTTGGATTTTTCTTAATTTCATGCTGCTCTTAAAGGCAACAGGGAAAGACTCAGATGGTGCAGAGACAGAAAAATCAGTGTCCAGAAAAATCAGTCCTTTCAGCCCACGGATTCTTCTCAGCTCTGCACCAGTTTGAACAACTGGGAGGAATCCAAACACAGACATCTCGATGTTTCCCAAGCTCCAAAAGAGAGATTTGGTTTGAAGTTGGGTTTAATGTGTCTGTCTGAGGTCAGGGCCGTTTTTGGGAGCTCAGAACATTCTTGCTGCTCTGCCTGAGGATGAAACTTAGATCATAGGAACTGGAGAGAGATCCCAAAATATTTGAAGCTGTTTAAGTAACTGTGGGCCTAATTCAGGGTTCTTTGCTGAGTGAGGCCAAGCAGGGATTTGAACCTGATTTTTATGCGCGCTCTTTTCTTCTCTCTCCTCCTTTCAACTCCGAGTTCCATCTCATATTAAAGAAACCATCCCCTTGGATTTCACAAAAATTGATTTATTCAGGTCAGACACTTTTAAAAAAAAAAATTTTAAACTGACCTGGTGTTTTGTGTCCAGTCACCCCCACCCCTGAAACAAATAAATAGATTTAGCAGTGGAAATTTCCGGAGGAAATTTTCCTGTCTCGATCAATAATTTGGATTATTTTACAACAGTTTGGGTTAGAACTCTGCCTAAGTGTGTAATGTAAAGGACAGAGAGCAAGGGGAATGTCCAGGCTGGGAAGATGTGGTGTTTGGGGGACACTGGATGGCTCTGCTGGGTTCATTGACCTCTTGCTGTCCTGGACAGAAAAAGAAACTCCAGTTTTTCTCCCTCAGTCCGGATGCTGACTCACCTGTGCAGGGAGGGAAAACAGCCACAGGGCTGCTGTTTCACTGCTCTTTCACTGCTGTTTCACTGGTGTCCCAGCTCCCCCTGCCAGCCCTGCAGCCCTGGGCAGTGAGGAGTCACCCACCCTCTCTGGGTGCCCCAGGTCTCCATCACTGCTGACTGAGTTCCTTTCCCCCTTTGTTCCAAAGTCAATTTTGGGTGTTTGGTGTTGATGTTTCATTGATGCCCAGTGGCAATTCCAGCCTGTTTTCTGTACCTTCCCTGTGCCTGTTCCCAAACCCTGAGCTGCTCTCAGCACTGCTGACTTGTCCCAGTGCTGCTGTGCTTCACTGCCCACTTTTAGGATTTCTCCAGGGGAAGGAACAAACCCCTGTTCCAGAATTCCTGCAGCCTGGCCGTGCCCAAGCAGCTCTGCCTGTCCCCAGCCATTTGAGGTGTGTCCCCACCCTCTCTGCCTGCTCCACAAGGCTTCCAGATGCCTCCAGGTGGGGAAATTCTGGAGGTTTTAGGAACCATCACTCCCAGAGCTCTGCATGCTGTGGCGCTTTCCTTATTCCCAGTGAAACCCAGCACACCAGTTCAGCCAGGGGACACCAGTTCAGCCAGGCTGCTGGGAAGAATTTAGCCCTAATGAGTGCCCAGGCAGGATGCTGATGCTCCTGGGTGTCCAACCCTGCCATCCATCCATCCATCCATCCATCCATCCATCCATCCATCCATCCATCCATCCATCCATCCATCCTCATCTCCGTGGGCTCGGCTCATTCCCGCCGCCGGGAATGCAGAGACACAGGGAGACAGGGCTGGAATGCAAATGCAGCTCTGCACAGCTCCATTCCCTCAGCAGCTATTGATTCCGTGTCTGGCTGCTCTCCCCTGCTAACAGGCCATAGGCAGGGTGAGGAGGAGGAGGAAAACCTGTCACGATGGTTCGATGTGACTGCAGAGCCAATGGGAGGAGAAAGCAGTGCATTGGGCTGGGAGAGCAGGGCTGGGGGGATCTTAGCAACAGCACCGAGCAGCTCTGCCCCCTCCCAGCCTGCAGCCAGGCTGGAAAGTTCCTGACGATGTCCCTTAATGTGTTTGTCTCGCTCATGCCAAGTCGGTACGTGATCTGGGTGACTTTGCCGCTCTGTCCCTCTCCCCCGTGCTCCTCTGGAAAGGGTGGAAGGGAATCTTGGCTTTATCTCTGCGGATAAAACCAACAAGTTAAAGAGATCAGCTTTAAGGCAAGGTGAAGAGATCAGCTGCTCGATTTGGGGCTGTGCGAGGCCTGAGAACAAAAGGGAGTTGGATATTCTCTCTTTGAGGTTGGTGTCTTGCTGATCACACCTTTCCAGGGCTGTCTGGTGTCCCAACAGCCACGTCCTCGTGCCAGTGGCAGCTGGACACCTGGACTGTGTTCTCCTCTCTGCTGAGGATAAATATATATTCACCTTCCTTCTGTGCAGCCAGGTGAATCCCTGTCCTTCCAAACCCAGGGCGCTCTGGTGGGGAAGGAAAGCTTTCGCAGTGAAACCTCGCTGTGAGCTGTGCTGCCCAAGGCACCATCCTGCCTCTCCTCCTTACAGCAGGAACTGCTCTCTCTGCCTCTCCCTGCTCAATCTATCACTGCTTTCACCAACCCCAGAATGAAAATGGCAGTGAAATTTTTCCAAACCTCGGGAACACTGACTGGAGACAAACGCCGGCACTTCCAGCACTGTGACCTTCACTGTCCTCCCACCTGCCACCTCCTCCTGCTCAGCATCCCTAAATTTCTCCCCGGATTTGCATGCTGCTCCAGCCCAGGGTCTGTCCAGACAGCAGGGCCAATAATAGCAGCACTGGCGGGACTGAGATCTATCGGCCTGGCGAGGGTGGCGATCGCGTCTGGGTCAGGGAGCCTTTAGCTGCAGCGGCAGGGAGTTTAGTCAGCTGTCATCGCTTCTTAATTAAAAATAGCTGAGACTCACTTACGTTCCTTTGCTCTGCGCTGGCTCATTTGTCATCTTGTCCTCTGCTCCTCAGCAGAGCCCCTGGACACCTTGAGGAGAGGCAGAGGGGGGATTCCTGCGGCAGGTGAGGGGAGAGGGGAGAGATCATCCCTGCCCTGAGCTGCTCCTTGGCCCAGGGGCTGAGCAGGACTCAAAGGGGATGAGGACACAGAATAAAATATATTTATTTTCTATTTATAGATATATAAAAAACCCCGTTTTCTATTTATATATATATATAAACCTATTTTATATTTATTTTTATATAAACCCATTTTATACTTATTTATATATAAACCCATTTTGTATTTATTTATATGTAAACCCATTTTATATTTTTATATATATATGTAAATGCCCACAGGAGTGTCAGGAATAAATCAAACATTACCTGTCCTGGGGCTACAGGAAACTTTCCTTGTGGACAAACCAACTTCCATTTTTGCATCTCGAGTTTCCAGCCTCTTCCTCTCCCAAAGAATGGTTTTTTTTCCAGTCTGAGCCAGCCAGACCTTTCCTATGTCCATAAGTGATTGGATTCCTAATTCCATGCTAAATGGAATTTGGCGCTATCTGTGATTGCTATCACCTTCCAGCAGGTTCCAATAATTTATTTGGGATATTCCTGAGGGGACAGGGAGGTTACCCAGAGGTTCAGGAGCTGCAGAGGGAAAGAAATAACAGGCTGGAATATCATTACTGAAGGAAAAAGTATCTCACTCCCCCTGCCAAAAAATAAAAAAAAAAGGATTTACTGTGATTCTCACTAATGCTCAGAGCCGAGGGACACTTTTGGCATGGTGAGAAATTTTCTGGCTTCCTTTTTGCAAGTAAATCAGAGGTGGAAGGGCATTAGGCTGCCTGACTTCCTGAACTGGAAGTTGCATCCGGATTAGCATATTTAATTGGCCGGGGTTGGCCTGATTTCCATGAGTTTCACTAATCCATTTTCGAAGCTGGTTATGTATTTAGCCTGCACGGCCTTGGGTGGTGCTGAATCCCAGATTTGAGGCATTTATGGTCAGGGAAAGTCCATCCAGGATGTCCTGAACAACACCAGCCACCTGCCCAGGGAGCCTCTGCCTGTGCTCAGCCCAAACTGGGATTATTCCCTCCTGTGACCAACTGGGACCAGTTTGAGTTCCCAGTCTCACTGCTAAATGGGGATTTTTTCTGGGCATGCAGTGATTTCCCTAAGGGTTGTGTTCCTCAAGATCCAGAGACACTTATGGATGTTCTAAACCCAATTTTATCTCCTGTAAAGGGGAATTTCACACGCAGCTTGTGGGATACACCTGGTTTAACTTAATTTATTATCTTCAACCTGATATTTTTATTTTATTTTTTTTTCCTGAGTCCAGCTCAGTGATTTGTTTGGGGATTTTTAGTTATTCTGAGGCAGCCTGGAACAGAAAATCAGAAGCAACAGGTAAAAGCTCATCTGAAGCCCAAAGCTGAGTTCAGAGCTCCATGTTAGTCGAGACATTTTCACTGCAGAACCTTTTTCTTTTTTTTTTTTTTTTAAACTAATTAAGCTCTGATGACTTCAGCTGTATTTTCAGCCTCTGATTAAGGGCATGATACTAATTAAACTCTTGAATTATTAAAAATGCAAATAGTCAGACCTGTGTGCAGCAGCAGACTCGCTTTTCCACGCTCCAGGACAGCAGCAGGAATATTTGACAGAGTCCCTTGTGGTCACAAGTTTTTCTTTTCCCTTTTTTTTTTTTTTTTTTTTTTTTTTTGGTGATGGCTGAACTCCACTGGATGCAGAACTAAAAAAATTCATCTGCTGGGGTGTAAATGTCTCCACTGCCTTGCAGCTACACGAGGAGGTTTGATTAAAACCCAGCAATTTTTGGGAGGAACTCTGGGTTTTTGCCATTTTGGCTGGATGGGCTTTTTCGGGATTGAAATGCCACCCAGTCCTTGGAGATGTTTCCAGCAGCACAACTCCTGCAGCTGCCTTGGAGCTCTGCTTTGTTGTCAGAGCTCAAGATGTGCAGCAGGATGAGTTGTTGACACCTCTAGCTGTCCCTCAGCTGCTGTCCCCTGCATCCTCTGGGACACACTGGGCTGGCAGAGAGGTGTCCCCAGGCCAGGAGGTGTGACTGTGCCCTTTCCTTCAGCGGGGGGGGGGGTTTTACCAGGTCTGTTTGAGGTCTAATGGGATCCTTTCCTTCAGCCCAGGTGTGTTTTGGGATTTCACTGTACCCTTTCCTCCAGCCCCAGGTCTGTTTTGGGGTCTCATTGTGCCCTTTCCTTCAGCCCAGATATATTTGAGGTTTCCCTGTGCCCTTTCCTTCAGCCCAGGTGGGGTTTGGGGTCTGACTCTGCTCTTTCCTTCAGCCCAGGTGGGGTTTGGGGTATCTCTGTGCCTTTCCTTCAGCCCAGGTCTGTTTGAGGTCTAATGGGATCCTTTCCCTCAGCCCAGGTGGGTTTTGGGGTCTTATTGTGCCCTTTCCTTCAACCCAGATATATTTGAGGTCTCTCTGTGCCCTTTCCTTCAGCCCAGATATGTTAGAAGTTTCCCTGTGCCCTTTCCTCCAGCCCAGGTCTGTTTTGGGGTCTGACTCTGCCCTTTCTTTCAGCCCAGGTGGGTTTTGGGGTTTCACTCTGCTCTTTCCTTCAGCCCAGGTCTATTTTAGGGTCTGACTTTGACCTTTCCTTCAGCCCAGGTGTCTCTTGGGGTCTCATTGTGCTTTTCCCTTCAGCCCAAGTCTGTTTTAAAGTTTCACTGTGGCCATTCCATTAGCCCAGGTGTGTTTTGGGGTCTCTCTGTGCCCTTTCCTTCAGCCCAGATATGTCTGAGGTTTCCCTGTGCCCTTTCCTTCAACCCAGGTCTGGTTTTGTGCCTTTTCCTTCAGCCCAGGTGTGTTTGGGGTCTTACTGTGCCTTTTTCTTCAGCCCAGATCTGTTTGGAGGTCTCACTCTGCCCTTTCCTTCAGCCCAGGTCTGTTTTGGGATCTCACTGTACCACTTCCTCCAGCCCCAGGTCTGTTTTGGGGTCTTATTGTGCCCTTTCCTTCAGCCCAGATATATTTGAGGTTTCCCTGTGCCCTTTCCTTCAACCCAAGTCTGGTTTTGTGCCTTTTCCTTCAGCCCAGGTCTGTTTTGGGGTCTGACTTTGACCTTTCTTTCAGCCCAGGTGTGTTTTGGTTGTGGCCCTGCTGAGCAGGAGGGATCTGAGGGATATTTTGATCTCTTTAATGTCCCACCTCAGCAGGCACCAAGCCCCTCTGGTGAGTCCTGGCCGTGCTGGTGCACAAACCCACTTTTGAAGGGGATTTTGGGTTCCAAGTGGGGCTCATCCCCAGCTGGAGAGTCCTGCAGAGGTACAACGAGCTGGGCTTTGAGCTGAGCTGCAGTTGTGCAGGTTGGGTGCAAATACTGTCTCTCCCTGTCCCCCCAGTGTCCCCATGGACTCAGATCATGGCAATTTTCTGTGTTTATCCCAAAAAACTGTGCTGTGCAGAGCCAACAGCTCCAGTGATACCCTGAGTGCCACTTCTGCATCTCTGGTCACCCTTGTGGGGCCATGGGACTCATTCTGTCCCCTCTTTGTCACCCTGGAGGCTCTGCTGGAGCTGGCAGTGGCTCCATCCAGGACCAGCTGGGACATCCAGGGATTTTCCAGGAGCCAATCCAGTCAGAATCTGCCCAGGGGGAAGTTTCTCAGTGCCTGGGCAGTTCCTCACAAAGACAGAAATAAAATCAGGTGCAGGGGGCACTGTTCAGAGGCAGCAAGTGAACATTGTATTCAATCACCTGTAAATCTCACCGGGGTGAAGTGACAACAAATTATTGGAGTCATTATCAGATAAAAACGACCCAGTGGCTGCAGGTGAGAGCAGTCAATGGCAGGTGAGGTGGTAAAACGGTGTTTGGGGTTTTTTTGGGTTTTTTTTCCTGACTGTCCTTTTAGTGAGTTAAAACAAAGGAAGAAGTGGTCATTACTTCACCTATGACAAGGGATTTTTTTTCCCTCCTCCTGCTCTAATGGGCTGCAGGTGTTTCACAGCCAGCCCAGGCTAATCAGGACAGACTTTCTGGCCACTGGCCAAAAGTATAAAACTGTCCAGGGAGAGAAGAAAAGACAAAGGATGGGGAGGGGAGGAAAAAAAAATCCCCAATAAAGCAAGCGAGGGAGTCACTCCATGCTGAGATTTTGTACTTTTGTGTCTCCTGAAGTGAATAGATCAGGAATCAAAGGTTTGCAAAGTCATTCAGCCTCTCCAAAGGCTCCATCTGCACGGCAGGATGGAGCTCCCTGCTCCCAGCAGCACCGGGGAAACCCTGGAGCAGCTCCACCAGAGCTCGGGGCTGTGGGATCCTGGCCGGCTGTGGGATCCTTCCCCAGGATAACGGGTGGGATAACCCAGCCCTGCAGTGCTCATCCCCACAGTGACAGCTCCTCCGCCCCAGAGCTGCCGGGGAATCGCTGTGGCTTCGTCCAGTGGTCATTAATTAATCCCTTTTCGGCCAAATTAGAGCTGGAGAGGCGAGGCAGAGCTCTCTTTTGGGTTTTAGGGGGTGTCTTGCCCTCGAGGCACACATGGCACGGAGAATCCCTGGTGTCTCCCGGAGGATGGGGAGCCAAGCTGAGCTGTGTGACAGTGGCAGCTCCTCTGTCCCCTCAGCTGGGGATGGCTGGGAAGGCTGAGACCTTCCCCAGGTGCTGTGGGGCTGGGTGGGAGGCAAGAGCAGCCAGGATGGGGGAGAACAGGGAAAAACTGGGTTTGAGGGGAGCACAGGGAAGAGCTGGAGCTGTGGGGAGAACAGGAAAAAGCTGGATTTGAGGGGAGCACTGGGAAGAGCTGGATTTGAGGGGAGAACAGGGAAAAGCTGGATTTGAGGGGAGCACTGGGAAGAGCTGGATTTGAGGGGAGAACAGGGAAAAGCTGGATTTGAGGGGAGCACTGGGAAGAGCTGGATTTGAGGGGAGAACAGGGAAGAGCTGGATTTGAGGGGAGCACTGGGAAGAGCTGGATTTGAGGGGAGAACAGGGAAAAGCTGGATTTGAGGGGAGAACAGGGGAAAAGCTGGATTTGAGGGGAGAACAGGGGAAAAGCTGGATTTGAGGGGAGAACAGGGGAAAAGCTGGATTTGAGGGGAGAACAGGGAAAAGCTGGATTTGAGGGGAGAACAGGGGAAAAGCTGGATTTGAGGGGAGAACAGGGAAAAAGCTGGATTTGAGGGGAGCACTGGGAAAAAGCTGGATTTGAGGCTCTGGCTGGCTCTGAGCAGTTGGTTTGCCTTGCCCTGAGGCTCTGAGGCTGATGCTGAGATGGAACCTCTTGTGTCATCGTGGGATGGCCTTGGGGACAGCCCTGACCTGCAGCCTCCTCAGGCAGCTCCCCAAAGGTGGGTGAGATGTGCCCAAACCTCAGGCCATGTCCAGGGAGCATTCTGGGTTTTAAACACCACAATAATGAACCCATCTGAGGTGGCTGAATTCCCTGGGTTCCACAGGACACATCCCAGCCACAAGTATTCATCCAGATTTGTTCAGAGCCAGCGTTTCGTTTTGTTCTTTTGTTTAGTTAAGATACGGTTTTGGACACTTAGCAGGGGAAACAACAAACCCAACAAAACAAGCCATGAGTGATTGGTGTTAATTATTTTCATTTCAGATCTCCTTTTGGCAGCTGGATGGCAAGGAGATGCCATGGCAGAGGAAGGATTACCAAGGTTCAAGCCGAATTCCAAGGGAACACAAGTTCTGTGTCACCTCTGCACCAGGTCAGTGCTTTCTCCCTGGATTCACTGCCAGATATCACAGCCCTGAGAGCTCAGATTGTTTTAAGGGTGATCAGAATGGCACAGTGGAAATTCCCCTTTATCAGGAATGACACAGTTGCGAGGCTTGGATGATTCAATAAATGGAATTAGATCAATTTTTTTTCCGTATAGGAAACAAATGGCTGATGAAAAGAAGTTTCAGAAAGTGCTTTGTAATCAGGCAGGGTGAGTCAGTTTTGAATTTTCTGCCTTTTTGCGTTTTGTGGTTGGTTGGAAAGGTCTGTGAGTTCTGCCTTGTTGTTTGCAAAGCGCCGAGAACACTGTGCCACCTCTGAAAACACAAATAATGGCAATGAACACTAGCTTCCCCAAACCCCTTTTTTGATGGCTTAGAAATCCCTGGGTTGTTTTATTCTCCACCCCTTGGTGTATCCTGTGCTTGGATTTCTGGCTTTGGATGTCACTGAAGCACAGCTGGGTCTCTGCTTTGGCAGCTGCTGTGGAGATGTGACACAGAGCCACACGGATTTGGGGTGGCAGGGACATGACTTCATGCTCTTTCCTCCTCCAGCTTATCTGAGGGGAGGAAACCGTGGAGCTTATCTTCTTCTGAGT
The DNA here is from genome assembly GCA_024500445.1 of Entomyzon cyanotis. Taxonomy (NCBI): domain Eukaryota; kingdom Metazoa; phylum Chordata; class Aves; order Passeriformes; family Meliphagidae; genus Entomyzon; species Entomyzon cyanotis. The sequence goes on along the minus strand of JAKEPQ010000773.1, from coordinate 2,981,630 downwards.
GGAAAAACTGATCTCAAGTGCACATGTTTGAAGCTGCAGTATGAGCCAGGTTGGCTTGACTGAGCCACGAAATCTGACTGAGCCTCATTAGGAACCAGGATGCCTCGCAGCACTTTGAGGTCACTTTCAAGATGAGGATGAGCTGACAAAACGTATTAGCGAGAGGTGGGATTGGTGTGAGCCACATTTGGCATTTTCCAGCTTCGTGGCAGCAGCAAAAGGCCCTGAGTGGAGATCAGAGCCTGGCTGAGCTCACCCTGCGTGTGTTTTGGTGTTTAACTCCAAGTTAAACGCCCAGAGCTCTCAGGGTGGATGGGGTGGACTGAACTGGAGATGCTGCTGAGCACAGAACTGGGTGTTGTTTAGTTTGAGGCTAAAACAGGAGAGATTTAGATGTTCTTTGGTCAGAGGTGAGGTTGCCCAGAGAAGCTGTGGCTGCCCCTGGATCCCTGGAAGTGTCCAAGACCAGGTTGGATGAGGCTTGGCGCAACCTGGGATAGGGGAAGGTGGAACTGGATGGGATTTAAGGTCCCTTCCAACCCAAACCATGCTGGGATTCAACAGAGGACAACACCAGGTGCTCAGAAAGGATGCCCAGAGCAGGCATTACTGTCTGCCAGCTCCTAAATCCTGCTGGATTCCCTGTGAGCACGGCTGAGGATTCACAGAGCTGAAGGAGGGCACTGTAGCAGTTTTTTACCCAATTCTTTCCAGGACTGGTTTTGCTCTGAGGCAGTGCTGGGTCCCTGTGCTCTCCATCCTGCCCATGGCTGGCTGGGCTGGTGCAGAGGGCAGGGCTGGTTTATCCTGGTTTATCTTGCTGGTTGATCCTGGTTGGGATCCTGCTGGTTTATCCTGGCTGCCACAGGGACCACTGCACACCTCCCTGCTCCAGCGCAGCAGGTGCTTTGCCCATCCTGCCCTGCCAAGCTTTCCTGCTGCTCTGCCTTCCAGCATTTCCCCTCTGCTCGTGCTGCTGTTGCAATCCCTGCATCCTACCTGCTCCCAGTTTGCTGTTTCCCTGCAGCCAGGGTTTGAGTCCACCGAGCTCAGCCACCCCTAACAGCTCCCCAAACACACGATGAGAGGTTTGAGGCTGAGCAGACAGCTGGTACACTCTGCCAGGGCAGCCTGTGTGTCTGGGCCTCTTGTTTGTGTCCAAATCCTAGCTGATTCCTTTCCAAAGGCGGCTCAGTCTGTAAAACCAGACCAGGTGCCTTTGGTTGAGCTCATTCCTGAAATACCAGCGAGGAGCTAAAAAGCAGTTGGGGTTGGTCTTTAAATAAGTAGGAAGTTCATTTAAAACTGGGATGGTTTTGGAGTTGTTGGTTTTTTTTTTTTTTCCTCACTTAAAGCATTTGAATCTTCCCTTATGCTTTCCAGATAGAAAAGTGACCTTGCTTGGGCCAGGCTGTGGTCTTAGACCTGATTTATTGCATCCTCTTTTAGGAGAGCTTCAGAATTAGCAGAGGTTCAGAATTCAGCCTCTGAAATGTCAAACACATTCTCTGCACCTTGACCTCTCAGGTGTTTCACAAAAACTCCCAGCAGGTCAGATGGGAGCTTCTGCCTTCCCATTCCACTCCTTCATTTGCCAAAACGGTGTGGAGGCGAAAAAAAGCCAAACAGACCTTCCCAGCCAAACTTGGTGAAAGTGTTTAAAAGCTCTGGTGGCCTCTGAGCTTCGGTTTAGTTCTGCATCCCTGCTCCCTGCCAGGCTTTGTCCTCCTCACTGCCCTTCATCCCAACCCTGCCCTGGCACAGGGCTGCTCCAGGAGCTGCCAAGGAGATGAGCCCTGATTTCGGAGAGTTCTCTGCCAACCTGCTGTGCCAGGGACTCCGCAAACTTCCCCCAAGCATCTGCTTTGTTTCTGGCCCTGGGCTGCACTCAATGGTCCTTTTGTGTGCTCTGCCTGCCGGCTCTGGAGCAGCCTGAGATAAATGTGACAGCTCTGGTTCTGGAGTATCCCCTGGACACCGTGGCTGTGCCCAGCGTGGCGCTGAGTGGTGTCAGTAATGATGTTTATATTGCTGTGTCAACTGCAGCTCTTATCGGGTAACCAGAGAGGGATGGGAGAGCTCTGCTCTGGGGTGCCTGTGGGGACACAGATGGGACGAGCTGTTTGCCCTGATCGATGCCACCATGGGACCATCTGAGGGGCAAACAGTGTGTGGGAAATGACAGCAGAGCAGGGGCTGTTCAAAAAGTCCCTTTGCTGTCCCTTTGCTATCCCTTTGCACCCCCGAGCAGCAGCTCTCCGATGCCTGAAAAAGCATTTCCACTGGATATTTGGGAATATTTGACCCATTTTATTTACCTTTAACCACCAGAAAGGAGTGGTTATGCCTGCAGGACTTGCAGCCCAGCCGCTGGAGTGTCCCCAGCTGCAGAGGGAGCCGCTGGGAGCTCAGCTCTGCCCTGCTGTCTCTGGACAGTGTTTGGCTGCTTTTATCTCCCCAGCGTGTCTGGGGGAGTCAGGCTGAGAGCAGAGCCTGCATTGCTCAGGATCTAATCGGCACTGCTGGGCCAGGCAGGCTCAGGAGGCCAAGGGGAGGGAGATAAGTCAGAGGGAAAGGTGGGAGTGGAAAATAACATCTTTGAGGGGACAGCAGGAAACCTGGGCTCGCTCTCATCTTGGGAATTGCTCAGGACATGGCCAAGTGAGTGTTTCCTGATCATCTCTTATTTTTTCTCTCTTTTTTTCCCTTCTTGAGGACCAGGAATTAAAGCTGCTTAGTAAGGCACAGTTGGGGGAATCCCAATATGGGGGATGTCCTTAGAAAATGTCACTAGAAAGTGTCCCAGGTAGGTGGAACCTCGATCCACCTCAAGACAGCTCTGTTGTAAAGATCTTCTTTATATTCTTTCCCTTTTTACCTGGATTTCCACTGACCATCACCTGCTCAGTCCAACCCTTGCCTACACCTGGAGAGATCTCTGCATGGAGGATATTTCAGTTTGCTTTTGTTTGCTGTTTGCTTTTTTTCCATGGAAAGGTGAACCCAGACGGAGACTAAATGAGATTCCTTGGTAAGGGAAAGAAAGCAGGAAGGATTTCTAACAGATAAAAGACATTTTTGCTTCTGGATGAGAGGGAGGGGAGTTGTTATTTGAGAGGAGGGGTGTGGCTGTGGAGCAGGGCAGGAAGGGGAGGTGATCAGCTCCAGCAGAAAAGTGTCCACGTGAGTGTCACACACAGAAATTTGGGGATCTGCTCACCCTTCCAGAGCTCAATAACCCCACACTCTGCACAAGCAGAGCACAGGATGCTCCTGGCACGTTCTGTGTGCTCCTGGCACGTTCTGTGTGCTCCAGGACTGATGGTGTCTGCTCTGTGTGCCCTGCTGGAATCAATAAATGCCCTCTGGGGCACCTGGCTGGCAGGTGAGCTGAGCTGCTCCAGGTCAGCCAGGAGGGCACTCAGCAGCCTTTGAGAAACAGCAGGATTTTGATCCAGAATAATCCTCATGTCCTACTTTCCTGCTCCCTTGGGCCAGCTTGTTCCTAGAGCAGGCAAAGAGAAGAGAATTGTCTCCTTTCAGGGATGATCTAAGAAATCTGGTATTTCTGCTGTTTTCAGTCTTTTCTGTTCACTCCAGCTGTCACCTGTTTTGGTTCTCCTGTGCCTCTCATTAACATCTTGGTGACAATTGGGTGAGGGATGACCTGGCAGGGTTATGATTTGGTTCCTGGTTATGATTTGGTTCCTGGTTATGATTTGGTTTCTGGTTATTGATTTGGTTCCTGGTTATGATTTAGTTCTTGGTCATTGATTTGTTTTGTGGTTAGTGATTTGGTTCGTGGTTACTGATTTAGTTCCTGGTTATGATTTGGTTCCTGGCTGTGCTGTGGCAGCTCTGGGTGCTCAGGCACTGGTGGGAGCTGTTGGTGTCTGTGTGAGCTCTGTGCTGCTCCATCAAGGTGGGAAGAAATTTGGATTCTGATCCCTCTGTCCTCTATCACTGCTTGAAACCCCCATCGACCCCAAACGGACCCAAATTTGACATGCAATCCACATTTCCCCTCAATTCAGCAGTGCCACAGCCTCATTCAGAGCCATGAAAACAAATGCAAATCCCTGTGCTGTGGTTTGTTCTGCTGGATTAGCCCATTTTCCCCCAGACTGATGCAGGGGCACTTGCAGGTGTTCTCTCTGTGGCAGTCCTGGCATGCAGGGGGCTGGAAGAGTGGGAAGGGCACTGCCAAAACCAGCTTTTTTCCAGGATAAAAGGGGTGTGTGCAGAATCCTTTGGACCACATATCCTTCCATCCCTGGGATCCTTCCTCGTCCCTCCAACCTTTGAGGATTACCACTATAAAATAAACCAGGATGGGCTTGTTAATTTTATTTTCTGGTAGGATGGGCTTTTTAATTTTATTTCCTTTTATTTGCTCAGGGGTATAAAAATGGTATCTTTTAACCTGTCAGTTTGCATTTACAACACATCTGAGGTTTGAAAGAGGCTGTCCAAAATGAAGCCCAAGAGTAATAGGAGTGTGTTAGGAGAGCCAGTAGGCATTGAATAGTCTCTGTGGTGGCAGAAAAGCCTTAGGCTTCAACTGATTGCTAATTATGTGGCTTTATTCCTTTTTAACAAAATACCATGCAAGGTTTGTGAAGGAGGTAAAGTGTGTTAATCTGTGGAGAGTTACCAGTTTTGGGGTTGGTGGTTTTTTCTTGATTTTCCCCCTGTTGGTTTTCTTTTTTTTATTTTATTTTATTTTTAATTCCCATGCCTCGGTTTGGGTTTTACAGCCTGGTTTAAAAACGAAGCCACATTCCCAAGTCCTGCCATCCATCTCTTAGTGTAAAGGGCACAAGTTATTCCACCTTAAAAAGAAAAAAGGAGGAGGGGAAAAAAAAAGAAAAAGGGAAAAAAAAAAAAAAAAAAGCAAAACCCACGCTGTGCAGAGAGGGAGAGAGTTACAGCAAGTGGGCCCCCCGCTTTTCTCCGAGGGGGAATGTAAGCAGATCCTGCCTGAAACTGCTGCCCTCAGCAGTTTTCAGCTTGTTTTAATTGGCCTGGCCTGAAAGAATTCTGAATGCTGTACCTGTGCCAAGGCAAATGCAAATGTTTCCCCGAGCCCAGGCGCTCGCAGGGGCTGTCCTGAGAGAGGGGCACGGATGTGGGGTGGGAAAGGGGGGAGGCTGTGCCCCAACAGCTCTGCCAAACAAAGGGCTGTGGAAAATGAGGGGTGAGCAGGGAAAACGCAGAGTTACCTGCTGGAAATCCAGGAGATTTCAATGGGATCGCCTGGGTGATCCTTGTCGTGTCTCTGCCTTTCTGTTGGGGTTGAGCTGGGAGGTTTTGCTGTCAGAAATCTGCCCTGGGGCAGCCCTGGGGTGGGGCTGTGGGGTGTGCTGGGGGAACTGAGCTCCCAACCCCATCCCAGACCCCACAACCCGCAGGGATGGGCTCTGGGAGGGAGAAATTCCCATTGCAGTCCATGGGGTACAACTCTTGGGATGGGATGGAATGGAATGGAATGGAATGGAATGGAATGGAATGGAATGGAATGGAATGGAATGGGTTGGGCTGTGTTTGTAGGGCAGAGCTCGGGATGTTCCCCATGAGCCCCAAATCCCATTTCTGTGCTGTTCATCCCCCTGGGATGCTGGCCCTACACAGGGTTGTCCTTCATGGGATCCCACAATGGTTTGGGTTGACAGAACCTTAAAGATCTTCTCCTTCCACACCTTGCCCTATCCCAGGCTGATCCAGCCTTGGACACCTCCTTGCCCACAGCTTTCCATCCCAAAATTTAATTTTTTTTATGCTGTCCATCTCCATCTCATCAACCCCCCAAACCCCCAACAAACACCAAACCAAACCAAAATGAAACATTAACCATTCCTTTGAAACTGCCAAATTTCAGGTATTTCCTGTGGTTTTATACCCCCAGTGGGGTTGGGTTCCAATATTCCTCACAAATTGAAGTTTTCCATGTGCTGGGCATCCCTCAGGGTGACCATTCCAAGTGCTGATAATTCCAAAATACAAATATTACAAGTTAAAAGCATCTTTTTAGGCATCCATCAAACATCTCTCCTCCTAAAGGCCACATCCTCAAGTTCTGGAATGAAAGAACAAGAAAAATTACCTGTCTCAGCTTCTTTTCCTGCCTCGTGTCAAATAACAGCCCAGCTGCGAACTGGGAAAAGAATTAATTTTCAATAACTGGTTGATCAATTCTTTTCTGTCTTTGCAACTCCCTACCCAGTAATGAATATGCATCCTCTGCATTTTTCAGAGAAATATCCAGCATCTTAGGGTATTTAAAATTAGATCTGTATACATTTACAGGGTAATGATTATTCTGAATTTCATCCGAGGCAATTAAAAAAGCATCGTGATGACATTTAAGGTGATATTTTTCTCCCCTATGTTAAATAATTATAAATAATAATAATGATTAAACAAATTATTCTGTTCCTCCCAGTCTGGAGCCAACCTTTAGGTTAATAATCTAAATCATTAAAATTCATCTGTCTCTCCAAGGATTGAGTAGTTTAAAAAAAATCAGAGGAACCTTTCTGCATAAGGGTGATTGATAATTACCAAAGCAAAGATGTTCTGTGGGTGAGAAATGGGGCAGCTCAGCAGATTGATTGGGTTTGATCCTGGCCAGGCTGAGGTGATGTTTTCAGCTCAGTTTTCTCAGCTCACCTCCTCTTTGGGGGATGCTGAAGGTCAAGTCCAAGCCAGATTCCTACCAGGCAGAGCTGTGGGTGACCTCAGGTCACTGAGGGCCATTTTTGGAGATTATTTCTTAATTATTATTATAGGAGTTAGGCCCTTATGTCTGTAATTTTTTATTATTTTTCCGTCAAACTGTCTCTGTGAACGAGATTTCAGTTGACTAAGATCATTTAAAATCAGTTAAAATCCAGTTTGGAGACTCTGGTAGTGTCTGTCCTTCCCTCTGCTTTGGGGTTGGGTGATTCACCCCCAGTTGCCTAAATCCCTTTATTTAGGATTTAAAGCACCAAAACGACGAGTTAAGAGTGGAAACCCAACTTTGAGGAGATGACAGCTGAAAGGTGAATAAAGTTCACCCCCTCAGCCTCTTTTCCTGCAGACATTGCAACAATAATGTGGGGGAAAAAAAAAACCCAAACCCACAGTTTAGCTCCTCTGCTGGGCAGAGCAATGCAGGATGACTCCCTGGAAGGTGTTGGGACTCTTCTGGGCATTTTCTGGATAATCAGAGACTCCCCTGGCCACGAGGAGCTAAGGAAAAATGGGTTTCCAGTGAGGGAAGGGAAGATCAGGCATTCCCTGTGGGTTTGATGGGATTGTGCATTGCTGCACGTCTTTGCAGTTTCTCAGGAATTCTCTGGGTTCATCCATCTTCCCTCTGCGTGTTCAGTCCTTCCCCACCCTGCTGCAACCAAGCCTTTATGTTGGCTTTATAAATTGGGTTTTTTGGGGTTTTTTTTTGGATGAATGGGACTGAGGTTTGCAGGAAAAAAAACCTCCTTTCAAAGGGTTTGGGACTGAATGGATTCCCTAAATACAAAATGTGGAATAAGGATATATAAACATCCCATTCAGTGAGATTGGGACCAAATGGATTCCCTATATAAAGAATAGAGACTAAGGATATAAAATAAGGATATTTTATAGGAATATTTGGATAGGATATTCAGAGAAATTGGGACCAAATGGATTCCCTTTGTAAAGAATATAGACTAAGGATATAAAATAAGGATATTTTATAGGAATATTTGGATAGGATATTCGGAGAAATTGGGACCAAACAGATTCCCTAAATACAGAATATGGAATAAGGATACAGAATAAGGAAATATCAACACCTCTTTCAGAGAAACTGGGACCAAACAGATTCCCTATGTACAGAATATAAACTAAAGGTATAAAATAAGGGTATATGAGCACCCCTTTCAAAGGAATTGGGACCAAAAGGATTCCCTACATACAAAACATGGAAAAAGAATGTATGAACAGCCCTTTCAAAGGAATTTGGAGCAAATAAATTCCCTATATGCAGAATGGAGGCTCAGGATATATAACCACTGCTTTCTGAGGAACCAGGGCCAATTAAATTGTCTTTATCTGGAATATAGACTGAAGACATATAGAATACAGACAAAATATGGGGGATTATGGAGTTCCATCTGATTTCCCTGCGCCCAGACCTGCCTGTTGTTAACTCTCCTCTTTTCCCTCTCTTTTCCCTATTCCCCCTCTATTTTCACATCTCCTCTTTCCCCTATTTCCTCCCCACCCCAGTGCTGTAATCCCATCTCCCTCTGGAAATCCAGGGATTCTCCCGAGCCCAGCGTGCAGCCCCTGCTGCAGACAGACAGACAGACAGACAGACAGGCTGCCATTCCCTGGAGAACAGCCCTGCTCAGGAAATGTAGCTATTTCCGCTCTGCCTGCAGTCAGGAAATGAGGAGGAGGCAGCGCTGGAGATATTTTTTTGAATTTGACAGGATTTTTTTTTTTTTTTCCTTGCTTCGAAGCAAGGAATGCTCAGCCTGGCTGGGGGGTGTTGGATTTTGGGGTTGGGTCTGATTTTGGGGTTGTGTCTGTCGGATTTTAGGGTTGGGTCTGATTTTGGGGTTGTGTTTGATTTTGGGGTTGCATCTGATTTTGGGGTTGGGTCTGATTTTGAGGTTGTATCTGTCAGATTTTAGGGTTGGTTCTGATTTTGGGGTTATGTCTGTCGGATTTTAGGGCTGGATCTGATTTTGGGGTTGTGTCTGTGTTTTTCAGATTTTGGGGTTGTGTCTGTCAGATTTTGGGGTTGTGTCTGTCAGATTTTAGGGTTGGATCTGATTTTGGGGTTGTGTCTGTCAGATTTTAGGGTTGGTTCTGATTTTGGGGTTGGATCTGATTTTGGGGTTGGGTCTGATTTTGGGGTTGGATCTGATTTTGGGGTTGGATCTGATTTTGGGGTTGTGTCAGAGCCAAGTTCAGGTTAAGGTTTGGGATGTGAAAGTAGAAAAATGGGATCAAATGATTTGATCAAATGATCCCAGGATTTGAAGCCAAAATAGTAAACATGACCTCATAAAGAGTCTCCACTTTCCCTTGCTGACGTCCTCATTTGCTTGGTTGACTTCAAACCGATTTTTTGTTTTGGTTGGATTTTGTTCCATTGTTTGTTTTGACTCGGGATGAAATAATTTCAATTAAAATTCAATCATTTGAATTCCGTTCAGGATCCAGAGCAGCACCTTTTGGGTGCAGCACGTGTGGAAATTCCCATCCAATCCCACTGCAATGAAAAGCTCCCACACTCTAATATTGGCCCACTTTTCCATTAATTTTAAATAGAGTTCCTTCAAATTAATCTCATGAGATTGTAAAGCAGTCAAGGGTGCTTTGGTTTTAATGGAAGATGTGTGGCTGATTCCCTAGATTGTTTTAAAAATCTCATTCTTATTAGTGGGAATATCCTGGAAATTCCTACTGCTTAAAACTCTGAAAGTGTTTCCAGTGGAGATGGAAAAATAGTAGTGGTGATCATTTAGTGGTGTTTGAGAAATCTGTTGGGTTTAGGGTTAAACAGAGGATAATTCTTGCAAAATATTTCAGATTTAACTATTTTCAGACTTTGAAATTCTCCGAAGGAAGATGTTCTTCTTTTCTTCATAACAAAATACATTTGAACAGAATTTGCCATTTCATCAGAATATTGGTCAATATCAGAATATTGACCATTTGAAAAAATGCAATATGTATTCACTTGGGGTGGATTTAAAGGATTCTGTGCCAACATTGGATTTTTCTTTAAGATATGAAAAAATAAGAGTAAAGCTATAGTCGAAACTATGTAGAAGGAAATACTATTAATAGTAGTGATTTAGTCAAAGTAAAAAGTTATTTCTAATGAGTGGTAAAACATTTGCTCTGCATGGAGTTTTACAGGATTTAAAGGTTTTTCCTGGTGTTATTCCATGTAAGAATACTGTGGAATTGTGGAATCATTATCCTGATTTTTCCCAGGGTGTTTCCACCAAAGTTCCCTCGAATCTCATGGGATTCTGGCTGGAATATGAGCTCCATTTGTTGATATTTCAGAACCAGAGGCCAAAATCCTGCCATCGCCTTGGGAAAAACCTCTGCCCTAAGTGTGGATATTCCAAAAGTTCCTCCAGCAAACCTTTCCCAAGGGAGGGATGCACGGAGCAGCTGGATCTGCACCCCAAAGGGTGTTTGGGGGGCAGAGATGTGTGCTTGGAATTCCAAACTGGGATCCCAGCTGGATTTTGTGCTGGGGAGGTGCAGATCCTTGGTGTTTTCCCTGCCATCCCAAAATCTGCTTTGCTGTGCTGCTCTGTTTGGCTTCCCCAGGTGGAATCCTGGAGTGGTTTGGGGTGGAGAAGACCTTAAAGATCCTCGTTGTGGGTTTGGGTTGGCAAGGGAAGCTGAGTGTCCTCCTGGTGAAGCTCAGAGAGATTGCAGGATGTGGATTGCAGGTCTGGAGGGACAAAAAGGAGGGAGAAAGGGGGAAATTGTTTGCTTGTAGTCATCCAGGAGGAAAAGAGGCAAAGATAAATCTGACCTGCAGTGATCTACTGATTTCTCAGCGATCTAGAAATCTACTCATTTCTCAGCACCCACTGCCTCCCCAGCAGTGCCCCAGGAATATCCCTGATATTCCCTGAGTTCAGCTGTGGCCAAGGAAACGCAAATATTGTTTGCAGAGCAGAGACACCAATCCCAACCCTACAAACCCCATCCACCCCCAAGGGTGGCTCGGTGAGACACCTGGGATTTTGCCTGGTGCCTGCAGGAGGAGATAGATTTGGGTTTTCTGCTGTGGAGCACAACTCCCATTTGCTCACGAGGCAGAGCAGGGACTCGGTGCCAGAAATAGCGGCTGCCGACGATCCTACAGGATGTAGCTGTGGTGTTATCGTATGATTCATCCTCGGCGAGGCTGAACAATTGCTAACCTCAAGACACTCTCACTTTCACGCCCTCTGACACGCATTCCACTGAGGACAAATATCCTCTGCATGAGTAAAAGCTCGGTGCTGGAGGGGTTTTGACTCGGAAAGGTCACTCTGTGCCGGGTTTGGATGGGAAGGTTGGATTTTGCTGGCCGCTCCTGAGCGTGGGGAGGATTTTCTGTGAGTGCTGTGACGTGCTGGCTTAGAGAATCCTTTTTGGATGCTGATCACAGTGATGGCTGTGCAGAGGGACTCCAAAAAGCCCATGGTGGAAACCACTGAAATCCATTACAAAGAGAATAAATTTGGCCCAGATGTTGTGATACAACTGAGCCGAGGGCAGGAGGGAGTTGGGCTGAGGAGCAGATCCAGAAAAGCTGGAAGAGACATGGCCAGAGGATTTTAGGGGCTTGCAGGAGGATTCTTCCTATAAAAAACATCCTGCTCGGTGGCACCTTGGACCAGGTGAGCAGCTGGGTTTGGAGACTTTTATTCCAAACTTGAATGTCCAAACCATGGAGAAGAGCTGGATAATGGCTGAGCTCCTATTGGAAGCGTTTTGTTACCTTGCCATGAGTGTTTGAGAGCCACCAGCGCCTGTGCCCTTGGTGATTCTGTTTATTTAATGGGATTGAATTGATTTCTGGACCTCCTTTTTCTCGCTGCTGGTCGCCCCTCAGGTCTGGGCACTTTTTTCCCTTGCGAGCTCGCAGCACTAGATGGCAGTGTAATGGCAAAAACCTGCCCTGCCGGGGAGGAAAAGTCAAATTTCACCCCCAAAAACGCCCGGGATGAAATTGAAAATTTGAACGCAAAACAACCAGGCCTTCAAAATGCCTCTCCAAGCTCCTTAAATTCCTAAAACACGCTCTGGGAAGAGCCAGGACAAGGTCTTCACTGATGATCCAATGGCACAGGAGTGATGCCAATTTATGCCACCCACAGGTTTGGCCCACAGCAGCCAAACTGGTATAGGATATTTGGTCCGGAGATTTGGGTGAGGTCTAAAATGCAGAAGCACAAAACCAAACAAACACGATGTTTTTCTTCAAAATTAAGCTCATGACTCCTTCCCCGCATCATGTTTGGAGTTGCTTTGCAGCCCCAGTGGTGGTGGTGCAATAAATTAAGCTGTGGATCATCACATTTCAGATTCAATCCCAATTTTGTGGCTCCAAAAAAGGGGATTTAAGTGGAGCACGGCTTTGGTTTTCTGTAGGGAAAATTCCATGCCATGGAAGCACATGGGGATACGTGCATTAATGTCTGTTTTCTTAGGTCTGGATTAGCGCCCTCATTTACGACCAAACCTTTAAAAAAAAAGGAGGAAAATGTCACAGTATAGAAAAATAAACAGGGTAAAAATAAATGGCAGAAAGACCACGCTAAACATGTCCCTTTCTGGACGTCACCGAGACAGCTGCTGGCCCGGAGCGAGATCTGAAGGTCTTTGTTAGGAAACGTTATTGCTGAGATTTTCACTGTTTGGATTTCCTGTTTTCCTCACTCGCGGACCCTTTAACTTCTGTAATCTACGCAGGGTCAGGTCTGGTCAGCCGTGGGGAAACAGGCTGGCTGTGAACAACAAGTGCTGCTGGGGGTGAAGGCTGGGGAGAATCAGCCAGGATCCCCAGCAGAGGCTGCTCTGACCTTCTGGGCGCTGCTGGCCAAAAGGCTGCCCTGTCTGAGCTGCATCTGGCTGGAGAAAAAAACGCCCAGCCTTGATTTTGAGTGATGGGAAAACACCCACTGTCCTTCAGGAGCTTGAAGGGGGGAATTGCCTGATAAAAAATGTCTTAGTTTTGGTCAAAACCTGAGGTTTAATCTTCTTGTCGTTGCATGCGGTTCTATTTGTCTGTATTTCTCATTGGTTTTGGTCAAAACCTTGGGTTTAATGTTCTATTTGTCTGTATTTCTCATTGGTTTTGGTCAAAACCTTGGGTTTAATGTTCTATTTGTCTGTATTTCTCATTGGTTTTGGTCAAAACCTTGGATTTGATGTTCTATTTCTCTGTATTTCTCATTGGTTTTGGTCAAAACCTTGGATTTGATGTTCTATTTGTCTGTATTTCCCATTGGTTTTGGTCAAAACCTTAGGTTTAATCTCCTTGTCATTGCATGCAGTTATACCTGTCTGTATTTCTCACTGATTTTGGTCAAAACCTTAGGTTTAAACTCCCTCTGTGGTTATACCTGTTTGTGTTTCTCATGGAAATTTTTTTGCACAAGTCTTTGATGCCCAGGTCATTATTTGCTCCAAAAGGTGCTCCAGATAAGAGGTGAAAGTCTGATGGGAACCAACTGATCTCTCTCAAAAAACGTAGTATTTTTAGGATGTGCCAAAATCCGTTCAGGTGTGACCATCCCCAGGCAGTATCAGTGTCAGAAATGCTTTTAGCAGTCCTAGAGATCTCTCTTTGTGTCTCCCTTGGCTGGGACAATTTTCCCTGTAATGATTAAATCAAGTTCAGCCCTAGAAGGGTTGAAATAAAAGCAGTGTAAAGGTGCAGGACTGAAAATACAGAGAGGTTTGAATGTCCTACTCACTTGTTGGGCAGGGATTCTAACCCCATGGTGGTAGTGCTGTGATGTTGTTGTGTCAGATTATTTGTCACTGTGTGGGAGATTATTTAACAGTTTCTCTGCCTGGAGGGATTAAAAGTGTGTAACATGGGGAAGTACCAGGTAAGCCTGGGAGGAAATCTGTCTGTCAGTTCTGTGGAGCCTGAAGGAATGACTGCCAAGCTGTGCTGAGCTCATTTTTCCTCCTGGAAAAATGCTTTTGTGTGAATTAAACTTGGTCCTGTGTCACCATCCTTGGAATCTGGCTGGGAATTCTGCTGAGCACCATCAGCATCCCTCTTCTGCTTTCCACCATTCAGTTTGCAACTTCAGACGCTGATTTTGGCCAGTTGGCTCTGCTCTAGAAAGTGATCTTCAGCAGGCTAAAAAGCTTCATTCCCTTCCTGATTATCCATGGTCCATTTTCTCACAGTTATCCATGGGCTTTTCTCAGGGCCATTGTGGCACAGCTCATCCATGAATTCTTCCGTGATAGTGAAATCTTTCCGGCCGCAATCAGCATTAAGTTCAGCTTTTTTGGAAAGACAGATGGGAAGACCTTCTGTCAGGAAAATGAATCTACAAACACCAGAGGTTTATGTCCAAAAAGGAGACAGAGGAGACAGAGGAGTCCTGTAACTTTATTCATGAATAAAGGGTGAGGTCATGGGCATTTCCCATGGGGTCTCACCCTTTATTCATGAATATAGTTACAGGACTCCTCAGACTCCTCTGTCTCCTTTTTGGACATAAACCTCTGGTGTTTGTGGATTCATTTTCCTGACACCTTCCCAGGGTTGGATTTGTCCCCAGAACCTCCACCCAACATTATGGTTTTCCCCTTCAGCTCCATAGGTATGATTGATGCAGGTTTTTATGGCTTCTCCTCTCATTTATGGTGTTGTCTTGAAGGAAGGCAGAGAAACCACCCGGGGTGATTCTCCTGGGGTGAACCAGCATTGTTCATGTGTTTGTAAGAGCAGAATTGTGTCCTTGGGCTGCTGGATGGACCATGTGTGGTTCCAGGAGGTTCTCAGGAACCTGAAGGTGTCAGAGCACACTGGAGGCTCCTGCTGTGGTGTCTCCACTGAGATGGAGACCTCAAACAGGGCAGGGAGACCCAGAACAGGGCAGTGACACCCAGAATAGAGCAGGGAGACCTCAAACAGGACGGTGACACCCAGAACAGGGCAGTGACACCCAGGACAGGACAGTGACACCCAGAACAGGACAGTGACACCCAGAACAGGCGACACCCAGAACAGGACAGTGACACCCAGAACAGGGCAGTGCTGCCATCGCTGCCTCTCCCGAGCAGGTGGACTGGGCAGCAGCCTCATCTCTCCCCCTCGCTGACCTCCCAGCAGCTCCTGCCGCTCCCACAGGACGTGGTGATTTACAAGGCCAAGGGCCAGCAGGAAATTCCGACCTCCACCCCCCGGAGGACGGAGGAAGCCGGAGGAGCTCCGTGACTCAGAGCCCAGCCTGAGTCACCGCGGTTCCTGGGCTGCTGACCCTGCTCCTGGTCACCCTGAGTCCAGCTGGAATTGACTCCCTCCGGGGTTATTTGAGGAGGAAATAGGAAAAGACCCGATTGGTTCGTGCGATTCTTTAATAAACAACTTACGGCAGGTGCCTGGCAGCTTGGGGTAATTAACGGGGTATTTATTGGGATCAGAAAACACACCGAGCTGAGCAAGGCTGGCTGCAGAGGGATGGTGTCATTTGCTGTCTGGCTGCAGATCATAAATCAAAGGGCTGCAGAAACTGCGGGAGAAGAGGGCATGAACTGCCCGAACATTCAGCTCATTGTGGCAGCGAGCGCCAAACTTTCCCAGCCACATTCCCACTTATCTCCAGCCCAGCTCCTCCCTGCAGGCGGCTGAGTTGTCTGAGTAAACAGAGGTCACTTTACCTTGACTAAACAATGACTTTGCTACAGTGAGTCCCGGCTCGGGAGCAGCCCCAGAATGTGCTTTATGGGCTGGGTGGGAGAAATTAGCCTGGGATAGGTGGGGCAGGATTTGGGGTGTTCGGGGCAGGATTTGGGGTGCTCGGGGCAGGATATGGGCTGCTCGGAGCAGGATTTGGGGTGCTCGGGGCAGGATATGGGCTGCTCGGGGCAGGATTTGGGGTGCTCGGGGCAGGATTTGGGGTGCTCGGGGCAGGATTTGGGGTGCTCGGGGAGGATTTGGGCTGCTCGGGGCAGGATTTGGGGTGTTGGTCAGAATTTGGGCTGCTCGGGGCAGGATTTGGGCTGCTCGGGACAGCATTTGGGATGTTCGGGGCAGGATTTGGGCTGCTCGGGGCAGAATTTGGGGTGCTCGGGCAGAATTTGGGCTGCTCGGGGCAGGATTTGGGGTGCTCGGGGCAGGATTTGGGATGTTCGGGGCAGGATTTGGGGTGTCGGGCAGGATTTGGGCTGCTCGGGCAGGATTTGGGCTGCTCGGGGCAGGATTTGGGGTGCTCGGGCAGAATTTGGGATGCTCGGGGCGGGATGAGCTGCTGCCGGGCTCGGAGCGGGATGGAGCCTGCAAACGAGCGGACAGGCTGAGGAGGAAGCGGCCCGGAGCTGGGGGAGTGGAGAAGGGATGACTTTCCTCTGATGTCAAAAATCCCATCATTCAGCGCTCGCCGTGGAAAAGGCGAGAGGAGAAGAATGTGGAGAGGCAGAGAGGCAGGGAGAAGGAGGGAAGGGAAAGGACATGCTCGGTTTTCTCCTGAATTTTGTAGGCTAAGCTTGCCCACCCTGCCAGCACGGAGAAATAAGGCTGATCCCGAGTGCCAAGCCCTGCCCAGCCTTGCAAGCCACAGGGATTGTTCCCAACCCCATCCCGATCTGGACTTGGTTAGTACTGCCTTGATATGAATAATCAGGGAGATAAAAATCCTCAAGAAACTTACAGCACTTTCCACAGGGCTGGCTTTGCCTTAGCTTTTTATTTCGGGCAATCTGAATTTCCTGATCAGTGTCTGTGTTCGTGCGAGGAGTTAAAAAATCCAGCTCTGCCTGGATTTCTGCAGGGCTGGGAGAGAGAGGAGCAGGGCTGGATGGAGGTGAAGAAGGAGGAGAGCTGGAGGTGCCCTGGAGCACTGTCCAGGTTCCTAATTCTTCCTTCCGAGGGGCTGATTTTCAAAAAGGTGCCAAGTTTTGTCCTTCGTGCATTTTGCTGTGTGCCGTTGCCTGTAATTAGTTTCTCGGCTGAAAAAGCTTGCTCAACTGGAAAAAAAAAAGAAAAAAGGAAAGGGAAGGGAAGGGGGGAAAAAAGCGCTAAAACCAACCCCCCACATTTTTGGCAATGGCTTGTTTTTCTAAGCAATTAATTAAGCGCTGATTTTAAAAGAATTTGAATGAATCCTTCCACTCTGTGTCAAGCGTGGATTCTGTATTAATCACTTCACGACTCGCTGCCTGAATAAGGACTGAAAGAAGATGCAGGGAGTAAAAATTTCCCCAGGAAATGAATCAGACGAGGAACCTATGCCTCATCTCGCCTCCCCCAAACGCAGAAAGAGATGATTTTGTCAATGGTGGGTCAGTTTACAAACGTGTCCTTCGCAGGGTGACTCAGAGCCACTGATCCATCCCGCAGCAATGCAGCCTGAATTGCAGCTGAAACCAGCCAGGGAGAAACAGAAATGAATCCTCGAGCCCACAGTAGGCAGGAGGATGGAAATGCAACCTGTCAGATGTGCTGGCGTGCCAGCTGATCTCTGGCTGCGTTTGAAGCCAGTGTCAAAATTCCCTCTGGCTTTGGTGGGAGAGCAGTAATCCCTCGGGATGTGGTCTTGTGATTTCCGTTTGCTGATAAGGGAGAGATGTGGATTTTGGGGGGATGCAGCTGCTGTGGGACCCTCCAGCTTTTCGTGGTGGAGTTTTAAGGAGAGGGGGACAGCGTTTCAGTGGGGTCCAGTTAAATCTGGATGTTCCCAGGTGGGATCACCCCTTTGGGATAAAAATCCGGAGCAGGTGGGAAGTGCTGCTGCCTCCGGATTTGGCTGCAATGCGTTCCGAGTTTGGAGTTTTCCAAAATGCTGGACAAATATTTACATTTTTCCCCCCCAAGCACCAGCTTTTGTTATCGTTAGAGCTGTTAAGGGATGTGTAAAAACTGTTGTCATGAAACCAACACCGAGATTTGTTGTTGATGTTTTGGTTGTGGGAGACATAATGAGATTTAGCAGAGAATCTGAGCTGAAATAGGAAATTTTTAATAGATTTCCCTGGTGCCACTTTCCCCAGTGTTTCCTGAGACTAAACCTTGTTAAGTGTGTTGGTCCTCGTGGTTTTGGGGTTTTTTTTTAGTGGGTTTTCTGTAGCTTTCCAGGCTGTAAAACTGTTTAGGCGAGAGGATCAAATATTTGGTGGGTCAGTGATGAGATCACAATTTATTGCTGGCCAAGATCCATCCATGGTGTCCTGAAGTGGGTTGAGAGGAATGGCTGAGATGCTGCAGGTCTTTTTCATGGTGATAATGGTCATCCTTGGAAATATCTTGATATCAAACCAATTCCTGGATTAAATTTATATTTGTCAGTGCAGTTTTTCGTGCTCTTGGCTCAAAGACCATCCCGGTTTGCAAATATCAGCAAAGTGGCAACACTGGGCCAAAAAAAAAAAAAAAAAAAAAGCTTGGGAAGTGGGTGGAGAATGACAGCCCTGGAGTCAAATTTAAGTTTTTGAAGTCCTTGGCCAGCACTTTAACCACGAGTCCTCTTCTCTTTAGGGTTAAACGTTTCCTCTTCGAAAAAGAGCCAGAGGCTCTTGATTATCCATGCAAAACAAGCCAGGGCTTTGATTCCTAAGGTTTTGTCTGCCACACTTTCAAAGGGATGAAGCCTAATTTAGATCCCGCAAGAAAATCTAAATTCGACGGCGGGAGACACAGCCCAACTTTCCCTCTCTTACCCCGAGGGTTCCCCCCCAAAAAAACTCCCCCAAAAAATAAAAATTAATAAAACCCCTGGCGCTTTGAACAGAGCAGATTTGGGGGATCAAGCGCGGGGAACAATTAAAGCAACGCTCTGTGCGCTTCAAGGAGAACAGCGAGCTGCGGTAGCTGTGCTTTGACAGGTCTTTGGAGGATTTCAAGGAAGTTACACCCACTTCATTCATGATAATCGGCTGTTTAACGCCGAGCAGCTCAGTGTTATGAATGAAAAGGGAGCATGTTTTGGCTTGCGGAACAACTCGCGAATCTAATGCTTCGCTCGTCAAATAACCAGCCACGTTCACCCAAAAAAAAAAAAAAAAAAAAAAAAAAAAAAGGAAGAAAAGGGGGAGAAAAAAAATCTCTGACTTCATTCTTGAAATTAATGGATGAGAGGTTTAGCGGGGGAAAAAAAAATCCCCAACAACAGCTGAAGCTGCATCTTCTTTTTGTGTAGATATATAAGGATATTTTACATCCCTTTGCCATGGTTTTGAGTCATTGTGGCTGGACAAACTGGGGGGGAAATGCAGCCTTTGAGTGGACTTTGATGCAGCTAAACGCAGGTCCTGGTGGCTCTTTGTGCGTTTGATCAGAACGTGCTGAATTGCTGGATTTCACATCGTTTTGGGGTAAAAAAGAAAACAGAAAGGATGAGGGTATTAGGAAGGAGTAAGTTTTGATTTGGATGGATTGCAGAGGGTCAGTGGGCTCTGTGCCGTGCCTGAGCAGACTCATTGATCAGGAATACATTGATTGTTTGAGTATTGAAGCTGGATTTGTGGAACACCATGATTTCCTGGAGCTGCTCTGTGCCAGGTGCCTCCATCCCTTCTTCTAAAGTTTATATAACCTTTATAACTTTATAAAAGTTATAAACTCTTGGATGACCCCTGGGAGGTTGTTTTGGGCTGATGCTGTTAGGATATATTAAATCAAAGATCATTAAGGGAATCTTTCTCCCTTCCTTATTCCCAATTTTTTGGGACTAAAACAGCTTTTTGGAGGAACAACATGCACATCCATCCCCCTTCCTCCTGCAGCAGGCAGGGAAGGGATCTGCCTGTGCCTGGGCAGGAAGGAATGCAACTCCTTTGATCCAACAAACACCCACAGGTGGTTGCAAAACGTTTGTCGTGGAGCTGGGCTGAGTGTTTGTTAATTGGAGTTGAGGAAGAAATGTGTGTAATCATTTCCCTCGTCTGGATTCGGGGTAAAAGTGCCAGCTGGGATGGTTTTAATTGCATTAATTGGTGCATACATTGAGGGTTGTGCTGTGGTTTTGGGGCTGACCTCCCCCTAAAGAGGGAGTTTTGCTCAAAGGAAGCCAAAAAAATCCACTGGGGAAAACACAATTCCATCTGATGATCTCCCATCCTTTGGTCAGCAGCTGGGAGCCTCTGATGGAAGGTGGGGAAATAATTTTTCTCACCCTTTTAGCACTAGAATAATTCCCAGAGCAGTGTTTGGCTCAAGGCAGTATCTCACTGGAGTCCTTTCTGTTTAAAAGTGGGGGGGAAAGGGCAGTTTGGGGGAAAAAAGGGAAGTTTGGGGGAAAAAAGGGCAGTTTGGGGGAAAAAAGGGCAGTTTGGGCAAAAAGGGCTGAAGGCAAAGGTGGACTGGATGGAGGCTGGGATGGGAGGGAGGGTGGAGATCACTTCTTCATCTCCTACACAATAAATTATCATCAATAAATTAACTCCTTTCTTTTTTCTTTTCCTCCACAGAACCGAGCAGATCTTTTTGGGAAGAAAACCAGAAGGAAACCAAGAACCGAGCAGATTTTTGTATTTTTATTTCCCCTCGTTTTCAGGGTGAGTGAATCCTCTCGTCTCCACTCCTGTCATGTCCTGTGCAGCTCCAAAGTGTGACTCAAGGTTCAGAGGAAAATCTCCCTTTTCCTAATCTTTGCGCTGATAACACAGAGCTTAATTTAGCAGCAGCGAGGCAGAACATTTGGATTTTGTCATCCATTTCCAAAACTATTGTTGGCTGCTTCTTCCTTTGTTTCCACACACCGCCAGCCCCCAACTCGTTTCAGATTTACATTTTCTTGCAGGTGCCAAAAGATAAGTTAATGCCAACTTGATGATTAATTAGCTAATACTTTCCTCTGCCCCGAGATGGAAAGCCTTTATCTGAGTAACCTATTAATTATTATTTTATTTATTGCTGCACGTATGAAGGGATTCAAGTTCTGCCCTCCTGAGAAACTTGGGCAGGAATTTATAGGAACAGGATGAGAGAAAGCCAAAGGAACCTTCAAGTTGTTATCAGAAAATATGTCTTAATGTTGAGATCAGGGGATTTTTTTAAATCTGTATTTTGCAAGCCCTGAGTAATATCAGAGTCTCGTTGTCAAAATCACTGGAAATATCAATTTCTGAGGCTTTCCAGCATCATCAGAGATGCAAAAAACAGTAAAAAGTTTGATTTTCCAGAGGCTGGGAGAGTGGCTTTGCTATTCCTAAGCTCAGCCTACTTGCCTGAGCTTAGAAAAGTTGTGGAAAAAACACACCTGGGGAACTTCCAAAGTGGAAGTTTCCAGGAGCACTGGGATTTCTCCCTTCTTTTGGGAACTGGGAAGTGGCTGCAGGCTGCGTCTCATCCCAAGTCAGAGTCTTTCCAGTGGGATATTTGGAATTCAGGCTGGAGTTCAGACTGATGGAATTGTTATTCAAAGTGCCACAAATGCATTAACACAGGAGTAAGTTTAATTTAATAATGATAAAAAATGGGGGAAACTCAGGTTGGATAATGGTGATAAATTTATAGGTGAGTTTGGTTACCTCATCCCCTTGAAACCATGATTAGGAATGAGGTAAATGCAATTTTTATGGCACTTGTGAGTATTTTATGGCACTGTGAGAGCCCTGCCTGTGGGCAGAAATTAATCCATGCATGGGAGAGGTGCTGAACATCCCATGGAAAATTCCCACCAGGAAAAATGGGAGGAAATGCTGAAGAGGGTTTGAAACATCTCTGTGTGCCCTGAGATCCATCTCTGTCCCTCTTTGGTGCCCTAAAAGATGTAATTGATGTCCCCAGGTGTCCCTGCAGGGTAAATCCTGAATGTGAGTAACACCTGTGGGTGGAGATAATATGGCCTGGGAGCCCTGTGTGCTCATGGAATTATCATCCCAGCTTTGTCCAGCTGAAATCCTGGTCCAAACGCCTTTTTTTGCTTTGCTGAAATCCAGGTCCAAATACATTTTTTGGTTTGCTGCAATCCAGATCCAAATGCCATTTTTTTGCTCAGCTGAAGCCCTGGCCGTGGATGTGTTGACACCTGTTGGTCTCATTAGTGCCTGAATTAGAAGTTAACCAAGTTTTCAGAAGTCTTAAAACTCCCCTTGACTTTGGTGGGATTAATCTGCTCCTGGGGGTGTGAATAATGGGCTGATTTTAGGGGGAAGGGAATAAGGGGGATCAGTGGGAGTATTGGGAAGTTAAGAGAGAAAAATCTGCACTTTCCCTCCACCAAAAGGGAATCTTTTCCCCTCACACCATTTTTTTCCTTGAGGTTTAACATCAAATCTTTGCCTTGAGCCTTTGCAGAGCACAACAGGACAGTGATGGGGCAAGGGGGAATGGCTTTGAACTGAGAGTGGGTTTAGATTGATATTAGGAAAAAATTCTTCCCTGGGAGGCTGCTGAGTGGATGGAATTATTTCCCAGAGAAGCTGTGGATCCCTGGAATTGTCCAAGGCCAGGTTGGATGGGTTTGGAGCAACCTGGGATAGTGGAAGGTGTTGGAATGAGATTAATTTTAAGGTTCCTTCCAACCCAACCCATCCTGGGATTTTGTGGAAATCCAGAGCTCTGGGTTTGGCAGGATGAAGGAGGAGTGGGAAGCAGCAGCAGCTCCTCTCCTGTGTGTCTCTGCAGTTCTGTGGTCACCTCAGCTGTGGGACTGTGGTTCCTCCCTTCCTGCAGGAAACCTGAACCCCATCCAGGCTGCAGGGATGTGTGCAGAATTCCAGGCTGCAGTAATGCTGCTCTGCTCTGCTCTGCTCTGCTCGAGCAGCTCAGCGCTGACACAGGCAGGGCTCACCCAGGGTATTCCACTCCCTGCTCCTCCAGGGGCTGCAGGAAGGGTGGGAATGGTGAATTGGTTCATTCCAGGCCTTGTTTTTAATGAGATGACAGCTTTGAGGGCTGGCTGGGCATTTGCATTGCTGATTGTTGAACACAGGGATCAGAGCCCAGCTTTGCCCTTGGCCAGGTGAGTGCCACAGGAGCTCTGCTCCATCTTCCAGAGCGTCCTTTCCACTCAAAATACGGAAACTCCATCCCGAGATGAACTCCATCTTCCCCTCCCCACAACCTCAGCAGGGATTGTGGTGAGTCAGGACACTGGGAAGCAGCTGACAGCTGGGTGGCTGAGGCACTGAGGCTGCATGGGCAGCAATTCCTCCTCTATTTCCTTGGTCTTTTCCCATTGCTCTGCTGCAGAAGTGCATCTTTTTCTAGGTCTTTCCATGTGATCTGCCATGATCACTGTATTTTATGGCCAGGGCTAGGTGGGACATGGATGGCAGGATGCTGACTTGAGCCTGACACTTTGGGAATTAATCTTTTGGGTAGCTCAGATTTCTGTAGCAAGGAATGTGAGTTTTGTGTAATGAGACCATTGAGGAAGATTTCTCACAGTGGGAGTTTTACCTGCCAGAGCTGCAGCCCTGTGAGGTTTTTATGGACCTCACAGGGAGGTTTTGGAGGGTTTTCTGTGAGCTGCAGAAAAGGTGAGGTCAGTGCCCTGATGGAATTCTCTCCCTCCCACATCCAAAGGGAATTCCCAGTCGAGGCAGAAGAGCATTTGTGGAGCAGTTTCCTAATTTAGAGCTGTGGCTGGATGTTTAAACGTTGTGCCAGAGGACCAATGTCCAGCTCTAAATTTGGAGGGCATTAAGCTGTGCCCCTGGGCTCTGTGGCCTGGCTGGGGGTGCTTCTCCTGGATTGTGGAGCAGCTGGGAAAAGCAGGGAGATTAGAGGAGCAAAAAGCAAATGGCATTTGAGGCTGAGGCTGCAGGAAGCCCCAGGGATGCTCAGGGTGAGCTGTGTCTTGCACTTCACTGTGCACCTTATTTCTCATCTTGTTAAATCTTTCATTCTCCCCTTCACAAGCCTTAGTTAAAACTACAAATAATCATGGTTAAATGATGGAAATGCAGAAAACCAAAGTGGAAAAATGTGTCGAAATCCAAGTGATATTTTCCTTGGTTTGTCATAGTTAGGGGTGGAGAGAAACTTGATTTCAGTAACGACTTAATGAGTTGTAATTCATGGTGATGCTAAGCAGCAACACTTGAAATGTTAAAGCAGGTTGTTGACCTTCAAGCCTGGTCAGGTAACTGTGGGAAGGAGTGAAAACAAAGCAAGGAATGAAGTGAAAATGGAGAGAAAAAAGGAGCAAAGCGTCCAAAAAGTTTGGAACCATCTGGTGGAGGAAGATGATGTCCCACAGATAGACTGGGCATAGTCAGAATGTTCCTATCCAGGGAGGCTTTAGTTTCTCAGAGGTCTTGGGCCAGGAGGGAGAGGTGGAAACAGCAGCTCTGGCTCCTTCCTTTGCCTACTTTTTTAGGGATTCACCTCTCTAGCTCTATGCTCTTCCCAGCACCTTCTCCTTTGCCCCTCAACCTGTGTTCTTCCCTGGAGATCCAAGCTCTTCCCCAGGCTCTGCTCTGAGCAGGCTGCAGTGGTCTTGAGCCTCTTTATTCCACTATTTCCCACATCAGATTTTGCAGAGCTCCACTGTGCAGCCACACCTATTGAGGAGTTCAGTGGGATGAGCTTGAGACCACTGAGGAAGATTTCTCACTGTGGGAATTTTACCTGCCAAAGCTGCAGCCCTATGAGGTTTTTATGGACCTCACAGGGAGGTTTTGGAGGTTTTTTTGTGAGCTGCAGAAAAGGTGAGGGCAGTGCATGATGGCAGTTCTCTCTTTCCTCATCCAGAGGGAGTTCACTTATTGCCACACTTGGAGCATCTGAGAGAGGCAAGAGCTGGACAAGCCTCACCATGATTAGCATTCTAATGGCCTCAGAGAGGAGGTCTGGAGGCTGCAGTGGCTCTGGAAGCTCAGGATTTCTGGCACACTTGCAGCAGGAGCGAGGCAAGGCTCCTGGTGGTTATTCCATGGCCCATCAGGCTGTGTCCTGATCCTGCTCACTCATCCATGCTGGGAACAGCTTATCCGTGGTGCTCGGGGAGCGGCGTGCCAAAATCCTCTTGTAGCCCATCAGCAGGGCTGTCAGAGCTCCTCACAGGCCTATCAAAGGAACAAAACTACATTAGTGTCTGGGGCTCCTCTGCCTTTCTGAGGAGCAGGGATGTTTGCTGTGATTGAATCGTTGGGGCTTTGTGGGAGTTGAGGGCTGAATAAAGGACTTTGTCGTGGGAGATGAGCTGCCAGGAGAGATTCCCCAGGGAAGCTCTTCCTCTGGGATGTCACATACCTGTGCTCTGGGTCACAAGAGCAATGCCAGCCAAGAGACCAAGATCTCAATGTTTTCAGCAAGTGGGATGTGGTTTGTTTTGGGGTTTTTTTAAAAATCCCATTCCTTCCCTGTGCTTGAGGCAGAGGAAGTAGGATGTGAGTGCCAGGTGTGCTTTATGCCCCAGATTTCTGGTGGAATTGTCTGTCCTGGCCGTGGCTCTGAGCTATTCTGCATTAAACTTTGTGCTCTGCTTGTTTTGCACAATCCCAGAACAGTTTGGGTCGGGAGGGACCTTAAAGCTCATCCCCAGAGGACACCTTCCTCTGTCCCAGGTGGTCCAGTTTGGCCTTGAGGACTTCCAGGAATGGGTGTTTGTGGTCTGGGGAGTTTTCCAGTGAGTTTCACAGTGTCCTTACAGGATAGAGGTGTGGAGAGAGAGCTGCAGCCCTGTGAGGTTTTCATGGACCTCACAGGGAGCTTTTGGAGGTTTCTTTGTGAGCTGCAGAAAAGGTGAGGGCAGTGCCCTGATGGCAATTCTGTCCCTTCCACATCCAAAGGCAATTCACTTACTGCCACTCTTGGAGCATCTGAGAGAGGTTTCACAGTATCCTTACAGGACAGAGGTGTGGAGAGGACGAGGAGTCAAGAATGGGTCAGAAAATATCCAAAAACAAGACCCCTCCATGGTGCCAATCTCCCACCCAGCTGTCTTTTCAACATCTCACAGATGCTCCAGCCTATTCCTGAAGCCCAGAACGAAGGCAGGAGCTTCTCTCTGTTCCTCTGAGCCCCTCGTTGCATTCCTGGCAATCCTCCCCTCGTTTCCATCCCTATTTTCTCTTCCCACCATCCATTTGCGGTTGCCCTTTTCTCCCTCGCTCAGCGCACTCCCCGAGCACAATGGATTCCTTTCTGCGGTGAATCCCCCTGCCTGATGCACACATTTTCCATGGGAAGGAGAGGGGAAAGTATTCCCTGTTCCCAGTGAAAAGCAGCACTGGCAGCCTGGGTTATTTTGTCCGACGTGTGGCTTTAAGTGACGCCTTTGCCATCTGTTCTGTCTGCTAATTATGAATGCAAAACAAACGTAGCCCACAATTGCTTCATTTAGAATAAGAGAGATGGCAGGGACCAAAATAGTTTTATTTTGGTGTCAGATGCTCTTTTTATTTCTCCTGTCTCTTCCTAATCCGAAGCAGGTCTGGAGGACTTTTCCCTCTCCCAGGGATTTTTGCTCTGACAAACAGAACCAATTTCTATTTATTCATCCTTTAGGGCTTGCAAGGGACAATCCCACTGAGCAGGAAGAGAGGCAAAAATGCATTTCTTGAGCTGAGAGGGTTGATTTCAGCTTTTCTGTTCTCAATTCACTTGTGCTGCTCTTAGATCTGCAGAGAGACACCAGGACAGGTTGGCCAGCAGTGTGTGAAGCTTTTCCTCAGCACTTCCATCCCTGTTTCCTCTCCCCACAGACGAGTTTTGCAGCCAGCCTGGGATAGGAACGAAGCACTCTGCTGTGGTTGTGTCCAGCAGCCCCAGAAATGCATTTTTTTGGCTTTTGACTGTAAATGAATCATCCCAAAGGTCGGTGATCCCTCTCCTCTGGTGACTGGGCTAGAAGGAGTCTCCTCTATCTGCTCCTTTAACATTCCCAAAATTGCTGCTGACTTACTCCAAGCCATGGATTGAGGTCACCTGAATTGAGAAAATGGACACTCTCCTCCTCCTTTCCTTCCCCAGCCATCACTCTTGCTGTGATAATCAACATATTTAATTTTATTTTCTGGCTGGGTCTGTGTTGAAGGGCAATATGGTGACAATATTTTTATACCTACTAAAGCAATATTCTGGACAGTAGAAGACCTTCCTCTTTCCTCCCCACACATCTCCAAGAAAACTTGGCAGTTTGTGCTTCAATATTATGTTGAAATTCTATTCACTACTACACACTTTCCTTAAAGTTCCCATCATTCCCTTTTTTTTATTATTTCTTTCCCCTTTGGAAAGCAGTGGCAGGGAGTGATCTCTGCTATAAAAATGATTAAAAAAACGCTTCAGGAGGTTCCAGCACGAGGGTTAAAGGTTCTGTTGGTGTCTCAGGCCTGAAGGATGATGTTGTGGTTGAGGCATTTGGAGTGGAACCAAGAGATGGGAGATAAATTCCAGGCTCTGCTGTGCACTTCCTGCTCCTGGAAATCCCTGCTGCTCCCCTTGCTCCCAATCCCTGCTCTCACCGTTTCAGCAGTGAATTTAACTGATAACCAAGGTCATTTTCTGAAAGCCTGAACTTCAGGGTTAAAAAAGTGCTTTATCCCCCTGTGCCTACAAAGTAGAAACAATTTAAAATGGGGAAATAAAGGGCAGAAAGCTCAGGAAGTTGGAAGGACGTGAATGAATGCTTGGTGAGACTGAGGAAGAGCCTGGATCAGTGACTGAGGGGTGGCAGCACCAGGAAATGAAGGTAGGATGCACTTTTTCCATGGTTTTGGTTGGATTCCCAAAGAATGAGTGTCCGTGAGCAATGCTGAAAGGATCAATGCAAAGATGAATCAATTTTGTGCCTCCCAAGCTGTATTTTAGTCACTTCTGGTCACTGAAATCCACTTAACTGAGGAAGTTCTTTGCAAATGTCCCAATCTGCTGGATGTAGGTTTGTCCCCCTGGTTAGGAGGGAAGAAGCAAAGACAATTTCTGGTCACATTTTTTTAGGTGTGTCAACATCCCAACATCTATTTTCCGCTAAATTAATTTCTACTTGAAGGTTGGTGTGTCTAGAACAGTTTACAGGATCAGCTGCCCTGTTTTCAGTGTTAAAATTTCCCTTTGGTCTCTTTCTCACAGCTTTAATTTCAAGCTGGAAAAAGGTAGATCTCCTTTTCTCTGTGGGATTTCTAGAACAGGGCATGGAGAGGTCAAAATTCCTTGCTAGAAAGCCTTGACAGGTGTGAAAAATTCAATCCCAACCATTCATAACATGTGATTCTCTTCACCAGTCTTCACTTAACCTTCTCCTGGGCAGTGAGTCAGCTTTGATTTCAAATCCACAGCAAACCCAGCAGTTTTGGGTCAAAATTGGGCTGGTTTTGGTCAGGAATGGAAATTCTCTGCATCTTTTGGTGCTTTCCTGGCACATCTGAGTGTTTCAGGCATCACTGCCTGGGGTTGAACCCAGAGCTGGGGAATTTTGGGTTCTTCTTTGTCCATACTGTAGTACCTGTAACAAAAAAAGGAGTTGTGTTTTGCCTGTTGGAGGAAGAGATTGGAGAAAATCTCATTTTCTTGGCTGTCACTTGGGGTGATGAGGCCATAAAAAACCCCCATGGCCATCAGGAGCTGCAAGGTGGAGAAACTGCAGAAGGAAAGAGGATCCTGAAATTAAATTACCTGAGCTGCATTTGCATCAAATTATAGGAACCTTTAAGTGGAATTTTATCCTTCTTTTCTGGGGATTTGTCTGCTCCCAAACAGTTTCTTTCCCCTGATAACTTGGGGTGGTTTTTCCTTTCACTGGGACGCACCAGCTTTTCCCAAATAGCAGATATTATCCCAAAATATTTGCTCGAGGGGAAGCAACTCTCAGCCCCCCTGCAAGGATTTTATCTCTCCTTGAAATTACCCAGTTGAAAGGCAGGGGATAATGACACTTGTAATGATGATAAAATGGGAGTGTGAGTGCTCAGAGTAACGTTTAAAAATAATGATACACCTCAAAGTAGGTCTTATAAAAGGAAAATCTTAAATAGCTGCAGGGAAACAGATGCTTTGGGGGACTTGGGGATAAAAATAGTGCCTTCCAATTGGCACCAACCAAAACAAAAATGTGGCCCCATTTAGTGAACCTCAGCGCTAGAAATTCCCCTGAAAACCTCGGGGTCCAGAAGTGGGAAGGTGTGGAAAGCACCTGGTGCTGCACCTGCAGAGGGTTTAGCATCTTTTTCATCATGGAATCGTGGAATTATTTGGGTGGGAAGGAACCGTAAAGCTCATCCAGTTCCACCTTCCATATCCCAGGCTGCTCCAAGCTCTGTCCAGCCTGGCCTTGGACACTTCAGGGATCCAGGGGAAGCCACAGCTTCTCTGGGAATTCCTTTTCCAGGGTCTCCCCACCCTCACGGGGGAGAATTCCTCCCCAATATCCCATCTAAACCTCCTCTCTTCCACTTCAAAGTGATTTTTCTTGCCACTTCTCACCTTTCTCTCCATAGCGGTGCCTGGTTTGTGTGCTTTCATTTCAAAACGCTCCAATGTGAGAAAATCATGGTTTTGTGATGATTTCTACTTTTTTCTTAACTGTCAGGATAATTTTAACTTGTGGATAGTTTTAACTTGTTGATTTGATGTTTTTCTTTTAGGTGGTTCCTCCCAAGCGAAGACAAGCAGTCAGGTGAGTCCAACGTTCTTTTTTCCAGTATATCTGTGGAAGAAAAATATGGAATAATGAGTAGAGGCCATGCTAGACTCCTATGAATTATAGGGAGTGATGGTCAGGAGAGCTCTGAACCCACCTGAGCACTGAGGGACATTTTTAAAACACATTCCATTCCCTGATTTCTGTGCAGTGCCAAAGATTCCCTTGCTTTGGACCCTGAATGTAGCAATTAGAACTTTCTGGGTTTCTCCTGTGTCAGGAATGGCCTCACAGTGTCCCTTGGGGACAGAAGGGACACTGCCAGAACTGTCCCCAGCAGGTGACAATAATCTTAGGAGTGGAGGATCCCAGCCTGGGGGTAATGAGGGTTTAGTCCTGGATTCCCAGCTCTTGGAATGCTTCTCCTGGCTCGGGTGACATGGACAGGGGAACCCTCTGAGGCTGAGCACAGGGAATTCCTTCTGCTGTGCTTTTGTCCTGGGAATAAAGCAAAAACAGTGCTCCTTAGGGAACTTTGGGTTCTCATTGTGGAATGAACTTTGGGTTCTCATTGTGGAATGAATTCTGGGTTCTCGTTCTGGAATGAACTTTGGGTTCCTGTTCTGGAATGAACTCTGGGTTCTTGTTCTGGAATGAACTCTGGGTTCTTGTTCTGGAATGAACTCTGGGTTCTTGTTCTGGAATGAACTTTGGGTTCTTGTTCTGGAATGAGCTCTGGGTTCTCATTCTGGAATGAACTCTGTGTTCCTATTCTGCTTCCTTCAGTCAAATCCCTCACCCAGAAATTCCCTGAATGGTCTGGGTTTGAAGGGACTTCAAATCCCACCTCATTCCAGCCCCTGCCATGGGCAGGGTAACCTTTCCCAGAGCAGGAGCTGAAGGTGGGAGCTGAAGGTGGGATGATGCTCCAAGGCACAGCCCATGAAATTGGCTCTTCCTGCCTGTGCTGCTGCTGGATTTGTAGATTCCTCCTGTGAGGATGGAAATCCTCACCTCAGAGCACAAAAGGAGCAGGAAAAGCAGGTGTTGGGTGATCCCAGCGAGCTTTCCATCAGCGGGAGAGGATCTGAGATGGAAGGAGATGGATTTCCTGCACCCAAATCAAGGAACAGGAGGGGAAAAAAAAAAAAACCCACCAAGTTTAATTCTGTCCCAAACAAGGTCAGCAGGCACCACACACAAATAGCTCAGGCTTCGATTTGATCTTCCTAAAAGTGGAAGGTGACAATATTGCATCCAAGTGTCTGCTCTGGGAGCTGGAGGGGGAAGGAAAAAAGCTTGTTTAATATGAATATGTGACCCCAGCGTGCCGGGAGAACGAGCCCGAGTGTCTGGTGGGACATTGTTAGATCTGGCAGGGATTCAGACATCTGCCAGGGAATGGGGATTTTGTCAGGAGAAGTGGGAGAGAGAGAGAGAGAGAGAAGGAGAGCCGCAGCGAGAGCCTCGCCACGTTCTATATCTGCCCGGATAACACTTCCTCTTTAAAATTCCCTTACTAAGCTGGGCTGCTATATTTTATATTCAGCAGCGAGGTCTCCGCCCCCCCAGCCCTCCCCACCCACCGCCACCCCGGCTGCCTTTAACTTGTTAAGTTTGAAAGATGATCCATGCAGGCTCTGCTCTGCCAGGCAGCCCCGTTTAAGGCCAAGATTAATGCAGAGCATTGGTGCAATCGTGCCGCAGTGGTGCGTGATCGGAATGCGAGATGGAATATGGGGGGAAAGGCCAGAAATGTGCCTGCATTCCCAGTTTACACAAGTCTCCTTAGCAACTTGTCTGATTATTTTATTTTTTCCCCCCCCACCTTTTTTTTTTTTCCCCGTACGC
This sequence comes from Entomyzon cyanotis, assembly GCA_024500445.1. Lineage (NCBI taxonomy): Eukaryota > Metazoa > Chordata > Aves > Passeriformes > Meliphagidae > Entomyzon > Entomyzon cyanotis. The sequence goes on along the minus strand of JAKEPQ010000773.1, from coordinate 2,950,563 downwards.
GTGCATGCAGCGGCGTTGTCCCAAATCTCCAGCGAATAAAACGCTCCCCGAGTTTTTAAACAGCTTCGCTTGATGGTCTGGTTGCTGTTTTTTTTCCTTTTTCTTTCGTTAAATTAGTGGCTTAATTTTTTTTTTTTCCTCTTCTCCCCCCCCTTCCCCTGCAGAAGGGATGGCAGTGGGGCTGGGGGTGGGGGCACTGTAAGAGTTTGCATTGTGACTTCCCCAGAGTTGGTTCCTTTCCAGTTGTTCACATCTCAGCATGTGGAATTATTGTGCTTTCTCCCGATTTGCCACAGAATTGGCACTAGCCTGACATTGTTACTCACTGGGATTGCATTTTGGAGCCGGGCTGATTCTTTTTTACGGTTTTTTTTGGCTTTTTTTTCCAACTTATTTATTTATTTTAATCACCCGCGTCTTTATTTATTTCATAACAATCCCTTTGATTCTGCAAACATGCACAGTGTATTTAACAGTCTGTAAAATGGAGGAGAGGAGGGAAAAAAAAAGAAAAAAACCAGCAGGGTGAGAGGATTGTGGCAAGGCTGTCCCTGAATCCCATATTCCCCTCCCCGTGCAATTTTTTTTTTTTTTTTAGTTGCCTCCTGAAGAACCCTCTCCCTCCCCATAGGAGGGAGTGGCCTTTTAGGGATCAAGGTACGTTGGATTATTATTTTTTTTTTCTCCCAGTTTGTGTGATACTTTATTAATAGCATGGGGCAAGAGAGAGAGGCTGAAGGGTGGGGAGAGCAGGGGAGGAGGGTGGAGAGAAGGAAAGAGTTCTCCTCCAAGTCCTCTACCTTGAAATAACTCAAGGGGAAAAGAGTTGCAGCCTCACTCGAGTTGTTTCAAAAATCTTCCTGGGCGCTTTTACTTTTTCTTTTGCTTCTATTTTTTTTTTTTTAATTTTTTTTCCAAGGGGAGGGGGTAGAAAAAGGAAAAAAAAAAAGAGAAACTGAGCCAAAAAAATTTTGAAGGCTTGATCTTGGCTTCTATACAAACAGATGTTGCCTGTCATTCCGTTGTTAAGCAGGCAGCAGATTGGAGCAAGCAGCAGCAGTTTAGGGGGAACTGCAGCAGAGCTGGAAAGTGGGAGATACAGAGATATAGAAATATATTTTTCTTTTTTTCTGCTTCTTCTTTTTGTTCTACACATAAGTATTTTCCCCCCAGGATTACCTCTAATTACAACACGTCTATATTTGAATTTTCTTTTATTTAATTCCTTTTTTTTTTATTTTTTTGAAGCAGGCAAAACCACCCCAAAACCAAACGGAAAAGCAGTAGGCACTTTCCCCCAAATTCTCCCACAGCACCTGGTTTTTTTTTGGGGGCTTTTTTTTGTTATTCTTTCTCCCACGTGTAGGGCAGGGGGTTCTGTTGGAAATGCTTAAGGCATCGTCGGTAAGTGAACGTTTGCAGTGAATTAGGTCAGGGATTTTGGGGTTTTCCTGGTTGCTCTGCCCCGGATTTGCTGCTGGAGGTGCACTGTTGGAGCTCGAAGGCCTTTCTGTGTCCTCTCCAAGTTTTGGGAAGGCTGGAGGAACCAAACCCACGTCGTTTGGCCAGCAGAAGTTCTCCCGAAGCACCAGACTGGAGCTCCTTTGTGCTCTGCCTGTGCTGCCCGTGGGTTTCACTCCCAAATCCTTTTTCTGCTCTCATATTTTTTATTCCCCACTCTCTTTTTATTTTTAATTTCCCCCTCTGATTTAATGGCTGCGTCGCTGGGAGGAGAGAGGAACCAGCAGAACACGGCGAGCTTTGAGCCGAAAGAGTTAAAACTTTCTTGGCACCAGAGCAGCAGTTTAGCAACAGATCAATTCATTTAAATGAAAGAAATCACAGCCCGAGCCATCTGATTTTGAAATTTCACATCTTAACGCTTCCACTTTAGAACAAAGCTTCTGTTTTTCTTTCCCCCTTATTAATTCCCGCTGCTTTTGTTCGCGACCGGCGGGTTTGCACAGAAACTTTGCGCGTTGGGAAAAATTCCATTTTTGGGGTAAACAGGCACCTCTGCACTGGGAAAAGGAGTTGTTTCCAGTAGGGTTTTGGTGTGGAGCTCTGGCTGCAGGGGAACCCAAGGGGATTTGCTCTGTAGGATCGGCAGTTGGTGCTTCTCCAACATCTGCAGCGAGAAGTGGTGGCTCGGAGTGACTCCAAGACAAAAAAAATTACGTTATTCAACATTTTATTCTACACTTTATGTGTTCATAGAGCATAACCCCCATCATGATTTTAATACTCGAGGCTGAGAAGGATCACAAACAACTTTTTGTTGCTGTTTGTTCATTTAAACGCGCCTGAGTTTTTTTTGGCAAAGGTCCCAGGAGTTTTGCGGCTACGTCAAGGAAAAAGGAAATAAATCAACTCCTCCTCGGCGGCGGGGTTGGGGATTAAAAAAATAAAGAAAAAAATTAAAAATTTAAAAATTAAAAAACAAAAAAAAAAATTCTAGAAAAAATTCTAAAAAAACTTTAAAATTTTTAAAAAATAAAAAATATTGAAAAATTTGAAAAAAATGAAAGAAATGTTTAAAAATTGATCTATTGACAAATGATAAAAATTTTTTTGAAAAATGACGATCAGTGGCTTAGCCAAAAGAATGTGTGTGGAGGAGGAACCCCGGGAGGTTCTGCCGCGGAGCCTCTCGCCGGTGGCATCGCCTCAAAGAAAGGCCAGGATGTTTGGGAATGGGTGAATCCTGTCCTGGGTGGGGTGGGAGGACATGCAGGGAGAATCCTTTTGTGTCAGGAGGTTTCTCCCCAACCTGCACAAAATCCCAGGTGGGGAGGAACAGCATTAAGCCACAAAAAGTGGATTAAAAACGAGGTGGTGGTGCTGAGAGGGGGGAGAAGCATCAACCTGCACCTCTGATGGGGTTTGTGGGTCTGGCAGGTTTAATTCCTCCCTCCTGTCCCGGCAGATCCGTGGGGAATGCCAGGATAGCGAGCGCCAGCCCAACATTGGGAATATTTCTGTGGGTGTCGTTGTGGTTACATCACAGCTCCTTCCTCCTCTCCACTCTTGTGCAAAATTCAAATAATTCCCCCCCCTCCCCGATAGCAGCTGTGCATGGGGAGGTTTTTTTTTTTTGTCGGTTTTATTTTTTTTTTTTTTTAAGTCGCTCTTTAACGTCGCGAAAGGAACAATAAAATGAAAGGCAAAACCGGCATCTTAAAAACTTGGCAAGTGAAAGCAGCTTGGAGTGGCAGCCAAGAATCCTGCTGTGGTGCAAAAAGAATAGCATCCACGGAGCCACCACAATCCGGGGCTTCTCCTCTCTTAACAATCGCGCCGGCACAGAGAAATAATTATTCCTTGTATCAGTGTTAAAAGAGTCAACAGGCTTAAAAAAAGCCTGCTTGGTGAGCCTTCTCCAAAGCAGGTAACGATGCTCCTCTTTGATTCTGTTTGCTCCCCAAGTGGGATTTTTTTTTGGATGAGGATCTGGAGATGAGGACTGATCGCTTTGAGGAGTTGGTGTTGCTAACGACCTCCACGTTTGTGTGTTTTCCTGGCTTTGGTGGGAATGGGATTGGCAAAGTTCTGGAGTGGTTGTGTTCCGAGGAATGTTTGATTGCCACAGGGTTTGACTGAGCTCCTCGCACTGGGGGAGGGCAAGAGTGGGCTGATCCAAAGCGGAAGGAAATAATAATCAAAAAAAAAAAAAAGTAAAAATTAAAATATTGGGAATGGAGGGAGTAATTTTTCTCGTAGGACCTTGGTTTTTCCTTTTGCTGCTCTGAAACTGTAGCCTCTGGGTGTAGGAAAACAGCATCCATTCCTTGAAAATATGCCATGAAAATATCCCTAAATATTTTGTCTTCCAGAATGCGTTCCCAAGGAGTTGGGCCTAGCAATATGGCAGCGCACGTTCCGTAGGAAATCCTGCAAAATGCTGCTGCTGCTGCTGCTGAGGTAATCTGGATTCTCAGTCAGTATCTCCCTTTCCCTTCCCATCCCTTACAATTATTTCAAGCTCAGAAATCCTTAAAGGGCTGGTCATTAAACCTAGGATAGACTGTGTGTGTATATATATATATATATATATATTTATCAGTCTAATTACCTTTGGGTCAAAACTGGAAGGAAAAGAATAGGAATTATTTCTCAGTTGTGTTTCTTATTTGCCTGATTTTCGGGGCAGAAGGATGAAATGGCTGCAAACAGCTTTTTGCTCAGGCACACAATGCATTCCGTGATGATCGATTTTCCTGGACAGGGCATTTCTGCTTTGTGGTTTGCAAGAAAACCACCCACAGACCAATTCCCACTGCTTGGTCTTCAGAGATTTTATTTCTATGTGTTTCCCTCTGTATTCCTTTGGCTATAAAGCTCTGAAATACCAGCTTTAGGTTGGGTTGTTACTGACAAAAATATATTGTATTTTACTGTCCCATGTGGCAAAGCCTGGTTGATCCTGGTGATCATTGATATTATAAAATTAATAACAATGCAAAGGATGTTTGGTATCAGGGTACAACAAACCTTAATATAAATACCTTAATGTACAGGTTGAAACTTTGGATTTTTCATCTCAGCAAATGGAGGGTGATGCTGATCGATTTGTTTGCCTCTCATGGATTTTCTGCCACTGTGTTTATGTTCATCAGGTTTTCAAAAGGTGCAATAGCTGTATGATTGATCAATGGGGGGAAAAACTCCCAACCCCAGATCTTGGCTAATCTATGGCTCTCTTTATATATCCTCCTGAATATATTGAGTACTAGTGAAATTCCTGTTTAAAAAGCAGCTCCCATTTAAAAAAAAAATTTAAAAAAAATTAAAAATCGGTATCTTTCAACAAACAAAACTGTTCGTTTGCTGCTAAGTTTGTCAATTTGCTGTCTCAAACACTGCCTGGGAGTTTGTTTTCCAAAAGGAGCAGGCTGGTTCCTGGGTATTTGGAATTTACAGCACACAGGTGCCATGGAATGACATCCCAGTGCCCAATTCCTCCAGGGCTTCTGGAATGCCGAGGGGAACAATCAGATTTACAGTGGGGATTTATCTGGAGCTTTTCCAGGGATATTTCCTGCTGCTTTCCCCCTTTTTCTCCCGTTTTTCCCCCCGAGTGAAGCTCTGATGGATCCCAACTCTTCCTCTTCCCTTTTGTGCTGGAAAAGCCAATCAGGTAGCGAGGGAGGTGCTGTGGGATCTTCCTCCTTTTGCAGGGAAAAAAGGGTGGATTTTCCCAACAAATCCCAGCTTTCCTGCAGCATGTGCCAGGCTCCTCGAAGCTCTGGGTGTTCCCTCCCTGCAAAACCCAAATGTTGGTTTTATTCATGGATTTGAGTTATCCCAGGGAAAGGAGATTAGCCCAGGAATGAATGGGAAAGGAAAAATTAAAGTTTTGGAGCTGGGAAAAGAGAGGAAAGGTGTAACTTCATCCCCTAGCAGGAGTATTTCAGAGATCATCTCGTATGAAAAAAAAGGAAGTATTTCTCTGCCAGAAACATTCAAAATAGCTCACTTCATCTCCATAACAATGTAAAGGATATTAGGGTTAAAATGAATATGCTGAATATAAAGCAACTAGTCTGCCTCGTGCAGTTTTGCAGTGAGACTGATGGAAAAATTCCCTGCCAGGGGAAGAAATCCTGGTGCAAACAGGATTGTAAATATCCAAATATTTTACCTGTTAGACCCCATTGAACAACGTGGATTTGAACCTCAGCTTCCCTGCAATAAATCAGCTTTGTGGTGGAGTTATTTTTATTATTTGGGTTATTTTTGGGTGACATTTGTTGTGTTCCATTTGCAGCTCTGCTCCCAAGGAGGGCACAATCCCTGCCCTGCCTGCCCCACTCCATCCCAAATTCCAACAGCAAATCCATCCCGGTTTTCCAAAGATGCTGAGTGAATTTTGGCTGCCAAAAACTTTGGGGGAAATCTGGACGTTTTTAAGGTGAGTGTCAGCGTAGGAATCGAAACTCGGCGGATGAATTTAGATAACCTTTGGACAGATGGTGGAAGTTTAACATCTATTGCTGGGTGGAACTGGAGTTTCTTGCCACCCAGCGAATTCCAAATAAAGGAAAATTGTATTTTATAATTGCGTATTTACCAGGCTGGAAAGGTTGAAGTGGTTTATTTTTAAGAACCTGCACAAAAAAAAAAAAAAAAAAAAAAAAAAAAAAAAAAGGAAAATTTTCTAACAGCATCCAAATAGCAGAATTCTTGTCCAAGAATTCTTTTCCAAGTGGTGCCTGTTTGGTTTTACAGAGGCTAATATGAACGTGCATTGGTGCAGTTTGTCTTTTGAAGGAAGAGAAGGGAAAAACTGGTGACACTTTGAGCACGAGCTGATCTCAGTGCTTTTCTCCATGTGGAGCTCACAGCCAGGATGCTTTCCAGCCTAATTCCCCCATTTCCCATTCCAGAAAAATGGGAAATATTCATTAGGCAGGAAGAAAACCTTGGAAACCTCCAGGAAGGAGGCGACACCTCTTGCTTGCAGTGGCAAAACTTTGCTTTGTGAGCTTTATTAGAAAAAATCCTAAAGAAGTTTTATATTTGTCTGTGTGGAAGAAATGCAGAAGGTTTGGGTTAGGGGGAATTTCCAGCTTGTTTAGCAGAGTGAAAAGGGTTTGTTTTGGGGTTTTTTTTGCCTTTGAAAATAGTATTAAAGTCAAACCCCAGCCCAGTAATGACTTCTCTGAAAGTTAAAACAACTCTTCCAAAGTTGTTTCTTCTGCCTGCTTCAGCCAGGCTGCCAGAGTGGGAACAGGACAGCTTTTTGCAGGGTGGGGGGATTTGCTGTGGATTGGAATTCTGTTTATATCCCAAACCCTTGCTCTTGGATAATTCCCTACCCTGTTTTAGTGATATACCTCCAATGCTGGTCGTTAATTCAATTACAGCTAACCTCAGTGCTGTGTGATCACCAGAAATTCTGTCCAGCAAAGTGCTGGTGAGGATGAAATGCAGGACAGCTTTGTTTTGGTCAGTTTGGAATTTTATTGTATATTTTATTTTGCTGTTTTTCTTGCAAAAATAATGGGAATCTGCAGCTTTATGTTCCAACAAAGTCCATAATCAGCTCTGCCCCAGGAAGGGGTTTGAGGTGAACGAAGTCTCCTCGCTAACACCTCGGAAATTCCACCTTCAGAAATGCTTTTCCTCCTTCCATCCCCCCCAAAATGACCCCCCAGCCCCTGCAGTGACAGCAGGGATCCCTGCCTGGTGCCACAAACCCGTAGATCCGAACTTGTGCTCATATTCCACACAAGCTTGTATCTATAGGTCTGTGTCTGCCTGGCGAGTGCACCTGGGCTGGAGCTCCCAAGATTCCAAGCTCTTTCCTCCTCTTTTTCCCTGTCCTCCCTCCTTTATTTTATTTTTTTTTTTAATTTAAATGAATATAAAAGTGGAGCTGCAAATGGTCAGCTGAGCTTTCAGCTGAAAATCCCCTCGTGCAAAGGGTGGTTTGCTCGGTTGTGTTGATTAAAAGGGGTTTGGGGGAGTTTGTTGGACGTCATTAATTGAAGAAATTCAATCCCACCCATGCTCTGCCCTGCTCTGGTGATGGGGATGTGATGGGGAACGTTCCTGTGTTGTTGAGTTCTGAAACAGATAAAATAATTTTATTTATAAAGCAGCATGGAGCTGTTCTCTCTCTGGTGGCTGCAGTTTGAGGGAGGAAGAGTCACTTCTTTCTATCCTGGAGTTTGGAATCCCTGAGTTCACTGCTCTGACACAGGAGGGGTTTGGCCCTCCAACTCCTCTCTGAAAAATCGGTTTATTACAGAATCCCATTCCTCCCAAATTCATGGTATTCGAATCCCGTTCCTCCCAAATTCATGGTGTTTGTGTCCTTTAACACAATTTTTTAAGAGCAAATAATCGTGCTGGAAAGTCCAAAAGAAGTGGCAGGGCAGGAAAAAAAGCCATGGGAGCAGCAGTGTAAAACCTGCGGTGCAAAAGTAACCTTTAAATTTGGGAGAGTGGAACAATTCTTTTGGAAGAAGTCCTTTTTTCTAAAACCCCAACGTACGGATTCTATATGAAAATAATTAGGCTGTAAACTCAAAATAAAGTCTGACTGTTTCTTTCCAGCAGCTTTCAGGGTTAATTCTACCCAAGATTTGCTCTGCATTTCCACTTTTAAATTTCTCTGGGTTTGGACTTGGCTGCTTTGACGCTCTCTGCTGTAGGCCAAAAAAAGTTGGTTTTTTTCCCCTCTTTGCTGAATTTCCAGGGTTTTCTATGTGTTTTCTATTTATTATAGAAGCGTAAAATGATGTCAGAGCTAAGTCCAGCTACTCTTCTTTCTCCCTGCAACTTGAAACTAGCTTTTAAAAAAAAGGAAAAAAAATTGCATTTTGGTCTCCTGTGTGATGTAAAGTTGGGTATTAAAGTTGGGTATCAATATTCTCCAAATGTTTGGATAGGAAATCAAGGAATAAAAGGTGCAGATGAGTTGTTTCCAGCAGAACTTTGTGTTTATTGTGGGATTATTAATAAGGACCTGGAGTCAAACTCCCCTTTGGGACTTTGTGAGTGGAAGTTGTTCCATCCATGGGATGAGCAGAGGTTCACCATGGAAGCAGGATGAGATTGGGACAGTAAAAATCATTTTTCCCGGAGGATCTGTGACTATTCTGGGTTGGTTTGGGGTTGGTTTGTTAAATGCTGTGAATGTTGACCCTGCTGGATTCCCATGAGCTCCTCCAGGCTGAGCTGCAAGGGGAAGCAAGATGGTCAAACCCAATAAAATCCACATTTCTGTAGGGTTGTCCCTCCTCTGTGAAGCCAGTTGTGGTAGAAAAGGCTGAGAAAAGTCTGGGATTGGTCATGGATATTCCCAGAGGGTCATGGATATATTCCCATGGTGGCACTTGAGGTGACACTGCTTGGAGATGCCAGAAGACCCCTGGCAGGGAAATTGGGTCAAATATATCCCAAAATGAGGCAGTGCAGTTTGGTTTGGTATTTTTTTGATTTAAAAAATCAATACTTGAATCATAGAAGAGGAAAGAAGAAACTTTTTTTTTTTTTTTTCTCCCTCCTCTGTAAAATATTCTCCGCGATCAGTCTGAGCTCCAAGGGGAAACGAGATGGTCAAACCCAATAAAATCCACATTTCTGTAGGGTTGTCTCTCCTCTGTGAAGCCATTTGTGGCAGAAAAGCCTGGAATTGATCATGGATATATTCCCATGGTGGCACTTGAGGTGACACTGCTTGGAGATGCCAGAAGACCCCTGGCAGGGAAATTGGGTCAAATATATCCCAAAATGAGGCACTGCAGTTTGGTTTGGTATTTTTTCCATTAGCAAATCAATACTTGAATCCTAGAAGAGCAAAGGAAAAACAGATTTTTTTTTTTTTTCTCCTCTGTCAAATATTTTAGCGCAGTTTCTCGCTGAATATGTTGGGATCTGCGAATCAATATCCAATTTTACTTTTTTTTTCCCCCGCTCCTTTTTGGTGAGAGGCTTGATCTAAACACAGCTGGATGCTCAGAAAGGAAACTTTGGAGAAGTGGCACCACAAGTGGGGTGAGCTGCAGGGCCTGTGCTGCTGGGAGGAGAAAAAAGGGAGTTATTTCTGAATAAAATAAATCAGAGAGAATTTTCTGATTGCTCCTGGGAGGTTTTTTTTTTTGTGGTGTGAGTTTGGGGATGCTGTGGGGATTCGTGGGACAAGTTCAAGACACTTCTGGCAGCACAGCTTATCTCTGAGCTCAGATTATCCAAAAAAAACCAGTAAAACCCATTCTTAGTGAATTTTAAAATGCATTTTAGTCTGTCCATTATTAAACTAACCTAACCTAAACTGAATTAAACTCAACTAAACTCCCCAATTTTTAGCTGCAGCCTCCCACACTCTCCCCCCTTGTTTTCCAGCCCAGCCTCTTGAAAAGCTCTGCATTGTGTTTTCAGCCTTCATTTGTATTTCTTCTCTGCTGCTCGTCTTTCTCTGCACTTCATCAAGTTCTCGAGCGAAGCTGCAGTTTGACAAAAATGATGGGAAGAACCTGGAAATGTGTTTTCCTTTTAGGATGAGGAGCCTGATTGGGGTCTGGGAGCTTCCCACCTGTGCATTTCCTACAAGGGGATATCTTTTGTTATTTCCCCCTAATTTTTTGGGTAAAGAGCTTGGATTCCTGCAGCAGCTTCGATCCCAAAACCATCCCAGCTCCCTTCATCTGCCGCAGAACTTCCCCAGAGCCACTTGGAGGCTGCAGGAGACACTTGTGGGATCCAAGCAGAGCATCACCTGGATGTGGGAATTACCCCAAAATGCCCCAAGATCCTCTCCAAAAATCAGGGTTTTGATTCATGCAGCCTCTGGGTCCAGCACTGGGCAGAGTGGCTGCTTTAGGGCCTTTTTGGAGGTTAAAAAAAACCCTTCTGTGTGGAATTTGGGGAGGCTGTGCTGGGCTTGTGGTTCCTTTGGCCAGAGGTAGAGGTGAGAGCAGCAGAAGTTCTTCTCTGATGCAGGAAAGCTTTCCCAAAGCTCCTCTTTATTCTCGATTTTAAATGTTTTAAAATAGGTTTAATACAATAATATTGTTAATAATTTTAATAGTTAATATCCTGATTTTTTAAATGTTTTGTAAATCTTCTTTTTCTCCTTTAAAACACCACGACCGTTTCTCGCTCCTGTTGCTGAGATACTAATATTGAGATTTTAATATTCACTATTTTAATTTTTTTAAAGATTTGGTAAATCTTCTTTTTCTCCTTCAAGACACCACGACCATTTCTCGCTCCTGTTGCTGAGATGCTAATATTAACAACAATATTTTAATATTTAATATTGTAATTCTTTTAATATTTGGTAAATCTTCTTTTTCCTCCTTCAAAACACCACAACCATTTCTCACTCCTGTTAGTGAGATGCTAATATTAATAATAATATTTTAATAGTTAATATTCTGATTTTTAAAAGATTTGGTAAATCTTCTTTTTCTCTTTTAAAACACCACGACCATTTCTCTCGCTCCTGTTGCTGAGATGCTAATATTAATAATAATATTTTAATATATAATAATATTTTAATATCTAATCTTTGGTAAATCTTCTTTTTCTCCTTCAAAACACCACGACCATTTCTCGCTGAGCTCACCTGTGAGATCTCCTGCAGAACCAGGGTGTCCCATGGTCACCACTGGGGGATGAAAAGGGAATTTATTGGTGTTTTCCTTCCTTTCCCAGTCTGGGGAGGAGCACCCAGTGGCACTGGGGTAATTAGAATAACCACATGCAGTGGCAAATGGGATTTGTGAGAAGCAGAATGGAATTGTGTACCCTGGAATTTGAACCAGATCCAAATACTCTTCTTCAGATAATCAAATCTGGTTAAACTCTTAAAAGGCAGATAAATTTCTGTATTCTGGTTGTTTCGGTAATCTGATTTTTTTTTTCTCTCCCCCTCCCCCCACCCTGTTTTTGTTTATTTGCTTCTGATCAGTAAGGGAGAAAATAAGGGAGAGAATGAGGAGAGGATGTTTTTAGGGGAAGGATTGAGGGTGGGACACCTTGGAGCATTGCAGGAGGAGAATTCCCTGCATTTTCCTGGGGAAATCCACCCTGGGATTGGCACCAGGTTTGGGTTCAGCCTCCTGCCATCCCCTGGGAACCCAAAAAACCCAAAAAAAGAAGTTTTGGGGTCATTTAGAGCCATCAGCACTCAATACTTGTGCCTCCTTCCCCTTTTAGATCCAAACCTCACCCAGAGCTGATGCCACAGCTCCTCTCCAAAGCCACATTTGGCTCAGGAATAACAGCCTGGCCACCTTTGCCCTCCAAAAACCCCAAATATTGAAATGTGGCATTGAGCAAACCTTCCGATTGCTGCAACCCTGGGCTGAAAGTTGAGGCACCGTTTTTGTAACGCGTCGAAAAATTTTGGAGAGCTCTCAAAATATTTCCTTGCTCTGGGTTTCAGCTGAGCCCAGATGATTCTTCTTTGCCTGCTTTGCAGCCTTTTGGACTTCCAGCCCTTTTTAGTGTGTTTGCCAGATTTCTAGGAGAGTTTTCTTTGCTGGAATAAACCTTTGGACCTCTTGAGGTTCCTCGTTACAACCAAATCCTCATCAAGTTGCATCAAATGAGGCTGAAGGGCTGAGGTGACCAGCAGGAATCATGTCAGCATTTCCAGTGTGAAAACTCCTCCTGTCTGAGGTTTATGAAAATAAAAAAAAAAAAAAAAGATCACTCCAGGCTGATATTTGGCAAACAGGATTTCAGCCCTCCGACTGGAACGATGTCATTTGTGGGTTTTGTATTTATTTTTTGCTCGGTGACTTAAGGAAACCCATTTTCTGCTTTCCCACTCCCTCCTTGGCAAAGCCTGCCTGGGATCTGAGAGGGAAGGTGGGTTTTCCCCTCTTCTGCATCATTCAGAGCCAAACCTCAGCTGATGATTTTCCTGATTTGTAATAAGACAAAATTCAGCTTCCTTGACCATCTGTGCTGAGTGTCCATGGCTGGAATTCTGTTCAAAGTCAGTAGGTCTGTAAATGCTTATAAACTGTGATTTAGTGCAGGGATTAATAGGTGAGGTGCTGTTTTCTGTCATTATTTGGGAATATTCTGCCCTCTGAGCCTCTGGTTTTCTGTGTGACTGAATTTCTGCTGTACATTGAAGTGTTTGAAAAGGATGGGATATCCCAGCCAGGAACTTCTCAAAAATCAGCTCTGGGTTGCAATTCTCACCTCACTCTTGGGGGAATCAAATAGGAAATTGGGGCAGGGGAAGCAGGTTGGTGAGTTCTTCCCTCACCTGGAGGCTATGGAGGGAACAGGGAATAAAACCAGTGAGGAGGGAAAACTTCCCAGTGCAGAGCAAAGCTTGGTGAGTTCAGTGCCATGGGCTGGACAGCCTGGACTGGGCTGGGAAGAGCTGCTCCAGCAGCATTTCCTCCCTATTTGAACCCTAAATCCTCAGTGAATGTGAATCCCATCATTGCTGTGGGAGGACAGCAGTTGGATTCACTTTTCATTCAGGAATCAGAGGCTTACACAGAGTAAAAAGGCAATTTTTTAATGACACTGTTGCTTTAAAATAAGGCTGGCTGGGCTGGGACAGAGATTCCCTTTTGTCCCCAGAAGTGTGAAATCATTTCTGGGATTCTGCAGAAGCCAAGAGGCCTCCAAGGGGTCTCAGACAAAAGGCACTGAGGCCCCTGAAGTGGTGGAGGAGCAAAGTTCCACGTTTCTCCCTGTCCCACTGTTGAGCAGGAACTTCTGCCATCGATAACATATCGTAATTGAGATTTGTCAGCAGATCCCAGATTCGCCCTAATTGTGTAATTTGGTACGATTGTGCTAATTGGGTAAAGAGCTAATTGACAGAAAGCACAAACAGGGAGCTCCTGGGGCACAGGGAGTCCCAGGCACAGAGAGGTGACACGAAGGGACACAAAGAATGGCCATGAGATGACTCCTGTTTGAATAGCTGATCTCAATTCCTAAACTGAAGAGCAGCAGATACTCTGATTGACAGCACAACTTGAATTCCTGACACTTTTTCCTGCTGGAAATTACATTTCCTCTGGGGTGCAAATGCACTTCCAGGTGCCCAAGCTTCACCTGAGGAACCAAAACACCTGGAGCCAAAAAGAAGGGAAATTTTCCAGGATAATTTGTGCAGCAGGATGATGGGGAGGTGTCTAAAAGTTGACCCCAGAGGGTGAGTGAGGTGTCAAACTCCGGGGTGGGAGATGCTGTGGTGTTTAGAAAGTGCTCAGAGTCTCTTTGTGTGGAGATGGAAGAGCAGCAAGGAGAGGTGGACAAAACAGGCCCAGAGTGGCATTGGCCAACCTGAGAAAAAATCAGGTTATTTTGGTGTAAGTCGAGAGTAAGGAACTTATTGTTGTCATTTAGACCTTGGTTGAGTTGAGGATACAAATAAAACTCTCTGCCTCTCTCTGCCTTCCATTTTAGAGCAAATTATTGGAGGATTTTTGGGGTTTTGCTCAGCTCTGCTTATAAATATCTGGTGTGCAAGGGGTGCCTGTGTCAGTCTCATTAAACTGATCAGACAGAGGTAATAATTTGTAAAATTTCAATTATGGAACGTTAGATATTGCAAGGTTGAGATGCAGAAAAACACTTGGGAGGATAAGCTGTGGAAAACATGAGTGGTTCAGTCGTGTGATGCTGCAGTGGGTTCGTTTATAGCTGCAAAATGTGGAACAGGTTGTTTTTGGAAGTCTGAAGGGAATTTTGTCTCCTCTGTGACACAGAGATTGGTTGGGATGTGGGATTTTCCACCAGCCTAGCTCAACACTCAGGTTCATTGGCTTCCATAGAGCTACTTCAGTTAAATAATCAGATTTCACTTTGGGGAATAAATGTTCAGTGCTCGAAAATGATGATTTTGGGATCCCATTGAGGAGTTGGGATCAGGATGCTTTTAGACAAGATAAAGCTCCTGGTCAGAAATCAACATTTCCTTTTCCAGAGCTGTGCTTTGCTTACTGCTCTAACTTACCAAACAGTTAACAGTGACTCTGCTCTGTGCTGGTAACTAAAATATCTTGCATTTCCACTATTGGGTCCAAGTAAACTTTACCGAATATGGAGTTATTAGAAATTGGGATCCCATCAGCATCACGGGCATTGAAACCTTGCAGAAAGATTATTTTTGCATTTTTTCCCAACATCTCCTCCTGCTGTCTCAAGCTGAATTCTGAACGGTGATGCTTCTTCTCACCTCCCTCCTTTATTCCTTGGGATGTCAAGGTGGAGAATTAGCTTTTCCATCATCAGAAATGGTGATTTATCCTAGGAAAAGGGAGAAACACTTCCAGCAGAGCTCAGCATCCATTTTTTGGGGGGGTTATTCCCATGGAATTCCCTTCCAGGCAAGAATCCCAGCCCCACCAGCAGGTTTGGGGATGCAAATCCCAGCTGGAAAATCCATCACAAGCAGGCAGCTTGTAGTGATACCTTGGTGAGTCACAAGGACAACATCCTGGCTGTTTGGCTGGGAGTTTAGAGGAGTTAAAAATGTGTGTTTTGTGGAGGAAACACGTCTGGCTGCCGAGGGTGGTGCTTTTCCAGATTGGTGGATTGAACAGGGCTTGGTGCAAGGGTCAAATTCACCTCCAGTTTTCTATCCCTTCTGTAGTTTTCCTCCTAATCCCATTTCTCCAGTCATCCCTTAAACATCCAGGAGCTCCAAGATCAGCGTGGTGTGTGTTCAGGAAGGAAAAGACTTGTCAGGACAAAATTCACCCTAAGCCTTCTCTAAGCGCTTAATATATATGTGGGTTTTTTGTAATATATATATAATTATTAAATTTTTTAAAATGAAAATTATCTGCAATTAAAAAAAACCAATCACTTCAGGCAGATATTTGGCAAACAGGATTTCAGCCCTCCGACTGGAACGATGTCATTAGTGGGTTTTGTATTTATTTTTTGCTCAGTGACTTAAGGAAACACGATTATATATATATATATATGTCTGTGTATGTTCTGTGCTGGAGCACAGCTGAATCTGCCATGGAGTGAAAACACCATTATTTTGGCCAGGGAAAAAAAAATTCCATCTCATGCAAAAACCTCCATGATCTTGCCCAAATCCAGCAGGAATAACCCTGGCTTGTTGTGTCTTCTCACCTCACATTTCCTCCATGGGGAGCCGAATTTGGGGTTGGCAATTTATTCCCTCTAAATTAAAAACCACCGAGGATTCGGAGACCTTTTTTTTTTTTTTTTTTTTTTATTTTTATTTTTAATTTTTTTGGTAACTAGAAAAACCCTGACTTTTATCCATTTTTGACCGCATGCATCCAGGTTGAGGTAGTAGGTTGTATAGTTTAGAATTACACCAAGGGAGATAACTGTACAACCTCCTAGCTTTCCTTGGGTCTTGCACACAACGGCGCCAGCAGCGACCAAAAAACCCTCAGCACCCTCTGCTCCGGACCCGAGGGACAGCAAAGAGCAGGTAAGACCAGCTGGAAAAACCCTTTTTTTTTCTTCCCTCCTGCCTCTCTAGAATTGCAGAAATGTTGGTTTGCATCGGGCGGGTTTTTACGACTGTGCTGTTGAGTTTTTAGCAAGTGCAGTGATTTTGTCTTCCTTCATTAGCCCTCGAGCAGCGCGGGATAAAACTCCCAAAAAGCACCATGGCAACCTGTCGGTGTTCCTCCCTTCCTGGTCAGCAGGCAGAACTCTCCAAAGGTAAAAATAAGGATTTTTTTTTTTTTTTTTCCCTTTTCCCTATATTTTTCCCCTTTTCCCTATATTTCTTCCCTCTATTTTTCCCCTTTTCCCTATATTTTTTCCCCTTTCCCTCTATTTTTCCCCTTTTCCCTATATTTTTTCCCCTTTCCCTCTATTTTTCCCCTTTTCCCTGTATTTTTTCCCTTTTCCCTCTATTTTTTCCCTTTTCCCTATATTTTTTTCCCTTTTCCCTATATTTTTTCCCCTTTTCCCTATATTTTTCCCCTTTTCCCTATATTTTTTCCCTTTTCCCTCTATTTTTTCCCTTTTCCCTATATTTTTTTCCCTTTTCCCTATATTTTTTCCCTTTTCCCTATATTTTTTCCCCTTTTCCCTATATTTTTTCCCCTTTTCCCTATATTTTTCCCCCTTTTCCCTATATTTTTTCCCCTTTTCCATTAGCCTTTGACTGGCTCAGTTAATTCTACACCTGGAGTTAAACAAGGCTGATATTTCCTGATAAAACCTATGAGGGTTTTTGGTGAAAATACCTAAATCTCCAGAGCTGTTCCTAGGGAATATCCACTAGTGAATGCACTCACGGAAAATGGGGATTTTTAGGGTTTTTTTGGCTAGGTTTGTGCAGTTCAGTTGGGTGTTTCAAAGGTTGGTGCATCCAGCAGAGCTGCTTTGCTTCTCCCTCAGTTTGGATGTTTGGATGCAGGAGTTTGGATGAAGGAGATGTGGAATATCCCAAATGTGGTGGAGAACCTGTGGAACCCAAAAAACCCAAAAAAACCCCCATTTCTGATACGTTTTACATGTCTGAAATGCAGGGAACTCACCCGACCTCCTCCTGAAATCTCCAGTTTCATTTGCCTGGACATTCAAGACCTAAAAAACCCTTGAAACTCCTCAAGTTGGAAGAGAAAAGTGAACATTTAGCTGCTGGCAGCGTTGGGGGTTCAGCTCCTCCGGGGCCCTGGGTGAAGGTGGTGCTTGGTCAGAGCCCAGGACCTGAACTTAGATCTTCTGCCTCTCTAGATGAGTAATTCTGGCAAGGATTTCTGCTTTCCCAGAAATTAGAGGCACTGTCTCTTACTAAACTCGTTAAATTAGCGAATAAAAATGAAAATGAAAATGAAAATAAAAATAACAAAATCAAAAATAAAAATAAAAAGAGCAGGCACTGGGTTGATGACATTGGGTTAATCTAAAGGTGTGGAGATGATGATGATGGTATTTCAAGGTATCTAAATAATCCAGAAAATTGGGGGTTTTTTCTTGGTTTTTTTTTTTTTTCCTGGTAAAATGGCACTTTAAAAACTTGAATATCTGCAAATCCCTGCTCACTGAAGCTGTGAGGTTCTCGAGGGTTACTCAGGGCTGAATTATGAGTTATTCCAAGAGTGGATTAGTGGGATTTGATCCCATCTTGCTTTCAAAGAGGTCATAGATATCCCTGCTGTGGTTTCTAGCTCTGCAGCTCCTCAGGACAAGGAGAGGATCTGTGTTTCAGGGAGGCACATGCACTAAACACATGCAGGTAGTTTAAAAAAAAAAGAATCTTTTTGGCACGTTTCAGGCACTACCTTATTTCCCCCCCATAAATCTCTTTGCAGATGGAAGTGCAAATTTTCAGCTGCATTGATTCCCATCCAAGGCAGAGTTTTTCCACGAGGGTTGGGTTTTTTTAACCTGTTTGGGACTTCTGTAGGAGCAGTTTGGTGCTTCTTTTTCTTGTATTTAATTCTTTTTTTATTTTATTTAATTCTTATTTATTCTTATTTACTTATTCTTGTCCCAAATAAGAACAGGATTTTTTTTTAATTTTTTTTTTTCTTTTTGGTGGTAACATTTCAGATCTGCTCTGCACACTCCAAACTTCATCAGGGCTCAAAAAAAAATTGGTTATTTACAATAATCCCGTCAAACACAACTTCATGAGACGTAAATGAAAAGCTCCATCCCGCATCCAAAACCCGAGGAATAATAATTAAAAAGGAGAATGGTCAGTGGTGAGCACATAATTCAATGTGCATATTTTCCCTCTGAACAAAACAGCATTCCAGCTCTCCCCCTGATGAGAGGAATGTATTGTCAATTAATTAGACTTCCATCATATGTCCTCGGATGCCCTTCTATCATATGCCTTCCATATGTCCCCGTGTCATATGCCTTCCATATGCCCTCTGTGTAATTAAGCTCCTATCATATGGCTTCCATCATATGCCATTTAAGTAGATTTCCAGGAGAATGTGGCACTGTTACAGTTCTGGACCTTTAGCAACAAGGGAAGGAACAACTCAGGAGCTGCAGATGAGAAGAGGAGGAAGCGAAAATGAAGGTGCCTTTAATTGGTAGGTTTGTTTCTCTCAGCTTGAGCAGAGAAAGGGACAAAAGTGTCCTGTTTTGCTTGGTTTCCACTCCCAGTTTTTATTCAGTTCAGCCTGTGGATAGCCAGGGAGATAGCAAGTGTTTTTCAGGGAGTATTTTCCACTGGAATGTGGAATGGAAAAGAAACAATCCACCTCCCGGCAATGTGTTTGTGCTGCGATAGCGAAATGAAAACTTTGTCCTTGTTTTGGGTCTCTGGACGTGAAGGGAAGGAGCAGGAATAGCCTGGGGAGGGAATTCATGGAAAAGAGGTGGCACACTCCACTTCCATCCCTGTTCTCCCTCCTGGATCGTGGATTGGGCTGTTCTTGGCCTGGGGATGGATTGGGAAATGATGTCCAAGAAAATGGGGTGAGATGGATTCCAAATCTGCTGTGACTTGTTGGATATAAAGACCAAAAATAGGCACTGGTGCTTACATGGGCAATGTGGAAAACTGCAAAAATCCAAGGAATTGTGAGGTCTTGGAATGGTTTCCAGTGAAATGACAGCTCATGTACAGTTGTGTCACTGTGCCTTCCTTCTTCCCAACAACTGAGACCTTTTTCTAATCCCAATCAGATCTGACAGAAGAGCAGTGACCTCCGAGGGTGTTCTGCTCCAGCTTTGCAGGAATTGCAGAAATCCCAACTGTGCACCCAGAAATCCCAGCCAGGCACCCAGAAATCCCAGCCAAGCACCCAGAAATTTCAGCCAAGCACCCAGAAATTCCAGCCAAGCACCCAGAAATCCCAGCCAAGCACCCAGAAATTCCAGCCCTGCATCCAGAAATCCCAGCCCTGCACCCAGCAGTCAGGAAGGAGGCTGAAAGGACAAAGAGAAGGTAAAACAGTAATTTGTGCTGATATCTCTCAGTTACAAAATTCAGAGCAGTTTGCAGCAAATCCCAGTTGGCCTAGATTGACTGACAACAAACACCCACCGGCTGGGAACCCTAAAAACTTTGTATTCCAGCTGCTTGAGAATGCTAAACCCTGATATTTAGAGGGTTTTCTGCCTAGATTAAATCAGTATTGACCAAAAAAATCATCCTGTGTTTGCAGTGTAGGCATTCTGCACTGTAATACAGGTGCATTCCTGAGAGACAGGTGACAGCTCTGCCTTAATCTTTAATTTTCAACCCAATCCTCATTCAAATCACACACAAAAAATACAACCAGCCCATCTGAAAGCTTCAGGTCATTAGGGAAATGATTTGGGAAATATGTTGTGGTCTTGTGCCAGCATTAGTTTGCCACAGTTGCAAAGTGAATATTAAGGGAAGCCTTTAATGCTCTGGTAGAGCACCACTGAAATGATCTGCCCAGAATTACTGCTCAGGTGCTGTGCTCTGAAATATTTTATTCTGGGCAGCAAGAAAATACTCACAGTGGTGCTCAGGGCAGATTTTCTTCTGCTTCACGTTTTCATGTGGCTCTGATGCTTGAGGAAGATGAAACTTTCACCATTAGATGGATTTTTTTCTTTTTTTTTTTTTTTTTTTTTTAAACAGTGAGTTCCATCCGTTTCCACACCCAGCTGAAGCTCTGCTGCCACCCTCCTCAATCAGACGCATTAAGCACAGTCAAATTTGTCCATCAAAGTTCTGTGAGGAGCGGGATGAGATGGAGTGGAATGCCAGAATGACTCATTGTTCCATGAATAAGGCCCTGAGTGTTCTATTGATGCCATTTCTAAATCTGTGCGAAATGTATAGAATTCGTGTCATAACTGGAATTCCAAGCACAGCAACCTTGGGAGCTGAATGGTGATGATGGTGATGGTGGTGATGATGGGGTTGTGCAGGAATTAATCTGGATTCTAGCACTGCCTCAAAGCTGCTCAGACAGTTAAAAATAAGACAGTTTGATTCCCCAGAGCTCAGAAATGCTGCTCCTCACACCTCTGGGAATTCCAGAAGAGGGAAGTTGTGTGTTGAGTGTGTTTTAGAGTTTAAAAGTATAAAATCTGAATTTGTAGGGGACACAGATGTCCTTTCAATTAGCTGTGGCCATCGATTGCAGTGCTCAGTGCAATTGGAAAGTGGAAGGATGAGCTGGGCTGGACCAGCTCAATAGCTGGAAGTGAGCAGTCTGAGGCCAGAGCAGAGCTGGGAACTCACATCTTTCATTTTTTAACCAACTTTTTCCCTCTCATTCCTGCTTTCCCCTCTTCTTGGGGGTTTGGATGTGAAGCCAGGTGGAGTTCAGCATTGCCTGTGGGAGTTTTTGGGGTAAACTCTGTGTCCACTCAGATTTCAGTCAGAGATAAACTCCTAATTGTGCTGTTGGACTAACAGGGTTTAAGCAATAAAAGCCAACTGGAACAGAAAAGAAACCTCATGTTTGGAAATTTCCCATAGCAGAGAAAAATCCAAAATATTCGGGAATACATCTCCCTTCATTTTTCTTTATTCTTTAAATAAGACAAAACTCCTGGTTGCCCTGACTCTGCTGCTGCTCCAGGCAGTCCCACTTGCATATATTTAGATTTATACATTCAAAATATAAAATGTATTCTCCCCGAGCAGATAATCTGTCCATGCTATAGGGTGAAATTAGCCTCTTTGTGCAATGTCATGGCCCTGTTTCCTGGTGAAATAAGTTCAAGAATCAGGTTTCTGGGGCAGACATGGAAAGAAATTGAAATTTTTCCTTCTGTCTTGTGAGCAGTGGCTCCTCCTTCCCATCCCCTCCTCTCCAGATCCCTTTTGAGAGTCGTTGAATTCTTGATGGGCAACCAGACTTTGCTGCTTGTTTTTCTTAGATCCAGAAGATTTATGACTCAAGCCATGAATTTAAGTTTTTATGGACATTTTAGGCTTTGTTCCTCTTGTAAAATTGGAGTGGATAAACCCCTGCTTGACACTGGAGTGAGATTTTTGGGGTCCAAAGACACTGAGACAACACAGGAGCTGTTCTGCCTGATCTGAGAGGATAAAAAGTGGCTAAAAAAGTGTCAGCAAAGCTGGTCCTGAGCAGAGATTAATCTGAAATGGATGCACTGAACCATTCCCACCAGAAAGCAAAAAAAACCAAGTGAATGTTCTGAGGAAAAGAAAGGATGAGGAGGGAGACTGGGAATCTCTCAGTTCCACAAAGTGACTGTAAGGAGGCATGTAGTGAAATTAAATAGTGACAAATTGAAAATGTTTTACAAAGCAATCCTCTTCCACCAGTATTTAATTTTTAAAAAAGGCACCTAATTGCTTTTAGAAGTTAATGGGAATTTTGCAAGTCTGGAACAGATGAGATACTTCTGTTTTCAATAACCACACATAGAATTATGGTCTCTTGTTGTAATAACTTTGGAACTGAGCTTAGACTCCATCAGGTTTGGGATGAAGTGCAGGGAAAAACCAGCAGGAAGGGCAGATTTGGGTAGATATTTTTGGGAATTCTGGAGTGTGGCCTGCTCTGTGTTTGGCTGATCCAAAGGATTAAGGACTGGCAAAGGAAAGTGAAGGGTTGGTGGATGTTTGCCCTTCTCTTGGGCTAAACAACTGCAGTGCTGCAGCATTAATGGTAATTATTCAAATGTAGGAGCTGCTGAATGATTCCTTTCCAGCAGGAATGGGAGCAGAGGGAGGGGAGTGACTTTTGCAAGGCCAGGCAGGGCATCACTGGAGGGCTGGGGACAAAACCAGGTCAGTCAGAGCACAGATCTGCACCTAAACATGGCCTTTTCCCTCCTCATTCCATGAGTTTCTTGGAAGCCTGGCACGACCAGAAATAATAAATAAAACAATAGAAGTATTTTAATAATATAAACAATAAATTTATTAATAAATAATACATAGAAATAATAACATTTCCTCAGCAGTGAGGGTCACACCTGGCTCTGCTTGCCCACCCCCTTTCCAGTGTGACTCAGTTTCCCTCCCAAACCACCCTGGCTGGAGATTTGTGTTTGCAGCAGCTCAGGTTGGTGCTGATTTGGGGTCACCACAGCCCCTTTGTGTGGCTCAGCTTAAGTGAGATTTAAGGAATTGCTGCAAACAGCAGGTCAAACCCATTCCCGGATTAATGGCACTGCTGTGGCTTTAGGGACAAGTTTGTTTGGCTTGTGCTTGAAGTGGCCTCTCATCCCCTGTGACAACAAACAGCAGTGTGGCATCCCAGAGTGGCTCCAGGAGTGGGGTTGGGATCTGCTCTTCCTTTCAGCAAGGAGCCTGCTGGATGGGCAGGATGGGGGTTTGGAAAAGCACCAGGGAGAGGAGGGAAAGCAGGGAGATTGGAAGGGAAGAAGGGAAAAAGGAAAGAAAGCAAGAAGGGAAAAAGGGAAAAAGGGAAGAGAAGAAGAAGGGAAGAGGGGAAAAAGGGAAGAGAAGAAGGAAAGAGAAGAGAGGAAGAAGGGAAGAAAGGAAGAAGGGAGGAAGAAAGGAAGGGAAGAAGCAAGGAAGAAGGGAAGAAAGGAAGAATGGAAGAGAGGAAGAAGGGAAAAAGGGAAGAAAAGAAGGGAAGAAAGAAAGAAGGGAAGAAGGGAGGAAGAAAAGAAGAAGCAGGGAAGAAGGGAAGGAAGCAGGAAAGAAGGGAAGAAAGCAAGAAGGGAAAAAGGGAAAAAAGAAGAAAAGAAGAAAGGAAGGCTCCGCTGCTCTCTACTGCAGATCTTGTGGCTGGAGGTGATTTTCAAGAGTGCCCTTCCAGTCCTTTTTGAAGTGGGAAGGGAATTTAGTTTGCAAGAGCCCTGAGAGAGTTCAGTCACGTTCATGCCTTCATTTGCATGTGGGAATAATTATTGGATGAGGAGTTAACCAGTGGAGGTGTTGATAGGAAAAATACAATCAGTGTGCACTGCTCACCGTGTTGGTAAAGATGTGGTGAGGCTGCTGGGTCAGGGCTGTTCTAGGGTAGAAGTCAGTGGCCAGAAATATCATATTTATTTGTATATTAATAAGACACAACACAATAATTTATCTAAGAAAATATTGTTTATAATACATAATAATATAAAAATGTCTATAATATAGTGTTAATTTATATATTTTGTTTATTACAGCACCTAATAGATCCACAAGGGGACCAGGGACAGGACAAGAGGGAACAGCCTCAAGCTGTGCCAGGGGAGGGTCAGGTTGGACAGCAGGAGGAATTTCCTCATGGAAAGGGCTGGTAGACACTGGAAGGAGCTGCCCAGGCAGGTGGTGGCGTTCAGGGGACACCTGGAGGTGTCCAGGGAAGGACTGGAGGTGGCACTCAGTGACATGGGGTGTCCATGGGGCAGCTGGGAGCTCTGTCAGCTCCCAGCAACAGGGACCTCTCAATCCATACTCAAGCCGAGGGTTAAACGTTTAATCCATAAGTTAGTGCTGGGAATCAAGAAAAGCCTGCTTGACATCCAAAATCACAGGGAGGTTTTATTCCCTGGATGAAGAAAAACCCTCTCCAAATTATTTCAAGCCTCTTTCTCTGGGCTAGTGTTTGCTCTTGGTGTGGAGTGACTTGGTTCACTCAGGCTTTTCCTCTTTAGAGGGAATTGACTCCTTTAAAGTTAAGTTGCAAAGGAGATGTTGCAAAGGAAATCCAGCGGCCATTCCCATGGATTCTGCTCTGGATTTGGGTCACAGAATCGATGTCATTTGGTCACCCCCATGTCCCTAAGAGCTCACAGGTGAGTTTTGAGCACATCTTGGACAGCATTGCCTTGAGCCCCAGGAGGGATGAGTCTGCTGTGAGTTTTGTTTGCTTCTTCCATGAGCCAGCTCTGAAACCTCAGTGGGAATTTCAGAGAACCCCAGGATGGTTTGGGTTGGAAGGGACCTTAGAAATCATTTAATTCCACCCCTTCCACTATCCCAGGGTGTTCCAAACCCTGTCCAGCATAGCTTTGGACACTTCCAGGGATCCAGGGGCTGTTTTATCCACAGCTTCTCTGGACACCCTGAGCCTCCCCATCCTCACAGGAAGGAATTCCATCCCAAAATCCCATCAAAACCTCCCCTCTGTCAGTCTGAAGCCATTTCTGGAATAACAGCAAGCACAAAACCAATCTCTCCTCTGCCTGGGTAGCTGATGGAGCTTTAAAAGCCCCAACCAGGACAAAATTCCCTTGGGAAGCTCCAGGACTGTGAAGCAGCTCCCTCCCTGCCTCCTGCCACATTGCATCACATCTGAACGGGGGCTTTTTGCATTATATATTAACCCAGATTTGTCCTCAGATAGCCTCCTCCGGAGAAGACCATTTTTAAATCTTTAATAGGGCATTAGAGCAATTTGCCTGTGAGTTAGTTCGAAGTGGGCGAGGGGAGCGGTGGCAAACGAAGCTGGGAGGCCCTGAAATTCCTTGAATATTCCATGTTTTCCTGGAACTGCAGGGGAAGAGGCTGCCAGAGAGGTCTTTGGCAGGTTTTCGAGGTGGCTGGCCAAGTCTGAAGCAAACGTGGATGGTTAACAGGCTAATGCAGCTCCTCTTCCCAAGTTCAGACGTATAGAACATACGTTTTTATTTAAGAAATCCCACCACATGGAGGAGCAAATGTAGTGCTAATATATCTTCCTGAAGGAAAATGGCAAAGGGGGGAAAAACAGTGTCATCTTGCCACGATGAAATGAAGGTTCTTTTGCCCTTGCTTTTTCGGGAGTGGAAGGAAATGAAATCCAGTGGCTTTCCCACGAGGGCCCCTTATTAATCAGGAATGGCTTATAGAGCAATACTCTGTGTCTGAGGGAAGAGGCAGGAGTTGTTCAAAGAATGGATTTCCGTTGCCAGATTGACTTTTTGTTGTTGCCCTGCGAGTAATTAAAAATGGCAATTAGGCAGGAAAGTGATCAAATGAGCACTTGGGAGCTGCTGCTGCTGCAGTTGGATGAGGAGCTCCAGCGAGGAGCAAGGACCACCCATGTGGGTCCAGCAGTGAGAATTGCGGGTTTTTCCTGAATTATCCCAGGTAAAGGTGGGTTTGAGAGGTTTTGGTTCCTCTGGGAATTGGTGCTTCCTGTGGGAATCTCGAGTTTGGATCTCCTGGAGACACCAGGTGAGTGAGCACTGTCATTATTTTAATAATTATTTGTGTGCAGCTCACGGGGCTTGTCTTGTTTTATTATTGATGGGGCAGTAATAAAATTATTTTGCACAGCCTCTACCCTTCCGAGTGAAACCATTTATTTTTCTTTCCTAAGCCCTCGGTGCAGAACCAGAAGTTGTGCTGTGGACTCCCTGTGGGGTCTGGGATGAGTCACTTATTTTCCTTTGGTTCCATTCCCTGCCTATAAAACAGATCCTTGTTGCTCTCAGGGAGAGTTGTAAAGGCAGAGGAGCTGATCAGGGATGAGCTGTTCAGAGACACAGTGGAACTGCAAAGATCACACTGGGGAGAAACCTTTCTGATGGACTCTCTCTGTGCTGACACCTTTTTTTAGCTTCACACAGTTAACACTGATAATATTTATCACCTAAACCCATTTTTATGCCATCAGCTCAAAAACCCTGTTACAACCCATTAAAAATCCTAAATAATGTTATTTATTAACACAATACACAAGCTGAAATTCAGATTTCCCTGCCTGTCTCCCTCACATCACCTCTCCTGGAAGTGTTAACTCTGTTTTTTTGCATTCTAGGCAGGAGGAGCTGCGAGCTCAGGGTGGAGCAGAGGCTGCAGTGAAGCCCTGCAGAAGTGCAGAGGGGCAGCAGGAGCTATTTCTGGCACAGACACTCAGCAGTGTCTGCCGGGCCAACCGTAAGTCCTGACACTCATCCTGTCTGTCACATCCCTCTCCAGACGGGGCTCCCTGCTTTTTAATCCACTCCCAACACCAGTGGAGAGGCTGGGAAGGAGCTGGGGTGGGAAGTTCTCTGTGTCTGGACAGAATTCTCCACCAGGAAAACCCAAACCTTTTCTTGCTGTGGCAGCAACACCTAAATATCTCAGCAGCCTGCAGTTTGCCCAGTGAGGAGAGATCCCTTTGGGTGGATTTAACAGCTGAATGTTATTAATTTCTATTTCAATACAGTTCCCATTTCTTCCTTTTTAAATTTGAGGGAAAACCTCCTGAGGAGGTAATGTTTTCCACGGGAGAAATGTGGTTGTTGCAACATAAATATTGGTGGTGATGGGTAATTAAAACTCATCAAATATGATTTTTTCTTGCCCTTTGGTTCATTCTTAAACAATGCCTGAAACTTGTATTTTTTTTGTCTTTTGAGAAGTATGTTTTGGGTTTTTTTCCTTCTTTAAGTTATGTCAGCTGTAGTGGTAGAAAACCTGGGGAAGATCTAGGGATCTAGAATCTAGAAAATCTAGGGAAGATCTCTTTGTTTTACCTTTTAAGTAATCCCAGCTCTCTTTAAAAAGAAAGCAGTGCTGGTGAGAAGGGTGAAGGTTCTGCCAGGTCTGGGGGATGTTGAGGAATTCAGCACTTTGAGGTTCCTCAGGTTGCTCTGATCTCTCAGGGCTCTTCACCAACATTAATTAAGGCTCAGAGTCCCAACTCCTCTCTTAGGTGCAAGAGTTATGTTATCAATTTGTGTTGTTTTTCTGTAGGGAAGAACCGAAAATAATCCACAGTGAATTCCTGGAGGAGATGGGAATGGATCTGTGCACTGCAGCCCTCCAGTCTTGGAATTGCAATCTTTATTTTCCAGAGTGACCCCAGCACCCCTATCCTACTGAAATATAATTCATTTTAGCTCTTCTCTAAGTCCCAGGGATCTCTAATTTAATTTTCTACTTTTTCTGCCAGCTCAGAGTCCCAAAATGTCCCTAAACCTCCTATGTGTTTCTGAACTTGAATTTAGGTTCAGCAGTTTCAACTCCAATTGAACAGCTACAACAGGGATTATTTTTATTAACTTTTTCAGAAAAAAAAATAAAAGAAAAAGAAAAAAGAAAGAGTTGATTGAGGGTCACCACCTTTTCATGCAATGATTTTATTGAAATTTGAATTAAAGTTTAAAAAAGCATTACGTGCTGACCAGACATTTTTTGCAGCCAAATTGTAGGTTAAAATACTCACACAGCTCCATCTCTTAGCAACTGATATGCTTCAAAATTTGCCAGATTTCAGTGTGAAGCCTCAAGCCTTAAGAAGTTTGATCCCCAAACCAGGTTGGATTTATCTGAAATAAGAGTGAGCATCTTGGAGCTTTTGTTTTGTTCTAAATTAATTGAATCTTCTTTGAAGCTTTTGGTAGACCTGAAACTGTGAGATCTGAGGGGTTTGGGTGCTTTTTGTGAGGTGGAATTGGCAAATCATGCAAGAGCAATGGAATCATTTTTTGTGCAACTTCACCCACGTAACGTGGAGTTTTAGTTTGGTTAAATCCGTTTTGTTCTAGGAGAACTCAGGATCAGGCAGGTTGGTAACTCCCCAGAGGTAAAACACAATTCTGGGTACAGTTTTCCCACTTCTCTGATAATGGACAAATCAGCCTTTGGAACCTTTCTCTCCAAATCCCTCTGTGACATTGGCTGACCTTTTGCTGAATTCTTCCCTTTTCCCTGATCCTGAGTTTCCTGATCCCTGATCCTGGCTTTCACTAAGTGCAAAATCCCAAGGCCTTTCCCACTGCCCCATTCCCCTTTTCCTTTTCTTTACCCACCTTGGCATCCAATCATTTTATGGCTTTCTCACCTGTATAATTTCGATCGTTCCCCATTGCCCAGGGAGGGATGGAGTTGGAGTTTAAAGGAGAACCTGCTGGCAAAACTTGGGAATGAGGAGAAAATCCAATCACCACTTTGTAGTGCTTGGGGGAGGCAACACCCTGTTGGTTTGGAGGGGAAAAGGATTTGGTGGTGAATTGGGACTGAGATGATTTTTAACCCCAATCTGTCCTCTCTGTTGAATCACAGATCAGATGAAGGTGACCAAAGGAATTTGGACACAGCAGCTCCTTCCAGGGACTCACAGCACCCCAGGGACGTGTAAGTGTTGTCCTGATGGTTCTGTATTTTCACAGAATATTGATTTGATCAGCGATTTGGTGTGGAATTCAGCTGCAAAACAGTGAGGCTCAAATGAGAAGGATTTGTTTGTCAACAGCACTGGTGTGGAAATGTCCAAATCATGACACCTTTGCCCAATTTTGCTCTCCATGGATGTGCTGCACACTCCGGATTTGTACCTTTCCTCACATCATTAGAATTCTTAATTTCTATTAGGGAATGCTTTTTACTCCCCTGAAGACATTTTATTAATTTGTAAACTCTTCTCATATGGTCTGTCCACACGGTTGAGCTCTAACCATTATTTTAAAGCTATTTCCTAACTGATCTCTGTCTGCTTTGCCCAGAGTGAAGTTATTGACTTGTCTCAAAAAGGCCTCAAGGTTTTATAGCTAATGCTGAAGTCCCTAAAGCTTCCTCCCTGGCTGAACATCCTTCTCCTGTGTGTCTTCCCCTTTGAATTGCTAATTCCAATTGATCTGGGGGGAAAAAAATGGTAATAGTTTGTATTTACTCCACTTTCTGCTGTACCAGCACCTAGCAAGGTCTCTCCTTGCTTTGATCCTGTCTCCATGATTAAATTCATGCTTCCTTTCTCTTTTCCAGCTTCTCTCTGCAAACTTTCTTTCACTCCCATTTCTGCAAGAATTTCCCGCAAACCACGTCCCTAAGAGGATTAGTGGAGGGGGATAGCAATTTTATTTATATTTATTTATAAATGGACTGCAGAGACTCGGCCCCTTTTTAAATATGAGAACAATTTTCAGGCCTCTTTCAGTTGTGGTTGTTTCACTCAAAAAAACCCCCCAAAAAACAAAAAAAACCCAAACCCAAAAAACCCCAAACCCAACAAACCACAGAACAACAGAGAAATACGAGAAGTCGTGGAAACCCCTGAAACTTTCTCTGTTTAAATTTTGAATTCCTGGGGTCCCAGGGCCAGGTGATGCTGCCAGTTGGGGCATTTTGTGTAGTGCCTGACAAGATGAGTTCAATGCAAAGATGGGATCAAATCAAATAGAACAACACCTCTATTTTGTTTATTTTTGCCAGCCTGGGGGCCTTGAACATTTTGGAATTTGAGTCTTTGCAAAGCAGGGCTGCTGGGCTCCAGTAAATGCAGTGTCCGGATGTCGGCGGTGATTCATAAAAGCAATTAAAAAGGGAAAGTGCTTTTCCTCTGAGCGTAATGTCTTGGTTGGAGGATGTCCTGAAGTGAGTGTGAAATGCTCCAATCCAGCTTTTCAATCCAGTGGTCAGGGATGGGAGCTGTTGTGTTCCAGGTCATGGAGCTGTTTGCAGCAATCACTTCTTTATCCTGTGCTGCTGCTGATTGATTTTTTTTTTTTTCTCAGACAATCCCAGAACATTTGGGGTTGGAAGGGAGCTCTGGAGGTCACCCAGTCCAACCCCCCTGGGGCACAGGGACACATCCAGGTGGGTTTGGGATGGCTCCAGAGAGAGAATCCAAAATCCACCTGGGCAGCTGTTCAGGGCTCTGCCACCTCCGTGGGAAGTTCTTCCTCAGGCTGAGGTGGAACTTGTTGTGTTTTACTTTCTGTTGTGTTTCACTTTCATTGCTCCTTGTCCTGTCACCAAAACCAGTGTGGCCCCATCCTCTGACACCTGCCTTGGGGATATTGGTATGGATTTAACAGCTGAATCTTATTAATTTCTATTTCAATACAGTTCCCATTTCTTCCTTCTTAAATTTGAGGGAAAACCTCCTGAGGATGTAATGTTTTCCACGGGAGAAATGTGGTTGTTGCAACATAAATATTAGCGGCGAGGAATAATTGAAACTCATCAAATACGATTTTTTTCCCCTCCCCTAGTGCACCTCCCTGGCATTTCTGACCTTCCCCAAACAGAGAACACCTCATTTGTAGAGCTCTAAAGCGATTTTCCAGGAGCAAGACTGAGCTTGGTTAGAACATGATGGAGGTTATTGTTGAACAGGAGGATCCATCATTACCTAAGCAAGAAGCAGAGCCTGAGGCGCTCAATACAAACTTCCTCCGTGGCTTTTCCAGCCTTCCCCAGCAGCCTGGTGGCTGTGAGGGATGGTTGGGAAGGCTGGAAATGGTTGGGATGTCTGTTCCTAGAGCAGGCACTTCCAGTCCTGCTGCCTTCCCCAAGTGGATTCCTCTCGATTCTCTCAAAAATATTGAAACTGTGGCTTCCGTTGGCTCTGCCCTCCCATCCTGCCCTTGGTTATCCCATTCTGAGGGAGGCAAAAGGAGTTTACTGATTTATCATGGATCATTAGGTGGAAGTAACTATTCTTAAAACATCAGCGTGGATACAATAATTAGGGATGTGCTTTTGTTAACACCGCCAGCCTCTACCCTCTCGTACAGTACCCTTGGGTACTAAATAATTACCCACTTTGTGTGGTTATCTAGCTCACTAATTACCCACAAAAATTGGGGTCAGGTGTTAACTGCTTGAAATAAGTATCCTCCAAAGGCTTGGGTAAAGTGTATCAAGAAATCATGTGTTTGCTGCAAAACTTCGGGAAAAAAAAAATCAAACATTATTTTTTTGGGGAGGAAGACGAGGAGGCAGTGGATGTGAAATGTTCTGTGTGATGGGAAAATCTAGCAGTGATGGTGAGGGACTCGAAAGGGAGTGAAAGGATGGTTGGCAGATACAGTCACTAATCCATTCTACTTTTCCCAAAGATTAGATCCTTCAGTACACAGGGTTTGATTCTTCCCCTATCTAGGCTGATGCCAATCAGGATTATGCCAGTATAAATAAGAAAATTTATATCCGTGGATTCCCAGCCTGACTTTGCTGCATAATCCCACCTCTTCCATCACCCAGGGACTCCTGCATTGCACCCAATAATTTAATTACGGGTTGTGTATTTATTTCCGTGCGTTTATTTTAGCTGTCTCCAGCTCTGTGTGCATGCCGAACTTCATTCTGAGGCTGCTGCTGCTCATAAAATGCAGTTTGCTTGGAGCAATAATTTGATTCCTGTGCTCAGGGAGTTACCCCAGTGAGTCAAAGATTTCTAGATAGCCCCACCCTCCCCAACTTCCCGAACACTCACACTGCAGCCACTTTCTCTTTGCCAGACCCACACAAGATGTCTAACTAGCCAAAATCCCAAGGGGCAAACCCGATCTCCTGGTTCAGCCCCAGAAAACTGGGGAATTTCAGCTCTAAAGCCCTTGAAATATCCGGCACGTGTAACAGAGGGATGGTTCACAGCCCATCTCCCTAACCTGGTTTCCTGCATAGGTGCTCCCTGCCTTCAATACAAAGGAAACGGATTTCAGGGGGAGCTGAGAAGGTGTTTCTGGAAATCCTCGGCTCTTTGGATGCCCGGATACCTTTAATTCCTGAGCGTCTGTGCAGCGCTCAGCGTAACAAAGAAACCGCCTGGATTTATTGCTGCATTTTGCGTTAGGTGCTTCCTCTCCTCCATAGGCAGAACCACCTCCTGTTCCTACAAACACCTTTATATCCGCAGCCTGGGTGGATTCAGGTATCAGACATCCCCACCCCCCAGAATTCGGGGGGTCTGGGGGAGGCCCCGGGCCGAGGTGTGAGCTGGGTTTTGGGGTTACCTGCGCCCCGCATTGTGCGGAGCATCCCTGGGAAAGGCAGGGCTGAGAATCCTGAAGCACAATGCAGATTTAGTCGTCATCTTTGTCTCTCCCCCCGCGCCCCCCCCCCCGCCCCGCTCCACTCCCCGCTAATGTTAACTGTCTGTATTATTATTTATTGTTATCAGGGGATTTGGTTTGATCAATGAAGTGTATATGCGTCTGACGGACATTCGGGGAGGAAATGCTTGGAGAATGAGTAACATGTCTGCAGCGGAGGGTGTGTGTGAGGGAGAGAGAGGGAGCATCGGTACTAGAAACATTGACTGATGAGTTCATTTTAAAATCCAAGGGCATATAGCTGGTAAATTAGCACATATTGCAAATATAGTCTGGTGCGAGAGGCAGCAGCGCTGCCATTGAGCGCAGGGGTGGGTGTGGAGGGGAAGGGGGGGTCGAGGAGAGGAGATTGTCAGCTCTAAAGTCATCACGGGCATGAGCCAGGCAGTCTGCCTGCCTCACTGCAGACGCGGGG
Source organism: Entomyzon cyanotis (assembly GCA_024500445.1). NCBI lineage: Eukaryota > Metazoa > Chordata > Aves > Passeriformes > Meliphagidae > Entomyzon > Entomyzon cyanotis. The sequence goes on along the minus strand of JAKEPQ010000773.1, from coordinate 2,918,075 downwards.
CGTGCGATTTCCACGGGCGGCTGCGGCGTGGCGGAGGGGGGGAGCGGGGGGCACCCGGCGGAGCCAGCGCTGGATTTTATTGTTTTAAAATCCACAGCCAGCCGGAGGGACGCGGGGCGGAGAAGGGCTGCGGAGCCCCTCCGCTTCCCCCTCGCCTTCCCCTTGAGCCCCCGCAGCCCCTTGGGAAGGCGGAGGGGCAGCGGCTGCCCGGAGGGTGCCGCGGTTGGTACCCGGCGGGGATGCGGCGCGGCCGGGGATGCGCCGGCGGGTTTCTCCCGGCAGCTTAAGAGATTATTGAGGAGGGGTGACCGGGAGTGGTGTGTGAGAGAGAGTGTGTGTGTGTGTGCGGGGCTGGCGGCGGGGGGAGCCGGGTCCTTATTCTGTTAAAGATTTAAGTAGGCATGCAAGGAATCTCTAGGATAGTTGGCAAAGGGCGAGGGTGGGGAGGGGGGGGAAGGATCCAAAAGAGTCTGTAACCAGACACTGAAGCTTTCCAGGAGTGAGAGTGTGTGAGAGAGAAGGAGACAGAGCGAGAGGAAGAGAGGGGGCAGTGTGGTCTAGTACATTTTCATCTGGTCGTTGATTTGAGCCTGATGCTTGCTGTCCCTCAACAGCCTCCCTTGCCTAGATTTTTTCTTTCCCCCTCTCCTCTCCTTTCCCTTCTACTTCATCGAAGCCTAGGGGAGCCAGGAAAGATTAAATGTGCTTTCGAAAAGGCAGCCACTTCATGCAGCTATGTCTGCTTTCCCCCCCACACCCCCAGCCACCCCCCCCACTCCCCCTTTTTGAAATAAAAAAAAAAAAAAGGGGGAGACAGAGAGGGGGAGAAGGAAGGAGGAGGAAGAGGAGGACTGTAGTTTAATGATGTCGGGACTGGCTGATCCAGAAGGAGAAAAAAAAAAAAGGGAAAAAAAAAAAAAAAGAAAAAAGATTTGAGCTCCTGGACGAGGAAGGACTTTGGTGAATGGGCTCAGACTCCTGAGGTGAGAAAAGGACGGAGTGAATGATGATGATGATGATGGTTCCGTAATGGTGCCTGTTACCGGCGGGGCCGGCCGGGGGGACCTGCCTTGGGCAGCGCCGGATATTCTGCATTTTTAACCTCGGGCCCTCGCTACGGTTCGGCTTCTCCCCGCTGATGCCGCCGGGCCTAAAGCGGTTCCAGAGCTGGGTGGAGGGTGCGGATCCGTATTATTTATTTGGGCGGGGGGGCGGAGGGGGGGGAAAGAGGGAGGAAAGGGAGGGAGGGAAGGGGAGAGAAGAGCGGAGGGAAGGAGGTGGCAAGCTGGGGACGAAATCCTGCTCTGGGTTATGGCCGCGTAAATTTCCATTGGCTGGGGGTGCACAAGGTGCTCGGAGAGAGGAGTCGGTGCGGGATGGAGTCCCTTTGTGTGTGTGTGTGCGTGCGGGGTGGGAGTGCGGGGCTCGGCACCCTCCTCTCCCGGGCGAGCGGCTTTTTCTCCAGGTTTTCCTTTGAAGCCCCGGCCGGCGGCTGGCAGGGGAGGGCGGCCGGGGCTGCGGCGCTGCTGCCCGCGCCCTTCCTCCCTCCTCCTCCTCCTCCTCCACCTCCTCCTCCTCCTCCTCCTCCTCCTCCCCGCTGACAGTCTGGGGCTCGCTCCGGCACCGGGCTGGCCCCGGCTCCCGCAGCCCCCCAGCCCCGTCTCTTCATCATAATAATAATAACAACAGCAGCAGCGGCGGCAGCGGCATTGCCGGGGAGCGCGGAGGGCGGCAGGCGAGAGAGAGAGAGGAGCTGCGGAGGAATTCGGTTCCTTTTCCTTCCCTCCCCGCACCCACCCACCCACCCCCCACCGCCTCTTTTTTTTTTTTTTTTTTTTCCCTTTTTCCTCGCTATACCTCTTTTTTTTTTTTTTTTGCCTAACCCCAAAAAAAAAAAAAAAAAAAAAAGAGGGAGAGAGAGAGAGCGATGTTTTAAAAATGCAAGCGGCTTGCCCAGCTGCACACAGCCGCCCTCCCTCGGCCGCCTCCCTCCCCCGGCAGCGCTGCGCACACCCCGCACGCTCAGCGCAGCGCAGCGCAGCGCTCGGGTGTCAGAGCCGCCGGGCGCGCAGCCTGCCCGGCACCGCACCGCACCGCACCGCACCGCACCGCACCGCCCGACCCCCCCCGGCGCCCAGCGGAGCCTCCCCCGCCGCCGAACGGTGAGTTCCTACCTGGTTTCGTGGCGACTCGGGGTTTTTCTCCATCCCCGGGGCTGGCGGAGGGGGCGGGGAGGCAGCGCCTTGCTGCTGCTGCTGCTGCTGCACGCTTTGTGCCAGCGGCCGGCAGAGCCTGCGGATGGATCGCTGCTCTTATTTCTGCATTCCTGCTCGTTGAAACAATGAAAATAATTCCGTCACTGCCCCAAACTTCCTCTTCGTTATTTAAATGCGGAGACTTTTTCGTGTTATTTGTCGCAAGCGACCTTGTTGGGAGCTGTAAGGAACCTGCCGCGCCATGTCTTTTTTTTTTTTTTTTTTTTTTTTTTTGTGTATAAACGATTAAAAATGGAATGTATTCTCTCAACAGAGGGTCCTTAGAGAAGCTCTTTCCTTCCACCTGTGTGTCCTGTTTTGTAATCTTGAGCCATGAATTGAACTTGCCTGCTACTCTTTTCCTCTTTCTCCTTTTGATCTTTTTTTTTATGGTTATTATTTTTTGATCCCCGTTGGTTTGGTGGGGTTTTTTAAAAATTTTTTTCTTTTTTTTTTTTTTTTTGCAAGGACTAGTTTGTTGCGCCCCTCTCAATCCCTGAGACCCTAACTTGTGATGTTTAGCTTTTAAATCCACGGGTTAGGCTCTTGGGAGCTGTGAGTTGTGCTTTGACATCTTTATTTTATTTTATAAATATATCCTCTCTCTATGTGTATATGTGCGAGCGCGGGTGTGTATATTTAGAGCAGTATACACACACATACAATAGTGTTTAGAGACCTTTTAAGGCAAAAATAAGTGTATTTCTCCTCCTCAGGCTCCATCGGCTGATGCAGGGCGGTGGTTATGGCCATTTTCCGTATAAAAATCAAATTAAAATCAGCGTTTTTACCGCAGAGATTTTTTTTTTTTAAATTTTTCAAGTGTGTGTGTGTGTATATTCACGAGCTAATTTTCCAGCTGATCCAGATATGGGGGTGTATGTGTGTACACACGGAGTGATTATTATATATGCGTGTGTAGATAAGATATACATGATATGGGTGCATGTAAATACAGTTATCGAGGTGTGTGCGTGGAGATCCACAGACGGATGCTACATATGTATTAATTTCTCTAGGTAAATAAAACCAGAAATATATCTATTTACATATGTGGGAATATTAATATCAAGCCTGTGGTGAAAGAGGGAGATTTTTTTTTGCTGCAGGCCACTGCATAGAGCATCTCAATTTTGATTTTTCCTGCCTTCCCCCCTTGTTGAGAGCAACACAGAGTACCCTGAGAGCGTAACAGTAACAGCTCGGTACATTGGTGCTTGACCTCAGCTGAAATCCCAGCATGCCTCATGCTTCCCAAGTTTTAAACTGAACGATTAATCTTGGAAATGTGCTCTATGGACACACCAAAAAAAAAAAAAAAAAAAAAAAAAAGGATAAAAAAAAATTTTTAAACAAAAAAAAAGGAGAGAGGAAAAAAAAATAAAAAGCCAGGAGACGGGTTGGGTTTTATAGGTGGAAAATAAAGTGCAGAATAAAATGGTTGCATGTATTAATGGTTGGGAACTGAAAAGAAATGCTGAAGTTTTCTTTGAGTCCTTTTCTAGAACTTCAAGCTTTGCTGCTTTTCCGGGCGATATGAGATGTAAATGACGAATCAAAAATGTTCGAAATGTTTCCTGCTGCTGTTTTTCTTCATTAGATTATTTTTTTTAAATAATATTGCTGTAAAATTAATTACGGTTGGAACTGTATTTCTTATCTCTGTTCTTCAAGGCAATTTATAATGAAGTTACTGTACCTTGTTACGGCACCGAATTACTGTGTGATATTTGAATGCAAATGCTTGAACTTAAAAACGCGATGCACCAAAAATTAATGGACGGTGTAACATTTTGGTATTTCAGAGCTTTAGGATATGTTTGCTGGGTTCCTGTTGTTTAACGGTTACTGACTGAACTGGAAAAGGTTGCTTGTTCGATTTTGATTTTTTTTTTTCCTTTTGATGAATTTTAGCTGCTTTTTCTTGCCGCTGTAATCTCACTGAGCGGCGGAAAAAAAAAACCGCCAAGAAAGCCTTGTACTTCTGAATTTCCACATCATTCCAAACCTCCTTTAATCCCAAAGCGAGCCGCGTTTATTTTCTGTTACCTGCTTGGCGTTCTCAGTTGGAATACAGAGCGCTGCAGCTTTGTCCTGTCGATACGCAAAAACTAGCTTTATTGGGGTGATTTTGGGGGTGATTTTTCGGCATTTTGGGGGTGATTTTCCGGGATTTTGGGGGTGATTTTTGAGGATTTTGGGGGTGCTTTCCCGCAGCTTTTAATCTCAATTTTCCCCCCCTCCTCGAGCAGGGAAGGGGCAGCGCTTTGTGAGCTGAGCCCCCCGCGCATCTCCCGCGCGTCTCCCGCATCCCCGCGCCGCTCGGGGGTCCCCGGGGGTCGCTATTGTGTCCGCGCAGCCTGCGCGGTGCGGGGCGGGGGTTGCGCGGGGCTGCGGCAAAACAATGGGCGGGGAGGGCAGGGCTGGGCTGGGCTGGGCTGGGCTGGGCAGGGCTGGGGGGGACAGGGGGAGGACGGACCCCGCGCAGGCTCCGCGCCGCTCCGCGCAGCCTAATCGCGCGGCGCTGCCGGTCTAGACTGGCGCAGACATCAATTAGAGGGGCTGCGGCTTTAAAGGGGCAGAGCGGCCGCGGGGAAGGAGCCCAGGGGGAAAAAAAAAAATTTAAAAAAAAAGGAAAATCATCGCCGGGGGTTTGAAATAAGGGGGAGAGCGGATCTTGCGCTGCCCCGGCGCGGATTTTCTAGGGGAAGGCGAGGAAGGAGAAAAGGAGAGAATAGCGGCTGGGATTGAAGGCTTCCCCCTCACCCTTTTCCTTTCCCTTCCTTTCCCTTCCTTTCCCTTCCTTTCCCTTCCTTTCCCTTCCTTTCCCGTCCTTTCCCTTCCTTTCCCTTCCTGTCCCTTCCTGTCCCTTCTTTTCCATTCCTTTCCCTGCTTTCCCTTCCTTTCCCTTCCTTTCCCTTCCTTTCCCTTCCTTTCCCTGCCTTTCCCTTCTTTTCCTTTCCTTTCCTTTCCTTTCCTTTCCTTTCCTTTCCTTTCCTTTCCTTTCCTTTCCTTTCCTTTCCTTTCCTTTCCTTTCCTTTCCTTTCCTTTCCTTTCCTTTCCTTTCCTTTCCTTTCCTTTCCTCTCCTCTTCCTCTCCCTTCCTTTCCCTTCCTTTCCCTTCCTTTCCCAACTCCATAATTCCAGATTCAGGGAATTCTCAGCCACAGCCGTGCCTGGGGAGCTGCAGCAATGTCAACGCTGCTAAAACTCGGGTTTTTTAAATTTATTATATCCACGATAAATATCCAGCCGGGATGATTTCTTTTTGAGCAGGTAGAGCTCAAATCCAGAAGGGTTCCTGCAGCGTTTTTTACCTTCTGCAGACAAAAGGAGGGATACTGCAGTTGGGGTTTATTTTTGCTTTATTCTCATGGCTCCAAGGCTTTCTTCTCTCAGTGTTACAGAGTTTTTTCCAATAATAATTTTATCAGTCTCCATAATTCTCTGTTTTCACTGGAAGAAAACGAATCTGTGGATGAAAAGAGGTTTTTTTTTCCTCTTACGAGGAAAATGGAAGAGAAAATAAATATCAGGCAGTAATTTAGGCAATAAATAGAATAAGTAAAGCTTAATAAGGATTGAAGGTCTTTTTCAGCACTAAAATAAAAACCACCAGGCTGGAAGTAGTTTCAATCAAAAGTATATCTAACATGCTGCCATTGTATTTGATGTAACACATTGCTAAATATTCTGTGCAATATATGATGCTAATAATTAAGAAGGAGGAAGAAAAGCAAAGGCATGAGATTTTTTTTTTTTAATATAGTTCTGTCTAAAAAAAAATAATGTAAATTTGCAAAACTCTGGTGTCTGGGAGTTTTGTCTGAGCAGCAACTGTAGCATTGAGCTCGGTGACTTTGACCTCGTTGTGGCTCAGTTGGAACTTGCTCTCCCAAGTTGAAAGGCGCAGGGTTTGGTGGCAGGAAAAGGTAAAAAAAAAAAAAAAGAAAAAGAAAAAAAAAGAAAAAAAAAAAGGTCCAAGGCATTCTGCAGTTTCCCATTGTTGCTCTTTTATTTCCAGGGGTTTAACAGGACCTAAAGTTGCACAGTGCTGCAGCTGGGGGAAAAAAGAAAAAAAAAAGAAAAAAAAAAAAAAAGAAAAAAAAAATTTTTTTTACTGCCTTTCTTCCCTGAATCATTTCCAAGGTACTTAAGGATTTATTGGGCCAGATAGCAAATTGCAATTGAGATGCTGCATAGTGGCTAGTGCTGATTAGGTGATTGATTAATTCCTGATCGATTCCTAATGCCGAATTGAAATCACATTATAAATGCTCGCTATTAAAATGCAGTTTACGCTGAAATCTGATTGCAGGCTCTTCACAAAGTCGGTCCAAAACGCCTGCTGGAAATACCACAATATTCCAATTTTCTGTTGCATTTGTTAACCCTTTCATTCCCCCGGTAGGGAAGCGTTTGGCCAAAGCTCAGTGCTTTAGAGCAGCGAAATGCTTATTCATAGTAGCTTTGTGCCCAATCCTTGGAATAACAGAACCCAGCGTCATTCCCAGAGCGTTAACTCCACGTTCATCTGCACCTCTCACCGTTGCCAAACCATTTCCATCATTTTTTTTTCCCCCCTTTTCCCACCCTGATTTCGGTGAGTGAAGATGGGGGGAGAGGCAGGCAGGGTTGAAGAGTTCAAGGCGTGGGTTTCCCAAAGGTCCAATTCCAGCTCCTGCACGAGGCTGGAGCTCTCCATGCTCGGGAGAGGAGCTCTGGTGCCAACTGTGCCGCATTCCTGCTGCCCTGCCTTTTTCCCAGGGCTCCCAAGGAAAGAGCATCCCAGTTCTTCCTCACTCTTGGGAACGCACACATTGTTTCAATAATCCAGGCAATAAATGCTAATTAGTGATGCTTAAGGACCCTACCAGTCGGAGTAATTATCATAATTTACCTCTTCCTTGGTCAAAAACGTGCCTTGCTGATTTTAAGTTTTTTTGTTTCCCGAGTGATATTTTCTCCCCTTTTTTTTTCACCCCTCTGGAAAGCATTCCTGCTTGGATTAGCAATAAATATATAGCTTTGAGCTGCGATTTTTGTATGGCACAGGGAGCTGGAGCTGAGCGTGTGTAAAGCTTTTCCCACACGTAAAAATTTCTTTAAAACCTGATATTTTTCCTTGGCCTCCCCTCTCCGCTCTCCCCTCCTTCCCCAGCACCACCAAAAAACCACTTGCAGAGGGAGAACAAAGGAAATCAGGAACTCTAAAGGCATCATTAACTATGAAGAGCAACAGCAAGACAGAGTGTGATATGACAACATATTTTATGGCACAAAAGTAGAGATAATTAAATAATTCAGTGGTATTCTTAGCTAATTAGCACAAAGATCTTTCAGAAGCCATCAAGAAAATGGATCTCATCAAACCTAATAACATGCTAGGTTTCCCGAAGATCCTGTGTTTTCCAATGCTGCTGCTGCTGCTTCCCCACCTGACACCAAAGGTTGCAACGAGTTGCACATTTAATTGGGTTCTTCCTCCAGATTTTGTTTCCCATGGAAGAGGATCAGGTATTCAGAGGAAGTGAATAAGCATAGCTGGAATTTTCAATAGTGGTCAATAGCAGGGGAAAAAAAAAAAAAAGATCAGAGTTTCAGAAAAGCCAGCTCTGTTACAAGTGATCCATTTAGAAGATGAAATGATCAGCCAGGAGCCTCTCTTGGGTTGATTGGGATGGGGTGACTCATTGGGGTTTGGAGCTGGTGGATGAGTGCTGGAGTCCAGGATCTTTTTATAGAGTTAATTGGGGTCCTGAATTGGCTGATTCCAGCTTTTTTTTGGGCATTGAGAAATGTGTGGCCGACTCCAGGGGAGGTTTGGGAGCTCTGGTTTAACCTGGGCTCTCATTTCAAGGCCAAATCTTTGTCCCAGTTGCCACTGGACCAAACTGGGAACAGCTCCATCCTCACCTGTGGAGTTGTTTTAGGCCTTCAGCAGCTTGGCTACAACTCTAATACCATGCAAATATTTTTTTTCCCTTTGGATTCACGAGGTTTTTTAGCTGGAATCAGTGACTGCTGCTCAAGTTTGGCAATCTCCAGATCCTATCCATGGGTGAGGACCTGCAGGGCATTGATCCTGCTCCTGGAGAACTCCATCAGGCAATTTCTCAGTAATTAGGTGCATCAAATATTGCTCAGAATATCTCAGTGCATTATTCAGGATCTCTCATTGTGCTCCTTTGCTCTGAATGCAGCCCAAGTTCACGAGAGGCATTGCAAGCTCTCAGTCACTGCCTCTGTGTTTGATATATTTGGGGTTCCTTTTCCCTCTGCCAAACAAAGGAACGCCTGGAAATTGGATTTTGCCAGCCAGCTAAAAATCTCCTGCTTTAAATCATGGAAGGGGATGTGCATCAGTCTTGGATTCAGCAATAATTCCTGATTTTACCCTGGGCCCAGACTGAAATTTAGTCATGTGTTGCAGTTGTGCTGCTTTTGACTCCCTGGATAGCCAGACAAGCAATGCAGTGGGGTAAGATCTCCCAGTTTGTGATTATTTCTTACACATGGAAGGGAAAAACTTCCAGGCTCCCCCTGAAATTGTCCCTAGAACACAGAAACGGATTTTTCCCTGCCCCAAAAGAGGTGGAGACTCAATTAGACCAGGTAGAAGGAGGGAAAAGGAGGGGGAAAGGCACCTAGAAGTGCTTTGTCCAAGGAAGCAAAGCACATCATGGTATTTCTGCCTCCTGGATCACAGCACTGCTGGTCTTTAGCACAAATTCTTCCTCTCTGGAACTTTTCCTGGTTGGGAATGAGGTTCTGGCATGCCATGTGTACCCCACATGGAACAGTGAAATCCATGGTGCTTCTGGGAGCAAGGCATGCATTTGTTTTTTTTCTCTTCTGTTTTTCTGTCATTCACCCAATATTCTGGCACTGTATTTGAATACATGAGGGCATTACAACCAATTAAAAAAAAAAAAAAAAGATATCTTCCAGGATGAAAGGCGAATCTCTGATTTCCGTGGTGAGCCTGCTGCAATTTTTTTTTTTTATTTAACAGCTCTTCCCACACTGCAGTCAATGAATCTCTAATCTCCTGGACTGAAATGTCTGACACTTCCCAGAATCATTTATTTGCTGCCTCGACTTGCAGAGCTCCACCTCCAGCAGTGTCTCAGCAGTGGGCTGGTGGTGTATTTGCTAGAAATGTCTGGTTTTTTGCAGGGTGGGAGGGATGGAAGGATGAACAGGAGCTCTGCTGTGCCTCTCATGCCACCCTTCGAGCCAGGGGGTGTCACCAGCAGCAGGATCCGAGGGACAAGGAGTGGATGAGCTCTGGCTGAGTTTATTCCTTGCTGCTGAATAAACTGAGTTGGTTCCCTGGCTGCTCCTGCCAAACACCAGCACTGACCAAACCCTGGTGCTCCTTGCTGCTGCATCCCTCTGGAAGGTGGACAAAGATCCTTTCCTTGTGGCAAAGAGAAGAGAGAAACCTCCAAACTGCTCCATCTGGCTGCTCCAAGAAGCTGAACCTGAGGTTTCCTTCCCTTCCTTCCTTTCCCTGGAAGCTGCCTGGTGATCCCAGGCCATTCCACACTTCTCACTCCACTGCCCTGCTGGGAGCTTCACTTGTGGGATGAATTATGCAAGAAATGCTGGGGAGCATCAGAAATGCTGAGGATGGAGAAGAGTCCACTCGGTGCATGAACTCATTTCTGGATAAAGCCTGGTGCTCACCTGGATTCCAGGGAAGGACAAAAAGGTGCAGAAAGGATCCCAAATTAATCAGTGGACTTTGGTCTTGCTGTGGTGTTCTTGTATCATGTCTGAACTTGCAAAGAACTTGGTTATCCACAAGGAATCCAGTAAATGGCACCTCTGTAAATCAGTGACTTCCAGTGTGTTTTGTCTCATTTGCTCACCCCTTCCTCCCCTTCCCAGCAGGGTGTTGGAATTCCTCCTTTGGGTTCTTCCTGGGGTTTGGATATCAGCTTGGGGAGAGGGTTGGTGGGCTCGTGGAGCACCTCACACATCAGATTTGCCTTGAAATTGAGTTGTGTTTTCCCTCCAACCACATCTGCCTGTTGCATCTCACTGCTGGAAGCCCAAAAAATCCTGAAATCTGTATTTCACTCTCCCCAGTTTCATGGATAATTCAGAAATAACAGCACAGCTTTGGCCTAATTCCTGTTCTCCTTCATCCCCCTTTGCTCTTTTTCACGCAGCCTGACCTCCTGGGTGTGGTTTTGGGGGATGATGTGGATTTTGGAAGATGCTGCAGCAGAACTGGAGCAGGAGGGAAGCCCTGGGTTTGAACTCGTGGGGTCCTGCTTGCTGTGTTTGCGTCAGCATCCAGTTCCTTTTGGAATATTCAGAGAGAAGGCTTAAAAGTAGTGATCAAAACCCAGTAAAAACCTTTTGGTTCAATTGCCAAAAATACTCAATGAGGAGCTGGAGTCCCCTTATTCCTCAGGCAGCCAAAAGCTCCTTCTCCTTACAGTCATGGCAAACAAGCTGGCATGGCAAAGACAAAATCACTCCAGTTTTCTTCCCTCACCTTTTATTTTAAGGTATTTTAGGAGGGATTTTCCCCAAATTCCAGCCCCCTCAAGCCCAAACTCCATTTATTGTATGGAGAACTCAGTTGGTGTGAATTTGGTGGGAGATGAGAGGCAAGAGGAGAGAGACTCCAGTGGCACAACCAGAGCTTCAGCAGTTCTTTCTCCTGGGGGATCTCTCCCACTCCAAACATGACACTGCAGTGGGACACTGGGGGAGGTGATTCCACATTTATCTTTCCAGCTGAGATACGAAACCCAAGGTCTCCTCTGTTGTTCAGGGACAAATGTCCAGGGGGAAGTTCTGTTCCTTTGGCACATGCTGTGTGAAACCTTCCCTTCTTCCCCAGCCCTCCTCTCTTTGCTTTTTTGAAATCCTATTTTTGGTTTCAATACCCCAAAAAGAGACAACAATGCTGCTGGAGCTATCAGAATTTTTTTTTTAGGAAAAAAGAGAAGATATTCTGGGAGGTGTTTGATCCTCTGCAGGTTGGAATGGATGAGCCTGCTGGAAAACAACCCAGGGCTGAGAGTCCTAAAACCCACAGAGCAGTTTCTTAGTGTGTTTTGTTCCCATGGGATGGGACACACATTATTACTTAGTTATTTAGTTTTTTAGTTATTTAAATTTTTAGTTGTTTAGATTTAGTTATTTAGTGATGCAGCCCTTCTACAGCAGCTTCCATCTGTGGAGCTCCAGAGGAATTAACTCTCCCAAGTCCCTGTGTGAGGTGGGTATGGAAATGTCCCTGATCCTCAATCACACAGCAAGAGGATCCTCATTTTTGGTATTTTTAAGCTCTGTGTCCTCCTTTCCACACTTTGGTTTTCCTGATAACATGGAGTAGGAGTATTGATTTTCAGCCCAGCTGTTGAAAATGTTCATCAAGCACAGCAGTATCAAATATAATCTGATTTTATGGGTTCCTTGTGGGGTTTTTTATAAATTTTTTCCTCCTGGACAGGGTGGAGGAGACCAGCTTTCCACGCTGAGGGTTTCCTTTGCAGAAAATATATTATTTTTATGGGGTGGGGAGGTTCAGATCACCTCTGCAAACCAACCCAAACCTAAAAGCACTGATCAAAAAGTTTGGCTTAAGCCTTTTGCCCGAGATGGCAGGGCTGATAATTGGATTTCAGCTCGCTGAGACCCAGTCCATTACTGCAGCTATAAATCACAGAGCTGTGATTTATCAAATCACAGTCACTCCCCTAATGCACCCTCGGTTTTTCAATGTTTCCTTTACAGCTTTTTCCATCTGTGCCACGAAGAAACCTCGAGTTTAGGTAATGTAGCACTGGGGGGATGAAGCTGTGCCTTCAGCAGCTCTGCAAATTGTTGATTCCCACTCAAAACAGGTTTGGGGTGTTTGGGGCTGAGCGTGCTGCAGTTGGACAGCTTTCAGTCAAGATTTGCCTCTTTTAAGTCACGTTATTCTAAAGAAAAATTGCACAGACAGCTTCTCGAGATGCTCGCTTGGTTTTGACTTCAAGACTCAAAAGCTGCAAAAGTCCTGCTTTATAATTTTTTTTTTTTTAGATAGATCATGATGAACCCCTCACTGACTCTGCACATCTTTTCCTCCATCAATAGATTTTTCCTCACAGCCAGCCAGGCCTTTTTGTAGATAAATCTAACAGCAGTGAGGTGAGTGGGGAAGGATCAGGATCAGGGAATTCCCTGGAATAAAGCGCAGTTGGGATCCTCAGTTGGGATCCCTGCATTTCCCAGCTCCATCTCCACCACAGGGCAGTGACTGCAGTGAATTTCACGGACTTTTACTGGATTTTTACTTCATTTAACACAGATCTTACCAGCCCAGCTTGGAAGCTGCAGCTGGGGGATTAACCAGGAGTATTCCACAGGGAATTTCTGATTTTGGGAGCAGCCTGCCCCTATTTTTACATCACACTGGCCACAATATCCTTTCACATCCTTTCAGCTTTTCCCTGCTTGCTGCTAAAAGAGAAGACAAAGGTAAAAATTCTCAAGTGTCTCCCCATTACAATTAGTGATACCCAAGCAATTAATCCTTGAAACCCTCAGCATTTTTGGTGCCTCCACGTTTCTTCTACAAACCCAACCATTTTTACTCCTGTTTAAAAGAATGAGCACTTACACGTGCTCTTTTTTAAATTTTTTTAATCAGTCTATTCCTGAGTTTGGGCTTTTTCTCTGTATCTGCCCCTAAAAGCTGGACTTGGGGTGGATTTAAACCCCACAAAATGCACCGGAGAAGGAATTCCTCCTTCAGCTGACCTTCATGTCATTGTCAAAATTGCACCAGGCATCCCTGTGACCCAGGGACAGTAAGATCAGATGTTAAAACACTGAACCAAGAGCTCAGCAGCAGGAGGTCTCCTTCCTGCTGGGATTAGCCCAGCCAGCCCTCCTAGACATTTTTTATCCATATCAAGAGGAAGTTTGGGATTGGATTTAATCTCTTTTCCAGAAGCTGCTGATGCTTTCGTGTAAAATGAAGAGTTTGCTGTCAAGACAGGAACACATTTGCCCCTGATTTGTGTCCCAAAGAGGTGAATTTGTTAATAGGATGGCCAGAATGGTTAATTCCATCCTGCCCTTCCAAATACACATCTCGAATTCCCTTCCTACCCAAACACACCCTCAGCCCCTGCTTAGGAACACAAGAAAAGGAGAATTAAGCCACACCTGAGCACTCAGCGCTCCTAAAGTGACCCAGCTGAGTAAACCAAAGGGATTGCAACAAGCCTTTCATCTCCTAATGGTCTAATGGGATCCCTTTGTGTTGATTTTAGCACTTTCTCCTCTCGGCTGAGCTAAAGAATCCACTGCACTAACACGAACCTTTCATTGTTGTGCCACGTTCTTCGTGAGTTATTCCACTTTCAGGGTTATTTTTGCTCCGGCACGGAGCCTGGTCCTAAAATATTTGTCAAACAAAAGGCAGGAGCATCGTTTTTTCCACTTCCCGTCCGTCTGTCTGTCTGTCTGGAGCTGTGGGTCCGAGCAGCTCCCAGCCCTGAGGATCTACCTGATAATTTATGAGGATGGGATGGTGCGAATCAAGAACTTGGCATCCGCAGACTTGCATGTGTTCTAGGCAAGCTCCAGTCCTGCTCCTCATAAATTATCATCGCTCAGCCATCCCTGGAGGATGTGGGAACACCAAAATCCATGTCCTGAGTCTCTTTGCACCGCAGGCGAGATTTGGGCTTGATTTATCCCACCAGCTTTTCTCACAAGGCTCAGCAAAGGGTGTTGAGAACTTGGTCTCACCTCTGATGAATAACATCTTGTGACATTCCGATCCCCTCTTGAGAAGAACAGAACGCAGAGGTAACATCAGAACCATGAGATGAGGGAAATTCCCCCTGCCCCCTGGGTGAAAAATGGATCAGGCCATCTAATATTGCACAAACTGACATCTCTTTCCTAAAAATAGCTGTCTGCACACTCAGTCAATGGACTAATCCAATTGCCTGGACATTCTTGGGTGCTTTATCATTTAAATTGTAATAAATCTCAGTGTGCCACGGGCTGGATGGAGCTGCATCGAGTTACCCTCCCAGCAAGAACATGCGGGGACCAGATGAAATCAGCGTGACATGATGTCATCGAGCTGGAAATTCAATGCATGCCCTGTTTTGTCTTGAAAAAGTTGGCTCGAAGGTCTCTTTAAAATTAGGGGGTTTTCCAAAAATCGCTGCCCCTGTCACATTTTGATTCAGTGTTTCTTCCCCTTCGTTTATTTTAAATAATGAGCACGTGGGGGCTGCCTGTAAATCCATGGAGCTCTGCTGAGAAATTACTATTGATTCCAGACTTTGGACCTGCCAGATTGGGAATTTTGCAGTAAAACATGGAAGAACAACTATAGGGCATATTTTAGGGCAGCTGAACTAACACACTAATGCTCCCATGAGCTCCCCAGGAATATGTTTCCACAAGCTAACACCCACCATTGTTCGGAAAAATTTCATTAGATTTAGTTTCCCCCGGTTTCTTTCTTAAGAGAAAGCAATGGGATAAACCAATTTTAACTCTCCTAAGCAGCCCCTTGCTCCTCAGAGCAACATTCCCCCGGACCACCTTAATGAATTCCCTCCTCTCCTTGGTTTCCTACACGTTTCAGATATTTATACAAGATGTATGAACATAAAAGGATTATTCATAACATTATTGTTTCTGAGACGGGGGACTAAAGCTAAACATCATCTGGTTCAATCCCCAGCTGATGTAAATCATTCCTGCTCTCCTGGAAGTTGCTGGACGCTGTGCTCCCAGTCAGGAATGGCTTTCTGCAGGGATGGGAGGAGGCAGAGCACTGGGTGGAACTGGTGGAAATGGACGGAAGTTCATCGCAGAGTTTGGCTCTGCTGCCAGAGGGGAAGGTGTGATGAGGCTCTGGCTCTGCTCACAGGTGAAGGTGGGGTGGAAATGCAGCAGCACAGAACGAGCCTGACCCAATTCCCCGGATCACAACCCAGAGTTCTTACTCAGCTCCACGCCAGCAATGGCAAATTCTGTGATTTATCTACTCCAGACCCACGTCCTGCTCTCTCTCCATTGCTGTGGCACCTCAGCCCTGCCCAGCTGTGCCAGACTTGTTGCTGCAGAGTTACAGAGACCAAAGAGAAGCCTCTGGAGGGTTGGTACAGGCTGGTGATGGGCAGAGCTGGGCTGGAGGGTGGCAATTGCACCTCTGACTCATTGTCCGCGGTGTAAAAGTGATAAAACAAGAGATGGGGTGACTTGGGAAGAAAGATGGTGAGGAGGAAATGGGAAAGTGAAGGAGAGAAATGTGGGGAAGGGGGAAATAAACCAGGCAGGGCTCTGTCTCCCACTATAAACCCTTTAAAAGGGAAGCTGCTGGTCAGCAGCAGCCACGGGGAGCAGTCACTGGCCCAGGGCAGACACTGCTCAGGCACTGGAGTGACCCTGGGGATGGAAGAAATCTCTGCATCAACCCCAAAGGAGGGCAGAGCTCTCCTCCCTCACCTCCAGCACTGCTGCAGGCTGCAGCCCTGCCTCCCCTTGCAGCTCCCCTGCCCCTTAAACTGCCCTTTTCAGCCCCAAATTGAGGAGTGATCGTGCAGGCAACAGTGCTGCCATTTTTAGTGGGAGATGTTCCCCTGTTCTCCCTCCACTGGAAGCTGCAATGAGCAGCAGCTGCTGAAAATAGCCTCGGAGAGAAGCTCTGCTGCAGGCAGAGCACACCAGAAGAGCTCAGTGTTCCACCCTTCTTTCCTCACGTACTTTGGAAAAGTTAATTAAAGGAGGCTGAGATTCTGGAAAGTGAGAAGTACCATTGCCAAAGCAGCTCCTCCGTGTTCCTTTTATTGCTCCTCTGACCTGAACACCAGCACAGCCCTCCTTCCTGCTCCTTCCATGCCATACTTCCACAAACTCGATGGTTACAATGTGGGAAGGAGCAAGAGATTATCAGATGCTCAGATAAGGTGGATCTAATGGCTGGGTTGCCATTTATAGGGTAAGAACAATTGTTATTAAATCCCATAACAAATAAATTTGCAGGCACGGGGAAATTGAATTATTTACCCCAAATTTCTCAAGAGTGAGGGAATTGGCCGAGGTAACAACATGTGCAGAGCTTCAGCAATAAAGAGAATATGGAATTTAGACGTTCTTTTCCACACCAGATGGGAGTTCATGCCTATCACCTTGTTGTGGAAGAGATTCCCAATCCCTCTCCCATCCTGTGAAGTCCCAGCCAGTTGTGATGCACTGAAGCAGCAGAGACAAAATCTTTAACAAATGGGGCCAGGAAGGAAACAGCTTTAATTCTTTGGCCAGCAAGCCTCTCTGATGCTCAGTGGTTTACATGACTACACACAGACAAGAGCCCTCTGGGCTTTTTTTAAAGCCTTGTGGTCTTCATATTTATAGGAGGAAAACGCCAAGAAATATCAAAGCTGTATCTTGTCTTGCTTTGTTAGCATGATTCCCCAGCCTGCAAAGTTGATTCTTTTTATTGGACATGCAGGAACCCCTCTTTTCCTGTCTTTTTCCAGCGAGGAGCATCCCAGCTTGGCACAGAGAGCTTCCAACTCCTTTCAGCAAGGCCTTCAGCCTCTGGCCTCGAAGCTGAAAGTCACCATGGCCCTTTCATGCTCAAATTCCTGGTAGGAAGTTTGGTTTTCATGCTTTACTATGGTTTTTTTCCCCCAACTTTGATCTTCACTCTTGGGAGTCTCATTTACACTCAGCTGCATCCGCATCTCTGGCCTTAATCTTTCATAACGGAGTGCCCTACTTATCAAAGTGTGACAGCTCTCCTAACCCCCCACCCACTCCCCACTGGAGATGCAGGAGCTTCTCCAACTGTTAGGCAAACCGAGAAGTTAAATGGGATGAGCTGCTGCTTGTCGTGCTCCAAATATTTGGGGTTGAGGCTTTCGGTTCTGCATCGAGAGTCCCCAAATCCAGAGATCCCCAGGGGTGTTTTTCAGAGGGTTTTGTGGATAGCTGGTTTGGTTTGGCTCATCGTTTTGCTGGACACTGCTTTGGTTTTGAATCATGGAAGCAGAGAATGGCCTGAGTTGGGAGGAACCCACAAAGATCACTGATCCAGCTCCTGGCCCTGCACAGACACCCCAAAAATCCCACAGTGTCCAAAGGCTCCTGGAGCTCTGGCAGGTTTGGGAATGTCACCATTCCCTGGGGAGCCTGGGCAGTGCCAGCACTCTCTGGGGGAAGAACCTTTTCCTAAAACCCAACAAAACCTCCCCCGACACAGCTCCAGCCATTCCCTGGGTCCTGTCCCTGTCCCAGAGCAGAGATTCACCTCCAAGCCTAATAATTCCTAAATTCTCACCGTGCCTGCGTGGCGGCAGCCGTGTCAGCATGAGTCAGCAGTGCCATCACTGGGGATGTGGTGCATGAGTAACAAACCTGCCCCTCAGCCACACTGGGAAGAATCAAAAATCTGTGCTGCTGCTGGGAAGAATCCCTTTGTAGGAGAAACAAGAGTGGTTGTGAGCGATGAGGTTTTTTTGGGGGGGGAAAAATAAAATCTGAGAGGGCTGTTTATTCTTTTATTGGAGAGAACAGAGGGCTGAAAGTGAAACTTGAAAATTGCATCAAAGGGAGAGGCAGAGCTGGGAGCACATTGTTCCCCATGCCCACTGGAGATGAGGCTCACCAGGCAGCTCTGGGATTCTTCTCAAAGAAAAAAATCTCTTTTGTGCCAACTCCATCTGACAGAGAGGGGATCTGCTGGGCTGCAGGGTGTAGTGCATTTTGCCTGCTTTTGTTGGCCTGCAGTGGGTTGGTGACAGGTTTTTTCCCCCTCAGCTTCCTCCTCAGCAGTCCATTTAGAAGTGGCTCATATTTTGTTATTACCTCTGATGGTTTTGCAAACGGCCATATCTAGGAGTTAACTCTCATTTATGATCTCCTCACAATGATAAAGTGGTTCTTTTAAGAGTCCTGTTGCTTGCCAAAAACCTATTATTGCAAAAGTCTGAAGCCATTTCTGAAATAATTTATTGGACAACTGCACTCGGAGCAAGAAGCTCTCATTTAAATACAGTATTTAAATACATTTTAATGTACCCATAACCAGAGAATCCAGATGCCATGGATATAAGCTTAGCATTGCCTTTCTCTTCAAAAGAACCATTTCCCCCAGTCCTCAATAAACCTTCCATTCATCCCTGAAGCAGATTTCGGGAAGGACAGTTGGAGAAGTTTGCTGAGCCAAGGGATCTCCACGAAGAGGAAGCAGCAGGAAAGGACAGACAGGTGCAAAGACATCTTGAGTTTCTCTTGCTGTGTGCAGAGCTTCCCAAAGGGGTCTGGCTGAGGGCTGGGAGCTGTGCTGAATTATCAGGATCAATAAAGCAGGGCTGGAGTTGGGTCAATCTACAGCAGGGAGTGCAGAACCATCCAGCTCCATGGGAATTAAAGGAAGCTTTGCACCTTCCCAGAGATGCCCGTGAGCTCAGACCCTGCAGGGTGGCTTTAGGCTCAGCTACAAAACTCATTTATTCCATAAAGATGAGTCCTTTGTGTCGTTTCACATCTATAAATCATCCCCTCTCCCTCAAACCCCGAGTCATTCACAAAGAGCAAAGCATTGCTGAGTTATTTCCTTTTTGTGGCTCTCTCATATTAAAAATCTGTCGAGTTTTTATTTTTTTGTATTATTATTTTTGTTTTAAATCACATGAGTTGTGTGACTCACGAGGGCTGTAGGTGGTATTTGTTTTGGTGTCTGGAACCTCCAGCTTGTCTTTGTCAGGAGATTGATACAACATTGGTTTTGGCCAGGAGCAGGGGAGGAGAAAGGACATCACTTAGCAGATACTTAAAATGTGGTCAGGCTCTGAAAAGCGACTCTTAGAAATGACATTGTGGTTTTTCCATATTTATTTTCTCTCAACAGCTTCCAGGAACAATCTGCTGAGCTCACAGATCCAAAGGTGATTTGTTGAGCTGTCACTTCTCTGCGGAGGGGTTTGAAATCCCCGCTCTTTCCTCTTCCATCACCGCTGCTAATAAGGATTCCAGGACTGGAAACTGCCTGACGCTCTGCTGATGGATGCACCAGGCTGAGGAAACTCCAGATTTTGCTCCCTGGGCTTATCAGGGATGAGGAGGAGGCATAACTCAGCCTCAGCTTGAGGCAACGCAGAGGTGCACGGAAGGAAGTTTGAAATTCAGGATGGGCTGGTGGGTTCAGAAAGCTCCGAGGAGTTAATTTCAGTCCCAGATTTAAAATGATCACGGTGGCTGTGCTCGACACTCGCCATGGGGAAAGCAGCTTAGAATCAGGCAAAATTATTAATGTTGATAATTTCTCTTAACAGGATTGGGTTTTTGACCAAGGCAGGTAGAAGGAGAATTTCCCAAGGTTTAAAGGAGAATTTCCCAAGATTTAAAGGAGAATTTCCTAAGGTTTAAAGAAGCCTTTCCCGAGGTTTAAAGGAGCATTTCCCAAATGGTTTTCATGGTTCTGCCAATAAGGTATGGGGCCTACCATATGGCAAAAGACACCTTTGCTACATGATGGGGAAAAATGGAATTAATGTGTGGTCGCTGGAGTTTAATATTTTGTAATACGTGGTTTAATATGCTGTAATATGTAGATATGTTGTCCAAATCTCTTTATTTTTGGGAATTAGTGATTCAGATAAAGCAGAACTCATTTTCTTCCTTTCTCACAATGCACCAACAGGAGGATGCAGAAAGGATGGAAAAAGCAGGATATTAAAAAGCTCTAAATATCACTTTTTACATTGGACAAAATCAGTTTGGGGGTTACAAGATCATAAGGAGTAACACCTCCACATATTACAAATGCAGGTGGTGACAATTCTAGTGCAGATTCCTGTTACCTGTTGAAAACTGAATTGAAAAGATGTGCATGAGGAATAAACCAACTTTCAAATGAAGGGTTTGGAAAGCAAATTGCAATAAATACAAGTTTGTAATTGCCCTGGTGACCACTTGCTTGGATGGAGACTGGAGGAGCAGCCAGATCATGCCTTCAACCCCAAAAATCAGTTTTTGCCTTCCTGATACCTGTGCAGGAGGTCAGCTGGGACGTGGAGATGACACTGATGCAGCTCCAAAATTTATGTGAGTGTGTGAAATGCCAGATTCCCTCCCAAAAACCCTGACTAGGGTCCATGTGGAAGGAAACTCCGGCCACCAGAGCTAGCAGAGGTTCCTTTCTTCCGAGCCATGCAGACACAGGCATGGGATAAGAGTCAGAAAAAATAAATCAGCACAACTGGAACGTCCTGGGCTTGCCGTGGCAGAAAAGTCAATCACACGAGTGATGATATTGAGAAAAATCACTTCATTTTTTCCACGGAAAATATTCAAAGGCGGTCAAGGTGCCAAAAAATTAAGTCATTCTTTTATAGCCCTTTATGCTGGGTGCCTATGGGGAAACATGAGGGATGAGCACTTCCTTTAGATACCTTAAAAATCAGGTAACTGACTTGCCCGTGTAAAAACATGCAGAGGTTATGAATTTTTATTTCCAGAACATGTCATCTCTATGACTGACACGCTCAGAGTATAATTTTCCTGTGCAAAGGTAGAGTAATTTTGGTTAGGCAACATTTATTGCTTTGCATTCTTTTTCAATTGAATCAAACCAGTGCTTCCAGAGAAAGCTGGTTGGGAAGAAATCTGGCCTAATGAGACCTGAAGTTGTGAGCCAGGAACCCAAAGTCCTTTTTTCAAGTGCTGTTACAGCCTGGTCCAAAGTGGAGTGGAAGGAAAGAGTTCCAGGGACTCTTCAAAGGCTCTGACTCAGGCAGCTTTTTTCTCTGTGGCGCTTTCCTCATCTTTTAAACTTGGCAGAAATGCCAGTTTCTGAGGTATGGGAGCCTAATGATTCACCCACACCGCGCGAGGAGCGCGGCGAGGTTCGCCCCAGGGGCCGCGGAGAAATTACAGCAGGTTTGTTTTATCAACAGCTCTTCCACCAAACTGGAGGGGCGAAGTTTAATCTGCCAGCCCAGGGGGTTAGGGAGAGAGGACATCCGTAAAAAATCTCTGGAGGGGATGGGAGATGGCGAAACATGAATATTGGGAGGGCTCGGGTTACGTGGCTGAGGAAATTTGCTGCAGGTTTAGTTCCTGGGGCTTGGGCAGGCAGAGTTTTTGTCTCAGCTGGGAATATTTTGTGTTTGGGGAAGCCATTTACACGGTGCATCTACAGCTTAAAATTTGGGTGGTTTTTGTAAACCCAAGAGCTGTGTGTGTGTTGATTCTATTTTATTCCAATTTATGGGTACAAGGGAGATAGTTTTAGCTCATCTCCACAAGATCCAAGCCAAACCAAGCCCAGCCCAGCCATCCAGGTGTTTCAATTTGATCCCAGGTGTCCCAGTTTGATCCCAGGTGTCCCTTGTTAAGCCATTCTGCTTTCAGAATGTCCCCACCTCTGTCCCTGTGGGGCAAAACCAGTTCCAGTGGGGATGGCACTGATCCATGGGGACCTCAGGGAGACTTTCCCAGCCCCAGGTGAAGCCATTTGGGTAAATTTGGGGGGAATTCTTGGGTCCAACCCTCAGCTCCCAGCTGCAGCTTGTCAAGGGCTGAGTGGGACTGGGAGGAACTGGGAGGAACTGGGAGAGGCTGCTGGGAGCAACACTGCACAGCCACCTCTTGCAAAGGTGAGTGCCCTGAAAACTACTTTTTAAAGCTTTTTTTGTGGCGTTTCTGGAACAAAGAGAGCGGTGGGGAGAGCAGGGCTGGAAGCTTATTGACAAATGATAGCTGCAACTGCAACCCAGACACACACAGAGCTCACAGATTACAGTAATTTTAATTGCTTGTAATGCAGCCCCTCTCCCCCTCCTCGCTCTCTCCTTCCTCCTCCTCCTCCTCCTCCTCCTGTGCTCTCTTTCCCCCCGCCAGTCCTTCCCCCCCCTAGAGTTAATCTGTCGCTCGATTCTCAGCTTTTCTTTTGCTTCTGGTTTCATTTTCAGATGACAAAATTCAAGGCACACAGCTCTGCTGTCTGGTTGCCCTGGTAACGGCAGCCTATTATCGTACCTTGTCATTCATCAAGAAAGAATTGCACTTGACAGAGATAGACCAAAATGCCTGCAGTCTGCAGCATTAAAAAAAAAAAAAAGAAAAAAAAAAGAAGGGGGAAAAAGAGAGGAAAAAAACTGTTTTCTTTTCTTCCAAGTATGTAAAAGGCCTTTAATGCCTATTTAGCTACATGTTTTATTTAACATCGCTGATTATCCGCTGAAGTGATTGTCGAAAGTGGTAGAAATAGATATTCCCCTCCTCAAAAATAGATTTAAGTCGAATTTGTCATTCTGCCCAGCTTTCAAACCCTTCCAGCCTGGTGCACAATATAAAGGAAATGGTTAAATGATAAACGTTCTGCATGTTGGATTGGCCAAGTGACCACACAAATGCTGCCTTTCTGCTTAATTATGGCTTGTGTTGGGTAGCTTTTCCTGCTCTCTTTACGGAGCTTCAAAAATAATTAGCAGGCTATGTAATAAATAATTGAATTTTATCTTTAATTAATCCTTCAAGTGCGGGGTGTTATGGAATACAGATAAGCGTGTGGCAATAAAAAGTACATATGTACACATGTGTTGTGTGTCTCGAGGAGGGAGAGGTTCCTGTGGGCAGAAAAATCTGTAATCACTCTTTCCAAAGTTGGACCAGTTCCCAAATTCATTGTTCTTCAAAGGCAGGAAAAGGTAATTGCTTGTTATTTTGCCTACCTCATCTTTGCCATCTGAATTAACCCAAATTAATTCCTGAAATCTGTGGCCTCATACCTTTTTGGTTGGTGAGTGGTGAAACTCCCAGTATTGTGATTTTTTTTTTCTTTAAATCTGGGTATTTTTCAGATAATTGTTTAAATGGCTGTAATTGAGGGTTGGGGTGTTTGGGGGCTGTTTTATACCAGGATTTTGGGCCAGGTTTTTTTTTTTTTTTTTTTTTTTCCCTTACAGTGGTCAATTTGCTTGTTAAAGGTGAGATCTGCTGTAAAATAGCTTTTATTGGCCATGTGGCATTTTAAGCACATATCCTCCTAGCTTGGGGTTTGGATGTCTGACTGTTGAATCTTTTGTCCAAGGAGATCAGAGGGGTAAAAAAAAATGGGAAAGAGAGAGATGGCAGAGAAAGACTGAGTGCACTTTAAAGAAAAGGGGGAAAAGAAAAATTCCTTGCGCCGATCCTGATGTTTATTTTCCTGGAGTGTGTCATGGGTGTTGCAGTGGGAAATTTGGGAGCTCATTTTGCACTCCCCCAGTGAAAACAGAAACCTGAGTGTTGCTCCTGCTCTGTTTTTGCCTCCCACCCTGGGAAGGGAAGGGAAGGAATCCATGGGGAGCAGGCAGGGTTGTGGTGGCACCAAATGGGAAATGCCTATCACAACCCACCTGGACCTGCTAGAGCCACCAACCCAGCGGTTTCTTTGGGGCAGCGACAACAAAACCAACCAAAAAACCAACCAAAAAAACCCAACAACAGCAACAAAAAAGAGCAGGGAGAGAGGGAGGTGGCCTTGAATTTGTATGAACCAACCCGTTCCTAGAGCCACCGCTGAACTTTCTCCTCTCACACCGCCAGCGCTCATTTCCTGCCCAACCTCCGTCCCACCTTTTGATTCCCCAATCTCCCCTAGGCGAGGGGGTTTGGGCAGACAAAGAACTGCACAGGCAGAAACAATTAAACCAGCAGATACAGTGAAAGCCAACACCACGGCAGCGGGGCAAGAAATTGCGCCGGGTGAACGGATTCTGGCGCAGATTTGAGGTTTTTAAGGTTCCCCCCCTCATTCCTGCTGTTCCTTCCAGCCTTCCTCTGGGCTAAAGGAACTCTGCCATCCCTTAGGACCTCATAAATACATAGAGGCACTGGAAATATATATATTTTTTTTTCTGTGTATTAATATTACATGATAATCTGGTTGGAGGGGGGAAGAAGAAATAAAATGCTGGGTCTCGATCTTCTCTCTGTCTTCAGCTGCAAAATGGCTCTTTTAGAGCCCTTTTAAATGCTCGCATATGTCTTGATGAAAAATTGGAATTTGGAATGTTTATACAGCCCTGAATGGTGCAAG
The DNA here is from genome assembly GCA_024500445.1 of Entomyzon cyanotis. Classification (NCBI taxonomy): domain Eukaryota; kingdom Metazoa; phylum Chordata; class Aves; order Passeriformes; family Meliphagidae; genus Entomyzon; species Entomyzon cyanotis. The sequence continues at coordinate 2,893,743 of JAKEPQ010000773.1, read as the reverse complement.
TGAATATCCTTAAATTAGCTTTTCAAGTTGATTTACTGCCTGAAAATTCTGTAACAAGACGTGAGTGTTATCTGGTAAGGAAGGAATAGGTTTTGCTGTTATTGTCTGTCTGGGTGCTTTTGCTGTGGAACAAAATGGGAGCCAAAATGCCAGCTCTGAAATGAACTTCTTGGGGGAGAAAAGGCAAGGAAGGAATGAACTTGCTCAAAAATTAAAGTGCTGATTGATTTTCTTAAAAACAACGGTGTTTTAACCAAGATTAATTGATCAAATCTCGCTGTACAAGGGAAAAACCAAATCCCTGGGAGTTGATATTTGTTTTGCTTGAGCAAGGACTGAACATCTATCAGCTATATCCAACTAATTGCTTCTGCCTATTGAAGTGTGTATCATTTATCTCACTGTCCTTCCAGCCTCTTATTTTGTGCTGAGAGTCCTGATGGCTGAGTTGGTGCTAGATCAGGAAATAAGGGCAATGGGACTGAGCTTGGTGGATTTCTGAGCATTTTTAACGCCGTGTTCTGATTCGGCCACCAAAAAATCCACGGACTGAATATTCAGTTGGGTGGATGGAAATGCATTTGGGGATGGTCAGGGAATAAAAAACCCTCAGAACAGCAGAAAATCTGGGGAGCCTCACCCAAGAAACTCGAATTTTTTCAGCTTCATTTGCCCCCTGGCTCATGGGGAATAGCTGACCCACCAGTGCCAAGTTTTTCAAGCCCACTTGGCACATCCTCGGGGTCTGAAGGCATCTTCTCCCTCCAGAGTGGAAGTTAGAGAGATTCTTCCTCTGGTCCTGACTCAGGAAAAATCCCTGTCCTGCTGGGATGGGAGGGAAGCCCAGGAAAAGCTCCCAAAATTGCCTCTGGAAGGTGAGGAAGGCTCTTGGAGGAGCTTTGTCTGTGTGAGAGCCAGCTGGAGGTTTTATTGAATCCAGCCTTTGGCTAGCCACACAATAAAACACCTCCTGTAAACCTAACTTTTTTCCTCTTTCTCTTTTTCTCTTCCCCCTTTTTTCTTTCTTTCTTTTTTTTTTTTTCCCTCTCCTCTCTTTCCTCCTACTGCAGTGAAAATCCGAGGAATGCTGTGAGGAAAGCAGAGCCATGGCACAGCGTGTGCTTATCTAAAGTTCAGGCAGAACAGAGCGACTCTCCTACCTTTGGATATGTCTGAAATTAAAATGTCATGGCTCACATTCCCACTTTAGCTCATGATGAGTTATATCCTGGGCTACAAATCTTCCCTTGCAGTGACCGAGGCTGTGCTGGGAGGGAGATGGAGTTGTGGAGCAGCGAGAGGAGGGCATTCCTTGTCAATAAAATAAATATTTCTGGGCTCTTTTTCATGTAAAATCCCTGCTTTTAGGGGTTCTGCTGAAGGTGAAGGTCCAGATCTGCCTTTTCTCTGTCTTATTTCAGTGGTAACAGCCGAGATCTTTCTCTGGAGGCACTGAAACAACACATTTTTAACGATTTTTTCTCTTAAATCAGTTAAAATGCAGTGAAAAGCACTGGAAAGATGTAGTTGGCGAGTTGAGGGGTAAATATGAAGGACAGTGTGGTGACAGTGGCTTTTTCTGTTGAATGATAGAAAAATATCTCAGCTGTACCATCCTGCCAATCCAGAATCCTGTTGGGATTATTCTCCTCAAGGGAAAAAAACCTGAATTTTTATCTACTTCCACTATTCCTCTCTGAGGCGCAGCTCATTTCAATCCCTGGCATTGTGATCTCCAAATTTTAGATCTCATTTTCAGCCATGGCATGGCATAGCTGTACCCCAGAGCTACCAGGAATTTATATCCATATTTTATATACGGAATACAGTTTTCCATGAGGAATGGGGACATTGGGTTTGTCATTAAGGTTTCTGATCACCCCAAACCAATGAATTAACCCTGGATTTGACTTCCCTTATTCCTCTCTGGCTTGGAGTTGTCCTTTTTTTTTGTGGTGGGGAAGGTTTTCCTGGAATTTCCCATATTGGAGCAAAAGAAGCTGCTGGAATTCCCTTTCTGCCAAGAATGGCCAAGAAAATCAGTTTCTTTGTACTCAGTTTTATGGGTGCAGTTTATTTATTCGTAATTTATTTGTTTGTTTGTTGGACTAACATCTCCCTCAGTGGCAAAGTGATCCTGCCTAAAAATATCTGATATTAGGAAGTGCTAGGGAAAGTTATTTCCCCAATTTCTCATTAGATTTTTCCTGCATAAGAAAAGGTGGTTACAGCTCAAAATTAAGGATTTTGGACTTGGGGACTCAAATCATCCATTGTCAGCTGCCAATGAAAAAAGTGAAATTTCCAAGCTACATTTATTCTGTCAGAAACAGCTTTGAGAGCTGAAATAAATCTTCCTTTCCACATCAGAACCAGTGGAGGATCATTTTTGTCCCCCTGATAGATTTTTTTGGGGTTGCTAAATCCATAGAAATACCTTAGTTTTTACATTGAGACAACTTTTCTAATTTTTTTCTCATTTCTCCCAGGGCAGTTTTTAAATTTAATTGAATTAAGACAACGAGGGAAACTTGATTTCTTGCAGCAGGACACACCAAATGGCTCCATTCAAATATTCACCTCTTCTTTTTTGAAATTTGCTTCCCAATTTCCATCAAGATTAAAAATTTCTGGTTGGGGAATTGGTTTAATCATTAGGTACAATGTGTTGCCAGACTAAATACCTGCAGTGGTTTCGGGAAGCACCAGAGGGTCTTTGAGGTCTTTTTTTCTCAATTTAATCTCTAAAAAAGCTAAAATTCTGCTTTGTTTCATTATTGTTTAAGTGTTTTGGCAAAGATTTCAGGCAGATTTTGTAGCCTTTCCAGCTTTTCCCTCAAATTCCTGCAATCAGGCTGTTTTAAATGCTGGTATTTGATGATTTCCCTACTGATTTTCCCCAAAACTTTTCTTCTCAGGAGCAAAAACTGATTAGAACCACACCCAGCACAATCACCTTTAAAAGCTCCTGTTCAGAAAATGAGACAGAAATGCAAAATTAGATGAGGATTTCAATTGCGACCCAAAAAAAACCCACCAAAGGATATTATAAAAAAAAAAAAAAAGGATCTTTTTCTTCCTATTTGTTTCAAGGAGGTCATTTTAGACATGGAAGTGTGTGGGATAGAGATTTCCCACCACCAAGAAATGGGATGCAGCTTAAGGGAGTTAGAGCAGCTTTTCCCACCCAGCTGCTGCTAAATACTTCTTCCACTTTTGATTTAATGACCAATATGGATTTGCGCAGAAAAAAAAGCAACAGAAGGAAGAGAAATGTAGAAAATTTCCTGTCGATGTGCATCCCACTGCTATAAATAAAGGTTTCCCTGTGCACCACAGTGGCAGTTTGGGTTGATGTCTTAGCAATAATTTTTGGTATTAATTTTTAGCATCAATTTTTGGCATTCATTTTTAGTATCAGCCAGGCTGCTGGGGTTGATTCTCTTTTTCCTCCCCATCAAGCTCTTCCTTTGTAGAAGGGAAATGAAATATTGGTGTAGGATTGTGAACAGAAGCAATTCCAAACTGCAGTGTCAGCAGTTTGGACTCTGACAAGGATGAGATTAGCAAAGCAACACCCAAAACTTCACGTCACCTTCTACCTTTTGAAATTCTTGGTCTTTTTTGGGCTGAGTTTACCAGGCTTTCCTCCTCAACTGTGAGTGCTAAAAGCATCTTCCTTCCACCCCTCTTGTCCGAGGCATCCATGATTTCAGGAGCTGAGTTTCATGGAAAAACGGTGCTAAATTGGTGGTCAGGATTTTGTTCCTGGAGAGTTGGAGCTCTCTGGGCTGTAAAAGGAATTTCTAGCTCATGGTGATGCCTTAAAGATTTTTAGCTTTTATTTTTTGTGTATCTGTAGTTTTGGTGTGTGGCTCCAGGCTCCATATAAAGTGCTGAAAACCTCTGTTCCCAGCATTTTAGACAAAACAATTCCTCTCAGGTGGAAAACTCAAGGACACTTTGCTGCCTCAGAGCCCCAAAGTATGTAACCAACAGTGAATTGGGGGAACAAACTTGGGGTGATTGACATCATCAGCTGAAGGTGTAATTGGGGAATTGAGGCTCAGTAAGTTAATAGACAGAACTTATAAAATGTGAAGAACTCGTGACTCACTGTCCATTTTGGGTGTAGCCTCTCTAGGCTCTGTCTGCCCTAAATGTACCTAAAGACCTTTAATAAATTAATCTGCTTTTTATTCTCCTAACCTTGTCTAACCTCTGTTCTAAGAAACCCTGTTCTAGGCATCAGTAGTTGAGGTCAAATATTGCAATTTTTCCCTCAGCTGGGCTTGGCTGGGCGCTGTGGGATGGGGAGAGGATGTGCCCTAGTTAGGATGGAGCTCCTGCTCCTGCTGGCAGGGGGTTGTTTTGTTTGCTTGTTTTGATTTGGGGAGAGCTGAAACAAAGGCAGCTCCAACCAGGCCGTGCTCATTACAAAAGCATATTTGTAAAGATATTTACTGATAGGAATTAAACAGAGCAGAAAATACATTTAGTTGGTTTTTTGTTTGGTTTTTTTCGGGTTTTTTTTTTCCTCTGGTGGTTCAGGTGCTTTTTCCCCACTGCCTTTGCTGCACGTGAGGAGCATTTGGATGTGTTCAATTCAGTCCATGATTTTAGGGCAGGATCGTTTTCTTCTTCAGTTTTTTTTAAAAAAAGAAAGGAGCCAATCTCATGTGTGATCTCAGCATTTCAGGGGATATAAAACCTCCTGTCTAGAGCATTCCTGTCAGGACCCCTTGGGGAAAGTGGAGGGGAAGACAGGGGAAAAAACAAAAAAGATACAAAGGCAATTTTAAAAATTACATTTTGAAATGCCTTTTAATGAGCAACTCTGCTAAAAGCACCTGTCATTTACTTCCAAATAAGTTATCCTGGAGCTTTGGGGGATGCTTTGCAATGGTTATTTGTGGCAGAATGGATTCAATATCATTCTGGGCACGCAGTTTCCAGCAGAAATCCTATTGAAATTCCTTCTGTAAATCCAGATTCCTCCCAGGATGGGTGGGTTTGTCCATCTGTGGGTAAAAATCACCCTCAAAATTCCTGTTCACTGGATGAGGTTCCACTTTGGCTCAGCCAGAGCTGCTCTGACAGCCCTTTGAGCAGCCACACGTCACTGCTGGGTGCAAATGATCAGCAATTCCCCCAAAAATCAGAGCTTGCAGCTTCTTTGTTGGCTGGAGAAATTGGTTACTTCCATGTGAAAAAAATGGGCAGAGTCTAATCTTCATTATTTTTAATAATTGAGCTGCAAATAGGTGATTATTCTCAGCGCTGGAAGCATCAATATACACAAAATCTATATTTTTCGAAGCGGTTTGATCTATAGTGGAGGGAAAGGGATGAATAAGTGTAGAATTATTGTGAAGAATTCTAGGAAACCTTCCTTGTCTCTAATAACCTCTGATAACTGAGGTTATTGCACTTGTGCCTGTATTCTCACATGAATAAATATATTCAGGGGAAAACTCAGGGATTTTTGGGATTCAGGGATTTTTGGTCTTGTTTGAGCACACCTAGAGAAAAAAAATAAATGCTTTTCCCTCTCCTTTTGGCATCTTCATTTAAAATAAACTGCCTCAAAACTACGACGCTGAAAAACAAAGGAGAAAGAGCAGCTCTTGAAGGAAATGCTCTTAAAACGTAAGGATATGAGATAATGAAATGGGCCACTGGGATAAGCATATTTATTGGGTTTGTTATGTATCAAATGTAACAAAAGTAAAGTGTCTGAAGAACTCCATGTGTGGTTCCTTCACACTCTTTGATCACACAATTCCCCCTTTAATTCAGATGCAGTAGAGCTTAAGTGGCTTCATTGATGTGTTAAGTGTGGAATGATTTTTGTATAAAATAAAAAAAAAAAAAAAGAAGAAGGAGGAAAAAAAAAAAAAAGGAGCCCATTATGTGTCCAGAAAAGCCTTGTGTGCACTTGTTTATTGAGACAGGAAGTCGCTTTCCCACACCGAACAACGGTGCCGAAACACTGAAAAATTGTGTAGGGAAGAAAAGTAAAGGAAACTTAATTTTCTACCTGGCAGAAATCGGCCTCCGGAGGAAGGAGTAGACAATGAGATTGGGCTTGGAGCGAAGAATAGAGGCTGATTGATTTTAGGGAAATGCTCCCCACCATTTGAAGAGGGGGTTCATGTGCTGCTTTTGTTAGGAAAATGGGAGGCTTTGGTGAGAGCTCTTTGTGGTGAGGCTGCTGCTGCTGCTGGAGTGCTACCCAGAGGAGCAAAACCTCGGCAGAAGGGCTGCCAGGTACAAGCACGGCATTTAAATAGATATTAAAAAGGAAAAGAACCACTTTTAGGTCGTTCCTCACCGGTTTGATCACCGGCGGGGATCCGCGTGAGGCTCTCCGGAACAAAGCCTCGGTGTAAAATCGGGAGAGGTGCTTTTATCCCAGACAAAGGAGTGGCTCCCTGCTCCCACACCTGATACCCAGGCCTGAATTTTAATATCTGAACCAGAGGAAAAAATCAATCAGATGGGAAGGATTTTAGGCTGAGGGTTAAGATGTATTTACTCACAGCCAGGAATCTGAACAGGAATAACGCCAGGCTCTAATATTCAGATTATCTCAGCCTCCTCTTTGGTCAGGGAGTGTTGTGGGCTGGAAGTGAAACACTGAATGCAGACATTTATTGGTGTTTGGGGAGCAGCTGAGTGCCCACAAAGGTCAGGGGTGCTGTGGGCTCAGAGCCCAGAGCTGGGGTGGAGGAGGCAAAGCCAAGGTTTGAGGAGCAAGAGTGGCACAGAGACATGAGTGCCTCGCCAAAGGTCACCTCCTTCCGAGCTAGCAGAGACCAGGCTAAGGAGCAGGATTTGCAGGCTCTGTGTTTTCATATTTCCTGGCTTTTTTTCCTGGTTTTACTCAGCAAATAATGCTGTTTTCTCCCCCCTGCCGCCGTCGTGTGCTTTTGTGCTCAGCGCAGGTCTCTCGTAAAAGTGTGTGGTTTCCTCAGCCCTGCTGCCAAAGCTGGGGCTATTCAACCCAAACAAACACAGGAGCCCTCCAAAACGCTGAGTGGGCTTCGTAAATATCACCTTGGGGTGGATTTGTGCAGAGTGGTCATAGGGAAAAATCCCAAATCTTCCCTTCACCCCGAGCCAGGTCTGTAGGACCTCAGGGACAGCCAGCCTGGCCGTGTCTCTCCGGGGGTCAGCAGCACTGCAGGGCACTTGTTCCTTTTACCTGGATGCCAGATCCCCTCCCAGATGTGTGCCCTGCACTTTGGGATTTTCCCAGCCTCTCTTTAATCCTTCAAGGCAGGGCTGGGAGGCCCTTTATCCCACCCCACATGCTCCTTACACGCAGCTCCCCCTCGCACAGCCCTGCTCTCCCAGAGCCTTTCCCAGCCCATATAAAACTCTTCTTGCTTTCAGCACCATCTCCCCACACCCAGCACATTCCTTTCATGTGCACAGCCCGATGGCCTTATCTCTCCCTCTCGCCCTAATTATGAAATGTGTGGTATGTTGTGCTCCACGGGAACAGAGAGAGCTGCAACCGGGCAGGAGTTAAAGGACTCCTCTTGTTACTCTTCAGGCGAGTCAGGGTCAGGATAAACTGGCAGTTCGTAGTTGTTTGGATGGGGGGTTTAATCCCCTTTTCCTTGGGAATGAAAACAAATTGAAGTTGTCATTAAACCCATAAGATGCATGATGATATTTAGGATGGTTTGAGGATGTTGTTTGCGCTGAGCACTGAATTTGGGTCTGAGGTGTCAGTCACACCTGGCAGACACTGAGACAGCCCAGAGGATTTGGGTGTTGAGCTCCTGAGCTCGACCTGGGGCTCTGACTGTCGAGGTCTTGCTGTCTCTCCCCATCAGCACAGATTTTCCTCTCTGTTCCCAAAAGCCGCAGGACCTCGGCGCAGAGCAGGAGAATTCCTGTGTCTGGCAGGCATGTGGTCCTTAAAATGCAACTGTCAGACACTTTGCAGTGGGGTTTTCAAAGAGGATGACTACTGGCTTATGTCTGCCTCCACCCAAACTGGCTGGAGCAGCAAGGCAGAGGGAGATGGATGCCTTTGAAAATCCCACCGTGAAACGCCGTGGGCTGGAGAGCTCCTCGGAACTGGGCAGAACCCCCCTCTCCCCCAATTATTTGAAACCACAGCCTGCATTAGCCTGGTCATCCGTTGAGAAAGAGGAACATATTCGTGACCTGCCATCCATCCCTGCTCCTCCTGACCCTCCCCCTATCCCCACTTTGCCAGCCCTTAGTGAACCAAAAACTGGCTTTTCTGATTTGAATCATGATTCAGCCTGATGCGATTTGAAATGCCTGAATTCTTAACCCCCTGCATGATGGGATTTTATCTAATGGAAATGCCAGCAGCCTTTAAGTCAGGCATGGCAGAGCCTTGCCAGCCGCTCTACCCAGCATGCTAAATAAATGATAAATATTGTTGCACATATGTTACATCTGTCAAAAGTCTCAGCATCACGCAATCATTGTGTGGCCTTTATAAGGTGATGAAAGGAGCAAAAACAACAACAAACCCTAATGCAAACATCAGATAGGCATTAGAGATTCCCTGACAGTGCAAATAAAATCCCCAGTTGGTGAAATAGGCTTTGAGGATGGGGGGATATCTTTGCTGGGTGAGGTAAAGAGCTGAAAACACTGGATGTGCTGTGGATTTAGAGATTTTTTCCTATCGGGTCAAGCAGCCCCCATGCTGTAGTGGGGAAGGTGCTTTTACTCTTTTCATTTAAGAAGTTCTGCATTTAAACAGGAGGAGAAGGAAAGTAAATCAAGGAAAGTAAATCAAGAAAACTCTTCCTGATGTTCCTCCTAGATGTTGATGTGTAGCCTCACATCACACTGAAACATCCCATCCTGCTGAAGGTCGATAAACACAGTTTTTTGCTCTTCCCCAAGGCAGGAATTTTGCTGTCCCTCACTCCAGGAGGGGCATTTGGCCATTGCTGGGGAGCTGGGCTCAGCCCTGATGCTGAACCTGCGTGTGTCTGAGCTCTGCCAGGGTCACCTTGAAGGGCACCCAGCCCCGCAAAGGTCTCCCCGTGCCCGGGGCAAGGAGCAGGCAGGGCAGAGGGTGGCACAGGGAGGAGAAGGCTGTCAGTCTGCCGAGCCATGGCCCTGCTGCTCTGCAGCATCCTGCGGTGCTAATGCATCTTCCTCCCCTGCAGCAGCACATCTTCCTCCCCTCCCCTCTGCAGAGCTGCTCATCCTCACAGGAGTGTTCCAGAGGCTCCATCCCTCCCCAGGGCAGCCGAGGAGCTGCTCCACCTCCAGCCCAAGGCTGTGCCTCAGGGCAAAATCTCAGCCCAAGGAACGGATTCCTCCCTCTCTCTCTGAAAAATAAGGGTCACAGTGGCATTTACCTCGAAGTCTATTAAAAAACATTGAGCTCCCAGAGTGTGGCATGTGTGTTTCCTATTAAGGAGGCAGTTCCAGACTAATAACCATTTTTAATGGCTGTCGTTGTGCTTTGCACTGAATGATATCAGCCATTATTGCAGGAGAAAGGCAAAGGAGGCTGGAAAATTAAATGAAATCCTTCTGGGGGAGTTTCAAAGGGGATCAAAGATGCTCCCCAGCTTTTTTTCCTTGAGCCCAGGTGGAGCTTTTCCTAGTTCCCATGTGAGGGAGGGAACCCCTGGAAAAGCAGAAAGCAGGGATAATTTTCCCTTTTGTTCTCTAAATGAAGGAACTGCTGGAAGTCAGATAATTTTCCTAATACAAATGAGACTAGAATTGGGTCTACTGAGGCTTGAGAAGGTCAGTGGATGGTGGCAGAGAGCAGAATGGTGTTTGGTCAAGCCCTTGTTTGCTGTTTGATCTGGTTGTGCAGAAATAAATCCTTCATATAGGATCTGATCCATCTAACCCTAAAATGCAGGTGAAAACAGCACCCCAACCAGGGCTGCTCCTCTTCTTTACCTGTAGTAGGATCCAAAGATGATTAGGTCTGAGAATTGACCTTGAGGAACAAGACAAGAGGGACAGACGGGGACAGGTTTGTTGACCTCCACAATGTGTTTTGAATTAGTTGTAGACTGCGAGCGCAGGTTGAGTAAAATTCAAACCAGCCTGGTGGTGTTGAAGCAAGGCAGATTTGGCTGAGGCCTAATGGTTTGTAATTTAGTTTAAGACCATGACTGTGAGGCTTAAAAATCCCAAACAGTGGGGCTTGCTGGCAAGTCGAGCATCTATTAACGACAAGGTAGGGAAAACAGAGGATTTTTTTTTTCTTCTCAGGGGTCAGTCCTGCCAGGTTTGGAGCTGCCCAGACCTCCCACTATTTCTGTGGGAAGGGGAGTTGCCCACAGCTTTGCAGGATCTGACCCTCCGTGGAATTAATCATCTTTTTGTCCCCTCAGTTCCAGCAGTTTCCTCATTCAGACAAGTGCAGCAGTGTCCTGGTAGCTGCAGGGAAACTCTGCAGGTCGGGGTGATCCATTTCGATTATCCCATTAAAAAAAAAGATGCAGCCTGTTTTCCAAATGCACACAAACCTAACGAACTTAGCCGCTCTAATTAGCCCCCGCTGCAATTTCCACCATGCTATTAAAATAAGTTATACTCAAATGCAATGAAATGCCTGTAAATCAAGGGAGATTAAAAATCCCTCTGGCTGCAGAGATGTGTTTATCATGAGGGCTTTAACGTGCTGAATTTTAAGAGATGCTGCACACTGGGTTCACAGGGAGGAGCAGTGTCTCCTTGCATCCTCTCGTGGAGCTGAGAAACCAAGATAGACAGTGCTATTGTGTCGGCCTTTGGTTTTGAGCAGGAAATATGTGCAAATTCAGTTGTTTGGGCTGAAGGTGGGTGTTGTTCTGTGCCTGTTCAGAGCCTCCTCTCTGGGTTTCGTCGGGGTTGGAATGAACCTAGATCTGAGAGGGAACTTCAGGAGATTATCTGGCTTGTAATGAATTTGGTGTAAAATCTTAATTTTTTTTTTTTAAAGATTTTGTTAGAAAAGAGATCGGTGCTTTTAAGTTTTAAACTTTGAAGTTAAGTTTGCATTTGACTAAGGAAGGGACATAGAATAAAAATTACTTTTAGGTCCTTTTATGGAATAAAAATTACTTTAGGTCCTTCAAGGCTGTTTCAGCAAGACTGGGGTATGTCAGGTGAGAACCTAATCCTTGCATTTGTGCCAGTTTTCACTCACTGCTTATTAAGCTTATATTTAATTACTGAATTCCCTATTTTTCTTCTCTTTCGGATTGGATTTCCAAAGGCATGCAGTGCTGGGATACCAGGGGATGGCTTTAAGCTGAAGGAGGGTAGATTTAGATGGGATATTGGGAAGAAATTCTTCCCTGTGAGGGCAGAGAGGCCCTGGCACAGCTTGCCCAGGGGCTGCCCCATCCCTGGAGTGTCCAAGGCCAGGCTGGATGGAGCTTGGAGAACTCTGGGACAGTGGGAGGTGTTGGGGTGACACTGGATGAGCTTTAAGGTCCATTCCCACCCAAACCATTCCGTGATTCTGGGATCTGTCTGGTTGCATCCCCTTGGGTACACACACTCTCCCTCCCATTCCCTGTTCTTCTCCTCTCCTATATAAAATCCACTGAGAAAATGGACCCAATCTGTTTGAAATGCACCAGGAGCTGTTAAGATTCACCCTCGGTCCAGTTGCAGGGAGATTAATCACCTGGCTGAGCACCACTTGGGGAAGGCTGTGGCTAATCTTCAACCCACCCTCCCTCCCCAGGAGCTGTTTTACGCCGTCCTTCCCGCTGTTTATTCTGGCTGAATCCTCCATCCTCCCCTGCAGCGTTGCCATGTCACTGCACAGCCTTCCTCTCCCCACCAGTTGTGCAGAAATCCCTTCTCCTCTGCCATTCCTCCTCGGCAGCAGCAGCAATTTGTAATTCCCCAGGAATAACACCTGTTGTGCTGTGAGAAGCTCCACAAACCGAATTTTTTGCAGCAGCACCGGACCGAGATCCGCTCGAGCTTTTTCCCCCCAGACAGAATTCTCCTTCTGTTTTACCAGACAAATAATCTGTTGCGACTCTTATTGCCTCTTATCTTTTGCAGCTTGGCCCCGTTCCATGCACCATTTTGTTCTCAGAGATGCCTAAGCTGATTCTTCAGCGCCAGCCAAAACAAATGAGAGTCTTGGCTGGCGGCGTGGCGGCAGCAGCTGGCTCTGCTGTGGCTCCTGCACCCAACTCTGGGGCTCATGGGGATCCTTGTCCCTCTCGGGGGCTCTGGGGAGCAGGCAGGAGGGAAATGAGGTCTTGTAGAGTTGGTTGGGTGATCTGGGTTGTAGTGGAGCTGTGGAAGTCTTGGTTAGGGATTTTATCGGTTTTTATTTGGTGTGTGTTGTCCCGAGGCCTTGGTCACGATGTCCTCACAGGGACAGAGTGCAGGACTCAGAATTGGGACACCCAGGACTTGTCCCAGAGCTTCCCCAGCCCGCTGTGACTCTGAGTTTGCCCTGCCTGGCCTTGCCACCCCCTTCAGGCTGCCAGAGTGTCACAGCTGGAGCTGCTGTGGCTGCACAACCCCACAGGAAAGGTGCCTGGGCTCAGCTGGCCCTACAGGACTGGTGCAACGTGACTGTTCCTATATTGTCCAGTTTATCAGCCCTGGCACAGAAACACATCATACAGCATCCCCAGGAGGTTTTTAATACCCACAATGGACATAATTTGAATTAGAGAAACAAAGGGAAGGTGTACAGACGAGATGGGGTTAATGAATAAAAAGTGCAATAAAAGGCAAGGTCCAGCAAGTTTCTGAACTTCTGAAATTTGGGATCTTGCCTCTGGATCTGAGCTTTCTGGTGCTGCTCTAGTCACTAGCACACAGGTGTGAAGCTGTTGCAGGAGCTCGATGAGTTCTCAACTTCTATTTTTTCTCTTTTTCCCTTTTTTCCTCTTTTTCCTGACCATTCCAGTCCAGGTGAAGGGCTCATAACTGGGAAATCCAGATGGGTTTGGGCACTGCCTGTCCCTGGTCTCTCCCTGATTCTCCTTAGTGGTCCATCTTTAATAGCTTCTGTAGGGCTTTTGTGGGGTCAAGATAAAACTATCAAGGTGTGTGGCTGTCCAGAAACTGGGAAATTATAATGGATGGATGGATGGATTTATAGATTTGTAATATGGGAAGGCCAAGCTGGTCAAACCCTTCTAGACACGCTGTCTCTGCCGAGCCGGAGGAACATTATGTCACCGTGAAAATGCCACGCATTTTATTTTAAAAGGACATTATGGCAAGGCTATAATCAGATCCCTTAGTGCCTTAGACAGCTTCAGAACCTGATTCAATAAAAACATGGCTGGACTCCAGCGGGATGAGGAGAAGCAGGCTTGCTGTAGGACTTATCTGTGCCTGCAAAAGCTCTGTTCTGAAACACTTTGGAGCCCTTGAGCTCCTCTGGGTTGTTTGCTCTTGAGCAGGGACTTTCTGAGGGGGGACATCAAAAAATGTGGTGTTTGGGTGGGGAGAGCTAATTGATTTGACAGTTAATCAAAAAGTACTAAGGGAAAATCAATACAGAGTAAAACAATCTAGTCTTCAGTTCTATATTGTATTCCCAGTGGCATTGTTGATTGTATAGCATCAATGTCATCTATTTTAGATGGAAATGTTACCAACTATAATGCCACTGTTGGTGTTTCAAAACGCTTCTAATCTCATTTCAATAATAGCTTCTGTCTCTCTCAGTGACACACGTGCCATAACATTCCTGGCTAAATTGACAGCACTAATAACACACTGGGATTTTTTTTATTATTCGGACCCCTGTGTGCGTTTTCGATCGTTCAGGGGCTCGTGCAGCAGGAAGGGTGGGCAGCTCCCTGAAATCCTCAGGTGAAGGGGTGCCTGGACATTGCCAGTGCTGTGCTGGCACTTGGAGAATCATCTCCTCACCCATCGGGGATTTGGGGTGACCCCAGAGCTGGGAAGGTCTTGGGGTAATTCAGGAAAGCAAGGTTAGGGCTGAGCTGGTGGCCAGCACTGTGGTTTAACTGCTGGACTCTGCTTCCTCCTGAGCTCTTGGCTCTCTTCAAGTGGACTAAAAAAAAAAAACCCACAGGGAAATTCCTTGCTGGTTTTCTGGGAACTCTTCCTTTGCATCAAAGCCTGACACACGGAGCTCAGAGCCTCTGGTGTGGTTTTAGGGTTTATTTTGCTTTCATCCCTCTTGCAGCCCAGGGGTGAAAACTGGATGAGCCACCAGCACAGGGTGAGCTGAACACCTCACAGTGAATCAGATCCTCCCGGGAGCTCTCAGTTCCTGGATGTCTCATTCCCAGGAAATTCAGAGTTCAGCTCACGATCCTTTTAGCCATAATTTGACTTGAAAAAGGAAGGAGGTCTCTGGGACTTTTAATGGGGCAAATTGCAGCACTTTTGGTGTTTTCCCAGCCTCCTCCTGGAGCAGGATGAGCAATAAAAGCTCTGACCAGGCAAAGCACTTAGGCAGATGCTCAGCTGCAGACTTAATTTCAGTGCCACTGACCTTGACTCAGGCTTAAATTTTACCAAATAAAAAAGTCACAGCAGAGTGAATGGACTTGTGCTGAATTTTAAACTCAGGCTTTTGCCAGAGCCCTGCACTTGAACCTGTTTCTGGAACAGACAGGATGTAAGTGGGAATGCAGAAACAGAGTCTTTCCAATAGATCCTCCATTTAAAATAGCTTTCCTCTTCAATTATCAGCTGCGGATTTAAACGGGATGAAAATTCAGTCTTTTATTTCGGATTTTTATCTTTTCTTCCCTCCATTCTCTTGCGGAGGAATTTTCCCTTTATTAACTTTTTGAGCATAAAACGCAGAAAATAAATGAACAAACAAAACCTGGAGCAATATGTGAGATCTTTCAACTAATTCAGCAGTCGTTCTTACTGACATCAGGAGAAAGAAATGCAAGAACACAAATCTATTGCTTTAAGCTGGGATTTTCAGAAGAGCCTGTTGGAGTTTGGCATTCAAATCCCACGAAATCCCCTTTATACTTTTCACTTCTCTTTCTTTTCTTTTAATTTATTTTTCCTCGACATGGGAAAGGGCCTGGTGCATTTTGTTGGGGTTATTATCCCATGTTTGGGATCAGCATCCAGGATTGAAGCCAGGTCAGAGATCTTGTGGAGCACAGAGGGAATTTCTGCTCTGAGGATGGGATGGGAGGTTGTGGAGTCAAGGTTTAGTGTTTGAAATTCCAGATGTTGATTGCCCAGAGAAGCTGTGGATACCCCTAGATCCCTGAAATTGTCCAAGGACAGGTTGGATGAGGCTTGGAGCAACCTGGGATGGTGGAAAATGTCCCTGCAGGAGGTGGAAATGGATCATCTTTAAAGTCCTTTCCAACCCACAGCAGTCTGGGATTCCATGATGAGGAGAAGGAAATTAGGATATAGCAGTGGAGGGGAGAGAGGATGAAGAGGGAGCTGTGGTTGGGGACAAGGCAGCTGAAATGAGGCCCAGAGGGTGAGGAAGGCAGGGCTGTGATGTGAATATTGGGCTGTGATGTGAATACTGGGCTGCAATGTGAATATTGACCAATTCCAGTGATTTTCAAGGGTTTTTCAGCCCAAGGGGTTGCTGCTGTCTGGTTCCTCCATGAATCCCTTCAGCCACCTTAGTGCAGAATTATTGATTAATTATTCCTTGGAAGATGGAGGTGTTGGACATGAACAATTTTGTGCCCCTGAACATCCCACACCACACCTCCTCATTGAGGAACAGCCACATCCCCCACCCTGAGCTCCCAGAAGGGCACGGAGGATATGCTTTTTATCATCCACCAACCTGTGCTCCTGTCCCAGGAATATTGTTGGAATTTGTGGCAAACCCCCCTATCCTGTTGGAACAGCCTGAAGATTGCTGCAGCTAAGCCAGCCCTGAGCTCTGTTTCCCTTTCTCTTCCTGACGGAGGAAAATTGATCTTTTTGAGCACACCCAGTAGAATTTGCTCCGTTTTGCTTCTCCTTTCATTCCTCAGGAAAGGAACCACATCCTCAGCACAAACCTGGGCTGTGAGCTGAATTCTCTGCCCCGGCCATCAAAGCTCTGAAAGGTTTCAGGGCTGCAGCATGTGCTGGGTATTTGGTTTCCCATTCCAGCCCTCCCTTCAGTGCTGATTCCTGACCTCGTTACGGCGTCTCTCGCGAAGATGAGGTACCAAAAACGCGATGCCTGACGCAGCCCCTGAAGTGAGGCTGCTGCTGCTGCTGCTGTGACCTTTTCATTATTCTGCAGTTTGACTGACTGGCTACCCCAGCCCCTTCCCACACGGCGAGGAGGTACAGCAGAGTGAGGGAAATGCTGGATAATCAGCATGCAGAATGCAGAAAAGGTCAGGGTAATCCGCTCTGCACAGGAGATGGATGTGCTGAGAGGTAAAACACAGGCACAGCTCGAGTTTTCTAACCTTCAAAGAAAGTTGTGTTCTTTCCCCCTAGTCCCTCCCTGCCCAAAGCAACCCACAGGGTTGTTATTTTTAAAAATGCATGTAGTCTTTACAGGTTTTCATGTATCATGGGTAAAATGCCTCTCCTGCCTTGCTGTCTGCAGGACAGGAGCAACAAGATTCAGTGGGAAATAGCAGAAACCTTCCAGCACTTTCTTCTTTCAAAAAACCATTTCAAACATCTTAGCCTGGCTCAGTTTTTCACTCTTTTCCCTTAAAAAATATGAGAAGAGGTATTACATGAATATTGCAAGAGGCAGCCTGTTAAAAACTGCAAATAGAGTGAGCTGTGCTCCATTCTTCCACTGGTGAAGCAGAATCAGCTTCTGAGCAGAAGAGAGAAAAAGGGAAAATAGGAGAGATTTTAAAAAGTAGGGTTTTGTTCTGTTCTCTCAGCTTCAGGATGGGAGATTTGAAACAATGACCAAATACTGGTTTTCTCCTGAAAATTTCACGGCCAGCTATTTAATATTTCTCATTATTAACCCTCCTGCAGAGCAGTACAAATTCCTCAGCTGCAAGGAGATGCTCAGGGACAACATCACTGTATTGAAGTGGAGATAGCTGAATTTATCACAGGAATTAGATGGATGTTCTAGTTCAAATTTACATGCCTAACAGCAGCAGAGGGACGTAATTGAAGAATAAAATCTAAATAATCTGTAGGAGGAAGCTCCGTGTTATTACAAATCAGGTTGGTTATCTTCATTAATCAAGCCAGAAATCAGCCCTCTCCTTTCCTAGAGGTTCCCTTCACGAGATTCAGTGTAACCCAAAGGGTAGAAAATAATTACCCACAATTAAAGAATGTGCAGGACAAGCCAAGGTCAAGGTGAAGCTCGAGGGAACTTCCAGCAGCCACTCGAAGGCAGGTTGAGAGCAGGCTAATAAAAACCCTGACCCCCATTATTTTGTTGTCTGAGAGAAACCCAGCCTTGCTCAGCAGAGGAGAGTGTGCTCCTCGTTCATTCCTCATCTGGGATGATTTCTACTCACAGCAAAGTTTATTGGACTAAAAACCCTGCAGATTGCTTCAATCTCAGCATCAAACTTGAGAATGAGTTTTTCTAGCAGCTGCTGGCTCATCCATGAGTGGTTTTTGCCGTGATTTTGGTTGTCCCTGTCCATCCCTGCTGCTTGGATCCTGGAATTAGCATTTCCTCTGATCGCCTCAGGAATTATCCCTTCCCTCCTGGTTCTGTCAGCACAGTTTGCCTGGCTCAGCTTTCCAGCGTTTCCCTGGATTGATCACTCCAGTTTTCTTCATGGCTGAGTCCTTCAGGTGTGTCTTTCACCCTCTCAGCTCCTCCCTGAGATCCCTGCAAGGTCAGCTCCGTGCCCAGGGAGCAAGAAATGCAAATATCTTCCCAGTGCCTGCAGGAAGGAAGAGGAAAAATAAAGCCAAACTCATCCCTAGGTCTAAGTCACTCCTTGTGCCCTAGGTTTGCCTCCAGAGGTGAGGATTCTCTACACCAGTTCTGTCCCTGAAATCACATTTCAGGTGTGGAACACCTGTTTTAGGTGTTAAATCCAGGATTTAATCTATATTTCCTGCTGCTTAGAGGCTGATTTAGCCTTTGAATTGGATATAGAAAAGCAGAACTTCCTCACATCCTAGTTTAGATATGCAATGGCATCTCTGGTTTGACTCCAACCCTTTCTCCTCAGCCTGCAGGGATTCTGAGATCTTTTCTTACCTGCTTTGATCCTTTTTTTTGGCTTCTGAACCAGACTGCACCTTGTGCTGCTCAGCTCCTGTTTGTTAATTATCCCTGCTGGAAGGCTCAGTGTTAATTGTGCCCCAGGGCTGTGGTGACCTCTCCTTCATCAGCACCTCCAGCCTCTCACTGCCCACCTGAGCACTAAAAAATCATCTCTCCTTTGGCCCCTCAGGATGTTTGTGACAAAACAACCCAAACCCTGATATTTCCATGGTCACTGCCCAGTGCTTAATCCTCAATCCAGTCCCATCCTGTGCCTCTGCTCTGCAGGAATTGCTGTGTGCTCAGGGATTGCAACCCAGAAGTTTGGGATTCAGTATGGAAGATTCAGTAGAAGATTCAGTGTGGAAGGCCATCCACAGAGAGTTAAAGGAATAAATGTATTCCCAGGCAAATCCAGCCAGATTTCATGAGAATTGGGCTGCTCCAATGGGATTTAACCTGCAGTGACCACCTAGGAATGATCATACTAGAATTCCATACTGAATTCCCATGGGAATGCAATTCCATCTTACTTTCCCTGCAGTGTCACTGTCCCTCGAGGGCACTGAGGGTTGAAAAATCCATGTTTTTCCCTCTTTCCCTACAGCCACTCCACCATCCCAGCCTCCTGCAGCAGAGGGTGCAGATGTCACCCCCTGGCACCTTTTTCCCAAAGATTGATGCCTGATCACCTCTCTCTTTCTGTGTCACCAAATATCTGCTAAACATCTAGCAGATGGAGAGCTGCAGAGTCTACCTGAGGAGTGGGAAGCCTCAGGACAACCTGACAGTGCCAGGAAAAATGGGGATAAATTTCAGAGAGGTCAAGAAGTCTGGGTCTTGCCTCTTGGTGGAGAGAGATGAGCAGACTGTAGGTGGATATATATAGATATAAATATATTTTATATGTATATTTTACAATCTCAGCTGGCTGAGGTGATGCCCAATTGTGAGGACAGGGAAGCTGCTCCTGCTTTGTTTCATTTCTTTGCTGCAACAATTTCTTTTTTCCCCTGTTTTCCCCCCTGACTTGAGGAGACAATATGGGAGAGATTTATTGCTGAGACAAGATGTCAAATTGCTGCCATTAGACCCAGGTTAAATTTATAGTTTATTTTAGCCCCACTGGCTCTTCCTCCCCATATTCCAGACACCAAGGGAGAGCAGCTTATGAGCTGAACAGTCAGAGGGAAATGAAGGAGCTTTAGGGAGGGAGAGCTTGGTGAGACTGGGACCTAAATGAATCCCTGCTGGAAATCCATCGTGGCCCTTGACAGGTCAGGCTGAGAGCAGTGCAGGTGATGAAAAGGAGGCACAGGTTTGGTTCAGGGTGACTTATTTCTCTTTTTTCCTTCTATTTTGCTCCTTGCTGGAGCACCTGTGTTTAATAAGGTGGGGATGGAAAACAGGGAAATTATTGGTTCTCACTCTTCAAGGGACTCCTTAAATCTTAGGGACACTGCCCATCATTACTTTCCCTCTCTTCCAGAGCAATAATCTGAATTTCAGCAGAACAGGGACACTAATTATTAACATGATAAATATGGCAGCTAATTAAATAAACAATTTGACTTTAGATTCTGCTGCCATTTAACTATAACTGCAGTCAAAATAGAATCCTCAAAGCCTCCAAAATGAATCTGCAGTGTATTTTCTGTCACTGTTTTCATTGTTTGAAAACAATTAAGGCTCAGGAAGCAATTACAGTGAACTGAACTGCTGCTTTAACAGCCAGGTGAGGGAATGCTCAGGTTGTGATGAGCTCCATTCACAGAAAAAAGATGAGTTTAGGAGTTATTAATCTCAGCTGAGCAGGGCTTGCTTAATCCGTGTTATTGTCCAGACGAGGGTTAAAGAATTCCAAATGTCTGAACAGCTGAAATAAAAATTCAGTACCAATTCCTGGATAGTTTGACACCCAAGAGTTGGTATTGGTCCAGAAAAGGGAAACAAAAATTATTTAGAGGAAGTGAAGGTGGAAGAGATCCTCATCTTCTCCAGTTGGGATTTAGGCTGCAGAGGGTCAGGGCAGACCCAGCACACACCAGACCTGCTTCCAAATTTTCTTTCATGTGGTCTGATCCATCAGCAGCTTCCAGATTCTTCTCTTGAGGAATGAAGAATTCCTGTGGGAATCAGCCTGCTCAAGAGGCTACACCCAAAATGGACAGTGAGTCACGAGTTCTTCACATTTTATCAGTTCTGTCTATTAACATATTGAGCCTCAATTCTCCAATTACCCCTTCAGGTGATGATGTCAATCACCCCAAGTTTGCTCCCCCAATTCACTGTTGGTTACATATTTTGGGGCTCTGAGGCAGCAAAGTGTCCTTGGGTTTTCCACCTGAGAGGAATTTTTTTGTCTAAAATGCTGGGAACAGAGGTTTTTAGCACTTTATATGGAGCCTGGAGCTACACACCAAATTACAGATACACGAAAAATAGAAGCTAAAAATCCTTAAGGCATCAACTCCAGCTGCTGGAACTCTCTATCTCTGCAGATTCCCCTTTGGACCACGAGCACAGAGCCTGCTCCAGCTCAGCAGTGAGAACATCTCCCCCCAGTTAGGAGACAAGGAGGTCTTTCAGAAATATTCTTGAGGAAAATCCCTGGTGGGGCTTGCATGGCACAGAAACCCTCTGTCCCCGAGGCTGGGGGGGAAAAGCCACATCTGGTGGCACAGATTAGATAGGGAGGCAGCAGATGGGTCTGTGGGGAGTCAGGGCAGAAGCAGGGCTGGCTGGTGGGGTTGGTCACAGGAAGGTCCCTGCTGGGGAGGGTGGAGGGACATGGAGGGGAAAGGTTTGTGTCATTTTGGAGCAGCCAGGGTGGGATGAGAGCAGCTGGAGATGGAGGTGAACACTGAGAGAATCACTGCAGGGGAGTCAGGGCTGGTTTGGGAGAGAAAGTGCAGCTCTGGCTGCTTGGTGTCCCTCTCCTGCCCAAACTGATCTCATGGGTACAAATATCTGTGATTGCAGCACTCCAGGAACAGGGAGTGATTTAAATCTCGCTTAAATTCATGTGAAACACCACCTTCTGTTTGTCTTCCAGACAAAGATTTTCCAAGTAGTCATGTTTATTTATTTATTAATTTATTTATTTATTTATTGCTCTGAGCTTTTTCTTGCCCTCAGTACTTGCTGTTACTGCAGACTCAGGTTATTACTCCAAGTGGGGTTTGGATTGGATCATCCTCCCTTTCCCTTTCCACTGCTGATCCCTGAAAATCTCCTTGCCAGGTGCTGATTGTCCCACAGATAAAAGTTTCAGGCTCTGGTACCTTAAGGCAACCCTGGCTGGATTGCTGCTGTCCTTTTAATTCCTTGCTTTCTCTGCTCCAGTGGCTGATAAGCCACTTCTGGCTGTCTAGTCATGTAATCCTTTAATTTTTTAATTTCAAGGAACTGTTTGCAGTTCAACATGACTCAACATTTGACTGCAAACTCATTAGAGGCGAGGGAAAAGTTGATTTGTGCAGCGAAGGCAGAGCGATGACTCTGAAAAATCTCAGCTCAGTGCCTCTTTTAGCTGATTTTTTTTAAAATTTTGCTGGAAATTAAATGTCTGAAATGGTGATTGGCCTGGTGAATTTTGTCCTGTAATAGTCACACACTGCCTGGTGGAATCTCAGTGCTCTGGGAGCAGGAGGAGGATGGGAAGGGACATCTCTGAAAGGATAGGAGGGATGCTGAGCTCCCAAAAAATAGTTGTGAAGGGGAAGTGTGAAGGAAGTTCAGGAAGTTGAAAATCCCAGAGGAGTCATTTCAGTGCCAGCCAATGGAAAATTATTGGGGAAAAAAGGTAATTGAAGTATCTGTTCACAGCCAGAGGGGAACCAGGAGGAAAAGATTTGTTGGGCAAAGTGTGCCTGAGCTGGGTGAGATCCTGTTCTGGGAGATTCAAAATGAATCCAGATAAAATTAGGGAGTTACAGACAAATTCAAGGCAATTTTGGGGATACTTCATACTTTTTATGGCCTAAAGATGATAGTCATGTACTTGATTGCATTTCCCTGTCAGGACAGTTCCAGGGCCTGTTCTCCATGGGGAAAACTGGGATGGAAAATGATTTTTTTGTACCAAAAATCACCTCAGATCACTGGGAGAACCCCAGGAAAGGAGTGTGGCAACACCAGGAATAAGCACTGGAGAGCCAGGGATTAAAAATCCCAACCAAACCAAGATTAGCTAAACCAAGGAGTTTATTCTGAAGTCTTTCCAAACGGCCACACATCTTTGCTTCGGTGGTGAAAATCCCTCTTTAAAAATTATTTCATTCGATCAATGAAATGCTACCAATTTCTGGATGCACTAACCACAAATTTGCTAAATTCCTGAGCTAATGAAAGGCTGGCTTGCTTTGACATGAATGGGAGTTTTGTTTGAGTAACAATCCAATAAGGACTTGGCCCAAAGATAGCAAGGAAAACATTTTGATGTTAAATATGTATTCAGAAGACCTTTCCACAAATCTTTTCTCTCCCAGGAACAGGACAGGAATTGTGTTCTCTCGCAGGGATAATTCAGAGAGACGTCCAGCACCTCTCAGCTTTTAGCAGAGGGAGCGAGAAACTATGCAAATATTTTAGTTTAGAAATACTTGTAGCTCCTTTTCAAACAATGAAAGCCTCAATTAAAGCCAGATCTCTGTTATTTAAAAATTCCAGGCAGCAACTGAGAGAGAGAGAGAGAGAGGGAAAGAGAGAGAGAGAGAAAGAGAAAGAGAGAGGGAGAGTTCCATTTTTTCCTCCTCACTCTCAAACATAAAATCCAAGGTATCTGAGAGTCAGGAATATTGTGTCTAACATTAAAACTGTGAGAGCTGAGGAGGCTGAAGCTCTGATTCTTATCTTCTAAAGAGTTTTGCAGTCATCAATACCTAAAGCAAGCCGGAGTACAAGAAATAGGTGACCTTAATAGATATAACTCTGTATGGGTTCATTGTAGCATGAAATTAAATTTTTAATCTGAATTGATGAACAAAAATGCTGGTTTGATCCTCCCCACCACACACACAATAGTTTAAATAGTTTGGTAACTATTTCACTTCCAGAATGGAGCTGCACACAAACAAGGTCAGCAGCAGAATGATTCACTCCACGGGCCATGGGCTGGGCTGATCCAGA
This sequence comes from Entomyzon cyanotis, assembly GCA_024500445.1. NCBI lineage: Eukaryota > Metazoa > Chordata > Aves > Passeriformes > Meliphagidae > Entomyzon > Entomyzon cyanotis. Next base: position 2,870,486 of record JAKEPQ010000773.1, on the reverse strand, counting down.
AACAAAAAGCTCTGGGAGATTATTTTGGCTTTGTTAAATAGCTGCCAGCAAGGTTTGGGATTGTTGGGAAGGTGAAATGATGTTCTTTTGCCTCTGGTAATTAAAAGCATGGGGGTTAATCCAAAGGCACTGAAATCTGTGGGCACTGAGGCTTTTGATGGACTTCAGTTCCATCCAGGCTCTTGGATTTTTCCCAGTGGAAACCACTGGGTTTGTTATAAATCACATTCAGCAGCACCTTATCCTCTGAGCTCATCCCATCTCAGCCAGCTTCCCCTAAAAGTGATGCAATTCCTCCATGTTCACCTTTAAAATGCTGCCAGGCTGAATTCCAGGCAGATCTGTTGGCTAGGAGGGAATTGCTAACTATTTTTTTGGGCATGTGGCCACAGAAATGCTGATATCAGTTGTAGAAGCTGAAATTAAGGTATTAATGAGGATTACCTGCAAAAAAACCCCAAAAAACTGACACCACCCCATTAAAAAAAAACCAAAAGGACTTTATCTTCATGATTTCATTTTTAAAAGCCAATTTCTTTTCCATCTTTTTCATCATTATTTAACACAACCATCACTCCATCATCTTATTTACTCCTTCTTCCCCTGAAATTACTAACGGAGATTTGGCAAACACAACAAACAGTGGCAAAAAAAAAAATTTTTAAAAAATCATTTTTCATTGGACCAGAAGCTGAACCAGGATCTGTTGGTCAGCTGAAGCTGTCAGGAGGGCTGGAGGAATTATCTGCTATTATCTGCCGAGCAAACAGCATCCCAAAGTGAAAACTGATGCCGTGGCATTTTTCTTTTTTTTTCCCCAGCGTTCACCAGACCCTCACTCCTGAGTATTGGAGCCAAATGTTCTGCCATGGCCCTATACAATAGCCCTGCTTGACAATAGCTCAGTGTTGGGGTTGTTATGAAATCCAGGCTATTTTGGGAGAGCCCCATTGTTCCTGCTTTATATGTGTTGCAGACTTGTGTCTCGGGAAAACGTGGGATTCGTTGCAGAAGCTGCTGGAAAAGCTGGAGGTTTGGCCCCCAAAAGGTTCCCTCTGGTTTGTAGGGTCGTGGTTTCCTCGGTTTGGGAAGGAGAAGGTTGAGCTCCTCACCCTTTTGCAGGAATTTTTGGGAGTAGCAATGTCTGAACTGGAGGTTTCTCACCTTCTTTGACGCTTCTCAGAGAAATATTTCATTTATCACCAGGCACTGATGGGGGAGATGAACCAGGAAATATCCAGCTGGCAGAACCCTTGGATTTGCTGAAATGGGGTGGGTTTGTCCCCAAAATGGAGCTGAGTCACTCTGCCATTAAAGAGGAGGGGTTGCTCTCTCATGCCCTGGGTTTGCCCTCCTTTCTCTCCCAGCAGGCAAGGTCAGGCCAGGAAATTTAATAAAATGATTCATCTGCCAGGAGAGGGACAGGAGCTGTTTTCACTCCTATTTTCACCATGGAAGGCTGGATCCTTAGGTAGAAGTGACTGCAGAGCCAAATTTTAAATTTTTTTTTGCAGTTCCATGGGATTTCCCATTGCTGTAAGAGTCCCTGAGTGTGTCCACATCCCAAAAATGTCCCTTTGTCACCTTGTTCTCCCTGTGTTGACCATTCCTGACTCCAAAGGTGCCTCAGCTCCACAGATCATTTTGAGCTTTGCCAAAATGTCATTTCCTGCTGTAAGATTGCTCAATTTAAATTGGTAATTCCAGGTAAACCAACAATCTAGGGTTGTGTTCAGTTCTGTGGAAGGGAATTCTAGCTCTGGTCTGCTTTAGAGATAAAACCAAGCAGAACCCACAAAGGTGACCAAAAAAAAAGGAAAAAAAAGTCTCATTGAATCATTTCTTTAGCTTTCTTTGGCCTGCTTTCTTCTGATTTTGCATGTTTCTAAATAATTCCTGGCTTTCCAAAACTCCCTGTGTGCTTCTAGCCATATTCATCCCAAAACTGGGCACTCCTAACCAGGTTCACTTCTCTGACTCTTTGCCTTTGGTCCCAAAGCTCAGCAGAGCTGGCAGCAGCCTTTCCCAAACCTTTCCTCAGTGCGCAGAAAACGTGGATTTGTGCATCCTCGTGAAGTTTTAGTGGAGTTCCTGTAAATTTGGGCAGCCAGACTCTCCCTGCTGAGATCAATCTGAGCGAATTTAGAGCTATCGACCCTCACTAAATGGGTTCCATGTGTATATTTTCCCTTTTTTTTTTTTTTTTTTTCCTATTTAGACCAATTCCGAGTTTGTTATGAATTCAGATCAGCAAGTGAGAGGGGATGAGGAGCTTGCAGACAAATCACTTTGGTGCACTGGTTCCTCTTTCATCCTTCTGTTTTAGGATTTCATTCCTCCTGTTTTAGGGGGGCAGAATGAAGTGTCAGGGACTACAGGAGTGGCTCATCCTCCTGGGGACAGAACCTCCTGCAGGACTGGGAACATTCATGGGAATTGGGGAATTAGGAGGTGGAGCATATTTATTATCAAATCTTTGTGTCCAAAGCCAGTCCAGGTGGAGGGAGCTGGGCTGACTCAGGAAGCAGCAGGGATTTTCCCCAGGCTCATTTGCTGCCTCCCAGCACTATTGCCAGGGAAGGAAACATTCCCAGACTCCTTTCAGCTCCCTCAGGAGCTCTGGGGGGTTCAGGGATGGCAGAATTGGATGTGCCATGTGTGTTTTTCCACCCTTGCTCCTCACTGTCGGAGATGCTCCCCTGGAATTCCTGCAGGAGCAAAGCTGAGCTGCTCTGGGCTGGCTGAGGACCAAGCCCAGGCAAATAGATGGATGTGGTTTACCTGGTTTGTAGAATTGCCTGAGGAATGGTTTGCTTTGGAAGCTCACCAGGCTGGATTTGGAGAGTTTCCACGTGCCAGAGCTGCTCCGGGGAAAGGACTGTGCGCCTCCTCTATTGACTGGGAGGGTGCAGCCCCTTATTTAAAATACAGCTGCACTCTGCAACATCACAGCGTTTTATGTCCACTCCAAGGGCTTCATTCTCCAAGGAAAGCCTTTTTCTTTCCTCCCTCAGGCCCCCAGCCCAGCATTCAAACCCGAGGAGGCAAAGCCTGAAGGGTCCCCGCCTCTATCTAATCATGGGAACTATCGCTTAGTATTGATATTGCCTTATTAAAGCAATTAGCTGAGCATTTCAGAAGCTTGTTAATGCTTCTAGAGTGACTTCTAATGAGGGATAATGATAACAAGCATGGAAGGTCTCTGGTGAACTTTAGATAATGATGTAAATCTGAGAAAGGTCAATGGTATCCGTGGATTCGATGATGGCCGTTCCATTTCCGTTCATTACCTGGTGCAGCTTTTATTTTCCCTTCCCAGGCCATTTCCATCTGCAGGAACATGTTCCTTATCCAATCTAGAGCCCAGATTGACTTAGCCATGAAATAAATGATGCCGAAGCCTTTAGTGCTCCTTGTAATGAGCTCAAGTCTAGACAAGAACAAATCAATTAGCGAAAGGAAAGCAGGAACAACAGGAGGCACCACACAGTGTTTGCATTTCCATAGCAAAACATTTCCCCAGAGGATCCCAAAACAGGGGGCTGGGCTACCAAAACCAGGCTGGGGAGGGGAAAATGCCAGAGGGAAGGGAGAGGAAAGAGAAGAAAGGGGTCCTGGAGCTGGGAAGTTCAGGTGTGACAGCAAAATCTGGAGCTTTTTATTAACTTTTAGACAAATTTGAAATGTTTATATTGGTGTTAAGTAGGCATTTGCTGGCATAGAAGTATCACTAATGTGTCTGTGCTGACAGATTTCTGCTTTCTCCCTATTCCTGTGTTTTAATGCGTGTATCTCTATATATATATATGTTTGTATATTTATATAAATGGTGCAGATATTCAGACAAACCCTGCTCTGATAAACCCAAACGAATAAATCACTTAACCTAACCCACAATGCAACACCCACCCCAGCCAGGAGTGCAAACCAGGCTTCCCAGGGGTACAAAATCCTGGAACTGAGCTTGGAAATGTCAGGGGGATCAGAGCAGATGTGGCCTCACTGGAGGATGTCACATGAGGTTTTGGCTGAAGGTGTCAGGCAGCCCTTGGAGGAGGCAGAATGTGGGTATTTCCACCCCATGCCAGGGCGTAATTCTGATATGAACATTGTTTTTTGAAGAGGTTTGGTGGGCAGAGCGAGGCTGTCTCAGTGATAGACTGAAAGAAGAGTCTATTTAGGAAAAAGGATGGGCAGAGATGACTCCATTGCTCCCTGCTGGCACTGCCCTGGTACATTCAGGAGATACCAAAAGGCCATTTAATCTACCAGAGATAAGCATAAAAGCCTATTACCAAGCCAGGCAAACTCCAAATGGAAACAAAATCCACTTTTTCTTTTTTTTTTCCCCTCAACTGAGGGTGACCACCCAGGGGAAGAACTCCCCAGTGGATGAATAAAGTGCCTCTTGCCATTGCTGGGGAACCCCAGAGCACCAGTGGGTGTGACTGTCTCACCTGGGGTTCCTCATTGCCCCCCAGCTCTGTTTAAACTCTGATTAGAGCCCCAAATTCACCTCAGCTCTGCTGTGAGGAGCTGCCCTGCTCTTCCTGACCTGCAGATTGGTCTTCCCAGCTTAATCCTGGACTTTCTCCCTCACTGGACCACGAACTGCATCCTGGCTCCCCGTGCCTCAGTTTCCCCATCTTTTCATCAGCCCCAATTCTGGCTGAATTCCTGCCCTGCCTGGGTGTTGCTGTGAGGATTAATAATTAACAATGAGATTTTTTTAAATCTGGGCTGAGTTCAGAGTGTTGTTCCGGCCCTGTACAGAAATCAAAGGAGGCACAAGGTAATTGTAAATCATTTTCAGGAAGTAGTTTCATGCCTTTGGTGGAAAGATGTGTGGAAGGAGAAAGTATTAAATGCTTTCCATTCATCCACCCTTTACTGATATTTTCAGTCCAATATTTAGATCACCTTCTGATTATTAGTGCAAATATTTGCTCTTTGTTTATTATTCTGCACATCTCGGAGATGGAAGAGGAAGGGAAGGAGGAATGGCTGGGGAGAGGGGCAGATGGGAATTATTAAATAGGTAAATAAAAGGCCAGGCAGCCCATGAATCACTGCAGATCCCAGTCTGGAGAAGTCCCCAAGAAACCTCTTTCCTTGACCCCAAAGGATCAGGATCTCCATCTGATCCTGGCTTTTAAGGTTCTGCTGGATGGGATAAACCTCTTGATCCTTGGGCTTTCCCAGGTATCATTTTCAGTGCTAAGCTGCTTCCCCCAGTCCTGCCTTCGTCTGAAATTCCTTTCCTGACTGATTTACCCCAGGATTGTCTGAATAGCTGCACTATTTATAAATACATATATATATACACGGACTACATATATGTAAATGCACACTATATACATATATAAACAATATAATTAGAACTTCAGAAGTTCTTATTCAAAGGAAACCCCCAAACCAACCCAAAATAGCCCACAGAACCCACACAGCATTGCCAGAGAGCATCTGCTGTCTTCTCCCCAAGTTCCTCCCTGAAGAATGCATGAAGAGTAAGTGTTGCTCCATGGTTTGGATGAAATTATGGATCTTTATTAGGTCTCTCTTCTCAGGAAACAATTTATTAGCCACAAGAATGTTGTGTTATACTACCTCCTCCTTTTTGCCTGGGAATTTACAGTTCACACACTGCACCAGCACATAAATCCAGTTTTATTTCTCAATTTATTCACCTGGAACTAAGTGGATTAAATTTTTTTTCCCCTTTTTTTTTTTTTTCTTTTTTTTTTAAAGGAGACCAACGCTGCATTTTCATTTCCAACCAGCACCACTGCAAACAACAGGCAGACAAATTAGAGCCTCAGTCGCTTTCTATGCAAACTTTTTATGCTCGCTGAGCTTAATGGAGATTTTTTTTTTCCTTTTTTTTTGGTTGTTGTTCGTTCTTTTTTTTTTTTTTTTCCGGCTCAAAAAAAAAATTTACCTTTAACGACCCTCTCAATAAACGGGGATTGATTAGAATTTGGCTTTAAGAGATGAAAGGGCTCTGCAATTATCTACTTGTATATGCCCTTCAGTAAACTACCTTGTCTCCCCCTCTCCCACCTCCCCTTCTTCTTAAGAAGACTTTCCCAGGTCCCTCTTGGCTGCGGTTGAACGATGTTGGCTCATGTCCATGCTGCAACAAAGACCTGGCATTCCAGCTGTCTGCTTCTAATCTCCAGTGTCAGCTCTTGTTAATGTTTCAGCATGAAATCAGAGGGGGCAAAGCTGCATGGAATATTAAAACCATGATCAGAATTCCACTGAAATGCTGATAGTCTGCGAGGGAGAGAGGGAACGCCATTAGGAGGGACGGCAAATCGCTGCCTGGCGTTTAAATAAAAAAATAAAAAAGCTGGGGGGGAAAAAAGAAAAGATTTCCATCCACGGGGGGAAGTACAATCAGTGAATCGCCGGGTTAAATTAGCATTTTTTCAATTGGGGATCGAAGTTGATTTATTGTTCTACACAACATTAATGTAACTGTGTGCTTGACCTGTTAAGGCAGCTAATTTTTCATTTAAATGGGTCCTTTCTGTATGCAAAAAGGCTGTAATCATATTTCAACTTTGCAAAGTGATCAGGGAAGTACTGGACTGTTTCAAAATTGTCTTAAGGAGTCTCTCTTCCCTCCCTCCCTCTCTACCTTCCCCCTCCCTTCTGCCTAGTGGTCAAGGGCAAGCAGTTTGGGGGTTTTTTGCCTTAAAAAAAAAAAAGCTGTCTCAAGTAATAAGCTTAATTGTCATTTGACTTGAGCTGTTTTACACCACTTGGACCATGTAAAAAAGCATCTGAGTGGGTGTAAATATCACAGCCCCAAGCCCTGCAACAGGAGCTGAGTGTGCAGGGAGGGTCTGCCCCATTAATAACTGCAGGGTTTGCCTTAAAAAGGGCTTTTTTTTTCATTCTTCCATGTTTGTTTTTCTGACTGTCTTGAGTAAGCAGTCACTGGATATGACTGCAGAAATATTGTATATTCTGTAGGTATTAAATATATATATATATAAAAGCTCTGATTTCAGTGGCAGAAGAATTAGGAATTATTAGAAATAAGGACTGAGCAGTGCAGCAATTCCTGCTGGTTTGGATCGACTTTGCACCATCCTTAGATGGGAAGAGTTGTAGTTTTCCAGTTTGTTCTGCAAATGAAAGTGATGACTTAGTGGAAGTGATGCTGCCTGTGATGATGGGTCTGGAGAAAAATGAAGCTGTCCAGGAGCAAATTCAGTTTTCTGCTCCAAAAGGCCACTTTGCCTTGCAAATGTCATTTCTGCTTTGGGGAGGGATGGGATGGGATGGGATTGGTGTTTAAAGGCAGAGATCTGCTCTGTGTGAGGAACCTGCTGGGGTTGTCCCTTCCTCCTTGGGTGAGGAGGTTTCGGGTGGAGATTTGCCACCTCCGAGGCTGGCAGGATTTTCCCCTTTCCCACCTGAGTTTGTATCCTGTTCAACACGCCCATTCCAAACCCCTCATCCCCAACTGTTGCTGCTCCTGCTCCTTTCCCCAACCTGGGAAAAGCCTTTGTCCCCAGTGACATTCCCCAGATGACAATGGGCAGCACCCCGGAGCCTCCTCCCCGAGCAAGTGAAGATAATATACATTTCCAATTAGTGGCACACATTCTGGTCATGTTCTCTTTTTACTCCCTAACTATCTTTGTTTTGCTCCAAAGCTGTTCGGTCATTAATGAAATCCTGCAGTTCTGCTAATCCTGGATACAATGCAGCTTTTCTCTGGCAAGCTATCCCTGACATAAAACTACAGTTACCCAAGCTCCCCACCACATTAAGATTCGTTGTCATTTGCCTTTCATTACATACCTGATGTAGCACAGTAGCAGTCAAATGTCCTTGGCAGGCAAAGCAAAGTATTTAATTGTATTAGTTTCCGCTTGCTCCGCCTTAAGGACATTTTTTTTTTTTTTTTGCCTAGGGAGGGAAGAAGAAAAAAAAAAAACCAGAATTTTTTTCTTCCTGATCATGGAAACTTTATATTTCTGGATGTAAATGTAATTATACTTCTCCAAGCCATCGTGCAGCCCCCTCCCCAGCAGCACTGTAGTGCCAGTGCCATATGAAATGCCTCTCCGGCGGGGAGAACAATGAGGCATTCATCAAAGGGAACCAGTGATTAGATGTTTTTCATTTTCAGAACTTTAAGAGATAAATAGGGGCCCTGTTCCTCCATTTGATGTACAGTACTGGTGGGATTCAATTAATCTCCGCCAATAAATTCCAAATTTCTGCGAGAGTGTTTCTGGGGGGGGAAGAGTGGCACCCAGAATGGTGGCAGCAGCTCCTCAGAACAGGGTTTGGATAAAGAAATAGATCAGAGAGGGCTGGGATGGCCATGGGGTCTGGAGCAGGGCTAGGAAGCTGGGCAGCTTTCTCCTTGCTTTTTCCCAATGTTTCCCTTCAAAAAAAAGGACATTGGGTGGAACAAGGAGCAAAACATTAAAACTCCAGCTTATATTTTAGGAGATCTGAACTCTAACCCTGAATTCTGAATTTTCTGTGGAGCTCTTGAGTGTCTTGGTGTGTTTGTGCCCAATTCTGTTGAACTTAATAACCTTCTTCATCATCAAGATGCTGGGGAAAGTTTTGTTTAAAACTCTTCTGAAATGAAAACTCTTTTTGACAATGCTCGAGTACCACAGGGTTAAAATGCTCAAGTACCACAGGGTTAAGCAGTGCAGAATTCTCTGCAGGTAACTGCAATTATTAAGTTTAATTTCTTCCGTTTTTGTTTGAATATGCAGGATGGCAACCAAAGGGAGGGCAAAGCCTGGCTGCTCTGAAAAATGAGTGTCCAAAAGCACCGTCCAGGTGGTGTGTGTGTCCCAAAAGCTGTCCCTGCAATTGCTAATAATCCACCCACCCCTTCCCATCGATGATTTTATTAATCAGATCAATGGCTGAACCCTGAACGTGCATCTTGTCCTTGCTGCAGCAAATGAAGGATATTGATGGAGCAGGTCTGTGCTGCTGGGTGGGAGAGCCAAGAAAATAGGTCAGGTTTGATCAATACCGAGCTGCTTGCAGGAGGGCTGGATGTGCTTTACAGAAATGAAGCAGCTCAATTAAAAGGAATAAATAAGGTGGGGAACGATCAGGCTTGATTTAGGGCTGAAGTGAAGAAGGGATGAGTTGGGTGTGAGCTGCAGGGAAGGTGCAGAACCATCAGAGAGGGAATTCAGGTGACACACGAGCTGCTGCAGCCCTCTGGGGGGCTTTAAACACTTTAAAGCCCAGCTCAGCACAATCCCAAACTTGTAATATCTGCACACATTTTAACGAATCTGCCTTAAATCGCCACAAGGCCTTCGGGGTCTATTTGTGGTTTTTATCACGGTCATGTTTCACTGCTAGAATTTATAATCTGCCTTTCCTTGTGGTTATCCTGCGCTAAAACCACTCTGGGTGTTTTTGCTAGAGCACCAGCAGCCATTTATTTAGGGTGGCAAGCATTGGGAAGCCAAAAGATTTAACAAATGGTGTTCATTAAGGGTTTGGTCCTCCTCCCTTTTATCTCTTTGGAAAACCTGCCACTGGTTTTCCCAGAGAATATTATTTTTTTGGTGTTATTTTTTTTTTCCAGAGCAAAAAATTTTACCTTTAATGACCCTCTCAATGAACGAGGATTGATTAGAATTTATCAAACTGATCAAACACAAGTTTTAGAATTGATCAAACTGATCAAACATGAGTTTCCCACTGAGGACAAATGGGGATTTATGGTCAAACTCTGCTCTGATTTCCAGTGCAGCACCACAGAAAAATCAGGGGACAAGTGGCAGCTGTACCTATGAGATGAGAAATGCTTTTGGCACCAATCTTCATCTTTGAAGGTTTGAAGGATGCAGCAGCTCCTTTGTAGTCCTCAGGATTGATGTCAGGCTTGGTGGGGTCAATGGGAACCTCTCAAATTATTTCAAGGGCTTTGGATCAAACCTAGAGCCAAACTGCTCATAAAAAGTCAAGAATAGACATAGATTTGGGGAGGTCATTGGGTGAAAAAAGTGGATTTTCTGAATTTCTGCTGGTTTTATCAGGCGCTTTCTGAATGCAGCTCAGGCTGTATTATCTGCAAGATTTTATGTCACTGCAGTATCTCAAGCTGCACCGATAACAGGATCTCACAATGTATTCTTAACACAAAACATGTCGAGACTTTGGGAAGGTTTAGTCTCTGGATTAACTGAGTGGAAAATGTCTTTCGTTGGAGCTACAGATGGCTCACAACACAGGGGAGGAATCTGGGGGAGAAAAAAAAAAATCAGAACCTCTTTGTCTTTTCAACTTCATTAGGTTTTCCGAAGCTCTGAGCAAGATTGTTCAGAAAATGAGAGGAGAGATGGAGAATTATTATTATTCTCATTCCCTCATTTGTTTTCATCTCCTCTTTTCCCTAACAGAAAACATTAAATGCATTTCTCATTTTAAAAAAATATGAATGTGGGGGAGAAAAAAAATTCAAGTCTTTTGTGGGTTTTTTTGTACATACAAGAAGTTGATGCTTGACAACCTAGCAAAAAATTAGAATATCACACCCAGTTGTGAATTTGAGGCAGTGGGGAGCAGCAATTTGATGATATTTCTGCCTAGTTTGGGTTTTCTCCATGAGGTTTCTCCCCGTGAGGAGCTGGATTGCTGAGTGTTTGGTGTCACGGGGATGCCATGACGAGTCATGCTTCATTAGGGCCATCATCAAAATCCAAATCCCAACCTTTTTGCTGACTGTATCATTAATCCCAGGGGGCTGGGGGAGCACAGCAGGGCCAGTGGCACTGAGCTGGTGACAGAATCTCCTCCTGTATGGGATTAATTTATCAAATTCACCTCCAGTGCCGTGATCAAGTCAGTGCTCCATACAACAGAATTCCCAACCTGGGCCCATTTTCTCTTGGATAATAAGGCATCTGTGGGTTTGATTCTGTCCAGGTTGGAGTGCAATTCTGATGGAATCCCCACCAGCAGCAATTTGGGTGTGAGCTCCATCCCCAGCTCCTTCCAGCGACATTACTGAGATCTCCTGGCTGATCCTCATCTCATTTTTCAAGCCCTTTGCTGTAAAAGCCTCACAGCTCCGTGACAGAACATTTAGAAAACATCTCCTCTTTGTGGGAAAACGAAAAAAGCAGCCCAGCCAGCAACTGCAGAGGAAATCTGCAGCCTGTGCTTGGAGCCCATTAATAACATGACGAGTGACCTTTCTGGAGACAAGAAATGCGTGGAATTGATTGTCCTACCCAGGAGCTGGGCAGAGCTATAGATCGGTTATTTTCAGCCCAATCTTTGTTGTGGTCACATCTTTGGCCAGTGCAGGCTCAGTGTGGGTATAGTTTAGTCTGGTTAAATCCAAATGGAGCCGAGGAACGAGAACAATGCCTTGGTGTGGCTGCCAAAGGTGCAGCTGCTGGTGGCCATGCTGGAGCTTCGGCATTGCAGAGCTGCTCCTAAAGAAGCTTTGTTATCCTTAAAGCTGCAGATTCTCACTTTGCTAGTTTCTATTTCTATTTATTTATATATATATTTTTTTTTTCATATATATATATATTTACGTACATGTGTGATATTCTGTTATGAGCTGGCAGAATGATGATAATCCAATCCCTGCAAGTTTTTGGTGGTTTGGTTGCTTCATGTTTTGTCAGGGAGTAAAAATCCCCAAGTCCAATGTCCTCCTTGCTTGGAGTTAATCCCAAAGGTGTCTCTGTGGTTTGCTGCTGTGAAAACCTGGAGGTCCCAGAGTTGAGACAATCTTATTGGGTTTTTCCAACCTGAGGAGTTGGAGTTCTCCTCAGTTTAACTTGGAAATCAGAGAGGCTTCCCTGGGTTATATAACAAAAAAAAACCCCCAACCTCCTTCACTTTAAGTATTCCTTTACCTCCCCAGTGCCATAAACTTCCAGGACAAACCAAGAAGGTTAATTTAAGGAGCAAACAGGTGATTTTCCAGCTGTGTCTCCTGCGTGAGGACAGGGAATTTGCTGTACCCAGGAGTGGGGTGGCTGTCTGCTTCCTGCGTGTATCCAGGAGTAATATCCAGAATCCATTAGAGGGATGCCTAATCATCTCAACCTGTCAGATCCCAACCACCCTCTTTTAAGAGCCAATTTGTTTTTCTGCCAGATCGATGTTCTTATCTGTAATTGCACAGGCCATGAATGGCACCCAATAACCAGTTAATATTCAGTTCCATTCCACAGCAGGGTGGAGAGCAGGGAAATGTCTTAATTTAAACATTTATTGTACAACTGTGAAAATGTCCTAAGTGAAATTAATTGAAGCTCGGGGAGAATAACTTATAAATCACCTTGTCTGGCTTGCATAAAATGATATGAGGATATGCTGAATTCTTATCGTGGGGCTCTGTGGAGCTGCAGAAAGCTTTAACCCTGAGGTTACTGCTGTTATTCCAGCTCCAAGATGGGAGAAATGTGACTCCTACAGGTTATGTGATAAAGGCAGGGCTGATCTAATTCAGAATAAGCCACCAATTTTTACTCAGTGTGGTGTTGACACCTTTGGCCATCCCTCCCTTCTGCTTTAAAAATTGGAAAAATCCCATCAGGCTGTACTTTTCATGGGACAACTATCACCAGAAAGTGGGAAAAACACAAACCATCCCCAGTGCTGTCAGCAGAGCGGGATATAAACAACAGTGGCTTAAACACAAGGAAATTAGGAAGGCTAAGGGGGGAATTTGGAGAGCAAATCGAGACGCAAACAACTCGCGGAGAATTTATTGATTTGCGCGGAACAGTGGGACTGGGAGGGAAAGAGTTGTTACACTTGAGGAAGGCTTGAAGAACACTTCAGGAAAAGCACAGTATTGCGGGGAAATAAATGCCATTTCTACCTGTTAACTCTTAGAAGGAAACGCTGATGAGGCTTTGAGCCGCAAGGAGCGAAAAGCACTCACCTATAATTTGGGAAAGACATGGCTGAGCTATTGACAGAGGGGGAAAAAAAGTGATAATGCTGCTCAAATCAGCTCCATAGGAAACCTGCCTCTTTGGAGATGTTCCTCCTGCACTGCGCTAATCAGCAAGGCTTAATTAAGCACTGGGTGAGGCTGAATGAAGAGGTTATTGAAGAAAAAACTTTCGGAAGAACTCGTGGATGTGAGACAGATGAGGCAGAGCAGCTCCTGGAGAGGAAATCACATCTTTGAAGGAGACTAGGAGCAGGTCAGCAAACCAGGGGATGGATTAAGGAGGAGTGGTTGATGGAATTTATATGGAAAGTTGTTATTTTATATATTAAAAGAATTTATATGGAAAATTTTTGGATAAAGCCCCTGACAAGGGGTGCTAAGGAAGGACCCAAGGGTTCATTGGTAAAGCACTGATGGGGTTTAAGTGGGAGGAAAATGCCATTCCCATCCCTCCATGCATCCCAAAATGGCAGTAAGTATTCCTCTTCCAACTCAAAAAAACACTGCTGTGCCCAGGGTTTTGTAGCTGCTTGATTTTAGTTACCACTGGATTGGGAGAGAGGAAAAATAAGGCAGGAAAAGTGAAAAATGAGGCAGGAAAAGTGAAATACAAGGCAGGAAAAGGGATTTTTGGGGCTAAGCTGGAGGTGGCTGAATGGTTTTAATGGAACCCTGAGCAGTCAAAGGGAAAGCTCGAGGGGCAGGGTGGAAATTCCCAGCTGGCAGCTCCAAGGGGACTCCTCAAAAGGATATTTGGACAGCCCATATCTATCTAAGTTATCGCCAAAGGGGGGAGAAAAAGAGGTCTGTGAGTGAACAGTTCAATGGTGTCACTGTTCAGGCTGCAGCAGTGGCTAAAAAAACACCAGTGAAGTGGTAGGAAAAAAGCACCAACTCGTATGGGATATGATATTGAAAATATAAGATATTATATCAGTGTCCCGAGATATTGGTCACTGCCAAGCTAGGGGGACAGGGAATAAATAGAAACAGCTGGGAGACGGACAACAGAAATAATTAGAGGCCTGCAAAAGTGCTCAAAAGAATAATTTCTTGAAAGAGATTGTTCAGATGAGAGAACATAGGAGTAAATAATAAAAGGAGCAGGGAAGGTGAATTGCAGTACATTGAAAACGCTTCGAAAGAACTGGGTTTTGTACAGTTGACAAAAACCTGTGGAGCTCTTTGTCTCTTGACATGGTTGGGGCCAGGAATCTGGTGGGATTGAAAAATTCATTGAACATTTGTACAGTGAATGGAAACATCTGCAGTGAAATGGGTGGGATGCTATTCTTAGCAAAGAACCACCACCAACCCTCCTACTTCAGGGCATAGTTTAAATAGTGGCTGAGGAAAGGGGAGGGAGGAAAATTCCTCATTAAGGTTTTCCCTTGTGATCCAGGAGGAGATAGGCACCAAAAAAAAAAAAAAAAAATTCGATTATCACTGCAATAGGTTTGGCATCGCCTTAAATAAATATTTCAACACGTAGCTTTTATTACAGCTTGTAGGTTTTTTTTTTTTTTATGATGGTTTATTGCCGTGTTGTCCAAATTTTTGTGAAAGGAAGGGGAGTTTAGGAGTGAATTGAAGTCACTGAAATCCCTCCTCGCTGCAATATGGCATCATCAGTGCACAGCTGCACACAGGTGCTGCAGGCAGCGATGGAACAAGTTTATTACACTCCATTAAAATTTATTGCACAGGTAGATTTAGGCGCTAGAACTGAAAAAAAGAAAGATTATTTGTGGTGATACTCAATAGGGAGGATAAGGCTGCACAATTTGCATAGGCGGGGAAGGAGTGAAAATAAGCATGAATTTTGATTTATGGGCAGGGTTTTTTAAAATTAATATTAATTTTTAACCCAGGGGAAGCTCATTTTCAGCTGGGATGGAGGGCAGGGCAGAGAAGAGGCGAAAAGAGGCACCCTTTCTGCTTTGCCCCCAAAGCCCTCCAGCCCGGCAGGTGCCTCATCCCAGCCAGGAGCTCAGCCCAGCTTTCCCCATTGCCCCTGCATCCCTTCACAAAAGCGTCAAAGAAATCCTGGGGAGCCCAAAATTCATGGCCAAAAAATTCATCCCCGGGGGAAGAAAAGAAAGCAGAACAAAACAGCAAAGCCCCAGCGCAGGGTTTTCAGACGAGCTGGAAGTTGGTGACACAGGCAGTAAATTTGACAGCTCCTTGCCACCTCCTCCTGGGGTGATTCCCTTTGAACTTTTCAATATAAACACTGCTAAAACTGGGCTCAGGTAGAGCTTTTATGGCCAAGCTTTGCAACTTCCCTGCAAGCTGAAGAGCAGGGCACTGCAACACTCCTGGTCACCTTTCCCTGCTGCAAAATGGGTATTCAGTCACTGGAAATGCACGTGCAGGGAGCAGGAGCAGATCTCTGACTCAAAAGCAGGCACAAAACACAGAAAGAAGGGAAGAAAAGCATCATAGTAGAGCAGAAAATATGTCAGGCAAAGGAGTTTTGCTGCATTCTTCACTTGGGATAAATATGCATGTATATGTATATATATTTATATTTATATTTATATTTATTTTATATTTAATTTTTTAGAGAGACAGAGAGCTGGCTGCACAGGGAAATTTTTGCTCTGTTTTTGAAACCCAGATCAGCGCAACAGGAAAATAAAATGCTGAGCCACCACACAAACCCCTTTTCTGTGTCAACTCTTGCTCACAGAGAATAGCATTTCGTTTCCTACTGTCGAGGCAGCAGCAACTAAAGTGAATGTTCATATGTGTGGTGAGGCATTTGTCCCTGGAAAAATAACATCTCTTCTTCTATTAACGTTCTAATTAATCCCTTTTAGTTATGAAATGTAACTTTACATTACATAAAAAAAAATTACATGCAGTCTCTTAATCTGCTAATCCTTTCTCCAGACAAGCTGGTTCTTTTTAAATCAACTGCCATTTTATCAACCCAATGGAGCAGAGATCCGGACTCAACTCTATTCAACAATACATTCTTTTCATGAGAGACTGGCCTAGCTAATATGACACCACAAAGGGCTTGAGGAATTCCAAATACCCAGCTCTTTGGATTAAAAGCATAATAATCCCATGCAGTTTTTTGTTCAGAATTGATAGAATGGTTGTATAGTGAGTCACACTTGTTTGAACTTATCAAAGTAACAATATATCAAGCATTCCGTAGGATGATATTTTATTTTCTCAGGTTGATTCAACTTCTTTCAAGTTTTTTTTTTTTCGGCTGGTTGTTGTTTTTTTGGTGGGTTGGTTTTGTTTTTTTTTTTTGGTAAGCATGCATTAATGACTGCCAAATGCCCCCGCAGTTAAACAATTAAAACCTATAATTAAGCACAGAATCTGATAGCTGCTGTTTCATGGCTGAGTTTCTATATGGTTTCCAGCATTGTTTGTGCCAAGGCAGCGAGCTCAGCTCAACACCCAGCGTGCAAAAACTCCTCAGGCTGCTGTCACTCCTTCCCCTGGCCCTGGGCATGACTTTGCTGTGTTTCCAGGCCATCTCTGGGAGCCAAAGCAGGACAGCTTTTGTGTGTCAGCAGCCCCTGGGGAGGTGGCAAACGAGGCTGGCAGGACGGGTGGCCCCATAGCCTCGATAAATTCCCGTTTTATCGGAGCCCTGCAAGGATCCTCACCCCATCCCTGCTGGGTGAAGCCAGGCTGAGCCCCCAGATTTGCTCTCAGAGAGGTTTTTGGGCTTGTTAAACAACCAGAAAAACAACCAGGACAGAAAGGCTCCTGGGAGGGAGCTGAGGTGGCTGTGGCTGTGTTGTGGCTCTCTGGGGGAAATGGGTTTTTTCACCGTTTTTTATGGCTGGTGTGGTTCCTGGTGGAGTCAGGAGCACTTTTGGAGGAGCTGATGGGCTGGATCTGCACTCCAGCTGGCATCACAGCTGGGAATGTGGGATAGGGCAGCCTGGGGGGACACCTTGGCTGTCACCCTGCAGATTCCCAGAGAGCAGGGAACAGCAATTCCCTTTACCCTGAGCTCCACAGGACACTGAACTTGCAATATTCCCATCCCTGCAAGCGTCCCAGGCCAGGCTGGATGTTCAGGAAGGAGAAAGTGGAAGGTGACACCTGCTTTTCTTCCCTTCTTTCTGTGTTTTGTGCCTGCTTTTGAGTCACAGATCTGCTCCTGCTCCCTGCACGTGCATTTCCAGTGACTGAATACCCATTTTGCAGCAGGGAAAGGTGACCAGGAGTGTTGCAGTGCCCTGCTCTTCAGCTTGCAGGGAAGTTGCAAAGCTTGGCCATAAAAGCTCTACCTGAGCCCAGTTTTAGCAGTGTTTATATTGAGAAGTTCACAGTGAATCACCCCAGGAGGAGGTGGCGAGGAGCTGTCAAAGGTGACACACCGCCTGTGTCACCAGTGGAAGATGTCCCTGCCCACAGCAGGGCTGGAATGAGATGGGTTTGGAGGTCCTTTCCCACCCAACCCATTCCAGGAATGGGTTTTAAGGTCCTTTCCCACCCAACCCTTTCCAGGAATGGGTTTTAAGGTGTTTTCTGACCCAACCCATTCCAGGATTTTCCCTCTGCTCACAGCCATGACACAAACCACGATCCTTGATCCAACATCTCCCCAAAGGGGAGAACATCTCCCAGTGCAGCCCTAATTCCCTGCCATGAACCAAAACACCCAGAACTTGTCTGGCCAGCAGGGCTGAGCTGGAGATGGCAAAACCCACGGAGCCTCCAGGGATGCTCTTCACTCACTGCCCTCCACATTCCCTGGAAAAAGGAGAATCAGGACTAGGAGAACCCTCCAGTGCTGTTGCCATCCTCGAGGGGCAGAAATGGCTTGTGAGTCCTCAGCCACATCCCTGCAGAGAACACAGGACTTCCTCTATTTTATTTATGTTTTTGTTTTCATTGTCATAACTCTTCCCTCGAGTTCCCAACCCCCCTGACTCCATATGGCATCTCACAAGGGAACAATGGGGAGCTCTTCAGGGGTTCCTACTATAACTCTTCAGAGGCAAAGGGTTCTCCGAGGAGCTGGTTGGGGTTTTTTTTTCATCCCAATTATTTCAATATTTCTATTGGGTTTCAAAACTAAATGCACTCGCAGCAGAATTGGCAGCGCTCAGGCGAATATTTTTCATTTTTACTTTCGACCAACTGTGGAGTTAACCAGAACATTTTGAAATTTGACTCCCCTTGCCAAGGCCTGCTGTAAAGAAGGGAAGTTTGGGAAGGGTGGTGGCAGAAATGTTTGCTAATTCCCCTCTTTCTCCTCTTTTCTGTTTGGGACCCCAAAACCAGCTAAGGGAATCAAAGTGTTAACGAGGAAGAAAACACAATTTAAAACTCCAATTCTGGAAAAAAAAAAAATTTTAAAAAAAAGCAAGAACAGCCATGATTTTTCAGGCCAGACGAGTTCTCCTTGCCTTTGCCAAGGGAATATTGTTTGCATGCCTCCTTCAAGGAGGGCTTGGTCCCTCCATGCTCCTCCAGTGCCCCTTTAAACAAACACCTCCCAACGCTGCAGCTATAAATAGCAGCGAGGTGGAAATGGCTGGATAGGTTTCTATGCCCTCCTTTGTGTTCCCATTTTTCAAACACACCAACCTTCTCCCCTTTTCCCCCCCCTGCCTCTCCTCCCTCCACAGTGTGTGGTTATATATAGAATATTTATAATAGTTCCCTATTTCCAAGCAATTTTCACCACTGCCACGCAGCAGGAAGAAATTGAGAAATTGCTGGTTGTTTATTTATTTATTTCTCCGTGGCAATGTGCACTTAATCCTGCAGAGTGTGGCAAAATATTCTGTCTGGATGGTATGGATGTGAACATATACAGCCTATAGATGGATGGATGCATGCCTGTGTGTGCTTTTTAAATGCAGACCACATTGATTGCAATGTGGAACCCATAAAGATGGGAGATATTCTTATCTCTGCAGGAAATAAAGGGGGTTTTTTGGGTAGTATTTATGGGTGAGATGTTGCCCAGCTCGTCCACCCCATTATTCACTTAAAGGGGGTTGAAGGTTTGCTGGGAAGGAAGGGAATGACAGTCCAGGAATAAAGATCCCAGTGCTGACCCAAAATCCTCGGGTCAGAGAAGAGCTGGGGTTGGCAGGAAGCTCTGGGCATCCCTCAGGAATGTGTCCAGGTGATTTTGGGGTGTCTCCAGAGGGACACTCCATGCTGTCCCTGGGCAGTCCCAGGGCTCTGTCCCTCCATGGGAAGAGTTTCTCCCTCACGTTGAGGAGGAACTTGTTGGGTTTTATTTGATGCCATTGCTCCTCATCCTGTCCCACTGAGCAGAGCCTGGCCCTGTCCTCTTGGAGATATTTCTGTGTCCCTGAAAGCCAGAGGGGAATATTGGAGGAATATCCATGTGCACTGATCCCCTCTGCCACCCTTCACTTGGCATCTGCTGCTGGCAACTCTTAATGGGATATCAGGCTTAATGACTAATTACTGCCTAGCCCTATTCATGATCCTTCCTCCTTGCCAGGGGAGAGGGGAAGGGCTTTAAGGGATCACAGTCCTGATTCCATGGCAGAAACTCAGGATTCCTGAGTTTGGATGGCAGTTTTGTGATCTCAAAGCTGCTGGATGATGCTGTGCAGTGTTTGAAGGGTATGGAAAGAGAAATGAAATTCCCATCATCGATCTTGGCTCCTTCATGCAAGAGTTCATTTGCTTAAGGTTTGCTGCTCACTCAGGAAAGGGAGAAGATTCAGGTGTTTTCATTTTTGAAATCAAACCCAGTGGGGTAGAAAAAGGGGAGGAGAAAGGGGAAGGGCAAAGATTCAGTCGGTCCTAGGGGTTGGATTTATCCTCCTAAGAGGATATCCTCATAAGAGCTGCATGAATCCCTCTCAGGATGTGTTTGTAAAATCAGCTGTGCTGTGTTTGGTTCAAGGTCCTTGTCACCACTTTCCAGCCCTCAGCAGGAGCCAGGAGCTGATGCTCAGAGCTCCAGAAGAATTCCAGCAACACCTCCACAGCTCCCCAGAACGTGGCATTAACTTCTGCTGACCTGAGTTCTCGTGTTTGCCAGCTCAGGTGGGCCTTCCTTCTATTTATTAATGTAACATGCACTTAAAATTCCTTTTTCTCAATGGACTTTGCAACCTCCCATGCCACTGAGTTCCCCAAATTCACTGCAGGCTGTGTGAGAACCAGGTGTGGTTTTTAGAAAAATCTTTTCCCCTGATTCAAAGCAAGAATTTTTTTTGGACTGGGACTTCCCTGCCGCACGGAGAACATGAAATATGTAATAGACCAGCAGCAGGTTTTGAGCTATTTTTTTCTTGATTGCAGTTGACAAGTCCTGTCTATCAGCTTAGGGAAATGAAAAAGAGCAAGCATCCATCTCAGCCCTTTTTTCCATCAGTATCAGGCAGCATCTGAAGGGAAGCACTATTATCCCAAAGGATTAGACCCTGAAGAATGCACGGGGGATTGAGGCACAGTGGGTGACACCAGGAGCATCTGTGATCCCCTCAGAGGGGTGAGAGGGAATATTTGGGTTCCCTGGAATGCCAGAGGGATGTGGGATCTGCTGGGAATGCAGGGCTGCTGAGATGGGCTCCCAGAGATGCAGGAAAGAAGTGGGAGAGGCACAGGACAAAGGCAGGGCTGGGGGCAGGGGGCTGGAATTAAAACCCAGATTAAGCTCTGGGATGTTTTGCTCTCCCTCCTGAAGGATCTGTGTCATGCTGTTCCCCCCTTAATCTGTCAGTTAGAGCTAATAGCTGATCAGAGCAGAGCTGGAATGAGTCAGCCTGGTTGTTTGCATAAACACTTGCTGGGCTGGTGGTGATGCCTGAGCAGGGCTGACCTGAAACAGAGGCTGGGCAAAGTTAGGAGAATAAAAAACAGTTCAATTTATTAAAGGTCTTCAGGTGCATTCAGGCCAGACAGAACCTACTTGAGAGGCTACACCCAAAATGGACAGCAAGTCACAAGTTCTTCACATTTTATAAGTTCTGTCCATTAACATATTGAGCCTCAACTTCTCCAATTACCCGTTCAGGTGATGATGTCAATTACCCCAAGCTTGCTGTCCCCAATTCACTGTTGGTTACATATTTTGGGGCTCTGAGGCAGCAAAGTGTCCTTGGGTTTTCCACCTGAGAGCAATTATTTTGTCTAAAACGCTGGGAACAGCAGCTTCAGCACCCTGGGTGGAGTCCGGAGTTACACACTAAAATTACAGATACACGAGAAATACAGAAGCTAAAAATCTTAAGGCATCAATGGAACCACCTTTGGTGCTGAATCCTCCCCCCCCCCCTCACACCTGCCCTCCCCTCTCTCCCACCCTCCTCCTGCCACAAGGGCACCTGAACAGGTTGCTGTTCCAAATGTGTTCCCATCCCTGCAGCATCATTTTCCTCACCCTTTCCCATCCTTCCCCACCAGCCAGATGAGATTTGATGCCTTCAGGTGTAATTCACCACAAAGGTTCAGCCTGAGCTCTGCCTTTTGCCCCGGGGTGGGAATTATTGAGAATTATCTCACCTCCAAGTTCCTTTATCGTGATTATCACAGTAAAAGCAGGACAGGAAGAGCCCAGTGCCCAGCACAACTCAGCAGATTAAATTCAAACGCTTTTCGGGGTGTGGTGACAGATTTACAACTTAAATATTTTGCTTCGAAATGATTTCAGGCACTCTGTATCAAGGTAATAGTTTGATCTGAAAAACAAACGTTTGCAGTCTCATTCATTAATTACTATAATGAGAGATCCGAGCTCAGAGCTTTATAGGTTCTGATCCAAATCTGTTTCCCTTGGCCTCCTCTCAGCACTATAAAAACAACTTTCCATTTCTGCAGTGCCTTTTCCTGTGACATTCTGAAAGCCCTCGATGAAAACTAATTAACCCATGATGCAAATTTGCCAAATTTGCTGGGAAAAGAACCTCTGACTCTTTCAAAGGTATTGCCTTGCATGAAGATCTGGGCAGAACGAAACTCCTGATGGTGCTGCTTTGCTCAAAAATGCACCTTTTTTAAAATGGTTTTTAGTGATGCTGTGTGGGCAAAGTGAGCATTCAATATTATTCTCTTCCACAGATGGAGAAAACAGTCACCAAGTGACTAAATAATTTGCTTGTAGTCACATGGAGAAGAACACAGTGTTCTCCAGCCGAGCCACGTGATTTTCTTGTTCCTCTCCTGCATCCTCAACATGGAATGGGAAATCTAAAGGTTTTGGATCCCTGTGTTTCGCAAAAGGTAAAGATCTGGGTCTCCTTGGAGAGCCCACAGTTCCCTTGCAGTGAGTTGTCCTGGCTAAATTTCAATTTTTGGAGGTATTTTTGATTTTTCTAAAATTATGCTCTCGCTGTGCACGACGTCTTCCTCCCTGCCAGGTTCAAGTTCATGCTAAATGTTAGAGATTTTTAAAGGCTGTAGCGTTCTATCACCACAAAAAAAGGTTTTGCAGAGTTAAGATTCCTGTTTTAAATCCACGTGACAGAGTTTGAGGTGAATGTGGAGCCGCGGAAATGCCACCAAGCCACTTCTCCACTGTCCTGCCTGGGTCAATTTTATTTTTATGTTATTGGTGTCAATAATTAGCCTATTTCAGTTGTGATGTAACAGCACCTCCGAAGTTCTTTTTGGGTGTGGTACCTTACATAGGCTTTTTTATTTTGATTTTCTTTTCCATACAACCTCTAATTGAAGTTTTCCTGTGATTTCAACTACTTATGCAAGTTCGAAGTTGTATTTTATCCAGGTTTGTAGCTTGTTTAATGTGAGAACTCATAGGCAGCAGCTGAGGTCTGCTTTCTGGAAATATTCCTGTTAAATACATAGAGGGGAGGTGATTACTGCTGGAAAATTTATTGTTTTCCATAACAATAAGTAAAGAGGGGAACAGGAATTGTCCAAACTGATACCCACAGCGGTGCTGGGCTGAGGGGACAACAGGAATTTTGTGATCCCAGCATCCCACACTGGCTTGGGATGGCAGTGGCCTCAAAAATCATCTATTCCCAACCTGCTGCCATGCTCAGGGATGTGGAATTGGCCTCAAAAATTACCTATTCCTAACCTGCTGCCCTGCACAGGGATATGGAATTGGCCTCGAAAATCATCAATTCCCAACCTGCTGCCATGCTCAGGGATATCTCTGATGTTTTAGGATCAAACCTAACCCAAACCTTTGGGGTTTAGGCAGCTTTGGGCTGCCCTAGCTATTGCTGCCTGTCCCCTTCATCCTTCATCATCAAACTGCTAAAACCTTCCCTGCCAGCGTGCAAGCAGAAAAAACCACCTTGTGTGCCCTTGAGACAGCATTCCCACTCCATCCTTAGCTGGGAGATTTCCTGGAAACCCACGGAGATTTCCCAGGGACAAAAATCCCCGAGGGAATGAGGTCCATCCTCCCCAGCGGGCTGCAGGCAGCGTGGGAAGGGTTAAGGATTACCGGGCTGGATGTGACAGGCTGATGTGCTTTCCAGGTAATCAGGATAAACCAGCAGCTCATTATAAAAGGGATGAGCCTGAGCCGAGTGTAAAATACAAGCACCTCGAGCAGGGGGGATTTCTTGGAGAGCAGAGGCAGGAGGAGAAGCTGGAGGGTTTGTTCCTCACGGTCAATAGGGCTGGAGCTGCTTGCCTGCTCGGGTTTTGTGTCTTTGATGGGCTGTGCTGGATAATCGATCTGCTGCACAGGAGGGAGATGCTGCTCAGACATCCTGGGTGTGGTGTAGGGGCTAAGCTGAAAGCTTAAAAAATTATTATTATTATTATTTTATTAATTTTTTTTTTTTTTTTAAGCTTAGCTGCCAAGACAGATCCCTGGCTTATTTATTTATTTAATTTATTTTTCTCTCTTTCTCCTTCTCCTCCAGGCAGGCAGTGGGAAATGGCTGCCTTGCTGAAAGAGCCTCAGTGCTTTGCTGAGCCTCTCGTGGTTGTTTTCCCCCCATCCAGCACATCCCAAAGGCTCGGATTCTGGGAATGGCCATCCCTGCATCCCAGCCTTCCCTCCCTGTGTGGAGAGCTGAGCCCTGCAGAGCTCAGCCCCTCCTCAATGTGTCAAGTTTAAACCTTTGCAACACGTTATTTTCCTGCTCTGCAGGGACTTTTACAAGAGGATTGAGATCCTCCTCCGGTGTATTATAGGGAAAGAAACATTATTCCCTTTAAAGCAAAAGTATTGGAGGGGGGGAAAAAAATGCTTACAAGTGCTCTACACCGAAGGATCATGTTCCCTAGCATGGTATAAGTGCTCATTTGCTTTATAGTGCTCTCAAACGTGTGTTAAATCCTCCTGAATTCAGCCTGCCTTGGGTATTGAGCTGCAGACAGGCGCTGGCTGGTGATGCATCCTCCAGTGAGGCAGCAAATACTGCAGGATGTGAGCTTTGGTCACCTTCCTAATAAAAAAACCCTAAATGGTTTGGGGTTTGGGATTTTACAGCCCTGGCGCTGGGATGTACAGCAGAGGTCACAGTATATAGAATATATTTCTTTTTTGGGGTGTATTGGGTGCAGCCTTGGGATCAAAACTGTGCTGGTACTTTCTGAACTCTGATTTTTTTTTTTTTTTTTTTTTTTTTTTTTGGTTGGGGTTGTCCACAGGTAAATTCTGCTTGCCCAGGGTGGTGCAGAACTCTCACTGTGCCTCCCAGGCAGAGCAATGGGGAGGGAAGGATGCTGGGGTTCTCCTAGGAATTTGGAGATTACTTTTGCACCAAGGGGAATATATTCTTACAGTGTGTTAAATCTTTGGAAACCTGTAAAACACGATGGAGAGTTCAGCTTAATAGAGAACTTCCCTTGCTGAAAATGCATTTAGTGATGATTTGGGGCTTTTTCTTAAAAATATTTACCAATTTTCTTTATTAAATAGTATTCTTTTATTCTTAATTTTTTTTTTAACAGGAGCTCTAAATGGTTTCCAATTAATTTATTCTTTATTCTTTTTTTTAAACAGGAGCTCTAAATGGTTTCCAATACCTGGAATCCATCAGCTCCTGCAGGTACCAGATGAGGCTGTGCAGTTTAAGGATGCCCAGCATAACTCTGCTCTTAAAAATCAAGATAATTTGCCCAATATTGGCTTTTTTTTGTCTTTTCTGTCACCTCTAGACCCTTGCATGAAGAGAAGGCAGTTTGCTCTGCTAAAAACTTAAATATTCCCAAACTCACACATTTAAATAAAAGCACCAAAAATCCCTCCAACATTTCCTCTTCGATTTTCCAACCTCTTGGCCACCTATCCTCTCTCTCCTTGCTTGACTTTGTCCCAGTTAATATTCCAACAGGTGTTTCCTTTTTCAGTGGAATTTTTTAGGCCGCTGTCTCAAGAGGCCTCGTGCATAATAATGCTGTATTCATTATGTGGCTGCCTTACTGGGAGAGAACTTTATTTTCTTAACCCCACCATTTCCCCTCCTGCAGGAGGGACAGAGTTGGGGCTTTCAGCATCTCCTGCTCTGTGCTTTTTGATGAAATCCCCACATGGCACCATTTCACCTCTGCCCTGCCAGCAGGGTGATGAGGATTTAAGGGAGAAGGGAGGCAAAAAGGTTTTTTTTTCCACTATTTTTTTGCACAGCATCTCAATTTTTATTTGTTTGGGGTTTTTTTGTTTGTTTGTTTTTTTGTGGGGTTTTTGGGTTTTTTTGGTAAATCCTCTCAATTTCTCTTTTGTGACCATTGCAAAGAACCGTTATTTTTCATTAAAAATAACGAAATTAAAGCTCGTAGGGAAAAGATTCATCCCTTTTTGGGGGGTTCTCATATTGCTGGAAATTTGTTGTGGTGGCATTTGGGTTTCCAGGAGCCACTAGTAAATTCCTACAATTTGTGTCGAGGTGACTCCTCTGCCCCTTTCTACCTCTGGATGATGCTGAACCTTCATTGCCAAAGTTCAGGGGAAGAGAAAACTAAAGAGAAAATATTTTGTTTCGAGGTTTTACCAACTGGAATATATATATTTTTAAAGGAAGGTGGAGGGATTTAAGAACTCTGTGCCAAAGCTTCCCTTTGCTCTGTTTCCCAGGGTGTGAAATGCTGCTCTGTACCCCTAAATTTGGTTTTTTCAATGAAATAGGAGGGAAGAAAAGTAACAATGCAACAGGGTGAGCTCCTCACATTGCTCAAGGATTAGCCAGTTATGATTTGTCCCAAAGTGATGAAATTAAATATTCCCACCAAGCCAAATTCTTTGCCCTGTGACATCACCAAAGCCAAGAGTTTGGATGTTTTGGAGGAATTTTTGCCAGTAAATATCTATGCACCTGAAAATCTGTGAAATAAAATGGTTCTCCCTTATTTTTACTTCTTGGAAATTGTCTTCTCGATGGAGATGCACAATTCCCAGCCCCATACCTGAGGTAACACCTGGTTGGGAGAGTTTTAACACAGAAAACTGAATTTTTCTGCTGCGTTTGCACAGCTTTTTTTCCCTAATAAAATGCCAACAAAGAGATTCTAGTGTCCTGGATGTTGGGCATTGATCAGTGGGAAAAGAGACTTTGATAACCTTCCCATCCCCAATCCCTAAATCAGGACCAAACCTGCCAATATTTTCCCATGGATGCCCAAAACCCCATAATTATTTATTATGCATGGCAAGGGAGCATAAGGAAAGAGAGCTGGGAGTGCTGAAGCAATAAAAACTATGAATAGATTGGGTTCTTCTGCTATAACTCCATTAAAAATTGAGTGCACGGTAATGTCGTGCTATTCTTAGTGCAGATAACTTTTTAAAAGGTTAAGACCAATAAACTTCCTGGCTGCTGCAGAGGCAGCGTGGAATTCTAGCCTGGAATGGAGTGGGGTGACCTCAATCTGATGCTGCAAATTATTGGAAATAAGACAATTGCAGTTCTTGGAAGCTTTAGGATCGATTGTTGGAGGAAATAATTTGATAGATGGCAGCTTCATCTGGAAGGGAGACATGGAAGTGGATTAATAAGGGAAATTATCAGAGTCAGATGGTTTAAAAAAATCCTAAAATAACCCTGAGATGTTGCTCAGTTTGGTGGGTTGGGGTCTAAGAAGCAAGTGTGGAAGTTGGAAATGGTATTGCCAAATATATTTGGATTTTTTGGGGTTTATCCTGTGTCAGGCAGACATTAAATGCAGAGTCCTTGGCGAGACTGCAGCAGTTATTGGGAAAAAATATATTGCAAAAATAAAATTTTTGCACTGCAAGAAATATTTTCACAGCACAACTGAGTGAAATTATTAAATCCAAAAGAATAGTTAACTCAGATTAGATTTATTCTACTTGTTCGCTAGGCTGATGGCAATTTTAATTTATAGTCTTGTGAATTCCTACCTTACCCACACATTATTTTGGTATTTGCATCTCTGGTTCTTCACAGAGATGATTTTTGCTTGGTCATCCTTGTAAACATGCAGATGAAAATAAGAATACATGGGGATAAATTTTGAATCCAGGGATGTGTCAGAAGGATCTAAACTATGGACTGTGGGATGTTCAGAATCCTATTTGATATTTACAATTTCTATTTTTAAGGCTCATACAGGCAGTAACATAAAAAAAATAAATTGTCACAACTCGAAATATTTTAACGGTTAAAAATATTGATGACAAAATCCTCGTTTGGGGAGAGTTTTGCTCTCCTGTTCCTTTAAGCTTAGCTCTGTGTCATGCAGCCATTCCGACTGTTTTCCAATATTTGGAATTATGAGTAAATAGAATTACTCCCCCATCCCATCCTTTCTGTGTACATTGCATAATTACCAGCCCCTCTCCCTGCCTCGTAATAATTGACTTGATATTGATAAATAGATTAGCTAATACAGCAAATGATTATTCCCCAGTAAATGAATCACTGTGCTTTTGACTTCGAGTGCCGTTACCCATGAATGCACTGTAAATAAATAAATTATCATTTATTAATGTATCGTAAATTGGGGACAGCTTTTGCATTTTGCATTAAGCAGGGCCTGGGTAAACACCCAGAGAGCAGGAGCAGCCCAGGGATGCTGTTCCCTCCCAGCTCTGGGCATTTTCCACCTTTTCCTCTCCTGAACTCCTCATTCCTGGTACCTGCAGCGTGGAAAGGATTTCCTGGAAAGCTCTCAGGGTGTGCCAGGGGAGGTTTGGAGCTGAGATCAGGGGAGATGTTTTCATGGGAGGCATTAGAATGGGAAATGTGGAGTCACCAGCCCTGGAAATGTTCAAAAAATGTGTGGGTGTGGCATTGAGGACATGGTGGAGTGGTGCTGGGTGATGGTTGGACTTGATTTCAGAGGTATTTTCCAGCCTTAGAGATTTTGTGGAGTTGTTGAAAGCCTTTTTAAGGGTCAGGGCAGGTCCACATGAGCTTCAGGTGGATGTTCTATCCCTAGTGTCACTGTGTCAAGCGTTGGTGTCACCACCCACCTCTCCATGGGTGCTTTTTTCCCAAAAGGGAATTTTAATTTTAAAAAAGTAATTTTATCAGCTTGCTGTTGTTGCCAGTTCCTGTAGGATTGGTACAATCTGAGCACAGCCAGGGAAATTGCTACCAATACATCCTATTTCTTGATCCTACAATTCTTTTGGACCCATTAGAGTCAATACATCCAATTTCCTGATCCTGAAATTCTTCTGGACCAGTTTGAATGGATACGTCCAATTTCTTGATCCTACAATTCTTCTGGACCCGTTAGAGTCAATACATAGAATTTCTTTATCCTACAATTCTTCTGGGCCCATTAAAGTCAATACCCCAAATTTCTTGATCCTACAATTATTTTGGACCCATTTGAGTCAATACATCCAATTTCTCAATCCTGCAATTCTTCTGGACCCGTCTGAATTGATACATCCAGTTTCCTGATCCTACAATTCTCCCAGCTCTGTTTGAGTCAATACATCTAATTTCTTGATCCTACAAGTTCTTCTGGACCCATTAGAGTCAATACATAGAGTTTCCTTAATCCTACAATTCTTCTGGACCTGTTTGAGTCAATACCCCAATTTCTTATCTCAATTCTTTACTTTGAATCAATCATCCAATTTCCTATCTAAAATTCTTTTACCATTTAATCAATCATCCAATTTCCTATCCTAAAATTCTTCTGACCCATTTGAGTCAATACATCTAATTTCTCATTCCTACAATTCTTCTGTACCCATTTGAATTAATACACCCAATTTCTCAATCCTACAATTCTTCTGGACCCGTCTGAGTCCATCCAGGCATTGAAACACAGGAATTCCCAGTTGCAATGGGGTTTAGGCTCCTCCTCTGGAATAGCTGGAAATCAATCCAGGCAATTCCAGATTGCAGTGGAGATTTTGGTACCTGCAGACCCCCTAAGATTTCCCTGGGTCTGGCCCAACCTGCTGCAGATCTGCCAGTCAGAATGATTTATGGCAGTGAATTCTGGACCATATGTTGGGCAAAACCTTGGCTGAGCACTGGGCTGGATTTTGTGGCATCAGATTTACAGCTCCGTGTGGGAAGGGCAGGGGAGACAGGGAAAATAACAGGGAAAATAACTTTCCTTGCATGCAAAGAGGACAAAAAAATCTCTGAGCCTCAATTCATCGATAGGAAAATCAGTGTTTTAAAGGATGGGATGTAGCAGTGAAAATGGGATTTTTAGGCATTTAAAATCCCATCTCTTTCTTTTCCTCTTTTGCTGCCCCTTAATTAACCTTAATCCCGGCCAGATAATGTATGAAACCTCAAATATCAGCCCACATTTATAGAATACATAAACATTCTGTCCCAGCCTCATTACGGCACCAGGATTAGGGGGAGGGAAAAAAAAAAAGCACTAAAATTAATTTAACAAAATTGGAACCAGCCCTCCAACGGATGGGAATTGCAACCTGAAGTTCCAGTTCTGCAGCAACACATCCGATTTGCTGGATGCCTGCAGTTGATTTATATCAGGGTCCCAAATTTTGGGGATGCTTGAGCATGGGCTGAACTGGAAGGTAAATCATTGGTAAATTATTCCCATGGCTCCTTTTCCTGGCTTGGGACTCTGTGAGGATGAGTTTGGAGCTGAACTCAGAATTCCCCAAATTTCTGCTGCTTTGCAAAGCTCTTCCAGCTTCCCAAATTAGTGTTAGGTGTCAAATTAAAAAAAGATTTGATGGGGAGAAAAAGTTATAATGGTTTTGTGGGGGGAGAGATCTGTGCTCAGCTCTAGATGAGGGAAAAACTTCTCATTGCTCTTTAAAAGGAAATGGGGTTTTTATTTATTTCCTTTTTTCCTTAACACACCATCATTACCCTTTTCTCCAATTTTTTTGTTGCCATATTTGTTTCATTTTCTTCCCGTTTTAGATCAGCTCTCTCCTTCAATATAATGTCCTAAAATGATGAATTCTCATAACCTCCCAATGTTATCCTTCAGCTCTCGCCCTCGGTGATATTTTTTTCGAGTGAAAATGCAGCAAAAGGTTATTTTGGATAAGAAGGATGAATGCAAATGGGGATGGCAGGGAAGCAGGGAGGTGTGGATGACAAAGCAGAACTAGAAAGGGAGAGGAGAACAAGATTTGAGTACAACAGACCTCAAAACCTGCTTTATTTATGATCATGGGAAGGAAAACTCCAGAAACTTTTGGATTTTGGCATAAAGATTCGACCTGCCAGGGCTGAAGTAGGAAGTGCTCTGTCCTCCAAAGGTCCCTGGGCTGCAAATGGCAATTTCCCCAGCTCTGAGCGAGCTCTTTGCTCAGGCACAGCGTGAGAGAGAGAAGCAATCCAGGCTGGGCAGATGGTGTGCAGCAAACAGTTGCCCACAGCTGCTGGGAGCAGCGAAAAACCAGGCAAGAGCAGCCAAAACAGAGCCACATCCAACTCTGGGATGGGAAAAGCAAAACCCTGCAGGCTGGGCAGGAGAAGGAGGTGGGAATCAGATCGGTTTTTCCCCTTTTGGCCAACGGCAATGAGCTGAAAAATCACCTTGTTGGGTTTTCTGACCCTTCTGCACTCTGTCCCGTGGAAATTCGGTGAAAATTATCAACTAGGAGCTGCTGTGCTCTGAATTTTGACCAAATTTTCAGCCTAGCAGGATTTCTCTGATCAAGGTTGATGCCTAAGGAGTGTTTCTGTGACTCCAGGATTTCTTGTGAGATGTTGACTCTCACAGCTCTGTTCTTCACTATGAACCAAAAGATTTAGGAGAAAATGAGCTTTAATCTCCCCGTGGAGGTGCAGTCCCATTGCTCTGGTGCCCGTTTGTGTAGCCCTGGAGCAAATTAACCTTTAGGAAAACAAGGTTTTGATATAATTAATGTTTTCTGGGGGCGGAGACACAACAAATCAAGACCCCCGTGGAATGGCTCCATGAAATTTACCTAATAATAATTGCTAAAGTAGCAATTTAACAATAATAAAGGCAGCAATGCAAGAATTTATTGGTGTGGCTATTAGACAACAGGGCTGTTTCCTTTCTTGGATTTTTTAGCTATTTCTAGAAATCTATGGACTTCGGTTGTATTAAATTACATAAAATTTGTAGATCCTTTTCATTTCCAGAGAAGACCAGAACTTCTCTCTAATTTCAGGGGAAAGTGAAGGATTTCTAGAGATCCTGAGAGCTGTTCAAGAGGTGTTTTATTGGTGTTTATAAAGATGGAAATCTCCTCATGTAGGAAAATGCACTTAAATTAATGCACAGGTCGGGTATGATCCATTTTTCATTTCTGAGCCCTGGCTTGGTGGCAATTTGGAATTCTTAATACTTTGGTCTACTGGGCAGGCACAGCTAAATGTGCTGATTGGTAATGAAACCTCACATCTGATGACTTTCTAAGGAAGCAATGTCAGCCCTGCCAGCTGAAACCAAATCTGTTAGGGTTGGTTAGTGGGGAGAGGTTGTGCAATGAGCTGCGAGGATGAGCCAAAGCCTCGTGAAATCCAACTTTTTCTGGGGTCTGGATCCACTCCTTTTGGCCTTCAGGAAGTGGGATGGATATTTGAACATCCTTGTCCTTGATCTGGAGAAGAAATTTGGTGTTTTTCCTCAAAAGCTTGGTGTGGTTTTGGGAAAGTGAAGGGCTGAAGCGTTGGTATCCAGAACAGCTCCATTCCCAATTTCCAAGGCTTCTGTTTGCACATTTAAAGTCATATTTTTCTCCATGAGGTGTGAATTTGTTGTTTGATTGTTCTGATGTGCTCATTGTCTGAGGGGCTGGAGAATCCCCTGTGATGGAAATATCTTAGGGTAACCAGAACTTGGAAAACTTGGAATAATTGGAAACTTAGGAGCTGAAATTATATTTGGATTGCCTTTTAAAGCTGTGGCGATGATGTGAGTGAGATGCACGTCACACTCATAAATTCCCATTTTCAAGGGCTTTATTCTCTGCATTCTGCATCACATTTTGGGTTTCTTCTGCACCTTCAATTATTCCAGATAATGCTGTGGTTCCAAAAATGCTCTCAGGATATCTCCCTGTGTCACCCAAGCTCAGGACTCACCCTGAAGAGGGATTTGATGCTCTCAGATCAAAGAGCAGAGTTTTCCAAACAGAGTTATCCCTGCTTGGAGTTGCTCAGGAATTGGGTTTAGCAATCAGGGAGAGGTGGATTTATGACGTGAGAGACTAAACACTCTGCACCTCTCCTTTATCAGCAGCATCTTCCCCTCCTGCATTCCTGCTCTGCTCTCCTCTCTGGGATCATCCTGGCTGCTCTTCATCATGGATAACATGGAATATCACAGGGGCAATGTGACCTGGTGGGTGTTAGACCTGGAAATCTGATCCACAACTGCTCTGGCTTTGCTCCCACAGCCCATTAAAAGGCGAAATTATTAATTAAAAAAAATAATTTGCTGCCCTGAGAGGTTCCTTTGGCATGTGGTAGAACTCAGGGAGAATTCTGAAAACGAAGAAATGTCTAAGGTTTGATTTTTGGGGTTTTTTTTAGTATAAAATAGTTAATTTTAAAATCCTTCTCATTTGAAGAAGACCAGTCTTTAAGATGATGAATATTCTGTATCTAAAACATATTTTCTTTACAATTTTGGGCTGGAAAGGCTCTGGTTCTGTAAGAAACTGAACAAAATGGTGTATTTTGTCAGTTGGGTCTCTCTGCGTTGCTTCCGCGGCGTGAATTAGTTAATTGAGATATCCCTAATTAAACCGAAGAAATTTGGTGTTCTACGCAGCACTAATTGGGCTACCAAGCAATAAAATAAGATTTGCTCTCTCAAACCCAGAGCAGCACTCCTAAAGCATGGAATTTTTCGGGATCACCCTCCGCTATTCCCTTTTCCTCTGCAGTGCCATAAACCACCTTTTGAAAGCTCCAAAATGAGCTTTATGAGCTCTTTTTTTTTTTGGACAGCACAGCCACAGCAAGGTCTGACCACCTGCATTTGCAGCTCCTGGGATATTTCAGTGCCAGGTGGGAAAAGAGTGGGAGATCAAGTCCTTGCAACAACCTCTGCCACTGGATCTTTCCAGCAAGCCAGGGAGACAGGGAAAAATAGTCAACATTATTTTGGCACAGTGGGGAAGGAGGGATGAAAGCTCTGCAAATGAATTCATTGTGACAACCTTTGTGAAGAATCTGAGTGTTTGATCTTTTAAAAGATTTAATAATTCTTTTGAGAGATTAAAGAATAAAACTGGCTGGGAGGAGGAGGAGGAGAGGAAGTTAACTTTCTTTTCCCCCGATTCTGTCAAAATAGTAAATAAAAAAGGGCAAATCCCTAAATTTAGTTGGTTTCTCCGCACTTCACCTCTTTTTTTGGGTGTTGATGCATGTCATGTTTTAGTCCTTGTATTAGAGAAACACTTGGAAATGTGACCCCTCAGATAAAGATTTTGGACAATGATCTAATGTGCTGATCTCCAATGGAAATGGATCTAAAAAGCAAAGTAATTAAATGCCTGGAAATCAGAATTTGCACGATGTTTGAGGTTTATGATGTTTTACACATTTCCCAAAGGTCAGACCTTCAACCACAGGGTTGGCTTTGGCCCCTGACTGCTGAACCAAGCTCTGAAGGGCTTTGCACTGACACTGCTAAAATATATCTTAGATTAATTTTTGGGTTTTTGTGGCTTAAAGAAACAACTTATATTTTAGATTCTATTCTTAAAACGAACTCAGATTGCTGTGATGCAAGAAGTAAATTCTGGTTGTATTTTTTTGAGGTGTTACTTCTAAAAAAACCCTAAACAATCAAAATCAAACCCCCAGAATTTAAAGCAGGTAGATTTTTATTTTAAAGGACCTCGTATTTTAAAATAAGGGAATTATCTCTGTCGAAGTTTTTAGGGGAAATCAAACTTTTCGGCTTTGAAGAAGTGCTGTTAATTAAAAAAATAACCAAGGATTTTTGGTTTAGCCTGGCCATTGCCCACCTTTCACCAGCAAACAAATAAATACAGTTTGACTGGTAACAGCTGCCATATAGAAATGGAAAAGGGCAGGAAGATTTGTGTAATCATTGCTCCACCAAATACTGAACAGCCTTTCCCATGATAAGACCCCAGGGTCCTCCAGGCTGAGCCAGAAACTCCTGTGGACTGGAGCTGCACAGGAAGGGCTCTCAATGTAGGCATCTATTTCAAAAGCCACACATAATGAAGATTAATTAGATCTTCTTTACCGACCCAAAGTTAAATACACACAGCCAAGGCCTTGGGCTTCCTCACACTGCCACGAGTTTCCATGGAAAGAGGGGAAGATTAAAAAGTGGTTGACAGAAGAAAGGGCTCAGCTCCTTTAAAAATGTACCAGGATTGGCTTTTCTTGTTCACATGCAAGTATAAAATGCTTTACTGTGTACTTTGAGATTCTGTGCCTGTTTGCAGTAGTGCAGCTTCTCCAGCTATGTTCTAGTTAATTGTCTTTTTGGTGGCTGAGGGCATCCCATCTCCCTAATTCCATGCAATATTATTCACTTTCCTATCAAAAGGACAAATTCATATACCTATATCCTGAATTTTTCACCCACAAGCTGCATTTGGATTGGACTTCAGAGCTTTGCAAGAGCAACTTCTCCCTCTTTGTTTTCCTCTGAGACATCCCTGTGTCCCAAATGGGGTCCCAGCCTTGACCTCCTGCTTTGATCCTCCAGTTCCAGGCCTAGGATCTGAACCAAAGGCAGCACTGGATGATCTCAGAGGTCTTGTCCAGCGTTAATGAGTCCATGAATTTAATCTTTCAAACGGGGAGCGAGGCACTGATGCAGCACGTCCTGTCCTGGGGAGGTTGGGAATGCCCTGTACTTTCCCAGCTGGAGGATATCTGAGTGCTGGGCACAAGGAGTGGCAATCAGTGGCACAGGCTTTTTAAAACCCTTCCTAGGGCCAGGCTGTCCCCACCCGGTGCTCTGGGAACGCCAGGCAGTGGCACAGGACGGGGAAGGAGCCCTGGTGTGTCCCCAGCACCTCTGGGCACACCAAACCCTCCTTGTCAGGGCTGCTGCCTGCTCTCATTAACTTCAAGTGGCATCGAGTGCTCAGCACAATACAAACCGAGCCCTCCACTCCTTTAGAGTGATCTTTGGGGTTTCATATTTATTTGCAAACCCGGGGCGGCCGAAAAACCCAAAATAAAGGGGTTTTCCCCCCCGCCCCGAGCTGGAGTTGGACACATGGAGCCAAGGCATGTTCTGCCAGCACAATGGCAACTTATGAATAAGATCATACTTGTATTTGCATTAACACGGCTGGCTTCTCCAGGCAGTTTTACATAATCTCCTTTTCAATGGGGAAGGGTGTCATTTCCCCTTCATTTCATACAGCCCCGCTTTGAAAATGTAGGGAGGAAGTATTTAAAGAAAGTCCGCATTTTATGAAAGGGAAAATTGCCGGCGTTCCTTTGTGTGTCTCAGTAGGATTTGGATAGATTACTCATACTTTAAAAGGAAGGGAGCTTTTGCTTTCTCGTCCCCTTTTTTTAAAAACTTGCATTAACATGATGTATTGACATATTACAAAATCCAGGGAACGCCGGAGAGCGAATCAACCGCGGCTTTGTCCTCAAGTTGCAACAAATTCTTAAAACGTCGTCACCTTCTGGAATAAAATTGTCACATTTTGGATACAGGCAACTTTTATGAGGACTAAAGCTTCACTTCTGAGATAGGGACAACAGCGTGTCCTCCCTCACTTGCTTTTTCTTTCTGTTTAAAAATGAATTCTTCTTTTTTCTTTTTTTTTTTTTTTTTGCCCCTTTTGATCCAATGAGCTTGGTAGGAGTGCAGCACGTTTTAACCATTTTCATAAATCAAGCAACTGGAATAGATTTTAATACAGAATTGTATTACTGCAGGAATGCCAGGCATGCAGGCTCTAAGCACTAACACTTCTATTAGTTGAATGGAAGCCAATCCTTTCGCTGTAAGCATGTTAAAGGAAAATAATTCCCCTGCTGCATTTCGGGGGTCTCTGATGTCAAAAACCCTCCCTGAAGTAACTCAACTTTTTTTTCCTGAGTTGTCCTTGTCTCAGGGGTGTTACAACTGGTCAGTCACACCCTGAAGGGTATGTTTTATGGGCAGATATTAAAGTGCACTGAGCTGTTCTTCTCTCTCTGACATCCTTTGATTAAAAAGAAAAAAGTCATGGAGAAGTAGAAAATCAAGGTTCAGTGCTGCAAGAAGCTCTCAGCTCCCACAAAGGCTTTCTATTCCTTCCAGGACCTATATTTATATTTGCTGATGACTCCTTGTCAATCTGACACTTGCTAATCAACCTTTGATGATAATTGTAATTCTTGCTGAGGACACTTCATCCTATGAGGTCAAAAGGACATTTTGTACACTGAAATGCACTCTGTGCATGTGTCTGACTGAATCTGTGGGCAAATGTTTATATTTACAAGAGATGTTTATGCTAACACCTCTTTTTTGGGTAAATTTTTTACAGTTCTCCTTCCCCTCATTTGTTGCTGTCTTTCTGCATCTAGGAAATGCTGCTCATTGCTAAATCATCACCAAAATTTTGAAGGGAGGGGTGAACTTGCTGCTTAAAACAGAGGGGAAAACGCCAGGAAATTTTAGAGGTGATTTAGTAAAAAAAACTTGATAAATATTCATCTCACATTTTTTCTTAAAAAGAGAAGGGTTTTTGTGAAATCAGTTGATAACATCTTCATCTCAATCCATTTATTATCTCCTATTTGAAAAGCACTTAGCTCAACAGGGCTCTGTGCCTTCACTGAGGTTTCCAGGTATCATCAGATCAACAATCTTAAGTTAAGCATGGATAAAACACAACAAGGTTTGTTATTTTCTTCCTCCAAAAAGAAAGCAAATAACCCAAGGCATCTGACAGTGTGTTGAGTAAGGCATTTTGAAGGCTTTTCATTCCATATTTTGGCACTGAATTTTACTCTTTTGGTTTCCCTTTTGTCTTGGCATTCCACAGGTTTTGGACGTGTTGGACTCACCTAGAGTGAATAATCCAAGTTTGAATTTCAAAAACTGAAAACAAATTGAGGACTCGTTCGCTGATGGGTCCTGGATTTGAAAGCTGAATTCCCAACATCAGGAATTCCACCAAAGGACCCCAAGGATGGATTTCCACTTGCCTGTGCCATTCCTTGGAGGACAAAATCCTCTCCTAAAAACATCACCACGGATCTGTTGTCACGGGGCAGGAAGAGCTGCTGAAGGGCGATGCCCCTGCATTCCCACTCTAATTGCCCTGTTTAGTGCCAGCCTTGCAGCAGGAGCGGCTGAATAACATGCAGGATAATCCCTTCTTATAGGAATCTGAGCATCACCTCGGCGATTGGTACCCAGAGAGTGCTGCTGGCTCCAGAACTGACCTCAATCAGAGAGCGGGGCCGAAAGCAGGAAAGCAAATTATCTCCCTGCTTCCACAGTTTGCTCCCGAAGGACTCCAGAACCTTGCATAAACAAAAACTAATTATAATACACACACACAAAAATTGAGTAAAAACTCCAAGCTCTGCTGGCGGGCTGAACAAAAAGGAAGGTGGGGAGAGTGAATGTCACAGTGCCATCTACTGACACTGCCAGCCCCGAGCGTGGAGGGAGAACACCCAACTGCAGGGGGAAAATAAATAAATAAGGCTGGCAGGCTTGGGAGGATTATGTTTAAAGGAAGGAGATGACGGCTAATTAATGTGACAAGAGAGAAAACCTCACCTACTGACAGGTTATTCATCCCACAAGTGTTAGAATCCTCCTCAGCGCTGGCTGTTCCTGTAATTCCTGGGAAAAAGGCTTGTGCTGGAGGAACAGCTGACCAGAACCCTCACTGCCAGCTCCCATATTTCTATTTTGTCTTCATGAGCTTTATACCGGAGGAGAATTACAGCCTGCTCTGTGGCAAGCAATTTGGAGACATAAAGGAACGCAATTGTGGAATAAAACCCGCACTGTGTGCTGTGAGATAACTTCATCTGACACAGAAAATGAGCAGTAACTTGGAGGCAGGTAGGAGCAACATGTAATCCAGTTGACACAAATGAAAAGATGATATTGGCAGAAAATTGGGCTGCGTGTGAATATAAAGGCTGTTGAATAACAGGGAATGGAAAATGACATGCTCAGCAGCAGAGAGGTGAAGATGAAAGGAGTTCAGCAAACATTTGTACGAGAGAAGCCAAGAGGCAATAAAAGCTGGAATTCTCTGCTCCTCGAAGCAGAGCTGAATGCTGAAGCCCTCAGTGCTACCTGTGCTCAGGGTTGGCAAGCGGTGGAGTGTCAAAACAATTAGAGTTTATTCTCTGGTTGCTAATGTGCGAGCTGAAGTGGAGGCTGAGACGTTCAGCAAAACCATTACTAAGCAAAATGAG
This sequence comes from Entomyzon cyanotis, assembly GCA_024500445.1. Taxonomy (NCBI): domain Eukaryota; kingdom Metazoa; phylum Chordata; class Aves; order Passeriformes; family Meliphagidae; genus Entomyzon; species Entomyzon cyanotis. Next base: position 2,831,849 of record JAKEPQ010000773.1, on the reverse strand, counting down.
GCATCATGCTCTGTATCACTGTCAGTAATTCCGAGGTAAGAATGAAATGAAGAACGAGCAGAGAGTGATTGGGAATGGAGAGGCAGAGGGGAAAAAAAAAAAAAGTCAAGAGGTGAGGAGACTGCAGCATGTTGATTGAAAAAAAAAAAAACCTTCTATATATTCTGAAGTGTTGTGTCAAGTATGAGGATTCAGGAGGAGGGGAGAAGTGAACACCTGAGCTGTGCTGGCTGAGATTCCCTCCAGATATGTTGTGTTAGATGGAGCTGACATCCTGAGAGAGGCTAAGGGGTGAAAGCAATAATGAACAGCCTTCACAAGGTAAAAGCAGAAGAAATATTAGAGCTGTTACAAGAGAGCAAGCAGGAGATGTTTAGATTTATGAGTTCTTTTGGAGAGCAGCCATGGTTTGTCTTTATTTCCTAGTAACTGGTTGTTGGTTTGAGCTCGGTCAGGTCATCACATCAGTGCCATCAGCTCTGAAAGGTTTTCAGCCTTTCCTTGGGATCATCCAGCAGGCACAAAGTGAACATGTGGAGTGCAAGCACGATCTGCTGCTGGGGGAGCTGTCCTGATAAGCAAAAGCAGGGGGGAAAAAGTAAGAAGAGAGAGAGCATTTGGTTATGGCACCATCTGTCTCCTCGCTGTTGGTGTTTTTCTCCCCTTTTTGCAGTGATTTGGGGAGCTGGGCTCGGGATGGATGTTGTAGAAAGGAAGGTTCCAGAAGGGGCTGTGACAGTGGCTGTCCATCCACAGAAATCAGGGCTCTGGCTGGAGTCCCCTGCCTGACATTGATCTTAAAACTAACACCCAGAGCCCAGCCTTGCCTTGGAGGAGAGCCAGCAAGTGAATTCCAGCTCAGGGCTCTTGCAAAGCCTCCTGCAGGGCATTCCTCCATTTCTCATCCTCTTCCTCCCTGCTTTACTTCATTTAAAGTTGGTTCATGAGTCTCCACACCTGTCCTGGGCCATGCAGGTTTGCACAGCACCTGGTTCAGGCTCCTACTGAATATTCCAGCACCCTGGCAAGGGCTCTGCTCTCATATTTTTCAGCTGATCCAGAGATTTCAAGCAGCAGTTTCATTTTTCCTCTTTTAATTTAATTGAAGAACGTAAAGGGAGCTTTTGACTTTTACTGGTGGAACCTGAGGAGGACTGAAGCAGTTTAAACTTGACCGACCTTAACCATGTAGGGCACCCTTTTAAACTTTTGTTTACCTCCTGTGAGCTGCTGAAGAGAGGAGGGGGAAAAAAAAATGAGGGGAAAAAAAAAAAAGCAGCTTTCAGTTACTAAACCCCCTCGTGGTATTGAATTCTAACCAAGCACATCCAGCCCTGCCAGCCAGAAATGCCAAGAGGAGGAAAGCTGCTGAATCAGAGGAGAAACAGGATTGGGAGGATGGTGGGGAATATGAGAGTAGCACTAGGTGAGTTGATTTGATAGACTTATCGCTGTTTTGTATTTGCAGATCATCTGGGAGCAAACTTCTTGGGGTTTTTTTTTTTTTTTTTAAATTATCATTGCTGGGTTTTGTTCCTAAATTATTTAGCAAATGTTTTCTGGGAGCCACTTCCAGCATATAGATGAGTTCTCCCCAGCTACTTGCTGCTCTGATGAGTAAGTTCTGCACTTCTGAGCTGAGCTTGCAAGATGCCAAAAGCTTTGCACACCCTGGGCTGGGTGAATCTGCACCTCTTGGGGTCAAATTTTATTGACAAGGTGCAGAGTGGCCACTTGAGGCTTTCCTTTCTGCCCCTGCAGGGAGGGACTCTCGAGGGCCTCTCAGATCCCTCACAGAGAGGCTCCTGAGCACTCAGAGCCACCTTGAACCCTTGCCACCCCTTTGTCCCCTCTGTGTCCAGCCCCAGGGATGGACACGAAGGTCCAGCCAGCAGCAGAAGGTCACAAAGCTGCTCTGGTGCTCCTGTGTGACCTTCAGCACGTCCTTGCCCAGGGCTGCAGTGCAGATTCCCTGTGGCTCCTCGGGATGTTCCATCCACTGGTCATCAACAGTGAATTTGGGAATGATTTGGGAAGTTTGCCAAAACACTGGTGTCCTTCCCTGCCTGGCTGGAGTGTCCTGGATGGACAAACAGCCATGGTGACAGTGATGGAGCTTCTCCTGGCGTGGTGGCAGAACCTCCAGCACATTCACCCTGCACTCATTTCTCTCCCTTTGCTCAAGCAGAGACATCTTTGACCCAGGTGAAATAATTCTCCATTTCCCTGTAGGCTCTCTTGGGGTCCCAACCCAACCCCAATTTGATTTTGAAGCCCCTGAGGCGCATTTTCAGCTCGTTTATTGTTTTGCAAAGCGCCAGTCTGGTGGCATTATCAGGAAATTCAGGAGATACAGCTGGAATGTCTCTGCTGAGCGTGGTTTGCCACAGGATGCTGTGCAGTCATCAGCTGATTAATGCCAATTTATTTAGAAATAGAGCCTGTCTGCTTCTCCAAAAGATCCTGTTGTGTCCTTTCCCCACCACTCTCGCTGGAGCATGTTTGCTAGAGTTGCTGTTGCATATGCTCAGGCAATAAAACATTTACAGCTATTTCAGAAATTGCTGCAGTAGGCAATTTTCCTCATTAATTTTACCATTCTGGATGGGATTTCATGAGGTGTGAAGGCATGCAGAGTCATACCTTACACTATCCCTGCTCCTGCTTGCAATGCCAACCTTTTTAGGGAAAAATTAAATCAGAAGGGGATGTTTGAGGGGAAAATGAAAGTGGAAGCTCCACATCCAATGATGAGTGAGAGAATTATGGAATATCCTGAGCTGGGAAGGACCCACAAGGATCATCCAGGTTCAGCTCCTGCTGATCCTGATCCTGATCTTGCTCTGCAAATTTTCTCTGATTATTCTTTGCTCCTTCTTTGCCCAAGCCCATGGAGACGTTAAAACACCTCTGGGGCCCTGCGGGGAGAAAGGGGCTATAAAAATATAACAATCATGATTTCTTTCCTCCACCTGAGGAATCTCTGAGCGTGTTTCAAATATCAAAGAGCAAGAAACCCATTGTAGTGCTGTCCCCTGGGTGAAGGTGGGAAAAGGAGGCCCTGAGAGGCAGAAGGAATTGCACAAGGCTAAATGTAAAGCCAGCAGCTGATCAGGAGATAGAGCTGAGGGCAGGTTTTGGGTTCTGGCCCTTTTGGCAGGAATTGTCCCCATTTTGGGGATAATTTTTTGAATCTGTGCCAAAACACTTAATATCTGGTCAATATTTCCTGCAGAAAGAAGGCTTCTCTTCCATTTTAGAAGTGATGGCTACACTAAAATTCAACTACCACTGTAGCAAATCCCTGAATTCTCTGCTCCATCCTCTGTCCCAGAGCTGCATCCCAACCTGACCCTCCTGGAAATATTAAGACAGATGATAGTGACAGGTCAAAGCAGAGAGAGTCTGGAATTATTCTTCCCATATTCCAAAAGAATGAGCTCCTGTTATTCCTCACACTTTCATATTTGCCCCAATTTATGGGGTAGATAAGGCTGGAATTTTGAAGGGCGACATCACTAATTGCTTTCCTTATTGATCGAGCTTTTAACGTGCCAACAATGAAAACAATAAAACTTGCATTTAAAAACAAACATTTCTAGCACAGGAGCTGCATTAAAATGACACAAATTGCTTTTGTGGGCTGAATTTAACAGAACACCCATGAGGTTCCACTTAAAAAAACAACAAGCCAACAAAAATCAAATTGCATTGTTTTACAGGCAAACAAAATGGTGAGCACGCCTTGGGCTACGTTTTCAGAGTGTTTTCTTGGGAGATCAAAGCTTCAATCCCATTAACCCTTCAAGCAGCAGCCTGGTGAGTTGTTTTTCTTCACCTCTGAGTTTCTGCTGCTGCCTTTAGCAGGGAGTCAGCCCGTCCCTGATGCTGTTCCTCCTCCTCATCTCCACGGAAGCACCACCTTGTAGGTGGGCAGAGTTCAAACAGACTCTTTAGCCAGCCCACGTTGCTTTCCCGTTTTACTGACTTGGAGCTCTGGCCAGCGGCCAGCACTGAAATACATTTATTTTGGTTTTTACCGCTCGCCGTGGCGCTGCCTCACCCCGCTGGCGAGTGGCTGAATGGGGCTTTGTTGGCCAGCAGAGCCATTCTGGAGCTCAGAAACCCTAAATTAGGGTTTGGTGGGTCGTTGTTCATGATCTCCTGGACACCAGGGGTGTTGGTGATGGGGAGTTGGGTGATCACAGTGAAGGAAAGCTGATTTATTTTGGTGTTTGTCACCTGTTCCAACAGCCACTGGGCATCTCACATGCCTCCTGAATGAGTAAAAGCACACAAGATGCCACTTCCCGAGGGTTTGCTGCTTTCTCAAGGGCAGTAAATTAATATTTTGCACAAATATTCCTGTTCCACGCGGCAGGCCAGATCCTAATCTGCCCTCACCCTCATCTCCCTGCTCTGCTGGGACCTTGCTTTGTGTGTAAACACAAAAATCCTTCCGAGCAGTCAACCCCACATATCTGTGTGTCCGTGAACATCACAGAGATCGGGAAGATAGGACAGATGCAGCCTTCTGGGACTGGTTTGGGATCATGGAAAGGTCTGGGATCATGGAATGCTTTGGGATCATGGAAATGCTGGGAGAGCAGCAGCATTCTCCCCTTTCTGGAACTGGTTTGGAAGCACAGAAAGGTTTGGGATCATGGAAATGCTGGGAGAGCAGCAGCATTCTGCCCCCTGAGCGTTTGGGAGCTGTAGGATTATCCATCCCAGCCTGGGGTGATCCCAACAGGATGCTCAGAGCGTTTGGAAAGGCGCCAGGAGAAAGGGGTCAAAAGGGAGGATTTTTTTCATTAATTTTTTTTTAAAAGGGGAAAGAAAGGGGAGGGAGGAGGCTGAAGGGAGGGCCCTGGAGCTGCTGGGAGCTGAGGGAGAAGGTGGTTGTCTCACTTCCCCTCGCAGGGCCTCCTGTGCACATGCCGGAGCTGAGAGCTGCACTGCTGCAGCTCCAGTGCCAGCTGTGTGCAGCTGTGTCCAGCTGTGCCTCCCAGCCCCTCACCGCTGGCTGCTCGCACAGGAATGGCTCCTTTCCAAAGAGCTCATGGTGTAAAACCTCCCTTTTCACTGGGAGGGCTTTCTGGGGAGGATTTCACACCCCCAGAGAGAAGAGCTGTTGCCAAATAACTCAGCAGCACAGTGGGGTTGGGGTTTTGTCACCTGGGTGCTTCAATCCCACATCCTGCTGCCCCCTTCCCTTTAGGAATGCCTCATCCTTGTTCTTCCCAAGGAAAAATGAAAGCTGGCCTGTGCTTTCCTTTTGAAGGATTGGGATGGGAAGCCCTGGAAGGCCAAGGATAAACTCTGATCTCTCTGTGGCAGTGACAGGACCTCAGGGAACAGCTGGAGCTGTGTCAGGGCAGGTTTTGTTGGATATTGGGAAAATATCTTCCCCCAGAGGCTCCCCAGGGAATGGTGACATTCCCAAATCCACCAGAGCTCCAGGGACATTTGGACAATGCTCCCAGGGATGCCCAGGGTGGGATTTTGGGGTGTCTGGGCAGGGCAGGAGCTGCACTGGATGATCCTTGTGGGTCCTTCCAGCTCAGCATATTCTGTAATTCCATTAAATCAACCCCCAGGGTTATCTCCCCCCAAACACCTGCAGGGCCACTGTGCCAGGGATGGCAGTGCCTGTTTGTCACCCTGCAGTGACCACGTCCATGGCAGAGTCCCTAAATCTGTGCCACAAATCTCCCTTTTCACCCTCAATGTGCCTCACAACAAATCCATAAATCTGAGGGAAATGAGCGAGAATAATAACAATAATAACAACAACAATAATAATAATAATAATAATTAATACTAATATTTGACAGGTTTTTATTATTTTAGAGCCGGCTGATGATTGGATTGGACAGTTTTAAAGGTCTTTTCCAACCTGAACATTCCAAGAAGTTTCCTCCACGCTGCACAAGGTTAAAGGAGAATCTCTTATTCAGGAGCATTTGCAGAGCAGAAGGTACAGAAGTTTTGTCATCTTCACTCCTACTTTTGCTCGACTCTAAATCTGTGAGGAGGAAAACTGCGTTCTATGATGGGTGAGCAAAAAAAGAAAAAATCAGCCTTTTCCAATGTCTTTATTTCTGGCAGTTTGGGGATATTTAGGAATGGTAGAGGTTGTTATTGCATATAGGAAGGTTTTATTGCTTCCCCTTCAGTGCAAACTCGGCTCTGTGTCTCCCCTCAACTTCCCCTTTTGCTACTGGGATGAGGAAACGAAGAGAAAGGAGGGAAACACCAAAAAAAGCAGCACTTGTTTCCCTTTGTCTGCCACTCACAACTTGCACATGTGTTTTGGGGGAGAGGGGAAACCAAAATGCATCTCCAGACAGCTGATTCTGCCTCCTCAGACACGACTGGAGAGGAATTGCCTCCCTGTGCCACCCTCTGCCAGTGGTTTTGTCTCTGCAGCTCCGCGGCTCTTGCAGAGACTTGTCCCAAAATATTCACATTCCACAGCCAGACCTGCTTTTCCCGCAGTTTTCCAGGGGATTTCACCAACGTGGGGAGCTGCAGCGATGCTGTGCTGGAGACCCAGATTCCAGGGAGAATTTCCCCACACAATGGGTTGCATTTAAAGAGGTTTGCTCCAAACACGAGTCCGATTTCCAAGGTGGAGCGAGGTGTGATTTTTAATTTCGTTTTTTATTAATTCTTTTTTCCCCCCAATCCCATCATCATTATTCTGCTCTGAGCTCCTCTGCCAAAGGCTGGAGCTTGGTAAAAAATCAAAAATCAACAAATTTTTGGTGTTGATTTGAAATGCAGCTCCTTGCCCTGGTGGCATGGAAGAAAGGCTGAGTGGGCACTGGGTGGCTGTGGCACCATGCTGGTGGCCCCTGACTCTCACTGCTCCCAAAATCCTTTAAATCCATGCCCTGCTCTGAGCCAGGCTGCTTTTCACCTAGCTGGGAATATCCTTGTTTTGTCCTTGCTGGAGAGATGATTTGGCTGGTGGAGAGGAGAATTTGGATGGGTTTCGTTTCCATCTGAGGGCAGCAAGGCTGCCGCGACAGAGCATAGAAACATCATCTCCTTTTTGGGTGCTGGAGGTGCTTTTGGGGTGGGAATGGGGGATTTCACCCCTCTGGTGTTCCCACAGGCTCTCCTTTATCCCACACAGCCCATGGAGAAGCTGAGCTTGGTCAAGCTCAGATTTTTCCCCAGCCCTACATTCCCACCAACCATTCCCGTTGGAAGGAAAGTTAATATCCCAGCTTTTTCCTTTTGGGATCCCCAGGAAGCGAAGGCATCAAACGAGCAGGACCTTGCGGGCTCAGGAGGCATCCTGGAGGCATTAGCTATGGCTGGCATTCGATCCAAGAACTGAGCTGTTTCCTGCTTTATTGATTTAAATTTAAATTTAACCTCCTTGCGCTCATGCACGCACAACGGGCCGCCTTATGAGGACATCCCCAACGATAAACCCCAGAGAAAGGCAGATGTTTCCCACCCCAAAAAATTCATTCAGGCTGGGGGAGAGAGAGAGAGGGCTCTCCCCAGGACCTCCAAGGCACAGAGGTGCAGGTTTCTGTGAGTTTATTGCATTCTCCCTCGCTGGGTGGTTTGCTCACGTTCCCAGCAGGAAAAAAAGCTGGAATAAAGGGTCAGGGATGGTGGAGGAGAGCGGCTGCTCTCAGCTGGAGTGTGCTCAGGGCGCTGGGCATGGACACACCTGGGGTTTAGGAGAAGGATTTTTCTCATCAGAATAATTTCCTGGTTGTTTGTGTTGGTGCATCTTGGATAAAAATGGTCTTGAGGGGATGGGAGTTATGTCCAAGTGTTTAAAGAGGAGTCTCTGGGTCTCAAATGGAATCTCTGGGTCTAAAAATGGGATTTCTGGGTCTAAAAGAGGATCTTTGGGTCTAAAAAAGGTATCTCTGGGTCTAAAAATGAAATCTCTGGGTCTAAAATGGAATCTTTGGGTCTAAAAAAGGGATCTGTGGGTCTAAAAAGGGATCTCTGCACCTAAAAGGGAATCTCTGGGTCTAAAATGGAATCTCTGGGTCCAAAAAAGGGATCTCTGGGTCTAAAAATGGGATTTCTGGGTCTAAAAATGGGATTTCTGGGTCTAAAAGAGGATCTCTGGGTCTGAAATGGAATATCTGAGTCTAAAAAGGGATCTCTGGGTCTAAAAAAGGAATCTCTAGGTCTGAAATGGAATCTATAGGTCTAAAAGGCAATCTCTGGGTGTAAAAAGGGATCTCTGGGTCTAAAATGGAATCTCTGGGTCCAAAAAAGGGATCTCTGGGTCTAAAAATGGGATTTCTGGGTCTAAAAGAGGATCTCTGGGTCTGAAATGGAATATCTGAGTCTAAAAAGGGATCTCTGGGTCTAAAAAAGGAATCTCTAGGTCTGAAATGGAATCTATAGGTCTAAAAGGCAATCTCTGGGTGTAAAAAGGGATCTCTGGGTCTAAAAAAGGTGTATCTGGGTCTAAAATGGAATCTCTTGGTCTAAAATGGAATCTCTGAGTCTAAAAAGGGATTTCTAGGTCTAAAAGGATTTTAGCAGGAGCTGTGGAAGAAATATTTCATGTGGGAACAGAGAGGATCTTCAACCATCTCAGCATTTTGAGTCCTCCTCGCTCTGGTTTCTCAAAACACACCTCGAAATGTGGGAAAATCCGAATTCCAGAAGAGATTCCAGCTGACAAGGAGCAGCTCAGTGTGAAGGTCAGAGCTCTATGTTCTCGCACAGCACGTGCCAGAATATTTCACTGCTGGGACAGAAAGTCTGTATTTAAGTAGCAATAACTCACAGGAGGGATTGACAGGTTGGAATGCACCTGGTTCAGGCTGTTGGGTGCTAATATCATTCCCAGTTTTCTCTGGGAAAAGGCAGCTGGGATAGTTTATGGGATGTCCAGCCTCACTTAGGGCTGCTGTGCTTAAATATGGCCCCAAATTAAAGTTGTGGGGTGAGATCCCTCCAGGGGCAGATAAATTCAGGATGTGATGGAGAGAACTCTGTGTTTCCCACGTGGTTGTGCCAAACTGGTCCCTTTAAGGGCATCCCAAAAAAAATCAGAACCACCCCAAAAAACCAAAAACCACCCCCCAAAAACCAAACCAAAACCACCACCCAAAAAAAAAGCCCAAAACTACCCCAGAACACCAGAACCACCCCAAAAAAATCAGAACCACCCCAAAAAGCACCAGAACCAACCCCAAAAAAACAAAACCACCCCAAAAAACCCAAAACCTCCCCCAAAAAAATCCCCAGAACCACCCAAAAAAAACCAGAACCACCCCCAAAAAACCCAGAACCACCCCAAAAAAAACCCCAGAACCACCCCAAAAAAATCAGAACCACCCAAAAAAACCAGCCCCAAAAAACAAAAACCACCCCAAAAAAATCCAGAACCACCCCAAATCACCAGTTGCTTTTTCAAACCGAGGCCAAACTCCTGAGCTGCACCGCTGGCGATATTGTTTAAAAAAAAAAAAAACCAACAAAAAACCAAAACAATAGTGCTCAATTAGATGAGAATTATTTTAACACTTCGGAAGGCTGCCAAGTCATTTCCTTCTCCTTTATTGATTTTTTCCGTTGCCAGTAAATATATCTGCGGCAGCAGGATGAAAGGAGAAGGGGGGAAAAGCGAAGTGTTAAAAAGGAGATTGTAACGAGATTTGAGCCCCAAAATCTCTGGGAAGGAGGAGGACATTTTAAGGCAGAAGGAAGCAGGGGATTCATGGAGGCATTTCAGGGGGTAGCAGACAGCCCAATATTATTTTCCTCGCCTGATCCTTTACTTAGATTGGCTCCTGTTTCTTCCCCTCATTGTGCAGTCCCTGCGTGAGCTGCAATCCATGGAAAGACATTCCACCTACATTCCTTTGCCACCGGCTGAGAGGAGGGGGGAGTGCAATTATGTGGGCTGGAGAGGCACAAAGGGCTCTGCTCCACCGCTCAGGCTCGTGAACTTCACGCAACTTTTCCCCCTTAAAAATATTAAAACCAGCCCCCGAAAAACCAAACAAATAGAAAATCACCAAACAGTCTGGTTTGTTCCTCTCCAAAAAAACTGGTTTGTTCCTCTCCAAGTGAAGGGTTTGGAGCTGTAACTGTCCCACCTATAAATATTTCCCTCCCCAGCACTCTGTGGATCACCGTAGAATAAATAGTTTTTAATTTTTTTGGCAGCTTCAGTGCTCCTCTCTGGCTTTTTTTTTAAGTGTGCATCTTCTCTGTGCTAATCACAGAATCCCAGAATGGTTTGGGTTGGAAAGGACCTCAGAGATCATCTCATTCCAATCCACCTTCCACCAGAATGGATATTTTAATGGGTAAAGTGTGAACAGATTTATATAGTTCTTGGTTTAAAAGGATTAATTCTGCAGGGACACTTTTGCCATACCTTTATTGGGATCTAATGAGGGCCATTATGGCATTTATCCCAGGAGTTTCCAGGCTACAGGTGTGACCCTCGAGATTGTGTCACCTTGCTGGTTCTAAATCCTGGGGATATCCCACCACAAGCACCATGGGAAGGACATCACTCTAGACAGAGATATGGAGCTGTTTCCAAAAGAACCCAGAAGTGAGGAGATCCTCCAGCTGAGGAAGTTGGATCACAGAACAAACTGTTTGGAAGTTCACAGCAGCTGGACCTTTTCCAGGTGAGCATCCTCCAGGCTCTTCCCAGGGCAGGGATTTTGTTATTCCACTCCTCAGCGCTGAACTTCATTAGCTGGGCTGTGGAAATGCTGCTGCCCTGCTTTCCATATTGATTTCTGTGCCCCTGCACTGCTTCTTCCCATTCTGTCTAATAAGCAAATTTCATTACCTGACTTCACAATTTTTCCTCTGGGCCATTAGAATTGCTCGACTGTATTCCTGGCAGAGCCCTTAATTAGAGATGGATCAGAACTGATGTCATTAAGCTGATCCATTAACCACACTCTTCCTGTGACTCCAAATGCAGGTGGAAATGTGACCTGGGACCCAAATCGCCCCTGAGTTTGCTCTGCAGAGCCCCAAACCTCCTCAGACAGCCAAAGATGGAGAAGAAAAGTCCAATTAAAGCTTCCACAGATCCTACCTCAGTCGTCCTGACACAGGAAACATCTCTGGGTTTATCCTGCAACCAAAGATTTGTGATGTCTAAAGGATTTCGTTTCTTACTGCACTTTTTGGAAGGCTGGGTGTTTACTCCAACAAGGTAAAAATGTTATCATTTTCATCTAGTCACAGAAAAATCTTCTGAGACACAGACTTTCTCCTTTTAGCACCCTTGAGAGCTCTCTGGAAGCCATTCCAATTTTTATATTTCCCTATAAACCCCAATTAGGGTGGAATCCATAGGGCTGAGAGAAGCATTTTGGCTTTCTGCTGCCTTGTCCAGCAGCCTGGGCACTTTGTGAAATAAATTACAGCTCTTTTTAGAGCTGGCCGTGGCCAGAGGTGGACACAGAGGAGCTGAACACGATGATCTCAGAAGAGATGCTCTGAATTAAGCAGGAGGTTGCTAAGCCACGAGACTGCTGCAGTCTCCAGCAAAAGTTACAGCGCTGAGTCCTTGTGCAGAATGGGGTTTTCCATGAAAAAAAAAAGTCTAAAAGGACAGAATCTTAGCTTGTTACGGCTGGAAAAAAACTGCTGAAGTCATCTGGGATTTCATCTCATACCTCTTAGGGAGTTTGTTTCCTCAGAAACAAACCAAGCAAAACTGAACAGCCTCCCTTGCCCCAAAATCTGGAGTGTGCAGAGCTGAACTCTGCCTGGTCCTGGTGATTCTATTTATTTATATGGATATTACAATGAAAATAGTATTTTCTTCTCCCCATTCTTCCTTGGCTGCCCCGTTTTTCCCCAGGGATGGCTCAGCACACATCTCACATCATCCATCCTGAGGGATGGGAATGGATGGGCTTTAAGTTCCCTTCCAACCTAAACCATTCTGGGATTTTATGGTGATTCTGGAAAGTCATTCCCACCTCTCTCCACCACCCAGAGAGGGTTAATTTGGCCTTTCCCTGGACCAACAGGGCAGCACCTGCTAGCAGGGTGGGGTGTTCCCTCACTGCTTGTCAGAGGCAGATTATCATCATCATTATTATTATTATTGTTATTATTTAGTGAAATAACACGTTCCTTTGTCTGTGTCCTACCCCACAACCTTCAATCGAGCCTCGCTGGCCTCTCAGCCCTCTCTGCCAATTCTGCTGCTTTCCCTGTTTGCAGAAACCTTAACTCTGTGTTTGAATTGGCCTGCAGGATGTGTTTGAGGAGGGCGAGAGACTGAACAAAAATGGGAGGCTCTCATCCCCCCAAAAAGAAGCGTAATTTGCCTTTAAAGGCTCTTAAACAGCAAACACATTCTGTCTGATCCTCCTTAATAAAGTATCCCAGCAGTGCTACAGTGCCTTATTTGAGGTCTGTGCAGTCTCATTAAATTTGATGTGTCACAGAGGGCTTGGACATGTGAAAGGGAGGCTGCAGGAACCAGGATTGAAGTTTGCCAGATTTGCTAAGGAAAAATGATTCATTATGGCTTTTCAAAATGGACACCCTTCAGGCTTCCCGCTCCATTGATTGTGTGAGCAGGGAAGAGAGGCCACCGCAGCCTGCAGATTTAACCCTTATTAACAGCTGCTTAAATTAAGGATTCGGTTTGATCTGGGGAGATGTGCTCACACTTGTGTGCTCCGAGTAAAGAAAAGGAAGGTTTATTAAAGATTTAAGGGCTGCTGGAAACTCGGCGACGGGTTTTGCGCCGCCGGGAGGAGGGTGGAGGATCCGGGGTGGGCTCAGGTTGGGCAGAGTCTGCTGTGACCCAGCCCTGCACCCAGAGTGGATGCTCAGAGCAGCATCCTGCATCCCAGGGATGCAGGGAAAGGGACAGGAAATGCTGGGAGGTGGTTTTGGGGCATCCCTGGGGTGTGGCTGTGGTTTGGGATGTGCTGGTGGCATGGAGCTGCACTGGGACCACCTTGGTGGGGTTGTCTCCTCTTCTCCAGGCGGGATGATTGTCTCCTCCTCTTCTCCACGAGGGATGATTGTCTCCTCATCTTGTCCATGAGGGAAGATTGCCTGGAAATGTGGATTTTTAATGGATTTGTGTCCTGTAGGGTCAGCGGATGATGACTCTGGGGCACTGTTGGCACTTTGGGTTTGTGGTTTGGAGCTGGAATTGTTCTTCCACAGTTCAGAAGCATCATTCCCTTACGGGTTAGATTTTGTGGGTCCTTTCCAGCTCAGAATATCCCATAATGTGGGTATAAAAGTGGCTCAATCCTGAAAAATCTCCTCAGGTATCTTCCCTGTGCTTTGCTGGGAGCAGAGAGGAGCAGGGAAGGATTTCTTTCCTGCATTTCTGCTGTGCTGATGGTGGCTGAGGAGAGGGCAGGTTTGCAAAGTGATGTTATTTTGGAATAAAAGGCAGAAACAGCTTAGGATGGACACCCAAAAATGACATGTCCAGAGCTTGTGAGCACACCTGGATGCTGTCCTGGGCCAATGGCTCCAGCAGCAGCAGGAATCAGGGAACTTAGGGATTTTAGGGATTTCCCTTGCTGCCCTTGTGGTGGGAACTGTGATACAGCCAGGACTGAGGTGGGCAAGAGGCTGCAAGGATGAGCTCTGGAACAACAGCTTCCTCACCCACTGCATCCCCTTCCCCTCCCTCCTCTCTCCCCAAGACCCTAAAATCCACAACACAGCCTAAAATCCAAAATACAGCCTAAAATTCACAATACAGACACATTTCAATTCAAGACACCAGAGAGGGAAACAAAAAAAAGAGGCAGGAAAACAGATCTGGGGGATCCATGTCTATTCCTTAGGATAGCAACAAAAAGGAGCCAACCCACCACAGGGGATTTCTGCAAAGAGTTCTGATTTGTGGCACTGAGTGAGGGGGCCAAAAAAAAAAAAAGAAAAAAAAAACCCCAACATTTGTGCTTTTAAAAAGGTTGTAAATCACGCCCTGAATGTTCACCATTTACATTTTAAGTGAAATAGGATGTCAAACCATTTTGCTTTATGTTTATTTTCGAATACTGTATGCTTTACTGTCCACTTTCTCCAGCGCCCGCGCCATTTAAATCATATTGTATATAGCCAAAGATGCAGGGGGATATAAATCTCCCAGGGTGTGTATATACACCAATTATTCTTGGGAAATGCAGCCAGCCAGAGTTCACAGTACCTGAGACACATGAATACAGTGGCCTTGCTATTTCTTGGAATTTTTTTCGGGGGAATTCTTACCCAGCATAGATTGAAGGGTGAATCCACCGGGTTTGGTGGTTTGATACAGGTAAAAAAAAATGGATGGAAAATGAGATATTTTCATATTAGGGAGCAAATTTCAGCTGTAGGCACATACAGATGCTGCGTGATAAATAAAGTCTCTCAACTGCATATTTAAACAAAGCATTAAAGCCTTCACACTTCCTGTTGGAGAAGTATTTTATCCCGCTCCCTTTATTTATACAGCGTGGCAGCGAGAGCAGAAATAAATTTCATCAGCTTCTTAGTGCCTCATCGCCAGCGGAGACACACAGGAACAAGATGAAACATTGTTCAAATAAAATGTAAATTTAACGCGAACGCCTTATCCGCTAAAACGCAGTGGGACTTGGCGAGGGCGGGAGGGAGAATGTGGAGAGAGAGATGGGGCTAGGGAGGGATGGGATTGGGTTTGGGTTTGGGTTTAGGTTTAGGTTTGGGCTGAATGATGCTGTGGGGGTATTGGGATGCAGGTTTGGGCTCAGCTCCATCTGATGACTTTAGAATTTTTAGCCTCTATTCTTCATGTATCTGTAGTTTTGGTGTGTAGCTCCAGGCTCCATGTAATGTGCTCAAAACCTCTGTTCCCAGCATTTTAGACAAAACAATTCCTCTCAAATGGAAAACCCAAGGACACTTTGCTGCCTCAGAGCCCCCAAATATATAAACAACAGTGAACTGGGGGACCAAACTTGGGGTGATTGACATCATCACCTGAAGGGGTAATTGGAGAATTGAGGCTCAATATGTTAATAGACAGAATTTATAAAATGTGAAGAACTCATGACTCGCTGTCCATTTTGGGTGTAGCCTCTCAAGTAGGTTCTGTCTGCCCTAAATGTACCTAAAGGCCTTTAATAAATTAATCTGCTTTTATTCTCCTAACTTTGTTTGATCTTTTGTTTCAGGTAAGCCTGTTAAGGCATCCCATCCCTGCTGTCCATGCTGGAAGCAGCCACAGCCATTCCCTGGGTGCTGTGCTGGGGAAATTTGGGGTTTTTTGGAGTCATGCCTCATTTTTGGTTCACTCAGCCTTTAACAAGGTGTGAGTTCCACTGGGGCTGTTTGGGAAGTGCTCTGTGCTGTCCTATCTCTGGCCTCTCCTGAGCTTCTCTTTCCAGCTGTTCCTCAAAGGTTTGCCTCTGCTCCAGCCTCCCCACGGTTATGAATATGATGTGGGTGTAAATCCTGCTCTGCCTTTGGTGACATTGTGACCTCTCTCGTGTCCTGCAGGTGACACTGGAGCTGGGCTGGAGCTGTGGTCAGCGTGACCTCCCTGCTGATGCAGACAGGGCAGGATCTGAGCCCAGTTTGTGCTTTCTGGACAGAGGAACTCGCTGTGTTCTCAGGAAAAACATTTCCCCACCAGCAGCAGAATGAGAGGTTTGATTGCCTTGCCTTGAAAATCAGGACACAAGGGGGAAAATCCAGGAGGATTGGCATCGCCAGATCTGCTCAGGTGGGGATGGTCAGACAGGGCAGAGCAGCACCAGAGCCATCCCTGTCCTGCACAAACCCAGGTAAAGCTCAGCCAGCGGGAATTTGATTTGCAGTTACTGCTCTGCTGTAATTTGTCCTCGTCTGTCTCGCAGTGGAGCTGGAAACTCAGCTCAGAGGCAGTGCTAGATCTTCCCTGAGCCACCCTCCTGGTTAATTAAAAGATATTCTCTCCTATAGCTCCTAGCCCAAATCCCATTTACCAGGCTTTCTCATGGGCAAAGAAAGGCTGAAATTCAAGCTGTAAGGGCTAAATAGATCCACATTGTGCTGTGGAAAAGGAAAAAAAAACCAACCCAGCCCACATCCCAATTCAGTTAGCTGCTTAAAACGCTGCCTTGCTTATTGCCATTGTTAGAAAACCTCATAAATCATGAGATTGCTTTCTCAGGGTCTGTCCTAGGAGCTATCCTGAGGGTGGAGAGATTTAGGCAGCACAGGAAATCAGGATGTTGGCTCAGCTCACCTTCAGTTCAGTGGCCAGGAGTAAATCCCCACACCCCAGAGACCCCCAAGCCTTTCACACCAGGGATTTGCACAGGCTGAGGAGCTGGTGGAGGATTTTGGAGCCTCCAAAGAATTTTAGGGAGGTTCTGCAAGGTTCTGCTGCTTTGTGTCTCATATTTGGTGTGGCTGAAGAGGCTTTGCAGTCACCCAGATCTCGTGATGCTGCTGAAATGTGGACACATTGCATTGTTCTGGCTTATATATTTTCTAAAGGATATTCCTCAGCTTTTTAGCATCCCCAGGTCTGGCAGCCCTTGGGATTGAAGGTGGAGTAGGAAAGATTTCTGTTTTGGGCTCAGTGTCTGTGTTGTGCTTCCAAAATCCCTGTGATTGAGGAGCTCTCCTTAACAACTGTACAATGCAGGTGCCTGGAGAAATTGTGGGTTGGCATTGCAGCCCCATTGATGCTTGTGTTGGAGGTGAGATTTTGATGAACAGCTGATGGGATACAACTGAAAAGGATGTATCCCCACTAGGATAAATAGCAAAGCCCTCGCTCTAAAAATCTGATTTACAAAAACCAGGAGTTTTTGTCAGAGTGTTCCTGTTGCTTTAATCTGTAGCATTCTGCAGGCACTGAGTGTGACCCAATATCCCCGTTTTTCTCTAGAAATGAGCCATATTAAGCTCCCCCGGCAGTGAGACAGCACTGGCAGGGCAGGTTTGTCCTGGAGCCATCCCAGGACACTGATGTGACAGTGGGAGAGCTCTGCCCAGCCCTGCCAGTGACCTGTTGGGTGGCTGGGGTGACTCTTTTCATCTCTTTGTCTCTGCTTTCATCTCGGTGGCTGGCAGAGGCTTTAAAGATGAAACAGGCAGTGTGTGAGTGTGTTTGTGCAGGGCTGAGCACCACGGGGTTCTGCCCCACGCCGGGGTGGAAATAACCCAGGATGGATCCAACAACTCCCTCCCTGCCCCAGCAGCCTCGGCTGACAGCAGCAGAGCACCTGGTCCTAAATTTAGCTCCAGACCTGCCACACTCTTCAAGTCAAACTGGGACAATCCTGATCCGGGGCGAGCAGAGAGGAGCAATTCAGAGATAAAATATTCCAGGTTTTTCTCATTACAATTCTCCTCATGCGAGATTATCTTTTGATTTTTTCCATAGCTCCTCCACCCTGGCAGCCAGAAGCTTTGTTTAAAACACATCCATCATTATCACTGTAATGTATTATTATTATTATAACTTATTCACTCATATAGCATTTTTCTCACAACAACCTAGGAATCAAAGTGGTTTACACTCTTGCTGTCTGAAATCAATCTGAAAGGAGAAATTAAGGGGAGGGGGGGAGGTGTTAAAAATACCTAAATAAATCTGTGAAGCTGGTTTCAGGTTCACAGAGAAAACTCCAGGTCTAAGCAGGAAGGCAGGAAAAATAATGGAGAGGAGCTGTGGGTAGCTGGGAAAGAAATTTTGTTGTGTAACATGATATGAAAGAGAATTTCGAAGAGATTTTGCCTCGTCTGTGCCTTGAAGGATGTTCTCCAGGTAGATCTGTGTGAGGCACAATAGCTCAGCTCCAAAGCAGGAATCCAGATTTTGCTTCAGCATGGGGACATCTGGGAGTTCAGGTGGAGATTTATGGCATAATTAATAAGGATGGAGGCTGATGCAGAATTCCAGTGATGCTCACATTTTAGGTTCTGCAGGTCTGGGCTTTCTTTGCAGCTGTGTAAAAAAACCCACCAAAATCAGAACAAAACAACCTCACAGCCCTAAAGCCAAGAGACACAAATGAATATGAAGAAGGGAGTTGGTTCTGTGTGAGGTCAGCTGTAAGAGAGGGGAAGTGAAACCCACATGAAACCCTAATTATGCCCTTTTCCAAGATTAAAACCACCCCACATCTGCATCACCCCAACCAAAGACCCTAAAAAAGGGTGACATCTTCATTTTAGAGCTATCCAGACTGGAGAACCCTGCAGCCTTCAATAATTCATTGTTTTCTCCTCCTAATTTCCTTCCCTGCTCCGAACGTGCGCCGTGGATTTCTCGCTCAAGGTTTTGCTCAAGGTGATTCTGTTTGTGCAGCTTTTCCGTGCAGCCTCTTCCCTTTTTAATTTTAATGCAGCATTTTGTGTTTGTCTCCTGCAAACCTCGCTGTCTGCTTTGTGGAGTAGCAGGAAGGCAGGAAAAGATATGACTAAGGAAGATTATGATATCATTCTGGTTAAGTGCAAATGCATTTTAAAAAATGCTTTGGCTTCTTACCAAGAGGAAGTGACAGATGATCTTTGGCAATTTTATTAATGCATCTTTTCTGTGTTGCTCTGCAAATCCCCATTATTTTCTAGAAGCAGACAAGGACCAGCATTAATTTTCTAAATCTTTGCTGTCTTCTCTTGAAAAACCTTGTATAGATTTGGAAAACTCCATCCCAGATCTGAATTTTCTTTTTTTCTTTTATGTATATAAGTGAAACGCTTATTTGAATATCTGCCCACTGGTTATTTTATATCATCATTTGCATAGTTCAGCTTCTTCCTGGCTCCTCAGCAAGATTTAAATATAACAGCCACCATCCCAGCGTGTATTAACAGGTCTGGGAGTTCACCTGGATGTCTTCAGAGAGCTGTCACGTTCCCAACTGGAAAATGAGGAAAAGAGGCACAGTGGCCAAGAATTTCCTGGACAACTTCCTGAGCAATGCCGACAGCCGAGGAGCAGCAACTCTGTCACCACCACCTCTCTGATGTCATCCCTCGGGGTGACCTCCAAGGTGACCAGGGGTGGCTGCTCTGTAAAATTCTCTTTATTTGGATGCTTCCTTCCTTGCTCCAAACTGAGAGTTTTATCCTTCTTTTCTGCCCTGACTTCCTTCCATCGTGAACCCAGGGCCTTTTCCAGTGGGATTATTTAATTCTAGTGTGAAAGGTGTGGCTATAAAAGCAGTGTCCAGCTGTCCAGGGATGCAGGATGAGCTCAACTGTCCTGTTCTGAAAGCCACGTGGTGTTTTTGCCACAGGAGCAGACAAGGGGCTAATTACAGTATCAGGGAAATGCTGAGAGAGACGAGTCAAATACAAAATATTCAATTCATTTAATATTCCTGATGAATAGGCAAATTACTCTAATCACATTAGTTATTCTATTCATTTATTAGCTAAGAGTGATTAGCAGTGAATAGCTGTAAGAGGATCTTCCAGGTGCAAAAATTAGGCATCTATAGTTTCATGATGTTTATTTTCAGCGGAGGATAATTGTCTCTTTAGCTCCCCTCAGACACACACACACTCTGCCACACACAGATCCACTCCCTTTTGTCCAGGCACGGGGGGAAAGGTAGCAAAAAACCCACACAGGTGCGGAGAGATAAGGCCAATTCCCCGCAGAATTTAACAGGATTTATTTCAAAACAGTCGGGAAGAGATTTCTCCAAGATTATGGCAAGTTAATGCGGAGGGATTTGGATGGCGGTTCCCACGGAGCGCCAGGATAATGCCGTTTTAAGCACCAGGCTCTGCCTCGTTCATGCTTGATTTGATTGTGCTGGAGAGGGGGAGCTGGCTTGATCTGCGGCGCAAATGGAGCCCAGGTCCCTGTGTGACAGTGGCACTGCCACCCTGCCCTGCTCCCTGTGTGACAGTGGCACTGCCACCCTGCTCTCCCTTGTGACGTGCACTCCACCCTGCCCTTAACCCTGGTGTGACAGTGGCACTGCCACCCTGCCCTGCTCCCTGTGTGATGGTGGCACTGCCACCCTGTCCTGGTCCATGGTGTGACAGTGGCACTGCCACCCTGCTCTGCTCCCTGTGTGACAGTGGCACTGCCACCCTGTCCTGGTCCATGGTGTGACAGTGGCACTGCCACCCTGCTCTGCTCCCTGTGTGACAGTGGCACTGCCACCCTGCTCCCTGTGTGACAGTGGCACTGCCACCCTGTCCTGGTCCATGGTGTGACAGTGGCACTGCCACCCTGCCCTGGGGGTCCCCCTGGCTGCTCCCAGATTCCTGCTTGGGTTGTTCCCCATGGATAATTACAGAATCATGGAATGGTTTGGGTTGGAAGGCAGGGAAGTCCATCTAATTCTACTCCCTATCCCTATCCCTATCCCTATCCCTATCCCTATCCCTATCCCTATCCCTATCCCACACCTTCCACTCTCCCAGGTTGCTCCAGCCTGGCCTTTCCAGGATCCAGGGGCAGCCACAGCTTCTCTGGGAATTCCATCCCAGCTCCTCCCCACCCTCACAGGCAGGAATTCCTTCCCAATATCCCACCTAGCCCTGCCCTCCTTCAGCTTAAGCCACTGAGTGAAAAACTTGGCTGATTAATTTATAAATAACAGAGAATTCTGTAGCTTTTCCTTTATTATTGTGTGCAGATGACTCCAAAACGTGAGGAGGAGAAACCAAACTGGCCGGAATTCCACCTGGAATCATTTATAGGAATCCCAACAAAAATACAAGGAAAAGGCATCAGTGTGGCTGTTCAGCTGGGATGGGAAATTAAGGACCAACAGATACACCCAGTGGAGGAGAGGTAAAGGAGAGCTGAGAAAAGCAGGGGATTGGATCCTGGAATCCCTGAGTGATTTGGGTTGGAAGGGAATTTAAAGATGATCCAATTCCACCCCTGCCATGGCAGGGACACCTTCCACTATCCCAAATTGCTCCAAAACCTGTCCAGCCTGCCCTTGGACACTTCCAGGGATGGGGCAGCCACAGTTTCCCTGGGAAGGGTCAGAGTGAGAGCAGGGAAAGGGAATTTCTGCATCCTTAAACTTCACCTCTTGCGCTGCCTCACCTCACCCCTCCCTTCACACCTCGTGGATCCCACCAGGGCTCTGCACCAGTTTGTCTGCAGGCATTAAAGTGCAGGGTGGAGAGCTGGGATTGCAAGGCAGGCATTTCCCTGATTTCCCCAAGTAGGAAATCGATGGGCAGCAGCATTTGGAGAGCAAATTGCCGCAGTATTTACTCCTCGATCGCACTCGGCGCTGCCGGGGCCCTTAATTCAATGTTCCCAGGCACTTTCAGGATGTTATGCTAAGCAAAGGCTGAGCTGTCATTACATTTTTATGAAGTCAATGCAGTTTCTAACAGCTCAGAAAAAAGAATTTACAAGAATTGATCAAATATCTCATTTTTCTAAGGGAATCTGCTCCTCTGGATTTCCCTGAGCTGTCAGCTCGCATTGATATGATCTGATTGATGCTGTTTGCCACATTAAGAAACATTGGGAGCTAATCTGTTTTAATCCCATTCTCTGTTTTTAATATAATACTCTTGAAGGTAACTGAAGGTTATTACTTATTTTAAATAGCTTAAATATTTGTGTCAAAACATTGTCCTGAAAGGTTCAAATCCAGCCTTTGCCACACGGCTTGAGGGAGGGAAGGGGGAAAAAAAAAAAAAGAAAAACCCCCAAACCACCAATGTTGAGACCATTTGGAATGATCTAATCCATGCTTCAAATCCCTTTGTTCTCCTGTTCCCTTGCAGGGTTGGAGAGTTTGAGCTGAATGCCATTTATTAGATGGTTGGAGGGGGTTGGCTGCTGAGGAGTTTCTTCTCCAGGCTCTTTGGGGAGGCTGAATTTTTCTAACTCGTAGTTTGCTCCCAGTTTGGATGAAAGCTGCCATATCACAGGGAATTTCCATATGGAAAAGACTGGGAATCCACAGGGGAAACTGGTACCTTTATTGCTGGGGGAGAAAGGAGTGTTTTTCCAGGACTTTCAAATCTGGGGGAGATGGATTAAAAAAAAAAATAAGTCCTGGGGTAATGAGAGTTGTACATTATCTTAGAGGAATCATTTATCTCCATGCCAGTTTTTTAGCTGGGTTTGCCAAGCTTGAAAATTTAGATTTATTGGTGCCAATGACAGGAATGGAAGCATTTATTGGGCTTGTGCTCTATGGAGGTGAGGAGGAAAAGCAACAGAAAGTCAGGAGGTGGCTGGGATTGTGCATCCATGGCTTTTCTTTGGTTTGGCTTCCTAGGAATAAATTCAGATTGCTGAAAGAAAAGATGATTTTTAGGAATGCAGGTATAAGATACTGGGCAGGGTGTGGGCAAAATGGATGAAACTCCAGCATTTGAGTGATGTCAGGACTCCAATTCCTGACATTTGAAATTTTAGTTTCCCCTTTCCCTGCCGACCTTTGCTGTGGCACTTTGCTGTGGTCACTCAGCATCTCCTCCTCGCTGACCAAGCCAGGACAAAGCTCCTCTCCCTTTTCCACACGTTTTGGAAGGTTCAGCCCCACGTTTGGTTGTGCTTGTGTTTCGCTGGGGCTGCTGTTGTTTACCCCACACGCTCCAACAGGGCTTGCACTGGCTTCGCAGGAGCAGATGTGAAGCACAATCTTGGACTCCTTCCCAGCCCTCGCTCCGAGCGTCCAAGTGCTCAGTATTTCCTGCACGAAGCCAGTCTAGTCTGACACAATGCCAGCTGCACTAAATGTGCTCTCCCAGTGAATGCTCAGTGTCTGGGTGGCTCGGGGTTTGTGCACAGAACCAGCGTTTCCACCTTTTTTACCCAATTTCCACCCCGTTTCCTTCCCCAGCCGTCAGCGGCGCCGCGGTGCTCCTGCTCCTTCTTCCGCAAGTAGAATCCTTGGGTAAAATTGGGGTTTTGTGATCAAAATCTCCCCGTGCACCTGCTGCTGGACATCCTGGACCTGTGCTGACCCAGCTCTGCCCCTCGGGTTGCACCTGACTGTGGCGTTTTGGGCTGAGCTGTCCCCTCGGAGGCACAAACTGGTCCAAAAAAAAAGGGATTTTTCACCTGCTTTTGATTAAATCCTCAGCTTCAGAGCGAACAGCTCCACGTGCACTCATGGTTTATGTAGATCAAGCAAAGTGGTGAACACTGAGTCCCTCCCTGCCAAGTTTTCCCCTCGCTGCAGCACAGAGTCCACTTAAGAGCTACAATCTGGTTGCTTCATTTGCTTTCAAATTCGCTTCCCATTTGTTCCTCCAAGACATTTGGGTAAGTGGCAGCATCTGTCTTGTGTTTGTGTTATTCACACTGAATTTCCAAATGGACATTTCGAATGGGTTGCAAGATGCTGCTCTGGCTTGGAAATCAGACTTCTCCGGGCTGCGCTTGACTTTTATTAGATGTCAGACAGGCTGGGGTTGGATGTGGGGCTGGATGGATGGAGAGATCCAGAGTGTTTTCCCCTTGGAATTGTGGGGTCACAGATGGTGCTGCTGGAAAGGCCACCCTGGGGAAGGTCACCTGTCTGGCCCTGCAGGATCACCGAGGGTGTTAAACCCCACGGCTTGGCCAGGTCTCAGCCCCGAGGAGCCACATTCTGCTGGCCCAGGGGCCCTCTAGTGGCATTCCCGGCTGGATCTGCTCAGCCTGGATGCCTCCCTGGGTGGGCAGTGTCCCTTGCTGGGGTGCAGTGGTGACCTGTTGTCACCAGCTGGGCCCAGAGCAGGGTGTCCATCACTCTCCCCTGGGACCTTTCTGCAGAGCCAAAGCCCAACCCGGGGTGTCAAAAATGCTGGAATCCCTTATTATAATTAATATTATGCTTCTTCACTCAATAATTTCTACAATTTTTCCTTTATCTCGCTTTTTTCTCATTCTTCAGCTTTTTCCCTCCAGTTTCCAGGCCCCCTTTTCAGTCTGTTTGTAAATAAATTTCTCTCCATCCGTCCATCCCCTTCCCCCATCCCTTTTCCCTTAATCAATTTTTGGAGGTGTCAGAGAAATGGTTCAGATGTTCCCAGCAGCAAATAGAAGCTTTAAGTCGTTCCCTGATGGTTCTACTTCTTATCCCTTTCATTTACAGTGGGGGGGAAATGCAGATAATTGCAGATCCTGTACATCTCAAACTGTTTGTGGTGATAGTTACAATTATCCAAAATAATTGGCAGAAAGATCTGTGGACTTAATGTGCCGGGCTGAATTAATACTCTTAAATGCTAGAATTTTACCAGCCTGTGTTTGTGCCATTGCTGTGCTAGATCTCCTAAAATGGGCTAAATTGGCCACGCTGGCCATAAGGAGGCATAAAAAGGTTTCTGGTGTTGTTTTAGATTGGAGTTTATCTGAGCAGCTATTGGGAGGAAAGAGAGGAATATCTTTTGCAGCCATAGGAATCTATTTTCTTCTGGAGTCATCCCTCAAAGGGTTTAACTGGAGGCAAAATGTTCATGTGCAGAGCCATGCCCAGGCTGACCAGCTCAAGGGAAGCCAATCTCAATCTGTGTTTCTCCTCCAGTCTGCAAGTCAAACCTTCTTCTGGGTTCTTCTGTCTCCGTGGGAGGTGTGGGGCAGCAGCAGCTCATTTCTGGAGTTTCAGGGAGAGGAAAACATCTGGAATTCCCAGGAAGAGCATTTCCAGGTAGGGCATTCCCAGGTAGGACATTCTCCTTCCCTGGAGGAGCAGAGCTGTCCCACTGATAAACCCCATGCTGTCCCCAGCGAGTGTGAAATGTTCCTTTGGGGAATTCCAAGGCACTGAATTCGGGTTCAGAGTCAGCCAGAGTTAAATACCTGTGAAAATCTGAGTTTTGAGGGGTGTGCCTGGGCCCTCTTTGGGTGGAGGCAGTCAAAACCTCCCGGAAAGGGAGCTGGGAAGGGCTGGGGCTGCAGACAGAGCTGGTGCTTCGCCCACGGCTGGAAACAAACCCAGGCTGCGGCTTTTGCCAAGAGCCCTCACTCCCCCAGCAGCCAGACTGCGGGGAGAAAGACATTGGGAGTGAAGGGCTGACAGAGACTGACAGAAGCTTAGCACCCTGCTGGATGCAGCCTTTGGGAAGGGGCGATGAAAGATCAAATCCTCGGCGCTGCCGTCCCTGGTGCAGCCCTTTGTCTGAGCCATGCCAGGCAAGGCTGTGCCAAGGTGCTTTTCCCTGACCATCTGCCTCACGAGCCCACATGCCAGGCTTGCTGCAATCCAAAGCCTGAGAGCACACAGGCCTGCTGGTTTATGAGGATCCGTTTCGCAATTAAAACAAATATTTAGGATTTCTTCTAAAGGAAGGGGCCAAATCCTTCGCAAGGGAAGTCTGGTGGAGCTGAGCAGGGTAAAGAGGCTTCCCTTGCTCTCCCGGCAGAGATTCCAGTCCAGAGGTCGTCCATGTCATTGAAAAATCATGCTGGACTTGAGTAAAAAGGACTGTAGAAATTAAAAATGCAGATGGAGAGGGCACTGATGGGTTGAAGGAAAATCCTCTCCTTTCTGCTTAGCTTGGATCTCCTGTGATAGGCAAGGCAGGAAAGGTAGAGCTCACCCTGTTATCAGGGACGCTGATTTTGGCTTCACTTTTCCTTCTCAATATCCCACAGGGCACCTGGGGAAAAACGCCATCCTGGCTCAGCCTGGGCCATTTCCCTGAGCTTCCAGGGCAGGATTTCTTGTGACAAAGCTTGATGTTTCCTGAGCTTCCTCCTTGTGCTCCCACCATGTTAAACAAATGCATATGCTTCCTGCAGATCCTTGGCAGTGCTCGGAATCAATCCTACATGGAAATGAGGAGGTCTGGCATGCCACTGTGCAATCCAATGGTCTCACACCCCGACAGAGCTCAGCTGCAGGTCATATGTTCCCCTCTGAACCATATTTTCTGATGAAAACCTTTTTGGCTGCAGCCTCAGAACCAGCTTGAGTCGAGTCAATGAGACAGAGGAGGCGCCTTGGCCACGATGGAATGACAAGTTGGTGGCAGAGCTGGGACCAGAGCGGGGTGTCTCGACTCTCCTGGCTCTTTGTGGCTGTGCTTGATGGGCACGGGAGGAATCCAAACCCATCATAGCTGCTCACACCTGCCTGAGGGGCAGAGAGAAGGACAAAAATTATGCAGGGATAATTCTTGGAATCATGGATGAACCTCCAGAGTCTTCCACTTCACCCATCCTGTGTGTGAGACTTGGTGTTAGGTGCTGCCTACTCCCAGTTTTCAAGCTGTACCATGAAAAGGAGTGTAGGACCTCTTTTTATCCCCTGCTGGCAGGGCTGTGGCCGTCATCCCCTGGGGATGGTTCCTAGACACACATTCCTTTGTTTAGGAAGACCCTGAATTATGTTGACACAGCAGCATGTGGCACTGGAAAAGGAAATAGAAAAGGCTTTTGAAGACAAACTGGGCTGGTGCTGGAGGAATGCAGGGTGTGCTGGCAGCCCTGCTGCCTTTTGGGGAGGAAGGGATTTGATATTAGGGAACAGTTTTCAGTTGGAGCTGAAACTTCAGACCTTCATCTTTGCTTTTTTGCATTTTCCCATTCACAGGGAATTCAGCAGAGCAGGCAGGTTCAATATGAGTGCAGAGGGTAAATTCCAGCAGGACTCTGTGGATACTGTTAGGACAAGGAAACACTGGGATTGCTGTTTCCCAGGTTGTTTCCTGATGGATATTCCATTAAATATGCCTCTGGAACACCTTGCACATTCAGGGATCTTCCCTGGGATTCCCAAGCATGGATTTAATTCCCCATCTTGCACAGAAAACCTCTTTTGGGTTCTTCACCTTTTCCTTGCACCATGGTGCAGCAACTCCCAATCCCCAAGTTTCTCCTCTGGGAATATAAATGCCTCTTGAAAAAGTGCTTTCAGGGCTCAGCTGTGAATTTTTATAACGCAGAAGAATTGCCAAAAAAGAAAACAAAACAAAATGTCTGCTGTTTGGTTCCAAGTCAATAATTTGCCACCCTCCAAGGACCTTGTCCTCAATCAAAACACATCTGTCGCAGCCACCGAGGCTCCATGGGTTTGGAGCACCTGTGTCAGAAGTTGTTCAAAGCATTTCTGTTTCCCAGGTTGCTTCCTGATGGATATCCCATGAAATATGCCTCTGGAATGCCTTGTGCATTCAGGGAATCTTCCCTGGGATTCATCTTGCTGCAAACCTTCCAGAGGGCTGTGCTGGCTTTCCCCAGTGAAAGTGGGGACATTTTATAACCTCTGAGAAGTCTTTTTAGAAAAAAGAGAGTGTAAAGAGCCTTTCGGGGCATGAGATTTTGGGTTAATCTCTCTGTGCCTCAGATAAATAGGGATAACTGATATTTTTCGTGTGGCTTTGCAGGTTTAGGTTTTAGGAACTTTCAGAAGAGTCACTTAGGATTTCCCCTAATCTTGTGGGGTGGCTCGGGGCTGTACCCCATTCCAGCCCAGGGTGCAGAATTCAACCCCCCAGGTCTCTCCCTCTGCGCTTGGCCTCTCTCACTCCTGATTTGTTTATCTCTCGGGGGCCTTTCTGTTTTCAATTCCATTGTTCTTCACCTGGGAATTTCAGGCTATTATTTAATTTCCTTCCAGCTTTCAGCCCTTCCCCCGTGCCTCCCAGGTCTCCCCAGCCCCTCAGTGGAGGGAGTTTTTACTTTTCTGCCCCTCTGTGCTCTCAGTTTTCCTTGGCTCCCGCAGCATCTCCTCTCGTCAAGGCATTATCCAGTGGGGAGCCTGATTATTTGGATTCCTTCAGCTTCCCCTTTTAATATATCTCCTCGGTGTCCTGCAGCCTGACCCCTGCCCAAGGACCTGCCAGAGGGTTGTTTCTCCCAGTCTGCAGCCCTTCCCTCCCCCCAGCTTCCCTTTCATCTGTGTTTTCTGAGCTCTCTGTGCTTCAGGCAGCCAAGTCAGAGGGTTTGGGGCCTCTGGGTCCAGCTCTGGATCCTTCCCTCCCTCCCTCCCCCCATCACCTGAGAAAAGGCAAAAACCACTTCCAGGGCCAGCCTCGGAGGGGGTTGGGAATAGCTGAGCCCGGAGAGGGAAAGGAAACCATTTAATCTTTTTTTTTTTTTTTTTTTTTAATTTGCAGGGTGGTTCCTGGTGGAGTGTAGGCACTCTGGGGCAGATCCTGGGCTGTGCTCTGCAGCTTTCTCTTAGGGTGGGAGAAGCAATGAGGTCCCTAAAGATTAGGAAGGAGGGAGTGTTGATGCCAGGCTGCTGCACTTGTGGGTCCAGTATGGCCAGTGGAACCAGTTTGAAACCCTCCATGGGGATTTTAAGGGTGCTTCTCCCCAGGTTTAACCTGAGAGAGACCTGCTGGGTGCTCTGATTTGATTCCCTATGGAAACCTCAACATAAACATAATTTTTCCAGCCCTCTGCTAGCGTTTTATTTGTAAAATTGCTAGAGGAGGAGGAGATCTTTTGAGGTCTCCAAGGTCTAGACCCTAAAACCAATAAAATATTGCTAGAATGTATTTAGCAAAGATGCTGTTGAGCAGGAAAACAGAGAGGGAATGATGGAAAGAGGTATCTTCTGGCAGCATTTGAAGAGAATAGTGTTTAGGTGGATGGTTCCCCATTTTTGGCTCAGGTAAGGTGGAAGCTTAGCCTAGGCAGACAGAGGATGTTTTCCACATAGCATTGCTTATTATTCTTAAAATATCCTCAACTCTGCCTCCCAAACTGGTGTCAAACAGTTTTCCAGTGGCCCACAGTGGTGTTGGATCCTTCTTCAGCCCCCATCTCTGCAGAATCCCATGAGAAATGGATCATTTCCCCTTGGGATTGCGTGTTTTGTCCCAGACCTGCAGCCTGGCGTGGCTGCTGAGAGCTGCTGTTCACAGCTCTGCCTGGGTTGGGTGTTTCCCTCCACCCAGCCTGCCCAAGCCTCTGGAATCAGCCAGGGCTGATGTGGTAATTGCTGCGAGTTGTCAGTGCCAGTGCCATCGATCACCCAGCACAACGTGACACCTCAGCCAGGGAAACTCAGGGAGAAGCAGTTTTCTGTCAGCTCCGATTTACCAGTAAGGCCTTTGAGAGCAGGGCTTGAAATGAGTGTGTTCTCGATGAAAAACTCTTTTAGGAAATATAACAGAGCATTTTTCTTGGCCAAAAACTCAGTTAAAAGTGTTTCCCTGCTTTTTCTGCCACCATTCACCACCTGGGTCAAGAGTACCACCAAATTTTGACTTTTGGAGAGTCAAGAGAGTGATCCTGAAATATTGTTTCTCACTCAAGGAGATCCCAGCACTCATCTGAGCCTGAACCTTGATGAGATGCAAATAAAAAGTTATTAATATTAACCAGCAGCTTGTCATTGACATTTTCAAGGGGAGATGCTAAGATCAGTTCTAGAAAATATTAATCCATAGCTAAGGACTGCTGCAGCCAAAATTTGATAGGTCCTTCCAAGTGCTGGATGCTCCCTGAAATGCTGAAGTTCATCCTGCTCAGACAAAGTGAATTGGGCTGAGCTGGTGCAGTTGTGGTTCCACACCCCTGTTAAAATGCATTTATATCATCCCCAGTGTGTTCCACTCTCAGACATTCGGTTCCAGGAGTACAGCAGCTCTCTCATATGGTTCCAAGTAAACCCCATGTCTCTCCAGGCCAGAAACTGCAGGCAAGTGATGTTACAGGAAGCAGAGATTTGACATCTGGATCAGAACTGCAACAAGCTTGCTTCGTGTTTAAAACCTCCTGATGTGAACCTCACCCCTGGCAGTTCTCTGGGTGCTCCCAGGTGCTAAATCCTCCTTCCTCTCCCAGTCTTTGTGCTCCAGAGTGCTGTGGAGGAAAAAAATCCCACCAGTTTATGTGTTAGGAGAAGGAGGAAAATATTTTCTCTGCGAGGTGTCTGACTTTGGATTCGCGTTGTGGAATTTGTGGAGTTGTCCCCATCCTGATTAATCTCCTGTTTATTTGATTTATAGCGAGCCCTCCAGCAGGATGAGAAGGGCAGGAGGGAAGAGAAGACAGGCTGAGGCCTCCATGGTGTGAAAGGAGCACAGAGATCTGCTTTGGGAGGTTCCTGCCATGTCCTGCTCCCAGAGAAGAGCCCAGCAGTGATTTTTCTCTAAAGCACAGAGCACAGATTGACTGAGAGCTCCAAACTCCTTATTTTCCTTGGCATGGTGAGCAAGGAGACCTTCCTGGTGATCATACATAATCCATGGCACCGGCAGAGAGACAGAAAGCAAACAAATCTGAGATCAAATGCCCAGGGAAGGTGGCAGCCTGGGGCTCAGGGGTGAGGACAGCTCTGCTCTGCTCCTTCCAGGGTGCAGAAAGCAAAACTAAATCCAGCACCCATCTACAGGGAGGAGTGGGGGAATTGGAAAATTGGATACTGGGAATGTTCACCTGGAGAAGGGAAGGCTCCAGGGAGAGCTCAGAGCTCCTGGCAGTGCCTAAAGGAGCTCCAGGAGAGCTGCAGAGGGACTGGGGACAAGGGCATGGAGGGACAGGACACAGGGAATGGCTTCCCAGTGCCAGAGGGCAGGGATGGATGGGATCTTGGGAAGGAATTGTTCCCTGGAAGGGTGGGGAGGCCCTGGAATATGCTGAGCAGAGAGTTGTGGACTTCCCATCCCTGGAATTGTCCAAGGCCAGGCTGGATGGAGATCTAACCAAGCTGGTCCAGTGGGAAGTGTTCCTGCCCTGGACAGGTTGGAACTGGATGATCTTCAATGTCCTTTCCAACCCAAACTCTTCCTGGTTTCTGTGCTTGATTCAGGCTCCTGCAGTAGCTGTGAAACACCTGGGTTGGTGCTGGAATCATAAAGAGATAAAAGCTGTGCCAAAAGTCAGTTTTAAACTAAACTTTTGGGTTTTACTCTGTTTTGTCCTACAGTGAGTGGTATCTCAGGGACTGTGGGGCTCTGCCATGGATTCTGCTGCAGATCCCTGAGGGAAAGAGGCTCCTCCTTAGGGCATTTCCAGCAGGATGGGGTTTGGATGAGGATCGCTTTTCCCTGTGTTTGGGTTTGAATTCCTCAATAAGCAGCGAGAGATGCAGACCTGGCCAGCTCCACATGACCATCAGTGACACAGCTCTGAGTGTCCCCAGGGAGAAGGGTGGGTCTCCCTCAGGCAGGTAAAACATTGCCCAAGTTTCTGCTGTGAAAATGAACTCCAAAATCCTCCTGTCACTCTTTGAGCTGTGAGGGACGTGCGTGTCAAAAAACAAATTTGAGGAGAAACGTAATCTTGAGTAGTCTTTGGCAAAAATGAGGGAAAAGTCAAAATGTTTCTTGAGCCTTCTTTGTTTAATCCTGACTCCATGATTTATTCCCCAGCAACACATCCACCATCCCCCTCCACACACACACACATCCACCAGGGCAACTGCTCCAAATTTTATTGGAAAAATATAAAACGGCTTTGCATTCTTACCTTTATTTCAAGACCTCCTACAAGAAACAGGAAGGGTAAACATGAAAGACCTGTTTCCTTTAAATTGTGAGTGTGGGGGAGTTTTCCTGTAGTGAAAGGACTGTTTTGAAAAGCCCTAAATGCTTTTGAATTGAATACATAGAAGTAATGTACACACGGTTTGAATTTACAGTTCGGGGTCTCCTATCCCCCTCCATATGAATCCTATAAGTCAGACGTGTTGCTACAGTGATTCCCACCGGGAAAGTCTGGACCTAGACTAGGAACAGCTGTAGATCTACAATCCACCAAAGTCGGCTTCTGAAACAGATATGAATTATTGGTTCAGTCAGATAAATATGGCTTTGCCTTTCCCCCACAGGCAACCACATATGGCACTTGGAAAGAATTAAAACCTTTACCCTCGGCCAGGTCTGGTTAAATAATGGCTCTTTCTTATACTTTCCCCCTCTCCCCATTTCCTCTCATTCATTCTTCTTTTCATTTGCCTTTCATGATCTTTTTGGCACCGGCATCCGAAATGTCACCTCCTCCGAGTGACCCCGAATTTTACAGTGTCACCTACGGGGCTGCGGGAGCTCGGGCCAGGCAGACGGGTGGGAAAACATGGAGCTGTTATTCAGCGGGGCTGGAGCTCTGAAAGGAGGAACAAAACCACCTTTCTGCTTCCCAGCATGGCTGTATTGAGTCCAGGAAAGCCTCTGGGGCTGCTGGGTTGTCAGCTGAGCTGGGGTTTGTCCCAGAGCCCCAATTCATCCAGCACCCAGGAGGATGCTCTGAGCCCTTCTTGGGGTTCCCTCCTGGGCCTGAGTGATTTTTGTGTGTTCCCAGCGTGATTTTTGTGTGTTCCAGCTCGTGTTAATCAGCTCTAGCAGTGAGGAACAATGGTGTGAGGATGAGGAGATAGGGATGCAAGGAGATGGGGATGCAAGGAGATGGGGGATGCAAGGAGATGGGGGATGCAAGGAGATGGGGGATGCAAGGAGATGGGGGTGCAAGGAGATGGGGATGCAAGGAGATGGGGGTGCAAGGAGATGGGGGTGTCGGGGTGCCTCCACCTCCTGGCCTCTCCTCCCCTTTCCCATCTCCCTGTGCTGCCTCTGCCCCTCCAAATGCAGAGCACACAGGTGCAGGATGTCATCCCGAGGAGAGCATTCAGCCTCACAGCCATTAATCGCTCTCACCTGCATCTCATGGGTTCCCTAATTCCCTCTCCTCCCTCTGCTCCTCTCCCCTACCCTCAGTCAGCCCTTCAGCCTCCCAAGCTGCCCCCAGGCCAAGATCTCCACCGGATTCAGCACAGTTCCCTTCCTCCAGCTACTTCACCGGCTTTCAAAATCTGGAATTAAGAAACCTGTAAGTCGCTGCTTTATCTCATTATCTCCTGTTTTGCATTTTAATGTGCCTGCTCTAAAAAAGCCCTCATTGATATTCCAGTTCGGCATGTGTTTGTTTGTGTCTCTTGGGAAAATTGGCTACAGATATTACTAAGTCAAAAACACACACAGGAGAGTTTGCTGCGTATTTTCCTTTCTTTTTTTTCCCCCTTCTTTGGAGGAAGATGGTGTTTTCTTCACTTTCTCGGACAGCAGGAGAGTGGAAATGGTGGAATTTTGTAGGATGTGATTGTCTTGGAGTCTGGAGCTGCTGGGTTCTTCGTCCCTTTGAAATGCAGGTCACTGTGCCTGGTATTCACCAATAGCTTCCCAGCTGTGGAGAAGCTCTTCCAAACCCTCAAAATCCCAGGGACAATCCCAATGGCCAAGCCTTGGGGATCTGAGGCTGGTGTTGAAGCAGAGGTGATCCCAAGGGGAGGTGTTTTCTGCCAGTCTGAGAGGGTGGCTCTGGGCAGGTGTGTCCCACCCAGCCTGTGGACTCTGGGAATGTGCAGAGCAGCCTGGAAGGGCTGGGATGGTGTCCTGGGAATGTGCAGAGCAGCCTGGAAGGGCTGGGATGGGCTGTGGGTGGCTCAGGAAGGCCACGTGAGCACAGGCAGGTACATCTCCCTGGCTCCAGAGCAGCTCCGAGCTCAGCACGGCTCCTTCTGGAAAGGTACAGGGGAATTTTGGGATGGTTTCTCTTAGCTACTTATTGCTCCAGAAAGACGTTGCCAGAGTTTGGTGTTCCTCTCTCTTTTGAGGTGAAAAATGAGCTTTTCTGCCCTCTGTGTGACCGTTAAATGTCCCTCTGGTGCTGCTCTTGAACTGTGGTTTACCTGCAATGGTCCTGATGTGTTTCCACTGCTGCTTCCTGCTGTAATCCTATGGTTAGGGGGACTTAGGATGGGAGAAACAACCCTCTGGAGGCACTGATGCTTCTCCACTGCTTAGAGAGGGAGTTTTAATAGCTGCTTCAGACTAGACATTTAATTTTTTAGGGGGATAAAATTTACATGAGGTGAACCCCAGGTTGGCTGCTTGGGAAATCTGTGTCAAGCAAATCTTTGAACAGGTTTTTAAAAATGCAGTTGTTTTCGGCATATGCTCGAGAATCATAAATGTTAAAACATCTCCTGTCAGCCTGGGACTGCTTGGGCGGATCTCCGTGGTTTTTGGCACCTCGTTTTGTACAGGTGGTGGGAGGGGAGGGTCAGCGTTAATTAATGAAGATGTGCTGAGTACTCTGTCAGCTTTAGGGGTTGCTCTGAGTGAAGGGATGGTCAGGAAAGACCTGTCAGCTCGCAGAGATGCTGGATAAGCCAGCAGAGGAGTGTTCCCACCCTAAAGATGTTGTCGGCTGTCCTCAGTCGTCTCCCTTGGTTATTGCACCTCAATGCTCTGGTGGGAGCAGAGATGCAAAATTCCAGCTCCATCCCCCTGACACCTCCAGGTGTCCCCTGCTGTCACCTCTGCTGCTCTTTTTGCCCCTTTGAGCAGTGTCACCAGCTCTCCTGGCAGCCTGTCCTTCGCCCCTGGGATGTCAGCAGCAAATAAAGGCATTTCTGCAGTTTCTCTCTTCCTGGAGTGCTCTGCTCAGTGTGGCTGATGGCAAAGGCTGCAGGGAAGAATTCCTCATCCTCGTTTCTCCTCAGGAGGTCAAGCAGGGATATTTCCTATGGAATCTGAGCTCCAGGACTGGATCCTTGTCCAGCGCCCTGCAATCAGCCACCCTGAGCAGCTCAAGCACTTCAGGAACAGAAAAACTCTGCAGAAATGCCTTTATTTGCTGCTGACATCCCAGAGGTGAAGGAGAGGCCGCCAAAAGAGTTGGTGACACTGCTCAAAGGGGCAAAAAGAGCAGCAGAGGTGACAGCAGGGGACACCTGGGGGTGCCAGGGGGATGGAGCTGGGGTTTTGCATCTCTGCTCACATCCCTGGTGCTGCACTTCCCCATCCCAAATCCCTCCTGGGGGATGGCAGCTTGGGACAGAGGCAGTCCCAGTGCTCAGGGGGCCTGAATTCCTGAATTTATCCCAGGATAAATGATTTTTTGATAGATAAATCATCATATCAAATGATAAATGATAGATTTCTGTGCCAGCAGAGAGCCTCCCTGACCTGGTGCAGTGTCACTCCTGAAACCACCTCAGCTCCCTTTTGCTCTCCTGCTTTCAGAAGGAGTAAACTCCCAAGCTCCTCAAAGTTGGGCTTTTTTGTGGCATGGCAGCTAAATATTGGAATACAGAGCTCCCTGTAGGCCTAGCAGGAACATTCCCTGTATCTCCAGCATCATGTGTTTGGGGTGGGTGTGACATGGACCTGCTCACCTCAGAAAGCTCCTGTGAGTCCTGGCAGCACTTCTGTCCCCCAGCCCACACCTGGGGACACATTTGGAGCCAATCCTGCAGCCCTCTCAGCACACCCTGCCCCGTGTGAGGCACCATTGTGCTCCAACAGTTCCCTGCCAGGATTCCTACCTTTTTATTTAAGTGTTGTAGGTCCTTTTTTTTTTTTATTTCCCCCCTCTTTTAATGATCTTTTTATTTGCTTTAAGTGTTTTGATACTTCCAGTGGGACCACTGAAGGCAGTGCCTTTCTCTTTCCCCTTGCACTGCTGACCACCCTGACAGAGCAGCCCCTGTCAGAGCTGCTGTGGGCAGGAGGGGAATAAATGGGAAGTGCAAGGGAAGAAATGGCACCATTTCCAGATGCTCCAGCAAGGAAACACTCAGGGACCCTGTGATTTGTCCCTGCTGTGTGGCAGAGGCTGCTGCTGCACCAGCCACTCACTTAAACTGACTTTAAAAGCGACCGAGGTGAAGGAACCCTTCTTTTTTTTTTTTCTTTTTTTTTTTTTTTTTTTTTATTTAAAATACCCCGTGGTGCCGAACTGAAATTGCAGCCAGCTCCTATTTTCAGAGGGCTCGGTGAGAGAATGTTTTTATCTGGAGATACAATGACTGTCGCCCTGTAGCCTGCAGTTCCCATGCTGGTGCTGCCAGGGCCCATGAATGCTTGCTTTATGAGCAGCTCTCGCAGGTGTTCGGGGGGCATGTAATCACTAATGAATAGTGGGGACACACTAACTCGGGGCAGGCTC
Source organism: Entomyzon cyanotis (assembly GCA_024500445.1). Lineage (NCBI taxonomy): Eukaryota > Metazoa > Chordata > Aves > Passeriformes > Meliphagidae > Entomyzon > Entomyzon cyanotis. The sequence continues at coordinate 2,796,079 of JAKEPQ010000773.1, read as the reverse complement.
TGGCACAGCCAGCCAGGACAGCATTTTTTTTTTATTATTCTGTGAGAAAAAGCAGGGAAAAAAGTCTGGAGTTCTCCCTTCGCTCGCCTGCCGGAGCTCTTGCAGCTCGGTGGTCACTCACACCATTTCCACCCACCCTGATGGAAATTCGGGCAAAAAATTCAATGTTTTGAGGTTCATTTTGCCTCCCTGGGGGAGAAAACAGAGTGGGCAATGCTTCTATCCACGTGGGGTTTGCAGGAGTTGATCTGAAGGGTTGATTGAGTTGATCTCGAGGGTTGATCGAGTTGATCTCGAGGGTTTGGCTGAGCATTTAGTGCTTTTTGTGCTCCTGGCTCTCCCCGTGCCAGGGCTGGTGTGTGAAATAAGGAGCAGTGACTCCAGGAGGAGCACAGCCCTCGGAATAATTTGGGATGTGTGTGTTATGGACGGGCCCTGTTATGATAATGATGATTAATTTGCCATTAAGGCTGTCTGGTCTTTCCCCCTCTCCCACCCTGCAGGGGCACAAAGGGACAGGGATTGAGCTGGAGGGACAATCTGGGCTCTGGCAGGGCTGGGCTTTCACCCCCTTGGCTCTGCAGCCCAGCAATGTGCTCTGAACAAAGTTCTGTGCGAGAAATAACAATAGCAACAACCCCAAGCAAGGCAGATTTTAAAAAGAGGAAAAATCTCTGTGATTTTTAACTGGTTTAACACAGCAGCCCAGCAAAGGAGGGGAAATCAGTCCAGTTTATTTTGTGACTTTCAGCCAAGATTGTTGGGTAAGTGATTTACACCCTCCTGGCTCCCAGGAGAGGACAGAAATGAGACACCAGGTTTGCTGATTAAAAAAAATCTCTGGCTTGGGATTTGCTCTGGGAGGGAGCAAGGATTCCCCAAGCTGGGAAACACCACAGTGTTCCCACAAAATTGACTTGGAGTCACTTTTGGCTTGGAGAACCTGAGCTCCAACTCACCTGTGGTTGCCACAAGTGGGGTTGAGGTGGCCACTGATTCAAGAGCTGCTGGGTCCCAGTGTGACCAGCAAATCCAGGTGCACAAGCTGGGTGTGAATCCTGCCTGGCCAAGTGGCAGGATTTCCCCAGGGAAATCTCCTAATTATTTCTCTTTATTATTATTACTATAATTATTGTTGGTTTTATTTGAACATTCTGTGGAACAGAATAATCCCCAAGTTATGATCAGTTTCTCAGCCAGCAGCAGGTTAACAGTTATCTATAAAACAATATATCCTTCAGCCTGAAAGGAAGACACTATTTTGGAAAAAAATATTAATATTCAGGGTGTGCAGCCTGAGCCTGTGTTTTTATTTGTGCTCATATTTTTCTCTGCCTTTCTTTTACACCTCAAGGACACATTTATGATCTCCTCATGGTATTTCGCTCTGGAGGTGATGGTGATGCCTTGAGAAAAAACAGATCTCACATTAATTTGGCCCCCAAAGCCATTAGAGTGCTTGTGGAGCAGGGAAATGTGAGTGCAGCTCTTGGATCCTTGGCTGCATTTATCAGGAATTTGCCATTTCTGTGCTTCATATCTGCAGCAGCAATGTACACAAAGGCCTCGTGTTGGGGCAGCACAAGTTTTCTTTAGGAAAAAAGGGAGAGAAAAGCACTCCCTGCCCTCCTGGAAGTGGCATCCCTGAAGGATTACCTAAAAATCCAGGATGCTGTCTGAACATGCCAGGGAAAATCGAGCTTTGCTTGTGTTTATAAATGGGGTTTTTTACCCTGCAGAGGAGGCAGGAAAAGTGCTGAGGTGATCTGGCAGTAAATGAGGATAATTAGGGATGGGGAATGATAAAACTCTGCTCTCACTGGGTACTTTTCCCACTGGGCTGGTGGTGTTGTGTCTCTTCTAGGGTGTGGGAGAAGCCCAAGATCATTTGTAGAGTTGGTGGCATGGTAGGAAAAATAATCATCACCTCCGAAGGGCCAGAAGATGCTTTAACACCCAGGAAATGCAGCTTTTTGGTTGAATTTTAAATTTTTTTTTGTTTTGGGAGCTCTCTGGCTCCTTGAGCGTTTTTCAAGCAGCAATGCAGGCATGTAAAATACCAATTATCCCAATTTCCATGAGGGAAATGACTCATCTGGGGAGGAGATCACCACACCTTTCCAGCAGGAGGTTGGCAATGGTCTGGATCAGCTCAGGAGCAGGAGACAGGAATTCCAGGAGGACCCAAGGATCTAAACCCAGGGGATTGAAGTCCCAGTGAGGACTGGAGCCTCTGTCTTGACATGGAAAGGGAATTTCTCTCTAGTTTGTCACAGTCTTGGCTTTTCTTGGCTCGTTTCTGGCAAAAAAAGCACCCAACAAGCAAAGATAGCCAAGATTTGGTTCAGGGAAAGGATGAATTTCCCCAACCAGTGGTACCAAGCCTTTTTGCTTAAATTTGAATTTATTACTTTGCATTGTGTTGCGTCCAGCTTTCCTTGTCCATCATTTTCCCAGGATGAAAGGATTCCCACCCTTCCCCACCTTCCATCCTCTCCATTCCTCCACAGAAATATTCCTCCACATCCCTCTCAGGCTCTGCGGAGTCCCTTTTTGCAGAGCTCATAATCACCCAGGGTCTTATTTATGCTTTGGAATATTCCTGCCTCTGTCCAATATCTCATGCTTTTATCCCCATTGGACTTCAGCCAGTTATTTCAGACGATTTCTCAATTTATCCAGATCATTTTGAAGGCTAATTCTGACCTTAACATACTGGTAGGGCTCTCCCAGCTCCGTGTTGTCCACAAATTTAATAAACACGTTCCCTGTCAAGGTCAGGATGGAAAATGTGGAATAGAAACAGAAGCACGAAACCCTGCTGAAGTTTGACACCCACCACACCAAAATTTCCCCCAAATCGTGCTGGTTTCAGCATCCAGGGAATGTAACTTCTGCCTGGAAAAATCACAAGCTTGCAGTGATTTTCAGTTCTCCCAGATATTTCCAGCTCTGCTTTGTTGTCAGCTCTGTGTCTCACCTTAAATGTTTTAAAAACAAAGACCTTCCCCGTGCGACTGAAGCGTTGTGAGATTTTTAAATAGCACCTCTCCTCTTCCAACTAATGGGACATAGGTGCTGGAGGTGACATTTCCATTCACAAACATCCAGGGAATCCACCACAACCCCGCCTGGAATATTCCCCTACCTCCAGGACGAGGTGGAGCAGCCATTTTAACGCTGCACCATTTAAATTTGCTCACGATTCCCTCCCGAGCCGTGGGGTTTGCAATTCTGGGGAGCCACAAACTTCTGCTGCTGCAATCAGTTCCCTCCCAACTCGAAGCCGCCTCGAATTATAAATTGCTTCCCTAACCAATGCAAAAATACCGCCGTGATTGATGCTATAGAGGAAACCCTGGTACAGTTTGCACGCTCTCAGATATAATCCTGGTGCAGGTGGGGGACTGAAGCATGGGGTAAATGCAGCTGATTAGATATTTTGTCTCATTCAGGAGCCTTTTCTGCCAGCACTATATGACTGAATGCATATTGCATGAGGGGGCCTGTTCCAAAGTCCATTGAAATGGAGTGAAAGGCTCCCGTTTTTCCCTCGCCGTGCTTTGCAGAGGGGCAGAAACACTGTCAGGCACACACAACAGAGATGTTGCGTTTCGCTTGGAGGGGGAATGGCTCTCCTAATGGCAAAAACAAATGTTTTCCCTGTGGGGTGCGGAGCCCTTAACGACAGCGATTCCTCGGAGAGCCCCGGGATTTGCAAATATTGAATGTATTTCCATTTTTGTGGGAATTGGAGGATGGAAAAGGAAGGGAGGTGGTAAGGTCTTTAGAGAAGAGCTGGAGCCTTGACCTGTGCTGCAGCCTGGATTGGCTGGGATGGTTCTCCTGGGAATGTGGCTGGGATAAGGCTCCTCACTCCCAGTGCCATTCCTGCTAGGAAAAGCCTTTGCTTACACCTCAGGTGTGTCACTCCAGCCAGGCTGCTGTTAGTCCAGGTAGGGAAGAGCTCATGCCACACAAAAAGGCAGCACAAACTAGGGAAAGAGCAGGGAAAATACAGTGTTGGAGTTTTGGGGTCTTTTTTAGGGACAGTCCCAGCAGAAGCCTCGTCCCTTATCCTGTCCCAGCAGTGCTGCACCCTCAGGTGCTCCAAGAGCAGGGCTGGGAAGCAGGAATTCCTCTGGGAGCCCAAATGTGAGGTGTGAGGGCAAGGAATTGCCAAGCTGGGTTGGTTTTCCTCTGTATTTCCCAATGACGGATGCAGATTTTTCTGTTTCCCGCAGAAAAACTGCTTTTCCTCTTACATTTTTGCATTGGCAAAAATACCAAAAGCACTGGGGACGAGCAGTGCTGGCTGCACCAGAGCTGCCACTCCTGCTCTGCAGAGGCTAAACCGAGGCACAAAAAGCACGGGCAGGGAATTTAATCACTTTTTGTGGGGATCTGAAGCCCGCAGGTGGGACAGACATAGGGCTCTGCTGCCGAGGTAGGAAGAGAATCCTTCCCCGCATCCCTACGAGCATCTCGGGGTTTTTCAGCCCGAGGGAGGCAGTGGAAGAGGGCAGGGAGGGACCAGGGGCTGGGCAAGGATCCTGTGCAGCTCTGCAGGGTCTAGCCGGGTTTGTGCCTCCCCTAAACCTCCTGCATTCATCCGTGCGGCATTTCTCCTTCTCGTGCGCCTTTTTTTTTTTTCCTCCCTCCTCTCGCCTTTTATAGTCACATCAGGCACGGCTTCAAGGGGCGAGGGCAGCTCGCCAGAGCCTCCGACCTCCCCTGCCAGCGCCCATCGCCGTCGGGAGCCGAAAATTCATCCCTAGCGCTGTGATGCGACATCCCGAGCCGCTGCCGGCCGGGGAAATAAATAAATAAGCGAATAAATAAAGCGGCAGACCCCTAGAGCAGAACGCCAGTGCGTAGCTGGAGGTGCAGCCACCCCCTTGCAGCCCTCACCGGTGAGCAATAAATGGAACTTTGTTCCATCTCGGAAGGGTTTTTTTCCCCCCCTCATTTGCTGTTTCTGGCGGTGCTCGAGACCTCCAAGAGGTCTGGGCGCAGATTGCAGTGACTTCCAACCTCGCTCTTTGTGCCAGTGTGGCATTATCTGCGGCTTGCCTTCTTTTTCTTCTCCCTCTTTCTTTAAAAAGCCATAAAACAGCGAGTACTATTCAGTGATTAAGATTATTTGGGTTCACTTCAGTCCTGGCACGGTGCTAATAAAGGAAAAAGAAAAAAACTAACCCCAACGTTAAAGGGTTTGTTCTCTCATTTGCAGAAGAAACCGTCTCACTATGGGAATGAACAATTAACAGCATTTAAATGAGCTGAACTTGGTCCTTTTCTCCCATTGTCTTTGTGCCTTTTGAATCATCTGGAATTGGATTTTCTCCGCTGTCTATTTTCCGGTGCGCTAAAATGTTTTACATAAATCATAGAGAGCAGCCCCGAGACGTAACCCCCTCATCCCCGCCGTCCACAGCGCCTGCAAAAACCAAAATGTTGTGCTTAATCACCTGGATCTGTTGCACGAGTGCAATCTTTGCTGATTATGATTTTTTTTTTTTTTTTAATCCGTGCCATTTTCTTCTTTTTTTTTTTTTTTTTTTTTTTTCTTCCTTGAAGGAAATACAGCAGAGGGATGGGGAGGGCGTTCTCTCTCCCTGGTTCCGTATCCGCAGGCATTGCTGCCTTCATTAATTAAAAATGATAGCGAGGAGAGCGAGCGAGGGGGTTTGATCTTTACATGGGAAAAGCAGTGTGTAACCTCTTCTAAGACCTTTTGGCGATGGATTTCAGCTCTTCTCTCGTGCTGCAACCTCAGCGGGCTGCGTCTGTATATTAAATATATATATATATTGAATTTTTTTTTTTCTGGCCGGGGTATATTCAGTATACAAGTATTTTGAGTATACAGGTATATTGAGTATATAGGTATATTGTGTATGTAAGTATATTCAATATATAGATATATTGAGTATGTAAATATATTCAACATGCAGGTATATTGAGTATATAAGTATATTCAATATGCAGGTATATTGAGTATATAAGTATATTCAATATGCAGGTATATTGAGTATATAAGTAAACTGAGTATATATTAAATATGTAGGTATATTGAGTACATTAAATATGGACGTATATTGAATATATGAGTATATCGAGTATATAATAATATTAGATACCTCAGGAAAGGGACGTGACACGGAAAGCAAATAGCTCGAGGTGATGCTCGGGGCGGGTTTGTTGTACCTGGGCAGCCCCGGCGGTGGCGGAGGGGGTCGGGAGGGTGGGTCCGGGGCTCGGCCGGCCGTGGCCGCGGTCAGGGGCCGGGGAAGGGGCGAGCAGAGCCGCGCTGGGCTGTCTGGAGCGCCGGAGCCGCGCCGGGCTGCCGCACCTTAGATGAACCCGCCGGCGGCCGCCCCTGTTGCCAGGGCGTGGCGGGGAAGGCGCGCGGTGATTGGCTGCGGCCGGGCGCCGGTGGCCAATGGGAGGGCGGGGAGGAGGGAGGGGCGGGGCGAAGAGGGGCGGGGCGGAGCGCGCGCCCGAGACGGGCCCCGGGCTGTTGAGAGATCCCGAATCCTCCGTTATCCCGGGAATCCTGAGACATCCCGGGATGCTGAGACATCCCCGGGTCCAGCCTTATCCCGGGACGCTGGGACATCCCCTAATCCTAAATTATCGAGGGAATCCTGCGGCATCCCCGGGTCCGGCCTTATCACGGGATGCTGAGACATCCCCGGGTCCTCAGTTATCCCGGGAATCCTGAGACATCCCTGGGGTCCCGAGACACCCCCGGGAATCCTGAGACATCCCTGGGCCCAGCCCCATCCCGGGCTGCTGAGACATCAGTTATCCCCGGAAATCCTGAGACAATCCCCCATCCAGCCCCATCCCGGGATGCAGAGATATCTCTGGGTCCTGCCCCATCTCCGGGATCCTTCCCCATCCCCGGGATCCTGCCCCACCCCCTGGTCCTGCCCCATCCCACTCTGTGATTCTGTGGTTCTGTGATCACTGGCATTAAGTCTGTCAGGTTTTCCCCACGGAAAGGGGAGAAAGTACCGCTGTGCTGCTGTAAGTCCATGATGGACGTTCCTATGATGATGTTTGAGGTCCTTTCCAACCCAAACCATTCCATGTAGGAGGGAGGAGACAGGAGAGCAGCTGGTGGGAAAGCTCAGTTCCCGACCCTGGAGCAAATCCATGAGGATCCTGCCCTGTGCAGAGGTCTTTGAGCAGAAAGGATCACTTTATAGGCTGTAACTGAGCAGAGCCTGTTGTTTCAGAGCCTGGCTCTGTCCCTGTTTCGATTGTCAGCAGTGCCTGCCTGACAGAGGAACAGCCAAGTAAGCAGATTTGCCTGCCTCTCATGCTGAATGTCTGCTATCGCGATGCTGCCACAGCAGAGAGGGTTTTCTTACATAACCACCTGGCTTTTCCACAGCCATCCCCCTTCCCACGGGAGCAGAGCACCTCCTGGGCCATCAAATCCAGTCCTCTGCTTGCCAGCAGGCACAGTCCAGCTCAGAGAGGGATGGAGCTCCCTCCCCACCTTCCCTGGGGCTGGTGCCTCTTCTTTTTGTCTCCTCCTGCTCATTGCTTTTCCTGAAAAGCCATCCCAGCCTGTCCCTCGCCAGTCAGGAGCCTCAATCCACCAAGGGGACACACGGGTTGCCTCCCATGGCTCTGCAGTGGCTCGTGGATCCCCTTTGTGGCCACCATTTGAGGTGCTTTTGCAGAGCTGGACATCCCCTGGGGTGGCCCAGGGGGTCCAGTTAACAAAATTATGGGGGATGAGGGGGTCTGGAAGTTGACTTTGTGAATCCCTGTGGGCTGCGGGGTCAGAGAGGTGACTCCTGGTTCTGCTCATGACCACCTGGAGCTCCACGCTGTGGTCTCACCCCCTGGAATGGCAGCAGGCACCATGTGGCTAGCCCCAGGTGTTGGAAGCCCCAGGTGGCTGGGAAGGTGCCAGGGGTGTAGGATGGAGGGAATAAGTGCCCCGACCTGCCCAGCACAGCTCCTCCTCCACTGGGGATGCCTTTTGCTCTGCAGGCCAGGCAGAAACCCCACTGGTCCTTGGGGACTTCACCATCTCATTTCTACCAGCCCAGAAGCACCAGGTCTGACCTCACCAATTCCACTTTTCAGAGCATTTGTGGCCCACGTCCAAAATCTCTTTTTTTTTTTTTTTTTTAAATTTTCTCTGTGTAACCAGAGCTCATCCCTAAAGCAGCCAGTTAACCCTTTCATTTCTCCATCCTCCCAAAGCAGAGCTGGTTTAGATGGGTTTATATGGATTTCCCCAGAGGTTGAGGTGTGCCGAGTGTCCTGTTGTGCACATGGATATGTCGGGCAGCCCAAAAGTTTGTTCTGGCCGAGTCACAGAGCAAAACCCTCCCCACATCCCCATCCATCACCCCTGGCCACCCCTGAGCAGAGCCCGCAGAGCTGCGTGGCTGGGGGAAACTTTAATTTCCAAGTTCATCATGTTCAAATAAATGAACTTCCACGTAAGAGGCTGTGGGGGTGAGGAGATGGAACACAGACACACAACCCCGGGGCCCTTGTGAGGAATTAGGGCAAAAGTCTGGCCTTGTTTATTCTCATGTAAATTCAGAGTAAACCCAGGCGATTTTGTCATCCCGCGCTCTGACGCATTACTGTAAATCCTACTTTCGTAACTCTGCCATTATTTATGAGTATTACTGCAGTGCTGTGTGAGATCAGGGCAGAGTTATGCCTGGTCACGTGCGTGTTTTAAGGACCACAGCTTGGACGTTTGAGCAGAGGAGACAAAGGCAGTCGATCATCTTCATTTCACAAATAGGGGCGTAGGATTACATGATCTGCTGGAGAGCTTGCAGGAAGCCGGTGTCTGGTCTGGACAGGAAACGGTTTTCCTGTCCTGAAAAACTTTTCATAGTAGAGGGGAAAAAAAAAAAAGTCCTGTTTGATGTTTGGGGTGAAGGGTTTCGAGGGCAGGAAAATGTGATTGGTAGCTGCCCTCGATGAGGGTTTCAGGTTTGAGCCCCTGGTCTGCAGGGAGCAGACAGGGGATGTGGCCTTGCAAATGTTCACTGCAATTCAGCAGCTTTCCCCTGCTTGGGGGGTTTATGGATCACCCTGTCCATCAGTGCAGGCAGATTTTCTATCCATGATCAATGGTGGTTGCTTGAGTAGGATGGATTCATCCTCAGGACTTGAGGTTTTGTCTGCTGCATCACATCCAGAGCATGGTGGAAAAGATAAATACAAAAGGGTTTGAGCAGATCCTCACCTGGCAGGACAAAGGCAGTTAGAATAACAACCAGCTCTGGAGATGAAAGGCTCTATATGTGCTCTGTATGTATGCTCTATACAATATCACCTATTTAATCACTTTAGGTATCACAAGGTGCTCAGTTAAACATTCCTATCCCCTGCCCTGGCTCTGGCTGGCATTGCCCTTTGTCTTGGAGCTGCTGGGAAGGATTTCCCTCATGGCTGTGCCAGCTATTCCATTTCCAAGCTGCCAGTCTGTGCTACCTGCTCCTCCAGGACTTGTGGCTCAGTCTGTTTTTGCAGGCACTGATAGCTGTTGCAGGAGGACTTCCTCCTCCTGGTTTATTTTGCTGTATTATTTTCCCATATTGAGCTGGAGGACTGAAATCACAGAGGACAAATGTAAATCCTGCCTTTCTCTGAGGAGGTCACTCGTCAGCGTTCTCACTGTCCCTGCCTCTCCTTAATCCCACCTCTCACACAATTCCTCAACCCCTGGCTGACTTTTCCATCTCCAAAACCACGTCAGGTAAATGCAGCGCCTCAGTATCGACCTAGGAGGGGAAAATGACTTTCTAATCTGTTGAAGAGCAGCGTTTCCTTCTCAAATCAGCCTCCTCCTCCCGTGCAGAACCCAGGAAGGAGGAGGTCTCAGCCCATGTATTTCAGAGGAACAGCCTTTGTTTTGTGTGGTTACTGCAAAATACTTGGGAGAGCTGAGCAGGTATCTTTCAGAGGGGGGAAAAAAAGGAGGAAAAAGGCAATTAATTAGACTAAATAAACATATATTAGGGTTCAAAATATGCACAGCCAAAATGAAAGTCACATTCTGGTTCATTAAATCTGAAAAGATTTCACACGTTTTAAGCCTGTAATCATATTCACAGATGCAGTACCCCCTCCCCAACCTGCCTCCCCCCTCCCGCAGATTTCACACCTTGGGAATGGCTATTGTAAAAGAAAAAAAAAAACAGGAGCAGGGGAAGGTTTGCTGCTGCAGGGCAGGAAAATCGGTGTTTGCTGTGGCATCGCTGTCGTGTCAGCGCCGGGAGGGTGCAGGGCTGGTTCAGGTGCTCAGGAGGAGGAGGAGGAGGCACAAAATCTCAGCTCCTCTCTCCTTTCCCACCCTGCTCCCTCCCGACCTGGGGTCTCTCACTGAATTCCCCCCTTTGCTCCCAGGCTTCTCCCCCTCCCCGGGAGGCTGGGATGTTACCAGGGAGCTGAGCTGCAGAACATATGGAAACGTCATGCGTGTATATATAGGAGAGGAGCGAAAATGGATGCTCTTGGGTACAATAAACATTAGTGTATCTGCAGGGGGGGAAAAGGATTTCAGCTATTTGCGCCGCTTTGGTGGAGGTTTGTCGGGGGGGTTTTCACTGCTGTTTGCAGCAATAAACGCATACATATAATTTATTTGAATTAGGGGGTCTGTGGAAGCCAGGAGTCGTTCTTTGCGTGGAAATTCTGCTTTATTCCGAAGCGGCACAGTCAGAAAGGAGGATGTTGTGACTGCGTGCCAGCAGATATTTGTGAGGAGACATTTTGAAAATCTGAAGGGAACAGTGTGAACGTTTTCAAGATGTTGGGGCTTGTTCTGGAATACCTTGGTGATTCAGTTCTTTCTTCTGGCTTTAGGTAAAATGACATCAAAATTCAAATGTTCCTGGTATGCAAAATCTCACAAGCAGCTTTGTGCACACATTTATTCCTTTCAGTATATTTCTTTCTGATTTTTTTTTCTTTGAAAAGAACAAATACCTAGTGAAGGTTTCACTCTGCCCCAGTGTGTTTGTGTGTTATTCAACAGGGTGCCAACTCCCTGCATTCTCCCTTTCCAGGGAAGCAATCCCAAGGAATTTGGTGCAGTTACTCGGGAAAGTAAGAAAGCTCAGCCTAAGGTGCCTTCCACAGAAACCTGGATATCATATCAGGCTCTCCATGCCCGGATATCTTGATCAGTTTAAGCTGATTAGAAAAGCTCCTCGGTTCATTCTTGGGCGAGCTGGAAAACGATCCCTGCTTTGTATAATGAAGTATGTTATCTATCCTGCCCTATAATAAATCCAGAGCGGGGCTGCAGGGGGATTGTCATCTGGTCTAAATTAGCATTGCTCCAGTGCTGCCGACGGAGCCCTGACAGTGCTCACCAGGTGAGGATGTGGCCCATTTAGGGAGCTCCCGTGGGCTTACAAAAGCAGCATTGAGGACCGCGGTTTGAGAGGAGGAGAGAAGCCAAGAAAGGAACAGGACAGCTTGCAGGGAATCTTAAATGACATTAATTGAAATCTTATCACTTCCTTCATCTTAAGGTGAACCCGGGGCACAATAAAGAGCAATTATCTGCCATCTTCCTTCATCTGTCCCAAGTGCAAGGAGGGGAAGGGTATATCCATCACTCTTTCTAGCTCTCGCTTTTTTCTCCCGGAGACAATCCGATATATTTACAGACCTGTCACCCCTTCCAACCCCTCCTTTCACGGGAGAGCTGAACAAAAGCAGGTAAAAGCAATGGAGCTTGGAGAAGAGAGGGGATCTGAAAACTGGAACCAAGGGAAAACAGGGGCTTTAGCCGTCTGAGGAGCCCCTGAAGGGACTTGAGTTACCACACACCAGAGGAATGGTCACGAGAGGCTTGGCTGGAGGGTTGTGAGGGGCAATAAATATACTTGGTGCTCTCAAACCTGGAGCAGCACTTGCTGGAAGCTGAGAGAGGCAGGGAATTCTTCACAGGTTGTGGAAATGGACACAGTACCCAGCAGGCAGACCACTGGCAGGTTTTCCCCCAGGTGCCCTCATGAGGTGAGATGGAGCCCATGGTCCTGTTTAGAGCATTAGCAGGGCTGGCAGCAATCTCTCACCTCTTCAGGAGAGAGCCAGGAGCTGCATCTCACCTTGGCACACCAGAGGGAGGTGGTTTATGCCCTGTCCTTTGGTGTTTTCTATCCATTCTGCAAACACACCCAGGACAGCAAACCCAGAGCTGCTTACTCTGCAGAACCAACCCACACCTTTGTTCAGGCAGCAGGGAGGGGATTTTCTCGAATCACAACAGGAAAACATGCCTGAAACCTTTGAGATGTTGGGGAAGAGGAGCAGAAGGCGCTGGCCCTGCCCAGGTGTTTCTCTAGGGCTCTGTGCGGGGCCATGGCTTGTGCCCCCACTGTCCCCAGCGGGTTTGAGAGGGGCAGGAAGGGGCAGGGACATCTGAAAGGCTGAGTGCAGCCCGTGGCAGGGAGTGGGGCAGGTTCCAGGCGGCTGGGTTTGGGCTGTGTGTACAGAAACTCCAAGGCCATGTTGCTTTCTGACAGCAAATCGATGCCGCTGTAAACACGAGAACAAAGGAGCTCGCAGAGGAGAGGGGGAAGGAACACGGAAAAGGGAGAGATGGAGAAAAAAGCCGAAACAATGTTGGGAAAAAGCTGTCTGACTTCAGCACCTATTCATTCCCTGGCCGAAGCTGCTTGCTTGCCCATTGCCAAGGCCAGCGAGGAGGTGGTGGCCTCGAGTGGCTGAGCTGCGAGGGCACAAGCAGGGGGTGACCTGCAATCCCAGTCCCAGGGTTTAGCAACTGTTCAGCCCCCGAGGCCAGCGGCTGGATGAGGCAGACACTGTACATGTGCAGCTGGTTAGGGCTCAGCGTGCCCCTCCCCTGTGCAGCCTTGTGGCTCATGATGGATATCACTGGCAGGGTGAATTCCCATTCATTTGTCCCGTGGCTTCGGCACTGCGAGTGGTTTCCATGCGGATCCCGCAGGAGAGAATACCGTGGAAAAATGGGGGTTTGGGAGCCAAGATGCTCGGATGTTCTTCTTCCCAGCTCTGCAGCAAAATAGCAGATCTGGGGCCCGGCAGGTCTCCGTTTGGGACGGTCTGGCTCCTGACCCAGTGTGGGGTCATGTCGGGTTGGGGTTTAACCCATTGCAGGCTGGCTGGGGAGGGGGTATTTAAGGCAGAATCATGGATTTTCCCAGGCCCTGTGCTGATCCACATGGCAGAAACCCAGTTTTCCACCAGAACTGAGGGAGTGGGAATGCAGTCAGATGCTTTGCAGGTACAGCATGTCGCTGGAAGGCTCAGCCCTGGGTGAAAGCAGGTTCTCTAGTTTGGCTGGGGGGTTAAGTTCAGCTATTTTCTCTGTCTGTCACTGGGAATGCCACATGGAAAAGCTTTAAGGACCCATCCAGGATGGGGAGAGGGAAGTTTGGAGCACACAGCTCAGCCCCTGAGCCTGCCCATCTGTAAAGAATCAGCATAACAACGCTTAATGTACTTCCCCAACATGGCAGTTGTGGGCCTTAATTAAACTGTGCAGAGTGCTCTGAGATCCTCAGATTAAAGGCTGTGTGTACAGTGAATTACAAAAGCAAACAACATGAAATTTTCCATGTGTTGTGCTAGGGCTGTCTTCGTTTACCAGAAGCAAATCATTTAATGCACCTCTTACATGGAGCTTGTTTATATGGGATGCGCTTGTTATTCCAGTAGGAGGGAAATCTGGTAGTTTCGATTATTGTTTCTCAATACTTAATCCACAGAAGGCATAAAATTTGAATATGATAATAAAATAGTACAAATAGGGGTGGTTTTTTTAAACTGTATATGTGCATTTAGCCCTGGGAAACGCCATCAGTTTTAACAGGCCTGAAAGATGGTGGGAGGTAAATTTAATATAGTATAAAAATAAAGGTAATCCCAGCAAAAGACAAGCGTGGAGCAGTCGCTGGAGTCACCACAGGCAGAGACAGAACATGTTTTGTGTCCAACAATAGCAGCGTACGTGACTTGAAATGCTCTTTCCTTATAAAACAAAATACCCACTGGTTTGGCTTATTAGTGCTAATCTTCAAAGGGAGAAGCAGCGCTGAGGTTCCTGGTTCAATTCAGAAGTTCAGCCCCGCTCTGGCAGCGCTGCCTTGACAAAGTGCCATTGTTGCCCACGGCCGGGGCTGTGTGTGTGAGGTTTAACCTCCTGCATTTCCCCTTTTCTGCTGCACGAGGAGTGCCCAGAGCCGCGCAGAAAAATGTCTCTGATGTGTGGTTTACGCGTGAAAACGCTGCATTTGAACTTGCACTGACTCTGCCCAGAGTGGATCGGGTTAAATGGACTATTACAATGGCGGGAGCTCATCTGGAACTAATAATTTTTGAGGCCACCAAAAGTAAAAAAGTAAAAAAAAAAAAAAAAAAAAAAAAGGGTTGGGGGGAGGAGGTGGAGGAGGAGGGATCCTTGTGAGTTTGGTGGCTGGTGACTAAAGCTTCTGCTGCCATCTACTGCACACGGGTGGCAGCAGGACCAGCTGGAAACTGCTCATTTTGGGGCGAATCAGCCAAAGAAACAGGTTAAAAAGTGAATTATTGGGTCTGGTACAGACAGAGCTGGTTGCCAGCTCTGCCCTCCCGTGAGGATACCCAGGGTCTGGCTTGGGGGTTCCTGGGACCACTGGGAGCATCTGGTGGGGCTGTGCAGAGGGAGAGGAACAGGGCGCTTTAACCACCGCGGGTTTTGGGCTGCACCCCTTGGAACTGTGACCCCCAAGGATTGTCACCCGTGTCACCCCCTGGCATCGTCAACCTCTTGACATCGTCACCCCTTAGCGTCATGACCCCCTGGCATTGTCACCTGTCTGTTAGGATTCACCACCTCGGCGGAAGGTTTTGGCTCCCGTTCTGGGGTTTAGGGGGGACATTAACCAAACCCCCTGACCCAAGGAGGGGCTGCGGCACAAATCACCGACAAAACGGGCTCGGGGTGAGCGACATCTGTTTTGTCTCAGCACAGCCCCACCCGCTGGAAACGGCTCAAGCATTACCGTGCTTGGCCAGACAATAAACGCAGCGCATTTATTTAGGATGGCTGGACCTTAGCAGGTCACTGGCACTGTCTCCAAGGGCGATGTGTTCGAATCCTCCTCTGGATTTTCCCCTTTTCCCATCTCTCCAGGCTGCCTTCTATTCTTTGTGCCTGCTCTCCCGGGAGATCTGGTCTCGGAACAAACGGCGCGCCGTCCTTGTGGCTCTTGGTTGCGAGGTTAAATAAGTTTAGGAGGGAAAAGGACATTTGGGAATGGTGTTGATGCAGATGGATGAGCCAAGCAGGCTATTGTCTTCACCAGCTCTGAGTGTGCCAAGGTAATTTGCAGGGTGCAGACAGGCTGGCTGTGGGTTCCACACAGCTCCTGCAAAGTGGAGCTGGATGGGAAACCAAGCTGCTCCCGTGACTGAACACACAGCTGGGAATTGGCCTCCGGGCTGCTGTTCCTGGCTGTCCAAGGGATCCCGAGAAAGCCCTGGCAGGGGGGAGGGAAAGCTGTGTCATTTCAGAGAGCCAGGCTAACCCAAAGGGGGCCAGCAGCCTCCAAGGGGGAGCGGGGAGGCTGTTGGGAGAGGAGCTGCGGCACTGCTCTCCGCTGGAGCTGGGGCAGGGGTGCCAGCAAAGAGGAGATGTTTGGCCAGGGCTCCTCTCCAGCCTGCAGGGTGTGAGTGCTTCAGGAGCTGCCCGGCTGCAGGGGGGATGTTCTCACCCCGATTTTGAGTTTGGGATGCGTTTCATGTAGGCTGTGGTGTCTTACAGTCCCGAGGCTCGCTGGGAGGCGGTCGCCGTTGAGTTCCCGTTATAGCAAAGAGAGTCTGACCTATTTTGGGATGAGGGAAGCACTCTCTGAACTGCTGTGCCTCATCCCTGGCTGCAGACAAGGCCTGGAGTGACCCTCTCAGCTTGGGCAGGGATGAATCCTGCTGATGTTACACAGAGCTCAGGCCAGGAGGAACCTCCAACCTCCTCTCCATCCTTTTGTCATCACCCTTTGGGATCTCAGGCTTGGGGAGATACAAACTGCACAGACAGCCATTCTCCCAGTGGACAAAAATGACTGAGAATGGCTCATTCAAGCCCCATATTTCCATCCAGGTTCTGAATTTCTCCTTGGAGAGCCTCTGCTTCCCTCTCCAAGGCTACAGAAAGATCCAGGGGAAATAAAGCTTCTCTTTTGGCCAAGCCACCCTGGAGTTCAGAGGTTCAGTGATGTGAATGTCACCTCTTGTCCCCCTGTGCCTCAGATCCTCCATCTCTAGAATATTCCCCTCCTGCACAGGCAGTGTCAATTGTAGCTTCAGGATGAATTTAATCAACTCTTCCTCACGAAGTCTTCCTGACCTTCCTTCCCAAACTGCTGTCTAGTTCCTTTTTTGTGATCCTCCATCATCCTGGGATTTTTTCCAGCACAACCCCACGCAGGTGCTCTGAGAAATAAAAGGTCAGGTCTGCTCCCTAAGTTGATCCCAGGTCTGCAGATCATGGGGAGAGAAAACCTTCTGGGCATGATGTCAGCCCAGCTCTGGGAGTTTGAGGATGTGGGCTTCTGGATGCCTATAATTTACAGGAAAGAAAGAAACCTCACATCCTGGAAGATGCCATTTTTCTTGCATCCCACACTTGGCAGGTTGAGAGGTTTGCGGTGGGAGCCAAGATGTTGATGGTTAGCATGAATCTTTCCTTCCCACAGACCTTCTCTTCCTTCCGTCCTTCGGCTGGGCTATCTGGGAGCTCTTGGCTCCTCCGTCCCAAAACCCAGCTTGAGTTCTGCTGTGAAATATCCTCAGTTAGTTCGTCTTTCCAGCTGAGAAAGGCTAAACACAATCGCTCAGGAGTCTGGCACAAGGCATTGCTTGCTCAAAGGAGGAGCAGTGAGCCAGACCTTCAGCTGCTCTCTCTCAAGATCAGAGCCCATCTATTTTGTGGAAAGCTTAACCCATGGTGGGAAGGGATTTTTTGCAGTGTTTCCACCTGGTTTCCTCACTCCTGCAAGGCAGGATCCACATCTTTCCCTCCCTGGGGTTGCAGGAAGCAATCCCTGATGTTATTTTGGGGGGAAAAGGTGGATTTTCAGGAGCAGTAGAGTGAAGGCAGCCTGGATCCAGCTCCTGGATATGTTTGCGCCTTTTTTCCAACCAAATCTTCTTCCTTGATGGGTTCTCAAAGTGGGAAAAAGTGTTGTAACTTGCCATGGTGAAGGCAGTAAAGAATTAGGGTGGAAATCTTTGCTACCCATAAAAAACCTGCAGGATTTGTCAGGAGAGGAAGCAAACTTTTATTCCATCCAGATTTTCTCTTCAAGCCTCAGAGTCACGTCGGTTCCTCCAGCAGAAAGTAGGTGTCTGGGAATGAGGTGTAACTCCTTGTACCTCCCGGGGGGAACAATCTATTCCAGCAGCAGTAGGAAAAAATCAGCTTCATTCCCGACCGAGGGGGCAACGGGGAGGAAGGAACGACTGTTTGTTAACGTCGCCTTGAGCTAAATGTTAATGAAGTGCAACACTTAAGATGCTCGCGCGCCTCAATTATGTCCACCAAGATCACATGTTGCCTTTTCCAATTATCCGGGCTGGGAAATGAGGGACGTGTGAAGAGGCTGCTGCCTGCTCATTACCTCTCCCTGCCAGGAGAAATCCTGCAGGATTTCGGGTGTTCGGGTGCCGCGTCTACCTGCGCGGGGTTGTTGGGGAAATTGGTTTAAAATAATGCTGAAAGTCAGGTTGTGCAGATGTGGAGTTGGACGGGCTGGAATGATGTCTGAGTGTCTGGGGGTGTTGGTGACCTTGAGGGAAGGGACAGGCAGACGTGACTGTGTTAGGGATGAGGGTGGCACCTTTGGACCTGCTGCTCCTGAGGCACAAAGCTCCATTTCCCTGATTCTGATCGCCCTTGTGCTGTCACCGGTTTGATCAGGAGCACTGACAGGATGGGAGCAGCTTCAGGCTGACACAGGGCAGGTTTGGATTGAGTATTAGAGAGAAATTCTTCCCCGTGAGGGAGGTGAGGCACAGAGAAGCTGTGGCTGCTCCATCCCTGGAAGTGTCCAAGGCCAGGTTGGACAGGGCTTGGAGCAGTCTGGGATAGTGGAAGGTGTCCCTGCCCATAGCATGGGGTGAAATTAGATGATCTTTAATGTCTTTCCACCCCAAACCATTCCCCAAAACCTAATATGATCCTATTAGGTTTTGTAAAACAGAAGTACATTCAGAAAAAATTCTCCTTTTTCTCACACTAGACTAGACACACTGGACAACAATTCCAGAAACTGTTTTGTTTACCCAATCCATTTTTATTATTATCATTAAGTGGAAAAAAAAAAAACTGACAGACAAAAATTCCTTCAAAATTGTGCAATAATACATAGCAGAAATCAGTGAATGGAAAAAAAAACCAAACCAACAAACCAACAAATAAAGGACACAGAGTAGCAATTCAAATAGTATAACATTAAACTTCACTCAAAGAACCTGATTAAAAGGTGACACTACCTCTATTAGAGGCTGGACTGATGCAGGTTTAGAAGGATTAATTATCACGTTGCAGCTATTTCCAGGAATGAAGATGCTCTCGGGTCCAAGAGTAACTGAGTTATTGCACCATTTCCCTTCTCAAGTCCATTTGAAGGAGACTTGAAAGTTGTTTTGGAAAAGGTTAATTTTTTTTGCTGAACACATCTGACATTTCCTTTAGCGAGAAGGTGAAGTTTGCCATCCAATATATTCCGTCCCTACAGAGAGATTCCAAGCGTGGAGATGCTCAGACTGAGCTCTGCCCTGCTGGAAAATGTGAGCTTTTTGGACACTCTAGGAGAATTTCCTTGGCTCAGGTGGGATTTCCCTGGTGGATAATGTGAGGTTTTTGGACTTCTAGGAACAGGAGGAGTGAAATAACATAGTGACCACCAAGATGACCATCAAACACAAAGGTCCTCTAGCCATGAGGCCACAAGACGTGGATTCTGCAAGCCAGCTCTGCCTCTCTGCCCTCCCCTCCCCTTCTGGCTGGCTCTGAGCTCCCAAACCTCTCTGTAACTTGAGCTGTGTCCAAGGAAAAGAGCCTTTTCCCCGTTCTGTCTCCTGCTGAAGTTGCGTCAAGGTGGGAGCACCTGGAACAAGTTAGGGCAGGGCGAGCCAGGCGTGAACTCCCAGCTCTTGTGCCCATGGAATATCTGCAGGCAGGGGTTTTCCCTGCGGACAGCACATATTTCAGCCCTCTCTGACATCCCTCGTGCAGATTTTCTGGGGTTCAGACCCTCAGCCAAAGCCCAGAGGGGCTGGAAGCTCCAGCTGGTTTCTGCACGAGTCTGGAGTGCGGGCTCTGCTCTCGCTGGGTTCAGGGAGCTTTCAGAGCTGGCAACCCACAGATGGGATTTATTCTGACTGAAAAGAGCCTTTTTTCAGACCTTTGATAGGTGTTCAAGTCTCCAGCCTGGAAAACAGCACCTCCTTGTTCTTTCTTGTGAAAACCAAACCCCCAATACAAAAAAAAAAAAAAAACAACTCACAAAAAGCCTGAGCCAAAGCAAAAGAAGTCTCATGTTCCAAAACCTCAACAGAATTTAGTGTTCAACCTTAGTTAAATGGAAAGTCAGACTGAAAGCCACTTCAAATGGACTTGAGAGTACTCATGGACATCTGAAATGGATGCAAACACAAATTAACTGCTGGAAGTTCCTCCTAAACCAGGGTGTTTTCCACAACCTTTTTCTTTCTCCATACAGGTCCAAACATTTCACTGGGTTCCTATAAAGCAAACCCAAACCACCTCCCAAAATTTAGGGTAATGTCACGTTGCATAAGGCTACTGAAAACAAAACCAGAACAAAATATACATCCACATCCACGTACCATATTTACAGCAGAACCCTCCCACCCCCTTATACGTCTCCGCAAACAAGATTCCGTGCTTCAAAAGTTCATAAAAATATACAATTTTTACCCCAGAACTGCATCTAAGCTGCTCACTCCCCACCTGGAGCCCAGACTGCTCTATCTCTAGATATATAAAATACACTAGCCCTGTGAAGTTGCTTTGCTGAGAGCACAGTGGTGATTTTTGCAGTGAAGGGGAGGGTTGGGGACAGCTGGGAGTGTTGTCCCCACAAAGTAAAATGGGATTTGCAGTGTCCCCAAAGCCCTGGGCACACAGGGGTGACCTCACAGAGAGCTCTGCTCTGCCCACACTGTGGTAGGGAGTTCATTTAACCAAGAGTTAAATGTAAACCAAGGGGTTTGGGTGCAGTGTTAGCCCAAAATTCTTTGTTCTGCATGAGTGTCCCCAAGCCAGGAGCCTTGTGGTGTGGCCAGAAGTGACCTGTGATGCTTCGAAACCTCCAGCCAGGGGATTTCTGCAGGATATAAAGTGGTTACAAGGGTCCCCCTTGGCATCTGGCTGGACAGAGATGGGTTAAATTCTAAATTCTGCTCACCTTACTGGGAGGATAAAATACCAGAATTTAACCATCCTAATCCTCACCAGAGAGGCACCAGCTTTTGGGGTGCTACATTGTGATTTTCAGTAACCCGTGCCAAAAATATTTAGTTTACATGGAAGAGGTTCAATGCTCTTCATCTCTGTTTTTAGGCTTCCTTTCCTGCATAAAATCTTTTGATTTATGTTTTTGAGACTGGTTTAGCCTCTGGGTCAGAGTCTGGTCTCTCTGTGCAGCTGTAACTCCAGGCAAATTGAGCTCTGTGTGTGCTGGGTTGATTTATTCAAAATTTGAACTCCTGAACATCACCTGATCCACTGACAAGGTAAAAATATTGCAACTCTGCGAGCTTGCTGCTACTTATAAAAATCTGATCCTAGTTTGGTCCCAGCTTTGGAGGGGAAAAAAAAAATCTGTCACCGGGAATGCTACCAGCAGTAATTGAAAATAGAGTTAGTATTTCTCTAGAGTATCAAACCATCCAGACTTCAACTTTTTTATACATTTTCCTATTGCGAAATTAAACGGATCGATCGTGTATCAAAACATAGTTGGCCTCTGTCGTTTCATCTGTAGGAAGACTGCAGTTATAACTTGATTTACACAGCAAAAATACCTTTGTTTTTAACAAAAAAACAGTGTGACAAGACAGTGTGCTGTTCTTTCCTGGTGAGAAGTTTTGCATATATAGAGCACAGGCAGAGGAGAGCCCTGAACATCCTCTCCTGCTGTGCTCCTGGGTTGGCAGGTAGCGGTGAGGTTCACATTTTTTGGTGAAATTCACATTTTTGCTGTCACAAAAGAAAAGCTCCAAACGCTGGAGACAGCAGACGTTTGCATTTGGCTCTGCGGCCAGTATTGTGTCTGCTGGGAATGTGAGATGAGAAAATAATATAAATGTGTGTGTGTGTGTGTGTGTGTGTGTGTGATATTATTTGTAAAGCTGTAGGTAAAACTACAGCTGCTTTTAGAGAATTCCAATGAGGGAGGATCAAATCCCTGCTGCAGACCAAATTAATTTAAATTTTCGGTAATTATTGCTCTGTGTGAGTGTGGAAAACCTCTTTTTGCACACACTGGAGGCTCCCCCTTCCGTCCCACCACCATGCTGGCATCTGAGGGAAGCTCCACGGAGGAGAGGGATCCTAAACACCTGGAAAATGTGATTTAAGGTGCAAGTGGCATTATTTTTTTATTTCATTGACGCTGTGGTTGCAAGCTCCAGGTTAATCAAGCCCTGTGTGATGGGCATGGGGAGCAGCAGGAGGGGTTTGGGCAGCACAGCTTGGTTTGGGGATGTTTTTGAGTTCCTACAGCAGCAGGAAGCTAAAATTCACCCCTAAAAAATGTGCTGCTGCATCTTGAGATTGCTCGAAGATTGGGTGTTGGATAAGGGAGAAAAACTATGTGGAAATGAGGGTTTTTATTATCGTGGCAAGGACAATGATGGGGATGCCAAGATACGACTGCCTTGCGAGATAAAGTGGCACATGTTCTACACAAGAATGTGTACAATGTCTGACGACTTTGGAAATCTGTTCTGCAGCAGATTTCCCAATAAATTAACACAACAAAAATACTTTCATATAAAACAAAGTCCAAAGGATTTTTTTTTTTTGTCCTAAAGTAAAAGCAAAACCTTCAGGGACTATATTACTTATCTCTCTCTACATATATAATCTCCTGAATTTTTTTCTTTTTTAAATAAATTTATTCTTGTCTTAGAAAAATAAAATGAGTAGCCAATTTAGTCAACGGAAAATATCTCACAGACTTAAAAGCATGCCCAGCAAGCATAGCCTTGTAAGACTAAATTAATGTTAAATCAAAGCAATTTGTTACTCAACCAACCTAGTCTGCAATTCACAGTTGATTACTACAAAGTGTATTCTTAAAATTATTATTATTTTTTTTTTGGCCCATATAAAAATAACGTATTGCAACTCAAAGTGCATTTTTAAAATAAACAATCAACTATTTTTATCAAATAAAATATTTACACCATTTGGTTTTGTACAGTCAGAAATGCGCTTCAGGCGATGACCATGGGGACGTCATCTGAAAATCCAGTTATCATTGGGGCTTCATCGTCCTCATCTCCTGGAAAACAAACCCAAAAAAGGGGGTTAGGGGGCCATCAACACTTCATATTCAGGTTTTAAGTGATTTCAATTGGAGGGAGGGGTTGAATTTGATAAAAATGTTTGGTTGGCAAAACTTCTGGAAGTTGGACTTGGTGGTCTTAAGTGCAACCTTAACTATTCCATGATTCTGTGATTTGTACTCTCAGATCAAATCCATGGAGATTGTGATGCCAAACTGGCTTAAACCATGATGAAAGAATTATTTTTTGCCCTGATTTTACATCCTCAGTGCATTTTTAAGTGGCTTGCAACAGAGGGAGGGGTTGAATTTGATTAATATGTTTGGGTGGGGAAACTTCTGGTGGTTGGATTTGATGGTCTTAAAGGTCTTTTCCAAGTTTAACAACTCCATAATTCCGTGATTTGTACTCTTAGGTCAAATCCATAGATACTATGATGCCAAAGTGGCCCAAACCATGAAAAAGAATTAGATCTTGCCCTGATTTCAGGTCCTCAATGCATTTTTAACTGAGTTTGGTTGGGAAAACTTCTGGCAGTTGGACTTGATGGTCTTAAAGGTCTGTGCAACCTTAACTATTCCATGATTCTGTGATTTATCCTGGGCCAGCTTTGTACTCTTAGACCAAATCCATGGCATTTGTGATGCCAAAGTGGCCCAAACCATGAGAGAAGAATTTTTGCCCTGATTTCATGTCCTCAATGCATTTTTAAGTGAATTGCATTGGAGGGAGGGGTTTAATTTTATAAAAATGTTTGGTTGGCAAAACTTTAGGCGGTTGGACTTGGTGGTCTTAAAGGTCTTTTCCAAGTTTAACGACCCCATAATTCCATGATTTGTACTCTTGGATCAAATCCGTGGTGTTGGTGATACCAAAACGGCTCAAACTCTGACAAAAGAAATAATTCTTGTCCCAATTTCCCACCCCCAACACTGTCCCCAAATGCCACCGGGGGCCACCTACCCAAATCATCCCCGGAGGAGAAGATGGCCGAGCCCAGGCGGGAGCTGTAGTGGCTGTTGGCGAAGGCAGTGAAGCTGCTCTGGAGCCTCCTGTGCCTCATGTAGAGCAGCACAAACCCAATCCCCAGCATCACCAGCAGCAGGAACAGCACTGGCACCACGATGGCAGCCACGTCCGTGGGGCGCCCGGATTTGGTGGCAGAGGAGTCTTCCCCTGCAGGGAGAGAGAGAGGAAAATGCTGTTTGTGCTGTTTGTGCTGTTTGTACTTCACTCCTTTATTCCCTAAAGGATTTATCAGGATTTCCTGAGTGTTTTAAGGAGGAGGGGGATTAAATAGGGACTCACCCGTGCCCAGCTCATCATAGAGCAGCGTGGCTGGCTCCCCACACATCTGCCCCCCATACAGGCACCTGGCCTGCACGGTGAAGGAGTAGTTGTGACCAATCTTCAGGTTGGACACCTTGAAGAAGTTCTCGGTGGTGTTGCCCAGGTAGGCTGTGATGTTCATCAAGCTGTCAAACATGTGGATCTCGTAGCCCTGAGGGAAACACAAACCCCAAATCACTGGGCTGCAGAGAGTGGCTCTGCTCCTTGCAACAGGGCTTTGAAACTTGGTTTTCCCCCCGGATCTGGCTTTGAAATTTGGTTTTCCCCCGGATCTGGCTTTGAAATTTGGTTTTCCCCCCGGATCTGGCTTTGAAATTTGGTTTTCCTCCCGGATCTGGCTTTGACATTTGGTTTTCCTCCCAAATCTGGCTTTGACATTTGGTTTTCCTCCCAAATCTGGCTTTGACATTTGGTTTTCCTCCCAAATCTGGCTTTGACATTTGGTTTTCCTCCCAAATCTGGCTTTGACATTTGGTTTTCCTCCCAAATCTGGCTTTGGTGAGCTCTGCTGGGCTGTCAGCTGGGAGGGAGCAGTGTGGAAACTCCTCCAGGAATCCCTGTTGGTGTGCACTGAGCTTGGCCAGCTCAGGGATGAGAGATTTCTCTTCTCCCACGGGATGGGATGAGAGGGAATGGCCTCAAGCTGTGCTAGGGGAGGCTCAGGTTGGACATCAGGAAGAATTTCTTCACTGAAAGGGCTGTTAAACATTGAATTTCTTCACTGAAATGGTTGTTAAACATTAGAAGGGCTGCCCAGGAAGCTGGTGGAGTCCCCATCCCTGGGGATGTTCAAGAAACAATGGGATGTAGCACTCAGTGACAAGGTGAGGATCAGGGTTGTACTCAATCTTGGAGATCTTTTTCAACCTAAATTATTCAGGTTTGGGCTGTCTGGTCCACTCTGTCCTCAGCACCCACCCAGACCACCCAAACACAGATTCCTGGATTTTTTGGTGCAGTTTTCTACCTGCCCATACCCTGGCAGACAACATTTCACAGATTTTCTATCCCAGTCTGAATAAGGACAATTCTCAGACCTCCTTGCATGGCAGGACAGCCTCCTATCCCCAGTCCTTTCACACATGGGACAACTGTCCTTTTCTAAGAGAGTAATTATGTTCCTAAAAGGTGACTGATTGGATCTCTCAGCTTCAGAGCCTGAGCCGTGACAGGAATTTCAGTGAGCTCTGCTAGAGGGCTCACCAAGGACAGCATGGATCTCAGAGTCTGGCAGAGGAGCCTTGCAGTGACTCTGAAATTCCAGGATTTTCTGTAGGACAGGAGGCAAAGCAAAACTTACCCGGCTTTCATTGAAATTACTTTCTTTCAACGCCAAACTCTTCCAGAAAAGCAGAATGTGGTCGTTTTCTGTGATAATTTTTAAGGCGTCGGGTGCAGACAGTGGGACTGCAAATGAGAAAAAGGGGCAGCAGGTGAGGTTGTAACACTTTTCTTTCACAATAATGGAGTCACTTCTGAAACTCTGTGTGGTTTAGGGATCAGCACAAGACTCTGCTTGGGAAAGGGATGATGCTGTGGCGTGGAAGCTGGGAGGGATTTTTCAGTAGTAGGGCTGTTATCAGAATTGATGGTATCTACCAGCCCATTTGGGTGTCTTTCCCATCTCCATTTAGCAGGAAAAAAACACTGGATTTTCTTTGAGAGGCTTCCTCCCCTCTGCTGTTGCTTGGGGGTTTCATCACCTTCCCAAAATTGGGCTTTGGAGAGGCAGAAATATTTCTCAGCCCCCAGCCATCCCAGGATGGTGTTGTGTCCCTCACCTGTGTTGATCTTCATGCTGGATTCCTTGCTCATGTTTCCCAGCTGGACAATCACATGGTATTTCCCTCCTGGCTCCAGTTTCTTTATGGTGTACTCCACCGTGCTGTTCCTGCTTTTCACTTTGTAGATTTTGTCTGTTTTTCTCACCAAATCTTTAACTGCCACGGCGTATAGCTGGAAAGGGAGGGAGGGAATGGAAAAAAAATCTCGTTTTCCTGCAGACTTTCAGCAAAACGGTGCTAGGACATTAGACGGGGGTGTTAAAATTTGCTTTAAACCAAGCCTGTGCTTTACAGAAAGCCTGGGGAGCAAAATTCCAAGCCTCTCTCTGGTTCCCTACCCAAAACAGAAAATGCAGCTGGTGGAACAGATGAGGGCAGGAGAAAAACCTCAGGTTGTATTTCTTGGTGAATCACAAGGATGCAATGCAAACCCTGCCCCTGTCAGAGCTGCCAGGAAGATTTATACCTCCAAAGCTTTGCTGTTAAAGCCTCTGGAGCAGAATGGGAGGGGAAGCTTGCTGAGAAAATGACTCTCCTTCAATGGAGCGAGACCTGAGCGTGGCAGAGAACAGAACTGGGCTTTGTTGGAGCAGCAGCAGTGCTCCAGCCCAGCCTGACCCTCCTGGGCAAAGCCACAGCCCAGAAAGGTGTTCTGGCACATGCCCAGGGCTGTTTTCAGACCAGATATGCCAAACCTGGCTTTTTTCAAATGTTACAGTCCTGAGCTAATGGCCAGTAGGGAGGAAATGAAGGTCTTGGAGGTGTCAGCACTTTGGTGATGATTTTATACTGAGCACAGATCTGACTTCAGGCTTTCCCCATCAGAATAAACCCCAGGCTCTATCTCTGAGGCAGGATTGTGAGTGCAGAGGGGCAGCAGAAGGCTCTGTGAGGATTACCATGTCCTGGTCAGGTGAATCATAGGGCGATTCCCACTTGATGACGGCGAAGGTCTTGCCGGTGTGCACGGCGTGGAGGTGCCGCGGGGGCAGCCGGTTGTCTGGGATCATCTTCACCACCACGTAGTCAGAGGGAGGCCCTTGGTAGGGAGACATCACCCGCACCTGGAGGGGGCAGAGGGGTCAGTGCTGTGTCCTGAGGGGCTGCAGGGAGGGTGGAGGGGAGAGGAGCCCACCAGGAAGAGGTACTGCTCGTCGCGCTGCACCAGCACCGTGATGTTGTGGGCAGTGGTGGTGCTGTTGTGAGGACTCCTGTACAGCTCCAGGAAGGAGGTGGCGTAGAAGATGCCATAGACCTGAGGAGGGAGAACATGACAGGGTGGTGCAGGGTTTGGCACAGCCCAGAGCATCTGCTGGCTGTCACTTTTTGGGGACATGAAGCAAAGACCCTTTTTCTCCAAACCCTTTTTCCTCTCTCTTGCCCAGGTTCAATCTGCCCACTTCCCTCTGCACTCCCAACCCAAAACCCTGAGCTCAGCTTGGATAACAGGAGTAGATTCAAAGGCTCTCTGTGTTTAAGCCACTTCTCCCCTGCATCACTGGCTGAACAAACAATCAGCTTTCCTTTGCTTCTTTTTACAGAGCAGGAGCTTCCTCCCCCCATTCTCAAACATAAAATTTTCTAGGCTTGGAATCAAATCCAAACAAACAACCCTGATTTAGGTTTTTTTTTGTGCTGCTCTGAGCTAGACCCCGGGGTGATGGTGAGGGAAGGGCTGGTGCCTTACAACATTCCTGGGGCCACTCCAGCTGCATTCCACCGCCGTCTGGTTGATGGCCTTGGCCTTGAGGCTTGGGGCTGCAGGTCTTGTGCCACTGGTCACCACATGCACAAAAGACAGAGGGCTGTCACCCAGCTCCGTCTTAGCCCAAGCAGAAATTTCATAGGGGGTGTGTGCTGTCAAATTGGCCACTGAGCAAGAAGAGAAAGGGGCACTATTAGGTGAGGCAAAGCACGGGGTGGGAGCGCGAGGGAAGGGTCAGCAAACAGACAGGAGCCTGACTCTCCTGGGTTGTGCTTTCATTATTTTGGAGTAATTTCCTTCAGACAGAAGCACCTGAGACTCTGGGATCCAACCCAGCCTGTGCTTTTCTGTGCCCAGATGATTTCCCATATCCAGGCTGAGATTTTCCCGAGCCAGAAATGTGATTAACAGGGACATGTGCTGTTTGCAAGCCTGAGAAATCCTTGTTCTGCTTCTACTCCCTTTGGCAGATTAGAAATGGAACAACAAACAAAATCCCATGTGATGAGAAAGGACTAGAGCTGCTCTGGGGGTAAATCCCAAATCTGCTTGAAATCTCCCAAGTCCTCAGAACAGAGGATTTGCTGGTTTGTCCTGTGCAGGCTTAAAAAGAATTGTTTAAACAGAAACTACTAGTTGCAAAAAAAAAAAAAAAGAGAAATAAAATAATCCTATAACCTTCCATAAATCCTTCTGCTTGGTGTTAGCAAAAGCAAAACTTCACGCTTTGTGCAGAATTTACCTTTTTGGATGGACTTCTCTCCTTCTATGACCAGAGTCCTCTTTTCCTGCCTGTGGCTATCGAATGTCCAGTAGATGTTGACCACATAGCCACTGACCTGTGGAGCCCAAGGACACAGCAGAGCCATCAGCTCAGCTGGGTTTGCACACAGGGTTACTGTCAGACCCCTGACAGTCTTTGCATTGTATTTTCCATCCTAATTAAGAGCCCCGGGGCACTTTGGGAGCAGTAAGAAATGATTTGGCATGAAATAACTGGTAATTGCAATGCTTCAGTGGGTGACAGCTTCTCCCAGGCACTATTCACCATTTACCCAGTTCAGATGGAAAGGTGGAAACTCTTGATATTTATAACTCTTACCTTGATATTCGTGGTCATCTTTAGGCTGAAACTTACGGAATCCTCGCCGTAGCTCTCGATGTGGATGACAGGGGGAGGGATGACTGGGAGGAAAGAGAGAAAAAACCTGTCAGTACAGCACAGAGAAATCAAAATACTTATTGAGAGGAGCAGATAAAACCCAGGGTTTTGTTGTAGCACGCAGCTCCCAGAACAGGAAGCCCCAGCCTTGTCTGAGACATGTCCCCTTCAGAGGAGACACTGACATCATTTCTGAAGTCAGACACCTCAAACCTGCTTTATCTGTGCCTTGCTCAGTGCAGGCTGGAGCTGCAGGGGTCTGGGCAAAGGGATTTCCCTCTGAGCTCTGCAGGATGAGCTGCTATCCCAGTGAACAGCTCCTGAGGAGCTGCTGGGGGAGGTCAGGAGCTATCAGTGCCATGCAAAACCAAAAGTGAAAGTTATTCTGTTCTTTGCACCTCTGTTTTTCTAAGCATCAGGTAATTCACATTATCTGAATCCTGCACTGTGAGTAGCCTGGCGTTTTCTTTCCTGTCTTTCATCTAACAAATCAGCAGACAATTTTGACGCAGGGACATAAGTTTGGATTAAAAGCTTGACATGAATACAAACGATTTCAAAAGATGTTTTAAAGAAAATACTTTTAAAGACTTTTTTTAAAAAATGGTTGAGAAGGAAATGATTTACTGTGCTGTTTGCATTTATGTGCTGCCAGACTGTGATGTTGTGGTGGTTCTGGGGAGCTCTGGTGGTTTTTAAGGTCTAAACGTGCATGAGGAACCATCAGAATTGTAACCTAAGAGGGAGAAGGATGAGCCAGCATGCTTTTAGAGTGAGAGTGATGGAGTTGGTAATTTCTTGTCTATCTGAAGGCAGGATTTGGCCCACAAAAGTGTGAGGGAATCCATCTACACCCTGGGAAAGAGGGGACAGCCTGCTCACCCCTTTGAGGGTGGCACATCCACAGTCAGTGGTGTCAGTGGAGTCACTCCAGAGGTGCCACTGAACTTTGAGGCAGCTCAGGTTGAGTGAAAAGGTGACTTTTTCCAGGTCATTTTTAACAGCAAAGCTGTTAAAGCCCGTGAAAGGCTCACTAGGGAGAATAAAGCACAGGGAGGTGGCTAGGAATGCTGATGTTTCAGGCTGATATTCTGCCTTTCTGTTACCTTGTCCGTGTTGATCGAAGCAACAACATTTACCTTTGCCTTTGATGGTGGTTATGGATTTGGACTCACTCCAATTCCCCACTCCTCGACTGGTTACTGCAGCAACCTTTTGAAAGGAGAGGGTGAGGGAATATGAGCAACACTGTACAGTGCAAACAGAGCAGGAGGTTAGGGCAAGGTGAGGGACCTGGTGGGGCTCCTGGGAAAAGGATTCTGGAGCAAACAATAGCTTAATTACTTGGCAATAAAATGCTTAATGCAGAGATAAAGCTGACTGCTTCAAGTCAATTAAAGGAATCTAAGAGGAGGGAGGTGCAGCCTCTTTGCAGATAACTATTCTCCTATGAGATCTTGAGGAGTCCATCGAGATAAGGAGCTTGGGACTCCACGGGTCATAAAGAAGGTGAGAAGCACGCCAGGGAAGTCCATGCAAGCACTGAATTTCCTTCCAAAGATTTGGGAACAGATTATATTGGGAAGGAATACCACGGGAGGAAAGTCTGGCTCCAACCAGCTGTGAGAACAGCACTGATTTGGAGGGCAAATAGCACTGATTTTATCCCACCTCCCAGTGAATTTCCCCAAGAGCTCAGGAGGATGGACAACAACAAAGCACACATTTCCCAGGGCTCACTGTGCAGACTTTTCATTTCCTATCATTATTACTTCTGTCTATAATTACCCAGCCTCTCCCCTGCGTAGACATTCCCCACAGGCAGATCTGCTTCTCTTCCCACTGATACACCAAGGACCAAATTTATCTCTGGCCCACATCCAGGGCAATTGCAGTGACATTGGAATGGGGAATTAGCAGGGAGGATTTTGTAACACAGCCTGGCCTTCTGGGACAGGGAGCAAACCAAGGAACTATAGACATTAGCAGTGCAAACACCAAGCCCCTGGTGTGGGCTGCCATTAAAGGGCAGGGCTTTCACAAGATGTTTTTTCAGGAATTTTTGGCTGTGCAGGACTTAGGCCTCTCAGTACTGAGAGCTCTCTTTGGAAATACTCACTCTGACTGTGTAGAGAGTGTTGACCTGCAGGTCCTTGATCTCGGTGTAGTTCTTGGTGGTTCTAAGGGATGACCACTCCTTGGATCCACTGCTGCTGTATTCCACCTGGGAGCACCAAAACAAGGCATGAGGGCTCACAAACTCCATTTCCTCTGGGAGAAAATGTCAGCAGAGAGAAGCACAGAAAGGGAGCCAGGGGTGAAATTAAGAACCATGGTGCTGCCTAGAGCCCTGTGGCATTTCTTCTCCCAACCTGCCCAGTGCTCCCAGCAGATTTCCTCCCCAAAATGTGCCATTCCAGGCCCACCCCTCTGCAGCTGGGGGTGTTCTGTCCCCATCCCACCGAGCTCAGCCCCCACGGGCAGCAGGACTCACGATGAATTCCCGGATGAGGCCGTGGGCATTCACAGGGGGACTCCACCAGCCCATCACCACACCCTCAGCCTCTTTCTTCAGGGACAGCTGGAGGTTGAGGGGAGCATCTGGTACTAGTGAGAGAAACAGAAATATTAGTGACAGTCATGGTGGTATGTCCAGAAAAGCAGCAGGGGAAAAAAAGCATGCAGGTAAAAGAAGCATCACCCCAAAAAATCGGGACAAAAAGGGTGGATGCTTCTTGCTCCCAGTACAGCACAATTCCCAAGCCCATGCAAAGACCCTTTTGTTGGTAGCTGGGATATCTCTGCTTTTTAGATCAAAACAGCACAAATCTGCCAGGCATTTCTGGGAGTAGCAGCTCTGCTTACATCCTTCAGGCGCCCGGAGTGTGATGAAGTCGTTGGTGTTGTAGACTCTGCTCAGACACTGCACCTGCACCTTCACCTGGTAGGTGCAGTCAGGCTTGAGGACTTTCAAAACCCCGTTGGTCTTGTTGCTGTGAGTCTCCAAGATCTTCCAGATGCTCTCACCGACCATCCTGAGCGAGAGAGTCACACAGCTCTGGTCAGGATGGGTTTTTGTAGCACAGGAGACACAGACTGTCCCAAAAAAATTGGACCATTTTAAAAGGTTGCTGCTCATTTTTCTTTTTGGCAAAGCCACACCACCAATCTTGAAAAGATGCTGTTGGAAAGCCTGAACTAACCATGGCTTGGTGACTTATAAGCCCCTGAGTTTTTCTGTAGCTGTTGTGCTCAAATTTATTATCTTTGTTCTTGCTGTAAATGGTCCCACAAAGACGAGACCCAAGTGGAAAAAAAAATTAATATAACTACTCTACTGTCTGAGTAAATAACCAAGGAGGAAGCCAATACAGTTTGTCACAAATGCCCTCTTGGTACACCTACTTTGTGTCTCTTTTGCTACCAAATATTAGATTTTCCAAGCGGAACTTGATTAAGGAGCTCTGAATGTTTCAGCCTTGATTCTGTACAGTTCCCTGCAGTAAATACAGGCACACCTGTGCTCGTGTTTCTCCTCATTCCCTGACACAGCAGCAGGGAAGGGAAGGGCTGATGTACCTGTAGTAGATGTTGTAGACACAGGAGGTGGAGGACATCCTTTTTGGGCGAGCCCACGTCAGGGTAACATCACCAGAGAAATCAGCTGTCCACTGGAGGTTCTGGACTTTGTACACGATTGTGTCATCTGAGAGGCAATGGGAAAAGTTAATTTGCTGTGGTGAAACAAACCCTGTGCCCAGGAGAGAGACAGGAGTTTTG
The DNA here is from genome assembly GCA_024500445.1 of Entomyzon cyanotis. Taxonomy (NCBI): domain Eukaryota; kingdom Metazoa; phylum Chordata; class Aves; order Passeriformes; family Meliphagidae; genus Entomyzon; species Entomyzon cyanotis. The sequence continues at coordinate 2,763,723 of JAKEPQ010000773.1, read as the reverse complement.
TTTGTAGCATGAGCAACAGGGGAGGTAGAAAGAGAGGCTGAAGGAGTGTCTGCTCCATTTGAATGAGGTGTTTAATTTATCAGTGGAGAGGACTGGGTCAAGAGGGCAGTTCAGAGCAGGAATTTACTTCTGGTACTCTTAGTTCTACTTGAAATGGCTTTATGCTGCATCGTGCAAAAGTCACTTTTTCCCTAAGGAAAGATAAAGTGTGGCTGTTGATGAAATACTGAGCATTTTGGAAGTGTATGAGTGAAATCTGATCAGTGTCAGCCTTCTCCTGGTGTGATCAGTCTGTGCTGTCCCTGTCCCCATCCAGGGCCTTTCTCTGAATGTTTTTCCTTATCACATCTCGTGCTCAGCAGCAGGACCCAAACAAAGGCTGATAATTCAAGGTTGGGGTGAGCTCTGTGGCTGAATCACTGCCTGACCTTCCCAGAGGCATTTAGGGGATAAAAGCACAGTCCTGGCAGTGGTGGGGATAGGAGAAGCTGGTGTGAAATGTCCCAAATCCAGGTCCTGCTCCCACCAGCCCATTCCCTGCTCTCTCTCTCCATTGGAGCCCAAATCCCAGTGCTGTGGGTTGGCTCTGCTGGGGTGCTCAGCTCTGGTGCTGTACAGAAACCAAGCAGAGGCAAACTGCTGCTGCTTTGCTTTCCCTGAACAGCTGGGATTAAATCCAGCAGGCAGTTGGGCCCACAGACAGGCATGGCAAGACGATTTTTCCAAGGGAAAAGAGATGGTTTTCCCTTGGCACAGCAGCCGAGCTGTGCATCTCAGCAGCTCCTTCCCCCTCCCCTGAACCTGCCAGCCTCTCCCAATCAATATTTAATTAAAGAACTAAACCTGATTGATGCTCAGCCCCCCCAGAGTTCAGTGGGGGAGCAGCTGAAGCTCGTGGCTGGCTGGAAGCAGAGATCGATCACTGTTATCAGCCCAGGGCGGGCTCTGTCCCTCTGCCTCCACAGGGCCACCAAGGGCCACATGGCATGACCAGGGATGGCAGCAGGGCCTGTGCCACATCCCCCAGGGTCACCTTGAGAAGGAGGACAGAGCAGGAGATTCTTGCTTCACCTGTGGGCCGTGTAAAATAGAGAGATTTGCTCCTATCCATCCTAAAATGATTTTTTTTTCCCCCTGTGTCTGAGGCTGCTGGGAGACAAATTGTCAGTGTAGAAGCTGGCTAGGGAGTTTGTCCCAGCTGGTGATAAATGGGTGAGGAATAGCTTGGACAAGTGAAAAGAGGCAGATAAATCAAGGATGTTGGGATGGAAAGGTCACATATCCAGGAGAGCACCTCTGAGTGTGACAGGGAATGAGCAATGGCACTGTGCTGCTGCTTACCTGTGCAGTTCCTCTCGTCACTGCTGTCTGAGCAGTCCAGATATCCATCACAGCGCTCCGACAGCATGATGCAGGCCTCCCCATCCTCACACCTGAAACCGCTGGGGCACGACAGGCTGCTCTGAGTGGCTGCAAAAGGCACAACAGTTCAGCACTCGAGGCAGGGAAGTTCCCTCAGCAGCACTGGGCTGCTTGCAGGTGGCTGCGTGTCAGGGATGGAGCTCAGGCTGATGTATCAGACATTGGGGTGTCTCCTTTTGGCTGCATCTTCATGAGAGCCTGGACCTTATCCCATGAAAAACAGCTATTGGACTCCTAATTGGAATAGCACTTCTTGGGAATAGCACAAGCTCTTCTATGTTGCCTTTCTTTTTCTCTTTGTGGGGGTTTTTTGGGGATTTTTTTTGTTTGTTTTTGGTTTTTTCTGTAGAAGATTTCTGTTCTCTGTAAAGGATTTTTTTCTACAAGGATTTCACCAGCAATCAAAGCCTCCTCAGAGGCTTCCCTGCCCTCCCAAGGAGCTTCCCAAGGGAAGCATCCAGGTGGGGTTCTGTCCCACAGCCACACTTACGGCAGTTCCTCTCGTCCGTGCCGTCCTGGCAATCCCTCACTCCATCGCAGCGCTTCCAGTTGGGAATGCACTTGTGCAGCTGCTGGCACTCGAACTCGAAGCGGCTGCAGCGCCCTGGCAGAGCTGGGGACGTGGCTGTCACGTTGGGTCCTGCACGGGAAGACAGGCAGGAAAGCACCCCAGGGCTGGCAGTGCCACCAGGAGGGACCAGGCGCTGTCCCCAGGTCCCGACTCCACTAGATGGCAATCTCCTTCCATCCAGCAGGTGGATGGGATGACGCCTAAGCCATCCTCGCTCCTGACTGCAGAGGGCTGGAAAAGCCTCTGCTTTGCAGGGAATGTCCTGCTCAGCCAGTGTCCCAGCTGGTGGCAGGAGGGTGACCCCAGGGCCAGAGGACATTTCACACCACCGCGTAACTTAACCCCATAACCCGGCAAGGCTCTGAAAGGCCAGAATTCCTTGCAGATGAGATCTGGGAAGAGGGAAGGGGTGAGGGAGGGTAAAGCTTACTGGAGGTGGGACAGGCGTCCTCGTCAGAGCCATCGGTGCAGTCCTTGTAGCCATCGCAGACCCAGCTGTTCATGATGCAGGCGCCGCTGTTGCAGCGGAAATGGTTGGGCAGGCACGTCGGGGGGATCAGGGTGGTAATGGGATGAACTGGAGAGCCTAAAAATACACCAGGGACAGATGACCTGAGGTCCCTGCTCCTGTGTAAGCTCTGCCTGCTGACCCAGAGGGAAGTGGGGAGCAGGGAAGGCATCACAAGCTCAGTATTTCCGTCTGCATTGGGTTTTTAATCAGGGTATCCAAAAATACAGAGTAAAAAGATGCACTGGAGCACACTCAGCCCCTTCACAGGGGATTTTTGGAGCCACAGGGGCTGTGAGAGGTCAGAGTGACCCTTCAGCATGTCACAGTCCATGTCACAGCCTGAGCACTGTGTCCTTACCCTCGCAGTCCTTCTCATCAGACCAGTCCCCGCAGTCGTTCTCCTCGTCACACTTCCAGCGGTTGGGGATGCAGTGCCCATTCCCACACTGGAACTGGTAGTACCTGGAGCAGTTCGGGGCTTCTGTTGGGTTTTCTGGCAAGGGGAGGAGAGTCCTGTGAGCCACAGGGTCATCTCAGCAGCCCTCAGCACAGCTGAGAGGTGGCAGCAGCTCAGGCTGGCCCAGACAGCATCACCCCAAGCAGCACAAGCACATTCCTTTCTCTCCATCCCCAGCATTCCCGTTCCTCCCAGCCTTCTCTCTGTTGCTTTTTCTGAGTGTTTCACGGCCGGACACCAGCCCTGATTTCAGAACCAGAGCAAAATTCACCAGAGCATGGCAGAAATGGAGTAGCAAACCCTGCAACTCCGAAATGAGGCTGCAGCTGCCTCGCCTGGCTAGGTACAGCTCCTCCAGCCACCCAGGGAACAGTGGTAAATATTGGGTTTGGCTGAAAACTGCCTGTCTGCTCAGGGCTGGGAGTCTGTGCAGTAAATATGGTCACATCAGAGTTAGTTAAGCACAAGATGGGCAAGGTTTTCAGTGTGCTTTGCTTTACCTGCCTGCAGTATGAGGGAAATTACATCAATTTCCATGTGATGTGCACAGGGAAAGCTACACTCACGCATACATGCACACACAAGTGAAAACATGAGGAAGAGAGGACCCCACACTCCTGAAATTCCAAGGAAGCTGGAGCTGCAGTGGCAAGAGGCCCTGGGGGTGCTGCTCACCACAATTTGCTTCATCAGAGTAGTCACCACAGTCATCCATCCCGTCACACTTCCACACCAGGCTGATGCACACGCCGTTCTGGCACTGGAAGCTGAACTGGTCACAGGTCCGGTGGAACTCGGGGTCCTGGGCTGCAGGGAGAGGTTTGGTGTAAAGATCAAGGGCTGTGGAGAGGTTTGGTGTAAAGATTGAAGGGCTGTGGAGAGGCCTGGTGCAAAGATCAAGGGCTTCAGGGAAGCGTGATCAGGAAGGAGCACACTCAGAGGCAATCACAGATTTCTAAGCAGAGCATCACAGTCTAGAGCCACCTCCTAGGAGACCTGGCAGCTTTCTGGCACCGTGGTGCTCTCCATGCCTCTGGTTTCATTCTGTGCCCACCCCTGCCAGGTCAGGGACGCCCAGTGTGACACTCACAGCACCCAGCATAGTTGGCATCTTCGTCGGAGCCGTCGCGGCACTGGATGATGCCGTCGCACACCATGGAGTGGAACAAGCACTGCTGCCGGTTCTTGCACACGAAATCCATGTAGCGAGTGCACAGGGGCTCTGCAGGGACAGAGGGTCAGGGGACAGGGGTGGCAGCAGCTCTGCTGTCCTTGCAAACAGCAGTGTCACCGCTGGGATCTGCGCAGGCCTGAGCGCAGCAGGGGGATTTCAGGAACTTATGGAAAATTCCCAAGGCAGGTGGCCTGAGCTGTGTCCTGCACAGGCTGCCCTCACCCAGTGACCCCTCAGGGTGGGCACAGGCACCAGGGAGGCTTTGGCCACATCCCTGGCAGTGACCTCTCTGGCAGTGTCCTCCCAGTCCATCCCAGTCTGCGCCTTTTGCTGACCCGCCCGTTTCCCAGGGGGCTCCTGAATGCTAACTAAGGCTTTCCCATTCTCTCCCAGGGCTTTACTCCCAGTGGGACAGGCTTGGGCAGAGCAGAACTGCTGTCAGCCCTGCCTGCTGGGGCCCAGCAGCTCTCCCAGCCCACAGAACTCACCGCAGTGCTGCTCATCTGAGGCGTCGGAGCAGTCATTGATGCCATCACAGTGTTTGCTGGTTGGGATGCAGGTGCCATTGGGGCACTGGAAGCCGTTGCACTTCTTCTCTGAAATTCAGACTGGGGGTGGATGATGTGCATTCTTCTGGTTTTCTTAAAGCTGGTTTAATTAGCTACAAAAAGCCACAGTTCCCTTCGCGCTGTGCCTGCTTTTGGAGGGATGGGGTTGTTCCCATGAGTTTGCTGCTGGTTTGGCTCAGCAGGTGCAGAAATCCCTCCCAGCCCAAGGCAGAGCCACACACACACAGAGGACACAGAGGACACAGAGGACACGTTACCACAGCTGGCAGGGTCCTCATCAGAGCCGTCCTGGCAGTCGGCGTCACCGTCGCACGCCCAGCGCTGCGGGATGCAGTGGCCATTGTGGCACTGGAAGCTGGAGGCTTCACAGGTGTGATAAACTGCTGAAACCAGAGCAGGGGACACCTGAGGGTGGGCTGTCCCTGTGTCCTGCTGAGCTGAGAGGGTGTCCAGCCACACCACCACCCCCTGCTCCCTCCCCCTGCACCAGCATCTCCCACCCTGCACAACCCTTTTCCTCTCCATGCCGTTGTTGATCTCCAGCCTGCTGTGCCTCAGGGCTGGTTTTTGGAGGGTAGAGATCTCCCAAAGCTCTCCCCAAAGCCAGCAAGGGTTTTGATCTCTTTTTTCCCTTTGATCTCAGTCCCTGGGGTGTGTGGGCAAAGGTGGCAGCAGTGGCATCGTGCCAGAGGTGGCCAGAAATGTCACAGAGATTGAGCAAAGCCTGGCAGAGCTGCAGAGTTCCCCGTGCAGGGCAGGACAGAGTCAGAGACAGCCTTTAATTAAGGCAAACAAGGCTCTTCTATGTTGCCAAAGCAAACAAGAAATACAATTCTCCCCGGGGGGTTTTCCTTAGGCTCCTGTCAGGGAAATATCTGCCTGTGGGGTATCTGGTTTGCAGCCTGGTTTGTGTTGTCACTCCAGAGTCACAAATCCTGCTCCTCAACCAGAAAAGCACTTGGAGTTACTGAGAAAAGCAATGTTTGACTTAATTAAATGGCACGATCCTGAGTTTTAGGTTAGAGTGGCATGCACTCACAGATATTTCAAAATAGTACAATCTGGTGGCAGTAATATTCTATTAGGTATTCAGCGTGAAATGTAATTATTTTAGATAAGGGCAATAATTGCAGCCCCGGTGAAGTCAGACGGAATGTTCCTCAAATAATTGTGATCCTCTTAGATAATTCCAACTTTGGGCTTTACAAACCCGACATGCTTTTTGAAGTAGGTTCCTTTCCTGTAGTAATTCTCTCTGGAGAAACTCATATGAGAGATAAGTGATACCAATATAAGTTAAACCTTCTTAGAAAGCCATGCTGCTGGAATACTAATGACCAGGATCCAGCAGGCTGCAGCCCTGGGTGCTCCAGGCACAGCAAATGCCACAGGGGTGAGCAAAGAGGAGCTCAGAACCTGAAAAGGATCTCCTAAATCCTCCTTCCAGAGCCCCAGGACAGCAGCTGGTGCCACTCTCTGTCCCAAAGGCTCCAGGCTGCACCAGAGCAAAGCTGCTGCCAGCATTCCCAGGGCTGTCCTGGTCCCTCCAGGCTCCCCCAGCCCCATGGATCTGTGCCACATGCCATGGAAAGCACTGCTTTTATCTTGAAATATCCCAGGTACTGCTTGAGAAACAGTCTTGTGCCTTTCACTGATGGGGTGATGCTCTGCCTACTCTCAGAAGTCTCTTCCCTTGCAAGTGTTTAGGTTTTTGGCTTGGTTGATACTTTTGCTTGGCTGTTTCTAGTTGGAAAGTTCAACACACTGTTATCTGTTGGTTCTCCTACCGAGAAAAAGGCTCTGTGTGGGTGTTAACCTCAGGAGGCTGCTGAGGAACATCACCGAGGTGGTGAGGAGGGTGGAGTGTTGTGACTTGGAGCTGCAAACACACAGTGAGGCTCCCAGGTCTCACTGCACAGGAGGCACGAAGTAGGAAAAAAGGTTATTTCTGCCAGCCAGGCTGCTTTAACATGAGTTGTGAGTAAAAACAAGAGCGGCTCTTCCATGTGGGACTCCCTACTGAGTTGAAGGCACTGGAGGGAAGAAGCCCTGGGGTTTGGAGCATCACATCACCCCATGGTGAGCTCTGCAGGGAGCTCTAAGAAGCAGAGGCAGAAAAAGAATCTAAGAAACCAAGGCAGAAGACACTGGGCAATGTCTCCCAGGCTGGAAGGAAAAAGTGTTTGCAGTTCTGGATCAGAGCCGAGCACTCACCAGTGCAGTTGGCTTCGTCAGACCAGTCCCTGCAGTCGTTATCCCCATCACACATCCAGGACAGGCGGATGCACATCCCCGAGCTGCAGCTGAACTCATCATTCCTGCACTGGTGAGCCTCTGCAAACAAAATATTGGGCTTCAGGGCACGGGAATACCCAAGGAGGAGAGCAGGAAAGCTGGATAATGGCACAGAAATCTCCCAGGTGGAACACGGTGAGGGGAAGAACCAGCACACGACCTCACTCTCTTCTCCTGTCCCTCATTTCCCAGTTCATGCTGGTCCTGTCCCTAATTTCCAAACACCCTGTAAATGATGGTCCTGTCCACCATTTCCTGGTCCCCAGTAAACATGGAGGAGGCAGGCTGGAAAAGCAGAGGGATCTTGCCCTACATCACCTCTGAGCAGCACAGGTGCTGGAGAGCAGCTGCCCACCCTTGCACAGGGGAGGAGGTTTGACACTCACCGCAGTGACTTTCGTCGCTGTTGTCCCCACAGTCGTCCTCCAGGTCACACTTGTAGGACAGAGGGATGCAGGTCCCTGAGCCCTGGCAGCGGAACTGGGTCTCAGTGTCACACACAGTGGTGGCTGATGGAGAGAGGAGAAGGAAAAAGCTGTGGAACATCTGCCCCTCCTGCATGCGCTGGCAGCCCCTAATTTCACTCAGAAGGGTGACCTCCATCTTTAATGTATGAACTTGATTTATTAGCTCAACAAGAAGCCCATGTCAGCACTATCTGTACTCTTCTCCTCATTGGCTGTGCCCTCAATTAGCTTCAGAAGACAATTAGTGCGAGAGACAGCTGGCATCAGTCTCACCAAATTTTAGACACTGACACCTGAGCTGGTCAAGGGCACTGGGACAAAACTCATCCAAGCTTTGGGAGTCTACCAGAGGAGCTGAGTGACACCCCCAGAGCACCTCTTGCTCTCCTGACTGTGAAGGGAATGTGGTCCTTTAGCTCAGGGGTGATGCCACCACAGCAGACACCTGGCTTGGCCAGGCCAATGCCACCAAGGCAGGACACTCACGGCAGTTCTTCTCGTCGCTCATGTCCCCGCAGTCATTGTCGTTGTCACACTGCCAGATGCTGTTGATGCAGTTCCCGTTGGAGCAGCGGTACTGGTTGGGCAGGCACGTGTTCTCTGGGGCAGGAGGGACAACAAAAACAAGCTGTGCCTCCACAAATGACACCTGTCCTCCTCCTCCACAGAGGACAGGTCATGCTGACCTCTCTCAACATCAGAAACCACCTCAGCACTGAGCAAGAGCCAAGCAGGGCTTTACCTTCCTTTCTGCAAGTGTTGTTCTTCATGGTGTATCCGTGGGGACAGTCACACTGCACCTCCCCACTGGGCAGCACGGTGCTGGCCACCCCCTCGGGACACTTGCAGCTGCGGCCGTTGTTGGACCTGGGCAGGCAGAGCAGGCTGCAGGGCTTGGTGATGCAGGCGTTCTCCCCTGGAGTGGGGCAGGGAGGAAGGGGACAGTGTCAGGGCAGAAGCATGGGAATCCCAATGTCACCAGGTTTTGGGTTCAGAGCCTGCCAGGAGCCAGCTGAGTGCTGAGGTCACCCTTGGGAATGCACAGAACCATCTGCTCCAGGGGAAAGATTGGCCCTCGATGGACACAACTCATCCAAGTGGCTTTGGATTCTCTCAGAGGATATGAGTTACACCCCCAGAGTGCCTCCTGTCCCCCCAGGCTGCTGACTGGAGCCCTTCTGTGGCCTTGTACCCATCTGAAAATCATTCATCACACTGGGGTCAGCACTGCCTGGTCACAGCCCAGACAGATGGCTGAGTGAAGGATAAAGTTGGTGCAGCTCTGAGACCCTGCGTTTTTTTGGTCCATACAGCATTTTGCATGGAAAAGCCGTGATCTGTGACATAAACCACAAGGTGCCACCACAGCTGAGTGCCCTACGAGCCCCAGCACCTCTCCTGGCAGCCAAAAAAGCAGAATATACCACTCATGGAACTCATTCTTGTGACTGTGCCTAACACTTCAAACCCTGCAGGGATGGGGATATATTCAGGCTCAGGAAATGCAAGCCACGATGGCCCAGTGGCCTGGAAACTTTTGGAAATGGGGAATGACCACATTCCTAAATCCCAGGGAAGATCAGCTGCATGATTACCTGTTGTCTTTCCTCTGTAAAAGATTTTCATATCCATGATCCCATTCAATCGGCCGACCAAGATCTCCATCCTGGAGCCGCTGTTTTTGGATGCTCTGAAAATACTCAGCTGTGACCAGTCGTTCCAGTAGATTTCATTCTGAAACACAGGCTTGGCTCTCAGTGCAAGGAGTGGCACCACTGGGGCTGTGCTCATCAGTGCCACCTGCACTAATCACCCTCAATAATGGATGTCGGGGGACATTGAGAGTGAAAAGTGTCCCCAGCCCAAGGGGGAGAAGAAGGAGAAGACCTGAGGTGGAATTTGAGAAGGAATGGGAGTGACAGAGTGATTTTCTGAGTGGCAAAGTGCAGTGCAGCTGCTTGGGAAGGTTGGTCCTGGGTTTGGCTGCACTTGCCTGCTCGTTTCAGGGATTTGTGGGAATGTGCCAGGAACAGGAAGAGAACAAGCATCATGCCAGCTCCAAATCACATCCCTATCCTTCAAATTCAGTGTGCTCAGTGCTCCTCCAGCACCGACCTCAGAGCCTGCACGCTACACAAAAAATAACAACAGGAAAACAAACCTTAAACACAGCAATGGCATAGGGGTGAGGGAGGCTGTCAAGGATCACAGATCTCTGCATCCCGTTGAAGTCAACCCTCTCGATCCTGTCCATGTAGGCCTCAGTCCAGTAGATCCAGTGGTCATCCACAGAAATGCCGTTTGGCCACCGCACGCCCTCCGAGACGATGCAGCCGGCCAGTGACCCGTCCATGTCACTTCTGTAGATGCCAGCTCTGGAGTCCCCCCAGTCGGTCCAGAACATCAACCTGGCAGCAGGCAGAGAGGTCACTCTGAATCCTCACGGAGCAGCTCATCAAAAGGAACCAGGTTAGGGGAGGCAGAGGTTGGAATGCTTTACATTCCGCGTCTCCTGCACGACATGCCTTTGAACCGGGAGCTCTGCAATTCTAATGAATGGCACCAGCAGATTTATGAGCAGCACAGAGGCTTTTCAGCTGCAAACTCTGTGGTGTGAGTGCAGCTGCAGGTTACCTTGCCATGAACTGCTCTGGTTTGTCAGAGCTGCGTTTGCAGCCAAGGCCAAAACCCAGAAGGATGTAACTTGCGTTTGGCTGTTGAATTTGAGCACTGTTTGGTTTCTCACGTATCACTGCAGTTTTCCCCACTGACCAGACCAGTTTTACTGGCAGGGAAAGTTATTTACTAGCAAGTATTATGGGTAGGAGAGAATAAACAGCTTGTGATCTCTGCTCTGGGAGAGCTGGTGCCTTAGTTGGGGACTCAGTGGTGAGTTTGCTCCACAGAGCAGGGCTGTGCTGTGTCTGTCTCCACCTTTCACCTTTCCAAGCTGCCCTCCCTGAGGATTTAGTGGTGATGGATCAACAGTTTTCCTTGGGAATAGCAGGGAAATGCTTGTGATGTTTTCTTTCTTACCCATCTCGGGGAACCAGAGCGAGGGCTCGGGGTCTCTCCAGTATGGAGGAGTTGAGGACAGTGAGTCGCAGGTCTCCGTCTGGATTGGCAACCTAAACCCAAAAACAAACCCAGGACAGCTGTGTTTGCTACAGGCACTGTTGAAGTAACATGAAATCTGGGGCAGGGGATTCCTGCTCCTTAATAAGATATGCACTGCCACAGGTGGGCATGGCTGTACCTCGATTTTGGGAATCCCAGCATTGACCCAGTACAGCAGCTGGCTGAGAGGTTCAAAGGCCAAAGCCTCCACTGTTTCCAGCCCGGTGCTTATGATTATTTCCTGCCCAGAGCTGCCATTCAGACAGAGACGCTGGAAAAAAAAATTAAAAATCAATATAAAATATGAGGAACTTTCTTCACTTGAAGATCAAGTGACAGACAGCTCGGAAGGGAGGAGCACCAGGACAAACATTTACATTCCAGGGTGTGAGTGCAACACCCGGATGCAAGGAGGAGATGCCTCCCTGCTCCCTGCTCACCTGGATAATGTCCAGAGTGACATCGGCCCAGTACAGGCAGTTGTGCTCGTAGTCAAAATCCAGGGCCACTGCCCCCCTGAGCCCAGCCAGGGGCAGCTCCTCACTGACACCCGAGGTGAGGTCGTAGCGGTGGATGGAGTAGCGGGTGGCGTAGAGAATGAACTCGTTCTCCTCTGCAAGAACAGTGCCTGATTTAGTGGCTGGTTTTGGCTACTAGAGGGGCAAAAAAGAAAAACAGCAGGTGTTTTGTCCCCCCTCGGTTTTAGCACCTCAGGGAGGCAAAGAGCCTTTGTTTCAGTGGGATTAGGTTAATGAGAATGTGGTAATAGCCTCACATGGGGCTGGGCATACACTGTGGCCATTGTCTGGTCCAGGAGGAGGAGGAGGAGGCAGAACCTGCCCCGACCTCTTCCTTCCCACATTCGTGTGCTGCCAATGGGAAACAAAACACTGATCTCCTCTTCCTTGGAAAAAACCCATCCAAAAGGTGGGAGTGATGCAAATCTGCAGGTCCTCAGGGACACTGGCCCTGCAGGAAATATCCCAGAGTGGGTTTTGTTCCTGAATCACACCAAATCCAGGTAATGGGATCCTGGTCCGGGACAAAGTCTCTCGGGCATTATCCCACCACCGGCCGAGTCCAATAATGCTATTAATGAGTAGAGCTAATGTCAGTAAGTAACTCTGGCTGTGCATCCCTAATGAGATTATACGGAGATATGAAACAGATACTGTACATGAAAGTGTTACCATGGAGCGAGGCACCGCCGAGCCGCAGACGATCCGCAGCCACCCTGGGAACACGGCACTTCAAAGGCCGGCCCGGTGGGGACGGCAGGTTTATTTGGCAAGCAGCAGGGCCCTTCTCAGCATGCCCAACACAGCTCTCCAAATAGCTCAAGAGGGCTCAGAGGGGTGAACAACGTGTCAGGAGTGAAGCTAAGTGCAGCGCTGGCAGGAATCCCAGCGCAGGGGATGCTTCCCCACGCTGTTTCGCACCTGGAATATCTTTTGCGCCCTGGAAAATTTTGGGGTGGCGCAGGGAAAGCTGCTGCTGGTGGGTCTGGCTGCTCTGCTCAGCTCCCCAGCCCTTCCAAGAGCCCCTGCCCTGCCTGAGGCTCTGGAGCTGCAGCACGGCAGCGATGCTGATCACGCAGCTCGTGACGGCAGATTAAATTAAAGCTGTAATGAGCAGAATGCAAATAACTCTGGCAGCACAGGGGCACGGGACTGTTACAGTGCTTTGTACGTTCGAGAGCAGAAAATAAGGATGGATGGGTGGAATTCTGGCAGGCAGAGGTGTGAGGGATGAAGGGCAGCCTGGTGTGGCCCCAAAGGGTTCAGCTGCTTGTGCTGTCTCAGGGTGGGACCTTCCCAAGGGGACCTTCCCAAGGATGGGGGTGTCTTTGATCTAATTCCTGTCTTTCTGGTTGGGTTCCAGCCAGCTACAGCAAGGACATGACCAGGATAAAAGGGTTCCTGCTTGCAGCCTCCCCCTGAGGGCTTCAGAGGGCTCAGCTCCACAGGTTGATGTTGCTCCCCAGCAGGATCCTGAGCAGTTCTCTGAACATGAGAGGGTGATTTCTAACCCACCCAGGCTCCTGTGTCACAGGTTTTGTCTGAGTGCCCTCGGGGACGCTGTGCCTGGTCCCTCAGGCACCAGCCAAAGGTTGTATGAATGGAGCCCTTGTGCCCAAAGCAGATCCCTGCTCACACTCACCCGCCAGCGGGCACGGCACCAGCTCCCCCTCCAGCCGCGACTCGATGTCTCCACCCGTGCAAGTGTCCCCAGAGATCTTTCGGTAGCTGCAACACACAGAGCCAGGCGGTTTATTCCATGGAAAAACCATGAACAAACCACCCTGTGCGGCCAGAATAAGCAGTGGTGTTTAATTGCTATGTAAGTCCAAACGTGCTGTTTGTTTGCTGCCACTTTTGTGGGTTTTGTGGTTGGTTGGGGTTTTTTTTTAATCAGCAGTAGGATAAATTCAAGCATTTGGGAGATCAGGTTGCCCTCCCAAGCACAGCACATACCCTCGAGTCTTCCTGTAGGTTGAGCCAACAGGGCAAGGGACTGGTGGGTCATAGGGTTTTCCAGCAAATTCAGGGTCAGGGACACAAACTTCTAGGGATAAGTCATCACTCAGTTTGAAGCCAAAATCACTGCAAGGAGAAGAAAGACATAAGGAGGGGCAGGGCAAAAGCAAATAATGCAGCCACGCTATACCACGAGTCTATTTTTGCACAGGATTTTTAAGAACCCAAGGTGTCTCAGAAGCCCATTCATTTATGATCGGTATTTAGCTGCACAGGACATCTCCGAGCCAGGCAGGACGTTTCAAGAACACTTTGCAAAATCAGCTTTGCCAGTGGCTGGGCAGGCTGGGGAAGGTGAGGCAGAGCTGAGCCAGTGAGCTCTGCAAAGCTGGCTGCAAGCCCCAGCCCTGCTGCTGAGCTGGCTTAGGTCACTGCTCTGTCTGTTGGCTGGTCCTGCTGGTAAAATGGGAGTTATGTTCTTTGGAAAACACTGTGGGAGAGAGAGGTTTTGTCAGTGTGGTTTTGCTGGGAGCCCAGGGCTGAATTCTGAGGGAGGATCCCTCCAGGCCAATTCTCAGTCTGCTCATGGTGAGCCAGGCTTGGTTTCAGACAGGCAGATCTGGACTGGGGCAGTCTGGTGTGAGCTCCACTGAAAGCCCTTAAAAGCAGTTTACCTCTTAACCCCAGACCTTGGTAGAGATTATTTCCTGATCCTGAAAGCTGTGCAGTGTCAGGAATGTGGGAATTGCAGTCAAAGAGCAATAGCAGGGCCAGCTGCACCCCTGCAGCCAAAGAATCACCAAGATTTTTAGTGGAGGATCTCTGTGATGGGAAATTATCCATTATCGTTTGGAAGGTGATGGATTAACAATACTTCCCTCTTCCGTGGAACCTTTCAGAGGCTCCCAAAAGGCTCTAAAGACATTAATTAAGTCTCATGCCCTGTTATTAATGAAAGGATGTTTTCAGTCTGTTTAGTTTCCTCTCTGCTATAAAATGAAGCAGCTACAGAAACTGGATGTTTGTTCACTCGGCGCGATTGGTCACAGATACTTATCTTGGGTTTACAATCCAGGCTACGAGAAATTAATTGGTATTTTACCATTCAAAGTCCTCCCTCGTACAAGAGCAGTTGGAGACCATGACAGGCCTGTCAAAATCCTCCCCATTGAAGCAGGTCGCATGAGGAGTCCTCCTTTTGAAAACGGTTTTATGCCCCAGTAAACATTCATTGCCTCGCTCGTCTGATGGTGACCACAGCTTGTAGTCGTTCTCCGTGCAAGGGACCCCTGGGAGGAGAAACAGGGTTGGGGTGTAGGAAGGAGCAGCTTTGGGGTGCAGAAAGGAGCAGCTTTGGGGTGCAGAAAGGTGCAGCTCTTGCAGTACCCCAAACCAGGAGTTAAAAGGCAGAGAGATGCAGATGTCCCTCGGTACCCAGGAGGGAGGGCAGGCATGCTGCCATCCATCTCCACCCCACAGGAATGCCCCTTCCCTCCCCTCTCCACCCTGCTCTGGCACAAAATTCCCCCCAAAATTCAGTGCTCCAGGTCTGTCCCACAGGGAAAGGCAAAGCAAGGAGCATTCCAGGCAGCACACGGCATCAGGAGGGAACAGGCAGCTCCGTGGCAGTGACAGTGAATCTGAATGAAGTCATTCTGGTTACCAAACAGATCTGTTCCCAACAGAACGTCGAGGGAATCGGTTATAAATTTTAGTCAAGCAAATTCCTCTGCTGGGTTTAACTGCGCTTTGATTAAAATGCTGCCTCGCAATCAAAGCTGAAATGGGTTATAAAACATTCATAGGCACAAGCCTTCAGAAGGAATTTTTTTTTTTTCCTTTTCAACAAATTCCTCAGTGAGGAGGGAAGGAATACAGGGGGAGCACAGGGAACACGAGTGCCTTCAGCAGCTGTGTCCATGTGGACATGAGACACGAAGGACACGAGGAGATGGCCTCTGTCCCACCTGCAGAGCCACCCCAGAGATGGCTCTGCCACCTGTCCCCTTACCCAGCACGTCAGTGGTGTTGATCTGCAGGATCAGCCAGCTGTGGCCATTCTCCTTGTAGGAGCCAAAGATGGTGAAGATGGTGCTCTTCTCGCCAGGCTCGGTCAGGAGGCCATACACAAACACTGGCTTGTCTGAGAACGTGAAGACTTTCCAGGTTTCCCCTTCGTTTGTGCTGTACCTGCAGAAAGGAGACGGGGAGAGGTGCCAGGAGCTTTCCTGCCTGCTGCAGGACACTCTCTGCCATCCCCAGCTCGAGCAATCCCTGTGCCTTGACACTCACTTGAGCTGGTCAGTCTCGGTGCCTTGGGCAATGGCCACCAGAATTCCACCGTGGTCACCCCAGGTGTAGTAGTGAGGTCCAGAGAGAGCCTGGAAAAGAGACAGTGCTGAGGGGTGATGAGAGCCATGCTGAATGAAGGGGAAATGGCTTTGTCAGAAACTCTGCCTGACCCAAGCTAATGCTTCAGCCTCGGCCAAACCAAGTATCTGGAAGCACCAGAGATTCGAGTGTTTATGGGACACCATCTGCAGATGGGAGCAGCCAGCCCAGTTTCCCTAACAGCTGTGTGGAAGAGCTGCCCTGAGCCCTGGACTTTGCTCCTGCCATGCTCTGGACAGGGGAAGAAGCAATGGAAGAAGTGCCATGACACGAGAACAGAGCTCCTCTCATTTGTCACATCTGTGAGGCTTTGTCAACACTCAGCAGTGACTCGTGGCCTTCCCAGGACTGCAGAGAAGTGTTGCTTCTCAGGCTGTGGAAGGACTTGTTTCAGAATGTTTCAGAGAGAAGTGAGGCCGTGGCATGCAGAAACAAGCCCTGGAAACAATTCATCCATCCTGCCTGTGGAAAGAAGCTTGGGTTTCACGCTCACCTACACCTCCAGCACACAATCAGCTTTGCTTTCCCACCCAGGGAGCCTGGAGCACCTCGGGATGGAAACAGGGAGCGTGTCCATGTCTGACCCTGCTCACAGGACGTCCTTACACAGGGCACTGGATGCATTGTTCCTTTCTTCTCTGGGCTGTGGAATCAGCCCAGTGATCTGCAGAGCGAGGAGCCTCCCAGCCTGCTGCTGGCCAAAGATGAGGGGAAGGAGTTGTGCTGCTGCTGCTCAGCTGAGGAGCCGCACTGCTGGGTCATTCTGCACCTCTGCTCTCGATACAGAGATCAGTCAGGAGCTTGGCACTGCTAACTTTGGGTCAACACTTCCTCAGAATGTTTTAATTGCATTTCAAGGCAAACCTCCGGAGCTTGGCACCTGGAAGTCTCTGGTTTTGGATACTCTGCCCCATCTGCCAGCTCCTGCCTGGCTGCAGGGTCCCCATGGCTGCTCTCCAGCTGGGTTTTGGAGCCAGGAGCAGCCTCTGGAGCACCTTTGGCAGCAGCCAAACCTGTGGTGTGTCCCCACCACCACTGCAGCTGCCCAGACCTCACCCTGACCACACAGCACTCGCAGGGGCAGAAGGAGGCAGCTCAATTCCCGGGATTAAATAGCTCACAGATGTTGGAATACCACATTACAGTGGCTGCAGAGTGCACAGGCAGACCACAAACACCGCCACAGACCAGAACATCCACTCAGTAAACAGCAGCAAACTCCCCATAAACCGAGGGCAGCATCCCATTTGTCTGGAAGAAGCCAGAGCCTCTCCAAACACTCTCACAGACCAAGTCCCAGCTGTCAGTCCTTTTTAAAAGTCCTTTTTAAAAGAGACCAGATGACCTGTGCTGAGGGAAATTCCTGCTGGGTGAAAAGGAGAAATAGAGGAGGGAGCTTTCCTGTGTTTGAATCCACCACCCACACCAGAGGTTCAGCTCCAACCAGCCCATAGTGGTCCTTCATCTAAAAACATTTTTCCCTTCTGTCTCAAGGCACTGAGCACCTTCCAGCTCTTGGATTCATATGAAATCACCTTTAATGTAATTTATCTGTATTGCTGCCTACATTTTAGCTGTTCCCCTGCCAGCCTGGGTGACCTGGCAGGTGTGTAAGAGCAGCCTTACCTCTCTCCACCTTGCTCCAGCACTGCTTGAGACATAAACATTGGTTTTCCTGGCCATGTTCTTGCCAACAGAGCCTGGGAGAATGGGAGAAATCATCCTTCTTGAGCAAAGTGGTTGCTTAAAAGGAAGCCAGACACCTCCAAACTAATTTTATCTGTGATTGAGGAGCTGATTTTTCACACTATAAATTAATCCTTTCAGGAGCAAATATTTCAAGGACTATTACAAGTTTTAAAAGCAGATGGGGGGAAAACCCATGGCTACAAACATGATTAAACAAAATGTGTGTGTTCTTCGCTAACAGAGCGAGACAAACAGGAATTTCTGAATTTTCAAGAAGCCTTTCTCAAGGATCAGGAAAGAGGATCAGAACAGAGCAGGTTTCTCACATCCCTGTGCTGCAGTGAAATGCTCTTTCTGTAATTACTGTACAGGGACTGCAGCAGAGAAAGGACAGCAAAATGCACCATTTAATTGCATTTTATAACCTGCTTATACAAACAAGATGCTGCCAAGCTCCTCGTGTCCTGACAACAACACACCCCAAGCCAAGGAAAAAGCAGTACCAGTGGCAATGATCAGTCCTGGCGCTGACTCCTTGGAGAGGATGGGCATCCTGCGCAGCTGGAAATTGAGCAGCTGGCTCAGGCGCTGGGCCAGGTGGAGAGAGCAGCCCTGGGACAGCTGGGAAGGCAGAGCACAGTGGATTAACCTCCATCCCTCATCCCAGGCAGTCCAGCCCTCTCTGCTTGGATAGGCACAGAGTGACTTCTTCATGGTGGTGATGCGTTAAGGATTTTTAGCTTCTATTTTTCGTGTATCTGTAGTTTTGGTGGGTAGCTCTAGGCGTCATATAAAGTGCTAAAAACCTCTGTCCCCAGCATTTTAGACCAATTTTTTCCGATTTTTAGTTGGAAAATCCAAGGACACTTTGCTGCCTCAGAGCCCCAAAATATGTAAACAGCAGTGAATTGGGGCAAGCAAACTTGGGGTAATTGACATCATCACCTGAAGGTGTAATTGGAGAATTGAGGCTCAATATGTTAGTAGACAGAACTTATAAAATGTGAAGAACTCATGACTCTCTGTCCATTTTGGGTGTAGCCTCTCCAGTAGGCTCTGTCTGCCCTAAATGTACCTAAAGGCCTTTAATAAATTAATCTGCTTTTATCCTCCTAACTTTGTCTAGCTTCTTTTTCAGGATGCCCTGTTCTAGACATCAGTGGCATTACTCTTTCACCCTCTTTTCACAGAACCAAAGTGGGAAAAATCCCCCACGACCACCAAGCCCAACCACCAACCCACAACCACTAAACCCCATCCCCAACCACTCCTTTTCGTGGGGGATTCCTCCCTATCCTGTCCCACCCTGTGCTACCTGGCAGTCGATCTGCTCCCCATAACGGGTCTGTGCAGGGGGCTGGAGCAGCTCCCAGGTGCCACCCTTGTCGAAGGTGATGACAGAGCGCATGTTCTCCTCGCTGAAGGAGCCGTTGATCAGCGTGGCGATGTAAACGCCCCGCACGCCTTCCACGCGGTGGAAATCCGCAAAGGGCTCGTTGGCAAAGTACCTGTGGGGTCAGCAAAATGGAAACTGAGCGCCCTGAGGGTCTGGGGAGGTTGTCAAACAAAGTGCTTTGATCCAGCATGGCTAAAAGTCACACAGATTTTGGTCAATGTTCATTCGCCATCAGATAAGTCCTGCCTTACCTGACCAAGGTGTCGCTGCCAGCTCCTCCTGGGCTGTAGTAGAGCACATTTTCTAGAGACAGGGAGAACTTGAGGCCCTCTGCCTCCGAGATGTAGAGGTTGGTGCGGTTGTTGTCGTGGCTGACACACACAAACACCTGGTCCTCTGAGGCATCTGCGATGTAATATTCCTTTGGGACATAAAGAACAAATGAGCAGGCTTCGTGTATGTGCCTTGGATTTCATATATATGTGCCTGGGTTTACACACAGGCTGGTTCAGAGTTCCCTCTTAGCTAGCTGGAAGTATCCTTCCCTCATTCTTTTTGTACTTTTTCCGCTCAGCAAGGAGAAAATCTTCACTCTGCTTTTTCTGCTGTGTTTTCCCCACAGTGATTCCAGTCCTCCACCCTGTGAAGCCCCCTGGAGCAGCACTGGCTGCTGAACCCCATCCATCCTGGATCTCTGGACCCCACTGAGGCTGGCAGTGACCCCACTGCTCTGCCAAGAACTTGCTCCTCATGCCTTTCCTCATCCCCACCAGCCTGGGGACAGCACAGCACGCCTGGTGTGTGGATCAAGGACTCTTTGCAAGCCCTGGCTGTGCTCTGGGCTTCCTCTGCCTGCAAGACTTGGATGCTCCAGGCCATGCCAGCGCACCCCACACCGTGGGAAGAGGTAAAATCCCCAAAAGCAGAGTCAGAGCAGTGGGATCAGCCCCTCCCTGGTATCTGGGCTTTGCAGCCAACCTCCATCCCCAGTGACTGTCCAAGTGCCATCGTGTAAGCCACAACATCATCCCAAGGCGAGCCTTTGCTCTGCCAACCCCCCCAGCAGGGTCATGCGAGGTCCCTTCCCACTCCTGCAGCATCTGGAGCAGCTGCTGACCCTGCAGGGTGTCCTTGGCAGGGCAGGGAGCGAGGAGGCTGCTCAGGAAGCACCACTCACCTTAATTGGATGCTTGGTAACGAACTGCGCCACCCGCATGGGCTTGCGGTTGAAGGAGACCCAGAGCTGCACCGAGGGTGGCTGGGAGCTGCCAAGCAAACGCTGTGCAGAGCACAGGGACACGTTAGGAGTGGATTTTATTTCCCAAAATCACTCTCATCCCCACTGGAGATCACCCAGTGCCTGGGAGTTTCCCTCCCTGCACGTGGGCAAAGCATGGCAGCTGCCTGCTGCTGGCAGCAGTGATTCTCACTCAGGGTTTAAATTGCCACAGCCAGGGCTCAGCAAGGAGACAAACTGCTCCTCCTGGTCAGCCAGGCAGGGGTAAGGAGGCTGGTTTTAATTCCTCCTTTTTCCTCAGAGCAGCCTGTCCTCCCCTTCCTATTTTTAACAATTTGTGCAAAACGAAAGGCGCCGGTGCGAAGCCGAGAAGGCAAAAAAGCTGGGGGCAACCTGTTTCCTACAGGGTGCCAACGGTGAGGACCTAAACCCAGATCTAGGCTCCAAAAATAAGCGGCCTGGTTTTTTTTTTTTTTTTTTGCTTTCCCAGGCTCAGTATCACTAAGCAACCGTGCCTCCCACGGAAAGGAGCAGAAGTCAGAGCCCTGGGTGCTGCTGCCACCCAGCCTTGTCCCTTCCCCAGCTTTGTCCCTTCCCCTGCTGCGGCCAGGCTTGGATGCAAGTGCCTCATCCCAGACCTGGGGATGTGGTTCCCAAATCAGGGCTTTGCAGCCAGCCTCCCTCTGTCCCAGTGTTTCCCGGCAGTGTTGATTTTGTTGATGTTTAGTCATTACAGCAGCGCGAGGAGCAGGCTGTGCTTTCCCCTGTGGCCCCCGAGTGCTCCAGAAGCAGGAAAAGCTCCAAAGAACCCCCAAACGGAGTCCAAACCCTCCTCATGCTTTCAGGATGCTGTCCCTGAGCCCAGTGGCTTCTCTGCAGAGACACAAACCATCCCCAGTGTTTCACCCAACACAGGCACCGAGCCCTCGATAAAATCTGCAACCCACAGAGCAGGCACAGCGCCAAGGGGCCAAGCCCTGAGAGCCACAGGCTGTACTACCTGCAAGGGAGACTTCTGAGGAGCTGGAATTGCTCTGCAAATGTTCCCTGCTACCCTCAGACCTCGCTGTGCCCGCTTAGGTGGCCAGGGGTGACACACCTGTCACTCACTGCCTAGGAAACCCTCCAGCAGAGCCCCTAAATAAAGGTTCCTTCTTAAAACATTTGGTGGCAGCTGCAGGGGAGAAAAACATCAAGCTGCTCCTTCAATTCTAGACAGATCAGGACTTGATCCCTCTGGTGCTGTTTTTGATCCTCTAGAAAGGCCTTGCCCTCAGAGAAAGCACAGACACTTCCTCACTCCCTGTCAGGTTTGTCTGAATTTGGCCAAGAACTGTCAAAAGCACAAGGAGGATGTGGCTGCAGAGAGACCAAAATCCCACTTTTGCTCACCCACTTTCCTTAGGCAAGCAGACTGAAAATCCAGCTTTCTTTCCAGGCTGGAGCACATTAGGCTGCTTGGACCTCGTCCACATTTGATGGTAATCTCCTCTGACAAGCAGCCTCCTGTAACCACCGAGCTGCCGAGACACATCCCCCTTCCCCTGCCACCCCCACCCGACATCCTCCCAGCCATCCTGTGGTTTTTCCCGGGTCCCAGCCCTCCGCCGGCTGACCTACTTCTGCAGGGCATGGAAACACCACCGGGAGAGCAGCACGGGCAGCCACTGCTGTGTCCATGGCAGCGCGGGCCCACGGGGGGTGGCAGCTGCCAGCAGGCTGGGTGACACCTCTGTGACAAGCCAGCGAGGTCTGAAGGCTGTGAGGGGCAGCAGGGAGTGGCATCATCCCTGCCAGCTGCGGTTCTGCACCACATCATCGACCCCGGGTGAATTCACTCACCACAGACTTGGTTGCAAACATGTATTTGTCCCTGAGCTGGAAGTCTTCAACGTCTTCCAGGATGATCTCCTTGTTTTCCCGGCTCTGGAAGAAGTCTGTGCTGCGGATGACCGTGGAGGACCCGGAGGGCTCGTGCCGCTCGATGTACACCGTGGTGGGCTTGTCGTAGGGCCTCGACCCCCCTGGGGAGGACAGGGTGTGAGGAGAAGGCAGCAGGAGCCAGGAGATGGGGTAGGGGGAATGGGAAACACCCGTGGGGAGCAGTGTGGGTGGCTGTCACTTGTCACCCTGCTGCGGCACACTCAGGGCTGGAACACACCCTGGTACCCTGATTCTTGGTTCCCACAGGGCAGCAGACACTGCAGGAAGTGGGGAGTGAGAGGAGACAGGAGCTGGGTGGACACAGGTGTGATACGTACCAAGAAAAGGACTTCACGTGTTCTTGAATCATGATCCAGGTCTGGCCAAAATCATCTGATTTCCAGAGCTGCAACGAGAAAGGTGAGAGATGTTAGTGGGATTGGGACACAAACAGACCCAATCCTTCAAGAGACCCAATATGTCCATCCATGACTACTCTGTTTACCTGGCACTTCCTGGAGCAGCAGCAACCTTTTTAACAAAATAACCCAAAAAGCAAAAAAATGTCCTTCAGCCTTCTGCCAGAAGGATTTCCCACTGTTTCACCTCCAGGTTTTACCCACACTGCCTGTGTCTATCTGAAGGTTCTGTAACTATTTTCAGTCTTTATCCAAAACCTCCCAGGGGGAATAGAATGTGTTTGTATTCAAGCAGCAATTTGTTATTCAGGACCCAAAGCCAAACCACAGACCCACATGAAACACTGCAGAGGTCATCCTGCCTCAGCTGCCAGTGCTCTGTGGTGAGTTATGACCACGATGGCTGGGGTGATGGATACAGCAGGGAGCAGGGTGGATGAGGGAAAAAGGAAAGGAAATAAAACACCCATCCTGTAGGAATTATATCCTCATTCTCCAGAGGTAAGATAGACTGGAGGGAAGGAGGTGTCCTGGCCAATTTGGGACGGCTCTCCATGCGAGATCAGACACCCTGGATGGCCAAACCACAAACCCAGGTGGTCCTGGCACGAGGCAGGGTGGCTCTCAGCCGTGGGGGACATGGGGACATCACAGCAGGGCAGAGGTGGGATGCTGGCTCCCCACCTGAGCAAAATGCTCACCTGTTTTTTAGGGTGAGACCTGTCAAAGCCCAAGAGGAGGTTGGGGTTCCTGCTGTGCAGGAGGAGGTCTGCTGCCCGGAAGGGGATGGAGAAGC
The DNA here is from genome assembly GCA_024500445.1 of Entomyzon cyanotis. Lineage (NCBI taxonomy): Eukaryota > Metazoa > Chordata > Aves > Passeriformes > Meliphagidae > Entomyzon > Entomyzon cyanotis. The sequence goes on along the minus strand of JAKEPQ010000773.1, from coordinate 2,740,812 downwards.
CTTGGATGGTGTTGCAGAAGTCAGTGGTGATCCAGAGGTATGGGGCGAAGGCATCCACAAAGATATACTGGGAGTGGAGAGAGAAGGGCAGAGCAGAGCTCAGGCTGGCAGTAATGAAGATGCCCATCCTGGGGGAGCCTTTGGGAGGGCAAATCTCAGAGGAGAAGAATTAGGCTGTCCCAGCCACCCCTCTCCCACCACGCTCTGACACTCCTGAGCGTCACCAAGCCATACAACAAGTGCCACCTGTGCCCCAGGGACGTGAGGGATAAAGCCCCAGCTGCCACGTCCCCCTCACCCTCTTGTTGTCAGCAGGGCTGTGGTAGAACTGGGCGATGGCCACCTCGCTGCTGTTCCCCCCATCGAAGCTGAACCTCTCCGAAATCTTCTTAAAACTCTTCCCGTAGTCATAGGACACGTAAACCTGCAAAGGAGAAGCCCCAGAGTGAGGAGCACAAAGTTCTGGGCTCCCTTCTGGCAGATTTGGTGGAAACTCAGAAAACTACAAGATTTGAGATTTCCTGGCCATGCCTTGAACCCCTGGGGCAGCACAGAGGATATTAAATTTTTTTTTGTGCCTCTGAACTCAAACTCATGAGCTTTTTTTTTTTTGTTTCTTAGGACATTAGACTGAGTCAGGCTGGAGCTCAGTAGCCACCATCACCTTGCCTGGCCCAGAAGCAGAAGGTGCACCTGGACAGGGCCAGGGGTGTTACTTACATCACTGTTTTTGGGACCCAGCAAGGACAGGCTGTCCCTGGCCAAGGCCACAATCACGTTGCTCTTCTCTCCTGCCCAGTGAACGACCATCTGATTGTGGGAATCGTTGAGGCTGACCTGCAATGCCAAGGAAAAGGACACCCTGAGTCACAGCCACAGGGACAGCAAACACCCATCCTTGGAAATACCAGACTTTGAGTAAACTCACTCAAAGCAGCATCTCTCCTGAACATGTTGGCAGAATACCCCTAAAAGGGTGAGTTTTCCCTTTATTCTTCCTCAGAGAAATAGGATTCAGGGGATGATGAGAGTGAAAACTCAAATCAAGGACTTAGAAGTGTTTTGAAATCCAGGCTGATGAGGCTACAGGGGAGGGGAAGCAGAGGGCCAGGCACTGATGTCTTCTCTCTGGTGACCAGTGACAGGACTCGAGGGACTGCCAGAGAGCTGATTCAGGGGAGGTTTATCTGGATATCAGGAAAAGGCTCTTCCCCCAGAGGGTGCTGGGCACTGACCAGGGAATGGGCACAGCCTGAGGCTGCCAGAGCTCCAGGAGTGTTTGGACAATGCTCCCAGGGATGCACAGGGTGGGATTTTGGGCCTGGGTCCCTTCCAGCCCAGGATATTCCACGATTCCATGGTTCCCAGCACGCGCAGAGTCATGCCCAGCCTGTTATTCCCTGTGTGTCATATCCAGCAGCACAGCTCTGGTTTCTATGGGGAAGCTCTCCCAGCATCGCCGCAGTGGGAGCTGAAGGAGCAGGACAAACCCTCAGTGACTGTCCCCTGACTGTCCCCAGCCAGCAGGGACAGCCAGGCAGAGCCTGGGAAGCAGCTCAGCTCGGCCATGGATGGGTGCCTCGCTCCCTGCAGCAGAGGACGTGCGTGCCTGAGCCCTCGCACGCCACAGCTCAGCCCAGGGCTGCTCACCCCGAGCTCAGGGCCTTGGGAAGCTGTAAAAATACAGGGATAAGCCCTTCTTAGGCTTGATACCCTGCAGCTCTGGCTGACCCCGGGATCAGCAAGCAGCACCGCCTGCAAGAAGGGGCTGTTTAACCTCCAGCAAGCGAAACACTTGGAAAAACAAGGTCTTTATTCTGCAAGAACGGAGCGGGGGTGAGCAGAGCAGAAGCCCTCAAATTCCTCTTATGCAATAGGCTCACGGGAGGGGAGAGAGATCCAAAAGCAAACCCGAGCCTGGCAGGGAGGAGACCCCAGGGCTGGTGCCCCCCAGCTGCCCAGCCAGGGACCCCCACAGTGGGCAAACCCTGCTGGAGCTCCCGGCACAGATTTAGGTCAGGCAGCAGCATCAGCTACAAAGCCAGGCAGCCGGAGCCCTGCGTGCCCGCCGGAAAAAAAAAAAAATTTAAAAAAAAATTAAAAGGAAGAGACGCTGTTTGAGGATGCAGGGAAACAGGGTGGAGAAGGAGGAATTGCTGTTGCCCACTGAGACAGCCGACAGACAGCCTGGGGTGTGGAATCCAGAGCAGCTCTGTGCTCCCAGTCCTGTCCCGCCCCCCTCTAAAAGCAGAATAACCCTGTTTAAACCTCTGACATCTCTGTTGGTTATTCTGGGTGCAGCTTTTTTGGGTGCCCAGCTGTGCTCGGGCTGGATTTGGGCACTGCTAGGAGCACAAAACTTGGCCCTTTAGCTGCCCTCAGTCAAGAGGGGTTTATTACTACCTCAGTGTCAATTTTAATAGTACTTTTTTTTTCCACAAGAAATCTGACACTGGGACTTTCAAAAGCAGGAAGATCAGACTCCTATCTGCACCTTGATTTAAACTCAGCAGTAAAACTCGACAGCTGTTTTTTTTCTAAGATAAAACAGACAGCAAGACCCCTTTTTGGAGACTTGGGAAGTGCAGGAAAACCCAAAAACCAGAGGCAACGTGCTTGGGTTGAGGGGAGTCAGCTGAGCTCTGTTAGCCCTTTCAGGAACCATGTGAGCTCAGGACCCTCGTTGTGGCAGTCCCTATATAAAGGCAAACTGGGGACAGGTAAGGTTTGGCTCCCTGGCAGGAGGGAGGAGTGCTCAGGAGTGGCTGGAGAAGGCTGGAGGAGCTCTTACTAGAGGGTGTAAAGCAGGAGGAGTCAGCACAAGGATGCTGTGAGTGTCCCAGGAAGGGCTGTGCAGCAGTGTTTGGGGTTTAGGAGCCTCACAAATTTGTGTTTGCTGCTTTTCAGCCCTGCCCAGGCCTTCCAGAGCTCTGTGGACAACCAAGGAGCTCAGGGGAGCATCAAACAGGACCCCAAGTGCTGTTCAGATTATTTGTGGAATAAGCTCTGCAATAAGGCTGCTGTTAGGGACTCTGCCCTGCTGCTTTGTCACTGTCACAGTGTCCCCACCTCCCCTCGCAGGGGACACCTTCCTGGGGAACTGGTGTAACCTCTGAACAGGCACTGGCTGGTGCCTAATGGAAACAGCGTTTAGCATAAATTCCACCTAATGGGGGAGTGTTTTGGTCTTTGCCAAGCGATTAAGTATATATGAAATATGCATGAAATTCTAATTTGTCCTCCTAATATGTGCGGTGCCAAATGAAGTCCAGGAGGGGAAAACTGGAGCCAAGATGTAGCAGAGGCTGCTTGTAGCTGTAGTTAATGTCGTTAACGTTTCTAGCTTTGCTCACACTATGTATTTATTTCTTTGTTAACAGCATCTTCCAACAAATGAATGCCCTGCAGGAATGGGATGAGAGCACAGCCCCTGGAGCTGCCAGCTGGGAGCAGGTAGGAGCTTTGGGGATGCAGCTGGAGCCTCAGGGCTCCAGGCTGGGCTGGCAGAGGGAATGTCTGGGAGCTGAGATGGAATATTGCCCTGCTGAGCCTGGAGAGGTGATGGCTGTCAGTGGATGTGGAGAGGGCAGGGCTGAGCTCCTCGAGTGCCCAGAGCTGGGAAAAAAGCCCTGATCCATGTTCCTTGGCACCTGAGGTGCCTAAACACCACCTTCCCCTCGTGTCACATTCCTCTTCATTGCCTGTGCCCAGATTAAAAGTTTGGGGAAGGATTTGTTGAGAAGGCAGCTCACCCTTTCATGTGACACATGTGACAGCTCCGGGCTCTAGAATGGTCAGGGCATGAGTGACAGCAGGGACAGCTCTCTGGAGCTGCTCTCAAGCCCTCCCATCACCACAGGACTCTAAATCCCAGCCTTGGAGGACTGCTCTGCATGGGAAGCGTGACTTCCCCGTGCAGAAATCCCACCCTAGGCTGTGGTGAGCTGCCAGCAGAAATATCGTGTGCTGGCTGACTTGTAACAGCGGTGACAAGTGACAGGACAGCACTAGGGGCTGTTCTTGGTGTCCAGTGGGCTCGGGAGCTCGCTGTGTGTTTCTCTGGATTTGCTCTGTGGAGGATTAATGCTGCAGCTCAAGCTGGGTGCTCATGATTCCTCAGGAGGTGACAACTCAGGGGCTGAGGCTCAGTGCTGTGAAATTGTGTGCAGAACAAAGATTCCTAGGCATCACTCGGGTGTTTTCCCATCCTGCTGCTGGCCTACAAACGAATGCAGTTCCCAGGGAATTTCTGAATAGTTAATAAGTTATTACTACTGTTTGATAAGTGAGGGTGGCAAAGGGCAAGGGTCCTCTGCGGCTGCTGAAACCATCCCAGTGCTGCCATCAGCTTGGATCACAGCTTCAGAGCTGCCAGGACATGCGTGGAGAAGGGGAATGGGCTAAATAGTTTGATCCCAGCAGCAAGGGGAATGAGGCTGGGGCTGGAGAAAGGGTCAGAAGCAGAGCAGAAGGTGCACAAAGGTGCTCTCACCGTGCTCCTCCTCATTCCAGCTGGCTGGAAGCTGCAGAGGACAAATGCCAGGCCTTTCTGTCCCCATTCCTCTGCCTCCCCCCGGCAGGGCTTACGCAAGAGCCCAGCCCGGAGTGCCATGGGTGGCTCCTGCATTCCCGGCACGCCGCGTTCCCCACGCTCCCACTAAAGCTTCATTACTGCACCTTCTGCTCTGCTCCCGAGCATCTGCTTCCAGCCCTGCCGTGGTATTTTAAAACACAGCCTGCGCCTGCCGTGGCGCTGCTTGTGGCTTGGACTGGAAATGCCAGGGTCTGAAATCATTGATATGGAACACGGGTGACTCATTTCGGAGAGCGCCAGGCCCCGTGTTAATTTTGTTAATACTGAAATCATCTGCTGGCAGGGCTGTTTTCTCTCTGCCACCACCAAGAGAGCTCTCCCTGAGCTGTTGTTTCTAGAATGGAAAAGGGAAGGCAGGGGGAAGATTGGGGTCAAGGCAGGGAGCCAGAAACAACCCCAGAAACAACCTGGGCTCTCTGAAATTGATAGAGGGACAGGCGTGTGATGGGAATGGAGGCTGCCCCAGCAGATTTGGGAAGTGCTGGTAAAATTCACTGAAGAAGGAGGGTGGCAGAGAAGGTCCAAAGTGTGCCATGAGCTTGTCACTCCAGCTCTGGAAATCTTGATGCCCCTGGGACACCACAGCACTCACAGGATCTGTGAGGAAGCTGCTGGAGGGGAAAAACAATGAATAAAACCACAAATACCTCTCCCAGCCACCACGGTGCCAGGAGCAGGAACTGTGTGGCTTCCAGAGACCAAGCTCTGGCAAAAACCAAATGCCAGGAGTGTGGAGACCTTCTCAGGGTGGTCATGAAAGACATAGCTAACACAAAGAAGGAGGATGAGGCTGAGATTTGCTGTCACCACCCAGGGCACCTCCAGAAGGTTAAAGCCTGCTCTGGGAAGGGCTCTGCCAGGCTGGCAAAGTAGGTCAAAATTAAGTACGGTTCACTTGCGATGCGGCGTGACTGATGTCTGCGTTCCCAGGGCTGCATGGCATTCACCCTGCACAGCTCCCTGTGTCTCTGAGGCTCTCGGCCAGCTCTGCACCATGAGAGGAGGTTATCTGAGGTCTCCATCGGCGCAGGGGGGTGTGGGCAGTGTCAAGGTCAAGTGGTGGGCTGATGAGAGGTCAGTTGGTAGTAAATGGCCCGGAAATGATGAGAACTTGGTGGTTTTCCTCAAAGGCAGGGTGGTTATCTCCAGGAAACAGGATGACTGGGAGCAGTGAAGTCAGTCCCACCAGAAGGGGAAGAGAAGGATGTCAGGGTGACACTAACACTGGTTCAGGGGACAGGGAGGCACAGAGGTGACAGCCACGTGCAGCTTTTGAGGCTCAAGCCTTGCAGTGGCAGCACAGAGGGGAAGTGGCTGCTGCAGGAGCCACCAGCAGTTAGATGAGATGTCTTTTGTCCCAGCGTGGTTTAACGGAAAGATTTCTTGTGAGCCACATGCTTCTGGGGGTGGCTTTGGGTAAAGAAGGGGAAGGGATGTCTGCAGGTAAAGGTTTGATATGTTTTAGCAGCATAAATGCTCTCATAACTCCTCTCCCCTCCTCAGGACCAGCACACTCAGGCTGGGCTCCTGCCCCAGCATTTCTCCTCTCTGTCTGCCACAGCCAGGACTCAACACTGGCTGCACAGCTGTCCCCATGGTCACCCTGCAGCCCAGCAGGCACACAGGCAGCCAAAGGGGCTGCTCTTCTCTTCCTTGTTGGTTGCAGTCCCTGTGGTTCGGGGCCGGTTTGCACCCAGCAGCCAGGAGTTATATGGGATAGTGGGGAGAGTCACTTGGAAATGGGAAATCCTGGAGCCAGGCCGTGTCTCTGGGTCTGAGCAGGGATGTGTGGGCAGGAGCACAAAGGCTGTGAGGGGACAGGAGGGACAGATCAGCCACTGCTGCAGTGGCCAGGGGCTCGTGCTGGGAGCAGGAGGGTGAGTGAGGTGCCACGGTGGTGGAAGAGGTTCAGGGAGCCCTGCTGGCCCCGAAGAGGTGAAGTTTTCTTGCCCTGGGGATGCTTCTCTGCTGTCAGTGACATCCTAGAAAAGTCTTGTCTCGTGCCAGTGCCCAATTCAAACAGTCTGTCCATTGTAACCCTCACCAACAATCCCACAGAGGTGAGGGCTGTGCAAGGGAACAAAACCTGCTCTGTCTCCAGAGCCGTCGGGCATTCGGTCTCTCGATTGCTGCTGCTTCAGAGTCAGAAAAAAACAGAGAAAAGCCACAAAGGGGTTCAGGCTGGTGGTCCTGTTTTTTTGGTGATGTTCCCGAGAAGTTTTGCTGCAGCCTGCCCGGCAAGAATGCCATCAGAGGGTCCAGAAAAGAATCCAAGTAACATCCTGTGCTTGTGCTTTCGGTGTCCAAGGCAAGAGGGCTCTGAGGCTGTTCCTGACGGTGCTGAGTAAGCTGTGTTTGGCTCCTGAGGAGCTACAAAGGGTTTGGATGTTCTTCCCCTGCTTGGTTCCAGACACAGCGATGCATCCCTCGCTCTGCTCCCCTGATGACATCACCCACACCAGCCAGGAACGCTGCTTTCTCCCTCCCCTGAGCTGAGCCTGGGCTCTCAGCTGTCCCACCAGCCTGTCTGAGGAGCACAGCGAGAGCCAGGGAAGGGCAGGGAGTTTTGGGGCACGAGCCAGGGCATAGCATATGGCCAAGTGACCTGCCAAAGGCACGGGAGCGGGATGTGTCCCAGATAAGGGACTGCAGTGACACGGCACGAGGATGCTCGGTCCAAGCTCTGCCCCTAATGCTGATGTCCCTGAGAGAGGAGTGCTTTGACTGCACGATTTTCTGCTGGTGCTAGAGTGCCAGAGAGCTGGGGGAGGGAGGTCATGGGGATTGCTGGGTGCTTGTGACCAGGCACGAGACCCCTGAGCGCCGTGCTGCACAGCTTTTCCGGCTCCCCGGGCATTAGTAACTTGTGTGGTCAGATCTGTAATGCAGCCGAGGACACACGGACTCCCTCTTGTCCCTTTTATTAAAGCAGACCCCTGATTTAAAGCGCTGTAGCATTCAGGAGAACTCAGAATTATCGTTCGGTCCCGAACAGCTCTTCCTGGTGACACACCTGGGCTGTAAAATCTGCATTTCCTCCCCCAGAGCAGAGGAAGAAACAGGTTCTGTGTGCTCTGCTGCCAGCGAGAGCAACTCCATTCCCCAGGCAAATCCCCACTGGAAGCTTGAGGCAATGAGAAAACCCCAAACAGCAGCAAACTGTTGAACTCCCACTGCTTCCTATTAGTCCTGTCCCCGATGGTGACAGGGTTACTGCACCCTCCCGGGTCTGCAGCTCCGTGTCCAGGTGACAGGGACATTCCTGCCAGAGCAGCTCTCCACCTGGCAGGTGGGCTGGGTGGGAGGCACAGGGAGACAGAAGGGAAAGTGCCACCAATGTCTTGCCGTAGATGAGAGACAAGTGTCATGTTTTCTTCTAAAATGGGGTAGCTGTGTTATGCTAAAAACAGCCAAACGCTGAGGAGGTAGAGGAGGCGAAGCAGATTTTCAAGGGGAGAAGGAACAGCTTTTCCCTAAACAAGGGAACAGAAGGGCTTTAGGAGCAGCACCAGCCCTGCATGTGCCCCTCCAGCAGCTCCAGGGCCTCGTGACTGCCTGCTTCTCATCCTACGAGTAGCAAAAAGGGGAAATTATAGAGCACCCGGGGGGAAAGCACTATCCAAGGAGGCAAATGCAGATGTCACTGAAGGCTCAGAGCCTCTCCTCAAGTGTGCCTTGTCCCTCTGTGGGCTTGTCCCCCCCCATCAGCCTTTTGGGCACGTGATGGGGACACAGGCAGTGTCAGCAAGGAGGATCAAGTAGGGCAGCGTAGCGTAGTCCAGCGTGTGGATACATCAAAGGCTGGAGCTTTCCACAGCAGAAAGTCTAAGCGTAATTCGTCATCACCCCCAAAAGTGATGGAGAAGAGGGGGTGAGGGGAGCCCTCACGGTCCTGGCAGCAAAACTTGCCAGTGAATCGAGCCCGAGCAGGGATACTTTCAGAAATAGCAGTTTCCGTGTTTTGCTGCGATGAGCAACTCCGCTCGCGTTCTTTGCCAAGGACCGGCGGAGGATGGCTCAGGCACGCAGCGGAGCCCTTCTCGCGGAGAAGGACACAAATAGCCATGTCTTCCCCCGGCGTCACCTCCCTGTGCCCAGCTCCCGATGCTCACCGCGAGCATCCCCGGAGGCGCCGCTGTCCCCCGGGCCGCCCGAGCGCGGGGAATCGCCGTTTCTCCGGCGCCGGGGATGCCCGGCCCGAATCCCCGCCGCGTGCCCTTGGCTGCTCCCGCCGGGAGCGCATCTCGCCGCGAACGAGCCCGCGAGTACCGCCGCGAACGTGACCGCGGCCAGCCGGCTCCGGGGATGCGGGGACAGCCGAGGGCAGGCACCGAATCCGCGCCGCTCTTCCCGGAGCCGCGAACCGCCGCGCCGACCCTTCCCCACGCGGGACGCGCCGCGACCCCCGCGGGAGGATGGGGAGCGGGGGTGATGGAGCGCGGTGCTCTCGGGGGGACGAGCCGCGCGCGTGTCCCCCATGGCCATCCCCGCCGCGGGCTCACCTGTCCGTACACCTGGATGGGCTCGGGCGGGCGCGGCGCGGCGCGGCGGCCCCGCGGGGGCTCGGCGGGGGCGGCGGGGGCCGGCGGGGCGCGGAGCAGCAGCAGCGGCGAGCGGGAGCCCGCGGCCGCCGGCAGCAGCAGCAGCAGCGGCAGCAGCGGCAGGAGCCGGCGGGGGAGCGGGACGGCCCGGCCGGCCCCGCCAGAGCTCCGTGTCGCCATGTTCGTGCCGCCGGGGCCGGGCGGAGCGGAGCGGGGCCGGGAGGAGCGGAGCCGAGCCGGGCGGAGCGGCAGCCGCGCCGCCGCCCGGAGAGAATGTGCATGGGCAGCGCTGCCGCTGCGAGCCCCCCCGCCGCTCCCCGCGGGCACGGATGCTCGGGCCCCCTCCCCTCTTCCCCGCTCCTTCTCCCTCGGCTTCTCCCTCTTCCTCTTTTTCTCCGTCTCCTCTCCCTCTCCGGAGGATGCTCGGGTCGCCGTCGAGATGGAGTGAAATAAGTTCAAGTTAATGTATGTGAAATGGACTGAAGCTCGGGCCCCATCCACTCTTCTCCTTCTCCCTCATTTCCTCCCTCTCCTTTTCCCTCTCCCTCTTTTTCTCCCTCTCTTCCTCTGGAGGATGCTCAGGTTTCCATCGAGATTGAGCGAAATAAGTTCAAGTTAATTTCTGTGTAATGGGCTAAAGCTCGGGCTCTCTCCCTTCTTCTCCTTTCCCTCTCCCTCTTTTTCTCCCTCTCCAGAAGGTGGTCAGATCCCGTCGAGATGGAGTGAAATAAGTTCAAACAAATTTCTGTAATACAGACTAAAGCTCTGGCCCCATCCCCTCTTCTCCTCTCCTTTCCCCCTGCTTTTCTCCATCTTCCTCTTTTCCTCCCTCTCCCTCTTTTTTTTTCCCTCTCCCCCTCCGGAGGGTGCTTGGGTCCCGATGGGATGGAGTGAAATAAGTTCTAGTTAATTTCTGTGAAATGGAGTGAAGCGAAATGAAGCAGCCAGAAATCAAGTCAAAGGGAGCAAGAGTGAATGGAAGGAAACAGTGTTGAAGTAAATGAAGCTATTTAGGAAGGCATGGAGTGACAGGGCAAAGGGGAAATGCTTCAAACTGGCAAAAAGTAAGTTGAGGTTGGATGTTAGGAAGAAATTCTTCCCTTTGAAGGTGGTGAGGCTTTGGCACAGGGTGCCCAGAGAAGCTGTGGCTGCCCCTGGATCATCCCTGGCAGTGTCCAAGGCCAGGCTGGACAGGACTTGGAGCAACCTGGGACAGTGGAAGGTGTCCCTGCCATGGCATGGGGTGGAACGAGATGAGATTTAAGATCTCTTCCAACCCAAACCATCCTGGGATTCAATGAAATGAACTCAAATCATGTAAAAGCACTGCAGCTGCTTCTCTCTGGGGATCAGTGAGGTTTCCCCCAAAAAAACTAAGCTGCATTTTTCCTCCCACAGGCATCCCTGCAGATGTGTCCCCCAGCCTGGAATGTGGGCCTAAAACACGCCAGGACTGGTGGGAAGGAGCACAGTTGTCCAGGCTGAGGTTTGGTAGAATCACAGTGGTGTGAACCATAAAATAATGGTAACGCAGGCTCAGGTCTTGGTTGCTGAGTGTGATGGAGAACTGAGTTTCCCTCTGGATGGGAAAGTGAAGGTGTGAATGGATGTCAAGAGGAAAATGTGCAAATGATTTCCCAGGTTGTGGTGGCAGATTTCCCCTGGGTACATTTCTGGCAGCCCTCAGAGACCTTTGTCTCAATTTCTGCCATCTTTTTACCTGGGCAGAGATGGGAAGGTGAGCAAGATGAGGTGGGATCAAGAAGCCAGAGACCCTCAGGGTCTCTCCAGGGCCTCCAGCCACCTCTCCCACCCACGGGAGGTGGGACTGAGCTGTGTCAGTGGCTGTGTGCTTCCCATAAAACACTTGCCACAGGTAAAGTGCCTGAAACTGCCCGATGTGGAGGAGATGATGCTTGGTTGGTTATGCAGGGACAGCGCAGGACCAGTGCCAGTGGCCACAGCTCTGATTTATTGGGGCACTCCAAGTGCTGCACTCCCAGGCGTGGGGATTCCCCTGGTGCTGCTGCCCTGCTCACTGTGCATCCCTGCCAGAAATCAGCTTGTCCCACCCCTGCCTGGGGCTCACGTGTGTCCCAGGTCCAAGGATTTGAGGCAGAAAACTCAAATGATGCTGGGAGATGACAGCAAAGTTGGGCTGTGCCTGTTGCTCAGCCCCAGCTTGTCTCTCCAAGCCAGAAGGGGTTTTTAAGGCATTTTGAGTGTTTTTTTAGGCATTGTTTTGCTGCTAAGGAAAGGCCTTGCAAGTATTCTGGGTTTCAACTCCCCTGCCTCACGTGCTGTGCGCCATTCCAGCATTTCTTATGCTGTATCAGGGAATCATCTAGGAAAATGGATGTAGCCCAGCAGGGAAGGAATGGGAGCCTATAAATCCCATGGACAGCCCCGAGGCAGCCTTGCTCCCCCTTATTTCACTGGCTTTAATAGCAGGAATGTTGTCCAGAGCTTTCCCCGAGGTGCTTTCACCTAGAAACCCAGTTAGTGTATTTCAATTAGTGGGTCAATACAATTATAAGCCCTCCTAATAAAGCTTTTAGAGGTCTTGACTCAGGGTAATGTCCCTCTGGAGGACAGGAGGTCACCGTGGGTAAGGGCAGAGTCAGTGAGGGAGTTTTGTTGTGTGGGAATCCCTGCAGCCAGTTGCTCTCTGGGCCAGATGTGGTGGGCAGGTGAGAAGGAGCCAAAAAGGACCTGGAGATGAGGAATAGTGAGAAATGGGAGGGAATGAGGAACTTCCTTTGGTGGGGGGGTAAATGGGGGGAAATGGTGTGGGGGGGAGTTGCTGTCCCTCTCCCAGCCCTTGTTTCTTATTTCAGGGTGCAAGAAGGGTCCCTTGTCCCCCTGTGGGTCCCTCTGGCCAGGTCACTGTGGTGGCCACAGGGAGGGAACATTAACCAGGACCTCTTGGGTGAACCCAGCCCTGGTAAATGCTCGCAGATGAATGGCTCTTTCTTTGTGCAGGGAAACACACGTTTCCCTTGCCAAGGTATTTTTCGTTTCTTGAAAAGAGACGTAAAGAGGAGAGGGGAACAGTGCGGAGTTTATTTTAAGGTCCATCTGGATTTCATCAGTAGCAAAAGCTGTGAACTCTAAGAGCAAGGCGAGGAGCCCCTGGCCTCCTGGTTTTCCCTTCCCCTCTTCCCTGAGACCTCTCCCTGTCTCAGCTTTAGAGGTCCCAGAGGGTTTGGGGGACTGAGAGAGTTATTTAAAGGAACCTTTGCGTTTTGCTGGGGCTGAGTCAGGGAGTAAAACAGAGATTCCAGGGACAAGAGCAAGAGGCATCACCCCACTCATGGCGTTGCTCTAGCCTTCCTCAGAGGATGGTGATGGTTGTAGGGTTTCCTGCAGGGCTCAGGGCTGTGCCAGAGGCACTCAGTTGTTGCATTCACACGCCACAGGTCACTTTTTGTGACAGGGTCTCACTGAGGAGGATGTTCAGTGTGAGGTGCAAGCCTGATGAGTGGGAGACCATCGTGTGGGGGGAGAAAGGAGGGAGGAAAATGCTCGGTGTGGGGTGGGACTGGGAAGCTATTGCAGACAAATCAGCAGAAAGGGCTCGGATGTCAGGAGAAGCACGGGGAATGGTGTCGTGGAACAGGAGCAGGGACACCCTGTGTGTGTCCCTCTGAGAGGCAGCGTGGCAAAGCTGCTCCTGCCCCGCGCAGGGGGAACGAGGAGGAGGAGGAGGAGGAAGGCCATCCATCCACGCAGGTGCAGCTCCTCCGATGGCTGTGGTGAGCAACATCTCCATCTTGTGGCAACAGCAGCAGCAGGGGAGCAGAGCCAGAGCTGCTTCTCTCCTGCCACAGTGCCCCAAGGCCACCGCGGGGACACATTCTGTGCCGGCAGCCTTGGCATGGCACATGTGTGAGAGCTGGACATGCTCTCCCTGTCCCCAGGTGGGTGTGACAGGCTGGACACACTCTCTCTGTCCTCGGGTGGGTGTGACAGGCTGGACACACTCTCCCTGTCCCTGGGTGGGTGTGACAGGCTGGACACACTCTCTCCCTGTCCCTGGGTGGGTGTGACAGGCTGGGCACACTCTCCCCTGTCCCTGGGTGGGTGTGACAGGCTGGACACACTCTCCTTGTCCCCAGGCACTGTGTGCTGCAGATCCATCCTGGTGGATGGATTGCCAGGTGTCCAGCAGGGCTGGGGACATTGGGCATCAGGAGTGATGCCACTTCATCCATAGGACTTCCCTGCAAGGACCCAGCTGCTGAGGGGCTTTATCTGCCCCAAAGCTGCCAGGATGGGCTGCCCAGGCATTGGGCTCAGCAAAGGTGGGAAGCTGGGGTGATGAGAAGCCAGGGGCTCATCCCAAGGGTGGGTTGGGAATCAGGCCAAGGTCAGTGATGGTGTCACAGGTTCGATCTGGCTGTGCCTTGACCCTGGGCACTGCTCCAGGCTCCAGGTTAATCAGCAAACAGAGCTCAGGGGTCCTGTGCACATGGGGAGGGTGAGCTGGGATGGGGAGGGGAAAGCAGAGCATGGCCCAGGTGGGGACTGTGCTGGCAGGACATGGGACAGGTGTCCCTTGTGCTCATCAGGTGGCACATGGTGTGGCCTCGGGCCATCCCCTGCCTGGGGACAGCTGAGATTGGGTGATGGGAAGAGGGTGTGGCACCACAGCAGGGCCTCCATCCCCAGTAAGGGTGGCAGGACTCCAGTGACTGGTGAAACTGGGGGACCAGGGGATGGCAAAGCACAGGCGTCACTGTGCAGGGACATGGTTACAGCTAAGGAGCTTTGGGGGACTGGAGGTGGCTTTGGCCACTCCGACTGTATTTTTCCCCATCCTCTGCCATTTTGGCACAAATTTGCTGCCAGCACAGCACAGGTCCATGACAAGCCCCTCACGGCTGCCCCAGGAGACTTTGCACAAGCCAGGGAGAAGGGACCAAACAGCAGCCCAGTTGGCAAGTGAGATTTATTGAACGTCACCCCAAAGGTGACCAGATTTCAGCAGGAAACACACAGAGCCTGAAGGGAGAGTTGGCCACGAACCCTCGAGTGAGGAGAAGCCCCTGCCCCTCACATCTGAGTGCCTCTTCCTCCTCCCTTCCCCTCAGTGTTCTCAGGGAGCTCCAGAGACCCACAAGACTCAAAGTACACCTTTGTCCTCCAGGCGTGATGTTTCCATGGGACGTCCCCAGGCAAGAGGAAGGAGGTCGAGTGCTGAGAAGTCTCACCAAGGGAACCATCAGGAGGACCTACACCACCTGCAAAAGGTAGGTTTTTTTCCAAAATACAGCTCGTCCCGATGGACACCATGATGGGAACAATGAATCGTCAACAAAAGGGAGCAGCAGTCAAATGAAGACCCTGCCTTGAGTCACGTTAATTTGTGCCACGTTATTGTTCTATTTGTGCCATGTTAATCTTCTGGTAAAGCAGCAGCACAGCACTAAAGCAGCGCAGGGACCTTAGCAGAGATCCAGAGGGAGCTGGGAGGGGAAGCAGGAGGAAAAACAGGGCGGATCTGTGGTGTGGAGCGAGGCCGGATGTTGTCCTTTTGGGATCAGGGCTGGCCGGACGCTCACCAACAACCACCCCACGCTGGTCACGTCATCAGGGACAGGGGCTCTTTGTCCGTGGAAAACAGTCTTGAGTGGCTGGCGAGGAACAGGACAAGATCCAGCCAGAGAAGGAACACCCTTGGAGGAACCTTACTCGCTCTTGGGGGCCACAACACCGTTGGACGCTCCCGGCTCTTTCTCTCGGAGCTTCCGCAAGTAATCGTGGGGACCTTTGCCCTCGAAGGACGAGGGGCTCTTGTAGGAGCCACCAATCTTGTCCCAGAGGGTGAAATACTGCCCGTAGTTGTAGTCGAAGTACAGGTGGTGGTCGGTGTGGTGGGCAGAGCCGTTGATGATGTGCCGCAGCAGCCGCGGCACGCGGTAGTCGCCGTCGTGGATGGAGATGGTCCAGACGTTGACGAAGATGTAGAGGCCCAGGTAGGTGACTTTGTGCAGGGGGAAGAGGAAGGGGTACACGTGGTAGGGCAGGCTCTGCATGAAGCCATCCACGGGGTGGAAGGCGTGGCTGGCGAAGGGCGTGGCGATCTTCCACAGGTGGTGGGGCTTGTGGAAGCGCTGTGGGGAGAGGGGCTGTCAGTCCAGGTGGGTCCTTTTAAGGGGTCCCTCAGCCAGATTCACGGCCCAAAGGGATGTGCTTTGAGCCATCACCACCCAAACTGAGAGGGGGAAATGTGCCCTAAAGGGCTCTCAGCTCCCATCACGTGGTGACACCTTGTGACACCATTCCCACCCGAGCATGCATTCCCTGGGAGGAACAGCGTGGACATGTCACCAGAGCAGGGTGACACTTGTCTGGAGTCCCCTGTCCTGTCCCATACCTTATAGAACAGCTTGTGGTGGAGCCCACGGTGTATCCAGTAGATGCCCATGTCGGTGAAGAAGAGGAAGGACAGCATGCTGAGGAAGACTCCAGACCAGCCTGGGGGTAAGAGGAATGTCAGAGGTGGCACACGTGGGCAGCAGGAGGCTGTGAGGGCCTCCACAATGGTTCTCATGGAGGGAGACACGTCTGAGTCGTGTCAGGGTCTGCCCCACTGAGGTGAGAGTGTCAGGGTTTGCCCTGTGACTCAGCTGAAGTGAGTCAGGTGCTCCTTCACTGGGAGCTGCCCAGGGAAAAGAAGGAACTCTTTGGCAGAGGGGGGAGCCTGCCAAGCAGGGAGCCACAGCCCTGAGTGAGGGTGTATGGGTGCCTCCCCTAAACAGAACTTGGCTTTTTGGCTGATAGCCTGGGACACAGGAGGATTTCTTGGGGTCATCATCAGGAGAAATGGGGGCTGAGGGAGGTGACCCAGGTGGGGAGAGGGTGGCAGGGGATGCAGAGAGGTCACTCACCATACGGGGAGTCCTCGATGTTGTCATACAGTTTGCTGTAGCCTCGCACCTCGGCGAAGAACAGGGCGACGGTGGGGACGCTGATCCAGGGCAGGGAGCGCACGGCATAGGCGATCTCCCGGCTCACCTGGTTCTGTGGGGTGTGACAAAATGAGGTCAGGGGCACAGGGGACATCCTCAGAGCCCCAGTGCCCCTCATGAGGCAGAGAGGGACGGCGTCAAGGCCACCCCTTTGTGGTGGCATCTGTGCCATGGTGTGGGATGCAGGCTGCTGCTCATGTGGGGACAGCTCTGCCCGGAGCAGGACAGGGATGGCGCTGGGTGTTGTGGCACTTGTGTCTGGTCAGGGAGGATCGAGGGTAACGGAGGCTTCAGAGGGGTGACAGGTGACAGTGGGGACAGCCCGTGCCACAACACTGGCACGTGGCATTTGGAATGGACTAGAGGATGGCGAGGGGGACACTGCCATGCAGGAGCCACCGGGGTGCACCCACCTCCAGGAACTGGGGATGCTTCTTGAGCTCGTGGTCGAAGATGAAGTAGTAGCTGAGGGTGCCGAAGAGCAGGTAGAGGGCGAGAGCCCCCAGGTTGGTGATGACGAAGAGGCTGAGGAGCTGGCGGCAGGGCTCACCCTCGGGCCACCCCGCCGGGTACACGTAGGGCGTCAGTAGGTGCCGGTCGGCGGCTTCCAGGACCAGATCCATGGTGGCTCCTGCGGGAAAAAGAGTTGGTGTGACTGGTGGCAGAAGATGTCCCTCCCTAGGGCCACAGGGGCACGGGAAATCGGGTGCCTGCCTGGCCGTGGGCAGCGGGGTGTCAGGGCTGGGATGCTGGGCCATCCCTCTGGACCACCTGAGCTGGAGTGCGGAAGCAACACCGGGAGATGCAGGTTGTGGGCGTAAAGCACGGCAGAGGAACAAGTGGGGTTCGACTAATTGTGGGCTCTGTTGCTGTGGGAGGGTGCACGTGTGACCGGGGACAGCGGGACAGGGTGGACAGGGTGACAGTGGGACAGGGTGACAGGGTGGCAGCGGGACAAGGTGGCAGCGGGACAGGGGGACAGCGGGACAGGGTGGCAGCGGGACAGGGTGGCACGGACAGGGGGACAGCGGGGTGTGCCTTACAACAGCAAGACCCCTTTCGGGGCAGCACGTAGGGCTCCGCTCCGTGTCCCGCGGGGCTGCCGGGGGTGTCCCCGGGCAGGGCGGGTGGCCAAGGAGGGGTCGGTGTGTTTGGGAGCCGCAGGTGGCCCGGCCAGCAGGGCTGCTGGAAACGGGGAGGGTGACGCTAGGGCCGAGCGGGGGCCGTGCCCGCGGTGTCCCCCCTCCCGGTGTCCCCTCCCGGTGCCCCATGGCTGTCCCCCCGCCCCGATCCCGTTACCTGCCCGAGGGTCCCGGCGCGGCGCGGGGGAAGGAAGGGGGCGGAGCCTCCCGGTAGCGCCACGTGACGTCACCGGCGGCGGAGCTCGCGCCACCTCGGGCGGTGACGTCAGCGCAGAAAGGGGCGTGGCAATGGGCGGGGGGCGGAGCCAGGGGGGGCGTGGCTGATGGGCGGGGTCTAAGGGCGTGGTCAGGGCGGAGCTCCGCCGTGTCGCTGCGGTGTCGCCGGTTGCTCCCCGGTGTCTCCGATCGCTGCCCAGGGGGTAATTGTGACCTCTCCGGACCTTTCCCTGCTGTCCCCTCGGTCGGGGTGGCGCGGCGACATCCCTGGTGGCAGCTTGGGCTGGGGGGGACCTTAAAAATCACCTGATTGCACCCAATACACGGGCAGGGACACCTTCCGCTGTCCCAGTTTGCCCCAAATCCCGTCCAAGCTGGCCTGGGACACTTCCAGGGATCCAGGGGCACCACAGCTTCTCTGTGCCTCACCACTGTCACTGACACTTTGCAACTCTTTTTATTTTAATTACAGCTTTTTATTCCATTTCCCCCGCAGTTTCCTCTGCAGCACCTTTTACTCCATCTGCAGACCCATCTTCTCTCTCCCACTCCGGTTTCCCTGATTCTTTCCCTGATTTTTCCCTGATTTTTTCCCTGATTTTTTCCCTGATTTTTTTCCCTGGGTTTTTCCCTGATTTTTTCCCTGAGTTTTCCCCCAGGTAATGCATCTCTTTCCCTCCCTTCAGGTCACTCCTTTCACCTCCAGGGTCTGGGATGGAGACTCCAGCAGAGAACAGCAAGGGTTTGGCTCAAAGCATCGTTCCTGCTCATCTCTCTACCCAAATTCCTGCATTTTTGGGGATTTCCTGCTTTTGCTGTGAATTTACTGTGTCTTCTTGTGCTCTACCTCAGCAAATCTGGGAGGGAGGGATGGAGTGATTCGCCAAAATGTGTTTCTGGCATTGCCTCAGCTGCCAAAATTACGGAATTTTTTCCGACGTGAACAAAAATTGTAGACTCATGCTTGTTTTTATTGAGATGCAGCCAATTCTTCTGACTGTTTTCCTAGTAGAATATAAGGGAAACTTCAGAATAAAAAATCAGTCCAGGAGATTACATTTTGTTGGAGTTATAGACATTAAAACTGGAGTTTTTTGATAGAAACGCTGATTTATGAGGAAATTTGAGTCCCTTTTGTTATTTACAGCTTTTTCATTATTACAGCTGCTGGTGTCATAAATACAGAGAAGTGCAGGACAGAGACAAGGGGGAAAACCATTGCCAGTGGGGCTTTTTGGCAAGACAGCTGGACAAAAATTATACCTCGACCTCCAATAATTTTCACTGGTAAAGCTGTAGCTATTCCTGTTATTTCTGTGCTAACCATGCTTATAAATGGAATTTTATCAGCAAAAAACTCCCCACCAAGTCCCTGTAGCCACTTTCTGTCAGGTGCAGCACAATCATCTCACTTGGCTTTAAACCTTGTGCTGTTTTTAACTCCCTGGAGTGCTTTAAAGTGAATAAAATAATAAAACATAACTTGAATGAATGGGTTGGGTGGTCCAGGGACACTGGGTGGTGTTTTAAGATGTTTTTCTCTGATCATCTCTCCAACAGGTCCAGGTCTTTCCTGTATTTTGGGCTCCAGAAATGGATATTCCATATGTTTGGTGCACATTTTGATCCGTCTGGGACAGATGCAGGATATTGATGTGGAAATATGGTGGAGGAAAAATCAGTCTTTGCTCAATGAGGAAATCCTGGCCAGAACTTTAATTCCTTCTGGAATCATCTTTATTTAACCATTAAAATAAATTTTTTTTTTGTTCTCAGCTGGGGGAAATATTTGGTCTAAGTTAAAAATCAGCTTCATCAGGGAAAAAATTTTCCCTTAATTATAATTTCTCAATTAAAAAAAAAATTTAAACCAATCTTGTTTGCTTTTCTTGTTAGAACATAGAGACATTTTTATTGTTCTTGACACTGGTGTGGTTGCTACCTAAATAAATGTTTTGGGTTTTTTAAATGGGGTGATGCTGACTGATATTCACAAATGTAGGTTGAAAGCCTAAGAATGAAATAAATGTTAAACTAATTATGGAAAGCTGGTGGATCAGAGTGGCTGGATGGAGGCAATGGGGAGAGATGAAACCACATTTCCTTGAATCCCAAAGCAATAGAAATAGTAAATAATTGAAAAAAAACCCCAAAAGCAGGAATTAGAACAGGAATCCTATGGAGAAGGGATGAGAGAACAAAGCAGAGTGGGAAGGAAGGGGAAATTCAGGTGAAAACTTCAAAAATTGACACACAAAGAATAAACTCCTTGGGGGACGTAAAATGATCAAAGCTGATCCCCAAAGAGGCAGAAATTGATCCCAAATAATAACTAGTGATCTAAAGTCATCCCAAAGTGCTTAGGAAAGAGTGAGTTTGACCTCAAATAACCAAAACGACCTATAGTAACCCCAAAATCAAATTGATGACCTCAAGTAACCCCAAAAATTACTTCTAATAAACCCCAACGACCTATAGTAACCCCAAATTCTTATGGTTGACCTCTAGTGACCCCCAAAATGACCTAAAATAACCTCAAAAATGACCTAAAGTAACCCTGAAATTTTCTGGAGAGAGCATGTTTGAACTCTAATAACCCCAATGACCTAAAGTAATCCCAACGACCTAGAGTAACCCCAAAATGACCTCTAACAACACCAAAATGACCTAAAGTAACCTCAGAAATGACCTAAAGTAACCCCAAAGTTTTCAGGAAAAACAGAGTTTGAACTCTAGTAACCCCAATGAACTCTAATAACCTCAAAATGACCTCTAATGACCCTGAAATGACCTAAAGTAACCTCAATGATTTCTGGAAAAATGGAGTTTGAACTGTAATAACCCCAATGTCCTAGAGTAACCCCAAAATGACCTCTAATGACCCCAAAATGACCTAAAGTAACCCCAAAAATGACCTAAAGTAATCCTGAAATTTTCTGGCGAGAGCAAGTTTGACCTCAAGTAACCCAATGACCTATAGTGACCCCAACGACCAAGAGTAACCCCAAAATGACCTCTAATGACCCTGAAATGACCTAAAGTAACCCCAAAAATGACCTAAAGTAACCTCAATGATTTCTGGAAAAACTGAATTTGAACTCTAATAACCCAAACAACCTAGAGTAACCCCAATGACCTAGAGTAACCCCAAAATGACCTAAAGTAACCTCAAAAATGGCCTCTAATGACCCCCAATGTTTTCTGGTGAGAGTGTGTTTGACCTATAGCAACCCCAACTAACTAAAATTTGGGGTTACTCTAGGTCGTAGGGGTTATTGGAGTTCAAACTCCAGTTTTTCCTGAAAACTTTGAGGATAACTTTAGGTCATTTTTGAGGTTACTTTAGGTCATTTGGAGGTCAATAGAGGTCATTTTGGGGTTACTCTAGGTCGTTGGGGTTACTATAGGTCATTGGGTTACTTGAGGTCAAACTCAGTTTCTCCAGAAAACATTGAGGTTACTTTTGGTCATTTATGAGGTTACTTTAGGTCATATTGAGGTCATTAGAGGTCACTTTGGGGGGTTACTATAGGTCATTGGGGTTATCAGAGTTCAAACTCCGTTTTTCCAGAAACCTTTGAGGTTACTTTAGGTCATTTTTGGGGTTACTTTAGGTCATTTTGGGGTTACTAGAGGTCAACAATTAACATTTTGGGGTTACTTTAGGTCATTGGGGTTACTATAGGTCATTGGGGTTATTAGAGTTCAAATTCAGTTTTTCCAGAAACCATTGAGGTTACTTTAGGTCATTTTTGAGGTTACTTTAGGTCATTTCAGGGTCATTAGAGGTCAGTTTGGGGTTACTCTAGGTCGTTGGGGTTACTTTAGGTCATTCGGGTTATTAGAGTTCAAATTCAGTTTTTCCAGAAATCATTGAGGTTACTTTAGGTTATTTTTGAGGTTACCTTAGGTGATTTTTGGGGTCATTAGAGGTCGTTTTGAGGTTACTCTAGGTCATTGGGGTTACTTTAGGTCATTAGGTTACTTGAGGTCAAACTCAATTTTTCCTGAAAATTTTGGGGTTATTTTAGGTCATTTATGGGGTTGCTTTAGGTAATTTTGGGGTCATTAGAGGTCATTTTGGGGTTACTATAAGTCGTTGGGGTTACTCTAGGTCATTAGGTTACTTGAGGTCAAACTCAGTTTTTCTATAAAACATTGGGGTTACTCTGGGTCATTTTTGAGGTTACTTTAGGTCATTTTGGGGTCATTAGAGGTCGTTCTGGGGTTACTCTAGGTCATTGGGGTTACTATAGGTCAATGGGGTTATCAGAGTTCAAACTCACCTTTTCCTGAAAAATTTGAGGTTACTCTAGGTCATTTCAAGGTCATTAGAGGTCGTTTTGGGGTTACTATAGGTCATTTGGGGTTACTAGAGGTCAACAATTAACATTTGGGGTTACTTGAGGTCATTGGGGTTACTATAGGTCATTGGGGTTATTAGAGTTCAAACTCTGTTTTTCCAGAAAACTTTGAGGTTACTCTAGGTCATTTTGGGGTTACTCTAGGTCATTTTGGGGTTACTTTAGGTCATTAGGTTACTTGAGGTCAAACACATTTTCGACAGAAAATTTCAGGGTTACTTTAGGTCATTTGTGGGGTTACTTTAGGTCATTTGTGGGTCGTTAGCGGTCTTTATGGGGTTACTCTCAGTCAGATTCTCTCACGCCATAAAATTTACCCCAAAAATGACCTAAAGTAACCCTGAAATTTTCTGGAAAAACTGAATTTGAACTCTAATAACCCCAACGACCTATAATAACCCCAAATTTTAATTAGTTTGGGTTACTATAGGTCAAACACATTCTCACCAGAACCCATTGAGGTTACTTTAGGTCATTTTGAGGTTACTTTAGGCCATTTTGGGGTCATTAGAGGTCATTTTGAGGTTATTAGAGTTCATTGGGGTTACTATAGGTCATTGGGTTACTATAGGTCAAACTCGCTCTCTACAGAAAATTTCAGGGTTACTTTAGGTCATTTTTGAGGTTACTTTAGGTCATTTTGGGGTCATTAGAGGTCAGTTTGGGGTTATTCTAGGTTGTTGGGGTTACTTTAGGTCATTGGAGTTATTAGAGTTCAAATTCAGTTTTTCCAGAAATCATTGAGATTACTTTAGGTCATTTTTGTGGTTACCTTAGGTCATTTGAGTTATTAGAGTTCAAACTCAGTTTTTCCTGAAAATTTCAGGGTTACTTTATATCATTTTTGGGGTTACTTAACTCATTAGAGGTCATTTTGGGGTTACTATAGGTCATTGGGTTTATTAGAAGTCAAACGTGTTGTCTGCAGTCCACTTTGTGTTACTTAGGTCATTTTTGGAGTTTATTTGATGCCAACAAGTAAAATTCAGGGTTTGTCTGACTCATGTGGTTAATTCGGTGTCACCCACTTAGCAGGGCTGATCACTGGCTGTCCCTTGTGGTGTCCCTGGTGCTGGAACCCCAGTCTGGTATCCCTGAGTCTGTTCCTTCTCATCCCACAGCATTCCTGGATCCATTTCCTGTCCCACATCCTTCCCCTGCTTCCCACGGTGGCTTTTTTGCCAATGCCATGCCCACCCCACATTCCTGGTGACTTTGGGTTCCTCTGTCACCACAAATTGTTCCTGACAAGCTCTCCTGGTTCTCAGCTCCTCCTGGCTCCTCTTTGATCTGGGGATGATGAAATTCATCATTCAAAGCTCTCCAGCTCTGTCTCTTCTGGCTGCAGTCTCTGTCCCCCCACACCTTCACTTTCTGCAGATTTGGGGTGGATTGAAAAGACACCAACACAGTTTGAAACTTTGAACCAACTTTATTGCACTGACAATCATTAACAGCACACGGCACTCAGGGTTGGGTTTTAATCATTGCCAATACACAGGTAAATAATCAGTCTTTAATAAATAGCACTAAATTAGCCAGGAGTGACAATAAAATCTGCAAAGCAAAACCTACTTTGTGAGTTTAGGGAGAGTTTTGGTGGGTTTTTTTCTTATTTTGCTTTTTAAACACAGCTGTAGTATTTTAAAGTCAAGTTGGCATCATCTGTGTATGATTAGGATGATTTTGAAACATTAAATTACAACCTGAAGAGCTTAACATCAAAGAGAGTTGGGCATCTAAGGACCAGTTTTACAGACTAGTCTGGATTTCAAGTAGCAAAACCCAGCTGTGCTTCATGGTAAAGATTTCAATGGGGCTTTGGGGAGAAATTCTTCCCTGTCAGGGTGCCCAGAGAAGCTGTGGCTGCTCCATCCCTGGAAGTGTCCAAGGCCAGGCTGGACAGGGTTTGGATCACCCTGGGATGTGGAAAGTGTCCCTGACCACGGCAGGGTGTGGAACTGGATGGGCTTTAAGGTCTGTTCCAACCCAAACTGCTGTGTGATTCCATGATAATTAAGTCCCACGAAGGTGTGGTCAGTACTGTGGTCAGTGCTGTGGTCAGTGTTATCCCCACCGTCAGGCTCTCCACTCCCCATCACTGTCTGGACACTCTGCCAAACCCTATAAAGACAAAAAAAAAAATCATTACCATCACCACAACCCACTTGCAGTGCTCCCCACCACCCCACTTGGCTCCCCCATGGCTCGGATACCCACCTGCTCACCCACCAGGGCCAGCCAGCTCCATCCAGGGATCCTCTCCATCCTCGGGGTGTCCAGCACAGCC
Source organism: Entomyzon cyanotis (assembly GCA_024500445.1). NCBI lineage: Eukaryota > Metazoa > Chordata > Aves > Passeriformes > Meliphagidae > Entomyzon > Entomyzon cyanotis. The sequence continues at coordinate 2,716,691 of JAKEPQ010000773.1, read as the reverse complement.
ACAGCACCACCCCAGCGAGCAAAGACACCCTCGGGCTGCAGTCGGTGATCTCAGGTACAGCACACCCACACTGCTTAATCCCTCAGCAGTTCATTAATTAACATCGAGATAAGGCCAGGAGACACAGCCCGGGGGAGGAGGAGACAAACAGAAACTGGAGAGAGAGCCAGGAGAGCTGGAGAGCAAAGAGGGAGATGCAGAGGGCAGAGGGGCAGAGGAGCAGAGGGCAAATTTGGGCAGAGAGAGGGCAAAGAGCAGACACAGAGCAAAGGGAAAGAGGCAGATAGGGCTGAGGAGCACAGAGAGGGATGGCAAAGAGGGAGCAGACAGCAGGGACACAGAGAGGGATGGCAAAGGAGCACAGAGAGAGCACAGGCAGACGGGAGAGGCACAGACTGGGAGCAGAGAGCGAAGAGGCACAGAGATGAGGGAATGAGGCAGGGGAAAGCAGGGAGGCAGTCAGAGGGAGAAAAGAGGGTTGAAAGGGAATTCAGAGTTAACACATCCACACACAGAAGGCAGGGAGGCACAGACAGGGAGCTGAGAGGCACAGAACATGCAGAGAGTTCCTAACATCCTGCTATTCACCTCTTCCCTTGAGGCAAGGAGAACCAGCTGCCCTCCTGCTGCCCCACAACCCCAATCGCCTCTGCTCCTTCTGCCCTACATCCCAGCCCACCCCACGGCAAACCTGCCAGACCTGGTCTGCCCCTGCCTGGCACCCCAAAATCCCCTCCCCACCCCTCCCAGTGACTCCCTGCAGCCTCGGTGTCCCTCCAGCCTGGCTGCTGCTCCCCATCCCTGTCCCCATCACACAGGAGCCGCTGCTTACGAAGGATTACAACACTTTTTATTCCCACGCAGCCGTTTCACAGAGTACAAACACAAGACAAGACACCAACACAGACAGCCCCCCCACACCCACCAGCACCCCCAGGCTGCTCCCTGCTCTCCCACCGGGCACCCCAACCCTGCTCTGAGCCTCAGCCCTTGTGCACCACGCGAACACGGCGGGGAATTCCATCCCTCCTTCCTCTGGCTCTTGTTCCTGCCCACCAGAAAGCACCTCTTCCCAAGTATTGGCACTGGCTGGTCACCACCACGGCGCAACACCAAGATTTCCAGAGCCCCGTGGATGAGTTTGGCTCTCTGAACCAAACCTCAGCACCACCTCTGCTGCGGAGAGTCAGAGGGTGACACGGTCCCAAGGTGTCACAACATCCAGTGACGGCAGTGCACTGCTCTGGCTGTGATCTGTGCCCCAACACCTACCTCGGGTCGAGTCTGTGAGCTCAAAAGACCCTGGTGGCAGCTGCCAAGGACAGTGGGGACCCACAGTTGTCCATGTGAGGGGACAGCGTGCTCCATCCTGTCCCACCCTAGCAATGGTGGTGTGAGCCACCTACAGTGCACCCCACAAGGGAAAGCCCGGGGAAAAGCTGCAAAACCCCTCTTTGAGTTCACACCAACAATGCAAAGCTGCAAAGAAAACCCCAAGCCCCAGTCCCACATCACTGCTGGTGAACATCCAGCTCTGTCTCGCTGTTTTCACCGCTGCACCGGCGCTGTCACCTTCACGTCCAGGTCCGTGTCCCGTGGCTCTCCAGGTGACATCCCTTTGCCTCCTCGCAGCACGGCCGGGCTGGCAGCAGCGTGGCCACTGTGGGAGGGCTGTTCCTACCCTACAAAGACTCAGGCTGGCGCGAGAACAGTTTTTGGCTGGGCGGCAGGGCCGCGCCTATGAGGTCAGGTGCCGCGGGGCTGAGCGCAGCCACAGCCACAGCTGGGCCACCAGCAGGAGGGTCACTGGGGCACGGTGCTCCCCTGAAGAGCTGGAGGCTGCCAACACAACAAGATCCACATGAGAGGGGGTTCTGGCACACGTGCAGTAGGTGCCTCCCTCCCTGATGCCCCTCAAATCATTCCAGCCTGGTGCCCACCTGAGTGCCCAACCTCACTGCTGGGCCACCATGGCATCTACCCCATTCTGCGCCACATTATGGAGCATCACCTCCCTTGCAACTGCTGGCCAGCCCTTCAGAACCTGCCAGCAGTGGTGTCACAGCCCTCAGGTGACAGGGACAGGGCACACCTGGCTCCCTGCCCTCCCCACCCCTCCTGTTTGTGACACACTACACACTTCCCCATGCTGATCACCCCACAGCCCCTCAGTTTGGGGATGGAAGTCCCCTGCCATGCCCACCCCAAGCCCAGTACTTGCCCCTGCAGCTCTTGCCGTCCGCTTGCAGTGTCCCTGTCACACAGCTGCACAAAGGCCCGTCCGCCCGGCTCGTGCAGATCTGCTCACAGCCGCCATTGTCCTCGCACCAGTCTGATCCTGGGCACACACAGGGACACCTGAGCCGTGATCCTTGGGATGGCAAACCAAGCCCCCCAGGCTTCCTTGGGTCACACACTTACGTTTCCTCCTGATAGGCCCCACTGAGAGGATCTGCTCCTTGGACTCCTCGGCGAAGGCACTGGCCATCCTCGCGTGCTGAGGGCAGTTCTGTTCGGGGATAAACACCACCTCTGTCACCCTCAGCCTCTGCCCATGCCCTCTCTGTGCCCCTTCAGCTCCCAAAGGGACTCTGAAACCAGGCTTAAACAGCACAAGCCCTGAGGTGACCTGCCTGTGACAGAGCATCTCCTCCCCATGCCTAGAGGGACACACAACCCTCCCATTTCACCCCTAGGGCCACATCTCTGGTCACCTCTCCGATGTCACATCAGCAGGACTCGTTGCACTCTGAAAGAGCCCTTCAGATCAAGCAATCCACCCCTCTGCACTCACAATTTTGCAGGAGTACTTCTCCGAGTCACAGAGGGAGACGGCACAGTGCAGGTGAACCTCGTCATAGTCCCCGATGAACTTGAAGACAGTGACGTGGAAGCGACACGTCAGTGACACCCCATTCTCCTCTATGCCAATGGTGTTGTCCTTCATGTTTTGGCACCTATGCAAAGCACTGATGCTCAGCACCACCCTCCTGTGACTGAGACCCTCCCTCCAGGGGTCCCTGTCCCTGTAAGGTCTCTCACTCCAGGTCCCATGGCTTGTCTGGACAAGGGCGTCATGCCCTGCCTCTGTCACCTCTGTCTGGCAGTTCCAGCTTCATTGTACTCCCACTTCCCAAAATGCCTGTGCCTTGATCCATATGACCACTCTCTCCCACAGATGCTGAGGTGTTGCCCACAGCATCGCTGACACAAGGAATGTGCTTCTCTCTGCATCTGGCACTCTGTCACATGCAGGGCTATATCCACACCAAGCAAATTAACTCCTGCACTAACAACACTGCTCCTCACCCTTTCCAGATTTTGCTCAACCCTCTCATTGGCCAGAAGACCCCTGCTCCAAGTGATGCCACCACCCTTGGAGCACCAACAGACACCATGAAGGCCAGCAGGATGTGCTAGCCCATGGCCACTCACCCTCCCTCGATGATGAAGTAGCGCAGTTTGTCGTTGCTGTCCCGCGAGGGGGTGGCGTAGCACTTGTTGAGCATCAGGATCAAGTGGTTGGAGTCAGCCCCGACCACAAAGACCCCCACGTAGAGCACGTCCCGGGTGGTGAGCACCACCTCGCCCTGCCGGTACGGGTGCTTGTAGGACGAGTTCTTGTACAGAGCCATCTTGGTGGTGAAGCTCCCTTCCTGCGTCGGCACCGTCAGGTTAATCACACTAATGATGATTAAAAAAATCCAGGCTCAGATGGAGGAAAGGTTTTGAACTCCCACATTGCTGCCTTGCTTTGGAACGCTTGCTGCCTCACCCATCTGTGTAACAGGCCCTGGCTCCTACCTGAGCATTGGCCTCACAACTGAATCCAGGGAGATCTTGATGTCCAGCTCGTAGGCACAGGAAAACTCCACGTTGATGGTCCTGTCACGGGTGATGATGTTGCCTGTGTTGTTGGCACTCTCAATCCACACCGTGTTCTTGTACACTATGTGAGTGCTGTTGGACTGCAGAGGGAACACAGGGCACTGCTTAATCCCAGCTATCCCTGCTTCCCTGCTCCTAATGAACACCTCTAAATGAGCCTTGGACTCTGCTCCACAGGGGCCCCACTGCCCCTCCACCTCTGGCCATAAAGGGTATGGAAGGTGGGGCTTGGAACTGCATCCTTACCCTGCAAAACCTTCCTGCCTTCTCCTCAACCCCCAGACCATCAAAGGACCTCCCAAGCATCACATCACTGACCTGCCCCAACCCTGGTGTTGAGCTGGGCTGCAGGGGAGGACTGTCCCACTCTCCCAGCTCTGTTTGCCTCGTGTCCCAGCTCACCTGCACCAGGTTGCCACAGTTGCCTTTGGTGTTGTTGATCTGGAAGGAGATGAAGTCCTCCCCTTCGATGCCGGGGCAGTGGCGGTCGTTGACCCGCACGCCCTCACGCTCAAAGCCCAGCTGGAACAGCTTGCACTTGGAGATAGACACCTCCATTTGTGCGGCTTTGCAGGTCACCTCTGCATCAATGATGTCGTGGGTGGCTAGAGGAGAAGATGAGACAACTTTAGGTCGCCACAAATGTCCCCTTGGCACTTCTTTCCAGCACCAGAACGTCACTGGGATCATTTCCTGTGGTGTGCCCTGCCTGTTCAACATCCCTGCTGCTCAAAGTGCTCCCAAGACAGAGATGCCTATAATCTACACCCCAGAAAAGCTGTTCCCTGCTCCCTGCTCCTGTTCTGAACTCTGCACGGTCAGGAAATCCCATCTGAGCAGAGGTCACAGCCCTCGGCACATCCCTTCCCAAAGCCCTGGTGGCACAATGGCCCAACGTGGAGCTCAGCACTGACCCCACAGCCAGGAGCAGAGGACTCACTGTTCCCATAGGGCCAGGAGCAGAGGACTCACTGTTCCCATAGGGCGGGGGCTCGATGCAGCCGCACAGCTCCCCGCCGTTGTCCAGCTCGCAGGTGCGGTTGGGGCAGTCGGCGCCCACGCAGGGATCTTCCACCACTCCTGCTAAACAGCACAAGACACAGCACAAACACAACCTTTACCCTCAGACCACAGGGCAGCCAGCTCCAGCCCCTCTCCCCAGAGGGACCCAGCTCCCCTCGACCTGAACAGCCCCTGGTTCTCTTACAGCAATTCTCCTTCTCGATCCACTCGGTGCCCAGGATGCCGAAGGTCCGGCAAGCCTCTCCGTAGGCAGCCAGTGAGCCGCACAGCTGGACCTTCTTGTGGTTGTAGCAGCCATCCAGAAAGCAGGACTCATAAAAGGGCAGGGGGTCTAGGAGGCCATAGCAGGGCTGGAAGAAGCCTTTCATGTCAGTCAGCTTCAGACAATAGCTGTCACTCTGCAGCTCCTGGATCTGGACGTTGTCACAGGAAGCGGCATATTGCGAGTACTGCAGCTCGTTGCAGCTGTGGGCAGCAGACACGTGGTGGAGGCTCAAGCCCTGCTCCCATTCCCACTCCCACATGGTGGGAAAGGGCTGTCTGAGCACTCACCTCTTCTGCATGCCGTTGGTTTTCCAGCTCTGCGCCAGCACCACGCTGCTGACGGCCGGCTTGCCCCGCAGCGTGGCGTAGTCGTCAGTGCGGTCGCCGTTGAAGTTGCCGCAGAGGCCACACACCTTGTTCTGCAGCCGGTCCCCGATGGTGATTTTGATGACATTGAAGCCGTTGTAGCGGATTTGGATGTCGGGGCTGGAGTCAATGACCAGGAAGCCCTCCTGGCTGAAGATTTTGGTGGACAGCCCCGTGACGAAGGGGATGCTCACTTGGCTTCCGTTCACCTGGCACAAGAGAAGACATGAGGCTGACGTCCCTCCCATATCCTCTGCCTATGGGTGTGGGCACAAGCCACTCATAAATGATTCCACAACTGCTTCCCACTATCCCAGCTGTGAAAACATCAACAGTTGTCTGGGGCCCTTGTGGAGACCATCATGCAGCCTTGGAGTGCCATCCACTATCCCCTCCCAGCCCCACTCTGGCGAGGCTGAACACCCCTGACGAGACCTTACCTTGACGGTGTTCCTGTCACTGATGAGGATCTGCTCCTCATTGATGTAGAAGTACACAGGGGAGATGATGGTGAGGTTGGGCGAGGACCACTTGTCGAAGTTGATGATGAGCTGGAAGGAGAAGTCGGGCAGCTTCTGGCAGATGGTGGAGAGGACGAAGGCGCAGTTGGCGGGGAAGCGGAGGAAGGCGCCGTCGAAGGTGCGGAAGACGCCGCCGCCGGCCGCCAGGCAGAAGGAGCTGCGGGTGCTGAAGCAGCCACGGACACCGTTGCGCAGTGCACACTCCTCGTCAGACTTGCAGTGCCGCGGGTCGCACTGGATCAGGTTGCGCCGGAAGCAGCGGCACCGCCGCGTGCAGTCGCCGTTCCAGAAGAGCTGCTTGGGCTGAAAGAGGGACCTGTCACCGGCCACCCCAACATCCTCTGAGGAGGTTTGGGACAAGATTTACACCCCTCTGTCACATGGCAAGGAAGAGCAGGCAATGAGGGCAGAGGAAAAGGTGCAAAGGACATGCTGGCAGCTTGCACCTACCTGGTGACATCTCTGCTACTCACACAGCTTTAAACTGCCACTACAGCCTCCCTCACCTCACCTCTTGCGCACACACAGAAACCACAGTGCTAAATATCTCCTTGGCCTCTCTCTTGCACTCTGCCAGCCACCAACCCATCTGCAAGGAGCCCCAGTACTGGCTATCTCATGGGGCAAAGACACCTCACACAGAACAGTTTCACTGGCACAAAATACAATCCACTGTAACATGAGCAACACTATCAGCACAGCACTCTGCTGCATCAAACTCCTGAGCGACATCCAGTAGCTAAGAAAAAGCAAATTTAATGTGAAACAGCAAATCTGTGATGTGTGAAATACACAGAATAATGTGATCATACAGTTCTGGACTTTGGCACTCATCAAAGAGTCTTCCCGGACACCAGACTTTCCTCCATCCGGCCTCCACCAACTCCCAACTGTGCTTACCTTCACCCAACAATTACATGACAATTTTTTTGGATAGAAAGACTCCCTGTGCAGCACACCATGGAAGGACATCCCTCTCCTCTCTAGCCCTGCTGCCAGCACAGCCTGACTGTCATCCCAGTTCAAACTCCACCCACAAATATCATCCAGAGGGAGGGAGCAAGCCCTGAGAGCCACATACCTCATAGTATTTGCCATCAGAGTAGCAGCCACAGTTGTGGGGCAGGATGCAGCTCTTGCCATTGAGGACATAGCCAGGGTCACACTGACAGCCCTCCACACAGTAGTGACTGCAGTCGCTCTTCAGCCGGATGGCAGCACATCGGGGCTGGCACAGGGACACGCAGCTCTCGTAGTGGCTGTTGGGGGGACAGCTGACAGCTGAGCAGGGGACAAAACAGACACAGATTAGCTCCATGGACACAACCAACCTGGCTCCCCACCGGGGACTGATTCAGACCTGTCATGCATGGTGCCAGTCAGTGGCCTCACCACCCCATGAGAGCTGGGCCTCTGAGCCACGAGCTTGCTTGTTAGAAGGGGAAAACAACACAAATTTAATTTTCAGTCTCGTTAGCAAAGACAATTACTTCCCATCTTTTGATTTGCCAGACAGATTGGCTGCCAGGGAGGCGTGCAGTGCCCATCCTCAGGACTCTGATTGAACAGAACATCATCATCTTATTGACAAGAGACTGCAGCTTCATTAGAGCAAACACGCACTGCTGGCTTCAAGGGTGACTGATACAATCTCTGGTTAACAGTGAGGGGGATGGCTGATGCCTTCTGAGCTTCAGGTTTCACCTTTCCCATCCCTGTACCTTCTGAGCTTGAGGTTTCACCTTTTCCACCCCTCTACCTTCTGAGTTTGAGGTTTCACCTTTTCTATTGCTGTACCTTCTGAGCTTGAGGTTTCACCTTTTCCATCCCTCTACCTTCTGTACCACATGCAGTTTGCAACAACTCCAAGAGAATATAGTCTCCCAGACTTGATCTCCCAGCAACCATGGGAGGGATCACCTGCCAGGCCATTGCCTCCCCCTCCCTGGCACCCCAGGAAAAGAAGGGCCTGAAGGCAGGGTGGCACTTACAGCACGAGGTGAAGTTCCTCCAGCCAGTGATGGCAATGCCCTGGGTCTGGCACGTGCTGGCATAGTTCTGCAGCCAGCTGCAGGCTGTCTGCATGGCCCCCCCATCCACACAGGTGTCAAACAGGCAGTTCTTGTAGAAGAAGCCAGGGTTGATCTTGCTGTGGCACTTGGCAAAGACACCGCTTTGGCTGGGGATGAGGCTGCAGAGCTGCTGGGGCTTCCAGAAGCCTTCCACCTTGCCGCAGGCCGGGCAGCGGTCACCACAACCCACGCGGCAGAAGGCGTCCCGCTTGGCCCAGCTCTGCACGAAGTCACCAATGCTGGCAGCCGGTGTCCCCACCGCGGCCACCAGGTCGTCCTCGGGGTTGCCGTTGTAGCGGCCGCAGAGGCCGTAGGTGAGGTTCTGGAAGCCCCGCGGGATGGTGACAGACAGGAAGGTCTTCCAGTCATACACCACCTTCAGCCCGAAGTCAGTCTCCACTACGATGTGGAAACCAAAGGCAAAGATGTTCACCTTGCCCTGGCCCAGCTTCAGAGGCAGGTAGAGACGCTCGTCGTTGATCTGCAGGGAGAGAACAGGATGTTCTGTGAGTGGGAATGGTGATGGGAGCTTACACAGAAGGACGCAAATGGGAGAAGGACACAAGGGACACACAGAAGGACACAAAAAGTCCTTCCACAGAAGAACTCAGCATTCCCACAGCAAGGTCTCTGCTGATCTCACCTCCACACCCAAAACAAGGCAGCCAAGGCAGAAACCCCTTCCAAAATCTGTGCCTGGCAGCACCCTAGGATGATCCCAAGCATGACCTGATCCCCAGAAAATCTTGCAAGCCATAAGGCCTCATGTCTAGGGAATTGCTCCACAGTTTGGGACCAGAAAAGCAGAAATAACCGGTCCTCATGGCCCTGCACTCACCAGCACAGTGTATTTATAAGCACGGTGGATGACGATGTTGTAATTAAAGACCTCCACTATGACTTGTTTCACCCACAGGGCCAGAGAGGTGTCCCGATCCTCATTCTTGGCCGTGACAGTGAACGTTGGGAACGTGTCCGAGCGCTCCACCCTGGGCCGGGAGATGGTGGTGCACAGCACCAGCTCACAGCTGCTCTGGTAGTCGAAGGCATAGCCATCAAAAGTCAGGTAGTGCCCATAGCCCGAGATGATGCAGGAGGCGTCGGTGCGGACGTGGCAGTAGTAGAGGCCATTCTCCTCCAGGCAATACTCGTCGTCCTTGCAGGACACGTTCTCGCAGTACACGCTGTTGTCCGAGCCGTTGCAGTAGCAGAGGAAGTGGCAGGAGATGTCCATCCAGAAGGTCTGGTTGGTGGCCAGCTGGCGGCCCTCGAAGCTGCAGCCGCACTCGCGGCGGGGGATGCAGCGGGTGCCACGCAGGGCGAAGCCCTCGTCGCACTGGCAGCCCTCCGAGCAGGTGTCCCTGCACACAGGGCCCGAGGCCAGGCTCTCGCAGGTCTCCACGCAGCTCATGCACTCCTCAAAGTGGCTGTTCTCCGGGCAGGAGAGAGCTGCAGGGGCGGCAAACACATAGCCTGAGCCCCCAGCTCTGACAGCATGGGGTGAGGAACAGGCAAAAAGTGGGTGGTGACTGATTTAGGGAGAAAAAGGGAAACAGTCCCAGCGTCTCGTGGTCTCTGGCTCATCCCATTCCCTTGGCAACCCCTTCTCTCAGCCATCACCCCCATCACATCTCAACCCTGTCCCACCACGTGCCAAGCACCACATCCTCCTGTTATTTCCCAAACAAACACCTCTCTGAAACCTCTGAGGCAGAGACAGGCACAGCCTTCCCACCATCTATTTCAACACTCAGGATTTTTCATATTTGCTTCTGAATTATGAATGTTCTCCCATCCACAGCAAGTTTACAGCAGCAGCTAAAACCCGGTGTTATTCAAATTATCCTCTGGTGGTGGCGTACAGCACCGCCAGACACCATCTGCGGCTCGGGAACGCTCCTACACTGCACCATAAAACTTCTGCTGCCTCCTGAAATGCCACCCTGAAACCACTTCCCTGGGAAATCTGTCTGCTGGCACCAGAAACTACTGCCTCTAATTCCACCATCCTGCACAAAAAGCTGTTCCACCTCTGCACGCCCATAAATCCCCAACAAAAAGGACTCTGCCTGAGTCTGGTGGGTTCCAAACCTCCTTCTCCCCACCCTGGGCGATGGAAGGGTTTGGAGGACTCACGGCAGAAGCTGTGGCTCCTCCACTGGCCGATGTCCACGTCGGCGTTCTTGCAGGCGCTGGCGTAGCGCGCCACCGAGTCACACAGCTCAGACACGTTGCCCCCACTCTGGCACAGGCGGAAGAGACACGTCCTGTAGTAGGCTGAGACGTTGACCACGCTGTGACACTCCAGGAAGGAGCTGTTGGTGGGGTCGTTGATGATGCCGCAGCTGGAGCGGCTCCGGTAGGACTTGAGCAGCTCCGAGTCGTTGTTGCAGGCCATGAGCAGATCCCCGCACTCTCCGTTGCAGATCTCATCAAAGGTGGTCCAGCTCTCCAAGAAGAGCTCCAGGTTGTCCGTGAACTTGCCCTTGGGCAGGCTGAACTCGTCGCTGGCGTTGCCGTTGAAGAGGCCGCAGAGGCCAGCAGTGCAGTTGAAGTAGGAGGTGGACAGGCGGATCTCCAGGAGGCCAGAGTCATAGTAGCTGATGGCCAGGAGCCCCTCAGACTCCATCACGGTGCTGTTGTCAGTCCGGTAGATTTCCAGGCGCCCAGAGGGGTGGAAATAGGGCAGCTCCACGTCATAACCGTTCACCTACAAGGAACAAGGTCGAGAGGCTTCAGGGAGGGGGATGTGGCTTTGCCCAACCACTCCGTGCACATCAAACACTTCCTGACCCAGACCTACTCTCCAAGGCCCAGAGCCTCCTCTGAGTGAGGACATACAGCTGTATCTTTGATTTTTGCCCCACAAAAAGCAATTTTTCTTGCAGGAAAAAAACAAGTTGCAGGAGGAGGAGGAGGCAGGAAAGCCTCCTCAGCAAGAAGGAGAAGTGCTGTGGCAACACTTCACAGGCACCTAAAGGACCCCCAGCTGATGGTTCAAGTGCCACAGACCCATGAGCCCTTCTCCACTGGATCACACCACAAGCCACCACCTCCCACCTTGTCCCTGGGCAGCACTTTTACCTTAATGTCTGACAGCCTGGTGCCACCAATCTTCACCTCTTGTCCAGCCACTTGGACCCGCACCATGCGCAGCCCGTTGGGAGCAGAGCCAGCCTTTTTCTGGCTCATGTCCACCTCAAAGAAGTCTGTCCTCTCTGGGCAGGTCTTGAGCAGCGTGTAGGACTGTTCCAGCGGGTAGGGGAAGGTGATGCCATCAAAGGTCTGCAGCACCTGCTCCTGCCCCACCAAACACACGGTCTCCCGCTGCGGGTAGCACCCCCGGTAGCCATCCTCGATGGTGCAGATCTCTCCCTCGGGGCAGGTGGTGTTGAAGCACCTGGCCTCCCCTCCAGCCTGGCAGTGGCACTGCACAGTGCAGTCTGGTGCTGCCCAGAAGGACTCCCCGACGGCGTAGTAGCGTCCGTTCACATCACAGCCACAGCCCTGCACGGGCACGCAGCGGTCAGCGCTGAGGACGTGGCCCTCGGGGCACTCGCAGCCCTCAGTGCAGGGCGAGGTGCAGGCCAGCGGGGCAGTGAGGTCTGAGCAGGTGGCAGGGCAGCTGCTGGCACACACCGAGTACTGGCCGAGCTCCGGGCACTGCACGGCCACCGCTGTGGGAGCAGAGGGGTGACAAACAGAAGGAGCAGGTTACGGCACAATTTGGGGGCAGCTGCCACCTTCTCACTGACCCCCAGCAGGGACAACACTGAGTGACCCATGAGCCCTGCCTGATGGTGGGATTGGCCCCTTCATTTCCCTCCCAGGCCTCGCTGGGCTTCTCCAAAACAGCCCCAGAGCCACTGAGCTGCCCACAGCTATTTAAGGCCGTGAGGAGGGCAGGCTGACCAACCAGTCCCCATTCCAGCGCAGCCTCCTCCTCTCATCATGGTGTCTGGCAGCCTCCAGAGCAGTGTGGAGCTCCCACCTCATGCCTGGCTTGTGCCACACTTTTTCTGGAGGAAGGGTGTGATGCCAAGGAGAGGAGGGACCAGTCAGTTCTCTCCCGCCTCCCTCCAACTCAGGCAACTCCCTCCCTTGGATTCCTTCCCCTCCTGTCCCACACTACGGAGCTCACACAAACCCTGGCACCACTCCCCTCCTCCCAAACACTCACCGCATCCCGTCAGGCTCCGCCACTCTCCCACTGAGATGCCCAGGGCCTGGCACACGGCAGCATATGCCTGGATGGCCTGGCACAGCCCGGTGCCATTGTCCTTGGCGCTGCAGAGGTCATAGACACAGCTGTGGACAAAGGCTGTGGGATCCACGACAGAGCTGCACTCCCAGAGGGGCCCCCACTCTTGTTGATGAAGCCGCAGTACTCGGGGGTGAAATACAACGCCTCGGTGGCAGCGTCGCAGAGGCTGCAGTTCTCCAGGCAGCCCGTGGAGCACCTCCTCTCGGGGTGTGGCACCTGCCAGCTCTCGCCCAGCTCCGGCACGGATGTGGCCACCCTCCCGTCCGAGCGCAGGATGTCGTCCTCGGGGTCTTTGTTGTAATTGCCGCACAGCCCGCATGTGGCGTTGATGTACGAGCCCGGCACGGACACAGAGGCGTAGTGCTGTCCATCGTAGGTGACCAGCAGGCCAAAGTCAGTCTCCAGGGCGGTGGACAGGCCGCTTTGGTAGACTTTGATTGCGCCCAGCTCCAGGGAGATGGGCAGGGACACCACCAGGTCATCCACCTGTGGGGACAACACCTGACGGCTGAGCCAGCGTGTGGAACAGCAGAGTCCTCGTGCTGGGACAGACAGGACAGCCTTGTTGTGGGGTCTTCGGATAGGGACATGCAAAGAGGGACAGTTACTGATAAGCCACAGGCATTTCCTGTCACCCATGCCCATTCCCCAGGACACACGAAGCCCAGAAGTGCCATCCCATGCTCTCCAGGCTGCTGTCACCATCCTGCTGCCACCTCAGAGGAGCCAACCTGGCAAGTTCTCCCCTCCCAGCAGAGCTCTTACCTTTGCCTTCCCAAAGCCGCCCTTGGGGAGAACAATCTTGTGCGAGTAGACCTCCACAAAAATATCCCTCAGCCAGGAGACGGAGGAGCCGCCTCGGTTCTCATTCTTGGCCTCCACGTTGAAGTAGGGCAGCTGGGAGCCTGGCCAGCACTGCCTGGCGAGGAGGTAGGAGCAGGAACCCTGGAAGTGAAAGAGGAAGCCGTCGAAGGTGTGGTAATGTGGATCTCCGAACACCACGCAGGTGCTGCTCTCCACCGGCACGCACTGGAAGAATTTGGCCTTTGTCTCACACGCCTCGAAGGGCCCACAAGCCATGTCCTGGCAGAGGATCTCATTGTTGAAGTCCAGGCAGCGGCACTTGGTGGTGCAGTTGGCGTTGTCCCAAAAGATCTCCCCTTGACGGAGAAACTGTCCTAGAAAGACAGAAAGGGAAAAACCCACGCTACATCACCCTTGAAACAGAAACGCGCCCAGAGTGCACTCCTGGGGAAATCTGCTGGTGCTGTGATGGAGACAACCACCAAGGCGTCTTGCTGCTGGGCTTCTCAGCTGCTTTTTTGTGCAAACTCCCAGCAAGAGCCACTCAGCAAATCCCAAGCTTCGTTTCCAGTGTACGGTGCATCTTCTTTGAGTCCTACCCGTGCCAGGAGTTCCTGGAATGCTGTGAGTGCTGTCACAAATCTGGGGTTAGTGCTGCAAAACAGAGGCCGGAAAACCTGAAGGCTATTCCACGCATTTTGGACACCCACCACTCTGGTTCTTCAGGGTACAAGAAGCATTTTTTCATTTTTGCAAGGGAAAAGCCCCATTTGGAGGCAGTTCCCAGCACTTTTGCTGCACTCGCCCTGTCCTTCAGCTCTGTTGCCACTTCCACGATTCCTTTTGTTCACATAACTCTGCCAGTCAAAAAGCCACTCTGTCATCAGCAGCCCCAGGAGCAATTTACTCCCATTCAGGACGAGCTCGTAGTAGTTACAACACCAAAGAGCTGTTGATAAGCAACTTGCACAGCACACACGAGGCCCAGTGTGAGTGCTGAGTGATTGCACAGCCCCAGATGGAGCAGACGTGTTACACCAGCAGGGAGGGAGGGGGTTTGGCTGGTGAGAGACAGGAGAGGCAGGGAGAAGGCTGGAGAACAAGGGTGGCAAGTCCCCGTGAGAGTTTCTCTCTCCTCCATCTGGCCATCTTTCACACCCCTCCGGCACGTGGCTTCCACCGTGCGCTGCCTGAATTTACCTCTGCTAAACTTTTTGTTCTCTTCCCTGCCTCCTACAAAAAAAAAATGCTATTTTCCTCTTCCCTGCAACAAATGTCTCCTCTTGGCAAGGCCCATGCTCCAGCCATCCTGCTGTGGGGAATTTGGGAAAGGGGTGTCATTAGGATCCAACACCTCGTGGTGCATCTCCTCTTGTGGAGGGCAATCAGCTGTTCTCCGTAGAATTTAAATCCAGTGCTGGGATCTATTCGGGCTCCTCTTGTCACCTGCAAAGCTAGGCTGATTTCCAGCCCCTTTGCAAAGTCCAGCCTTTCTTCCTGGGGTCAGCACCTGGAGCAGATGGACCCCAAACTCTGCTGGAGCTGCAAGAGCCTTGGAGTCTTGTGGAGCTTCTTCAGTACAGTACTAAACTAGGGCATAAAGAAGCCACGTGTCTCCAGTGTCCATCAGCAAACGACAATCCTCTCCTGCTGGAAAGACTCCTGGAGCACTGTGGATGCTCCTGACAGTTTTATTTGTCAGATGGAAATACAATAATCTCTCAGCAGCAGAGTCCCTGTGCAGCCACTGTGTGCATCGATTAATCCCTTTATGGCCCCGTGCTGTCAATGACACAGGCACAGACTCTGTAAGTGGTGCAGACACATGGCATTTGTCCGGCCTGGAAAACCTGCTGTTCCTCCTGCACAAACGAGGGAAATGGCACCACAAGATCAGCTTCCCTAATTTATGGGCAGGAGGAAATTGCTTTCTCCCGGTCTTTCCTGTTGCCACCAATTACCACAGGAACTAGGAGATGTGCATGGACTGAACCCTCTCTTGTGTTTCTGTCCTTTCAGCTCGTGGGGATGCCTTGGCAAGAACACACATCATGCAGCACCCCAGCAGCATCACCTTTTGCCACACTGCACCCCAAAATCTGGGAACAATGCCATTCCTCCCTTACCTCTCAGGCTGCAGCCATTGGCTGGGTCTATTTCTCTACCATCTATTTTGAAAGCCCAGCGCCCAGGGACATTTACGTTGGTTGTCTCCTCAATATTGACAATGTCTGGGGTTCTGGAGCCTGGCATGCTGAAAAAGTTGGTGAGGTTTCCACCATTGAAGCCAGCCTAAAGCAGAGAGAGAGCAAATTCCATCACCCATCTTGGCAACAGGAAAGCAATGCTGCGTTTCCTCCCTTCTTTGTTTCCCCCTGAGAGCTTCTTTTTTAGTTTCAACTGCTCTTTCCAGAGATTTCTGGTTTCAGGTAGCCTAAATTTCTTTTTTGGGTAGTTTGGGTGTGAGTGAAAAGCTAAACAGGCACTACAAGCAGAATGGATGTATATTTACAGACTTATGTTTGCACAGACACATATGTATGTACATATAGATCTAAGGCTGTGTGAATTGAGAGGCCAAAATAAAGTGGGGGAGCATTGTAGGGAGAGATAAAATGAGGAGACAATGTGGGGATGCAGGATTCCTGCATTCCTCATGCAGCAATGTCCCCTTCCTCACGCAGATGGACTGCCTCTGGCACTGCTGCCACCACCAAATTTTGGGGTGCTCATCCCACCGTGCCCAGTGCTGGGGATGACTCAGTGGCCTGAGCAAGCAGGGACACTTTGGGAAAGCCACAGAGAGTCATCCAGGAGCTCCACAGAGATGGGGACAGGGGATCAGGAGCCTCACCTGTGCCATCACCCCACCGAGCCCAGTGAGGGGATCTCCTCCGCTGGCTGTGCCCGTGGTCCAGCTGATTTCGTGGTAGTTAAATAAGGCAAAGGATGACACCCCGTCGGTGATCAGGACAGCCTGGAAGGTGTTCACCTGTGGAAAACCACAGGCACATTCACAAGGTGATTCTGCTTTTCTCCTGCCCTTCTGCCGTGTTCATCTCTGGCTTCACAGTGAAGAGCTGGAGCGGAATGAGATCCAAATATGCTTGTCCTTGCTGCCACGGCTCCAGCAGCTCCCATTTCTGCTCCTTCCTCCACCCGGGAGGGCGGCAAGAGCATTTCTAATCCAAGGGAACACCAATAGATGGCAGCATGAGAATGAGCTCACAGGGAAGGAGCAGTGGGCAGGGTTTGGGTGGTTGTGATCTGTTATCTCCCATTACCCTATCTTAGCTTTATTCCTGCATTATCTTTCCCGGTTCCCTTCCACATTCATATCCTACAACACTGCTGAGGGTGGATTACATCCAAGCCAGCCATGTATATCGTGCACTTTGCTGGCTGCCAAATCCCCTCCCTACCTGCTCAATCCACTGCTCGTGTTCTTCCTTTCCCTTGAAATGACTCTGCATTTCCAGCCCCACAAACTCCAGGCACATTCCAGCCAGGATCCAGGTGGGGAGAACCCATCTTCCCTTTTAGGGCTGCGCAGGAAGACAGAAGCAGCTCCTTCCCTTGAGATATCCCCTCTATCCATGCAGACCCAGCAGCAGAGCTCATCCCTAGGAGTTCAGTCAGTCATTTCTCTCAGCTCCCTGCATTTTCCTGTCCTTCCCATCTCTGCCTTCGGACCATGCCATGATCATAGCTCCTCCTGCCCCTGAGCGTTTCTCTTTTAATTAATCGAGAGAAATACCTTGAGCTACTTGGACACTGCACACTGGGGAGGAAACCACAGCCACCGAAACAATCCCCAGGTGATTGAGAAAGCCTATGGATCAAACCCACTGGGAGGGCTGGGGGTCACTTTGCACCACATTCCATCCCCTGGAGCAAACCCACAGAGGGGAGCCCAGGGCTGCTCTCGCTGCCTGCACGCCCCAGGGGATGGCACCTCCAAGGCACATTAGGCCCCTGCCAGGAGAAATCTCCAACACGGAGGCGAAGCAGCTCTGGGAGCTGTCGGGAGAGAGAGAGAGGTGTGGGCAGAGCTGCCTCTCAGCAGCTGCAAATGGCACAGTTCACACCAGGGCAAGCCGGGCAGGAGTGAAAGCAGAGCCATCTCCGCTGCTGCATCCTTTCCCTGGAATTCTGCCTCCTACTCCTGGTTTCCTCTTGCTCACCTTTGCCAAGTCTTTTCCGTGCTGGGAGTCACAAACACATCACAATAAAGGCAGACTTATGCTGGGAGAGTGCCACAACAGCTTTTCCATGCAGCAACAAACCCCACTCTGCCCAGGAGCCTCTCGGAAGGTGGCAGGAGGAGCTCCTGGCTGTGAAGCACCCTTTCTGTGCAACCAGCCCCTCAGAAAATGAACCTGTTAGCTCAGGTGACATCTCCAGGCAGCAGCTGCAGCGTCCCAGAGGCCACATTCCCAAAATTGTTTTCTGCAGCTTTTCTGCATTGCGATGAAATTCCTGCTTAAGTTGCATGGTGCTGTTCCTTGTGCCAACCCCGAGCCCTGGCTGCTGTTGAGCAGGAAGGCTGCTCTGTAGCACAATAAATTGCATTGTGTTGCAAATGTAATTCTTCAGGCAATACACGAATCTCTATATTGCTTGCTGTCTGCAAATATATATATATATGTGGGGGTTTTTCTGCAAGTGCTGCCAGGACTCGCAAAAAATATGCATTAAATCTCAAGCTTCTCTAACAAATGGAAAAGAGCTGAACTGTTTATCAGAGCCAACTCCTCGAGACAGAAGAAGCTGGGTTTTGGCACTCTCAGCACACAGGCTAATCCTGAGCAATCCAGACAATAGCTGGGATCCCTCGCTGGCTGTTCAAGAATGGGTTGGATGAGGTTTGGAGCAGCCTGATCTCATGGAAGGTGTCCCTGCCCATGGCAAGGGGTGGAACAAGATGATCTTTTCCAACCCAAACCACTCTGATTCTATCTTCACCCCAAGCTCCAGCAGTCCAGCACACACCTCCCGACATCAGCTGCAGTCAGAGCTCACAAACTCACCAGATATTTCAAAGCTGCCCATGCCCTGACAAACATCCCACTGCCATCCCCATCCTGTGAGATTCAGCTCACACATTTATGGCAACGTGACACGGCCAAGTCATTAGCGTGACTCTGATCAGCGTGATCAGTCTCCCATGCAGGCTGGCAGCTGCCATCAAAAATATCTGCATTTGTATGAAAGGAAAATAACTACACTATGATCAAGCCAAAAAGTCCTAATTGGTGTCAGAGCCTTGCTTAGATCCACTGCCTACAAACACTGAGGAGGAGATGCTTTCCCTGGAGATTTAAAAGAGGGAACGAGGCTCCTCCAGGCTCTCGGGAGAGAATGAAGGGATGAAAAGGGAACTGAGGAGCAGGAATGGAGAGTGTCTCACTCAATTTCACACACAAATGATGGGACAAGACACAAAACCGAGAGAAGCAAAACTCTTACCGGTGTCGTGCTGCTTCCCCCGTAGAATGTCACCTCCTCCCAGGTGACGATGAACACCCAGGTGGCAGAGAAGGAGGCCATGTCCCTGAAGTGCCTGCGGATGTCCCTGGAGGCTCTCTGGAGCAGTTCTGGCTCTGTGCTCTCCCTGTAGAAGATCTCGCCACGGATGCCGTTGTGCACATCTGCCCAGAAGGGCGCCACGAAGGCTCGGCCGTCGGTCAGCGGGAAAGCCTCGGGTGTGAACTGGCTGACCAGGGCGTTGAAGGAGATCACACCATTGTTGTTGACCTGCAAGGAGACCCCAACTTGGTCTGAGCAAAATCAGCACAGAGCTGCTGGTTTGGCAGGAAATGTGGGGTGACAGCGATGCCTTAAGGATTTTTAGTTTCTATTTCTCATGTATCTGTAGTTTTGGTGTGTAGCTCCAGGCTCCATATAAAGTGCTAAAAACCTCTGTTCCCAGCATTTTAGACGAAACAATTCCTCTCAGGTGGAAAACCCAAGGACACTTTGCTGCCTCAGAGCCCCAAAATATGTAACCAACAGTGAATTGGGGACAGCAAGCTTGGGGTAATTGACATCATCACCTGAAGGGGTAATTGGAGAATTGAGGCTCAATATGCTAATAGACAGAACTGATAAAACGTGAAGAACTCAGAATTGCTCAGCCTTTGGAGAGAAGCTCTCAGCACTGAGATGTGGATGAGGATGACCCAGGTGGCTGCATGGAAAAAAACTGCCTTTGGTGTTTTCATCTGTGACAGATCCTGGGGCTCCCCAAGAGCAGGAGCCTCACCAGAGTCTGCTGAAGATGCTCCCTAAAACAACAAATTTTTGCAGAGCTTGGAAAACAAATGCCAGTGCTGCCCTGGATGCTGGAATCCCCCACCCCACAAGGGTTGGAAATGGGATTCCTGCTGTGCACAAACACAAACTGGGGAATGGATGAGCCTTTGCTTCTCTTCTGATCCCACAGAACCTAGCTCTCCACAAAACTGAAGATGTGGGTCATGCTGACTTAAGCCCTGTCTAAAGTTTCAGGTGACTCTTCTCAGCCCAGCCCTGGTATCCCCTTCACCAGGCTTTTGCTGTGCCATCACTGAGAGCAGCAGCAGCCTGTCCTTGTCAGGAGTCCCCACAAAACTGTTGTCCCTTTTCCCCTCCTGCAGGTCCTGCATGTTCTGGTTTCTTGTCATGGAACAGGAATAATGTCCCTTGTGTCAAGCCCTTAGCTTTGCTGTGCCATTTAATCACCCACAAAGAAAATTTATTGCCTTTTAGATTCCTTTCCCATGAACATTATCCCATTAAATACACCTTTGACTTTCTTAATCATAAAACCTATCAGTTCATGAAATCTAAGAACTTGTCAGGTAGCTGCTAATAAATCTTCCAATTCCTGATGACAGGCAGAGCATGTTTAAAATGCAGCCATTAATGGCACAGAAAAGGATGACGGGAAGGTCTGCTTTCTCCACTTACATAAATGCTTCTGTAGGGGACTCCAAAAAAGATGAACGGCACGGAGATCTTGATTTCAGGTGAGCTCCCATCATCAACTTTGGGGGTTTTGGTGTCGTTCTGCCAGAATGGGTACAGGCGTGCCATGCTGTGAGCTGGAAGGAGAGGGACAAGAGTCCTCAGGGCAGTGCCAGGACAGTCCTGACTTCTGAGAGGCCACAGAAAAGAGCACTTTTGCCTCCCCTGGGACTGTCACCAAGTCATACCCCCTGAGTCTGGGCTAAACTGGGACAGCAAGGACAGCAGGTCCATCCCCTGCTGCAGGATGGGCAGCACTGGCTGTTCCACACCAATTCCAGCCCCTCAAGCCACATTCCTGGCAGTGTCCACCTCCCTCCTGGCCCGGGGGACAGCCTGAGGGGTCAAAGCTTTTCTGACATGTCCCAGCAAAATTAAGTTTCCTGCTAAAAGGCCCTGCCAGCGAACATAATTGTCTCTCCCAAAAGTACTCCAGAAGATGGTTTTGACACATTTCAGCCTGCTGCTTTTCTACCAGCCGAAAATCCATCAGCTTGAGGCACAACAGCCACTTCTGGCCTCTGGGCACATGTCCCTTCCAGTCCCAGCCACCGCCAGACCTCTGCTGTCATTTCATGTCCTGTTCCTCCACTCAGCTCCTGCTGTGGCTCCTCACAGAGCAAAAGGAGATTTTTCTGGGTCTGCCTCCCCCTTGTCCCCTCTTTGATGTAGGAAAGCCTCACGACATTCAATCTGGGATGACAGAGCCCCCGGGCTGGGAACAATCCCAGCTCTGTTCCCCTGGATTCAGGACATGTTTCCATTTCCTGGGCTCTGCCCTGAGCTGTTGAGAGGCTCCCAGCTGAGGCCAGCTTGCTCTGTGCTCCCCTGGAAACAGGAGGGGCTCTCCCTGCTGACCAACCCTGAGGATGCTCCGTGCTGGGAGTTTAGGAGTCACTGACTGACCCTTCACAAGCTCCAAATTCCCCTGTGGAAAAGGAGATGAGCAGAAATCTGGCCTAACCCACTGCCATCCTGATTTCCTAGGACACTCGTGTGCCCTGAGTGCCCTGCTGGACATAAAGGGAGGTGGCCTTGATGGTGTCCAAGCCACAGCCCTGTTTCTACAGGCATATCCAAAGGGCCACAGCAAAATTCCTCCTGTCAGGCAGGAAAATAAATAATTTCACAGCTGTTACACACCTGATGGGTTATCACAGCTACAGCACAGCTACAAGACGTGGATTTTATTTCTTTTTTAAACAGGAGTCTCAGCAGACATTCCTCAATTCTTTGGCACTACCAGTGCCACACTACCACATCTGCCCAGCAGTCCTAACAGAGATTTTCCAAACTCCTGTCTCCTCTGGAATGCTCCAAGTGCACACACAGCCATATAAATGATCAACACGAGCATCCCTTAAGATTCACCATCCCTCCCTCCCTATGGGAAACACTCAGTTCACCCTGGTTCTTGTCCTTGTTCCAGCCAAGGAGCTGGGGGTGTTTCTCAAGCCCTCTGAGGTCATTTTCCAAGCCCTCTGAGGTCATTTTCCAAGCCCTCTGGGGTCTCTGGGCTCAGCCCACTGGGGAATGTTCCCCTCCCAGCACCCAACAGGAGATACTCACCTCTCTGCTGTGCTGTTATCACCAAAAGGGCCACCCAGGCTCCCAGAAATGATCTCTTGTTCATCCTACAGGAAGGAGAAAACCCCAGCCATGCATCACATTGGTAGAAAACACATCCTTGAGGCGATTCCTGAAGCTGCCCACATGTGGATGTTTCAGAGCTGGAGGTTCCTCACCTGCCAGGTTGAAATGCCTATTCCATGGATTGGTGTGAGGAGAATTCCCACCTGATAACAGAAAATCACCTGCAGGCACTGCCAAAGGAAGCCCAGAACCACATGAAAGAGCTCATTTCATGTGTGGAAGCTCTCCATGGGCTCTTCATTCTCCTGAGGGCTTCCAAAGCAATTCCTGATCCACCCAGGGCAGGGATGGCCACTCCTGGCTGATCCCAAGGGAAGCAGCCCTGCTCCAAACAGGAGAGCTCTGGTGTGCTCTCATGATTCAGGGACTTCATCTAATCCTCAGCCCTGGTTGCCACCACAACCATCACTCAGGGGTTTGGATGAGCATGGAAGGAGCACAAACATTTACACAGCTGGGCAGCTCCTTGTACAGCAATCAATGAGAGGGAGAGAGAGAGGGGGAGAGAGCAGATACAAAATGAAAGCGAAATCCTCTGCCAGCTTGAATTCCTTCTGTGCCTAATGCAATTTGTTACTCGTTATTAATCCAATAGAAAATATTGCTAAAACACCTGCTTTGATTTCTTCGCCTGTCGATTGCGCTCATTCCGCACGGGCACAGCTCGGGAAAGCTCCCAGGAAGGTCTGCTGTGCTCCCAGGGAGCTGGGAAAGGACATGGCCAGCTTCCTACACCAGCTCTGTGCATTATGGACAGCCTGGGTGTCAACAGCAGCCTCCCCACATTCCCAGCTTAAAAATCTTCCTACAAATCCCAGCGTTTCTTTGTGTTCTCCCCATGGATCTGTTTTTATGGAAAATGTGGATCAACAGATCCAGCTCCTTCTAAGGACACTCACAGAGCACAGGATTACAGGGGGGAACATCCCATAATTTATTCCTCATCACTCCTACTTGATTCCCATTATTTGGAAAGCTTGGAACACAGTGGACGGAAAGTTCTTCCCTGTTCACTGCTCCACTCACATCAGCGCTGGTCACAGCGACCACATTCTCCATGGGGAAAAATTCATTCCACCAAGGAAAAGTTTTAGCACATTCCCTGCCTTGGAAAAGCGAAAGGAGAGGGACAGAATTTTGTATAGATTGCAAATCTGAGCCACTGCAAGAAGAGAGCAGGCAGAGAGTGGCCAGTGGGGACTGTGGCAGTGAGAGGACAAGAGCGAAACAGGACAGACAGCGAAGAACACCTTATTTAACACACCCCATCCAAAACTACACATTTTTAGGTATGGAAAAAAAATTACCAACCTGTTTCGTAGGCTAGAGGAGCAATCAGGTCTGTAATTTTAGACCAATCTCGGTAGAGCAGGGCGAAATCCTATGTCAATGGAGAATGCATGCCCGTCCTCCCGTGCCAACTCTTGCTGATGACTGAAACGATGCCTCAGTCCTTTGCTCTCCCAATTGAAAACTCTGTTTTCCTCAATGCTCTTCCAGGGCTGGAGCAGTGTTGAGTTGCAATCCCAACTGTTGTCCCTCTATTGATAACCAGCAGGCTAATCTGGAGATCAGATTCTGGCCTGGAGAGGGAGAGAAGCCTCTTTCTTCCCCAAAAGCTCACCCCCTTCAGGTGGATTCAGATGGAAATGCCAGCAAGCCCGAGCTGGCCTGGCGGCTCTGCTGCTCAGGGAAAAGAAAACCCAACCCTCAGAAGAATTGAGCCCCTTCCTCCTTTGTGTAAAAGGGGAAAAAAAAGCCCATCTATATAAAGTTACAGGATTAGCATTAAACAGTGCTAGGCTTAAAGCGCTGTTCAAAGGCGCTGCCTTGAAGTTTCAATGGAGTCGCTTTGCCATCCAGGTCTTGCTTTTACAGGTGGAAAAGGGAAAACTCACCTAGTCCAGCTCATTCCCAAGCTGCTGGAGATGCTTTCCTTGCTGTTCCCATTTCCACCCTCTCTGGAAGGACTGGTGGTGGTGGGCAGTGTCACTGGGGGACTGCTGTGGGCATTATTGCCATTTTCACCATACAATTGCAGTTTCCACAGGGATTTTCCCTGCCCCTGGCATCTGGGTTGATAGATACATCACTACCCTGATGGGCATAAAGGGGTAAAATGTGGGCTGTGGGTGTAGCTGACCAAAACTCTTCATTTGAGCCCAATCTGTACCCCAAAAAAAATTTCAGCTGCTTTGAGTTGGTTCATATCCATGTCGGGTGAGAGGGAGAGCTGGAATAGCAGCCAAGGGGTGAAGGATCCACGTTAAAGCTGATTTTCCCAGCTCAGGTCAGGCAGGCACTGCTCCAACCCCAGCAGTGGGAAAACAGCCTGACCTTGGCACGATTTTCCCCTCGGACATTTTGGGAGGGCTTTTTACCCTGTTTTCCCTGCTAGGAGGTTGTTATTCCTCCTGTGCTCCCCACCCACCCTGTGTGAGAACAGAGAGGACACAGGAATGCCAGCAGCCCAACAAGATGCCCAAACCTTTTTCCCCTGAGTGCTCCTGGCAGTGTGTTCAGTAAGTTCCCCCAAAATGCCGTCTCTTACCTCAGCAGTCTCTTTTAGCACATCAGGGCACCAGCAGCTCACTGCCTCCACAGCAAATCCCAGATTCGGCTTTCCCTCCATCCTCCAAGCATGGCCTTGCTAGCAGGAATCTTTCATTTTTACATTTATTTTTACCCTTTTCTAAACCAACAGCTATTTTAGGAGGGCAGGGGGATATCAGCACTGAGTGATATTCCAGGGGCAGATTACTTCCAGCCTCACCCTGGCTCTTCCCTTCCCTCCCATATATTTTAAACGCTACCAGCCCCAGGAAAATCAATTGACTAGCCTCATTCTGTTTTGTAACACAGACAAAACTGGTGAAAATAGGTTTCCCTCTGCTCCTTTGTCAGTTTAATATTCTGGTCCTGTTTGTCCTGGGCAAGTGTACACTGATGAAGTTTGATTAGGTTTCACTGTCTCTTTGGGGAAGACTTTGTCTTCCAGCCTATTTTCCTTTGGCAGGGGATGTTCCCATCATGCAGTGCTGAACACATCAGAGCTGAACAACCAAACACTTCTTTTTTTAAGTCTTCTAGCAGAAAACTTCCTTTCATGTCTGACCTGAAGGAAAAACAAGCATTCAAAGATGCCACAAGGGCTCCTGTGGCTGCTTGACCTCAGCACAGCAGCCACAGGCTCGTTCCCATCTCAAGGGACCTGGGCACAGCCCACGGAAGATGCCCTGAAATGGATTTACCCAGGAGCTGTTTCCCACCCAGAGGGGCATCTCTCTCCTCCTGCCTCTCCCCAGGGTCTCTTGGTGCAGGCCATGAGGGTGAAATTTGTTTTAACCCCAAGGCCAGTCCCACTGAGGACACGGAGCAGGTAAGAGAGCGAGCTCAAGCTTTATTCCTCACCGGGAAGTGGGGATGAGCCACAGTCATGGAGCAATCCAGTCCAGAAGAGGAGGAATAGGTCTTCTAACTCTGTGACTTCTCCTTTTGATAGGTGGCACCTCGCACAGGTGAGGTGGCTGTACCTGAGCTCATGGGACAGACAACACAACCACCAGCAGGACAAAAAAATTCCCAGCACTTTTCACCTGCACCTTTGGGGTGACAAAGGGAAATGTTTTGCTTCAGGAGACACAGAAGTGCAAAGCTCAGGACACTGGGGGTTTTTTTGTGTAAAAACTTACATAAGTTTATTGAACTGATCCAAACCAATGACCTATTTTGGCCTGAATTCCACCGCTAAGTCTGCGAGCAAACCAAAGGCAAATCGTGGGAGCGGGAGGTGTATCCCCCGTGAGAGAAACCAGAATAAAAAACCAGATGGACTTACAATTGTTCTTCTCTGAAATTACATATGGATGCAACATTAATAGGGAGCAAGAATAGATCTTCATGTTTAAATTATATTTGAAGTTTCCAGTAACTGCAGAAAAGCAATCACAGAGGCAAAGGCCCGAGATGGCTGAAGCCCCTCTAACGTTGCTCTGGGGAAGGCATCTCTCTACTGCCTACAAAAGTGCCACATCCCAACGAGGGAGGCACAGCTGCCTGGAATACATATTTTAGCCTCTGGGCTGCTTTCAGCACCTCGTTTGCATTCTCAAATCTTGCACACCAACAGAACCTACACAATCTCACTGACAAGCGAGGAGGCAGAGCAGCCGCGGCGCCTCTGTCAGATTCCAGACCTGAGGAGATGAGGGCACGGGGCAGAGCCTCTCCCCAGCAGCAGCTCCTCTGGGTCACACCATCACCTGCCACCAGCATGCCTGCAGCTCCCAAAAAAAGGGGTTCCCAACCCCAGCTAGGGAGCAGAGCACAGCCAGCACCCCACATATATCCATAACACCGCCAATTACACGATCCGCCCGAAACATCTGGCCAAAAACATGGATATTCAACAGGAACAGATCCAAAAACACAAGAGCACAGCGTCTAACTCAGCACACGGCGCCGTGTGACACTTTGGTATATAGCTGTCACCTACGTCCTGGGGGAGCAGGTGCTCTGCCCGCTGCGCAGGCTGCCCGCGGCAGACTTTTACGCATGAACTAGCGAGAACAACACAACAGCTCTTGACGAAAGCAGCCCTCGGATAGAAGTTCACAAAAGCCAGGGAAGCTTGCAAATCTGTTTTGTTTTCTCAAGGGGATGTGACAGACCCAGGGACCTTTAGCTGGTACGTGCTGACAGCACCTGGGCAAAGCCCCTCCTGGTCCTACATCAAACCTCTGCCACATCTGGACACTCACTCTCACCCAAACCTCCTCTCCCACTCAGAGCCCTCTCCTCTGTTCCCAGAACATGGTCCCCTGTTGGGTGACACACACACAAGACCCTTCCCCACGAGGAGGGAAAGTGATTTGGAGTATTTTGCCACATCATTTGGTCCCACTCTCCACAGCTGATCATCCGGACACATAAACTCTCTCTGGGTTTTGGGAATCAGTCCTTCTCCTTGGGAAGCCAACCAAGATTTTTGGTTTCTACCGCATGAGTGCTCCACTATCTGCACGCAAGGTGAATGCCTTGAGAAAATCCTTCCCCTGAAGAGCTGGCAAGGTGGTGATTTCATATCCTGACCTGAACAGAGCAGGGGAGCAGGTTTGGGTGTCAGCACCAAATCCCCAGCACTTGTTAACCTTCTGTGTTCTCTTTCTCTATCTTCTAGTTCCCACCAGGTCTGCCACAAATAAAATCAGAATTTACTGACAGTTCTGAGCTCGTGACAGCACCGATCCCTCCAGGGGCAGCCAAATTTTTAGTGGGCAGACAAACTTAAAAGCACATACTTGGCTCTTCTTTATCTTCCCATTCACCTTTTTAACAACCTTTGTTTATTCCCTTCTCTGAAACCCAGACACTTAATTGTGCTGAGGAAGTTGGTCAAGAGTTACAGCATCTCATTAATAGCAGGTACAATGCCATAAATACACCCACAGAGGCAATTACTGCTCCAAAGAATTAGGTCAGAGATACTTTTGCATCCCCATAGGTCACTTGCCTCGGACTCTGCAGCCACTCAGGGATAACCTACTTACACTGGAGGTCAAGGGCTGAAATAGGCTTCTAATATTAAACAACCATATCTTCATAAAACTTTGCTTTATAACAAAATATCTTATTAACCACAACTTTTCCTATTGGTAGGTATGTATATATCATACAGAAGTGTTGGCTTAAGGGTTCTGCTATCAGGCAGCGAATTATTTTCGCTGCCCAAATGGAAAATACATCTTCAGTAAAGCTCTAGCTTATAAAAGCATCATTTTATGTTACACTGCCACTATCTCCCTGCTGTTTAGTTTACAGGTACCACGGATCTATGGAAAACCTATGCTACCTATGGAAAGTCTTGCTCCCTTCCCTATTGCTCATCTCAACGGGGCAAAGAAACTGATATTTTTGGCAGGGGGACGAGGCACAAATTAATAAATTATTTTAAATCCTCCCATTTTAACCCTTACTTTGGATAAGGAACTACTCCCCTCTGAACAATCCCCATATCCTAAACCTGAAGACTATGAGATAATAATACTTCATCCCCTCCCCATTTACCCCACCCCACAATCCAGGTAAAATGTGAAGAGAAACACACAACTCCAAGAATACCAAAGGAGCTCGGTGATGTGGGCAAAAGCATCCTGGGAAAGAAAGTGCACGTGGGGATAAAGGGAGCATTTCAAAATGAAGGTCAGGAGTTCATGTGTAACTAGAGCCCTCGCTGCACAGCTCCAAAAATTCTGTGCAGCTGCTTGTAACTAGGAAAGTGGGAAAGTCTTGAACTTGGAGCAGGGAAGACACGGGAAAGCGAAACAAGAGAGAGAAAGGAAGGAGGATTTCACTGACCAGGAAGGGGAATCTGCTCTGCAGTACAAAACAGGGACTACGTGAAGCAGCAGCACGCGATGCCTACGAGGGGCGCGTGGGGGAAGCCAAAAGAGAGAGTGAAAACCTGCTGAACACCAAACGTGAGTCCAGCTGCTTTGTTCCTCAACTTCCAGAGGCTGATCCGAGCCGACACATCCTCCCTACGAGTTCGGACCCTAGGCAGGGACCCCCGGCCAGTGCTAGGAAAGTGCTAGGTTTGAACTGGTGCAACAGCAACAAACACAAACTTCAACTTGACTCTTCCTCTCTCCCAGGAGAGGAATTTTAGCCATTCCACTTGCAGCACCCACTGGAAGGAGGTGAAGTGCATGGAGGAACTCTTCAGCTTCAGAATGGACGATGGCCAATGGGGGAAGCTGCTCTTCAACCCCTTGTTGACCTCTTGCTCTAAAAGCCCTTCCAACACAGCGCTCATCCACCACATCCCAAAATTCACTTTCCTACACACCTTTTATCCCCATAGGCTGAAGACACTGCATGAGATAGGTGCAGCAATCAAAACCTCTTTTATCCCCCAAACCAGGTGGATATAGAGCGTGAGTTCTGAAAAGAAAGTTTCTTTCTCGGAAGTTCTTTCTCTTTCCCCCATTTTGTGCACTCACAGAAACCAAACCAGCGGAGTGAAGTGGATACACTAAAGTACCTGAGCTCTGAATCAAGCAGAATACTGATGGAGATCTTTCCTGTGAACTCGAGCACAACAAAAGGTTGAGACAGCACCAAGCTGCAAGAAAATACTACAGCAAGCTCGAGCCACAGTTGGATAGCTAGGCCAAAGGGAGCTCTGGTGGAGCAAAACACCAAAAAATTTAGGAAAAGAAAACAACAGGTCAAATTCTGCACCGAGCTGTCTCCTCCCTTATGGACCCTGGCATTGTTTAGCTTGAACAACTGACCATTCATGCCAAATCACGAGTATACCGGAGCATCAAAGGAAACATCAAGGTATTGCCCACACTGAAACACACGTCCTGAAGTCAACTGTCACCTCAAGGTCACCTGCAGTGGATGGTGGGCATGGTTCTCAGATCAGGGCACTTCCTCCGGGCTAAGAAATCACCTGCTACAGAAACACAACCAAACCTCAACCAACCAACCGAAACAAAAACCTTGCAAAAACTCCTCAATGCATGTGTGTGGGTGTGTGGGGGCGTGTGGGTGTGGGCAAAAAGGCTATTTCATTCTGGGCTCCACGTAAATTTTATCCCCATCCCGGATGCCGTAGGAATGCAGAGCCCGAGAGCTGTATTTCATCTCCTCGGGACCAAAAGGAGCCTCCTGGTCCAAGTAGAAGAGCAGCATGTTGCTTGTTGACAGCTGCACCACAGTTTTTAAGTGCTTCTTCAGCTCTGCCACAGTCTGATCGAGGCGGATGGACATCTCCTCCACCTTGTCCTGGAAGTGGACCTCCACCTTGGCGCTGCTCTGAGGCCGCAGGTCCACCACTGCCAAGGGCTCCAGCTTGCCGTACTTGGTGACCAGCTCGTGATACCTGCAAAATTCAGCAAGTGCAGAGTTATGGTGCAGCCAGTGCACATCTCCCAGGTCTGAGTGCTCCCCACACGATGCAATATTGACCCTGATTCCAGCTGATGGCCATAAATGTGGATGGTGTGAGTGCTGTTTTGTCCCCTGCTAGCATGGCGCTTCACAGCACACGAAGTGGTGAAAAGGAGAAAACAAACCCCAGAAAATCCATCCACTGCAGTCACTTTGTCCCACAGTCCCCAGGCTGCATTGTGGCACTGATGTGAGCTCAGTGTCCCACCAGGGAGGAGGTTTTCGAGCTGACTGGTCTCTAAACAGCTTCCTGACAAAACTGAGCAGCACAGTTTGGACTCCTACAATTTCAGAAATCCCAGCCATGGCTGCAGTGGGATTTGGAAGGAAGAGAGGACGTTATGCTCACAACTCTACACCTCCTCCTGCTCCAGTGAAAACCCTTCACTGAAGAGTGCCAGGACCAAGGCAGTGCTCACAAAAAGCACATGGCCCTCAGTTTAGATTCCCAGTATCTGTGGCTTCACACCTTAACTGATTATCAGACATTCTTGCTGTTTTCCTAGAGGCCACCTAGGTCCCAAATGTTACACTCCACTGAGCACAGGATCATCAAGATCACCAAAGCAAGGTGAGCTTCTGCACAGTTTCAGAGCTGATAACAAACAGGGCACTTCTTGCCAGCTGATCCTTCACACCTACTCTAAAACGAGATAGGAATTTTACTAGCAGAGGCACACACTCCACTGTCACCTTGTCCTTGCAGCCAAGTGCTCTGAGTGTCCTTCCCAAGGTCCCTGCAGTGGAAAGTCTGTATCACCCCACCCCCAGTATCACTCCCATCGGGCCAGCCTGGATCTGCCTGCCTGGCTGGGAAAGAGGAGGAATGGCTGCACAAAACACAATGGGATTGGGATGACAAAGGCTGAGAGCTGCCGAGGACAGGTAACGTTTCAGAGCTCCTGCACAGAAAGCGCTTTTTGTTCCCAATCCCGGGCGGAGCTGAATGTGATCAGCACGGTGTCACAGCCCCCCCAGAGCAGTGATGGGATCTGGCAGCCTGGGTGACCCCAGGGAGTCCTGCGCAAGGCA
Source organism: Entomyzon cyanotis (assembly GCA_024500445.1). Classification (NCBI taxonomy): domain Eukaryota; kingdom Metazoa; phylum Chordata; class Aves; order Passeriformes; family Meliphagidae; genus Entomyzon; species Entomyzon cyanotis. The sequence goes on along the minus strand of JAKEPQ010000773.1, from coordinate 2,685,837 downwards.
GGAATGTTCCTGGAGAACAGCAGCCCCTCTGTCTGCTGGGCAGTGAGGTAAGGGCCACAAGGCACTAGGATTTCCCCAGTCCCACGGACACAAGCTGAGCCCCAAAGGTGAGACAGTGCCCTGCTCTACTGGGTGGGAGGAATAGGCCTGTTTATTTGGGAAAGCCATTAGTGCTGAGAGAAAACAACACTCTCCCCACACTGAACCCACCTGCAGGCAGAACAAGTGCCAGCCAAGGTGTCACCAGCGGGGAGAGTTTCTTTTCCTCTGCAAGGATTTGCCATCAGCAACACCCGATGGGAAAGAGGGAGAGAGGAACCACAGATTGCTGCTCCAAACCTTTAGCCCACTCTAATTCTCACCATCTCTGCTGCTGCAGACCAGCAACAATTTCTGTGCCAGCCACAATTATTGTCACGATTCCTGCACGAAGGGTGAACTGGGTTGATGGTGGCAAGAGGATAAAGAGGAGCACAAATTTCAGACAAGCTGAGAGAGAGAACCACCACCAGAGAGCTGAGATTAGCCAAACATGTGCTGTAAATATGTGGAAGGTCAAGCAATGCTGTCTTAAATTTTCTCATGTTGAGGAAAGGCAGAGCAAGCTTTGCAGCCTGTTCCTTGTATGTGAGCTGCAAAGAAAGTGGGGAGAGTGAGTGAGTGGCTGCCCTCAGATCAATCAGGATGAAGGCACACTGTTACATGGCTGTTTTGGACCCCAATAATAGGCACCCTGGAGACTTTTCTAATCACCCCTTGCAGACGCTGAGGCTGCTGAAGCCCTGAGCCTGGCTAAAAGTGTCTGTGATACTCTGCAGATAAACAGTGGACCAGACAAGCAGAGGACTCATTAAAACTCCCCAGACACGAGGACGTCACTCCACAAGACAGCCAATATTGGATTGTACAGCCGGAGCTCCCTTTAACCACGACATCCAGAGAGATAAATTGCTCCTTCCATTTCCCTCCCTGCCCTGATCCCTTCCAGCTTCAGACAGGAATACAGCAAGCAGGGGGTTCTGGTGACAGAGCTTATCACAGGCTGCACCTTGGCAGGCTGGCGGGGAGCTGCTCCCACTCGAAGTTTTCCTTGCTCAAGTTGCTCTCCCTCCGCTCGAGGCAGCACTGCAATGCAGATGTCAGACCCCCAGGCACAACATGTGTGTCCTGATTAGATTCTAATTACAAACCACCTCTGGAGCCACCACGCTAGATTTGGGAGCAAGGAAGGGGAAGCTTTAGCAACAAACAGACACAAAATCCCTCTGCCAGGAAAGCCAGGTCTCCCTTCCGACAAGGGCTGCTGATTGTGGGTCTGGGAACTGAAATCCAGCACTGGAGACGCTCTCAGCCATCTGCAGCCTTGCTAGAAAAGAGTCTGCAGTGGCACACAGTCCCTCCAGGACAGAACAACCCTCTCTGGTAGCTGCAGAAGTCTCTTGGAAACGCTGCACAGATGAAGGGATTCGGACAAAGAAGCCATTGACCATGAAAAAGGCAGTGCCAGTGTTAAAAGGCTAAGAAATCTGAGGGGGAGGTAATTTTTCTAGCACAAAGCTGGCATGTTGGGCAAAATCAGCCTGGTTTTCTTGGATGGGTGAGATGTTAGTCATCTCTTACATGCAATCCCACCTGGAAACTGATCCCAGTGGTGTGTGGTGATGTGTAACACACAGCCTGTTCCCAAAATCCATTATAGGTGCTTAAAGCTGCACCCCACTGTGTCCTTCCCAACAATATATGGATCATGGACATTCTGTCCCCACCAAACATATGAAACAGCTTTCTTACATATGAAATGTTATGGAAATTAATTCTTTATGGGAGCAGCACCATGAGCTCACAGTCCCTGTCTCCCCTTTCCCTTCCTCTCTCCTGCATTCTCTGCCTCTGCTGTTATCCCTTCCAATATTTCCTTCAATTTTTACGCTTCAAAGCCCTCTAAAATTACAAGCCAGGACTTGTACCTCAGAAAAAGGACCAGCTGTCCTGTCTCCCTGACTACAGGAGTGCCCTTTGCCTCTGAACTGACTCTGGCATGCCTTTAACAAACATTATAGTCACTGACCCTATTAGTATTCACACAAAATGCCATGGCCTCATTGCCCATTCCACCCTTCCCATCCCCTTACTGGACTGGCAAGCCACATATCCAGTGCTTTTGAAAAACAAGAGACATTTTAGCTGAGAGTTAAGCAGAGAAAAACACTGACCAGATTCCATTTGCACCTTTCTGATCTATACCAGGCCACACCTTTGACCTTCAGGGTGTCCCTACCTCTGTCTATCCCCTCAAGAGTCACACACAGACTCCTGTCCTACACCTTTTCTGTAAAAAAGGATAATAAAGCTTTGCTGTCCAAAAGCAAATGAGGGTTTTAGGGCAGAGGGCAGGTAAAGGCTGTGGCCTGATGGTCTGTGATCCTTCTCAGCCCATTAGAAGCAGTTAGTGGACACTGGCACAAAAAACATACAGACTGAACAGCATCTGTCCAAGTTCATTAGTTTACCAAGATGAACGGATCATTGGATGGACTTTTCTGGCAAAGAAAACCCATCAGACTTGTGATTTGCAGGCCTGGAAGTGAGGGGACAGCTTCCCATTGCCAGCCACATTCCACACACCAGATGGTCCAGAGGATTAGATGCCCTGGCCTGGCACCAGAGAGCACGATGTGTCCTGGCTTGTGGGCACTCCCAAACACAGGTGGATTATGAAGGGAGCCATGGCAGGGACCAGGAAACAATGAAGGTCACGATCTGAACAGTCCTGTTGTTTAATGGCACTTGACACAGGCATTTTAAGGCCAAATTTGAGTCAGGAGTGACCCTCCAAGTCATCAGACAACAATAATATAACAATTTGAGCTCAAACAGGCTGAGGGGGCCAAGGCCAGAGGAAGGTGAGGGATGTTTTCCTCATGGAACAGCTGGCACAGATTTCCCATCTCCCCTCTTCTGTCACCTTTCCTTTAGCCTCCCCACCCTTCTGCCCCTGCTCTCCACTGCAGGACAGAGAATTCCTACCTGAAAGGAACCTCCTCCTCCGGGAACTCCATGTAATAGCGGATGAAGAATCGCTCCGAGTCCTCCCTCTCCCCATCAGCCACGATGCTGCCGTTGAGCTTGGTGATGCATGGCAACCTGCAGGAACACACCGAGAGCCACAGTCAGCCAGGAGGGGAGCGCAGGCAGGCTCAGCAACAAGCCAGTCACATCAAAAGTACTCCAACTTTAACACCATGAGAATTCCTGCTGGGAAGCTCAGGCCTCGATCCCTTAGAGGGAGTGGGAAAGTTCCATGTGATTTCTCAGGTATACACAAAATCATGCATTTTCATTTCACCACATGCTTGCATCATGTGCATAGGCATGTATGAGACTAAAAAAGTTCCCTGAGAAGCACAGAAGTCAGATTTAACATTTCCATTATTCCGACTTTTCCACAAAACAAGCTCCAATCTTTCTGCATTCACACAGAATTTCATCTCCTACCAACCTCTTCCTCTGATGAGCTGCTCCCACCCAACAAATCAAGCTCCAATCTTTCTGTATTCACACAGAACTTCATCTCCTGCCAGCCTCTTCCTCTGATTAGCTGCACCCACCCCTTCCTGGCCATGTCCTGTCTCTGCTGAGCAGAACAAACCAACAGACCTGGCTATTAGCAGCTTCCTGCGTTCCTCGGTGGTGTAGGACTGCAGCAGAGGAATTCCCAGCAATTTCACTTCCTCGAGCTTGGGGAAAGAATTTAACTTGTCAATGTCTTCCCAGCAATGCAGACCTGCTCAGGAGGAAAGATCTGTGTTAACAAACACAGAAAACACATCATGGATCCAAGATAATCCGACAGTGCCAAAGAACATATGTGACAGGGGAGTGTCACTGCTGTTCCTTTGAGGAGCTGGCTTTTTGCTCACGATGTGCTGCTAAAAAAGCTACATTTGCTCACAAGACAGAGCAGCTGAAAACTCTTGTGCTGATTTCCAAGTCTAGAAGGATGGCTTTTTTATGGAGCACTCAGCCTTTGGCCTCACTGCTGGGCACTGACCAGCACCAGCGATGTTGTGTCTATAAAGGGATGCTGCCTTCGGAGTGTTAAAGTCACCAGCACTTCTTTCATTCCAGGCATCACTAAACAGCCATCAGAAGGCTTTACCTCACACACATGACTACCTTGGGTCCCATTTCTGCTCACAGCCCAACAGTAAAACAGTCCCAGAAGCCATCCAGCCGTTTAATGAAAAAGGTTTTAATTCGTTCTCAGCCCCCTCAAGACCTGACATTTGGGATAACAAACCAAGCAGGGAGGGCAAAATAAAAAAAGCTCAGGATTGAGCACAGTAGAGCCCTGATTGTGTGGTGAGATCAACACACCTCCTCTTGGAGTCTTCACCTGACAGAACTTTGGAGTGCAGCAGCTTTCTCTAAAACCCCCAGAAGTTTTAACATGCTCCTCGGGATTCCCATTTGACTTTCAGCTCCCAAAACATCAAAATGCAACACGGAGCCCAGAGTCCTTAAGCACCTGGCATCAAAACTGCACGACTACTTACCACAGGAGCACTTGTTCCTCGGTGAGACAGTGCTTTCAAATGCAGCTTAACAGGCTTTTCCTCCTCTAGTTAAGCTTTTATTACAGGCATTCCTTGATGCTTACATTGTAGAGCATGTTAATAAAGTCCCTTCTACCTGCCTGACACTTAAGCAGCACTTGCACAGCATATAAAATTGTAAAGAACAAAAGCTGCTGGTGCATGAAGCACTCGTGCAGATGAATTTCTGGTGGATGTGTCATCCCCCAAACACATCACAGCCCCCACGAGCTGCCCTGCAGCTCCTTCTCTCCCAGCACAGGGTGCTCTTCCCAATATTCCAACTGCTCATTCTCTTTCTGGAGCGTTGGCTGCAAATTCTCCAGGGCTGGAGTGTAAAAGCAGCTCCCAGCACTGCTTGTGAGATGTAATGACTGAGCACAGATGACAGACAGCTTCTGCTGGGGAATGCTTGATCCACACTGCAAACCTGCACATGCCCTCATTTTACTCAAGATAAAACAGGGAATAAAGGGAAAATGGGATTCTTTTATCCCCTCCACTGCCAGACATTTATTTATCCATCTCCAGCCAGGAGCACCTGAGGAAGGGATGGGAAACAGAGGGAAACTGCCAACATAAAACACCTTTCCAGCTCATTTTGATTAACTGGTCCACACTGCTCTGACTCATCTTTTGGTAATGACTGACTACCCAAAGCAGCAGGAAAATCCCACAGATGGGCAAGTTCATTTCTTGTCATCTGTACAGGAGGAGAGACTCTGATCAAGCAACAAAACCCATCCTTGCTTCCAGGCTCTCACCTGACTTGTGCAAGTTGATGGATCTTAGATTGGGGAAGAGCCTTGCTAGGGAATCTTCTGACTCTTCAATGGTCGTGAGGTTGTTGTTAGCCAGGATAAGTGTGTCCAGTGATGGAAACATAATTCCCAATTTTCGAATTTCAGTCCAGTCTTGAAGATTATTGTCAGTTATGTGGAGTAGCTTGAGAGACTGACAGCAAACTGGAGAACAAGACACTGTTTCGTAGTCATTAAGGCACAGGAAGAGCTCCTCCAAGCTGCACAGGGCAAGAAGCATCATGTCATCATCTCAGCACACCTTGGGAAATGCAGTTCAATTTTATGTGATTTTAACAGAACTTTCTGCAAGAGCTCCTATGTGATTTGAAACCTTGGTGTAGAGAAGACCTTTGAGAACTCAACATGGAGTGTTTCAACTACATCTCTGCTCCCATCCATATCTTCAGAGATTAAAAAAAAAACCTTTTCAGTGTTCCCAGAATCTCTCCCATTGTATAACAGTTTGGTTGGGGTTGTCTTCCACATCTGTGCCCAACAAGCCACCAACCCAAGAGTGACTGGGACATGCTCCCAGTGGTCTCTGCTTCATTTAAAATGGGGTTTTGATACTACACTGATGATGTTTCTTTGCCCACATCACTACCAAAGATTCCCATAAAGAAAGAACAGATCCCATTAAAGAGAGAACAGGTCCCACTAAGTTTTCAGACAACTGAACTCTCCCAATCCCAGAGAAGTGTAGGCTGGCCATGCAGCATATGCAGTTGTCATCATCTCTGCTTATAAAGCCCTACAAAGAGGGATCTGTGATCAAAATGAAGCCACTGAGGACATCCACGGGAGCAGAATGCCAAGGTGGCCTGTGGCCAAGCCACAGAAATCAACACCTTTGCACAGAAGTATGAAATATTCCTTGACAAGTGGCCAGACCCTCAGAGGTACCTCCCATTTAACAGGTATGCACTGCACCATTCATGCACAGTGACTCAGAGGGAAGTATGACATCCTACATTTTTGGGGTCATAATCCATCTCTGGTATTTAGGTTTGGAGGAGGAGACTCCCTGGGCTTTGCACAACCACACAAATTTGGTTTTTAAGACAAAACAAAGCACTCACCTGGCCAGTTCCCAAACTCCCAAAGGAAAACATCCCTTTTTCTCTACCAAAGTTTGCATCCTCACAGCCCACTCATCCCTCACCACATAACTCCACAACCCAGCCTTGACCTGAGTGCAGCAAATCCCCCTTTCTACCCCCAGCTTCCCAGGCTTACTCTGGTAATTCCTGCAGGATGGTGTGCACTGTTTCCCAGGAAGCTTTGCTGTTGTTGAGCACAAGCTTGCGGACGCCAGCGAAAGACCCAGCGCAACTTCTCTCTAAAACGGACAAACTGAGAGGGTTGGAACTCAGGTTTAGAAACTCCAGGTGGGGGACGTTGGACACAATTTTACTGACCTAAGTGAGGAGGGAAAAAAGAGAAATAGAAAGAAATGTGTATCAGGCAGTAATCGGACCTTTGGCAATAATATCCCACCTGCTAAAAGGGGCCCTGTGGAATCACCACAGAGCAGTGATATGGGGAAAAACATAAGGATATCTACCTGTAATTCATACTCCAGCCAGTCCTGATTTAGATGGATTGGTTAATTGCTCATTCTCCTCAACAGTTCATTTAATTACACTCTAGGAGCAGCTTGATAAGAGAAAGGCAGTCCCTTGGGAGAGGTCATAAAATCCACCTCAACCCCACATGCTGAGCACATTCCAGGAGCCAAACCTCACTCACAGGGGGCCATGGACACCTATCCTGAATCCATGGCCAACACTGAGCTCTTGTCCAGCTTCCCACTGCTCCCCACAGAGCTCAGCCAATCCAGAATTCCTCTCCTTGACTGAGGAACTGAGTGGGAAGCAGTGTAAGGCAATGGCAGCTCCCAACCCCATCCACACACCAGTGGACACCAATCTAGAAAATAATTCTGAGTCAGAGAACACCTGGCTGGAGAATTCCACTCCACAAAGCTTTGGGATGGGCAGAGATGGGGCAGAGCATGGCACACAGAGGTCAAGAAATGGCCCAATTTTTGGCACAGGGTGAGTGTCTCAGGCAGAGGTTGAATTCAAGTGTGGCAAACATGAGGTAATGAGTCTGCCTCACTTCACACCTCGTCCCAGGTGATGTCATGGTTTGGGTGCTACACCTCAGGAATTAAGCAGGCAAACTGGATGACATCAGTCCTGCAAAAGCACTGGATTTAGGAAAAAAGGGCTTATGGTGAACAATTGGAAGAAGGGTAATCTTTCAGTATTATACTAAAATAAGGAAAGGAGGAGGTATTAAAGTTCTTCTTCATGGGTATAAAAAGGTACAAGGAAGAGTGATGATGCTCCTCTGTGCCTGCTGAGAACAGGGCAGGCAGAAATTGGCTGAAATTGCAGCATAGGAGACTTAAATTACACAGTTTAGCCTGTGAGGTTATTAGCTAAGTATGGGAACAGGCTACCCAGGGATCTGGAATCCCCAGCACGGGCAGGTTTTAGGAATGGGGAGACATTTATCTGGTGTGGATGGGCTGTGAAAAGTTAATCCTGTCTCAGAGGAAGGGGCCAACATACACAGAAGCCTTTCAGTTCCAGGGCAGCCTAAAGAGACTGAACACAGAGCAGGGTGTGAGATGTGCAGCTTGTGAGTGACCTCAGTGAGGTCACCCCACTGAGCTGGGACACTGCAAACACTGCATTCACTCCCTGCTTAAAGACTCCAGAGTTTGATGGCATAAAACCCCAAGATATCCTATTTTTTCCACTTATTTCCAACAGTAAACAATAACATAAAAGGAGAACATAATCCAGTGAGGAACTTAATGACACTTGAACAGATTGAGATTGTTTCACTCCTCTTGCATTGCATTTATTGAGCGTTATTTCATCCGAGCACTTCAAAGCATTTTACAATAGCATTTAGCATTAATTAATGAGGCTGCAGAAATACCCTTTGTGGTAAAAATTTTTAAATCTGTTTTGCAGATAAGGCAATGAACGTGGAAAGGGAATAAAGACCTTGCCCACCATCACAGTGGCAAAGCTGGGAATCAAGTGCCATATCTTGGACCTCCTCCATTCTTACTCTGTCAAAAATTGCACTGCTCATTAACCTCTTGATTTGTCAGAAATGCCAAAAATACAGATTTTTGTATTTTCTGTCAAAAATACAGATTTTTCAGCCACAGGCCAAGACTGTAAATCACAAGGTACATGGAGTGAAGTGCCACACTGGATTAATTTCATCACATGTATTGCTCACTTGCTGTCGCACTAAATAAACATCAGCTCCAGAGATGAGAAAGAAGCCACAAAACCAGAACTCTCATCAATGCAATGCATTTGCAGCCCTAATAATAGCTGTGTGAGGTACCTAGCAAGGTGCCCATCACCATTTTACCTCGTGCCAGTCTTCCAGTTTGTTGTCAGAGAGGTCGAGCTCAAAGACGTGGGCGCAGAAGGCGGCGATCTCGTTCTCATCCCCGGCACAGGTGATGCCACAGCTGTTGAGCACCAGCACACTGGGCAGGTTCAGGCGGTCTGGCACAGGGAAAAACAGAAATTGCCTCTGCTCAGCACTGCCTTGGAGTTACAGGACCCAACAGCAAGCATGGATATTACAGCCAGCAAGGGGAATCTGCCAGTAATGCCAGAATTTACACCGATTTGAGGAGCTCGGGTTAAGTGTGGATTTTACGACTGACACCATCATGAAGTCATGATTGTAAACATGAAGTACCACTCCTATCAGTGCTCTTCAGTTCCTCCATGTATTGCTGTGTATTTCAGGCCAGTCCTTTGTCATTTATGGCCTGTTTCCTATCAGTTCTTGCCAGAAATTCTGCTCTTCCCCAGGCAGCTGCTGCTGCAGATAGGACACAGGACTAGGGGAGTGTCAGCTGCACAGTCAGACTCCTTATCCTCTTGCCCTGAGCCCACTTGGGCTTAGTGACAGCAAGGAGGTATTTAAACAATTCTTAGGAGGCATTTAAGTATTTCTTAGGAGTTATTTAAATATTCCTTTTCTAAGCTTTCCCTTTCCAAGGTTCATTGTAGAGCATTCAGCATTCATGCACAAATTCAGGTCTCTGCTCTGCCTTTCCATTTCTGCTTTTGTTTTGCTCCAGCTCCTTCTCAGACAGGTAAGTGTTCTCAAAGCTACAATCAAGGAGTTGGACCTCAATCACAGCCTGCTGTGCTAAGGCTAAAACATGACAAAAAGCTTTTTGTGACAGGAAACCATTTCCACACAAGAAACCCATGTTGGGGCAAGGCAAGCCATCGGTCTTACATTCTCACACACAGCATGGCTTTCCCACCTCTCTGGAGTACTTAAATCCATTAAAATTTAACCACAAGCTTTTTCCTAAATAGGTGGCCCCTTTTCTCCTCAACACTTGACAGCTACAAGACTAGAAAAGGATTCTAGCAGCAAACAATTACCTGCAGTGATCTGGGTTTCTGAGCTTTCTAGCTCATAAGTGTTTGGCTTCTTTAAAGGACAGTGTGGCACTTTGGGAATTATTCAGGGACTATTTTTAAGTCAGGTCTCAGAGATGTGGCCTCTTTTCAGCACCCAAACAGCTCAGGTGAGCAGGTGAGAGGTAAATTTACCTGGAGAGAAGGCATGGGCTGAACATTCTATCAGGACAATTTTCTGTTCTTGTTCATTCTGAGAGTGTTATATCCTCAAGTGAACTCAGGCCCTTTTTTCTCCTCTGTCAAACCCAGTTATTGGAAACTCCATCCAGCTGATTTCCATAGCTATTTTCCCCTTTGGGGCTGGTTATGACACAAATTGACCTGATGGATGTTTGAATTACTCCCACAGATCACGATGGGCAAGATGTGTGACACAAAGAAGGGGCAGCTCTGATAGGATCCACATCAATCTCAGACCCATCCATACAAACTAAGAATTAAATATCAGCATCAGAGTGTGAGGGAAGACTAAAGGGTGTCACATGGATCTAGTGCAAAGAAGATGGTGACACAGATTCTGCAGCCTGGGAGGCTCAAGGACATCCACACGCAGCACAGAGCTTCACACACACACATCTGGCTAAATTCCCTCGAGGCAGCAAGGTCAGCTGCACAGGAGAGAGGATTTCTCCACTAGGTCACAAAGCATTTGGTGCCTTGAGAAGACAAAGTACACTGCAAGTTCATCTGAGGCACTTTTCACTACAGCAACCTGGCTGGAGGTTCAACAACTCATCACTCTGCTTGAAATGTGTCCCCTCCTGTGTACACAGGGCTCCTGTCCCTGCAGGCATCAAAGCAAGCTGGTGGCATGGGGACTAACCTCGAATTTGGATCATGTTTTATGTCTTTTTGAAGCCACCTCTGCCAAAACACCTGTTGGTCCAGCCAACAGTAAAATAGGATCACTGGCCTGAAGAAAACAAGCTCCAGGGACTGCTGAACCCTCAAAACACAGACTGTACAGGGCCTTAACTCCATCTTCCACTGGCAGGGCTGGAACCTGGTGATCTTGAAGAACCCAAATTATTCTATTCTATTCTATTCTATTCTATTCTATTCTATTATCGTGATTCTGTTATGCTGCAGAGAAACTTGGTTTTTTATAGCAACCAGTTCAGTCACTAAATCAAATTTATATCTTTATTAGAGCTCTCCAGTAAAAAACACATTCTAATGGTTCTTTTCCTAGGCAATTCAAGGTGATTCCTCTTCCAGTGGATTCCCCCCAGCATCCCCCAGATGCTCAGAAAGACCAGGAGTTACCTTTCATGGGTGAGCCCTGTGGAGTTGCTGGGACGTGCACCCCCATGCCAGGCCCACGGCGATAGGGGAAGTTCTCAGGGCTGTATTTCTCACAAAGAACTTGCATGAAACTCCTTCCACTGGGCTGGTCCATGCTCCCTTCTTGGACTTCTGGTTAAAGAAGAGAAAAACAGAGCATATGAGCAGTCAGCAAGTAATGATCACTTTTAGTAGTGGTGCTTGAGAGGACAGAAAAAGCAAGCAGATGGCTCAGGGGTTTTATTTCTGAGCTCCAGATTAGTCTAAGAGGTCCTATTTCAAATTCAAGACTAAAGTAAAACATTACTTGAAAAGAACCCGAAACCAGAGGGTTTGGTGCTGTACAAACAGCATTACAGGCCAAGTTCAAAACCTCCTTACCCCCTGTGCTCTTACAGGATAATTCCAGGCTGCAAAAGGTGACTTCTGTACTTGGCACTTCTGCACCTGCCAGGAGGACTGTGAGAAATGCACAGCTATTCTCAAACACATTTCCAGGGCAGCCAGGAGGGGAAGGAGCAAACAGCTGTTTGTGAGCAAGAGATTGTTCCAACAGCTGTTTGCCAATTTCCCTTTTCTGCTGTGTCACCAAACATCGCCTGGCCAGACCAAAAGGCAATTTTTGCCAATTCCATTCTGCAGCTGCCTAATGTATCTGGGAGATAATAACTGTGCCCTTCGTATCTGGGCATGGCACAGAACAGCACAGGAAGAAGGACTTGCCTCATCACAGGCTGCTGACTTGCCTGGAGAGATACTGAGTGTCAGCTGGGAGTGTTTTTGGCACAAGGACCCCTCAGATGGTTGGGGTTCTGCCCTGCCCAGGTGGGACTCAGCCTCTCTCTCTGTCCTATTTTCCTGTGCACGCTCTGACCTTGGCATTTGATGGTTTTATAACAGAGCAGCAGAGCTTGGTACATGAATGAAGAGATTGTTGTTTCCAGAGGTCTCCTAGTCCTGCTACTCATCACAGACACATCAGCACAATCCTGAACTTGCAGGAACAAGTGCAGCTTTTCTACAGTGTCCAAACAGTCATGGGGCAGCTTTTTCACTAATTACCGCAAAATTACCTTTCTAAAGCTCAGAGTGAGGCCACACATACATTGAAATTGTTGCTAATCCTGAATTAAAGTTTCTCTCTGTTTCTTTCCATTAGATTATTACAAGCAAGGATATAAAATCTAGGAATAAAATTCTAAACAAAAAAGATTTTACTAAGGTTCAGGCTCCCTTTGCTGAGAATCACCTATTTAACAAGCTCCACTTTACTTCTCCATGACCAGACTAACTAAAATCCATCAGCCAAAAAGATCTGAGTACAATAAGCAGCAATTAACTGAAGCATGTTATCATTTTTATATTATATATAAAGTTTGTATGTCACAAATAGGGAGTTACAGGATTGGTCTTAAAAAAAAAGCAGAAAACACAATTTTCATCTCTCAACAGCTCAGTTGATTCATAGCTCAAACTTGACTCATATCACTACTCTATCTAGGATCAAAAAATAAATCCTCAAACCGAAGATTGATAGGAACAAGACATTTAATTTTAGGCTAAAGCACTCCACATGGTACAGGAACACTCTGCACTGACAGCCAAGGCTTTAGGCTGAAAGGCCTCGTTCCTGAGTGTTTTGGGAGCTCAGTTCCATCCACACACAGGGCTTTCTGAACACTCATCCAGATCTCCTGGTCTGGAAACTCTGGAACTCCCCTGTGCATAAAGCTTTCTGTCCTTCACACAGCTTTTCTATCAACTCCATCCCTCTTTATCTACTGAACAAACATCAGCTGGAAATTCCACAGGAAAAACTCACCTTAGAGGCAAAAATGTTGGTTTTAGCTACAGTGTGAGAGCAATCCAGAACCGAGATGAAAAACCACTGACATTTACATCCAACAGCTTTGAATCACCAACATTTTCTTCCTCCAGCTCTACTTTTGCACACCAATGCCATTGTGGGATGACAAAAGTGCCACGGAGCGGGCAGTCACCTTTCCCACCTCCCTTCCCACGGGATTTCACATCCCCTGTAATCACCTGTCAGGCACGTGGCTCCCCTGAATCCCTCCAACTGCCAGGAGCAGCAGGATGTGCAAAGGGAATGACAGGTTTCAAGGGAATGCTGTCAGCACAAGGGCAGGACAGGGTGACCTGCAAGGTGCACGTCTCTGAGTGTGTCCCCACCGGCAGCACGAGGAACAATTCACGTCCCAAAATAACTCCGGGGCTTCTAAGTGACAGCACACATTGCAAATGAGGCACTTGGGCTTTGAGAGGTGACAACAAATAGCCTTTGTTGTTATATTTAAGTGCTCTGCTGGAGGGCTGTGCCCCGAGTGACAACAACAGAGAATCCCAGAATGGGTTGGGTTGGAAGGGACCTTAAAAGAATCTCATTCCAACACCTTCCACTGTCCCAGGTTGCTCCAAGCCCTGTCCAACCTGGCCTTGGACACTTCCAGGGATCCAGGGGCAGCCACAGCTTCTCTGGGCACCCTGTGCCAGGGCCTCCCCACCCTCACAGGGAGGAATTTCTTCCTCATATCCAGTCAAACCCCACTCTGTGACACTTTGAAGCCATTCCCCCTGTCCTGTCACTCCAGGCCCCCAGAAATAGTCCCTCTTCAGGTCCTGGCAGGCCACAATGAGGTCACCCCAAAGCTTCTCTACTCCAGGCTGAACTATCCCAATTCTCCCAGCCTTTCCTCATATCAGAGCTGCTCCATCCCTCTGATCCTCCTGGGGCCTCCCCTCAGCTCTCTCCAACAGCTCCACATCCTTCCCGTGCTGGGATTCCCACGCTGGAAGCACTGGGAAGTGTCTAGAAAGAGGAGCACAACCCTGTCTTGAGATTCCAGGGAAACCCAGAGTGCTGCTGCAGCTGAGTGAAAAGAGAACACTAAAAACGACACAGAAAATACTTCCATCCCCCGTGCTGCGAGGAGAATGAGAGACCCTTCAGGAGAATGACATCATTAATGACATGCTAATGAAATTCCAGTGCCACTCAAATGCCTTCGGGGCACATCCCGAATAGTCACACACCAAACGCATCCTGACATGTTTGTATATATGAAAAACAAAGCGTAAGGAATGGACAAACAGCATAAACACCCGTCTGGAAGAAGCTGGAACATCCTTCTCCCGAGACATGATTCAGGGAAATTATTTCTGAAATGATCTCGAGAGGCAGAGAAGTGAATCACAGAATTGGGTTGGAAGAGGACCTTGAAGATCATCCAGTTCCAGCCCCGCTGCCGTGGGCAGGAAAATCCCACCAGGATTTATCAGGAATTTATCAGGGCAGGGAGCCTGACCCTCTGAGCTACCCAATCAGGTGAAACTCAGTCAAGGCGCCCATCAAACCCAGCAGGACTGTGTTCCCACACCGCAGCACTGTGCAGAGAGGAGCAGCAAGCACACGGGAGATACCCGAATTATCCCCTGACGCGCTCCTGGCCCGCCACTCACACTGTCCCACCGAACCAGCCATTCCCTGCTGGAAATCCCTCTCCCTGGCCGTGCTGCTGGGCCCCAGGGCACGATGAACGCCCAGCCGCCCGCTGACAGCTCGGCCCCGCAGACCCGAGCCCCCCGAGGCCTGTCCGGCCCTGCCGCCCCTCACAGCGGCTGTCCCCGCTCCCCTCACACGGCCCGGGCTGCCCCGGCTGACAGCGGCCTCCCGCAGCCCGCCCCTCCCGAGGCCGGAGCGGGGGGTGCCGGGGGGTGCCGTGGGCCCCGCTGTCCCTGTCCCCGCTGTCCCTGCTGCTGTCCCCCCGTCCCGCTCACCCAGGCCCGCCGGCCGCGTCCCGCAGCGACCCGGAAGCAGCTCCAAACATCACGTGACCCCGCGCGCCGTCACGTGGCGGAGCGCGCCCCCCCGTTGCCGTGGAGACGGCGACGCCGGTGACGTCATCGCTGTCACCGGAGAGGTTTTCCTGGGATGCGACGGGAACGGCGGTGACAGCCGAGCAGGGAGGGGATCCCGGCCCTCTGCTCAGCCCTGCAGGCGCAGCGGGAGTGCTGCGTCCAGCTCTGGGCTCCTCAGCACAGCAGGGACACGGAGCTCCTGCAGCGGGGCCAGCGGAGGGTGACAACACGAAGGGACGGGAGGGGACCTCATCCATGGGTGTCCCTCTCTGCAGGGACGGCTGCGAGCAGGCTCTGCTGCGGGGGAGCCCAGCAACGGCACCAGAGGAACGGGCAGGAACTGATGGCCACGAGATTCCACCTGGACAGGAGGCAGAACCTCTTTATTATTCAGTGCCCAGGCCCTGAACAGGCTGCCCAGAGAGGGTGCAGAGACATTCCAGAACCATCTGGGCACAACCCTGTGCTCTGGGTGACTCTGCTGGAGCAGGCAGGACCAGGTGACCCACTGAGGTCTCTTTGTCCTGGCCCAGTCTGTGACTCTGGGATGCCACAGAGAGATGATGCCAAAATCCCTGCAATGCTGGGGTTCAACTCCGGGCACAGGAGTTGCCCCAGGGTGGCACTACCTCTTCCCCCAGGGTCCTTCCTTATGTCGCCTCAGCGACATAAAATTACCTAAAACCTGCAAATCCATCGGGATTGCATGTTCAGGATGTAAAATGTCAGCAGCACTGCTGTTTTGGCTCATGCAGCAGCTGATGCTGCTCAGGCTGGCAGTGCCCACCTCCTCTTGGCCAGTTCACCCATTTCTCTCCTGTTTCCTCAGTGCTGGCACTGCCTCCAGTGGTTTGTCACAGCCTCAGGGGGAAGGACAGAATTATAGAATCCCAAACTGGTTTGGGTGGGAAGGGACCTTAAAGCTCATCCCATCCCACCCTTCTTCCACAGGCAGGGACACCTTCCACTAGGTCACTCCATGCCAGAATGACAAATCACGCTGGGAGTGAGGACAAATCCACCCAGACTGGTTCCCCACCTCCATCCTTGCCAGGATTACATGGCAGGAATCAGAAACTGCCTGAAACACGGTCTCTCCTGCCTGGCAAAGGCGGGGAGGTTGGAGGAGAGCTGCATTAGTCACGGCTGGATGGCTGCAGTGCATCTCCCCAGCCTGGAACAGCATCGGGACAGCTTCATCCTGTTACCTGCACACCCCATGGTGCTCACTGCTCCAGGCTGCAGGACACAATGGCAGCATTGTGGTGCCACCCAGCCCCAGGACAACAAAAGGTGTTCAGCACCAGCCCAGGGCCTGAGTTAACTCCTGCTCTGCCAGGCGATTCCTGCCTCACTTTGGACTGGCATCGTGGGGTTGCACCCACTCGACTCGTTCTAGGCCAAAGAGGCAATTCCCCCAAAGCTAAAACAGTTGGACTGAGGATTTCTCAGTAGAAAATATCCCTCCCAAGAGGCAAAAGACCATTGCCAGAGTTGGAGCCATCAGCACATCCCATTAGCCCCAGCTACAAACTTAAAAGCTGTATCAGGCTTAGTCACAGAATCTAATGAGCTAATCAGCAGTGCCCAAACTTATTACCACAACTGAAATGCAGCTACACTGTCTGCCATTCCCTGCTTCTCCTTGCACTGGGCTCACAGCAGCTTTTTAAACAAAGCATGGGGCATTTTCTTCAGACTTTGGTGGAGAAAGGCAGCCTGACTTCCCAGCCTTGCCCGAGGCAGGGTTGTGACAGACTGACATGCTGCTGTAGGTCCTGTGGCAAATGAACCCGTGTGACAGGGCTCGGGGTTTTCCAGGTGCCACAGTCCCCATCACATGGACCATCTCCATCCCCAGCTCTGCTGTGTGTCACCCTGCCACCCCCACACTCCTCCAGCAGAGCAGCAGCCCAAGCTGGAACACATTTCATGGACCTGTCTGCCCTTTAACAGAGAGAAAAGCACTTGGGTGTTCTTCCTTTTTACCCTGTTGACACAACACTGGGTTCATTTCCTTCCTAGGCAGGCCAGCACAGCTGAGCATTGCTTTGCTAACACTCCCTGAAAAACCTCCTCTCCCCATGCTCTGAACGGCTCATTTGGTTCTCTCAATACATTCTGGGCAGAGCTTTGTCTCCACTTGGTTTTCCTTCCCCCTCTGCTTCTCGTATCTGTTTCAGCGAGATAAAGAATTCCATTGCATTCAGAGGCCACACTCTTTTCCTAACAATCCTCATGTTTTCTGGGTTTCTTTTTGCACAGCTCACCTGTGCTATTCAGTTGCTAGCAGGCAGACAGAGCATACTTTAGCTGGTAACTGGCACCACAGCTTGATTTGAAATACATTGCAGGGGCTGCTTTCTATAATTACAGATCGACTGGATAGAACAGATGTCTGTGTTAACCTCCAGTGGGTCAGTGCTGCAAGTGTGAGAAAGTGGCCACTGTAGCCCTGGCTGACTTTAGAGCCCATTTCCACGGAGGCTGGACAGGTCAGGGAATTGTTAACCAAATATAATCATCCTCCCTCCAGGGAGCAGGTTGAATTCAGCCCAAGCTAACCCAGATTCGGAGTGCTTATCACGCTGGCTGTCTCATTGTTCGAGTGGAATAAGTTTGATGTCTGTCGATCTCCTCCTCCCTGGCACACAGGTATCCTCTTGCTGGAGCTTTTACCACCCCTGGCCCCTCCCTGGCAGGCTCCCCTCTTTCCCACAGCCACTTCTCCAGGGTTAAACAGGCCATGGGAACTGGGGGAACTGGGATCAGGATCCTTCCTCCTGCCTGGCTGTGCAGGTGATACCAACAGTGACACCTCACACACTCATTCACACCACTGAAATGTCCCTGTGAGGTGACAGAGCCACCAAATCCTAGTTATTTTCCTGCTTTTAGAGCTGGACCTGATTAAACTCGGCGTGCAAAACATCCTCAATATCTGAAAATAATCCTGTCACATGCCTTCCCCCACAACTCGTGTTTCTAATGTGCCACAAATTAATGTCACCCACTGCCACCAAAGTCACCAAAGTCTGAGTTGCACATACTGAGGCCAGGAGGGAATCTCTGTTACATCCAGAATACAAGCCACAAACTCCTAATTTCACTGTCATTTGGTCTGAAGGGTGAAAAAAAACCCCCATGTGTTCCTGAAAAATTACCTGAGATGGAGAATCAAACCCAGTCTGTGAAGAATCAAACAGTTAATTACTCACTATGCTAATGAAAAAAAAAAAAGCAAAAAAAAAGCAGGCTTTATTCCAGTCAGAATGAGGCATCTAAACCTAATTAATTCCCAGCTCCCACTAATAATGTTCAAAAGGTCTCGCTGCACACAGAGCAGGAGTGTCACTGTCACACTTGGGGACATGGGGACGCCGAGGTCACCGAATTTCCCTGGGTCACACCCAGAGATAATGGCAGCAGCAGAGGAAGGAGTAGCTTTTAGACTCTGCAGCTTATCAGAATACTTCTCCCTATATTAAAAACAGCCGAGGTTTCAGGGGGAGGGCAGGGGAGAGGATTTAAACCATGCAATTTTCTATTTCTTTTCTGTAGCTTTTTGATCCTTTCACTTTTGGGTCTGGCAAATGCAACTTTCTTCATCCTTGGAGATTATTCTTCAATTCCTCAAAGAGGCTTCAATTTTCCTCACAAATCTCTCTTCCTTTCACTTAATTTAAACATTTATGGCCAATTCCATGATTTAATAATGAGAAATAAAATTGGAGATTTACTAAGTGTTGAGAGAAGACCTTTCATTCCATCTGGGGATTAAGGAGGGAGTTAAAGGTGTGAGCCCTGTTAGCCACGCTGACCTGAGCTCCAGGAGAACCCAATCCTGATGGATGCTCAGCATTCCCTGCTCCCACCCAAGCCAGGGAACGCTGAGCACACTGCAGATTTGGCCCCTAAAGACTCAAGCAAGCTCATAAATCCACAGCAGAGCTGTTTCATAGATATTTTGCTAATAACTTTAGAGCCTGACTTCATTTAGCACCACTGCCAGCTGATCAAGCCCAAGCTGCTCCTCGCTACACCATTAATTTAAGGTAACTATTCACCAGGATCTTTGGTTCCGCATAAACGCTTCCCAAATCACTTCTTCAGTCTCTGTCAATTATCCCAGACTAATGCACCTTGAAGTTACCTTTTAGAGCAAACATTTCTCCATGGCCATAATTCTAAAATATTATCAGTGGCCAAAAGATTGGGACAATGCAGCTTTCAGCTTTCGGAAATCGAGGCTGTGCGTTCAAACGGAGAAATCAGAAATAAATCAGCGCCGCTGGAGTCTCAAGATCTATTGCATTTTCATAATTTGGCAATTGCTAGGCATGCTCGGAGAACCAAATGGACCCTGAGCCTTTAATGCAGTTGATTTCATTTTCTGGATGGCTACTATTAGATAAAGGCAGCTTTCTCAGGTGCTGCTGCAAATGAAGTCTGGCAAATGGCATCTCCCCCACTCGGGGCCACGCTGGCTCAGCTGGCTGCTGCCACCCTTCCTGGCACTGTGGGGATCCTCCTGGGCACCCAGAGCAGGATGCAGCTGCCCTGCCATGCTTGGGAGACCCCAAAATCCCCACCTGACCTCTCCTGGGATCCTTCAGCATGGCATCCTCACACTTGGAAGTGCCACAGCACTGTCTGACCCAGCCTGGGCATGGATTGTGCTCAGAGTCCTTCTCCAGCCAGCTCTGGGTCTGTCCCTGGCATGTCACCCACCTGCTCCAGACACAGCTCATCCTGGAGAGCCATTTCCATCCTGTTCACTCAGACTAAAAGGCCACCAGCAGACAGAAATGAGCCCAGACATGGAAAAGGCTGAGCCTCCCTCTGCCAAATGCCCTGGATTTGTAGCTTTGATGAGACAGAGAGATGCCACTGCTGTCTGATTTTGGAATGGGGCTTTGGCTGGGGGAACAGGACAGAACCGAGCTAGAAGCTGTCTGCTCCCATCTTCTGTGTGTAACAGCTCCATTACAGGTCTGGATCCTGCTTGGAGAACGATGCTGGCTGTGTCTGTGGGCTGCCAGAATTCATAATAATTAACCATTAATGTTGGCAAACACTTGGCAAATCTCCACCCGCTCTCAGAGCCCTCTGCAAACAGGAACAGATTAAACCTTGCCAGACCTCCTCCAGTCCTACACATTAATCCAAAGGTTTCCCTCCACTTCTCTTCTCTGGCAGGGTATTTAGCACATGGGGTGAGGCTGGGAAGTACTCAGGTCAGCCCCATTTTACAGAGTGGTGGCAAAAGTGACATTCCCAAAGCCCCAGTGAGTGCTGCTGGTGCATCAGCAGTGAGTGGTTGTGACCTCCAACTCTGCCCCATCCTTCCTCTGCCTGGCAGGGCTTCATCCTTATCTCTCTGGCTAGAAAGTCCAAGCAGGAAAGGGATGCTGGCTCAGTCCAGAGTTTGTCATGGATCAGCAAACTGGTGGAGAGATAGTTCTGCTTCTGCCCTCGCTGCTGGGACAGAGCAGAAAATAACCCAGAAATAACCCTGAGCAAAGCACAGAGTGCTGTGACAGCAGCTTCTGCTGTCCCTGCTGTGGCTTGGTGGCATTTTTGCCACCCAGCATTGCCATCCTTGCTGCTGTTTTCTAACAGCTCCTTGTGGAGGTCATCTTGTCCCAAACAAACCTCAAAGCAGTGGGGTTTCACTCCAAAACAATAGTACAGTGTTCACAGAGGAGAATTAGGATGAAATAGACGGGTCAGAGTAACTATCATGCCTGCTAAAACAACAGACTTCCTCCTCAAAGACATTCCCTGACAAAACTCCCTTTTTCCACTCAAGGCCTATCTCCAAAAAGAAATATCCATCCATTTGACCCAGTCACAGAGTGCCAGGACCATCAGAAACGACCAGCAGACAAACCTTCCTCCCAGAGGAGAGCAGTCTGCCTCCCAGCACCTCACACCGTGGACATTTGGTGACCTCCTGCTCACGTCTGGCTGCCTACCACATCCTGAGCTCCATCTCAGCTGTCTGAGGGCTCAGGCTGCTGAGCAGTGGTTCAATAAAACCAGAGGCTGTGTGTTCACCTCCTTGTTCCAGTTTAGTTCAGCAAGCAGCAGAGCATCCTCCCTGGCTGTGCTCATGAGCACACAGGAGCCTTTGCTGTAGACTCTGCAAGAACAATCAGTTTGAGGCTCGCAGCTCAGACATCTCAGTGCTCGCCTGGGAATAAAAAGGTCTTTCTTCTTTTCCTCCCCTGGTTCTTTCCCCTCCTTTGTGTTCATTTCTGGCTTTGAAAGGAATTGCTTTAAATCTCAGCTCAGCAAGAGCTGGAAAACCAGAGGATTCCGTTCAGGAACATTTCCTGGGACTTCAGGCAAAAGCCAGGCTGAGACCTTTTTTCTGAGACTGAGCAAAATGAGGAGAAGTATTTGGGGATGAACAGCAAAGAAACAGGTCCTTGGAAGGCAGAGCATCCCTGCCCGTGGAAAGGGAATGGGAAAAGGTCCTTTAAGGTCCCTTCCAACCTAAACCATTCTGGGATTCAATGATACAGGGAAAGATGAAAGACAACAATTTTGAAAAAAAAACGTGTCTCACCCATACTGGTTTAAACTGCCTTTTCCTCACCAATGTCAGTGAAAATCCCACTTACCACGTGAAGAACCTGCCAGAAACATCCCTTCTCCCTGCCTTTACCCCCCAACAGACATTTTCTGTCCCTTTTACCGTACACTCAATACATCAAACACTGAGAACAACAGAACGGATTCGTCTCCACATATTGATCAAAGCACAGAAAATGCTGTTCCAAACCAGCCTGAGTCGAGGAACAAGAAATGTTAGGCCTTTCCCTTGTAACAGAGCCTTATTTATCACGGTGGAAAGGGTACTTTGTGGAGGCAAATGGCCAACCAGTCCCTTTGATACATGGAGATGCTTCAAGATAGGTATGATATAGAAAACCTCGGCAGAGATATGTCCCAGCTAATCTGACAGTTATCTCTTTTACAGCCAACTACTGTCATTTCAGTCTTTGAGAACTGCCAGCTACACTGATAACTGCAGACTCAACGCAGCAGAGGAGAAAGCCTTTGTTAATTAAGCTGCCTTCATTTTCATAGGGCTCTGGCCCCAGCAGAGCTCTCGGGGAGGTGCTGCTGTGTGGCTCTTTGTGCTGCTGATGGAGAGCCACACGTCCCCATCACCCAGAGCTGGCTGGAATGCACCCTGGGATGAAATGCTGCAGCCCTGCCACGAAACCAGACTCGTAACTCACCTGGAACTCAGCAGATCCCCCCTTGGAGGGGATAAACCCTCCCTGGAGGATGCACAAACCTGCCCATTGTCCGAGGCAGCTGATACAGGCTGGTTTTCCCAGTGTGGTGTTGGGTTCCAGCAGAGCCTATTTATACTGGATTCATGAGAGCCACTTTGTGCCCAGAAGAGTTCAGCTCTGTGTTTGCAATCAGTTAGTGGCCATCAGGCTCTGATGGGGTTTCTGGAACTGTGGGTGCTTTATGCTCTGTTCTGCAGGCCTTTGGGCTTGCTGAGCTGTTCCCTGTTCACTCCAGGCAAACGTGACGTTCCCTCACTCCCAGATCCTCAGCAAATTTCTGAGTGTCACACATGAGCCCAGACTCACTTACTACCATTCCTGGTGGCAGTTTGCTGTTCATTTTGCCTGATTCTGCCCACACTGGGGCTGTTCCCCTCACCCTGGAGTGGTGCCTCCCTCTCCTCCTGATAGGCAGTGCTGCTTTTTCCCCTCTAGCCACAGTCACTGCAAGAAATTCCATCACCTTCACTGGATGAAGCAGAAGAGAGAAAAACCAACCTACAGGTAATTAACTGCAGAGCTAAATGAAACTGAAGTGATGGAGGGGCTTTGATCACCCAGACCAGGCTTTTCACAGCCAAGTTGTGACAGCTTCCTCCCAAACCAGTCCATCTTTGCTTATTTGATCTTTCATAAACTTAGAAAATGAGATCTCACAGCTCCCTTCTCTTTACCTTCTGTTTTACCATTCAGAGCCATCACCCAAGATCCACCCAAACCACTCAGCCACATTCCTGAGTCTATCCCAGCCACCCCACAGCTGCAGCTCCCAGTCCCCTGGGACTCACACTCTCTTCCAGACCCTCTCCAGAACTCAAGATCTCTGCCAAAAGAAAAGCTGTTCTGTTCCCTGTGCATCTCCCTCCACCTTTTGGGTCACTTACCTGGTGTGGCACTGAGGGCTCAAGAAGAAGGGCAGGAAGCAGGGAAGATTTCTGTGGATCTGAAATGGTTAAAAAGATTCCTGCCTCAGGACCACGGAGGGCTTAGTGTCTGTTTTATAATTTATAGCTCAGCATCTCTCTTCCCAAGGTTTTGTGCTCACCGAACAACCCTTTTCTATTTTATGTACACAGCTCAGCTCAGGAAATGCCCCCAGGTTAGTCCAGACCTCGTTAATACCTTCACCCATGCAACCTCTGGGGAGAAAACAGCTTTTTATCGTTAGGTGAAAATGGAACTGCCTGGAAAAAACAACACAAACACGGGTTTTAACCCACGAGGAGAGATTCCAGGTCTTTTAGTTAGGAAGCTGCCAGGCTGCTGTAGGCTGAGCCAGGGCTGGAGAATTGGCTGTCAGGGCAGGGAGAGACGTGAGCCCGAAACAGAGGGCAGCAGGAGGCTTGAACACTCTGGTTAGAGTGGATAAAGCAAAGTATTACATTTTAATTGATCTAATCTTTGGCTCCCAGTGGAATTCGCAGAGATATCTTACTAGAATTACTCGGGGTTTATCAGGAGACAGCAATACTGGGAAAGTGCCTCTTGCATGGCAAACTACTCCAGATCTTGAACTGCATTAGCATAGGGGCTGGCTGAGCAAAAGAGCCCCACAATAGTTTCAAAGATGAGAGGAAAGGAAAAAAAAAAAAAACCTGGGGGGAGAGGGAATATATGAGATGTAAACCCATCTGGGCAGGAAAATGTGTGAGAGCACAAACCCTGCACATGCATAATGCTGCCTGCTCCCTCCAGGGTGGGACCTGCAAGGATTTGCCAGGGAGCAGAAAATACAGGACACAGGCAGATTAGAAAAAGCACCTAAATGACAGCAGCTTTTATCCTCCTCGTCTGAGGTCCATTTCTGCTCTGAGTGCAAACCATCTGAACATTAAAAGAAAAAAAAAATAACATTAGAAAGAGAGAAGAGGGCAAGAGGGACGTGAAACAAATCTCCTTAAAATACAGACCCAGATATAAAATACCATGTGGGAGGAGTAAGCTAACAGAAGAGATAAAAAGCAAAGACACTGAGAAACCAGGTGGTTTCTCATCATTTTTTTCCTTGACATCCTCTGTCTGAGCAGATGACTGCAAGATCTTTGGAGATGCAGAATAATGTCTGTCTCTGTCAAGATTTCTCTTTATTCAATGTGGGGAAGTGGTGAAAAAAAAACATCAGGTCTGATAAATGATTCATGAAGCCTTTTCTTCTGCTAATCTGTAAATAAATTTTAAAAAGCAGCTTTCTTTTGATGAATATATTCTGCGGCTCGTAAAAACATGATGGCCTTTAGCACAACACAGGCACTCTCAGATGTCTCTGTCAGGGCTCTGAAAGCCCAGCCTGGCTCCTTGCAGGGCTGGATGGAGTTGAACTGACTTACCTCAGCTGAGCATCTGCCTCTCCATCCCATGGCTCTGGGGAAGCCTTGCCTGATCTCACTGCTCTGTTTAAAATCAGGGAGAGGGGAGCATCCTGTGGATTTACACATGTGAAAGCTGGGAAGGACCTCTGTGAACATCTCATGCCACATCCCACAAAACAAGCTCTAAATCCTCTCCTTGCTGCAGGTTTTACAGTCACTGGGAGGCAGAGCTTCCTTTCACCCTGGTGAACAACAGAACCACCCTGCTGTGCCCATCACCAGGGATTGCACCCTATTTCCTGCCCATCCTCCTCAGAAACACTGAATCATCAGAATCACCCTCTTCCCATCACCAGGGACTGCACCCTATTTCCTGCCCATCCTCCTCAGAAACATCTGGAATCACCAGAACCTCCCTGCTGTGCCCATCACCATAATCACACCCCATTCCCTGCACAACCTCCTCAGAAACACCTGCTGGAGTCATGCTGGACTCCAACCAGCAGGTCTGGGGAGGATGGAACCTCATCCCTGCTCACCCTGCTGTCAGTTCTGAGTTCTCCCCCACCACCAGCTATTTGGGCTTTTTTTTTTAAATTGACCTTTGTTTTTTTGGCTCCTGTTTTCCATCCAGCTACAGATAACAGCAACACCACAGGTGTGAACACACTGAGAACTGCAACAGCCAAAGAACCTCTTGCCTTTCAAGTTCCTGGGTCTCTCCCTGAGCAGACAGGCCTCAAACTGTCTCACAACTTTCCTGACTCTGAACAGGGAAGGAAACAAGAAAAAAAAAAAAAGCGTGATTATACAAGGACATCTTTTATTTCAGTACATTCAAGACAAAAAGAAAAGAAAACAATTCAAGAACAGGATGTACCTTCACTCAAGGCTTTATCTTCCCTGCCCCTCTCCATTGTCATCTCTTTCCCTTTACAATCAGAAATTGCATAGAATTTGTTTTTTCAATCAGAAAATTAAATTCGCCAGTGTAAACCCCACGTCTGTACCGAGCAGAGGGTGAGCTGCTGCTATTTCTAGGGAAGTCAATATTTTCCTTACATGAGATCCCAGGCTAATGGTTTTCTCGAATGCGTTGTGGCTGGAATTCACCCTGGAAGTTGAGGGTGCTCCGTGGGATTTGGGGAGCTCAGAGTCACTTCAGGAGCTTGCAGGGCACAGCCAGGGACACTTTGGGGGGTCCCAACACCTCCTCCCTCAGCTGGTGGGGACAGGCAGCCTCCCCCAGTGCTCCCCACTCTCGCCTGCTCCCACCTCACCTCCCTCAAAAGGCTCCCCCCAGCCGCATCCCAAGAACAGAAAGGGAAAAAATTTAAAAAAAAATCAAAATATAACCCCAGAACGAAACAAAAGACACAGAACCCCTGAAATTCCAGGCGTTTCAAGGCCTCTTTGAGTTCACTGTGTTTGTTGGCTGTTTTTTTGGCATTTTAATATATATATCTATGTATAGATATATTTCTAGATATATGTAATTTTAACAACTCCTCGGATGGACTTCCAGCAAATGCTGCTTCTCACAGGGAGCTTGTCCCATCCCATCCTCCCCTTCCCCCTTCAACCCACCTGCCACGCTCTGCAAAGGAAGAAGAGTTCAGCACCTGGTGCCTTGGAGACTGGGTCCTGACATCCCCAAAATTAAACAAAAAAACCAAAATAATGACTCCTCCCTTCCCATATCCACAGCAAATAAAAAGTCCCACCCCCTGCCCTTGGAGAACATCCCCCAGGAAGTGATGGAGAGGCAGCGCCAGTGTCCTTTCTCCTGACCTCGGAGGGGGAGAAGTTCCAAGAACCCCTCCAGCCCCTGGGTGGGCAATTTCTGCCACAGCAGCCACCCACCACCGTCCCTCCTTCCCAGAGACAACCTCTGGACACCCACCAGCCCGAGGACCTCCTTCCTGCCACGCCAGGCCACGGTGAACACCGAAACCCGCGGCCATCGCGTCCACCCCAAGGTCCACCTCGCTCCAGAGAAGCCGGGTAACTGCTATTGATTTAAAAACGAGTTGACATTGTACAAGTCCGTGTTCTGTAAAACGGAACAGGACCCTCTCGTCCCACCCCGCCGCCCCCACCCCGTTACTCGGGCTCGCTGCTGTTGGTGGCCTTCTCCCACTCCAGGCTCTCCTCGCTCCTCGCCGGCGACCCCGCGGCCGGCCGCGCCCGCAGCCCCTGGAAGCGGCGGCACTCGGGGCACACGCGGATGTGGGTGCAGCCCCGGGCGACCAGGGCGGCCTCTTGGGCCAGTCTCTGTGCCAGGGGGTCTGGCTCGCCGCCGCTGCACAGCTTGCCGTTGCTGAGCGTGGTCTGTGCTGCGCGCTCGGCGCTCCTCGGGCGGCGCGGGGCGAGTCCGAACCACGCCGCCTCGCCGCCGCCGCGGGTGGAAACTGTCCTTGCACAGGATGATGTTGCGCAGCTCCGTCACCATCTCTTGGCACACCGACACCTGCGGGGACAAGGAGGTGTCCTGCTCACCTGAGTCCCTCAGAGGCTCTGGGTTTGGGACTGGGGAGGGCTTGGAGAGAGCTGGGGTAGTGGGAGGTGTCCCTGCCCTGGGGGAGCTTTAAGGTCTCTTCCACCCAGACCATTTTATGATTCTGACACCAAGTTTTTATGGACTCAGTGCCACTGGTTTTTGATAACAATGCTCAGGTATTTCCTCTTGATTTAACCCAACTCTGCCTCTCATCACCTATCCTCTCATGCTCTACATTCCCACATCAACAGAAGGCCCAACCCTGCTGCAGGTAGCAATCCCATCTCCAGGAAAAGTGCCTGGATGTTGTGTACACCTGTGATCCCTTGGAGCATCCCTACAGCCTTGCTCTGAGCAGGACTGCATGAGAATCTCACAGATTTTAGGCCCTGCCCGAAGGACCAAGGCTGCTCACATGTTTGAGGTGCCCAAACTGGGAATGCTCCTCAGCCTGGGTGCACAACATGCCCTAGGACACACCCTGTCCCCTCAGCACACTCCCAGCTCCTACCTCTGACTGTTCAGAGTGTCGAAGGCTCCACAAAAATTCCAGCATTGCCATAAAAATTGCTACGATTAAGCCACAGATGAGCACCACGAAGATTCCACCAATGTTCTCCATTCCCAAGCCTAAAATAAAGCAGAGGAGACAACGTGGAGAGGCAGATACGTCATAAATCTCAAGTATCACTGCAGAGAAACCCCAGGTTTTGCTGTTTTGTTGGCATTGAAGAGGCCCAGCCAGGCACCAAAACCACAGAGCCAGCAGTGTCCTATTAATAGCTCCCTGCATGACTCAGATGGCCAAGTGAGTGACTTGCAATCACTGCAGGATCGAAGATGCCTTCTCAGAAATGATGATTTTGCAGATAAACAGCCAGAACATTGAGGGGAAGCACAAAGCAATTTGTGGACAAATGGAAAACAGGAGGGGAAAAACAGGAGATCAATGGGGCACATTAATCCCTGCAAATTATTAAATAATTAGTTGAACTTTGCGAAGAAAGAGGAGCACGGTTGTCAAAGGAGCAGGGATGAAGGAGACAGGGAAATGCTTTAAAGGAAGCTGGCACCAGGAAAAGCTCCTTTGACTGCATCACAAAGTGCTGCAGGAAAATGATTCCAGCTGCTTGGATTGCAGTGGGAAGGAGAAGTTCCAAACAGCAGCAGGATGCTGTGTCACGCTACAGGGTGACAAAACAGGGTCCCTGCCACCCAGGGGTACCTGGTTACGGGTTGGGTCTCTCTGCCCAGCAGCCCTGGCCCATGAGGAGGGAACAGCCCCTTCCAAGGGGTAATTCACCCCACCTCCCTTGGACAACTTGCTTCCTACAGGATGACCACCATGCCTACCCAGCCTGCATTCCAGAAAGCTCACCAGCTGGAAGGAAAATCCATCCCTTAAAAACCTGAGCTTCCCATGCTCTGAGGCTATCTCCTCACTTCTCACCATAGCCCTGGTCCCCAAAACTGTGCCTCTCTCTGCCTGTGAGACGAGCCAACCTCAGTATTTGCTGTCCTGGGATGTGGCTCCTCTGTCCTGTGTTTGAGTCCCTGATTGGATTGATTACTAAAAAACATGTGTTCTGCACTGGGTTGGCTGTACAAGGCCATTACTCAACAAGAACATCCATAAAAATCTTCCTCTCCCTCCTGTAGCGTTAAATCAAAGTGTAAGAATCGATGATTTACTGACTTAATCTCGGCGTGGCTTTTAGACATAAAACCTCACCAAAATCCTTGTAAATCGCTGACCTGTTTTGTTCTAAAACTGAGGAGGTCACATTTCTGCCTCCTCCTCCATCATTCTTTTGGCACCACCCCCGGAGCAATCCAGGGAGTCTGTAAAACAGACACTTTTGCAGAAATGCTTCCACAGCAATGGCAAGGCACAAAACACAGCCTGGAATCACAATTTAGACCCAAAAGTAAAGGCCATCCACTCCTCCCAGCAGCTCACAAGCGTGAATTTAGGGTTTGTATCTATCTCTACATCCTTCTGTCTCTGTGCCACCTCAAACACCCAAGCTCACTGACAGGTATTTCTTTCCTCCATGCAAGGAAAGAAATTCCTCATTTCCCAAACTAAGGAACTGAGCCATGGCGTAGGGAGCAAACCAGCAGCAAAAACTGACAAATTGTGCTGGGTAGTGCCAGAAACAGCCCAGCTTTCCCCTTCCAAAGCCATCTCAAAACAGCCTCCAGCCTAGATTCCACTTTGAAGTTGCTTTCTGTACAGTCCAGGGAGGAAAAAAAAAACCCTTTCACCTTCAAAAGTGACTCCTTTAACAGCAATAACCTGATGTCTTACACTAGGTGACACCTTCAGCCTGGAGATTAATAGCTGTGGTTGACTGTGGAGCAGCACTGCCCAAAAATGAGCATCACCTCCCAGGCCCATGGGATCCCATCAGGAACTGCTCAGGCACACACCTACACCTGCTGCAAGGTCAAAAACCCCAAAAGAGCTTCCCCAGACCTGCCTGGACTCTTTTCTCTGCTCTCTCAAAGGTCACAAGGCTGTGCTTTTAACTGGGGAACCTGCTGGCCTCCCAGAAAACACTTGCTGAGGAAAGGGCGGCTGCCAGAACTAAAAAATGCAGCAACTGTGTTAAGCTGGCAACTGCTCTCACGCTGGGACATCAGCCTAATGTGGTGGCTTTTATGGCAATTTGCATAGCATTACCCAAAAGAATTTGCTCCTCAGTTTACAAATGTACTAATAAAGTCCTTGTGTCCCTTTTCCTGGCTGTTTAAGAGACGCTTTCACTTGGAGCCATTAACCAGCGGGCCTGGGGTGGAGATCCATCTCCCTTCAAGGAACCCAGGATTTTGGTCTGATCCCTTTAGCCATCCATTTTCCCAGACATTCATTAGAAGCTAATTTACCCTCCATATGCCTCCAATATTTGTCATTTGGTTGTTCCCGCTATCTCTGCCCCAGGCAAAAACACACAGCGTGAGGCACAGCGGAGCTGTTTGGCTTTCTCCTTGAATTGAGAGGGAAGGAATCTCAGGTCAGGAGAAGGGGAAAGAGTGAATCCCAGGCAGAAAACGTGGCAGATGTTCAGCTGGGTGTCCATCCTTGCACCTCTGTTTCTGTGCCTGCTCCCTTGGGAGTGTTGGAAATTACACCAGTTTAAAAATTTTGTATAACTTTAGTCAAAGGGTTCTGTGTCTGTCTTTACCCCGGGAAAAGGAATTTTAGGTTTCTCTCCAGGGCATTGTTCTACCAGGTGAGGTCTGGTGGACTCAGCATTATCAACAGACTGGAGGAACCCAAAGATAAAGAGCTATCAGCAGAACATCTGTGGGACATCAGTGGCTATCTACAAACATCTACCCCAGACCCACCTCCAGCAGGGGTGAAGATACCTGGCCCGGAAAAGACTGATGGGAAAACTGAAGAATGAAAAATCTAATTAACACCAGAGGTGAGGAGATTCAGATCCAATGGGAAACTGAATACTGGGGGTTTGTTCAACTCTGTACCAATGAACACTGACCCAATACATTTCTATGTATTTTGACTGTATGAAATACCTGAAAAGTCTAGTAAAAGTCATGTGGCATGGCTTACCTTTGGCTCTGTGGTCCTCCTCTTTGGGGCACTTCCCTCCTTCCCACCACTTGCGCTTCAGGATTTCCAGGCGGTTGTTCTCCTGCAGCTGGAGGATGGCCAGGTCGAACTCATCACGGAACACGGAGCCTGCAAGGGTGAGAGGGACGTGGTAGGGCCTCACCTTCCTCCCCATCATCATCCTCCCCATCACCATCCTCCCCGCTCACCCCACACCACCCCAGCGACCACAGCTCCCCTATGGGTGCTTTGAGGGGTGGCAGTCCATGCAAAGCATGGAAAGCTGCAGCCTTCCCGCTGGGAATGTCACCTGGTTAGTGTCACTTGCAGAAGGTGACTCTGCCTGGCCACCAGGACCCACACAGGCCACTGGAAAAGGCTCATGACAAGGGGAGCTTTGGGTTTTGAATGAGCAGTTCAGAATCACTCCTCCTGCACACCTTGGAGGTCACTGTCTGGTAATTCTACCTCCAACCTCAACCTTTCCCTAACACTCCTTCCCTCAAAGTGGTCACAGAATAGAATATCTGAGTTGGGAGGACCCCAAGGATCATGGAAGCCCAAATGTCCATGGTGGAGCTCAGTCTTGTGCTGGGCATGGAGCACTGCTGCAGTCTGCAGTCCCAGTGTCTGCTACCAACAATGCTTGTCTGCCTCCAGAGATCCTCGTTCTACAAAATCCTTTCTCCTCCAGAGATCCCCAGGAAGGGCCGTGGGAAAGACTGCTCTTCTCCCAGTAACTCTGCACTATTGTCCCAGCCAGCAGCTTTCTGCTCCTCTTATCTGCTACGGTTTCACTGTTTAACAAGACAATGTCAGAACAAATTTAGCCCTGAAGGTAGGGATTTGTACTCACTTTGATCAGGTTGCTGTGACTTTACAAGCTTACCCATGTTCTCTAAACTAGAGTGGCTGTTTGTGTGACGGGGGCCTTATGTAATCCACCTCAACTTTGTGTTGCTGAATTCCAGGGTTTAAAGGTCAGGAGGCTTCCAGGCCATCCAAAAGATCGGCAGATCGTTTGGAATAACAATGACTAAATCCTTACTTAGTGCTGATGTTCTCTTGTGAGCTCTCCCATTTGAAAGACAAAACCCCTGCATTTGTTAAACATGATGATGAGCTGAGATATTCCCTGATATTGCCCAACTCTCTGTCCTGGAGTTTTAAGAACCACCAGCTGTTAAAACACTAAAAAACTACCAGAGCTGCAACAGCATTGCTTTGACATCACTTCTGGGATTAAAACAAGGAGCACAAAACGATGCACAAACAACTGGTTCGGGAAGGAAACAGTCAGCAAAGAGCAGATATGCAGAAAACAAGCAGCAATTCTGAGACATCTTTCACATGAATTATTGAAAGAGCCGCGGTCGCGTCTCACATGGCTCTGGACCAGAGCAGGGTCTCGCACATCTGGCTCTGGACCAGAGCAGGGTCTCGCACATCTGGCTCTGGACCAGAGCAGGTTCTCACACATCTGGCTCTGAGCGTGGGCAACAGGTAAGAAATACAAAGGACCCTGGGCAGAGCTGTGAGATGCAACGTTGGCTTTTAGAGCCGGCGCAGCCTTTGGAACGCTCCGCTCCGGTCCTCTGCCGACAGCTGAGAAGGACTAGAATTGTTCTTCACTGCCTACCGACGGGCATGCCAATCCCGTAGCCCTTGGTGTCCAGAAGGCCCCCGACCTGCGTGAGGTTGCAATTGCGCTGCCGATAATACTCGTTCATGGTGGACTCCAGCAGGAAGGCGTAGTTGGAGTTCAGCACGCGCGCAATCCCTTCCTCCGTGCTCTTCACGAAGACGCTGGGCTGCTTGGAGTACATGTAATTCCACATCCGCTGGTACGTCTGGTAGCGGGAGTTCTGGGGGGGAGAAAGAGGTGGACACGGCTCAGGGAGGAGATTTGGGGTTAGTTAGACCCCACACAAAATTAATCCCCCGAATCAGGCGCCGCTGCAAAAAGGAGCACACAGTGAAGAAAGAAATCAAGTCAGATTTCGGATTCAGAAAGAATTTTGATGCCTCACCTTGATTTATCTCAAAGAGGCCCAAATGTATTGGAAGTTTGTTGGCAAATCTGGGCATGAAATGCCCCAGTTCCAACAGGGTATGGCAAAATTCTTCATGTAAATTCAATTTTAGGAACAAAATCATAATTTTGGTAACTGCATATCAAAAACACAAAAAAAAAGCCAGAAGAAATAGCTGGTGCTCAGCTGACTGAAACCTCTGGATGCTCCCTGAAGAGTTCACACCCTACTGATCATCCCTCAAACATTGTCCCAACAATTCTTCAATGTCAGAGCCAGACCCCAGCACCCCGAGGAAGGCACTGAGGGCTGGCAGCAGCACCAAAGCTCTCTGGAGCTTGTTGCTCGCAAATTTTCTTCAAAAAATAATCCAGATTTTGGTTCACCCCCTTGTGAGGCAAATTAAAGCTTCTGCTGAAAAGAACTGGGGTTTTTTTTTTCCAGTGATTACAATAAACTAAAGCTCAGCCAGCCCCAAATCCTCAGAGTTTGCTGGTGGCTGAACCACCTTGCTCTGATGAAAAGAAAGCCGAGAATGATTAATTCTCTCTCGCCTGCACTGAGCAAGGAGTGAAACCTGCTAGCACAGAGACTGAATATCAACAAACCCTGCTCTACACGAGAATTTTCACACTGTCAAGAGCTCATTTTCTGTGGCTGGCGAGCGATGCTGGAGTGCCTCAGGGAATCTGCTGCTGACCCAGTTCCTGTCCTCTTCTGTCCAGCTCTGTCCTCTGGGCGCAGCCACTAGGGCAGGAGACAGATGAGCAGGGGGAGTGTTTGTTCCTGATTTTTAAACCTTGAAGTGTGTGTCAGTGTCATTTTTAAACCTTAAACTGCGTGTCAGTGTCGGGGAAGCGCTGCCAGCACAGGGTATGGGACGAAGTGCTTCAGGAGGGGACAAACATCTCAGGAAGCTGGGAAGGGAGAGGTGATGGAGGCAACCAGTGGAATTCATCACTGCTTTAACCTCCCTGTCCTTACAGCAGGGGCAAATGGATCCCAACACAGCTTAAACCATTTTTAAACCATTGCAAATAGGACAAAACCCTCTTTTTCTAGTTTCCACTCTGATCCCAAGGACTCCAGCACCTTAAATCTGAAAGCTTTAAATCTGAAAGCTTTCCTCAAGTGAGCCCCTCATATACAATCACCTTACTCACTTAGGCTCTGTTCAGCTCACTTTAGATGCAAAGTTTGGCTTAAAAGTAGTTCTTTTCCAAACCCCTGAAGAGCATAAAGTTGGGTTGAAAAGCTCAAGCTCACTCCAGAGATTTCCCAGCCTTCCAAATTCAGTTCAGACTCAGAGAGGGAGGAAAAAGTAAGAACAAGCTTTCTCTCCTTTTGGTATTTCAACAAGTAATAAATAAATAATCTTCAAGCAGTTCTCTGTGTGCTCAGAGTACTGCAGAAAATATTCACTCATTTATTTCTCTTCTGAGCAGAGCAGGCAAGATAAAAATTAAATTGGGCTAAATGGCCCACATAACTTTGCATACATTTGACTTATTTATTCTCGGTGCCACTGACCTCACACAGGCTCTAGCACTTTGACTTTTGTGAGCCTGCAAATGTTTCTTTGCTTACCCCACCTGAAACACTCTCAAATAAAAGCTAAAACCACACAGAGAAAATGTGATTTCCTTGTCCAATTTCCTTTCCTGTACTCCCCCATTCATCACCCACTGTGGGTCCTGTGCAGGATCTCTCCAGAGGTCCAGAAACTGGAGTGACACAGGCACAGCAGGCTGGGGGACACCCCAATCTGACTGAGGGTGGATCCCCTGCCCCCCAGGCAGCCAAGGAATGGGGTTTACTTGGAAGAAGGTCATGCTGGAGCCGCCGTGGATGGTGCCATACTCAATGGTGGTCTGGTCAGCCAGGTCATCCACGGACTCGATGGGGACGTCCATCCTCTGCACGGTCAGGAAGGCGGCCAGGTTGGCCGTGTAGGAGGAGATGATGATCAAGGTGAATGCCCACCTAGGCAGAGGGAAGAGAAGATGAGGTTTCCCTCGGGAAATCTGCTTTCCATTCCACCCTTCACCGCTCAGAATCACTGAGATCAGAAAATCCCTCCAAAACCTCAATCCCCACCTCGTCACCTGGACAAACAAATGCCACATCCAGTCATCCCTTAACACCTCCACCACCTCCCTGGGCAGCCCCTCCCAATGTCCAACAGCCCTTTCCATGAAGAAATCCCTGCTCCACATCCACTTCAGCCCAGAGGAACCTTCCTGAAAGGAATGTTCCCTCCTTACCAGACTCCGCTGACGCAGCGTGTGGACAGCGCCTGGGGGGCGATGGTGGAGCCCTGCTGCATGAACCCCCCCCACGGGGAACCACAGCGAGTTTCCCAGGGAATACTGGTTCACCAGGAGGTTGCACCGGCCTTGGGAGCAGGGGTGGGGGCTGTACCACTCGTATGGAGTCAGCCTGGAAGGACAAGAAATGGGGAGCTTAGGGAATTCACTAGGAAATGGGACACTTGGAAAAAAAAAAAACAGAGAGAAAAGCTGTGAAGCTCCCGCTCTCCTGGAGGCAGAGTTTTCTGAGGAGGAAACACTTTGCTGTCAGTTGATGCCCAGGGCTCAGAGCTGTGTGAAACGTTTGCTCTAAGACTCAGGAGTCAGAGGCTTTCTTGTAAAGATTTCCAAAAAAACTTTGAGAGGCTCTGCTCTGGGCAGCTCTGCGTGCATCCTGCAGCCCTGTCTGCAAACTCACACCGCAGCAATAACTCCAGATGTGCACAGACTTGATGGGAAATAGAAATCAAACATCTCTGGCTGTGTTCCCTGCCAGAGAGAGAGCATTGATGGGAAGTTCAAAAGCAAAGTGTGTGAGGCCTGACTGCATTAAACCATCAAGAAAAACTGGGTTGGTGCAAATGGTTGCTCTGAGATGGTCTGAAGTGCACTTGGAAGCCACATGCTGGTGTTTCAAAGCCTCCCATCCTTCAGGGACAGGACAGAGGTGGGAATGTGAAATATCTGACAGCCTGTCACCTCTTTCTTTTGCTGTTTCCTGGTGGCTAGGAAAATTTTCTAATTCCTGTGCTGCGCTTCATCATATTGCTCTGGCTAAGCAAGCTGGGGCCTGGGAGGGTCATTTTGGGGCTAGTGCCAAAACAGCTGCAGGGCTCTGCCAGCTCACGTTGCATTAGCCAAAATGAGGGGTTCATTTTCATCCCAGCATCGCCTCTCTTGCTGTGGTGCCAGCGAGCAGGAGGAGGAGGAGGAGGAGGAGGTCATTTCCTGCAGACTCTCCATGGTGGATCAAGCACTGGCAGCAAAACCCAGAGCTCTGGGAGAGCCTGCAATTCACAGGGTCAAGAGCTCCTTCCTGCTGACAAGGCAGGGAGCAGCAGCCCGAGCTGCCTCTCCAGTGGGGAGCTGGGCAAAGGCACCTTTTTGGAGGATCATATTTAATACATGAGGAAGGGGCTAAAGAGGCACCAGCTCTGCATTATTCAAGGGTTCCTCCAGAGCTGCGTTTCTGAGGCTGTAAGAGCATTTCCAGGAAGCCATTAAAGGGCTGTCAGGATGACAACTTTAGCCGTGCTGAGGGAGCAAGTGACAGCACAGCTCCAATTTGGGTAATGAGCATTGGGCATTAAGGGGGTCCCGAAAGGGCCATCGAGCCCTGAGCAGGCTGTGACACACAGGGCCAGGACAGCTCCACTCTGCCTGGAAAAGCCTCTCCATGGGGATGTTGGGAGGTCAGGGAGAGCAGGACTGGAGCCCACACCCCGAGCCTCGATGGGGCCATGCTGCAGGAGAGCACTCAGTGAGGTATTTTAGGATTTAAATTAGTCATAGGGGAATGGAACTGAGAGCTGCCAAGCGAGGCTCTGCACGTCAGCTGCTCAAAGATATTCAGGAACTTCCCTTTTCGCCACAAACTGGGTTGCACAGGGCCAGGGGAGGCAAACATCACTGCTGGAATTTGTGCTGACACTTCTGAATGGATTTGCAGGTTCCCCACCAGCATCCCCTGCTCAGGATGAGTGGCACAAAAATATCTCCAGGGAGCATTTAAACAGCACCAAAACCTTCTCCAAAACCTTCTCCCACCCTTCCCACAAAGCCCTGGGCACCAGCACATCCTGAACATGATGAACATGATGTGTGAACAGGCATGATGCTCCTGCCAGCTGTCCCATGGCCATCCCAGCTCGAGGACACGGTGACAAACCCTCAGTCCCCCACCACACTTCCTCCCAGCCCACCCTGGTGACCTGGGGGGGCAAAGGATGTCCCCGTGTCCCCCCGGGCATCCCCTCTTGGCGGGTCTGCGAGTGACACTAGGTGGCACCGCGAGGAAGGGAAAGGCACCGCGACATTACCGAGCCACCAGGAAGAGGACACAGCTGACGGCCAGGTAGGCGAGCAGCATGAAGAGCCAGACGCCGGGAGAGAAGGGATCCAGGAAGGAGAAGTAGCCCGGTCTGCGGCCCTGGGGAGGGAAGAGCAGAGGGGTTGGAGATGGTTGGGTTTGGAGAGGCGGAATTGGTTGGAAAGGGAAGGAGGGCATGTGGCTGTCCTGGTGGGACTGCAGTGGGGAGATGAAGAAATGGGAGAAGGGAGGGAATGGGACAAAAGGGAATAAATGGGAGAAGGGGGATAAATGGGAGAAGGGGAGAAACAGGAGAAGGGGAGAAATGGGAGAAAGGGGAATAAATGGGAGAAGGGGGATAAATGGGAGAGGGTGGAGAAATGGGAGAAATGGGAGAAATGGGAGAAAGGGAAATAAATAAATAGGAGAAGGGGGAATAAATGGGAGAAAGGGAGAAACAGGAGAAGGGGAATAAATAGGAGAAAGGGGAATAAATGGAAGAAAGGGGAATAAAGGGGAGAAAGGGGAATAAAGGGGAGAAAGGGGAATAAAGGGGAGAAGACAAGAAATGGGAAAAGGGGAGAAATTGGAGAAGAGGGAATAAATGGGGCAAAGGGGAATAAACAGAATAAGGGGGATAAACAGGAGAAAAGGGAATAAATGGGAGAAGGAGGGTAAATGAGACAAGGGGGATAAAGGGGATAAACCCTTTTCCAAGGCTTTGGAAAAACCTTGCAGGGCAAACAACTGACAGCAACTCAACAAATGTCAGTCCTGCAGCATCTCCCTGCTGGATTCACCCCCAGGTCTGTTCTTCTGCCCATTTTTGTTCCCCCACACAAAGAAAGAGGTGAAATAAGAGAAAAAGGAGGCAATCACAGCCATCTGTGCCCTCCCTGGCAGGATTTTCTGCACCCCTAAGCGAGGTCCCCCATCCTTGTCCACCCCACACTTCAATGGGCAGAACCTGAGCTCACAGGTGGGTGGGAAAAGTATTTGTGAAGCAAAAGAAAAAAAAAGACATTTTCAAAACTTCTACTCTTCCTTTCCCGGCCTTGAAATGTTTTTTCTTTTACAAAAACCCCCAATAAAATTATTACTTTTATCTCAGGGAACAGGATATTTTTATCTCCAGGATGCGTCAGAATTTCCTGTTGTTTTTTTCTCAGCAAACCACCTTTCCTTGGAAAAAAAATAAGGCCTCACCGCTAGAAAAAGCAGGTTGATCTTTTCCCAGAGCGTTTTAAATTTTCACAACGATGCTGCCACCACTGGGATACTGTCAAATGTCACACAATTTGCGCAAAATGCAGGTTAATTTCCTGGAGAAGTTTCTCAAATCACCTCCCATTTTGAGTGGATTCCTCCTGCCACCATCTGTGGGTGCAGCTCAAGCAGACCCAAGTCACCACAGGGACAAAGGGACGTAATCCTGTGGCTCTCAAAAGTCATTATTTTCTGTCCCAAATCGCCAAATCAGTCCTGCAATCCCTAAAACAACACATCTTCCCCAAGCCCCTGGAACTGGGGAGCTTCCCACGACTCACAGCTCTGCAAAGGCTCTTTATTTTTTCCTTTCCCAGCCTCAAACCAGCTCTTTAAATTCCATTTCCATCCAACCTCGCCGTTTTACTACCCAATGTTATGCAAAACCTGAATTTCACAAGGTCTCAGCAGTTCTCCCGGAGACTGGAGTTGTCGCTAGAAAAGGCAACAGTTGTTGCACAAAAATCTTCCTCTGCTAAAAATATCTGGGAGACTGTGAAATCCTCGGCTCCAGTCACCATCTGGGAACCTGTAACGTGGCAGAAACCCTCCCCAGCACGAATAAAAACCACCACACCACAACACCAGATATCCTGGATCCTTAAAAACAAGATGAACTTGGGATTCTCTCCCTGCCCGTGGTGGGGGGTGTTGGAATTAAAGGGTCTTTCAGGTCCCTTCCAACCCAAAACAATCTGGAAACAGCAATTTTGGAGAATCCGGCTTATTAAGGCTCTTAACAAATAGATGAGTTGAGGACCAGTGGTTCAGCGTCTATTCTCAGATTAATTTTAACTCCATTCCCAGGCAAATGTCCAGGTTCTCCTGGGTTTAATTTCAGTCTCTCTTTAAGGCAATGTCTTTTCTGTTCCAGGTTATATCATATAAACAACTGAGGTACAAACAGCGCCAGACTCTACATTCTTTTTGTCTTTTCCCATTTAATTTTGGGTCAATTGCTGCTGTGTTCTGGTTTTCCAAGCCAAGAGCTTTCAGGGCCACAGACACTGTAGGAAACTGCACCCCCAGCATCCCGAGGGGCTCCTATTTTCAGAATATCCCTGGAAGCTGGAGCTCCTCTCACCAAATCAGAGAATCCAGACATCTCACAGCCCTGCAGATCCCACGGTGTATTCCCTTTAATCCCATCCAGAGGATCACAGAATTCTCCATGCCCAAGCTCTCCCCTTCCTGGCTCTCCTTATGTCCCTCAAGCCCTTCTTCCCCTGGAGCTAAACTGCCTCCGTAACTCTTTATTCCTCCAGGGATGAAATGAGGCCGTGGGACCCACAGGGTGTGAAGGGCACAGGCTGCTGAGCACACTGAGCTCCTCCAGCACATCATTCCAGGCAGCTCAGCCCTCCCTGGCATCCCAGGGAACTCAGAGCCCCTGGCAGAGCCTTGGCTGAGCCTCCCCTGCGAGATGCTCCTGTGACAAAGTTCCTCTCTGCAATTAAGGCCTTGATGTCTTCTTTAAATTTCTGGGGCAGTTTGTCAATAAATTACTCTCATTAAGGAAATTGCGTTGGAAGCTTTAAGTCTCCAGCTTGGCAGTGAATCTCTCCTGTGACTTTACAGTTGTAGTAGTTCTGGTTCTTTTCAGCTCCCGTCATTTCCAGGCTGCTGGGACATATTCTTTCCATTCACAGTTGTGGGTAAGAATAAAGATATTCTGTTCCCACGGAGGGCACAAACTCTTCTCTCTCTTATCTGTCTGTTTTGAAGATGGGAATGACAATATCTGGAGTCTGTCAGATATTTTTAGGCAGTCCCAATTGAGCTTTGTTAATTGGAAGAGCTATTTTTCCTGGAATAGATATGTTCAAAATGTCCAATAATTGATGAAGGCCTCCTGCAAATCCTCAGAGGGAAGTGGGAGAGATTAATTCACCCTCCTCCTAAGTTGTTCTTGGAAATCTTCATTTTTCAGCCAGGGACCAGCAGTTTTCTGGGAAGATATTGGTGACTGGAGAGCTTGGATAAGGAGGATATTTGGGAAGGGCAGGACAGCTCTGGATTTGCCTGCTTGCAGACAAATGTGCTCTGCATGTGCAGAGTGTGGAGAGACCCCAGTCAGCCCCATCCATGCCATTCCTCACA
The DNA here is from genome assembly GCA_024500445.1 of Entomyzon cyanotis. Taxonomy (NCBI): domain Eukaryota; kingdom Metazoa; phylum Chordata; class Aves; order Passeriformes; family Meliphagidae; genus Entomyzon; species Entomyzon cyanotis. The sequence goes on along the minus strand of JAKEPQ010000773.1, from coordinate 2,645,350 downwards.
AGTGTTTTCCCTAAAAAAGGCAGGCAGGAGAGCTCTCCTCTGCCTCTGGAAGACACAGGGAAAGCAAGAAAACTCAGCCTGGAAAGGCAGAAATGTCGCTGTGTGCTCAGCACAACTGCAGAGCACCACAGCAGCACATCCCAGGATAACCACAACTCATCCAGAGGCAGATCCACATCCCTCCTTTTCCCCTGGAGCCAGTGAGAGCCAAGCACAGCCTGCTGTGAATCCTGAGCCCAATCTGGAGTCACCACAGGGTTCATAACCAGCAAAAGCATTCCATGGCCCTGGGGACAGCAGTTGCTCCCACCCTGCTCCAGTGGGGAGAGATTCCTGCTGGCAGAGCTGTCTGGAGGGAGCTCAGCTCCTCTCTGCTCCTCTCAAGCCTCCTCTGGCTGGAATGAAGGAGCTTTTCAGTCCATCTTCCCATTTCATGTCCTCTGCAGCAATCAAGTGGAAACACTGTGAGCCTCAGCTCACTTGGCCAAAAGCTATTCAGCTTTATCCTCAGCTATTCCTGTGCACTCTCCCAATCTCCATTTCCTCATTCTGAAGGCAAAGACTTCCAGGGCTGAGGAGGCAGAATCATCTCCAGTCCCTCATTCCCTGCCACAGAGGCAGCTATGTAAGCAAAGCATGGTAGAACACAAATAATTTGGGTTTCTCTCTGTGCAAAAACAACCCTGGGCACCTGGGCTCTGATTCCAGCCCCCTGCCAAACCCAGAGCTCCTCATCCCTCTCCTGCCATCCCCAAATCCCACTGGCTGGGCAGAATGAGGACCCAACAAACCCAACAGAGCCTTTTCTCCCCGCAGCCTGCGAGTCAGAGAGCCTGTTAGAGCTGCCGTGTCAGAAACCCAGCCTTGATTGTATCACAAGCAGGGAAATTGAGAAAAATGACAGCCCTGTTTAAAGCTGCCATATTTGGTTATGTGTGATAAGAGGCACAGGCTCTGTGGTGGCTGGGTTGGCGGCGTGGGGAGGAGAAAGGGGCGAGAAATCACTTGCCACTGGAGCTACATGGAAATGAAAATAAAATGTCATCACATCCCGAGGAGACCAGGGCGTGGAGACAACTCCTCGGCGGGGAAGAGGCTCATTTGTGGTTATTTATTAGGCTCCATCTCATCTGAGCCGTGATTAACAGACGTCAGCTGCAATTTTTGACAGTGCAGAGGTGGTTTTTGGGGTGGGGAGGAGAAGAAAACTGAGGGGCTGCTCTGCAAACCACATCCTTAAAGGAAAACCAGAGCAATGCAGCGTGTCTGGCTGAACAAATATTTACCAGTTTGAGAAGTTCATGGCCATGCAGGCACCCTCCTCGAGCTAGGCAGGAAAGGTGTGGATGAAGAGATGCTGAGGGGTGGAGAGGGAAGAAGGGGAAGGGCAGGAGCCCTGGCTGTCCCTCCAGCACTCCTCATGTCCCCAGAGCAGCCAGCTGGGGCTCCCTGTGGGGTGACCTCGCCTGGGAGATGTCTGTGCAAGCTCCTGGGTCCCTGGGCATCTCCTGTGCTCAAATCCAACCCTGATCCCTCGTGGAGCAGCAGGAGGATCTTTGCCAAAGCCTGGTGGAGCTGTAATTACAGATCCTGCTCCGTTTGGTGAATGCCTGAAGGGCAGGCTGGAGCAGGGCTGGGCTGTGCTCCTCTGGTGGCAGCAGATGCTCCCTGCCCTGAGCAACTTCCACCCTAAATACAAGTGTCAGACGATCCTAAGAGCTCCCAATGCCTCTCGTGGGCAGATCCTGAGCAACGCCAGCATTCCTGCCTCTCCCTGGGAGGGAGCAATGCTGCTTTAATTGCTGAAGATTATGGTGCAAAGCTGAGGCAGGATATGCACAGAATGGTTTGGGTGGGAAGGGATCTTAAATGTCATCTTGTTCCAACCCTTTTTCATGGGCAGGGATGATTTTCACTGTCCCAGGTCGCTCAGAGCTCTATCCAACCTTGGGAACTTCCAGGGATGGAAGAGACATTAGGGCAATCCCCACCACCCTCTGAGTAAGGAATTTTTTCCTAATATAACCTAAAATATCCTAATTCTTCCTAAAATAACCTAAAATTTCCTAATACATCCTAAAAATCTAATTTTAATCCCAAGAGACACTGGCTCCACAAGGCAGCTGCTGATATGAAAACCCACCTGAGGTGGGGAAGGGACAATTCCATTCGATTTCCAGGAAGAGTCAACCCCCACTTTATTTATTTCTTTGTGATCACTTAAGCCATCGATCCTAAATTCTGCACGTACCCGAGGAACCAGAATTTTAACTAGATTTTAATTACTTGTTTGCTCTTGGCAGGAGCCACTCAGCACAGAGATAGATGCGTGAATTTGTTTCTGTTCATCCCCAACGCTGCATCCTTAACAACCTCCAGGATGGAGAGGGGGCTGGGACAACTTGAATGGTTTTTTCCTTTTGGCTGCTATTGTTGAGCTGACAGAAACCAAGGCACTGTCACTCACATCACTCCTGACACCGCGCAGAGCGTCTTTCCAAAATGCAGACTGAGAGGAACGAGGCTGCAAAAGGAGCTGGCTGCTCCTGGGACACTGGGAAAGAGGAACTGGGGGAAATTTGGCCTTTCCTGAGCTTCAGGGAGAAGGGAAAACAACAGAGGATGCAAATAAAAGAGGATCTATGAGAATTACATGTTGGCTAAGCAAAGAAAACACACAACACCATGGACATGCCTGAACACACAAATCCCTTGGGAATATTCCCTGAAATATTCCCAGCCACTTCAAGCCACTCTAAACCCATCCTGTGGCTCCCACCATGCCAAAAAAACCCATCATGTGCCATAGGAGGATGGGGGAGAGAAGCCAAAGGGCTGAGGGGTTGAACAGGAATGGAATTCACCATTCCTGCCACACGGCAGAAAGACAGAGAAAAGCAGGAAATAAAGGTCGAGCACGTTTGCGTTTAAATAGGAAACCAAAATATTTTTATGACTCGTTCATTATTCTCCTACAACCGGGCAGGTTGGCACGCAAATAATGGAGGGACATAAATGGCTCTAAAATCAGGTTCTTACCATGTGAACTCGGTAGAGAATGCTAATTCCCAAAGTCATGAAGGGCTTGGAGAAATCAATCACCTTCTCCCGCTCCGCCGTGATCGTCAGCCCTGCCACGGCCAGATCAGCTTTCTAGGGAGAAGGGAGAACAGAGAGAATCAGCACCTGAGAACAGAGAAAATCATCACCTGAGCCTGGCAAAGCAGTGACCCTGGGACCACACAGGACAGCTGTCCCTGGAGGGATGATGTCCCACCTTTCTGGGACATCCCAAACCCAGCGCTGTGGAAAACACAGGAGTTCTGCTGGTGGCATCCAAAGCCTCCCAGATCCTTCTGCCTGCGTGGGTTTGTCACACCTGCCCTGCTCAAACACACCCCAAAGTTTAACACACCCTTGTGCTCTGGTGGGTTTTCTCCCCCATTTTTCCTTCCCTCTCCCCATTTTTCCTTCCTTCTCCCCATTTTTCCTTCCCTCTCCCCATTTTTCCTTCCCTCTCAAGCTGGAGCAGCACCACCACAGCAGCTCCTTCTTTCCCCTGAGTGCTCACAGCCTGATTGCCATTTCTATTTCTTTAATGTTTTAAACCTTGGAGCCAGAAGCCAATAAATATTATATTAACCTATAGAAAACGCAAGCTCCCCCTTCCCTGCTGAACAGCCAAGCTGGGACAAACAAGCAGCACAGGTAGGTGACAAAGCAGCAGCATCACCCCAAACCCTGAGCTGTAAAGTTCACAAACCTGCCAAGCCCAGAACTGCAGATCAGTCTCCAAAAAAAAAAAATTTTAAAAAAAATTTTAGAGGACTGGCATTAAAGTTTGCAGATTGACTTGCAAAGCAAATGAGATTAGGGGAAGAAAAAATAAAAATAACTTCTTCCCATGTTAATACCCTTGTAATATAGATAAGGGATTTGAATTTTAAATATTATTTTTATTACTTTAGCTCTTTTAATGTCTGTAATTGCTTTCTGTAAAAATGAAACCTCCACTCCCTTATCCATTTGTTTTTCTGCTTTGCAGGAAGATGATTATGCATGTGAAAAAAAGAGAAAATGGGGGGGAAAAGACCTATTTGCACTTTTTGTCCCCAAATTTGACAAGGTCTGTGCAGATGCCAAGGCACCATCAGGCCTGATGGAGGTCCTGGGAAAAGCTGGAACTGCAAGAGGGAAGAGCAGCACTGCTGGAGCCAGGAGAGGGAAAAGGAAGGGAAGGTGACCCAGGAGGCCAGGAGGGGTGACAGAGAAGGTGACACTTCCCAGGCCATGCAGGGCAGCTTGGACATGCTCCGTTTTTGCAATTGTTTCCAAGGCTTTTCCAGTTGTTTCCAGGCAGCTCTTGCAGATTCCTAAGAGGTTCAGGCTGGAATGAATTATGAGCTAAGGAGAATTTCTGCATAGCCACCCATTTACCCACAGGCTTTTCAAAAGACACCAGCAATCACAACGTGGTGTGCGAGCAGTTGAGCCCTGTGTAAACACCAGCAGATTACTAAAATGGGATCAGCTCATCTCTGGAACGTGGCATGTGAAGAATTTTATCTACAAGGAAAGCCTAAAGCTTCCTAAACCTCTCTTGTCTCTATTTAAAAGGTTTGTAGGTCCCATTGTCCCGGGGAGAGCTCTGCCAGCAAAGCCCTGGTGAACACACAGCTTAGTCTGACAATGCATTTCTTCTCCCAGTTCTCCAAACTAAACACAATTCCACCAGCAAAGTCGCAGACTAAGCCAGACAGTGAAAATGCCATGTCAGAAGTGTTTCGTGCCAAAGCTTTCAGGGAATTTTCATTCCACGAGCAAATAAAAAGGTGGATGGTTTCCCCTGATGAAAGGAGCAGCTCTGTCCCCAGGTTTACCCAGCTTTGGGGTCCTGACCATTCCCTGGGGAGAACAACACTGTGGTTTTTCCCTGAACATCTTGGTTTCGCTGAACGTGGGCAGCAACTTCTTGAAATTCTCTTTCCCACACAAAATATAATGCAAATCCATCCCCCTGCCTTTGCCCACAGAGCAGAGACAAAGCACAGCCTCTCCTGGGCACTCTGATTTTGTGCCCAGCTCCCTTCTCTCATCTCCACAGGGCTCTGCCATTCCAGCAGAGTTATTTCCTTCTGCTCACTCCCTGCCAACTTTTGTCTTTTCAGGACTTTTGCCACATCAGAGGTGCAGAACTTTCTGCAGCAGAGCCCCAGCTCCTCAGCACTCTCTCTCTCTCTCTCCCTCTCTGCAGGCTCAGTCATGCAAGTTAAGAGCTGATCTCTGATAGCAGGAAACTTTGATCTGGGAATGGCATGCAAAGAATTCTCTGCCTGAATTTCATCCATTTCATGCTTTCAACTTTGCTTCCTGACAGAACTTGTGATTCACTGAGCTCGGTGGAGCTACAGAGCTCTGCAAACCTGAGTTCTCTCCAGCCTCCCCCACCTGAGCACAGGTAGGTGTTGGGATTTTATGGGCTGAGGGATGCCCTGGGGGAGGAGTAATGGATTTTACCTTGTGCTCCTTCACTCTGTCCACATCTGGGCTCTGGGGAGAGGGAAAAACAGGAGGCAAAGCACGGTGGGGAGAGGGGTTGGTTTTCATTTAGCTGCAGCTATAAATGTCGGCGTGAAACAGGCTTAGAAAAAGACCCAGAGCTTTTTGGCAGCGGGGACATCCACTCCTCGTGACAAAACACCGCCTCAGCAAGGGCAAACCCTCGCTAGGTGAGAGGAAACCCAGGTGGGCTGGCGTGCGAGACAAAAGCTGCCACTGCCACCACCCTACCTGGCACCGCCGTGGGCTCTGCAGCAGGAGGGGACATTAAACACGGGGGCTGAGCCAGGCTCTCCAGGAGGAACAACAATTAAGGAGCAAATTGCAGGACTGCCAGTCCAGAGGCGGCATCCACCCCCTCGCTGCGGGCGCTGACAGGGCTCAGCTCGGAGCTGATGGTGATGAATGGGCTTTGACGTCAGCCTGGCCCGGAGAGCATCCCAAGGAATCCTCCCACGGCATGGGATAGCAGGAACCAGCCGGGAGAACAGCCCTGCTGCGGCCCCACAGCCATCCCCAGCCCTCTGCCAGGCTGTGGGGACAAAGAGAGGGGAGAAAGAGAGAGGGGAGCCAGGCTTTGGGCTGTGTCTGTGCCAAACAGCTGGAAAACAAGCCTGCAGGACAGCTCTGGGAGCACAGGGATCTCTTTCCAGAGCAGGAGTCCCTCGCTTGAGCAGCTCCTCGATGCCACATCCCCTGGCTGCCCATGACAGCACTGGCAGCATCACCAGGGGCAGCAAAACCTTTTTCTACACTCAAAAAAAAATACTCTACTGCGCTCAAAAAGCCTCCTAGAAAGGTGAAATAGCTGTTCAAGCCTCAGGACCCACCTGGCTGGCAGGTATCACCCCACTGCAGAGCCAGCAGCACCAGCACTGGGTTGTTGTCCCACTGGGAATCCACCCGGCTGGAGGTGACTCTGCTCCCTGCAGGAAGATCTCCAGAGGTTCTCTGCTGCTCCACGCAGCTCTCTGCCACGCTCAGGTGCACATTTTCATGTTTAAAAGGCAAAGGGGGGTCACTCCAAACAGGTGTTTGGGGTTTTTTTAAGGACAAGTGGGAATTGTGCCGTATCAGAAGTGACAGCCTGGAAACCCTGCAGGCCACAGCCGGGGCCGGGGTGAGCAGAACTCAGTGCAGATGTCAGCCTCGAGTCTGCCCTCACCCACCTCCCTCACCTGGGCTCTCTGTGGCTGGCAGGACAAATCCTGTGCCAGGTGTTCACCCTGCCCGTGGCAAAGCCAGCTGAGGTGAAGCACCAGCAGTGAGGACCCAGAGCACCTGGGGACAGCAGTGAGACCGAGCCACCCTCCCCATGTGGTGCTTGATTTCTCAGCAGCGCTTTGCAGACCCCTCTGCACAGCAACCCACAGCTCCTCGCTGGCAGCCCCTCCTGCAGCCCCCTTGTCACAGCTGCCACCAGCACAGCCTGCACACAGCCTCCCTGCACCCACACACTGCTTTTCTCTCCACACACCAACACCCACTGTGAGTGGAGAGAAGAACTGCCACTTCTGGAGAGTCTTCTCCCTCCTTTCCCCTTCCTACCATTGCCCAGCCTGGGAGCAGCTGAAGGGAAAGCAACACCAGCAAGGAAAAAATCACCCCAAAGCTTTAGGGGGTTTTCTGTTCTTGGTGTTGCTGCTCCTGAGGCCAGAAAAGATGGACAACTTCATGTCCCTCACTTTAAAAAGAGGTTTGATCACCACTGATCCCGGCCAGACTCAAGCCAGGCATGGTGGGACAAGGACAAGGCTGTCATGCTGCTGTGAAAGTACATCCCTTGGTTTGTGTCATGGCAGAGAATTCATTTCAGCTCGAGGATGAGCTGGAGAGAGAGAGAAGGGGAAGAGCAGAAAACCATCAGGGGCTCAGAGCCAGGCACTGCAGGGAAGGAGCAGAGTGTAATTCTTCCAGCCCAAATGCCCTTTAAGTCCCTGATGGCAGAAAGGAGGAGAAGGGAAGATTTGCTGTTCTCCCTGTCTGTTTGTCTCTGCAGAGGCAGGAAGGCTGACAGGGAGAGGCTTTCCTGCCCTGCTCACTCCAGGAACAGGCAGGGTGCTCAATCTCCCTGCCCTGCATGCTCAGAGGGACAAATCAGCCCGGAATTTTCTGGGTTTGGGAATTCTCTCACTACAGAATGGGCCTGAGGGAGCCTTCAGCAGGAACTGGAGTGACAGGACAAGAGGGAACAGCTTCACACTGAGAGAGGAGGATGAGATTTTGGGGAGGAATTCCTCAGTGTTCCTGGTGAGGGGCTGGGATGGAATTCTCACAGAAGCTGTGGCTGCCCCTGGATCCCTGCAAGTGTCCAAGGCCAGGTTGGATGAGGCTTGGAGCAGCCTGGGATAGGGGAAGGGGTAAGAGGGATTTAAACTAAATCACCACTCTGATTCTGAGTCCTTCCAAGTGATTTCTCCCAAGCCAAACCTCCAGCAGCTGATCACAAACTCCAGGATTCCTTCCCACGCCATCCCAGTTCCTCACCTCCCAGTCTGTTCTGTTAGCAGGTCAATAAGATATGTACTGGTGAATTTGGGTCAACAACAAATTTATGTTTGTACAGCATCCCGCTCAGTCATATCAGGGTGCACAATTAGCTGTAATGGAATTTCCAGTGCTTAAGAATAAATCAATAGCTGGTTAATTTAGAGGCAATAAAATGAAACATTTTTTCCCAAACAGCCTAGAGTTGCTCTGAGGAGATTCCGTGCCACAGAGGGATTATAGGGAAGGCATTGCATGGAGCTGGATAATTCAGTGACCTTTTGGTCCAGCACATTAAGTCAGTGTGAGTCAAACCTTATTTTCTGATGGCTGATCAGGGTCACGGGGGAATCACTTTCATACAATGATATTGTGCTGGAGAGAGGCAGAGATTTCATTCTGGGAAGGATTTAGGACTTTTGCGAGAGGTTTGTGCCCCAGCTGATCCTCTCCCTGTCCTAAAGGAGCAGAATTCCCAAGGGATAAACCCACTGAAAGAGGGATAGGTGCACCCAGCACAGGATCCGCTGGATCCCATGGGATAGGGCTGAAAAAAGAGCTGGAATCAAGGACAAACTCCCCTTGGGCAGTGAAATACCCTCAAAAAACAACATCCCAGACAGCCCTGAATAAACACAACACCAAGAACACACAGCTCTGCCCTGGCTGACCTGAGCCCAGTCCCTGGAACTGATCAAAAACTTGCTGAAACCATTATAAAAACTCTCAGGGATATAGGGAGAACAACAGAGAAAGCTCTTTCTCTTCTCCAATTTGTGATCCAGCCTCACAGCCTCTGACAGCTCTGCCCTGCAGAAGGAGAGTAAAAACCCTCCTAAATAAGGCTGGAGCTGCAGAAGAAACAAATGGTTTCTGTGTGAAGATGGAGTTAAAAACACTTATCACTGGAGAAAAACAACCCTCCAGAAGGTCCCAGTTAATGAAGAGGCACTGCCAAGGTTAGTAGGCCAAAAGTTTGATAGCTGTTCCCTTCCTTTGATCAGATGCTGCTCTCGGCTCCTTCCCCCCTGCCTCCCCAAAGGAATGTTGCAGGAGTGTAATTTTGTGTGTGTACACACATAGAGATGGAGGAAAACGATGCCAATAGCCTGGAGCATTTGCAAACAGCCTCACAGAAGCTCTTTCAAAAGAGCAGATGGAGGTGGGATCTGAGCTGGTGAGGAGAGCACTGCTCAGGGAAGGGTGACCCAGGAGATAGGCAGAGTCTCCAGGCTGTTCCTGCCCTGTCCCTGACCCTCAGAAACCCCCAAATCCTTCCTGTTTTTAGACCTAGAGTTGTCCAGCTGACCTCAAACATTCAGTTGAAACTCCTGAAGTGGGATGAGCATCACCCTCCACCATCTGGGAAGAAGCAGAAGGTGCCAGGGGGCACCTTCTGGAGACCATGGAATCATTAAAGGCCACAGAATCACGGAAAAGAGCTCCAAAATCCTCATATCCAACCTTCAACCAAATTCCACTGCGCCAAATAAACCAGATAACTGGTTTTAACCAGATAACTGAAGAGATGCTCATTTTCCAGGGAGGAAAGCTATGGCAGGAGCCTCAGAGGATGGATTTGAACCTCATTCCCCTGCTTTGCAGAAGGCAAGTGACTCAGGGTCTCCTCACCCACAGTGGGGGGATTATCACCAATCCACGTCACCCTGGATTTGTCACCAGCCAGGCAAGTGTCCCTGGGCCCTCAGCAGTAATGACAAGGCAGGGTGGAAATCAGTGAGGAAGCATTGGCTTAAATAGCATCAATCCCACTGTTAGCTGTGGCTAAGCCTATTTTCCTGAGGATCTCGGAGCATTTTGTGAGCTGTATTTAAGCTTTAGGAAGCCTGGGGAAGGACCAAAGAGGAAAACAAAGAGCAGGGAGGGGGTACAGGCTGGCTGAGCCCAGGTGTACACAGAATTATTGTCAAACCCAGCGAAATAATGCAGTTTGCAGCTTTGCTGCTGGGCAGCAACAGCACAGAGCAGAGCAGCGAAGAGATCTCTTCAAGCAAACAGAAAATGTTCTTCTCCAAAAGCAATACTCAAGAGTTAAGCAGCTGAACTGAATCTGCCAAAAGTTTTCTAGGCAGAAATGTGATTCTTACTTGCTTCCATCCCAAGCAGTGTGGTTTTCTAAGTTTTTTGCAGCTTCTACTGAGCCCTGCATTTTCCTGTTGCAAGCTTTCATTAATATTTTCGCCGGGGAAAAAATGAATCCATTCTATAATGAGTTTTCACACAGGATCTCAGAGCCCAAACTTCCTTTCCAACACAGTGAGCATCCCTGAGAGCATCCCAGAGCCCTGTTCCTGCTCTGCCTTCTGTTCTGACTGGGGCGAATCAGTTCCACCACCCCAAAAAACACATTTCCCATCTGGACAACACAGGAAGTGTAAATCCTCCACTCCAAACCCCAAAACCCACATTTCCCATCTGGACAACACACGAAGTGCAAATCCTCCACTCCAAACCTCCCAAACAGCCTAAAACTCCCATCCATCCTCATCACCCCTGAAGCAGTGGGGCTTTGCAGCACCAAATCCCAGCAGAGCAGAGTCCAACAGAGCACCTAATTCCCTTACCCTGGCAATCAGCTCCCCGACCATCCCCGTCCAGGTGCCATTGGCCTCAGGGACTCCATAAACACCGTCCCCAACCAGGTGGATTTTGTAGTTGAAGCGCAGGATCTCGGCCAGCTCCTTCAGCATGTCCACGCAGAATCCCTCGTAGCGATCGTTGCCCTCCAGCTCCTGGTGGTTCCACTTCAGCATTAAGTAAGGGTTTTCCTGCAGTGAAACTGGGCAGCTGTCATTCCCATCTTAGCCGAGGTGTCCCCACAGCACGGAGCAGGGAGGGCAGTGCCACTGATGCCTTAGAATTTAAATTCTGTATTTTTCACATATCTGTAACTCTGGGCTCCATCTGGGGTGCTAAGCTGCTGTTCCCTCATTTTTAGACAAAACAATTCCTCTCTAAGCTCAAACCTCAAGGACACCTTACTGTCTCAGGGCTCCAAAATACGTAAACAGCAGTGAATTGGGGAGCAAACTTGGAGTAATTTACCTCATTAGCTGAAGGTGTAATTGGAGGATTAAACCTCAATATGCAAATGGACAGAACTTATAAAGTATGAAAAACCTGTGCCCTGCTGTCCATTTTGGGTGTAGCCCCTGGGTGGCTTTGTCTGCCCTAAATGCACCTTGAAGGCCTTCAATAAATTTATCTGCTTTTTATTCTCTTAACTTTCTCTAGCCTCTGTTTTAGGTAAGCCCATCCAGGCATCACCAGAGGCTCATGGGATCACAGGATGGTGAGCACACACAGTGGTGCCTGTGCATGTGAAGTTTTCATAAAAATCATCCCTTCTTGGCCAATTTTTATAATTTTATGGGTAGAAGAGGCAACTGTTCCTTCCAACTCAGCAGCTATATGGCAAACAAGAACCCCAATCCAACCTGAACACAAAATGCCAGCTTTTCCCCACCCCAGCTGCCTCTGATTCCACCAAATATTCCATCAAATATTCCATCAAACACCATTTCCACACGAAACATCGACCCGAGCTGAATTCCACTGTCCTGAATTGTCCCCTGTGCTGTAATTAGAGATTTCCTCGCCTCTCCTTTATGAAATCAGAGCTTGGGGGTAGGACCAGGGAGGAATTTTCCACCCCTGAGGGCTGGGCTGGCCAGGGAACTGCAGGTGCCCCCTCCCTTACCAGGATGGTGGTGACAATGAGGGTGGTGTTGAACAGGCTGGCCGAAATGTTGGAGGAGAAGATCCTGTCGTCCATGCTGAGCCCTTCTGAGACGTGCCAGTGGCCAATCTGGAGAGAAAAACAGCACAATAAGGGATTTATAGGGCGAGTTACAGCCATATGGCTGTGGTGAGGGACAGCCCCGGGGCTGGCCTGCTTAGGGATGCTCCATTACCTTTACAGCACATCCCAGGAAGGGTCAGCAGTGACATTAACCCCCTGTGCACACCCCCAGCTGCTCTGCAGTGCCACAAAGCCTTCCCGTGTGTCCTCCCTGCAAAGCCACGCACGGGGACAAAGTCCTGGGAGCCACACAGCCCTGTGTGCTGTCCCCAAGTGCCACCAAATGGGTCCACCTTGGCCAGAAATCCCCAATCTGCAGGCTTGGCTCTCCCAGCGTGGTGCTGGGAGCTTCTGCCATCCACCCCGGTGGCAGCTGATGGGACAAAGCCACGACTCATCTCCTCTTGCAGCTCCTAACTACCACAATTAAGCACTCCCAAATCCTTGGATTCGGGCTCATCCCACCCAACAGCTCTGCTGACAGCCCAATTTACTCATCCAAGCTTCAGCAAACCCAATTCCCAGGCGGATGGCAGGGACGAGTCCCCCAGCACACAGGAGGACATCGTGATTCAGCTGTGACAGAACTGCCACCAGCCAGTGGGGAGGAATATTCGACAAAACCTAATTTTAACTTCAAGAGCCTCATCTCCCTCCCTCAGAGCTCTGGGCAGGGAGATCAGCACCTCCAGCAGCTCGTTCAGAGCATGCAAATTAAACTCTTGCTCTCTTATTGTCCTTAAAAGAGCTTTTCCTGCTCTGCTTTTCCTCATGGACACAGGGGTGGCTGAGAGAGGCCAGATCCCTCTGAAATCCCTTCTCCCAGTCCTCTCCCAGGTGTTGGTGCAAATCCAACCAAGTCCCAGTGGGAATCTGTGAGGAGACCCCAATCCAATATCCTCAAGGCACAAGGAGCAGTGGGAAGGGAAAGCAGGACAGCTTTGCACTCAGAATCATCCAAGCCCAGCTCCTGGCTCAGCACAGACACCCCAACAATCCCACCCTGTGCCTGGAGAAGTTGTCCAAACACTTCTGGAGCTCTGGCAGCTTCAGGGCTGTGACCCCTCCCAGTGCAGGACTCACCTCTGGGAACAACAGCCCCAAACAGGGAGATTTCCCACGTATTCCATGGAAAAATTCAATTCTTAGAGCCTAAATTCACTGGCCTGCACAGGGCCAATCCCTCCTGAATTCCCCACGTCTGCAGAGGTCTCTCCTCCTGTTGTGATTGCTAAACCACAACCCCTGTGCAGCAATCACCTCTCTCGGAGCACCAAACCATCACTCACAAACATTGCCTAATTTTTCTTCCCTCCCGGATTTCTCAGCCAGAGATTAGTGACAGATTAACTTTAATTTTAACAGCCCTCGCTGTTCTCCAATTCGTCCCTCCCCTGCCGGCATGTGCTGAGACTAATTGCCTCTTCTGCTGACAGTGCCGTGGGTTTGACCTTGCTTTTGAAAGCACCAAGGCCACAAAATTCCATGTGCTGATCTACTCTTCCCCATCCAGCTCACCACTGTCACCCTCCCAGGCTGTTTCTGAAGTGTCACAGGCTGTCTGGGCTCCTCTCCTGCTAGATGGATGTCAAGGTGATTTTAATCATCTCTATCTACATACAAAGAGCCTCTGGAAAACAGCAAACAGATCCATCTGCAAAGTGGTGTAGAAAACAATCAAATGCTCCACGCAGACATGGATGAGACCATCCTGGTTTTAAGGAGCTGGACAAGGACTTTGGGGTTTTTAAGTTGGGGATATGATTGGTCTGTAAAAATACAGCAGGTGGAGGAGGTCTGCAGCAAAGAGGTTCAACAGCTTTTGAAATTCAAACATTGGCACAGAAATAAAACACATACAAACCAGCCAGGCTGACAAAGCAGGGAGAGGTTCCTAACGATCAGAGGAGCTGGAGTGATACCTGTCAAGGGCAGCACAAGCACCTGGGTACAACAAGCTCAGTCCCTTTGCGACAGGGGACAGTTGACAGGTGACAGCCCAGGGCCTGGATGGAGAAAGTTCCCTCCATGTCCTCAGGGATGTGTGACCCTCAGGGATGTGTGACCCTCAGGGATGTGTGACCCTCAGGGCATCACCTCTGCACCTCCCAGAGCCCTAAGGAGATCCAGCCCTGCCTGAAGCACCTGCAGGCATCTCGAGGCAGCTCTGCCTTTTTGTTCCTCCTCATTAAGGGAGCAAACACAGCTTCAGAGTGAACCCTTCAGAGTGAACCAGCCCAAAAAGCCTCCAGCCAGCAGGGAATTGTCATCCTTCCTGCCACTGCTCCATCCCCACAGGCAGGTGAGGTGCTCCAGTTTAGCTGCTCTGAAAAAGGTGTTATTTGGGTTGGTGGCACAGAAAGACTTCTCATCTTCCCAGAAAATCCCCACGTGGGGCATCCCTGTCTCGCTCCTTCCACCCTCTGTGCAGAGGCTTTGAGGCTCCTCATGGTGTGAGGTGATGAAATACTGCTCAAATTAATGGTTTTTAATGAAATCTTCTGCTCAGTGTTCTGCAGGCACACAGATGACAGGGCAAGGCTTCTCCACAAGCTTCAGAAGCACCACAGGTATTTACCATCCCCATTCCCAGCTTAAAATTAAGGTCAAGCCAGCCCTGAATGCAGGGCTTGCAACAGGCAGACAACAACAGGCACTGTCTGGGCTCTGATTAGCAAGTGCTGTCCTGCAGTTTGCATCCATCACCTCCTCTTTTCTGTGTCCCCAGGAAAAGCAAGGAGTGCACAGTGCAATCAAGGTGCCCCAAGGAGAGGGGATCTGGGAGTGGCTGGGGAGGGAAAAAGGGAATCAAACAAACAGAGGAAGGAAATCTCTCTGAGGACACAGCCCAAGCCTAAAGTGGGGTTGGATTCCTGAGTTGGATTCCAACTAAAGTGGGGTTGGATTCCTCAGTGACACCACAGCGAGGAGGCAAAGCTTCCTCCAGTGAAATTAGCACTGAAAGCATCAACTGTGGAACCAAAGAACCACAGGGCACACACACCTCACCCCTGGGGCCACAGGGCACCTCCCAAAATCCCCTTCCTCACCAAATACCCCGTCTGGACCACAGGACAGGGGCTGTGGTGACACACACTGAGTTTGTCAGGTCTTGGGGGTCAAACACATGGAGCTCTTGGCAGAACTGTCCCTGAGCAGTTCAGGGGGTACCAGCTGGAGAAGAACCATTCCCAGCGAGGCTGATTAGCTGCTGCTAAATTTAAATAGGTTTGATGTGGCAGGGATTGCACAGGGTCTCTGAGCTATCGGCGGGGAACTCGCCTGGATCTCATCAACATCCCAATTAACAGCCCCAGCACTTGCACTGCTCTCAGGACACCAGCAAGGCCTGTGGTTCAGTGGAGATGATCTGCCTCACTTAGGATGGGGAGAGATGGAGTCAGGGGCTGCAGCTTCCCCTTTTTCTTCCCTAAATCCTCCTCACTCCCTTCCCCTGTGAAGTTCCCAAACCTGAGCTCATGATTTACAGCAAACCGCTCTGCTGAAACTCTGTAGTGTATCCTAGAGGGGCAAAGAAAAGGAAAAAAAAAAAATAAAGATGACATTTACCAAGCCCAGCCCTTGTCAGATCTATAGATCACCAACACATTAATGAGCCTGTGCTTTATCGAGCATCCTGTGAACAGAGAGAGCAGCTCTCATATGCCTGTGGAAAAAATTCCTCTGGTTAAGCTAAATCAGGAAAAGACGCGTTTGGTGCGTTACATAAACGTATTAAAAATTGGATGTCAAAAAGCCCTGCCTCTCCTTGCCCAAAAGCAGCAGCAACTTAGAGAATCTAAGTGTCTCTAATTTGCTTGCTGGCTGGATCAGCCTCAGAATTCGGTGAACTCTCCATCAAAGCTGATGAGCTGGAAGTCCCTGTGGCTTCAAGTAGATGGAAGGAGAGAGAGGAGGAGAGGAAAAGAGGGAAAGAAAGGAAGAGAGGAATGGGCAGAGTTAAAATGAGCTTGGTTAGAACCAAGCAGGGAATAGAAGTGTTTCAAACAAATCAGTTAATACAACCCTTGGGATGTCTCCAGGATGTGAATGTCTGTTCTTTACCCTGCTCCTTTAATTAAAATACTTCTAATGATTTATTTAGTCCTTTTCATCAAAGGAAGCCAGGCTGGCAACAAGCAAATAACCACTTATGGCACAGCAGAGCAGCCTTTGGCTTCTCTTCACAGTGACCTGGAGGGGAGGCAGGTTGGGCAGGAGCCTGACAGGTTCCACAGCTCTCTGGGGATGTGGAACCTTCCCAATGAAACACATCTCAACAAACTCCTGTAGGCTGGGAGGGCTCTGAAACCTCTCTGGGCCCTGCTGTGGGTCAGGAAAGATCCCTGAGGAAGGAGAGAAGAAGGCAGAAAAGCTGCCACAGGAGCAGATTGATGAAAACCAACTCCTTCCTGCTGGCTCTGTGACAGGACAGAGCTTGAGCCACCCCCAGGGACTGCCCTGTCCTTCCAACACCTTTTTACCACGCCTGGCAGAATTTGGGAAGCTCAAACCCAGCGCATCTCAGCAACACAAAGCTCCTTATTTACCAAACTGTTACAGCAGGTCAGGAAAGGTTTTCTCCTGTCAGAGCCGCTTTGTGGCAAAGAGATGAGACTTTTAGTCTCAGGGCAGATCAGGCTGCAGTCACAGATCCCCGTGGAGCTCTGGGACAAGCTCTGCTCCACCAGGACCTGTGTGTTCAACGTGAAGCCCCTGCCACATTCAGACACATCAAGAACAAAGCTGTCACAGGCAGGTTTGCAGCATTTGCCTCCTGGACCCAGCTGAATGCGTGCTCCTGTTAATGCAGATGGGCTTGGATCTGTCACTTCTGCTCACGGAGCGATGGCTTTGGGAAGGGATTAAAAGGGCAGTGATGCTGTGAGAGATCTCAGAGTGGGGAAAATGCCATCCCAACCCCCCCTGCTCACTCGGGGAAAGGCAGCATCAAAGCCAAGCTGTCACTTGACAGGTAAGAGCTGGCAGGTAGCATCCTTGCCAAGGCTGAAATTCACTGCTGCCAGAGCAGGAGAAGGTCCTGGTGCCAAAATTCTCTGTTGGTGAGGGTGGGATACAATAGCTTTTGTTCTCTGCCAGCATCTAGAAGTGGCAATCTCTGAGAAAAGGGCAGCAGTGGAGCTGTCAGCAGGGAAACAAGACAGATGAAACTCTGTTTTTTCAGGGACTTCTATTTTTTTTTTTATTTTGCCTGAATGAGGTTTGGATTTACCAGCAAATTCCTTGGATTTGTGTCATGTCATCTCACCAGCCTGATACCTGTGGCTCCACACATTTATCCTCAATTTTAGCTCAAACCAGAAAATATCACTTGGGCAGAAAGTGTGAGATGAGGAAATACCACTCAAATTAATGATTTTAATGAAATCTGCTCGCTGTTCTGTGGGCAGAGGAAAGCTGTGAGGAACCTACAAGCACTGAGACAAAAACTAAATGAGAGTGTGAGCTGAGTAAACCTGTTAGAGAGGAGCCACAAACCGAGAGTGAAATGAAGATGAATTTCCCAAAAACACCACATAGGGGAGAGAAGATGGGGTGCTCCTCACATGGGGTTTCCCCCCATTTGCCTTCCCTCCCAAAGGCAGCTTGGAAAGGTTCATAGCACTCCCTCTTTTCCTATTTCAAGGCGAATTCTCCCCATTTTCCCCCTAACCAAATAATTTTAAGCAAATGCAGCTATGAGCTTAAGAAAAAGAGGGTTTTGAGTGTGAGCTTACAGAATCCCTGCCCCAAATTATCACCTGTGGCAGGCCAGAGGTTGGCTCTGCCATCTCCCCTCCAGGGCCTGAGGGATTGAGACAAATCTAAATTATCCTGAGGTGTGCTCCTGATGCAGTCAAACACACTGCTGATGCCTGATGATTTTTGCCTTTCCTTTTTAATATACCCTTTTATATATTTTACATACCCTTTTATATATTTTCTGTACCCTCTATACATTCTTTGCACCCTTAGCCTACATGCTTGTAATTTTTGCAGTCTGATATTCCAGCTGGAGTTCTGCAAGGCAGAAAGACCAAACATTCACAGCAAGAGGCCAAAAACTCGAGGTTTCCAACCTTGGTTGAAACCTTCCCTCTAAAACATATTTTACAAACCAGACTCTAGCCTCATTTGGGGAGAAGTTCCCTTAAAATAAAAAGCCATTACCTCATTTATTAAGTTTCTTACTGAGAGACTCTAGACAAATACGCTAATTTACAAAGTCCATAAAAATCTCATATGCATTTTACAATGCCCACATCTCAGTGTGCTCCACCTTTAAAATCTGTGCACCTAAAATCCTATTAAAATAGCAAATTGAAACCCTCCCAGCTCTCTCACCTGCCGGAAGCCACCACGTGTGTGCTGCAGGATTTTCAGGCGTAGTTGGAGCGTTGGCCTTTGCTGTTGAATTCGATGTGGCCGGTGAGACCTTCCAATTCTACCTGTCCAAGAGAGACTGAGTTACAGCGAGGCTGCCAACCCCAGAGCCACCCCAGGATCACCCCAGGGCCACCTCAGAGTCACCCCAGGGTCACCCAGGGCCACCTCAGAGCTGCCCCAGGGCCACCAGGAGTGACCACTGACCCCACACGCTCCCAGCAGGAACAGCAATGCAACCCTCAAATCTCAGTCCTAATTGCTTTTGGAGTCTGGATAAAGGAGAAAACACAAGGAGAGGTGCAGAAGTCCCCAGATTTCCTTGCTCTCCTTTTTCTTTGCTTTTTCCAGCTCCACATCCCCTCGCTGCCTTGCTCCATCCCATGGCTAGTAAGACCACTTGGGCTCCAAGTAGCAGAGCTGTGGGGAGCTGGAGGATTTTTGTCGTCTCTGACTAAAGCTGAGATTTAAAAAAAGGTTCGCACTAAGTGGTAAAAGGCTCAGGTGCAGCTGAGCTTTCCTTTGGGGGAAAAATTATAAATTCTCCTTGTCTCAGTTGTACCCCAAACACTCATAAACCTGCTCCTGCTGCATGGCCACCTCAGCTCTGTGGTGCCACAGCGACAAACTCAAACACTTCCACCAGGATGGAATTTCAGAGTGTTCTCACGCCAGATTTAGGCTTGCTTGGTTCCAGTAACCCCATTTTTGGGTTCAAAGCAGCCCAAACCCACAGGGGAACTTGCACCTTGCCCCTGAGCTCTGAGCAATTGTACTGCATGATCTCCTATCAACTCAAGTCAGAGCTCAAATCGCTTAGAAACATTTTTAAAAAACCCCATTGAATCCCAGCTTTTCTGCAGCAAAGCCTGAAAAGGGAAGAGTTCCACGTCATTCCAAGGCCGGTGACAACCCACACCCTCACATCTCTCTTCTCAGAGATCTCAGAGATGCCTCCAAAGAGCAGGGAGAGCAGCCCTCAGCCCCTCTCACCATTCTCAGGTAGTTCATGAGGCTGGTGCCGTGCTGCCAGATCTGTGCCGAGCCGCAGGACAGCGGTTTGACGCCGATCTCCTGGCTGCGGTTCAGCTCCTGCACCGCCGTCACCACGGCGTACACCGCGTCAAACAGCAGCGCCGAGGACAGCTGGGGGGAAGAAAGGCAGGGAAAGGTCAGCTGGAGGGACGAAAATCCACCTTCCTGCTGTGCTTTGGGGCAGGAGAGTGGGCTGGCCACAAGCTGGGGTACCCCTTATGTGTGTGTGTTTCATCCATCACTGTCATCTTTCTGTATCTGTTTGTCCTCCTTCCTTCCCGTTCATTTCTTTTTCAGATTCTGCAGTTTTCCTTTCCTAATCAAGGGAGGTTTTTTAGCATTTTGGTGGCCCTGATCAATCTGCTGGGCAGGGGGAATTCTCCTGAGAGAACCAGGAATTGCCAGGAGGAATTCTCCTGAGAGAACCAGGAATTGCCAGGAGGAATGCCCTGAGAGAACCAGGAATTGCCAGGAGGAATGCCCTGAGAGAACCAGGAATTGCCAGGGAGAATTGCTCCTGAGAGAACCAGGAATTGCCAGGGGAATTCTCCTGAGAGAATCAGGAATTGCCAGGGAGAATTGCTCCTGAGATCCTGTGCCTGCTCCCAAAGAAGTAAAGGCAACTGTGCTGCTTCAACCATCGTGGGTGACCTTCTCTGACAACTTCTTTGATGAGCAGAGCCACAATAAATGAGTTTTTGCTATATCTGCTTCTCCAGCAGCCAAATCCTGCCTTTCAGACCCACAGAGATCATCCAACCCTTGCCACAATCCTGCTGGAATGGCACTGCTGAGGGAATGCCTGGAGTGACAGAGCTCATCCCCTCTCCTTCCCACCTTGGCTTTGGCTGCCTGTCCCAGGTTCCTCTGTCCATCAAACCTCCCCAACCCCATTTCTTGCCCATTCCCAACAGTTTCTACAGCTTTGGGCTCGTTAACAATCAGCCATTTTCTCCCCCGTGCTCACTGATTTCACTTTTAATTACCGTCACCTCCCGACTCTGCTGGAATTAAACCGTTGCAGCTCATTACTATCAAGGCTGCATTTTCCTCATGGATACATCCAAGAGCATCCTCTTCCCATCCCAGCTCCTGGCAGAGGGTTCACTCTCCAGCCTCAGGCTGCTTTCCCCACCTTGCCCTGGCTGTGACTCTCAGCCCTGCAGTGCCTTCTGCATCCTCTCCTCCTCCCAGAGCCTCAGGAGGTTCATTCACTTCCCTGCAGGGACAATCCTGCTCAGTTCAATGATCCCAACAAACCTTTGGCTTCCACTCTGTCGCTAATTTGAGCAGAGCCAGCCAGACTTAGCCCTGCTTGATTTTGCTCAGACCAGCGGTGAGACCTCTCTGACCACACTAGTGTGAGATTAGACACTTAAAAAGCAGCACAAAACCCTCAAAACCTACAAGCCATCCTAAATGAACAGGCAGGATTCCAGCTCAGTGCCATCAAAACCCCAAACAGCGGCTCTGACAGCAGCGGTGACCTCTCCAGCCTTGGCACAAACTCACATTTTCTCTGTCACATTCCCCCTGCACGTCCCAGTTTAATCTGTTTTACACACAGAGTGGCCAGGGACTCTCCAGGGAGCAGCTTGACTGGCACCTGTCACTCCTGCCTGTTTCAGGAGGTCAGATGTGACTGCAGAGGAGCTGAGCAGCTTGAGGACACAGCAGGAATGGGGACAGAAATGGGGTATCTGGTCCTTACCCTGGCTCAGCCTCCCTCCTGCACTTCTTGTGTTTGGGGAAAAATCTGCTAAGGTTGATCTAAACATGGAAATTTCCATTTCCTCCTGGAAAGTCTTTCCCAGAGGTTCTTAAATGAGCTTTTTTTCATCCCTTCTATGCAAATTCTTTCCCTAACAGGGCATCTCCAGCCTGCCCTGCCCTCAACCCCTGTTCCACACAGCTCCTTGCATACACTTAATTTTAATGATGAGCTGAATCCCGCTCAGGTTACAGGATGTCACACCCAATTAGCAGCTCCTCTCCTGACCCAGGAATCACATGAATATCGGGTGGACAAACGGAACTGTGATGAGACCAAACACAACCCAAGCGACCCCAAGGTTTCAGCCACTTCCCACCAAATCAAAATATTGGCCCAGCATTTTTAATTGTCTCCTGCTGGGTTTCCATTTCCATTTTCCCTGAGCAGTTAATCCCTTATTAGCTGGTGAGCAGGAGACTTGTAGATCTTAGTGAAGCATGTGACATTATTGATTGGAATATTTTACTCCTGAACTCTGAAAAATTCATTAGGATTTCTGCCAGCACCCTTTATAATTGGAGGCAATTTAAGTCCCGGGGAGGGTGTGGAGATACACAGGATCTCCACATGGAATAGGAAACCCTTCCCTAGCCTGACTTTGCGTGGAACAGATGTGAAAAACACAGTTTTGAGGCTACAACCTTCAGCAGAGGAGGGAAAAGAGACTTTTGGAACATCCTCCAGGCAAAGGATCTGTCACTGCCCTCCTGTACATCCCTCAACTTTCTCCGTGTCACCTATAAAAATCTCTCACTGCTGTTATATTCTCATTTTGAACCACAGCTTTGTCCCTCTGTCACAAAAAAAGCCAATTTGTCTGCTAACAAATTGATTCTCTCCCTCGCCTGCACCATCTGATTTGTGCAGAGCCCTGGTGGTTTTGTGTCCCTCTGCAGTATCAGAGCTCCATGGAAAATCCATGAGGTTTGGGGGACTTCCCTCAATCCCTAAAGCCAAATTCTTGACAATTCTTGACGCTGAAAAATGAACAGGTTTGGCTACTCTGGGTTTTTCCATGTGGGTTTTTTTTTTCTCTCCCTAAAACATTATCAGCTGTATCTTTGCCCCCAAACCTAACACGGGGAATTAAACCCATTAAAACCCTGTGAAATAGACTTTGCAATCTGGATTTTATTCAATGACATAAACACTTAATTACAAACATCTGTTTTAGCCTAAATTCTAATTACCAAATCTAGCCATCTGCAATTTGAATGATTTTCTCTGATTTCCTTTCTTTGCAATGTGATTAATGAGAATGGCATTAGAGCAGGCAGCTCCCTCCTCCTTTGTCAGATGCTTTCTCAGCTCCAGCAAGAAAGCCCTGGGATTTCTGCAGCTCACAGGAAACCTCCCTCCTGTCACTTCCAGCTGTTGAGCCTCCTCTTCTCTCTTTAGGATGAGTTATCCTATAAAATAACTCCTTCCCAGGGCTGCAGGGGGAAGTTCTAACACACAGATCCTCCCTAGGAGGTGAAACCTGACAGATTTCCAACACCACAGGCAGAAAGGCCTTGGATTCACCTCACAAAGGACAGGAAATTTGCTGGGAATATTTCACCTCTGCTCTGTGACTTCCCCACCCTCAAAGCCCTTTTCCCATCACCTGGGATGTGGCATTTTGAGGAATTCCCATCCCTCCAGGCATCATCTTTCATCCTCCCACCTCCAGATTTCGCTGGATGCTCAAGACAAGTCGGGCTAAGAACCTACAGTGAGAATTTTCATTTCCCCATCGCACCTGCTGCCTGTTCCTGCTGTCTCCTGTTTGCACTGCGAGGAGGAAATTTGTTTTTAATGCCTCCTGACAGTCCCTGAAATCCAAAAAGGAAACTTGCTGGTGGAAATCCCATGGAGACTGAGCAGGGCAAGCTGATTGCACGGAGAGCAGGATGGTCCCAGGAACATGAGCTCCATGCCAAGCCAAAGGATGAGGACACAAAGGACAAAAATCTCCTTATTTTGCCTCTTAAGGATCTCTTTGTGGTGGCAGTAAAGAGACTTCCAGCAGCTCAGCTCATCCAGGGGGCTCTGAGTTCACTAAAATCCATGCAAAGGGCTTGGCTGATGATATTTCCTCTCTCTCCCCTCCCCTAGCTGCAGCTCCCTACACCTCTGATGTGGCAAATCTGCTCTGCAAACTCTCCCAGTCAGGGAGAATCCCTGGGGAACACTTCAGCACTGATCTGGAGCAGAAACACAGCCCAGCCCTGCCTGTGCCATCTGCAGCCACAATCCCTCTCCACGAGCCATTTTCCTGCAGGTGAAGCACACAGGGACAAAATTCACGAGGCAAACGCTGAAAAGCCTTCAAACAGCCTTCAAATTCAGATCAGGTTTGAATTTAAAGCTGTGCCCCCAGTCCAGCACAAAGTTCTGCACCCCAAGGTCTCTCTGGGCTCAGAATTTCAGGATCACTTTGGCATTTTCCACATCAGGAAATCACAGACACCCCAAGTTCTCTCCTACCTACTTAAAAATGCTCATCCTTCCCATTCCTGGACCAGCATCTCCCCACGAAATCCAGTCCAAGGCACAAACAGAGCAACAGCAGCCTGGGGATGTCCCTGAGCTCTTTAGCACAAGATTAAATAGGATTAAAAACCTAAATTATTTAATAATTAAAATAATTTTTAAAACCCCATTTGAGACCAGAGTTTCTACCTCTGCGCTGCTCTGGACCATCCTGAAGCTCTTCCCACAAGGTTTTCCTGATGGTTCTCAGCTCAGGGAGGTTCTGGGTGATGAAAATGGACTTTACTTACTGCTGGTCCAGTAAAAGGAGCATGGTCACAGTTCTCCTGCCAGGACTGGTTGAGGCTCTGGACAAACTCTTGGAAGAAGGCGTGAGACTGGTTGAAAATGGAGAATCCCAGGATGTTGACTCGGTCATCCAGCAGGCTGTCCAGGCGCTGGAGGGAAAACTCCTAAAGCAGCCAAAAAAAAAAAAAATGGGATTAGAGGAGCAAACAGGCACTGAAAGCTCCAAACCCACTCAGGGCCAAGGAAGGGAATATGGGACCATGGAGCTGTGAGACCCTGGAAGTGATCCCAAAACCCAAACCCACCCTGCTGTTGGCAAGGAAGAACCTGGGTTTTAACCCAGGTTGTAACTCAGGCTTTTCATGAAGATGCCAACTTATCCCAGTACATTACTGGCCAAATCCCACCCAAAAACCCCAAAACCCACCAAAGAGGATGTCACTCATCTGCTGAGTGAAGCTGCTCTATCACTACATCCAATCTGGGGACACCAAGTTCCAGCTGTTAAATTGAATCTGTTCTTTCCCACAGGAGGAGAAACCTAATCCTACTTAACCCTAAAAACCACAATTCTGCACTGCTCCTTTCTGCTGTCAGGTACCAGGAAAAGATGCCACCCTAACACCCTGAGGAGGGTGGAAAAGTGCCCTGACTGTGGGTTTTGGAGTTGGAAGCCTCCTCTTGCCTTCCTGCCAATGCTAAGAAATATAAAAAATTACTACATTAAAAAAAGAAAGCAAAAAGAGAGGGCTCTGTTCTGCTCCTCGCATCCACAGAAGCAGTTACACAACAAAGCCAGACTCCTGGAGAAGAGTCCAGCCCTCCTTGTCCCATTAGCAGGGAATAATGGCACCTTCCTCACTAATTTCTCTTCTGCTGATTGCTGGAGAGGAGTGGGAAGGTGGGAGTGACGATTCCAGTCACTGCTGGATGCCCACTCCCCTCCATCACGGATCCAGCTGTCCCTGGGCTCCGTCAGGGCTGAGATTCCAGCAAGTCGAGCCATTTTTTATCTCTGCTGGGCACACAGGAGCAGTTCCTGTATATCTCCCAAACATGGGACTTACAAGACGATTCCAGCTCCCACGGGGACACAACCAAACCCGGGATGAAGCGAATTTTGGACACAGCGCCACATTTTAACGTTGGGCGACGTGAAATCACCTGTGAACTATTGATTCATCTGAATGATCCGGTTGCCCTGCCTCGCTGACAGGTTATCCATTCACCCACGGCTCCAGTCAGCCCAGCAATGAGGGCAGATGGCTAATGAGGAGCTGGGCTTGAGGAGATGCTGGATGCAGGCAGAGCAGCAGGAGGGATGTTCAAACCCTGTAAAATCCTCTCTGCCCGCAGCCAGAGCCCTGAGGCAAATCGTGCAGGGCAACCAGGCAAACAGCTGCCCCACTGCCCTCTTGGATCTGGGATATCCAAGAGGGAAATAAGATGTTTAGTACCAGAACAGCCATAAAATCCAAGGCTTCATTCTGGTGCCAGACCGCCCCAGCCTCGGGGCAGCTGAAATTAGTGCATTTATTTATTTATGGTGCCTTTTCTCCCCTGGAAAACATTTCCAGGCTTTTGAGGTTGCAGGTTTTGTTATGCTCTGATCTTTAAATTAGCAATTACCGGGCGAGGGAATGAAGTCATCTCACTTCACATGGGGAAACTGAGGCAGCAACCACAGGGCTGAAGCCACAGGTCCTGTCTGAGTGCCACGGTCAGAACCAGCCCTGAAGGGAACCCACCACCTCTTTCCTGCTTTCCCTGAGGAAATTCCCATGCCACTGCCCCAAGGCAGCTGCCAGGACTCTCTGCCTGCAAAACAACCCCAGCCAGACCCCAAAAATTTGCTCTGCTTCAAATGTTACCAGTTCCCATCACCACTGTCTGCTCTGAGCAAGCCTCAGTCTTTTCCCACAGCCAACCCTCTCCATATCCATCTTTATTCCAGGCAAGCCTCCAGCTGCACAAACCCCATTTCTGTGGCTGTCACGTCCATAGAGCATCACTTCCAACACACAGGGCTGGCATGGCCTGCACCTGACCCCTTCCACCCACTGCTCCCCGTCCCTTCCCTCTGCTCCAGCTCCAATCTTTTGCCATTAAATGCCTTTCCATCCGATGAGCACCAGAGCAGGCGGCAGAGCCGGGTCAGGAGGAAATGAGCCGTGAGCTGCCTATGCAATGAGATGGAGATAAACCACCCTAGGGGGACACACTTCATTTGCAGTGGGATAAGAGAGATTTGGTAAGGTCAGGCTTTGCAACAGAGGGCACGAGGGTGAGAGCATCCTGATACTCCCAGAGCTGCCAGCTCAGCTTCTGTCCCTATTTGGGCTTTTTTTTTCCATTTTACACACTCATTCACCACGCTTGACATTTCCAAACCCACGTTTTGCAAACAGAACCTCATTTGCTACTCAAGTCCTGCACCTCTCAGCTGATTTCCCACCCGGGCTGCCCTCCTCCCACACTGCAAGAGGCAAACAGAGGCAGGACAAGGGGTGGAAACTCCCTGATGTCAGGAGGATTTTCAGGTGGAGAGCCAAGGATGTCCCTTTCAAGTCGATTCCTACACAAAACAGTTCCCAAATTGCCTTTCTCTCCTCCTGGAGCTCCTCTCTCTCATCCCCAGTGCTGGCTGGTGCTTTTGCAGGCCAGAAGGTTCCTAATGCAATGAGAGAAAGGAGCCATTAGGAAAATAACTCTCACATCATGTTTAAAAGGGAACTCCAAGCCTCCTCCACCTGCACAAACACAGCTTTGTAACCACAGGCTTTGAGAAAATGCCATCAAAAAGATCCGTACAGACTCATCCCTCATTTCCTCCACTTCCACTGTTTTTTCAGCCCTCTCCCTTCAATGGAGGAATTGCAACAATTGCCCCAAATTTGGCTCTCAATCTCAGCCCAACCCGAGGCACAGACCACCAGGTCAATTCCAGGGATGCAAATCCTGCCTGCCCCAATTCCTCCCCCTCCTTCCACTCGTTTTTCAAACCCCCCCCCCCCTTTCAATTTTCTTTTTCAAGAGCCTCTGTGCAAATCAGCCCCGGAGGATCTGCAGCCAAAACTAATGAACTTTTCTACAGAAGGAAAAAATCCCCAGCCCTTGCAAAATTCGGCAGCAGCAGCAGCACCAGCAGGCAATTAGGGTGTAGATTTTCTGCCTGCTACTACAGGGCTGCGAGCAGCGAGTGTGTGCTGTTAAATAACAACACTTAGCAATTCCGTGGCACTCCATATTTCCCGAGTGCTAGGCACACATTAGCTAATTGAATACCACGGGGTTCCCTGGGAGACGGCGCTGGAGGAGCTGCTAGAGGATGAAGTCACTCGCTGGGTTTCTGCACCACTCGACCTGAGCTCTCTCACTTTGCAGCAGCACAAAAACCCCTCGGAGTGACCCCAGCACTGAGATCATCGGGAGCACCTGGCTGGTAAAAGCCACAGAGCTGAGCTCGGCGATCCTAAAGCTGTGAGATTGGATTTTCCGGCGTTGCTGGTCGTGAGTTATGATCAGATTTGCAGGATACAGACCCCGTTCTATTAGGGACATAAAGGATCAGGAATAAGTGTGTAACTCACTGCGAGTTTTGTTTTGCAGGTCTGGATTGAGGATTGGCTGATCCCAACCAGGATTCAGCACCCACAAGCTCTCTCCCACCTCAGCTGGCACCATCCAGCCTGGCCTTGGACACCTCCAGGGATCCAGGGGCAGCCGCAGCCTCTCTGGGCACCCTCTACCAGGGCCTGCCCACCTCACAGGGGAGAATTCTTCCCAATATCCCACCTAAATCTACCCTCCTTCACCTTAAACCCCATTCCCCATCCTCCTCATCCATGCCCTTGTAAGAATCCCTCTCCAGCCCTCTTGTAGGTCGTGTTTAGGCACTGGAAGGTGCTGTAAGTTCTCCCTAAAGACTGTTCTCTGGGATGAGCAGCTCAGAAGAGATATGAGCTAAAAACAATGAAAAATATCAAAGCCAGCATTCATCTATCAGCATCACACTAATGAGGTATCATCCCAAATGTGCAGCTAAGCAATCAACTCCCAGGCTAAAGGAAATCCCAGAAATTATGGTCAGCTCTTCCCTCACCACTCATCCTACTGCTTCCCAAGCCTGGAAAGAAGAGGCTGGAGCATGGAAAAGGCCAGCCCAGCAGGAGATTATTCATGTCACAGCAGCCTGCCGGGTAAAAAAATGTACTTTGAAGTAGCAGAGAGTGGCTCCTGGTACCTGCTGGCCCTGCAGCCACTCTGCTGCTCAGCCCTGCAGCAGCTCCTTCCAGCAGCATCGATTCTGCTGGTGATACTGCTCTGCATCCTGCTGGTGTGCAGGACCTCGATCCTTATCGTGTTTTTAATAACCCAGAAGCAGGGAGGCAGCAATCAGTGCCTGCAGGCTGGGGATGAACCTAAACAGGGTT
The DNA here is from genome assembly GCA_024500445.1 of Entomyzon cyanotis. NCBI lineage: Eukaryota > Metazoa > Chordata > Aves > Passeriformes > Meliphagidae > Entomyzon > Entomyzon cyanotis. The sequence goes on along the minus strand of JAKEPQ010000773.1, from coordinate 2,617,092 downwards.
CCTTTCATCACCAGTGACACCAAGACCTTCCCAGAGCCTGCCTGACCTCACCCCGAGCCTCTGGAAGGATTTGCTCGATTCAGGCTGCACCAACAGCAAAATGCCTCCTCCCTCCCCTCTCTCACAAACACACACAGCTTTATCTTCCTCTCCTAATCACTGCAAGGACTTTATTGGATTTTTGGATCTGCTGATTAACAGCCTCCAGAACACCCTCCAACACTGCAGGAGAAGCTCAGTGCTGTAAACTCAGCTGAGGCTGCGCTGACCTCACTCCCCCCAGCCCCTCTGATTTACACCAGCACCAAGCCTGTTGTGCTTCCAGGACACACTGTGCTGTTCCTTTTTGATTTTATGTGGGATGGGAAAGGGAAACGCTGAGCCAAGGCTTCCATTTCTCTATTAAAGCCTCGCTCTGGCAAAACTTGCTTGTCCAGAGTGTTTGGTGCTTAGAAAAGCTCTCCAAACCCCAGACTGCAATGTCCATCCTGAGATTTCTTGGCAGCTTCTGGGCAAGAGCCAAACCTGCAGTGCCAAGTCAGCACAGCTCTGGTGACATCACCAACGTGTGTCATTATTCACCGTTTTAGGGTTAAAGAGAGGAAATGAAACCACAGCAGGTTCTTTGGGCAAACAGATCTCCAGGGAATCTCTCCCCAAGTCATGAAAAGCAGAATTATCAAACTTAGGGCTCTTTAAATGACCCTGGAATGGTCAGTTCTTCACACCTTGACCACAGTGACCAATTTTTCCCCCAAGATGACCAAATCCCCACTACTAGAGGTGAAGAAAATCCCTGCCTTTGCCTCTCTGGATCCTGTTGCCCTCAGAGCTGAGCTGCCAAGTCTGTTAATCACTCCAAAGCTCCACTCAGAACACATTTATTTGTTTACTCAAGTGGACGACATTATGTTAAGTGCTTTATATGCTTTTCCTGAAAGGCTCCATTTATTTATAAACTACTGACGGAGTCAATAAGTTCATAATGGGCCACGTGTAAAAATCAATTTCTCCCAGGGAGGAAAAAACCGTCATCACAGCAACAAATTGTGGCCTTTTGAGCAGGTAAGTGGTAGATCTACTCAAGGCAATCCTAGTTCAGGAAGGAAAAGAGAAGCTGTGACCATTTAGAGAAACCACATTTATATATATATATATATATATATATATAAAATTTGATTTCTCTTCCCAAAAAAAGCATCAATGCTAGCAAGGGTGGATCTTTAACCTCCTCATGCAAAGATAGCTGTTAAATTTTGGAGGCAAACAAGAGCACATTTAGGAAAACACACTGCCCACACTTGAGCTTCTCTGCAGGGAGCCTGAGCTTTGGAGGGAGACAAATCCACAAAGAATGAAGAGGTCAAGTGCTAATACTGGGACCTCAAAAAACACAAGGGAAGTGGGGGGGGCAGAGGGAAAGAGAGATTTTTGCCCTCATCTCAGAGGGGCTGGGATGTGTCTGAGGGAATAAATTACCCAAAACCTGGGAATCAAGCCCAGGGCTCTGACCAGCACAGAAAGAAGACTCAGACAGGCACAGTTACTGCTTTGTCTAAATCCTCCTTCCCTCATGCTAACTAGGATGAGGAGAAATCGCTTTGGCAGCCTTGCAAAAACCTGATTTGTTTGCCCTGCTAGCACATGGCACTGGAAATATGATCCATAAATCCCACAATGATCGGGGCTCTCCAGAACACTTCGCATCAGCTGCTGGGAATCAGGAAGGCTGGCTGGGCTGAGAGGGGAGATTTGTCACAGGGTAAGGAGGGACTCTGCCTTCCTCACCTGGATGAGGGACAGGGAGGTGGCCCAGGCAGCAGAAAGGCGAATCATCACAGCCTGGGTTGGAGTTAATGGTGAAAAAGAAGATTATTTCACCAAAATTAGGTAGTTTCACAGAGCAGGACTAAAAACCTAGCCCTGGTTAAATCATAATGCACAGTTCACTGTCCCTCTGCTTGATTTGACATCATTCCCTCCTTCTAAAGGATGTCACCACCATGACAAGCTACAGCAGAAATATCTGACACTGTCTGGGGATCTGGACACTGATTTCCCCTCCAGTTCCAATTCCAAGCTGACAGTGCAGCTTTGAAAACCTCATCCTGTATGGAGACCTCGTTATAAATCACTAAACAAAGCAGAAAAAACAGGAAACAAGGGGAAAACCCCAACTCTGAACTGATTTATCTGGTCTGTGGGAATTCAACACGGCAGCTGTTTTATCAGCAGCAACACCTGCACACAATATTGTCAGGGAACAAAACTGCACCCAGTGAACAGCCCTGCCTGACTTGAGGCACTGCTAAAAACTCCTTTGCACCTTCCCCCTTACAGTCATAATTTCAATTGTTTCAATTATTCCCATCTAATCGCCTTGACAAACAGTTTGAAATTTAAACCCAGCCTGAGGTCCGTACGTTATTTAAAAAAACCAAAAACACACACAACAAAAACCAAACAGAGAGAGGGGGGAGAAAAAAAAAAAAAAAGACAAACCCAACAAGCTACACAGAATTAACAAGCTAAAAGAATTAATTGTAGCATGGGGTTTTGGAGGCATCAGACACCCCTCCTACTCTGTGCTGCTGATTTCAGGGATTTCCAGTGCTGGAAGGAACGTTTCCTTCAACACACAGCAGTCTGCTTCCAATGCTCTATTTATGCACTATTATTGCTGTTATTATTGCTATTATTATTATATTTTGCACATCATTGCCCCTCCCATGGCCACGAGCTCTGTGGAGACCCAGACAGCCCTGCCAGGGAGAGGGGAAGGGATGATGAAGAGCTCTGAGCTCATCCCAGCACCTCCTCAGGGAATTCCATCCCTCCCGAAAGTCCCAGAGCAAGGAATTCATCACCACGTGGCCCAACTCGGGTTGGATGGAGGTTTTTTGCCAAGGGATGGAGGACAGGAGGATTCTCAGCTGCCAGAATTGCCCTAAATGCAGGTGATGGATGTGGGGAAGACAAAGAACCTGAGAGTTCCATTAGGACTGCTGGAAAATTTGCCAGAGTTCTGCTGCTGACAAAGAAGGGTCCCTGGAGCTGGCTGGAGGAGGCTGATAATGAATTTGCACGCAGGAAATTAGCCTGTGGATATTTTTCCATCGGGCTGCTCGCCTTGGCTCCCATGGAAATGCAGCAGGGCTGAGCACTGGGATCCTCCTCATCTGCCCCAGTTTGCTACTGGGAGAGCACTGGTGCCACTCTCTGCAGCCACCAGGCTGGGGCAGAGCAGCCACCACCCCCAAAATCCCCTCCTGAGCCCCAGCAACACAGAGAATTCCTTCTCCCAACATTCAGAGCAGAGCTGCAGCACACCACGAGCTGTCGGCTGGGATGTGCTTATTAAATAAAATTAATGCTAAAAGACAGAAGCAGAATTCCCCTCTAGAGCTGCAGGGCAGGTGTTTAATTCAGCATTTTATCCTATTTTCTCCTCTTTTTTTCTTTTTTTGCCTGAAATATTTTTCCATCTCAAATAGTGAGATTAGTGCTTTACAGACTCTCTACTCCCTTTCCTGATGGGTTCTCTCTCCATTTCAGCCATCCTTTTGCTTGCTCCCCTTGACAGTAGTTCACTGTGATTTTATCTTTTCTATTAGGCAGTGATTGCAGAACCTCAGAGGGTTCATTAGGAGCTTGATAATCCCTCCAGATTTATGAGCCTAAATTGCTCACTCCCATCTCCAATCCCCATTTAAATATTACTAATTTCCTTAAACATCTCTTCCATCTGCCCAGGTTTTGTCTGATGTCACCTTTCCATAACGGTCCCTGCCAAAAATCCAGTTAGTTCTGCTAAAGGCTGAGCTTTTGGACAAAGTGGTAAAATAACCTGGGTAAACAGATTAACACCCTGAGAGAGTGAACGGCGACAAAACTCATTTCTTTCTCACCTGCTGTATCTGCATTCCCCGAGATGAATGGGTTGGAAAGGCAAATTTCACCTCCAGCAAATGCTTAATCACACCCGTGCTCAGGGCTGGTGTGGGGGTGGAGGTGGGGAGCTTCATTTTTGGTTATTTTTGTTGTCTGAGCAGCATCCAAGAATCTCTGCTGTGCTGGTGATGTGCAGCTGGAAATCCCTCGCTGTGTGCACAGCCCTGCTCTGCGGGGCTGAGACTGGGACTGGGGAAGGGAAGGGGAAGAGGAGCAGTGGGAAAACACATCCTGGGAGTGGGAATGGGGGGTTTGGGGCACTGTGGGCAGATCTGACAGGGGTGGCACTGTCCCTCAGCAGCTCTGCCAGCACAGAGACACCGAGTAATTTGGGGCAAAACCCACAACTCCCAGGCCCCATCCCTGCCTGGCCCCTTCAAGAACATCCCTGCCTCTCCCTGGACACCCATTCCATGGGGATGACCAGGATCTGTAAGCTTGTCCTGCTGGAATCACCTGTGGGCTGAACACTGAGCAGAATGCCATGTGCTGTCCAGCCAGCAACCTCACGACATTTTCCATTCCTTGCATTTCTCTCCCTCCAACACCTCCTTCCCCTCATCCCTCCTCCATTCCGTGTCCCAGTCGCTCCCTTGGCTCCCAACCCCTCCACTTCCCTCCTCCCCTGCTCCTCTCCACTCCAGCTCCATCCCACACGTTTGGCTCCAGCCCTTCCCGTCTGTCTCCCACCCAAACACAAAGCGTGATTCAGCTCTCGGCTTCCCTGCCATAAATATTAATAGAAATTAGAGAATATCAGCATCGTTTGGGCTGCCAGGCACCTCCACTGAATCCTGCAGGTTTCCATCAGCCCCACACCAGCATTAATAGCCAGGTTTCTGCTCTCCCCTGGTGGCATTTCCCTCCCACCACGTGGCAGAAGTTCCTCTGATATTTATTTTGGGTTTCCCCTGCTGCTGCCTAACCCAGCACCGTGGGGTTTACCCACATATTCCCCCCAGTAATGTTATTAGTGGCCATAAAGCCAAATCACCACGCTGGGGATGAACCCTGCTCTGCCTCTCAGCATTTGTGGGATCACCCTTCCCTTGTCTCAGGGAGCAGCAGGGAAGCTCAGGGCTGGGATTCCTTCCAGATGTTCATCCCAGAACAGCCTGGGCTTCTCCCAGAACAGGGAGTGAGCTTGGGGGGACAACTCCAGCATAACCCCCAGAAGTAAATCAGGAAAATCAGGATCACCCATCTGCTGGAGCTTCCCAAAGCCCCTGCACCAGCTCCAGTCACAACATCCACAATTCCTGCCTTTGGATGCTCCATCATTGTTTTCCACCTCCCAGACCAGGGCAAGCCTTCCCAGCTTTGCAGAAATGATGCCTAAAGATTTTTTAGCTTTTTATGTAATTTTGATATATCTTTAGCCTCGTAGATTTTTAGTATACAGTATATAATTTCTAGTACCTTTCCTGCCCTTCCTCACATTTTAGAACAATAAACCAACCCTTTCTAACTCACTCTTGAAATTTTGGTTAATCTGATTTTCAGGAAGGGAATTTCTAACAAGGACATCTTGTTTTGCACCACAATTTAAGAGACATAACAAGATACAGAACAAAGAACTCCGAGGGGCAGACCCAGGGCTGGGTTGCTGAGGCAACTGGTCTCATATTGGATGTACCTGTTAGATAAACTAATTAATTAACCTTATAAAAACTGCAGAAATCCAATACCACGCGTGCACGGAAAGCTTTCATTAAAGAACTGCTTTTGGAATTACTATTCTGGATATTGTTTGGGAAGTTTTTGCCTTTTGATCCCAGGCAGAAGATGACAACTGTCATCCTTCCCTCCCCACTGCAGGCACATGGCTTTTCCCAAGGATCCCATGGGTCAGAGGGATCAAATCCCATTAAAATAACTCCACACTCAGGTGGGGAAAAGCCGGGAAAAACTCCTTACCAGATTGGTGAAGATGTAGGTGTAATAGGCAGACGCCATCCCCAGTTCAGCTGCCTGTGAAGGGAGAGGAAAGAGATTAAACCAGAGCCTGACAATCTCCAATCTCCACTCCAGCAAAGCAGAACCAGGGCCACATTTTGCTTTTCCAGCTTTATCTCTCCCTGTGAGCACTTCTGTCTCCCTGCAGGAGGAGGTTGAGACACAGCAGAGCGGTTGGACCTGGGAAATTACAGCAGGACTGAAATTTCCAGCAGGACTGAGCCTCCCTGAGGTCTCCTGCCCACGACAGCCCTGACAAAGCACTGAGAAATGACCCAGCGCTGCCCCACTGCAGCTCCAGAGCCCTGGGAGCATCCCTGCTCCCTCCATGGCATCCCAAGAGGGAATTCAGGGATTTCTGCATCCTGCAGGGCCATCCAGCCAAGGACAAACCCTAAGGAAAATGCCTGTGGAAAGCAGGAGCTTTTGTACAGCCAACAGAACAGCTTTAGAACCCCTGGCAGACCTCAATAAAGACACTGGAAATGGGAGGTGAGTCCTGCAGACCCAGCCCTGAGAGATCCAGAACCCCTCAGGATGAGGAGCTCCATGTGTTTGGAGGCTCTGGAATGACAGGAAAACCCCAGTCAAACCACTGGTGCTTTTCCAGTTTTATCAGTCCAATTTGAGCTCAAATTCTACAAATTAATCAACATGAACGAAACCCAAGGAACTCAGCCTGTTCTCCAGAGCACAGCCAGGGCTGGGATGGCCACAGGAACAGAAGGAAAGAGGCTGAAAGTGCCCAGGGAGGCAGAGAGAAGGACACAGAATTTTCCACAGGGATGATCTGTTCCGGAGATCACAGAGCAGATAACTGCAGCCCTTCCCCAAGATCCTCACTACACAAGGAGCTGGCTGTGGGAACAGATGCTCAGGAAAGTGGGGCATTAATCTGCAGATGCTCCTGGAAGCCTCTGTTGCACTGCCAAGCACAGCTGGTCTCAAATCAAACTTCCAGACCTTGGCAAAGAGGTTTTCCCATCAGTCCAGACCTCACAGAGGGACGGGAGGAGAGCAGGGAAGGACCAAAGGCAGCACCTCCTGCTGTGAGTCCCTTTTCACCCCCCCAGAGCTGTGACACCACAAAGGGACTGGAGGAAGGATGTAAAGAGGCAGCTTGGATTGTATTTCTCCCTTTTCCTGCCTGACTTTTAGCTGTTCCTGTGCAAAGCTGAGGTCATCACTGCTGCTGGTGGCTCAGGTCTGGCTGTGCCAACCCTTTGTCACCCTGTCCCTTGCTCAGGTGGCAAAAGAGACACAGCAAAGCCGTTTGCTCACAGGAGCCCCTGACTGCCTCATTTTCAGCAAAACTTGGCACCAATTCCCCCTCCTCATCCCTTCCTGGGGACAGGGACAATGCCAGCCCTCCCTGTGACCCACTTTGAAGTCAGAGTGTTTGGTTTCAAGGGTGGAAAATCAAGGTGAGCAGCAAAGCATCTCTCCCATCCATCCCCTACCCCTGGCAGCTGGGATTTAGGACAGGCTGGGAATCTGGGAAGCAGCCATGTGTCTCCAGCCCATATGTGGAGGGGAAGGGATGAGGAACTGTGAATTCCTCTCACTGCCTCTCCTGGGACAACCCCAGCAAACCCACAGGGTGTTTGTCCTGCTGCTGGGATGGGAGGAGGATGCACCTGGTGCTCACCACCACCATCCCTGCCTCCACCTCTGGAAATAAAGCACTTTCCAGCCTCCCACAGTGCGAGGAGTTGCCAGATTAGGAGTTTTTTATTTATTACCTTCCATTCCTACAAGCTGGGAAGACTGAATTGGGTTTTACTGGGAGATCCTGGCAATCTTTATCCGTTGTGGGAGAAGGAGGTTGGAGCTGGGCAGGGAGATGTGGGTGCCTGGAGAGAGCTGTGAGAAGTCACTATAGCAACAGGGGAGGGGGACAGCCCTGAGCAGCCAGGCAGCAACAGGGGAAAAAGGGAAAAAAATCCACACCAAAAAAAAGCCCAGGTAGTAGATGGACCCAAAAAATGCCCCAAACTGTCTAATAGGAAATTAAAATTGCATGTGGTGGAATAAAAATCTTTTTGAGGGGAGTAAAAGAGGATAAAAACATCCCTGCTGGCTGTCACCAGGGATAAATGTGACATGGGCAAGGCCTTTGGATGGCACTTTTTATGATAAAACAGAGTGTGGAATGCCTGCCCCAACAAGGGGGATTCCCAGGGTTTGGATTCTGCCTCCCATCAGGAATGTTCTCCTTGTTTCCTCCAGGATGTGGGAAACTCTGCTCCATCTGGAGCCACTGCTCAGTTTTTTGAAGCAGATTATCAAAACAAAGCGCTACAAACTGCAGCCAGAGACCACTTAAAAATAAACACCATTAAAATTAAATCTCGGCTAATAAGACAATAAAAGAGACAGAAAAGGAAGGGAAAAGTTAGAGATAAAATGGGAGGGGGAAAAGGAGGCACAAGAGCACTGATGGACTCATTTCAGAGAGCTGAGCAGCCCTTCATGGCTCTTGGATGGCAACACCAGCAGACAGCACTTGTGGAGAGCAAAAACATCAACTCAGAGCAATTAAACCATCACTTCCACATATCCAGCCCTGGAAACTCCATCAGTGGTGATTTCCCTCCAGGCAGAGCCAATTTCCAGTGCTGCTGCAGGAATTTCCACACTTCATCACACAACACACACAGGACCTGGCTGGGGTGATGCCTGGTGATTTTTGTCTTTTCTTTTTTACACCCTTTTTATATATTTTTATACCCTTTCCCTTTCCTTGTACTCTTTACACACTCTTTGTACCTCAGCTCCACATACTTGTAATTTTTGTAGTCTGATATTTAGCTTAGTTTGAAGGAAAAAGCAGGAAAACCAAACATTCACAGTAAGAGCCAAGAGCTCTACACTATCTCAGAATTAGAGGCTCCAAACTTGGATAGAACCTTTTCTCTGAAAAATATTTTATAAACTGGACTGTAATCTCATTTAGGGTGGGTAATTAGAATAGAGTGACAATTACTTCATCTATTAAGTTTTTTACTGGGGGATTTTAAGTAGATCTGCTAATTTGTGAGGTCCATAGAATTGTATACATTATTTATACAGACATATATATGTATACACTCTTACATATATATATATTTTATATATTATGTATATGTATACCTATTTTAATATTTATTTTACATATTTTTAAATATTTATATATATATTTATAGAAATATATATAATATAAATATATATAAATATATATAAATATTATATATATTTATATAAATATATAAAAATATATATTTATATAAATACCTATTTTGTATTATATTTATATAATGCTTACACTATTTTAAATATAATTTATATATTGTATACACTATTTTATATATATTATATATATATTTATATATATTTATTTATATAGTTTGCATACACTATTTTATATTTATATATATACAATGTTACATGGGGTGTGTTCTCGGTGTGCAGAGCCGTGCACTTAAGATCCTATTAAATACCAAAATAAATACCCTTTTCCCCCTTTCCTTCTGTGTCTCCCTCATATCTCTACCAGCCAAAGGCAACAGGGAAGCAGCAGGTATTTAATCACCCAGGCTGGACACTCACCTTCTGCAGGATGGTGTGGGACATGGAGGCGTTGGCATGGACGATGATGGTGGCTGTCTTGTCGTCCCTGATCTCCTTCAGGAGCGGGGTGGGATCCCTGCTGTCATCCAGCATCCTCACCGACAGCGTGTCCTTGGAGATGAGGAACTGCCGGAGCAGCTTCTCCAGGTTTAGAAGGCCTTCAAAGGAAAGAGAGGGGAAAAAAAAAAAATATCAGATTAGTTTTAATTTAAGGCTTGGTTATCCCACGGAACACGTGGAATGGGATGTATTTCTGAAGTTCTGGGTCTGTGGGCTGCCAAGGAAAGGATTTGGGGCTGATTGCTTGGTCCAGCAGGGAATGAGGAGTGATGGAGCTGCTCCAGCTGTTCTCTGGAAAAACAAAGTGGAAAGAAAAGGATTTGGGGCTCAGTGTTTGACCCAGCAGGGAATGAGAAATGATGGAGCTGCTCCAGCTGTTCCCCAGAAAAAGAGAGTGGAAAGGAAAGGATTTGGGGCTGATTGCTTTGCCCAGCAGGGAATGAGAAATGATGGAGCTGCTCCAGCTGTTCTCTGGAAAAAGAAAGTCACCCCAAACTCCTCTTGGGAAGAGACAAGACCATCAGTACAACAAGGTCTCCATTACCTCCCTGCCTGTGGGATTGTTCTGGCTATTGCAGGATCATTCCTCCCCCTCAATCTTTGCATTTCCAGCTCAGTGCCCAGGAAGGCACAGCTTTTTTTGGGATCTTGGAGCACTCTGATGGGATGCTGCTCCCTTCCAAGGGGATGGGAAGCTCTGCTGAGAGTCACAGGTCGCTGCAAAAACACAACGTTATAAATGGTGACAAAAATCAGTGTGGGCACTTCAAGGGCTCCTTCCAACACAGCTGCCTTGCAGCCTAATAAGATGTCAAAAATCCTGCTGCAGATTTTGCCAGTCAAGAAAGCAGCTTTGATAGAGCCTCTCTCCCATCCAGCTGCTGAGTTTCATCAAGAAATAACCTCCTGTCAAGTTTGATTGGCCAGAGGGACCAGCAGATGTAATCATCAGCATGGTCACACGTCCCATCCCTGCAGGAAGACAATCCCAAAAGGAAGGGGAAAGCTGGGCTGGAAAAACAGAACTATCAGCAGAATCACATCCCAGCTGGCAGAGAGGCAAATTAACCCTCAAGTCTGAGCTCTACTCTTAACCTGACTTATTTCTGACTGCACGAATCCACTCATTCCCAGCAGGTCAGGAGGCAGGGAAGTGACCCAGCAGGGTGGGATCAGTGCTGGAGCTCTGCTCTCAAGGACTCCCAGCACTTCACAAGGGAACAAAGCAGAGCAGGAAGAGGGACATCCAAGATGAGGAGCCTCTCGTTCACAGAGAGAGGTTGAAAGCACTCTCAGTTTGCTCTGAGCTCCTGACAATGCTCTTGCCTCTCACCTTTCCCTGGGTACAGCAGGAACCCAGCAAGGGGCTATAAAAACAGCTGTGCCAGGACTTCCCTGGATCACATCTTCTTTTTCTTCCTCACCAGCCAGAAAATTCACTCTGCTTGCAGCACACAAGGACTTCACCTGAATATTTCTTTTGTCTCCTAGCCCAAGTGAACAGTAAATTTTAGCTAAGCCCTCCATTTGATCCTGGAGGATGTGGAAAGGTTTATTTTCACCTCATTCTGCATCTGCAGGGGACCAGACAGGTTGCTGCAAGTCACAGCCCTGACACTACCAAGTTTACAGCTCATCCCAACAAACTCTGCTGCTGTGAAACACAGGAACATTTTTCTAAAGCGCATCAGGCACAGAGAGGAAGAAGTAGAACCGGGGAGGAAAAAAAAAAAAAAAAAAAAAAAAAAAGAATCATTTGATCTCCTCCTCCAGCTCGAGGAAATTATCATTTGCAGCACGTTAGATCCTACCTGTAGCCTCATCAAACCCCCTGCTCGCAGCTGCTCTCCGTGTGCAGGGAAGTCTCTATTGTGTGCAGAGATTCCCCTTTGTTTGATGCTGAGAGGATGTGAGACGCTGCTGCTGCTGCTGCCAGACTGGCACTTCAGAGGGATGTGAACACCAGGAAAGCTTTGCAGACTCCTCCTGGCACCTTTGAAGTACTAAAGTGAGGACAGAGAGGCTGCACCAGGCACCTGCTGCTCCAACACACCCGTGGGGAGCTCTGAGAGAGGTTCAGGCTCAAGTCCTGACCTTGACTGTTTTATTTTTCCCTTCCACAAACATTCAGAGCTGGCAGGATCAGCTCACTCACGAGCTCTCAGCACGAGAGCTGCTTCCTGGGAAGCAGGAAAGGAAGGACATGGACTCTCCTGGAATGCCACATCCCTGTTTGTTGCTCCTGCCCATGCCCATCAGTGCTGCTGATGGTTGAGAACACAACATTCCCATCATCCAGCCTCCCTTTCAATCCCAACACCATTGCTTCAAACATCTCGTTGAGTGTTTGAATTTAAAAAAAAAGGATCCAAGGCCTTGGACCTCAGTGTCCTGACCTCCCTTCCCAAGCACTGCATGTTATTCCCTTCCTTCTGACAATCAGAGAAGCTCCTAAGAAGTCCATGCAGCCTCTATTTGCCTTTTTGGGTTATGTTTCTGTGGAATCACACAAAACCTCCCAGAGCAGTTCCCAAACCAGCTAATTATTGAACATCACAGAGAAACTGAGTCAGATAATCTTATCCTGAGTCACAAATCCCATTTTATTCACAGCATTACACTTCACATTCCCCACGGTGCTACACTTAGGCTGCCCCGAGTTCTTTGGCTTCAAGGGTCATTTTCTGCTTCTGCCAGGGGAAATCACAGCCAGTCCCCAGAGGAAGGATGTGACAGGATGAGTGTGGCAGGGCAGGACCCAGGAGTGTCATCACACAGCCTTGCACTTAAACCAGAGCAGCTCCAACTTGCCCCTCCTGGGATCTAAATAATAACATCCCTCAAAACAGCATTTCCTCACTGATGAGCATGCAGCTCGTATGCTCCCCGGAGCTGCCTCAAGGGAACCTTCCAAAAGCCTGCAACGCCTCGAGTTAGTTGTTTAAGGGCTGTGCTTAGGAGCAGTGCATGTCCTGAGGGAAAATCAGGGTTTGTGCTCCTACATGAAGCTCAATTATGCCTCGTCTGGGCTCTGTTGCACTCAGGGTGTGTTAGGCATCGAGCCTGGCTCAGATCAGGTCCCTGCTGAGCACAAACAGCATCCATCCAGGATGGATGAAAGGCTTCTGTCCCACTTGCCTGGGTCTGGGACTCAACAAATCCTAAATATTGAGTTATCCAGCAGCACCCGAGTGATATAAATTGGATTGCTTCAGGTAAAAGGGTTTGATCCAGCTAAATGAAAATCATATTAATCATATTAATCCCAGTGGGAGGCTCCTGCCTGTTTTTGTCCAGGAGTGGGGAGCAAGGCAGGAGTGCAGAGCCCTGAGCCTCCTGCATGGAGAAAACCTAATTATCTTTCCTTCCCTTCTTGCTTAAGGTTAAGGTTAGACAATGAAAAATTCCTGCTCCAGAAGTGATGTGGGAGACCATTTGCATGATTTTAATTGCATCATTTGGAGCGAGGGCCTTTCCTGGGGTAGATGTGAAGGTAATTTACTGACTTCGCTGAGTGCCTGCTGTCCTCAGGGCACAGAAAGCACAAAGGAGAGGTAAAGACACTCCTGGTCCTCCTGTCCCTGAGCAGAAATATTCTACAGCACTGCCCTTCTCACCCAGCTGCTGGTGGGGAGTTTGCCCAGGGCTAACTGGGAATGGTCTGCCTTACCTTCACCTGGCCCAGCCAGGGAGCAGCATTCCCAAAATTTGGGGTTTGCAGGCCTCAGTCAGTGGCTGGGTTGGTGATGAATGTGAGGGGAGTTGGAGCAAAGGGTGATGCAGAGAGGAAAAGGGAGGCAGAAAGAGAAAAAGAAGACATTCCCATCCATGCATTTCCATGCAATGTGCCTCTGCAAAGCCCCTCTGCCAGGCTGGCTCGTCTGGCAAACTGCAGAGCTGATGGATTTGGCACAGGGCAACAAAAGCAGAATTGCTGTTTACACCCCACATTTACTGCACAGTGACCTCAGGAAGCACAGGACACACTTTCCTCCAACCTCTGGGGTGCAGAGCCTGTTCCTGCCTCTCCAGGAGCCCTGCTGGGGTGGATATGGCCCTGCAGAGGTGGACATGGCCCTGCTGGGGTGGACATGGCCCTGCTGGGGTGGACATGGCCTTGCTGGGGTGGAAACTCCAGCATCCAGATGCACTATTACCAGCAGCTGTCCTGCAGAGCCCAGGAGGGTGAGCACTGTGGTGACCATTAATCAAATCCTGCTTTTAGGCCACAAACTGCACTTGCCTTTGCAAAAGGCATATTTCAAAATGCCTTACTTGCCTAAAAATAATCTCCAGAAACAGGTCTATGGCTTTTTTTTTTTTTTTTTGTCTAATTCCAAACCCCATCTGTGGAAGCAAAACACTCTTCAGATGGCCAAACAGAAGGCAGGAGAATCTCTTCCCATCCCCTTTCCTCCTCTGAAAAACACCTCCAAGGGGCAACAGGGTGGTCAAAACTGCTCTGGAGCAGAAAAGGCTGCTCTGACCAGAGACATGAGGACCTGGGAGCTTCTCCAGCAAGCCCCAAACAAAAAGCAGATAAAACAGAGGGTCAGGCAAAGCCAGCCTGGCAAAGACTCACATTCAGCTTTGGCACAGATGAGGCAGGCAGTGGTGCAGTTAAAGAAATTCAGGATTCCTGCCACGGCCACGCTGATGTCGGTGTTGCTGGGGTGGAGGTTGAGGGTGGTGAACCTCTGGAGCTGCAGCTTCAGGAACTCCTCTGGAGCCACTTTGAAGTGAGGAACCTGAGCGTGGGGAGAAGGAGAGAAAATATAATTAAAGAGGAGACAGAAATGAAAACAAGTAAATCTGCGATAAAGGGCCTGTGGTGTGAAGAGCACAGCAGGCAGAAAGTGGAATATCCCAATAAAACTGCCGAAGCACCACTGGAGTCAAGAGGGGAGGTTGGGATTCATGCAGCAGCAGAGGAAAATAATTATCACAGCAACAAAAAGCCACGGGAAGGAGTGGATCAGGAAGAGTCTTGCTGAGCCACTCAGCGAAAGGCAACAGGGGCTGTGATTACAGCACAGGAAACCTTCCGTGTGAGTTCAAGCTAATTAGCTGGGGCACTAATTGCAGCAGGGCCCAGCCTTCCTTTCAGGCTGGCAGGTAGGGAGGAGGCTTTGCAGGCAGGCAGGGACACTGTGGATCATCCAGGGCTGCACAGCCCCTGCTGGAGCCCCCACCCTGTGCTGTGAATCCAGCACGGATGTGTCACCAGGTAATTAATTAGCAGAGATGAAGGCAAGAACAAGATGACCTGGGCAGAGGCAGAACAGCTGCAGCAGCCAGAAGCTTTGGGCATTTTTGATCAACAGGCAGAGAGGCAGGGCTGGAATCACCAGTGCTGGGCTTGTCCTGGATCCAGCAGAGCAGCAGGTGGGACTGGGATGCTGCTCCAGGGAATTTGGGGAGCTGGGAAGCTGCAGGGTGAGGTGGCTCTGCTGCACATCCTGGAATGGGTGGGCAGACAGATGCAGCCCAGACACAGAGGGCTCAGCCAGATAAAGAGAGGCAATCTTGTTTTCCCTCTGCCGGGTGAATTATTTTGGAAGAAACTGAACTCGGAGAAAGGGAAACATCTGCCACGGCTTCGTTAGCAGCACGTCAAGTCTTCTTTCCCTCCATGATTAGTCCTTCCAAAGCCATCAGCCCCTGCCTCGCACCTCTCTCCTCCTGGGAAAGCCTATTAGCAGCTCTGATGCTGCTTTATTGACAGCAGGAGCTGTTGGTTAGCAGAAGGGAAGTTAAGGAGTAATAAGCTGCTATCTGCCTCAATTCCAGCCCACGGCCCTCAGCCCGGGCTCTGCTAACAGGGAGAGGAGCTGGAGGGAAAGGTGATTCCTCTGAGCAGAGCAGACAGAGCAGCTCCTGGCAGCATCCTGAGCACTCCTGGGAGAGATCCAGAGCCAGCCTGGGACCTGCAGTTCCCAGGGATGAGAGATGCAGGCAGAGGGGAAGGAATTCACCACCACAGCAGCTCCCAGAGCTGAGCACAGCCCTGGCTCACAGCCTGCCTTCAGCCCCAGAGTCCTCCTGTCCTTCCCAAGAGCTCTGCCCCAGTGCAACGCCCCTGTCTGGGCAGGGCAAAGGGATTCTTGGGGCCAAAGGATAACAGGGGTAACACGGGACAGGTTCATCCCCCACAGAACATCAGTCACCCCACCTGGGGACACTTCCTTTCCCTGAG
The DNA here is from genome assembly GCA_024500445.1 of Entomyzon cyanotis. Taxonomy (NCBI): domain Eukaryota; kingdom Metazoa; phylum Chordata; class Aves; order Passeriformes; family Meliphagidae; genus Entomyzon; species Entomyzon cyanotis. The sequence goes on along the minus strand of JAKEPQ010000773.1, from coordinate 2,601,320 downwards.
GGGTGGCTGTGGGCACCGGGGCTCTGGCTGGGCTCTGTGTCCTGTCTGACACGGTGCCACCAGCTGCTGTTCCCAGCATGTAAATCCCAGGGAGTTCTGCAGCTTTGCATCGCTTGGAGGGCAGCTGAGAGAATCAAACACCTCAGCAGTGCAGCAGCACTCACCTCTCCTTTCCGAAGGAAAAAATCACTTAGATCAGAGACTCGGACTGAATCTGCATTTCAGAGGAAAAACACCTGCAGAGTTGCCTTTCCTGGGCTGGAGCAATGTCCAGCACATTTAGCAGGACAAAGCACTACAAAACACCCCCAGGAGACCCATCCTGCTGCATCCCTTTGCTTTAGGTCTGCAAGATCCCTTCCATCCCCTCAACCCTCCAGGAAGAGCCAACAGCACTCATTTGTGAGTGCAAATTATTTACAGTGCTCAGTCCCAGCCTGCTCTCCTCCCAGCACTAAATGGCTGGGGAATGTTATCTGGCTTTAAAGGGATGAACTATGAGAAGAGAACTCAATTTCTTCTCCTGCACGCAGAGCCAGATCAGTGTAGGATGGTTCAGGGCTTATAAAATATTAAATCCAGCACACAGTCTGGGCACAGATAAAAGAAGGGTCGGAATTGGAGGGAACAGCAGTAAACATAAAGCTGCCCAAATGCGTGCACAAAGTTGTGTCACAGCAGGGGCTTTGGATTTGCATCTGGCAGGGAAAGCTTGGGGTTTGCAGCCCTCAGTCATGGCTGGGCTGGTGGTGAATGTGAGGGGAGATGGAGCAGAAGGTGATGCAGAGAGGAAAAGGGAGGCAGAAAGAGGGAAGAAAGGGAAAAGGAAGACATTTCAAAATGATGTATGTCAGGAGGAGAGGTGACAAACCGAGCTGTCAGCTGTGACCATCAGAAGGGAAATTCACTTACCTCTTTCTCCCCGCAGATGTTGCTGATGATGGAGCTGGAGGCTGGGCTGGAGGAAGGGCCCAGCACTCCCACCACACCCTTGGGGAGGATCTGGCACACTGTGGGCACCAGAGACAGGGAACAGGCGTCAGACTGCATCCCCAATCCCAGTGCTGGACCTCAGTAAGGACACAGCACCACCTCCTCCCTTCTCCGCCATTTACATCCCAAAAATCCCTCTGTTCCCCCTGAAGCACTGTCACCCTGCCTGTGGCACTCTCCACCTTTCCCCAGCCTATAAAAACCCCACTGAACTCTCCCCAAAACCCATCATCCTCACTGCTGACTCCTTCTTGCACCACCCCTTTCTGATCCCAGGATATAAAACACGAACTAAACGTTGTTGGAAGATGCTAAACAGCAGTGACCTGGCTTTAAAGCCTCAAACAAACCTGTAAGAACTTTCCCCCTCATCTCTGCAGAGTTCAGTGGTAAAAATAAGCATTGCATTACTGGTTTTCATCTGTTTTGTGTTGTTCTTTTCCTGGCAGTAGTTAAATCTTCTGGCTCCGTGCCACCAAGGTTAGCAGAACCATAAAAAACACCTGACAATCTGGAGAAGTTAAATCTCTTCCCGGGTTAAACTGCAACCTTATTTTTTGTCCTTTTAATTCACAGCACAAATCCAGCTGAGCTGCACTCCCAGGACCAGCCCTGCTGCTGTCACCTCCCTGCTGCCATCCCCATCCCCTGCATCGCTCAGAACCCTTCCTGCAGAGCAGGAAAAGCTTTAAAATTCAAATCCAAACACATTCTTTTTGGTAGTAAAGTGAATACATCATCAAAAGTGCTGAACTACACATCAGAACAGGGTTTTTAGCAACTCTGAGTCTTTAAATCAAGGCTGGATGATGTGAAATGAAAGCTTGCATTGTGCTCAGGGTGGAGCAAGTTACGGGGTTGAGTGTGAGGTTTGGGAAGTGAACATCTCCAGTTTCACGTTTTCCCAGAGAAGCTGTGGCTGCCTCAGCCCTGGAAGTGTCCAAGGACGGGTTGGACAGGGCTTGGAGCAGCCTGGAAGTTGTCCTGCCCATGGCAGCAGGTGGAACAAGATGATCTGTGAGTTTCCCAGCAATCCAAACCGTTCTGTGACTCTGTGATCTCTGGCCTTGGACTCCTTAAGCCTTCACAGCCTCTCGAGTGGAAGATGAGCCCCAAACCTCATTTTGTTTGTCACTCTGGGGAATTGGTTTTACTCCTCTTTTGAAGGAAAAACTCCTTATCCTCGCCGGTCCCCACTGATTGCTCCGACTTCTTACAGCAAGTGCTCATGAAATGCAAACATCTCCTCCTGGGTTTTCCTTCCTTCTGAGCTCCAACAACTCCATCTCCAACAAATGAGGGAGATTTTTCTGCAGCATCTTCAAAGGAAAGCCGGGCCTCGCTTTTCCTCTGCGCTTAAAAAATTTACAGGCACTTACACCTCTTCAGAAGATCCTTTCACATAAAGAGCAGCAGCGGTTTGAAAGCCTCGCCTGCTGTCTCAGCAGCACTCAGCAGTGCCTGTCAGCTGCACCTTCTGCCACTCAGCAGCCAAGTGAAGAGATGCTCCAAGCCCTGCCTTATCCAGAGGTCACCAGGATGAAGTTCTGGGGGGAAAATTTCCTTGTGCTGTGCAGGGGAAAGTTTGGTGAGGGCTTTTCTTCCCGTGCCTGGTAGCAGGAAGGAAAAGTGGGTTAAGTAGCCATAGCAACGGAGTTGCAACAACTGTCTGGAAGAAAAGGACCTGGCTTATCACTACCAGGGGGAAACATCCACGAAAATTAAGGAAAATGAATGGAAACAAAGTGGAGGTGCCTGAGGCAAAGGTTTTGACCACATTTGGGAAGCTGCTCTTGTAATCCAAGCACATTTCCTATTTCAGAGCATTGCCTGATGCTGTCAGGTCTCCACAGGGAGAACAAGCTCGACCTTGCTGCTGCTGTAGTGTTCAGACAAGCACTCGCAGGGATGAGGAAATGCTGGTCCTGTATCCCAAATGCATCCATGATGATCACAGGGACTGTAACTGTGGGTAATGACAGAGCCCCTGCCTCTCAAATCTCTTCATACTCCAACACCTGGGCACCACAAAAGCTGTGCAGGAGGCTGTGGGTGCTGCAGGCTCCAGCAGCTCCGAGTTTGCATCCAAAAAATCCCATTGTTTAGGATTCAGGGTCTCAGGAATGCTGGACAATGAAATGGCATCACTTTGAGAAGCTCTTCACCATGGGTACCATCCTATTCAGGTGTGTGCTCAGTGGACAGGGAGCTTCCTTTTGTTCAGTCATTTCCAGGAATACATTTGGGAATTAAGTCCAGGTTTGGACATTTGAGATGCAGCAAGGTATTTTTTCAAGGAAGGCAGAACTACAGACTTTTTTTTTGAACATGAAAAAGCACAACAAATGAGCAGCTCTTGATGATATATGTATGTCCACCCCCTGAGGCATGGGCAGAGTGGCTTTCACTTCCCAAGATCCCAGGGCAGCAGGAAAACATTTCCATGAATCCTGCCCTGTTCAAAGCAGGGCTGAAAGCTCTCCAGGGCAGAGCACAGCATCTCTTGCAGTGCACACAGACAGCCTGAGCCAAGGGTTTCAAACAGAATGCAGAGAAGGCTCCTGGCTCTAATTCAAAATAAATGAGCAGGGAAGGTGTGCAATTACCTCAGCAGCTCCCTGATTGCAAAACACAGCGGAGATCTTGAGTGACAGGGATGGTCACGGGATTGGCAGGGAGAAAACACTGAGTGCATGAACGGAATGGGTTCTAGAGATGCTCCTGAAGCATCCCTTGTGACACAAACCTGCAGACAGAGAGGCCTGGAGAGGTTGTGGATGCCCTGGAAGTGTCCAAGGCTGGTTTGGATGGGGTTTGGAGCAACCTGGGATCATGGAAGGTGTCCCTACTCATGTCAGGGGTGGAACAAAAAAATGATCCTTGAGGTCCTTCCAACCCCAACCATTCTGTGATTCCATAACCACAGCAGGCTGACCCACGAAATCCCCAAAAACAGTGGGACAGGTGATAATAGCAGTGATGTTCCCAACATCACTGAAAGGACACCTTTGAAAGGGCACTGAAATATTGGTGTGGATAAATCAAAATCCACAATTCTCCAGCTGCTGGCTCTCTCCTGACCTGCCCCGGGATGTTTGGATTCACAGCAAAGAGGTGCTTAAAAGGCTGTCGAGGCCATAGGGGACAAGGTGACAAATAAGGAAATCTGTCCTGCCCGGACATCAAAAGGAACAAGGTGGTTTAGATAAAGACATGATTAAACAAGGCATTTTGGAGCTGCACAAAAGGAGCTGCAACATCAAACACAAAGAGAGAACAGCATTTCCTTGTAACAGCAAAAAAAAAAAAAAAAAGCTCTGCCCATAGCCTCTCCCTGAAAGTCCTGAAAAATCACACAGGAAGAACCAAAGTTTGTGTTCATTCATATCTAAAGCTGGAATAGCAAACCAGGCACGGATGGAATGGAGTGACTCCAATTTTACCTGCTGGAGCAATGGAGATTTTGGGGCTCTCTGATATTAAGGTGCCTGAATCAGCCAGAAGGAAAAATGGAAGAAAAACAGCTCAAGGAAAAAAGAAATAAAATCTAAAAAATCCAAACTAACTCCTTAAATAAAATAACCAACTCCTCAAAATTCTTCCTCCTCTTGCATACGGAATATATGGTAAACATATATTATATATATTATTATATAATGTATATTATTTTGTCTATTGTGTATATTACATATTTTTTAATATATATAATATATATAATCCAAGCATTCTTACATCAGTCAGCTAAGCATGGAGCTGTGATACTTAAGAGTGAATCAAAGGGTGTGAAATGTGAGAACAGTATTAAACAGCTGTAAACAGCTTTGCAGTCACAGGTTAAAACATCTCAACAGTTTTTATTAATATTGTGTGTCATAACAAATACCAGCAATGCACTGAAGCATTTGAAAGCCATGAAAGCCTTGAAATTTAAGTTAGAGGATCTGATTTTCCTCTGCCACCAGGATAAATCAAGAATAACATCAGTGACATTAATAGCAGAGCCATACAGAATCCACATTATTCCTTTTCTAAGAAAAGCTTCCAGACATTTTTCCTCTCTGAAGAAAAGGCAAATAACACACTGCAAAATTCACCAAAATCGAGTCAATTTGCTCCAATTTCTATTTTTTGCAGTCTGTAAGTCCAAGTACAGAAAACAAAGAAAATCACACTAAGGTAAAAACTGGAAATGGGAGATGCCTCTTCCTCACTTGCCCTGTTTCCAATTTCTCCCCAAACACAACATTTGCTGAAATCGACTATTTCTTGCGTAGTATTAAATTCTCAGCAAATGAATACTCTTCTGCTTGAAAAACCTTCCAAGAGAAGAATTCCTGAGCAGTGTTGCAGGCTGAAGATTAGACAGAAATCTCTCTCATAGTCCTTACAGCAGCTTAGGGGTCACTGCAATCAAGTTTCTTTCCCAAAAAAACGCCAGAAATGATGCTAAAAGGAGGATATTTATGAGAAAGGAACAAGAATGGAGCTAAAAATGCTGCTGGGTCCTTCAAAGACAAAGAAGGCTCAGGCAGATGAGGAATATTCTCATTTCCAAGGAGCCTCACAGGGTGATTTGGGATACTTCAAGGGGCAAACTGGGAATAGGCTTGGAGAGTCCAGAGGGCAAAAGGTGATCAGAGGGATGGAGCAGCTCTGCTGCGAGGAAAGGCTGGCAGAGCTGGGATTGTTCAGCCTGGAAAAGAGGATTTGGGGTGATCTCATTGTCCCTTCCAGCTGAAGGGAGGGAAGGGGAAAGGAGTGACAGGATAAGGGGGAATGGCTTCAAACTGCCAGAGGGCAGGGAGAGATCGAATACTGGGAAAAAATTCTTCCTGTGAGGGTGGGGAGGCCCTGGCTCAGGGTGCCCAGAGAAGCTGTGGCTGCCCCTGGATCCCTGGAAGTGTCCCAGGCCAGGCTGGGGTGGAACTGGATGAGTTTTAATGTCCCAACCCACAGCAGCCCAGGATTCTGGGATTCAGTGCCATCCAGGCAGTTCCCACTGGAGATTGGATCTGCCCTAATACCACGTGAGGGTAAATCAGGATGTGCACAATGGAGATGGGGAAAAGCAGGAAAATATTACCAAAATGAGGGATGCAAAGCAGAGGAGAAGGGCTGGGTGGGAGAGTGGCTGAGCTGGGTTTAATCTGGGCTGCCTCACGAGTGCCAGGCTCTATAAATAGAGCCCAGGTAGTCACTGAGATGTGCTTTATTAACTGCACACTGCCATAAATAATGCAGCCGCTCATTCAGGAAATGAAGGAGCGATGTGCTGATCCCAACCCCCTGCTCTGCCAGCTCACCTGGAGAACCCTTGGCATAGATACGCTCAGGGCTGTGTGGAAAACACACCAAAATTCCAGGAAAAACCAGCCAGCCCCAAACCACAACGCTCAGCCACGCTTTTTGGGGATATCCTGCAGGTCACTCAGTGGTGGAATGCAGAACCGCTGGGAAATGAGGCTAAAATCCCTATTATTTAAAATGATTCCTCCAGCTTTCTTGAGCCAACCAGTAATAAAAAAATTATAGCCCTCCCTCTAAAGGTCAGCTTATAAATGAGTCCATAAGGACGCTTTGCTATTCCAAAGGGATTTCCCTTTTAAAGGAAAAAACTACTACAGACCTTTTGGGTTTTTTCAAACTATAGGACAGTGACCATCAATTTCTTTTTTATCCATCAGCACAGGATTGGCACATTGAGCATCCAGAGGAACAACCCTAATAAAGAACTGTTTCATTAAGGGACTTTTAAGTGACTTGGGAAATCTGCTGCTCTTTCAAAATCAGCTCTTCTTCATCCACATGATTTCAAACATCACTCGAAAAAACTTCACTTGGTGTAAATAAATCCGCTGCCAATCTCAAGCTCCGGGAAGAGCTGTCATGTTTGCTGACACACACAATTCCAGAGGGTTTTAACAACAACTTAATTGCACCCAACTTGCCCGAGAGTCTCTTATTTGCTCACCATTAAGTGCCTGACAAAGGATCAGCATTACCCCTGTTTATTGACAGGCAGATTAAAGGAAATTATTCGTCCCAAACCACCGAGCAGTGGCAAAGCTTATTAGGGGCAGAGATCCTCTCAGCCCACCTCGAATTGAAACTGGGCTTTCAAATGAAAAATGAAATGAAAAACAGGCTTTCAAACAACCAGAGATAGTTTTTTTCCCTGTATAAACCCAAATTCGGCATGCCAGACCCCTCGGGGGGGCTCAGGTGGTACTCACTGGTCTCGGCCGTCTCGTACTCGCTGTCCCGCAGCAGCTCGAAGATGTCCACCTCCACCCTGGCCTTGCCTGCCCGCTCGGGCGCGCGGTTGATGCGGTTCTTGGCCAGCGTGATGGACAGCCTCTCCCCTCTGCTGCACTCCATGGGGTCATCCAGGATGGCAGCTGTGGGGGGAAAAGGGGTTGGCAGTGGTTAGGATTGGGATCTGCACTCTGCAGGATCTCCGTTTGTGCTCCCGTCACTGCTGAGAGAGGAGTGGTCAGATAGAAAACCCAAATCTATTTACACTTCAACCATCCCTCCTTCCTTGAGCTTTGCCCCCTTTCACCAGCACGGCACCCGTCTTGAGCCTTCTGGTTTGGCTCAGGGCTGAAGGCTGATAAAAACAGAATTCCCCTAATCTTATCAAGGTAAAAGGGGGCAAAAGAATCCTCTTGAAGCCAAGCACAAGAAATCGCTGAATAATATTAATGACTTACAAGAAATAATTTGTATAACCACTCCTATCCCGGGGAATGTGATGAATATTCGTGAATTTTACCTATAACACTGTGTCTTCGGAGGTACCGAGGTGTGTGTGTTTGAGGAGTGAATCCCCCACACCTGGTGCACCAAATAAAGCAAATATTCTCTGACTTTGTCTCTGAAGCGTCTCTGGGCTCGCTTGGGGCGAATCACTGCCGGAGCTGGCGCATCCTCCTTCCCACACATGGCCTTTCCCGGTGCTTCTCCCACTCCCCAGGTCTTGCCAGACAGGTGGGTGGTGAGATCTCGGCAGCAGCCTCTGTTTTACCTGCTGAGATGCCACGGCACAGCCACCCACACCCCGCCAGGCTCCCAGCACCCACTGCCAGCCGGGCTGGGTGCTCCCAGACAGGCTGTCCGACCCTAAAAACCCACATCCCGGCTCTGCCTCGCATCCCAACAAAGGCAGAACGTCCCCAAACACCCCCAGATGGCTCCTTGGTGGCAGCTGAGAGCTGGCATGTTTCAGGAAGCGCGTGGGCAGCCCTGGGTGGGGAGGGACAAATATTTTTCAAACAGAAAGCACTTGACTCTTGAACCCACTCAGATCTGTGTCAGGAACAGGCAGGTGGGGAGTAGCAATATTGTTATTTTCTTGAGGGAAGGCAGAAAGGAATTGGGAGTGGAGCATTCATCCCAGAATTCCACGAGGAGCTGGCACCCCAGTGGGTTTATCCTTGCTGCTCTCCTCCCAGAACTCAGCTTTTCCACCTCACCTGGGGAAGAGCAGTGCTGCTGTTTGCTGTGTGCATTAAAAAAGCACCAATGCTCATCTTCCCTTCCCAAAAAATCCCTCTGAAGGAAACAGTGCTGTTCAGGCTGCTGGATCAGGTCGGGTTGGGGTTTTTGAGCAGGGAAAAGCATAAATTAGCACAAAACCCACCAGGTTTTATTTCAGTTAAATTAAAAAAACAAACTGAGTAATATAAAATATAAACCCCTGACTCCTCGGACAGCAGGGATACACAGGTTTGGGAGGCAGAGCTGACTGGGGCAGGGTTAGGGAAGCACAGGGATGTTGTGCTGGGACTGAGGGATCCACAGAGGGATCTGGAAGGTCCTTGCTGCTCCCATCACCCTTCATTCCCACCGTGCAATCCCATCTGGGCTCCAGGCTGCTTTTCCTTTGGCTTTCCTGCCCCTGGGACTCACTTTGACCCAAAAAACCTCCAATTCCAACACCCAGCTCATCCCAGAGGGATCTGCTCTCTCCTGCCAAAACTGCAGAGCATCTCTGCCCCAGCAGTGGAAGCCCAAAAGTGCTCCACACTAACCTGATTTACTTCATACCCTGAGAATACTCAAAAATTCCTTCTTTTCTGAGTTTTATGGGAGCAAAATTGAAACAAACTGGGAGCAAAAGAAACAAACCAACCCAAAATAACAAAACCAAACACTTTTTTCCTACTCAGCTCTGATTGAATTTGAACTTTGGGAGCAAACACAAGAGGAAGGGGAAAGCACAGGTTTTGCAAAAGAAAGGAATTCAGACGGAGAACCTGATTTACTTCATATCCTGAGAATACTCAAAAAATCCCTTCTTTTCCTAGTTTTATGTGAGCAAAATTGAATTCATCTCAACCTCATTATGCAAGGAAAAGGGTTGTGCTTCCCTCTAAAGCCAGAAGCAGGTTTTAAAAGACATTAATGTGGCTTGGGACTGCTTTTAATTGCAACAAATCTGGGAGAACAATTCGCCACAAACTCCACTTTTCCAGGAGAGAAGCAGAGGACAAAGTTCTCACAGACAAAACTCATCCCTCCAGCCCTGCTCCCAGGGAAGGGTAAATCCACCAAATGCAGCTTCTGCTCAGGTGCTGATGCTGTGAAATTGAAGATCAGCGGTGGGGGGAGTGGATGTCAGCATTCTCAGGTTCATTAGTTTCTAATTTAAAGCTTCAAAATCACAAAATTGGGGAATGTTTTTTGAGTATGCTCCTAATTGGCAGCTTTCAAACAAAATCCACTTCCACTGATGTACAGTTAAATGCATTTTAAATACAAAAATAATCAGAACCAAAGCACTTTGAATAGTTTCCTCAAGCCACCTAAGCAAAAAAGTTTGCACAGAACTTTTTATATCTCCATTCAGGATGGGATTTTCCATTCTTATTTTTGAGAATCTTGAAAACTTCCCTAAAGGTGAAGAAAAGAAACAAACCAACCCAAAATAACAAAACCAAACCCTTTTCCCTACTCAGCTCTGATTAAATTTGAACTTTGTGAGCAAACAGAACAGGAAGGGGAAAGAGCAGGTTTTGCAAAAGGAATTCAGATGGAGAACTTGGATCCAGGAGGGAGGTGGCAGCAGCATTCCCAAAACCCAGATCAGACTCCATCAGAGTTTTCTGTCTCCCCTGTGAGATTTGGGAGAGGAAAACAGCAAAATGTGCTCATTTTGGGAGACTGGTTACTTTAACTAAATATTAAACCAGCCCCCAGGACTGAGTTGGTAATGAGGCTGAACGAATCTTTATTTATTAAAGCTGGAGGATGAAAAAAAAAAAAAAAAAGGTCATTTAATGTTTAAAAAAGGTTGGTTTTAAAGCTTCGTGGCTCGGGACACAGTGCCAAAGCTCATCTAATAGTGGCATCATTAAGAATGAACGAAAATCTTTCTAGAAATTCCCTTTCATCCCTTCCTGTCTATTAAACAGGGGTAGATGCGTCAAGTAAATCTTTAATCCTGGAGACTTACAGCAAAGTCTTTGAACTTTGTTGCCCTCAAAAATCACTTCTATCTTCTCCATCGTGATAAATGTCTCCGGTCTGGACTGTTTCTCCATGAATTATGAGAAAAATATTGCAGAGGGAGCCAGGAGCACCTGGATGTGCAATGCCTGGCTCAGGACTGCTCAGGATTTCCCAGGACTGGCAGAGACTGAGCTTTTCTCAGTGAGAACATCTCTTCCCATGGGATGTTCCAATCCTGACAGGAAAACATCCTTTATGTCGTAATAATTAGCTTTTTATTCAATTCACCCAGATTTTCCATACAATTAACACAAAACCCACGCTCTCCAGAGGCACAAAACCAGGAGAGTTTATCCCTTTGGAGTAGCTGGGTAATAATCAATCAAGGTTCAAGCAACAAGTGACTTCCACTGAAAATTTCCATCAGACACAGGTTTCAAAGGCAATGCTCAAAGTTAATGATTTAACAGCAAGAAGAAGAAAAAAAAATAAAGGTATAATTGGTAGCCAGAGAAATGCAAGGGGGTGGGATGGTGCCTTCTGAGAAAAGCAGATTTCAGTGACTGCTCTGCAGGGATTTTGCAGCTCTCAGGGATGGGGAGACAGGAGCAGGAATTGGTGCTCTCTGCTGAGAGAGGAGCTGGGGAAGGAGGAGTTGGTGATGGGAAAAGAGGAATTGATGCTCTCTGCTGAACCAGGAGCTGGGAAAGGAGGAATTGATGTTCTATATTGAGAGAGGAGCTGGGGAAAGAGGAATTGGTGTTCTCTTCTGAGCCAGGAGCTGCACAAGGAACAGGAATTGGTGCTCTGCTGAGAGAGGAGCTGGGAAAGGAGGAATTGATGCTGGGAAAAGAGGAATTGGTGCTCCATTCTGAGCCAGGAATGGACAAGGAGCAAGAATTGGCACTCTTTGCTGAGCCAGGAGTTGGGAAAAGAGGAATTGGTGCTCTGTTCTGAGCCAGGAGTTGGGAAAAGAGGAACTGGTGCTCTGTTCTGAGCCAGGAGTTGGGAAAAGAGGAATTGGTGCTCTGTTCTGAGCCAGGAGTTGGGAAAAGAGGAACTGGTGCTCTGTTCTGAGCCAGGAGCTGGGAAAAGAGGAATTGGTGCTCTGTTCTGAGCCAGGAGTTGGGAAAAGAGGAATTGGTGCTCCATTCTGAGCCAGGAATGGACAAGGAACAGGAATTGGCACTCTTTGCTGAGCCAGGAGTTGGGAAAAGAGGAATTGGTGCTCTCTGCTGAGAGAGGAACTGGGCAAAGAGGAATTGGTGCTTTATTCTGAGCCCGAAATGGACAAGGAGCATGGAACATGGACATTGGTGTCCTCTGCTGAGCCAGGAGGTGCACAAGGAGCTCCCTGTGGCTCCCCTGAGCCCACCCAGGATGGCCATGTGCCCACAGCCCCTCCAGCCCCAAGCTCAGCACACCTTGCCACGCAGATGCTCAACCCCTTCTGCCTCCTCTCCTGGAGAAACTTCTCCAGGGGGAGGAAGGACATTAATTTCTCCTCCCAAACAGCTCAGCTGTGCCTCTGAGTGCCACAGCAGCAGCCAGGGGACAGGCAGGGCCGTCACTCGGAGCTGCAGCCAGCTGAGCCACAGCCATGCTGCGATGCAGTGCAGCAGCCAGAGCTGCAATCCGACCCTCTGCAGCCCCAGCTGGGCTCAGAGCAGGGCTGAGGAGGCAGGAAGGCTCCGTGCTGCTGTTCCCCAGGGCCATGGGGCTCCCGGAGCGCTGCCTGCCCCAGCCAGACTGCTGGCATATGCACCCTGCCAGCCTGATCACACTCCTTCATTCATGATTCAGCCACGAGCTAATGAACTCACATTTTTATAACAATAACAGGGAACAGATGTCACTGGGAGGATTACAAACAGCTACAACAAACTGCGTTCAGCTGACCTTCCCCCGTTCACTTTTTTCTTTTTTTTTGTATTTACATTTTCGCAGATGCTTTTTATACCTTTGAAATGTAAAGTCATGCTCAGCAATGAGATTTCCATCTCGAGGCATCTCTTGAAAATGTAGATTTAACACAGCACTGGTTTGGTAAACAGGATATTTCACTGCTCATAGCCTGTCCCTCCAAGTGAAAAACACATAAAGATGTCTGTAATATTTCCTAAATGTCCCGAATGACAGGTTAAGATCACACCTACAACCTCTTCTGATTTATACTGTCAACACAGCCCCAGAATCACCGAGGCTGGAAAACACCTCCAAGATTATTGGGTCCAAGCTGTGAGCAATCCCTGCCAGAGAGCCCTGAGTGCCACCAGTGCCACCAGTCCTGTCCTTCCTTGGCCACCTCCAGGGATGGGCACTCCAAACCTCCCTGGGCAGCCCCTGCCAATGTTTAACAACCTGTTCCATGAGGAAATTCCTGCTGCTGTCCAAGCTGAGCCTCCCCTGGCCCAGCCTGAGGCTGTTCCCTCTCCTGCTGTCCCTGCTCCCTGGAGCACAGCCTGACCCCCCGGCTGTCCCCTCCTGTCCAGAGCTGTGCAGAGCCACAAGGTCCCCCCTGATCCCCTTTGCTCCAGGCTCAGCTCTTTCCCAGCTCCCTCAGCCTCTCCTGGGGCTCCATTCCTTTCCCAGCTCCCTTCCCTGGACATCTCCAGCCCCTCCATGTCCCTCTTTCCCTGAGGATCCCAGAGCTGCACACAGAATTCCAGGTGCCTCCTGACTTCCCTGCTCCTGCTGCCCACACTGCTCCCTCATCCCCAAACCCTCTCTGCCCCCTTCTCCCATTTCAGACCTGCAATCCCAGTTCAGCCACCCAGAATATCCAGTACCTGTCCTTCCCCTCCCAACCAGGAAAGCCAAAAGCATCCCAGGAAAATATTTAATTCTTCAAACACTCATGTCCTGCTCAGGAAGATGTCCTGGGATAGGGAGGATTCACCCCAGAACTCCACATCTCCCATCCTCCTGCTCCCCAAACCATCACCTGCACCTCGTGAACTCCAAACCACCCCCAAACCCACGAGGCTGCAGGGTCAGGTGATTAAAAATTGTTGCCAAAATTGCCTTATTTTGTGCTTTTCCGCTCTGCTGAATAAGGTATCAACCCTCCAGGCTGTCAGTACAGTAAAGGAGAAGAAATTTGCACAGTTCCTCATTACTGGGCTGTCAAGTGGAGCTCCAGTGGAGAAACAGGTGGGATTGTATTTCCATTATAACCTCTGAAGTGCTGCTTAAAAATAAAATAAAAAGGCGTCAACACGCTATTACTCTGCGAGGGAAGAGCATCTCATCAAGTGGAAAAGAAGATCTGAAAACATAAAATCTCCTTCACAAAGAGACTTGATAATGTTTGTCTGGTCGGGGTAGCAGAGGGCTATTTATTGCTCTTGGCCAGCACTGGAAATCTGCATTTAAATGGAGCTTCCCTCTCATTCCTGCTATCCAGAGAGAGCAAATTCAGGGGAGATGCGATAAAAACAGCTGAGGGCTTTAGTTCCTGCTGCTTGAAACACAATCTCTCTTTTATCTTCTTTAATAACTGCTCTGTGTACATAAAATCAGAATTACATCCCCCGAGACCTGGAGTTTCCCAGAAAATTGAGAAGGGAGGTGGTGACCTGGCCATCGTGCTGGGAATGCAGAGCCTCGTTGGGATCATCCCTGAATCCCAAAAACATCATCCCTCTGGGGCAGGCAGGGAAAAACCTGCCAGACTCCTCATCTCACCTGATTTTGGGAATACAAATCCCACTGCGAGGCAGCAGCAAGCACCCTGAGTGTGAGGAGAGGAGCAAAAGGGCACCAAAAGATAAAAAAAAGGGTCTGGAATGGGAATGGAAAAATGGGGTCTGAACCCACACTCTGGAATCAAACAGGAAATTTGATTTTAAAGGGAAACTCCTGTGGATTTCAGAGCCACACTTGAGGCACTGCAGCTGTGGAGAAAGTCCTGATCTGAGGGTTTAAATCCTGGGATTGAGACCAGAAAAGTCCCATTCCATGGCCTGAAAAGGCTGCCAAGAAACATCCCAAAAACGAGGAGAGAAAGGCAGGGAGGAGGAATGAGGGACTGAACCTTGCAGAGGTGTAAGGGGATGGGATTGTGGCTCGGAAAGGAAGGGACAGGCTGGGAGAATCAACACCAGGGGCTCTCCTGCCTGTCCACAAAACCCAAAACCCAGGCAATTCCAGGCTCCAGGAGCTTGTTTCTGCCAGTGTGGATGTGGTGTGGTGAAATTGCTTTTTTTCCCGTCTAAATTTCACTCCCAGCAGGAGCTCCCCACAGCTCTGCCCTCTAATCCCCCAGAAATCCAGATTTTCAGCATCTCTGCAAAGCCCCAGCTGTCAAACCAGACCACAGTTCACCAAAAATCCAACCTCCTGCATGGCCACCCACATCCCCTAAACACCTACATCTCATTCTCTTAGGAAAGCAGCCTAAAAACACTGACCAGAGTTGGGAAGATCATTTTTTTTCTGCCTGCCTTTCGCTTCCATAATGTCAAGCTGAGTTTCCAAAAGAAGTTTTTCTGCCCGTTTTCGGTCTCAGGTGACTGACAGCAGCTGTGGTTTTGTAGGAAGGGAGCACTGGGAAGCCCTGGTGGGGCCAATAAACTTGGCAAGACCAAGAAAATGAGCAAGAACTTAATTAAGTCAGCGGAGAGTATAAATGTAAGAAAAATAACCACACAAACCCCAAGTGCCACTGCCAGGCAGGCAGAAAGAATGAGGAAGGAGGAAACAATGGGTAAAATTCTTGAGTTAAAAAAAACAAAACAACAAGAAAAGCCAACAAACAAACAGGAAAGTCCGGGAGGATTTATGGCTCTAATCATGGATTTGAGAGCTGGCAGCGAATAATGGAGCTGTGGGATTTGGGGCTGGAGAGAGGCAGAGGGTGGGGGAGGCAGGAAAGGATACAGACCCCACAAAATACCCTCAATAAATGTGTTCTGTACCTAAAACACCCCAAAATCCCAGAGCTCCAGCCCCAGGGGTGGCTGAGTTTGAGTGGCTATTCCAGCACACACAGCAGGGCCTGCAATGCTTTGGGATTTTCTGACTGAGAGGGATTTAATCAGAGAAATATTCCCAAACCTGGCACTTGGCCTTGCAGGGGGAACCATTCCTGGAACCTCCTTCTGGTCACAGAATTTTTAAGGTTGGAAAAACCTCTAAGATCATCAATCCAACCACCATGGCCACCACTAAACCACATCCTCAAGTGCCACATCCACACATTTTGGGAACATTCCAAGGATGGTGACTCCACCACCATTCTGTCCCAGTGCCTGACAGCCTTTCCCATGGAGGAATTTTTCCCAGTATCTAATCCAAACTTCCCCTGGTGCAACTTGAGGCCTTTTCCTCTCATCCTGACTGTGACAGGATTTAAAGAATTTAGGGTCCCTCTAAAGCCACTAAATTTCCATTAAGTTGAGCTTTAATGATCATTTTCCTCTGAACTCTTCTGGATATCTCAGCATTTAAAGGGCTTTTTCTCTCCTCCCAGCACCTCTGTACCTGGGACTGCAGAGGATGCACAGCTCAGCCCCAGGGATGGAGGAGGGAAATTCCAGCTCCAGGTTTCCCCCATCCAGCTGAAAAATCCATACAGAGAGACAGAAAATAGCCTTGGATGTATCTCCAATATCAAGGTGAGAAGGAGGAAAACTTTATGGAGGGATCTGGGGGTGTGCTTTTGTTAATATGGGAAGTTTAGAGATATTTTGCACCATTTTACTCATGTTACAAATCACTGGCTGCTGCTGCTGCTGCTGCTGTGACAAATCTCTAAAAGATGGGCCCAAGGACAAGGTCCCACCATGCTGGATGCAGATATGGCAATTCCTATAAAGATATGAGCCAGACAAATGATAGCTGAAATGATTTCCATTCGCTCGTGATGGATGAAGAGTGAGGAGATAAAGCTGCTCCTCAAGGCTTTCCAGGCCCACGTGGCAAAGAAACAATTTAAGGTGCCGAGAGGCTTCAGGAAGCTTTGTTTAGAGGGTGAGGCTTTCTGCCACCAAAATGTGACACTTGTGCCTCAACCCTCAGCCTCTGAGGGTGTCACAAAGATAAAGTCAGCACTGTGAACAGATCTGCTGGGAGGTGGGAATCACTGGGAGTATGGATGAAGAGAAATGGGTCAATGCCACATGGCTGAGGACAGGATGGAGAAACCAAACTATGCTTGGGAGCCTTTAGGTTGGAAAGGAGCTTGGGGATGATCAGATTCCACCCCATGCCATGGCCAGGGACACCTTCCAAGGGCAGGGACACCTTCCATGGGCAGGGACACCTTCTGTGGACAAGGACACCTTCCATGGGCAGGGACACTTCCCAAGGACAGGGACACCTCCCACTAAACCAGGCTGCTCCACCAGAAAAGCTGAACAAAGATGGGAAAAGGTGACTCTGGAAATCTCATCCCCCTCCAGATGTCCTAAACCACATCAAAGGGTTTGATCCAGGTATAAAATGCCACTTGAGCCTTTCCCTGTGGTTATTTTCCTTTCAATCCTCAGGACTGTTTCCATCCCTTGGCTTTCCTGACAGAACAAACACCTTTTGCTGCTGAGTCACCCTGGAATGAGATGCTAAGGAGCTGCCACAGCAGATGTGGAAGCCCTTCAGATCCAATATTGATCAATCTGCACAGCCTCTATTTATTTATTTTTTTGCCACTCAGCCTCCAGCTGATTTAATAGGTTGCTTTAATGTCTTCCTGCCTTCCCTTGTTAGTATGCTCTGCCCACTGCAATCCTTCTCCCCTGATGGCTTCTTCCCTGACTTCTGGATGGGAAAGAGAAACAGCAATTTTCTTTTCCCTGGACTCTGACACAGTTTTCCCTGCCTTTCTATCCATCTTAGCAGCACGCTGCTAATTCATCTGATCCCAGGATACTTTTTCTGGTCGTTTGGACCAAAAAAAAAAAGCAGCACCACTTTGTTTTTCAGACAGCTTTTTGAGGGAAGGGATCTGCAGAGCCCTAAGTGAGTGAAGTGATGCACAGCAACGTCCTCGCTCGGAGCAATTTGTCTCAGCATCCTCTGGAGACCACCTCTAAGTGGGGGGTGGCAAACATTGCCTGGAGAACCCCTGGCACGACGGAAAAAACAACAACAAAACCCTTAAAAAATGTTACTCAGAGTTTTCCCAGAGAATCTCTGAGGTTTCTAGTGCAACGCTCTCCGGTGTGGGTGAAGAACAACTTTTGGGCAAACAGCTTTTGCGTTCAGCTGGGGAGCTCATTACAGATTCTCCTGCATCTGGAAAAGTTTTAAAGACGCCACACAGAAACGGGAAAGGGCAAGTGAAGAGCAAGAAAGGAAGGGGGGAAAGCAAGGATACAGAAAAAGCTCAGCTGCAGAGAGTAAATTAAAACAGACACCAAAACGCTCAGTGAACAAGGCTGAACAAACCCGAAGGAAGAGCTGTTCCAGACTCTGAGGATGTCAGGAATGATGGAAGAGCTGGTGGGATCAGGGAGGAATCAGCAGCAGCACTGGGTGAGGATTGAGATGTTCCAGACCCAGCCAGGCTTGTAAAGCAGAGTGAGTGGAGTGAATTACATCCCCTGCAGTCTGTTCCGAAGATTCTTAGAGGGGATACTGAATTAGTGACATTAATGCAGCAAGAAACTGGATCAGGTTCCCAGTGATAAGCTTAATTAAACAACAGAGTTTTCCATAGGCTGGGGTTTATGGTATAAATAAGCAACATTTATACTGATTAATTGAAGTCATGGTTCAGATCGTTAAATCCTCCTCCTCCCAACCATCTTAATGAGGATACCTGCAAGAGCTGCAGCCAGAAGTGATGTTTTGACACTTGCAAGCCTAAGCACACACTCAGGGGAGGCCAGGGGGACAGAGGACCTTGTCAAGGTTCCTTCCCACTGTCCTGGATTCCAGTGGGTGGCTCTGGGATTTCTGCTGGGGGTTTCTGTGGGGTTCACTCTCTCTGCTGTCACACAGGGAGTTGGGGCTGGCAGCACCACCTTCCCTGCACTTCTCCAAGTCTGTAAAAGACTTCTTAACACAGCAATGAAAACATCTTGGAGACAGCCAGCTGTGTCAGCTGCCCTCACAAATCCAATTCTTTTTCATTATCCCAGCCAGAAGAGCCTGCCTGGAGGAACAGGACTGCTTTATCATCCTCCCCTGCGGGAGAGACATCCTGGGCCACGTCTGGGACAGCAAATTGTGACCCCAAACCTCCCCTCCCTGTCACCCACCCCTGGCCACCCCTCTGAGCTCATCCCATGCTCAACACCCTGCAGGGTTGAAGGGGAAAACCCTTCTGAAAGGCTTCACTCCCCGAGATTGGAGGTTTAAAGATAAAATTCCCACTCCAGCACCGCTCTGAGCCAGGATCAATTAGGGTTCATGTCTAACACTTACTCTAATTGGAATTATGAAAACAGAGCAGGCCCTTTGTCCTTTCTTTTTCAGCTTTCTGCTCCTTCCTCCCACAGCCTGAGAGGTTTTATAGAGCTCTCATATTTCAGAGAGTGGCCTTGGTGCTCTGAAGTGAAAAGCCAGCTTGGGAGACCATGGCTTGCTCCAGCTCATCCATCACATCTGCTCCCAAACCCAGTGGTTATTAAAAATTAGAGCTGGTCAAATCATTGTTATATTTTGACACATGGAGAATATTATTATCATCCTTCCCTGCTACCCCCAATCCCTCTCCATGAATCATTCATGAGTCTCTCCTGCTTCCTGCAGAAGAGCTGAGCTCCTGCTTTGTGCAAGACAGATTTCCTGCCCGTGGAGCAGAGCCACAGTGCAGGGAGGCTCTGCAGGGAGCCAAGACGAGGCCCCAAGTCTTTTTTTGAGCCCATCAAATGGTCCCAACAAATTCTGCAAGGATGATTACCAGCTCCTTCATCTCCTCCAGCCTTTTCCCCTTTTTCTTAACGCAATCCTAGCAGATTGGGAACTGACTAACAGCAACAATAACAAAATAAACTTCATTTTGGATCACTTGCAGGACTGGGGCTATTTCTTCCATCTCTCCACCATCACAGAAAGTGTCTTTTAAATGGATAACAATGGCTGTGAGGGTCCAGTTATTACCTTGAAACCTCGCATTTTGATATATCCAAAGCTGTTCCCTTATATAAATAACAGTTATTACTGTAAAGTGATTTTCCCTCTCCTGTACTTCCAAAGAGTTCCTGCAGGAGATGGTGGAGAAAATGGATTCCATTAACACCACACTTAGGCCCTGTTGCTTTCATACCTTAACTCCCATCATTAATCTTCTAATGTATCTTTAAACAAATGCCATTCATCCCACAGCAATTCTCTCTTGGCAGCAATTCTTCCCCTTCCTTATTCCCCCAATCCCCTTTTTCCCCACTTAAACAGCTCTTCCTCCCCTGACTCATCTGTGGGTGTTGTGCTCCTGCCAGCCAGGGAAAAGCATTTTGTTCCTGGCAATTACAAGGAAAAACAGGAGATCCCACAGTCAGGGAGAGACAACACACCAGGAGGAGCTGGAAATCCTCGAGGAGGATCACTTTGCTGAGGAGAGAATTCCAAACTAACCCTGGAGTGAGAGTGGCAGCGACTTGGGCTCAGCATGGGGAAAACATCGCCTGTGGCACTCAGCAGCCTCTGAGCATCCCAGAAATCCTGAGGATTCTAGAAATCCTGAGCATCCCAGAAATCCTGAGGATTCTAGAAATCCTGAGCATCCCAGAAATCCTGAGCATCCTAAAATGCCACTGCCAGGTGCCACTTTTGCCTGGTTTGGTGACAAACGAGGCTGTCCTTTCTCACGACAGGATGGGACAACTGCAGCTCTCTCGAACAGCTCCATCCCTCAGCAGCCAGAGAAGTGCTGTCACCTCCTTCTCGTGGGGAGAAGAGGCAGAAAACACAGCCCGACCCTGCAGTGGAATTTCAACACCAATGCTGCCCCTGAGGGGCTAAAATCCCACCTTTTCCAAGGAGTTCATCCCTCTCCTCCAGGGAGCAGCACACAGCAGTGACACTGCTCAGGTCCTGAGCCAAACCCACAGTGTCCACCCAGCCAGGGGAGAACACACTGACCTTCCAGCAAAGACAGAAAAAACCCCATTTTCCAGGCTAATTAAGGCTAACGATGCATTAGCCATGAGGGCACAGGAGCACAGTTGCAGGGAGTGGTGCAGCATTCTGGGGACACGGCCCCACGATGTCACCTCCCCTCACATCTGCCCCTCTACACCCTCAAAAGAGGAGTTTCCCTCCCCAAAAAAATCATTTTCCTGAATGTTTCACCAGCAAAGCCAAGCCATGGCTGTGAATTGGATGTAAATAACCTTCGCCTCAGAGTCACTGATTTTCCCCTGCCACCTCTGGAAGCAGAAATAGCGAAGATTCATAGCTGGAGTGACCTCAGGTAGCTCTGGACATATGGACACTTGTGCTCTGCCCTCTCCCCCAGGAGTGCTGCCATTCCCTCTGCCCTTGCTCTGCCACAGCCTCTCCCTCATTAGCATCTGTCAAATCCAATTAACAAGCGCAGTGACATCAGGGGAGACAATTCCTGACCTCTCCTGTGAGAGCCACTTGACAGGAGCCTTCACCCTTGAGAAGATGAGGTAAAGTCCCCCAAAAAATTGTCATTAATTGTCATTCAAATAGTCTCCTGCGAGAGCCACTTGACAGGAATCTCCACCCTTGATACAATGAGGTAAAACCCCAAAAATTGTCATTAATTGTCATTAAAATTATCACTGCTCCTCCTGATCCTCCCCTGGCAGCTCAGAGCACTCACTTGGGCTCTCCCACCTTCTGGAAATACCCATCCCTGCTGCTAAAATCCAGATTATCTCCCCTTTCCCACCCTTCCTGCTGGATGGAAGGATTTCAGGCCAACAATTTGGTGGCTTGCAGGTGCCTCTTCAGAGCTCTTTTCCTCCCCTCCAAAGCCAACATGCCTTTCACAAAAACTGCTTGGCTGTGCTTCCCGTGTTCCTGATTAACCACTTAATGAGGAGAGCAGAATCAACAGGAAATGAGGCCAGCAAGAGCCACTGCATCCCTCCTGTTTTAAACGAGAGAAAGCACAGGGAAAAAATCCAAAAATATCCCAAAAAATCCAAAATATTCCCCTAAAGAGGGGCAAAAGCTCAAGTGGAAGAGGCAAAGTGTTTTTCCTAGGAAATACCAACCTCCTCTGCATATCCTTAATATCACAAAGCTCAATAATGATCAGGATTATTGATCAATAAAAGAGGTTATGTGGGAATAATTCCTAAACCAACTGGTTCTGATGCTGTCCCTGCTGCAAGAGGTCACTTTTTGCTGCTTTTTAAGTAGATAACTTTGCTGCAAGGTTGTGGGTTTTCTTTTTTTTGGTTGTTGTTGTTTTTGTTTGTCATCTAAAGGGGAAAAAAAAAGAGACAGGCTGGGATAATTTTTTGGCAGAGAAGCCCTGACAATATCTTCTAGGTCAAAAGTGGTGTTGCTCGAAAAATTTAAATTTCTTGAGCTCAGCAAATGTTTTTTTCAGGGAGTTGAGAGGGTTATGTTGGACGAAATGCACGATTTTGAAGGCAGGATTTTTTTTCTGTAGAACATCATGAGCCAAGCTGGGAGATGCTACTAAATTCCAAAAATAAAGGATATTAATCACTTGGCCGCGACTTTATTTCTCATATAACCACATCTAATATGTGCCTGGGTGTATATGTAGAAAGAAAACATGAAAACACAACCTTTGTTTAAAATTAACTGATAAGCTAAGGATTCCAGCACTACCAAGAGCAGCAAAATTCTGTCCCTTTGCTTAGGGGAGAAGCTTCTCCATTTCCTTTCTGCAGCAGGAATTTGCGATTCCCACACTCCAGGACTTCCCCCAGCCCTTCCTTCCCCAAAACCTCAAAAGCAGAGCACTCAACCCCCAATTCCCTGCCCTCCAGCACTTGGTAAACCCCACCACGTACCCAAACTGAGAATATTGGCAGTGCCCACGGCTCGACATCGCGAGCTTCAATTAAATCAATTAGCATCCCCATCCACGGCTAATATTGGAGACGTAGGAGAGGCTTTATTATCCAAATAGAAAATCAGTTTGTGTGTCCAGATGGTCACTGGAGGCGCTGGAATTGCCACACTATCGCTGTGTTTGGGGCTGTTTCAATGGCAGCAGCCCTGCTGATCAGCTTGGAGGAGAGCCTGAGCCATCTGGGCGAGAGGAGGTTCATTGTCTGCCTGGCAGGCACGGGGTAAACACAGCTCCCCCACCCACTGCACTGCCATTTATTAAATGTTGAGTCTGGGAGAGGAGGAGAGTGCTGGGAGCAGAGCTGGGGCTGAGGAAGCCCTTGGAGGAGGAGGATGAAGCCCTTGGAGGAGGAGGATGAAGCCCTTGCAGGAGGAGGATGTTCAGGGAGGATGCTCTGGGGTTTCTCCCCATGCCTTCCTGCCCTCCTGGCTTCAAAGGGATGCCCCGGGGTAAGGAATGGAGGGATCCCAGCCGAAATTTTAGCCCCAAACTTTTAGCCTTAGGATTGTAGCTTCTGTATTTTTCGTGTATCTGTTACTCTGGACTCCATAAAGGATGCTAAGCTCTTGTTCTCAGTATTTTTGGACAAAACAATTCCCCTCTGAGCTCAAACCTCAAGGACACCTTACTGTCTCAGGGCTCCAAAATACGTAAACAGCAGTGAATTGGGGAGCAAACTTGGGAGTAATTTACTTCATTAGCTGAAGCTGTAATTGGAGGATTAAACCTCAATATGCAAATGGACAGAACTTATAAAGTATGAAAAACCTGTGACCTGCTGTCCATTTTGGGTGTAGCCCCTCTTGTGGGCTTTGTCTGCCCTAAATGCACCTTGAAGGCCTTCAATAAATTTATCTGCTTTTTATTCTCTGAACTCTGTCTATCCTCTATTTTAGGTAAGCCCATCCAGGCATCAAAACCCTCCCAGTGCCACCTCCTCCACCTGGGAGCAATTCATCCCCACCACCTCTGCTCTGCCCTCCAGGAGAATCCCTGCTTTAAAATCCCCATTATTTCCAAAGCCAGCCTGCTGATCTCCTGTCCCCACCTCCAAAATAACCCCAGAGGCAGCCAAATTACCCAGCGCTGCTTCCTGGGCTACAAAAATGCTTCAAAACCCACCGAGGCTCAGCCCAGGCCATCAAGAGAGCTCGGGACAGGCTCAGTGACAATTTCTGAGCATCCCCAGCTCCTTCCCGGCATCCTAATGACAGGAAGGCAGCCTCACAGCCTGTTGAGTCTCTAAGTACTGTTAAAAACCTCCCATTAGTCCCCCGATGTCACCTCCCTGTCGGGAAAAGCGAGGGGATAATCCTTCTGTTCTCGCACTCTTTATCTAGTCCAGCAGCAGAGATTTTTTTTTTTCCCCCCTCATTATGCACCAAACCAAAAGGTTTCACGCAGGACAGGCAGAGCGACGCAACCAACAGTGACAGCTCGGCAGTGTTTGCCTGTGCACGAGTGAAAAATACCATGAAAGGAGATTATTATTATCGGAAAGACAAGAATAAAATAAAATAAAATAAAATAAAATAAAAAAAAATAAAATAAAATAAAATATCCTTGCCAGACACGGAGCTCGGCGCAGTTCTGCTAGCAGTGAAACGGGTTACAAAAGTGATCCTGTAAAAATGGATGTATCATTCTCTCCTGACATGACATCGCCTCAATTAAGTTTTCTTGTTGCAGGTAACCTGGAGGCAACAGATGGAAAACTCTGCCTGCGAGGGGAGGTGCAGGGTTTTCCTGACTGCAGGTACATCAAGCAATTTATTGTGCTTTTTTTTTTTTTTTCCTCTCGCATTCAGTGTTTCTGACGAGGTCAACAGGCGGGCAGCAGAGGAAGTCGGGATTGGGATTCAGATTTCACACATCAGAGGGGAAACAGTCAAATGGAAAAAGCTCTGGGAGCAGCAACTGAGAAATTATATATATATATCTATATATATGCTTTTTCTCACCTCCAGCCCCATGCCTTTATTTTATTGAAAACTGTCACATTAACGTGGTTTTCAAGGAAATGCATAAAGCTATCCTGCATTTCCCAGTGCTGTGCTATGGTGGTTTGCAGGGATAAAATGAATTTTGGGATGGGATGGGATGGGTGGGTGGGATGGGATGGGATGGGATGGGATGGGATGGGTGGGATGGGATGGGATGGGGATGCCTGAGGGCACACAGGGATTTTCCCAGGGCCTGGAGTCCCCTGGGTGGGTCAGATGATGAACCCAGGGAGCAGAATTTTTAGCAGGTTGAGAAGCATCAACCCCAAACCAGCTGCAGCCAGCGGCAGCATGAGCGGGAACAGCCTCAGGCGGCACTCAGGTTGGACAGCAGGAGGAATTTCCCCATGGAAAAAGTGGTTAAACACAGGAAGGAGCTGCCCAGGGAGGTGGTTTGGGGTCCCCAGGGAATGACTGGATGTGGCACTCAGTGCTTTGGGTGACAAAGTGGGGACAGCTTGGACAGGATGGTCTGGGAGGTCTTTCCCAACCTAAATAATTCTGGGATTCTGGGATTCATTCCTTGCTTTTCCATTCTCACACAGCAGCAGCTGCCTGAGGTGTTTTTCCAGGAGCTGCCAGCTTTCCCCTCTCACAGAGAACCCACAGAGCTCCCTCCTCTCCCTGTCACCTTCCAGCCACCTCGGAGCCACCCCTGCAATCCCTCCAGAGCTCCTTCCCATCCCCACTCTTTGCATTTCACATTAAATTAATCAACACCACGGCAACCCCAATCCCAGCCTTTAAAGCTTCCGAGCTTGCTCACTCTTAGGATTTCCCTTTCCCCAAAAAAACCTGATTTAACCTGATGTTTCTTATTCCTCGAGGTGCAGCCAGGGATTTGCACAGCTCTGGCATGGATCTGCCAGGGATCCAGAGCTCTGTCTGCAGGGACAACCAGCAAAACCCTCTGCTGTGCCCTGGAGAGGCTGAAAAATGTGGGATTTCACCTCTTCCCTCTGTGCCCTGACCCTTCTCTGGCAGAGGAATTCCCATATTATGGGGAAGGCAGGGATATCTGGGATATCCTCTATTAAGACTCTGTCAGCTTAACCCAGGCCTGGAGAAACCTCTGGAAGGCTTTGGAGGAGGTTTAACCTCTCTGCAGCTAATCCAGCAGCCACACACAGCTTTTGGGGAGGTCTGGGAGCTTCCTTGGTGCTTTTCCCACCAAAATCCTACAGCCAGGGCTGGCTGAGTGTCCAGAAACCCCATGGGATGGAGAAAAACCTGAGCACAACCAACCTGCAGGCACCTCCAGAGGTTCCCCCTGGATTTGTTTGGTTTTTCTTCCTTATTTTTTTGCCTTCTGTGACCCCAGAGCTGAGAGCAGGACCTCTCCTCCATTAGCAGGACGGAAATGGTTTCCCCTGCAAGCAGCAGCAATGCCAGCAATTTCATTTCCTGAGTGTCTTTTAGTCTTGAATATATATTGCTTACTTAAAGAGACCAAAAAAAAAAAAAAATAATAATCACATGTCCTACAAAGATTCAGCTCTCCGTCAGGGACAAGTGAAAATTTGTGAGGGACAAGAACAGGACAAAGTGCTGGCACAGCCCAGGGATTTGGTTATAAAAGGGCAAAAATCTTCAAATTTATCATGGAAATGCCCCAAGATGCCTGGGCTGGTGGAAGGTGTCCCTGCCCATGGAAGGGGTGGAATGGGGTGAGTTTTAGGATCTCTTCCAACCCAAAGCATTCTGAAATTCTGGGATTTTGTGAATTGTCCAAAAACCTTAGCCTTACCCAGGAGCCAGCAGAGCCCTTCTTGCAACAGGTGGGTCAATAAAGTTAATTTAAAAATATGAAAACACACAGGAAAGTGGGAAAAAAGAGAGAACACTGCTTTTCTTCTGCCTGTGTTATCTCACCGAAGAGATCCAGATAACAGCAAACACAAAAAGCACAAATATGGATTTGTTATTACTATTATTTGCTGCAGGGCCGAGGGGATGCTGTAGAAATGCACCTCCTCTCGTACAAAGCAGAGCAAAGCTTCCTCCTTTATTGATTTCTGGAGCAGGACTCCCATTGACAAATGTAATTAGCCTAACAGTGATGAAAGGAGAATCCTTTCCCTTACAGGTGCAATTATGGACTCTGCTCTGCACTTGACCCATGCAGATCTCTCTGAATCACAACCAGCCCTGCCCAGGGCTGAGCCTGGCACTCCTGAATGCCACTTCCATCAGGAACACTCCGAAAAGGAAATCATTTCCCATTTAAAACAACTCCATTGCAATGGCTCTGCTCATGGTTTTACAGTGGGAGCTCAACCTGCACCTTAGAGCTGGGCTAAAATATGAAAATATTAATTAAATAAAGGTGCTGGGGGGGCTGCAATCCCACTGAGTGCTGCAAAAGGTGTGGACAGGCTGCCTGTCTCCCTGACTGACAGGAAATTTGGGCAGCTCAGCACGGAGCAGCAGGAGAGGCTGGATGTACCCGTGGTTCCAGCTGCCAGCTCGCCTCACCCTCAGCCTGGGCAAACTCCCAGCACAAACCAGAGTGACCCCTGCGTGCTGCCAGCACAGTGTGATGCCAGCACCGTGTCCCAGAGTGTCCCCAGAGTGTCCCCAACCTCCCTGTGCCCCAGGGGCTCTGCCAGGGCAGGGCAGCAGGGCTGGCACAGGAGATATCTCATGGACATTCAATGCCAGAGCCATTGCTCCCTGACTGCATTCCACAGTTTTTATTTCCTCTGCTGCTCCTCTATGTGCTCCAGAGCTGCCACAACCCTCCCTCTGCCCTCACTGCTCCTGGGCACAGCAGGGAGGATGGAGAGGATTCCACCTCTCCCAATCCCTCCTGGAATTCCTGCTCCTCCATCTCCCCAGGAGGTCAGCCCAGCAGGGTGAGGGATGCTCAGCAGCACCTTGGCATCACCCCTGAGCCATGCCATGTGCAGGTGGCACCTCTCATCCCTGCCCTTCCTCCTTCTCTGCTGCCCCAGGAACGGCTCCAGGAACCCCTGCAGGTGCTGGGAGGAGGAAGAGGAGGAGGAGGAGGAAGGGTGGCAAGGGGGATGATCACAGGGTGGTGGTTCATGGGATGCTCACAGGGAAGGCGTGGATGGAGCAGAACTAAAGACAGGGCATAAGAACTCACAGGAGGCCATGGAAAATGTGGATTAAACCCACTGATCAGCACTAAGGGTGAAAGAACTCCCAGGATGCCATGGAAAACATGGATTAAAAACCATCAGTCAGCACTGAGGGTGTAAGAACTCACAGGATGCCATGGAAAATGTGGATTAAACCCACTGATCAGCACCAAGGGCATAAGAACTCACAGGATGCCATGGAAAGCATGGATTAAACCCTTTGGTCTGCACTGAGGGCATAAGAACTCACAGGATGCCATGGAAAACATGGATTAAACCCACTGATCAGCACTAAGGGTGAAAGAACTCCCAGGATCCCTTGGAAAACATGGATTAGAAACCATCAGTCAGCACTGAGGGTGTAAAAACTCACGGGATGCCATGGAAAATGTGGATTAAAAACCATTAGTGTGCACTAAGGGCACAAGAACTCACAGGAACCCGTGGAAAACATGGATTAAACCCCTCAGTCTGCACTAAGGATGCCACACTAGCAGCTGTCCCCACACACACCTGGCCTCCCCCACAGCCTGTGCACCCCACAGCAACCAGAGGATTCAGAAGAGGATGGGGATTTGCTTTCAGCACACACCTGTGGGGCACAGGTTATTCCAGCAGCAGGGAAAAGGAGCAGTGGGAAAAGCAAAATCTCCAGACCCGACAGCCCCATCCCTCCCTCATGCCCCACTTCTCAGCCAGACCTCATTTAATTACTTTTCTGTAAAAGCCTTTTCTGTTTAGTTTCCAGCTCTTTTCACACAAACTTTATGATCCCTTCAGCAAAGCTCTGCACCAGGTTCTGTTTTGCAATAACCAAGACAAATGGCATTACAATAATTCAGGCTCCAGGCATGGCTATCCTTAATGCTCCTGGTTTTTACTGGGAGCGTGCAACATCCACACAATGGATTTTTTAAAACCCTTCCTGACTTTTATCCCTGACAGGGAAAGGCAGAAAAAACAGAGAGTTCTCCTTGTTCCTCAGTTTTATGTGGATTGATCACAACATCCCCAGAGAGTTTCTGGTCTCTCGATTTTAATTTTTTCATCAATTTCCTCTGTTTACAAATTTTTACTCCTGGGCCACAAAAGGAAAAAAAATCTGAATCCTGTGCAATTTCTGTGCTCAAATTTATTGCTCAGTGGCATCACTGCAATATGATAAGCCTTGAAGAAGGAAAAACTTTCCCTGGAAGTGTTCAAGGCCAGGTTGGATGAGGCTTGGAGCAACCTGGTTTGGTGGAAGGTGTCCCTTGTGTCCCCAAGTGCCACATCCACATGTCTTTTGAGCACTTCCAGGGATGGTAACTCCACCCTGGGCAGTGGCAATTTCCAATGCTTTCCAGCCCAAAATTTCTCCTAATATCCAATCAAATGTGGGGATATCAATAGCTGAGCTCCAGAGAGAAAAAACTGGGGACGTTAAGCTCCTGGAAAAACAAACCAAAGCACAAATCCCTTTATCCAGCTACCACTGAAAACACAGAGAGGTGACACCAGAGCTCTCAGGGGAGAACACTCTGTCCCCACAACCCCGAGTCAGAAGGAGCAGTTCAAGCCCTGAGCTTTCACCCCAGCAGGGCTGGATTATTTCAGTGCCTCCCAACCTGACATTTAGAGCCCCTGTTTGTCTCCCTGCCTGCCTCAGTGCAGCACCCCAGCTAATGGGGCTCTTCCTGGGCCATAAACAGCAGCAACCTGCCTGCAGAGCCTGAGCAGGGCGAGCTGGGTTTATAAAAACCACTCGTTAAACCAGCTCAGCATCTGTTCCCAGCGCAGCATCCCGGCTGGAGTGCACTTCCAGGAGATTCACAGCCCTCTCCCTGGCTCTCCACGAGGCTCAGCTCCCATCAGGGTGCTCCCAACAGCTCCATCCATCTCCCAGCCACGCCACCCAAAGCCATCCTGGAAGGAATTACGGCGGCGAGTCGCGGCGCATTGAAAGCGAGCGTTAGCCAAACGCTTTGCCCCATAATTTTCCTCCCCTTTTAAGCTGTCTCGTTCCAGAGAAGGCAGGGAGGTTTATGCTCTGCAGGAGAGGTTGGGTGTTTCTGCACAGGTGACCTGCAGGTGTTTCTGCCAGAATCACAGGGGATGAGAAAAAAAAACAAATCAGGAATGACCTGCAGCCCATTGCACCCCAAAATACCCTTCAGAATCCCTTCAGAATACCCCAAAACACCTTTCAGAATCCCTTCAGAATCCCCCAAAACCCCTTCAACCCTTCAATCCCCTTCAGAATCCCTTCAGAATCCCCCAAAACACCCTTCAGAATCCCTTCAGAATCCCCTTCAGAATACCTTCAGAATACCCCAAAACACCCTTCAGAATCCCTTCAGAATCCCCCAAAACACCCTTCAGAACCCCTTCAGAATCCCTTCAGAATACCCCAAAACACCCTTCAGAACTGCTGCAGCAATCTCAATAATCACCTCCCAAGTTCTGCTGCCATCAATCACCTTCAGACAAACTCTGTCCAAGTGTTGTAAGAAGAGGAGATGATGGGGGCTTTGTGCAATGGCCAACGACCACGGAGGAGTGAATTAAGAACATAAATATAAGTGATGAGGGCCATTTCCCCACTGCGCCGTGCAGTTCTGGAAAACACTTGTCTTTTCTCATCAGGGCTAAATTGGAGCTCACAGAGTGGGCATGGAAATGGGCAGGAAGCTGCCAGGGGCAGGAGAAGAGGACAGGGCTGGGTGGGGAAGGAATAAATAGATTTCGAACCAAAAAACTCCCAGATCTTCTCTCCACCATCTGCTAATGCTTGAGAAGATCTGAGCAAACATCACCTCGGTGTGTTCAGGCTGGTTGTGCTAAAATCCAGTGACTGAGGTGTGCTTGTCCCGATGGCATTAAAAAAAGAAGCTTAATATAATTTGCTGAGATGAGAGCAAATTTGAAATCGCTATTTATTTGCCTGATTTTTTTCCCCCTAATATTTAACCTTCAGATTCCCAGCATGATTTTCCTTGCTGCTATTAAGAGGAGATTTTAAACCCCTCTGGTCAAGCCTTTGGAAGGCAGAGCAGTGCTGATTTCAGTGCTCTTTTCCCTCTGCAGCCATTGGTTGGGTTTGGTTCCTTTTACATTAATTATTCCCAGTTCTGCTGCTCACAGCTCTGTGGTTCTGCTCCGCTGGAGCTGCCCAAGACACCTGGTGGGATTTTCATTACCCACGTGGGTTTGCATTAATAGTTCATCATTATATTCTCCCTCCAACCCCACATTCTTAAACCAAAATCACTTTCTAGACTTGCTTGTCCAAGCAGGCATTTTCCAAACTGGCAGGGTAGCCCAAAAACTAATTTTTTCCCTATTTCTGTCATGTCCCAGTGCTCCTCCCTAAATAATGAGGTGCAGTGCAGCCCAAAAAGCACCCAAACCCACAGAAAACACCAACATGCAGCTGTTTCCAGCTGTTTCCACCTCAGCCAGGAGCTGCCTCCCCCATTCCCACCCCTTGGGAAGGAGAATCCAATATCAATTACAGCACAAAAGTTGACTTGACGTGTTATAAATGCTCTTTCTTTGAATTCAGTCAATAATCCTTTGCATTACTAAAATATGAGTTTACAATCATTTCTCATCTGAAAGCTCTTTAAGCAGTAAACACCAGGCTCGTTACTGATTCCCAGTTTGCACTGGGAGTATTTAATATTTTTCCTTGTCTGATTTTCCCTGGGATGCCTCTGCCCACACAGCTCCTATTACCCCAAAAACCTCAGCTATTTGCACCAGGAAGTGGCAATTTTCACAGGTGTGAAATACAAATTATCACCACGTGCTGTGAGGATTTTCAAATGCATAAATAAATAGATTTCTGTTGCAGAGATGCTTCACAGAGAGCTCTGAACACCCCCAGCTCCAACCACACGGTGTGGCTGGATTTTGAATTGACTGAATTCTAAGTGAGAGCGTTTATAATACCTCAAGTCAACTTTTGTGCTGTAATTTATATTGGATTCTCCTTCCCAAGGGGTGGGAATGGGGGAGGCAGCTGCTGGCTGAGGTGGAAACAGCTGGAAACAGCTGCATGTTGGTGTATTTCTGTGGGTTTAGGTGCTCTTTGGGCAGCACTGCACCTCATTATTTAGGGAGGATTATTTATTTTTCCATCAGAACTTGGAAAACACAGGGAAAAAAATCCTCTCATCCTACCAGAGCATCCCTGATCCACCCTGTGTGGTTCACAACCGCCTGGCTAGAACACCTGACTGGTTTCTGAAGGTGAGTTCTGAGCTCTCCAGGAGCTTGTAGAACAAAGCCCTGAGCAGAGCAGAGGCGCTGGGGTGGAATAAGAGAACACAAAGCACAGATGGCAGCGGCTGGGGAAGCTCTGCCCGTGTGAGAAGCACCACGTCATTGTCACCTTCCAGCAGGGGCTTGGGAGGCTTTTTCCTGCAGGAGCTCTGAGTTCCAGGTGGAAATACAGATATTTAAATGCAGCCCCAGCCTCTGGCCCGTGTTCCTGAGCTGGCAGTGACAGGAGTTTGCTGGAGAGAACAGCAGTGCCCTCAAAATGAAGTTTATAACTCGCTCTTGTTTATCTGTGTCTCTATTGCTGCTATTAATATTTAATGTCTCTGGAGGAAAGGTTCCTCTCCGGCACAACAGCCCTGCTGCAGCATTAATCAGAGCTCCAGCAGCCCTGAGCTCAGCTCCAGCCTGGGGCTTCCCACGGCACATTCCTGACCTGGGGAAAGGAGAACAGCCTTGGGAATGCTGTCCTGCCACCTCTGGGCTCCTGCAGTGCAGCCCAAAGAGCTCCCAAACCCATAGGAAACACCAACATGCAGCTGTTTCCAGCTGTTTGCACCTCAGCCAGCAGCTGCCTCCCCCATTCCCACCCCTTGGGAAGGAGAATCCAGTATCAATTACAGTACAGAAGTTGACTTGACGTGCTGTAAACGCTCTCACTTTGAATTCAGTCAATAATATTTAGCATTACTAAAATACGAGTTAAACATGGTGCTTTGAGCATATTTTTGAGGAGAGAGAACCATTCCCAGCGTGGTCCCAGCACAAATTTCAGGCACAGCTCTGACCTGAACCTCATGGTCCATGGCCAGACTTTGTCCTCAACATTGCACTGCCCTCTGGATCCTGAACAGAGGAATCCAGGAGGGAGAAATGAGGGAGAAAAAAGCAACTCTGGAAGCCACAAGAGCCTTAAAAAAGCTCTGCATGGCAGCTCATTAGGACCTGGCTGGGCTTTGCTCTGTTCCTACTAACAACCCCCTTCTCCTGCTCCCATCCACACCTTAATGGGCAAGCCCCTAAAGCAGCAGGGTCAGCAGCTGCTGTTTGATGGAACCCCAATTTCCCCCAGCTCCGAGCATCCTGAGAATCACTAACTGCCTCCAATCACCCGAGCTGTGGGCTTTGATTTAACCTGTTGGAAAAGGGATTGCCGGAGAAGGGAGCAGGGAGATCGTGAGGTGGATAAAGGCGGCGAGGAAATGGGATCATTAGTTTACACAAACATGTTCTCCCAGACAGCCTCAAATCCCAGGCTAGAGACTACAAAAAAACCAGCCCATCACAAAGGGGTTTTTCTACCTTGTCCTGGCTGCCCAGCATCCATGAAGGAAATGAAATAATCCCAGGGAAAATGTCACTGTTTGGAAAAGCTGCTGTCACCACACACAGACAAAGAACTCCAAGGAAACCTTGCAAAAGCAGCCTCACACCAAGCAGCAAATGAGCCCTTGGTTTTGCAGCACAGAAAGTGGGACTGCTATTAGAATCCCATGGGATTGCATCCCCAGGGATGCAGAAGTTTCCCTCCAGCCCTGTACAGCCTTGCTGAGGTGATTTTAGCTCTATGGAATAAAGATTTTTCAGTCCAGTCTTGCTTGTTGATACTCAATTAGGTGAAATGCAGTTTGAAAAATTATTTTCTTTCCTTACAGTACCTGAAACAACCCCCTGACCCCCCACTCCATTTTCAACCTTAGCCCTGCACTTCAGGGCCAATTCCTCCTTTATTTACTGAAAGCTCACTTGAAATCTTTTAATATTAAAAATGCCAGTCCTCCAAACAATTACTCTGGCTACAACATTAGTCAATTCCTACATTTACCATCATTTGATGGCACTTTATCTTTGCTGTGAGAAGATCTGGGCTGTGCCTTTCCTCTCCTGTCCTTCCTGGTGGTTTTCTACCCACGAGATTCTGGATTTGACCTCCTGGCCAAGGGATATCAGACACTGCATTTCCCTCTCCTTCTGATCACCTGGAAAAATCAATCCATGCATGGCTCCAGTCAGGAGATTCCAGGGGATTAACAGGATAAACACCAATCCACACTGTGGATTCCTTGCAGAATATCAACAGTGCAGAGAGGGTTTTTTTTACATTTTTTTTTTTTTAATGCTGGAAATCTTTTAATTAACATCCCAGGGGCAGTGGGAAGTCCCTGTGAAACACTTAACAACCAACACTGAGCTTAGAGCCAGGAGGCAAAGAAACCAGATGGGAGCTGAGTGTCAGCTCTGAACCTTCTCCTCGGAAGAGACGAGGAGCAAGTTCTGGATCCCTGCTCAAGTGATGATGGCGAGGAGAGGAAACTCAGAATCCTCTTCCAGGGTGCTCAAGGACTGGGATTACCCCAAGACAGAACCCAAAACCTGAAGCCTCAAGAGACAGGAGCATCAGCTCAGGTTTGTCCTGCACAGACCACCAGCTCAGGAGCTCCCACCAGAACCCCAATTTACCATTAATAGGATGGGATTTGGGATGTCCTGAAGGCACAAACCTGTGGCCAGAAGCCACCATCACTGCTGGGCTCACCTTGAACCCCTCACAGTTCATCCTTCCCCAGCTAGAACTTGCAGGCTCTGCCTGGGGTCAAAGAGCTGCCTTTCCACATTCAAGCACTTTTCTCCAAGTTGTTTTTCCTCTCCCTCATGAAATATTTTGATAGAGCACTTCAGACTGAGAGTGGAGCTGCACCAGAACACAAACCAGCGCTCCCTTCATGCATACACATGTTTGATGTCAAAAAGACAGAGCAGGTCATTCTTAGAAAAAGGCACTTGGAATGCCAATGCTCGCTGTCATCTCAGTTTTCCATCACAAAATGACAGCCTCCCCTCTCAAAACAAGCCCTAATGGAACCACATTTATCCCCATCTTGCTGTAATCACATTAGACAGTCCTACCAATTTAACTTTATTGGCTTCTTAACTGTCTGGGAAAAAAAAAAACAAAACAAACCCAAACCCATCCAGACCAGCCTGACACGTTTTACTACACTGAAACAGACACCTGCCGTCCCCTTCCGACAGCAGCATCCCACGGTCAATAAAGAGCCTTCTGCTTGGCGTTAGGCTTCCTGCTAGGACCTCATTTTCTTTAAGAGACTTGTGCAGCTTGTGAGCACACCAGGTTTCGTTCAGGGCAGGGTTTGCAGCGTGTGCTCGGCCGTTAGAGGCACGAGTGATGATACTCTCAGCCTCATCAGCGCAACGATGCTCGCCTGCAGCAGAGCCGGGGGATGAATGCGGATGAGGCTGTTGTTATCTGCTGCCCAGACACCTCACCCCGACACGGGGGTGGCAGCAGGTCCAGGGCAGATTGCACCACCAGGGATTCGCTTTGCCAGCCGTTTTTTTCCATCCCCAAATTCCCTGTTTGGGTAGAGCATCAGCCGGATGCAATTAACCTCGGCGACATCGCGCTGCTTGCTAAACCCACAAGCCAATCTTGTTCCCCCGGCTCCCCTCTGAGATTTCCCTGGAGAGGCCATGGGTGTCTCCTGGAGAAGGGAAAAGAGCTGGCCCCATTCCAGGCACCGCCAATTTAGGAAAGAGAATAGCAGCAGCAGCAGCCAATTTATTTTCTGCCTGGGTGGAAACCTCAGCCAGACCCTGCTGGATTTCTGTGCTGTTTGTGCTGGGAGGGCTGTGCAGACAGGACAGGAGCTGCTGGCATCCCTAAGTGGACACAAAACAATCTGTTGGAGGGCAGGAAAGTTTCCTCAAGGCTCTGAGGTCCTCTAGCACCGAACCACGGAGAGTATTTTCCATCCTGGAGGGAAAACTGCAGCTTTGTCTACTCTTTTGATCAACTGGCCCACCTTTCTCTACAAATAAAGCCAATTTGTATGGAAAGGCACCAAAATACCAGCCCTGGGAAGTGTTACTGAGATGCCCAGACCTGCAAGCTGTACTGGTCCATGGCCAGCTCTCCCTCAGCCCAGACACACATTAATTGTTCAGTCCATTCCATCTCTGTGGATGGAACTTCCAGTCCATTCCAGCAGCTGCAATTCAAGGGTTAGAGGCAATGGCTGCACAGTAGGGACATCATTCCAGGGATGCCATCATCCCCGTGTGTCTGATGGGAAGTGGCAGTGACCTGGAGCTGCTGAGTGTTTGCTGTCACTCAGCCCCTTGGAGAACATCATCCTCCCTCCCCCAGACCCTCCAGAGCTGCCTGCCAGCCCAGCTCCCCAAAATAAACAGAGCCACGAGCCACAAGGGACCAGCAGGCTGCCATGTCACCCCAAACTGGGGAAACTGCAGCTGCTTTACAGCTGGAGCTGCTGCAGTCTCTCCCTCGGTTTGACACCAAACACCAACTCCTAATCCCAAAATCCATCATCCCAAATGCACTTTAACCAACGTGCACCTCCTGCTCGTGCTGGGGTGTTTGAACACACCACGGCACAGCGGGCAGGAGCCAGCAGGGGAAGTGTGTCTAATTAGCCAGAACATGGATTGGAAACCTCCGAGTGGTTGTGTTTTCATACCACCAAATTAAGGCTCATCAGGTTACCCACTCTGGGCAGGATGATTTTTTTGTAAGTGTTCCTTTGAGGAGGATAAAAGGTAACAGAAATTATTTCAGCAAAGAGCTCCAGGCTGTGTGGCTGAAAGGAGGTTTTGTCTCTTTCGGAGCTGAGTCAGGAAAAAAGCAGCTTCTGAGGGTCTTCTCCTGCTTCCCATGTCCCCAAGGGTCACAGCAGGGGTTCAGCAGGTCCCCACCCTCCCAGCCATGGGTGACACTGTGGGACAAGCCCTGCAGTCACAGTCGCCTTCTCTCTACTCTGCAGAAAGCCAAGAAGACAAACAATATCAACCTGTTGCTCTGAGTCCCACCTTTGGACTCAGCTCCTGCTTGGGCTGAAATCCCTGGATTTCAGAAAGGTAGGAGTTTGGAGCAGCAAAAAGGCAAAAATTAGAAATGATAAAACAAAAAATGCAGAAATCAAACACAAGAAAATCAACTGGAGGAAGAGGAACAAAACACCATCATCACAACAGCACACAAAACCTCCCTCAAGTAATTAAGATGCAATAGACTCCAAAGAATGAGACATGGTCCATGTTCTGCTGAGATTCCCAAGTGCCAATTCCTCATCAAATCCACACAATCCCATTTTCTGCCTCCACACTCCTGGCAGAAAGGCTATGAAAACAGGTAGCTTCCTTTGCAACACTGAATATCTCCATTTTCCCTCCTCAAGAAGGCACTGGCATCAATTAGAGGACAAAGCCATTAGACACAGTTTGTTTATTCAAATTAGCAACAAGCCTGTGTCAAAACCCCGGGTTCCCCACGGCCCTGATCTCAGACAGAGTTTGAGGCAGAATGATTGACTGAGCTCCCACAGCCCTGGTGGTCCACACAGGCTTTGGACTGCCTTGCTCAGGAATCCACCTCAGCATTCCAAGGGCATTCCTGCCTCCCCAGTCCCCAGGTTGGTACCTGGTTTCACTGCACTTGTCCCCATCACAGCAGAAATGTGCCTTCCCTATGGATCCACATCACCTGAGTCAGCTTTTCATATCTGCTCAGCTCCGAGGGACTGAAAAATCAGCCTCCTGGGAAGTTCCACCTGGCCAGGACCCCTCTGATCCCCAGGGGTGTCTGCAGGGCTGTGCCTGCCCCACTCAGCCA
Source organism: Entomyzon cyanotis (assembly GCA_024500445.1). Lineage (NCBI taxonomy): Eukaryota > Metazoa > Chordata > Aves > Passeriformes > Meliphagidae > Entomyzon > Entomyzon cyanotis. Next base: position 2,563,883 of record JAKEPQ010000773.1, on the reverse strand, counting down.
CATCCAGCCTCACCACAAAGGCAGGTGAACACCAGCAGCTGAGAAAGGGGTAATCAATGGGTAACTCAAGTTAACTACTCAGAGCCAGAATATGTGAATTCTAAAACCTAGAAAAACAGGATTCCCTTAATCTCATCAAGGTAAGAGGGACAACAATCCGTTTGAAGCCAGCACAGGAACCGCTGTCGAGAAATGATTTGTATAACCACTCCTATCCCGGGGAATGTGATGAATATTTACCAATTTTACCTGTAATACCGTGTTGTTGGAAGTGCCCTGTGTGTGTGTGTTTGGAGGAGTGATTCCCCCACACCCAGTGTCCCGAATAAAGCAAATACCCACTTCTCTGACTTTGTCTCTGAAGCATCTCTGGCCCCACTTGGGGTGAATCACAGTGAACACTGCAATCCCCAGCCATTCCCAGAGGATTTGGCTCAGGCCCTGCAGTGCCCCTGTGCTCTCCCTGCTCACCAAAGGCTCTCACACATCACTGCACAGCAGCAGTGTCAGAATCCCAGGGTTAATTGGCCCTCAGCATCTCCGGGGCTGCTTCCTCCTTTAATAGCCAATTAGACTTTATTAGCTGCGTTGTCATTTACATCCAGGCCTCCCAGCAGCAGTCCAGAAGCTACAAATTGGCCTCGGTAGCCCTTCAGGAGTGTGGCTTTTCCATCATGAGCTGACCTTCCCTCTCTGCTCATGGCCAGCCTGCCCCAGGACACCTTGTGCCAGCAGCTCACCTGTGTGTGGAGGTGGAAATGTCCTGCAGGGAGCACAGATGGAAGGTCTGGCCCATCAGGGAGAGTGCTCAGAGTGTCTTCTGATGGGCTGCAGACATTTTTAGCCAAGCTCTGTGTGCTCCAGGCCCTGGCCAGGCAGTGCTGACATCCTGCAGCTCGGATCAATAGGCACAGCTTTAAATGGCCATTGATTTTACAAGTGTAATGAAGTTGTTGAGTCTCTGATTCAGCCATTAGTGAGTGTTCATCGTATTGACCTGCAGGGCCAGGGGGCTGAGGGGGTTTGGGTTTTCCCTGTTAAAGAGCAAGCAGCACTGGCTAACGAGAGCTGAGTGGTTCCCTCCTCATCCTCTCCCTGCTCCACCTTTCCCTCCTCTGCTTTACCCATCCCACAACTCCAGCCCGACACTCCCAGATCCACAGAAGATTTCCTAATCCCCTGCAGCCTCTGGACCAGCTGGAATTCCATTTTATTCCACTCCATTTTATTCCATCCTATTCCATTCCAACTCCATTTATAATTAGAGCAATTCCAACAACAGAGTGAAGATGCATTTTTGTCTTTGAGAGTTAACATTTGTTTCCACTTGCAAGGACATAATTAACACTGCAATTTGATCCCCAGTAATGATCAAATATTTGTGTTTACAAGGATGCCTAGCCAAAGGAAATAAACCAAATTATTCTGCATGTGACATAAAGAATATGAGAATAAGGGATGAAGGCAGAAGGACAGCACAGTAAAAGTCAAGCAGTTCCCTGCACAACAGGATCAAATTTCATCACAACTTGGCTAATGTTTGGATGGATAGATTAAATCAGGATTATTTATTATGCTACCTAGATAAATAGATACAACATAACTGAGTAGAAAAATGACTGATAAGGTTCTTGCAGCCATCACAGAAGAACAGGCTGATCAGAAGGGATTTACAGGAGGCAAGGAGGCAAGTCCAGATGGTCCAAATTCCAGCTCAGATTCCCTGATTTTCATGGGAATTTTCAGCTCCTTGTCCCAGCTCTGCCTCATGCCCACACCCCACTCCAGATTTCCTCACTCATGTTGGACAAAAGCACAGCCTGAGGCCACACAGCTTTTGGCAACACCATCAGAAGGCTTCAAGTTCAGGGGAAAAAAAAAAAAAGAAGAAGAAAAAATGAAGAAAACTGAAGAAAAAATGTCAAAAACTGAAGAAAAAATGTCTGAGAGACTGAATTAAGAAGACTCAGGGGAGATTCAAAGGCACATCATGGATAAAATTAACTCCTGATAGAGTCTCAGTGAGGAGGTCCTCATGGCTCTGTGCCTATAAACAGAGTTAGAGCAAGGAATCCAGAACTGTAAAGATATTTATATTAGAAAGAGATCCAATGGAGATGAATAAAATGCTGGAAAGAATTGTGCATCAACACCTTTAGAGAGGTTGAATGAACACAACCTGCTCTTCCTAGAAAAGCAGCAGCTACGTCTGAGATGGGAAGGACTGGGAAAGCAAGATATTCCCACCATAAAGTGCAGGATAGAATCACTTGGAGATGGAGCAGGTATTTAAGGATGGCATTAAAAAGCAGAAATGAATGTGTGGAAATGGGAGGAGAGTGCTTTGTTTGGTGTGACAGAACCCAAACAGGTTTACATTCATCCTGCTCCCACTAAATCAAGGGATAATTCCAAGCTGAATTTTCCATTTTCCAGGTGTTGCTCCCAACCTTTCCTGCTGGTTTAGCCCTCTGCACCTTCATCAGTGCTGCCACGATTTTCCTCTGCTTGTTGCTAACAGCCCAGGCAGATTTCCACACTTCCCAGGCTGTGATGGACAGGACAGCAGGCTGGGGCTGGGGAGATAGAGGTGCTAATTTGAGAGTTTGCTACAGGCAATTCCTTTCATTTTCTCTGTGCCTCAGCCTCATATCTGGATCGTCAGGACAAATGTTACTGTCAAAGCAAAAGTCCATCCAATAATTCCTGCTAATAGCCTCCCAGCCCTGGGCTGCTCTCAGGTTAGGAAACTTCTGAAACTGATGTTGTTTATATATTTAATAACTCCTAAGTGCTTTTCTCTCCCCGGCGTTCAGCCAATTTCCCCTTAAATCTATGAAAACATCCTCTACCCACCACATCCTCTGAGCTCAACCTGTTGCACAAAACCAGCTGATCCTCCCCACCTCCATCCTGCCCAGGATCTGCAGCCCTGAAAACTCTCAAAATAAATAATTTTTGCCTCTCAAAATAAATAATTCCACACAGCCTGAGCATCCTGAGCATCACCACGAGCCAAACCAGGCTACCTCGGTGGGCTTATCAAGCTGTCCCAGGTGTCCATTCCCTGGAATGCTGTGGCATTCAGGGAGATGCTGAATCCAGCCCTGCCTGGGATCTGCAGAGCCATTAGAAGCTGATGAATTGTTTTCTGCTCTCCTGCCTGGCTCTGGATTGGGTTATCTGCGCGGAAAACGGAATTTGTTTGCTGATATCAAAATGCCGCCGCTCACCTGAGGGATTAGCGCCGTGACAAAATCATTAGGAGCCTGAGGGAGTGCTGGGGGCCTTCTGAGTTCATGGAAAATTCATTCTTCAGCCTAATGAATGTCTTTTTCCAAACAACTGTTTGGAAACACCCCTGCTTCTCAGTTCCCACTGGACTGAGCAGACACACACAGGGCTCAGCTTGATCCTAGAGCAGCTAGAGGGGAAAACAACACCTTTTCACCCCAAAAATGGCATTGGGAACAAATCCCAGCACTGATGCCTTAACGGGCTTAGCTAAAACAGAGCCTAGACAAACTTAGGAGAATAAAAAGCAGTTGGATTTATTAAGGTCTTCAGGTGCATTTAGAGCAGGCAAAGCCCACTCGAGAGGCTACACCCAAAATGGACAAGAAATCACGAGTTTTTCATAATTTGTAAGTTCTGTCTATTAACATATTGAGCCTCAATTCTCCAATTACACATTCAGGTGATGATGTCAATTACTCCAAGCTTGCTCTCTCCAGTTCACTGCTGTTTACATATTTTGGGGCCCTGAGGTAGCAAAGTGTCCTTGGATCCCGAGCTTTAGAGGAATTATTTTGTATAAAAATGCTGTGAACAGGAATTTTAGCACTCCATACTGAGTCCAGAGCCACACACTGGAGCTACAGATACACGAAAAATACAGAAGCTAAAATCCTAAGGCATCAACCCCATGCCTCAGCCCCAGCTCGGCAGGGAATGTGTCCTAGTGCCACGGGAAGGCTGGGATTTGCATTCTAATTCCAGCTCGTTCTGGCGTTCCAATGAACTCCTGAAGCAGCTCCTGGCGAGTGCTGATGGAGCAAACTCCCCCTCTCTCTGCTCTGGAGGTATTTTTAGCCCTGATCCCTGCATTAGGGAAAAGTCACCCTCTAAAAAGAGCAGTTTTATTGCCAAACGATATTAGCACAATGAGGGAAAATCGCTCCTAATTTTTATAAATTATCTCATCATCTGCAACTAATTAGCAGCTGCGGGAAGATTGGGGGGAAAAAAAAAAATCTCTCCTCGCCCTGGAGAGATGAGCTGGGAGGTGTTCAGAGCTCAGACATCCCTGCTGGTCAAGGATTCCATGGGAATCCTTTCCCACTGGTTATCCCACCAGGTGAGGAGTGCAACCCCTTCTCCAGCACCACAGAAAAATCAGGGTTGAAAGGAACCTCTGGAGATCATCCCCACGGTGAGGAATAGTTGCGCTGCAGCTTAGCTGGAAACTTTATTAAAATCCAATCTAATCAAGCTGCTGCGAGTCTCCATTCTCCTTACCCTTGCTCCTGGGCGCTTGTGCCTCTGTAAATGTGTCTATAAAAGTAAAATGAGCAAGCAGCCAACGGCTAAGCAGCACTTAATCAGAAGAAAATGTATACCCTGGTGGATAGCAAACTGCTATTAAGTTGGGGAGGGGGGGAGACAGGAGGAAATAATAAGCTATAAATGGACGACCAAATAAATCTCCTGCCGCACCAAGTGAGAGCACATCTGGTTAGATGCCACCTCCAATGAGTTGTGAGCAAAATATTTATTTGCTGCTGAGCACCTGGCACAGGGAGAGGGAAGGGAGCTGCTTTCCCTGCCTGGCCTGCAGGAAAATCCCACCTGGAATCACCTGGCATCACTGGCCAGGCTGTGACACTGCCCACAGCTCGTTCAGCTCAAGAATGAGGGAAAAAATATAAAAATCCATCTCTTCTCCAATCTCCTCCATCTCTTCTCTCTCTCCTCCATCCCCACAACGAGTCCCGAGAGGATGAGTCAGGCAAGAGACCCCAAAGCTCTAAATAGCACAGGACTTTCACACCTCTGATCCCTGAGAGTGCCTTAATTTAATATAGAGCACTTCAGCATTAGGAGAAAATGGGATTTGGGACTTGGAAGGCCCTGAGGGAAAAGCTCCTTGGAGAGGGGCATCACTGCAAAGGGGATTATCACCATAATCACGAGATTAGTTGAATAATCCCAGCCCAGAAGAGAGGTTTTGTTGTCTGCAAGATGCTCAGCACCCTCCTGCTTTCACGGAACTGCGGTGCAGAGCGGGGTCAGACTGAATTTGAGGAATAACAAAAAAAACTGGGGGGGAAAATCAGCCCAGGCTGTGCTTTGCAGTCCCATCCAAATCCATCAGGGAGACACTGCTGTGCTCCACAGCCTCAAGCCAACCCCATCTCCCAAACCCTGACATCACAGCACATCCAAATTGACTTTTCACCCCTCCACAACCCCTCTCTGCTTTGTTTTTTCCTCTTTCACAGATTTAACACAGTCGCAGAGTTCAAGCCTCCTAAAAACAGAAAAAAAAACCCCAAGAAATTCAGCTCTTCTAAATGAAAAGACAACGTGCCAGGGAAAATAAAGTAAAACAAAATAAAATAAACCTCCCCTCCTAATCACCCAGCCTGGCTCTTCGAAGGAAGCTCTTGCACAGTTGAATTGCACAAAGTAAACAAATAATTACCAGCTATTTTCTTCTGTAGGTCAGAAAGCAGATTAGCAAGCTGAGACTGAAATCTAAAGCATGAGTGTGGCGTGCCCAGGCTTACAAAAAGCAAGGGGAAAAAAAATAAAAGGGACAAAAACCCTGCCCAAAACAGCTCTCAGTCCACCAAGAAATCCACCTGCCCTCCCCACTCAGCCGTGGATAACCTGGCTGGAAAAACACCTAAACCCAATGCTAATATTCTACATTTCCAGATTCTCAGCTTTTTAACTGAATCCACTCTGATTTATTCCCCGGGGAACGGTTTTCTGAGAAGGGAAAACCAGTTTGGTGTTCCTCCTGGAAATGCTGAAAGCCCAGGGCTGAGCTCTGCTGCCAGAATCAGAAGGGAAAGAGGTGAGAGATGGAAGCAGAAACGCCAGCATTAAATCCCATTGTATTTCTCACTTTTTGCAGCTGAAAGCAAAACCCAAAATCCATTGTGGAACCGGGAAAGGGTGAGAACTTTAGGTCAAGGAGGTTGTAACACTTTTCCCCCCACAGTGCTGGAGAAGCTTTAACTCATCCCTGGCAGAGAAATCCATGAAAGCAGCAGGGGAGGGATGATATTCCAAGCATCAGGAGTGAACTCCCACATCTCTCAGCACTCCCAGGAGAGAAGGAGTTTTACCCTGCCAGGCTGTCCTGACCCTGCTAGCACAGCAGCTGAGGATGTCCTTCCCTGCTGTGGTGCACAGATCACTCTGCTTTTCCCCAAAAAAGCTCCAAACCCACCAGGCAGGCAGACAGGAACCTGTTGCAGCTCCCTGCAGGTGCTGGCTAGGGCAGAACACGCAGTGCTGCCTCTTCCAGCACAGATAATGTTGGATTCTTTTCATATGGGGAGGGTGGGCAAGAGCAGAGAACGCAGCCAGGACATTTAAAACAAAAGTGCACAGCTATATTCAGCAAATAACTGCTTTTCAGAAAGGTTTTAGTCACACAGATTTTTTTTTCCCCCATTTCTTCTGGCACAATGCTGTTATTTTATTCTATTTTTCTGTTCTCACTTCACCTTTCCATGCTAGAAACCATCCATGCTTCATGCTGAAGGTGGCTGAATTTAGCAGCAGGAGAGTAAATTCTGGGAGCTCCTGTTCTCCAAACCAAGCCACCGAATCTTTTCGAGGTTAATTGATTCTCTGAGCATGAGGAGACATCTTCCAAAAGCATGTTCAGTGGCAGGAACTGCTGCTCTGAAACTCTGTGCTGCCAGCTAATGCCTGAAAATGCTTCCCATTCGCTCACAATGAAACCTGACAGCCCCAGGACAACAAACAGCCACGGATCAGTCACACTTTGTCATTCAGGAGGGCAGGAACCGGGAAATCATAAAATCATGGAATGGTTTGGGTTGGAAAGGAACTTGAAATGATCTCATCCCACGGGCAGGGACACCTTCTGCTGTCCCAGGGTGCTCCAACCTGGCCTTGGAGCCTTCCAGGGATTCACACACAGCTTCTCTGGGGAAATTGTGGGGAGAAGGAGGAGCAAAGGCAGCAGAGATTCCAGATTTAGCAGCTTAATCTGGAAATATCCAACCTTGAGCCTCCAACAGGCTCAGGGTTACCTGAGCAGTGAACACCTTCACTCACACCCCATGTCCTGCTTTATTTTCCAGAGCTCTTCAATCCATTCCCCTCTGGCTCACCAGCAAAAGCCACCTCAGTCTGAGGGTTCTCCACACCTTTTTTCCTGGGAAATCCCAGATTTCCTGGGAATCTTTTTTCTGGAAGTCATCCTCAGGATGAGCGGCAGGCACCTCGGATCCCTCCTGGTGTTCCTGGCTGATCACACCCAGCCTCTCCCACTCGTTTTGTTCTCAGTGTCAACAGCTCTGCCAGCAGTGTTTGCAGGGACTGAGAGCAGAAATGGAAAACAGCAACTGGAGAAAGGGACTGGAGGGAGTTCAGAGCCTTTCCTGCCCAACAACAACCCCAGCTGCCTGCAAATAAAACTCCAGAGCTCATCAAGCAACTCTGACCACTGAGGGTGCTTAATAAAGATTACTTTTTCTACAGCTCCACTTGCCTGAGGCATCATTTGCTCCTAATGAGATGCTCCATGGGATTTAAATGCATGAGGGAAGAGCAGGATTTCAACCCCAGCTGACAAAAATGAGATTTCTGCTCCAAAACCTGAGCTGGTCAGCTCAGACCTCTCTCCCACCCTGGTGATGCTCCTTGAATCACAAAGATCATGGGATTTTTGAGCATTGCTGGGAGGATAGAGTTCCTCTTCCCAGTGAAACAAGAATGCCAAAAAATTCCACTGGAATGGATAGAAATGCAATGGATAATAAACACCAAAGGTCTGCAACTGCCAAGCTCTCTCAGGGTGTGGAACAAAACATCCTGAAGTGCCAAAGCCAAAGAGCAGAATGGAAAAATGGGAATATGGACAGGCAGGGGCAGCTGAGCAGGACCAGAAAAGCTCTCTGCAGGGGAAGGAAGGGCTGAGATCAGGGCCAGCCTGCCCTGCTGGAGCTCCTGTGGATCAGATCTGGAACGAGCTGGAGGATGTCAGATGTTGAACACCACAATGTGCACAGAAATGAACCCAAAAGCAGCGATCCTGTCAGATCCTGGGCACTACAAAGGCTGCACATCGGGCTCGGGGAGAGGTGGAATGTGTGAGGAATGAGGAGATCCTCAGACAAAGCCAGGCTGACGCCACATCACAGCTCTGCAGCCTTCGCTGCCCCCTGGGCTTGGCGAGGAGATCACAGAAGTTTTTAAGCTGATGTGGGATGAGCCTGGGGCTAGAGCTCAGGCATCCACCCTGGCCTGCACCTCTGTGATAGGGAAGCAGGGATGAATAATTCCAGAGGACAGCCCAGCTCCTGGGAGTCTGCAGGGTGGGACAGCACAGGGATGGAGCAGCAATCCCCACAGCAGGAGTGGGGACATTGACTGGGGACACAGAGCCCTTCCTTGCCTTCTGCCAGCTCTAAATTCCCCCTAAACTCAATTTCAGCTGCACGAGGTGCAAGAATTTTAGGCATTTATAGAGACCAGGTCGTTGGAACAGCCCAGGTAAAGATAAAATTCCAGGATGGGCTCAGCTCTGCCTGTAGCCAGCTTGATCAGCCCTTCTGACAACAGCAAGGCTACCAAAAATGTAATATTTACAGGAGACAGTCTCCTTTGAACAGATAAGAGCATAATCCAGGTGGGTTATCCAGAGCCTGGGCTGGAATTTGATCCCAGATTCCTGCATCCCACCTGAGCCTCCCAACCCACCAAGGACTTGGAGCTGATTTCTCTCTCAAAACTGCCTGAAAGAAAGAATGAAAATTCTCAACTCCTCCGAGTAAAGAACACAAGATGTTCTGAAACCTCAGGGTTGCACAGCTAAGAGGAAAATCCAACCTCATCCCTCCCTGTGCTTTTGTCCCTTGCACCAGATGCTCCCCCTGAGCCAGGGAGTGTCACCTCCAGGCTCAGAGCTCCAGCAGCCAAGAGCAGAGTCCCGAAAGTGAGGGGAGATGAGGTCCCTCCCTCCATCCAGGGGCAATTTTAGAAGCATCTGGAGCAGTTCTGCTCTCAGGGCTGCCATGCAGAGAGGGTCAGGAGGACACATGAGGTGACAGGTGACATCTGTCCTGAGCCAGGCAGGCAGGTAAAGCTCAGGTAATCAGTGGCTATTAATAATTACTGCACTCTCTCTTTGGGTAAAAGTGCAGCACTCAAGGTTTCCAGCACTCTCTTCGCCTCCTAAATGCAGCAAGAGGTTGTTCTCTTGGCCTCACTCCTTGCCAGGGCTCCAGGGGAGCTCTGAGTGCATCAATTCACCCAAAAAAGGATGGAGCTCTAGAACTGTCAACGTGGAGCCCAGAGGTGTCAGCTTAGCAGAAGGTGATTCCCACTCTTGGATGATCCCACTGCAGTTCTGCCAGCACAAAAAACCACCTGAACATAGATCAGTCCACTTCTACAGCAGTGAATAAGATCCTTGGGATAGAAAAAAGCACTCTTGGGCAAATGACCACTGCTGTGGCTCCATTCTAGAGCACGATGGCACAGCTGGTTCTTCCCCTTCAGCACATCCCTGCACCTCCACTGCTCAGCTTTCCCTTCAGGAATGCTCACAGCAGATTAAAACCCAGTTTATCAAATAAGGCAGTGCTCTAACAAGGGTAATCCACTGATAATTTCACTCATTTAAGCCCTGTTTTATCTCAACCAAGTGGACTTATTTCCATTTAACAATCTTAATTCTGTTAGCACTTTCCAGCTCCCAAATTGGCTTCGACAGCAGCATTGACATTCAGCCATCACTTTCCCATGAAGTTCCATTTAGTCTCTCCAAGCCCCTACAGTGTCTGGAGGTGCAAGAGGAGTTCATTAGTGATGTTTTTGGGAAAATGAGCCTGCAGCCTCCTGGCACCCCCAGCCCTCATCTGGCAGGGCTGGAGTCAGGGCTGAGCTGCTCCTGAGCTCAGAACCCTCCCAGCTCCACCTCTGCTGCCATTCCCTGGGCTCTGAGCTCTGCTCCAGCCGGATCTGCTCCCCAGGCTGCCCACATTGCTCTCCTCTCCAAACAGCACCCCAAAGAACGGCTCTGGGAGGTGATGCCACCCTAATGTGACACAATCTCTTGGGTGGTTGTCTCAGTAACAAAAACCACCCATTTTCCCTGCCTGCTCACACAGCCCTCTCTGCCATGGGTTGGGTGTTGTCCTTCTCTGCCATGTGCTCCCCTGCTTTTCACAGCTGACATCCCACAGGAAAGCAAAATTCATTCTTTCAGCTCCTCCCACCCCTTCCCTATTTCCTCAGCATTATTTCCACCAATCTCACTTTGGTCTCAGAGAGGAAGAAGAGGAGGAAGAGGAGCACAAAGCTGGCAGCAAGGGAAGGGCAGAACCCACCATTTCCCCTGCTGTGTCAGCAGGTTGTTCTCCCCTTCTGGCATTGGGACTATTCCAAGCTCTTTTCCATGCTCCCTAACACCTGGACATGGAGAGTGGGAGCTGCTGAAGCCGAGCCAGGGCGATTTGGGATTTCAGCTTTGCAGGGCTGTGTTTATCTGACACTGAGCCAGCAGCTATTAGCTGCAGAGGGGCACTCGAGCTAAGTGCCCTGCTGGGTCAAAACCTCCTCTTTGGGAAGGTTGCCCAGCAGCCCTGCAGTGCCTGAAGCTGGGTGAGAAGGCTTTAACACCTCGCTGAGCTCAGCTCTGGGCACGTGGCAGCCTGGAGAGCTCCTGAGCTTGCAATCCACCCATCCATGGAGCAAGGAGAGGGAATGAGCCAAGAGTTAGAGAGCAGGAGGGATAAACCCCGAGAACGACACAGAAACCCTTCCTTGCCCTCACAGGGTTGGATCTCAGCTCTGCTCCAACAGCCTGGAGCTGGAGAGGCTTTTTGTCTCCTTTTCCCATCTGCCATGCTCTCCCTTCTCAGAACATCCCTCTCTCTCCCTTCTAACAGCTCCCAGGTAACAAATTCAGCTTTGTCTCAACTCACCTTGAGGAAATTTGGCATCTGCTTAAAACCTGCAAGGCTCTCCTCCCCCTCACTGACTGGAAAGGACCTTCAAATCCCACCATGGTCACCACAGATCTGCAGCTCCCTAAAAGCAAGGTGAGCTTCAGCCAGGCATCCAGAGGTGCCTCATCCTCACGAGTCACTCCCAGAACTGCTCCTGCCTTACCCAGATTTTCTCCCTCCACCCAGCTCCTCACATCCCCAAAACTCTCCAGCTCGCTTCAGATGGTTCTTTACACACAAGTTAATTGGTCTGTGGGGAGGAAGGGATTTGGAGCTCAGCATCACCCAGGCTGGCATGAAGTTCCCAGGTGCCCTGAGCTGCCAAGGCAGCTGCTCAGCAGGGAGGTGACACTCACCCCACCCCAGCAGCTGAGGAGATTTAATCCAGCCCTGAGTGAAATCCATCCTTCCTCCTGCCCACACGGATGGCCAGGGGCGAGGGGCTGGGCAGGGATCTGTCATGCAGCCTCATGCACAATCCCATCTCACGCCACGCTGGAGCTCTCTGCAGAAACTCCAGCTTTGCTGAATTTGGCTCCGAGTTGGAATTCATTTTGGCAGCTGTTTAGGCAGGCAACCAAGGATCTTTCATTCATGTAATTGACTTTTTTATTCACATATATATATGAAAAAATAATGAAAGAAATTGCGGAGTAGCTCATGCTATCAGTAGCGTTCTCTGTGTGAAGCAGAAAGATCTGTATTAAAAGTGGCTCAGCAGCTAAATACACAAAGTGCTGCCCAGGGGCAGGAACAGTATTTAGATATAAAACAAGTTACATGACTCTCAGATCCTGATCCTTGGCTCCAGGAGAATGTTTAATATTCAGGAACAAATGTAAAAAACCAGACCTTTGATACAGAATTCTGCACGTGCACCTCTCCATGCCTGTCCTCTGTCACCCTGCCACAGCACAGGACCGTGCCTGGAAGAGACAAATGTGACCTTTCCACCCACCAACCCCTCTCTGCCTTGCTCCTCTCCTTAAAATTCCCTTTTCCAGCTGAATTATCACTTGCTTCCAACCCGGTCACCTTCTAAAACCACAAAGCCAGGCAGGACAGGGCAGCAGCTGCTGCAGTGCCCAGGGGCACCACAGCCTCCCCCGTGCTGGTGGCTAAATGGCTTTCAATAAACAAGAGAGTGAAGAAATAGAACGTTGATTTGCTGCTTAAGTAACGTGGCTCTTTTCCATAACTACCAGCCGGTTTCCCCATCCAGCTGCTCTGCACAGAGAGATCTATATCTATATAATATGTATGTGGATATATAATGAATCAAAACAAAGCTTAAAGGCCTCTTGGGGTGGATAATATAACCTGCCTCTCGGACATTAATGAATAGGAACAGATCAGGAGAAATAACTCTGCCACAGAGGTGCAAAAGATGGAAAGAGATGATCTGTCTGGCTGAATCCACGTCCCTCCTCACTCCGTGCCCTGTGGCACTGATCTAAAATATAAATCTGCTTATTATTTATTATTCATATTATTATAGTGCTGGGTTCCTCCTCTGGAGACGAGGAGCTCATTACATTTTATGTGGCAAAACTGCAGCCTGGAGAGGCACAGAATCCTCCCACACCAGGCAAGGGGCACTGCTTTACTGGGCATGATCTGCCCAATGCCATGGACACCTTCCCCTCTCAGGGCTGCTCTGCACCAAACCCTTTTTCCCACGACTTTGCCCTGCAGGATGAGGCTGGGTTGATTTTTAAGCCAAACGCATCCAATATGCATCAAATAAAATCCATGCAAAAAACCTCCCCGGTGGAGGAAGCCATCAATCCCTCCCTCTTTGGTACCCAGCTCTGTCAACCTGCCAGGCAGGCTCTTCTCACTGCTTAAAACCAAAGCCAAATGAACCAGGGGTGCAGGATTTCTGGATCCCTCAGGATTTCTGGATCCCTCAGGATTTCTGGACGCCCCAGGATTTCCTCACCCCTCCAGAACCAGCTCGTGGCTCATCCCAGTTCCCTCTCAGAAGCGTTCGCGTTCCTCCCGCAGTTTTCTCTCACACTTCCGTGGTGCTAATGAGCCTCCTGCCTCTGCAGCCTGCAGGATGCTGAGCACAGCCCCGGGGAAATCTGCATCCAAAGGTTTGGTGGGAATGCTGTGTGTACCTCCTGCCTGCAGACAGCGACTGCCTGGTGTGCAACGCCAGCCTCAGCTGAGCCTCAGCACCCTGCCCTGCTGCCCTGCACCAAAAGCTGCCAGGGAAACACCTTTCACCAGATCATTCCAGAGAAAACCAGGGTATGAATGACCAAAGCAGTCACCAGCTCCTCTTTGAAGAGTTTTAGTTGCCTTTTCTTGAATAAAAACCGTCTCATTTTATTTCAGAACAGCCTCCGTGGATGAGTTGCCTCAAGATCACTGAGGACAGGAAGGGTAAAGGAGATGAGGAGTGGCAGCCACTGTGCTGGAACACAGGAATACCCATGGAGAACTGCAAAGAATCCACGGATAAAACCTGCCCAGAGAAGCTGTGGCTGCCCCTGGCAGTGTCCAAGGCCAGGCTGGACAGGGCTTGGAGCAGCCTGGGACAGTGGAAGATGTCCCTGTCCATGGATGGGGTGGGACTGGGTGAGCTTTGCTGTCCTTCCAACCCAAACCGTTTCTGAATCACCATTTGTGATTCACTGTAAGTCTGAATGAGGCTTTGCTGAAGGGCCTGGCATCTGTACAGGTGTATTTTAAAAAAAAAAATATTTATGCACATAACTCAAAACCCATAAATAAGACATCACTCTCCTAGAAGGATAATCAGAACAAAATTAAAGGGCAGATAGTGAATGAATATTGTATTTTTCTCTACCTCTCACCACTCTCCAGCAGCAAATGATAAATAACTATGAATCCACTTTAATTAACTTAACTTGGTCTTTTTAATATTGAGGAAAACATTAATATTGTATCCCAATAACTACACCCTCCTCCCACCCCACTCCCCAAGCCAGGCTGGGATTAAACACTAATCCTAATGACAAGTGGAAAGGTTTTCCAGCAACAGCACCACCATGTGAGCCCTGCAGATTGTTCCTGTGCTCTGAGCTGCTCCCAGCAGCCTGGCTGGGTTCAAAGCCAGGCTAAGGCCATTCCTGTGCTGGGGAACAGCAAATCCATGGCCACGTTATCCCAGATCCATCAGTATCACCCACAAAGGGCTGGGATAAGGCAGCGCCGCGCTGAAAAAAGGAGTTTGTGCTCTGTGTGTGTGAAATGCTCCCAGCAGGAGGGAGAAGAGGAGTTTCAAGCTGTGTGAGGCAGCTGCAAACAGGAGCTGGGATGGCACAGAACCTTGCACAAACACACAGCCTCCCTGCCTGCAGTGGAAGGCATGGCTGGGATCATCATCATCCTCATCCTCATCCTCATCATCATCATTCCCCACATCAGCTCAGCCCCACACCTGGGAGGAAAAATTTGCTACCTGCTGACAACAGCACCCTCCTTCCTCACCCTCTTCATCAGAGCCACCAGCACCCTTTAAAATGCTAATTCTGCCTTGTGGGATCTTCCCTGCAGCGCCTGCAGGAGGATATTCTGTGTGTCCTGAGGGAGATGAACTAAATGCTCCTCAACTCCACTGCCGCTGGCATTCGTTTTTTGCCTCGAGTTTTTAATGCTCGTTTCTAACTTGTCTCAGTCCTCCAGTTCAGACACACCGGTGGACAAACTGCATCCACCAGGGCAGCTCTGGGGCCTTTAGTCACTGCAGAAGTGGCTGAGTACATCATAAACACCTCGGGAGGGTAATTACACACATTCAGGGCTGTACAAACGATGCTCTGCTACCCACGGAAGGGTTGGGAAGAAAAGGGCACTACACGACCACAGGGATGCACAGAAAGCTCCAGTCTGCCTCTTCCCACCTCCTGCAGCACTCACAGCTAAATGCCAGGGTTTTCCCACAGCTCCACATGCTCTGGGGGATCCCAAGAATATTTTCTTGAGAGAATTGGGATTGTTCAGCCTGGAGAGGAGAGCATTTGGGGTGAGCTAACTGCAGCCTTCCAGGACCTGAAGGAGTTGCAGGACAGATGGAGAGAGAATATTTCCAAGGGTTTGGAGTGACAGGACAAGGGGGAATGGTTTAAATCGACAGAGAGTGGGTTAGATTGGATATTGGGATGAAATTCCTCCCTGTGAGGGTGGTGAGGCTCTAGCACAGAAAAGCTGTGGCTGCCCCATCCCTGGAAGTGTCCAAGGCCAGGCTGGATGGAATTCTGAGCACCCTGGGACAGTGGAAGGTGTCCCTGCCCATGGCAGGGGTGGCACTGGATCATCTTTAAACCAACCCAAACCATTCCCCAATTCTGTGATTACACACCCAGAGCAGACACAGGAGATTCACAGCCCTTCAGGCACTCCACAGTTTTGGAACCATGCCTGGAAACAAGGACAAACACCCCAGAGTGACACTGCCAGTGCCACCCCCAGCATCAGTTTGGATTCACAGAGACTTGGAGCACAAACTGCTTCTCTGGTGGGTGAAACCACCAAGCACTGGGACAGCAATGACAGCTGAGCCAGTGGTGATGCACAGTCCAGAAAAACACCACGTTTCACCCCAAATAACACCCTTAATGCCACAGTCTCTGGGTGTAGGGCAGAAAACCACCAAGTTTCACCCCAAAAAAACACCCTTAAATGCCGAAGCTGTTGTTTAAAGTTTGCCAAGCTGTGAGACACAGGGAGGGAAAGGATTTTCACGGGGAGAGACAATCTCAGCTGAGCACCTGAAAGGCTGCAGGAGGAGTTTTCCAGCAGATCCTGGGTCAGACCCTGCTGCTGCTGAGGGCAATGCCCTGGATAAAACTGCAGCTCCGGCCGGGGTGTGAATTTGGAACGAGCTGTTAGCACACACCCCATGAATCAAGGCAGAGAATGCCAATTTAGGGCACAGCCGCTCTGCTCGGCGAGACCGAGTAAATAACTCCGTAAATAACTCCAGCAAATTCCCTGACACCTCCTTGAGCATGAGTGAACAGGCGAAAAACAAACCCAGAATTGCTTCCACACCTCGTTTTTTTGGCAGGAAGGCAGGGCCAGGGGAGATGCCACTCTGGAGGGCAGGAGGGAGCTGATGGCTTTTGGGTTTTGGGGTGGTTGGATGTGGCTTTTGGTTTTTGGGGTGGTTGGATGTGGCTTTTGGGGTGGTTGGATGTGGCTTTTGGGGTGGTTGGATGTGGCTTTTGGGGTGGTTGGATGTGGCTTTTGGTTTTGGGGTGGTTGGATGCAACACAACCTGTGCCATAGCAAACACCAGCTCCTGGGTCCCAGGATATTTTGGGAGGCTTTGCATTGGTTTTTCCAAGGGCTACAGGGCTGCCTGGAGGCAATTCCTTCTCTCCCAGAGCTCTTAAAAAACTGCTGAGAGCATCCCCATCCCTGCCTGCTCCTTCACTCCCTGATCACATCCAGCTTTTGAGGTCCATGGAGATAATAATTCACCCAGACAGAGCAGGGAGCTGACTGACAAAAGACATTCTGAGTAAAACATCACCATTTCAGATAAAGCTTGTAGACCTGGATTTCCCCACCAAGGCCTCCAGAGCAACGTGAGCAAGGAGATTTTCTCCAGGGCTGGATCAGAAGGGAACAAACATTTTTAAGGCTGAAAAAACAGGTTGGCACTGATGGCTATTTTCCCCTGTGTATGGAGGAGAGAAATAGAGCATTGAGTAGCCTCCAGGCTGCTCCTGTGCAGCCAAAGGCACAGGAAGGTCACCCTGTAGCCCAAATTCTGCTCAGTTCCTCACACAGACAATGCCTCTCACTGCAATGCAACACTCGCTGTGGGTCCTGCCCAGGCCAGCAGAAATGCACTGTGTGCTCAGAGATGAAGCAATTTGCTGCCTCCAGACTCCACTGAGGGATGCCAGGGCCAAGATCCACCCCAAACCCCAAAAAAACAGCAGCAGGGAAGCTCAGGCCAAGTAGCCCTGACTCAGCACCGTGTTTCCTTCTGCCTGCAAGCCAATAATCTCTTTTTGGTGGTGGAGAAACCACCCTGACACCTCCCATTACCTATCCCATCCCTGGGCATTTCAGCAGCTTTTATCAGATGGATTTCAGGATTGTTTTAAATGTTAGCTTGCATTTTCTTTGAATATTTAAATAGTCTTGCTGGTCTGTTTTTCCTTCCCCACGCAGAGCACTGATTTATGTTGCCAGATACCATATCTCCCTGCCTTGCCAAAAGCATGCATTTGGGAATGATTTCAGAGCTGCTGGTAATATTTTTCCCCTCTTTTTATTCTGCACTTTTATTTTTATGAACTTTTTTGTTGGAGGCGCCGTAAAAATGAAACTGTGGCTCGAAGAAACAACACTCATCAAACCCCCAAACCAAACCAAGCTGGAAGGGAGCTGCTATTCCCACCTGGAAGCTGCGGCACAGATTTGGAGTTTCCAGTCCTTAAAAGCTTCAAAGCACAGCCCCAGGTGTCACACAGGTCTCCAGCACCTTCACCTTTCACTCAGGGCTGTCTGGGGAGATGGGGAACAAACAGACCCCGAGTTTGCAGCTGTTTTTCCCCCTGCTCCCAAACCCCACAGTGCTCCCCATAAAGCAGGATTTTCACTCCCAGCATGCTGATAATTCACCCTCCATTCCCATCCCTGCCTGCTGCCTCAAGTGGAGGAGCTGCCTGATGCCTTAAGGATTTTTAGCTTCTGTTTCTCATGTATCTGTAGTTTTGGTGTGTAGCTCTAGGCTCCATATAAAGTGCTAAAAACCTCTGTTCCCAGCATTTTAGACAAAATTTTTCCAATTTTCAGATGGAAAACCCAAGGACACTTTGCTGCCTCAGAGCCCCAAAATATCTAAACAACAGTGAATTGTGGGGAGCAAACTTGGGGTGATTGACATCATCAGCTGAAGGGGTAATTGGAGAATTGAGGCTCAATCTGTTAATAGACAGAACTTATAAAATGTGAAGAACTCGTGACTCTCTGTCCATTTTGGGTGTAGCCTCTCTAGGTTCTGTGTGCCCTAAATGTACCTAAAGGCCTTTAATAAATTAGCCTGCTTTTTATTCTCCTAACTTAGTCTAGGCCTCCTGTTTTGGGAATCCCTGTTTTAGCCACCATGCCCATCAAGCTGAAATGCAGGCAGCAGAGCTGGGATCGTGCAGGGATTTCTCCCCATGAATCACACCTGCCAGGGCCATAAAACACCAAGCCACCCTGGCCAGGCTCCTGCCAGCTCACACCCTCCCTGCCCATATTTCCTGAGCTGCTTCACGCTCCGCTGGCAGAGGGGAGAAGTAATTTTACTTGGAGTGTGTCACCTGTGGAAGCTGCAAATGGGGACAGGAATGGATTAGCTGCTTATCCTCAACAAAGAGTTAATCAAGGCAGCTGCTGGCTCCACAGGGAGCAGCCAGGGGGAAGCAGTTTCCTTTCTAAACAACAGAGCAAAGTGTCAATACTCTGTTGAGTTTCATTACGAGGTCTCTGGATGCATTTCTGTTCCCTAATCCGCACAGGCAGCCAGGGGAAATGATGGTGCCTCTTCCTGAGTGATTTTTAATACAGCCCAAAGGAGATTGGATTTTTTGGGGCTTCCTTACAAGTGTTTTGGGGTTATCAGAGCTCCTGTGGCATCCCTTAGATGGGGGCAGGTTGGGCTCGAGCATCCTCTGTCATCACTGTTTGTGACAGAGAAATATTTCATTTTGTGTGGAGTTGAGGAGAGGGTTGGACATGGCAGGGAGCAAGTTTAGTGCCTCAGTGTGGCTTGGAGAGGTGGTTTTGAATTGACACAGGAGGAGCAACATTAACGCCATGAAAATCATTGCAAATACATAAATTCACCATAAACTGCGTTTCATCTGCAAGAGGATGGACAGAACGTTCCCAAAATGCAGGGAGGAGCTTCAGCAAGTGTGTCAACTCATCATAAACTGCATTTCATTTACAAAAGAAAGGAGAACATTCCCAAAATTCAAGGAGGCGCTTCAGGATGTCAACTCACCATAAACTACATTTCATTTACAAAATGAAAGAAATATTCCCAAAATTCAGGGGAGGAACTTCAGCAAGTGTGTCAACTCATCATAAACTAAATTTCATTTACAAAAGGAAGGAGAGAACATTCCCAAAATTCAGGGGGGGGACTTCAGCATGTCAACTCATCATAAACTACATTTCATTTACAAGAAGAAGGAGAGAACATTCCGAAAATTCACGAGGAGATCAATGTGTAAACTCATCATGAATTGCATTTCATTTACAAGAGGAAAGAGAACATTCCCAAAATTCAGGGAGGAACTAAGCATGTCCACTCATCATAAACTACATTTCATTTACAAAATGAAAGAAATATTCCCAAAATTCAGGGAGGAACTTCAGCAAGTGTGTCAACTCATCATAAACTAAATTTCATTTACAAAAGGAAGGAGAGAACATTCCCAAAATTCAGGGGGGGGACTTCAGCATGTCAACTCATCACAAACTACATTTCATTTACGAGAGGAAGGAGAACATTCCCAAAAATGCAGGGAGGAGCCCAGCAAGTGGGTCAATTAATCATAAACTGCATTTCATTTACAAGAAGAAGGAGAGAACATTCCCAAAATTCACGAGGAGATCAACGTGTAAACTCATCATAAATTGCATTTCATTTACAGGAGGAAAGAGAACATCCCCAAAATTCAGGGAGGAACTTCAGCACGTCAACTCATCACAAACTGCGTTGCATTTACAAAACAAAAGAAATATTCCCAAAACACAGAGAGGAACTTCAGCAAGTGAGTCAACTCATCATAAACTACATTTCATTTACAAGAGAAAGGAATTTCCAAAATTAAGGGAGAAACTTCAGCATGTCAAGTCACCATAAACTGCATTTCATTTACGAGAAGAAGGAGAACATTCCCAAAATTCAGGGAGGAGCTCAGCAAGTGTGTCAACTCATCATAAACTGCATTTCATTTGCAAGAGGAAGGAGAGAACATTTACAAAATGCAGGGAGGAGATCAATGTGTAAAATCACCATAAACTGCATTTCATTTACAAGAGGAAGGAGAACATTCCCAAAATTCAGGGAGGAGATCAATGTCTAAACTCACCATAAACTGCATTTCATTTACAAGAGGAAAGAGAACATCCCCAAAATTCAGGGAGGAACTTCAGCACGTCAACTCATCACAAACTGCATTGCATTTACACAACAAAAGAAATATTCCCAAAACACAGAGAGGAACTTCAGCAAGTGAGTCAACTCACCATAAACTACATTTCATTTACAAGAGAAAGGAGTTTTCATTTACAAGAGACAGGAATTTCCAAAATTCAGGGAGAAACTTCAGCATGTCAAGTCACCATAAACTGCATGTCATTTACAAAATGAAAGAGAACATTCCCAAAATTCAGGGAGGAACTAAGCATGTCCTCTCATCATGAACTACATTTCATTTGCAAAAGGAAGCACACTGCCAAAATTCAGGGAGGAGATCAATGTGTAAACTCATCATAAATTGCATTTCATTTACAAAAGGAAGGAGAACATTCCCAAAACGCAGGGAGGAACTAAGTGCATCCACTCATCATAAACTGCATTTCATGTACAAAATGAAAGAGAACATTCCCAAAATTCAAGGAGAGTCAACCCCACCAGAACAGGGACACCCCAGCGAGGCAGGGAGCATTCCCCCCTCCCAGAATCCCTGCAGACCAACCAACCCAGCTCCCAGCCAGGTGAGCACTCACCAATCCTCAGGGAATGGGGACTGGCCCAGATCCTCATCAGCCACAGCAGAAGGAGCACCAGAGGCGCCAAGACACGGAGCATCTTCCATAAATCCTCATGGAGCCCTGCGGTGGTCTGGGCATGACATAACTCTGCAGGAAAGCACAGAAAGAGCCCCGTGAGCCCCTCTGCTCTCCCAGCAGCATCACACAGCTCAGCTCGCCCAGCTCTGGGGACAAAGGCTCTATTTACCCGAGGAGGAGGAAGCTATTTACAGACTATGAATTATTCAGGGCTTGGAATCAAACTGGGCAGAGAGATTCTAGGGAAAAAAAAAAAAAAAAAAAAGAAAGAAACACGAGGAAAAGTCCAAATATTTCATCTTGGCGTTTTTAGCGTTTCAACAGAAACAAGTGGAAATCAATATTGAGTCACATCTCTGACTTCTATTCTCACCCATCCCACCCCCTTTTTTTTTGCACTCAAAGCAGCCTGAAATTCATTATATAATACTGACTTCTGGGTTTAGGATGGGACAAAATATTTTCACAGCAAAACATGACTTGAGGGATGAGTTTAGGACGCACAGAGTCACTTTGGCTGCGGCTAGCACAGACCTTTCCCATGAGAATTCTTTTCTCTCTTCTTCCTATGTTTTATAAACAAAGATAACGTTTGGATGTTAATAAAAACAGTGTCTCGATATTTGGACGGTTCAGGCCTGGCCAATCTGCCTAGGGGGAGGTTTCAAACTGACCAATCTGGGTGACCTTTGAAAAGTCTATATAAGTTGGAATTAAATAATAAAATGCTCTCTTTTATGCCACACGGAGAACCGGGTCTTCTCTCTCTGCTAGCGGCTCAACAGCGACATTTGGCCTCACCAAGCTAGAAACCAATTCCTCACCACAATTCACCTCCTTCCAGCCCTTTCAGGAACAAGAGGATTCAGCACAACACCAAGAGCATCATCTTCTGTCCTCACACGAGGATTCACCACCAAGTTCCAAAGTCAAAACGCCACCGAAATGAAGGGCAGGAGGTGGAGAATCCCCAAACTCGTGATTAACACAGATATTGGCACTGCCTGTCCCCCAGCAGCCTCCTGCAGCACAGTTAATCAAATTTGTTACAAATGTGATTTTAAACAGCTTCATAAAGGGCAGATTTTACTTTATAGAGGGAAAAAAAATATGGTTGTCTCTGGAGTTGATAAAATTATCTCCACGGGCAGCAATGTCCTTAAATGCTGACTTTGAGTGTTTCATCTGTTACCTTATCTCTCCCTTCTCCAGCTTGCTGGCAAACACTCTCACACTATTCCATTTGTCTCCTTCTTGGGCCAAATCCCGAAGTCCTGACACAGGCAAAGTCTTTAATCTGCCTTTGAAGTTACCAGAAGTTTTGTCCGAGGGAGACGCAGCTTTTTGCTTGCAATTTTTCAATTAATCTATTTTTAGATTACATTTAGACTTCGTCCAGCTTATCTCAGCACTCTCCACAGGGACCATCCCCTCTCACAGACAGGAAATACAGAGGCAGAAATAAAGAAAATTCAAGGAGCCCTGGGATATCTCCACTCCCTGGGGTTTGAGCTCTTCCTGGATCACTCCTCCCTTGGGAATTTCCCACCAGCAGCTCTGCCTCCTGCATCCCAGTTCTCTCCATCCCAGAAAATTGAGGGATCTCCTGCTCAGCTGTCAGTCAGGCATGGGAAGAGCATCCTGATTTCAGCACGCTCAACCCATTTTTAAAAAGCCAGAAACTCCCCAAAACCACCTAGAAATCATGAGCCACCTCTGTGAAGGGCAACAGCAATTTTCTCAGGTTTTTTCTCTTTTCAGTGGGAGTTCCAGAGTAATTCCTGGGGAAGAGAAGCCCTAAAAGGTTAAGCTCATGGGAAATTGGTTACTTAGAAGTGCTGGCAGCAGCAGAGACAGATTGTGGAGCAAGGTATCATTTGAGCACTTTGAAGCAGTTATTTCCAAACTTTCCAAGGTATTGACAAAACAGCAGGATGATGTTGGATTCACTCAGAGCCTGGAATGTGGAACTGGAGCTTGTGGGGCACACAGAGCCACTGACATCCCTTCCCTGGGGAAACACAGATGGAGACAGCAGGAAACCAAGGGCAGTTCAAGGTTTGCCACCCAAAGAGCTTCCTAATGCTCAGTTCTGGCTCTAAAGCTGCAATCCAACACTCACAGTCCTGTTTCCCCCCTTTTTTAGGTCCTTTTTAGGTCCTACTTCTAGCACTGCCACCCCACAGTGTTCTTTCCTTGCCACAGCTCAACTAAAGCATCAGGTGGGGAATCTCAGACCAGGACTGGGAAAAGTGGGGAACAAACCCCTCAATTTCCAGCCAAACAGGAGGGAAATACCTGCCTGCAACAAGGCAGGATCCTACTAGCTGTGCCCACAGACCATCTGGTGATTGCAGAATACCTGGGGAGTGGAACATGAGGATGATTCCCTGCCAGCACAGCTGCACAGATGTTGGAATTCAGGATTTAGGATAAGGAGAGGGAGAGGATTTTCCTCCTAGCCCAGCATCAAAGTTCATACTCTCAAATTAAACAAAGACCCAGGCCCCACCTGCCTCCTCCTCCCTAAATTCAGGCACTGAAGGGTGCTGAGCACAGTTCAGATTCCCTCACTGTACACTCATTTTTGCCTTCCTGAGCTCATCATCCTCCCAAGCCTTCCAGCTGCAAGGTGCATCCATTGGTCTCTCATTTCCCCACAAAAGGTGATCAAACATTCCCCCCATGGGCACCAAGGAATTGTGGCACTGTGGGGTATCCACCCCAGTGCAGCCCCAAATGGCACACTGAGAGGGGAGGAGGACAACTTTCCTTCGTGCAACACAAATATAAAACCTCAGAAGCCACAAAACCCCCGAGGAGACAAAGCTATTTAGCAACTTGCCGCGCTAATTCTCACGCGTGTGAAGATGACTTATCCCAGACTCATCCTCAGCTGGCTGAAAATAAATCAAACCAGCTTCTTCTGCTGAAGTTTCCACCCAGAACATGTCGAAAGCTGTGCATTTACAGCTCCTGCTTCAGTGGCTCCTCATCCCTGCACTGACAGCAGGCTGGGAGAGCTGCTTGATGGACAGCTGTCTGCAGAGCATCCCAAAAAGAGTGGGATGGCTGGGAAAGAGTTCCCTGGGTCCTTCGGGGTGGGAGGTGAGAAGCTGCTGGATCACGAGCTGACCCCTGGCTTCCCTCTGTGCAGCACAAATATCTAATTCTTTCCCTGCTAAGCCCCCTTTTTTTTCTCTCATCTTCAGCTCTGAAAATTCGAGAGAATAACATAAATCAGGGCCGTGCTGGAGAGTTTTGCGTTCTCTGCGGAGATAAAAGTCTCTAAATACCAAGCAGAATTATGGACGATTTGCCTCTGAGAGGGAGCAACTTGCTTCTGAAACTACTGATACATTTTTAATGACTGTGCGAGCTGCTGCTCTTCCTCAGTGCTATCGCCACAGCGCCCTGCTATTTGGAGATTTCCGCAGAAAAAATTCTTAGACAGTAGAGCAAAAGCCAAAAGGCAGAATAAAATGTTAAATGACAAAAAAACCAACCAAAAAACCTCCTCTGCTGCAGCTGCCACGGAGATAATGAAGATATCCCTGAAAAGCAGCCACTTCTCTGCTTGCTCCCTCTGCGCAGCCTGACAAGGACGTTTAAGAAATCCACTGTTATTTCATGGAATTGTGGAGTGGTTGGGGTGGGAAGAGACCTTGAAGGTCATCTGCCATGGGCAGGGACATCTTCCACTGTCCCAGGGTGCTCCAAGCCCTGTCCAACCTGGCCTTGGACACATCCAGGGATCCAGGGGCAGCCACAGCTTCTCTGTCCACACTTCCAAAATCACAATCATAATCACTTCCAAAATAATTTCCAAAATCACCCTGCAGGACCTGTTCCTGTCACATCTGTCCCCAGCAAGCCCTGGAGCCAGACAGGGCTCAGCATCTCCAGCAGTGCCAGCACCAGGCTTCCCAAAATCCCCAGCCAGGCTTCCCAAAAAACCCCAATGCATTGCTTTTATCCCGATGCAACCCCGCACTGCAAACCCCACCCCACGCTTTCTCCCGCAAGCTGAGAAACCACAAACACCCTGGAAAAACCTGGCAGCGAATTCCACCTTTTCCAGGCTGGCTTTTTTTCCAGCCAAGCAGGAGTTTGGAGGGAGCTTTGGCGTAGATGGATCTCTCTCTGCCTCACCAGAAGTTTGATGAATGGTGAGAAAATGCAGCTCGGGCAAAGCTGGAGTGATCCTCGCAGCTGAGACAACAAATTTAACAGCTGCAGAGCAGTGAGGAATTGGGGGGAAAACTGTCGGGGAATATCAACAAACAACCTAACAGGGCCTTTTTCATTCTTTCGATAGGCAAAGAGAGCTCTTGATTTTTGTAAGGCTTCATCTGCAGGGAGGATTGGGTTGAAATGGAGCAGCCGAGGAGGAAAGGACCTGAAAAACCAGAAAAACATCTCAACAAGTGGCTGTTGCTCCAAAAAAGTGTCTCAGGGGGAGGGGAGAGTTCCATTGCCAGCCTGCCCTGGGGCCACGAAGATTTAAGTTCAATTAAACTGAAAAATCACTCCATTTAAAGCCACCACCAATATGTTTTGCTCAGCAAAAAAAAAAGGCATAATTAGCACTGGTAAATCATTACCACGAGGTATTGTTGCAGTCAGAAAAGCTCTGCCAGGCTGAAGGAAGGATTGACATAAAGAGGATGAATGGCTGGAATTACAGTGGTAAATTTGAAAGGAAAAAAAAATAAAAATTAAGTTTTGGATGGGGTGTAACCCTTCATGCTGCAAGGAATTGGTGAATTCCTGATTTTTGAGGGCTGGAAGAATCAACCCTTGGGGCAAAGCTCCTCACACAGCCTCTGGAAGCAGCCAGTGCTTAAAAAGGATACTTAACAACATGAAACAGCTCCGTTCCAGTCTGGCAATTTCTATGTTCCTATAAAAGCCACGTCTGGTTTTTAGATTTCATCAGCATTAAAGAGCCTGCTCTGCTCTCAGCCTCCTCTCTTTGTCCTCACACCACGGCCAGGGATGGATTCACCCAGGGTGGGGACAGAACCCTTGGGATCTGCAGGTGCCAGGGGGATCAAAGGAACCTTGGACATGACATCCCATCCCATCCCATCCCATCCCATCCCATCCCATCATGTGATATTAGTGATAAACAGCTGCTCAGCTGATACAGAAAATGGATTTTTAAAATTATTTTCATTCTCCTAGCTGTGTTCTTTTATCCCCCTCTTCTCCATTTTTTTTTTTCCCTCCACCCTTCGTGACTTCCAGAAAAAGCAGCAAGAAAACTTCAAGGAGAAAAGAATTCTGGAGGCAGTGAAGCAGAAGGACAAACGCATTCCTGACATTTCTCGTTCCTGTGGATTATTTCCTCCAACTTTCTCTCTCCCCAGCCTTGAGCCCTCTCATCTCACCCTTCTCCATCCTCCCCAGAATTAGCAAAGCCTGATCAACTTTTCCCATCCCCGCTGAGAGATAAAAGTGTCCCCATGCTAATTCCTCAGCCAGGCTGCACGGAGGCTCAGCTATCTCTGATTTCCCCCTCCTTATCAGCCCTGGGAGCACAAGGAGACTTCAGTCCTGGCTGAGTCACAGGACATCTTTATTCAATTTTCCTCTCCTCCGTGGATTTATCACACGACCCATCAGGCCCTCCCAGGCTGGGTCAATACTTGAGAGCTCTGCTGGCACAGAGAGTGAATTATGAGTGTGAAAACCCCACCTGCCCATAAAAATACCATTACAGCATCCAAATCATCTGCTGGGGCAGCTCAGTCTGTCCTGGAGTGGGTTTGAGCTGCTTGGGAATTTCGGCAGTGCAAAACCCTGGGAAATGCAGCTCTGAGCTGCTGTGCCCTGACTTTCTGCCCTCCTTTAAAGCCTTCAACCAAGAAAATCCTGAGAAAACACACAGCCTGATGGATGCATGCAGAACTGGGAGTAAAACACCCCAGTATTTGAAATTTTGGGGTTGTTTGGTGTAACCCTGCTCGCCCTCCCTGGCAGAGCCACCTGTGTTGCTTTTTGGCTGATTTTAGAATTCTGAGGCAGACATGGTTAAAGGGGTAAAAGGGTTTTACATCTGTATTTAATAGGATTTTAGCTATGCACAGCTTTTCAAAGGTGGAACACACCGAGATACACTCACACTGTATAATGCATATACAGTTTTACAGACTTTACAAATTAACATATCTGTCTAAAATCCCCCAATAAGAAGCTTAATAAATGAAGTAATTTACCCTTTATTCTAAGAATTCTCCCCCTAAATGAGGCTAGAGCCCAGTTTACAAAACATGTTCCAGAGAGAAGGTTTCAACCAAGGTTGAAACCTCAAGTTTTGAAATTTCGAGTTTTGAGGGTTTTCTGGCTTCTTACTGAGAATGTTTGGTCTTTCTGCCTTGCAGGACCCCAAAACTATATCAGAATACAAGAATACAGAATATCAGACTACAAGAATTACCAGCATGGAGGCTAAGGAGACAAAGAATGTATAAAGGGTACAAGAAAAATAAAGTGGGTATGAAAACACATTAAAGGGTATATAAAAAGGAAAGGCCAAAAATCATCAGGCATCACCTGGATGAGCTCCACCAGACAGAGAGGATGAATCTCCAGCTGCCCCATGCAGAATTCCTGCTCCTGGCAGCAGCACAGCCCCACTTTTCCCTGTGCCTCAGCCCCATATCAACCCTCTGCTCTGATTTGCACCTTGGGGACACAAACATCCCCCAGCACATCCCTCCTGACATCACCTGTCAGAACCTCCCTAAATGTGACCATCAGCTAGTTAAAAAACCGAGGAAAAGGGAAAACCGTGTGGGATTTCCTCCCTCCCCGCTGCCCAGCATTTATTTTTATTAACAAACAATAGCAGCTAAAAGCACAGTGGTGTCCCACAGCGAGGGCTGTGTGAGACACTCCTAATTGGCTTGGAGCTGCTGTCAGAAAGGAAAAATCACCACCGGGCTGGAGGAGAGGAGAGGCTGCAGGTGGGAGGAGAAAAGCAGGGTTTTTCCAGCTGGGAAGGACAGGAAGCTGTCATTAAACTGGGGACAGAGCTGACCACAGCACCTCAATCCTAAACCATTCTGTCCTAAACCAAAATACGACGGCTGAGGGCTGTTTGCCTTGGGTCAAGTTGTTAAAAACCATTTTAAAAGAAGCAAAAAAAGCTTTTTTTGCCTCCCCACCCCTGGCAGGCACAAACCCCACCACATACAGCTGTTTTTTCCCATCTAAAGAGGCTCTCCTGCACCATTTGATGGCACATTTATTCAGCTCCTGCTCACTCTGCAGGCCATCACTTCCATTAAAGCAGCTCTGGTTTAGAGTTTGCACTGCATACAGCAGGACAGGAGGGTATTTTGGGAAAGGGAAATGCAAACTGATCTCTCCAGCTGAGGTGGCCTGGGGACACTGTGAGGTGAGCAGGATCTGAGCTGCTCCACAAGTCTCCTTGCAAAGAAACTCTGAATAAATGAGCACAGCCAGAGCCTGGGATTCATCAGAAGCTTAACCAGGGAAAAGAAAAAAGGCTTTAAACCAGCAAATGGATTCCAATTGAGTTTTGGAGTCTCAGTTTTGTCACAGTAGACAGACCACTGTGGCTTTTTCAGATGGATATTCCAGTGTTGCTTCATTCCTGAATGTGTCCAAGGCCAGGCTGGATGGGGTTTGGAGCAACCTGGGCTGCTGGAAGTTGCCCCACAATTTTAGCTATTTTAGCAAAACTTTGTTCCCTGGGCAGTGCAAGATCCAAGTACCTGGCTGGCATTAAACCTTTAATTCTTCCAACCTCCCTGCCTGTCTCTTACAAAACCACGATGTGAGTGAACACCTTGGATGAAAAACCCACCCAGGACCCCAGTTTTATAACCTGCCAAGGGCTGCACTCAGAAAGAACTGCTTCAAAACACTCCTTTGTGAGGTTTCCTTACATCCAATGCACAACCTTTGACCACAGCAAACAGAGCAGCTCAGAAAGCCATTTTCCCCTCCTCAACTGCAATGACTTCTCCAGTTGTGCCACTCTTGTGTTTTGAGAAGTGGAGACAATTTTGGAAACCTCTCAGCCATTTAGCTGGCAGTAATTCCACCCTCAACACAGCGAGTGTCACAAAACACCAACTTCCCCTTTTGAAGGAGACCTTCAGGTTTCAGACAGTTCCCCCCACCTCTCCAAAGGCTGCTCTTTTTCCACAGGAGGAAAAAAAGATAAAAATCTCCTTTTATCAAAAAAAGGCTTTCATGGAAAATTTTCAGCTCTCTCAGAAGAAAAGAAACCCAAGGAGCACGAAGCCCTATTTGCTGTTAGTGAAGAATTGCTGCTACCAACGAGGCTCTTTACACATGAAGGAAGTTCTCAAATATGAATTGGATCTGTGAACATCTCAGGAGTCCAGAGGGAGAGAAAGCTCTTAAATGCATCAACCTGATCTCTGGGCTACAGAAAGGAGATTAATCTATTTATTTAACTTAGAGTCCCTGGCAGATTCAAGAGGGAGAAGAAAGGAAAACAAAGCAGCTTCTACCACGTCAACCTGTGAGAAGTGCTTTATGGCCAAAAAGCTGGGTTGGCTCCTTTTTATTGCTGCCAAAACTGGAAGTGACACAAATGGATTAATCTCCCATCTACCACCCAAAGAACATTTTGATCCACACAAGTTCCAAAAAGGCTGGGTTTTGAGGCAGTTTGTGAATGGCTGGGGATGATATTTGTGTGTTTTCGTGGAGCAGGGATTGCTGGGGGTGCGTTTGGATGACAGAAAGCATATGCATGGGAAAGGAGGTGAGAACAGGGACAGCTGCCAGGCTGAGAATAGACACAAAAAAAGCACAGGGGTGACAGGCTTGGGGGGCAGAGGCTGCACAAGGGAGCAAGGAAACCTGCAAAATTCACGGGAGAGGAGCAAAATCCAGGAGCTGGGAGATGCTGGTGCACCAGCGCAGCTGCACACAACCACCAGATGCAAAAGAATAATGCAGCAATAAATAGTCTTGCACAGGAAGGCAGAATCAAAGTCCAAACTTGTGTGTGATGTTGCAATTAAAGGCATTATTTTGCATGAGAGAAGCTTTTCATGCTGCTCGTAGCAAAAGCGACGAGAAGGAAAAAAGGAATTTCAGGGCAGAAAAGCACGAGTTTGATGAATTGTTCAACAATTAGGGGTGCAGTGCTCCTGTGGTGCTGAGATGAAACACCCAAAGCCCACAGGGATGGAGGAGAATGGGCAGCCTTGGCATTTATCCTCTGCTTGTTGTAGCCACACTCCAAATCCCACATCAAGGAGGGGAATTCTGGCTCTGGGGGAAATACCAGCCAGCCAAGTGGAGCATTCAGTGGTTTTTGGGGGCACTGTTTGCTAACCTCCCTCCCTGGTGAAGATGTGACCCTCAGGGAACTGGATTTTCTTTTAATCCATCAGAGATTCCCTGGAAAAGGAGCTTTCACCCTCCTGGCTCAGCAGGAGGAGCATCCCTGGAGCAGGGATGGATGGGGAAAGGACAGAAAAGAGGCAATGTTGGCTGACAAAAGGAAATTTCCTCTCCTGCCTGTCGATACATTCCTGGGCCAGACAATCCCTCACACACACAGCCTTGGCAACAACCTGCTCAGCTTCTCCCCTCACCACAGCAGCACAGAAAATTCACTCCCAGACATGACTTGTCTCCCCAGTCTTGGCTCTGGCACCTCTCAGTTTCTCACCAGCTCCCCTCCCTGTCTCATGGCCTTTCGTGGATTTATTTAAGGCTTGGAGAACCTTTTGCATAACGGGAAATTCGGGCTCCGAGCAGCTTGCCTGGTGATGCAAGAAGTGCTTTGGAACTGAGCACCACTCAAGTTTCATAAGCCTCGAGATGAACTCCTCTCTGCCTGCTTTATCCTTTGTTTCTCCAATATCTGGACAATTCACAGACACAATTCCTAGGCAGTTCCACATCTCACATGTGGTTCTGCCTGGATTATTCACCATTTCTCTGGTTTTTTTCTAAGGAGAGCTTGCCCAGACAGAGCCACCCCTGCAGGAAATAAAAGCTCTTCTAGAGATCCCCAGAAGTGCTACTGGGGCTTTCACTGCCATAAAAACCACACCAATGAAAGCCCTGAGGAAAACCCCACAGCCAGCAAAAAATTCCAGCATTGATTCCAAAACCTGGTCCAGCTGAAGTTATCCATTGGAATGAGATGAGCTTCAAAGTCCCTTCTGACCCAAACCATTTGGTGACTTTGAGGCTCAGATGGAGCCAGCATTTGGAGAGCCAAGCATGGGATAAATCTCACAGACACCTGAGGAGGTTTTCCTCCCTCTCACTCCTGCCTGCAGTGTGGTACAAGATGAAGAGTGACACCACAGCCTTGGCTTTCCCCAGGGGCTCTGTGTGCAGCCAGCAGAGATCACTTGGCTTCGTTAACAAAGTGTGACACAGAGCCCCACGAGGGCCCAGGACATCATCTCAGCGTGGAAAACAACTCTGTTCACTCAACAAATGCACTGTGCCCACCTTGCCTGTCTGCTGCTCCAGGCTGGCTGTGCTCCTGGCTCAGCAGCCATCCCCAAACTGCTCCCAGAGTGCTCATCCTCATCAGTGATGTCCAATTTCCAACCTGAGCGAGGAGCAGCCCTTCCCAGAGCTGGCTTTGTGGTTGTTCTCATCACTGCCCTGACATCAATTCTGGTTAAATGAGGGAAGCACCAAGTGATGCCCAAGCTGAGCGCTCTGGAAAGCCTCATCACATCACTCTGCTCCAGCTCTGTCATAAATTGTCCTCATTAACCAGGCTTAGCCCAAGTTTAATGTTTGCATCTTGACCTAAAATCCATCCAAGCCCCAGCGCCACCTCCCAGCGCAGCTGCCACCCTCAAGCCCAAACTCACAGCCTGTCTGGCCAGATGAGCCACCAGGAGTCAGGAATGTGACATCCTGAATTTGCTCTTTCTCATCCAG
Source organism: Entomyzon cyanotis (assembly GCA_024500445.1). Classification (NCBI taxonomy): domain Eukaryota; kingdom Metazoa; phylum Chordata; class Aves; order Passeriformes; family Meliphagidae; genus Entomyzon; species Entomyzon cyanotis. The sequence continues at coordinate 2,531,952 of JAKEPQ010000773.1, read as the reverse complement.
CCACTTCTGGTTGCGTCTCAACGACAGAGAAAAGGAGGTTTGAACAGTTGGGTTTTCAACACCCGTTTTTGTGCCCATCCTCAATCAATCTGGAGCTCCCAGCCAATTTCATGGGGATGCAGACTCATAAAACTCTCAGTTTCTCTGAGTTCCATGAAATACCAGCCTGCTAGAGGAGAGAAAGATCTCCTCACAGAGGGAAAGGCTGCGTGTTTAGCTCGGCTCCCATCAGGCACCAATGAATCCGCCAGGGAAGGACGTTATGCATGCCCTAAATGTAGGGAAAATCATCAATTAGAGCTTACTGAGCTCAGCCACGAGGCACAAACAGCTCTCCAGGCTGCCTCAACTCCCCAGCTTGCAGGAACCACTTGGGTTTTATTCCCCCCACCCTCTGGAATTCACTTGCTCCAAGCAGAGGGAGTTTGGAGAGGCTGTGATTCAGCACAGCTCATTTTGGAGCAGTCTGGAGCCCAGCAGGCTTCCAAACTGTTCCAGCTGCCCAGTAGCCATGAGCCCAGCTGATTGCTGCTGACTGCTGTCAGCCTGGCAGCCTCTGAGCTTCACCCTGCCCCCCCCCCAAAAAAAAGCTGTTAATTCTAAAATCCACATTATTCCTTCCCAGAAGTAGTTTCCATACTGCTGGTGGGAGAGAACAGCACTGAAGGTGGATGGAGGATCGTGCTCAGATTGTGATCAGATGCAGCTTTTCCTCCCCTCCATGCCAAGCCTGGATTAAATCACAAACATCAGGAGGCCATTCTCTCTCTGCCACCCCCCAGAACTGCTGCTGCTCCAACAACAAACCCTCCAAGAGCTCGGTGAGATGGTGACCCTGTTATTAACACAGCAAGGACAGCCTGGTGTGTGCAAATAGAGCCTGAAATTCAACACAAAACCAGCTGCCAGCACCTCGGGGCTTCCTGGTGGAGGAACAGTCCCTGTCCTGAGCCCACAGCAAGCTCTGTGCTCCCACTCTCCACCCCAACAGCTGGGCTGACAGCACATCTGGAAGGCTCTTCCACACCTGGATTTCTGCCCCTCATCTGGCATTATCCATGGGGGCTCACAAAGACCTCCAATTCCACCCCGTGGGGTGTGGGAGGGATGGGATTGGATGCTGATCTGATGAACTAAAAGTGGTGAAAGCACAGCCCAAGTCCTGCAGTGGCACCGTGCAGGATTCTGGCCAAGAGCACAGCACAGACTGCTGTTCCTCCAGCAGCAGCTCCAGCGAGGGAATGCAGCAAAGAACGAGCGGTGCAGAAAGCCTTTGACACATCAAGGGGGAAAAAAAACCCAAAACCAACACTCTCAGCAATAAACAGTGCATTATTTGCTGCTCCTGAGGCTCTGGATTAACCCTCACCAGGCTCAGACACTCCATCATGCAGGATCTTCCAGAGCAGCATTTCCAGGGAGCTGCTCAGGAGGCTGGGATCACACAAAGCCCCTTCAGACCAGCTTCTCTCTCAAGCTCACTGCCTGCTCCCTCTCTCCTGCACCACTGCACTCATCCAAGCCCCCGAAAAACAGAGCTCATTTCCCTCAGTGTGGATGTTTACCCCAACAGCTCCCTGCTTGGATTTGCTTCACCCCAAGCCTGACAGTGCTCACTCAGGAAAACTAGAAATGGAAGCAGCTCCCCTCCTGTGCTGCCTGGTGCAGACAAGCTGATGAGCTCCTGTCCTTTTTTCCCTGACTCCTACCTGCAGCAGAGCATCCTCCTTTTCTCCCATCCCCATGGCTACCAGCACTCCTCGGGGAGGAGGGATCAGTGCCTGCCTGCTCTGGAACTCATTCCCTGGGCATGGATCTTGCTGTTCTCCCCTGTTTATCCGAGCTGGCTGTGCTTTCCCTGCGCCCTGAACTTCCTTGGCAGGGTTTGTCCTCAGAGCATCCCTGCAGAGGAGTGTGGTGCTGTCATCCAGCACTGAGCCTGATGTGCCAGAGGGACACAGAGTCACTGCTGGGGCACAGAGCCCTCACAGAACCCTCACAGAGCCAAATCAGGACCATCAGAAGGGAGGGTGAGAGGCAGAGCAAGGAAAAGCATCCTGGAGTTTAATGGGGAATCCCTGGTGCTGCACAGCTCCTGGGAACAAGGGAAGATTCCCAGTTTCACTGAGCCACTGCCATTCCTCACTGCCATCCTCCAGCACAGGATCTGCAGGATCCTGGATCTGCAGGACTGACAGCAGCTGGTTTGCCACAGCATTTTAACTCAGGCCAGCTCAAATCCATTCCTTGATATCAACTCTCTCCTCCACTCTCAGCCCAGCAGAAGCTCCGAGAGGAGTAGGGAGGTCCATGGATGGGGGGAGACAGTTCTGGTCAGGAACAATTCCTGCACTGAAAGGGTTGTTAAACACTGGAAGGGCTGCCCAGGGAGGTTTGGAGTTCCCATCCCTGAAGGTGTCCAAGGAATCACTGGAGGTGGCACCCAGTGTTTTGGGCTGGGGACAAAGTGGGGATTGGGCACAGCTTGGACTCGACGGGCTTGGAGGTCTTTTCCAACCTAAATATTGGATTCTAGATCTGATTCCTTACAGTCCTGCCCCCAGTGCTCCAGCTTCCTGCCCTCGCTGTCCCAGAGAGGAGCACGGGGAGGTGGAGACAGCAATCTCAGTGTCTGGGGAAGAGGAGGAGTTGGAAGCACTGAGCATTCTGAGCCTGAAGAGGCCACATTTCTGCCTCAAAGCCAGCCAGGCTGCAGGCAGGAGCAGAGCATCCAAGTCCCAGGGAAAGAATGGACAGCCTCCAGATCCCTGGATTTATGTCAACCTGGAGAGCAGACAAGGACCCATTAATTCCTGAGCTGTCCAAGCCAGAACTGGATGAGTGACAACTTCAGCACGACGACGACAATGGACCATGTCCCCGGGGTGCCAGGAGGGGATGCTCTCTCTGTCTGAGACACCAGCAGAGATCCCAATTCCCCACATCCTGCCATCCTCCCATTCCCAGCCAGGAGCCTTGGGAAAGCTGATAAAGGAGCTGCTTGGCAGCACTCGAGTCTCTGCTCTTCCTGCAGCCTCCTCCTCTCTCTGCCTGTCCCTCTCTTCCCAGGCTGCTGCCACTCAGGCAGGAATTGCTCTCTGGGGAGGGATGGGGGGCACAGGATTTTCAAATCCCTCTCCTGGAGCTGACAGCAGCCTTTCAGCCCAACAACAGCTCAAAACGCTGCTGAACAGAGATATTTTTATGAGAGCTCCCCTCCCCTCCCCGAAATCATTCCAAGCTCCTTTTCTTAGGCACTTTGAAATAATTAAAGTCTTCCATCAAATTATGCTGAAGATCTCTATGAAAAGCCTTTAATTTCCATTCACTTAATGTAACTCCATCCACCAGATGAACTCTGCAGGGGGCTCTTTTTGTTTAGGGTTTTTCTTTTATCCCATCTCTTTTTTTTTATTATTTTTTTTTCCTCCCCCTCCTAAAACATCACGCTGGGAAACTTTAATTTGATTTTAGGCTGCCTGGAATTTTGGGCTGTGCCACATCCTGCCACATCCAGCACAGCTGCACTGGGAATCTCAAGCTCTCCTTGACTTCCCTGCATTCAATCAGCTGCTGGTGGGCAGCAGCAAAGCCTGAGCGTGGGGTGGGATGGGAGTGAAGCCTCTGAGAGAGCCAGGAACCAAAACAAGAATTTCCTCAATCCTTTTCTCCTTCCTGGGATAACAAAAAGTGCTCCAGAATAAGCCCAGATAGCAAAGATTGGAGAGTTTCTTATTTTATCTAAATAGGGGAGATTGCCAGCTTGACCTTTAGCTCAGGAACTAAATGGCAGGGATTTTCCACCAGGCAGAAATGGCTCTTTCCACCCCAGTGACCTCTCCAGGGGATAAACCCCTTAATGAGGAAGGAGCTTCCCAAAAGAGAGCCAAAATCACCTCCAGAGCAACAGCTGGGGGAAGCTTGTGATGTGATGGTGGCACAGCTCAGGGCACAGGAGAAACACAACTGGGGACAGCTCAGAACGTCCCCAGGGCTGTGTGAACATGCAGATAATCCCCCCTGAGTGTGCCACAACCTCTGGCTGCACCTGAAGGAGCCAAACCTAAAAACAACCCACCAAAACCCCCCTGGATTTTCCCCATCCCTATTGCTGTAGCAGTTTAGGCACTTCAAAGCCTATTTGCCTTGACACAAACGAGGAGAATCTGCTCCCCAGCCTGCTCAGGCCATCTGTGCAGCAACTCAGGGCAGGGCAGGGGTGCAGAGCCCTTTTTTCTCCCCTTTTCCCTCCTTTTTCCCCCCCGTGCCTCCATCCAACTCTTCCCAAGGTGATGGAGAAGCTGAGAGAGGCAGCAGAGCAAACACCTTGGAGTGGCACTGAGAAGCCAAGGAAAAGAGTGGATCAGGAGGAGAGGCACATGATCCTGTCCAACACAGAATTTCCTGGATTTTTGTGGATTTTCGTGGCCTTTTCCCTGCTCCCATTGGTGCTGACCCACTCCTCACAGTCAACACGTTCACCATGGCACAAGGATGGGAGCAGTGATGTTAGATAAAGGAGACAAAAAAATGAGAGAGTCAGGTCCATGCTTGGCAGAATGGCTCACCAGGACCCACGCAAGGAAAAATGTGGAAAAAAAAAAAAAAAAAGAACAGGTTTGAACTGCTAATAATTGAGAGGCACAGGGCAGGAAATAGAGACAAGACAGAGATGCAAAGTTTTGCACCCTGAAAGAGGAACCACAAAGGGATCCCGATGGATTTCAGGAGCAGGCAGTGTGTCCTGATGTAATTCAGCCCTTTAAGATGGTTTGTCCATGCTAAAATGAGGATTCTATCCCAGATTACCCCAGAGCCAGGATAAGAAAAGGGATGCAGTGTCCCTGGGATTGCACAGAGGTCAGACCACATCCCAAACCAGCCATGAGGCCTCGCCCTTTCCCAGTGCCTTTTAGGGCACTGTGAAAGCTCTGACACCCCAAAAAACCCCTAAAAAATGTTGCAACAAGCTCTGTGAGCCATCTGTGAGAGCTAAAGCACTGGCATGTGGCACTGCCAGCAGCTGCTCAGCAGAAGGGAGATGATGATGATGGGGAGAAAGTCGTGTTTGATTTTCTCGCTGGCAGATGCTGGGACATGGGGTCAAGAGCCCTTTGTGGCATCCCACGGAAGCCACCAGCCCAGGAATTCTCCATGAACAAGGAGTCTAAAGCTTGCTGACCTTCTAGAACAGCAGGGCTTGGTTCAGCAAAGCACCAGCAAATTCCAGGAGCTGGAAAAGGCGACAGATCCTGTGGGGCAAAGCCTGACACTGCGTCAGGACACCAAGATTTCCTCCCCAGCTCTGCTGCCTGCCTAAACTTCCTCTCCTCAGGCATTAATTTCACCACCTGGACCTGGTGAGAATAATGTTACAGAGCTCTCTCTCCAGTGGAGGTGTCAGGATGAAGAGTGTTTTGCGAGGCTCATACATCATCATTAGCTCTGGCCAGGAATAACCCAGGGGCTGGGAACCTGGAGCAGCGTTTTTCCAGCTGCTTTTGGAATGTGTTTCCCTCCCTCCAGCCCACACCCCGATCCTCTGCCTGGCTGGGCTTCATTGCCATTTATTTGCCATTTATCTGGGGCACAGCAGCACCCCAGATGAAATCATGAATGCTCCCTGTCCCCAAACATGATGTCCTGGCATTAAATCAAGTCCTGCTTTGCACAGCAAAAAAAAAAAAAAAAAGACTAACTCATGGAATATCCTCAGCTGGAAGGAACCCACAAGGATCATCTGAGTACTGATGCCTTAAGGATTTTTAGCTTCTATTTCTCATGTATCTGTAGTTCTGGTGTGTGGCTCCAGGCTCCATATAAAGTGCTGAAAACCTCTGTTCCCAGCATTTTAGACAAAACAATTCCTCTCAGGTGGAAAATCCAAGAACACTTTGCTGCCTCAGAGCCCCAAAGTATGTAAATGACAGTGAATTGAGGGAGCAAACTTGGGGTGATTGACATCATCAGCTGAAGGTGTAATTGGGGAATTGAGGCTCAATAAGTTAATAGACAGAACTTATAAAATGTGAAGAACTCATGACTCACTGTCCATTTTGGGTGTAGCCTCTCGAGTAGGCTCTGTGTGCCCTAAATGTACCTAAAGACCTTTAATAAATTAATCTGCTTTTTATTCTCCTAACTTTGTCTAGCCTTCTGTTTTAGGAAGCTCTGTTTTGGGCATCAGTACAACTCCTGTCCCTGACCAGCACAACCCCAACAAACCCACCCAGTGCCTCAGAATGCCACCCAAAACACAACCACGAGATGCTGCCATGAACATTTCACACCTAAAGTTTACAACCAGCACTAACAGAAAAGCCTAATATTTAGCAAAATGAGGAAATAGCGGTTTTTAACAACATTGCCACAGGGATTTTTGCCCTTCCCATCCCCACGGTGAGACAGGGCGCTGGAAAGTCACCGCACAGCCACAAACCGAGTGGGTTACGTGAGGCTAATTTCCTCCACAAAACACTTCCCTCACCCCAAAGCACAGCAGTGATTCACCAGCTGAAGAGATCTCATAATTCTCCCCCTGACAGCTCAGGACAAGCAACACGGCTCTGCTATCACCAGGTCAGTGCTCTGCCTCAGAGCCTGGTCCAGAACGGCTCGGGATGAAGGTAATTAACGACGCGGTAACGAATCTGTTTAGTCATCCGCTGTGCCAGCGATTCATCGCTGTCATGGGGAAATTGGGAATCAAAGCTGCCAGCAGCGGTTCTGGAGTTGCCTGCTGACCCCACATGGGCTTGGAGAGGAGCTGGAGTGGATTCTCCAAAAATAAACCCAATAAACCCCACGTTGTCACCAGCGAGAGGCAGGAGGGGACAGAGGGAAGGAGCTCTTCACAGCACTCATCGATCCTCACGTTAAAAACCGAGCCTCTTCCTTTTCCAGAATCCCAAAAGAATCCCAAAAGGACGCTGAGCAGAGATCACAGGGTATATCCCTGTGAAATATCCCATCCTCCCACTGGATTTTTCCCAGGGTGGGAGGAAAACCCAACAAAACTCGCCCCAAACAAAATTTCATTAAACGGAGCTTGGAAGCTCCTCAGGTTTCCGCCTTCCAGTCTCTCGACTCTGTAGGAGTGCAGGAAATCCAAGAAAAAGAGGAAAAAAATCAGAGCATTGATTTGGCTTTGGCAGCACCTGATCCACCAGGATTTGGGTGAGTACAAGGATTGAGTCTCACCCACGTGCTCAGAAAACCCATCAAAACATAACCCTGAATTTTGCACATTCAGGGGGGAAAAGGCAAAAAATTTCACACTTTTTTTCCCCATTATTTCCAATCCTGGCAACACTTGAGGCCGGAAGGGGCAATATGAGAGTCTGCCAGCAGGCAGGGGAATCCACTTTCCCAGGAAATCCACTGCTAAAAATCCCATCTGCTCCTCCAAGGGCTCCCAGCTCGCTCTGGTAGCCCCACGGGGCAGGAATTCCCAACTAACAGCCAGGGAAATTCTGGCAACGCCTCTAGAATTGCCTGGTGGAGCTTTCCAAGGGTTCACCCAGCAGCAGTGTCTGACACAGCGCCTGAGACTCCAACTGAGTGGGTGGGGAGCTGTTTGTGCCTGGGACTGAGCATGCACAACACACACACTCTGAGGCTGGTCTGCTCCACAAAGCCATTTTTAGCCCCCAAAATGCCCTGTTCCCTACCCCTAAATAACTCCCTGGCTCTCCTTCTCCTTCTATAAAACTGGATGTGTTCCCTATTAGGTTTTTTGGCTTTGGTGCTGCATGGATTTCTCCAAAGGAGCTGAAAAAAATGTCATTTTGTCTGTGCCATGACATCGCTGGAAGTCCCACCATGGATTCAAAGGCTGCTACAAGGAGGGAAGATGCCTTCAGCCCTCAGAGGGCACCCAGTGACTCCCACTGTGAGGAGATTTGGGAGGGAGAGCCGAGAAACACCACCAAAAAATGAATTATCACCATCAAAACAATACAAATTTGTCATAGATACACACACAGAGCTCAGCTTGAAGGTGGAAAATCACTTTGTGTGCAGAACATGAGTTTGCAGCTGGATTTGACAAGGCAAGGCACAAACACTTGGGTTTGTGCTTGGAAAACTGTGCTGTGTCCAGATTTTGGGCTTATTTCAAAATGTGGGGGCAATCCCTGGATGGGAATCACATCAGAATATTCCAAAACCCCAACTGTGGGTTGATTTCAGCCTTTGCAGCAATACCTGAGAGCAGCCTGCAACACCTAGGTAAGTTACTGCTCCCCTGAGACTGAATCCAGATCCTCTCTTCTTCCCTGTCCACCTCCATTTCTATCACTATTTTATTGTGAACATTCGTGGTTTAATTTCCGCCTCTTCTCTCCCTTTTTTTCCCTTCCCCAGCACCACTAAAAGCTGGCAGGTTTTAAACTCCCCGAGTATCTCGGCGAGAGGAGGGCTGGAACAGCTCCTTTGGGGACAATGGATTCGATTCTCCTGCAGTGTGCCTACAAAGTCAAACCCAAATTCTTTCTTTTTTATAGGAATTCATTCAAAGCCTATTGATCTGAGCCTTCATTCTGGTCTTAACAACCTCCGAGTCGGAAATTTTTTTTTCTTTTTTTTTGTCAAGGTTTCTAAAATGACATTCAAGCCTGAGCCTTTATCTTCTCAAGCAGCCCCTTCACCTCCTCCCTGCCCCAGTGCTGCTTCCCACACTCCAACTCCATGGCAAAAACCCACAAACTGCCCCAAATTTGCTCCTTTTCTCCCCACCAGCACCACTGCATTCAGCTTTCTGACCCCATTTATTTGGGGGTCAAATACAAGTGTGGTTCCTCACAGGATTATGGATGCTGGAATTGCTCCCTGGGATTCATTACAAGCCATTTTTAAGCTGGACCTGGGGACTCCTTATCCCCGGAATGATTTTCCTGGAAGCAGCTCCTGCAATCTGCTGAAGGTTTCTGCAGCAGGACTCACGCTTATGGATGGTGACAGCTCGGATTTATTCTGCCTCAGGGTGGGAAAGAGAAGCTTCCACATGGGAATGGTTGAGGGAATCACTTGTGGCTCCTGCCTGGGCATTCCAGGGCAGTGGAGCTCCTGATGCACCCCTGGGATCATCCCTGCTGATCTCCAGGTGCCACCAGCATTCCAGAATTTGCAGAGTGCCAGCACAACCCTGACAATTCCAGAGCACAGAAGGATTCCTGGAGGATTGGGAAATATTTGTCCAAGAGCAAAAAGGGAGCTTGTAACTCCTCCTATAAAATGATTTCCCACATAGGAAATAATCAAAGATGTGGATGGCATCCAAGCCTTGCCAGTTCCTACATCATCTCCTGGAGTTCCCTAAACCATCTCCATTTTCCAACTGAGGAATTTTCTCAATTCCTCATCCACATTCCCAAATCCAGAACGTTTTGCTCAGGGGACACACCAGACAAGCTGCCCAAACTGTGAGAGGACAACCCTCCACCTCTCCAGCCTCCCTCCAGCACCAGGCAAGCTGCAGATAAGCAAGGACACAGCCCGGTGACCCCAAAAAAATTGGAATCTGAGCCCGGGAGACGAGGCAGGCAGACAGACAGATATGCAACAGCGAGCAGCAGGCAGCTCTGAGCTCCCCAGCACGACTGGGAGAAGCAATAGCCCCGGATTTATGGGCAGGTGGGAATGCCTGGAGGAGCAGAAGGTCAGGGGAACAACCCTGGCAGGCAGGGAAGAGCAGCAGTAAATCCTGGCTCCCACCACAGCTGGCCTGGGAGTGGCAGGAGAAGGATAAAATCCTCCTCTTTCACCAACCTGAAAGGTTCTGCGGGTTTTCCTGGTAAAAATCACTCTGAATTGCAGCTCTTTCCATCTGTGACTCCTTAGATCTGCAGCTCTTTTGGGCTGAGTTATTAACGGGAGATTGAAGATCCAGCAGGGTAAGATCATGTCCACAACCACAGGACACTGCTCTGAGGGCAGGACAGAGTCCAGAAGCCCAAGAGCCTTAATTTGAGCCCACTGGCATCCAGATAAAACAGATTTTTTATGCTGCTTTCATGCCAATACATGCCTTAAAAGCAGGTGGAGAGGATGAGGAGGTAGCAAGGAGAGGAAAAAAATGCCAAGCCCTGAAGGAAAAAGGTATTTTGCTTGTTTTAATAAATAAAGCACATTTCCATTCATTCAGAAAGTCAATAAACACTCACAGAAATTACTCCAGGTTGGTTCCTCCCCTCCCTGTTTGGAAAAACACTCCAGAACTGGGGCTCTTTTTCACCCAACTGGTGAGAACAGCAGTGCCAGGTGCTATTAATAGGAGCTGCCTACGGCCTGAGGGAGCTCTGCTGCTCTCACCAGGGCTCTCTACCCATTCTCAGATTTAATTTTCATTCATTAAAGACACAAAAAAATACCAAAATCCAACCCCCCCCCGCAAAAAAAAGTTTCAAACACACTTAATGAATTAACACGTAGATGTTTTTCTCCCCCTGTTGCTTTCCCCTGTAACGACTTCGCCAAAGCAGAAAAACAATTCAGCTGTGGCCAAGAATGGGGTTTTTTAAAAAGTGTTTGTTGTTTTCTGGCTGTTTGTTGTGCTTAATTATAGACGTGTTACAGCTCCCGTGCTCGCCTTCCCCTTCCTGCAGTTACATAATCAGCCTCCAGCACACGCTCCCACCCACGACAACAATATTCCTCAAGAGTCATCTCCCCGAATTTGCTGCTTTTCCCAGAGTTTTCCACTCAGAGCACTCAGGGAGGCAAAAAGGAAGATGTTGCTCGGTGTTGCTGCCCGAGGAGAGTGGCTGGGATGAACCAGGAGGGTGCAGAGGTTTCTGTCAAAGTTGGAAAATAAACTTCCAGCCTCGTGCTGAGGTTTTGTCCGTGTGGTTGTGGAGTTGCTCCATCCTGTTGGAACATCTCACACTCAAGGTTTGGAGCACCAAAGTCCTGCCTTCCCTCCTGAAGGGCTTTCCCAGGTTACAACTGAGGATTTATGGGATTTATGGTATTTTTTCAATAGATTCTGCACTTCCATGTGAGCACATCCAGGCACTGAACCAGACACATTCTTCATCTTGGAAAAAAAATCACACGCTGTCCATCATGAACAAGCCCAGCCAAAATCCCAGGCTGAGGAAACAATTCCAATGTCACCACACAAAGTCACACTAAAAATAATGAATCTCCAGCACATGCAGAGCAACAGGTGAATACCAATGGCCTGGAATCACTGAATGGGCTGGGCTGGAAGGGACCTTAAATCCATCCAGTCCCACACCATTCCATGGGCAGGGACACCTTCCACTATCCAAGGCTGTTCCAAGCCCTGTCCAACACCTTGGGCACTTCCAGGGATGGAGCAGCCACTGCTTCAATGGGCAAGTGAAGATTTTTTTACTCACATTAAGCATTTTTTACTAATATTCCATGTAAACCTGCTCTCAGTTTGAAATCATTCTCCCTTCTCCTGTCACTGCACGCTAGAATTAAATGGAATTGTTAATCCAGTGCAGTAAGTGGAATTATTCATTTCATCTCGGTTTCTGGTCATGTTTGCTGTGCCCAAGGTTTGTTTAACAAACAAGAGACTTCATCTGGCTAAGAAAGGGAAAGCAGAAGTTGCATGGGAGATGCAGTCAGCAGGAGCTGCAGGTTTCTTGGAAAACTACAAAACTGTTCAAACATCTGCGACAAAATCAACTTTTGGGTGACTTTCGAACTCTTCCAGAGTGCAAAGGTGCAGAATGAACCCTTTTGGTCTCAGTTAGGATGTCACTGCTCCCACAAGCTGTGCCTGGAGGTGATCCCTGCCCTGCTCAGATCCCTCCTGGAAGCAGAGCTTTGGGAATGTGGTGCAGATAAGTTGGGATAAACCAACAGTGAGGTTGGTTCCACAGCAGTGCCCAAATGCCTGCCTAACCCAGAAGGTGACATTCCTTGGAAGGATGAGGAGGAACAGGCAGAGGTGGCCCAGTTTGGGGTCACAGCAGCCCAGTTAGGACAGCCCTTGTCACTCCAGTCCCCAGCAGGGACAGAGGAGACTGATCTGTGTTTGTCACATGGATGCACCCAGAGCCTCCCACTGCCTCACACATTCATCACAGCTTCGGCCTCCAGCCAAGCTCCAGCCAACAGGAGCCATTTATCACAATAATTAAAAAAAAAAAAAAACCAACAAAACGCATTACAAGGATTCTGGAGCCATCGGTCAAGGAGCAGAGGAGAGGGAGAGAAAAGCTTTCCCTGGACTCTTTTTCCAGCTTTCCTCCACCAACACCACGAGGTGACAGCTTTGGGAACTTGGCACATCAATGGCCTTTCCCAGCACCCTCTCAGCCTTTCCTACCTCAAATCCCATTCCCTCTGTGCCTTTTGTTCCACCTGATCCGTAGGGGGGAAAAAAAAAATTTATTAAGACATAAAAGTTTATTGATTGATTTAAAAATTATGCTTTGAAACAAAACCCTCTGGATTGGAAAGCTTGTATTTCACCCTGGGAAGGGATGGTGGAACACGGGGAACACACGGAGAAATAAACAGCCTCGTCTCAGAGCATATATTCTGTCTTCATTATGCCCCTGAGAAGGTGTTAATATACAATGTACAACGTATTAATCACCCCTCTAACTTCCAAATGCGAAATGCATCATTAACATTCATGTTGTTTTCAATTAGTTTGCTGGATGGGAAGGAGGGAACGAGGACAGGTTCCCTCACTAAATTCTGCTGCGTTCCCAAAGAGTGGGGGCCATAAAAAGCAGCCTGGGTGAAACTCCTGCACTCCTCACCATCCACCAGGGGCTGCTGGCAGCGAGATGCAGGGAGGCTTTTAATTGATGTGGCAATTAGGAAAAGGCAGGGCTGTGGAAGTGTTTGCAGGCGAGCAGGTAATTTAGAAGTGTAAATTCCATTTCCAGGAGTGATTCAAGTACTTTGGGACAGATTTTCAAAGGGTATCAGCCACCAAAAGAGGTAGATAAGCACCTAGTGGGATTTTTGAGAGCCTCTCAACCAAGGCCCCCTGACTCCTGTTGATACTTTCATTTCCAAAAAAGGGCTTTGAAGATTTTTTTGATCCAAAGTCTTAGAAGTTTTCCAGTTCAGATACAAGCTCTCCTACAAAGAAAAGCTGTTTGTTTCTCATTTGTCAAACTCTCATCTTTCAAGGGCTCCTTTACCAAAGGACAGAAGGTTCAAAGTCACTCATTTAGGACACCTGACCTGTCCCCAAAAGCAGCTCAGTGCTGCCCATTAGGAGATTATCAATGAAATTATTTAATTTCTGGCTGCTGACCACTTCTGGAAGCTCCTAAGAAGGGCAGCACCACCGACAGATCAGCTGGAAACTTTTCCTTCCATCCCAACTCTTCCAAGCCTTGTGGCCACTTTTTCAGGAATTTGGCTTCAGTGGCAAAGCTGGAGCAGCTTAAAAGAGTTGGGGAAAAAAAGTCTGGAAAAAGAGCTGGGTTCTTTTGCTAAAGCAGCTCCCACTGACAGCTCAGTCAGGACTCCTGTGGTTGCCCAGGCCCCTTTCCAAAACAACCAGCCCTGGGCCTTCTTGAGCTCATTCCAGCTTTATCCTGCAGGAAAAGCAGCCAATCACAAGCTAAAGTTGCCATTCATGGATAATTGGCCACAAGCCTTGGGGGAGATATTACAGTTTTTAATTACTCTCACTCCTCAGAACCGTCTGTCTGAGTTCTAAGGCAGGGTTTTCTGAGCTCCTGTTCCTTGCAAGTGACTCTTGCTGTACTTTCTTAGACCAAAAAAAAAAAAAAAAAAAATTTAAAAAAAAGACAGTCACCTTGGCAGTAGGAAGAAAAAATAGGATTTCGTAAAAAGGGAAAGACATCCTGAGCCCAGGAGGATGAGTCACATCTGAGATGTCACCTCGGAGGGAACACAGTCCAAGTGCTCTCTGTTGACTTAAGGAGATGAGACACCTCGATGGAGGTAAGTGGGATGAGCTGGGGTGAGGGACGTGAAGAACGAGCTCTGCCCCCAAAAATCAACCCCCAGCCAAGGAGAACATGGAGAACTCAGCCTCCACAGCAGGCCTTGGTCGAATATGGATTTAAATGATGCACCCAAGGCCCTAAAGCTGAAATAGGACAAAAGCCACCATGCTGTGGTGACAAATATTCAACTGCCACCTCCACCTGCAGGAGCAGAGTCCCTCCGTGCTGCAGACTCCTCACAGGAGGCACCAGGAGGCAGCTGCTCCTCCCCAAAGTGAGGGGAAAAAAATAAACAAAAACCTCCCACACAGCCAAATCCCAGCCCCTCCCTAACTCACTGTGCATCCTCCTTTAACTGTGGCAGCAAATCCCACTTAATCCCCCTCATTCCTGCACGTGAGCTGTTCAAATACCCTTTTGTTTAAAAGTGACACATCCTGGGACAGAGCTGCTGTCTCAACCTCCAATCTGGCACAAAACCACCTTTCTCCCATTCCCTACAAACCAGGATTCCCCCGTGGATGGCAACTGCTGGGGGAAGCAGCCAAGCCAAAAAGTGGCCACGTGCTGGAGACCCGAATCCACCCAGTGGGATAGGTTGCTATGGTTCCCCAGCTCTAATCCAGAACGATACAGGTATAAAAAAGTGAAAAAGGCAGTGATTAAAAATAAATAAATAGACAAATCTGGGCCCGGTGCCATGAAAAATGTGAAGTTGTCCTTGACTCCAGGAGCAAATGAGGCATGAAATGTATCAAAATGTGATATTGAATATAAGGATGTATTTAATATTTTACAACACTGGAAATCTTGTTACAAAAGGGTTGGATCATAAATCAAGAAGAGAGGGGCCAGATCTTCCCTTCTCTCCCTTCTTTTTTCCCTCTAATTGTTCCTAGAAAAGTTTGAGTGGAGGAGAGCAAAGAAAGCTGAGCATCACTCGCAGGAAAACCAGAGCTGCTTCATTTGTCCATCAGCAGCAATAAATCCTCATTAATCACCTATTCTGCTTCCAAGTCGCTGCTAATTCCCCAAGATGTCCAAACCTCCAGAGCTGTTCCCTCAGCAAAGTGCTGAAAGATGAGGCCAGAGATCTCTGCCATCAGTTCATTAACTCATTGTGTTAATTGCCTGTCTGGGCTACCATTGATCAGCTTATCACTTGTTATCTGCACAGAAAAATTTGCCAATGTCCCCTACTGGTTTTTTCCCCCTGAATTTTCACTCCTTTATTGGATACTGGAGCTGGAGAACAACCAGCATCATCTCCACCAGGAGCTGAGGGAATTCAGCCTGTGGAGCTTCTAAGCAAGAGATGAAACAAATATTTCATTCCTTTCCCTTCTTATTGCCCAGACACTCTCACTTTTCATCACTGCTTCTGTTTAAATACCAAAAAAAGTAAAGGGATTTTAGGAAAATTGCATCTACAGCGGAGAAATGGATTTTTTTAATTTATTTTTTTCTAAATACAGCACGCAACGGAAGTAACCCTCAGGTAAATGCAGCTCTGGTAGCAAAGACAGGAGCCAAAGCATTGAAATCCCATCCCCTGGCCATGCTAAACGAGCAGTTTTAATTTAAGCACCACCCTGCATGTCAAGTCCTGTTTGTCACCGTGTTAATGGACGTGTTTATTCACACATTCCCCGGAAAAAACATCCTCCTCCCTCCTCTCCGAGTCCAGAAATGGTGGCACTGACTCCACCAGGTCCGCCTGCCAGAAATATCCTTTACCCACCTATCTTCCCCACCTGCTTTCCTATGGAAACAGGCAAACCCACCCACAAACAAAGCCACCTGCAGCACGTTGGCCAAAACCTGCTCCTCCAAATTCTTCCAGTTCCACAAAAATAGAGGACAGGAAACAACCAGCCTCTCGGGGACAGGCAGGATGCAAGGCAGGCTCACTCCTTATTAGAGAATTTACACACAATCCAGCTTTTTCTGTGGCTGGGGCACTCAGTCAAAGCCTGAAATTGTTTAGTTATCAAAGAATCCAACCATGAGAAAGCAATCCATAGGAAACCAGGCTTCATTACTTCCACTGCTCATGATACTACCCTGAAGACCGGGAGGAAAAAAAGAAAAACATTGGTACTTCAAGTGATGGAGCTTCCAACATTTACCTTGAAATTTATTGCCCAGAGTAATTGAATTGCTGGATTGCAAACTAGCACCTGCTCAAGGCTTTAAAAAGTTCAGCAGAGGCAGAGAAAGGTTTTGCTTAAATCACAGCCCCTTGCACACCAAAAAAAAAAAACCAGCAGGAGCAGTTTCCAGCCTGGAGCAGACACCCTGAACTCCCAGGGGGCTCCTGGGGAAAAAAAGACAAGGAAAAAAAAAAAGACAATTCTTTGTTTCAGGCTGAGCAAAACGCTTTGTTCCAATTTCAATATTTATAACCTTAATAAAAAGATGAAACACATTGCAACACGAAATTCTGCCTTCATGGCAAACAATCAAAGCGTGTTTCTCAGCAGACGCCAAACGAGCACGTTTACTGTTTGCTAGAATTTGAACATGAATGTTCCGTTTTCCTGAGCGTTGGTTTGGTGATGAATTTACTGCAAGCTGACAGAAGCTGCTCTGTTCCCCAGGTATCTAACAGCTCGAGTGGATCCCCTCCTGCCCTGGGATCACCAAGGCAGAACCCCAAAAGGGTTTCAATTCCCCCTGAACGCACTGACAGTGGGGTTTGGAGCTGTCTGGGCTAATTTCCGTGTTTTTCCATCCTTGGAAAATCCCCTGTGCTCGGCAGGAGGAGGCAAGATGGAGCAGTGAGCTCTTCCCAGAGAGGTTGTGGTGCCTTTGTGACTCACCTTCCTCCCTCCCACCCCTCCCAGGCTGCTGGTAGTGACTGCTCTGAGCCTCCAGGGACACCTCGGGGACCCCAAAGCCACCTCCAGGCGTGGCAGGGTGGAGGTTTGGTCCCTCTTCCTGCATCCCTTCCTGTGCTGGCATCGCTGCTCCTCCTCCCCAGGCTGGACATCACTCCTGCAACAACCACTGCTCTTCTTAACCGGAATTAGGCAGAGAAATAGCAGGAAAATTGGAATTTGTAGGGAGAAAGGGCCTCCCCCAAGAGCCAGAAGATCCCTAGAGCTTTGCTTCTCCTAACCCAGTGTTGCTGCTGGAATAAACACAAACTCCCTTTCCTCAAACCCAAAGTTTGCTCTGACACCTTGATTTCCTCCCCTCCCATCTCCGGGAGACATTTCCCCCCGCCCAGCGCTCTCTGCCTCAGCAACTCTGAGTAAAACATATGAAAGTGTCTTTATTCATTCCTCCAAAAAGTAATTAGAAGCAAGAACAGGAGTCAAGAACGTAAACGTTATCCTTCCTAAAGGAAAGCAGATTTCTAATTAGCAGAGAAAGCGGCTTCTGTGGGATTCTTTCTCCAAACAGCTGTTGCTGAGGGATCATCTGTCTCTCTTCTTTTCCTCTTTCACAGTAAAAAGTTCATTTATTTTAACATATAGAGCAGCACCCAATTAAGGCAGGCACGGAATCAAGGAACACCGGAGCGGAATGGAGACGGCTCAATGAACCCTGAACACACAGATGCCACTTCAACCACCCTGCTTTTCCTGTGCTTCACTCAATCCCTGAAAAAGGTGGGAAATCAGTGCCAGGAGTGGCTCAGCTCAGGAAAAAATGGGGGGGGAAAGAGTGCACAAGTGGCTGTCTTAGCCCCTCTGAGAGGTCAGACAACTTCCATCCAAATATTCCACTTGATTTCTGCTGGTTTCATTTCCTGTCCTTCCTTCTAGGACATGACAGAGTTGATTGGTTTTAAATCATGGAAAAATCAAAGCTGTGCTACCACTTCTCTCACACACAAGATTTTCGCATCAAGAAAGACATTTTCCATTAAGGAAGGTTTTTCACAAGACAACTCTTTCTTATCCATTGTAATTTTTTTTCCCCTTCATTATCACCAAATTTGACAAGTTCATCTGAAGGAGGAAATGTAAATCACCCCCTACAGAGCTGCAGTGCCATTTTAACCTTGTGCTGAAGGGGATTTTCAAGCAAAAACCAAACCCAAGGCAGCCCATCCATCCTGCTGGGATGCACAGTTCCAGACTGAGAGAAATCAGGTGGAGAGCCCCTCTCGGTAGGTATTGATGGCCAAGAGTAATAATAATAAAAATAATAATTTAAAAAAAAACCAAAAAAAACTCCATAAAATAAAAACCCATAAAATAAATAAATAAAAAAAATAAAGAAATTTTAAATAAAAATTATAAAATAATAAAAACAATAATACAAATAATAACCATTATAAATGATAACAATACCGATAACAATGATAATTACAACATTGATAACAATAATAATAAACAAAAATTAATGAAGCTAAGTGTGGTAAGCACAGACTCTTCCCCATGGGAAATTTTTCTCTTCTTCTTCCTGTGTTCTATAAACAAAGATAAAGTTTAGATGTTATTGAAACGGTCTCTGGAAATGTAGGCAGTTCAAGCCTAGCCAACTGGCTTAGGGGGAGGTTTTGAACTGACCCAATCCAGGTGATCTTTGAAAGTCTATAGAAGTTGGAATTAATTAATAAAATTATAATTTTGCCACATTCGGAAGCCTGACTCTTTCTCTCTGCTAGCGGTTCAACAGCGACAGCTAAGCAAGTCCTGGAATTAATTTCAACTGCCACTAGAGCAGCGAGGAGCTGGAACTGCCTCCCCAAAAATCAACCAAGGCGAAAACCCCACAGCAGGCTGGAGTGGGTGCTCACAGAGCCTTCCCAGGCAGGTACCTGCGGCTGCAGGGGCTGAGTGACTCCCAAGGTCCCTGCCTAGGCTCCCATCCAAAATTCCTTCAACACATCACATGGAAAGCACACAGAATGTGTCCATCTGTGCCACAGAAGCTTCCAGCCAAGCCCTGCGCTCCTTCGAGGAGAAGGTGGGACAGACATATTGTGCACCTGAGCGATGCTGTCAACAAACACACCTACAGAGCAGCTCCGTGCTCAGCTGGTTCCTCTCCAGCTTCCCAAAGAACTGCAGCAAACAGCGCGGAGCTGAGCGGTGCAATTCAAATAATCACTTCATAATCCTGCCAGGTTCAAGCTGCTTTGCTTCTACCTGGATAAACTCTGCTGGAAAAGCTCAGGTTCCTTCCCAAACTGGGTTGCCTTGCTTGGGAGACTGCAAGTGGGAAACCAAGGGAAAACTGAGCCCCTGTGATGCCTCAAGGATTTTTAGCTTCTATTTTCTGTGCATCTACAGCTTGGTGTGCAGCTCTAGGCTCCACATAAAGTGCTAAAAACCTCTCTTCCCAGCATTTTAGACAAAACAATTCCTCTCAATTGGAAAATCCAAGAACACTTTCACTGCCTCAGAGCCCCAAAATATGTAACCAGCAGTGAATTGGGGGGAACAAGCTTGGGGTGATTGACATCATCAGCTGAAGGGGTAATTGGAGAATTGAGGCTCAATATGTTAATAGACAGAACTTATAAAATGTGAAGAACTCATAACTTGCTGTCCATTTTGGGTGTAGCCTCTCTAGGCTCTGTCTGCCCTAGATGTACCTAAAGGCCTTTAATAAATTAATCTGCTTTTTATTCTCCTAACTTTGTCTAGCCTCTGTTTTAGGCATCACCTGAAGGACACCTGACGTTTTCAACACAAAACAGGCCAAAATAAGCCCAAAATTTGGCCAGGCAAGCAGCAGAGAGAGCTCTCACATTTATCAGCTGGGAAGGTTTACCCAAACCACACTCAGTGTCTGACCTCTCCAAGTCCCCATGTGCCCAAAGGCCTCCAGGCTCCATCACACACATGTTCCTGTCTGCAGATAAATCCTTCCATGCCCACGTGGAGAAAGAGGGAAAAGAAATTAAAAGGAAATCTGTAAGAGTAAAATCAGCCTGAGATAATCCCCCAAGTGCTCAGTTACAGCTCATACAAACACACAAATAGAGAGATGAGATCTGTATCAACGCTCTGGGATCTGCAAAGTGATAAAACCAAACAGGGGAGGGCAGGGAAAGTCCCAAACCAGGAGGACTCATGTGCCAAAGCAGAGATGTTCCTCTGCACTGCTCAGGCACCACAGGGATGGCTCTGCTCAGCCTCAGGGAAACACAGGGGAGGGTCAAGAAAGGTGCAGCTACGAATTTTGCATAGCTGAAATGGAGTTTGATCAAAGGGATGCCTTGGAAATGGCTGGGAGGGAGCACAGGAGAAAATATTCCAAAGGAATCTTTGTTCACATCACATCTCCTGCACAAATCCAAGCCCTGGGCTCTCTCCCTCCCCTCTGCCCCAGCCCTGGTTATTCAAAATATTGACTCCAGCTTTCCTCTGCACTTCAGCTCCCATTAAACCATCTCAATCCAGCCCATCACAAACATCAGCTTGATTACAGAGCCTGCTGCATATAATAAATGTTGATCATGCCTATGTGGGAATAGAGAGACACCTCAATATTTTTGGTTTGGTAAAGACAAATAGCCTCAATTGTTTAATCAATAAAAATGCCTCTCCGACTCCTACTGTTATTACAAAGCTATTCCAGACAGAGTGAAAAAGAACCAATGGTTTCTGTATTGCTGTCAAAGGAGACTCTGGGCCAGCAAATGAACTCCCTGGACACATCCTCTGTGCTCCCCAAACTCCCAAATCTCAGCTCCAAGCAAGGCTGGAGTGCAGCGGAGTTCAGCTTTCTCCAGCACTGTGACTTCATCCAGTTTAAAGCCTCTCATTAACTAAATGAGGATTCTTCCAGGAAAGAACTCTGCAGCTAAGCCAAAAGCACACAGGATTTGTGAATTATTCAGCAAGTGGCAATTAGAGGGAAGGGGACAGGCTGGCCTGGAAGGGTCTGGGGTGTTGGCATCAACAGAAGAGCAGGGGGTGGGCCCAGAGAGCTGGGGGCTCAGGAAGGATGGAGACAGGAATGGATCCTGAGCAGAGGGGTTAGTCCAGCAGGGAACAGTGCTCCAGCTGCCAGGGAGCCTCTGGAGAGGAGCAGTGGGTGGGAATTGCCAGCAAGGCTCAGGATGGCAGGACAGCCCCATCTGCCTCACTTCAGCAGCTCCAGCTCAGAGCTGCAGGGAGCCCTCGGCTCAAAGGACAAAACCCAGGGATTTTCAGAGCTGCTCTCCTCTTCGCCTTTGGCACATCTTGTCTCTAAGTTCCTTGGTGTGTCACCTTCAGGAAGAACATGAGGGTTTCCATTTCTGGATACAAAAATGCTTTATCCCTTCACAACCTGAGCTCGATCAATGCTCGGGGAAAAAGCCAAGCTTGACTCTGAAGAGAGCAAGCACACCCAGCAGTGGTTCCTTGAGGAACAGACCCTGGAGCAGATTTGGAAAGGCTCAGCAAATCCACAAACTCTGTTGGATGGAATTTGAGTCCTTCCTGGGGCAAAGCAGACACAGGGAAAAAAAAACAAACCCAAAAAACCACTTCCCACATGGACACATTTGGATCTCAGGTGCCTAACTGAGGGGATATGACCTCTCCAAAACCAGGTACCCCAAATCCCAGCCTAACACCGTGAACAGCCTTTGCTCAGCTCTGGTACTTCTCCCATGGCCTTTGTCTAAGCCAGAACCTCCCCATGGCACCACAGGAAAGCTCCTGGCCAAGGATTTCCCTCAGATGCTCGGGAAGATGGGATTTGCATTGCCCAGGACACTCAGGACTGCTGCAGCAGAAGAGGACAAAGCCCAGGAGTCAGGAGAATGCCACATTATTTCCACACCACCACATTACTTCCACTCTCTTCATCATTTGCTTCTTCTCAACAGAGACCAAACACTTTTTTTTTCTTTTTCCTCTTTTCTTTTCCCTTTCTTTCCCTGGAGACTGTAAATTAACTGTCAGTTCCCTGGTATTTTGTACCCTGTTCTTTCTGGCTCTTTTCCAGATCTCCAGGGTGCCATTTTTTATATAAATTTTTTTTTTCTCCTCCTTGCTGCTCTCTTTCCTTCACCTCTCTGCTTCCCCTCGCTCTCCCCTGGGGTTTCCTTCTCTGCACAGCTCCAGGCTGAAGGACTCCTGACCACCACAGCTGATCTCACCCATGCCCTTCTCAGCTCCATAGCTCTTTTTCCTCACTCTGCACTCTGGGAACGAAGCCTGGTTGGCCTTTTCTCCCACAGGTGGCAAATTCCCAGTGAGAATGGAAGGGAGAAAATAGGGAAAAGAGGGAAATATATCACCAGAGCCCACAAAATCCCTGAGATCCCCTGTCAATCAGAGCCTGCCCTTCAGCCCTGTCCAAGCCGAGCTGCTGCTGGCTGGGGAAAAGAACTCATTTCAGTTATCAGTGCAGGAAGAGAGATTAGAGATGTTCTGGAGAAGAGAAAAAGCAGGGAGCGGAGGAAGAAAAGGTTCTGGCGGAGAGGGAGAGGAGATATTTGCTTGTCAGGCACAAGTAGAAGCAAAGGGAATAAAATGGGTTGAGAAGTGAAGGAAGGGAATAAAATGGGTTGAGAAGTGAAGGACAGGGGAAGGGAGAAGTCAGACTGCAAACAGCAGATGCTGCAAACCCCTCAGCTTCAGCTGATTTGGGGTAAAGAGAAGAAATTGATTCCAAAAGCATCAATTCTGCTGCAGCAAACAGAGCTTGGAGCACCTGAACATCCAAACCTGACAGCAACAGCTCTGCCTAAACCAGCTCTAGAGTCATTTCCTCTCCATCCCACCCTTCCAGAGACTCCTAAGAGTTCCCCCTCTGCTCCACCCATGGATTTCCACCCCCCAAACCATCCCCTGCAGCTCCCAAATCCGCAGACCCTGCCCCATTCCCTGGGGCTCAGCCCTGGCACAGCTCTCTCTCATTAAGCTCCTGGCTGTGCTGAGGCTCAGGCAGTTACTCATGCCTGGCTAAAAGCTCAGCTGAAGCCCAGCCAGGCTGGAAAGGTCCTGCAGGCAGGTGAAATACAGCTCTGGGATGATCTGGGAGCAGGAGAGCTGAGCCAGAGCCTGGGAGAGGAGGGAGGGAGTTGGGAAAGCAGGGGGAGGCATTTCTGCCTGAGCTCCTTTTCTATCATGGCCCTGAAAATTCCCAGAAATCTGGGAGGAAAGGACCTCTAAAGTACCTCATTCCCACAAATCCAGGAGGAAAAGACCTCAAAAAGTAGCTCATTCCCACAAATCTGGGAGGAAAGGATTTTAGGTACTCAAAAAGTACCTCATTCCCACAAATCCAGGAGGAAAGGACCTCAAAAAACACCTCATTCCCACAAATCCAGGAAAAAAGGACCTCAAAAGTGCCTCATTCCCACAAATACTCGAAGAAAGGACCTCAAAAGCACCTCATTCCCATAAATCCAGGAAAAAAGGACCTCAAAAAACACCTCATTCCCACAAATCCTGGAGGAAAGGACCTCATTTCCACAAATCCGGGAGGAAAAGATCTCAAAAGTACCTCATTCCCACAAATCCAGGAAGAAAGGACCTCAAAAAGCACCTAATTCCCAAAAATCTAGGAGGAAAGGACCTCAAAAAATACCTCAAAGTACTTCCAATCAGTTCAGAAAGCTCCCACAAAAAGGGAGAGGAAATCAGAGGTTGAAAGGGAAGGAAGGAAGTGAGCAGTGGAGTAGATTGAAGCCACAGAATGTCTGCAGGGAAGAGGGGGGAAAAGAAGAAAATCCAACCTCCTGCTCCTGAAAAGGAAGGAGTGGGCACTGCTCAGCTTATGGAGATTTCTGCCTCTGAAAAATTAATCCTGACAATACAAAGATGTAGACAAAAAAAGGAACAACTCTCAGCAGAGCGCCCAGGAAAGAGAAAGCCAAGTTTGGTCAGGGAAGATGATTATTTTAACATAATCATGCCTCCCCCCAAGTCTTTTGAGAGAACCTGGTTCGTGTTTTCCTCCACTGCAAGGCTGTAATAACCCCAAAACCAGTCAGCTACAATAAAAGCCACATCACAACAAAGGCCATTATATGAAACATATTTTCAATAAAGTTGTTTTTTTTTTTTTTAAAGAGAGAAAAACAATAAAGCCAACATTTTCAGAGCAACACCTCAATCAATGCCTCTTGCCCACCACTTTCAGGGGTGCTGGAGATGGATTTCTGCCTGGTTTTAAGTGGATCAAGACAAATGTCCACCCTGAATATCAGAATATTTACCCTCTCACACCATTTCCCATCTCTGGTTCAGCATCACCCACCCCCAACTCCCTCAGTCCTTAAACATTTCAGTTGTTCCCCTCAGGAGTAATTTTTGGGGGGCATTAGCAGCCCTAAGGAAAATGCTCTTTCCATCATAAACATTCCTGTTGTTCCCCTGAGGAATAATTTTTGAGGGGCATTAGCAACCCTAAAGAAAATGCACTTTCCATCATCCTACATCCCCAAACCACCTGCCTGGGTGGTGGCAGGAGAGGGCAAGACCTCATTTCCTTGACCAAAATTCCCACATGGATGCCAACAATCCTGAACCAGCACAGCAACGAGGACAGAGCATGGGATTTTCCTGATTTTTGTACAAAACCATCCCAGTGGGATGCCTGGAAAGAGCCCAACCCTTCCCAAAGCTCCCTTGGGATGTTCCTTTGGGATCCTTGGGCTCAGCCAGCGCTGTGGATTTGAGAGGGAAATGCAAAGGCAGAGCAGAGAGAGCTTATCCTGGGTTAAGTCTGCTCAGCCCTCATTAAGCAGAGCTTAGGTCATATCCTGAAGCACAAAAACTTCTAACTTCCTATTCATTTATGCTTTTCCACTCCCAAGTCCCTAAAAAGTCTGATAAGCCCCCTAAATATCTGCTCTGGGTTTCAATTACAGCGGGTGACAATGAACACCACGGGCTGTTTTTCCATGATACTCAGGAATTAACCCACATTATCAGCAGCTGGAGTTTGACTTGAAATTGCCTTGTCTTTCCTCGTGGTTTGGCCTGAATGAAAATATTCTAGAACAGGGAAAGGGGAAAAAAGGGGAAAGGGGATGAAAGAGATTCCAATTCCCCCATTTCTCTCTTTTTCAGGGAGAAAACCCCACCGTGGCCTTTCATTATTCACTGGGTTTTAAAGGTATTGTCACAAGTTCTTAAGATGTCAACAATGAAGGATCCCATTGTTCTCCTAATTAATTCGGCAAGCTCAGTGAAATAATACAAGCTGCAATTGTAATTCCAGGCTCACCCCTCGACCACTGGAATCAAGTAATTAAATAACAATCAGCGCTACCGTTTGCATTTAGAAGATGGACTGTTCCTTTTTATTGCTGCAATTAGGGAATGCACTCAATAATCGGAATGAAATACAAATTTACCCAGGAGCCCACTAAATTATGACCATTCATACTTTGTTGTCTTTTCATCCTAGCGAAAAAAAAAATTTAAAAAAAAAAAAAAAGGCAATTTTTTGGCAATTTTCCCCTTTGCCAGCTTCCTCAGCTGGAAAGGGCATTGGCAGCTCCCAGTGCAGACAGCCCAGCTGTGCAGACACCATCTTTCCTTCCTCCCAGTTAGGATAATCTCTGTCTTTTTGATGGAGGTCTCTCATAACCATCTCAGATTTCATTCTGTGTGGAATAAATCAGCGCAGGGCTGCAGAGACCCTCGCAGAGACTGGGGCTGAGCAGGGGCTGAGCTGGTGTTCCTGGTCATGTCCAGAAAGCACCTCTGAGCCATGGCCTGGTCTCATTATCTCATGCAAATCCTAAATATTACCTACAGAGCAAGAATAATATTAGAAAAATACCTGAGAGGTGGAGTTATCTATTTTAAATGATGATATCTGGACACAACTCTCATATTTTGAGACTTTCCTTCTATCCTACACCTGTACCTTGAGGTCAGTGGTTATGAGGTCCTGCACTTTGCACAGGGCAGT
Source organism: Entomyzon cyanotis (assembly GCA_024500445.1). Classification (NCBI taxonomy): domain Eukaryota; kingdom Metazoa; phylum Chordata; class Aves; order Passeriformes; family Meliphagidae; genus Entomyzon; species Entomyzon cyanotis. The sequence continues at coordinate 2,506,204 of JAKEPQ010000773.1, read as the reverse complement.
GCCAACACCTGGAATTCCTGGAGCTGAGCTGGAAAAATCCTCTTTGGAGGAGAAAAATCCTCTGCTCTTTAAGGCAGAGCCCTGTACAAGTCACTCCATCCTCTCTAGGGTGGCTCCAAACTGAAAGGGAACAGATCTCTCATCCAGTGGGGAGCACTTTGGTCATTATTAACCTCCAGTTAATAACTCAGTGGTCATCATTAACCAAATGCTGAGCCTTTCTGAGCACCCCACAAGGAAGGTGGGTTGGGATAAAAACAGGGACATCACTCACCAGCCCCTGCCACAGGCAAAACAAACCCAGCTTCAGGCAATTATCAGCAATCAAATCAGATCCTGAGAAATAAACCCAAATCTTAAAACAGCTTTGCCAACCTCTTTCCTTTCATCCCTGGTACTTTTTTCTCTGTCATCCAGAAGTGCAGGAGGCTTGGCCTTGGAAACTTCTGCCATCTTCCACCCAAAGCTACCCAAGCCTTGCCAGGCAGTGCCAGCAGGGTGGCACCAGCATCCTGAGACCCCAATTTCTCATGAAGAGCACATCTCTCTGCCCACCCTGCAGGCTCAGATGGCAATTAAGCCTTGTTCTTTTGGGCCACCGTGAGTCACAAACATCCTGGTGGCCAAACTCAGCCTGCAAGGCCACCAAGCCCAGGAGATTCTGCCTCATTTTTCGGGGACAGACAAGTGCAATCGCCTGACCCTTCAGCTGAGACTTCATTAGCACTTGTGGTGCTGCTGGCAGAGCCTGAGCTGCTGATGACTTCTCCTCCAGCTGCTGCTCTGGCTCTGCAGGGCTGGCAGGAGCCAGGAGGATGAGCCTGGCTCAAAGCAGGCAGAGAATTAAGGATGAAAACACAGCAAAGTCACCACGAGGTGGGCACTGCCACCAAGGAGAGATGCTCATGGCCTGAAGAATCCTAAGAAATGTCCCAAAGGAGGAACATTCCCTCTCTCCACTCTACTGAGGTGCTGATTTCACACAAAAACCCCAAAGGATGAAAGGATTTATTTATATTCAAACCAACATGACTCCAGCACAAATCCACACCTGACCTTGTCCTTCAGCCCTGTCCTGGTGGCAATCTGAGGTGTTTTCCCCCAGGGCAGGTGGAAGCTGGGAGCAGATCCACCAGGTTTGGGATGGGATTGGGAATTTCAAGGCAATCGCTCCAATAAAGGAAAGCCACCCACTGCAGAAGCACGGAGATAACTGGCAAGGACAGCAGCGGCAGGAGGAGGTGTGAAAATTAAATTGGATAAAAGGCAGGTGCTCAGGGAGGAGCGGAGGCTGAGGGGAGGGGGGAGGCAGGAGAGGTAAGGAACCAAACAGAGCCCAACTGGGATCGTGCTGCTGGCACTGGCACCTCAGAACATTGACAAAAGGCTCTGTCCCTCCAAGGACATGGAGGAGAAGGAGCTTTAAGCTGCAGAATCAACCCAGCATGCAAGGAAAATTGTTTTCCCTCTGCTCTGGCCCTGCTCAGGGGTGGAAGTTGGGGAATTCACACTCCCAGCTGGGATTGGGGTACAGAGGGAGGTGACAGCAGGAAAAGGGACTGCTCTGGCCACCCAGTGCCCTGCCACACCACAATCCAGACAGGACCCAGGGGGTTGGAAAGCATTCCTGTGACCCTGCAATCCTGCAAAGCCCAACCTCCAGGGGGAAAAGCCATCTATTACCCAAGGGATTGTCCCCAAATCGCCCAGGGGACATTGTCCCCAGCATGTCCAGGGCAGAGGAGAGCCATTCCCTCTTCCCAGAAGGGTCAGAAGGAGGGAGCAGCTCTGTGCTGCTGCCTGAGGCATCACCATCCCCTCACAGGGGGAATATTTCAGAGGAGGCAGCATCCGTGCTTCAGAAATAATGAACTGTGATTACACAGGATGGTGGCCAAAACACATTACAGCTAGAGCTGGGGAGAATTTCTCAAATAGTTTTTGTCAAACGGATGGCCCTCTTCCAAAAATTGGTAATTTTTGCAATTCAGCCCCCCTCACCAAGAAGTTTCCAATTTTCCCCACAAACCCTCAAGTAACACATTCAGTTTCTTGTCTCCTTTATTAAGGGTTAGTGGAGAAAACAGCTCTTACCAAAGGCAGAAAAAAAAGGAAAAAAAGAGCAAGAAGGGAAAGGAGACCGTGAGAGGGAATAATGAGTTTTTCACCTCCAAAACAGCAACTATTTTTCCACATGTGAATTTTTATTTTGGAACCTCCCTCCTCTGCCTGGATGCTGATGCCCCTTTCTTGCTGCTGGGCTGCACATCTGCCACATTTACACCCAAAAAAAAAAAAAAAAGAATCAGTGGGCAGAGCCTGGTTTATCCCACTGATTTCCAGGTCATCCTTGGGATACTTCTACTCCTTTGTTACCCTGGCAAAAGGTGCAGCAAACAGAACAGTGAGAAAATGCCTGATCCTCTCATCAAGGGTGATGTGTGTGTGTCACTGACCTTTGCTTCCCTTCTCCAGCCCAAATATTGCTCTGGCAGCCTCCCTCTCCCTGCTCCAGGTGCTCTGGAGCACAGCCCAGGCAGATGTACCCTCCCTGCACCTCCAGGAGCTGTTTCAGCTCAGCTTGGCACTGCCAGGAGCAGGGACAGTGCTATGCTCAGGTTTGTCCCCTCTGGGCAGCAAACAGCCTCCCAACCTGGCCCTGCTCCCTGCCTGCCAGCTCGGAGCTCCAGGAGATCGGGAGAGCATCTATTAATTACCCAAGCGTAATGAACTAAAGCAATTTGTAGCAGAGCTTGTTCTGTTCCAGTCAGGAGGCTTTTATCTCGCGAATCAGTGACCTGAACATTTTGCCACAGAGCTCACAAATCCCAGGGATTCAACGCTGGGGTTTGTGCTCCCAGCAGTCCCCCAGACTATGGATAAATGGGATTTCACCTGTTCACAGCATCTTGCTTTTCCCAAAAAAACCACCCCAAAAATTGTCTGGAATTTTCCCCAAAAAACCACCCCAAAAATTGTCTTTTCCCATAAAAAGAAGAACAAGCAGCTGCTCTGATTGGAGGCAATTCACCCACAGCACACAGTTTGCTCTAAAGCTGGTTTTAGAGCCACCAAAAGACTTCAAGATCCTTCCCTGTCCTGTTTCTGTGAAATCCAGTGGACCATAATTGCTCCACGAGATTAAATTCTGGCATGGCCAGTCCGAGGTCTGGTGTCCTAAACCAAAAGATTTGGAACAAGTTGCAAAGAAAAACAGATTAACTTGTCTTGAGGGAGAATTATGCCCAGCCTTTGCCATCTCCAGCATCAGAAGCAAATCTGTCCTCTAAAATAAAATAATAAAGTATCCTGACTGCATAATACTCGCACTTCTCAGTTTTGATTCTTCCATTGTCCCCGAGAGTACCCAATCTGAATGACTTTGAACTCAAGGATATCTTGGAGCAGCCAGGTCTGCAGGCAGAGCCTGCATTATGTGGAAAAAAATGAATTCATGGCTCACATGGAGGCTCAGCAGCAGAGCAGAGGGCCAGGAGATCCCAGCAGAGATTCCCCTCATCCAGCAGACCCCAGCAGAGCTCCCTCCATCCAGCAGACTCAGCCAAAACCCTCTGGCAGGACCAGAGGAAAATCCTAACTCTGCTGCAGAGATGTGATCCAAGCCAGGGATCACACTGCAAGCAGCAGCTTGAGCTAAGCAAAGTGGAAAGTAAGCAAAACTCTCAATTCATCCCCAAAACCAGTGCAGACAGCACAATTTCAGAGCAGAATGAGGTTCTTCAGTTCCACAGCAAGGCAGGGGGGAAAAAACAAAGCTTCACCAATAATTCAAAACTGCTGCATCCAAAGGAAATCACAAGACTTCTCTTGTTCCCTCAAAGATTTTTTTTTCCTCCCATCAAAAATATTGAACCCCAAACCTTTTCCACTGCAACACCTTAAAAAGAATAAATAAAAATCTACTATCATGGAAGGGGAAGCAGAGCAACGCCATGGGGAGAAGGAAAAGGAAAGGAAAGCAAAAGCACAAACCACAGCGGAGGCGCCTCTGCCATCAGCGCATTGAAAGCCCTAATCACAATCCCATAAAACAGTTAACTTGATTAAGCCAAGCATGATTTAGGCATGGCTCCCCCAGTGCTGCTCCTTGTTTTCCTGACAAGGTTGGATCTGTCAGACTCTCTGCATTCCCTGTGCCAGGGGAGGCTGTTCCAGCCAGGCTGGGTCGTTTCGGATTCCGGAGGCGCCGCTCGCGTTCCTCTCTCCCTAATCAACTCTGCCACAGTAATACAGCAGCGGTTCTCTCACAGTTCCCTTCCCCATATGCCCCCACTGCTGCAGTTGGTACAACTTGTCCCAATTCCTGCCTGCTAATTAAAGGAAGAGCCTGGAGATGATGAGAGGGATGCTCTCCTTGGGTGCAGCTTCAAAACCTTCCGCAGCCACTCGGCGCTGGCTGTGATGTTCCTGAACCCCCAAGCACACATCCCAGCCCTAATGAGGGCACGTTTCTGCTGCTAAACCCCAACAAATAAGCAAACAACACCCAGAAAACAAACCAGTCCCTCTGGGTCTAAGGCAAGGCCCTCCTGGCACTGGGATGCTCCACTGGTGAATGGGAACAGGGCTGGAGCTCCCACCAAACCCCAAAAACCTGCTGCATTCACAGGGACAGTTTGCAACAAGTGTCCTTGTCTGTCTGCAGTATTCCTGAGCAGGATGGGTGTTTGGATGATATACACGGAGCTGACAGGAAAATAGGCTTCTCGCCTCACTTTGACAATGTCTCTTGAGAGGCTGATGCTGGAGGACAACATCCTCCAAGGCTTGCTGAGCAGCCCGATCTCAGCCCCGAGCCAAGAACCTGCGATAAATCAACGCCAGCACTTCACTCGTGCTGAAGTCAGACTAATTACACCATGCAGCACGGCCCAGAGGGGCCCAGGCGAGTCTGTCTTGGAGAAAAACTATTTACAAGGGCAGCTGGTGACAGGACAGGGGAACAAATGTCAGCTTTGAAGTGACAGAGAGGAGGTTTAGGTGACATATTAAGGGGAAAAACTGCTCCCTGTGAGGGTGGGGAGGGCCTGGAATGGATTTTCTAGAGAAGTTGTGGCTGCCCCATCCCTGGAAGTGTCTAAGGCCAGGCTGGATGGAATTCTGAGCACCCTGGGACAGTGGAAGGTGTCCCTGCCCATGGCAGGGGTGGCACTGGATCATCTTGAAGGTTTTTCCAACCCAAACCATTTCCCAGTTCTGTGATTACACACCCAGAGCAGACACAGGAGCTTCACAGCCCTTCAGGCACTCCACAATTTTGGAATCACGCCTGGAAACAAGGACAAACACCCCAGAGTGACACTGCCAGTGCCACCCCCAGCATCAGTTTGGATTCACGGAGACTTGGAGCACAAACTGCTTCTCTGGTGGGTGAAACCACCAAGCACTGGGACAGCAATGACAGCTGAGCCAGTGGTGATGCACAGTCCAGAAAAACACCAAGTTTCACCCCAAAAAACACCCTTTAAGGTCCCTTTGAACCCAAACCATTCCATAATTCTGAATGAGCTGCTTCCCCTGCCCTCTGCTCTGTATTTTATCTGCCTCTGGCACCTCGTGGAGAGGTCATCCAGGGCAGGTCACTGCAGTGAGGAGTGACCAGCATTTCCTGCCCACAAAGGGAGGAACAACCCACTCCATTAAACAAGCAAAGAGAAGGACTGAAAAGGCTGATGTGCCACACAGCAAAGACCTGACATCTGAAAGGAATGGTGAGAAAACGTGAGAACAAACACACATCTTCCCTCTTGAACCAAACACTGTCAGGCTGCAGTGAAAGGAGCATTTGAATCACCCACTACAAACAAGTTGAAATAAATCTGACAGTCCCAGAGTACAGGTAACAATCTAAAAAAACACCTGGATTGGATTTGCTGCTGCAACAACCTAATTTTTTTCAGTCCTCTCACACTCTTGGTGTGTAAATTCCCCTTTATATGCACAAAGAGGGGATGTTCTGCATGGGTAAAATGAATATATATACACAAGCAGCTACAGAGAAATCCTGGCCCTGTTTACTCCCCCATCTCTTGGCTGTCCTCACTGCCACCACCAGACACCTGCATCATCTGCAGCCATGAAGATTATTAATTTTTTAAAGTCTCATTTATTTGAGCTGCTTCCCTGAAAGCCAGCCCCAACCTGGAGCCCTTCTGCTGACACAAGGCCTTTAAAAAAAAGAAAAAAACCACCTTATTGTTGCTGTCAACGTTTACAAATTCTGCTGTATCCATCTGTCCAGTTAATTACTTTGTGCAGTAGCCTGTTAGCTCCTTTAAAAAATGAAAAAGCACCCAATTATCATTCTGGGCAGCTCCCTGGATCCCAGAGCAGCAGCACATCCCCTGTGCCACGGATGCTTTTGTTACCCTTGTGAGCTGACAAACAAGAAGAGAGGGAGGAGTGCCGTGCAGGGATTGCTTTTCCCGCTGGGATGAGGGCAGAATTCCCAGCTCCTGGTGACGTGGGGCGCTGGCACTGTGACACTGCTGGGTCTCCCTGTCCTTCTCCCCTCCGGCCATCCCCAGCCTCTCCTGCACTCAAACCTCCCCAAATCTCCTTCTCTCCCCCATCTCCTGGGGCTCAGGGACACGAGGGACATGGCTTGGTGGCCCTGATGGAGACACATCCCTGAGGGACATCTTGCCATCCCCACAACTCCCAAACGTCCCCAAGGATGTCAGGGCCGTTGAGCAGCAGAAAGGCAGGAGGGTTTTGCTCGGGCTCGCCTTCAATGAGAGCATTTTTTTGCAGGAACAAGGGGCTGAATTCAGCTGCCTGGTGCTGTCTGCCTGCAGTTTGTTGCCAGAGTAACCGAGGCACCGGAGCTGCCAGGCCGCGCCGAGGGGAGGGCAGGGCCTGCTGCTGCCACCGGCCTGCCAGGCCTGGGCACACCGGGACACTTGGCCTGGGCCACAAAACCCCACATGGGAAAAGGGAGAGGCGTCTGGAGGTGGAGAATCACTCCTGGATGTGCCTCAGACAACTGTGAAGCAGCCACTGCATGCCCCTGGGAAACTGGGATTCCAACTCCCACTTTGCCACCCTGCTCCGAACTTCCCATCCCTGACCCTTGCTGCAGTCATTATCCAGCCTGTCACCCAGCTTTTCCAGAGGTTTTCCCCCATTTAGGACCAGGACACAGGACAGGACAGCAGTGAGGAGGTCTGACAGGTCTGTGCACGGTCAGGAATGTGCTCCAGCCTGGAATAAACCCCAGCCAGGCCTCACTGCAGTCACTATCCAGCCTGTCACCCAGCTTTTCCAGAGGTTTTCCCCCATTTAGGACCAGGACACAGGACAGGACAGCAGTGAGGAGGTCTGACAGGTCTGTGCACGGTCAGGAATGTGCTCCAGCCTGGAATAAACCCCAGCCAGGCCTCCTGCCTCACCCAGCCAAACCCAGCCTCGGGGAGCCAGCAGGCCTGCGAAGGCTGAACAGAAGTGGTTTTCTTCCACGGGGAGAACATAATTTGTGCTTTGTACGTCGGCAGCCCTGTCAGACAGAGAATTCAGTCTCTGCAGATCAAATCAAACACGCCACGATTTTCCCTTTTCTCGTTTGCCCATCACAGCCCAAGCCCTGCAGACCACCAGGCAGCCCCTGCATCTCTCTCCTTTCCCCCTCCCCGTGTTTAGAGATTTATAAATTGCTTTTTCATCTGTATCCTACCATTCAGCTTGCTCCCCCATTCATCTTTGGAGAGGCTTTTGGAGATTCAAACAGACAGTGCAAGGACACAAATATCACAAATACAGGGTGCCCCCCCAGACTTCTCAGCACTCTCCTATCACAGCACTACAGAGGGAAGGGAAAAATGCTCTCAAAACCCTCTCAAGTCCAATAACTGCAGCCACAGGCTCAGCACTGCATGGTGAGAGCTGCTGCTCTCCTGCACATGCAAACGAAGCCACAGCCCTGGCACACAGGGTTTGGAGACTTCTCTGCATATGAAGGAGCTCTGTCTCTCTGCTGATTCCCTCTCACAGCCTCTGTGAAGTCAGGAGACCCAGCCAACCCTGCCACGCACAGCGACTCGCTCCCTCGCCGCCTGCTTTGCAATTTTAATTTCTCACCTTCCTAAACAGAAAAAGATTTAGCATACCCTAGTCAGAAATATTTAATTTTCCAAAATTCTTCTCTCTCTTTTTTTTTTTTTTGCCTCCCAGAGCCCTGAAAGCTTTGAGATAATGACGTTTTCACATAACACCCATCTCAATTTACATAAATCAGCTCGGAAAGGATGGACTGCACATCACAGGGAGCCCAGCCACTCCCAAAAAATCCTTCCCTGGGAGGGTGGGGAGGCCCTGGAATGGATTTCCCAGAGAAGCTGTGGCAGCCCCATCCCTGGAAGTGTCCCAGGCCAGGTTGGACAGGGCTTGGAACAACCTGGGATAGTGGAAGGTGTCCCTGCCCATGGCAGGGGTGGCACTGGATCACCTTTAAGTCCCTTCCAGCCCAAACCTGCCTGTGATTTCCACAATCACTAATCAACCACGGACTGAAAAAGGCCAAAAAAACCTCATCTCAATCCCCAGCATGGAGACATTACTTGTTGCTTCAAGTCTGGCCTGTGTTCAAGAGGTTCCTATGATTTTCCTGAGCTCACATGGCAGAGCTGTGAGTTAAATTTGTGCATTACTGTCAGTACCTAGCACAGACTTTTCAGTGGTCACAAGGCTGAAACAAGGCACTAAGAAAGAGCCAGGAAACCCCAAATTCCCTGTCCTCAGAGCTCTGCCAGCCCCAGAACCAGGCAGAGGCTGAGTTTAGGGCTCTGTGTATGGGGAGAAAGGCTGTGACACTGATGGAGGAACTGTGGGAAGCAGGCAGTAAATGAAGAGCTCTGTTAGCCTTCCATCCGTCCAACAAGCTCAATCCTTCCAAGCCATTTGTCTAATCTGTTCTTTAAAATCTCCAGTGACAGATCCTCTGCAAACTCCCTTAGCAATCTATTTTAGCTCTTCACTATTTTTACTGTTCAACAACGTTTCCCGATGTCCAGCCTCAATTTTTCTTGCTGCAATTTCTGCTGTTGAGAAGAGTTCATTCTCTCTCTTTCTGTGGAGATTGTTTCTCTTTGATTCCTGGGGGCTCGTGTTCAGGTTTCCAGGCCTTAATAAATCAAACATTACAGCACAGAACTGATGGCCCAGCTTATCTGAGCTGCCCTCTGCAAGCCCAGCTCGGGAATTTGCTGCTGCTGAGTCGCCAGCCAGACCTTTGCACGTGGCCCAGCAAAAATAGGAGCTCTGGGGATTAAAGTCCCAAACTGACAAACAAAATTTAAATTTGACACAAACAGCCAATTTCTAAAGGCCTGATTTTCCCTTACACAGAGACCTCAGCACCCAAGTTTGGGCAACCAAAGCAGCAGTTTGTGTTTCAGATATGTTAATTATCTTCGGAGATAAAAGAGCTGAAGGGTGATTTTTGGGCCCAAAGTGTAGACAAGAGTTCCCACCTTGGAAACATCAGCTTGTAGCCCTGGGAAAGCAGAGGAGAGGGAATCAGCATCCTGCAGAGCTGTGCTGGAACCTGGCAACCACCACAGCTCCAGCAGTGCCCAAACGACCCAGCAGGACCATCCTGAGCTCCCTCAGCACAGCAGGAGCAGGAAGAAGCCCTCAGCACACCCACCAGGATGGGATTTGCTGTGGGTTCTGCCCTCAGCACCTCTCTTACAGCACCCTCCTGGCGTTAAAAATGTTTCACATCATTTTTCCCATTGCTCAGCACTTCATCAGAACCCTCCCCTCCTCTTTTTCACCCTTCCAGACCACTCCATGATGCTGCAACACCCCTGGTGTTGTTCCTAAATCTAACTTTAGTCCCTCCAACCTTCTTTTCCCAGGAGGGATAGGGAAGCAAGCCCCAGCTAATCACCTGAGGCATTACCAAAAGCAGATGCGATTATTTGGAAGCTCTGTTCCCCTGATGAATTCCATCCTGTGCCCATTTGTTCCCTGCCTTTTGCTCCCAGATCCCATAAAGAACTTTTCCCTGTCATCATTAGGGCTGCTGCCTTTTTGTATTCGCTGAGTAACTGCTCCCGGCGGCTCCACATTAAAAAAAAAAAAAAAATACAAATCCATGTAACTTGATTTCAGTTGCAAAATAACAATACCCCAAACACAGAACAATTCTCCTGGACAGGAGTGGAAACACGACAGGAAAACACACAAACCCCAGCACACCTCGTTCTGCCAGACCAGCAACACACCAATCACATCTCCCTGCTGTTTAAATTAAGGAGCTGCATCCACACCTAGGGAAAAAAAAAACAAAAAACCACAAAACAGCAGCACGTGCACAGCAGCTGGTTTGATAATACTCAGCCATTTCCCCAATAATTAGAGCTTTTAGATGCTTTAACAAGGCGAGCACCGGTTCCACCCACGGGGCAAAGTTCAGAAGGAGATGCTGGAGGAAAGTGAACGAAAAATGTGCAGTGAATTAAAATTCTGCAGCTCGTCATCTCCGTGGGAACACCCAAGTACACAAGACAACAGCTTCCTTTAATTAAAAAAAAAAGACTCATCTCAATCTGTTTTCCACAGTCTTTTTTCCCCCCCCCTTCTTTTTAGGAAGAACATTTGAAATTTTTAATAGAAATTCACGGCTGCTCATCCAAAACTACCTGTTTGCACATCTCCAATTATTCACAGTGAAGAAGGGCAAAACAGGAACCCAGATCCTCCCCCATCCTTTATGAATCTCCATCTCCATTGTTCTTGGAGGAGGCAGTGGAAGGAAGAGGGAGTCAAACATCCAACTCTACTCTTCCCAACACTGCCAGGATCCCAGAGGGCATCCCAGTGAACCCAGCTTGTCCATCATTCAAAAACTGAACTTCACAGATGCTTTTTAAGCTGAATTTAGCTCTGCAAGCTGCCCAGCTGTGTTTTAGGAGCCAGGGAGGATTATTTATTTAAAATACTCTTAGCTTCCCTCCTGGTTTTTTTTTTGTTGCCTGCTCCAGGAGCATTCCCAGGGCTGCCTGATCTCTGAAACGCTCAATGCCAGGAAAGAATCAGCTCAGCCAGAGAGCTGGGGGCACAGGGATGTGACCAAACAGATGGCACTGCAGGTCAGCTGCTGAGCTCCTCGGCCTGGAACACAAATCCTTGTGCAAGAGAGGGAGGAAAACCATGGCAGCAAGGAGGCAGAAATAACTCAAGTGTCCCCAGCACGGGTGTGGGTGCTGCCTGTGACCTTGGTGAAACACTCAGGGCTAAACTGCAAACTGAAATGATCCCAAACCTGCTCAAAATCATCCCAAATTCTCATCCTGCTGGGAACAGGGACAGCAGGAACACCAAAGGGGAAAATTGTCTTCCTACTGCCACACCAGGCCAGACCCTGACAAGCTCAAGGCTTCAGAGTTTCCCTTGAGCAAAAGTTCATCCCTTCCCCAGGAAAGACTCATTTCTTCACCACACTGGAGCAGTCCACGAAAGCACAAACACCCCAGTATTGGAAATAAAATGAGCTGGAAACCTTCTTGTCACATTTGCAGGAAAAGGCAGTGCATTTCCTCGCACCCTGCCGTCCCTCAGGAGTCCTGGCTGTCCCACAAAACACAGCCATGATTCCCAGGGTACAGCATGGGGATGGCACTGATTAGAAAGAGCATTGAATAGCAAAAAGATTTGGGTTGAAAGGGATTTAAAAATCACCCCACGGGCAGGGATGCATTCCATGAGCTCAGGTAGCTCCAAGCCCATCCAAACTGGCCTTGAAGCACCAGCCAACCCCCAAACTGGAGACACAACCCTAGATTTAAACTTTTGAATCATCCCCTGAACCTCCCAAATCACCTCCTCCTGGACTGGGGGAAGACAGGAGGCACAACTTCCCAGCTTCCCACTGAAACCACTGACTTTGAAGTATCAAACTGCGGGGGAAAAAAAAAAAAAAAACCCCTAAAAATTCCTATAAAGCGCCTCGAGTGTCCACTCCACACCAGGCTGCAGAAAAACTCTTCATTAGTCATGGCTGACAAACTTGAAAAGAATAAAAGGAGCCAGTGAGTAATGCAACACCGTAAAAACATAACAACCTCGGTAACAGCAAAAACCAAAACCTCCACGCAAACAAAGCTACAGAACCAGGGAGGGCTCGAGCTGAGGTGATACAGCCCAGAAATTCCATCTGCATAAGTGCATTTGGAGCATTCCACCCATCCGGACCAGCTTGGAAATGGTGCATTCCTAGCCCTGCCATATGCACTAATGCACTGATACAACCATCATCTCCCTCATCTTGGGAAACCCTGCCAGGAATTGCCACTCCAGGAAGGAGCAGGTGAGGGCTAGTGGCTCCATCAAGCATATGTGACAGCTCTAAAAGCTGCATTTATGCAAGCAAATGGAGCAGAGCAGCTGCACTGCATTAACACCGATGCCTGCAAATGGGACTCGGGTGTTTTTGTGACTGGAAATCTGCTCAAGGAGAAAAGAGCTCCGAGTTCTGCGTTCAGAGCAGCACTTCCAGCTCCTGGAGCATCATCCCGTGGCTGTCTGCCACATTCCAGGAGCACAGGCTTTGCAGGCAGAGAAAATGAACAGTGAGAGTGTCCCTCACCAAAAAACCACAGCCCAGGGAGAACAACTCCAACCACTATAATTCCAAGCAGGATGGGCGCTCCAGACAACTAAAAACACACAAACTCCAGCCACAACCTCAGCCAAGGGCTGCAGAGAAGGATTTGAGTGTTCAACTCAGGACTTCTGATCCATTGCTAAAAGTCCCCAACAAGAGAATCTCCACCTCCACCTTCCCAGGCTGATGGAAATCAAGTTTCTGGTTCTTGTGGCCCCCAAGACAAGTTTAAAGCTGCACATTGTCAAAAAGTGAATGACAGAACGACTCCAGCATGTATTTTACCACCATATGTTTCTTAAACCATTTTCCTGTTTCTGAAGGCCACCTGTGGGTAGAAACTTGTGCCATCCTTTCAACTCTGCAACAGCTGCAATAAACCCTGCAGGATTTTCCTCTTGACATGAGGATATTCTCAAAGACCAAAGAGCCATGGAGTAAATTCTTATATAATATGATAATTGACTCGGTCTCCAAAGGATAAGCATGTCAAGATCCTAAAACTCATTTTTTTCCCTACCAATGCAATAAAGATGTGATTGAAAATGTCGTGTTCTGGGTCTATGAGCAATATTCTCATAACTCATCATCTAAAACAAATTGTTCTTTCATTTGTACAAGTTAGAGGAGATTCCAAGTCAGACAAGCTGAAAGCAGGAGTTTAAACAGATTCTGCATGGCAGAGGGAATATTAATTTCCCTCCCCCCCATATAAATGTTAAATCACAGTTTCTCACCTAGGGTTAATTAATCTTTCCAAAGGTGCTCCAGCCCACCAAACACACGCCAGGAAGATCTTTCACATCAGGAAAGCCCCACTACAAATCTCAGAGCTCTGCTGCAAAACCTGGCAGAGATGAAATAGCTGAAAATGCAGAGCTGCAGCACAAGCATCATTCTTTGAGGGAAAATGGAATTACTCTGGACTCTTTGGATGCCATGCTGGATATGGGACAGGAGGAGAGTTCAGTGCTGGATATTGCTGGGATGTGCTGCCAGCTCCTCGGCTGGGGCAGAGCAGCACCTGGAGGAGGTGTGGATGCTGTGCTGTGCCCAACCTCCAGTCCAGCTCATCTTGCTGTGTCCTGCCCAGGAACCTCCCACCCCTGCCCCCCCTGGAAGGCTGGGAAAAGGCTGGAGCACTGGGAAAGCTCTGCCGAGTCTCCACGGGAAGGATTACACAAGTCCTGCCACCAGCACGACTCGGCCGCGATTACCTGATTACAGAGCCATTTACATAACAGACACCATTAGGAGAAAAAGCTTTTGGCTTTTCCTTCCCCACCTCCATTCCCATAAAACACCATTCACTCCCATAATTGAGCCTCCAGCAACAAAGAACCTCTAATGAACAGAGCAATTGCTGGGGGAACTCAGACCCTAAATCCAGGCAGACAACAGCTCCTGGACCGAGTTCAAACACATCCCCTGCTTAAATTCTTGTCTAGGGCCACTTAAAAACACTGAAGTATTAAAGCATTAAAGGTACTTGGGAGAGAACAAGGACGGCGTGCAGCAGCTCCAAAGAGGAGGAGATGATGCTAATTATCCAGCTGGCAAAATGGAACCACTGGGGGGGAAAAAAAAAATGGACAGCCAAGGCGGCTGCTGGTGCAAGAGCAGCTCTGGTTAATCAGGGTGGGACACCCGCCCGAGAGGAGCAGCGCAGATTACATCAAGGTGGTGACAGGCAATCAATGAACACTCAATTAACACTCACAATATTACCAACTTAAGCAAAACGTGCCTTTGCACGAGGTAATCTCTGCCTCGTACTGATACAGCCCTAATTTAATTTTCTTCAACGCATCAGCATCGAGCACGGGGAGAAAAAGGATGATGTGCCACCCGCTGCGAGGGAATATCCTTCAATTCTGCAAAGAGCAGAGGCTGAGGGGTGGAATAAACCAGGGCAAGGCTCTGGGATGCTCGCCTGGAATAACTTTCCATCTGGAAAAGGGGAGGCAGCACTGGCTGAACCTCCCTGTCCCAATCCCTGGTGAAACTACAGCTGTTTCCAGCTGCATTTTGCTGCCACTGCTCCTTTCCCACTCCCACCTCTGCAGCTTTAAGGTTGGTGAGGTAAGAGGTGAAAGTAACCTTCCCGAGCAGCCCCGTGCCCTAATTAACATGCCAGCCACCCACCGAACGCTAATGATGCCTCTTAATCTCTCTCGCTGGCTCTGCTGAGCACCTCTCGGGTGGTGGCAGCAGGGATTTGTGGCTGCAGCATCCCCGGGAAGGTGGTGAATCTCATGGGACAGCAGGAGGAAAGTGGCTCTGAGGACAGCAGAACCCTTCAGCCACCATGAACACATCCAAACAAGCCTCTTGCAGCCCAAAAAGCAGCAGGAAAAGGGGATTTTTTTAACTGGATAAACCCTCCATGTGGGCTCAGCTGTCAGCAACCCAATCCCTTCTACACTACAGCCCAAAAGCCTGCTGGATTTTGCATCCCTGCTCTCCCCCACGCCAGAAAAAAAATAAAAATTCACGACATAACTGAAAGATTTGAAGGGCAATAATGACCATTTTGAAAATCTTGTTTGAGTTGTGACTGACTCATGCTGAGCTTTTCCCACTCCAAACCTGCAGTTGACCTAGAAGAACGCTGGCAAGATATATCATTTCAATTTAAAAAACAGCAAATGTACCAAGTCCTCGGTAATTTGCTCCTGTGCTTAAATATAAAGCTGTACAAAAATAAAACATGGCTCTTTCTTGTCTGGATTTACCCAACTCGAGCACCCAGCCACAGAAACATGTCCTGCCTCCCAACCTTTGCCTAGCACGAGTCTCTTCCCCTGGTTAAGTACTCATGGCCAAGAATCAAATCCCTCCCTTTTGTGGAAAGCAACAGAGACTGAAGCCCAATCTGTCTCCAGCCTGTTTTACAGACCTCACATCATCCCCGTGGTTCTCCCCTTATCTCCCTCCAGTTTGCCAACATCATTTTTAAGGTATAGATACCACGGCTGCACACAATGCTCTTCCTGCTTGTATTCATTATTTCTCTGCTTAGACAGCCCGAGATAGCATTAGCACTCCTGAGGATTCACAGCACAGCACAAGACCAGCCAGTTATTGATAAGATAATGAAATTAAGCTCCTGCTTCTCACCTTGATGTGGCGACTCGTGGGGGTTCCTCTTGCCAAGTGTGGGTTTTACTCCCCGTTCTCGTTAACAGTGATTAGTAAATTATCACAGGGGCTGCCTGAGCGCTTGATTTCCCTCTGTAAACCGAGAGAACTGGCTGAACCCCACATCATCACATCCATCGTGGGGGGAACATGGAAAACCTCAGCTCAGGGGTGCTGCAGACACCCCAAAACCACGAGTGGAGCTGCTGCTGTCAGGATCCCAGGGAATCACAGCCACAGGCTTTGTGCTCTGCAGCAAAACCCCATCCTGGGAGCCAAACGAACTCCAGCAGCACCATGCCAGCACAGCCAGGACATCCCTGCTCCTGCCAGGATCAAATCTACCACAAATCAAATCCAATCTACCCCGCCAGGACCACAGCATTCCCACCAAAGCATCTCCCACATCCAGCTCCGTGTCAGGCATGGCTCACGCCAGATCCTCCTTCCCGAGACATCTCCCACTTGTGTGACTCCAGCAGGATTTTGGGGAGCCAGCAAAGCCCCTCTCCCCATTCCCCCAGCCACGAGGTGCATTTTTGGCAGCACTGCCAGCACGGTGAAAGCTCACAGATGTCAGATGGAAACTGCAAACTCATTGCATGCTCCGAGGGATCCGGATCCAGGGCTTTGCTCCCAGCACCTTCCCCTCTTCCCTACCTCCCAGCCCCATCAGCTGGGAGTTCATATGTCTGGATTTTTCA
This sequence comes from Entomyzon cyanotis, assembly GCA_024500445.1. Taxonomy (NCBI): domain Eukaryota; kingdom Metazoa; phylum Chordata; class Aves; order Passeriformes; family Meliphagidae; genus Entomyzon; species Entomyzon cyanotis. Next base: position 2,489,731 of record JAKEPQ010000773.1, on the reverse strand, counting down.
CCCACAGTCAGAGGAAAAAAAAGATTGTCATAGAAAATGTGCAAGCACTGACATCTTAAGACAAAAAAAGATGCAGATTTCTCAACTGTTCAGAGCACATTATGGAAATACATTCTTGGGGACTATTAAATATGGGATTATTGACTAGATGAGCAGCAGCTCAATGGACTGGCTGGCAAATATGTCTTTAGACAATTCTTAAAATGCAGATTAATTATCTAACAGACAAGAATATTTTTTTCCTACAGACTTTCTAATGATCTGTTGCATAAACAAACATCCAGACAGTTTTGCTGGTGGTTGCTGCGATGATCCTCAATAACTAAATAGAGACTGAGGAGACTTAAATCTTATTTAACACCCAGCAGGAACACAACAAAAGGCATGTCAGCCCAAATCACTGAAAGTCACGTCTCCTGAGAGACCCTTGGGAGGTCCAGCAGCCAAAAAAACCCATTTCCCAAACACACAACTCCTGATATTCCACAGAGCGTTCAATTCTTTCCATGTCTGTGTTATTAAAACAACTGCAGCAATGTCCATCATTTAACCACCCAACCCCTTTGGAAGTGAGCAAAGTATGCTATAATACTGAGATTTTATTTCAAGGCTCTCTGCACAATCAAGAAAATATTCCTGCTGCCCATCCATGCTGGAATTGCATTTGAAAGTTGGGGGAAGCATTTCACTGAGCTCTGCCCTCACCTGCAGACTCCTTCTAACCTGTTAAGTCAGATCTTTAAAATTCCATCTTGATTGGCAGTTTATCATCAATAATCATAAATAATCAGCCCAGTGGTCATTTCCTCACTAAAGGTAATTAACTTGTTATTTGCTTCCAGCTCCCAACCCCTCCATCGCCTGACGTCTTTAGTGATCTGTTCAGATGCTTTGGGTATCAAAACTAATGCAAAGCAAGTGTGAAACATTATTATTCCAGCTTCACACCCACTTCCCCTCGCTGTGAACAATAATGCAAACTGCGAGACAGTGATGAATTGGACCTGGAGAGGACCAGATGCTCCGTGAGCATCAGCACAGGCTCTGCCCCAAACGTCTTCCAGGCTAAAAAGAGATGCGATAGCTTTCAAAGCTGCACTCACACAAAATCTTTAGCAGCAGTCAGGAGGTGCAGCAGGAAACGCGAAATAAGCAGAGAGCAAACAAGAAAACAGCGAGGGCAAACAGTGAGTGTGGGTAGAGGAACACATATTTGGATCAACCTCTTTTTTGGGGTGAAAAAGGCGGTTTTGGCATATGGAAGAGTTTGCAGCCCCCAGCTCAGTCACTTCACCCAAAGCAAGGCACGTTCAGAGCAACCCTCAGACGCAGCAGCAATTTGCTGCTTCATCACAGCCTAGAAAGGGAAAGCTGCCCAGCGTGAATCCCACGACAGACTCCAACATCAGTGACAAGGAGCCCTGCAGTCCCTGTGTCTCCGAGCAGGGACAGAGAGCCATCAAACAAACCCTTCAGCATCAAACTCCGCGCGTCCCTCCAGAAGAAAACCACAGCGACTTCTGTCACTGAACTGAACCCAAAACCCTGTGGTTTGCAGCAGAAAGTTTACACAAAGGTCAGGGCTGAACAAGGGGTTTGCAGGAATCCATCCCCTCCTGAGGGGCATAGATGATTTTGGCTAGCAGACCCTGTAGCATTAGCTTTGTCAGACCCAGCTGCCCCTGTAGGAAGGGGGAGAGGCAGGGCTGTGCAGGGAGAGCAGATTTTCTGCTGAAGCAGCTGAGGTGTGATCACACAGCTCATCAGGCTGCGAGGTTCATGACGTAAACTGCTCCAGCAAGAGCCAGGCAAGGACCTGAGGAGGCTCCCAGGGGATTTGGTGTCTCACAGCACAGGAGAGATGCTCCCCACCACTTGTTCTCCTCCTCCCTGCCACACACACAGTCCCCAAAAAGGTAAAAAACCTGCTTTTTAAAAATAGCAAACTCTTTAAGGAGCCGAGCACACGCCTGAGTGGGTGGGAAATTAGTGTTATTATGATGACTTTGTGCTCACAGGGTCTGAGACCTCAGATGACTTGTTTGTGCCCAGAACGGATTTCTGCAGACTCATTATAAACCCTGGCAAAAAGGGGTTTGTAAGGTCACAGAAGAATTTCCATTAACTGGAGCCTGGCTGGGGATTGCCAGCATGATCTATGTCTCCCATTTATGCATATGCAGGAAGGCCAAGAGGAAGCTCCTTTGCTTTATTTCCACATCATTGTGCTGATGCTGAGCTCACCAAATAAACAAACCGAAAAGCCAGTGGGGAAGGGGGGGGAGGAACAGGGGAAAAAATCCAAAACCTGTGCCTGGCTGTCTCCCTCATGGAGGATGCAAATAAATTCTGCAGACTTTGAAGTGAGGAGATCTCGGCAGAGATGAAAATCCCCCTGTGCTGGATGGCTCAGCAGGTGAGGCACTGTAGGGATATTGTGTTACTGAGCTGCTCCCGTGCCAAGGGTGCAAAGAATAAACGTTGTTATGGGGATGAGCTCTGGCTCAGGGAGGTGCAATCCAGCAGGAACAGAACCCCTGGGCTCTCTAATCCCCCTCCCAGCACCGAGAGACCACGGACTCTGCCAAGGCTGCACTTCAGGCACTTCAAACACAAAACATCCCCGAGGCTCCGGGTTAGAGGCACCGCAGATCTGGGGGGGAATCACCCCTGGACAGCTCATCTCAGCTCCTGCATCCCTGATCCATCACCTGTGCCCTTGGAAAACCCAGGAGACAGTCCCACCAGGAGCTCAGGGAGGGCTCAGGACTCAGCAAAGTTCCCCTCGGTCGATTCCAAGGCAGCAAATTCTGGCACAGCCCAGGCACCCACAGCCCTTACTCCAGTGCAGCCAATCCCTGACCCAGGAGGCTCTGGGAAGAGCAGCTGTCCCTGCAGAGCTCTCTCTGAACCCCACAGAGATGGAGAGAGCATTGTTTGCCCCAGCTGAGCCTCTCCTGGGGCTCCCCAGCACCTGCAGCTCGTTCACAGCCCTGGGACCTCGTCAGCTGCACACAAACCACACCAAATCTCAGTGTCCCTGCATGTTCTCCTGCTAGAATCCCCCAGAATCACCAGGCTCTATTATTAGGGAAGGATTCACTCAGGTTTTCCTCTTTTTGAGGCTGCACTGCTCAAATCTGAGTTACACCAACTGCTGCTCCAGCGGCCGAACCACCGCACAATCCAACCCAGCAGCTTTCCCTCTACAGTCTTGCAAAAGCAACCTCTTTCTGGTATCATGTTCACTCTCCCTAACCCAGCTCTGATCCATTTCCACCTCCAAATCATTAAGGATAATAAATAAGCCCAGCCTCAGTGTGAGGAACCCTCACATAATCACATATCTCCCCTCCCATCAGCTCTTGGCCATTACACTTCTATTTTCTGCAGCTTAACTAGGAAAGCCAGCAGTGAACTCTGCCCCTTATCCCACAGCTATTTATTGCCCACATTCTGCTATTTATTTCCTAAAATAGGCTCTTTTGGGTGGATTTAATGAAATATCCAAATAAATTAGGTCCGTTGGAAGACGTGGAGCTCTCATTTCCTCAGCCTCAGGAAGGAAGGTTTCCCCCTGGGCACCAATCCTCTGCACATCAGCTGGGGTGATTTGACCCCCACGGACAGAGCCAGCCAAGCATTTGACGCCAAATTAGGCACTCCCAGCAGGCACAGAATGAAAATCTCACCTACCTCACATCCCAGCTCTGTCTCAGGTTTGGTTTCTGGGCAGGCAGAGTGTGGCAAAAACTCCTGCTGCATCCACCAGGTCCCTCAGCCCACTGGGGCTCCTGCCTGGGTAATACCTCGGGGGGAGGAGTTCTCCCCTTCACTGCTCACACCTGCTGCTATTGTGCACTGATTTGCCTCAGATCTCCTGATTTACAACACCTTGGGCTCGTTCTCCCCTTTTCTGAACAGTTCTATCACTGCTAATTTGCCTCAGCTGGGCACTGCCAGCTCTGTCCTGCCCAGCTGCCACCACCTGGGACCAGCATGGGGACCATCCTGGGTTGTCCTCTGGAAGGTGTCCCTGCCCATGGAATGAGATGAGCTTTAAGGTGCTTCCCAACCCAAACCATCCTGGGCTTCTCCGGTCTGCTCCTCACTACATTTCCCTCCTCATTCATCTCAACCAGGTCCCACATCCACTGCAGCAAACCAGATCTCCCAGAGGCAGCAGGACAAACACAACAATCCCTGTTTTACCACCACATTCTCTCCTTCTCTCCATCCCATAGGTGAAGTTATTATGGGAATCCTTAAAACTGCTCCATGACCTCCTCACAGGTTTTATACCTTCTTTTATCTCTCCAAGTCACCCATTTTTCCTGTCAGAAGACCCAGGGCAGTGGTAGTAACTCCCCATAGGAGACAAACTGGAATTTATGTCCTCCTGTGCACAAGCACAGCTCCAGCAATCCCACAGCCTCCTTTCTGGACAAAGTTTTCCATCCCTGCACAAAGCTCCCCTCGTGGAGCTGCTGATACCCCTCTGATTCCTCCCTCAAGTCTGGGCAGCACCCTCCAAGCTGTTCTCACCGTGCTCAGCCACAATTTCACTGCTCCTCCTGTTCACACACAGCAAGAGGTGCCTTGTTTTAACAGATTCTTCAGCTTTTCTGTGCTGCCTCAGAAACCTCTTGCCCCCGAACAGAAAACATTCCTGAGAAGGCTTGCAAAACTTTTGTCTTCTGCCTGCCCAGAAGCATGAAAAATAAATAAAATCTGACCCCAACAAGTTCTGCCCACGAAGATCTCTCTGCAAAGTCGGTGAAAATCAATATCCACACCTCAGGAACATCAGCAAGCCTTTAAAAAGGGCAAGACACGGACTGTCTGCACATGCTTAGTGCTGAGCAAAACGAGAAGAAAGCTTCAATCACCTTCCAAAAAAATGAAGTTTCTTGAAGGAGAGCATTCTCCTCTGCCTGTCTGGCACAGCCAGGTCTGATTCTAAGCTCCTCTCTGCTCCTTCATCTCTTGTGTCAGCCCTTGCTCCTCCTCTCCCCTGCTTTTCCTCCCTCCTCTTCCTCTGCTGACACCAAAGCCCTTCCCTCCCACCCACCCAAACATCACCCAGCGAGAACACTCAGCTTCTCCTCCAGCCAAGCCTTTCCTCTGGCTCTGTTTCACATGGAAAACCAGCAGTTTTAAACCTCTGGTTCCTCCCGGAGGAGCAGCAATCCGATCCCACACGGCTCTTGGGGCAGAACGCAAAGATCCCACATCACAGCTGGCTAATTTCTCACCAGAAGTTCCCATGCAATCAGCCAGGATTCACCTGAGGATCCTCACAGCTCCTGGGTGAGTCTGAAACTCGCTTTCTGCTGTTCCAGCAAGCAGAGGCATCAATGTGAACACACAAACACCCGGGAGATGAGATTTCCTGGTATAATGAAGCTTTCAGAATAGTTTGGAGGCAGCACTGCCCCTACCTTGCCTTGCTCCACTTTCCATGATCTCCCTGAAGCCCATGTCGCTCAAACCCTTCACCACTCACCCCCAGACTGCTGAGTGCTCCTTGACATTGAGGTATCCAAACCTTTGCCAGCCCACAGGACTCCCTGGCTAATTTTCCTTGCACAGCTTGCAAAAGAAACCTCCAGCAAGAAACTTGCAGCAGCATCTCTGAGCTTTTCAGAGCTGCATGCAGCTATTCCAAATCACCCACTTGGAACCAATACTTTCAGGGAGATATTTGTGTCTTTATCCCAGTATTTTGGGATAAAGCCCTTCGTTTTGGGGTTCACCTTCCTCAGGCAGCCTGTTTCCACCCCACAGGAGCCAGACCACAATGGGTTTAAGAGAAGTGGCCATTTAGAGGGAGAAAGAAAATTAAAAAGCATTTTTCTTCCCTGTGCTGCCTCTCTCTGCTCAGCACAGCCTGTCAGCAACTCCCTCTTCCCCAAAATTCCAGGTGTCTCATCCCGGGGTATTCATTCCTGCCAGGGGTAGGGGGAAGCACCACTTGTGAACCAGACAGAGCCACGCAGCAACTTTCCCAACTTCTGCCTCTGCTCATCAGGCCCAGCCCTGAAATGGAAACCGAGAGGGGAAGGTTCTGCCTCTCACCAGCGATCTCTCCACGCAGATGGTTCCCTTCAAATCCACAGCTTCATCTACATAAATACCGAAACAAGCTCGCATCGAGACACTTTCAGAACGCCTTGGCACGGTGGGAGCCTCACTGCAGATCGCCTCTCCCCCTCTGTGAAACAAGACTAAAGCAAAGCACGGCAGGAAAGCCCCCCGCGCTGTCACATCGCCCTCCTACCTGCGAGCACACCCGTCTGAGCACCCGGGAGCTGGCGGCACAGGCAGCTGCTGGCTGCTGTCAGCTCCTCGCAGAGCCACAGACTCCTCGGGGATGCTCGTCGCTCTCTCCGATGCCGTAGATTGCCGACTCGCTGCCCAGGGCTCTGCTCCGGGCTGGTGCAGCGCTCACATCAGCCGGGATGTGGCTGCCGAGCCGCTGCCCGGAGGAAAGGCTGCCTTGCCTCGCCCAGACAAAGGGCTGGCTCCTCCTGGGGGTGTCTGCCGGGCTCCGGGGGCTGCTGGAGCCCCGTCAGAGCCGCCGGGCTGCGGTGGCTGAGCTGTCCCTCAGCATCCCTCGCTAGCGGCAGGTCCCCAGGGAGGCGGGCAGAGCCTCGGGCCAGCAGCACCTCCCCACGAAGGACACACGTGGGGGGGACAAAGCCAGCCCTAGGGGGGTCCAGTTAACTCCCCCAGGGGCACAGCCTCGAGGGCTCAATGCTAGCGAGCGAAAGGATCCAGCCCGATGGATGGCGAGAGCCCAGCAGCGCTCGCAGCATCTCTCACCTACGCAGAGCCCCGGCCCGAGCCGCAGCTAGCGGAGTTTGGGCATCAATCACGCGGAATAAAGTTGGGCCTACGAAGAGGTTTCTGCATGGAGTTTTCCCCCCACACCGCCCGGGATCAGCGCTGCCGCTTCATTGAAGGAGTCTGGCAGCATCAGCCCCGCACGTCTGCGCACACAGCGAGCGCCTCACACATCCTGAAGCCAATTATTCCCGAGCACAACTCCGCACAAACGCCTTCCGCAACAGCGAACCTTTCCTCCCCAGCCAAAGCCTGAGCGATACATGAGTTAAAAGAGCATTCTCCTCGCTGCCTCCGAGCGTGGCACGCAGGCTGCGAGCGCAGCAACACCCGAGTCCGCGGGGAGCATCCCTGCCCGCCGCACGCTCCCGCAGCCCGGAACAGCTCCCGGCTGATCCGCGGGACTTGCAGCCACACGGGGTGTCCCCCTGTCAGCGCTCTTTGAACTTCGGCTCTGCTGGGAGCCGGAGCGTGGCATTTTTCAACTCTTGGTGCGCTAAAACACCGCAAAGGGCTGCTCCCAAAGTCCTTCAGCGAGTGCGGGAGGCGGGCGGGGGGCATCGCGAGGGGGCCGATTGTGCCCGGGGAGGGCTGAACGGGCCCGGGGGAGGAGGGGGGGCTGAGTGCCAGCCAGGGGCACCGCCAGCCGCCGGCAGCCAGCGAGCGGCGGCGGCTGCGGCTCCGAGCGCTCCCGGCCCCGCGGCTCCGCAGCGGCGGCCGGCGGCTCTGCCGAGCATCCCGCGGGGGTCCCGGGGAAGCCGTGCCCGCTCCCCGCCCGGCCGCCATCCCCCCCCGCCGCCCGCATCCCCCCACGGCTGCCCGCGGCTCGTACCTGGGCTGGGCTGTGCCCGCGGCTGCTCCGGCCCCGCTCCGGCAGCGGCGGCCGCGGGTCCCCGGCGGCGGGCGGGGGAACTGCAGGGGGCGGGGGGCGGCAGCCGGGGCAGCGGGCACGCCGAGCGGGGAGAGCCCCCCCGCGGGCAGCGCGGCCAGCACCGCCGGGCTGCGGGAGAGATGGGATGGGATGGGATGGGATGGATGGAGGGGTGCGGGCAGAACGGGCGGCTAAGGATGGAAAGAACACCAGGCAGGATGGAGGGATGGAAGGAAGACCAGGCGGGATGGAGGGATGGAAGAAGAGCAGCGGATAGGGATGGATCGGGGGTGCAGGGAGAGCAGGAGGCTATGGATGGAAGAGGACCAGGAAGGATGAGGGATGGAAGGAGGAGCAGGCAGGATGAGGGATGCAGGAAGGACAGGACACTAAGGATGGAAGGAGGACAGGGTAGGATAGAGCATTAAGCTGTGTTGGGGGAGGTTTAGGTTGGAGATCAGGCTCTTCCCCCAGAGGTGCTGGGCACTGCCCAGGGAATGGGTACAGCCTGAGGCTGTCAGAGCTCCAGGAGTGTTTGGACAGCACTGCCAGGGATGCACAGAGTGGGGTTGTTGGGGTGTCTGTGCAGGGCCAGGAGCTGCACTGGATGGTCCCTGGGGGTACCTTCCAACTTGAGATATTCTATAATTATAGGATTCTAAGGATGCAGGGAAGGCACAGGGCTGGGGATGGAAAGGACAGGGAAGGATGGAGGGAGCCAGAGGGAGCAGCAAACAGGATGGAGGGAAGGCAGGAGCTGGATAAGGGAGTTGGGAAGGAGGGCAGAGGCTGAGGATGGAGGGAGCACAGCGATCTGGGATGCAGGGCAAGGAGCAGGGTGGCACTGCAACTGCTCCTTCCCACAGTGACCAGTGTTGTAAGCCCAGCCTAACCTCCCTGACTGGGACAGCTGGGTTTGGGAAAGCTGAGCTTTCTCCCCACACATCCCCAATCCTCAACTGCTTTGAGACTCCCTGCCAGCACCCCGAGTCTCCCCACCTCTCCTCTCCTGCTCCCCTCCCTGAGAAGGACACAGAGGGAGATATTTTTTGCTCCCAGCTGCTAAAATCTTCGTATTAAAGGTTGATCTCCTCCTGGTGCCCTGAACAGCCACACAGGCTGGGAAAGGACATCATCCAGCTCTGGGAACCAGCAGTGGGACAGAGCCATCCCATGGTGTGAGGCTGGGAAATGCCAGGCAGGATCCTGAGCCATCCCTGTGATGCTCCAGCCTTGCCTGCAGTGCTGCAGCTCTGTCCTCCTGTTTGTTTGTTTTTAAAGGCGAGGAAAGCAAAGCTTTAAAGCCATCAATTAATTGGACTCTTGCATTAAGAGCAATGAACTATTATTTGACAGAAATTCATCTTCCCCTCCTGCTGAGAAGAAATAAGCTGGAGGAAAAGAATCAGCTTCACAGGAGAAAAATAAAACGCCTCTGCTTCAGAGACAAATTACTCATGAGATACACAGGTAGCAGGCATGGGGTGGTTTGAGCTCATCCCTTTTACACATCGTTTCCCTCAGGACAACAGCTACAAGTCAGTGGCTTTGTGACTGATCCCTGGGCTTTGTCCCAGTGTCCCTGCCCAGCAGGCCATTCCCAGCATTTATTATTCCTGGAATTGATGAGCATTTCCCTCATCTGGGCTGCATCTGTTTTTAATGAATGACTGTGGTGTTGCAGGTCTGGGTTCAGCCCTGCCTGGGCTGCTGGGGACAGGGACAGGGGTTGGCTGGGACTCTGTGGGAACTCCAGGAGTGGAAGATGGACAGATCCCAGCTGGACCAGGCAGGACCTCCTCCATCCACCTCGATCCACATGGATTCTTCATCCTCCTCACAGCTCCTGCCTCGTGCAACCACCCCACTCTCTTCCAGGCACTTTTTGCCTGGTTTAAGTCCATCCCTGCAATGCCCTGAGTCCTTCATGCAATTACTGGAGCCTCAGCCCTGCTGTTGTACACTTAGAAGGCAAGTCAATACCTGGAAAACTCAAATTTCCCCAAAATCTCCATGGCATGGCCTAAATCAGAGCAGAATCACAAGTTAATCTGCCAGCCAACAGGGCGACCTGAAAGCAAACGCTCCAGGGGAGACAGCTCCACAAACTGCCTGCAAAGAAACCTGGTTTGGTTTGGGGGAAAAAAAAAAAAAAAAAAATCCAGAATTCTAACCACAAGAGAGAGGTTTCCAAAGTGCCTTCTGTTGGGAAGTGTTACGTGGGGAGAGGAGGGGGAGGGAAGGCACCCAGCAAGGTTTAAAATTAGAGTTTGGTCATTTTATGAATGAGGTGATGTGACACAGTTCCCTGCCAGAGCTGGAGGGTTTGGTGACCCAGAAAAGGCTGTTTGGGGAAGGAGCTGTTGTTGATGTGAGGCTGCAAATCCGAGTGTTACGGAGGGTGTGGGATCCACTCCCACTCAGGGGTGGTGGGGAGGAGATGCTGAGAATTCCCAAAGCCCTCTGGGGTGCTCAGGGCAGGGAAAAAAACCCAAAAAACCCAAAAAAACCGAACAGCCCTGGGTGCTCCTTGCCAGGGAATCACTGCCAAGATTGCCCTGAGGTCAGCAAGGCAGAGCAGCAGGACCTGGAAATGGAGTTCATTGTCCAAAACTGAAGCACAAAGCCATGGTGCCACTGCAGGGCCAGCTCAGGGCACACCCAAACACTCTTTGGGGTCTCAATCCAGACCCAGACACATTTTGGGGTCTCAATCCAGACCCAAACACATTTTGGAGTCACAATCCAGAGTCAAATATGTTTTGGGGTCTCAATCCAGACCCAAACACTTCATAGTGTCTCAATCCAGGCCCAAACACATTTTTGGGGCCTCAATCCACACCCAAACACATTTTGGGGTCCCAACCCAAACCCAAATACATTTTGGAGTCACAATCCAGACCCAAACACTTTTTGGGGTCCCAGGCCAGACCCAGGCACTTCATAGAGTCTCAATCCAGACCCAAACCCATTTTGGGGTCTCACTTCAGCCCCAGGGCCTCCATCCAGACCCCAACACTCTTTGGGATCCCACTCCAGCCCCAAACCCCTTCCCCCAGCAGCAGCTTTGCCAGGAAGGATGCAGGAGAACCCACAGATGATTCTGCCCTGATTTCCCCAAATTCCCCCAAACCAAACTGCTTCCCCCAGGGAATAATCCCACACCTCCAGGGAATAATCCCACACCTCCAGCTGCCAACACCAGGCAGAAAGAGCCCCCAGCAGTGGCCACTGCTCCCCTCAGGGCAGCTTATTTACCCAAGAAATTAAAGGATCTTCTCCCTCTCTGCACAGAGGGGCTCTGATCTCCAATTGACGTGGGGCTGAGCAGTGAATCACTCCAACAACTGCTACATTTATCTTCCTAGGTGGCTGTATTTCAGCACAGTAAATAACAGCCCCACTGCAAGAAAAAGGAGGCAGGCAAAGGCAGGGAGAATTGAAAGATTTCAGGGGATAAAAGGCCCTGCAAAAAGCGAGATTTCTCATTTGACTGAGCCACAAAGGATAAATCCATTATGGGTGTGCCAGGTTTTTTCAGCCAGGTTCATAACAAGGTTCTATTGGTAATAAAAGACGGCCAAATTAGATAATTTCATGGGTAAGAACTGCTCTGGAGGAAGCAAGGATGCTGTGGTAGTTATATAAAAAAGCCCAGCTAATTATATATATATATTTAGATAGCTCCGAGAAGTTAGTAGGATGAGTTAGATAAATAAGGAACATTTTGTGGAACAGTTTGTTTGCCTTCTCTTTCATGCAAAAGGAAAAAGTGTGTGAATTTCGACGAGCTGGAGAGTCAGGAATGGCATCTGCCATCCTGATGCAAATTTTGGGAGGATATTCCTAGTCCCAGCTGAAGAGGTTGCTCCACACCCTGGTTCCCAATTTGGGATGCAAGCCATGCCTTTAAACTGCCATCTCATCCCAGAAATACATATGGGATTGGGTATTTTAGTGCCTAAAGCTTCCAAAAAAAATGGATCACCACCCCCTGGCAGGTGCTGCACACGCAGTGAGAGAACTCTGGGAGATCAGAGCACTGAAAGAAAGCCCAATATTTAAGGATTTAGGGATTTTTGCCATTTTTGGGATGGGGAGCACAGTGTTGGAGGAGGGACAGATGTCAGGGAGGTCACAGTAGCAAAGAACATCTCAGCTCTGGTGAGATCCATCCCCTCAGACAATCAGAAATATTGGATTGATCACTTCCAGCCTAGCTTTCCCTTCCATCACACTTTTCCTTGCTCTTTTCTCTTGTTCTCCTCCTCCTAATTACTGCCAGCAAAGGATGTTTTCCCCTCTCTGCTTTCCATTCACACCCCAAAGAGAAAGGAAAGCAGTCATTTAAGGGAGGCAAAGCAAAAAAAAATCCAACCAAAACCCAACCTCACAGAACCCACCTCTCCTTGAAATGTGGGGAAAACAAAAGATGAGGAGACAAAAGATGAAGAGACTTTCAAGTGAGAAATGATGAAGGAAAGGGAGGAGTGAGGAATGAAGTGACTCATGGGCAGGTTGGGCCAAGGATTCAGGGGGAGACATTTCATTTTTGCAGGAATTCCAGCCCTGGACTCTCTGCTCTGGCTGTGATTTTGGGGCAAATTCATCTGCCTTGAGATCTCCACCAATTTTACAAAACCTTCTTTTTCCAGGCAAAGAGCATTCAGAGTCACCTTTTGTCCCAAGGAACTGCAGAACTCCAGCTCTGAGTTCTCCAAGACATTTTCCAGCATTAATAATTCCATGGGGAGTTAGGAAAGGAAAGCAAAGCAGGCAAGACTCAGTCCTAGGAAAGATGAGAAACTGAACAGAGAGATTTGGATCTACTGAGAACCCAAACCCTAATTTTTTTAAGGAAATTCCAAGCCCAGAGTGCTGGAGGAGCAGCTGAAGCAGGGAGCACACTGCTGCTGTGGATTTTGGAGCAGCAGCTTGTGCCCAGAGCAGAGAATTTGGGTTTGCAGAGAAGGACAAGCCAAGACTGGAGTCATTCCCTGCTCTCTGCTATTCCTGGTTGAGCTCTGAGCTCTCCTCCCTCTGAGCCTGACCAGGGATGTGACCATTTCCAGCAGGGAAAAACTACTCTGGGGACAATTTCGGTGACTTTCTGAGGTGGACTGACCCAGTCCAAGCTCCCCAAAGCATTTTCTGCCAGCCCAGCAGCAGCTCCCATCTCAGAGAGGGAGACAGATGAGGCAGAGCTCAGCAGTGACAGGGGCAGCTTTATTCTGGCAGAATAAAGAAATTGCAGAGGAGAAAAGATGAGTTCAATAGGAGCTGCAATTGAGGCTATTTGACTTCTGCTGCATGCACGCCCCAAAATGATGATGATGAATCACTCAGGGGGCTCCTGAAATGCTGGGAACCTGTTTGTTCCTGAAGTTCCCAAAAAACCAAACAAGCAAAAAAAAAGAAAAAAAAAAAATCAGTTTTTGGAGGTGAAAGAACAGGTTAAGGGCATGCAGAGAGGAACATGGAAGAGTTCTGTTATGGAGTTTTTGTGGTGAAGAGCAAACAAACACCAGAACTGCCAGAAAAAAGGGATAAAACCCCAGAGCTTTGACAGGAGGATTTAAAAACGCCACGCAGGTGGCATTAATAAAGAAATAAATGCCATTAAACTCAAGAAGGGTTTCATCTCCCCCTCATCACAAGGCCCAAGCAGCTGGAGCTGCATCAAACCCATCTTTAAAAACTCAGGAGAAAAGAGTTCTTTCAGAGAGACATCACAAAGCTTTCTCCTCCCTGTGCTAATTCCGAGCTGAGGAGTTGTTTCAGCCCCAGAATGGAGCTCTGAATCGAAGCTTGGGAGACACAGAGGGAAGGGAGATGTGCTCATTAATATCTCAGCATAACAACCACCCCAGATAATGGGAATTACTGCCAAACCTCCGGAGAGCTGATCGAAATGGAGATTGGCTCTGCCAGCCCTGCAGCTCCACTGCTCGGGGTTTATCCAGCAGCACTGGGTAAATATCAACAGGGAGGTTAAAATATTGATCAGGGGAGATGCTCCACGCTGGATAAGCTGCAGACATCTGGAAACAAACAAACTGCTGCAAGAAAGAGAGAGGCAGGGATATTTTGGGGGGTTTTATTCTGCCAAGTGCCCGACTCGATGATTTGCAGCTGTAAAGTCTCAGCTGTTGAGGAAGAAGGGAAAAAAAAATAAAAATCAGCTTACTGAGTGAAGGAAACGCTGTTGGATTTTTGGTTTGGGATATGGAGAAAGGCAGGAGGGATGAAGGAAGGAATGCACTTGGATTAATGAAATTTTGAAGGCTGGGAAAGCCCTTTAAGACCATTAAATCCAAATACCAACCCATGTCACCACCAGACCATGTCCCCAAGTGCCACATCCACAGCTTTCTGGACATTTCCAGGGATGCTAACTCCACCACTGCCTCCTTCCAATGCTTGACCACCCTTTCCACACAAAAATACCTCCCAATATCCACCCCAAACTCCCCTGGCACAGCTCGAGGCCATTTCCTCTCCTTCCTGCTTTCCTTCTCCCAGAACTCTTTCCCAAGGAGTGACAAAATCAGCAAATGGGACTGGAAACCAACTCCCAGCTCTGCAATCCCTCAAAATCACAGCTTTGTTTTCCTGCTTGGCTGCTCCTCCCTTCCAGGCAGAAATTGGGATCAGAACTTTTGGGATCAGAACTTTTGGCTCCTTCAGAAACTCCCCTGAGCTTTTTTTTTTTTTAATAACAGGTGTCTAGAAAATTGTGGAATAATTGTTAAACCAAGATCCAAACCCAGGCATATGCTCAGTGTTGACCTCAAGCTCTTCCCCAGCTCAATTTTGGATCACACTTCCAAAGGAAACAAATCCAAGGTTTTTTTTCATTCTGGAAGTGCTGATGGGAAACATTTCCCCCCCAAATTCCCTGATGGGAAAATAACAAAAATGCCCCAAAATGATCAGCCCAACTGGCAAAGAACTCGTGCCAGGGGCTGGACAACTTCCATCCTCCACCAACCTCCATCAAGATTTTGAAAGAAATAAAACAACAACCTGAAATCCATTGAGTAGCTGACAAAATAAAGGGGAAATTATGGATATTCTTCAGCAAAACCAAGGCCATCTTTGCTGAAGAGAACAAATGGAATAATTTTTTGTCATTTAGGGAGGTGGATGAATAGAAAGCCATCCTGATTGCTCCGAAAAACCCTGGAATCATGGAATGGTTGGGGTTGGGAAGGACCTTAAACCTCCTGGAACCCAAAAATGCCACAAATGCCACAAAGCCACTCCTTGAATCTCCTCCCATCCTTGCTGGCTGTGGAGAGATTGATTCCAGGATGGAAACATCCCCAAAAAGCTGCAGCACAACTCTCCCCCTTCCCCAGCTGGGATTTGAGGGCAGAGCTCGGATTTCTCGGAGCTCTTCAGTTTCTGAATCATTTATTTACAGCAAGGCAGTAAAGGGAATGTATAAAATAACATTTAAATAGGCAAAACACGAAGAGCATCATTAGGAAAGTGTAATAGAGCTCAGATTACCAATTATAATAAAGTAATAAAGAAATCTCTCAAGGAGCTTCATGCACATAATGCAGAAAGGGAAAGGGAAAAAAAAAAAAAGGAAAAACTCACCAAGTTTTCAGAAATAAACCTGATTTGTTTTCTATTTTGGTGTTGTTCTTAATTCATTTGTTTTTGCCAGCTTGTCTGTCAGGAATCATCACCTTCCAGGGAAGTCAGAAGCTAAAGATAGGAATGTCACTAATGACAGGGATTGAGGGAAAGCATCCTCTGCTCATAAATCACCAACCCCATACTCTCAGCTCAGATGTTTCCCTGTGAAAAAATTCACGAGTTCCCTCGACAGAGAGTTTTAATTTCACTCCTCTTTTCCATTTCTGGGTCGATCCCAGTGGAGGGGAAAAGATCCAGCAGGAAAAAAGGGAATGCAAATCAATATTTGCAAGGTGCTAAGGGGTAGTGTCACACTGAAGGGTTAGGCAGCAACAACTCCCAACCTTCAGAACAAATTCCCTTGCAAAAATCAGTTTATAAATGTATGAAGCAATTCAATTTTATTTAATTAATTTAATTTAATAATGGTTCTGGTTGGATTTAAAAGGACACTGCTGGGGATTTGGGAGAGAATGCAGAAAATATTTGGGATTGAAAGCAGAATTCCCTGCTCAGGTGGAATAATCCCAAAGCTCTGCAGTGACAACTCCCCAAACCTTCTCCAGTGCTCACTAAATCCTGTCAGTGCCCAGCGGTGAAATCTCAGTGAAACCAAAGCAGCCAAGCACAAAATTATTAAAAAGGACAAAAAATTCCCTTTCCAGGTCTCACCTGGCAGCTGCAGAAGCACCTGGAGGTGTGCAGGACACACCTGAGGCATCAAATCCTGCAGGGAATGTCCTGGAGATTCATCTCAGCTCGGATTTGTTTCCCTGTAGGCGATGCTCTGTCAATTAATTAATTAATAATTCATTAACTCTGACCAGCAAAAATATGATCAAGATACTTCAACCTCTGCAAAAGTCATTTTTTCACAAGGAAAACCTCCTTTGCGATCGTTTTTCCTCCAAATACTCCAGGCAATCACAGCCAAACAACCCCAAAAAATCCACCAGACAAACTCATTTTCCTTTAAGCTTATTTAATGATATTTGAAACGCTTAAATTTTCTATTTCCCAGGTCCTGAAAACAGATTTCTTTTTTTTTTTTTTTTTAAGTGACCAATATTTAATTCCAGAAACATACAACCCGATCAGCTAAGTCATAAAAGAGCTATTTTACAAACATACATCTGGATAATTAGAACAATAAAGTCTTTTTAGACATTCAAACATGATCAGTAAAAATACAGGATTATTAATAAAGATTTTTGTGTATTTTTTTTTTTAAAGAATACTTCCAGATTTTTTTTTTCTTCTCTTTAAAGTAAATCTCTGTTAAGAGTACATGATTGTATGTTGTACAAAGAAAATAAAAATATTCTAGTATGAAGAGAGCTCCACAAGACTTAATTCAAAATAAAACAGCAGTGTTTTGGCTGCAGTATCCCTTTTGCAGTACATCTGCTTGTCAGTTGGCACCTTTGGGGAAGGGGAGGGAATCCAGGGATTTCTTTGGGGAACACAGGGAGAAAATACCTGATAACAGGAGATTGACATCTTCTCATGGCAGGGAGAGAATAAATCAGAATATCCACGTTTTAGAGCACTGGCTGAGCCAAAGCCTGCAGCCCTTGGAGCTCCTGGGGTTTCACTCCTCATCTTTCTCATCCCACCCTGGGTGCTCAAGGAATTTCCCTTCCCTACAGACCAGGAATCTTCTACAGGAGGAGGGAATTGCCATTCTGGAAAAAGATCCACCTGAGTTTTTGGCTTGTCCATGAACTGTGTGACAGCAGGAGGGAAATGGCCTTGCAGGAGGAGATGGGAGATGTTATTTCCCATCTTCGTTCCCAAAATAAGGAATTCTTGTTCTTCTATTTGGGGAAAGGGAAAAAAAATCTATTTGGGAAGAGAGGTTGGGACAGAAAACCCCAGAGAACCGTTTGGATAAGGGAATGTCCAATCCATCATCAAGCAGGGGCAAAGTAAACTGCTTCCCTACAGGGAAAATTTCATTTTAAATGGAGAATCTTATGGCTTAAAGGAGGAAAAAACCGTGGGAATCCTGAATAGTGCATTTGAGCTCCAGCTTCTTCCTCCCAGCCTGTGGTCCAGGAGATGTGCCAGGGAGGAAAAAGGAATTCCCTGTCACTGCAGGTGCAGGAATCCCTGATTTGTGAGGATGATCCCCAGCTGAAAGCACAGCCAGGACTGAGCCAGAGTGGGACTGATGTCACCCATAAACTGGGGTCAAAGGAGCTGGGCTTCTCCCAATCCCTTCCATCTCTGCCACCCCTGCATCCTGCCAGCTGCTCCAGAGGCTCCTCAGCCTGGCACTGAGTGGGGATTCTCCCATTTTCCATCCCCAGAGGTGACAGGGACACAGCTGCCCCTCAGCCCTGTGCCACCCCAAGGCAGAATGAAGGGATTTGGGGGAAAAACCCACTCCAGCAGCTCTGAGGCAGAGATGCCATGGCCACCCAAACGTGCTGCCTTCCCAGCTTTCCCACTGCTGCATTCCCAGCTTTCCCACTGCTGCCCCAACCATCCCAGGTGACACAGTGCAACCACCTTGGCATTCAGGCAACCTGGGGAGAACCACCAAGGATTTTGTGTTCAACCCCAAGGAAAGAGCAGGGGACAAGCAGACCTCCACAAGCCTCATCTCTGCTGCTCTTCCAGCACCTTCTTTCCAAGCCAGACCAAGCTCTTCCCATCCTGGAATTCAGGGATAATTTCCTGGCAACCATGGGAGCCTCTGGGAAGCTTCTAGCCCACTGAGGTGACAATAACTGCTCCTGTTTTTGGAGTGAGGGGGGAAAAGGGGTGCAAGCCTGAGTCTGGCTGTTGCCCAGTTATCTTGCTGGCAGCATCCACGGCAGCTTTCCAGTCTGGATGCTGCAACCCAAGGAACTGTGTGGCTGAGGTGAGGAGGGGAGAGCCCATCCATGAGGAGTGAAGTGCTGGTTAATACTGACAGTAATCCCAAAGAGCAGGACAGGCCTTGGTGCATCCCAAAAAAAACCAAAAAAACAAAAAAAAAGGAAGCTCTTGGCAGCCTGGAGGAGAAGGCTTTGGCTTGTGTTGGCAGTGGCAATGCTGTGCTGGTGGGAGATGATGCTCTAACAACAGGAATTCCTCCCTACCCTCCAAGGGCTCCTGGCTCCAACTCCCACACCCAAACCACCTCTGCTGTTACCTGAACTCATCCCTCCCAGTCTGGGGGAAGAACAAGAGCTGGCATTTCTCTTCCGAGGGACAGAGGTGATTCCTTGCCAGCAGCTGAAGGGAAAACGTTGGGTTGAGAGGAGCAGGAGGATCCTGAGGCTGAGCAAAGGCAGATCTGAGCACCTCAGGGTGCAGAGGATGCTCTGACTATCCAAGCAGGATGCTCAGCTTGGCTTCCTGAAAGAGCTGCAAACTCGGCAGGAGGCTGTGCTCCTCACAGCTCCAGTGCTGGTGACACTGGGGACAGCTGGGACAGCCCAGCTCAGGGCAGAGGCACAGCTCAGCTGCCCCTGGGACATGCTCACCATCCTGTCCCCATCCTGGATGGAATTCCAGCAGCAAACCCCACCAGAACTAAGGAAGGACTGGAGAGCTGTTGCAGCCTCCTGGGTTTGCACATCTCCGTGTCAGTGAGAACACGTTGGCACAAATGATTTAAAATAAAAAATAAACGAAAACCAGCCCGACCCTACCCCAAAAAAAACAACCCCAAACCCCACCCCAAGCCCTCAGCAAGACATACTTTCAGGTACTAAAACTTACTGGCCCTATAATCAGCAGTACCTGTGGCTAACTCCAATGGCAGCCCTTTTTCATTCAGTAGTGAATCAGGGGCAGAGCTGCCCCACATCTTTGAAACACTTCTGGGTTTGCATTTTTTTTTTTTTTTCTTCCTTTTTTTTTTTTTTTTTTTTTTTGATCCAGAGAAGAGTTACAAAAGTGCTGCAGGTCCAAGTATTTTTATCACTTTACAAAGGAGACAATGATCAAAGCCAACGAAGTCGAGAAAAAAAAAAAAAAATTAAACCTCTTTCTCCTCTCCCAGTCTAATCCTGCATGTCAGCAAAGGAATGGGAAAGGGGAAAAGGAAAATTTGCCCATCTCAAGTGCCTGGCATGGAAAATTCCTGTTCCACACGTGGTGACATGAGCAATTCCCATGGAACTGGCTGGATGCAGATCAATTCCAGCCATCAATCCCATCCTAACACCTTCACGAGTAGCTCTGGGCAGTCTGAGTGCAGAGTCCAGTCCAGTGAGGAAACACCTGCACACAGCTCCCCCTGTCCCCTCAGCCAGGAGCAGGGGCCACAACTCTCACTACCCAAAAACAGAACCAAAAAAAAAAAAAAAAAAAAAAAGGCAGATTAAAAAATTAAAATGTGCTTTTGATACACGGAATGAAGTCAAATAAATACATGGATTTTTTTTTCTTTTAAATGTCTAAATACATTTTTTTTTTTATATCCTACACCCAAAGCTCTGTACATTTGGTTTGGTTCGGTTTTTTTTTTCTGTTCTGAAAAACAAAACAAAAAAAAAGAATTTCTGGTAGCAAGGAGAGGAGCAGAATAGAATAGACTCCCTCACTGACAAGATAGTGCAGATGCCCCCCAGGAAAAGCACCCCATGCCCACTTTGCTAGAGAATGGATCCTGTTTGGATGCTCCAAACCCTCATCTCAGAGTCCACAGGGAAGACAGCGGGTGCTGTGTCCTGATTCTCTTCATCCAACCTTCAGCCACTCCTGGAAACACGACTAGCTCTTGTCTGCAGGAGGAAAAAATGGGGAAAAAAAAGGTGGTGAGAGAGAGGGTTGGGCTGAGAGCTGAGTGTGTGGCATTGCTGGACACTCCTACAGGCCCAGAGCTGTTCTGTGAGAGCTTTCACACCCATTGCACCCCAAAATCTTTGTGAAGAGCTCAGCAATTCAGGATGTCTGAAGGGCCCCATGACACCCAGAGCCATCCAGGGACTGCAGTGCCACCCCAGGGACTGCAGAGCCACCCCGGGGACTGCAGAGCCATCAAAGGACAGCAGAGCCACCCCAGGGACAGCAGAGCCATCCAGGGACTGCAGAGCCACCCCAGGGACTGCAGAGCCATCCAGGGACTGCAGAGCCATCAAAGGACAGCAGAGCCACCCCAGGGACAGCAGAGCCACCCCGGGGACTGCAGAGCCACCCCGGGGACTGCAGAGCCATCCAGGGACTGCAGAGCCACCCCAGGGACAGCAGAGCCAGGCTCATCCTTTCCCACCTGCAGGAATCTCTCCTGGGATGGTTCTCCCAGCAATGTGGAGGAGAAGCTGCACATCCTGGGATCAATAAGGGCTGGGGGAGAACTGGAACAGAACTTTTCCAGAGGAGGAAGGAGCTCAGCTGAGCCTCCAGGGATTGCCCTGACCTTTCCTGCCAGCAGCACTGCCAGAGCTGCTGCAGGAGGTGAGACCTTTGTGGGTTTGTGAGAAATGCCAGCTGGACTTGGAACAATCGGCTTTATGCTCTGGGGTGGATTTTGGGCTCGGGGGTGTCACTGGGGTGGATTTTGGGCTCAGGGGTGTCACTGGGGTGGATTCTGGGCTCAGGGGTGCCACTGGGGTGGATTTTGGGCTCAGGGGTGTCACTGGCAGCCCAGGCTGCTCCTACCTGAGTGCTCTCCTGTGGAGGCTGAGCCAGCCAGCCCCTGGCGCCGCAGAATGCTGTAATCCTCCTCAACCTCCTGAAAAACACCAGAAACAGCCCCAAAATTCAACTGGCTCTGGGTTTACCAAGCAAACAAAGAGGGCTTCAAGTAGGAGGAGTTTCACTGCTCAGACAGCCCTCAACTCCTTTAGCAGCAGCTTTAGTTAATCTTTATTTGTATCCAATATTCAAACTATTTTTTCTGATTTCAGTGAAACTAAAGGCTGGGTGCTCAATGTTTCCTACAGCAAGATGCTATAAACCTTCTGCAGCAATTAATATGGAGAATCCCCATCACATAAAAAAGAAATCATTTGGAATATTTGGAGCCTGGAAATCTCATTATTGGTCTGATATCTTCAGTGCAACTCAGCAGCTTCGCTTGACACCAAGAGCAGCAGCACAGAACAGATTTCACAGAATTAACAAGGCTGGAAAAACCTTTGAATCCAACCTATGACCCAAGACAGCCTTGTCACCTCACCACATCCAGTATTTTCCTAAAACACCTCCAGGGATGAGGATTCCAAACCTCCCAGTGCCCAACCACCCTCTCTGTGAAGAACTTCTCCCTGATGTCCAACCCAAATCTTTCTGTCAGGAAGCCACATTCCTCAGGCCAGTGGCTTGTTCAAAACTCCCCTTCTGCAGGCTCTCCTGGCCCTCAGGAACCTCTCCAGACTGAAATCAAAGCAATAAATGAGCCCTGCAGCTCCAGAAGAACTACTGGCCTGGCTTGACCCACCACTTAATGCACTCAGCAGCACCAAACTCTGCTTTAAAGCCTTCAGAAATCAGAGCCAGAGAGGAAGAGGAGCATGACCACTTTTCTTCCACCTCAAAACTCTTTCAGAGCTCTTTTCTAACCCAAAACTTAATGGGCAGGGTCAAATAATGGTCAAATATTCCAAGTGCGATACTAATTGTAATAATAATAATAATAACAAGAAGAAGAATGAAAATAACAAAAGGCAAGGTACCTTTAGCTTCTCCAGGGCATCCTTGATGTTCTGGATGTACTGCATGAGCTGCACCCGGATCTGCAGAGGGAGCTGGGGGCTGCCCAGGAAGGGACAAGGCTCCTCCACCCCTGCCCAGCGCAGCTCCTCGGCGAAGGGCGAGCTGCCCCCGTCCGACTGGGTGTCCCTTGGGGACAGGGGCTGCTGCTGCTGCTGCTGGGGACAGTCCAGGGAGGGCTGGCTGTGCGAGGTGCACTGCAGGACCAGGGCTGACACCTCCTCGTCCGTGGAGCTCTCCTGCACTGTTCCATAGCCGTCGAGGATCAAGTAATTTCCTGCGGGGAGAACGGGGTTGGGCTCAGGAATGCCCAGGGAGCTTCGGGGCTGAAGGGAGTTTGAGGAGACTTCAAAGTGGGGACAGGAGCATCTCCTGAGACATTTTAAACTGAGCAAAAACACTTGTGAAAACTCCAAAGAACGGTGATGAGATCAGGCTAGGCTGGTTGTGACCAGGTTCAGAGATCAGGGCTGATTTTTACACTGTGTATTACAAAATTCCATGATCAGATGGACAGGATTTGGACTCAGCAATCCTTCTGGGCCTCCTCTGACTCAGGATATTCTGTGATTTCATCACCCACCTTCCTGCTGGCCCAAAACCTCTCTTTCTGTGATAATGTCTCCTCTTGCACTAATGGCACCTGACAAATCCAGCTGCTGGATTTCCAGACTCCTCTCCCCAGCCCTGGCACTGAGGATGATTTTAGACAGCTGAGGTTTAAAATAGACATTGCTGATATGCTAAAAGATAAAGTAATTACAGACAGAAAATGCTTTCACAAGCTGCACCCAGCAATAGGATTCTGTTTAATGAATTTCTCTCCAATACTACAGCAAAGCCAGCACAGGGGACTCAGAATTGACTAAAAACAGATCAATCTCATTCTGATGTCCCCGTACAGTTAAGAAAGTAAACAGTGGAAGAGGTGACAAATAAATTAGATGCTTCAAGTTGTTGGCTCAGTTTTAATAATTTAAAATGTCTCAGTGAGAAAAATTATTTGCAGTATGTAGTTGGAACGCAGCACATTGGGGCAGTCACAAATTGGCTTATCCACGTGGAGATAATCCAATTTTCAAATAAAAGCATATTTATGGATAAGAGACTTCTATATGACTGTCTTTCTTGAATCCACCTAATAGTAGCTACTCCAAAATGAGAAATGAGCTACTACAAAATGAGGAACCTCAGCTTCTGCGCTAGGTTTGGTGTGCTCAGGTAACTGTCAAATAGCCCATGTGTAGTAATAACAATAATAAAAATAGTAAAATAGTGAGCTTTTAAGAGCTTTAGAGTGGGGTAAGGTTGTGGGAGACCATTGCAGTGTAAAATACAAGTCTTGAGTTTCTTTTCTAAAGACTGATCAGGAAAAGGGTTTCAAAAAAGTGTTTTGCCTTCAGGGAAAGCCTTTTCCCTGATAGGCAGTAGAGAGATAAAGTGGTCCAGGACAGCCACAGCCAAGAGCTTGGCTTGTGCTTGGTGCCTCTGCAATTCCAGACTGTCCTAAGGTGTTAACTCTGTAAAACAGAGAATTCATAGAGAATCCATCAGGTCTGTGTTTCACAGATCTGTGTCTGCAGGGCTAAAATGACCTGTGGAGGTTGAGAGTTGGGAGCTAAGTGTCCCACCCAAGACAAACAAGGCATGGGGTGCTCACCCTGGACCTGCCAGGCCCTCCTGCCCCGAGGGGAGCCCAGGCTCACCTGAGATCCGGATCTGCACCTCCTCCTCCTCCTTCCTGTCGGGCAGCTCGCTCTCCGAGGGGTTCTCGTCGCTGTGAGCCTCCCGAGCGTCGAAGAAGTGCTCCCCGCTCTCCTCGGCCCCCAGCCCCTCCAGCTCCGAGCTGGAGCCCTCCAGGTTCGTGCTGTCCGTGGGCAAAGTGCCCCTGGCTGGGGGCTCTGTGCCCAGCATGGCATCCCCTGAGGCTGAGCACTCACAAGTCCGGGGGCCATGGCCAGCCGTGGGCTCTCGAGTCCTGGGCAGCGTTCTGTCTGCTCCAGGCTGCTGCAGTTTGCTCTCAGAAGGCTGCAGGTCGCTGCCACCGTCAGTCTGAGCTTCCTGGGACACGGTCCTGAACCTGGGGAAGCGCTGTCTGTCCTCCAGGGTGCCCTTGTCAGGCAGGCCGAGCTGCTGCACCAAGAGCTGCCTCAGCAGCCCCACTGCAAGGACAGGCAACATTCAGGCAACGTTCAGGCAACGCTCACAAGGCTTCAGGGAGCAGAAAGGGATTAAAGCAGACATAAAGGTCACCCTCTGGCAGAGGTGTGACTCCTCTCGTTGCCCTCGGATGGAATATAGCACAAGGAACCCAAGAAAGTAAGAGTAAAACCCTGGAAACTGGGATAAAAATAAATGTATGGAGGGCTCCAGCCTCGCTCCCTGTTTTACCTCGCAAATGTTGTCAGTGCAAGTTGTGTCTCCTTGGAGAAAAAACAAAGGAATTGTCTCCAGGAATTATGCTGAGTGCTTGGGTTTTACCCTGCAAAAGAGCTCACAGCTGTGGCTGCAGCAGGGGATTCCCACCTCAAGGAAATTGGGAATATTCCACTCAGGTTCGAAATGACAGAGCAAAAAAAAAAAAAAAAAAACCAACCAAAAAATTGAAGGAACGTTTTCCCTAAAATTTCATGCAAATTTATGCCTGGTTGAACTTCAACCCACATTCCTTTAGCTCCCAAATTATCCCGAGCAAACACTTCATAATAGGGACATATTGTTCCAAACAGAAACGTGCTGCTGTCAAGAGCCTCAGATTGTTCATTCCCACCAGAAAATGCTCTTGCAACACCCAAAAAAAGCTGTGATGTCACACAGCAGAACAGTCACTCAGCTCAGGCTCTTGTCACAATGTGAGGGAGCTGTTTTTTTAATTCTCAGCACTCAGGAGATGGTGAAGGGTCATTAATTCTGTCCTTACACCCCCAGACTAAAATTGCTTTTGCCCTGGTCTCTTAGAACAAGTACCAAGAATATTGGGACAACACTCAGAACTAGAAAAGAACTTTGAATCCTCTAAGGAGGAGAATAAATGGATTAAAAGATCCAAGATAACTCTGAGATTGCAGGGAAATGTCATTGCTTGGATAGAGAATTGGGGTCAAGGATGGGAGAGCTCGGCATTTTGGAAAAAGCAAATATTCCATGAATTCTCCCCTCCAAGTACAACTGAGGGATTGTGTGTCGCTTCCAGAGTTGCCAAGGAGAGATCTATGGATTAATGAATCCATTCAAATTTAAGGAAGTTCTATTTAGGAATTGCACTGCCAGAGCTGATCCAGCAGGTTGCAGAGCCCTGCACTCCTCCTCTGAAAGGAGAGCACAGGAAGTGATTAAAAACCCCAAAAATTATTTCAAACAATGATCTGTCCATCAGGAAAACTTCTCAACACAACCAAGTGTTGATCTAATTATTCCCAACCACCTCCCAAGTGCTCAGGAAATCTGAACCTGGGCTTTGGATAAATGTGAGCTTAATGATTTGTAGGATTTCACAAAGAAAAAAAAAAAAAGGAAATTGTATTCTGCAATACCATGCAACCTCTCCTGTTCTGCTCCAGTGCTGTGGAAATAAGTCCAGGGCTGACTGCTGTATTTAAAAACTGCTGACCAGCAATGGCCACTGTACACTAACTTCTGCAATATAATTTTGCCATCAAAGCACTCCACGGGCAGTAAAAATTTGTTATCACCCTCATTTTATACAGAAAAGCCCAGAAAAACAAGGAGATGCCTCAAGCCCACGGAAGGGGCAATGCATAAATTCAGAATTCCTTGCTGTCACACTCATTTTATGTGAAATCCAGCACAGGGGGGATCGATAATTAATGGAAATGAGCTGTTTTCCCAATTTCCACCCTCCAACCCCATCCCAGTGGGCAGTGCCCATGGGTACTCACAGTTCCTCAGGGCATCCTGTGCCCACTGCCCCTCTGGCACCGAGGCTGAGCTGCTGCCTGCGTGTTCATAGCAGGCAGAGGAGTCTTTGAGGGCCAGCTCTGCCTGCTGCACCTTGTCAAACTGCCCCTCAGCCCCCAGCAGCCCTTCCACCTTGGCCTTGTCAGACATCAGCGGGGAAGAAGACTGAGGGTTCAGTATTAAGGGAGACTCCAGGCCCAGATCTTTATCTGGAGGAGAGAAAACATGAATTCAGGTGAAATGATGATGATAAACTGCAGAAAATTCGACTCTGAAAGCACTGAAGTTCTTGAGCATGGCTTTGGTAAAAGGCCAGTTCTTTCCAGGGTTAAAAAAGACTCTCCCAGAGTTTATAAATCAGATGGAAACAGCAAAAGGTGAATTTCAGCATCACTTCTCTGAATGATGGAAAGGAATCAGCCTTTCCAGAAAGATCTCCAAGCTGCCCTAGGACCCCCAAGCCCCCAGGAACACAGCTGGGCACTCTGTGGAGCAAACACCCTGATCCCAGTGCCCTGAATCCCTGTTTCACCTGGGCTCTGCAGGCTGCTGGCAGGAATGTCATGCTGCTCTTTGAGCTTCTGCTGCTCCTCTTCTTCACGCTCCTCTCTGCAGGGAGGGAACAACAAACACATCCTTTCAGTCACGCTGACCTGCAGGGGAATCTGTGCTTTGCAGGGTGATTTTTGAGCAGGAAAAGGGAAAGAAAACTGAGCTGTTCTTCTTCCTGCAGCTTTGACTTACTCTCCAGGGCCTGACTGAGGCAAGGGAATCACTCTTCTGCTGCTCCCCATCTTCACAGTTCCTGCCATCTGAGCTATGAGGTCCTGCCAGCTGCAGCAGAAAAAGCAAATAAAACCATGCAGCAAGTGAAGCAGAATGAGTATGTCTCTGTTTAATCCTCTTAAATCCAGTTAATGTTATTACTGGGGGTTTTTTTTTGTCAACAGGAATGTCTATTTTTTTAGAAGTTCTGCTCCATTCAATTCCCCCAGGAGCACTGCAATCAGCACAGCATAAAGCTCACCTCACCTGGATGCTCTTCAGCAGATACAAATGATAGACAGGAGCTGATCACTTGTCAGATCAACCACTTCTTTTATATAGAAATACATACAAAAGCATTATTTCACATATTACTGAGGTGCCACACATGGCACACTACAACAACAGTCATGTATCCCATAAACAAGTCTATCCCTGCTTACACCTTAGGAGAAAAGAGTTTCTCCCACAGAGGAAATAAAGCTTTTAGCCATGGAATCAGATTCCTGCAGCAAGGTGCTTCTGATGCCAGAATGTAAATCTGCAAAGATCTCTGGTGCTGCATGAAGATGCAGGATTATTTCTGTGCCTGATCTGCCAGTCAGACACAAAACCCCAAAAGTTTAAGGGTAAATAAAAGCATTTTTGAGGTCAGAAATGGGTCTGGAGTGAGCCAGCTGGGAGGGCTTTGCTTGGATGTTTCCTACAGAGATCACCATGTTCTCAGCCAAGTTTGGAGAAGGAACTCAGGTAATTCATGGAGTAAAGGTGTCTCAGGTCCAACAAGCCAAGCAGCAACTGAACCAGCTACTTACACATTCTTTTCTGAGACAGTCTGTGCCACCAGCTCGTAGATGTGAGCGCCGTTCTCTGACATGGAGATGACGAAGAAAGCTTTGTTATCTGCACAACGCAGGGAAGGCAGGATTTAAAAAGGTGTCAGGAACCACACAGCTCTCCAAAAATTCCTCCAAGAAGCCACAACCCCAGCCCAAAGCAAGGAAAGAGTCCATGAGATAGATAACCCTCCCACACTAATATAGAAACATGACCTTGCCCTATCAAAGAAATTTGCCCTCAAAGGCAAAACCCATTTCAAACCATTTTGAAAAAGCTTCATTTCTCCTCTTTCCCCTTCTAATAATTTCCAGAGCGCTTTTCCTCTAACACAATCAGAGTACTTTCACTTAGAAGTCTATTTAAAACCCCAGCAATGCCTATTACTGACGCAAAGAAGTTAAACAGCTCATCCATACTAAACACGATGTTGGACAACCAAGAATTAAGCCTACGCACTTCTCCACGTTCTCCAACTCTACACAAAAACCATCCATCCTCAACTGAGCTGATCTTTATTTTTGGCTTCTCCTTTTGCTTGCCCAATGGGCTGCACTGACCTGTGGCCACCTGCCGAACCAGCACGGTGTTGAGCTTGATGATGGGGCTGAAGGTGTGTTTGCTGTCGGCTGTGGACGCCAGGATCTTGCTGTGACACTTCAGCACCAGCTTGTCATCTTGTTTCTGCAGCAGCACCAGGATGTCCTCCAGCAGCAGAGTGTACAGATCTGCCCACGGTGCAGAAGAGACCAGAATGAGTTAAAAGATTCCCATCAGGAAAGCAAAAAGCTGCAATTCTGATTACTCATGCAGAGGCAGCAATCAGTGCTGTGCCATTCCAGGCAAAGCTTGCAAATCTTCCTCGTGAAAACTCCAGCAGAATGCTACAGATGGAATTGGATCAGCTCATGACTGACTGCTGTGTCCCTGCATGGCCCTAATGATACTCCAGCACATCTCAGAATTGACAAGAATAATTTAATCAGCTCGGAGGAGCACACAGGCATTATTAGAGGTGGCAGTAAGAAGCATAATTGGGAGCTGCAGCAGAGCTTTTCCCTCCTCTCCTTCCCAGCAAACACATCCAGGGCAGGGAGGGGATGGTTTTGCCATCAGACTCACCGATGGTTTTGTCACGATTCACCTTCCAGGTCAGGGGACCTTCGTGGAGCATTTTCCTCTTTGTCAGATCCAGGTTCTGTCACCAGGGGAAAGAAAAAAAAAAATTATATGGAAGCAAATCATGTTAAAACAGAGGAATTCCAGTTTGGAGATAAACAGCTAAACCCAGGCTGGGAAAAGAAACAGAGCAGGGAACCCAAAATCTTGTGAGATGCTGGTTTATCCCTCTTCCTCTTCCACTGCTCTTTTCCACACTCCAATTTTCAAAGGATGGAGAATTTCCCCACCAAGTCAAGCTCCTGGGCCATCAGGATGTCACCTGTTTGCTAGGAGGAGTTTTTCCAATGTCCCACAGACACTTCTAGCATTACAACTCGTTAATACTTCAGCACTCCATTTGCAAGTCAAGTGTGCCTACAAATGATTTACAAATCATCCCAATGATCTGACAGCATTGGTAATGTCAATGGATTCTTCAGGCATTGACATTCAGATCTGCAGGCAAGCAGAAGTGACAATTTTCACAATTCATCCCTTCCAAGTCTCAGAGTCCACAATCAATGACAGCAAGATTTTGTAGCTGCCAGGAAGTTCTTCCTTTCCTCACTGAATGCTTGCAAGTTTATTTGGGGAAGAATGCATGACACAGATTTATAGAAAAGATGGGGTTTTTTTTGATACACACTGACTTTGAGGAAGATGGGGAAGCAGCCAGCAGGTAACCAGCTTCACTCACAAAACCACAGGAATTTACAGTATTTTAAACACTGGCCTTCAGGATTTATTTTGTACAAGCTCTTTTAAAGCCAACTGCACTGTTACACCTCAGGGCTCTCCAAGGCCTCCCCAGTTCCAACAGCATCACTAAGACATGCATTCACATGAGATAAATATCCACAAAAAGCCTCATTATCCATCAGATATCTCTTCTGTGATGCAGTGCTTGAGCTTGCAGGCCATAAAGATTTGTTCCACAGAGCTGACAAGCTTCATCAGCACCATTATGTGCAGAAGTGGGTTGTTACATCCACAAAAATCTTTAGGAAGGTGGCAAAACTCACATTTCTGAGACTAATTGTTTTCATTTTCATACAGAAATATTTATCTCTGAAAAGCACTTGATTGTGCATCAGAAGATGAGTGCCAGGGCTGCAAACACAATTCGCACAGGGCTGGTTTGAGTGCTGTCACTCACCCTGAACTCATCCATCATGGGATCCTCTGACTGCTTCAAGTAGGAGAGGTCAAGTCGCCGCTGGTAATCCTCCAAATGCTGCAGGAAATGCAAGGAAATGGTCACTGGGAGCAGTAAAACCCCCAGAGTGCAGGTTCAGTGCTGTCCCAGCCCTGGCTGCTCCCTCTGCCCCTTCCCACCTGCTTGTTCTCTGACTCCTTGACAGCCTGGTTGACGTGGTTGAGGATCTGGCGACAGTGATCTGCTGCTTTCTTCACCTTCTCCTTCTCCTCAGGCAGCTCTGGGAGAATAAAACCAAGTGTGACATTGTTCCCAGCAAAGGGTGGACAAGTCAGCCCTCTAGTGCAGTTTGCTGACCTCAAATAGGACAAAGAGGAGTTAAATTCACAGAGAAGTCTATCAACAACAGCACTGCATTGCAAAAGTGATACAATAAAAATCAGATTTGTGACAGGAGAGAATTCATTGTGACCTGCAGATCATTACATATAATACAATTGCTGCTCTCCCTTTTTGCTTATGAAAACGATTCACAATAATCTGAGAAAGCTAAAATCTTTCCTAAGAGTACAGGGCCAGGTGAAGCCATCAATTCTCACTAGCACCAGCAGCCACACTGAGAATTCAGTTAACAGGAACATAAACCAGTACATCAAAGATAATGGAGTATCACATGCTTTCCTAATTAGGATTACAGGGAACTTGTAGCTGCAGTCTATTTTTATGAGTAATGAAATTACACTGCAGCAGGTATCAGATAGTAAAGCTGGAAAGGCATTTGGTGGTATTATTTATCACATTTTTACCTTTTGTGCTGAGAGTATCTTTCAGTGTAACACATCCTAATTAAACCCCACCCTCTGCAAGAGCACGAGGACATTCTGTGCTGCTTTAGAGCTTTGACAGATTCATTTATTTCACACTGAATTTCCTTTTTATTTTCCTAAGGAGGAGCAAATACTCAATTTTCCTTTTTATTATTATTTTTAAACCCTCTGTGCAGAAGGCAGCGGTGAGGTCGCAATGAAAACACAGAAACATCAAATTAAAGTGTTATTCAACACATTTACCAACAAAACCTGCCCAGATGGGTGCCCAAACCCCAGTGGAAAGGCTTTACCTGTGTATTTAGCAATGTTATCCAGCAGAAGAGGGTATTTAGTCAACCTCTGCATCTCGGTGGGGATGATATCCTTCAGCTGCAGCCGCCGGCACAGGGGATTGCTCTCAGCATCCTAAATTTCAACAGCACAAGATCTGCATTTGTCATTTTTATTAAGGCCATAATTACCTGAATGCACAACATCTATTCATCACTTAAACATCTATTACTTCACTTTCCAGTAATTAAATACAAGGCAAGAGATGCCAAGATCTATCACCCAGACAACACATCCCCTCTCCGTCTGCAATTACCCGCAGGAAGAGCTCATCACTACAGCAGTGCCTTCCTTCCCTCATTACTTCCCATGGGTTCATCCCCAATCCATCTCAGTCAGCAGCACACATCAGTTCAGGCTCTCACATCACAGCAAAACACTGCACATTTTTCAATATCACATCCCCTTGTAGTAGCAGAGTTCCTCCCAGCCTGTGCTAATGGGGATAATGTTCTCTCCTGCAAATGCCACATGGATCCAACCCCACTGCTGGCAGGCAGAGCAGGTGTGCATCAGCTGGCTGCTGCCCCTGGCATGCAGCAAATGGCACTCTGAGCACTCTGAGCACAGAACTTGTCATCCTTGGGCATCAGCCACCTCCAGTGAGATGGCATCTCCTGCCTGGGACAGCCTGTGCCTCCCTACATTCCAGCAGGACACTCTGTGCTCCTCAGAATTCAAGGCTCCTCCCTCCAGAAACCATCAGGAGAGATAAACACAGTGCTGGCAGTTATCCCGAGCTGAAGGCAACGTTAGGCATGATGTCATTAATTAATGACATTAATTATCAAAACTTTAGCTAGGAGCATTCATTGGGCTCTGTGCTGGCTCCCAGCCACACCCTGGGGCAACTCTGGTGAAAAACTCAAAAGCCTGGTGGAGAAAACTCAAAAGCCTGGTGGAGAAAACTCAAAAGCCTGGTGGAGAAAACTCAAAAGCCTGGTGGAGAAAACTCAAAAGCCTGGTGGAGAAAACTCAAAAGCCTGGTGGAGAAAACTCAGAGCCTGTGGAAAACTCAGAGCCTGGTGGAGAAAACTCAAAGCTTGGTGCAGAAAACTCAGAGCCCTGTGGGAAACTCACCTGCACAAAGGTCTGGAAACGTGAGTCCTTCTTCTGGCGGGACTTGATGACCTCGAGAGCGAAGGGTTGGTTGCTGCAGAAGGTGGCAGTGGCAAGTTTCAGCTTCTCCTCTGCTGCTCCACTAAACTGTGCCAGAAAGCCAAAAAAGCCAAGTTTAGACAGGCTGGAGTTCAGCACAGAGCCACACTGAGCTCACCAGGGAACAAAGGAATTGGGGACAAAGCATCAGGAGTCATTTCTGGCTCTGCTTTATGGCTTTGTCTTCCCAGGGAAATCCTTTACATCTCAAATCCCACAGTTCTCCTGAATCCAGGATGGTTTAGGCTGGGTTATTAAATCCCATCCAGTGCCACCCCTGCCATGGCAGGGACACCTTCCACCATCCCAGGGTGCTCCAAGCCCTGTCCAACCTGGCCTTGGACACTTCCAGGGATCCAGGGGCAGCCAAATCTTTCCACAGAGATCTCAAAAGTGAAGCCTGCAACAGCACCATGAACTCCAGAGAGCTCAGCTATGTCAACTCTAAGATTAGAAATCAGTATTTTTAACCATCTTGTAACTGCACTGCAGGCAACACAAAGCTCACATTTCAGTGTTACTGAAACAAATTGTCCCACTCCGTTTTTCAAAATCCCACTCTCACCTTTATGTCTCCAAAAATACCTTTCTAATCTACCCACACAACCTCAAGAAATTATTTCTGTTCCTTAAATGACTATTATCTCCAGCCAGATGAAAATCCTCTGAGTTCTTCCTGCTCTCCTGTCACTTTCACCTTCCAGCTCTGTTTTGACTCCAGAGAAATGACAACTCTCAGACCTTCAGTTCCCATTACCTTCACCAAGCTCTGGCTCTGCTGGTCACTCTATGAAATGTTATTTTCAAATATAAGAAATAGTAAAAGAATTTTACCCAGGAGAGCAAATCTTCCCCAATTTGGCCAATGACAGAAGTCTCGTTCCTTTTTCGGACAGCTTTCATCTGATCGTTCAGTGCAACTGAAAAATAAAGGGAAAAAAAGGTAAATTGTATTAACAGTGGTCAAATTGCTGGCTTAATTTTCAGCATTTAACACAAAAGCTATCCTAGGGGAAGATTTGATTTGAAATAATTTCAACTAACTAATAAACAATATCCTACAGGTTAAAAAATTTAGAATATCTAATAAAATGTGATGTAATTCCTTTGCTCTTCTGTCTTCAAATGACCCCTAAGAACCATTCTAAACCTATCTTTTCTG
Source organism: Entomyzon cyanotis (assembly GCA_024500445.1). Lineage (NCBI taxonomy): Eukaryota > Metazoa > Chordata > Aves > Passeriformes > Meliphagidae > Entomyzon > Entomyzon cyanotis. Next base: position 2,456,396 of record JAKEPQ010000773.1, on the reverse strand, counting down.
AGGCTCAGTATCACTTTTCTATGAACAGGAATAATAGAGAAAAGTTGCCCTTTTGTGGTTTAAGTTGTCATTTTACAACTTAAGCTGTAAAACCACACAACTGATTACCCAGTGGCTGAAATTCCTCTTGTGAGCAGTCCTTGCCCTAAACAATCAGGGGTCATCCTTCAAAACCACCTGAAAGACATCAATCTTTATAAATTTGTTTTCAGATTCTCCTCAAGAACAGTGTGACATCTCAAATGCTGACGCACAAAGCTCACTGCTCCTTTGATCAAGCATGAATCAGCACAGGACAGGCTGTGCACACAGATAAGCAAACACTGGACACAAATCCTTATCAATATATCTCTGTAAATCAGGAATGGAACAAGTGTGAGCAAAAGGAAGCCCAGGGTGTTCTCCTGGGAAATTCTCCTTTATTTTAAGTGTTGGGTGAAGCTGTCTTGCATTCCAGAGTCACTTTACTTCCGTTTTCCAGCCGTTTAACCCAAAATTCCATCACCCAGCTGCTCCTACCGTGCAGCCCAAGGATATCCTCCAGGTTGGAGAAGATTTTCCTCTTGTCACTGGAGCTGAGGATGCCCTCCCTGGTGACCCTCTGGTAGAAGACGTTGTGCAGGACCTTCAGCGTGCGCACGTGGGCTCTCTCCGTGTAGAACAGCTCTGGGGGCACAGGGAGAGCAGGGTTGGAATGGTGGGGCCAGAAATGGACTCAGAACAGCTCCCTCAGCTGCACTGCCCTCCCTGGCCCATACTCCATACAGCAGATTTACTCTGCTGTAAATCCATGCTGGAGTTGTTTGTAAAATTCCATCATTTTTCCCCAAAGCAACAAAATCCATACAGAGAATTCTGCAAGGCTGCAAGGAGCTCTCAAGTTTGGGAGGAACATTTCCACCACTTGCTCTCCAAAAAAAAAAAAAAAAAATCAAGCTTTTCTTGCTTTCTTTTATAAAACATATTAAAAACTGGCTTTTCAGTGCCTTACCACTGTTTAATGACCGCTTGATATTGTTTATTTCTCCTCTGAGAACTGATTGGTCTCATCTCAGAACATTTCCCAGTAACAAGTTTCACACCCAAGAACTCTTCAAACCAGAACTTCTACAATCCTCCAGCCACCACTTTCAACAAATCAGTGAAGAAAAGACTTAATTGTAAATTTTAAGGTTTCCACTTTGAGCTTGGCCAGGTAGGAAAGACTCTCTATCTCACCATTGATCACTTCCTGACGCTTGATTTCGTAGGGTTTCAGTCCCATCAGCACTTCCCTGCTCACAAGCTGCTGCCAGTTGGGAGGATCCATGTCCATGTCAAAGTCATAGAGCTCATCCTCACTCTGCACATCTGCAAAGCCAACACTGTCCATCCTAACGGGAGGAGAAAAAATGAGAGAATTCCCATTTCAGGCAGAGATGTAAGGAAGAAGGAAGGGAAAAGCTGAGTGCATAACTCAGCAGTATGAATGCACTCTCCCTGACAGCTGGAGGCTGTTTGATGCCTGAACCTCTGGGCACATTCTCTAATTTTGCCCTTTGCAGACTGACTGCCTGTTCTGGCCGTGTTTTCATGACCCTCCTTTTAATGGCACAGATCAAATAATTTGCAGGCAAATATCAAGTCAGTGAAAAGGGCAGTTCCAGTTTCTTTCCTCTGTCTATCTGCAGCTACAGAGCCAACAGCAGCACAGAGGTTTGAAAGGAAAATAGGGATATCTCTACTCCCCAGCCTAACTCCCATCCATTCAAATCAGTACATACCACCATCATTCTACTTCATTCCCACATCAAAGGGGTTTTTTTGCATATGACTCACTCCACCTGCCCTATAAATGGCTGCCAGTGTCTGATTGCATGTGTTCTTAAAGAAAAAAGATCATGCAGACAACTGTGCTGGCTCAGAACAATGAGCACTGCTGCATTCTGCTTCATAACCTCTTGAAATCCAAACAAATGCAGTGAAGTTCAAACATTTCTAAGCTCACTCACTTGCGAAAAGGCTTTGGTGTTCCCATGTCAACCATCCTGCAAGGGAAGAAAGGAATCATTAGGGAAGCTTGTGCCTGAATTCCTCCCTGCTCAGACACTCAGCATGGCTTCACACTGGTGGTCTGAGCTCCAAATTAGAGTATTTTGTCCACCCTCTTGATAGTTTGTCACCACAGCAGAGACACAGACCAAAGTTTCCTAATTCTACCAGAAATATTTAACACAAGCAATGTCACTATAATTTTCTGTACTAAATTTCAACAGCCACTGTCACACTGACATAGAACTGGATAACAATAATCCTTGTGGGTCCCTCCCAACTCAATTCATGCTTCTGTGACTCTCTCAAGCACTCAGTTACCTCTCAGATTCTCCCTCCTCCTCCTGCAGGTTCTCCAGAGGAGATGGGAACTCGAAGGTGTTGTTGGGTGTGCGAGGAGTGCCATCCATGGAGTCACTGGCAGGTGGGACTTCCCCAGGCTGCTTCAAACCTAGACAGAGAAGAAGTGTGAAACATGAAAAATCAAACTAGAGGATGTTAGAGAACTTCCCAGCCTCTCCAGAGCCTCCTGACTGCAGCCTCATTTCAGCTCAGAGCTGCAGGAACTGATTTTCCAGGCTGGGAAGTAGAGTCTCAGTGCCAAATGCTTGCAGGTGCCACAGACTGGGTTTTTCCTGTTGGATGATCCCATGCCACAGTGGCAGAACCCACTAACAACCACCTCTGCTCATGGCAAGATTCCCTAATTGAGGAGAGCTGACCAAGAGCACCTCAATGACATCAAACCATTTCCTAACTCATTGCATCAGCTCCCTGCACATCCTGTTCACAGCACGATCCTCCATCCCTGCCCTGCATTCCACCCTACCTGTGTCACTGTCCTTGCTGCCCTCTGGAGAGGCGAAAGGTCCCATGGCCAGTGGGGACATGGGGTTGGCAGCTGGGTAAGGAGCATCGGTGCCATCGCTGGAGGAGCCGCTCTGGCGCAGCTTGCTGGGCTCTGGGGGCTCAGGGCTCACTGAAGAGGCTGTGGGGGAATGCTTGGGGTGCCTGGGCTTCTGCATCTCCATGGCCCTGCCAACTGAACACAAAGAGCCATCACACCGCTGGAAAAACCAGCTTTTTCCTGTTTGCAGGGGGAAGGGAAGCAGCACGGCGGGACAAAAGCAGGTTTGCGCGTCTTGGAAACAACACAGAGTTTACTGGGTCTCCTCGGCATGGATTTTGAAAGGCTGACAGGGATTTCTGTGGCTCTCAGGGTACGTGGGGTTCCCTGGGTGACATACTTGCACTGCTGTCATGTCGGCTGGGTCTCCTTGGGGGTCCCAGGATGTTGGGGAAACCTCTCCTCTTGCCTTTCTCCTCTCCTTCCTTCTCTTTCTTGATGCTTTGCTGCGGGCAAAGAAAAGCAAACCCAGATCTCTCACTGCTTCAAAGGCAGCTGTTTACTGAGATTTTAATGAATTCTTTAAAGCTTTGAAGGGAGAGGACATCTTAACCTTTCAGAAAGGTTTCACACTGTTTCACCTTTTCATAGTGCAGAACTGGTTGAAACTCTCGTAATATTTGAAAGGAAACTGAAATGCTGATGGAAATGAGTAGCTGCTGTGACCAGATACACCCCCAGGCTGTGGGAGACAAGGGATCACACCCACAGAGATGAAGTTTTGGTGGAAATATTCATTATATAACTGGAAAAGTGGGGGTGGCAGGGAGAATAGCTCTCCTGCATCACAAACCGTGAGGGTTTGGGCAAGTTTCTCCACAAGAAAATGAAAGTAAGCAAGGCAACAACCTTAAGGAGAGCCTCATCTGGTTACAGGTTGTGTTCTGTGAAACATTCCTCACCCAAAGTTTTAATAACTGAAAAACAAGCTCAATTCAGGGATAGAGACAAAGGAAATCATTCTAATTGTTTCTAATTCATGTGTCTGCAAACAGATGCAGAACCCCATTGCAGCTAAGATAGGCTGTGCAGCTCAGCAGTCCCAGATCCTCTCCAAACAGGGTAAAATCACCCCAATTTTTATGTTTTTCCTGCAAAACTGGGGTGTGAATTGCACACAAATCCTCTCTGGCCACAGCAGCAGTACCTTGATCTTGGGCAGGAAACCAATCCTGCCACGCTTCTGCTCCAGGTTCCGAGGCTCTTTGACTTTGACTCCCAGGTGTTTCATGTAGGTGAGGATCACATACTGCATGGTGGAACTGCCAAACAGAGAAAAAAACATCAGGTTAAAGAGAAGTCTATAGGGAAAACACATTTTGTTAATGAAATTAGAGTATCGTATTGAGAAGTTGATTTTTAAATTAAAGTAAATTATGAAATAAACTGAAATAAACTATCACAGATAATGGGAAGACTCAGCCAACATCAGAATTTCTCCTTTTGTAAATAAATGTTAATAAAGATGGAATATATGGATGGTGAGGCCCTGGCACAGGCTGCCCTTGGATCCCTGAAGTGTCCCAGGCCAGGCTGGATGGGGACTGGAGCAACCTGGGATAGGGGAAGGTGTCCCTGCCCATGGTGGAAGGTGGAATTAAATCATCCTTAACATCACTTCCAACCCAAACCAGTCCATGATAAAAGGCACAGAAGCTCAGGAGGTGAAAATAAAATTTTGAGAATTACAGAAAGTCCTAAAATTCTATACTAAAACTATATTTGATGTCACATTATAGTTCTGAGTGATGGTAAAAATAAGCAGCAGTGAAAGGTTACTGCAAAAAGTGGAGGAAAAGCTGCTCAGATAAAAAGTGAAGAGGACAAGGCATGTACAGAAAAATACATGTAACTACTTCAATCTGCTCCAACAACACAAAACAAAGAAACATGAACTCTCAGTGACAGTAATTCTGAAGATCAGAGACACACACAACAACCATCAGCAAAGGAGACGCTGATGCTCTGAATTCCAATGATTTGATTTGAGGCAGAGGATTTAGGAGATGAGTGTTGGTGGTTCAGCCAGGAGAGGGCTGTCTTGTTCCACTCAGCCAGCACTGGGCTTCCTGCAAAAAGCTCCCCCAACCTCCCTTACCTCTTGTCTTCTTCCAGAGGCTGAGATGTCATCCTAAAAGCAAGAAAGGATTTTAAAACGAAACTCAAAACCCAATTAACACCCAGTCCCACTCCCCTAGAGCGTCAGTAGTTGTGTTGAAGTGTCGTTTAGAATGTTCAGGGGAAAAAAAAACAGAATTAAAAAAATCAAAAATGAAGGTTCAGCTGCGGAAATTGGATTCAGCCCACGTTAAAGGGAAAAAATGGGTTCTGAAGCTGTTGTTTCACAGAAAAAGGGCTCTGATCTAATAATGCACAAGCTGGCAATGGCAGCACTCCCTGCACTATTTAACTATGAACACTACTGAACAGCAGCCTGCTGGACCAAACAGCTCTCAGAGGTAGCTCAGTCCTAGCTGTCACCACCCAAACACCACTCAGGAGCAGAAACAGAAACGCAATTATATCACATTCCTCTGTCCTGCTCCTCCCAGCTCTGGGGCAGCACCTCTATTTTTTGAGCCCCAAAATATGGGATTTTCCCCCCCCCCACTTACAGGACCTCCTCGATTTTGGCGATGATCTGCTCGGCGCAGGTTCTCTCCTTCTCCACGGCGTTGCGGTCGCGCAGCCTCTCGGCGTCCAGCCTGCTCAGCTCCCCCTCGGCCAGGGTCAGCCCCATGCTGCGCTTCTGCCTGCAAAAGGGACAGCCAGCATCACCTGGGGCACTCAGGGACATCTCGTGAGGAAAATGGGGAAGTCGCTGAGGGGTTTTTGAGGTGTTTAAACAGAGTTTTTAGGTGTGAAATATTTCATTATTGAATTTGCGTCGTGTTGGCGCAGAGCTCTTAGGGCTCCACACAGAAAGGCAAATTAATTATCAAATTCTACTCCATCCCCTGTAAATGGGATTATTCTCTGCCCAAAGGGGAGAGGGAAGGAAAACAGGGAGAGGGGGAAAAAAAAAAAGATATAAGCTGATTATAAACACAATCGGTAAGAGAGATTTCTATAACAACACCTAAGAAAACATGTTCTGACATTTCCTCACACAGCTGCAAGGAATGAAGAATCCAAGGATTGGATTTTTCTTCTCTAGGATTGCAATTGATGACTTGATTAAAGGATTGGTCACAGAGTCTTCTCCTGGTGCATTCCTATCCAATCCAAGAGGAATTATTGTGTCCCTCAGGTTTCCCTGTGCTGGATGTGCTGATTTAAAACAAATAGGAATGAAATGCAAACTCCCCAGAGAGCTGCTGGTACCTGAAATCCTCCAGATTCCTCTGCACCTCTGGACAGACTTTATCCTGCATGGTTTGGATGAACTGGCGATGGAGCTCTTCAGGGAGGAGTTCTGGCCTTCTCCTGTCTGGGAGTCCAAAAATTCATGAATTATTCTTCTGACAACACTCCCCACCTTCAATAAAGTCATTTCCCTGCATTAACCCAGCCAGGAGAACCCTTTTTGCCTTTCACTCCCACCAACACAGCACCTCACCTAATTCCAAGGAGATTTCATCTGGAACTGGGACTTTCAGGTTCTGCAAAAGGAAAGAAAGGCTGGGAGAACCAACAGAGCCAACACCACAGAAATCATGCAAGGGGATTCCATCAAAAGCCAAAATCATACAATCTGAGAGGTTTAAATTGGAGAATCACATCTGAAGGTATATTTGATTTCACAAGGATTATTGAATCTGAACATGTGGGATATAAAGCTCTGCCACAGTTCCTGGTAGTTTAATTCATGACAGCAAAGAATTTTCTCAGGCTTTCCAACAGACACATAAAATTTCCCAATCCTTGGAAGAGCCACATCAATACCCACAGCAATTATTAACTAAAAAGCAATAATGTAGGGCAGCCACAACTTGCTTATCTATCATTAAATTATTTCTCCTATCAGATAACAAATCCCCTGGGATTTATGGTGTTACCAGGCATCTGACAGCATTCACTTTGCTGGAAACATTTCAACAAAAATATTTAAAAATTGTAATCAATGATTAAATTTTCTGAAGTTATTTATTAAACATTATTCCAATTTTTATTATAAAACCTTTTTACTTTGGAGGGGCTTTAACCCTCTTAGGTTTCTGCAGTTCAGGTGAGTGGAGAAAGGTAAAATCAGCTTGCTGGATGTGCTTGAAAACAAGGAAAACAAGTGGAACCTACTGCAGCTCTGTCCAGGAAAAACTGGTAAAACTCCAGGAAAACACGGCGGGTCTCTTTGGAGTTGGTCTGTTTGTACAGGTCTGTGTAAAGGTAGCACAGCTGTGGGGAACAGCAGGGCAAGAAATTAAGTGATGACCATGAAAACTCCCAAGATTTCTGCCCAATATTTCAAGGAATTCAGCACTGCTGGAGTGGAACTCTCCCCAGCTGCTCAGGGAGATGCTTTGGCAGTGGGGAGAGGGAATGGGGCTGGGAAAGAAGCACAGAGAGCTCAGCCATCCCTGCAGACAACAAATCCCACACCTAAGAGTGGAATGAGAGCATTTCAGGAGCTAAACAATTATTTATAAACTGCCAAATGTAAAGGAGACAATTCTTTTTGTGCTTCTCCACTTATCTGAGGAGATAAACAAGGATTTATCACCCCCAGGCCTGCACAGGACCTGAGTTCCTCTCCTTGCCAGGTGAATGCTCTCCTAGCACTGAATGCCACCCAAGATCTGCTAATTTCTGGTGAAGATTCCCCAATGTGAGTCAGAAAAACAATCCCAGAGCTTCTCACCAGGGCTGCAGGGTCAAACTGGGACACCACGTGGTGCAGAAGGACAGCCAGGTGAGCTGGGCGGGATTTGAGGAGCTCAATGTTCTGGAAGCAGCTGCACTGCCCATTGATCTGCAGGGGAAACACTGGGATTAGTCAGGAATAAGATAAACCAAGGGCAGCTAAAATAACTCAGTATGTCAAAGCTCACAGCATTGACAATCTTCCTATACTGCTGTGAGAATAATTCAGGATTTACCAGCAGTTGAATAAGCGAAAGAAAATGAAATAAAGCAAAATGATTTCTTGAGGTTGTGAGAAGAAAGGAAGAATAACAAAGACTCAAAGATGGATAATGTCATAAACTCTCCAGATGTTTCTATTTTCTAATCCCATTCCCTAATTCTTGTTTCACTGCTCAGCACGAACAATCATGGAGCACTGGCAGTTCAGAAACAGAGGAAGAGAATTCTGCTTGGTGGGGAAAAAAGGCTAAAAGTGATTCCCACCTGCTCCTGTTCCGTGTCAAAATCATCATCCTCTGCTCCAATGATCTGAGTCCCCACTCGGGACAGGGGACTTCCAACACTGGACTGGGAATCCTGGGGAACAGAAGGAAGAAAAGCACAATGCTGTGACTCTCCTTCACAGTAAAACCATTTTATTTTAAGTTAAAATAAGTTAAGATAAAATAAGTTAAGTTAAAGTAAGTCAAGTTAAGAGATATTAGAAACATTTTAACTCTTCTCAAAACTCCTCTCAACCTCAGATTCCCCTACCAAAAGCTTCTCCCTGATCCAAACATTCCCAACCATCAGAGCAGTGGTTTATGCCCAGCTGCATCACCAGGCAGGTGACACGTGACAAATGCCATCTCTGCACAGATGGACAAATCTGGCTTTGGAATGACAAGCAGATGAGGGGAACAGAAATTCAGGAGTCATCCCAAGCATGATGATGTGCTCAGACAGGTTTGAACTTCCTGCTGTGTTCCCCTGCTGGAAACTCCAGCCTCCCAATGACTGAATATCCCAAAAAAGGCTGGACTCAAGGAATAAAACACGTGCAACTGCTGTCCTTCTTCCTTGCCCAGCTGTTTTACTGCTGATTAGATATTTCTCGCCTCTAAATGGCCCTGCTCTTAAGCTCCATAAACATTTACTCAGCTAATTAACTTCCCCTGCATCACTTTAATTGCATTTTATTTTCTAAAGCAAAGTTCAGGCATGCTCCATTTAGAAAAGTGGGGGAAAGCAGCAAGATTTTAATGGGCCCATTAGAGGAGATGCTGTTGTGACACTTGATGTTTTGTACTCACAGTATCTTGAAGCTCAGCCTTTTCTGGGCTCTCATCTGGATAAATCCTCTCCTTCAGGCCACTGCGAGGACTCTGGGAAAGAGGGAAGTTCAGTTCTGGTAAGTCTCAGCAAATCCAGGAAAGGGAGAACTGCACAGTGAAGTCTGTCAGCCACAGCAGCCAAAACTTCTCCTTTCTCACAGGAAAAGGAGGTGTGAAAAACCAGACTAAAATGTGTCCGACGTGCACAGCTACCAAACAAACAAAAAACCCCCAAAACCCAAGTGAATGCAGAAGTTTTGCTCAGAAATCTGGTGACAGTGAGCAGCAGCAGAGCTGTAAAATCACAGCCCTTGGCTTTCTCCTTGCTCTCTCCACCTCTTCTCACAGTTCAGCTCTCCTCTCCCATCTCCCAGCAATCCCTTGCTCAGGTAGAGCAGAGCCTTGGCTCTATTTGCAAAAATCACGTGCTGCTGGCTCATCTTCAGTGTGTCCAAAGGTTTTTCCAGCCAGGCTGCTGCTTTCCAGCCTGGCTTTTTCTCCAGCTGCAGAACTCTTTCCACTTCCAAAGGTTTCTTTTGCCCCTGAACCTTAAATTTCCCAGAGCTGGACTGAAAAGCTGCAATGCTTGATGAGCAAATCACCTGCACTGATCAAATACCATCCCCACTACTGACAGGATTGTGTTGATTAGGAAAAATAATTATGAATTTTGTTATGCATTTATTATCTCCAAACACTGAGTGGGAGCTGGTCAGATTTGGAGCTGGAATATTTCAAAACAGAGCTGTGGATGCTCCCACCTGCCTCACCTCCCTTTCACTTCCAACTGCTGGGACAGATTTAGCTCCCACACCCTGAAGTTAATCAACACATCTTAGGGCAAATCCAAGCAGAGACTCTCAATTCCCCTGCACTAATCAGAGAGTGACTTAATTAAGGATTAGGCACCACGAGACTGTGACAGGGAGAGCACAGGAGCACTCAGATTGATACCCAGTGAGGAACACACCAAGAGCCTTTGCTGGTGGAAGGAATTGAAGCTGATCTGGTGGAAGGAAGACTCTTTCCCACGTTCATGGCAAGCTGCCCACTGCCTGCATCTGAGTCACAGTGCTGCAGTTGGAATATTCCCTTCAAAGATGCTCTAATTGGCAAAAGGGTTTGGAGAAGGATGTTGGCATCCATCTTCCTTTGGCTGCTTACAGGGATTAATGCCAGAACAACCCAATCCTGGGTGAAACCCCAAAATCCACAGTTTCTCTCCCAGTCTCTCATACCAGTCCAATAAAACAGGTTTTTCTCAGGGAAGGGATTTTTGTGGGTATTAAGGCCTCCACTCCAGGAATGCACAGTGTCACCCAGGACAACACACAAAAAAATCTGCAAAGGGAACCCAAAGGCAAGAGGGAGAGCAGCAAAGCCCTGGGGCTGTCAGACTCACATCAGTAATGTCACTGTTGGGTCTGGAGGGGCTGTCACTGCTGAAATCCAGTCTGCTGCCACTGTCCCCACTCTCTGCCTCCCCCTCGCTGATCTGCAGCGATTCTGACACAGACCTGGAGGACAAAACTCCATCCTGGAAAGACAAAAGTGAGTTGGGAGAGTATTTCAATAAACCATCCTTAACCAGCAGCTGTTTCAAAAGCCAGTTAGCTCTCATGACTCATAAAACCTTCTGAATTTTTCCAGAAAAGTCTGAAATGTTTTTCTAAGAGAAAACAACAAAAAAACCAACACCGAGTTTTCAGCACTTAGAACACAGGCAGAGGGAAAAGGGGAAAAACAATACAACCTACACTTATTTTTCTCAAAAGTGAAAGCAAAATTGTTTCAAGCTTCCAAGAATGACTTCATGGGTGTATTTTAAGTCGCACTGACAGATAATAAACACATCACTGCTTGCACTTACTCTTAAAAGCAGTTTTTTCCCAGCTGAGCTGAGAACCCACTGCAAACCCTCCTCCACATCCTGACTGCCATTGCACTTCTTGCCAACCAACTTCAAACCTCAGCTCTGGAGGGTGCAACCTGCACAGGCAGCTCCAGCTCGCCCAGAACACCACCAAGCCCCAAGAATTCCCCCTGGGAGCACTGCCAGGAGCAGGCTGGGGTACCTGAGAGCAGCCTGTGGCCTTGGACAGCTGCTCCTGCAGCTGAGGAATGTGTTTCTTCGCCTCCTGGATCTCCTTCAGCAGGCGGGTGGAGGGAGCTCGGCTGTAATCCTCCTGGAGGGACTGCAAAGCAATTGGGGGAACTTCAGGCAGATTTATTTCAGGGAGCAGCAGCACATCTGCACACCCCCAGCAGCTGCTCCAGAATTTCATTCTATTTTATTCTATTTTATTCTACTTTATAGAGGTCTGCTCCTAACCTCCCACCTTGCAGCAGCCTTCCCCCCCAGCCCTCTCCAGCCTGCACAACTCCAGTACCTGCAGCCTCTCCTGCTCCTTCTGGAGCATCTTCCTCAGAATCTCCACCTTCTGGCTGTGGACAATGTTATTCTCCTCCTAGGAAACACAGAGAGGTTAAGGGGTGGGGTTTTTTGGTAGAGTTGGGCAGGTAAGGAAAATGGACAAGCACACTTTTCACCTACTCCTAAGCATGGGTTCTGAAAGCCCTATTTGAGAATCAATTCAAATTTCCAAATCCTATGCATTTTCTGAATTTTGAATGTAGCTATCACCATTTAAAAACCTACAGTTCTATTATCTCAGATAGGACTGGATATTTTTACCTGCAAAATGCTTTTCCCCCAAGTGAACAAATCCCCACTGACAGGATAAAACATCCCAACGCCGATCTGAAGCGCAAAATAAATCAGGCCAAAAATACCTGAGTCCCTTTTTCATTTGGAAAGAAAGCTTTAAATCTTATCTTACCCCCATGAGCACAGGGCTGGTGATCCTCTCTGCACTTCCTGACGTGCCAGGCGAGTGGGGAGATGTCATGATGGGAGACATATGCCCAAAAGCTGCCAGATCCACGTCGGAATCCGCCAGGGGAATCTGGGGTGACCCTGGTGGGCGCCCCTGGACAGTGAGAGCTACATAGGAACCCGCTGTGGGGACAAGGACAGCACAGGTCACACAGCTGGACATGTCCCTGGTGCTCTGATTTCCCTTGGTGAGAACAAACCTCACACCATTCCTCCTTCAAACCAACCTGAGAGCGCTGCCTGGTTTAGAAATCCGTTTAAATTTCAGTTATTCCAAAAACTTCCAGGAGAATCATCCCTTCTAAAAGCAGGAAATCCAATTTCCAGCCCAGCAGGTCCCATTGGCAGCACACAAATACAAAATAAACCATGCCAGGCTGGAAGGAACCACCACCACCCCTCCTTCCTTGTACGAGAAAATCCACCAAGAACATATTTCAGGTATCACACAGCAGCGTGCATTAAGTGCCTGACTAGCTGTGGTATTTAAGGTGGAAACAAAGGATGGGAAAGCACCCAGGCAAGGCTTGATGGCAATTCAAACATTAAGCTAAGGAGAAGCTGCAGGAGAATGCAGCAGCTTAAATTCAAGATGTCAAAACAAACCCAATTTCACTTCCCTGTTTCACACCCTCCCTTCATCTCTCAGCACTGACCTCACCCCTGTCACTCCACAGGGCCCTCCAAGTGATGCCTGTCATGCTTTAGAGGTGACAAAAGAGCTTTTACTCACACTTGATCAGCTTGACCACCTCCAAATGGTTCGAGTGTGTCACCAGAGTTCCGTTCACCTGGGCAGGGAGAGGAGAAAATTCTGTGTTTAGCTCCTGATTTCCAAGCAATTCCCAACACTGCATGATGAGCAGCAGAATGAGGAGCAGCATTTTCTTCTCCCCCATCTCCATTACTGTGTCTTTCAAGACATTAGCAGATAAATAATTTATCTTTCTAACAGTTTATCTCAGCGAGCAGAGCTCTGCAAAAAGGAAAGTGCACACACCAGAAGAGCCCAAGCAGGCAAACAAACAAAAAAGAGCAATCCATCTCTGCCTGGGCAGAAAAACAACAGGGTAGCTAATTTAATTCATTCAATTCAATGCCTGCTTGAAATCCCAGCTCTATGTGTGTCAGGAGCTGCTGTTGCATTTTGCAGCAATACTTTACAGTCTTTTAAGTTACTGACTTGATTTCTTACTTGCTTGGGACTAAACAAGAACACTGATCTGAGGGCAGTTAGGGGGAAACAATAATTCAGGCAGGCTATTTATTTACAGGTCATTATTAACAACTCTCTTTTCCTTCTCTTCCCTGCCATTTTTATTTTATTTGTTATACTTAAACCTGGTAGGATGCTGAACCTGTCCACAAAATTCTGCAATTAGAGCGATCTGGAGGAAGGCCATGCTCAGAACCCTGAACCTTAGCCCATTCCTAATGCAAACATCACAGAAGACACATCTAGGACATTTATTTTTCCAGGGAAAAAGTTCATTCAACACAAAGGATCCATTTCTCTCCCACTTGCAATGCCCTTACCTTGATAATCCTATCGCCTGTCTGCACTCCAGCTCGCATAGCCGCTCCATCTGGAGAGGCAAAAAATCATTCAGTTCCCATTTCAGCCCAATCATTTCGAGCAAAAATGGTTTTAAGACTTCTGTAAAACATGCAAAACACTCTTGCACTCAGCCAAGCTTCCTCTATCAGCTTAAAATCTCTGGGCATGGAGTCTGGAGCTGTTTTGCTTTCCCCTTTGCTTTCACCAGGCCACAAGGAATCATTTCCTCCCCGTGGGATGCAAGAGATCAGCTCCAAATCCAGAGGAAAAAACCTCCCTGCATCCCCACAGCTCCACCCCATCCTTGCACATCCCTTCCCCAGCCACAGCCACTCCTCCCGGGAGGATTTTTGGAGTTTTCTGCTCCAGCTTACATACATTTCCAGGATCTCCACCATGGGCTCTCCACCCACGGCTGGCAGGTTTGGGAGGAGTTCGGCGGCAGTTTGGGGGGCAGTTGGGGAGGAGTTTGGGGAAGAGTTCAGGGGCAGTCTGGGGGGCACTTTAGGGGGCAGTCTGAAGGGCATTTTGGGGGCAGTCTGGGGACAGTTTGGGGGCAGTCTGGGGAGGAGTTCAGGGGCAGTTTAGGGGGCAGTCTGGAGGGCACTCTGGGGACAGTTTGGGGAGGAGTTTAGGGGCAGTTTAGGGGGCAGTCTGGGGACAGTTTAGGGGCAGTCTGGGGGCAGTCTGGAGGGCTCTGGGGACAGTTTGGGGAGGAGTTCAGGGGCAGTCTGGGGGCACTTTGGGGGGCAGTCTGAAGGGCATTTTGGGGGGCAGTCTGGGGACAGTTTGGGGGCAGTCTGAAGGGCATTTTGGGGGCAGTTTGGAGGGCACTCTGGGGACAGTTTGGGGACACTCTGGGGTCAGTTTGGGGACACTCTGGGGAGGAGTTCAGGGGCAGTGTGTGGGCAGTTTGGGGAGGCAGTCTGGAGGCCATTTGGGAGGCAGTCTGGGGACAGTTTGGGGAGGAGTTCAGGGGCAGTCTGGGGGCACTTTGGGGGGCACTTTAGGGGGCAGTCTCAAGGGCAGTCTGGGGGGCAGTTTAGGGGCAGTCTGGGGGGCAGTCTGGGGAGAAGCTGGGGGTTACTATGGGAGGAATTCTCACCTTCCTTGACAGACTGCACGAAGACAGGGTTGTCCCCGCTGACCGTCAGCCCAAAGCCGTTCTCATCGCGCTGGATCACCACACACCTCTGCACCAGGCCTGCAGGACACAGCAGGGACAGGAGAGGAACACAGAGAGACACAAGCCAGGCATCAGTCCAAGAGTTTATCCTCCCAGATAATCACAGAGTGCTCAAAGGAATGGGGACGACACAGCAGAGGGAAACATAGGAGAGACAGGAACAGGGCAGCAGTCCAGAAATGGAGAGGGATGTCAAGACAGGTCAAGCTTATTGCTGCAGCTCCACAAGCCAGAGGAATCCCACAGAGGTGCAGACAGCTCTGGCACATCAGACACAACCTCAGGTAAAAGCAGCTTTGAAAGAAGAGCAGCAGCACCCAAACCAATGAGCAGAATTTCCCTTTGTCTGCATTAATAACTCAGAGGGCTGTCAGGTGCCACTGCACCACCAAAAGCATCTTCTACAAGCTGCTCTGAAAGAGAAGCATATTATGAGGGGGTTGGACTAAAACAGATTTATTGATCAGGCAAAATTCTCTCAATTCTTATCAAAAATTTTCTCTTGGGGCACTTCTGTTCCAGGTGAAATTCTGCACAGAGACAGAACAACAGAAGTAAATATATGCAAACCACATTTAATTGCACTGAACAGAACTTCTGAAATAAAGACCATTTCAGGGCCTAAATCTCAGCAGAGGAGCTTGAATCTGCTCCTCCTTTAACTCTGTGAGATATCAAAGGCAACTTGTTTTGTTTCCTGGTATGCTGAGTATAATGTGAGCACAAATGCTGCTGCAGAGATAAATTCATTTAGTAGGTGCAGCACTGTGACCAGGTGGAATGCTGGGGATGCCTTTTGTTCACCTGGAAACGAATTAAGGGAAAGAAAAAACAAAAGCAAGCAGCAGCCCTGGAATATTCCTTGCCAAGCACTTTTCTGGAAGCATAAAGCCTCCCACAATGGAGCCCTCATCCTAAAAAGTGATTTTAGGAACTCTGTAAAATGCTCCCATAATGTTCTTTTATTTTCATCACCCTAATTTCTAACAGCTTGCTTTGCTTTTCCATTTCTAAAGGCACAGCAGACAAAATTCCTACCCTGGCACCTCAAGAATCAAGGCTTTCCCTGGAATCAGGATCTCTCAAGAATCAGAGCTCTCCCAAATCAGATTCCAAAACTGCAGCAGTTTTTAGGATGGAGGGAACACAGGGAACTGGGAAGATGCTGTCCCAGCCAGACTGGCTTTTCTGGAATGAGTTTTAAGGGATGAATTGTAGCAGAACGTGGAGTCATACCCAAGTCTCACAGTGCTCCCAAACCACCATCACTTCTCTGCAGCAACTCCCCATGGAAATGAGGAGCCTGGAGTGCCAACTGCCTGCCCAGCCAGTCCTGCTCTCCAGTGTGGCACAGGAAAATGGGTGTGGGAGCAGTGGAGAAAGTACTCCAGGATTTCTCCAGCACCATCCCATCCCAGTGATTCCCCTCCTGCCAGCAGAGCAGGGGCAAATCATGGCATAGCTGGCACTGTGCAGGGCTGGGCAATGGATGGAAGGGAAAATCCCCCACTTTTCACCCCCTCTGCACACGGAGAAATGAAGAACATGCCTCTCCCCTGTGCACCTCCCCTGTTTTTATATGACCAAGCTTCTTCAAGTCTCACTTCCCAAGAATGATGCCCGGGGCTGGGGTGTGGGAACTTGTGCTATTTCAGAAAAACAGCTCCTTTCCAGCTCCATGCCAGCCCTACAGGTTTGATGAGTAAAGCACTAAACTCAGCTTTTGACTCACAAGGTCTGGCCTTGTTTAAAGGCACAGCAGAGCCCTGACTCTGCTCTTCCACTGCATTTCTTTTTCTCCAGAAGCAATAATCCTTGGATCTACTGATAAGCTTCCCCCTGACCTGACAGAGTATAATTTAATTTATTCAAGTTAAACTCTTTCACTCCACAAGCCTCAATTCCACCCAAGATCGTTTTTTAAATTCAGAATGGACAGTTGAAATTAGCACAACTTGACCTGAAATTAGTCCATAATTGCTTTTTCCTGTAGTTGCTCCCTTCAGATAAGGAACAAACACTTAACCCTTCCCCTAATCCAATACAAAAGGCTGGAATGAGGTGGAGGAGATCCCATGCTTGCCTGAGATACACTTTATAGTGATTTTAATGAAGTTATCTGAAAGTTTCCTGTGACCTGCAGAAGCAGATCAGCTCTGATAGCTGATCAGGTCAGCCCTGCCTGAACCAACCTTTACATGATCCTTTACTCTGCTCATTTTGAAATATATCACCATGACATTTCACTTTTCCCAGCTGAAACTTAGTGAGTATTACAAAGTCAACAGAATTCATCACTGACAGTCCTCAAAATCAAATAATTAATAATTTTATTCCCGCATTCGCTTTCACTTGACAATATGTTATGAAGGGAGGAGACATCACTTAACTGTGCTTTAAAATCACAGTGTCTACGTCTTGAGTGGGTTCATAAAATTCTGGGGGGGAAAAAAACCAATAAATCTCAATTTTTTTATCCTCATGTAGATCAAAATTCCCCAAACTTGAGGTGTAGCCTCAAGCCAGGAGCAGAGCAAAGCAGCCAAACGTGTGCTGGAGTTAAAGAGGTTAAAATGAAAATGAAAGCAGAGGGAGAGCTGCAAGGCAAGGCGAGAGGAGTCACCCTTCAGTAGGTGGCACTCGTCCCTCTCCCTTCTCCAGCTCTGCTCCAAGAGCCCTCGAGATGCTGGGGAAGGGCAAAGGCAGGACTTCTCAAGGTCACTGCCACCCCACGGCCACAGGAATTGTCTCCAACAGCCTGACCTGACACACTGGGGCTTCCAACAGCTCCTCTGCTGAAGAGCAGCTCTATTTTTCATTTTTGCATGCCCTATTTAGAAACTATTCAGCAAAATAGGGGATTTACCAACAAACAGAGCAGGAGTTGATTCTAAAAAACATAAAAAATTGAGAAGATGGGGCTGGGATGGGATAGCAAAGCTGTCCCTGCCCATGGAATGAGTGCAACAAGATGATTTTTAAGGATTCTTCCAACCCCAACCAGCCTGGGATTCCATGGGACATGAATTCCTTCTCCCAAGGCTGCAGGAGCTGAGATTTGGGAACTAAAACCTCCCCTGGGGGAGTGAGGCCACCAGAGGAAAATGCAGTCGAAGAGAGGGATTTGAAATGAATCATTGCATAAACAAAAAAGCAAACTCCTTGGGGTTTTGAGAGTGTCCAAGCGTTTCACTTCATTTGGGAAGCTTTCTGCCTATAAAATATTGTTAGGAATGCTGCTGCACAAAGAGAAACAGAACTTTTATAAAGGCAAATTTCTCTGGAAAATTGGAGGCCACAAAATAAAGACATAAAGCTGATAAGAACTGAAAAAAAAAAAAAAAAAGAAAAAGAAAAAACCCAAAAACCTGGGATAGTAACTTTCAATTTAAAATTGTCTTAAACATGGCATTTTAAAAGAAAAAAAAATTAAAAATTCATCACAAAGTTGGAGAAAACATGTGAAAGAGTTTGGGTCAAGTCCAGGCTGATATTTGGGCCAGAAATTAATGATTGCTAAATATAAAGGAAGGTATTTTTGGAGAGCAACCAAGTCATGGCAAAAAGGAAGAGAAACTGCTATCTCACCTACCACCCTGAAAGCTACTTTCAGTTTTAAGTTCATTGAAGAGATGAACATTCTCCTTTGAGAAAAAGATATTAAATTGCATTAATTAGCAAATTACAGCATCACAAACTACACTCAGTCTCTCTCCTGATAATCTCAATTTTGTTGAATATACAAGTGTGAGATGGTTGGATTTATGAAAGAAAATACCTCACTGTGAGCTTCATGTCACTATAAATTCCCCTCTGCATATCAGAACAATTTCCCTCCCTGACCACTCTGCCCCTCCAAGCCACTTCAAGAAACCCTGGCTCCTTAATTAAAAATTTCAAGAGGTGAAAAACAAACATCCACACAAACCACACCTCCTTTTCCTGCTGTCATTCCAGCCTTCCCTATTATCCCCTTCCCAGCAGCCAACCACCATCCAGTCAGCAGCCAGGGAAATATCAGTACAGTATTTCTACTTGTAGGGTTTGGAATAGTTTGGCTCCATCCAAAGCAAACAGCAGAGTTCTCCACACATTCCACAGAAAGCTGGGAAAAGCAGACAAAGGCAGGGCAAGGCCACTGGAAAGGAAGGATGAGTGGATTTGCTCTCCCACAGATCCTGGATCCATCAGGAGCATCTGCAGGAAGCTTTGGGGAAGTCAGAGCTGATGGTAGGAAGTGCTGTTTGTGTCTGAAATACATGGAAAGCCTGAGCTCTGCCCAGGCTGGGGAGAAGGATAAACACACTGACATTCCAGCCAAGCCAGCAAATGTTTCCTGCCATTAACCCACTGCTCTGCACAGGGGAGCAGCACTGGAAACATGAGCACAGGGAGCTGGTTGTCCTGACCAACCCAGCAAGGCTTCAAAAACCAGAAAATCACCCCAAAAATCAGTGTTCAAACCCTTTCCCTGCTCATTCCCCAGCAGTGTGCTCATTGCTCTGCATGGGGAAACAGCACTGGGAAAATGAGCACAGGGAGCTGGTTGTCCTGACCAACCCAGCAAGGTTTCAAAATCAGAAAATCACCCCAAAAATCAACTGAATTCCCTGCTCATTCCCCAGGAGTGTGCTCATTGCTCTGCACGGGGAAAGAGCACTGAGAGAAATGAGCACAGGGAGCTGGTTGTCCTGACCAACCCAACAAGGCTTCCAAAGAAAATCACCCCAAAATCAGTGTTCAAACCCTGTCCATGCTCGTTCCCCACGAGTGTGCTCATTGCTCTGCACGGGGGAGCAGCATTGGGAAAATGAGCACAGGGAGCTGGTTGTCCTGACCAACCCAGCAAGGCTTCAAAAACCAGAAAATCACCCCAAAAATCACTGTGTAAACCCTTTCCCTGCTCATTTTCCAGGAGTGTGCTCATTGCTCTGCACAGGGAAACAGCACTGGGAGAAATGAGCACTGGGAGCTGATTGTCCTGACTAACTCAACAAGGCTTCAAAAATCAGAAAACCACCCCAAAATCAGTGTGCAAACCCTTTCCCTGGTCGTTCCTCAAAGTGTGGCAGGAAGAATGACAAGCTGCAGCAAGCCAGCTCTCCCTGAGACAGGTTTCCATCAAGGCTCTCTGCAAAGCTGTTTACAGCTTCTGCAGGAACACTCTCACACCCTGAGGAACATGACTATCATATTACTTAAATAAAAAAAAAAAAATAGAAGAAGTGTGTGATTCAAAATTGCAGGGAATGTAGAGAGAGCTCATTTTCACAGAAGGAACAGGACACACCTCCCCAGACTGCACCAGCTTTTCCTAACATGCCTATGGTGGTTTAAACTCTGAATTTTGTATTCCAGAGGTGGGTTAAGGAGCTGGAGCACAGCCATGAACACCTGGCAGCTCTGTTCCAGTGGAACTTTAGATAAAGCTGATGGCTCTGGAAGAGTCACTGCAGCCAAAATTCCCCAGCAGGTTAAGCAGCAGCAATTTTCTGAACAGATTAAAATCACAAAGTGTCACAGACTGTTTTCAACATGAATTTTAAAATAATTATAATAAAAAAAAAAAAAAAAAAGCCAGGAAAGGAAAAGAAAGGCAACCCATGGCTGGAACCAAGACATGCACACTTGGAAAAATACGAAATTCAGCCCAGCTCCAGGGGACTGAAGATGCTGATAGGATCCGAGAAAACAACTTGTGAAAACATATTACCTTCCAGATTCTAAGGTATGAATGCAATTATCTCTAGAGACTGGCAATGGAGTCAGTCATTAGAGGCTGGGGAGTGTCACAGCCCTGAGACTGAAGGAGCAAACACGTCTGTCACTGGGAAGGAACAGCAGGACACTTGGGGATATTCCCATCCCAAACTTGCTCTGTGACATTTATTCCAGCAGTGCAAGGTCACTCACTCCCTCTGGGACAGAGAACAGGGAAGTTCACATCCTTACATTATTTAAATTATTTCCCAATACGTTCTACCATTTCTGCTGGAAGGAGCTGACAGAGAAAACCTACAAACAACGCAGAAAGATGAACTGCTTGAACTGAATCCTCACACTGCCAGCAGCACCCAGCAACGCCTCCAGGGTGCCAAATTACACCAATTTTTATTCAGTTTGAATCCAATCCCAGCCACTACAAGCTGCTAACTGAAGCAGGATGGAGAGTCAGTCCCTGCTGCAGAGCCAACCATGCGGACCAGGGGAGGGGAAAGCCTGGGATGCACAGACAGGAGAAGCAGGAGCTGCCCAGGGGGGAGGCTGCAGCTTTGGCTTACCATACGTCTCGGATCTACTCTCCTCAGAACTAGACTTTGTCTTCTTGGAGGAGCTATCTGCACGAGAGCAGGAGAAAAGGAGAGAGAGATATAGAAAATATGGAGACCAAACATGAGAAAAAAAAAATAAAAATAAAAAAAAACTTCATGAAAAACACAGACTTGGATTTATCGGGTTAAATCGTGCAAAACACAAATAAGATGGGAACAAAACACAGGTGGAACACTTGGAATAAGGGGTGAATAATACATGAAGACACAGGCAACACCACACAGAGTCTGTTACAGGAGCCAGGACACAATCAAAGGAGTTCTCTGCAATAACTACAGATAAAAAAACCAGTCCAAAAACCCAGTCCAAGCACAGAGACTCTGGCAATGTTTCTCCCCAGAGTAAATAATCAACACAGGCACAGTAGAGTTCAGCATCCTGAATTCACCCCTTCAAAAGGAAAGGATTTTCTGCAGGGCAGAGTTCACCTATCAAGCCAGGTAACAGCTCTCAACTTTGGAGTGACTTTCCTCAAACTAAGATTAGAGGATTCCTGAAGTTTGTTTCTGGAGAAATTAAATTCCTTCTACAAAATGCTTTCCCAGCCTGAGACCTCCCCCAGCCTGAAATCATTTGACATGACCTATCCCAAAGGACAAAGGAAAGATGAGCACTGGATCAGGTTTTTTTTTCCCCCACAGGATGTTTTTAACTGGCATTTAAAGCCCATTTTCATTTATTTTGTGCACACTAGGAGTTATGCAGCCAGTGGTAAAACCACGAGCAGGGTGGTTTATAAACATCACCCTTGCGCACAAAAAAACCCCAAAAAGATCCTACAAGTTGTGCCACCCTTCCACTCACCTCCCCTGGGCTCCCCGAGCCCCAGGGAAAAACCTGAATGCACAGACAGGAAAAATGCACCTTGCATGGGGCTGGGAGGCTCAGACAGGAGCCTGGAAGCATTTAATGAACAGGGCAGGCACTGGGTTAGTGTTTTACAGAGAATAAAAACCCTGTGTGCACCCTCATTTCCCTAATTTAACCTTTGGGAAGGCTGAAGAAAAAAATAGGATAGCAAATCCTTTAAAATGAGGTGTTTATCTTAACATGTGTCACGTCAGAAAGCTCCAGTTCAACTTTCAAGTGGCAAGAGAGGGATCAAAACCTACTCAAGAATAAAACAAAGCCCCAAAAATTAAAACCCCGGCAGGAACCCAGCCCTGGCTGAGCCAACCACATCTCCAATTTCAGACTTGACTGAAGAACTCCTCACAGCTAATTACAGCCTTTGCCTCCTGACTTCTCTGAAAGTGGAAGTTGTTGTAATTATTTACTGATACACTAATCCAGGTTGATGATTAGTGTTAAAAACCAAGCCCACATCCATCTCAATGCCCACACAGGGTAACACAGCTCCAAAACCACATTAAAACCCTTCTTTATTCTGCTTCCCTTTGCTTTTGTTGGGATTTTTTCTGGAATTTCAGGACTTTACCTGTGGGGTCGAAGTCGTGGGTGCTGCTGCAGCGTTCAACCTTCTGCTTCTTGTCAGCTGGAGACTCTCTGCTCAGAATGCTGCCATGTCTGGGGACAGAAAAAAAAGCACAAAATCCTCACACCAGAGCCCAGACTGCCCAGGAAGAACCTCCCCCAGCTCTGCCTGCTCACCAGAAATTCAGATTAAAAACGCAGGCAGCTCGAGTTCGCTTGAAATATTTATTCCCAGGCTGAATTCGAAGGGGAAAATGATCTCCCTTGCACTCTCTGGGAGTGGATCCAAGGTTCTAGGAACAGCCTTGGTAACCCTCAGAATTAGCAACAGCAAGTGCACTCTCCTTATCGCTCAGCATCAGCCCGTATTTTATTTTAAAAGCGAAATAAATTTCATGGCAAAAAAAAAAACCTCTGAAATCTTGACTCTCCCTCCTTTCCCAGCAGCCTTTGAATATCTCTGCATGCCAAAATTAAAGATTTAGAAGCTCTCCCCCAAGGGAAACACCTGCACATGATGTCCCAGCAGTGTCCCCTTGCCTGAGCAGCTCAAATCTCAGGTAAGATGAGCCTCCAGCCATGTCACAGAATGTCACCCTGTGCCCAGGACCCAGCAACAATCTATTTTTGGCACCTTATCCCCATCTGGATGTTGATTTCCTCACATCTGTAATGGGCGCTACAAGCTGAGTTTGTGTGTGTATCTATATATATATATATATATGTATGTATGTATGTATTTAACTTTTAAAAGCATTCCCCCTGCAAAAATGCTGCAGGCTAATTTAAAATACAGATGAAAAAAAAAAAAAATCAAATTTCAGGAACTCACCTTGAAGGTTTTTTGAGAGGAAACCTGAAAAGGAAAAAGAACAGAAGTTTAACGAACTTTTGGTTTGATATCAACACTAAATACAGGTATTTCGCATGTCTGTGTAAATAACCTCCACAAGAAAACAATCTTTATTTTCAAGGAACTCCAGGAACTTGCCATCTTTCAAACCAGTGCAACCAAGCCGAAATTATATGACCTATTCCAAGTATTATTACATATACAGGTAACAAAAGTGACAAATCCAAGTGTTATTACATATACAGGTAACAAAAGTGACAAATCCAAGTGTTATTACATATACAGGTAACAAAAGTGACAAATCCAAAGCTGAAGGGAGAAAAAAAAGTATATTTGTATTTTTAACGGAGGAGAACACGTGGGATTTATGGATCCAGGATTTTTTTTCCCCTGAATTTGTTCTAAATGAAGACTCCACAGATGATTTGTAGCTGATAATCCCCCTAGATATATACATAATATATTATTATTGATAGATAAATATTAATATATTATATATATATTAATGGATAATAGGTATAGCTATATAATTATTAATGCATTGGAAAATCCTGTTTATATAGATTTTCCAGGAAGTTCCAGGTGAGGCTTTAGAGGGAAGAAATCCAATCCCAAACAATTCTAACACCCCAGCAGTTACCAGGGCAACAAATCACCACTAACTTTTAAATCCTATTTGATGTTTTCAGTTTAAACAGACCCATTTGGGAACAACCAACAGTCCCATGGCCAATCTGGAATAAAAAGGGACACCAGGAGGGCAGGACAGTGACAGGGAGCAGCTCCAGTCAGACTGAGCTGGGAGGAGCTTGGAGCCAGGTGGGGTTTGGTCTCTTCTCCCAGCAATGAAAGAAGGGATTTCCTCATGGCAAAAGGGTGTTGAGCACTGGCAGGAGCTGCCCAAGGGAGGTTTGGTGTCCCCATCCCTGCAGGTGACCAAGGAAGGGCTGAATGTGGCATTTCTGTCACTCTGAGCTGAGCAATTCCCCATCCAAGAAACCAACCCTACAGAATCAAACCATTCTCCTCCAGTTCTCCAGACCATTCCAACCAAAATCCCTCCAGCAGCACCCCAAATGCTCCCCTTGTCACCTCCTCCCCTCTTCTCCCCTCCACCTGCAGTGGCCCCAGAGCTCCACAGCTCCCTCCCCACTACCTGCAAAGCAGAACTAATCCCTCTCCTGGAGCAAGAGCTGTGCCATGCCGTGTGGATCCACCCAAAACTGGCCAGCTCCCACATGCCAATCCCCTGTGCAAACATGCACTAATATGGAACTCTGAAACCAGCAGCTGATGACACATTAGGCGAGGGAAATTAAAATGTTGTCTGCCTGTTCCTGGAAATAATTACACCCAGCAAGACACTTGCCATCTTGCAGATAACAGCGTGGAGTTGAGCTGAACTACAACAGCAGCTTCCAAAGGAAGGGGGAGATAGGGCCTGTGATTGCAGAAACAGCAAAAAGTTAATTAATTGGAGGCAAGAAGTGGTTGTCCTCTCTCTTTCTGCCCCCAACAGCTCTGTTTGAATCGGAGAAGTCTGGGAAATCCACTCTGATTCAGGTTAGAAACATCCTCTCCTCATTCTGCTCCACCTGTAAAGCCACAGCTCTTCAGCATCCCACCCTCCCATTTCCAAATCTCAGCCACTTGGTGCAGGACAGAGCTTGAGTCCCACAGCAGGGAAAACCAAAGTCATCTCAGGCCAATCCAGCCCTGCCTGAACCCTGAGCACTCAACAGATGCACAGCAATCAAGTGGTTCATTGAAAAGCAGAAAAAAGGAAAAAAAAAAATCAGGGAAAGACAGGGAAAGATGCTTAGGATGAATTATATCCTATTTTTTTATCTAATGCATTTGAACTTTTAAGCTGCATAAAAAACCCTAACATTATTAACAAGCCTTTTAATGAAGCATTTCAGTGACAATCTTTATCCTCATATTTATGAGGTTCCCATCAGGCTCTGCTCCTGCAGCCACAGGCAGAGTTTGGGGACAACACCAAGTGAATTTCCTGTGGTACCTTTTGGGCTGTTCAGAACCCACTGTTACCTGTGAAACACAAATGTCCTATTTTTCAGGTCCAGAAGTTATGTAAAACCTTTCTGCTTATTATACCTCGGCTGGTGATGAATTATTTAGGAAAGAACCCTAAAGGTTTTGTAAATAAAAAAGCACTGAAATCGCTGGAATTTTTTCTGGTGACCCTTTTTAATGTGCTTTGACGTTATTAGTGAACATAAAGTTCCCGTGGGGTGGTGGGAGCCAAAATCCCTAACTGTGCTCACAGCTGGATGGTACAAGGGCTCAGGGAATATTCCTGAATATTCCTCCCTGGAAGAGACTCCAGCCCAATGCTTCCCCCAAAAAAACCTTCCCTCCTGCACCTGAAATAATTCTTAGGCATGGAGCTATGAAATCACAGAAATTCAAGGTGAGAAGCAGCTGAGCTGAGGCTACAGCAGTGACTTAATCTCCTTGCTGGGAGCATTCAGCACCACATTCCTCCTTTTTCCCAGTTCCCTGCCCCAACACTGCCTGGAAGACATTCCTCATTTCCCAAACTCTGTCACTATAGCAGGAAGCCAAGCAAAAGTGGATAAAATCCAATCAAAAAAATCACAGAGGAGCTTCTGTGAGTTTATCTGAATTTCAGTGCATCTGATCTTCACTTGGAAATATTACTAAATCTGAAAGCAGCTCCGAAAATCCCCTCAGCACAACATCATTCAAATGTATTCCACAGCACCCAGCACAACATAATTCAAATTCAAAACTATTTCACCTCCTGCAGTAAACAGCAGCAAGGAGGCAGAGCAGGGTGTGGTGAACAGCTGGAGCCTCAATTCCAAACGGAGCTGGCAAGTTTAGGCTCCACGATAAAAACCCTGTAGACATTTTGTCTGATAACTGATGAACATCAGCACATTTTCAAACAAGTTGTTCCACTCTCCCAACTACCAGCCCCAATTAAAAGCCAAGGCAGATTTTTGTTTCTAAAACGCCGGGGTTTGAATAATTTAAGCCATTTAAATGCAGCAAATTACTCAAAGTGTGTCTTCCTAGTCATGCTCCATTAGGAAAAGCTATTTAAGTGAGGAAAATACACCTACAAGTAATAACACCGTGGATTAAACATTGTATTTCAGGTTAGCTCACACATATGCACCACCAGTGCCTAATAACCACCTCGAAGCCAACCAGAAAAAGATAATTTAAAGACTTAACACCAGAGCAGGAAGGATTCCCAGCTTCTAGCAGTACAAAGCATTCCATTCTAGCCCAGGAGGTTGAAAATATAGCTGACCAGAAATAGCACAGCATCCAGATAACCATGTTGGGTTTTTATTTTTTCCCCCTCCCCTACTAAAATATTACCAGAGTTCAACTATCTGCTATCTCAAAAGATGATCAAAGAGAATAATATTTAGATTCAAACAAGGGTTTCAACCTTGGAAATATTTCTTCATGTGCCTAACTTTAGTCCCAGGGCTGCTCACACGCCTGAACTGAAGCTTTGTGTGTTTGCACCATGCAAGGAGAAATTACTCCAACTTGTGCCCAGATGAGTAAGAAATGTTGTGAAACCCGTGCAGGAGAGAACAGCCAAAAACTGCTTGCTTGACAGAACTCATCTTTAATTAGGAGATGAACAGTTGCAATAGAAGCTGCTTCAGTGCTTTATTAGTTTCATTTAAATAAGATGTTGCTTGTTGCAGGAAAAACCCAAGGAATGAATTCTGAGTTTGAAAGAAAAGCAGCAAACACAGCTGATTGTGCCAAATTCACAAAGAGGAGAAATAGCCCAGGGTTGATCATTTGTCTTTTTTAACACAGTTAGAAAGAGAAGAGGAAAACTAGAGGTTAACTCAAAGTTCTCCCAGTAAAAACCCTGAATTATGGCTATTTAAAATCTCATTCTAATTCAGGATGTTTCCACCAAGTCCTAAGTCAATGAGAAGCCTCTGACAAGCACCAGGTCCACGGATTTTGGCGGAAAAGTGACTTTAACCCACAGTTATACTTAGAATCCCAGAGTGGTTTGGGTCAGAAGGACCTAGAGCTCATCCTGGCGTGGGCACAGACACCTTGCACTACCCCAGGTTGCTCCAACCTGGCCTTGGACACTCCCAGGGATCACTGCTCAAGATTTTGGGAAGGCTGAGCTGGATTGTTCTCTCCTCTTGTTCATACATCCCCAAACAGATCCTGGAAAAAACCAACTCTGCTCCTGGGTGGCAGATAAAAATCACTGAACAACTGCATGACTATTCCTAGAGCATCCAGCTCCTTTAATTCTTATTAAATTTCATTTTCAACACCCTGATCAGACCTGCACTGACAGTACTCAGAGAAATGCTGCATTTTCTGTCTAATAGGTCTGAAGTGCCCTGAAAGCACAGTAAGCATTGTCATAAATGCTATCCTGCAGATAATTCCCAGAATTTCATCTTGGAAGAGACAGAATGAGAGAAAACCAAGGAAAGGAGTCTGTTTTCCAGAGCTGTAGAGGCACAGATCCACCAGAGCAGGTTTTTAAATGTACCAGGGGGAGTGCTGACATGCAGCAGCACCAACATGACCTTTCCAGGGAGCTAAGGCAGCTCTGTGTCCCCAGGGAAAGGGCACAGGGCAGGGGGAGAGCCAGAGGAGGTAACAACTGCCAGGAGGATCCAGGGAAAAACCACCTCAGCCAGGCTGGGCCAGAACTGATCCAACACATCCAGCCCATCCCCTCAGCACTAACCCACTCAGAGCAGCTTTCTGCTGCCTCATCTTTCCCATCAAGTGCAGCAGCTCAGCAAGCCACGGAGCTTTTTTCCTAAAAAAAACCACCAAAAAAAACCCAAAACCCACTGCAAACTGATGGCAACAGATTGGACAGAGGGAGCAGGGAAAGAGGGCTAAACTGGGGAGGATTCCTGGGAGCTGTCAGAGCTCAGGGGGGGATGGCAGGGATTGCAAGGAGGGAGGGAGGCACTGGAAGCTCCGTGTTATTTTGGTGGGAGGCCGAGGCCGGCAGCACAGCTGACGCAGTGACTCATGGAGGAATCGCTCCTGGCATTAGGAACCTTGCACTGCTGACAGCTCCCCGAGCAGGAGAAGGAACACAGGGAATTTAGGGAAGTGACTGGAGACCCCACAGAGCCAGTATCTTCTGTCAACTCCCCCCTCAACATCCCCAGCAGCCTCAGCATTGCATTTGCCTTAGTAAAGCACCAGCAAATGCCTCCCACTCGATATTCTATCATTTTTCAGGCCACTAATGCCCCCATCCATAACCAGAATGCAGCATTCCATTTTCCTTTTAGGAGGGAAAATGCAGAGTAGCCAACAGAGCCCATCAGCATATTTCCTGATGGATCAGGATATGGATCAATGCAAGGGACTGGTGCTATGGCAACCAACGTGCTGAGTGAAACACTTAAACTAGGTTAAGATGAAGTTGATAAAAATCAAAGTCTGGAAGGCTGGCAAGTTCCATCTGTAGGATGGGGAGGGTCAGGACTCCAAGAGGAAGGTATTTCTACAGGGAAAGAAAATTCCAATGGTGCCTTTCCTTCACAGGATGCTTCCTTTTTGAGCTTTAAAAAATTAAGTATTTATATACAGATTTCTCTTTTATTCTTGTGGTTGGCTGTGGGTGAGGAGCTCATCGAGAGGGGTGAAGAGAAAGTGGCAGTGTGAGGAGGGAGAAAGAGGGGAAAAAAAAAACCAGCTTAAAATTATGAAAGAAAAACAGAATGCAAAGATAAATTCTCTCCATAAAACAAACAGCAAGAATTTGGAGATTTGCCTCCACACATGGAATTTCCTGATGATACAGGAATGTATCATCATAGTATGTCCTGTAAAAATGACAAGCAGGGCACTCTGAGTTTACCACAGCCAGCTGGAGCTCTTCCCTCACTATCCTCCCCTGTAAAACTCTGAGACAGGAAGGTTTTCAATCTCCCCATGAACAGCAACACTTGGGAAAGGGAGAAGAAAAGCATCTCCAGAGAAGTTTCATCCACAGTTCAGTCATTCACTCCCAGCCCAAGCAAGTGCCTCAGCTATTTTCCATGACACAAGCACTTGGATTTTTCCAAGAGCTGATGTCAGGGCTTTTCATGGAGAAAGAACTGCATTTACTGGGCAGGCAAGGAAGGAGGGCTTCCCCAGCAGCTATTCTCAATGTGCCCTTTGTGCTGCTCTGCTGCTCAGGCCAGGACCCTGCAAGAACTTTCAGTCCCCAGAAACTCTCCAGAGGGGAGGGACAGAGACATTTCCAGCAGCATTTTCAGTGCTGTTCTTCCACTCCTGACTGATTTCCAAGGCTCAGCAGCAGCAGCTTTCCCTCTCCAGGCCCTGATGTTGTCACACAAGGCTATTTATTGTTGAATATCCCTACAACAGAGTGGAAGCAGCCAAACAAATGAAAATGGGGAGGGGGCAGTGGAGGGAACATAAATAAACCAGGTTGTTCGTGTTTTCTTAATGCTGCCTTTAGATTCAGCCTAAAAGCAAGATTTGGGTAATAGGGATGAGGTTTGGCCACTGAATGTAGCTCAGAGCAAGTACAAACCCTGCTCAGAAATTGGTGGGGAACAGAGGTTGCCAAATCCCAGATGATTTCCTACTGGTTTCCCAACGTGACTGGTTACAAATTAGTGAATCTCGCAGTTTTCACCTCTGGGAAAGAAAAACTGACAGCTTTGAAATGGGAAAAAAATTAAGCAGCAGAAATGCTGAAAAAGGCCAAGGGGTTTTCTGAAAAGAAAATGTTATCATGACAAAAATTTAAGCAAAATTAGTGCATGGCAGAAAAGAAACTTTCATGATTTGCTCCTCTGCAAGCTTTTACTGCATGATCCATTTAAAACAAGTGGCCAGGCACAGGAAAAAGGTCAAGCTTGTGATTTCAGAAGTTAGGACCCAGATTTCTCACTCATTTAGTTATTTTGAAGTAGGCCAGAGACAAATATTCCCAGGCCTAGAGAGCTCAAGCTTCCCTGAAGCAAGGAAAAGCAGCTGAAATATGCAGTTTGGCCATACTAGAAGAGCCCCAAAATATCCCATTTTCTCCACATTTTCACATCATCTTTGCATCCTGAGCTTCAGCTGCTTGGAAGACAGAAAGGAAGAGGAGCAGAACACATTTGTTGTGATTCCTTCCTCCAGCTTTCACTTCTAAAAAACCCTTTCAAACCCCTTTGCCCAGAGAGTGGAAGAATCAAAC
The DNA here is from genome assembly GCA_024500445.1 of Entomyzon cyanotis. Classification (NCBI taxonomy): domain Eukaryota; kingdom Metazoa; phylum Chordata; class Aves; order Passeriformes; family Meliphagidae; genus Entomyzon; species Entomyzon cyanotis. Next base: position 2,425,860 of record JAKEPQ010000773.1, on the reverse strand, counting down.
CGAGCATTGGGGCTCCTTGCACAGACAGGGCGTGGAGTCCAAATTAACCTGCCCTCCCCAAACTGCAGCTAATTAGGGGGAAATGAAATGTTTGCTTTGCTTGCCAATAATTGCAATGCAGAGCTGGCTCGGTGGCAGCAGCACCGCTCCTCCTACACGGCGGCTGCAACAGCTTTCCAGTGAAATGGCCCAAAAAAAAAAATAAATCAAAGGATCAGGACAGGTTTTTTTTTCTTAAACAGACCAGAGGGACCCAAAGCCAGGATTTGCTTTCACCTGACACACACACACACACACACACCAGGGCTGGGGATCACTCGTGCTGCCCCAGCGTGTGCAGCACTGCTTGCATTTCACTAGGCACCAAGCCTAGCTCCTTATTAATGCCATACCCAGCTTGTGGTTGTTATGAACCAGCAGCGAGCCTGGTGTGGAAACAGTCCTTAAAAACAGCAAAAGATAGCAATTAGAAAGGGAGGAGAGAAAAGAAAAAAAATAAAAAAAACCAAGCAACCCCAACACACAGCTCACGCAACACAACTGGAAATGTAGCTTTCCAAATAGCCTGACGCTGCCTCCAATTAGGCAGCTTTAAGTTCTGCAAATATATGTACAAGGTTCAGAGGCACAGGGCAGTATTTGGCCCAGAGTTCACATTTCTGGGGAGTGAGTACAGTTGCCTGGCACGGGAACACCACACCTCCACGGCTTGGAAGTACTGAGTGTGCATGAAGAACCTGCTTGGAGATTTATGGTTCCCCCAGTGTGTCTCTCAGAAGGTGTTTTGAAGAACTGACAAGGCCAAGCTGGTGTGTTGCTCAGCATTAGGAGCTTTGCCTGGTTTGATGTGTCACTGACCAGCGAGGTGAGCAGGAAAGGCTGGGAGAATTGGGATGGTTCAGCCTGGAGAGAAGCACTGGGGTGACCTAGTTGTGCCCTGCCAGGACCTGAAGGAGCTGCAGGAAAGATGGAGAGAGACTCTTTACAAGGGCCTGGGGTGACAGGACAGGGGGAATGGCTTCAGACTGACAGAGAGTGGGGTTAGATGGGATATCAGGAAGAAATTCTTCACTGTGAGGGTGGTGAGGCACAGAGAAGCTGTGGCTGCCCCTGGATCCCTGGAAGTGTCCCAGGCCAGCTTGGAGCAACCTGGGACAGTGGAAGGTGTCCCTGCCCACGACAGGAGGTGACACTGGGTAAGCTTTAATGTCCCTTCCACCCCAAACCAACCTGGGACTCTGTGATTTACCCCAACACCGATGGAACTCCAACCTGACAGCAGAAACACAAGAGCTCAGCTCACCTTCCCCCACGGATTTACACATTCCAAAGGCATTATCAGTTTGTCTGACCCACTGCAAAACTCCAAGTTTCATTAAGTTCCTCCTATGACAAACAAGGTCAGCAGGCACCTTGACTTAATTTAAATTTCCCTTCAGCCCTCGTTAGGTTGTTATAAAGGTTCATGTGCATTTACTGCTCTGGAAATGTAAGCCAAGACCTTGCCTGCTCATCACAACCAGCAGTTTATGAGTTCAAAGCTAAGCAGACACTCAACCCAAAACCATTTCCAGCCCTGCCTTCCCTTCTCCCATGGAGTGCTGAACCTTTGGCCAAATTACACCCATTCTGCATGGGATGTGCAGACAACATCCACCCCTCTGACCTCTGCAAAGCTTCTAAATATTTCCCAGCTGCCATAAACTAATTTACAGCTAATATGTCTAAACCACCCAAAGGCAAAGTGCTCCCAGTGGCTTAATTTACACCAAGGGAAAAATTGGATCCACAATTTTACAAAGGAAAGCTGCAGCACGGAGAGAATCAAGAAATCATTACCACAGTGTTGCTTAACCTGTACAGTGTATTTTTAGCTCTCAGTCCTTCACAGCTCATTCTGGTGAAGTTTTACTCGTGTGGATACAAACACCAAGGGCAACCAAACTATTTGAGCCTAAATTCAAAGTATGCAACTCAATGAGCATTTCACCTTGCTGGCTTCCACACCTCCCCAGGAGGGTTTCTGTCCCAGCATTCCTTCAGATTTTAGACGCATCCATGGAAAGTTTCTCCACCATACATTGCAGTTAGTCAGGATTTCCACCAAAAAAAAAAAAGAAAAAGAAAAAAAGAAAAAGAAAAAAGAAAAAAGAAAAAAGAACAAGAAAATGTGCTGTCAGCTGAGCTATAAAGAGATTAGCAGTGCTACATACTGAGCTTGAAGTTATCTCAGTTGTTTAAATGGCCTAAGAAAAATAAAGAGGCTCCTGGGATATGCAAACTTATCACTTCTCCCCTGAAATGCAGCTCAGGCCCTTAAAGCACAAGAGAAAAGATGCACATAGCACACATTGCATGAGGAGGGGAAAAAAAATGTGCACAGGCATTCGTGGCATGCTCTGCTCCTTCCCATTTCATCTTCCCTCCATCTCAACCACAGCAGAAATCCAGAAAGGGAGACTGGAAAAGACTGGAGCAGAACAGGGGATTAGGATTTCTCAGCAACATCAAGCCCTGCTCTTTCTTCTGTAAAATGGAAGATAAAAAGGCAGGAGTGAAGCTCCTTGTAAAATGGCTCAAGATCCTGAGAACAGCCTGTGAGTCAAGCAGAGCTATTAATAGGCCTCTGAATGTGTTTGTATTAGTATTTGCCTCTTGGGTCTCGTAAAATAAATAAAAATACAAGCAATAGAAGAAAAAAAAATAAAGAAGGAAAAAAAAACCCAAACAAATATTTACTCAGGAAAGCTACCAGCTGCTAAGAGGTGAGTGCAGCAAATTGCCCAAGATATGTGGAAGGGCATGGAGGTAACCAAGGCATCAGAAACAGCAATGCCAGCTTGGAGTTGTTTCCCCACTGGGTTCAGTGACACCACATCTTGGTGCCTCCCCCTCAGCCAGGCAGGATGCTGAGAACTGCCAGCCCTCACTTTATTTGTATTTCTGTTATAAACAAATCCCCCCAGCAGCTCACAGCCTTTCCACATCAAAACCTCACCCATTAGTACAAAACGCTGCATTTTCTCTCCATGCTGATGGCTGTCACTGTATCAACACTGCCTCAAATATTTCCACACCATCACCGTGACTGATAAAAATTATTTCATTTTTAGGACACTTTACAATCAAATAAAATTTTAAAATACACACAGCAACAGTGCAAACTGCATTCAGAAAAAAAAAACAACAAACCACCCAAAACACTCAGAGATGGTTGCCTGAGCACCAACAGCTAATTTAACATCAACATGCATAAAATATCAGCTTATCAAAAATCACATTCCCTATGGCTGGTGAGATGGTTCTGCTAACACACTGGTATGGAATTACTGGGAAATGGAAAGAAGGGAGTGCTGCCAGCATCTACAGCATCTTTCCAAGCTGTCAAAACCTTTGTTCTTGAGCTGAGCCACCAAGACACAGATTTTCACAGCAAACATATGAAACTGGCCATTTTCACCGTGCAAATACAAAGGAGTAACTCAGGTTCACACAGCAGCTATTAAAAGAGGAAAGCAAAAAAAAAAAAAAAACCAGGCAAACCTCCCCTCCCACCCTTTTTTCCAGTAGATATTAAAGGAAAAAATCCTTCCTTGAATGCAGAGCAGAGAGAAAGGTATTTCCCCCTCTTGCAGTGTATTCCTGATCAGGGAATAGAACAAAGCCTCGGATATTTTACCTGTTTCCCACGGCACAGTCAGCTGAGCAGGGAGATCCCAAAGGCCCATTCCCAGGGGCTGCTCTGATCCCAAATCCTCCCCAGGGAGCTCCAGCTGCCCCTCTCTGCAAGCTTCCCGGTGTTTTCACGCTTCTCGGATCTCCTTGGGAGGCATCTGCCTGATTGTTCCACTGACCACTGGAGGGGAGGGAAGAAAACTCCACCTCTTCTCTCCCACCTCCTCCCAAGCAGCATCAGCTGGGGCTGCTCATGGGCAAAGGGAGAGCAGCATCCATGGCCAGCCCACGGCAGCAGGGAAGCAGGAGAGAGAGCTGGGATTTTAAAATTTAGCATTTCCAGCTGTCCTGGGTGACAGAAAAATATGTATCTGTATTTATATATTAATGCATATGGGATAGATGGAGATGTATTTTCTGTATGCATCTATATGCATGTATATAAAGGCATATAAATATATATAAATATATATAAAAATATATATATATTTGTGTGCACTCCTGCCATGCAATGCCAGCCCTGATCCAAGGAGCTGCATCACGAGGCACAGCAACAAAGGCTTGGCAGAGGGCACCGAGCTTTTCCCCTCAATCCACTTCCAGCCTTGCCCAGGGTCACGTCTTGGCCTTTCCGGGCGTTTTGCAGCGCCTGGCACCTGGAAAAACCCCTGAAAACACAGCCTGGGGGTTGTCTGGGGAGAGGGGAGGCAGGGATGGGGTGACAGCCACCAACTGCCCCTCTGTGCCACCCAAACTCAGGGGTCACCCCGAGGTTTCCCAGCCTCCCCCAGTGGTCAAGCCCTGGGGAAGGAAGGACTGCAGGGTGAAGGGGCTGTTTGCTTTTTCTGCCCCAATAACCTAATGAAGTTTGGGAGCAGCGCTGGCGGGATAGACATTTCTTCACGCTACACTGTCTGTTTGTGTTTGATTAATGTAAATCTTGCCGGGGCTCCAAGCATGCCCCAGGCTCAGGCTCTCTCCATTAACAAGCAGCCAAACTGCCACGTCCAGAGCACAGGGACAAACCCAGAGCTCTATTTTAGGCTTTGCCAGAAAACCCAGAGAGCTCCACCAAACTCGTTTTTGGTGATTGGACTTGAATTACCCTACTCCTCGTTAAATCCCACTTTTTTTCGCTCTTCCCCTCCAAAATCATCTGTTGAAAAGATGAAACTGCAGCAAACCACTTGAGAAAATAATTACTGCTAATATATTTTTTCGCATTTCCTCAGTTCTCATGAGCAAATTTTTCAGCCTGCCCTGTCCAATGCATGCTGGTACCAAAAATCATCTCCAAGCCACAAGTGCAGCAAGGCTGCAATTACCCAGAAGACAGGAAGCCAAAGAAATCAACTCCTACCCTTCCATCTCCCTGCTCCATGCAGTAATTTCCCAGCCAGAACTTGTATTTTCCATGCTTCTCCCTTTTCCAGTGGTGTGCATTATCATTTTCTAAATAGCAGACAGCTCCCTTTCATTGGTTCCTATTTTGAAACGTTTGCCCAGCTCCTCATTTTCTAGGAATTTCACAAATCAGAAAATGTCAGCTCTCCAGAAGAAAATGGTAAGCAGAGGGGAGGAAAAAGCCAGATCCTCACAGCAGCACCCCTTCCTCTCACAATCCTTGGGAAGCACAAGGAGAAATGATCAATATTGGATTTTTGAAGCCAACATGGGATGCTGGAGGTAAGGAAGGCAGGGAAAAGGGGCTGAAAATCCCAGAGCAGCGCTTCAGCTCCAGTTTATTCATGCCTGAGTGAGAATCACATGCACCAAACAGCCTCTGCTGAGGGTGTCAAAACACAGATATTTTTAAACCTGGGTCACATTTTAAATTTTTCCAAATTTTTGTCACTAATGCTCCTCCTCATCAAGTGAAACACAGATGGAACAATCTGACAGACCAATAAACCTTGATTTAATAAACTATATTTTGGTTACAACATTGGTATTTCCTATTTCCTTCACCATACAGAGCAAATTCACATTTCCCAGCTGCCCGCCTCAGTTTTCCCTTACCAACAATTTAGGGTTTGCAGGTTGCTTTATAATCATAAAAAAATAATAGGTGCAACATTATAGAGTATTATATATTATTTTTATATATTTGTGTCTTTTATATATTTATGTCTTTTATATATATATATATTTCTTTTATATATTTACGTATTTTATCTATTTATACATATTAAATATCCTTGCATAAAACCCTCAGATTAATTCATTTTAAATTTTCATGCAAAATGTTTAACTGAAGGTCACTGAGGTCAGTGAGGAGGAACCAGCAATACAACAGGAACATGCTTCAAGGCTTTTAGCTCAGAAGGGAGATTTTCAATTCCTTTAAACATAACAATTCTGTTACTGGCATCAGCACTTGGGAAAATAAATGCATTTGTACCATAAAACAAGCTTTAAAAGGGTCAGAAATGGATATTGCAGCTCCTCTCCATTATAAAGAAGTCAGGCAGACTTTGAAGAATCCAAATGAAATTTCAGTCTATCAGGAAAAACATTTAGTATAAGAAAAAAAGGACTTTAGGGCAAAGTCATGGAAGACTTAACTGTTGTCTGCAAATTTTTTTTTTGCTTATGGAAATAATTAACTTTAAAAAATTATGGAATTAATTTTGATTTCTATTTTATCGACAGCTTTCTGGGGAAAACACCACAATACATCCCTTTCAAGTCCAAAGCAACACAGCTGCCAGGAAACAGTGTAAAAACAAGAAAGATTCAGGAATGGAAGCTTCTATCTTGCTTCCTACTCTGATTTCCCAGATTTCCTTCCCTCAGTACTCTCAGTCACAAGACATAATAAGAAAACAATTTAGAAGGGGGAAAAAAATGACCATAAAAAGCAAGAAAGTCTGATGCAACTAGGTTTTTAGGAGAAATTAGAGATATGGTTGTGGCTGTAAATGGAATATCACTGTTTTAAATCCACGGGGATTCCTACAGTCCTGGAGAACAGCAGGAAAGGAGGATAAGGAAAAAGTTTAAGAAAAAAATACATAATGAAAAAAGAAATCTCTCCTGAGAACATAGGGAAGATGGGATAGGAGTAAGTAGTGAACAACTCAATTAGATAGTCTTCTTTGCCTGTTTAGAATCAAGTATAATACAATGAATGAAAATTAAGTGCTTCCAAAATATCAGAGAAGTTACAAGCTTGACTATTTCAGATTTCACTTGGCAGAATTTTGAAATCTCTGTGCTCCATCCTTCCTTTGCAAGGAACAGCAATTTTGATCCCCAAATATTCTGTATCGATTAAGGAATTCCTTCCTCCTTGCCCATCAGCAAAGGATGACATTCTCTCCTCGTTCCACCCCAGCTCTGTGCTGGCCAGGCTGGGCTCTGGTAAATATTTACACACAATTTCCAGACCTTTACCCCAAAGAGGAGGCAGGCCTGGGAAAAGCTGAGCTTCCCAGAGCTCCACGCAGAGGAAGCCAAGAGCTCCCCGAGGAGCAGAGACCACAGCCCTGTGCAAAGAATCCATGGAGCAGCAGGAGGAGCTCAGCATCCCATCCTGCCACAAAATCCTCAGCCTTCAGCACACCAGACTGCCAGATTTGGGATTTGGGGGGGCCTGGTACAGGCTGCTCCATCCCTGGGAATGTCCCAAGACAACCTGGGATAGTGGAAGGTGACAAAATCATCTTGAAGGTCCCTCCAGCCCAACCCAGTCTGCGATTTCATGATGGGATATTTGCAGCTTAGCTGGACAGGCCAAACCTCACTGAAATTTTTGGGAAGTTCCAATGAAGAAATCTGTTATTGACAAAGAATTCAGTGTATTTACCATCAGGATTCAGGATAGATGCACACATGCATTTTTGGTCAGTATCCTTAACATTATAACACATTATAATCCTTAACATTGTAACACATCACATCAATATCCCAAAATTTTGCCAATGTGCTTTCTCAGCCCCAAAAATTATAAATGAGAGGCAGAATGGCTGCCCAGTTCCCTCATCAGGGTATCCAATTAATTAATAAAGCTTTATATTATAAACACTCTCCCTCATTCTCTCCCGTTCATTTGGGCTCAGGATGTTCATTTCTCCTACTTTCCAGCAAGGAACAAAACCCATCCCACACATCCTAAATAAACAGGAACTAGCAAAAGACTGCAATGGGGGATTTTTTTTTTTAAGAGAACGTGTGAACATAAAAGTACAGACAAGAAGATATGTGAGAAATCTGACATATTTCAGCAAGGACTCTGAGTCCACTCGATGAACTTCATATTTCAGACACATCTGAGAAGCACCTGAGTGCTTTCAAGCACAAAAATCCTGGGCTGCCCTGTCAGTACATCCCTGCAGAAATTCATAAAGATGTTAGAGGCACAGAACTGCACTTCAGTCAAGTATGGGCAATTTTATATTTTCTCCTTCAAAAAACGGTCTGTGTGTTCTGTCAAAACGTTTTCTTGGTCTCAGCAAAGGAGAGAAAGGCGAAGGACTGAGAGCAGCAAAGGTGTAAGAAATCTTCTCTCTGGCTGCTCTGGGTGTGTTTTATGGAAAGCAGGAGACAACCTGATGAACAAAGGAGTTAATATTTCATTTGAGTATCCATCCCAACTATGCTGGGTTACATAAGAGGCAGTGGAAGTTGAAGACACAGCAGCTTCCTCTTAGGAATTTCTGCAAGTCAGAGGAGACAACTTAAGGACAGCTTACAGCAGATAAAGTAATCATTTTCCAAACCCACTGCTTCACACAGACAAACCCTTCATTACTCCAGCTCCTTCAATTACTGGAACTTAGCTTGAGAAACAGAAAACTGAGGTACAGAAACAGGAAATTGTTTTTGCAGTAAAACAGCAGATCAACAATTGAAGTGGAAATGCTGTTCAGATCAGCCATTCTCTCTTAAATCAGTACCAAAATTCCTTTTTTTTAAAGATTACTGACAGAAGCCTGTGGCACCTTGTGATGTACAGAAAATATCACAGATATTTGGCATACACACCTTATTTGGGAAGGCAATGCTCGTGCCAGAACTCCAGCAAACTTTCAATTTTCAGAGCATTTTGCTACACGAGAGTTAAGCAAACGATGAGAATTCCCTAGGAAAAACCCTCAACTTTCCAAATATTATCATGGACATGAGTGAAACTTGAGGACAGCACCTGCAGGATGCCAGGGAAAATTCAAATTAAAACTGGCACAGAAGAAATAAAAGATGAAATCAAATGCAGCAGCACTACCCACAGAGGAAAAAGCAAAGGTGATTTAGGCAGGAGAGAAACTGCCAGAGTGGGTGGGAAAATCAACTTTCCCGCTGGAGATACAACTCAATTTATTATTTACTGTGCACCTCGGTGGATGATTCACCACCCAAATCCTCTGAACAAAACCCACCTCCCGGGCTGCAGGCAGCTGAGCAAAAAGCCCAGCTCAGCACAAGTTAGGATTAGACTGGCAACCTACTTTGGAGTCAATCATTACAAGGCTGAACCACAGCTGTCTGCTTTTAATGCACGGCTGCATTAACCCTCTGCTTTAAAGAGCTTGAAAATCAGCTCTCCAAACAAAAAAAAGGGAAAAGGAAAACACTGAATCATTAAAACTTTTGGCACAGTTGTTAACTCTGTGTGTTTGCTGCTAATAGATATTATTGGAGTGATCTAAGGCGAGGGGGAAAAAAAATGACAGAAAATTATCATTTTCGACTGTGTCACACAACAAGCAGCTGAATGGTTTCTGCAGACAGTAATTAAAATGAGAAAGTTCTGGTACAAATATGGAAACTGATTAAAAGCCAGCTGTAAAGTCTGCTAAATCTGTGATAGAAAAAAAAAAAATCAATCTGCAAAAGCAAAACATGAAAGAAGATCCTTTATGAAAGGGAACCCTCTTTCAGTGTCATTGTCTGGGCTGACTTCTGGCATAGGAAAATGGGTTCTATGGAGCTGCATTGAAAAGGTCACAGAGTTTCCTTCCTTGATCTTTTACCATGAACAATTTTAGAAGGCATTAAACATTTCAGAACGGCCTACCTAAACAAATTTTTGCTTATCCTGTCATTGAATTACGTTCAACAAATTCCAGTAAGTCTGACAAAAAAAAAAGAGCCCCCCCCCCCCCCAAAATACAATATTTATGGCAGCCACAAAATGCAAACTTGAGTCCATGCCAAAACAGCATAAATTAGAGAAAAGTAATTATTCTATAGCTGACAATTTGAAAAGAGAGCAGTGAGAGCTGGGAAACTCCATTTTCCAGGACAAAAATCTATTTCATTCATAGCAAACTGAACGCAGTCGTTAAAACCGTGTCGTAATTCAGAGAGAGAGAAAAAACACAAGCCCAATTCCATGGGTTTAGCACTCAATACCTTGTTATGGTTCACTCCAGAGCTGGGAATTGTCAGCAATAAATACTTTCAGGCCTATAAAACTCTGTGAACTGCTCACTATTCATCGAGAAGCAGGGAGGGAGGGGCAGAACTTCATTTATTCTTTCCAAAGAATTTTTGCAGGTCCTTTTTAATTCACCATAAACTTCATCCCACCCCAGTTTTACAGTACCAAACATCAACTGACTCAAGGACATGATCAACATCAAGATGTTGACCCCACCAGCAAGTCAGGACTGGCTTTATCATTATTCTACCACACACCTGCAGCCTTACACTCCCAAATTTTACAAGCAGGGAAGAAAAATCCAGGACAAAACACAAGGTAGCAATACCTGTACTTGCAGCCTTGGCCTCTGAAAAGGCAGAAATCCATTTTTTAAAATGCATCAAAACACACTTTCATTTCCCCACTGCTCAGTGCAACACGAATTTAGAGTTCCCAGTGCTTCCAGACATTGTTGATGAGCCAAACAGCAGTTTATCTCCCCCAGAATTCACTTTATTTCTGACTCTGCCCTGTTGACAATTCCTCCAGCCAATGGATGACCAACAGCCTTTCCAGGGCTCTCCCTCTCCCAGCACCTAAGGCACACACAGGGAGGAAAGGAAGGTGTTTTCCTTGCCAGGAAGCAGGATTGTTTTAACTCCAACCCTGCATCTGCCTCTTGTTTGAGATTCCAAAGCAGCAACGTTCACACAGCTCATTACACCTCCTCGCTGGGGCCTGGCAGCTGATTCATCTGAATTTGGGAATATTTGCTCACAACATATTTGTGCTTCCTGCTTCTCTGGGCTGAAACCAGGCACATTTGAACCCAGGAATTGCTTTCCAGGTAACATTTCATCAGCAAATACACAATGTGAAGTGTTATTATTTCTATTACAATAATAGAAATTATAATTTAAAAAAAATCTGTCTATTATTTCTATTTAAGCAGAGCATGCAGGCTGCCTATAGAAATTTTAAAATGCTGGCTCTTAACAGCAGATCAGAGTCACCCATGCCTGCATGAAACCACAACTCTCTCCCTGCTGTCCTGGCAAACTCTAAATGCCAAAACAGCCCTTCCTTTCCATTTTCCTCTGTGTGAACTGAACACATTCATCACCATCACTTGTCCACAGTCAGACATCTCACAGGACCAACAAAATGTTGTGTTATCACCAGAACCAACAGCTGAGCTTAAGGAGTTGAGATGATCCAAGTTTCCACGTACACAAGAAATTTGTAAATATGAAATTCAAGCACTGCTCACCAGCAGAGTGTCAGCACTGAGTGCATTAAAGCAAAGGGAAATGCAGTTTTGTCTCAGTTCAGCCAGACAACTCCTCCCAAGGTATTTTCTGCAGCAGGGAAACCACCAGGATGCCAGAGAAGTGCTTTAATCTAAAGCAAACATCTCCACGTGATGGAAAAGAGAGAGAGGGAGGGAGCCCAGGCAGCTCCCAGTCCTACAAGACAAAATTCATTTGCTACTGAGCATTTCTTCCTGCACTTTATCATGGAATTTTGCTGCCCCTGGGAAAGGGATCCTGGTGACAACCCAAGGATTTGTCCCTGCAAGGTGGAGCGGGCACAGGACAGAGGGAGGATGGAGTCCCAGACACTTCCAGCCTCAGTAGAACTGAGAGAATATTCTCTAAAATCCCACAGGGAATGAGCTTTCCATGTTGGGATTCCAGATATTTGGAGGGCTCCTCATTGCCATACAGCTCCTCATTGTATTTTACATTTATTGTAATTTACTGCCGTGGCAAAGTGATCTAAAGACAACTCAGAGGAGAAGATGAAGAGATTTCACACGTAAATTTACAATTTAAATTAACAAGTCACAGTCCTTGTTTGAAGTGTCCAGAGTCCCTTTTTGCTCCTCCCCACAACCAATTCCAAACAACCTTTTTTTATTTAACAAAAAGAAAAAAAGAACAACAAACCCCACCTCGTTATTTGCATGTTCTTTGTTATTTTTTTGCCCTCTTTGAAATACTCTTTTGGGGCCAACCTTTTGATCTAAGAGACATTTAATTAAAAAATAAAATAAATGAAAGGAAAATCCTAAATCCTTATATACACTCTATAGCAACACTTATTGGAGGGAAATATATTCCCACTTCCCAGGATTGTGCCTGAGTTACCAGGGCCAGAATACAACCAGATTCCCCAATAAAAAAAACAGAGAAACCAACTTGTTCTAAGTTTCTTAAGACCTTTGCTGATCAAATCCCATCAGTATTCCAAGAATCAATTTAGAGATATGAAGGAAGCCATTTTCTCTGTATATGGAGAGCGACAGATGGAGCAAAATTTTCAGCACATTCTGAGTTGCTGTGATGTTCCTGTCATTGCAGCAGAGCTGCTTCCCAGGAGCTGCAGGGCCAGGATGATTAAAAAAATAGCTATTAATTAAAAAAAAAAAAAAAAAGGGAGTGGGAAGGGACAGGTTCTCTCCATCTGGCTGAACTCCAGAGGAAGGATTTAGAGTTTTGCAGGCAGCCCAAAACTCCAGCCTGTTGCAAAGCTGCTTCCTCTCCCCCTCCCGGCTCATTTAATTATCTGCTTCTGCCTGGCTGGTGAGAGGCAAGAACCTCCTCCAGAGTTCCAAGTGCCCTGAGCAGCACCAGGGACTGTCCCCTCCCAGCTGGACAGTCCCATTCCCACGGCAGGAGAGAAGGGTTTTCCTGCCCTAAACCTGGGATTGTGCCTGGATTACCAGGGCAAGGTGCCCCAGTGGCCAAGGCATGGGGTGAGCAGGTGCAGAGACCAAAAAACCTGTGAGAGTCTCACTGCTGAGTGGGAAAGCTGATAATGAGGCTGCTAAAAGGGAGAGGAGGGGAGGTCAAGGTTTGCTATGCCATCCATACAGCTGAAGTTGCACTGGTTAACATCCAAAATAAACACCACTCCAGCATTTACAGCCAGCACCAACATTCCTGCATCTTTCCAGACTGGAAGAAACATGTGCTTGCCCTTTTTTTTTTCCTCCTCTTTTTACCTCTAAGTATTTCATTCTCACAACGTGAGCAGGCTGAGCATTTTACATCACTTTAGGTGCAAACCTTGGGGCTTTCAGTTGTACTCCAAGGGGCTGCAGTGCTTGGCAAACAATATTGACCAATTCCAAGTATTATCAAACTCTCACACCAAATTTACCACCACTGAAGCATCTAAACCTGTGCTCTAGATATCTGTAGATATATAGATAGATATATGGATAGATATTCCAGATATGGCTAGGAAATAAGGATCTAGAGCGTTTTGCTCTTTTAGATCATTATTTCTAAATTTTTGAGTATATTTGCTGTTACTGCTGATGGTCCAGGGCGGAGCAGCACCTGCACAGGTGTTCCTCTGGGCACCCCACAGCCTTTGACACATCCTCCCAACAAAACAGATCCCACAACAATTGCAGAGAGCTCTCAGTGCAGCATCCCCAGAGCCAGAGCCACGGAGGGTGTTGGGTTTGCTCAGATCAGATCTGCGCCCACAGCAACCACTTCCGCTCCCCAAACCGCAGGGCTGCGCAGGGCAAACCACAGCCTATCATTTGGTGCCTCCCGACAGGCTGCAGGAACAAATTGCCAGCTGGAGAGCTGCACTCCAGCACCAGGAGATCTCTCAGCTAAGGGGTTTTATCTCTGGCACACGAGGATTCCCCCCATCCTTACATTTAGGGAGTTGATGTGATATAAATTTACCCTCCTCTATTGCAGTTCCCCCATGGTATTTGCCAGAACTGATGCTGCCCCTTCAGTCAGGATAGAGGCTGCAGCAACAGGGAAAATCCATTCTTCAAAACCCCAGAACAGCAGCTCACTTTTGGCTGAGGTCACTGCCTCGTTTGGGACATCACATGATTACCATTTTGCAAAAGTGGAAAAAAACACCCTATCGGCGCAGAGCAGAAAGCCACGTTATTTCCTTGCTTGTGAGCAGCAGCTTTGAAAGGCACTGAACAGGAGGACAGGAATTATTATCATCACCATCCAGCTCCAACACTGCCACATGGCACCTGCTGTCACTCCAAGCAGCTCCTCAAGAGCCAGACAGACACTGATGGTGTTTCCCTCAGTCCTGCACAGCACAGGGAGCTGCAGCCCTGCCTTGGCAGAGCTCCTGAGAGCTGCCATGTGCCTTCAGAGCACGGGGACAGGCAGGAAGCCTCTCTCCTATCTGGCAGCTGCCACCATTTCTCTCCCTCTCACTCGTTTCCTATTGATTTCTCCTGTCTCACACTGCAGCTTTTTCCTATTTCCTTTCGCCGCTCGCTCATTATGGCTTCCCTCCTTGAACTCTCTTCTTCTCCACGTTTTCCATCACTTTTCTGGCAGCTTTGATCTCAGCAGAACCCTCCTTTGCATCTGGGCACAGCAGAAAGGCAGAGGAGCCTCTGTGGCACACTGAGAGGAGACGCCTTGTCTGAAGTGCTGCCAAGAAGCTGCACCAACAGCCACTATCATAACAGGCTAAAAAAGACTTCCAAGCAGCCATCAGATGCTCCAGGTGAGCCTGCAGGTTGGAGCTTGTATGTTTATGGGAGTGGTGGACTCCCAGTGCTGTGCCTGTCTCACATCAGTCTGGTGCTTTATTAAACACAGGGATGGGGCTTTTCCTCCAGACTGGGAAATGCTTGCTCAGGTCAATCCAGGTCCCACCTCATTTTTCCGACCCCTCTCCAGCACTGCAGCTCGCTCAGGGCTTCAGAAAGGAGTATTTAGCTCTTCTTAGGTGACTGATTGCACTTGGGAAGTTACCTCAGCCCTTGTGTATGATACCACAAACCAGGATTCACAGCCTGCAAATCAATTCAAGACCAGCTTCTCACACAAACAAGAGCAAGTTGTGCTGCTACTCACAGACCCAACAGGAACCGCACTGGCATAAAATTATGATTTCCACCAATATCCCTGAACATTTCCAATACATATTTCAAGACCTCAGGAGTAAAACCAGTTTGAGTTTTGCCCTTGCAGACACAGTTCTTGTGCCAACTGAGAGCAACCAAGAGCTCCCAGAACCTGCAGATTCTCCCTTAGGTTTTTTAGCATCAACATTTCAACTTCTTTGTACCACCAAGAAAGGCCCTGCTGCTTCATTCACACAGTTCAACTTTTACCCAGCCCTGCTCCCTGCCCATAAAAGGTTTATTTTCCACAAGAACTGAGCCCCAAATGCCACATCCAGCCAGCACACACTTGTGACCATGCCCCTCCTGCCAGCAGCACAGCCTGTGTGCAGCGGGACATCTGACAGCATCCCAGGGACTCACAGCACAATGAGACAGACAGAGTCCCCCAGAATTATTCCAAATACAGAAAGCTGTGCTGTGATCTTTCCCACCTCAGGAAGGACTCCTCTCATCTGCTTTCCCTGTGCCACAGCAGTTCCGTGAAGAACCTTTGCCACCGAACATCCCAGCGCAGACCTTTCGGCGTTGTCAAAACAGAGCTTAAAATAGCCCCACAGCATCCCATTGAAGTGTTTGCCAGCAAATGTAAACAGCAATGTTTCTGATTTACCATCAGGCTCTACAAGGAAAGGGTTCCTGCCCATGGGCCTCAGAAATCAAACAGCCACAGCACTGAAAATCCTCAAGGAAAGGATGCAGAGTGATAACAAAGCATCGGCCGTGCTCAGGAGACGATCTGTGAATGTCACAGGCTGAGCGCTGTTTGTTTGGCTTTTACTATTTATACTTATGCTTACATTTGAAACATAAGGACACAGTTTTTTCCTGTCATTTTTAATGTATTTATTTTTACGTGTTTTCTTTTCAAAGCAACATGAGTAAACGTTGTTTCTTCCTGTCTTTTTCTGAGCGTGCTGTTACTATTTTGTATGTATCCTGCCTTGTATTTTATCCCTTTTACATTCTTAATCAAACACTGCACGTTTTACATCCCTTTCCATTTTACTAGTTCCCTTGCTGCTGCTTCTGCTGTCCTTATTTTAAGCCCTCTCTTCTGATGTTGAGATATTACCAACATCCAGGCTCCTGACCCTTGGTTTAATCAAGCTGGGACACGAACTAAGACTTTTGTTCTTTAAACCTAATAATTATCCAGAGCAGGGCCACAGAGCACAGCATCACCTACCTGAAAATATGCATTCAAGTCTATTTTCTCTTAGTGCTATTGACATCTCTTACACAGGAAAATCTACTTATCTCAAAGCAGATAAAATATCAGGGGGAGTTCTTAGGCAGAGGAATATTTGGAATGCTGCAAGAAGCATTTTTACAGCAACTCATCCACTAGAAACTCGAGGGTAATACCAATGGGATCCATTAATAAATCTCCAACTGCTAATTTTCAGAGGGAAGGAAGAGGTATTCAAGGAGGAACCTGGAGGATAAAGCCTTGAGGCAAGAGGCTGAGCTTATCTTGAAGCAGCACAGCCAACACAGCTCCCTGGTGACCCAAAGGACCACCTCGAGGTGAAGTGGAGAATTCAGTCTCCAGACCAAAGCAAACACTGCTCCTCTCTGAGACACTCTGCAGAAGTACAAACTGCAGCACAGGGCTGGCCAGATAGGGGGTGGGAATTATAACCATGAGAGGTAAGTGATGCTGCTCAAAACACTGCAGGAAAAATGGGGAAACAGCAGTTAATGCCAAAAATCCTGCTGGTTATACTCCAGAGCTTCTCAGGAAAGCAGGGAAACAGAAGCTACTCAAATCCTTCGGATACAAATTCACTGGGAGACCCCATTGCAGGAAATAACCAAATAATCCTGGTGAATAATCATGAAATATGCAAAATAACTGACACAGGTGTCTGCACCACCTTCCCCAGGCAAATTCATCAATGCTCTGTACAGCCTTAGGATCAACTGCCAAAATCACCACTTCTACAATAAATCACCACTTCTACAAAATCACCTCTTCTACAACGTGGTCCAGAACACTGTGAGAGTGAACAGAAGACTCTTTGACTTCCAGTGAGGACTGTGCTCACTGCTGTCCCCCTCCAGGACCAAGGAGCTCTCCTCCCACACAGGTCATGGAAGTCAAAGGACACCAGTGAACACCCACAAATCCCACCAGTGACCTCAGCAAACTCCTGCTCCAAGGGCAAGCTGCACTTTCCTTCTCAAGCATCTCCAGCTAGGACAGCTCCGAGTAATTTTTTTTGCTGCTAAATCCCTGTAGATGTGGACCAGAACTTGGAAAATCTGAACCTGAAGGAGCCAACATCCCAGTACCCTTCCTAATGCAACCATTTGAAATGTTAAAATGCCAGAACAGGAGTTCTGTGCACAGGGAGAATTATACAATTGGGCTCACAGATGAAATATCATTCCTGCCTCCACCCAAATAATCACAACGCCCACAGCTCTGCTCAAAACTAGAAAATCAAGCTCACCTCAGCTCCTGTCTCCAGTAAAAGCCCTAATAAACTATGCAACATGAAGTGGTAGCATTCGTGTCCCAGCCAGCAGTAAACACCCCAGACAGTCCCCTCTGCTGCCAGCCTCAAGACCAGCAAAATAAAACATGAATTTATGCACAGACTCTGTCAACTGCTAATTTCCAAGCACAGTGAAGGCACAACGATGGAAAGCACCACTCAAAGACTATTATTACTCTTTGCAGTCCTTAGATGTCATGCTGCAGCCCATTTTCCATAGACACTGGATTTTACAAACCCTACTAATCGAATAAATGCATGGTAATGACAGCTAACTACTCAGTAACGCTAAGGTGTGACTTTCTGTGCAGTTCTTACCCTGCTGCAAGAAACAAAACCCTTTTCCCCCACCATACAAGTTAAAGGATTCCCAGAGTTACTACAGGGACTTCCAAACAGCCCAAGACAGGGAAAGTGCATCTAAAGCAGATAAGAAACAATTAGAGCCTATTTTAATACCAAGTCAGGAGCAAATCACCAATTAAAACTTCTCAAGAGTAATTATGTGTAAATTCTACCTCTGCTGTTTTCCAATCATAGCAACAGAAACTACAGCACGGTTATAAATAAAACTCATTTGCAAGCAACTGCAGAGGAGAGTCACCAGTTCCTCAGCAAGGTCCTGCGAAAAGCAAGAGCCTCCTTTCTTTTTTTATTGGCCTTTAATAAACAGAAAGAAACACAAAGCAAGTCCTGCAGCCGTGCAGTTGCTCAACTCTGAAGTGTGCTTGGAACGGTGACAGGAAGAAAAATACAGTTAACTCGGAGAGCGCAAAAAAATTAATGGCACACAAATGTTTCTTTAGTGTCATAACAGGATACAGCCGAGCTCGGGCTGGCCTTCAGTGGCCAAGCAGAGGCTGGAAATGGCCGAATTTCAGCCCAGCCCCAGCGTGGCCTTGGAAGAATAAAGGCCTTATCTCACCCGGCCATGTGTGGCCGGCCAGAGCAACGCCCAGAGCTGGCCAGTGTCCGGCCAGGAGAGCTCCAGAGGCAGGGAATGTGGGCACACTGCAGCAGGAAGCAGGAAAACTCCTCCAGCAAACCCACACATGGACCCTAAAGTCCCATATCCCCACCAAAACCAGCCCAAAACCAGCATCCAGCGATACAAATCCAACCGAGCGCCGCTGACTGGCCAAAAATATTTTTTTTCAGGCTAAAAGATATGGCAAATCTCAGCTAAATGCAGAGCTGGGTGAAGCTCAGTCACCTGACTGATTTTAGATCCCTTTAGGATAAGAAAGGTCCCCTCGATGTGCAGATTTCCTTCCACTAACGATCAAGTCAAGCCAGATGAGCAGCTCAGGGATGTCTACCTCAAAGACTTACCGAGCTCAGCAAGATAAATGCCACCTTAGGAGGCCTCTAAACAAATACAGCATAGCTGAGAGAGGATTACATTAAGAGGGTGTAAATGTTTACAAACATAAAGGAGCAGAGCAGTGAGGCTGGAGATGAAGAGTTTGATATGATCCAATGGGCACCAGCACTAGGGAGAGAGAAAAAAAAAAAAGCAGCTGACAAAGTAAAATGAAGTAAAAGAACATCCTGAGAGGAAGAAGGAGATGTTCAAGTCAGTGTTTAACTCTCTCAAAGCATCAGAAGCCGTGCAAGGCACCACAGCTCTCCTGGACAAAGTTTTGCTGATGTGTTTCTAAGCCTCAAGTGCTGAGTTAGGAGTCCAACACAGCCAGGAGATAATTTTTTGCCTGCCTGCACCCTTTCAGTGCTCCCCCAAACGCTGCTGGGGAGCAGTGTGTGCCAGCAGCTCCTCCAGGAACTCTGAACAGCCATTACACTCTCAGGAGGATTAACATCTGTTCTGCCTTTTTTTGTTTAATGCCTGGTATTCCCCACTCCCCCAGGCACTCACATCCCTCCAGACTGAAGGCACTTGAAGAAAAAGACACCAGAAAACGATGCTGCTTTGGGAGTTCTGATAACAGAATCCCAGCATAACCATTACCAAAATTAACTGGGTTAAGGTTTGGTCCACAGAGAGGGTTATCCCAGACACATCAAACATGAACTGGCCTGTGTTTCAGCAGTGCCAGACACTAAAATCCATTCAAATTTCATGGGAAAGAGAACAAAAATAAAAGAAGGGGGAAAAAAAAAAAAGACTTAATATAAACATCATTTCTCATCCTGGCTACAAAACAGCACTACAAATGGCCATTCATACACTCCTAATTTATATATTTTATGCTAATCATGACATCATCAACACAAACAAGGGATATAAAACATGTTGAGGATGAGACAAGTGCAACCTGGACAAGGGGAACGTCTGACAGCTGTCAAATCATTACCAGCTTAAACTGAAGGGATACCAAAGTAACATGGATTTAGGCAGCTCTACATATGGAAAATGCAAATATGTAAAGCTAATATGGATAAAAAACCCAGGCCCAAGCTACCCTATTATAGTCCTAATACCATCTGGCACAGATGCAAGCTGGGTTTTCCTGGTTTAAGGCAATTCCCAACTCGATCCCAGCAAGGAAGGCGATTGATAAATCCAAAGGGAATTGAACATGTCAGATGATTTATACCACGTAGATCTAATGGCAGTGGGAGCATGGAGA
This sequence comes from Entomyzon cyanotis, assembly GCA_024500445.1. Classification (NCBI taxonomy): domain Eukaryota; kingdom Metazoa; phylum Chordata; class Aves; order Passeriformes; family Meliphagidae; genus Entomyzon; species Entomyzon cyanotis. The sequence continues at coordinate 2,405,808 of JAKEPQ010000773.1, read as the reverse complement.
TTATATCTATTGCACCTGCTTTACATCCCAAGCTCAAGAGCCAGATTGAAGGAGGCAACACAGAGGCTCCTTGGGCCTGAAGGGAAAAGAAGCTTCTCCCCAAAATACTCCAGGGACAAGTGATCACAAAGCATCCCCTGCAAATCCTGCACGGTGCTGGGGATAAAAGGAAAGGCAGAGATCCACATGATGGGAACAAACACCACCATGTCTGGGGTTCAGATGAAAGGTTCAGCCAGGGAATAAATCACAGTATCATCACAAAGTCCCAGAATGGTTTGGACTTGAAGGGACCTTAAAGATCATCCAGTTCCACCCCCTGCCATGGGCAGGGACACCTTCCACTGTCCCAGGTTGCTCCAAGCCCTGTCCAGCCTGGCCTGGGACACTTCCAGGGATCCAGGGGCAGCCACAGCTTCTCTGGGCACCCTGTGCCAGGGCCTCCCCACCCTCACAGTGAATAATTTTTCCTTAATATCCAACCTAACCCTACTCTTTGAGTTTGAAACCATTCCCTCTTGTCCTGACACCCCAGGCCTTTTTAAATAGTCTCTCTCCATCTCCTTCAGGTCCTGGCAGGCCACAATTAGGTCACCCCAAAGCTTCTCTTCTCCAGGCTGAACCATGACCATGACTTTGTACCCCAAGAGCTGGGGCTCCTTCAGGCCAGAGGTGAAAAATAGAGACAGATGAGATCCAGTTTCCCCACATTCCCCCAGCCATCCCAGAAATCCGACTGCCAGGGCTGTGGAGACAGCTCCTCACCTGACATTAAAAGCCTTTTGATCCAAAACCTTAATGGAACACCAAATAGAAACATCCTCCTGACATGACTGAGAGCAAAAGGAAATGAGACTTTTTTTTTTTTGTCTCTGCTGCATTTTCAATTTGGCTGCTCCAATTCAATAATGGAAAGTATTTTGTTTTACTAACAAGTAAATTAAATTCCCTGTTCTTGTGCTTTTCCTTTCCATGCATCACTCAGCTGCCTCTTGGTATGAAAATCCTGTCGTTCTTTTTTGATATCATGCAACTGCCACAAGACATATGGCCTTAAGTATGTAACAAAATCCTCACAAATCCACTGAAATGCCTTTTTACTGTCATTGTCTTGCCTGGTACAGAGAAAAACGTCCTGCAACTCAAGAATCATTCACGCACCGCAAAAGGGAAAATTGTGCTAGTACAAACTCCACAATTAATTGCAAAGATTTAATACTGTGTGAACAGTTGTAAACACAGATTGTACACAATTCTGAGCTGTTTGGACTGTGCAGGCACTGTGAGGACCTGTGGAGTCACCAAAGGAGCTGGGTTTAAATGAGAACCACACTCAGAGTCTCTCCTGCCCACACCTGGAGCCTAAAATTGGTGAGCTCAGGTTCCCAAAAGCATCAGTGCTCTGCCACAGCTTCTCTGCTGTGCCAGAACTGCTTGCTCATGAGAGGCCAAAGGGAGGCCTTTGCCACACACATTCACACCTTAACCACCAGAGAGACATGATAAAAACACAACAAAATGCAATGAAATGTTTTTTTACAGCATACAGTGTCAGAAAAAGATACCTTCTCTCATTTAAATAAGAAAACCTGAAAACACTCATTCCAGTCACTTCCCTCAAAAGCATGTGAAGAGGTTTCCCACTTGATTTTTTTGGTCACACTTTCTTCCCTGCCCCTGAAACATCCCAGCACAACCAAGGCAATTCCAGACTGCAATGAAAGGCACCTGCAGAGCAGCCCAGAGGCCTGAGCAGTATCTACAGCCAGCTTGCCAAGGCAGACACCAGCAGACATTCCTGCTTGTCAACTATCCCTCCTGCCTCACCTGGAGTGACCTCTCTGCAGCACTTGACCCAAGGAGACCCAAGCGCATCCTCCATACACTCTCCGAGCTCAGCCTTGAGCTGGATCCCAAATTCTGGTCGCTTCTCCTGTTTAAACTTCTCGCAGGAACACTTGCTTTTGGTGTTCCTCCTGGAAGCTGAGTTACCACCCCTGCTTCCTACAAAGTCAGCCTGGCAGGCTTGAAAGCTGTTGGACTTGAAATACTCCGGTTTCAAAGTGAACCCAGTCGCTTTGACAGCCAAGACACCCTCGGTTCCCAGAAACTCGGATTTAATCCTGCTCTTCTGTATCCTGTCTGTCACTGAAGTCACAACCCAAAGCTCTGGGAATATCTCACACTTCAAAAGAAGGAGAAAAAACAAAATTAAATCTCATTTGATACTGACCTGTCCGTGATTGTGGACTGTGTGCCACTCATTGGAGCCTTTGGCAAGGAGTCGTATTATCCAATTTACATTTTACTCTGATTGCAGCGATATGAAGGAGGCTTTGCCCCTCACACACACCGAGGTTCAGATCCAGCCTTGCTCCACAACAGACATGCAGAGGACAAACTCAGTTCAAGGGCAGGAGAAGGCAACAACAACAAAAAAATACCAAAAAAAAAAAAAACCAAACCCAATCCAAAACAACTCCAAAACTCTTCTTGAATATCCAAACCACGGAAGTGGGGCGTGAGGGATAAGGGAAAAACTCCAACAAGAAAAAACTCCCCAAAAAAAGAAACAACAAAACAAGCTCGGCGGACTCGGGGGGAAAGCAAGGCTGGCCAAGCGGCGGGTGTTCCCCGGCGGGGCAGAGCCGAGCCGAGCCGAGCCGAGCCGAGCGGAGCCGAGGCCCGGGCCCGTCCCGCCGGGCTCAGCGGCTCAGCGCTCGGGGGGCGGGCGGCGCTCCCCGCCCAAGGCCGGGCCCATCCCCGCTGCCCGCCCGCCCCGACCCCCGCCCGAGTGCGCCCGCAGGGGGGTCGGGCAGGGCGGCCGCTCTAGGCCCGGGGCTCCATCCCCCGCCGCTCCGCCTCTCGCTCCGGCCCGGGACCCAGCGGGCTGCCCGCGCTGCGCTCCGCGCTCCGCTCCGCCGCGGGGCCGAGTGAGTCCCGCCGAGTGCCGCCGCTGCCGGCCCCGCCGCGCTGCTCTCCCGGCCCGCCGGCGGCCCCGCTGCGCTGCGAGAGGCGGGAGCGGCACGGGGAGCCTGCGCCGAGCCGAGCCGGGCCGGGCTCGCCCCCTCCCCGGCGCCTCCGGGGGGCTCGTACCTCCGGCCGCCCCGCCCCGCCGCGGATCCCTCCGCCGCCAGCCCGCCCTCCTCTTCCTCCTCCTCTGCCTGGCTTTTTCCTTCCCCTCTTTCCCCTCCTTCTCCTTTTCCCCCTCCTCTTCCTCCCCCTCCTCTTCCCCCGTCCGTGCCGAGGCCTTTTCCCTTCGGGAAGCCTTTTCCAGACCCACGGGCTGTTTCCTTCTCTCCCTGTCCTCAGCCGCTCCTCCCGTGTCCCTTCCCTTCCTCACCCTGTATCCCCCATTCGAGGAGATTTCCCTCTTTCCCCTCTCCGTTCCCCATGCCGTGTCACCAGCGCTGAGAGCAGGGAGCGCCTCCATCTCCATGGAAAATATGACACCCGTGAAACTTGGAGAAGAAAATAAATAAACAGCGAATTAAAACAGTCAAAGCGCCAGGAGCTGTGCAGCGCTGAAGCCTCAGGCAGTCCCAGGCTGTGCTGTTTGCTCCCAGGCCTTCCCAGGCTCGTGTTCCCTGCATTTCCCACACGCGTTTCGTTAGGAATTTTCCTCACAGGTTAAGGTCAACACAAATCCGAGCGCTGATCCCTCCCTGCACAGACATTCCAGACACACTGCAGCCAAGGGGCTGTTCTGCTCCCCTTCAAAACCTCCAGTACAGAAGGATGAGCAGCACAGGGCATTTGGGCATTTCAGTTCCAGCAGGTGTGGATTTCCTCAGCCTCAACGCAAACATTCTTGCTGTGACTCCCTGCCATTTCTGCCATGTACACCACAGAGAGAGAAATGCCTGTCTCAAATCCACATAGAATCCCAGAATGGTTTGGGCTGAAAGGGACCTTAAAGCTCATTTTGTTCCAACCCTGTGCCATGGGCAGGGACACCTTCCCCTATCCCAGGTTGCTCCAACCTGGCTTTGGACACTTCCAGGATCCACAGCTTCTCTGGGCAATCTGTGCCAAGACCTCATCACCCTCACAAGGAATAATTTTTCCTAATATCCCACCTAAACCTGCGCTTTGTCAGTATGAAGCCATTCCCCTTTATCTTGGCACTACAAGCGACTTGTTCCCAAACACCTGGAAATAACATCTCCATCTTAGAACTTCAGGAAGCTTCCATGCTACTCCTCCAGAAATTAAAGCTCGCGAGCACCACAGATGTGGAATGAAAAGCAGGATGTCTCCGCTGCCAGTAATTCCTTCCCCCTCTGCACAAAGGAGCTTGTGGAACATCAGTCTTCCCTAGCAAACGCCAGCAGACTAAAATAACCTTATTAGCTAATCCCAATCATCTAGGACACCATGCTTCTTCCCTTTAATTAATCTTGCCGGGATATACTTCAAAGCCAGGACACTGGACTTGGGAAGAGGCTGGAAAACAGGCTCTGGAAGCTCAGGAGCTGATCCCTCGCTCGGCACACAGGACCATACCTTGCCTGAAGCTACATCCAGGCTGCTGCCGCTGGAACACGGAGTTTTTTCCTGCTGGGAGCGAAGCGAGCGTGGATCAGGAAGCCAGCAGACTGTCTGAGAGTCTGAAGAATTTGTTGTTATGGTGAAGTTCAGAGCAAAGAGGGGAAGTGTGGGATGAAATCATTTTCTACATGATACTTCACATCTATACGCAGGACACTTATACTTCCTTTTTTGGTTTCCTTTTGGGGAAAACAGAGGCTTGGGAAGGAGAAAAAAAAAAGTGTGGGAGTGCAAGACAAGCAGCCACGTCTGCCTCTCCTTCTGCAGCTGTGTGCAACACAGTCCTCAGTGGTGATGAACTGACTGAATGCCTCCATTATCTATATTTATTTATTATACATCTCTTTATTGCATCTTCTCTGCAATAAATCCCTCCCCGCTTTTAACTTTGGGAACATCGAGTACTGTGCCTGGAGAGGGGAAAGCTCCTGGGAGATCTGATTCATGGCAGGGCCAGCATTGGCATATTAGGCTTCGATGCTTTTTTTATTACTTTAATTATATTTTATTGTGCATGACAACATAACGAGAACAATTAGCTGGAGGAAATCCTAAGACATAGATTCTGAAACTGCTTCTCTTTTCTGAAAATGCTGATTTGTTTTGGTTTTTTGTGGGACCTGACTGCATACTTAGATTAAGATAGATGCCTATTTATGATAATTCTGTTTTACAACCTGAAATACGAGGTGGGGAAATCAATAAGCAATTACACTGTGCCAATTAAAATAGATTTTTTTATATAGTTCTAAAGTTATCACTTCGCCTGGATTTACACACAGAACCATCCCATGGCAGATGGAGCAAGATGATCTTTGAGGTCCTTTCCAACCCAAAACCATTCTGTGATTCTCTAATTAACCTCCTCAATCTGGTTTCTAGTCCAGAGCAGAGCTAAGCAGCACCCTGAATTGGAGAAGGATGATTCCCATGGAGTAAAACTTCTTATTTTGCCTTAAAATAAAGGTCAGATCCTCGGAGGTGCCTTGTAGGGTCTCCTGTAAACCAAATTAATAGGGAAAGTGTTCAGCGAGGATCCTTTTCCAAATCCCCTTTCCCAGCCTCGCACCGAGGAGCTGTTGCCATCTGCTGGGAAAGCCTCGAATGGCTCCTCTAACCTGAGCTCCCGGCAGGTAAAAGGTGAGCAATTTGGAAAAATTAGCATTTCCAAGCCGTTTGGGATCGTGGAGCTCTGGAATGCTCCGAGGGGGTTTGCACCGCTATGGGCTCAGAAAAATCAGATATAGAAATCAGCAAAAGGTGTTGCTTCAAGATTTTGAGCACGGATAAGCAGTGCCTGAAACCATTCTTCTTCCAGGAAAGTTTCAATTTGTGTTTCAGATGGGAGTTTCACTGAGCTCCACCACACAAATCAGCAGCACAAAGACTCTTTTGCTACCTGCAAGTAATTAATTTCAAGCCAACAATAAAATGCCCTGGTATTTTCAGCTGGTTTTCACGCTCACCATAAGTGGCTGTGCCAGCTCCTGTTTATCTGCTGCTTTTGGAAGCCAACAGCCAAACCTTTCCACCTTGAACAGCTGGAGGGGAAAAGCACAGGGGAAATCGTTCCCAAGACTTAGAGAGAAAACATTTCACTTCCCAAATGTGCATAGAAATTTGTGACTCCCAAAGAACAGAGCACCTAATCCCAGAAAACACAAATAAATTTGCACTGTGCTCCACATTTCTATGCAATTCCCAAGCCTTTTCTCATCTCACACTTTAAAATAGACACCTGATTCTCTCCCTCCAGCTTGTCCTGCACCCTGGAAATGCTGGAAATCCACCCAGGGTTGCTCTGTGCTTTTAGGCCACTTGGGACACAATGCTTTGCTGGCTTTGAGACACAGAGAGCCTAATCTATCAGAGCTTCTCCACTGACAGCTTATTAGAGTTCCTAAACCTGGATAATCCACGGTGCTGTCAGCATTTTTATAGCCCTAAGCTTGCTTTCCATATCGGCATAATTAAAGCAGCAACCTTTGTGAGGACAGATGAAGCTGCTGGACGTTCTGCTGTGAGTTTCCTTCTCTTTCTCCATCCTCTGGCTGGAGGGAGAATTAAAAAGAAAGAGGTGTTTGTTGCTGGAGTAAAATCTAAAGAAACTGAATATAATTTCTCTTCACATTTGAGGATTGTGGCACTGATCTTAACCTTCTCACACACCGCAGTTCAAACACCACAAGCACTGCTGAAAACCTGCCATTATTGCTTCACAGAAGCTTTTCCATGTACCTTGATCTGCTATATTCCTTCTTTAAGACATTTCCTAAAGATCTTTTACATTGTCAACTTACCAGGTGCCAAACTGCCCCTGGAACTGGAGGGAAAAGGGCATTGATTTCTTTGGACATGACAGACACCACGGTATTAATGGAATAGCAGATTTCAAAGACTTAAAATGCTGCTTTTACATCAGGGCTTGGACTACTGCTGCAAAGGAATAAAGCCTTGACTATCAAAAGAATGGCAATTTTTTTAAGTACAAATAAGAAGTTCAGCTCCAAGGAGAGGGCAGAGGACTGAAAGAGGAGGTTAATTTTACAAAGCTCGACTGCAGGGCCAGCAGGAGAAGCAAAAGGCAGGCAGCAGGGTTGCCTGTAAAGAAATAATAGGGTGATAAAAAATGAAATTAATTGGGTGTAGAGGGGCAGATTTCACTCTTTACAGACAAAGCACCTCTGACCACTGACAGTACCAGATTTTGTAATTTCTGATGACACAAAAAGACCTGGGAGACACTTACATCTCTAAAGCAAAGCTGTGGAACTCTGCTGTATTTTCTCCTCTGCTTCTGGACTACCTCAGAGGTTCAGCAAAGTCCCAACATGAATTCTCGCAGGTCCTGAGACTCCTCCATCCCCCAGCCTGGGCTCTGGAAACACAACATCATCTCCAGAGGGCTCAGCTCTCCTCAGCAGCTGCTCCCCAGCACTGAGGGATTTTGAGCTGGACTTAAGGGTTACAAGCAAACAACTAAATTGGCTTAACTATTTATAGAAGCCAAGACTTTTGGCATGCTGGATCTCTGGCTGTGGCCATCAGCAAGCAGAGTGACTGTTCTTCACCAGCACAACACCACAGGTCTTTCCTGGGCAGCAATATTTAGTTAATAAATAAGATCTCACAGTGTGGAAACAGGCAAACAAAGGAAACATTTTTGCTTTGTGCTACTCAATCCCACACTGAATCTTTTATGTTGGAAAAGCCCTCCAACACCATCGAGTCCAACCTGTGACTTCAAAACATCATCCAAAGAGAGAAAACCAATTCCTCATATAATTAAATAATCTTTATTTTTATAAAACATATTACAAAGCATCTACACCATTCACTGGTGGAACATTAGTTGCTATTACACAGTAATTCAGACACAAGTTATTATTTCACACTAGTTCTGCAGTTTCCTCTCACAGTTTGCTCTAGCCACTGTGGGCTAGCCTGAGGACAGGTCCCACCCTGTGCTTGGAATTTGTATTTCTGGGTCAGTGATTCTATGCTGGAGCCCACTAACTGGACTAGGAGGCTTTGCTCTTTCTCCATTGCTAATTGCCCTTTTTTTGTTTAATTTCTAAAGCCTCAACACTGCTCTCCTTCTTCCAACTGAGTTTTTCCCCAGTTCAAAGCAGGGGAGTCTGTTTCAAACCACCTCCATCCAGGTGTTTCACAGACACTGCACTCTCTGCCATCCTCTCCACCTGGGCAGTGAGGGGTGTGACCACTGCACCCCAAACCTCAGCAAAGCTCAGAGCCCAAACCATCAGGGCTGCTCAGGAACCTCTCTAGGTGGCCAACAGCAGCTCACCAGAAAGGACCAGCCTGTTCTCCCCTCCATTTCTCCAGGACTTGCTGCTGAAAGCCCTCACTCCCTGGTCAGCCTGGCTGCTGAGAATCTTCTGGCTCCAGATTCACTGCAATCCTGACCAGGGAAAACCCACCAGCCTCCTTTTCTTCAGCTTGGGGCTCCCTGTGGAGAAGCAGCAGCACAGCTGATCTTTGTGTGCACATCCAACTCATTCCCTTTGACTCCTACCCTTGAACACCTTTGCAAAACACCTCCTGCTTTTGGGATGTTGGGAAGTGCCACGTTCAGGCGACAAAGTGCTGCCGATGGCTCACGGCAGGAAGTGCTTCGCTCAAAGCAACTTTTATACAGCACAGCTCAACACAAACCACCAGAATTCATCCCAGGTGGCTTGGTGCTGGATGGAAACACCCCACGAGGTAGGTAAGACTGAACCCACTTCCCAGAGTGGGTTAAGCTGAGGCAAAAAGGCTCCTTGACGTGCTCAACAGAGCAGCAGAGCTGGGGAAAAGAACCAGCAAGCCCCAACCAGCCCTTCTTGTCTCCTTTCAAGGCTTGGTAGTGCTGGATGAGTCAAGTTTCCTTTTCAGGAGCAGCTCATTGCTTGGCTCTGCTCATCTGAAGGGGTTTTTTGGGGTTCTTCAGGTCTTTGGCTGCAGCAGGCATGGCTCAAGCAGAAGGGGCACCTGAGCTGCACTGGAGGCTCAAAGGAAATGCTCAAAATCACAGCAACAACAAAGGAAGAGCTTAAGAACATGCAGTGAAATAAACTCCAGAAGCTGCCAGCTGGGGAGGGTTTTTCCCTGCAAACAGGAGCAAATAAATAAAGCTTATTTTTCTTCCCAATCAGGTTGGATTTTTTGCTTAGAATAGACCAGATTCTGAGCCTTTAAATTCTTTATACACTAAGCTATAAAATAAATCTCTCTGACTCTCTAAATGTTCACTTTTATAAAGTGACTCAGATCTAGTCAGGAAGACAGAGTGAACTCAAAGCCCAGGAGTCAAGGCATCAATTCAGATGAAGGACAGTCAAGGTCAGTCTGTGGCTTCCACAGGGTACATTTGGAGCTGGGCAACCAGAAATCCCGATTTGGATTTGGGGCACAGCAGAGGGAATTTTGGGGTTCTGCAGACAAAATCAGGGCTTGGCTCATCAGCAAGAAAACCCCTGACTGGCAAGTCCTGATGGGGCTTCTCAAAATAGAGTGTGCTGGTCACCCAGGGAGCTAAAAGCAGTGATTATAGGGCAGTTTTAACAGTCAGGGATGAAGAGGGAGAAATCAGGAAAGAGTTTCCCTTCTCAGACTGTGTCTTTGGGTGAATTCACAGAGCACCTAGTCCTGTATGGCGCCAGTGCTGATTAGAGCTTCTGGACACTACAGAAAAATAAGTTTATGTTAATAAATAAGTTATTAAAAGGAGTTAGAAAGGGTAGGAAACAACAACCTACCTAAAATACTGATTGTTTTCTAGAGTCTCGCTCTAGCTCGACCACCAAGTCATTTCTCCCAAAGGAAACACAGGGATAATGAACCAAGCGCAGATAACAACCATCGCTTTGCACTTCTATAGCACCTCTCAAGTGAAAATCTGAAAGTGCATAACAGATGGATCAGCTCCATCCCCCCAGGTCACAGGTGAGGAATTAGGCACAGAGTTAGAGCTGTGTGACTTGCCCAAGGTCACACACCGAGATGGTGGAAGAGCCAGGAATCCCAGCTTGGATGCAACACTAGAACTTGCTCCTTCCTACCAGCATCAAGAGTCACTCTAGCTGCCTAAACCGCACAGGACGCTGAACATGGGGACCTAGTGTCACCTTCACCTCTGCTCCAAGCTCCTGAAGGACTTGGCTACGAACATCACTATTTACACCTGCGCTGCTGGACTAGTCATGTTTAGTCTATAAAATTAGCCCTTCTTTCACTCAGCGCTCAGGCTGTGCTGACGTACACACCGCGCCAGCCTCTGCCAGGCCAAACACTGCGGATCCAGTGAATCCGTGGCATAGCTCCATGGATTTCAGTGGAGTTACGCCAGGGATAAGTTTGGCTCCAGAATTGCTAACGTGCGTTGGCTCCTCTCCCGACAGTGGCATTCCAGGCACGATCCCCCTCCTTGCCAGCCCGGGAACTCGAGGAAGTCTTTGCTCAGCATCCACTCAGTGGCTTTTGAGATGCCCGTTGGCTTTCAAGCCCAGCTCGCGGCTCCGGCAGCTCCTCCACGCCTGGTACTTCCTCATGCTCTTCCTGCGGGCGAAGCGGCAGATGCTGACCATGAACACCCAGGACACCACGTACATGACCACCCCGCCCAGCTTGATGTACCAGCGGGGCCGCGGCGAGGCCAGCTCGCAGTACATCAGCCAGGCGCCCATGCCGATGCGCACGCCGGTGAAGAGCACCACGAAGAGGAAATCCACCACGTCCCCCGTGAAGGTGTGGTAGCGGCCCAGCTCCTTGAGGAACCAGCGGGCCTGCAGCAGCGGGTTGGTGATCTCGCTGCCGAAGATGACGGCGTTGACGTCCGCGGCCGACTCGCCCAGCGCCAGGGAGGCGGCGATGCCCACGATGCTCACCAGGTGGTGGGCCAGCATCAGGGCACCCTCCGTCTGGAAGTACACGCACCAGCACAGGTCAAAGATGAAGTAGCCCAAGCTAAGGCACAGCCCGTGCACCTGAAGGGTTGTGTTGGGTGTCCCTGGAACACAAAAACGCCGGACAAGGCTTTAAAGCATGGAGACAGCGAGCAGGATGGGAGATGGGGAAAGGATTTGGCTCGCACTGGGGACAGCTCGGCCACCGAAGTCCCCCGAGTCACAATAGCACAGCTGTTAGCCCAGCAGCTGCACACACGTAATGGCCACACAGAAGGTCACACGCTCTGCCAAACTGCAGCTGGGGAGGAGCATTACACCAGCAAAATACAGTGCCAGGCTCTCCGTCCCTCTGGGGCTTTCCACCACAAAGCAGCCCAGATGTCACTGCAAGCATCACCCCTCAGGCGTGCTGGGGACTGAGGTGGGTGGAGAACCACCGTCACCCACCGCGGGAGGTGGCATCACCGATGTCCTCACTCACCTGGGTGGCTCAGGGGCCAGGGGCCGTCGATGAAGCCAATGTAAGCGGACAGGCAGGTGGCCAGGATGCCGTGGGTCAGCGTGACCAGCCGGCAGCTCCACTCAATGTTGCGGTGCCTGTAGCGGTGGCAGAACCACTTGTAGAGGCAGAACCAGCCCAGCAGGCTGCAGGCTGCACGCAGGGGCAGCGGGAACATCATCCTGTCCTGGGGACAGCGGGACACAGTGGATCAGAGAGACAAAGTGAGCAGGAGGTCAGGCAGTGTCAGCACAACCCAGCACGGCTTTGCACCAAAACCATCCCAGCACAAAGTGGGCAGAGCTGCTTCCTGATGCTGTTGCTTGCTCCTGAAGATTTTTCTCTGCAGAGGAACTGTGTGAAAACCACTTTACTCTCCTCACTGCAGTCTTTGTTTCATCCTTACAGGCACCAAAACCTCCAAATCTTTTGGATGCAAAAGGATAAGAATCTATATCAATAAAGGGGTTTTTTTTCCAGCAGTAGTTCTTTTATACATCTTCCCTCGCTCACTGTGCAATACAGAAATTTCTCAAGCAAAAGACAAACTGACAGAACAAAATTACAGCACATAAGATATTGCTAAAACCCTCCAAATACATATTACTCTATTCTACACCTCGTTCATATAAAGCCTTTCCATGAAATATGTGTCTCACTACTCCTGAGCAGTCAGGGAAGTGCATCAAAAGAAGTTGAGTCAGGCTTTGGGATACAGGAGTTTCCAGTTGTGCAACAGCCAAAGCACCACTGGTACCTCCTGCCCAACGCTGGCCTCACTCCCAGGGCTGGGGAGCACCAAAGGGACTTCACGGGATGAGGAGTCACAGCTGCAAAGCCCAACCTTCCTGTTTGGCCTGTTGGAGCATTCCCAGCAATGACTGGAGGCTGGGTAAACAAAACCATTATGTTTTAATGGGCCGTGGGAACGTGGGGAGATGAAATAGGGGTGGGATTAACTGCTCTGAGCAGGCATTTCCATTCACATCCCTGTGCTCGAGGTGCAGACTCAGGGCAGGCAGAATTCTGACCTGACAAAAGGGATTGACCAGCTGGAGAAGGCTGGTAGAAAGAAGAATGAGCATTTAAACATGCTGAGGAGTTTTCCACACCTGTGAGAAGGTATTTCTCCATCCTCTGGAAGGAATCACAGAATATCCTGAGCTGGAAGAGACCCACAAGGATCACAGAGTCCAGCTCCTGGCACTGCCCAGACACCCCAACAACCCCACCCTGTCCATCCCTGGGAGCATTGTCCAAAGGCTCCTGGAGCTCTGGCAGATTTGGGAATGTCACCATTCCCTGAGAAGCCTGGTCAGTGCCCAGCACCCTCTGGGGGAAGAACCTTTTCCTGATATCCAGCCTAAACCCCCCCAGCCACAGCTCCAGCCGCTCCCTTAGGAAGAAAGCAGGGAACTTTCTACCAATTGCACATCAGAGATCAACATTTAATGGCTTTAAACTCACAGAGAGTAAGCATATATTAGATATTGGGAACAAATTCTTCCCTGTGAGGGAGGCCCTGGCACAGGGTGCCCAGAGAAGCTGTGGCTATCCCATCCCTGGAAGTGTCCAAGGCCAGGCTGGACAGGGTTTGGAGCAGCCTGGGATAGCAGAAGGCTACCCATGGCAGGGGTTGGAACAAGATGAGCTTTGAGGTCCCTTCCAGCCCAAACAATTCTGTAATTTGTCCTGAGCATACACAATATATGCACACTAGAAAGGCCAATACAATTTAAAAAGCAGCAATAATTGTGGAATAATAAGTAACAAATAATTATATATACTATACACGTAAACAATAAATAAATAACATCTAACCATCTATAAAATTATGTCTTTTCCTATATTATTATACATTATTACGTAGATATTATAATTTGCATCACCAGCAGCAACGAGGCCCTGAATGAAAGCATCCTCTACAATAAACACACGTGCCTAAAAACCCGGCGCAGAACAGCCCGAAAACGATTAAAAACCAGATGACCACCTCCAGCAAAGCACCGTTATCCCTTCATCCACATTTTTTTTTTAGTCCAGAGGATAAAATGGAGGAGCCCAGGGAGCTCCAGCACCAACCGCAGCCGCGGGGCATCGCCTGCGCAGCTCCCGCCCCATCCTCCCGCATCCCGCGGGATGCAGAGACCGCCCGTCCGCATCCCGCCGGCACTCCCGCACCCCGGGGACGGTGGGGGCGTGGGGAAGCGTGGGGAAGGTGGGGAAGCGATGGGGACAGCGATGGGGACAGCGATGGGGACAGGGACAGGACCCTTCCCCAGCACCCACCTGCCGGGCCGCGCTGCCGGGGCCGCCCCGGAACACGGAGCGAGCGGCGGCGGCCGAGGGGCACCTGGCGGCCGGGAGGAGGGACGGCAGGGATGGGGAGGAGGAGGAGGAGGGGGACGGGAGGAGGGAATAGGGGCGGCGGGATGGGAGGAAGGGCGACCCGCAGCCGCCGCGGCCCCGCAGCGCATCCCGCGGGAGCAGCGCCGCTCCGCAGCATCCCTGCGCTCCGTGCAGCATCCCTGCGCTCCCCGCAGCATCCCTGCGCTCCCCCGTGCAGCATCCCTGCGCTCCCCGCTGCGCCCTGGAATGCCCTGGAATGAAGAGGATACAGGAGGATCAGAGCCACAAACACCCCAGCGATCCCATCCTGGGCATCCCTGGGAGAGTTTCCTGCAGCTCTGGCAGCCGTGGGGCAGTGAGCATTCCCTGGGTGGGCAGTGCCCAGCACCCTCTTTTCCTAATATCCAAACTAAATCTCCCCCGGCAGAGCTCCAGCCATTCCCTCAGGTCCTGTCCCTGGTCATCACAGAGCAGAGATCAGATCTGCCCTGCAAGGAAGCTACAGACCCCAAATAATCTCCTCCAAGCCAAGCGCTCCCAGCCACGCCCCACATGGCCCCTCCAGACCCTTCATCACCCACCTCCCGGGCCACCTCATGTCTCCACAGGCCACACGGAGCATCTCTGCCGCCTGGGGACACAGAAATCAGTCCCACACCCATTTCCCAGCCGCTCCAATCACCCCGCGTGTGCCGCGGAGATAACAAGCACAAAGCACACCCAGGGTTTGCTCTCCCCATGCCCAGGCAGTGCCCGACGTGAACATACCCTTCTGCAGGTCCCAGGTGACATCCCCCGAGGGGTTTGTCGCCCAGAATGGAGCTTCAGCAGGTGGGGAGAGCTCCCTGCCCTGGCCATCCCCTGCTCATGCAGCAGCCACAAAGCCCAGCAATTTCTTCTCCCTGCAGGCATTCAGTGCTGCCCATTCTCTCTCCTGCCTTCCACATCCAAAATTCAGGGTTTAAGCAGGACACCTAAAGCAGCTGCAAAAGTTCGTCCACATTTCATGAGTTACAGTCAAAACAACCTCTCACACCCCAAAAATGTGGCTTTGGTTTTTTCCTTCATCCCCATCAAGTTTTAGCTTTTGAAACACAGACAGTGGGAGTGGCCTGAGCTGCCTCTTACAGCACTTATAATAAGTGTTTTCAGCTGGGTATTCAACCAGATACAGATCTTACTTTTCCAGTCCAGGCCAGGTGCAGGTTCCTGCTGCTACAAAATGCTCATCCTTCTGCTATTTCAGCATATCCTCTTGAGCATTCATAGTGCATTTCCTTCTCTTCCTAGGACAAATCTTTGGTCTCATCTTGCTTTCCTCCACCTTTGCTGGGCCAGGCCCCCTCCAACAACCTCAGTAAAAGGTTTAATATTTATCTTAGGACAAAAAAAAAAAAAGTGGGGACAGACAGAAAATTTTAGGGGTGATGGTTTCATGTTAGGAGCACGTTTAGATGGAATATTAGAAAGAAATTCTTCACTGTGAGGGTGGTGAGGGGCTGGGATGGAACTCCCTGAGAAGCTGTGGCTGCCCTGAAGTGTCCAAGGCCAGGCTGGATGGGGCTTGGAGCAACCTGGGATAGTGGCAGGGAGTGTGGAATAAGATGATCTTTAAGGTCCCTTCCAACCCAAACCATTCTGGCATTCTATGAATATTGAGCAGCCAGGAAGAAAAATAAAGATGCTCACAGAAGAGCCCTCAAGGTCCTAACAAGGCACAGAGCATTCAGTGCAGGAGGTAGAACACACAGAGAAGTTTTGGGCTGGATTTTTTTCTAGTGCCAGCTTTGCACGGTGAGGTGCAAGGTGGCAAGTTAAATCATCTCCCCGTGGATTGTACCAGAAGTGAGGTGCAGCTTTATACACCAATTTTCCTGTTTGCTTTGTGCAGAGTCAGCCATTTCAATGGGCTGGCTCGTTTGGCCTGCAGATGAACAGAGTTCAGCAAAACAGCTCAGGGCAGGAACCTCTGCAAACAGTTGTTTGCACTCTGCTGCCTCATTTAGCACAGCCACAGCCTCCCCCAGCTGCACATCCTTCCCTCTGCTCCTCTGGACCTGTTCTGAGCAGAGCTGCCAGCACTGAAAAGCATCACAGAATGGATTTATTATCTTACCCACGCTGGGAAACTCCTTGTCCACAAATAAACTGGGAATAAACAAGAACTGGAAACCTGGGAGTTCAACAGGCTGTTATTAAAACTGAGTTTTTGGGTCTGTAAAAGCCCTCAAGGATATTTGATGGATAAAAAGCAGGAACCTGCATTAAAAATCCTCACCAGCTCCCTCCTTCCCAAACTGCACAAAGGGAATGAGTGACTTGGCATCCTCAGCCTTCCCTCAAAGCCCTTTGCCTCATCCCTCACTCCATCTGCCTCCTCAAGACCCAGAACAAAAAAAAGTCACAGCAATCGTTCCTTTTTATAAAGAGAACACGACTTTATTAGAAATCCCATCACTCAGAGGAGTTTTTGGGAGACCACAGTGACCCTGGCAGGTGCCCACACCTCAGGAGGGCAAGGCTCCTGCTCGCCTAAAAATGCTGGCCCAGGAACTCGCCTGGATTCACAGCTGCAATGCTTTTCAGTGGATATGTCAAAAGTGAGGTTATTTCAGGGCATTTTTTAATCTCTCCAGGCACCTTGAGGAGCCCCAGGCAAAGGCTGATATCTGCCCTGAACTGAGGCAAAGTCAGAGAGATAAGGGGAGAGGAGGAGCTGCATCCCCACTGCTCCCCTCCTTCACCTCTGCAGTTGTTTCTCAGCTCTCAGTGAGGCTTTTATAGGAGACTAAAACTGAGCTTCGGTCTTAAACAGAGGGAAATTCACATTAAAACCCCAGGGGAAATGTCAGAACACGATTCTGAGAGGTAAAGAAAACGAGAGAACTGTTCCACGCTCCAAGCCTGCTGGTGTGGAGCAGATGTCACACTGAGATCTGCCTAAACATTGCTGCCACTCCTGGAAAAATCACATTTTTGACTCATTAGACATGAATTCGGCTTAAGTGGCTGTAAATGAGCCAACCCCGGGAGAGAAAGAGTATCCGGGAGGGCTCTTCTCTATCCTCTCTCTCCCACAAAAAGCCTGATTATTCTTTATAAGCAGTCCAAGGCTAGGACAGCACCTGCTCAGGGAGTTTAATGGCACAAGTCTGATTCCTGACTCTTTTTGCAAGGGCCTGAGTCAATCCCAGTGAAATCACTCTGCTCTGAGACCAGCACCTGCCTGAATGCAAGTATTTTAAAAAAAAAAAAAAAAAAAAAAAAGGAAATGTGTCATTAAAAACAACGAGGTAAAACATTGCCTCACCTCGAGTACCATCACTTCACACTCTCAAAAGACAGCTCTCCTACAGCCCTGCAAGCACTTCAGTCTTGTTCAGAGCCTTTCACTCAAGTGCTTAGCCAAGCACGTTGTCCAAATCCAGGATTAAGGAGAGTGAGGCTCAGGAAATCCTTGCCAGGTCACACACCTTACCCAGTCCTACTGGCAGCAAAGTGTGTTTTTTTCCATATTTGATTTTCTCTACACTGTCAAAGAATTGTACCTTGGAAATGAGGACAGAACATACAGACTGTGCAATTGCTGGTTGCAGACTGATCAGGTCTGGCATTGCCACCCTCCTTGAGAAGTCAGGGAATCAGGGTCAGGTTCCTCAGGTTTCCACTCAAATCCCTCTTCTCTCAGCTTTTCCATGTTCCTAGCACTGATCCATCTCCTCCAGGAGCAGCAGAAAGTCAATTCCATGTCACTTTAGGAGTTCTTTTCACAGGAACAAGCTCCAGCAGCCAGGCCCCAAGCCCAGGGGATCATCCTCCACGCCCCATCAACGAGCAGCCAAGAAGTTCCCGCAGGTCAATTCCTACTCCCGCAAAGATCGCGTGTCCCGGGAAGGAGCTTTTTTCCACATTTTCCTCCTCACAAAGCGACAGATTTCAACCATGAACCCCAAGGACACCATGTACATGGCCAAACCCCCAGCCTTGAGGAGCCAGTTGGGCTCAGGGGATGTCACCATCCCATACATGATCCACGCTCCTCCCGCAATCCGCAGCACCAGGAAGAGCAGCACGAAGAGGAAATCCACCGCTTTGCCCAGCCAAGTGTGGTAAAACCCCATTTCCCGCAGGAACCAGCGGGTCTGGAGCAGGGGGTTGGTGATTTCGCTGACAAACACCACGGCGTTCACCTCCGTGGCGGATTTGCCCAGCCCCAGCACCAGGACCATGCCGCAGATGCTCAGGGCGTGGTGCAGCAGCATCAGGTCCCCCTCGGTCTGGAAGTACAGGCACCAGCCCAGGTCGAAGATGAAGTAGCCCAAGGTCAGGGAGAGCACGTGGGTCTGGAGAGGGGTGTTTGGTGAGCCTGGAATGGAAGATGGGTGTGAGGCTGGAGGCTTGTTGACTTAATCTCGTTTTGCTGCTTTATAGAGCAGCACAGGGTGAGTGTGGCTCTTTCCTCCTAAATTTCCAGCCTTATCCTACGGGCCAAGTGCCAGAAATTAGGGATATTTGGTTCTGCTTTGCCTTCACACCCCAGGCTGCCCAGCAGGCCCATCCCATCCTGCCCTGCTGCTGCTTCCTTTCTTCTCTCCAGCCTTTTAAAAAAGCAGGGATGGAAAGCCAGATCTCCATCAGCAGAACTGAGATTTAATGGTAAAAAAACATTAAATTTTGAGATTTAATGGTAAAAAACAGCCAACAAAACCCTGCAGCCAAATGTTGGGAGTTATTACACCCTTCAAGATGGATGGGAAAGCACTTTGTTCTCAACGCTTTGCTGCCCCTGATGCTGCAATAAACTCAAGCTGCCAACCCGAAAACGTCCCAACTTGTACGTGGATAAACCAAAAATAAAAATAAAAGAACAGTGAGAAGTGGTTGTAAAAGCAGGGGAATGCAACAAAATCCTGTCCCAAACACACACCTGGAAGAGGAGAGCAAATAAACTCCTCCCTCCACCTGTGACAGGTGAGCACAGGTGAGGTGAGTCTCTGGATTTACCTGCATGGGTCAGAGGCCAGGGGCCATCCAGGAACAGGACGTAAGCAGACAGGCAGGTGACAATGACCCCGTGCAGCAGG
Source organism: Entomyzon cyanotis (assembly GCA_024500445.1). Classification (NCBI taxonomy): domain Eukaryota; kingdom Metazoa; phylum Chordata; class Aves; order Passeriformes; family Meliphagidae; genus Entomyzon; species Entomyzon cyanotis. Next base: position 2,386,915 of record JAKEPQ010000773.1, on the reverse strand, counting down.
GTGACCAGGCGACAGCTCCACTTGTAGGAACGGTGCCAGTTCCAGTGGCACAGGCAGCTGTACAGGCACAGCCAGGTGACAAAGCTGCAGGCCACCTCCAGGGCGATGGGAACCATCCTGCTGGACACAGAGGGACAGTGCCAGGAGGGCAGCAAGCCGGCACCATCCTCCTCCCTATCCACCCTGGCAAAGCCCGGACAGGGTGGGGGAAAAACCCCACAACCAACCCAAACGAGCCAAACAACCCTTCCTCCCCCCTCTGCCGAGCCCCTCTTTGGCACCATTACCAGATACCCAAAACCCGAACGGGAAAACCACAATCCCAACCTCCCTCGGCCAAAGCGCCTCTTCCCTCGGGGACGGACACCCTCGGGGACACCCGGGGAGGGACCAGAGCCCATCGCCAGCTCGGCACGGCGCTGGGGACACCCGAGAAGCCCCAAATGCTCACCCCGCTGCGGCTCTGCGCGCCCGGGAGCTGCTGGGCTGGGGCTGCCCGGGCGGGAGGAGGTGCTGGGCACTCCCCGAGCCTTTTATCGTCCTGCCCTGCCCTGCCCTGCCCTGCCCCCCCCGCGGCATCCCCGAGGATGCTCTGCTCGCCCTGCCCCGCTTTACCTGCCCCGGAGGCGGCGGCGATGCGCGGAGCGGAGCTGCGAGCCGCGGGGCAGCGCGGAGCCGAGCCGGGCAGGGCAGGGCGGGCAGGGAGGGGAACGGGGCGGGGGGAACGGGACAGGCGGTCGGTACCTCCGCCCAGCCTCGGCTCGCCCGGCTGGAGACGTCCTGGAGGGCTCTTGGGTTTAATTTTGACTGTTTGCCTGTGTGGTGATGGAGAGTAAAGCTGGATCAGACAAGAAGGGAGCTGCTGTTGTCCTAGTTATCTTTTATTCTTTTTTCCCTTTCCCCCCCTTTTTTTTTTTTTTTTTTTTTTTTTTTTTTTTTCCTAGGTGTTCTGCAGTCTTCTTTCGCTCCTTCTACCACGTGGGTGCACAGGGACACCTCAGCGCTGTGATTTGGCAGGGAGGGAGGATGACACAGGAGTCAGAGGGGTTGGACAGCTCGGGCGCGGGGCTGGGAGTGGCGCTGGACACTCGGTGCTCAGGGAGAGGTGACACACAACGTGCAGAACAGGATGAGTGAGCCAGGAGCTGAGCCGAGCCAAGCTCAGGGCTAGGAGGGAGTGAGTAACCAGCACAGCGCTGTGCTTCCTGCAAGCCCTGCCAGCCGGCTTGCTGTCAGCTCTGTGGCATTCCTGGTGACTCGATTTACTCTAAAATCTGACATTGTGTTCCCCAAACGAGCCAAACCTTTCCTACAGCCAGAGCTCTGTGCTGGGAGTGAAACCACTGAGAGCATGAGAACCTTTCTCTGTGGTCCCTGAGCTCTGCTGGGTGTGCTACACTCCACAGGATGCTCCTCTGTGTTATACATCCAAATATTCTTTTAGCTGGATCATGGATTATAGGTTGTTCATATATCTGAGACAAAACTTGGTGGGTTTTTTTTCTCCTTTCCTGGCATTTTGGCCCCTTCTATGAAAAAAAATCATTAATTCATATATCCACTGCAGTGTCTGTCAGCAGAGAGGGAAGTCAGGAATATTTGTCCATTTGCTAGTCTGAGGCTGCCAGTGCAGTTGTGAATGAGCAGACCACTGAGAAAAATAAAAGATGAGTGGGGTTGGACCCCTTACACTCCCAAGGGATGGGGATGGGATGACAGAGGTGTGTTCAGGTGACTCAGGTGACAGCTGGCTCTGCACTCACTGCTGGTTTGTGTCACTGGGGTTTGTGTCACTCATCCCAAGGCTGGAGGAGCTCTTTCCCTGGAGAAGAGCAGCACAGAGAGCATGGAGCTGCTCAGGCACAGGAGGTGCTCTGCTGGCAGCTCAGGAGGTCACTGAGTTCTCTCAGGGACCAACTGCTCCCTGCTTTGTTCCTCTGTGGCTGCAGGAGGTGACTCTCCATCCTGGAAAGCTGGAATTTCCTGCTCTGTTCATTTGAAATCCCTCAGATGCTCTCCTGTGAGGCTGGGAGTGTTCCTGGATGGCAGGGGAATGAAACTCCTTCCTTTCCAACCAGAGCTTTTTGTGAAATAAACTGTTTGTTTTCCCACTCTGGCCCAGTTTATCAATAAATCCAGGGATTTGTCTTTGTGTTTGTAAACTCTGTGGAGGAGATCAACCCTCAGGATGTGTCTGCACAACGCCTGGAACAGCCTGGCCTGGAGCTCAGCAGGAATATTCACCAGCAGCCACCATTATTCAGCTTTTAATACATTGGTATTTTCCCTCCCAGCTTTCGGAAATGCCATTCCAAAATTTCTGCAAGTTATTTGGAGGAATTTCTGAGAACCTAATGGAATAATCCTTGGCAGTTAAGAGCCAGATTTGGCTCTAATTGTATCTTCTCAAGGCTCTCAGAGCACATGCATGTAGAGTAAATTGTAAATTTATTATTGGAAATAGCTGATTTGACATTATTTTTGGTCTCTTTTGACCAAGAGGCTCACAAACCTCTGGAAGGCTGGACCAAGTCACCTGACTCTGAGGGTAAAAGCCAAATTACAGCTCAGCTCCCAAGAGGTGATGCAGGAATTACTGGGGAAATGTGAAGAGCAAGGTTATGCAGACAATCAGTGCAATAATTGCTCAGAGCCTATGAAAGAATTTGAGATTTTCACAGCAGAAAAGAGCTGGAAACTACAGCTGTGCTGAGGTTTGGGTTAATAAATGTCCTCTGTGCTGGCTGGCAGGAGAATCAGCTGTGATGTTCATCATTCCCTGAACTCTGCTGTTTAGCCCAAATTGAGCACTGGGAGGAGGAAATTGGATTTTCATCACCATTCCTAACAGGGATCAAGTCCTTTGTTCAAGGTCGTGCAGGAAGTGAAATCAGACTGAATGTCCCAAAGGTTCACATTGGTGGTTTAACTTTGTTCTTCTCATCTGCTGATATTTAAATATCCATAGAAGCCAAAATTAATTAAAAATAAGGAAAAATGAAAGAGTGGAATTGTCTTAGCTCTGTGCCATGGCAGCCAGGAGAGTTAAATTAACTCTTCCCATCTACATTTCTCAGTTTCCCAACATGGTTTTTTTTTAATTCACAAGAGATTTTGTTGGGAAAAAGTTTCATTTAATTTTAATGTTTTCACTAAAAACAGAGATGATAAAATTATTTCAGTTAGAGGTAAATGAGTAATGGGGGAATCCAGAAAGCAGAAATAGTTTCTCCCTTTTTTTGTGACAGAACAAAAACTTATTTGAATATTAAAAAAAAAAGAGAAATATTAGCTGATCTTTTCCAGTCCCTATTTCCATAACAAAACCTCACTCTGAGGAACAAATTCTGTGTGCAGTGGGAATGGATAGCTCAATATTTTGTGTGAAAATAGCTGATAAACTCTTGAGTTCCACAAACTCCCTAATTCACCCCACAGGACTGGATGAGGAGGGTAGAGACAGAACAGATCAAATGTTTTTCCCCCAGAAGTGACAAAGGATATTTTTTACTTAAAAAAAAAAAAAAAAAAAAAAAGCCTCATATTTATCTAGGAAGAAAAAAAGCAATCAGAAATAAAAAACCCCAAATTACTACTCAAAAATGTCTATTTACAGTCTGTGACTCAGATACTCATTGACTTTAATTCCACTGAATTAATTGCTTGTAATCACAGACAAACAAGAATTTGTATGATTTCAACAAAATTAAATATCTGCCTCTTCCCAGGCAGAGAGTTGCAAAGTAACCTCAATTTTCCTGGTGACAGGCTGTGAAAATTGACTTTTCCTTTGGAATCTCCTGGAATTCCCAAGCACACACCAACCTCAAGGAATACAACGTGATCAGAAAAACACAGAGCAGAAAATAAATTCCTTGGAGCTCAAAGACCAGCACACAACTCAGTAACAGGGTGCTGTCATTTGGTATCAGAGAAAACCCAAAAAAAAGTAAATGAAATTAAAAAGGGAAGGTCAAGACTCTCATCCCACCAAATCAACACAAATCCCATTTCATGGAACCAGAATTTCCCCCAAGGATTCCACAGGGAGCAATAACAACACCTGGACACGACTTTTTTTTTTTTTTTTTGCAAAAGACAATTTTTTTTTTTTGTTTGGCTTTTTTTTTTTTCAAAAAGGAAAAAAAAATAAGAAGGCTCTAAAATACTTAATTAAAAACAAAAAACAAAAAAAAAAAAAAAAGGAAGAAAAACCGGGTTGAGGGGGAAGGGGGGAAGAACAAAGAGCACCTTTGGAAAAGGGAGCAGGAGGCGCAAAGCGAGGGATCGGGAGTGGAAAAAAAAAAACCCCAAAATCTCCCATCCGGACACACAGGGCTGCGGTGAAATGAACTCAAACCTCGGCTCAGTTTGGGGAGTGTGCGTGACAGGAACAGCAGGAGAGACCCTCCTTCCTTTCGGGGAGCTCTGGGGAGGGGCAGAGAGGAATTCCTGGCACGGGGATGCTCCGGGGAGAGCTGCAAGCAGAGCCATGCGAGGAGAGCGAAGCGAGGAGCCCAAGCTGGACAGGAGGTGTCACCTCCTGGGGAGGTGCTGGCTGCACTGTGAGTCCCTGGAAGTGCCACTGCTGGGGGTCCCTGGCTCGGGGGCAGCTGGAAGGCACTGGAGGCCCCCAGGGTCGTTCCTAGAGGGGTTGGTTGGTCCGTGGGTTGGAGTTGGAGCTCCTCTCCCCCTGGCTGGAGGAGGCAGATCAGTGGAGGTAGGTAGGTTGGTTCCATCGGTACCAGGACCTGTTTGCAGCACAAATCATGGGTAAGTTTAATTCATCCATCATTACAATCCATAATCAACATAGAATGTGCACTTACAGCAACAAAAAAATCCCGAAAGGACAACTAAATTAAATAGAAAGAATAAAAAAAAGTTCCCAATATCAAATCCACAAATAACATCACAAGGCAAAAAGACACATTACACAAAATCCACCCCCCTCAGCCCTTCACTACCAATTTCCAACTACCATTCTACTTAAAAACATGATTTAATACCTGGTTTGCCTGTTATTTCTCCCAACAACATTCTCCCCTTGGAGTAAAAATCATCCTTATTTCCCTTACAACCCTACTTTGACTCTGCACACCCTACAGGGAGCTCACCCTCCTTATTTCTGAACAAGATTTTCCTGATTTCAAGTCCTTCCTGGCCAAGAGGAGAGGGATTGATGGCACAGGGTGACCCAAGCAGCTGTGGGTGACACTTTCTGCTCTTTTGCCTTCCTAATTCAGCATCCTTGAGGTGCTGCAGCAGAAATCACAAGTGCAGAGAGTCCTCAGTAAAAGGCTCTGAGCCCACATGTTTGGGCTTTTTTAATGCTTTTGCAGCATGCCAAGGCAGGTAGGGGGAAAAAAAAAATCTTTGTTCTGCTACTGTGGAAGAGCTGCTGACAGCAGAGCTCTCTGGGTGGCACTGCAGGAGAGAAAACTGCCTGTGGAGAGGTTATCTGAGCAGGAACAGCAGAATAAACCTTCCTCTGCTTCCTTCACCCAGGAGTCAGGTGAGGACAGAGTTTCTGATCACTTTGGGGTTGGTTTTTTTTCAATTTCTTTTTAACCAGCGCAGTTTTTCAGGCACAACTTGATTAACTGTTGGTTTTCAAGCAGCAAAACAACCTCATCCCAAGAATCCCAGAATATCCTGAGCTGGAAGGAACCCACCAGGATCACCTCATCCAACTCCTGCCCTGCACAGGACACCCCAAAAGTGCCACCCTGTCCCTGGGAGGTCACTAATGACACTTCACACAAGAACTCTCTGCATTTTTGGCATCTCCAAGAGCTCCCCTGTTCTTCCTGAACACCCCACTGCTTTCCCCCCAGCCCCTCGATCAGCTGGGCTGGTTTTTGGGAGCTGTGGGGTTCTTACCCTGAAGAGTTGAAGCCAGAGGAGTTCATGGCAGCTTTGGAGTTGCTCTGGGCTGTGCCGGGGCTGCTGGCATGCAGGGCACTGCCAGGGGAGGAGGGCCTGCTGGAGTTCCCTGGGGAGCACGAGGATGTCACTGTGGGGGAGAGAGCAGAGTGAGCATCTCCTCCTCCTGCCCAGCACAGCCCAAAAATTCCCACCAAATCCTCTCCCCATTTTTCCTCTGATTCCCAGCCCTGGGGACACCAGGAATGTTCTTTGTTCCTATTTCCAGAAATTTCATGTCTCCAAGGAGATCTGACACTGTCCCACCCTTTATTTGGCTCCCAAACACCCCAGCCTAGGATCTTCCTGGGAATTATTATTTCCCAGTATTTTCCATGTTTTTATCCCACCCACCAGGAAGACTCAGCTGTTCCTATCCCACCTGCATGGGGACACTTTCCCCAGCCAAACCCAAGGGTGTAAAGAGGATTATCCTACAAAAGTGACCCAGAAATGGAGCAGCAGAGCAGAGGGAGGAGGGCAGGGAGGATTCCAAGGCTCACCAGTCCCAGGCATGGTGCTGTGCACAGGATTGACCGAGAGGGGCCCCAAGGACCCTGAGGTAGAGACCTAGGCAGGAACAGAGGCAAACTGTGAGCTTTTGGCATTCCATTTATTTATAAAAAATATATAAGTCCCATCACTGCACTCCTTTCACTCCTCCTTTGGAGAGTGCTGACTCCCAGGGACACTTCTCACCCACATCTGTGGCTTTCACTGATATTTCTATTTTTTTTCACTAATATTTCTATTTTTTTCACTGATATTTCTATTTACACTCCAGTGGAGAAGCACCATTCCTACATCCAAGGCCATGAAAAGGAACCAGACTTCATATTTCATGCACCTGACACTCTCTACATCCATCTAAACTCATGGATCAACTATGGAAAAGGCTGAAATTATCAAACTTTCTGGAAGCCCCAAGATCCACCCTTTGGATGTCTCCAACGAGATGTCCTCAGGCTGAAACTTCCCAACTCCCTCTAATCCTGGGTGCAAAATTCCCATCTTCTTCAGGGAGTTGAATCCTCAGGTGACAATTGGTAATTTGGCAGCTGCAATCCCAATTAGCCTGGGGCGTTAATTACTGAGGCTGATGAGCAAGGGCACCCTTTGTGCAGCAACTCACAGGGGAATTATTCACCCAGCTCCTGCTCTGGGAGTCCACAGCTTGCCAGCAGCACTTGGGGTTTGTTTTTGGGGACCAAAGAGGTTGGGCAACCAGCAACCAAACCCCTTGGGATGTTTGCCTGCCTTCTGATGGATGATTCAAAAACTCAGAGGATTTCGAGATAAAATCTTGCTGCTGAGCACAGACTCTGCCTCCCACTCCTGAGGAGGTTTCTACTGCTTTTAAATGTCAAACTCACCAGGCAGCTCTTCAATGAACCAGCAGAAATGCAGCTAAATTGCTGTCAGTCTATGTAATCCTCACACTCCATTAACTTTGGAAAGATTTTCTTTATCAATCTCAGGAGAAAAAGGTTTTGGGATAAAAAAACCCTCATTTAATTATCCTACAATTAAACTAATCAACTCCTTTTAGGAAACCTCTATTTTCCTTCGACTGTTTTCATTAAATAGAATTATCCTTGAATTAATTGTTCTAATTCCGTCGATAGTTTTTCAATCCACGGAATAAAAATGAACGTTCTGAGCGAGATCCCATCCAAGTGGTTTGACCCTGAGCCCCTCACCAGTCTGGAGTTGTAGATGGGTGATTTGATGGGGGATGGCATGGGGCAGCTGATCCGCTTCTCCTTCTGCCGCCTGTTGCAGAACCAAACCCGAACCACCTCCTTCTCCATGGAGAGCTGCTCTGCTATCAACGAGATCTCCTCTGAGCTGGGCTTGGGGTTCTGCTGAGAGAGGCACGAGGTTAAAAAGCCCCAAATGAGGGGTTAAAAAGCCCCAAAGAGCATCGCTGGCTGCTGGAAGGATGAGGGTGGGGTTGGCTGAGAACCGGCGAGGGGACAGAACCTCCTAGGAGGCTGAGGGTAAATATTTGGGTGAGAGATTATGTCCTGTGAAGCAGAAAGCGCCTCTGGTTCCACATCAGCTCTCCCAGAGTCAGGGGAGGATGAGTCACATCACTCCTGCCCCTCTTAGTGCACAAATCTCCTCCCTTTTGACCTAAACAGCCCCAAAATCAGTGCTGGGGACACCCAAACCTGGTGGCATTGTCACTGCCCAGGGGACAGCAGCTCTGGGTGCTGAGCTCAGAAAAGCCATTGGTTCCTCTTCCTCATCTATAAATGGAAATAAGAGAAGCCACCCTGCCTCCTGAGTCATTTGTTTTCATTCCTTTTCGCTCTGTGGGGGTTTGATCAGAGTGGAAGCTCAAAAATATCAAAAATACCTGGCGCAGAGATGCCAAGATAAAGTTCCCACTACAAATAATGCCTTCTACCAAGAAAAAGTTTCCCTTACAAATAATGCCTTCTACCAAGAAAAAGTTCCCATTACAAATTATGTCTTCTACCAGCTAAAAATGAGGTGCCAGGATGACCTGATGATGGCTGAGCGAGTTTTGGTATGAGGGAGAAACCGAGAAAAAAGAAGCTCAGAATCAGTTTTGATTTGAGAAATCTCCAATGGATGGTTTAGTCCTGCTGATTAAAGCTCTGCTAGAGCTCTGTGGTGATTTTTCTTGAAATTGTTGATGCTTGAAAAGTGGAAGGGTTCCACTTCTGAATGGGTTCAGCAAAAATATTTGGAGAAACAAGTTCTGAGGTATTGTGGCCACAGAACTCCTGGGAGACATCTGCAACTCAGAAAGAAAAGAGTTGGGTGCAGAGATCAGCTTTGGCCCAGGGAGTGATAATGGGGAAATGTGGTGCTAAAATTGTAATTCCCTTAAAACAGCATTTCCCAAGGAAATAATTGGGAATTTTTTGGGGTTTAACTCTTTTCCTGTTAGCCCCTTCAAGCATTTTTAACCTACTCTCAAATAATAAGGAATTTCTTTGGGTTTAACATTTTTCCTTGCAACCCCTTCAAGCATTTCCTACCTGCTCTGAAATAAAAACCCCAAAACAACCTCTTTTCTTGAGGGGGCTCAGTGCCACCACAGCCTTGCAAATGCCCAACTCAGGGAGAAATCCCCAGAGATGGAAAGATTTGCAATCCCATCTTGAGCTCACATCTTGGAATCTCTTCTCCAGCGTGGAGCGGATGTTGGTCTCGATGCTGGTCCTCTTCTTCCTTTTCCGTCCAAACATCTCGTTCACCGAGGGGTAGGAGTTGGGGGTGCTCATGGAAGAGTCCAAAGGAGCAGATTCTGCAGGAAGAAGGAGGGAAAAGGAGATATTCGAGAAGAGAAGGAGTTATTGTCATTCCCAGATAGTTTTTGTGAAGCAAAGGCAGCTTCTAAAATAGATTAATTGTTTCTACATTGTGGATCCTCCCTCTGATGATGATGGAAATTGCTCCAAATCCATCAATGACGTTTTCCAAACCAGGGAAGGAATAGCAGTGCTAATTTTTAATCCACACCCCATTTTTCCTTGGTGAGCCTGATTGCCAGCCTGCTCTGATACGGACCAGGGCTTGCCCAATGATTTAATTTCACACAGATGAAGATGTTGTGACCTTTGGAGCAGGGTGGCTGAGATGTGACAAATGGTGACATCCCGATGGGTTGGGTGAAGCACGAGGCTGCTGTGAGCTCAGCACAGCACATCACCCCAAACCCTGGGAATTCCCCTCTCAGGGACATCCTTCCTTTCCCAATCACACCTCCAGGACTCATCCCTGAGCATCCACAAGCTCCTTCCCATCCTCTTCCAGCTGAACAGATCTGAGGTTCCCGCATGGATCCTCCCCTCCTGGTGGCATTTCTGCCTCGCTGTCACCCACCTGCGTCACTCAGCCACTTCTCCAGCAGGGGCTTGAGCTTGCACATGTTCTTGAAGCTCAGGTTGAGAGCCTCGAAGCGAGAGATCGTGGTCTGGCTGAAGTCATTGCCGTAGAGCTTCCCCATGGCCAGGCCAACGTCACCCTGTTGGGGACACCAAAACCACCCAGACCCCAGTGAGAGTGGGAAACCCCACACAGCTCCCAGTTCCCAGCACCTGTATGCCAGGGAATGGGGATTTTTTCCCCCCAAGGATCTGCCCCACACCCCTGAATTACGGAGAAGGGGCAGGTAATGAGGTTAGGGTGATGGTAATGAGATTGTGGTGATGTTAATGAGGTTATGGTGATGGCAACGAGGCCAATGTCACCCTGCCAGTGACTCCCAAACCTCAGTGAGAGCAGAGAAACCTCACACCTTCCAGCCCCCTGCTCAGGGTGGGCTCAGCCCTGTTCCCAGCACCTGCCTGCCAGAAAAGAGGATTTTTTCCCCCAGAGAATCTGCCCCACACCCCTGAATACTGGAGAAGGGGCAGGTAATGAAGTTATGGTGATGGTAATGAGGCCAATGTCACCCTGCCAGTGACACCCAAACCCCAGTGGGAGTAGGAAACCCCACACAGCTCTCAGAACCCTGCTCAGGATGGGCTCAGCCTTGTTCCCAGTATCTGTCTGCCAGGGAAAGAGGATTTTTTCCCCCTCTAGAATCTGCCCCACATGCCTGAATGCTGGAGAAGGTGCAAATAATGACATTATGGTGGTGGCAATGAGGTTATGGTGATGGCAATGAGGCCAGTGTCACCCTGCCAGTGACACCCAAACCCTAGTGAGTGCAGGGAAACCTCACAGCTCCCAGCCCCCTGCTCAGGCTGCTTCCAGGATGGGCTCAGCCTTGTTCCCAGCACCTGCCTGCCAGAGAAAGAGGATTTTTTCCCCCTCTAGAATCTGCCCCACATGCCTGAATGCTGGAGATGGTGCAAATAATGAAGTTATGGTGATGGCAATGAGGCCAGTGTCACCCTGCCAGTGACACCCAAACCTCAGTGAGCGCAGAGAAACCTCACACCTTCCAGCCCTCTGCTCAGGCTGCTTCCAGGATGGGCTCAGCCTTGTTCCCAGCACCTGCCTGCCAGGAAAGAGGATTTTTTTTCCCCCTAGGAATCTGCCCTAAACCCCTGAATGCTGGAGAGGGTGCAGATAATGAGGTTATGGCGATGAGGTGTTAGGAAGGGTTTGTGCTTTCGTGTGTTTGGAAGGGAATCCTGCAAAATAATCTGAATTCACCTAACCCAGCCTCTGCCCCAAACCCCTCCCTCTCACCTGTGTGAAGCCCAGCTTGATCCTCCTTTGTTTGAAAGTCTTGGCGAACTTTTCCAGCTCCTCCAGGTCGCTGGGCTCCTCGGAGGCTCCTGCTGGCGTCAGGTGCTTTGCCACCTGCAAATGCTGGGGGACATCCAGGTGGGGCTCCACCGAGGAGCCAGGGAGGCCAGAACGCCCCACAGCCTGGCCAGACAACCCCAAAAAGATGCTCAGAGTCACCAAAATAGAAAAATACACCATTTTCTGTGCTGTTTACCTCCCTAAAGCAGCAGTGTGTTGTTACCTGGGATGCCAGGCTGGGCCCGGGTTGGGAGAGGAGGAGGCTGCCCTGTTGCTGAGGGAAGGAGAGGAGGTTTGGCTGCAAAGCTGGGGAGAAAAAAATAAAAGAGACAAATCTGGTTAATGAACATCCTCGAGAAAGCTTGGCGTGTGAAGCTCTATTAGTAATTTCTGACTCAAAATACAAGAATTTCAGCCACTGGGGAAGTGTCTGGCTCTGAGCTGGATTAGGAGAAAGAAAAGGTTTTTCCTGTGGCTTTTTAGCCTGCAAGGATTATTACAATAATGATATAAGGGAAATACCTCATTTGCTGATCCCTGAGTGCCACTCAGCATGCTCAGGGATTTTATACACCTCAAATCTTGATTTTAGGTGCCAAGCAGCAGAGAATTTCCTACATCCTTCCTGGGGATCTCTCCCAGGAAGAGAGATCTTCATCATTGCAGCTCTTAGAAAAATCGACATCTTATTTCCAATACAAGATCTCCTGACTCCAACTTTCAGCCACTTGATCTTGTTAAAAAAACCCTGATCCTGCAGTTAATCTCGTGAGCCCTCCCACCCTGCTCTCCATTCTACATTTCATTTTCCAGTGTCGTTTGGAAGCCATCTGACCCTTTCCTTCCTGCCCTACTGTATTTCAAACAAATTGAATTTCTTTAAGGACGTAGCAGCTGACACGAAATGATGAAAGGAAAAGAGAAGGCAAATCTATAAACCCAACAAAAAACTGGGATTTATGGAGAGTGTGTAATTGTTTGGTTGACAAACTGCCAAGCACAAGCCTATATCTCTTAGAGGGAATGTCCTACAGGATTAGGTTGTGTAGTTCCCTGGAAATTTAGTTGGTATCAAGTCCATTGTGAGTGAAACCTATAGAATTTAGTGAGGATTTACAACCTTGCTCGGAGCACTCAATATATTTAATTGATTATAACTGACAATTACAGGGAAATCCATAGAAATTTATGGACTTCTGCTAATAAAAGCGAAAACAGATAATCTCCAGAATCAATCACTCCCCCTCCCTCTCTCTCTCTGCCTTTTCTTATTTAATTCAGATCTGATGTGCTCTATCCCATTTATTTCCTCAAGCTGGGGTTGGAATAAACCTTCCCTACTGCTGGAACAACTCAGAATTTCAAATCCAGCCTGGTAATGAGGTGCACATTTTCACCAGGGCAGGTAATTAATCACTGCAATGGCTTTGCCTTGGGCCATGGCAGATGCTCTGTCATTTGGAGTCTTTAAAATCATGATTGAACACCTTTGCTAGGGAAAGGAAGGGTTTGGATTCGGGAATCTCCTGTCTGATGGCTGAGCTGGAGGCTGGGCTTCCATCAGATGGAGATTGCAGCAGCAATATTCTGCCTGACAGGATTTCCATGCTCATTCCCAGCTTTACAGAGCTCTCCCAGCCCAGCTCGGGTGGGTCAGGGTTGGGGCTGCACAGGGAATGAGGAATCAGAGCTGGGAATTTATCTGACAGCTTCAAAACAACCCAAACTCCAATTCATGGAAAGGTTCAACCCTCAGCCAAGCCCTTTTGGCCACAAAATCCCCACTCAGAAATCAGGGAACACTCAGGAGATTCCCCAGGGACAATTCAGGAATATTTTCTGCCTTGCTATTTTCTGCACTCCACTCGTGTAGAACCAAAACCAAATTCCACAAAGCCAACCTGAGCCTTTCCTTTCACTCCCCACTGGCTGTGAATGCACATGGCCAAGGATCATTAAAAACTGGCAATTCTCCATGCAAATGGAAATGTTCCTGCACAAAAATCCAGAATATCCTGTCTTGGTCAAGCCTGGAACTGGAAAGGGTGACAGCCAAACAAGCTGCCCAAAAATATCACTGAACAGATAAATTCTAATCTATAAAAGGTGCCAAGTTCTGCTTTGCAGTATGTTTATTATTCATGAATAAAAGCAGACAGCAAGGAATAGATTGCCCTGACCATATTTCAAACAAACTAATTCAAAATTGTTTGTAAATATACATCAAGTATCTTTATGCATCACTCAGCATCATTTGGCAGAGAGGAGGATTTATACATTGTCAAGAAGAAATAAATTTCCCACTTGGCTTTTGGAGTGTGTGAATCAGTGAGTTCAAGCTGCAGAGATTTAAGGTTATAACTCTGAATTTCAGTTCATACAGAGGCAGCTCTGTGCTGGGATAAATCAAGAACACAGGCAAAGGATCCAAGTCCCCCCTGGATGGGCAAGGTTATGGATCAAAGCCTAACTTTGTCCATCAGCAGCAGAAAACATCCTCCATCCACATCCCTGTTTTGGGGAAAAATGCTGTAAAAATATTGGTGGTAAAAACTACAGAATTACTCTCTCAAGCAGTGGCTCCAGTCCTCAGTGCTTCCCTGGAGGTGATTTCTCCCAGCAGGGAGAACCATCCTGCCCTATGGAATATCCCAACCTCTCTCCCATCCCAGAGCTGCTCCTGGCTGAGTCAGACCTGTTCTGCTGTCCTGCAGGGATCACCTCGACCTCTGATCAGCTTTCTGGGATTAATGACGAGTGGGAGGGAGCCGGGACAGGCTGGCTCTGCTCCCCAGGAAAACCAGGAGCTGTCCGGAATTCCCGGCTGGAATCCTGCCTGGCCCCAAGGTGGCACTCGTGGAGCGCACAAGGCTCAGGTGCCACCAGCATCTCCAGCCCGGGATGCTCCACATCCATCTGGGATCATCCCAGCCTGGAAACATCCCTGTGCGAGCAGGCAGCATCACGCTGGGAGAATAAATCCATGAGAAGGGAGGTTTTGCCTAAATATTTATCCATTTTTGATTTTTTTTTTTTTGCTCTTACCTTGTTGTCCTGCCTGAGACTGAGACAGAAGGAACTGGGGGACTGACTGCATGTGCCCAGGGAGCAACACCAGCTGCTGCAGGGTGTGCAGAGAGCTCATGTCCTGCAGGAAAAAGCAAAGGGAATCATAAAAATCGGGGATTTCTGCTCCTCATGCAGCACCTCCTCACAAATCCATGCTGAATTTGTGTATTTTTGTGCTGGAATAATAAAAATCAGGGATTTCTGCTCCTCACAGAGCATCCCCTCAAAAATCCATGCTGAATTTGTGTATTTTTGTACTGGAGAGCTGCAGATCCAAAAGTTTCAGGTGTAGGAGAAGGATTCTGTGCATACAGAGAATTGTCTGCTTTTCCCCAAAAAAGTTAACTCTTGAAAATGACATTTTCGAGGCAATCAAACCCTGCTTGTTAGAACAGCGAGACCTCTTGGATTTCAGTTTCCTCCAGGTAATGTCTTTCCAGAGTGAGCACCCTAAAATCACACAGCAAATTGCAGCAGGCTGTCCCAGCTCACCAACTCTGCTTCCTACAGAACTGTTCTGAAGATCTGGGGAGATTGAAGAATCCCCAAATTGTATAATGGATCTGAATACCCTGTGGAAGAATGAGGGAAGGGAATGCTGAGCATCTGTGTGGCTTTCCAGCATCCAACTCCCACCAGAATTTAACAAGAATTAAGTGCTAAACTCCATGTTTTTTTACCTCAGGCAAAAAAAAAAAAAAAATTCCCTGAAGGAATTAATTTCTTCCCTGGTGTAAATCAATTTGAGGCAACAAGTGGCTCAGATTAGGAGTTAATCTCGTCTGGAATCCTGTCTCCAACAATGGCATTAACCAGCCACCCATGAATGAGGAAGAGCAGGGCAAACATTATCAAACACTTCCCCACGGTGTTGTCTCAGCCTCCAATTATTTCCAATCCAAGGCACTTCCTGACCATGGCGTGGTTTCCCTGCTTAGCAAACCCTCAGAGATCTCATCCCAGGACTTGTCCAGTCTACCTTTGAATCCAGGAGGAAAAACCGAGGAGGAAAACAAGGATTCACTTTTCCAATTTAATGTTCCTCACCCATCAGGCTCCTTTTGCCAGTGGCCAAAGAGATTTGGGGAGAGGGTCAGGAGCAGCCTGTTCTCCTGCTGTTCACTGTCCAGTGCCAATTCTGGATCCCTGGAGCAGCCAGAGCACTCACCCCTGCGATTTGGCTCCCTGGCATCATGGATGATCCCTGCACGAGGTGACCTGACCGAGGGGGGATGGCAGATTGCAACGAGTCGCCGAGGTCCTCGGTTTTAATCTGGGGGAAGAAAAAGCAAAGGAATTGTGGAATTAGGGAGCAGAGGGGAGGGATGAGCAGGAGGAACAGCAGGTGGGATCCAAGAGGCTGGAAAATTCATTCTCTGGGGATTTTCAGCTGTTTCCATTGCTTAAAGTCGTGGTCATTCCACACTCCTGCTCTGCACAGTTTTCCTGCTCTGCCAAGCCCAGGGCAGGCTGGCACTTTGCTCCATAAACAACCATTTTCTAAGCAACTTTTCGAGGTTTAAAGCCTTTTGTGGAGTTTTCATGAAGACACGAAGCAATTCCCATTTCCAGATCACCATTCAGGCCCCCATGCCAGGAAAACCTCTCATTTTTGTTCCTGCAGGGAGCAGAAAATGCTACAAGGAGATGGGAAAGGAAAGGTTATGGAGGAAAAGACCTCAAAAAAGCAGAGCAATCTCCCAGACTTAGAAATGCAGAACTCCAAAATGCATTTGCTCCATTTCTACCAAAAAGCAATGAGAAATTGGGAGGAAAACCTCCTTCCTCAGTTACAAGCTGTGGAAGAAGAACTGGAAAACATCACAGGTCAGCCTTTTGCCCAGTGGTCATTCTGAGCTACTTCAATGGTCAAGCAAGATTCTGATCCACAAGAAAAGAATGATTTCTAAATCCACATTCTTAGAGAAAAACACACCCAGACACCAGATCTGAATCCTTTTTCTGGTTTATTCCATAGCTTCCATGTTCATTTCAAGCATTGCCACTACATTGAAAAAAAAAAAAATAATTAAAATCTGTTCCAGTTATTGTCCTAGCTGAAATCTTTGGTGAGACTGACTGGGACAGGAGGGAGAGGAAGATTTTGGAAGTTTTTGAGGTTAATTCCTGAGAGCTGTGTGAGGAGGGTCCATTCACAGGTAAATCACACTGAACTATTCTCCAAGAAAAGACTGACCCAAACTCTTCCTCAGCATGAGAACACCCTGAACCTGGATTATTCCTCATCGCAGTGAGAAGAGCCTCTAATTCCCAAAAACTGGAAAAACCAGGAGGACTCTACAAAGGACAGGGCTGGAAATCCCTGTTCACTGCAGGCTCACCCTGACTCCAGGAGTGAACATCCCCAGATCCCATCAGATCCCTTCCAAACCCCAAAACCTCCCAGAGATCTGGAGGGTCTTTGCCCCACTGATGGGGATTTGGGCCCTGCAACCTTCCTGCCAGCAGAGTGGGACAAACAATCCAACTCAAGAAAACATCCCAAGCGAACATTTTGGGTTGAAGGAGTTTTTCTGCCCGTTAAGAAACACGCAGGATAATTTCGGTTGGAAGATACTCAACAATCATTGAATCCAAGCTCTGAAGGATCTCCAAAAGAGGAGAAAAGGGGGAAAAAGTGATCACGAGAGGCTCAGCAGCTCCAGAGCAGGGAGCTGCAACATTCCCCTCTGCATTTTGGAAGGTGCACAGAGGGAAGGTGATTACAACACCCCCTTTCATTACAGCTCCAGCTCTGGACACCGCCGAAACTCGTTTTGCAATAATCCCAGCTCCTTGCAACAAGAGGTAGACATGCTACGAATTCCAGCTCTTTCCTACCTTTCAGGTTGGCATGATCATCCCTCTTAGCCTGGCAGGGCAAAAAAAAAAAAAAAAAAAAAAAAAAAAAAAATCAGGTGGAAAGATCTTCTCGATCGCTATCGACAGCGGTAAGTCACTGAACGTCAGGCAAAAAGGCTCAGGAGGACACCCCGTTACCCCTGAGCCATCCAGTCATTCCAGGATTTATGGATGGTTTTTTTGCATTAAAAAGAATCCATCGGAGCCAAAAAAAAAGAAAAAGAAAAATAAAGAAAAAAAAGTAATAATAAAAAAATTTAGTCAGTGTCCGCCTCATCCAAGGCCAAGCAGTCCCAAAAAACCAGCAAGTTTTCCAAGTCTCTGGGCGCCAGGCTCTGGCTCCTGCCTTAGCTGTGATCCCAATGGGAATGGAGTGTTGAGGAGGCACGAGCCATTTCCAAACTGAAATCAATTTTTCCAGCTGCCAAGCGGGACGAGCTGGCGGCGCTCCAGGGAGAAAGGGGTGTGTAGCTGCATCCCGGCACGGCTCGATGTGAGAACGGGAGGTGGGTTTGGCAAAGGACTCGCTCCCGATTTAAAAACAACAACATCTCCCACTGCTCCTTCCCCCGGCCCTGGAATTCTCTGGCTCCCTCCTGCGCAGTGGGCGGAACTTGGGGTTTGCTCTTGACAAATCCTTCTCCCCCTCTTTGCACCTATTTCCATTGGGTTTAGGCTCAGTTTTACCTCTCCCTCCTCTTCCTCTCTCTGACAGGCCTGCAGCTGGCTAATTGTTCATTAGCAGGAGTTCGGGCTCTATCCAAAACTTTGGGGATGGTTTATGCAAATCTTGCTCCTTCTTTTTTTTTAAATTTTTTTTTTTTGTTCCCTGGCTAAACCGGCAATATTGCCAAGTGTACATGAAAAAAAAAAACAACCCCAAAAAACCCCAAAAAACCACACACATTGTGGGCGAGGCCACTCAAATATCATGAGACTCCCTTAAAATAATGTAAATTTCGAATTAATGAAACTAGGGGAGGAGTTGCCTCCTCCTTTCCCAGTGCATCTGCCTTGGATTTGCAGAAAATGCCTGCAAAATATGGGAAGAGTTTTCCTTGAGGAACCAAAAAAAAAAAGGTTTAAATTACGAAATGTTCACAGAATCACCATGGGTGGGTATTTGATGGGAGATCTGCTGGAACACTGCAAGTGAGCAATTTGGGTAAAACAAGGAGCAGATCCCACTGGGATTGCTCAGGACCTTGGGATGATCATGGATGGAGAATGGGGAAGGAGAATTCACTGAGAGACTCTGTTCCCACTGAATTCTACTTGGGAAATTCTATTTAAGGAAAGTTAACCTGGTCTGGCGGACTATGGCAAGGATTGGAATGAGACAATCCTTAACCTCCCTTCCAACCCAAACCATTCCACGGAAAAACCAGCAGGTAAAAGAACAGGACTGCAAACACCCCTGGCTGAGAGGAGCTCTGGGGACTCTTGGCTGTGAATCCCCAAGCACCTTCCAGGCTCCCAGGGCAGGGCTGGGAGCAGCTAACGGCAGCTGGAGGCTCAGCAGCTCCTCTGGGACACGGCAGGAATCACACTTGCAAATCCCAAGTGGATGTTTGGATGTTTTCACAGCCTCGGAACAGGGTCAGCCCCCGAGCCAAAAACACAGCAAGGGTGACTGGGTGGAAAGAGAGTCCTTTCCGTGGTTGGCTCGAACATCTGCGAGGATGGATGGTTTCTTACCTATCTCGGGCCTAAACACGAAAACAAAAAGCAAAACAAACTAAGAAACACACTGAGGGTGATGGAAAATGATCAAAGCTCCGGAGCCTGCTTGCGTAACTGATTTGTGGAAGGTGTTTCATAAACATTTCATAAGAAGGAGAATTATGAAGAAAACATCTCCCAACCTGCCTGCAATTACTGCACAAACTCTTCCTTACCAGTAGGAAGAAGGGGAGAGGAAAAAAAAAAAAAAAGTACATCTGTTTTGTAACTGATCTGTGAACTTTTGGCAAACGCTCGGCTCGTGAAAACATCCTGCAGACATCTTGCAGAGCCGTGGAAAGCTGGGAAGTTTGGAAAATTCACCTGAGCAGCTCTGGTTGTTGCTATTCCCTTTGGATTGAGCAGTGTTGGATTGCATGGAGTGATGGTTGGATCCCCCTGGCTGGGCAGGACTGACTGCAGCCCTCCAGTTTAGGGATAATCTTAATTATCTCCCTCATCTATCAGACCCCAAAGAAGCCCCAAAATCCTCCTGGTGTGACATAAGCAATGCTCCATCATCCTCCTCACTCAGCCACCAACTCAGAGCCTCCAATGCTCTCCCCAAATCCAGAGATCCTCTGGATCTCTCTTATCCAAGCCAATTCTCTCAGCCCTCCTCCAGCAGCAGTTATCAGGCAGGAACCACCTCAGTGGGAGATGGAAGACAACCCCATTTGTTGTGAAGCTCCCATTAACCGGTGACCTCTTTGAAACACATTTATCTGCCTCCCCATCTGGCTTATCTCACAGCCAGAACCGAGTTGGAGGGTTTGACTCACTCCCAGCACAGCGAACAGGAGGATCAGGTGCACACAGAGGGTCTGGAGCTCCTGCCCCGCGCTGAAAAGGACCAACACAACCCTCCCAGCCACCCCAAAATGCTCTCCAGCACAGCAGGGCTGCCTCACCCTGCCCCAAATCCCTTTGCCTCGGGCCCAGGGAGGAAGTTTTAAGCTGGGAAGAGGTATTCAGCTGGATCCAAGCTGCCTGAGCCTTCCCCCCTTCTGATGGCGTAAGCGCTCCGCCGAGAATTACCTGCACACGTGGGCCCCATAAAATAAAAAACACACTAATAATAAATTATGGCAATAATAATAATAATGGGCTCGCAATTACTATTTCCACATGTACTATCCTGCACGTACGGCAGGGCTTAGCAGACAGCTGGAAAGAAGGCAGGAAACCTTGATGCCAGTGCCACGATGTTCACCCTGGAACATTTATAGCCCACTGAAGGCTGGGTATTTTTGGAAGCTGTCAGCGTGACAGAAAGGAGTTCAGCGTGGGATTAACTCCCTAACAGACTCTGTCCCAAAGCTCAGCCGTGGCAGCACGCTGGAAAATTCAAATGCCATCCCTAACCTCAGCACACCTGCATCACCCTCCACACGAGGCCTTTGAGTTTATTAATTGAGGGCTGATCTGATAGGGTTTATCCTGAGCTTCAGCTTGGGGTGGTAATGCTTGTGCTGGAGTCAAAGCAGGGGTGGGAAGTCAAAGCTTTGAGAGCAACCAAGCTGCACACTTGACAGGAGAAAACAAACAGAGCCACACGCAGCTTTTGTGGGTTTTCTGACACAGCTTTTCCCTGGGATTTTTGCTTCCAAACAAACAGGGAAGAGAGAGAATTGCCCCCTCGGTGTGTGCTGAACCTCAAGTGATCCCATGTGGCACAGCAGGCTTCAGAAGCAGGAGCTGGGCAAGGGAAAGAGGAGCCAAACCCAGGGGTGGCAGAGCACCTGCCCTGCTGGCCACACTCACAGCGACACCTGCTCAGGTGGGACAGTCCTGGCCAGGCTGGGGAATCCTCTCAGGAGCTGCTCTGTGCTCGGGGGACAGAACTGCTGCAAAGATACTGAAAGCAGCTCACAGCACCTTCCCGCTCACCAGTGGTATTCAGGCACGTGGTGCCTCCCCTGCCAAGGCCTGTGGGCATCCCAGACTGGGAGCATTTCACCAGCAGCAGGGGAAGATGCCACTTGCTCAGTCAGAGTGGCCAGAATCTCCAATCAAAGCATGGCAGCTGATTTTTCCCCATCAAGGCTGGGATTTTTCCATCCCAGGGCTCTCCTGCCCCTTCCTCACCCCCTGCCCAACCTTCCCGTGGGTTGCAGCACTGCTCCCTGCACCTCTCTCTCTCTCCATTCCACTTTCCCAACTCCCAAACCTCTCCAGAACTCCACCTCTGCCTACACCTCCGTGCTTATCTGCTCTGCTCCCACCCTGGGCTGCATCCCTGCCCCTTTCCTTATCACCCTGATTTCACACACACCACTCCATGGCTGCTCCCCTGCCCTCCTGCAAGCTCACACAGGTCCCCCCGAGCCCCAGCACGTTCCAGTTCCACTCCAGAGCTGCCTCACTGGGATTTTCTGCGCTGAGAATCTGCCCTGCGTGAAAAATATCCTTTTTTTTCCACGATCCCTCGTCCGTGGGGAGGAATCTCTGTTTGTTCAGGACTCTGTGTGCCTCCTGGCAGTGACAAACCAACGCCTGGCACCATCCCTGGGTTAGTCATCCACCAGCAGAGTGTCCACCCAGCCCAGGTAGCCCCCGGTGGGGAGGCACTTCCCACCACATCCCACGATTGGGAGGAATTCACTTGGAATCAGAGGGCTCCCGTGACTGGGGCTGGCTCCATCCCAGCTCCACGGGCTGCTCCCATTGGTCCCTGGCAGTTTTGGCAGCGCCTGCCACGCCCCAGGGAACTGGGACACGAGAAGAGCAGCTGGAGGGATTGCATTAAGCACAGCGAGTAGTGTAATTAAAAATGAAAGGGAGAGTGAGGGAGACGGGAGAGCATCACACGGGGTTTCATTTGGGGTTTGGGGAATGAAGCCATGGGGTTGGGGGATCCCAAATTCCATGTGGTGGGCAAGCAGGGGAGGAGGAGATGAATTACTAATCCCACTGGTCCCACCTGGAGCAGAGCAGCACCTCTGGGAAAGGAGAAAATGCTCTGTGATGTCCGAAATTAGAGACCTTGCCTGAAACCCATCCCCATCCCCTCGGTGTGCTGGAGCTGCCCTCCTGCAGGGCTCCACCCTGGCTTTGGGGGGAATCCTTGGAGATGAAAAACCCTCAAGGAGTCCAAGTCCTCTCCCCATTAGCCGTGACTCCGTGAGAGTCACATCCAGGCTCAGCCATTCGTGCAACTCAGCCCTCAAAAGGCCACCTGTGGCTGGCTGGTGACAACCATACCTTGGGCTGAGTTTCTGCTGTGGAAAACAAGTTTTGTGACCTTTCAGACAGATCCGTGGAAGTGGGGCTTGTCCCCTGTGAGCCTAGAAAACGTTTCCCAAAGGATGAGCTGGGAATTTGCACAAAAATCTCTGCCTCTCCCTCTCAGACAGGTTTGAAATAGCTGTACAAGACGTTTTGCCAAGGAAACAGGTGTAGGAATCACCTTATAAATGAAGTTTGCTCTTTGAAAGCAGGAGTTTGGGAACGGACTGCAGCTGGGTGTTAAGGAACAGATAAAATCCAGCCAACTCTGGGTTGCTGTCAACAAATTAATTCAGTGGTTTCAGTCCACCTCTTTGGAAAAACACATTTAAAAGGCCAAATCCTCGCTCCTAATTGCATCTCCCTTTCCCTCCCAAGTTCCCCTGGCCTGTTTTGGGGTTCATTCCCAGCAAGCTCATCCGAGGTGCCAGAACAAACCCAGCCTGAAGAAGGGGTTCCTCTGCATATCTGTCCTAAGCAAAGCAGGGCCATATTTAGACACAGAGGACTTTCCCTGGAGCCAGGGCTTTCTCTGATGCTTTCCCAAAGGGCTGCATTTCAATGAGGAACCTGCACACAAACAAATTTATGCAATCAGCCTGTCCCTAGGACAGAGCAGGGAGACTTCAAAAGGGAAAGGCCAAGGTGCTGAGCTCAGATCAGTGTCAGGTACGAGGCCAGCCCTGGTTTCCAGCCAGGGGAGGCTCAAGAGATGAAAAGCAGATGCAAGACTTAGGCTGAGCCCCTGGGGCGATGGGGAGAAGAGAGAGTGAAATCTGAATTGATCCCCAGAGGGGAGAAGGAAGCAGGATGTGAACCTCCCCTTGAGAGGAGGGCAGAGCAGGACTGGGATGGAAATCTGGAGGGCAGACTGAAACCTGAGCTCCCCACGGGGAAAAGCCAAGCAGGAACAGAAATGACATCCAGGGAGCACATGAGATTAGGGGGAGGTGGGAATGAAAAACTGTGAGAGAGATCCCCGGGGGGAGGGAAGCCCTGGTGGAGCGAAATTAAATGCGCAGGGAGTTTTGCATCGCAGATATTAATAACAAACTACCCAGCGAGTCAGGCCCTTCTCTCCACCTTCAAAAGGATGGAGGGGAGGAAGAACTTGTCTGTGGTTGAGCACAAGACTGTGAATCAGAGGATGGGAGTCCTTGACCCAGCTCTGGCAGGGAGCATCCCTGGATTTAATACGCAATGTCCACGGGGCAGCTGTCCCATGGAGCATCCCTGATTCCAGCTGCAATCACGGCGCTCAGCATCGCTGGGAAAAGCCAGGGAGTCAGGTTGTGTCTGCAAAACAGGGCTGGACACCTCCCCACCTCACAGAGGCACCAAGGGATGCTGAATCCATGAGCAAAGTGCCTTCAGACGTGTGGGTGGAAGGTACCAAACGAGGTCACGGCGCTCATTAATGGCACTGAACAGGAGCCACCAGCGAGTTCAGAGCTCAAGCACAGTTTGCCCACTTTTAATTTCTCACGTCATGTGCCTACAGGACATCAGTGGAGACCTGAGAGAACTCATTCCCTCACCCTGCTGCCTCAGAGCAACTGCTGAAAATCCCTAAACCTCCCCAGTTAAAGTTTTTTTGGGCAGTGACTGTCAGATATGAACAGAGCAGGGAGAGGAGTGAGACAAGGGAAGGGAATCCCTTCAGCACCTCTTGCAGAGCACAGGATCCTTCAACTGGTTTTAGAAAGGAAGAATTATTCCACAGACACAGCTGAAAAAGCTTTCTAGGAAGGTTGTTGGATATCTATGTCCTTCCTGTATCCCCTGATGGGAGTAAACCAAAGAAAGCAAAAAACAGGACTAAAGAACCAACAGCAAAATTGAAGCTGAGCCCTGCTCAGGTACCTCAGTGCCTGCTGGTCTGTCTTAAACATTGTCAAATCTCACAGCCAGATCACCTTCAGATTGATGTGATGAACGATAATGACAGGTTTGATTAACAAATGACAGCCTGTCTTGCAAGGGTCAGCCTTTTGCTGGAATGAAGAGTGCCTGGCGCATTTGGATAGGGAGCAGAGGCAGAGCTGCCCAGCCTTCCCAGCTCTGCTCACACACAGCCTGCCAGCTTCACTTCCAGAGGGAATTTGGAGAGTGGATGGAGAGGAGGGAGGGCTTGGAGAGGAGCCTCATTCCCTCTCTGGAAGGAGATCTGAGCCTGGACCAACAAGGTGCTGCCCATCACTTCCCTGCTGGAAAAGCACTCCTGGACTCAGGGATTCTCCTCCTCCAGCACATCACCCTGAGCTGGGCTACAACCTCACACCACACACAAGCCCTGGCACCTCCCAAAACCATCAGCCCTCCATCCACGTGTGTATTCCAGCGGGCAGGATTATCCCAGGGCTGAGCTCCACACACCTGGCTCTCCAGAACTGCTAGGAAAACAAACAATCCAGTATTTCCTACAGGCTGAGCTGGGAATTCAACCCAACCAGGCCTGGTGAGACCGCAGCACCTGGGCAGCCAGGAAAATTCCCATTCCAGCACTCTCAGCCCTCATCCTGCTCCCATTTTGGGACAAAAACTTTGCCAGGAAAGGGCAGAGTCACTCAGATCTGTCCCTGCCACACTCTGGCCACAATCCCAACCCATCCAATGTCCCTGTGCAGGCTGCCAGCAGCGAAGGTGAAAGTTTATTGCTGTGCCTTTGCATCTCCCTGGCTATAAACAGGAAACAACCAGCATTAGACTCGCTAAATAAAAAAGCCAAACCAGATAGGCAAGGCAGAAGATGCTGCTTGCTTTTTTTTTTTCCATCCACACCCTTTTCCCTCTCATTCACATACAAATTACTGTTGCATCCAGGTGGGAGGAGAGTTTGAAGAGGGGAGGGGAGGGAGGGGGGGGAGAGAAGAAAAGTTTGCCAAGTAGGCTGAGGGATCAGAAGGAGCTTTCTCATAAAGCACAGGGCTGACCCACAAACTGCTCGAAAACCTCAAACCAGCGCGAGTTTCCCTCCTCGCGGTGCTCAGGGTGAGAGCAGCCCCGGCAGGGATGGGGAGCAGCAAAGGGGTCTAACCAGGTCACTCCACCCTTCCCTTCCCTTCCCATCCCGCCTGGAGCACAACAGGGGAGGGAGGGAGGGAGGGAAGCAGACCTGAAATGTAGGCCATCTACAAAGGCTGGGGGAGAGGCTGAACGATGTGAGATTTATGATCTTCAAAGTGATTAGAGCCCAGCGCTCCAAATAAAGGCAAAGAGAGCTCCTGCAGCCGGGTTGGAGTTGGGTTTCAAACCCATCCTGCCCTGGCTTCGGGTTGGGAACTTGAATTGCAAGCTAACGAAAAAGAAGGGGGAAAAAAAAAAAGCTGCCCAAACCCAACCTCAAACCCCAAACCAAATTAAAAAACCCACCAACCTCCACCCCTAATGAAAGAGCTCAGCACCTGATTTTACATGAAAACACTTTGATATTTCCAGCTCTCCTCTCTTCCTTTTTTTTCCCGTCATTTGAAATCTATTTGCTGAATTGGGGATGAATTCACTGACAGCTGAGGTCAACCCTAACTGTCAGTGTGGAGCCCGTGTGCATTTGGGCTCCTGCTCATTTAGGAGAATAATTTAATATAATAATTATTCTTTTAAATAACAATACTTTCAAATAATAATTATTATGTTAAATAATAACGATTTAAAGTAATAATACTTTAAAATAACTCTACCCATGGCCTTGAGAGGGCCAAGAGAGGGAGACAAAGAGCCACTTGCACAGGGCTGTGTCCACTCAGGGATTTTTACATCCCCATCCCTGACATCACTGCAAACCCCTCTGGTGGACTCTGGGCAATCAGAGCAGATTAGGAATAAAATAAAACAATAGAATGAGCTTTTTCCACAGCCTTTTGCTTTTTAAACACTGCTAAATCCCCAGCCAGGTTTGCTATTCAGTTACACAGCCGAGCTGGAATAAATGAATCGGATTTTGCGGAGGAAGGAGGAAAATAAAAGTGGAAAATAAAAATCATTAAACCACAATTTCATTTTAGGAGGAGAACTTTCCTACTGCCTGCAAGCCTGGCTGCCCCCACAACTACAGCATCACTCAGAGGCACAGAGAGGTTGGAGGGTCAGAGCAGCAGTGGGTGTAAACCAGCATTGCTCCACCACCTCTCCTGGATTAACCCCATTCCAGCTCCAGCACCTCTGTGCTGTTGCCACAGGAGAATTCTGCAGTGTGTAACGATCCTGTCCTCATTTCTAACTGCGGGGAATTTCCTTTTATCACCCCTGATTGGATTCTTCTCCTGGCCTGTGCTCTGAACAGAGCTGGAGACACAAGGCTTTTTGTGTGCAGCTGGCAATTCCAAACCCCATTCCAGAATCCTGGAAGATGGCTGAGCGTGTTGGGACACCTTTGATAGGAAGGGGAGACCCACCCAGAGCCTGAGCAGCCAAAGCAAACAAACAAACAGCAGCCTGGCTGACGTTTGTCAAGGCAAGAGCCACCAAGGGAAGCTTGAAGGACAAAAAAGAGCCACGTGGAGGAGGTGCAGCTGATCACAGGGAGCTTTGGAAGGGTTGGAGCCCTTGGATTTGGGGAATGCAGGTTGGAAGTGGGGATGCTGCTGAGCCAACATCTGCCCATGGACTTCCAGCCCCTTCTGCATTCCCAGCTCCCATCCAGCCCCTGACTCCTCTTGTCCCTTCCCAGCTCTGCTGGCCACACAAGGCCTCAGCTCTGGGCTCAGGGAGCATTTTCCTAAAATCCCAGAAGGGTCTGGGCTGGAAGGATCCTTCAAGGCCATCCCACCCAGTCCTTCCTCTGCCCCAGTGCTCCAGCCTGGCCTTGGACACTTCCAGGGATGCAGGGACATCTCTGGTCACCTGTGCCTCCCCACCCTGCCAGCAGAGCTCCAGGGTCTGCACAGATCCAAAGACTCCAGAGGGTTGTCACCTCCTGATGTGACACTCAGAGATTTCTTACAGCCACACAGGAAAACCTCCAGGCATTCAGTGAGTCAGGGGTGGTTTTAGCTGGACAAAGCAGGAGGAGAAAAACACACACAGCGGAGACAACAGCTCCTCACCTGCTCATGCACAACTGGGCTTTGCTTGCCCTTATTTTTATCTGCTGTCCCTTTCCCTGCTGCCTCACAAAGAGGAATTTGACCTGAGCACTGCAAGACCTCAAACCACCTCATCTTTAGCCCTGGAGACACTCCTGTGAGTGTCCTTGCACACCACAGTGTCACTGTCACAGCACCGGGGCTTGGGGGAGGGATTTGCACACTTGCCACCATAACTGAGGTGCTGTTTGCTTCTAAATGATGAAATAAAAGTATTTAAAAGCCAGAAGACCCCTCCAGCAAATGGTCATTTAAAGAAAGTCTGCAATTAGGTGAACTTCTACGGATTAGGAAGAGGGAAACCAGAGGTGTGATCTGCCATTCAATCCCACAAGGGGAACGGGGCAGAACTTCTGTGGTCTGTTTAATGGCAGCTTCTGACCTAAGAGTTTTTATCTCTCAGCAGGAGCTGCAGCATGATGAGCAATTAAGAAACAACCATTCCAGAAAGGAGGAGAATTCCTGGGCAGCCAGGGAGCATCTTACCTGTCTGTTAAAGTCCAGCCCATTCTGTTCATTCCCTACAACAAAACAGAGAGAAAAACAGCTCAGTGTTAATGACAGCCAGCAGTGCTGGGAGCTTTCCAGAACTTGGAACACACAGAACCAAAAATATGGGCCTGGGAGAGCAAGGAGAGGAGGAGGAAGGCAGCTTCATCAGGATTGAGGTGATACCAGCCTCTGCTGAGGGATCATAAAAATGTTCCTGCCTGGGAGATCCCTGGCCAAGGGTGGGGGAGATCTTGCTTACTGCAAGGGAGATTCCAGCAGAGGTGAGCTGGAGGACATCACAGATCTGCAGGGAAACGGCTGTGGGAAAGGGCAGCAAGCAGGTGGCCAGGGCTGCTCCCCCAGGATCTTCAGGAACCCGTGTGGCACGGGGTAATTATGGGATATCTGGAGGAACAGAGGGTGCCGTGGGGTTGTGCTCGAGAGGCGTCTCCTTGATTCCAGAAGAGATTGGCAGGCGCAGGGGGAAAAAATCAGACAGGTTTCAGCCTGAAGGTACCGCACAGGCCCTCACTCATTCCCCTTTGATGATAAACATTCCCCCCACTCCATCACACCTGCCAAATTCATCAAGAACATCACAGAGGAAAGGCTGTGCTCCCTGCAGAGCCGAGCGCTTTAAGGGATTCCACGAAGCTCTGGAGCTGCAGAGGCAACCCCAAAAAGCCTTC
Source organism: Entomyzon cyanotis (assembly GCA_024500445.1). Lineage (NCBI taxonomy): Eukaryota > Metazoa > Chordata > Aves > Passeriformes > Meliphagidae > Entomyzon > Entomyzon cyanotis. Next base: position 2,358,606 of record JAKEPQ010000773.1, on the reverse strand, counting down.
CCTTTGCAACACATTCCCCGAGCCCTCCTGTGCCCAGCTGGGGATGAGCAGCCTGGATCTGCTCACACCCCACCAGCACAGCCCCCAGGGCCTCCTGCTGCTGCTGCTGCTGTTTTTTCCAGGCTAACGTTCCCCACGAGCAGAGCCCGTGCCCTGTGAGCTGATCAAGCTCCAACACATCGTGGTTTCCAGCAGTTTGGGGCTCCTGGGAAGAGTTGGAAAGCTCTCTCCGTGCAGGCAGGAGGGCAAATCCAGCTCTGCCATGGACTTCCCTCAGCTGAACGAGCCTTTGCCCTACTCCAGCACACGTTTTTCCATGCACAGAGTATTCCCAGGTGGATCAGTGTGGATCCTGAGGGGGAGTGTGCTTGGTACAATTATCCATGGATGGCAAAACATTGGAGAGTCAGGGATAACAGAGCTCCGTGGCTGTCTGGAAACACCTCTGGAGATTTAATCTGTGACATTTAAAAAGCACTGACTGTGGAAATGGAGCTGTGGGCCTGTGCTGTCAGGCAGGGCCATGGCAGAATGAGCTGCTGCCTCCTCAGTTGGAGTTCTCACCATCTGCACCCTCACCAGCTCTGAAATCTCCTCTATTTCCTCACCCTCTGCACCCCAATTCTCAAATCTCCTCTATTTCCTCATCCTCTGCACCCCAACTCTCACATCTCCTCTATTTCCTCACCCCCCCCCCCCCCCCCCAACCCAAACCCCACCTCCCCTCTGCACCCCAAATCTCAAATCTCCTCTACTCCTCATCCTCTGCACCCCAACTAGCTTTGAAATCTCCTCTATCTCCTCACCCTCTGGACCCCAAATCTCAAATCTCTTCACCCTCTGGACTCCAACTCTGAAATCTCCTCTATCTCCTCACCATCCACACCCCAATCAGCTCTGAGCTGCCCCCAACTCTGCAATCTCCTCATCCTCTGCACCCCAATTCTGCAATCTCCTCACCATCCCCACCCCAGCCAGCTCTGAGCCCTCTCCCCCAGCCTGGCTGCACTCCCTGCCTTCCTCCCTACCTGCTTCTCGCAGTTTTTCCCTCCCCAGTCTCAGCCCTTTATCTCCTTTCCCCCTGTAATCCTCCTCCAACCCCTCTCTGCTCCCTGACCAGCTCTCCCAGCTGCTCCCAGCCCGGGATTGGGGTTCATTCATTGCTTTCCAGCTCCCCTTCCAGCCCCAAAAGCCAAGGAGGGCACATCCAGCGATGGGAATGCTGATAGCACTAATGGATGATCACAATCAGCATCCACACACCTGAGCAGCATCTTCAAGGCTGCAGTTTCTACCTTTGAAACCCCCAAGGGCTGTGGGGGGGTTTGGGTTGATGCAATCTGGAGGCAGCAGCTGAGCTGAAGGGGACCAAAGCCAGGAGGGAAGGAGGAAATAAAAGTTCCCAGCTGCTAAAATAGAACAGGAAGGAAAAAGGTAATCTCCTGGTTTCTTGGAGACAGGAGTTTCGCTCACGTTCGTGGTGATGAGGCAAGATTCAAAGAGCTGGAGGGGAATCCCTGGGTCGCAGTGATGATGGCTGAGTCACCAGCACTCACCCCAAACCTTGGAACCCGAGAGGCACAGCTGGAGCAGAGCTTCCCTGCACACCCCACATCCTCTTCCGGGCCTTTTCCCTCCTCTTCTCAGTCTTTTCCCTCCTCTTCCCAGCTCCCCATCTCTCTCTTTTCCCTCCCTCCACAACCACGTGCAGCTGACAGGCTTTGACCTTTTTTTAGTCCTTTCCTCTCCTCCAAATTGAGACACAGCATCCTCCAAACTCCTGCAGCCCGACAGGGGGGATTTGGGAGCACCCTGCCCATCTTCCTAAATCCTGGCACTGAGTGAGGTGTCTAAGTCAGAGGGAACTGCCCCGAGCTGTCTGGGCAGACAGAAGGAGCAATAGGCACCTCCAGAGGCCATTCCTGTGCTATCTGAGCCACCCATCTCCTCTGGCATGAATGGCCCTCTGGAGATGACTCCAAAGGGACCCAGGGGCAACCAGCTGAGGCTCAGATGTCCAAGAGGGAGAGGTTTGAAACTGGGAGGGGTGACTTCTGCTCCCAGTGGTTATGTAAATGGGAGCTGGATACACAAATCTCTGCAGGACCAGCGAGTGCTCGGGCACAGATTTATTTGCAAACAAATCTGGCCTTTTTTTTATGTTTCAATGAATGTAAAATTGAAGTGATTCCAGCTTTGAGCCAAGCTTTGGGTGCTATAGGGTGCACCCTCATAACGACTCTCCTCTTTCAGTTGAATCTCTAACAACTTTCCTACAAATACTTTATAAAAATAGCCTCAGTTTCCTCCCAGTTTCTGTCAACATCAGGACTCACACTGCAGTAGTCATTTCTCTCCTTAAAGGAATGAGCTGTTCAAACAATCTGCACTTAAGATTTAATCTTTTCTAGCTCCAGGAGATAAAAAGAAAGAAAAGTGTAAGTGGCAGCAGATTCTCTCTCCTGCTGCAAACTGCCAGAACTCCACTCATTTTAATGGAGCTTCAGCCCAGCCAACAACTTGATTTTTGCTGCACGAGCCAGACAGTGAATCCAGAACCTCCAGAATCTGCTGGATCAGTCCTCCCCTTCCCAAATTCCACAAGGCTGGGGAAGCCCTGAGATTGAAATGGGGAAAAGCTGCTCGGAGCCCCTAAAATTCCCAGGAGTTTGCCCATGAACCTCACCCCGCTGTTTCAGGGGGAAAAGGCAGCGATAAGCTCAGCTGGGGAGGCTGTGCTGCTCAGCCCAGGGTTGTGCTGCTCTCCTTGCTTCACCTGGCAGCTGTTTTGCATAGCTCTGGCATCAGATCTGGTGCGAGTTTGCCTGGGGAGGTTTCTCTGGGGATGGGAGCAGCGCAGCAGTTCCGGGCAGCTTTCCCCCCACCCGCTGCCGTTCCCCCCCTGGAAAACCCAAGGATCCATCGGGCTGCAGAGCCAGTCCGGATAAAAGCTCCCTAATGGGGGAGAAGTCAAATCAGGGTGGCCTTCATCTTGTCACCTGCGGGGAGTGACAGCGCCCGGGCTGTGCCAAGCTCACCCCTGCCCAGCCAGCTCCACGCCGAGCTCACCCCGTGCTCCGGAGGGACAAGGGGATGAGGAGGTGATCCTTCAGCAGGTGTCGGGGAATTCCCACAGGGAATGTGCTGCTGCACATTTGGGAGGGAAATGGGGAACAGCTGAAGGGCGCAGGGGGAACAGCGCCAGGCAGGGGTTCGGCTGAGATGTCTGACATTTTTGGGTGCCTCGTTGGGAGCCAATTGCTCCAGGCTCCCTTTGCAGCCACGCAGAGGAAGCAGGAGCTTCCAGAGGGCAATTCCTCTCGCCCCCGAGAGAGAGATGGCGCAGGGATGAATCACCCTCTGGAGATCCCAATTTCCATCGGGGACTGCCTGGGGTGAGCAGGTCAGGCTCCAGCCTCAGAGGATCGAATATCTCAGGTTCATCTCACCTATCCTGGAGGTTTTAGCACTCCAGCTGATGGAGCACAATGCCGCTGGAGATTGGCAGAGCAGGCCGGGTGCTGAGTGCCTGTCAAGGGGCATTTCTGAGAAATTCACTCCTTCAAATCTCTCACCTCAAACAAGGTGTGAAGTTCAGAGATCACCCAAGCAGGGGTAGAGAAAAGAGTGGCAATTCCTGTAACTATAACCTGTAATTGTCCCACAAGCTGTAAAAGAAGCAAAATGCTCACCTGCACTGAAGGATTGAGCTAAATAAGATATTCAGCACCAAATACTCCTCAGGATTTCAGCTGGCCTTGGAAATTCAGGCACAAACCAAGGCATAGCCCTCACACTGCTCCTTCCAGCAGCTCCTCCAGAACCAGCAGGAAAGGCCTGGCTGCTGGGAGCTCACTTTAAATCACCTTTTCCCCACAGCCCTATTCCCTCCAGCTGTGCCCGCCAGCCCTGGGCAGCAGGAGCTGCAGCTGAGCAGCCACCAGTGATTCCTCCATGCCCTGCTGGGATGCTTGATGCTCCCAAGACACTTGAAAAAATGTTTTTTAAAGTGTGAGGAGGATGGCGAGTTTGTGAGGCAGTTTTAATCTTAACTCTTTTGCTCTGAAGACACAAAACCCCCAAACCATCGCTGCATCTCCATGGGAAAGCCAAGGCTGGTTAGAAAAGTGAATCTTGTGCTGACTCAGACAGCTCCAGACTCCAGGGGAAGCTTTCACTGAGCACTTTGCGCTTCATTCGGCTGGAAAGCCCTGGGTTGTAAAAATGCCTTCCCTTTGTCAGCAGGGAGATGCCATCATCCCCAGGTCCCTGTGCAGCCCCTCGGTGTGGGGCAGGGAGAGGGGGGAGAGCAGGACAGCGAGTGTGGGAGACTCAGGCACCTTCCAGAAGGAAACCCGAGGGCAGCAGTTGTTCCCACGGAAAACATTTCACCTGCAGGTGCTGGGAGAGGGCAAGTCTCTTCTCCTAGACCAGAGGCAAGAGGCAGATCAGACCAGCTCTTCCTTTGCCCCTCTAATTCAAGTCAAACCAGCCTTTTGTTCCCCTTTCCCCTCCCCATCCTTTTTTATCCTCTCCCATAATGGGATGTTTAAGAAAAAAAAAAAAAAAAAAATAACCCAACCTCAAACCCTAATCACCTTCATTTGAATTTCAAATATCCCCCTCCTGGCCTCCCCCACGCCCCAACTGACTCGGAGCTGGGAATATGGAAATTTCTCCTGCTCGCCTTAAATGTGGCTGTGCTATGAAAATCATCAGCCTTATGCAAATCCCGAGCAGCCCCGATTGCCATAGCAACCAGCTGTTTCCAGCCCAACTGCTGCAGCTTTCATTTATCCGGGACTTGTCCTGGGGCTGTGCATGGCTGCAGGGGGAAGAGACCAGAGAAATCCTGGAGGCTTTGAGGAAAGTTTCACCAGGGAGAGCCAGCCTTGGGGAGCAAAGGCGTAGCCCAGCACTGAGCTCAGCGTGGGGCCAGGAGAGGCCAAGTTTCCTCAAAAGACTTTGGCCTGGCAAGCTGCTCCCAGCCTGAGCTGAGGAGGGAGCAACACAAGGCAGAAGGAAAAAAAAAAGCTGAGGAGGTGCAGGGTTTGCTGGGCTGAGCAGCCAGCAGCCCGATCTGCCATCCCTCACCTGTGCTGATCCCTTTCACCTGAGCCAGGAGCTGACAGAACCTCCAAACCTTATCCCAGCATCATCCACAGCCTTCCAAAGGGTGTTCTGTATTCCCTAAGTGTTATATTCCATGGGAATACAACAAACTGCTGCTTTCCCCAGCCCAGCAGAGATCAGGGCTCCCTCTGCCCAGCCCTGGGCACAGCAGCACTGCAAACAGCTCCCACCCTAAAAAAGGGGGAGAAGAGAGCAGGACTCTCACCTGGGAGCTGAGGAATGAGCACAGGCTTAATTCACTTTGTGCAGACTGAGGCAAAGTCTCTGATTTTCCACCTGCCCCGATGTGGATTTAATGCAAAGTGCGCTGACGCTGGGAGGGGATTGGGCTGGGGTGGAAGTTTTGGTGTCCAGTTTCACAATTCCCTCCTCTGCTCCACTGCCAGGGGAGCTGAGTGTGCTGTGGCAGCAGCAGAGGAAGGTGTCCCGTGCTGCCATCCTTCAGGCACAGGCTGAAATCGAGGATGCAGGGCAAGAATGCCATCCACAGGGATGGATGTCACAGCAGGTGACACCCCTCAGAAGGCACACTCAGGAGCAGATGCATCACAGACCCTCCATGCTGGATTTGCTGGAGGTTCAAAGGGAAGGTCTTTCCTACTCTCAGAGGGAAGATAGCTGCATTATTGTTCTCTCCAGGGGACACTGAGGGTAGACTTCATCACTGCAGCTCCAACCTCTGCTCTCTGTGACAGTGACAGGACCTGAGGGAATGGCTGGAGCTGTGTCAGGGCAGGGTTAGGTTGGATATTAGGAAAAGAGGGTGCTGGGCACTGACCAAGCTCCCCAGGGAATGGTGACATTCCCAAACCTGCCAGAGCTCCAGGGACATTTGGACAATGCTCCCAGGGATGCACAGAGTGGGATTGTTGGGGTGTCTGCAGGGCCAGGAGCTGCACTGGATGATTCCTCCCAGCTCAGGATTTCCTGTGAATCTACAGCACTCAGAGGACTCACCCAAGCTGGGAGGGTGACAACCCTGCTCCCATGGCCACCAAGAGCCCAGAGCTCCACCAAGCCCTGCCCATCCACCCTGGGGGTCAGCCAACCCCCCATCCCATTAACCACCCCCAGGGCAGCGGGCTGTCCATCGGACACCCCATAGGACATCCCATAGGACACCCCATAGGACACCCCATAGGACACCCCATAGGACATCCCATAGGACACCCCATAGACACCCCATAGGACATCCCATAGGACATCCCATAGGATACCCCATAGGACACCCCATAGGACATCCCATAGGACACCCCATAGGACATCCCATAGGACACACCATAGACACCCCATAGGACACCCCATAGGACACCCCATAGGACCCTCCATCGGACACCCCACAGGACATCCCATAGGACTCACCATAGGACACACCATAGAACACCCCATAGGGCACCCCATAGGATACCCCATAGAACACCCTATAGGACACCCCATAGGACACCCTATAGGACACCCCATAGGACACCCCATAGACACCCCATAGGACACCCTATAGGACACCCCACAGAACACCCTATAGGACACCCCATAGACACCCCATAGGGCACTCTATAGGACACTCCATCGGACACCCTATAGCACACCCCATAGGGCACCCCAGAGTGCCCAGCACACCCACCCGGGCTCGGGCAGCCCGGCCAGCTCCTCGGCTTGCAGGGCGTGGAGAGGGAAGATGCTCGGGGCGCCTGCAGCTACCCAGTTCCCCACGGTTGTGTTTGAAGCGCTTCCCTATCGCCCTTTTTGTAAAAGCCTTGGCTTCCCCCCCATCGCCTCAACCGATGAAATCAAAGGGAAGTAGCTCGGCTTGGTGTAACCTGTTCTGATGGGGGAGATAAGCGGGGAACAAGTGTCTGACACAAACAAACAGACAGACAGGGGCAAGTCCCACCTCAGCGTTTTGTTGCATCAGATAGCGAGGGCTCAGATAAACCACAAGAAGGGGGAGATTTCTGCCCCTGGGCTGCAGGACCAGGGGCGACACTCGGCGGTGCCAAGCCCCCACAGTTCCCATCAAAAAAATCAACCCGGAGCTTGCTGGCATGGCTTTCATCAGTTTAAAAAAGATGAAAAGAGCTCCGAGCCAAGCAGAAAACTCGCTGCTTGTCATTACCCCCCATGGAGTCAGGCTGGGAGCTCAGCCTGGTGCCAAGGCTGGGGATCGTGCGGGGAAAAGGACCCTCGGAGCACAGGGATTATCCCGTGATGAGGAAAAAGGGGAAAAAGACCCTCAGAGCACAGGGATAATCCGGTGGTCAGGATGCCCCACATCCCCTGGGTGATGGGGAAGGCAAACCAACCCTGGTGGGAGCAACTGGTGCCTGTTCCCCTTCACACACATCATTAAAAAAAAAAAAAAATTAAAAATTCAGACTTAAGATTCACACCGCTGGGGTGATTTCAACCCCTTAGATTTTTTTAAATTTTTTTTTTAGGAATATCTTCCTGTAAAATGGCAAAATTTCACTCTAACCAATAGATCTGGGATCAAACCCACGCGGTTTTCTGGAGAATATCTTTTCTGAAAGCCCTAAAACGTTTTCTATGAAATTGGGGTGGATAAAAAGAACAAAAAAACCCAAAGCACTGAGCTTTCCTAACCTCCCACGAAAGGCGAACAATTTAAAAAATTTTCTCAAAAAAGAAAACCCCCCGCAATTATTTCAAACGCTCTCAAAGTAAAACAATGCCCCAAATTACCCTTTTTTCCCCCCACCTCTCAGCCTGGAATTGGCGGGGATATGAAAGGATGAGATTATGCTTCTGCTACTCACACTTCCCATCAGATCTTTAGGCATCAGTTTTAGATCAAGGGCTTGGTTTACAAAAGCATTTTGGCACCCAATTCCTTTTTTTTTTTTTTTAAATATTTTTTTTAAAATTTCTTCTCGGAGCCAGCCCGCATCTTTTGGTGATGAAAGACCTTTGGATACTTGCTCCTAGAAGGATTTCTAGGCTTTATTAATTTGCTACCAGACCTCTCCTTTGCGGGGGGGAATGATGTTCCTGGGGAGCCGCGTGGATTGGCCTAATTCAGTAGGAAATGGGAAATTCAATTAATGAGTCACCAGAAAACAGCCTTTTCCCACATGAAGCAGGTAACCAAAACACTCCGCTATTAGGAGCTGCAGTAAATATTCCTCTAACAATGCGTGCAGAGGAACATAAAAACTTCCCGGGAAGCGCGGCACAAAGGGAGCTTTGTTGTTTATAAACAGAATGCGCTGAGAGAGGGGAGAAAACAACGCGGGGAAGGCGCCGAGAGGGTTTGGGTGAACACCTTGCGCAGGTGAGACAGCGATGCCACCCTCCGAGGGTCCTGCAAGGTGTCCCCAAAGGGTGACTGTGGCTGCTGGGGACCCCCGGGATGTTCCCGACCCTCTGCAGTTCTCCCCTCCCTGAAGAACCCGAGATCACCGGGCCAGCCTCAGAAAAAAGAAAAAAAAGAAAAAAAAAAAAAAGCGATTTAAGCAGGTTCTTTGTGCCACTCTTTGCAAATGAAGGCGATTTACTCGTCCTGATTTCCCTGCTTGATTGGAAGGCTCCGAGGGCACAGCCAACGCTGCCGCCGAACATTTTTGTTATTTTCAAACAAATTGACTTCGCTGCTCTGCTTTCTTTTCTCAATTACCACTAAAAAGAGGTGCTGCAGCTCGCGCTAATGGCTGTCTGGGATGCTCAAGTTGAAAAAAAAACCCCCGTATTTTATCCAGCCAAATGCGGTGCCAGCTCTTGATTTAACACTTCTGACTCCGACGGCAGCAGCCAGAGCCTCCCACTGCATTTCGTAACAGCCAATACCAGAATAATTAAATACCCATCATCCCCGATCTTGATTAACCCTGCCATCCATTAATGAGTGCCAAATATTTCGGGGGTCTCCGGTTCCCAATTCAAGGCCCTGTGACAGCTGGCAGGGTTTTTTGGAGAGCTCGGGAATTTGGGGATGTGTTTGTTGCTCGTTTATCTCAAACCCCAACTTGGGGTGATGGGGGAGCCCCGAGCAGGAGCTGAGCTGGCCAAAGTCAATCAGAGTTCATGGATGGGAATAGAAACAGATTTTATCTCTGCTTTAGGTCATGGCAAATAACTCAGCTTAACGGCCAAGAGCACAGAGGATTTCTAAATAAACGGGTGGGTTTAGTCCGTTTAAAACATTAAATTCTCTTGCTTACCCAAAATCTCATTTTTGTCCAAGTTATCTCAAGTGATATCAGTAAAGGAGAACCAGGAAAACCTTTCCATGCAAAGTTTTAACCTGCTTTCACACATCCCCCTGGCCCAAGCTTAGGCCTCTTCAAACAATCGATTCTTCCACATTTTCTCCACCAGCTCTTCTTTAAAAAGGCGTTGATTTCCAAGCCTATAGCACAGCTCTTAGTAATCTCAATTTGCCGTACCTAGTGGGTGCTAAAACGATTCCTTATTCTCGCTCATTTGCCTGGAAAGGGATGTGACCATGGGCCTTGGGGAAATTACAGAGCTCAGCCCTTGTATTCAAATCTCCCTCCAGGCAGCGCGGTGGGAAGTGATGCCCGAAAACACAAACCCGATTTTTCTGGTGCCTGTCACACCTGGCAGAAATCAACCTTCACACCAGCGCTGTCACCTTCAAAGGATCACCCTGTGCTTCAGCTTTCCAGATCCAAGGAAGAGCGAGGCTCCTCGGAGGAGCTGCACAGCGTCAGGTGTGGGATGAGAAACCCAATCACGCCTCTCAATCCCTTTCTGCTGGAACCACCGAACCGGATTTGATTATTCCCAAAGTCCCTCCCATTTTTACACACACACACACACACAATACACACACACACACACAGAGCCCAAAAAAGGCTGTTTTCCTTGCGGAAAAGCTCCTGGCACAACCCCTGTGTGATCCAGAGCCGAGCCGAGCACACCAAGACCATTCCAAAGCCATTATTCCTTTGGCAGAGGGCGTGAGCGAATTTCCATGTCAAACCCACTGAGGACATCAGGGAGGCACTCAGGGATTCGCTGCTGTCACCGAGCAGGGATCTTGCATGGCTGATCAAGATACCAACGCAATCCTAGCCCAGAGCACATTCCTGCCCAACTCCCAGGCTGCCTGCAAGAGCAGCAACAGGAGCCGAGCAAAGCACGGCAGAAACTTCCAGCACCTACATTCCAATTTTTTTTTTTTCTTCTTTTCTTTCCCCTCCCTCTGGTGCCCCTGCCACCCCAGACCCTCCTTACCTGGCTCCACCTGGTCAGGTTCGTGCCTGGTGTCTGTGGAATCTGCCGCATCCCCGCTCATCTTGATCTCTGGAAAAGGAGGCACAACTGATTTTAATAACAGGTCACAGTCCCAGGCAACAGGCACATGTGGCTTCCACTAAACAGCACAAATGAATGTGTGTAATTATAATAAACCATCAGACTTTCAAATTTCTGATTCCTCAACATACAGGCACTAGAATATTCATCAGCTCTGAGGATGCACTTTCCCTCCTGTTGCTCCTTGCAGCCCTCCCCTCACTGCTGTCCCCCTCCCCAGTGTGCTGCGGGGTTTTCACCCTTCACAGCCCTCCTAAAAAGGGTGGATTCAGCCCCAAGGAGCCCCCCAGCCCCGCTGGTTTCTCCCCCAGCCCCGTCCAGGCTTCCCAAAGCTGCTCTGGTGGTCTCACTTCGACTCCATCCTCCCTCACCTGGAGAAGCAGGAGATCCCTCCAGCTTCCTGCCCAATCCATTCCCTGTGCTTCGAAATGCCTCACACTCAACTTGATTTTCCCACCACCCCTCTCTGCCCATGATTTATCCCTCGCAATCCCCCAGGAGCTGCCCTGCCCCGAATTGTTGTCCCCAACCCACCCAGCTCCTGCCCATCTCCCCCCAGCCTCACCCACACCAACAAATTGGTCATTTACCCTTGAAGTGATGACTGCCACCACAGCCGGGGCCACTTTCTCCTTCGGGGACAGCTGCAAGAAAAGGTGGCAATGGTCAGCTTCACACCGGGTCACTCATATCCTCCTTCACAGAGGCCAAGGGCACAGCGGTGGCAGAAGGGGGGAAATCTATTCAAATTCAGATGGACACCCCCTCAGCTCTTCCACCCTCCCCATGGCAATTTTAACCGTTTCCAGGCTAGTTCGGGGGGCAAAAAATTAGGAAAAAAAATTTTTAAATGAGATAATATTTTTTTTTATAAAGACCCGAGTGATTTGCATGTGCTTCCTGCAGCCAATCCCGGCCACAGACTCTTCCCATTTGCATCGGGGAATAACAACAGCAGGGAAGCTGGGCCAGTGTTTGCTGTGGTTTTGCCGGGGCAGGGAAGGCAGGTGGAAGCCACCTAAAAGCATCATGCAAACCTTTTCCTCTTCCCCATATCCACCTTTTGTTATTTCCAAGCCCCGTTGGATTTTATCCCCATTTCCCTCTGGTGCTCACACCAAAACAGGCAGGGCTTTGTGTGTGTGTGTGTGTGTGTGCAGGTTTTCTTTTCCCATATTTAAAGTATAATCTGCTTTTTTGGCCAAGATTTCATAGCTTTGATCGAGTTAAAAGTTTGAAACTTTCTCCAGCAAATGAATAAAGGTAGAAAAAAAAAAAAAATCAGGATTTTATTCCAGAGCGCAGAAACTTTCACATACTTCAGAAACTTCCTTTCCTTAAATTATATTAAGGAGCGAGGGGGAAAAGGAGGGAGAAAAGAGTTGTGGGATTTTTTTTTCCCCTTCAAATAAACCCTCTGCAATTAAGGCATGAACGTTTAGTGGGGCTTCTAAGCATTTCTACTGCAGGAAGAGTAATTACCATCAGCTATAAACATCTTCTTGTCTTGTACCACTGCCAAGGGACCCTAACTTAGGCAATCTACAAAGCACAAAGTTTTGCTGCCTGCCAAAAAAGTATTTAAGAAAAAAAAAAAAAAAAAAAAAGAGGCAAGTTCTCATAAAATAGAGGAAGAAAAAAAAATCTAAAAGCCTGCAGAAGTTTGGTGCTTGCTTTGGTGAGAAAGCCTAAAAGCTTGTTAAAAAAAAAATAAAATCAGGGAAAGAAAATATTTAATTCCCAAGAGAACACGAGATGAGGAAGGGAAGAGAAGCAAAGCATGAAAAGCTCTGTCCCCCTTGCAGGAGTGACCCCCACACCCCTCTGCCGTGCAAACTGGGGTGGGTGGGGAGAGAAGGAGGAATTGCTGCTACACCTTGATTGCATATCATGTTATCCACCAGGTAAATCCCCTCCTCCCGCAGTCGGGAGATAAGGAGATGCCCTGGGATTCCCATGCAGGGAGCACAGGAATTTAATTTTCAGCGAGGCTCAAACTCCCCTTATAAATGTGCACGAGAGTTACTTACAGTCTGAATATCTTGTGGGGGGGAAAGAGGAAAAATAAACGGGGAGAAATGGGAAATTCTGCCTGCTGATCTGGGATGTTTAGGGCCAGCTTTTTGTATCCCTGTGGGCAGCAGTGAAGCACCAGCATCCTCCAAGGGGTCCTTGGGAACAAGGAACAGACACACAGAACAATTACTTTCTAATAGAAGTGTAGCCAACACCTTTTTATGGACACCCAAGTCGCTACCAGAACTATCCAAATCCAAACTCGACCCCTGCTCCATCCAAAAAACACCTCCAGACCAGGCAGGCTGCGAGTCCAGCTCCTTCCCCAGCTTTGCCAGCTTAGCAATACACAGAGAATAATCAGGCATGGAAAAAAAAAAAACAACCCAAAAAACCTCTCTGGGAAAAATAACTCGGCTTAGGACTGCCTAACTCCTAACCACAGCCCTATTAGGAGCCGCCACTGCGGCCAGGGCCATATTAAAAATGTGCTGCTCTGCCCCAGCTCCCCACCAGAGCAGGGGCAGCCTGGGTGGTTCAGCCAGACCAAAGGAGCTCTGCCGGTGCAGACACTTCTCCGGGGATATATCTGCATCTCTATTTTTGCCGAAACAAACGGTGTCAGCAAATAAAGCCTTTCCCAAGCCCTTATTCCCGGTAGCTGTCGGGGCCAAGGGTGAACCAGCCTGATGGCTTTCGGGGTGGAATCCGGTGGTGGAGGAGGGGGAGCTCGGCTTGGCTGGGAGCATCACCTGGAGTTTTCTGGGCTTTAGGTGCTTCAGACCCTCTGGAGGCTGCGGGGAGGTGGAATATCCAAAATGCCTGGGGGAGGGGGTGGTGGCACCCAGCAGGGAAGTCTCCAGGCAGGGAGGAGGGTGTGTGGAGCCTGAGGAGCACCTCTGGGGGCTGTGTCTTCTCTTAAAACCATTAAAGGTGGAAAAAACCTCCGGGATAAAAACTTGGGTGAAAACTGAGCGCAGCTCTGCGAGCAGCTTGATACAGAGGGACCTCAAAGCTCTTCAGCGACCCCAAAATTAAACTGAGTTTGTACAGGGGTGGAAAACCCCTTCCCACCTGTGCTGGGCTCCTTTTCCTTCCAAAAGAACTCCTCAAAGCTCCAGCCTGGGAGCAGTGGGGGGTGATTCGGGGGAGTGGAAGCTCGGCACGCACCCACAGCTCCAAATCCAGCCTGGGAGCCATGCCACCGGCCCTGACAGAGGGCACGGTATCGATCTGGGGAATCTTCTCATGAAGAAAGAGAGTCGCCCACGAGCGCGGCGGATGGGTGGATGGGTGGGTTGGAGCCTGCGGGGGACGCGTCCCCAAGAGACACCAACACAAGCACACCCAGCGCAGGTGCTCCGACCAGTCGGGCTCACAGCCCGAGCCAAGACCACGAGCCTTCCCTCCTCGCCTGCCTCTCCTCGTGGCCAGGGCTCCCCAGCCCATCCGGGGGTGCTGGCTGGCCGCAGAGGTATCCCAGAGCCGGGCAGCGGCTGGAACAAAGGTTTGGCCACCTCTGCCGTGCCACTGCCCTGGCAGCGGTGATGGCATCGCTGCGCCTCGCCCTGCAGGCCTGTGTGCCGCGGGGCTCATGAAGGGGCTGCCAGCCCTGAGCACAGACCCTCCGGTGAGCCCTGGACACAGGAATCCCACAGGGATAGCCGCAGGGAACGAGCCCGGCACGGAGTGATGGATGCATCCTCCCTCCCCTCCGAGCAGAGCGCTCCGTGCTGCTCAAAGCCCGGGACCAAAGTCACTAACAGCACACGTGGCTGCTGTATCCCAAAATCCTGCTGCCTGTGCCGGGATGGGGCTGTTGGCATCTGGCTGGCAGCGCCGCGGTGTCCCCTGAGCTCCGTGTGCCCGGGATGTGCTCCTGCCCCGGGAGCGAGCTGAGGCAGCTCTGCCAGGGGCTCAGCACAGCTCGGGGCTTTGGCAGGGCTTGCTCTGCTCCCCCAGCTCCCTGAAGGGCAGGGGCTGCTCGGAGGGGCTGTGAGATTGCCTGAGCTGCACCTCTGGCTCAGACCCTCTGGAAGGAGTTCCCGAGTGTCCCTGTTCATTCATTCCTGACTCAACCCAGCCTCCCTCAGCTCCCTCCTCATTCATTCCTCCCTCCTTTTCCCTCTTTGCCGTGAACTTTTCTCCTCTCAGCCCATGTCCCATCTCACCTCTCACACACGCCCCTCTCCCTCCACCCTCGCCGCATCCCTCTGTGGATTTATCCCTTCTCCCTCCTCCAGCTTTACCCCAATGACAGGACCCACACGTCGGGCACTGAACACTCATTTTCCAGGCACCCGAGGGAGCTCTGAGCTGCTCCCTAAGCCACGCTGGGTCTGGCAGCGGCAGCGCTGCTCCCACATTGCGGGCACGGCTTGGCAGCCCCCAGACACAGCAGGGCAGCATCCATCCCCGGGCAGGAATGCTGGCACTCCCCAGCGGGAGCAAAGAGGAGGGAAAGCAGCGAGGGAAGGTCACGGCCGTCAGAACAACCCCATTTCCCGGCCGAGCCCACGGTCGCAGCCCGGCGGTGCTCCCGCTGCCCTTTACCTGCGTGCACGGACTCCAGGTTCACCATCCTGCCGGCGGGGGCAAATCCGCGGTGTGCCCAGCCTCCTGCCGTCAGCCCCAGGTTGCCAGGGGCTGCCAGTTTGCCCTCCCTCCTCTGCCACCCGCTGCCTCTCGAAGCGGCCGTGGGTCCGCTGCCGAAGGGACCTAGAGCTCCATTGCCTGTTGCCATGCAGGGCCAGGTGAGCATGCGGCTCGGTGCCACGCCTCGCCCCACCTCCGGCTCCCTCGGGTGCCCTGACACCCAGCAGCTTGGCGTCAGGCCCATGCAAAAGCGCCCATTTGCATATTAGTAACTCGGGAATGGATGAGTCCCTGCAGCGCTGCCAGGCTGCGGGGTGGGGTGGGAAGGAGGGCAGGAAGGAAGGCAATGCGCTCCGCCCGCCCTCGGCCGCGCTAAGGCACCGCAGCACCTGCCCCAAAATCCCCTCCTGTGCCCCGCTCGGGGAGGCCGAGGCACCCTGCACCCTGCGGGGAGGTGTTGGAGTGAAGGACCAGCGCTTTTTGGCCACTCTGATAACCCTGGCTGCTGCCGGGGCACTGGGGCTGTGTGCTGCCAGCCTGGGCTGAGCCTCCGTGCTACGTGAAACAGCGCAAAAAGGAAGGTTAAAAGCAGAAAAGAAACCTGGCTTGGCTAGAGATGAAGAGGAGTGGCACATGGAGACCCCATCGCCCAACACGTGCTCTGTAGGGTCTATCCGTGTCCCCTAACAAGTGGCAGCCACCTCCTCCTCCTCATCCCGCTGTTCCAAACTGCAAATTTACCAACTTCCAGAGAAGCCAGGCAAGAAAAAATCCCCTCATGTTGGCTCCTTCTGCAGAAAGCAGCCAGAGGCCAGAGCCTCAGCCCACGCTCTGTGCTGCGACAGGGACAGAGCCACCCCGAGCGACCCAGCCAGCTGCTCGCTGTCCCTGCCGTGTGGCACCCCGGTGACCCCAGCAGCCCTGGGGACAGCCGTGTGACAGGGCCGAGCTGCAGCGCCCTCCAAGCCCCGCTGAAAGCGTTAACGCTCAATTAGTAGCTGCCAGGTACAAGCTATCACACATTCATCTCTCGCTGGGTAATTCACGTTCCAGGGCTCTCGGCTTTCCCACATGCCGCTCTCCCTCCCTGGAAAGACAGGTTTCTCCGAAGGGATGGGATGGGTGGGCGGGCAGGATCTCCAGCCTCACCTCCACCCCAGTCCGGAGCTGCCCGCGGCATGGTCAGGGAGGACATCCCCTGAAATGGAACTCCAACCAGGAAAAAGCGGAGGGAAGCTGGGGGTTCCCGGCTCGGACTGACACTTCCAGGGCAGGGGACATTTCTGCCTCCAGGAAGCAGCGAGGTGACACGGGGTGACTCCTGCCACCGAGCCCCAGCCCCTCCAGCCACCCAGCCCTTGAGCCCTGGGGCGTTCCCGGGCAGCTGCCGCTCTCTTTTCTAGTGTTTTTGTCTGGGTTTTCCCCATCCTGAAGGCTGACGTGATCGCGTGTCTTCACTGCGTCAAACGGGAATTTATTTGCTGGTGGCTCGCAGCCAGCTTGAAAGGCTGGGGACCACGGCAGCTCTCCTTCCCCCACATCAGAGCACCTTTTGTTCGCCAGTCAGGAGTTTCTCTTCTCTCTCTGCCCTTCCTGGCGCTTTTCCCGTGCGCTTTTCCCAGGAAGGGATCTCCAGCCGGACAGGAATCCCGGGCATCCTCCGGGCAGGAATGCTGTCCCGGCCACGAGCAGGGCACCAGTGCCCTCTCCTGGCCCCAAACACAGATAGGAAGGACTTTTTTCCTGGCTATTATTTTGTACTCAACGAAACAGCGGGAAAAATTTGAATATTCAGGTGGTTTTCTACCCAAACCGCTGTGGCAGCAAAGCCCATGGCCTGGGTACGCTGAGCTTTGGTGATGGGCAAGAGACAATACACCATTCTTATTAAAAACGGGATGGATCACAGCTCATCACTTCTTTCTCCGATGGAAATAAGATTATCAGGCAAGGCAGAATTGGTTGTACTCTGTTCACTGCTAAAATCACTCCCAGACACCACCAAACGCGCTGGTTTTTTTTTCCCTGTGGATGAGCTGCATTCTCCTTCTCTCCGCAGGCACTGTGCTCCTCCTCTCCTGCTGCCACTGTTCGTTCCCCTCTCGGAGGAAGCTCTGCAGACAACCCCTGATTTATGGGATATGGCCTTTGGAAGTGCAAACTGCAGGGAGACATTGCAAAAAATCCCCCGCGTTCTCTTCCGGCAGGGCTGGGGACATCCTGCGACCCTGCGGGGACTGGCTGGACCGCGAGCATCACTGTCCCGACATCATCCCGACATTATCCCGACATCATCCCGACACCGTCCCGACATCATCCCGACACCGGCCGGGCACAGCCGCGCTCCGCCAGCACCCACTGCTGGATGCCGCGGAACTGCAGCAGCTCCTGGCTGCTCCAGAGCCAGGGAATGACAAAATAAAGCCCATCGAGGCTCGCCGGGATGCGACCCGCCGCTCCCAGAGAGAGCTGCTGTTCCTCCCAGCATCCCCGTGCAGGCGGCAGTGGGAATGAGCTGCAATCCCTGGAATTCTCTCCCATCCTGCTCACAGCTCGCCTGCCCCGGAGCTGGGTTTAACCCCTGGGGAAATGACAAAACCCAGCGGG
This sequence comes from Entomyzon cyanotis, assembly GCA_024500445.1. NCBI lineage: Eukaryota > Metazoa > Chordata > Aves > Passeriformes > Meliphagidae > Entomyzon > Entomyzon cyanotis. Next base: position 2,340,960 of record JAKEPQ010000773.1, on the reverse strand, counting down.
GTCCTGCTGCAGCAGGAGCAGAGACAGCAGAGAGCAAATCCCTGTTTCCCCTTCCCCAGAAAAGGGTGAACTGGTGGTGGGTGAAGCGGAGAAAAGCTGGAAGTTCTCATCCCATCCCTGCATTCTCCACACTAGAGGGAATCAGAGCTCCACGTTTCTCCCTCCAGGAGCACTGGGCTGGCTCAGAAGTGCTGCCCTCATCAGCTGGAGCTGCAGAGGAATTCACCAGGAATATCTAACTGCACCCAGAGAAGCCTCATGGAACTCCTTGGAGAGAGGAGGAGTCCACAGAACCTCAGGAACTGCTTCTCCTCATGGGTTTATTCATCAGAGATTGAACTCCAAGCTCCCACAACTGCTTGCGATGGAGGATCTGGAAGGATGGTGTGTTTGACATGCAAGATCTCATTGCTGAATGCCAAAAATTCCTGGATGCTCTCCCCCCATCCATGGCTCTTCACCAGATGCAGGTTTGAGACTTACCCACAAAGAAAAAAACTCCTGATCAGGAACCCAAACTGGAGCATCATGCACAACAAAACTCTTAGGTCAAGGATGCTTTACAAAATCAGTTTATTTTACCTTACAAATGATAAATAATTTGTTTTTTTAAAAAAAATCATTTCAAGTGTGTTTTACTTCATGTCCCAATATTAAAATACCTTCTCCCCCCCCACCCCAAGTGATCAATACAAAAATAATTGTGACCAAATTCTTCTTTTTTGTCAAAAATTCCTGTATTTTAGGCAAAAAGGCACATTGTGAAGGCTTTTCACCAGGAGGCACAGGGGTTCCTGAAGATCCCAAGAGCTTCCCTCCCCTCTGTGTTTGCCCCAATTTGAGTGGACGAGGACACAGGACCAGGCAGCACTTCCAGTGCTTTTTGATCCCTCCAGGAATATTCCAGGGCCAAGGACAGCTATGGTGTCATCCCTGTTTAACATATGGGGAAAACCAAGGCACAGCAAAGCAGTACAGTTATTTAAGAGCTTCTTGTGAATAGCTGGCAGAGCAGGACAGAAAACTGGTCGTGGATGTAGAATCCTGTCTTCTTCAAAACCCACCTGGGATCCTCCTCTCCCCTTGGGGTGGTGGTGGCACTCACCAGTCTCCAGATGTTTCTTTCTCAGTGGAAGAGTCACAAGACCAACACAAAAAGTTGGGCCTTCACTAGTCTAAACAGGGATTAATTAGAGCCCTAATTAGCAGCCCTTCAGGGGCACAAGATGCTGGGCTACATCCCCCCGTTGTATCTTCTGTCCACAGGGGGATGTAACAGCCAGTCAGGCACTAGGAAAAGCTACAGGCAGGCTCTTGCTTTGGCTGGGCTTCAAACCTTCCTTGTTCAGTGGTCCCAAAAATCAGCCCTTTCCCCGTTGTTGTGTCACCAGGAGGTGGCGAAGGCAGCCAGGGGGTTTCTTCAGTGAATGTTTAGCCACCCAGGTCAGCAAGATCCTTCCTCTGCCTTCCCCTTGCTCAGCTCGAGGATGCTCACTGCCCCTTCCAGCTCCAGAGCAGGGCAGCACCTCCATTCCCTGTGCTTCACCCCAAAACCTGCATCTCCTGCTCCCGGGGAGCATCACCACCCAGCGAGCTGAGCCTGCTGGTCACAGCAGGAGGGGAGGGAGTCACGGGAGGCCACGGGGCAAGGCACACACAGAGCTCTCCTGGCACAAGGCACCGCTGCAACAGCATTCCTCCTGCAGAGCAGCCAGCTCCTCGCTGGGGCACACCAGCTGCCCCGGGAAAGCCCGGCCTGCCTCTAAGTCTCCTCATCCCACAGGCAGAGCTGCTTCTGAGGCACATAATAGTCGAAGGTGTAGCCCTTCTGGCAGCTGCGGATGCCACACTTGTAGGAGGACACCTTGCCGCCGGCGTCGCGGCTGCGGCAGTACTTGAGCATGCAGGGGTACCACTCGATGCTCAGCGAGTAGCTGCAGATGCAAGGCTTCCAGCGGTCAGCGCACAGCCGGCAGCGCTGCAGCTCCGGCACGTCCGAGCCCTGCGGCAGCACCTCGAACATGGAGCCGTCCACCCCTGCGGGAGGAAGCACAGATATGGCTCAGGGTGGAGGGGAGAGACACCAAACAGAGCCACACAGCCCTCAGGCTGAGGAGGAGATTGGGCAGAGGGTTTCCAGGGACTTAAATTGGAATAGGAACCATGAAGGAACAAAAGACCCCAAGGAAAGCAAGGTCTGGCATGTCCGAGCCCTGCGGCAGCACCTCGAACAAGGAGCCGTCCACCCCTGCGGAAGGAACCACAGACATGGCTCGGGATGGATGAGAGAGCCACCAAAGCCATCCCCACAGAGCCCCTAGGGTGAGGAGGAGGTTTTCAGGGGCTTTTGGGACTTAAATCTGAGTAGGAACCACAGGAGAGCAAAAGGGCCCAAGGAAAGCAAGGTCTGGCAGGTCAGAGCTCTGCAGCAGCACCTCAAACAGGCATCCCTCAGGATGGAGGAAAGCCAAAGGAAAGAGCCACCAGAACCAGCACTGCTATCCCCACACAGCCCCCAGGCTGAGGAGGAGATTGGGCAGAGTGTTTCCAGGGACTTAAATCGGAATAGGAACCATGGGAGAGCAAAAGACCCCGAGTAAAGCAAGGTCCGGCAGGTCCGAGCTCTGCAGGAGCATCTTGAACATGGAGCTCTCCACTGCTGGAGGAGGAAGCACAGACAGCACTCAGGACGGAGGAGAGCCAAAGGAAACAGCCACCAAAGCCAACACTGGTCACTCTGCACAGCCCCCAGGTCGAGGAGGAGGTTGGACAGAGTGCTTCCAGGGATTTAAATCTGAATGAGAGCCATGGGAGAACAAAACACCCCAGGGAAAGCAAGCCAGAAGACACAAAAACAAGGTATTTCCCCTGGGTGATGGAGCAGATGAAAGGTTCCTTCCCAAATCCCAAATCAGGTTCACTCGGGAAGCAGCAGCAGCAGGAGTGAGACCTGCTCACACCCAGGCTGCTGCAGGGTGGCACACGTGCCTCACAGCCAGAACAATCTGTGCTGATCCCAGAAACCTGGCAGGAGCCATCCCAGCACCGTGCCAGCTCGCTGACAGCAGCAGCTCCAAGGAAACCCGCGGAAACTCACCTTTCTCCAGCCAGAATTTGACATCTTCCTCACGGGTGTAAATGGCCTCCTTGGCCTCTGCGCAGACGTTGTGGATGTGGGAGCTCAGCTGGGCTCCCTTGCTGAAGTTCACAGCCACATCCATGCTGAGATGTTCCCAACCTCGCACCTCCTCCGCCTGCCTCACTGTCCTGGGGTTTTTCTGCAGAGGAAATAATCACAATTTCAATCCCGGGCGCATCTTATTCCTTGCAGCACGCTGTGATGTGAGAATGGATGTGCACCTGCATCCTGCCTGGGTGGAAGGCACTTTAAAAACCTGCTGGTGCTCAAACCACAATGTTCATCACTTCTTGTGATGGTTTCTCCATGTTTTGTCCTGATAAATGGTCCAGATCAGCACTGGCTTCACTGGGACAGGGATTTTCATGGCCACTCACCTACCCCTGACACGAATTAGGCTCAGCTAAATCCTGACACAAACGAGGCTCAACTAAACCTCGAGCGCATTACTAGCTCAGCATCAATACCACTGAAGAACTCATTTTAACACCAAACCCCACAAGCAGGAGGGTGTTCAGAGGTTGGTCTAAGAGCAGAGCAGTCTGGGAAGGTCATCCAGGCAGGATAACTGTGGGAATTCCTGGCTGGAGGGAGGATGGAGCTCCATACCTGCCGCAGCTTGGCCATGGACTCGCTGGGGATGATCTCGTTGCGGTGCAGTCGCGTCACAAAGCACAGAGCCTGGAACTGGCTCTGTCCCCTCTCCAGCTCCCCCAGGATTAAGGCACGGAAAATCTTCACCTCCTGACGGAGAGAGAAATGCCAAGAGTGAGAGCTGCAAATCTTTGCCATCGGTGAGGTGACCTGAGAGGGCAGGGGCAAAGAGAGAGGCTCCAGCCCGAAAACAGAGTGAAAGGTCTCATACTTGTGCTGCCTGAGCACAGGGTGTGGGGCCAGGGTCAATCCCAGCCCACAGCCTGCAGCACAATCCCTGCTGTCTGCAGAGAATGAAGAGTTTTCACAACCCCACTGTGGCAAGGACAAATTGCTGCCAGGTCACATCCCACCTCCAGCAGCTGAGGGTTTCTGTCCTTTGCCAAGGAGGAAAGCAAAACTCTGAGAAGCCTCGTTTGGTTTGTTGAGCAAATATCACACAGCCATTATCCTCATGCCTCACTGAGAAAGCAGTCCCAAATCTCCTCTGCTGCCTTCCCTCCCTTGCTTCTCGACAAGTGGCATCCTGGAGAAAAAGTTACTCATCCCTGAACTCAACAGCATGTGGAACAGAAGCGAAAATCAAATTGTTACAGGCAGAAGGAGCCGTCATGATCAGCTGCAGCTGACTTCCTGTTCTGTCCAGGTCACTAATTTTGCCAAAGGACAGATTGGAGTCCTTTCCAAAACCAGCTTGGAAATCAGTCACAGTTATTTCATGTGACTTCACAGAATTCCTTGGTCAACAGCAAAACCTGCCTGTGTGCTGCTCTGGCACCAAACACTGATCTCCTTGCAGGGATCAATTCAGGCTCTGGCTTCATCTGTGCCCTCAGTGGGAATCTGCCATCCCCTCTTGGTGCCAGAGCATCTCACTCTGGCAGGACTGAACAGGGAGAGCAACCCCTGCCTTTGGCCCCTCCTGCTGCCAGCCCTCTCCACAGAGAGCTGCACAGATATTGGTGGCTGCAGAGCAGCAAGCAGGGCTGTGCCAGCTGCTCCACCATCTCCTCCCGATCCATTCCTGCTGGATGGATCCTCAGCTTGGCTTCTCCCAGCCTCTCCCTGCCTCAGAAGGGAGCATTTCCCTTCTCCATGCTGAGCTTTCCTGCTCAGAGCCCACTCCTTATCCCCTGCCTTCTCTTCCACGCCCAGAAGAGGAAAGGCAATGCAATCCAGTGCACATCTGGACAGCTGCAAGAACACCATTTCCACCCCCAGGAAGGCAGAAGACATTTTGCTGGCACAATTGCTGGCTGCACGACGAAGAGCAGCGCAGGGAGGAGGCTGGAGAAGAAAGAGATACCGAAAATTCTTGTGTAATTGCTATGGAACCATCATGGGGCTTTTTTGAGAGGTTTAATGGGGAGATGGCCCACTGAGACACTGCACCAACCCACATTCCCCATCTACATTTAGTCCAGCTGCCTTCCAGCTCCCAGCTGGGAGCTCCCACAGCATGCAGGGCCCAGGGATGAGCAGACCAAAACCAGGAGCTGACTCTGGCATGTTCCTCAGCTGCGGATTTAATTCTAAATCCCTTTGAACAGCCTGCAAAGAGCAAGCAGGGATAGCCACGTTTTGCATTCAGGCCGAAAACCTCCACAGGCAGGAGATTAAAAACAGTGCTGTACTTCCCAGGTTGGAGGCAATTTTTGTGAAATGAGAACGTGCTGAGCAGCTGATTAATCCTCCTGATCCGTCTATTTAAGAATTAGCCTTCAGCTAGCTGACTCTTTCCTCCTCAGGGCTGATGCAGACGAGGAATTCACAACTCCCTCTGCCTGAACTCCAGGTGCCTGGGATTTCCAGCACATTTGTTGACACCAAGGGAGATGCTAGCATTGGAACAGACCAAAAACAGCTCAGAAAAAGTTGTTTTTTCAAGGACCTGGCTCTTTGAAATCCCACCTTTAGCTGGCTCTGAGCAAAGCCAAAGTGGACCTTGAAGTTATCACTCTCTCCTGAGCAAAATCAGCCTTTTCCTTGCTCTGTTTCTGTTTTTACTCTCCCTGCAGCCTCAGGTGGAGCAAAACCAAACCCTGCCATGCTTCCCACAGGGAAAAAGCCACCAAAGCTTTTCCCCCTCGGAGAACACCTTCCCCTCCTCACCACCTCACCTCTTTCCCGGCAGGAAAATCAGTGAATCAGTGCCAAGGTGGTTCCCCAGCCAAGCCAGCAAACAGCACCTCTCACTCTGGGTTTCTGCAGAATTTCCCAGCAGGGAACAAGCCTGAGCAGAGCAGAGCAGAGCAGGGACTCTCCAGGTGAACTCAGGGGAACCCTCGGCCCTGAGTGGGGACAGTGACAGCTGCTGGGTGGGTTTGGCTGACAGGGAACAACCAGCAGCTCCTCCAGGCAGCATGGAAATCAGAGCTCCCAGCTCCCAAAATCCCAGGATTTGCCTGTCTCTGCTTCTAAGGAGAAGCAGGGAAATCACCAAACTTCCCTCTTCACCCAGTCTCGGGGCTGAGAACAGCTCAGCCCCCTGGCTGGGGTTTATTCCAGCAGGGATTTACCAGCCTGTGTGGTCCAACTCCCAGCCCGGCAGAGATTCCACGTGGAGTGGAGCAAAGCAGTTCCCAGGGAAATAAATCATCTCAGTGCCTTCCTCCCTGCAGCCCATCCAGCTTTCCCTGCCAAATTCCTCTCCCCCGAGGACATCAGTGCTGCTGTGGGGACCCTTTTTTGTCTCTGCAGTGGCACAGGGTGAAGGGGATGTGCTGCTGGGGACATGGGGTGACAGCAGCACTGCTGGGCACAATTCTGCAGCCTGTCAGCAGCCTTTGCCCCAGGGAACAGGCACAGCCAGAATTCCACAAAATTCTGTTTGCACAGCGCAGGGAGCTCGGTGTTGCATCCACACCGGGGGTCCAGCCAGCTGAGCTGCCCTGGATGGGTGGGGATTATGGTTTAACCCCTTTCTCTCTCTCTGGAAATGGCTGGAATGAAGAATTTTGTTGTCTTATATTAAGGTATCTCTAAAGGACATGACTATATTAAGGTATCTCTAAAGGACATTATTATATTAAGGTATTTCTAAAGGGAAATCAAGGCAGAAGGAGGGAAAAAAGCACATTTTCAGAGCAGTAATATTCTACAGAGCAACAAACACCAGGGTGTTTTAATGAACCCTCCCAGAGGGCCCTGAACGTCCCTCTTTTTCTACTTTTGGTATCTGTGCAGAGAAGAGCCTGCTTTCCAAATCACACAGACAAAATTTTCCTGTCACACGGTCATTTGTCACCTAACACGTGTCCCCCCAGCACGGGGAAACTGTGACACCACCACCCCAAAAACACCACACAACATCAGCTTTCTCAACAAGAACACCGGAACGACTGGCAGTGGAAGGGTTAAAACACTACCCAGCCTTTCTCCCTCGTGTTTCCAACTCCACTTTTCCAGCAATCAAAAGGGAAAAGAAACTTTGCTGTATCTTTGCGCCGACCTTGAAATAAACCCACCCACTTCGTTCTCAGGCCGTGTTTAACAACTGGTGAAATCGCTCCACTCAAATCAGAAACAACATCTAGGGTTGCTGAGCCCCCTCATTGGTTTTTTTTGCAATAGATTTTATGCCTGGCCACAAAAAAGAAGTGTTTTCTCTGCCTTCTTTCAAGCTGCGAGAAAAGGAAAGGTCACTCCTGCTCTGCCCAGAAAACATCGAGTCCCAGTTTGAACTCACACTGACCAGTTTGTGCTGCACTAAAGGGGAAAAATGACCTGGTGTGCTCTGAGGACACAGCTCCTCCAGGTTCAGCTCTGGAGGGCAGGCAGGGCTGGCAGAGGAATGAAAATCCCAGCCCTGTGGAAGCCCCAGGCACTGCTCGAGTCCCACCAGTGTCAGAGCAGAGCAATGAACAATGATCTCATTTAGCTCCTTTCTTCTCCAGCCCCTGGTCTGGCAACCACAAATTGCCAGCAGAGAGAGAAAAAAAATAATAAAAAAAATAATTAAACCCCTGACTTTGGACGAACCCCCTGCAGTTGAAGCCAGAGAAGTGGAAAAATCATTTGTGGAAAAAGCCCAGCACCCTGCCCACAGCATGACCACACCAGCAGGCTGGAGTGCAGCAGATCAACAAGCCAGCTGCTTTTGGGAGCGCTCAGAACCCCACGACCTCCAGAGCAGAGCAGAAGTTGTGTAATTCGGGTGAGAGGAGCAGCAGGGCAGAGCAGGAACTGTCTGGGTGCAGCTGCAGCAGGTCAGAGGGGGAAGCCAGGCCAGGCTGCTGCCTGCTCACACATTACTCACCACACCACAGAGCTCCCAGCTCCTTTCTGCTCTCCTGGCCTTTCCCAGCTATTTTCCAGCAAAGCCATGCAGCACAGAGAGTCCCCAGCTGCTCTCAAAGTGAGGATTAGGAATGCACTTCTGCAAGTCAGATGCTTGCAAAGCCCTCCAGCATCTCCAGCAGGGGCTGAGGGGATGCATGGAGCTCAGGATTTAGCCTGTGGAACTCCAGATATCTCCAGAGAACCCCAATCCAGGAGAAACTCAGCTCTAATAAGGATGGGCGGGAGAGAAGAGGTGACACACACTCGGTTGGGTTTGTGGGTGAGCTCTGAGCTTTCAACAAGAGCTGAAGCAAATTAAAAATGGTGAAAAAAAATCACAGCAGCAGTGCCCAGGTCACATCCCAGGTTCCCTAAGGAGCTCCCTAGAGGATCTGTAGTGAGTTTGGATTTCCCTCGCCTGGGAATGTGCAAGTTTGCAATCTGCAGACTTAAAAGCCCTTCCTCCCTCCACTTCCCTGCTGTGCCATGTCTCCTTGCAATTATTTCATATTTTCTTTAATAGGAATCACAGGGCTGCTTCCCTGCACATGTGCTGGAGTATTTTGGAGCTTCCAAAATCCCCACAGCTCCTGCTGGCACCTCAGAGAGGAAAAGGGACATTTGAGGGGCTTGCAAGACTGGGATTGAAGCTAAAAGGGGAAGAGGCACCAGAACAATCGCTGGCAAAAAGGTTCCAAGGTTCACAGCAGGCTGGGACACAACACCTTCCTATCTCATGGCTTTGGGCTTCCTCCTGCTGCAAAGCAAAGTCCACCTGAGCAAACAGCCAGGCCGGGGGGTTGGAAGCAGATAACACAGCCTTGCCACCCCGAGCAAACAGCTCTTCCCCGGGCTGGAGGAGTTCCCTGCATCCAGCAGGCCTGGCATGCTCCGTGCCCATGTGGCATTTGGGGCTGCAGCTCGGCGAGCATCACCTCCGGGCTGGGAGCAGAGGGTGCTGTCAGTGCTGCTGACAGCTGTCAGTCAAACACATCACACATGAGCCCCCAAAACAGCAGGAGCCCACCTGAGGAACTCACTGCACCCCGTGGCACCGTGGAGAGAGATATCCCGGAGCTCCATCACAGCATGGACACCTCATCCCAGAGCCAGGAATGTGAGATGTCCCCAGCCCAGCCTCTCCCGCCCTGACCCCGCGCCGTGCCCGGCTGTGCCACGCAAAACTGCAAAAACTGTGCTGCTCACAAACTGCAGGACTGTGCAAAACTGTGCTGCTCACAGCTCGGCCAGCAGCATCAGAGCTGCTGCACTCAGCTGGGAACTGCTGCCCATCCCCTCTGAGATCCTTTCCCAGCTGTTTTCAGCTCGGAGGCAGCCCCGGTCACAGGGGTGACAGCGGTGGGGACAGCAAGCCCGGTGAACTGCTGTCCTGAGCTGTCTGGGAAAGCTCAGACAAAGCCTCCGACGGTGCGAGAGGACGGATGGACTTTCCCCTGTGCATGCCGAGGGACTCTGTACGCCTCTGAAACAGTTCTGGCTCCTGGAACCCCCAGCCAAGGTTTTCCAGGTTCCGAGCTGGGATGGACTCGGGTCGGGAAGAGGACGGGAAGGATCGCCATCGGCAGCGCTCATCCCACAGAAAGCACTCACAGAGTGCACAAAAACCCTGACCTACCCTCCCGCGATGTGCCAGGGGCCAGCGGGTCCCATGCCAGCCTCTGCCCTCCTCCTGCCCCGCCGGGATCGCATCCCGCACCGTGAGAGCCCGCGGCTCCCGGGGATGCTCTCCCCGCTCCATCCCTGCCCGAACCCCCGGGGATGCTCTCCCCCACTCCGTCCCTGTCCAAAACCCCCGGGGATGCTCTCCCCCGCCCCGTACCTGTCTGAAATCCGCCGTGAGCGTGACGAGGGCGCCGTCGGCCGCCCGGAGCTCCAGGCTGACGCAGTCGGCGCCGCTGTCGGCCTGCAGGCTCTCCTCCGTCACCTGCCCGCCGGGCAGCCGCACCCGCACCCGCAGCTCTGCCCGCGCCGCGGGGCCGGGCAGCGGGGCGAGCGCCAGCCACAGCAGCGCGGGCAGCGCCGGCAGCCGCGCCCGCGGGCCGCGCATCCCCCCGCGCCCCGGGCTCAGCGCAGGGCGCGCATGGGGCGGGGGGCGCGGGCGGAGCGCGGAAGGCGGCGGGGGAAGGCTGCCCCGCCGCGCCCCCGGCCCCGCGGGGGTGGCTCGGCGCGCCGCCCGCTCGCCCGGCTCATTCAGCGCTCGCCCGCTCGCTCCCCTCCCGGTCTCCCTCCGCGGGCTCTGCCCTCGCCCCCCGCCCGTCACTTCCCCCCTGGACCCGGGACGGCCCCGCCGAGCAGCGCCCGCCCCGTCGTTAAAGGAACAGCGCCGGGCCGGCCGGGGGAGCGGCGAGCGGCGGCCGAGCGCTGCCTGCGCACACGCGGATCCATCGCCCACAGCCCCGCACACAGGGATCCATCACCCACAGCCCCGCACACAGGGATCCATCACCCACAGCCCCGCACACGCGGATCCATCACCCACAGCCCCGCACACGCGGATCCATCACCCACAGCCCCGCACACAGGGATCCATCGCCCACAGCCCCGCACACGCGGATCCATCGCCCACAGCCCCGCACACAGGGATCCATCGTCCAGAACCCTGATTCTGCACGCGCGGATCCATCATCCAGCCCCAGCCCCGCACACGCAGATCCATAATTCAGAACCCCGGTTCCGCACACACGCATCCATCATCCAGAACCCTGGCTCCGCACACGCGGATCCATCGTCCAAAGCCCCGGTCCTACACACGCGGATCCATCATCCACAGCCCCGCACACGCGGCTCCATCACCCGCAGCCCCGTCCCGCTCCCTCCTGCCAGCCGAGCACCGAGACAGGCTCTGTTCCTGCCCGCCCCTGCTGTGTTCTGTGCCTTGGGTCCCCAGCTGGCTACAAACTGCAGCTGGGAAGGAGAAGGGAGGGCAGCGTTTAGGCAAAACCCAGCTCCAGTCATGGGATCACGGAGTGGTTTGGGTTGGAAGGAACCTTAAAGATCACCTAAAGTTCAACCCCATCTTAGGGACATCTTCCTCTTGCTCAGAGCTCCATCCAGCCGGGCCTTGAACACCTTCAGGGATAGGGCAGCGACAAATAAATACACTCAGAGCTTTCTGAACGTGTTCTTGCTGCAAGTCAAATGGCATTGATGCGATTTCTCAGGCTCTGAACGCCACAGGTGTGGTGTGAGCCACGCTGGAGGCATCCCTGCCCCTGAGGATGGAACTGGGACACCTTCAAAGGCTCTCTCCCAGGCACGAGGGACCTGTGGTACTTCAGAGCCTGCAGCTCACCCTCCAAACGCTGCCGATCTGCCCTTCACCCTCCCGGCTCTGTGATCATTTCCAGATGGGCAGATGCTGCTGAAGGGCCCCTTTGATTTCAAAAGGTCTCTCTGCAAACACAAAGGTCACTGTGGCAGCAGGACCAGCGCCTCGGAGAAAGAGCTTTGCGAGGAGGAGCGGAGAAATAAACAGAAATAACCAATAAAAGCCACGCTCGCAGGCAGAGGGATCGCTCTTGTCCAAACAGCGCTTTTTGTGTGACCTCACACGAGTTTTATCCCTGAATTTTCACAGCTTCCCTCAAGCAAAATTGGCTCCTTGAAACGCTTTTCAGGACAATAGCGGCGCTAAAAATAAGAGAAGGGAAAGTTAAGAGGTGCAAACGAGGGAGGAAAGCGGCGGCTCAGCTCGGATACAAAAAGAGAGGGAGGGCTCCCAAGGTAGGAACGAACAGACAGCTCCTCATGACAAAAGCTGCAAAGGAGAAGGCCCCGCTCACACAGGGAATTTATTCAGAGGAGATTATGCAAAAAGCCAGGAGGATCCCAGCAGGGGCTGCAGGGAAGAGGTCAGTGGGCACAAACAACCCTTAGAGGACTTCCAGCCCAAAGGGTTCCTCTCATCCCAAACCTGCAATCCACATCCCTGTGGCGCTCAGGTTCTCTCGGAGCCCCTGGATCCTGGGGTGGGAGAGGAGATCCGGGATTGTCCCTCCCTGCCTTGGAGGATGTGGTGTTATTTTCCTCCCCGGAGTTCCTAGAGCAAAGGAAAGCAGCAGTTTGGCTCGGGGAGCTTTTCCCGAGGCTTAGCAGCTTGCCAGGAATTCTGGAGTCAATCTGCAGATTGCAATTCCGACCGGGGAATGGGAGATTTGATCCCAATCCCAAAAATGAATGGACGCACAGATAGGAAACACTGGAAAGGGATTAAAACCACTGGCAGGCAACAGAATTAACGGGCAAGGAGCTGTTTAGGAGATAGCAGGGAGCAGACGAGCACTCAGGAAGCTCTGCTGAGGTTTGAAAGGGACTGGAAGGTGCCAAGGGGACTCAGTGCTCAGCAGGTGACACTGAAGAGAATTCCTAAAGAGCACTGAAGAGAATTCCTGTAGCTCTAAGACTTCGGGACAGCTCTGAGTGGCCAAACCTATGCTTCACTGGTGTCAATCAGCCTCTTCTGCCTCTGCTGTTTGCCTCTCTGGGGCAGCTGCATGGCTGGAAGCTTTTGTGAAGCACAGGGAAGGTGAAACATTCCCCACAGCTCGGTGTACCTCGCAGCCTCGGCTGCAGTCGGTTTTACTGGATGTTAACGAGCCGGGCCAAGATTTTCTGGTATGTGAGCACATTGCAGCCTTTTACTGGGAGGAAACCTCCATTAAAATACCTCAGCCACGGCTGAGAATGAGGTTAAGGGAAAAAAATGTGCTGCTAGGATCGCGGCTGAGCTTTGCTGTGAAGCTGCAGCGCGTGGGAGCAAAGTGACACAGGGCTTGCCTCGGTGCCTCTGCCATCCCTGGGGAAAACCACTCGGATGTGGCCAAACTACAAATCCTCATACCTCTTCCTCACCTCAGAACTTCGTTTACAGAAGCTCCGTGTCGCACTGGCACCTTGGAAAGCCAGGAAGGGATCAGTGCCCACTAAGGCTGGGCTCAGAGCCTTGCTCAGAGCTCTGGCGAGCCAGGGAAAAACAGAGCAGGGGAGGTGAGAAGTGCTGTAGCATCCACACCAAGCTCTGTGAGTAAACTGCTTGCAAGAGCCTTGCCTGCATGAGGATTTTCCAGGCAAACCGAAATGTTTGTAGCCACCCTGTGTTCACTGCTTGCCACCCACTTGCTGTTGTGTGAGTTGTGTGCTGCCAGGGGTGATGAATAAATAAATACCTGCACCTTCTTCTCCCTTCACCCACTCTGGGAATGCACCTGACCTGTGTGGTGTTGTTAAAATAAAATAAACAATGAAATAAAAAATGAAATAAAATGAAACAAAAGTTCTCTCCCCTCTTAATCCAAGCCCAGACTGCTGGAAATCTCTTTCACACAGCCCAGGCTGTCTCCTGCCAATCTCCCGAGCTCAGGAGCTTTTAAGAGCAAAGAAAGTGATGTCTTTTCCCTCTGCTGTTTCACCCCAGTGTGAGTAATCACTCCATACTCCAGAGGCCATTAACATCCAAAGTTTCCCCTCCCATGGAGCAGAGAGCAATAATTACTGCTGCTTTCCCATCAGCTTACAGTAAAGCTCTGTGGCCAGTTTGCTTCTTATGAGCATGAAACCAAAGTCTCCAAACCACCACAACAGCACATCAAAGAGGGAGGATGTTTGTTGTGAACCAGCTGCTTATTCTGAGAAACAATCTGGGTAACTCTGCACCAGGGAGGGTGAGAAGTGGGGAAAAGCATCTTGCTGGGAGCTGCTTTGCTGCCAGAGACCTTTGGAGGGGCAAAAACCTCTCCCAAGCCCTTCCCTGCCTGTCTGGGGAGGCTGCAGGGGTCTCAGGTTCAGCCCCACAGCTCGGCCAGATCCCAGCTGATCTCAGTCCCACACTGCTCTGCTGCTGCACAAACAGCTTCACCCCTGTGGTTCCCCCTGAGCGCTGAATCAACAACCACAGCGCTTCCCCAGAAGCTCCAGGTCCTCCAAAATGCCTCTGCTTCTCCAAAAAAGGTCCTGTTTGCCATCCCAAGTCGCCTTTGCCTCGGGAATCAAGGACAGAATTCAGGGCAGGAGCTCCCGTAAATCTCAGGGCAGGGAAACAGTCAGACTGGACAAATCTTGAGAGCAACCACGAGCCCTAAATGTCCAGCCTAAACCCTGGTGATTAATTAGGCTGTGCCTAACGAGCTGTACACAGCACCCTGGATTGGTCAGGGCGAGGAGGAGATGGATGGAGGAAGCACCAAAGCTGCTGCACCCACCTGGCTTGTCAATGCTGGAGGTTGAACACCAGGTTCTGCTCACCCAGAACAGATCAAATTTGGGAATTTCACATTCCTGGCCCTGCTGGAGCTGGAAGCAGGCTGGAGTGGGATGGAGGAGAGCAGGGGTTTTGCCTGTGGATCACCACAATTTCTGCCCCCTGCCCTGGCCCCACCAGGTTTATTTCCCTGCCTGGGCTGAGCAGAGCTCTGTGCACACTCAGAGCTCCTTCCAGCACTCTGGGAACTGCTTGCACAGATGGAGTTCAGCGCAGGAATGTGAAGCCAAGGGGGAGGAAACTCAGATTTTTGGTTGTGCCCTGCAAGCCCCACTCAGTTGTCCCCAACAGCCTGAAAGATCTGAAATCTTCCAAATTAAAACCCACCAAGAACAAGCTTTTATTGCCTGCTCAGTCCCAGAGTTTCTCATTTTGTTCACTCTGATTTTAATCCCGACTCAAGTTGGTGTACCTGAGGTCAGGGATCAAACCCAAACGTTCTGCCTTGAGCTCTTTAATCTCCCATCCTTCATTTTTCGTGCCAAACTACTTTTAAAGCTGCACGAAAGAATCATCAGCGCTTTTGAAGAATTCAATCAGGGCAAGTATTTTGGGGAGCTGAACACACAAAACCCAGCTATTTGTCATTGTTCCCAGCACTACAAAACTAAAAGAGCTCAGGGAGAGTTAATTGGATTTTTTTTCACTCTCCTAGTCCCCCAACTTGTCGACTAAATCCCAGCTATTATCAGGAATATTACTTCCAAGGACCTATGGCTTGATCTGAAGCCCTGGGAAAGGATTTGCGTTGTGGTGTTCAGTGGAGATCTGACTGTTGCAGAAAGGAATCAAACTCCAAGTCATTCCTCATTAATTAAAAGCGATTCAGCATCCCTCTGGAGTGCTCCCTGCTGCCCCTCCTCAACGCCCTCCTTTCCTTGGCAATTACATAAACCAAGCATCTGAATGGGGGTGAAAAACAGCTTTAGTGGCTTAGAACAATGCCCAGCATCTCCTGGCTCTGACCTGCTTACCACCCCATTCTCTGTCCTGGGCAATTAAGGGGCTGAGCAGTGCAGCAGCCTGGCTGTAATTAAACGAGCAGAGCACTGGTGGCAGAGCACTGGGAAGTTGATGGAGTGCTTTGAAGCTGCTGCAGATGCTTGTCCAGAGATGCTGTCCTGATTAAACGCACGTTAATTGGGATTCCATGCTCATTTGTGAACTGGCTGGGTGCAGCTGCAGGGAGGGTGGGAAGGGCAGAAGGACAAGGACGGCGGTGGGAGAGGTTTTTGGGGGGTGCAGGAGGGGTTCTGCCCCCTTTTTCCTGGATAAATCAGTGAGGAGAGAGCCAAGAGCCTGGTGGGACCTGGTTCAGGTGGGAGAGACAGAAAAATAAGAGTAAAAATCAGAGTAACCCTGAAGGCACAGCACACAATCCAGGTGAGGATCCCTTAGAGCCCCAAAAGAGAAATCCTGAATTGTGGGAGCTGGTGGAGACCAGCCAGCCAGGATTTGGGCTGCCCTTCCTTGGAAAGGCCATGAGAGCTGGAAGGATCTGGTGGAAGGGTCTGGTCTGCCAGGAGACACTTCAGAGTTCACACTGATGGTGTGGGTTTGGGAAGTAGGAGGAGATTATTGAAAAATCTCCCTCTTACTGTCAAATCTCCTCAGTGGAGCAGAGCAAGGGCTGTGGTTCCTCCTCTGGCACTGGAGGTTTGGGCAGGTGTCCCTTTTTGTCCCCTGTCCTCTGCTGGGGGCAGAACTTGTACCTGAAGAGCCAAATTCCCATTCCTTTTGTGCTTCAATCCGGCTCTGTGCTCCGTGTTTCCTCCTGCTCCAGCCTTTTTCTGTGCCATTCTCACAGCCCTGCTCCTTCCCTTCACATCTGGATCCAACTAGAGCACATTCCTCCCCTCCCTCCTGCCTCGTGTGCTCACAGAGGGGATAAACACAAACAGGGGGAGCTCAGAGAGGGAAAAAGGAGGACAGGGCAGGATGGAGACATTGGGAGGTGAAATAATTATTTTTTTTCCCTTTCCTGAGCTCAGCTCTTGGCCTGTGTGGCTCCCAGATGCTGCAGAAATACAGGAATCCCTTTAAAACACACTGCAAAAGCCTTCTGAAACTGCCCTCATGCTGGAAGTGTCCAAAGCCAGGGTTTGGAGCAACCTGGTTTAGTGGAAATGTCCCTGAGTTTTAAGGTCCTTTTCCAACCCAAACCATTCTGGGATCACAGCGAGCAGCAGGAAAACCTCCCAGCCATTTCCAGGGCTGGAAAGGATGTGGAATCCTGCAGGTATCTCTCTGAAATCCTCCAAATTAAAATCCACCAAGAGCAAGATTTTATTGCTCGCTCAGTCCCAGAGTTTCTCATTTTGTTCACTCTGATTTTAATCCCGACTAAAGTTGGTGTAACTGAGGTCAGGGATCAAACCCAAACCTTCTGCCTTGAGCTCTTTAATCTCCCATCCCTCATTTTTCATGGGATTCCACTCCCAGTGCCACAGCTGGGGGAGTGGCATCCCCAAAGCTTTTCCACAGAAAGCTCCATGCTGTATTTTGGGAACGAAGCAAGGCGGGAGGTCAATGTTAATTAAAGTCCATCAGCTCACAGCCTCGGCGTGTTTGGAGATAAAAACGTGCAACATTTTGGGGGCAGCGGCTGATCTGAGCCCTGGATCATGTGTTCCCATGAAAACAACCAAATATCCTGCTGGGAACATCTGCAATAACATCCCCAGGGATGGCCTGGGATGCAGGGAAGGAGCTTTCATGTCTCTCCCAACCCAAACCACTCCGTGAATAAAAGCGTCTCACCAAGTGGATTTCACTTCCCAGGAATCCAGGCCGGGAGATTTCTCCACCACATCCCTGCTGGCTTGGGAGAGGTTAATTCAAACCAGCTCAGTTTAGGCTGGAATGATTCCTGTGGAAATTAAAGGGGGGAAAAAAAACCCCCAGGTGGTGTATTTTTAATTGTTAGGCTGACCAAAGAGGAGATAAAGCAAGGCCAGCGTGGAGTTAATATCCTTTAAAACAAAAAGGATGTGGATTTTCCCTGCACAATGAGAGATATTATAAATCTCAGTGAAGCCCTCAAATTCTAAAAGGATATAAATCTAATTAAAGTGATATAAATCTAACAGGAGAAATACACTGTAAATCCAGCCAAAATGATATCCATCTAAGGAAAGCAATGCAAATGCACCAGAAACACCATAAATAAAATCAAAGCAAATATAGGAGATGTAACGGAAGCAATCTGAACCCTAAATCAAGTGCTATAAATACAGCAGGATGATATAAAACTAATTAAAGTGATTTATAAAATGGACATTTGGAGAAGAATCACAGCCCACAGAAGAGGAGAGGAGCTGGAGAGGAGGACCAGGAGAGGTTTATGAGCAATAAAAACCCAAAGAATAAAGAAATAAAGAATAAACCAAGGTTAATGAGGTGTTGTGCTCTGGCTGCAAAAAGGGTCAGGGAAGCTCCTCTTCCCCACAAGGTTAAATCCTATTTTTTTCTGACCCACATTTCATGAGGCAAGGAAGGAAAATGGGGATTGTTTCGTGGGGTAAATGGGGAAAATAATGCCCAAAAAATGAGATAAGAAAAAAAAAAAGAAAAAAAGAAAAAAATGATGGGATTTTCCAGCCCAGGGTCCTGGGAGCTTTTGGGATCCTCAGCCAAGCAGAAATTTGGGGGAACTCAGAAGAACTCAGCCAGCAGAGCCCCTGATGTTTTCCCCCCCTCATTTCCAACCCAAATTTTCCTGTGTACAGTGAAGCAACAAAAGGAAAATGAAGGATTTTGGGGATTTTCTCCACCCCCTTCACCTCCTGTGTTTAAAGGCAGAGCTGTTCCAAATCTGCTGTGTTTGCAGACAGACACACTGGGGACTATTTTTGCCTTAAACTGGAAAATCCCATTTGTAGTTTCCATTTTCCTCCATTTGCACATAAAATAAATTCCTAAAGTTCTTTTTTTTTCCACTTAAGTGATGTAATAATTGACCTAACACAGCCACAAGCCAAATAATCATAATCAATAATGCTGTTTGTCTTTGGGTAAAAAAAAAATCAATTCCAGAAAAGAACAAGATCTGCTCAAAATTCTGGCTTCCTTTAGCTACAGAAAAGTATTTTCATTCTGAATAATAAAACATCCTCGGTTCAGCTTTACAATTGTGCTTTTCCCTTCCAATCTTCCTCCAAAGTGCCATATGTTTTATACTTGCAATTCCAACATTTTCTCGTGCTTGAAAGTCATTTGGCATTTGAGCATCTGCAGTGGCCTAAATTCCATTTTTTTTTTTTTTCCAGAGCAAAGGAAAAGATCTGTTTTGTGGAAACTTACAGGAAAGCAGCAATCTCCTCCCCAAACCCCCAGCCCCAACAATTGATGTTCGAAAATCAGCCTGGAGGAAAATGCAAATATTTTTCTGGCAGATTGAGCTGGAAATATTTCCTGTGCTTTCCTGAAACATTAATGTTGGATTCAGCAGCCACTGAGACAAACAGCTTTAAAAAAAAAACCCAAAAAATGAGTTAACCAAAATGCCAATTTAGTTTATCTATGGATAAACTAAACTAAACTAAACTAAACTAAACTAAACTAAACTAAACTACTGTGGACAGCATTTGTGTCAATGGGGTCTTAAAACTACTTGGAAATAGTTTTGTAAGTTTATATTATATTAATTCCATATATTATTCTATATATTCATTCTATTCTATTCTATTCTATTCTATTCTATTCTATTCTATTCTATTCTATTCTATTCATTTATTATAATATATTTATTATATTCTTCTCATCAAATCATGGGGATCAGCTTGAAACAAACAGCTGGAGCTGCCCAGGACAGAGTGACCAAACGAGCTCCCTTTGCCATCCCACCTCTGATTTGAGATTTCCCCATCCAAACCTCATTTCCTGGAATCCAGGACATGGGCAGACCATCAGCATCCCCTGATTCCCAGCCTGATTCAGGCTGGAAGGAATGAGATGGGATTGTTGGAATGAATGAGTGAGCTGGAAATTGGGCAATGGGTGAGTAAGTGATGTTCCACACCAGATCCCCACTGAACTCCCCACTGCCCTTCAGTGCCTCCTGCTTTTCCTTGGCTCTCAGTGATCCTTCCCAGTTAGGTGAGAGCAGCAAAAAGCTTCTGTTCTGGTGGAATAAATCATCTTGGAATTGTCCTTCTGGGACAAAAGGAGGTTTTACACCTCCTTTGAGGGTTTTACCTGAGCAGCCCTGCACTCAGATGTGGCACAGGGCAGGATCTGCAGGATTTGGGGATGCTCACAGGGCAAAGACAGGATGGATCCAGCTCTGGGAATGAGCAGAGATTCCCAGCCAGGCTGTTCCCCATCCTGCTCCCTGCTGAGCGGCTCTGCAAACACACCTGAGATCACTGTGCTGCCGCAGTCAGCCAAGAGCAGCCCTGCAGGCACGGAATGCTCACTCTGCTGTCCCCAAACCCTGCTGGCCAGGGCAGCTCGGGGACAGCAGCTCGGGGCAGAGCATGGAGCAGCTTCTCCTCGAGAGCAGCCCGGGACTGACACTGGCTGGGAATCTGTGCTGGGGGATGCCAACGAGCCTCAGATAAAAATGATGGAATAAAATCCCTCCTGTGCCCATTCCTGCAGTCCCTGCTGCAGCTCCCAAACCCTGCTGTAATTCCCAAATCCTTCTGTAATTCCCAAACCCTGCTGTAATTCCCAAACCCTGCTGTAATTCCCAAATTCTTCTGCCGTTTCCAAAGCCTCTTGCACCTCCCAAACCCTGCTCCAGCTCCCAAACCCTGCTCTGTTCCCAAACCCTGTTGTAATTCCCAAACCCTTCTGCACCTCCCAGAACCTTCTGCGCCTCCCAAACCTTCCTGCATCTCCCAAACCCTTTTCCTGTTCCCAAACCCTGCTGTAATTCCCAAATCCTGCTGCAGCTCCCAAACCCTTCTGCAGCTCCCAAACCCTGCTTTAACTCCCAAACTCTTCTGCACCTCCCAAACCTTCCTGCATCTCCCAAACCCTTTTCCTGTTCCCAAACCCTGCTTTAACTCCCAAACCCTTCTGCAGCTCCAAAACCCTGCTGTAATTCCCAAAGCCTGCTGCAGCTCCCAAACCCTGCTTTAACTCCCAAACCCTGCTTTAGCTCCCAAACTCTCCAGCAGCTCCCAATCCCTGCTGCAATTCCCAGTCCCTCTGCAATTCCCAGTCCCTGCTCAATTCCCAGTCCCTCTGCAATTCCCAACCCCTCTGCAATTCCCAATCCCTGCTGCAATTCCCAGTCCCTCTGCAATTCCCAGTCCCTCTCAATTCCCAATCCCTCTCAATTCCCAGTCCCTGCTCAATTCCCAGTCCCTGCTGCAATTCCCAGTCCCTGCTGCAATTCCCAGTCCCTGCTGCAATTCCCAATCCCTGCTGCAACTCCCAGTCCCTGCTGCAGCAGGGTGACGTTATCCCGACGCGTGGCTCCTAGAATGAATCCACCCTCCCTCATCTCTCCCCTCCCAGCTCAAGGTTGATGTCCCCACAGGCAGCGAGATGGAGGCAGGCCAAGGGACAATCTGTTCCTCGTTGAGGTCATCCTGCAGTTTGCTGCTGATGTGGCGTTTGGGGGATGGAGCAAAGCAGAATCAAATAAATAATCCCTGGCCTCAGATAAAGCAGGAGAAGCACGAGGCCAGCGAAGGAAACCAAATTATTCCATTTACCCTGCGCCCACACCAGCGGGGAAAAACCACAGCAAGTCCCCAGCTGGGCACAGTACCAGTAAAAAATATTTAAGGAATAATTTTTATATCTGCAGTCAGTCTTTCTAAGGTTTTTTTTGGTTTGTTTTTGTGTCTCTCCCGTTATTTCAGAGCAGGCGTTTCCCCCAGCCCTGCTCTCCAAACTCTCCCTGCTCCCCTGCAGCCCAGCCGAGCTGCTGTGTCATTTGAACGACCAACCTCAAAGTGCAGCTGCCGAGCTCAAGCATTTTGTCGGGTTCTGGTGAAAAATCACAGCTGTCTGAGAGTTTCCTGTTGCTCTGCCTCCCCTCGCTCGCCCTCCCTCCGTTAAGGAGGTGGGGAAAGCAGGAATGCAAAAGCTGAGAAACCTCCAGAGTTGGGAAGACTTTTTTTCCATCCAGCTCCTGCCTTCCCTTTCTGTGGCAGGTGAGAGAAATCAGCAGCACCTTTGGAGAAGCCACCCCAAAAATCTTGCCTTAAAGATGAAAAAAATCCCATTTTTAGTTTCCATTTTCCTTCACTTGCACATAAAATAAATTCCTAAAGATCTTTTTTTTTTCCACTTAAGTGATGTAATAATTGACCCAATACGGCCACAATCCAAATAGTCATAATCAATAATGCTGTTTGGTTTTGGGGGGAAAAAAAAATCCCATTTCAGATAAAGCAGGAGAAGCACAAGGTCAGCAAAGGAAACCAAAGTCTTCCCTTTAACCTTCTCCCACACCAGTGGGGATGGAGCAAACCATGGCATGGAGCAGCTTCTCCATGGGCACAGGAGGGATTTTTCATCCCAAAAAACCTCAAATCCCAGAACTCCCAGTCCTCCCTCATGAAAGACCTGAACTCTGAATTTCGAGGTTGGAGAGGTCTGGTTTGAGCTGTTCCTCCAGAGTCTGGGATGTGTCTTCCTGCAGAGTCAAATCAGTGGGCTCCACGATCCCACAGTGACTCAGGGAAGCAGGAAAAGCATGAAAGGAGAGAGCAAAGGGGCACAGAGCTGGAATCAGACAAATCTGCCAGTGGGAAGCCTCCTTTTTGTACCCAAAGCAGTGTGGCAAGAGCTCACAGCTTGATTAGGGACAAAACAGGATGGTTTTGAGTGTGGCTGCCCTGCCAGCCACTTCCAGGCTGGGCAAACCTGGGGCTGAAAATGCCAGGCTGGAGAGAATCCCTCCTGCTGCTGGTGGGTGAGGAATTTCCTCCTGGCTCCGAGGAAATCTGCAGTCTGGGATGGATTGAGCGGCGCCTGGAGCTGCGGGAGGAATCACAGCAAATTCCCTTCCCAGCCCGTGGGTCAGGAGTGCCAGAGAACACGAATTCCTGGCTGGGATGGAGCCACGGAAGGGTCAGGGCACTGCTGGCTGTGTTAGCAAGGAAAGAGAGGCTTTTTGCTGGAAATAAAAGGCATTAAACCCAGCGGGAGGGAGGCAGGGCATGGGGCACTGAGCTCTGCTTGCTCAGAGGGAAAACACTCCTGAGGCTCATGGAAAAGAAATCTCCCTTTCCCTCCCTCCCAGGGAATCCTGAATCTGCCCCTGGGACCATGTGGGGTTGCAGATCCCCCAAGATATTACGAGAAACCAAAGAACTGGACGCCAAAAAGTATTGATTAGCACAGGATCTGAAGCAAATAAATAGGCTTTTTTCCCTCTTCTGGGAAGCAGAACAAGTTGCCAAACCTAACAAGATGTATTGAGGAATTGTAAAACGCTGAGAAAACAACTAAGAGACAACTTCTCACGCTGGAAAGTATATCTGCTGTATGGCTTTGTGAGAAAATTAGGATTTATGTTGCATACAGCGAGTGATTCTCATTCTGTAAGCTGCAGGGGTCTGGCCCTGACCAAAAGCTGCTCCCCATGAGGTGAGGTGAGGAAGGAATGACCACCCTTGTCCAGCTGCAGGACACCACCTTGGCAGTGCCTGATTCGGGATTTTGGCAGTCTGGAGGCTGCTCTGTGCTCATCCCAGAGGATGGGGCTGGGGAGGTGGGAGGGATGGATTCCCATTCCCTGCTGGGTCAGGGCAAGGCCAGCCAGGCTCTGATCCCCCAGCCCAGCCCTGGACCCTCGTGTGCCACAGGAGTCACTCCATCCTTCCCTCTGTCACCCCAGCCACAGCCTTTCCCTGTGTCACGTGCAGGACGTGGCTCTGTTTCAAGGGACAAAGTGCAGGAGTTTCTCATTAACAGGGAATGAAAAGGCTCTGCTGGGATCCAGCTGCGGCAGCTCCCGCCGAGGAGGGAGGAGAAGAGCTGAGGGGGAGGAAAGAGGTGAAAAAGGAAATAAAAGCAGCACAACTGCCTGGCACTGAGAGCCCAGAGTGTTGTCCCTGCAGTCCTGTCTGTGTGTGCAGCATATGGGTGAATAAAGCACAGCCTAATGTTTTCACCATCAAATTAAAATAACATACCTCTAAAGAGATAATAAAATTAATAATTCAACTATCAAACCATTTCTTTCAAAACTAATGTTTGTTACAGCTCATTGCAAACTACATCAAATTCTATCTGTTATAGTCTAAAAACTTTGTCACATCTTCTTCCTAACTTAACTAAACAACCCTAATTTATTAAACCAAACAATATTCCGCTAAGTCTCCTTTATTTTCTCACCCCACACACATGGACCCTGCTGAGCCCTCACTGACCCCAGTGTGTCCTGCTCCCCAAATCTTTTGGGGGATCACAGCTGGAATGGCCTTGACCTCAGTGTAACACCCAAAAAACCCCCAAAAAACCACCCCAAACCTCTCTGCACATGAAACATCCACCTGGGGATTCCCAAGGACCCAGGATTTTGGGAGAGGGGAGCAGGAAGGGCAGAGAGCTGGGCAAAGAGGATCAGCCCTGCACTGTTTACATCACCCCCCGAGGCAGCTCCCAAAGAATTTACCCGACATTCCAAGGAAAAAAAGCCTCTTTTTTCCCCCACCTACAGAGTTGGCTGCAAAAGCAGCGTCTCGCTGTACAAGAGGAAAAAAACCCATATTGTTGGGGAGAGCCCAGTGCTGCCAAACAGCCCGAGCCACGTGGGAGCAGGAGTGGGACAGGCAGGGAAGAAAGTGGCTCTTTATGTGGTGACCAGGCTGGACTGGGCTGGGGAGATGCAGAATGGGAAAGGTCAAGTTTTATGGCAGCCCTAAGAGAGGGATTTTCCTTCTGCAGGAAAAGAGAAGGAAAGGAGCTCGAGGAGGAATGAGGAGAATCTGAGCAGCAAACAGGGAGATGGTCACTGGGAGGATGGGATAGGATGGGATGGGATGGGATAATAAGATGGGATGGGATGGGATAATGGGATGGGATGGGATGGGATAATGGGATGGGATAATAAGATGGGATGGGATGGGATAATGGGATGGGATGGGATGGGATAATGGATGGGATGGGATGGGATGGGATGGGATGGGATGGGATGGGATGGGATGGGATGGGATGGGATGGGATGGGATGGGAGCAACACATCATTCCCAATACAACGTTCCCATGCTGTGGGGAGGAAGAAGCAGAGCTGGAAATGGGGATGACTGTGGGAGAGATGATGGGAAAGAATGGAAAACCCTGAGTTTGGATACAGCAGCAGCACTGCTTTCCTTCCACCGCACTGGACAAACCCATCCCAGGGAAGCTGGTTGGGATTCTTTATGGCCAAATCAGCTCTGCTTTCCCCCCACCACATCCCCTGGCTGTGCAGAAAGCTCCTCCAAGCTGAGCAGGGCTCTGCCAACATCTGCCTTCCCCTCGGGATGCTCCAGGCAGCAGAACATTCGCTGTGCTTCCCCCGGCAGGGCTGGACTGCTGGCCAGGGTGCTCTGCCCATCCCTGGAACCTCGTGCTGGGTTGTGGAGACACAAAGCCCTGATCCCATCGCCATGGAGATGTTAATTCAAGCCGAGTTCAAAGGAAATCGTTCCAGCTAAAGCTAACAGGGCTGGCAGGAAAGCCCTGCTGTCAGTTGAAAGGGGCCAGCGCCTCGTAAAAGGGGGAAAGGAGGTGGGGTCAGAAAGAGGGGCCCCTGCTCCAAACTCGGCTCCGAGCAGAGCCGGAGCTGTTCCCGGGGAGCAAAGCCTTCCTCAGCAGCAGCAGAGGGTGCCAGGCAGCATTCCCAGCTCAGCTCCTGCCCTGCAGGCACTCAAGGCACCGTGGCAGGACAGGGAAGGGCAGCACAGCCCTGGCTTGGCACTGCAGTCACCCAGGGGGTCACGGAAGTGTTAATTCGGAGTAATGATTAATCCTGGCAGGGCAGGCGCCTTGGCTGCTATAAAGGTTGGGTTCTGCTGTGCTCGTTGGGGATTCTCTGTCGCTCAGAGCTGAGGGGGAACATCCCCAGCCCCACCGAGGATGGGTGGCACTGCCCTGGGCTCATCTGACACCGCTGGAGGGTGGAAACATCCATACGGAGCAGCTGGAGAGAAGGCAGGGATGCTCTCCCGACAAAACCAGGGATGCAGGGAAAGCAGCCACGGTGTGGGGTGGACAGGAGAGAGCTGCAGGGTCAGAGCAGAGCTCTGGACGGGCTGGTGAAGCAAGCAGCTGCCAACCCCCTGCCCTGCCCCGCAGGAGCGCTTTGAACACCTCCCCTGAGCCCGAGCAGGAGCAGACCTGCTCCGTGCAGCGTTTGGGGAGCTGTGAGCAGCACAGCTCAGCGCTGGAGACGTGAAATGTGGTTCAAAAAAAAAAAAAAAAATACAAAAAGAGCAAAAACCCCAAAGTCAGGACAGACTCTTCCAACTGAGCTAGGAGATCTTCCCATCTGCTCCTGCAGGAGAACTGGGGCTGGAGAGGAGCTGCTCACTGCCAGGGCAGGGAGAGGGAGAGAAGAGCTTTTATCTGCTGCAGGCAGCGCTGGAGAAAGTCCTGGCTGGCAAACACTGACCCTGAGGGAGTGCTGGGCAGTGCCTGGCCACTGCTGGACACCCAGGTGCCTCCAGGGAGCTGCGAGCAGCACATTTCCCTCTCCATCAGCCCTTTCCCTGCTTCCCATCTGCAGCCCTTCCCTGCGTGCAGCTCGGATGAGCAGCGCAAAGCGCTGACAGCCCAGCGCTGCTGCAGCTTCCACCTCCTGCTGCCTGAGCAAGGCTCGGGCCTCTCCCACCTCTTCCTTGGCTTTCATCCTCCCAGCTTCCAGCCTGGAGCTTGGGACTGCAGCTGCTCCAGAGCCAGGAGAGTTCTGCTAACAATGGGGAGATTTCTCACAAATTGGAGGAAAAATGTTTTCTCTCTCTACTTAACTTTTTTCTCCCCTTCTTTCCCCCTTTCCTGCCACCTCTCCCGGGGTCATTCCCTTGCCAGCTGGCTGCTCTCCCCCCGTGGCACTTCAGGGTTCCCTCCTGACTTTTGGCCTCGCCAGCGACGTGCCTGAGCAGGAGGAGAGAAAAGTAAGGAAAAGGGGAAGGACAGGCTCGGGTTTCTCGCTGTGTGTGCAGCGAGGCAGAGCAGAGCGGGATGTGCTGAGCTCGGGAATAACAAAAAGAGCCTGGAATCTCTCTGGCCTCGTCAGCTCAGCCTTGGGGTCACAGCTCACCCACGGCCATGTGGGAGGAGGACACAGAACCAGGGCTTGGATCTGCTGGAGTAATCCCAGGAGAAACCATATCACAGCTGCCTTCCTCAAAATAGAGAGGGTTTTTTTCACCCCTCCCAAGGCTCTATCTACAAGTTAAATTCTTTTAGGAAAGGAAAACAACCAGTCAGAAAAACAACCTAGGTGGCCACAGTTAATTTTGGTTTCCATTTATCTGTAATCTTAGAGCTTCTCCCCTGCAAAATCTGCTCTGGCTGGGAGGGAGGTGAGGCTCTGGCACAGACAAGTTGTGGATCCCTGCAAGTGTCCAAGGCCAGGCTGGAGCCACCTGGGAGAGTGGGAGGTGTCCCTGCCCATGGCAGAGGTGGAATTAGATTGTTTTTAAGGTCCCTTCCAACCCAGATCATTCCAAGATTCTGTCCTATCCTGCTGAGGAGTGAGACAGCATTTCTGTATTAATCTACAAGTAATTTCTCCCAATTCCATCCCCATTTTAGTTACAGACCCTGAGTTGGGTGCTCTGATCCCGTGATAATGCTGAGATGTTAAAATCCCTGATGAGAGACCCGTGGCTTCCCCCACTCTGCAGAACCAGAGGGATTTTTTTCCCCTAAATCTCCTCACCAGAGCGAGCTCTGACTTTTGTCTCTACCAGGAACTTGGCAAATTCCCTTCGGGACCTCTGCCTCCACTTGCCCCACATTCAACCTCTTTCCCACTGATGATTAAACCCTTCTGAGGCAATCCTTCAACTCATCCCTACTCCTTCCTGATTGCAGAACATTCTCCCCTCCTTGTTGCCCTTTTTGTTCTGCACCCAAAGAACTCTGGGCTGGTTGTTCTAACATATCTTTCAGGGTTACTCAGCCTGGCTTTTGACAGCTGATCCTCCACACTCCGACCTCTGCTCTCCCTGCTCATCTGGCCTGTTTCTCCATCCCTTGCAGGCATTCTGATGACTCTCAGCATCCTTTTGAGGTGGTTATTCACCCAGCTGGAGCTGAAAACCTCCCTTGGAAGGTGTCCTCTCACACGTTTTGAGCTCTGCTTGGCTTTTCTCTTAGGAAAAATTGCAATCTCTCCTCCGAGCTCCAGAGTCCAATTTTCATTCCTGTGGATTCCTCTCCAGCGAGGAGGATTTGCCTGTTTGAAATCGAGGATCTTGTTTGCAGCCTTTCTTTGCCTTTCCATTTCATTTTAACTGAATCAGCAGTTAATCTCTGAATCCGAGGTTGCCTCCTTAGCTTATCAAAACTCAGGACAGGGCAATGCCTTTCCTCACTGCTTCAGTGAACACTGGTGAGGCAATCCATCTCCATCCCAGAATATATTCCCCGACATTATTAATGTCATTGATTTTCAGGCTAAATAAGAGACTCACTTCCTAAAAACACATTTTCTCAGGCTGTGTCAGGTGAATTATTTTGCAGGATTCTCTTTCCACATCCCAGTTTGACCCTGGCAATGCACAGAACCCCCCTGACAGTGGCAGGACCAGCCCAGCTTTCCTTCCCCGCTCATCTTAAGCCTTATAGATTCTTTTTACAGCATGCCAAGACCTGGAGGATTCTCACTCTGCATTGCCCCTTTTACCTTACATCCCTTCAGGGAATTGTAATTATTTCAGGTCTGGTCTCAGAGTGCTCCTGCACTTCATCAGAGAGGTGTAACACATCCTGTGAGAGCAGGACAGGCTGCAAATGGTGAGGAAATACACCATGAGCTGCTGAAACCAGGATTCAGCCCAGAATGGACAAGGCTTGACCTTTTCTTTCACTTCTAATAGCTCCAGCTTCAAAAAAACAGAATTAAACCCCAAGATTTTTGTTCAATTTTCCTCTCAGCCACCATTCAACAACTGCTGGATAAGTGCAAAGAGCTGCTGTGGACACAGGGCAAGAGTGCAAAGCAAAACCTTGTTTGAATGTGTGGCTGGGCTTGTGAAATGAGACAGCAATTATCTCCAGCATCATCACATCCCTGCAGGAAACCAAAGCAATCCATGCACAACACCCAAGGGGATTTTCTCCCATTTTATATTTGAGTTTTTCCCTGGAAAATCTTCCCGTTTTCCTCCTGTAAAGCTTCACCCCAGCCTGCTCAGGCCAGGCTGCTCAGGGATGCTGTTTGCTCCTGTCAGAGCTGCACACACTGTTTGGGGCCAAATGTGTGTTATTTACATGGGGAAAGGAAGAGAAAATGTATCTTTGGGAAATAGGAGCTGAGAGGGAAGGGGAGCAGGGTGGGATCTGAGAAAATCAGCCCAGTGGAGGAACCAGCACAGAGCTCATGGAGGGAGCTCAGGCAGGAGGTGAGGAGCTGCACCACAGCCTGGGGATGGAGAAGGACTTGGCCAGGCTCCTGGAATCACTGCTACCAGCTGGGAGACTAATTTAGTTTCTGTTCTTTGCCCCTTCTCCCCATCCTCCCTCTTTCTGTCTCTGAATAGGGGAGGAAGGCAGCCAAGGGCTCTGCTCCAGCCAGCCTGGGTCACTCTGAGGAGGAGAAAACACCAGGGAAAGCTGGAAGAGCTTCCTAGGCTGAGCTAAAAAGCTGAAGAAGAGCACAGGAAATCTCTGGTCTGACTGCAGCATTACCTGGTGTGAAGTGGAGCAGCCCAGGGATTGCTCCAAACCTCACAGGGAATGAATGAGAGGAGGAACAGCCAGGGCTGAAGGTGTTCTGCCATCTCCTCACCGGGGCCAAGGAGGCAACCTCGGATTCAGAGATTAACTGCTGGTTCAATTAAAATGAAATGGGAAGGCAAAGAAAGGCTGCAAACAAGATCCTCGATTTCAAACAGGCAAATCCTCCTCGGTGGAGAGAAATCCACAGGAATGAAAATTGGAGTTTGGAGGAGCGATTGCAATTTTTCCTGAGAAAAAAGCCAAGCAGAGTTCAAAATGTGTAAGAGGGCACCTTCCAAGGGAGGTTTCCAGCAGCAGCTCCACAATTTTGAGATCCCAACGCCAACAATCCGTTCCCCACACAGCCCTGCCACTCTGGCTGAGAGCTGCAGTGCCACCAGAGGTGCCATCCTCTGGAATGAGACGTAAACCCGACCGGCCTGGCAGCCTGGAGTGTACAAAACCTGCCAGCCTTATCTCCCTCCCTCAGCCAAATTCCACGTTAGGAGCTGAACAAAGCAGCCGTGCTGAGCTGCCAGGATTTTAATGAGCAGTTCCCACAGACACCTTCCCTTGAGGAAAAGCCGAGCAGGTGCACAGGGGAGCTCCCAGCAAAGGAGCTCTGTTTGCTCCTGGCTTGTTCAAACAGCAGCAGGTACAGAAATCCTCGCTCTCAGCCGCCACTCGAGCCGGGAAGTGCCTTTGTTTGGCGAGGAAATTGTCGTGGAGAGTGCTTTGCTGTGGGATGTTGACACGGTGCTGCTGAGGGGATGGGAATGAGTGTGCTGATAAGATAGTGAGGATTCGGGGATTTCAGCCGGGAGGGGATGTGCGATGGGGAGCTGGGATGGTTGGGAAATACCCTGCAGAGGGAACACCGGGTTGCTCCTGGACTCTTCTCTCAGGCCGTTCAGGGAGAAGGTCTTTCCAGGGCAGAAAAACAGAGCTGGGAGAGCTGGGATTTCCAGGATTTCACCCCCGTCGGGATGGAATCTGGGGTGCTTTCCCTGCTGTAAAGCCAACGGATCCCTTCCCAGCATCTGGGGCATTCCAGCGGGGAGGAGGGAAGCAAAGGGGATTATCTAAACCCCAGGGATTATCAAAGTGCCAGAGAGCCCTGGTTGTCCTGGAAATGGATCCTGAGGGCACTGACCCTGCTGGGACCTGCAGGATGGGCAGCGAGCAGGGCAGCAGCACATGGAGAATCTGGTGCAGCACAGGCTCCCCAGTCCCACGGAATTACCCTTTCCCAAAGCATGGCAAAGCCAGGAGGGTTGTACCCAGTGTAGCACACCAGGGATGGACACATCCCTCCAGGTCCAGGCACCACCTTCCCATAAAACCATGGAATTGGGATAACACCCCCTGCCCCTGCCCGGCTCCAGGCACCCGCTCCTGTCCCAGGAGGAGGGCGATTGACACACCGTGTCCTGGAGGGATTTTTCCAACGTGCCCCGATTTTTGGGGCCCCTGACACCCGTGTGTGAGCCACGGAGGACACCTAGTGGCTGGCAGCCCGTGCGGGGTGTCCTGCCTGCCCCACAGCACCTCCTCTGCGGGGCTCAGCTCTCCATCCTCTCCCCCTCCATCTCTCCATCTCTCCATCCTCATCTCCTCTCGCCATGTCCTTTTCCACTCTCCATCTCCTTTCTCCATCTCCATCATCTCCATCTCCATCTCCTTTCTCCATCTCCATATCCATCATCTCCATCTCCTTCCTCCACCTCCATCTCCATCTCCCCTCTCCATCTCCCCCTCCATCCTCATCTCCCCTCTCCATGTCCTTTTCCACTCTCCATCTCCTTTCTCCATCTCCATCATCTCCATCTCTTTTCTCCATCTCCATCTCCCCTCTCCACCTCCATTCCATTCCAGCTCCTCTCCCTCTCCATTCCAATGCCATTCCCTGCTCCAGGAGGGAGCTACTTCCTCTCCCAACCTTCCTGCAGCCCTTGGCTCCCCTCCCTGGGCTCCAGCCAGCCCCAGGACGCCACACAAGGCCGCGCTGGGACTCGATGGAGCCTCCAGCTGGAATGCAATTAATGGAACTAAGGCCAGCCAGGGGAGCAGGCTGGATCCGAGCAGAGCCAGCCTCCCTGCCTTGCCTCAGCTCCAGGTGTTCCCTGCATCCCTTCCCCACTCCCTGGCATTCCCATGGAGCTGCCTGGCAATCTCCCCCATGATTTTCCTCTCTTTCCCAACTGTACCACCTAGGAGGAGGCAGAATCCTGCTGGAGGAGCAGGCAGTGCCGGGAGGCAGCGCGGTGGGGAGGCAGGAATGCAGGAGCTTTGGGCCCTCTGGGCACTTCCCAGAGCTCCCAGGAGCTGCACGGGAGCTCTCCAGCCTCGGTGGCCACCAGTGTGGGCAGTGCCAGGCCTCGGGCTGTGCCCCTGGCTGCTCCTGGCAGTGCCCAGCCTGCTCCCTGCACCTCATTTTGGGCACTTGGCTCCCCACACGGAGCTGCTGCAGTAACAAAGCTGCCACTCTGCAAATCCTGACCTGGAGGGCTCAGGGAGAGGCTGCACAGACAGGGATGGACAGGCAGAGATGGACAAGCAGGAATGGACAGGACAGGCAGGGATGGACAGGACAGGCAGGGATGGACATGCAGGGATGGACAGGACAGGCAGGGATGCAATGTCTGGTCACTGCTGTGCCACCAAGAAGCTCCTGATCTGCCCTAACTTCAAGTCAGGTCCTGCTGGGGCATTCCTGGAGCTGGAGAACATCCAGAGGTTTGTTTTGCCGGCTGGAAGAGAGCTTTTTGTGCCAGCAGAGCAGGCAGGAGCGAGGCAAAGAGGCCTCAGTGTGGGGACAGGGTGGTGGAAGCCGTGAGGGCAGTTTGGGGATGCAGGAGACCTGGTGGGGTGTGTGGAGCAGCAGGGATGAGGCACCTGGAGAGGGGCAGGAGCAGAGCAGAGGTTCAGCCCCAGTGGGTTTGGAAGCAGCACAGGCAGGTGCTGAAGGAAGCCCATGAGCTCAGTGCCACTGACGTCAGAGCTCAGCCTGTCCCCAGCTCGTTCCAAGGCAAACATCACACATTTTCCACCAGACGCTGCTCCCCTCCGATGCCAAACTTCACTCCCATTCCTGCAAGCCAGGGCTGGTGTCCACATGCTGCTGCTGGATTCCAGATCCCTTCCCAAGCCTCCAACACGGAGCAGCCCTGGCAGGAGGCAGATAAGGGAGCTGGGAAGAGGAGCTGTGTCAAGGACTGCCTGATCCCATTTCCATCTCAATTCCAGCCGCCAAAACACCCTTCTGCTCTGCTGCCTGGGGAAAAGCAGCCTTGCTGGCCTGGCCTGCAGCCTGCTGATCCTGCTGGTTTTGCTGCAAAAGGGGATGATGGCATGACACACACAGAGTGCTTTCCCAGGCAGCTGCCACCACCCCAGAGCCAGGGATGGGATTGTTCTGCAGAGGGATAATGCTGACCCAGGACTGCAAGCCCAGACAAGGCAGCTCAGAGCTGCTGCTGCTGCTGAGTAAGAGTGGAGGATGCAAAACCCTCCCCGAGGTCTGGTCCTGACCCTCCACCTGCCTGGGCTTCTGTCACGTTATCCTGAATTTATTGCCATGATTCAAGCAGCTTCAGGCCCTGAGTTCGTGCTCTTATCAAGATTTTATATTTATATTTTTATTTATCTCCCAGAATTGCTCTGATTTTTTTTTCACTCCTTTTCCCCATGTTTTCCCTCTTCCTGCTCTCTCCCCCTTCACCCCTGTCTCGTATTTCTCTCGCTGCCCTATTTTTTCACTCTGCATTTCCAGTGGAAAGGGAGAGGGGAGTAAATCAAGATCCACACGTGCAGGCACAGCACACAGATATTTGTCTAGCTCAGTCACAGGGTGAATAAGTGTCCTTGTTCCAACATGTTTTCCCATTTCACTTCCCAGGGGCTTTGCAGAGCGAGAATTCCTCTGCACAGCCACGCAGCAGGGCTGAGCTCACACTCCCTCGCTGTGGCCTCATTCCTCACGATTTTTGTCCCCTTTTTCCTGATTTCCAGGAGCCCAACAACACCACAGAGCCCACCTAAAGCTCCCCAGGTGCTGAGGTGGCTCCTGGGTGACAAACCAGGGCCAGAGGCTCTGCTGGAGGTTTCAGAGCAGGGCAGGAGCCACGGGGAGCAGGATTTCCTCTCCTGGGGTTCTCCCACCTCCATGGGGTTGCTCAGCCTGCTGCTCTGGGTGGGTGATGCCTCCATCCCTCTGAGCCTCCTCAGGATTCAGATCCAACTCGAGGCTTTTCCAAGAGCTGAAGGAACTTTTGGGGACACAAATGTGCTCTGAGGATTGAAAACACTGGCCAAAAGCCCCGAGCTGATCCCAAAATCCATGGCCTTGCCAACACCCCCAGCTCCTCAGCAGCACCACGAAGCAGCACAGGGAGGGGAGGAAGCACTGCCCCTCCTCATCCTCAGCTGTCCTGCTCCCCTTTCCCTCTGTGCCAGGCTGCCCAGTGACCCTGGGTGACTGGGGAGGGACAGAGGCACAGTTTCTGTCCCCAGGGCAGGCAGGGCAGGGAGTGCTCCGTGCTCAGCTCTTGTTCTGCCCTTGCTGGACCATGGCCTGCAGGGATGCTTGGCTTCAGATTGCCAAACCCAGAGCATTTCAGAGGATTTCGCAGGAGACTCTATTGACATCTGTCTGCCCTTCTCATTGTTGCCCTGCCAGGCTTTGCTCTGCTCCTCTTTCTCCTGCTGTTTCCCCACTTTGTCTCCAGGCTGGGCTCTGTGAGTCACTCAAATCCTTCCTGACCTCGCCAGGAGCTGGAATGGGATCTTGGGAAGGCAGAGACTGCACTGGGAGGGAAACTGGGAACAGCAGAGATGCTGGGAAAGGGGAGACCCAGGAAGCCACAGCAGATGGCAAGAAGTCTGCAGTGGTCCTTGCCAGTCCAGCTAAGGAATATCCCATCCTGCTCCCGAATTTGGAGCTGCTGCTGTAGTGCTGAGCAGACACCTGAGAGGTGCAGCCAGCTCCACCCAACTTTCCCTCTCCACCAGGCCAATCTCCAGTGAAAAGGAGGTGGAAAAGAAAACAAAAACTCAAACCCAATGACACAGAAACCAAGTTAATCATCAAAGTGTGTGGGGGGATCCTTCCCGGCCTCTGCAGGCAACCAGCAGAAGCCTTGAAACACTGGCTTAATTAATTAATTATAAACACTCTGAACGTGGTGCAACAAGCCCTGCGAGCACGTGGAAGGCATGAGGATCCTCTGCACGGTTATGCAATGGGTTGATGGCTGCAGAATCCTGCATTTTGTGTCCCAGGCTGCATCAAGCCTACCCTCTCTGCCCCTGAGGTGCTCCCCTGATTTTTTTTTTATTTAAAAGCCTGTATTTTTTAATGAGCAAATTCACCCTATTCGATCTGACATCGCCATTTAACTCAACTTCCCTCTGTTTGTCCTCTCATTTCACACCATTTCCCCCCTCAGCCTTTCTGGAACCAACACAAACCCTGAGCAGGGGGTGTCCCCAGGCTGCACAAATCCTCTGAGCTGTCACAGCCCTGGCACTGCCACGCTGCCTCACCCTCACCCTGCACGCTCAGCTCGCCCAGTATCGCTCTTGCACAACAGGGATTTGTGTCCTTCCAATCATTAGGAATCCCCATGGTCCTGCTATAGCCTGCAGGCCTGGTTTGAGCCCTGGGAAGGTGTCTGGCCTGCGTGGTGATGCCTTAAGAGCTTTTAGCTTCTGTTTTTCATGTGTCTGGAGCTTTGGTGTGTTATTTTGGGCTTCACAAAGGGCTGAAAACCTCTGTTCCCAGCGTTTTAGACAAAACAATTCCTCTGAGTGGAAAGCCAAGGACACTTCGCTGCCTCAGAGCCCCAAAATATGTAAACAGCAGTGAACTGGGGGAGCAAACTTGGGGTAATTGACATAATCAGCTGAAGGTGTAATTGGAAGATTAATGGCTGATATGTTAATGAATTTTATTGTGTGTTTACAGATATTTATATATTTTTTTAAAATGTGAAGAACTTGTGACTCACTGTCCATTTTGGGTGCAGCCTCTGGAGTAAGCTCTGTCTGCCCTAAATGCACCTAAAAGCCTTTAATGAATTAATCTGCTTTTTATTCTCCTAACTTTGTCTAGTCCTCTGTTTCAGGTCAGCCTGAAATCCTCAGTGGTGCCCTGGAGGAGCTCCTTGGATGCTCACAACACCCTAAAAGTCCAAATCTTGATGCATGAAGGTTCCGAACCGAACCAAATTCATCCCCCAAATAACTGAATCCTCCTGGTTCAGCTTTCCTTCCCTTCATCCCCTAATCTGAGACCCACAGGTGATGATCATCACATTGTCACAAACACCTGAGCTTCACCTTATGCCCTCTAAATTGAGTCTATCTCATCTAAATTGAGTCTATCTCATATAAAATGAGTCTATCTCATATAAAATGAGTCTATCTCATCTAAATTCTGCATGGAGAGGAGAAGGCTCCAGGGAGACCTCACTGGGGCTTTCCAGTATTAAGGAGGTGTATAAAAAGCAGGGAGAGGGGCTTTTTGTATGGGAGAAAAGCCAGGACAAGGGGTAATGGTTTTAAACTGAAAAGAGAAGGGTTAGAAGAGATGTTTGGGAGAAATTCTTTACTCAAAGAGTGGTGAGGCACAGGTTGCTCAGAGAAGATGTGGCTGCACCATCTCAAGGCCAGGTTGGACAGGGCTTGGAGCAGCCTGGGATCGTGGAAAGTGTCCCTGCTGATGGCAGGAGATGGAATTAAATGGTTATTAAGGTCCCTTCCAACCCAACCCATGGAACCCACAGCCCAGAATCTCTGCAGAGCTGCTCTCTCCCCCAGCAGAGTCCCAAAACCCTCCTGGATGTGCTGCTCCCTGCAGAGCAGCACGAAGCCCTGAACTCGTTCCGCCAGCTCTGCTGTCACTCTGTCAGCTTCCCTCCTGCCCTGGCATTGCCCAATTGTCCCCACGCTGCTGCATTGATCTCCGAGCCCTCCCCGAACCACCCCGGCGTCACATCTCCTGGCCAAGGGATTTATTTCACGTAAAGGTGGAAGAAATGAGAAAGGGCTGGAAATATGCAGGATGTGCAAGGCGCTGTGGATTAGTGGGCAGAGCACGGAGCAAGGCAATTACCAGGCAGGTTCTGTGCTCCTGCTTGGCTTGGAGTTGTTGTGAGAACCAAGGCCAGTGAATCATGGGCTGGTTGAGCTAACTCTGCCTGACTCCCCATGACTTCATCACTTGCTGCTGTTTGAAAACCTGCTCTGGAGCCTGTCTAAAGGAGTGCCCTGGGGTTGGCTTAACTGTTTCTGTTCTATTTAGTTTGAAGTGGACCCAGTTTCTTTCACTTTTTCATCCCGGGGAGATTGGTTTTTCCAGGCGTCAGCTGAGTGCAGCTATATTGCACAGTGGAAATGGCTTTGGTGCAAGAGATAAAACACCCAAATTTCTGGTACAGTGACCAAAAAAATGAAGTTCAAAACAAGAACAGCAGCATCGTAAGGTATTAATAAAAAAGAGCGAGGATTTAGAGAGGTCACAGTAATGAAAAATAAGAGGATGCCAAAGGTGAAAAAGAAGAGAATGCAAAAGAGAAAAAAAATAAGAGAAAGCAAAAAGGCTGCACAGCAATTTCAGGGGAGAAAAAAACTTTCATTTTGTTGAAAAATTCACCAGCTCCCCAGCCCATGCCTCAGTTTCCCTAATTGCTACGTGGGGTTACCAGCCCAGACCTATTTTGCAAAGGTGTTGTCAGGTTTAATTTGCGAAGCTTTGAAAAGCTCTGCCGAGTTCTGGAGATGAAAGGCCCTGCAGATGCCACCACTGGGTGTGTGCTCTGAGTCACAGCCAGGGACTGTGTGCTGGGACAGTCCTGAGCAGGGCAGCAGAGCAAAAATCCCAGGGGATGCTCCTGCAGAAATGAACTCATGCTGGAGACACCCTCTGGGAGTGGTGGGGAGAAGATGTCCAGGCTGGGATGGATTTTGGCTCCCAAATTTGTGCCCAAAGAGGTGTTTGGGCACAAATTGGCACCTGGAATGTGAGGTCCCCATCACTAGAAGGTCCAGAGGAGGCAGTGAGGTTGATAAAAGGGCTGGAGATAGGCTGAGAGTTTGGAAATACTGGAAAAACTTGGAAAATAGCTGAGAAGTTGGGAATGATCAGGCTGGAGAAGAGAAGGTTGTGTGGAGAACTCACAGCGCCTTCCAGGATCTGAAGGAGCTGCTGGGAAGCTGGAGAGAGACTCTGGATCAGGGAATGGGAAATGGGTCCAAACTGAATGAGGGGAAATTTCGGTGAGATATTAGGAAGAAATTGTTCCCTGTGAGGGTGGGGAGGCCATGGGATGGATTTCCCAGAGAAGCTGTGCTGCCCCTGGATCCCTGGAAGTGTCCAAGGCCAGGTTGGATGGAATTCTGAGCACCCTGGGATGGTGGAAAGTGTCCCTGGACATGGCAGGGGTGGAATTAGAACGATCCTTCATTTCCCTTCCAACCCATTCCATGATTTACTCTGCAACCCCAAACCCCAAAAATCCAATCCTTAACCTTTTATTTGCTTTGCCTGCTCCAAAACCTGATCAAAGCATCAGGAAAACAAACCAAGGCCACCTCTGTCCAAGCCAGACCTCTTCCTGGGGATGTTTTCTGTTCCTCCAGGATTAACCTGGGCTGGAGAAGCTCTGCTGAGTCTCCTCAGTACACGTGAGAACAAGAAGCCTCCACCCTGCAGTATTTTTAATTACTTGGAGACCTACAGCACTGTTGATGTTCTAAAGAACAGCTCAGCCCAGCAAGCCAGGGGGAAAGAAATGGATTTGTGTCAGTCAAATTTTGCTTTTATGAAATCGGGTTTGAAAAAATGGCATTGGCTTTTCCTGCACTGGGGAATGAATTCTGACTCATGGAAGGCTGTGGGACTATTAATAAAAAACTATTAATGAATAGAAAAGGCCTTTCCCAACAACCATTATCCAAAAAATGCAGAATGCTGAGGCATTTTTTCATAAAGAGAGAGTCATAATGGCATGCAGGCAGTGAGAGGGGATGGATCTACGAGCCAGGAGCCCAGAAAAAGAATTTCACTTTCTTTTGCTCTCCTTTTGCACTGACAAAGCCTTTAGAAACTCTGTCTGTAACTCAGGTTCTTTCCTTTTCCTGTCACATCCAGAATTTCTGCTGTTCCTGCTTTGCCTCTGTTTCCTCCACACCTCAAAAAAAGCTGGAGAATGCAGAGCTGGATTTTTCCTCAAATCCCTTCCAACAGAGGGTTCCTGGTGGATATTTAAGGAGATTTTTTACAGGTAAAAATCACCTTTTCCAGCAACGCCACCGGTGTGTTCTGAGAAAACTCAATTAGGCACAAATCTCTGGCGTGCTTAATTTGCACCCTGGGCATTCATCTCAGAGAAATCTCACTGAAATTCCGAGTTTAATCTGAAGTGATGCGAGGGGAAGATCAACCTCATTCTTTTGAAGTCACTGGAATCCACCAGTGCTTATAAACAGCCTTTTTCCTCCTGAAATCCTCTGTGATTCCAACAAGTGAACATTTCCCAGCAATTCAGCTGCTGGAGACAGATCTGATTTTAAAACTTCTTCACTTCTTTCTTCTAGCAAGAGATATTTTGACCATCTAAGCTGCAAAATGGTTCCTCTTCCAGGTGTGTTCCAGGTGTGTCTCAGTTCTGATGCCATTTATGGGAAGAGCCATGCAGGACCCAGCTGAGCTCTTATCTCAGAGCACACAGTGGGGGTTTGATTTCACCACTCATCCTTTGGAGATTCCGTGGCCTGTGGGAAAAGCAGGGCCAGCCAAGTCTGACTGGTTCTGGGTTATTTCCGGGTCTAGATGGACAGACCTTGCCCAAACCCAAAATAAAATCAAAATAAAGATAATAGAGCTGTTTAAACCCAGTATTAACCATGCATTTCTCCTCCCTCCTGAACGCAGCAAGCCCTCGGGGGAGCCTGGCTGAAGAATGCTTTATTCTAGGCGTTCATTTTAATTACAACCCTAATTATTTTGGTGCATGGGGATGACCCAGTTAACAAACCCACCTTGGGCACCTCGTGGTCTCCCTGCCCATCTCTGCAAGGAGGGAACCTCAGCTGCTGGCCAAATTATTTTTGAAACAACAAGCGGTGGAACTGGTTGCTACATCTTAATGAAAATGATTTCTTCTTTTTTTTTTTTTTTTTTTTTTTTTTCAAGGAGACACTTCTATGTATATAAACAGCCCTTCCTCCCCAACCTGGTTAGACAAGAATGTTCCTGGGTGTGGACTGCCTTGTATAATTAACTGCACAGCTGGAGCTTCTGATCCCTCACCGTCTGCTCCTTCCCTTCCTCCTTTCTTTCCCCCCTCATCCACCTCGGCTGCAGGAGCTCCAGGTGATTCACTCGGGCACTGGGGTTCCAGCATTCCAGAGCTGTTCCAGAGCCCTTCCTCGCCCAGACCACGACCTGCCTGCCTTGGAGGGGCTGAGAGGAGCCGGGAGCTGGAGGAGACCGAGCAGAGCAAGCACTGACCCTGCGTAGGACATGGAAACGGGGAGCGCCGCCAGGACAAACGGCACTGCCACCAAACCCGAGGACGCCAAGAGCCCGACTGCCCCCAAAAAAGAAGAGGAAGCCAAGAAGGCCACGAGCCCTGGCGGAGGCGAGAAAGAAGCTATAAAAGGCACGGGCGGTGCTGCGTTGGAGACGGGGCAAATCAAGAGCTCCCTCTTCTCTGGGAGTGACTGGAAGAGGCCCATCATTCAGTTTGTGGAGTCATCCGACGAGAAGAGGTCAACCTACTTCAGCATGGACTCAGCCGACTCCAAGAAGATGCAGTTTGCCGGCGGACAGCTCGGAGACATGAGGAGGCCAGCCCTGTCCTTCCCGGAGAAAGGCGACCTCAGGAAGTCCCTCTTCTCCTTGGATTCCAAAAAGAGCTTCCTGCCCGGGGATGGCGAAGGGAGGAAGTCCTTGTTCTCTGCTGGGCAGATGGGGGAACTGAAGAAATCCTCCCTGCCTCTGGTGGAGACGGGGGACCTGAGAAGACCCTTCAACAAGGCTGACAGAGGCACCAGCTCCCGGCCCCGGGTGAAGCTGGAGGATGTTCTCTGTGACTCCTGCATCGACAACAAGCAGAAGGCTGTCAAGTCCTGCCTGGTGTGCCAGGCTTCCTTCTGCGAGCTGCACCTCAAGCCCCACCTGGAGGGAGCAGCTTTCCGGGACCACCAGCTCCTGGACCCCATCAGGGACTTCGAAGCCAGAAAATGCCCTGTGCATGGGAAGACCATGGAGCTGTTCTGCCAGACGGACCAGATGTGCATCTGCTACCTCTGCATGTTCCAGGAGCACAAGAACCACAGCACGGTGACGGTGGAGATCGAGAAGGCAGGCAAAGAGGTAATTTTATTCTCCTTTTATTCCTTCTGTTCCCCTCAGTGTGGAGATCTCACTGTCACAGCTTTTGCTCCCCAGTCTGCAGTTTCCCTCAGATGATGCCTGGGATGTAATCCTGGGCTGCAGTGGTGGTGGATGGGAAGTGTTTGGTGGAGAATGGATGCTGTTTTCCATGGGATTGTCATTCTCCTAATCCCGATGGGAACAGCACAGCACTCTAGCTGTGCTGCAGACTGGATTTAGGGGATGGAGAACCTGGTTTTCAGCACACCTGACTTTCAGCAGAAGTTGAACTAACACCTTAAATGCTAAGTTTTTTTAAAATTCTTGAGTTTTGACAGTGTTTGTGTGGTGTCAGCCACAGAAAGGTGTGCATTGCTCAGCATCAGGACTTCCAGAACACAAGCTGTCAAATCAGTGGTTGTTACAGTTACTAATAACTATTGAAAATTGCTATCTCAGCTCTTTAGAGTGAGATTATGTTGTTTTTCTTTTCTTTTCTCTTGAGCCACACCTATGGAAAGAGTCTTTTGAAGCTTAGATGGGAAAAAAACCAAAACCCTGGTGCAAGCCCAAAACACAATCATTTTCCCCGAAGTGTTACTACAACAGCTTTAGAGGATGGACATCCAGGGAGATTCCACAAATGAAATGGCTTTCACCTTTGTTTGCTGAAAGCCTCCAGTTGTTTGCTTTCTGGGTGGATGAGGAGTATTCCAGTTATTCTAGCAAAAATCAGGGTATCACCACTTTTGTTGCTGCAAATCCCCGTGGTAAAAACAGGCCTAGAAACTTTCTAAGCAGACAGGACAGGAGAAGTGTAAAATAATTATATCACACAAAGTGCCTGGAGTCACACAGTCAGGAGCTGGAGAGGCACTAAGATCTCCTAAACCCCAAACCAGTGCTGTGATGTGGTGACCAGGCAAACACAGGACCTGCTGGGAGAAATCCTATTCAGTCCCCTTCATGGGAAGAACAATTTAACTCTTTCTAAGGAGCTGGGAAGATTTATCTCATCAGGCTGAAAGAGCACCTTGTGTGGAGTTTATCTCTGCCTTCTCTAGTGTTTTCTTGCCATTTCACCTCCAGCTTGCAGCCTCCCTGAAACCAGACAAAGCCTCTTCCATGTCCCAGCCAGTTTCTCAAATTCCTGCAGGGCTTGCCAGCCTGCTGTTTGTTCCATAATTGCCTGTTCTCGTGGTTTTGATGTCAGCCCTGAGCACTGCCGAGCTCTAACACAAAGCTGTGTCTGGTGTCTGCCAGGCTGTCCAATTCCTGCCCCGAAATGAGGTGAACAGCTGCTTCCTGAGGAAGCAGAGCCGCTCAGCTCCTTCCTCCTGGGGCTGGATGCACCTACAGCACCTTGCTTTTGGAGGGGCAGCCGTGGGTGAGCAGAGAACTGTGATTAAAATGCTGTTTGACTCCTCTCTCAGAGTCCTTGTGCCACCCCTAGCTCCTGCACTGGTTCAGCCGCTGCTCAGCCCAAAGCATTTAGGATTTATCAACATGAATCATGCACATGTGCAAGTTTCTCCTGACAACGAGTCGGATCATGTTGGAACTCGAGCGAGCATTCACTCAGACAAAAACAATTAGCAGGAAAGCTGTTGCCTACAAATGTTTGTTCCCACCCCTGATTTATTCACCAGAGGTGGAGCCTCAGCGAGAACCACAAAGAGCAATGAATATTTCCAAGCCTCTGGTGTGTAACACCTCTTCTTATCAAATCAGTCAGAGCAGGAATGTGACCACAAATTGGAAGGGTGGCTGGTGCTGCTGCCCTTTTGGAAGGGATGAGCAGCAGCCCCATTCCAGGTCATCCCTGTCCCTGTCCTGTTGTCCCAGCTTGGCGTCCCAGCAGCTCCAGGGTGGCTTTAAAACCTCTAAATTCATTCTGCTACTGGAGTGTGACCAGAATAAAGCTGCATCGGGACAAAGCCTTGCACACAGTGCTGGATGTCCAGGATTATCTGGTTCATCTGCAAGGATTTCCTAGTCCCTGGCTGTTTTGTGACCCCAGAACTGGAGAGGATTCCAGACCTGGTGTTTGTTTCTCTGTGTTTCCAGCCTGGGTGCTCAGTTTTGGTGGCACAAATCCGTCACAGAATAAGCTCGGTTTAGGTCCATTTCCCCTTTAGTCCTGCAGAATTAACACAGATTTCAGACTCTTTCACGAGCCTGTTCGCTGTGAGCCTGCAGGGAACACTGTGCTTTAGAGCTGGGAAA
The DNA here is from genome assembly GCA_024500445.1 of Entomyzon cyanotis. NCBI lineage: Eukaryota > Metazoa > Chordata > Aves > Passeriformes > Meliphagidae > Entomyzon > Entomyzon cyanotis. The sequence goes on along the minus strand of JAKEPQ010000773.1, from coordinate 2,298,165 downwards.
AATCCTCCTGTGGAATTAGGAAACCCTGCTTGTCTCACGGAGCAGACAGAGAGGGGAGGAATGCAAACAAGGCAGAGCACAGACACTATAGTTAGAGCAGTGCAAAGCCTGATATCTCTGTGTCACACAGAGAATACAGCAACATCTCCCACTTTGCAGCAGCCTGGGGTGAGAATCACTCACCCCTGTTCCTGCTGAGCAGCACGAGTGAAAGGCACAGGGACTCAGACAGACATTTGTCCTGACTTCCCACCCAGTGCTATTTGCGTGTTTTACCCAGCAAACCTTTAATGCTCTGCCCAGATCCACTTTGCATTCGTTTCCTGCTGCAGATTTAAAGGAGAAGCAACAGTTTGCGCCAGAATCAGTGCAAAAAAACCAGCCAAGAAAAAGTCTGTGAGGCTGGGAAATAACCACTCACACTTGAAAAGTGAGGATGCTCCACAGCAGCTTGGACAGTCCAATAAAATCCTTGATTTATCAGCACAACCAGAGCCCCCTTTTGAGCCAGCATCCCTCATGCTGAAGGGGGATCCTTCATCCCAAACCTGTTTTACAAGCCTGCTCTCCCAACGAGACAACTTCACCTCTGCCAGCCCCAGAGCTGTAAATAACCTGGCACTACCTCCCAGCAGCAGCCCTGGTGCTCAGCACGTCAGCTCAGCCCTGCTGAAAACCTCTTTGCTTTGGCTTTTTTCTTTAATTCTTTCTCTTTTAAAGCAAAGCTCCTGCTGAACCCAGGCATTGGAAGGGGAGCTGGGGGTTCCTCCTCCCCACGGGGCAGCTTTGGAAAGGGAGGATTTCACTAAGGCTTTGAAGAAAAGCAGTCCCAGAGATGGATCCAGAGGGATTCCCAGCCCTGCATCGCTTTCACTGAGCAGAGAGCAAACAAATTAAAATCCTGGAAGGGTTTGGGGACCTCTCTGGTGCAGTGTGGCTGTGAGACCTTATCTACACCAGCTTAAAATAGATGCTCTTTCCCCAGAGTTTCCTGCAGGAAGGACACTTCTCCCATTTGGAAATCTCATATCAGGGGGAAGTGACCTGCAGCAAACTGTGGTTGGAGCAGATTTGCCTGTTTGCCCGAATTCTGCATTAATTCTCTACACTGAGGGCAGAATCCAGGGAAAATCCAGGAATTCTCTCCAAGCTGTGCAGAGAGCCTCAGCTTCTCCAGTGGCATTTTCTAGGATGCTGGCAGAGGTTTTAACCCACTGAAAACTCTTATTGCTGCACAGAAACTTCAATGGGGAAATGCAATTCTAAACCCAGCAGAAATAACATCTCAAACAACTCCAACCTCTCAGCCATGGCATCCCCACTGCACTGAGTTTGAGCAGCATTTCTCCAGCTCTGGGATTGCCTCTGGATGCTGCTGGAAGGATAATTAGCAGAGCTCTCCCAGGCTGGGGACACTGAGGTGCTCCCAGAGCATTCAGGGCATGATGCTGCTTGTGCTGCTGCTGCTGCTGCTGCTGCCTTGCAAAAACCACCTTGCATCATCCCCTGCGAGGCGCAAAACCTCCCATCTGCAGCTCCTGGGATTGGCTGGCCACGTTTGGATGTACACTCTGAACTTTCACTGAAGCCTCTTAACTGCCCTAATTAACTTAAGGCTTTAATAGGCGATCCAGTCTTAGCTCAAGCACTCTCAGTTCTGGCCTTTCTCGGTGGGTTTTGACCGCCTGCTATGGCTGAAAATTGTCTAAAACTGGATTTTCCTGCGTTTTCCCCACTGGTCCTCTTATTTCTGCACTGGAGGTTCCCCCAAAATGGGGATGTCGCTTGTATTGTCTCTGATTAGGATCCTCTGAACCCCAAATTTTCCAGTGGATTTGCTCTGTAAGGTCCCTCGAGGGTTTTTGACCCTGGAAAATGTGAGAAATACAAAGAAAAGTAGAAATTTCCTCTTTGGGAATGAAGCTGAGGCCTTTATGTCCCCAATACCTGTGGTCCCCACACTGTAAATGTATATCTGTGATATACACGGACAGCTAAAGCAACCTTCCAGACAAAAAAAAGGTCTTAAAAACATCAGGAAATCACCTCCTGCACCCCTTGATGTTGTGCTCCACCTCCAGAGCACCATTCTGAACCCTTATGCCCACACCACCAGTTTTTCCACTATTCCAGAGTCTCCCTCCACCTCTCTTCAACATTTTTTTGCTATGTTCAGGGTGGTTTTGGGTAATATTTATTTAATTTTTTGCAGAACCAATCACACCTCCCTTCACCTCCCCTGCCCTTGCTGGAGCCTTTGCTGGTGTTTCCCCCTTTGCCAAACCTGGCTGAGCATGGGATTTGCATCCTGGCTATTGAGACTTATCTCTGTCATTTCCATTTGCAAATCATAAATCTCGCTCCAAATTGTTGTGTGGGGCTGCTTTTAAATGGTTGTTACATCCCAAACCACCTTTCTGGGTGATGGTTTAACTGCTGAGAGTCAGAATCGCTTTTCCAAATAATAGTTCCCAAAATTCCTTGGAGACCCATCATAATTAAAAGACTATAAAAGTATAATATTGTTATCACCACCTTCCAGCCATCACCTGATATTTTTTCCTGTCGTCTTTCTCTTCAAATCCTTTGAGGTTTGGGAATGGCTGTGAATGGGCTACTCTTCCCCAAAAACACCTTTTCTGTAGGATTTCACTCACATTTTTATAGGAATGTCCTGATATTTGGGGATGAGGAGGGAAATAATTACTCTGGGAATGAGCCTTTTGCTTTTAACAATCAATTCCACCTGGATGCAGCGCCGTGGCTCAAGGAAACAACTGGAATTTGGGTGTAATTTCTCACATTGGTTAATGCAGTGGATAAATGGATCTCAAACATTTCCATCTCGTTGCATTTCCCTGCTGTGCAGAGTCTTGATGCACAGGACATCTCCCACTGCACGTGGGAATGGAAACCAGCAGGAAATCCTCCGAGTCGCTGTCTTGAAAATGTGAAAATTACAGGATCAAACTCATCTCTTTGTTCTTTTGATGGGTAGCAGAGCAAATTCTCTCATCTGGAAGCCAGTGTGGGTTCCCTGATGAACCTGTGCCACAAAATGCTTTGCCAGGAAACCCTAAACCCCTGGAGAGGGTGAGAATCAGCTCATGGTCACTGCTGAGGGCGTGTGGATAATATTTAGAGGGCCAGGGCTCTCCCAAAAACAATTTGAAGATGCAGCTTTCCTGGCACTGAGACAACTTGGAGCACATTTCCCATTTTCCTTCCCACTTTTCTTGTGTTTTATAAGGCAACAAGCAGTTGGGTTAACCCAGCAGTGAATCCAACAGTTTTCCAGCAGATCCCACAGGATCAGCAGGTTTTGAGGACTTTCCCAATGCTGGGAAAGAACAGAACATTGGGAATTTCTGCCAGCTCTGTGGCTCCTCAGCAGCTCTGGGAAGAAGCTCTGGTCACGGCTGTGACCAAGCTGCACACACATGATATGCAGAAATGCACCCACAAAGGCCAGGCAGGATGTGTGGGGCAGGGATTGGGATTGGGAATGACCCAGGGAGGGATTGCCTGGAGTTAACGGGGATGGCACTGCCAGCGTGCAGGTCCTGGGCTGATCCAGGGAATCAGAGATCCAGGGAAATCAGAGATGCAGGGAAATGGTGCACAGCTGCCCAACCTCCGTGGCTCCAGTGCTGTGAATTCCTGTGCAAATCCCTGCTCTGAGCTGCTCTGGGGAGGCACTGCACAACGAAATGCAAATCAATCCCAGCGAAGTTGCTGATCTCAGCCAGGCAGGTTGACTACACCTCATCCCTCCTCCTCCCGTGGTTTAAAAATTTATTTTTTAAAAATTTTTTCCAAGCATTCCCCAGCTCCATCGCTACATGAAAGCTCTCAATTCAGAGCAAATTAATCCACAATCCTGTCTAAACAGAATTCCTGCCGGAGGCATCATCCTCTTGTTGCAACACTCGTCAAACGTCATTCCGTAATTACATGAAAACTGTTATTGCTGCACAGGCACACCCTGGGCTGGGCCCTGCTCTGCACACACAGCTGAATTTTGAAACAGCTCCCTTCCTTTCCCTGCAGCTCATGACTCCCATGTGATTAAAAGCAGCACCCTGACAGCCTGGGAGGTGGGTGCTGTGCTGTGCTGTGCTCAGGGAGCTGACTCTGCACATGATCCTGATGCCTTGTCAGGCTTACCTACAGCAGAGCCTGGGCAAAGTTAAGAGAATAAAAAGCAGATAAATTTATTGAAGGGCCTTCAAGGTGCATTTAGGGTGGGGGAAGCCCACAAGAGGGGCTACACCCAAAATGGACAGCAGGTCACAAGTTTTTCATACTTTATATATTCTGTCCATTTGCATATTGAGTTTTAATCCTCCAATTACAGCTTCAGGTAATGAAGTAAATTACTCCAAGTTTGCTCCCCCAATTCACTGCTGTTTACATATCTTAGGGCTTGAGGTTCAAGCTTTTGTCCTTTCATTTTGTCTAAGAATGCTGAGAACAGGATTTAGCACCCTGTATGGAGTTCAGGGTTACAGACACACTAAAATCCAGAAGCTAAAATCCTAAAGCATCAGTCCCATTTGGGGCAGTGCCAGCAGCCTGGAGCTCCTGCCTGGTGCTGCTCAGCACAGCAGGGAGGCTCAGGGCTGTCACCCCCAGCTCACCAGGCTCCTTCCCCTGTCTCCTCTCCCCCCAGGCCGAGCTGTCCCTGCAGAAGGAGCAGCTGCAGCTGAAGATCATCGAGGTGGAGGATGAGGTGGACAAGTGGCAGAAGGAGAGAGATCGCATCAAGGTGCGTTGGAGATCTTCAGTTCGCTTCTTCCTCCTGTCATCACCATTCTCCTCCTTCCCCTCCTTTCCTCAACACATCCAGCTCCTCCTCACTCCATCCCTTCCCAGCCTCTCTCTCATCCCTGTCCCAGACTCCAAGCCAAATCTTGGAAACAACAACTCCCACTGAAGTCATCTTGCGACATTCCCTGCGGGGAGATCAAGCCTGGTTACAAAACCAAGGCACCTCCCTGCTCTGGGTGCTTTTTCAGGTCCTCTGTGGCCCTTCCATCACCAGTAGCCAGGCAGATTTAGAAACAAAATCCACAAATAACCTGCAAAAGGCTTGCCCTGACAGAGATGAGGCAGCAGGAATGCATGGATTTACCCCGACAAACATCTTATTTCTGGTGGAACAGCTGATCTCCATGACGAGAGAGGGCTCCTTAATAATTCCTGCACCGTGGTAAGGGTTGGAATAGAGTCATGGTGTTATTTCTTTCATTTACAGCCTAACTGAACAAAGCAGTGAAAGCACAAGTTGGAGACACCCCAGAAAATTTGCATAATATTAATAGGCAAAGCCATTCTTCTCCCTTTTATGTGGTGCAAGCACATTGGCTCACCAGCTCTGCTTTTCATCTGCTTTATTATTACTATTATTATTATTATTATTATTGGAAACCTGACCTAGAAATGTTGACTCTCAATATAGCTACATCCACAGTCCTTCTGAGGAATATTTCAGAGGCACCTCGAGGTCAGGCTTGTAAAAAGCATTTCAGCACCTTTCATCCTTTGAAACGGTGGGAATTCGGTCCTCCAATTGCCCAGGAGCCAGAACCATGATTTAGGAGGGTTTTTAAATATCACCTGAAATAAAAGATCTGCTCTTACAGTTGGGCAGGCAGTGCTCCTTTCAGATTGCATACATGGGATTATTGCAGGAACAAGTATTGCTTCTCTCAGCACAACTTCCCTGCTGCTAAGACTTGCATAGCTGGAGATTCCATAATCTAAAATCTTAGAATCCTTGCATTTATCCCACTCTTCATCCCTCTATTAGCAAAAACTCCCTGAAAATTTAAATATTTTCTTCCTCCTCTCTCCTGCTGCCTCCTCCCTCTGCCCCTTCCCCACCCAGAATTACACCACCAACGAGAAAGCCACGGTGGACCAGCACTTCAAGGAGCTGATCCGTGACCTGGAGAGGCAGAGGGATGAGGTGAAGGCTGCCCTGGACCAGAGGGAAAAGATCGCCTCGGAGAACGTGAAGGAAATCGTGGATGAGCTGGAGGAGAGGGCGAAGCTGCTGCGGGAGGACAAGGAGAACAGGGAGCAGATCCACCAGATCAGCGACTCCGTGCTCTTCCTGCAGGTGACAGAGACCTCCTTTGCCTTTCCTTTGTCCCCGTGAGGACAGGATTTGTCCCTGAGACAGCCCCAAGTGAGATGTTTGAACCTCCCCAGTTCACTGCACATCCCTGTCAGGGATTCACCTGGACATGGGGAGCTGTCTCTGCTCCAGAAGGAACTTGGTATTTATGGACAGAGCATTTCCCTGCCCGTCCTCACTGCTTTTCTTTGCCCTTTCCAGAGCCCGTTCTCCACATTCTCTGCTCTGGAGTGAACTTAGCCACACCATGGTTTTTTATGGACAGAACATTTCCCTGCTATCCTCACTGCTTTTCTTTCCCTTTCCAGACACATTCTCTCTCCAGAATGAACTTACCATCCATATTTTTATTTTTTATGGACAGAACATTTCCCTGCTATCCTCATTGCTTTTCTTTGTCCTTTCCAGAGCACATTCTCCACATTCTCTGCTCTGGAGTGAACTTAGCCATGCCATGGTTATTTTTTATGGACAGAACATTTCCCTGCCCATCATCACTGCTTTTCTTTGCCCTTTCCAGAGCCCATTCTCTGCTCTGGAATGAACTCAGCCACTCCATGGGTTTTTTTTGTTTTTTTTTTTTTTAATGGACATTTCCCTGCCCATCCTCACTGCTTTTCTTTGCACTTTTGGATCCTAACACCAACCAATCCCCTCAGATTGAGCCTCCACATCTCACACTGTTCATTAACCTAATTTTTTTCTCTTTTTCTGCAGGAATTTGGGGCTCTGATGAGGAATTACGTGCCCCCTCCATCCCTGCCCACCTACAGCGTGCTGCTGGAAGGGGAGAGCATGAGCCCATCCATGGGGCTGCTCAGGGATGACCTCCTCAACGTCTGCATGAGGCACGTGGAGAAGATCTGCAAGGCAGACCTGGGCCGCAACTTCATCGAGAGGAACCACATGGAGAATGGTAAAAAAGGCAAAATATCCCCTTCCCCTCCCTCCCTGCTGCCCTGGAGTGCAGGGGCAGGGGAGATGAGGATGATGAGTGCTCCTGATGAAGAAGAAAAAGTGGGAGTAGCAGCACATGTGGCTGGAATTAATTCTGGAATATCAGTTATCCTGCCACTCCTCTGTGGGGGTGGAATCAGGAGAACTGCCAGGGAGATCAAGTGTCTTGCTTAGAGCACCAAACTGGCCCTAAATCCCTGATTCCTAGCTCATGGTAGGGTTTCATGTTTAGGATTTAATGGGTTCAGCCACCTCCTGTGTGGGGTGAGGAAAAGCCACCCTTCCCTCCTGCCAGAGCTCAGCAGGGACATGCTGCCCTGTGCCAGACTCCAGCAAAGCCCTGGAAGTTCAGCAGGACATTTCCCACGAGGGGAAACTCCACAAATCTGCTCATGCAGCTCAGTGAAGGGAAAAGACAGTGGCAGAAAGGTGAACGTGGGATGGCAAGTTTGAAATCCTATTTGTACACTTGGTTAGCACACCTGGGGTGCTGGTTTGACATCAAATATTACAAGTGCAAGCCTCAGCCTCTGCTTGCCTGGCTGGAACACGAAATAACCCTGCAAGCACCTGTCACTGACAAGCTGATGTTTGAAAATCTAATTTTCCAAGTGAAAAGGACTCAGTTTGGGTGTTAAGCTGCAATTTGAGCTGGAATAACTCTCTGCTCACACTCCCTTGGGAAAGCTTTCCTGCCTGCCCTGATCCAAGGCATCCCCACACTTCATGGGATGTTTAAGGTGATCTTTAGGGTGAGCAGAGAGGTCACAGCCAACACCAAAATTAATCTCTCAAGTTCATAACCCACTTCCTCCCAGTCAGCTGCGAATAAAGGATTGTCTTGCATCAGGCTCACAGCTGAGATTAGGGCAGAGCACCACACTGGGCTGTGCTGCCTGTGCTCCCCAGCTCTCCCACAAGCAGCCTGGGTAACCTTGGGCAGGTTACCTAATCCCTGGGATGACCTCTTGCTCTGGGAATCCAGGGATGGCAGTGAGTGGTTGGTGTGAGGATGGAATCCTGCAGTCATTGAGGAAGCCCAGATAGCAGGAGAGAGGGGGTGATGTGAGGATAAATTGCAGCTTGCCCTGCCAGGAGGATGTGGGAGGTGGAAAGGGGCAGGAATAACCTCAAGGTCAATTCATACAACAGGAGCAGCTGAGGAACTGCTGCAAATCTGCAAAATCACTGTTGATTCACCCAAATTCACAATATTTACTGGACATCCCTCCTTTATCAATACCTCACACCACCCAGTGGCACCATGAGACATGAATTAGATGGACCAGATCATTCTGGACCAACCTTGCAGGGATCACCCTCCAGGTGCTCAGGATGCACAGCTAGAACCAGATTTTTAAACTCTTCCTGCCCTTAAAGTAGCACCAGAAACTGAACATTACTTGATCTTTCAGCATTTAGCACTGCAATATTCCTGGTTGGATTCTCAACACTCCTCATGCTCCAGAATTACTGGGAAATTTGACAATAACTTCATATCAATAGATAACAAACAGACCCAAAAATCTGTGCATTTTTCTCCCTTCTTTGTCCACCTGAAGCTGTGCAGAATTTCCACCTGAACCATTTTCCTTGGACATTTTTATAACCCAACCAGGTTCTGCATCTACTCAATTCTGGCAGCTCAGGATGAAGCCCAATTCCATTTTGATTATTTTAACTGGGGTCTCCTCCACCTTCCTGATGCCAGAAACCCTCCCTGTTATTTGAAATTCTGAGCGCCAGAACACTTCTGAGCAGGACAACAAACCCCTGCCAGAAACCTGAGCTCTTCCAGGAGCTTTACCAGCGACACAGCTTGGAGCCTGCCTAAAGAAAAGTTGGGAACAATTGGGAAATGTCATTTCTGGCGAGTCCCAGGAGCTTCAGAGCTCTCCCTTTTCCAAGCCATGAAAGAGGGCAGCACTCTGCATCCAGTGGCTGCGAGGGAATTAAATCCATTAAGGAGCTGTGGAGTTATTAACTCAGACTCCCCCTGAGTCACTGCAATGAATTCATTTGCAGCTGGCTTGATCTTCTGCTGAGAAAAACCTCCCAGGAAGAAATGTTATATTAATGGAATGAAACCTGCTTAATAGCAGACTCCAAAGGGAATCCACGTCCTTTTAGTTGTCATAACAGGTAGCTGCATGGCAAGGAGACAAATAATCAGGGAGCATTCAGGGAGCTTAAATAGCACCGAAATAAACGGGAGGAATAAAAGGAAAGTTTGTTCTGCGACTTGAGAATCAAAGAATGGAGCTATTTAAACATGAAAACCGAATTTACTTCCTTGTGGAGAACAATAGGTTTGTAGAGGCCTACAAAGAAAGTGTTTTTATGAGCAAGTGTGCTGATAAAACATCATTTCCTGTGGATCAGTGTCAGAAAACCCAACCCAGGCTGTGTAGGAGTAAGTTTGATCCGTGAAACCTGAACCAACCACCCTTGCCCAAGAGTTGGGAGCTGTTTGCACCTCAGCTTTAGCATCTTTCTCCAAAAATTGGAGAAGCCAACCCAGTGAAGGCTCCCTGAAGGGATTTCTGGAGCTTTAAATGGTGGCAGCTCTCCATCAGCCAGCCCTGTGCTCAGGTTCAACACACAAAAGGAGCAAAAATGATAAAATGGGGAACGTTTTTAGCCACACAACAATATTTTGGTAAGGAAATGCCTCACCCCTCAGGTGTCCCTATGGATTCTAGGAACTCCTGTGTTGGCTGAGAGGCTGAATGCTTCAGCTAGGCTCTGCCTCTGAGGGAAATTTGGATTTTAGGCTCTGGGCAGCTCCAGAATTGCTTTAGCTCCCAGCCAGAGATCCCACAGGGCAATCAGAAACCAGCAAAGTGCCTCCCCAGCTCATGCCCTGCTGTCCTTCTGCAGGTGACCATCGGTTCATGATGAACAACTACGAGTGGAACCAGCCTGACAACCTGAAGAGATTTTCCATGTTCCTGTCTCCCAAAGGTATGCCAGCCCAGAGGTGGGCAGAGTCCTTTCAAGCTTAGGAAAGGAAATTCGTTGATGATATATCCCAAAATTTGCTCTCCCTCACACTTCCAGGTCCATCCCTCTCCAGTTCAGAGAGCCTTGAGAAGGCTTTGCCTCAAGAAAAGGTTCTCAGTTTTATGGAGAAGAGCTGAAGTGACTGAACTCTGTCTCAGAGTGAATATAGGGGAGTTCTAACATAAGTCACCAGGATAAAATCAGTGTTTTTCTTCACCCAAAGCTTCTCTCTCTGTGCTATCAAGTGAAAGCTGCACTAGGCTTGCTCTGCATTAGGATTTTACTTTCACCAGAAATTTTTCCTTCAAGGAAAAGGATAGAAGAAGTGAGGAAAGTGTCCTAAAAAAAACCAAAACAACCAAACAAAAGGCAGGGGTCTGGAGCTCCTCTCTGAGAGGAGCCCTGGTGATTGTTTATGTCCCACTTGTTGCATGGCCAGGATGAGCTTTTGGAGTGTTTGGATGTGTTTCCAACACATCCAGATCTAAAATCACCATTACCACTCCTAAATTGGCATCCAGAGCACGAAGCTGAGAGTGCTGAAAGCCCAGGCAGGGCGAGGAATGAAAGAACAGCAAGGGTGGCACAAAACAAATACCCAAATTCCAGCCCTGCCCGGCTCTGCCAGGTGTTTCCAGCTGCTGTTCTGCAGAGCTGGTGGGCAGGGAAGCTCCCTGAAGGCAAATCCCTGCTCCGTGCTGGGCTTTCCTGGGGATAACCCAGAGCCCACCACTGAGCCCTTTGTCTGCAGTGCCACTTTGCCCTTCTGCTGTGCCCTCAGCCCACGCCTGGCAGCTCCCTGGCAGCCCTGAGGGGTGAGGATGTTGTTTGGAGCAGGGCTGGCATTCCCATTTCAGTGCCAGCAGGACTCGAGCATTTTTCCAGAGGTGGATTTTGCACAGAACTTCTTTCCAAACACCTCCCAGATGGTTTTAGCTGCTCAGCTGCCTCAAGGTTTCCAAGCCCTGTGCTGTTAGAAATTCTGCTGAGCTGAGCTCATGGTGCTGGGGAGACTGCACAGGCTCAGCCCTGCACCCAGAACTTTCCAGCCCTGAGGGAAGTTTGAAAGTTAATTCTCAAATTGCACAAGCTGAGCCTTTCTCTACCCAAAAAATGTGGAGATTTCAGGTGGAAATAGCCCCACAGGCTTTTCAAGAGTGTGCAGGGGTGTGAAGGGAGGAACACAGTGGGCAATGTGTGCCTGGCACAGGGATATTCCCTAATTTGGAGAAAAGGAAGGGAAAAAAGAAGGGAAAAGCCATTTTGGCAGTGCTCTCGTGAGTGCTAAACTTCCCTCTGCTCCTCCCTGGAGCTGCTGACACCTGGCAGAAGAGGCTCCCACGGGATGCAGCATCCCAACCTGCTGCAGGATGTGCAGATCCAGCAGGGATCTCCAGGCACTGCCAGATCCAGCAGTGCTGAGTGTCCAGAGCAGGGAGAGGGCTGTGCCACAATTCCCCTCTTCCTGCAATGGCCTTTGCACTATCCAAACACTGGGGAAACGTTTATTCCACCTACACATCCCTCTTTTCCTGGAAACGCAGACAATGCCACCGTCCAAATTACTCATTCCGCGTTTTCTATCAACAAAGCGACTTTGGCCAAAACAACCCCATTGCACACGCAGCCTGAGCTGAGCTGGGGATTGAGCAGAGCCCAGCAGGGGCAGAGCTCAGGGGTGGCAGGAAGGATCCAGCTGCTGGAGCCACGCCGGTGGGGATTTTGGGAGCAATCAGTAGGCAAAGCAGTTGTGACCCACTTAGCGTGCAGGCTGGCTAGCCAAGGATCACCCGATGAATAATGCAACATCCCCATGATCACTGAACTCTCCCTGCTCTGTCCCTGTGCCGTGGAAGTCCAGCAGTGCAGCCGATTGCATCTTTGCTAAAGAATCCCAGAAAATGGGAGAAAAAAATCGAGGACCACCCTTTGCATTGTGTAACACGCTAGGAATCCTTCAGTATCTCGTGGCAGTTTTGCTCCACACCCTTTTGCTGGCCAGGCTGGGTCACTGCAGAGTCTGCCCCAGGCCACAGTGGAAAGTCTGTTTGCTGGACTGAGGAATGCTCTGTGCTAATCACAGCAGCCCAAGCTGAGAAACTGCTTGGATTCCAGCTGAACTGACTAGGTTTTAAGCCCTGCTTAAATTCAAGGAGACTTCCACTGCTCTTAAATGGCTTCAAACTGAAAAAGAGGAGGTTTAGATGAGATATTGGGAAGGAATTCTTCCTGTGAGGGTGGGAAGGCACAGAGAAGCTGTGGCTGCCCCTGGATCCCTGCAAGTGTCCAAAGCCAGGTTGGAGCAGCCTGGGATGGTGGAAGGTGTGGAATTAGATGGTTTTTAAGGTCCCTTCAAACCCAAATTATTCTGTGACCCAACGTTTGCTTGCAGGAATGACACGATGAGGCAGAGAGGAGACATAAAGTGTTTCAAACATTGCCTCAAAGACAGAGGAACAATCTGTTCAGCTGCTCCACGCTGCTTTCTCTCCTCTCCCACTAAGCTTTCTTCTCCTGATAGTGCAAACAGTTTGGCCAAAGCCAGGAGGAGGTTGGAAAATCATCTTGCAAGCCTCTGAATGAAGAGTAGAAGGGATTCAGGCACACAGAGAGAATTGTGTAAACAGAAGCACATCTCAAACAGAGCAGCAGCCCACAGGATGGCAGCAGAGCAGCTCCAAGAATCTATCTTTTTGCTTTCCTGGGAGCCCAAAAAGGCTAGCCCGGCTGCAGTCTGATCCTGGTGGCAGCCTGGGGCACACACAGGGCTGAGAAATGTCCCTCTCCTGCTGTCTCTGGAGCTCTGAACCCAAACCTCAGCCTGCAGAGCTCTCTGCAGAATGGTTGTGTTGAGTAGCCCAAGCTGAGCTGGCAATTTGCTGCAGCTCTGTGGCACTGAGAGCTCTGCTCACTGCAGAAGTCTATTCCCCATTCCCTAATACCCAGGGAAAAACAACAAAAAAAAAACCCAGGTTCTCCTCTGCTCCCTGGGCCCAGATTTCTGTTTTGGGGCTGCTCCCAGCTCGGTGGGGACTTTCCTAGAGCAATACAGACCACGAGGCAGCTCGTCAGGAGCCGACTGCTGAACTGGATGCTCTTGTTTTACAGCCAATTTCAACCCACGGTCATGGGAATTTTCCTCCTTCCAAGCGACTGAGGAAACACTTGGTACGGGTAATTCTGCCTTCAGTTTGAGAGGATCTAACCCCCCGTGCCACAGCTTTCTGCCTGACTAACCCACCTTTCCTGCTGCCCCTGCCAGTCCCAGAGCCAGCCCTGCCTGGGTCAGCAGCACTGTAGGCTAAGGGTACAGAATAGTTGTAAAGTTCTGCAAAACAAAAAGTCCAGACGTGCACGATAAGAAGCCAAAGAGCCTCATGCTGTCAAAAACTCAAAATATGTTCTTTCTAAAATGTATTTTGTAAACTGGGCTCTAGCCTCATTTAGGGGGTGGATTTTTAGAATAGGGAGATGTTACTTCATTTATTAAGTTCCTTATTGGGGAATTCTAAACAGATATGCTAATCTGCAAAGTCCATTAAAATGATATATGCGTTATACAGTGTGTACATCTCGGCGTGTTCCACCTTGAAAAACCCCTCAAATACACCTCAAATCCTATTAAAATACCAAAATAAAACCCTTTATCCCTTTAACCGTATCTACCTCGTAATTCTAAAACCAGCCAGAAAGCACCAGCTGCACACCCCCAAGCCCAGGCTCTCAGTGCTGTGCTCACAGGAGGGAAAGGCATCCCTGCTCCTCACTGGGACACAGAGGAAGGAGGTGGAAAACACAGGAAAGGTCCTGAGATCCCAGACCATCACCCAGAACACTCGGTGGAGGTTGTGGCAGAACCACACTCCAAATACTCTCAGCCAGTCTCAGAAGTACAAGGTGCTTCTCTCCATCCCAAAACCACCTTTTACTCAGCCAACAACTTCTCAAAGACACAAATTCATGCCTTTTCTCCCCAGATCCCATCTCCCTTTTCCCCCATATTTTCTTCCTTTGCTTCCTTCCTGCAAGGTCCATCCTTTCCTTCACTCTGGAAGCAGCCAGGCCACCCTGCCTGGGGCAGCCCTGGTGACTCACAGCCACACCTCGCTCCTTGCTGCTCTCCACGCCACAGGCAGGGCTGTTTCCCTCTCATCTCTGCTCTCAGATCCTTCTGACCCCGAGGAGGCCGGCAGGGGAAGCCTTGCTTTAATTGCAGTGGGGTTTGGATGAAGGCTGCACTGCTGGGAGGCAAGGGCAGAGTTGGGATCACCTCTGGAGGTGCAGGGAGTGCTGCTCTCGGGGGCTCAGCAGCAAGGCTCTGCAGCACTGCCACCACCCCACATCCCTGCTCTCACCTGCCTTCTCTCCCCGAGGGACAAGGACCAAGGATGTTCCTGCCTGTGCCCCCCGAGCAGGGCAAGGCAGAATCACAGCGTGTGTTTTGGAAATTCCCCCCCGGAATAACACAACCTCTTCTATCTTCCAGTAGGCAATGGCACTAAGCTGCCTTTTCAGTTCTCCTCGGTGGGACAGAATCCGCCCGGTGACTTCAGCAAACAGTCTGATGGGAGCCTCTTCACTAAGACCGGTACTAGGAACTGAGTATTCCCCTTCCCCTGCCCCTCTCGAGGTGATAAACCCCTTCATTCTGTTCTTGGCCTCCTGGAGCATTCCTACACCCCGGCCTGACTGCCAGTTTCTCAGGCATTTGCACAGGAGAGATTCTGCTGAACCAGGGCGACAAGGGGTGTGAAAAAATATTAAGGTTTTATCCAGGGAACAGGTGAAGGGATCTGAAATTTTGGTTGCAATGGGTAGGGATAAATTTTAGATGGTTTTCGAGGGAGAGAAAGACACCGTGGCCATTTGTCCCTCTAGCATCATCACTGAAAAGTAACACACACATAAAAAAAAAAAAAAAAAAAAAAAAAAAAGCAGGAGCTGCCCATCCTCTTTCACCTGAACCAGAACCTCTGCTCACCATCTCACCATCCTCTTTTCACTACCCACGTCCCAGGGTGCCAGAGGTGGAATCCAAGAGCACCAGAACCTGTTAAACAGAGTCAGGCTGATGGATTGGAGATGGTGGGGCGAGGCCATTGTGTGCTGCCCTGCCACTGGCTGGTGTCACCCTCGGGGCAGAGCAGAGCAGAGCTGCTGTGCTGGAAGAGGTTTAGGGCTTATCGAGCTGCCAGAGGAGCTGCAGGAACTCCAGGCTCAGCTCTCTGCACTAATTAAACAGCCTGTAGTGCTCTCTGCAAGAGTCAGAATGCTGACTTTGGGACTCGGCCTGAATTTAATTGGTCTGATTGCATTCCACCTCTCTGCATTCCTCAGACATTTTAATTAGCCAGACCTTCTTCTCCTGCCTTTTCCTGCCTGATTGGGTGGTGGAAGAGGCATCTGTCTGATGGCTGCATTTCCATGTTGAGCAATGCAATACTAATGATGTGGCACTTCCAGTCCTGCTGCTCTGTCCCCACGCTGGCCAGGGGACACTGAGGGGGGGTGGTGGTGGCAGGGGTTGCTCCATGACTGGCTGTGTTTTGTCCTGTCACAGCTTACCCCTCCATAGTGAGGCACCAGTCGGCAAAGGTGACGCCGCAGACGTGGAAATCCTCCTCCAAGCAGTCTGTATTGGTAAGGGTATTGTACAATTGTATTGTGTCTGTGGTGGGAGAGGTCAGCCTGATCCAGGGAATATTGATCAGTGATCATTGATTATTGATCCAGGGAGGCTGCAGACACAGGGGTGGGTGCTTTGGGGGTGGGGGAATAAAAGCTTCAACCCCCCTGCTCCTGGTCTGGATGCAGATTAACCCCCAATTTCCACAGCTCTGGGGTGTGGGGATGATCAGTGCTGCAAAATGATGTTTTGGGAAGGTTTTGGTGTAAAATCTGATGGGAGCTGTGCAAATCCTGTGAGATGACAGCGGCAGGACTTTCCCTGCCTGCAGGGGTGTCACCCACTCCTAACAGAGTGTCACTGTGTGACACCCAGAATGTGGAAATGACACATGAAAGTGCTTTGCTAATCACGTCCTGCAGTGGGCAAATGCAGTATCAGAGACGAGGTCAGGCTGTGAGCAGAAATCACCACAACATCTCCAGGCACTCATTTCACACTCATCATCAGCACAGGCACAGGACAGGGATGGTTTAGAGCTTGTAGTCTCAAATATACAACCAGTCCATGCATTGCCTCAGGAGCACCAAATATTTTTTTTTAAATTTATTTTTTATTCTTTATTTATTTTTTATTCTTTATTCTGCTTTTATTCTCACCGTGCTGCATTAAGGCTTTGCATGACCTGAGTTAATATTGTCAAGCTTTTGCCCCCACAGATGAATTTTTTTTTAAATTTCTGGTTACACATTTGTGAGAGATTATTTACTGTTCCATGGAAATGAGGCCTGGAAGGAGCAGAGGGTCAGGAATTGGGAGCATTCTCACACTGAGGGAAACACACAACAGGTAGAAATTGCAGCTGGATCTGCTCCCTTTCCAAAGCTCCCCAGGAGCTGAATGCCTGGGGAAAGGATGTTCCTTGGCAGATTCCTTTCAGGAAATCCAGCCTTGAACCTCTGAAGCTGCTGCAGCAACCCAGCAAAATCCTGCCATCCCTTCTGCCTTGGGTTTGACCTCTCAAACATCATCACCCACATCCATTGTGCTCCCAGCGATTGTTCCTTCATCCCCACAGAGAAAATCTGGATAACTTCTCCCTCCATCCCCTCCCTGTCTCTTTTCCTTCCCCGAGCTCACATTTGTAATGACCATTTTCCTTTTATAGCCAATATTCACCACGTAGCCCTGAACCTCACAATTGAGCTGACAAATAGAAAGCATTTAAAAGCACCAAAATAGAAATGCATACTCTACGCTGCAGTATCTCTGCAGGAGCTTTTATGGTCTATTGGGCCAATAATCTGGCTTTTAAAATAGCCTTAAATGTGTATTTAAGTAATGTACATTCTAAAAGGTCTGTAAATATGAATTTTCACCAAGGGCTGTGCTGTTCAAGGAGGAAGGTCTTTTTCACGCCCAGGGAGCTCTCTTAAACGAAACCCCCCCTCTTTCATATCTTAATTATTTTGGAAATTAAAGCCATAAAATGAAAAGGACCTCAACAAAAGGGAACATTGAGCAGGAGGTGCTGAGCACTGAGCAGGAAGATGGGCTGGGTTTGCTCTGCCTGTGCTCCCTGCTGTTCCTGATATTAAATAAAGCTGCACTAAAAGAGGTCAGAACGTTCCTGTGGGGTCTCTCCCACTTTCTGCACGTGAGAGCAAACCTGAGACAGACTGGATGTTAAAAACCCCATTTTTTTTCCTGATTTCCATGGTCATCCCTTCGGTGGTGTGAGGATATTCCCACCCAGGCTGGAGATGGTGCAGTGATCCCAGGAAATCAATTGGCTGTGAGGCAACACAACTTTGCCACATTTTTCTCATTAAAACGGGGCAGATGAGAGGGAAATTCCAGGGGCAGATCCTGATGGGATGAGCTGCACTCAGGGACTGCAGGAAACTGAGCTGGAGAGGCAGAAAATGCCAATTTCTGTAGGTTCTGCCCCATCTCACCACTTATATTCCCATTTACACAAACCACTGAGGCACAAACCAACAATGCCCCATTGTGAGAGAATTCCCATGCACAAGAGTTTGGGGTTTGCCAGCCCGAGAGCACAAATAAATCCCACACAAACAAATCCCACACAAATAAATCCCACACAACTTGCATAACTGTGTGACTCCACACTGTGACAACTCCCCGGAGCTGTCAGCTTAGTGAGCAATTAAAACACACTGGCAGAGGCATAAAAATAAAGGTGACATTCCCCTTCTCCCCAAAAAAATCCTCTCATCAAGCCTTGAGTCACAGCCTGAGGTTTTCCATCGTTTGGGTTGGCAATGAGATCCATGCAAAGCATGGGTGGAAATAAATAAAAAAAAAAAAAGCCAAATTATTTGCATTTGATGTCTCCAGCACCTCCAGGAGGCGAAGGAGAGGCTGGAGGTGATTTGGAGGATGGGGATGGATGGGTGAGGTGTTGGGTGTCTGGAAGAGGAGGGAGTCCAACTCACTGCCCCAAATTCTGCCTTGCAGTCCCATTATCGCCCTTTCTACGTCAACAAAGGCAACGGAGCCACTTCCAACGAGGCGCCCTGAGCTGCTGGGGGTCACGGGGAGAGCTGGCAGCGCCCGGAGTGAACACTCAGCTGCGGATTTCCATGGATGTTCCTGCTAACTATTAACCTTACTGCTCTAATCTCTGCCGGGGAGAGGGGAGGTGCAGACGGGAATTGCCTTTCCCTGAGGAATGCGAGATTTTTCCCCAGTTCCCCGCTCACCCTGAGAGCTCTGCAGGCCTTAACAACATATCCCCATCCTCTGCTGTCCCCTCGCTGTCCCCTCGCTGTCCCCTCGCTGTCCCCAGCTGCTCTGCCCCTCCTGGGAACTGTGGATGCTTGGTGGCACCCCCTGCTCGGCAGCTGTCCCCTTGTCCCCAGAGCTCTTCAGTCCTGCTGAAATCCCTGGCTGTTCCCAAAGCTCCTCCAGCATGGAGAAGTCCCAGCCAGCCCCAGGCTCAAGCTTTTCCAGTGCCTCTCCACCCTGGGGACACCCAGATCCCTGGTGGCATCACACTTCCCCAGGCTCCTCCAGCAGCTCAGCAGCCAAAAAAAGCCCCAGCAGGATCTTCCCAGAGCTGCTGCAGCCCCTGGCCAGCTGCTGGAGGAGGGCAGAGAGGCTTTCCAGCCCATCAAAGTGCCCCTCCAGCCACCTTTGCAGATTAAGAAATAAAAAGAAAATCCATCCCAGTAATAGAAGATTGATTAGATGCCATAGGTGGTGGGTGCTTTTCTGGTTTGTGGTGGTTTTTCTTAATTCCCCTAAACCAAAATTGATTTATATGCTGTAGTTTAGGTATTTTATTTTTTTTTTTCCTGCAGTGGGCAATGAGAATTACTACCACAGCTTTTTGCTCAGGATATAATATTTTTGGACTGATGAATCCCATCCAGGGCTGGATAACCATTCCATGATCTCACTGGGGTGATTTTCCCTCTCCATGGACAAACTAAGGGGTTCATTCCCTGCCATGCAGAGCACTCAGAAGGAGAAATGGCAATAAGAGCCCTCAAACAGTGAAAACCAAAACCTAACAGCTCCTTTTCACGGTTTGCTCATGATTCAAGCAGTTTTGGAATGGCTTCTCCCCACTTTTCCTGCCCCTGAATGCTTGCAGCACCTTGCAGAGGGAGATCCCACCTGAAAACCCCTTCCTGGCTCATCCCTTTGCAAAGATAACTCACAGCTTTTGAACTCAAACAAAACTTCTGGGGCTGAATGCTGGTTGCTCCAGAGCACTTGAAATGTCACTTTATAATGATTTTATTTTTTTTTTTCCCCCATAAAGACCAGAGGGGGAAAGGGCTGGCGTGGTAGGGCAGGATGTGAAAAAAAGGATGTGGAAAAAAAAGGGATGGAATGGCTGGGAAAAGCACTGAGGGCTTTGAGTATGTGTGTGAAAGGATCAAATCAGCCCCCTCCGGGTCTCGCTGTTTGTTCTGCCCCTGAGCAGCTCCAGGAAAACCTTCCCCACCTCCTTTGATGCCCCAAAACGTGGGCACAACCCCTCCTCCTCCTCCTCCAAAGCTTGGATCTTCAAATCCCCAATTCCTCCTGCCTCGAGGAAGGCTGAGTGGAATTGGAATTCCTGTCCTGTTTCCCTTTCCCCCTGCTGTCCCCATTCCTCTCTGCACCCTTGCACACCCAAATTCCCACCAGGAATGGAGCTGCTCCCCGTTTCCCCCAGCCCTGGAGGACACCCTTTTCCCCCAGGATGGGGATCATCCCAGCCCTGTGGTACCTCTGATCCCAGGGGGGGTTCCCAGCGAGGTGGGATGAACTGTTTTTATCGTGTCTTGGTCAGCAAAGCAAGAGGGATTCCCATTCCAATTCCTCCTCCTCCTCCTCAGCCAGGACAGGGCTGTGCTGGTGATGTAAACGAGGTGTGCACCACCTGCAGAAATAAAGGAGAAAGCTCCATGTCTGACCAAAAACCAAGCTCTGTCTTTGGTGTCTCTGCTCTCTCAGCCAGGTGAACTCTGTCCACAATATTCTCTGTGTGAGCAGCAGGCTTGGAGAAGCCATTCCCCAGCTCTTCGAGGCTGTTTCGCTGCTTTTGGGGTGTTTTGAGTCAAGGTGGGAGGGAATTCCCACATCCCTGAGGGTCAAAAGGAGTTCTAGAACCCTGAAAATACCCAGCTGGCTCAGTTCCCAAGCTCTGGTGCCACAAAAGTCCTTCCCTGCAAGGGAATTTCTGGAAAAAACCCTCAGCCTGTGCCTGAGCTCAACCTCACCAGTTCCCACTGGAGAAAAACTCGTGTTGATGTATTCTCTGGCCAAAATGAGATTATTTTGCCCCAGGCTGGATCTGAATCTCCCCAGGAGGTTGGTTTGGGCACCACTGGGATCTTTTCACCCTCTTGAGCCCTTCTGGGCACCTCTGGTTCTGCTCAGCTCAAACCTCTTATGTCCATCACAGCTTCTCCTTCCCCTGAGGGGGAGATAAAACCCTCAGATAAAACCCTCAGATAAAACCCTCAGATAAAACCCTCGTGGGATGCTAAAGATGCAGATTCAAGGCCACACTGAGAGCTGTTTAAAGAGCAATTTTTTGCTCTTTTTTTGCCCAGTCCATCAGGCTGTGTGGACTAGAGTTATTCCCATCCCTCAGACAGAATAAAGCAGGAAGATTTCCAGAGGATGCCTGGCATATTTCTACTCCCAGGCTCTAAATAAAAGCTCTTTTCCCCCAGACATCTCCAACACTCCTCCTGAAGAGCCAGGATCCCACCAATCCACTCGAGGAGCCAGTAAATCCTTCTTGTTTACCCCACAAGGGAGTTAGCAGAGGAGAGAGCTCAGCTCTCTCTCATCAATTCCACTCATTGCCTCCATTACTGTTATTACTGTGATTAAAAAGCAATCAGAGAGAAATCTCCTTCCTGTCCTGGAACTGCTGCAGAACATCTCAGTTCCACCGTGGAGCAGGAGGAGAGTGAGTTCTGAGCACTTCCTGCACTCCTGGGCTGTGTGACAGCAGGAATTGATGATGGAGCTCCTGGCCTGAGTGGTTAGAGGCAACCAGCAGGGCTGGCATGGAGAAATGAACCTTTTTAATGAAGGGGCATTGGATTAAATGAGCTTTTTTTGGTCCATTCCCAACCTAAATTATTCCATGATTCCTTAAGGATCTTGATGGGTGTCTCTGGTCCAGCCAGCAGAGGGAATTCCCACATCCTTGAGAGTCAAAAGCTGATGGATGCAGTTCTGGAACCCTGAAAACACCCAGCTGGGTCAGTTCCCAAGCACTGGGGCCACAAAAGTCCTTCCCTGCAAGGGACTTTCTGGAAAAAACCCTCAGCCTGTGCCAGAGGGGTTCAGGGGACACTTGGCCACCCAAAGGATTCAGAGCAGGGCTCAGGGACACTCACAGGGTGACTCGGAGTGAGACCAGCAGTGGTGACACCTCTTTGGTGGGCCTGGATCAGGGAATCCCAGCATGGATTGGGCTGGAATGGACTTTAGGGATCATCCCACTGCAAACCCTGCCATGGACAGGGATGTCACCTGCCAGGCCAGGTCACTGGGGGCAGGAGGTGGCTCTGGGGACAATCCCAGGGTGGATCCTGGGGACAGGTGGCAGCTTGGGGTCAGTCCATGGATCAATCCAAGGGACAGGAGGGTCTCGGGGTCAGTCCATGGGTCAGTCCTGGGGACAGGAGGGTCTCAGGGCTGCTCCCAGGGTGGCTCCTGGTGCAGGAGGAGGCTCAGGACCCGTCCCAGGGACAATCCCAGGGGGACGTGGTGTCTCCCAGGACAATCCCAGGAAAGAAGGCATCTTGGGACAGTTCCAGGGACAATCCCAGGGGAAGCTGGTGGCTCCCTGGACAATCCCAGGACAATCCCAGGACAATCCCGGGGGAAGAAGGCATCTCAGGACAGTTCCAGGGACAAACCCAGGGGGAGGTGGTGTCTCCCTGGACAATCCCAGACATCAGACCAATCCCAGGCCAATCCCGGGAAAGAAGGTATCTCGGGACAGTCCCAGGGACAAACCCAGGGGGAAGCTGGTGGCTCCCTGGACAATCCCAGGACAATCCCAGGACAATCCCAGGACAATCCCGGGGGAAGAAGGCATCTCGGGGCAGTTCCAGGGACAATCCCAGGGGAAGGTGGTGGCTCCCTATCGGACAATCCCAGGCCAATCCCAGGCCAATCCCGGGCAAGAAGGCATCTCGGCAGCCCCAGGTCGCTCCTCCAGCAGATGTCAGCGCTCCGCCGCGCTCCATCCCCGCCGGCACTGACACCGCCGATCGCACCTCTCTCACCTCACCATCGCTTCTTACCCTCGAAACGAGCAAAACCCCACGGTGACACCCCGAGCAGCCTGGGCTCAATGCTGCTCCCTCATCCATCACCCCGGTCACAGCAATGCCAAGGAAGATGTCACTAAGCAGGGCACAGACTCTTTTCTCAGCATCAATTCCCGGCAATATCCAGCTAAGGATCAAGGCAAGCACTTCCAGACCGTTTTTCTCTCATAAGCCATTCAGCTCACTCAACCACTTGACTTCAGTCGCCAGAGCAACGCAGGCCACTGTTTTATCTTCGTGGATATTAACTATAAAGTTTTAAAATGAACAATCCTTCCGAGGCATAAACAAGAATTACAAAATCTAATTGCTTGTGAACCTTTCAATTCTCGCCGTATTTTATAATGACATAAATTTGCCACTCTCTTGCACAAAGATAACACGGAGATAAAGTGTTTGAGTTTGCTAATTAGCAAACATAAAACACAGGGACGAGGTCTTAATGAAACTGTTGGGATGTTCAATCAAAGGCTATGATAGCTCCTGAATTTTCATTGCCAGGAGTTAGATCTTTGGGCTTTTAGCTCTGCAGGCTACAGACCTTGATATAGCTCCTTACAGGTTAATATTTCCCTTAACCTGGGAAAAAAAACAGCCCAGCATTTAAGCCAGATAAAACATGCATGGATAGCTGTGGTAATTAATTTGCACATTTTGGTGCTTTTAAACTAATAATCTCCCACTCTTCCATCAGCCACGTAACTAGTCCTGGAGTAGTAAAGTTTCTTATATATGAGAGCAATGAAGGGTAAATGCTCTGTCCTTTCTAGTTGTTGTTATTGGGTCTCTGGTATTTTGTAAATCAGAGTTTTCAGTGCTGTTGTAAATGTGAGTTTTCAACACTTTCTCCCTGAGAAGTCAGGCAGCATCAGGACAGAGAGGCATGGAAGGACAGGAGCAGATTTTGACACTGCTGATCCTGAACCCTGTGCTCTGGGATGCTTTCTGGGGAGATTCAAAGAAAATTCTGTCCAATTCTCCCTCAGAATGTTTGCTTACCCTGACAGAACCTGATCCCAGCCAATCTCGCCACAGCTGGCACCCCAAACCTGCTTTAGCCTGCCTTTGATGAGCTCTGGGAAGAGCTTGACAAGTCCTAGCTGTCCCCAAATCCTGCTGAATGGGCCAGCAGATCCCAAAGCAGCAGGGAGGGTTTGCTTTGCTGCCATCAGAAGCTGCACATCACCTCCTGCATCAGCTCAGCACCAACTTGATTTTATCCAATAGCTCAGGGCCACAGCAGAGATGCCTGGGTTTAGAGGGACACTGCCAGATCTTCTTGTGGGATCTTTCTGTGGGATCATTCTGTGGGATCCCTGACCCCAAACCCCACAGCAGGAGCTCTGGCACTCCAGATCATCCCTGTCCCTTCCTGCTCCAGCAGCCTGACAAACCCCATTACCTTTCCCCTGCCTGGCAGGAGCAGGAAATCTCCCTAACGGGAGAACCTTGAAAAACCACAACCTGCTCTTTCCATGGAGTTTCCTTCAGAGGAAAGAGGGAAGAGGGAAGATTCTCTTCCCATGTTCTCCTCTGCCCAGCTCCTCCAGGGGATGACAATTCCACAGCCCTGCTCTCCTCCCTGCTTATGGATTCCAGGAGTATTTTCCCATTGCAAATCCTGGAGGATTTAATATCCACTCTGTAATCTACTGGCACCAACAGGCATTATCTAACTAAACCTTAAATTGAAAATGCTCTTCTTTTCATTCTCCCCGAGCCGTGCTGAGAAGGACGGGCTGGCTGAGCCCGATGGAATTTAGGCTCAACTCTAATTAAAATCCAGCAGGCAGCTCTGCCTGGTGTGACACTGGTGCTGGGTGCTGCCAGGAGTGTCACAGGAGTGTCACAGAGTGTCACAGGACCTGTGTGCAGCTGGGACAGCAGTGCCCAAGGTGTCCAGGCTGACTGCTCTATCAAACCTGCCTTTATCCTGTCTCCCCACCTGCTGAATTCTCTTTATTTTGCTCTGCTCAGTCAATTCCTGGCTCTGTTTGGGGCAAGGATTGTCACCAAGGGTGTCCAAGCCATTGTCCCAAGCCATTCCCAGACCTCAGCAAGGAAACTGCTCAGAGTTTGTTTCCCTAAATGATGGGAACTGAGCAATGTCCCCAAAACCTCCTCCACCCAGGCTGAGCTGCCAGCAGCCTGGCTGGGCTAGAAAATACACAGCTGGGCTTGCAGAGGTGAGCAGCCAGCAATATTGATGATTTCCAATTTTTTTTAGAGGGAAAAAAAGCCTCAATGCCAGTGAAACCTGTTGAGTGTTTCAGGTTTCCATTGTGGGTACAGATTGTAATCCCTGCAGATGGAAAAGGGGGAATTTTTTTTGGGGGAAAAAAATCAATCAGGAGTGCAAGAAGAGAGGCAGAGGGAAGTGCAGCTGGTTGAGGAGCTCATCTGCCAGGAACAGCTGGAAGCCCCAGCAGCCAGATGTGGGGAAACTGCCTTTGGGGACAGCTCTGTCCTCACTACCCCATTAGGGCTTGTGGCCCTAATTGATGCCACTTTGGGCACATTTAATTAGTGTTCAACACAGAGCTGAGGTGACTCCCCGTTAGCAGAACAGCTGAGCATCAGCATTGCTGTTGAACTGATGTTCCCAGCAAATGGGAATCCCCAGCTTATGATCACAGGGATCAGAAACACAGAGAAAGGGAGATTTTCTTAAGGGAAAGGAGTTTGGAGCAAGGCAGGACCATGAGGAGAGGATTATTTTCCAGGGATGGAGCAGCCACAGCTTTTCTGAGCAACCTGTGCCAGGGCCTCACTACCCTCACAGTAAACATTCTTAAAAAATATTTTTTCTATTTTTTCTATTTTTTTCCTATATTTTTTCTAATTTTTTCTCTTTTTTTTCTAATTTTTCCTATAATTTTTCTAATTTTTTCTAGATTTTTTCAAAATTTTTTCTGATTTTTTCTAATTTTTCCTATATTTTAAAAAATTTTTTTCTATATTTTTTCTAATATCTAATCTAAAATATCTCTCTATTCTAGGGACCTTGGCCTAGACAAAATATAGTTAATAATTCTGATTTTTTATGTGTGGATGCTTCAGAGAGGAGCTGGAGTAACATGCATGATAAAAGAAGCAGAGGAAGCTAAAGAGAATAATATATTTTCTGAGAGAGAGGGAAAAAAAAAAAAAAAGTGTGAGAAAATGAAAATTTTTCCCTGCTGAAACACTTATTATTTGATATGCCTAAAAGAAAAAAAAAAAATAATTTCAGGGAGAAGAAATGACTGAAAATTCCCAAATCCATTTGCTTCTGCTAAAAGATCAGCTGCACTGGAAGGAGAGAGAAACAATCGAGAACAAAAATCTCATCCCAGCATCCTCTCATGCTCAGCAGGCGTGAGGGACTCTTGCCCTTCACAACTAACACAATAACTTGGTATTTTCATTACCCAGAGAAATTATTAATCCTTGTTTGGACCTCTCTACATGTCCCAGTTCCATCACTTCTGAGGCAGTGAGTTTGACTGAAATATATGGAATTAAATAAAGGACAGAGGGCTGGCTTGGGCTGGTGAAATATGAGAACAAGGCTGGAGATCTGGATTCCTCAGAACTCCTCAGCCTGCAGGAAAAAAAAAGATTTTGCCACTCTGAACCAGCCAGGTGGAGTTCAAAGCTGTGTTGTGACGCTTTATTATTATTATTATTATTATTATTATTATTATTATTCCAGCAACACAGGGCATCACTTTTTGTCACCTGCTGATAGATAAAAGTGGCCAAGCAGCTCAGCTGTGCAGTTATTAGGGAGGTTTTCAGGGTAATATTGTTATTTATTTATATTTATTAGGCTATTTATTTCTATTTTTAGGGTAATATTTTTATTTATTGATATTTATTCCCTTTAGGGTGCACCTAAAGGGAGCTTCCTTCATTCTCCAGAGGGTGATGCCTGGCGTGAGAACTCATAGTTTTAAATCAAAAAATCCCAAAAAAACTCCTAAATTCTCCCAACACTTTAGAGTCTGATGGGAAACGGATTTTCCCTTGGAATAAACAATGAACAATTTTCCCTCCTCTGAGGCTGGATGAGAAAAGCAGCAAGCAGACGTTGAGGGACTTTGGGAAGAGCACAGAACCCCAAAATAGAAGTGAAGCTCCTGCAGCTCCTGCTCCAAAGGGCTGGCAGGACTGGGGGACATTAAATGGGATGAGATCAGCTAAACCAGGAAAAGCACTGGTGAGCTAATGCCAGTCAACACAATCGTGGCCAGTTTGTGCCTCCTGGATGGAATTGCCTTTTAATTTAATTGATATTTATTGTAAGGAATTATGCCACAGAGAAAACATGGGCATGGGGCAAAGGTTATAGCTGAAAGGATATGATTGTCTTTGGCTTCTCGTTGTTTGGGGATTATTTGGTTTGGTTTTTTTTTTTGGTTTGGTTCTTTTTTTGTTTGTTTGGTTTTTGTTGTTGTTTTGGTTTTATTGTTTGGGGATTTTTTGGGTTTTTTTGAGGTTTTTTTTGTTGTTGTTGTTGTTGTTTGGTTGGTTTTTTGGTGGGGTTTTTTTGTTTTTTTTGCATTTTTTGGGGGTTTTTTGTTTGGTTTGGGTTTTTTGTTGATTTTTTGGGGGCTGGATTTTGGGATTTTTTAAATTTTCTGCCAGTTGTGCTTGAGGGATGCTGCTGAGCATTTTCCTGTCTGTCAGGAGGTCCCTGGTGGGTTGGAAATGCAGAGCTGGAGCTCCAGCAGTGCACAAACACTATTTCCTCTGGAAGGATAACTCCAAATCTGTAGTTCCTCTCTGTTTCCTCTTGAAGGATAACTCCAAATCTGTGTTTCTCTTTCTGTTTCCTCTTGAAGGATAACCCCAAATCTGTGTTTCTCTGTTTCCTCTGGAAGGATAACCCCAAATCTGTGTTTCCTCTGTTTCCTCTGGAAGGATAACCCCAAATCTGTGTTTCTCTGTTTCCTCTGGAAGGATAACCCCAAATCTGTATTTCCTCTGTTTCCTCTTGAAGGATAACTCCAAATCTGTGTTTCTCTGTTTCCTCTGGAAGGATAACCCCAAATCTGTGTTTCCTCTGTTTCCTCTTGAAGGATAACTCCAAATCTGTATTTCCTCTGTTTCCTCCTCAAGGATAACCCCAAATCTGTATTTCCTCTGTTTCCTCTTGAAGGATAACCCCAAATCTGTGTTTCTCTGTTCCTCTGGAAGGATAACCCCAAATCTGTGTTTCTCTCTCTGTTTCCTCTTGAAGGATAACTCCAAATCTGTATTTCCTCTGTTTCCTCCTCAAGGATAACTCCAAATCTATGTTTCCTTTCTCTGCTTCCTCTTGAAGGATAACCCCAAATCTGTATTTTCTGTTTCCTCTTGAAGGATAACCCCAAATCTGTGTTTCTCTCTCTGTTTCCTCTTGAAGGATAACTCCAAATCTGTATTTCCTCTGTTTCCTCCTCAAGGATAACTCCAAATCTATGTTTCCTTTCTCTGCTTCCTCTTGAAGGATAACTCCAAATCTGTATTTTCTGTTTCCTCTTGAAGGATAACTCCAAATCTGTGTTTCCTCTCTCTGTTTCCTCTTCAAGGATAACTCCAAATCTGTGTTTCCTCTGTTTCCTCTTGAAGGATAACTCCAAATCTGTATTTCCTCTCTTTCCTCTTGAAGGATAACTCCAACTCTGTGTTTCTCTGTTTCCTCTTGAAGGATAACTCCAAATCTGTATTTCCTCTGTTTCCTCCTCAAGGATAACCCCAAATCTGTGTTTCTCAGCAGAAGGAAAAGCTGCTCTCTATTTCAAGCAGAAGGGTTCAGAGTGCAGGGAATGGGGATGAAAAGAGATCATGGCAGGAGAGTTTCTGGGAGATTCAGGGATTTGAGAGCAGAGCTGGCACTCGGCAGACGAGACATTACAGAGGGCAATTTGGACTAAGAACTGTCCTGACCCATCTCCAATCAGTCCTTTAGAGGCTCCCCGAGGGCCAACAGCAATTTCCTGCAGCTTTTACTCTCAGCCAGCCTCTCCTCCAGGCTGCTGCTCTTTCCCAGCTTGGGTTGGGGATGTGAGATGGGAATTGCATTACCAGCAAGCCCAGTTGCCTTTATTTGTGCCAATCAGGGCATCACAGACTCTGTTTGCTGGCACACAGCACTAACTCCTGCCCAGGGCTGTGGTTTTAGTGGTTTTTGAAGCCCTGAGTCCCACAGGAAGCTGGTGCAATGTCCAGATTTCCAGCTGGGGACACACAGGGGATGTTTATCCCTCCTGTCTCTTATCCCTCTGTCCATTTTCTGTGAGTAGTTCTCATTAAACTCTTCTTGCCAGGCATTTCTAGTACTACTTGTTAAAAAAAACAACCAAGAAACCTCTAAAAAACCCTTAAAAAACAAACAAACACACCAAAAAACCCCCAACAAAAACAACCAAACCAAAAAAACCCAGCAAAACCAAAAGCAAAAAAACCAACCAACCAACCAAAAAAAACCCCCAAAACCCCAAACAAACAAAAAAAAACCCCAAAAAAACAACCAAGTAACCAACAAAAGCCCCAAAACCCCAAACAAACAAAACCCCCCAAAAACAACCAACCAACCAAAAAACTCCTCAAAACCCCAAACAAACAAACAAAAAAACCCAAAAAAACAACCAACTAACAAAACCCCCAAAACCCCAAACAAACAAACAAAAAACCCCAAAAAACCAACCAACCAACCAACAAAACCCCCAAACCCCCAAACAAAGAAACAAAAAAAACCCCCAAAAAAACCAACTAACCAAAAAAAAAAAAAAAAAAAACCAAGAAAACAAAAAAACCCCAGGAAAAAACCCCAAAAAAAGCAGCCTGTCTCACTGCCTGCTCCCTGCAGGGTGGATCCTCGTTGCATCCATCCATACCCACATTTTACACCTCTCAGCCATTAACCACATCGCTCCAGATTGCTATCCAGGTGCTCAGAGAGATCAGAATGCTGAGCAGCAGCTCTGACACCTTTTTTTTCTAATTCCTCCCTCAATTCCACCCTTAATTGAGTGCTGCTCACCTGCCCTCCTCCTTTCCAGCACGTTTGAAAAACAAAGCTTGTGCTTTATTTGCATGTCGTTTTTTTCCCCTCTTTCCTAAGAAACCACAGAGATAAACCTCCCAGTCCCAGCAGCAAATCGAGAAACCCTGCAGTACAAATAACTAAAAATATTTTTTACAATAGTCGCCCCTGGTATTTACATATTTGCTCCCAGTCTCCCCATCTAATTAGACTCTGAATCCCATATTCACTTTTGCTGGCAGTGAATTCACTTTTGCATTGTTTTCCTGCTTTGGGGTTGTGGCTGACTGGAGGATAATGGAATTATCTGGAATAATAATCTGGAATAATAATCTGGAATAATAAACTGGAATAATAATCTGGAATAATAATCTGGAATAATCCCATTGATGCCCTTGGTGGAGGATGAGGCAAAACCCAAAGAGAAATGAATGTTTCAGTGAGCGTTTGCAGAGGCCCAGGTAATATTAATTAATAATACTTATATTAATATTACTTATATGATACTTATATTAATATAAGTATATATAGAATATTGTAATATATTTTATATATTATATTATATTATATGATTATATTATATTATATGATATTATATTATATTATTATATTATATTATATTATATTATATTATATTATATTATATTATATGTAATACTTATATTAATAATACTAATAATTAATAAAATTAATTACTACATAGCACCCATGCAGGGTTCAAATATGGAGCAAAGACCAACCACCCCAGTGAACTCATTTTGGCATTTGAGACTGAAGATCTTTGTTAGAAGATTTTTCCAAAAGAGCCAAGAACTAGGAAATAACAATGCAACAGCAGGAGAAATTCCTGGGCACTGAAATCAAAACCACCACTGGCAAAAATCTGGGGATGCAAGAGGAAAACATCAGACAAACGACAACAAGAGAAGAGTTTTTCCAGCAGGTTCTGCAGGAACTTGGATTATCCACTCTTGGAGAAATTGAGTTTTCTCACATGTGGGACAGAGCCAAGGGGAGGAGGTTTAGCTCCTCCAGGAGATCTCACAACGTTTGTGAAATTTTGGCCAAACTGGAGAAAATGTTTGGCCAAAGCTGAAAAAAGCTGTTGCTTCAGGCTGGGCTAAAGGATGAAAGGATGGAAATTTGGGGAATATCTGTCTGTCCCAGGATTGCTGTCAGGCTTGTCAGATAAAAGAATTCAAACTGTATTTTTCATGTTAAATGGCTTGGGGTTGAGCAAGGGCAAAGGGGAAGGGGAGAAGTTGTGAGAAAGCAGCAGGAAAATGAAACTCTGCGAAAAGATGAGAATTGGGAAATTTTATCCTCGCTGCCTCAGTTTCCCTGGCAAGTGGAAGGATGAAAACATCTCCACCTGAGGGGTAGGAGTGAGTTTGGAGAGTGCAAAACCTCTGCCATCCTTACTCTGAGATATATGGGATTAACTGAGCCTTTATCAGGTACTCTGCAACCTTCCTGAAATCCCCTTTTCACCCCCAGCAGGGTCAGGAGCCACCAGAGGGGCTGAGATTGGTGCTGCTGGCACAGAGATCCCATCCTGGCATTCTGCTGCTCCAGAAATAAACTGAAGCTCAGGATTTATCTCCTCTTTGTTAATGCCTCAGAAAAGCAGCCAAGAGCAAACCCTGATGTGCTGTGGAGTGGCCCAAGGGGAGCTGAGAGCTAAAAACAGCGAAAAGCCAAAAAATTCTGGCTCCTGAGCCTTGCCCTGTCTGTATTCTAAAACTTGGAACCCAAATCCACTTGGATTTTTGGAGTGAGAGATGCTCCAGGGATGGGCAGTGGCTCAAGGCATTTCCACCTTGGGATTGCCAATGGTAAAGGAATTCCAAACCTGGAATTTGGTGATTTCTGCCACAAGAATTGGTCAGAAAATGCTCAGCAGTGGGGAGATTGTGCTTGGCAGAGAATTCCTCTCTGTTTCTGCTTTTCCTACCAATTTAAAGCTCAATTTCTGCCCCACAAGTCTCTCTGAATTATTCTGTCCCTGACCAGGGAGGGATGGAGTGATCCTTGCTCAATCTTTGCTACCTTTTCTCTGCGCTGGGAATTCTATTCCAAATTATCTACCTTGTCTCTGTAAATTGGGATCTTCCTGACCCCTAAAAACATGGGGAAAAGTTTGATAAAATAGCAATCTTTGTGTATTTTGGGACTGTGGGGCTTCAGGGAACACAAAGCCATCAAACACTGACCTCTCCTCCCATCGAGGGGGATGGCAGAGGAGACAGCAGCATGAATTATTGATCCCCAATGGAATTAATAAAGAAAGAACATTTACTGCAGCTGATCAAATGCTCTGTGCCAGATCCTTATCCCCAGGTCAGCAGCAGCAGCAAGACAACAGTGACAAACAAGATGTGAATCCTTATTTTTCCCAAAGCAGAAAAAAATCTGGGAGCTGCTGAGGACACAGAGAGAGTTTCCACAGGGAAATCAAATTTAGGGTCAGGAAAGGATGAGCAGGCTTGTTGCTGCTGGGACAACCTTCACCATGTCCTGTGGGATTGGATTTGGGATTTTGGGGGTGTGATTTGCTGAGCTTTCAGGATCAAACCTCTCTGGGTATTGTAACAATTGAAGATTTCACTGATTTTCTCCCTTCTGAGGTTCAGATGGTTTCTCATTTACAGAAGGAGGCTCCACTCACTGTGGACATCTCTGACAATGACACCATTTCCCCATTATCCTCGGTGTTCAAACACATAAATATTGCCAGAGTGCATAAATCTACACAAATGAACACCCCAACAATATTAGGAAAGCTCTAATCAGCAGGGAAAATAATACAAAAAACCAGATTAAAGATAAAGGACTTGCAATTCCATGAATTCTGCTGGAGTTCCACCTGATGGAAAAACCCAAAGCTTCTCCCACTGCCTCCAGTCAGGATGTTTTATGACCTGCTTGCATTTATTTGCACCCCAAACTCACCTGCATCATAAATTCCTGGCAAAGGGAGAGGATATTTTCCTCCTTCTCCCATCAAAGTTAATTGTGATCGGCCGTTAGCTCCCATAAATAATCTGGGATAGTGCTGAGATGCAGAATAACTCCACCCAAATTATGCTAACGAGCGGGATTTGGGAAAAGTTTAACCAAAGTTATGACAGGGACTCAAAAACAGGAAAAAAATGCTGAATTTTAAAGGTTCTGTCATCACAAATTTTCCCTAAAAATAGGGAGAAGTGGAAGGTTCAGGGGTTGAGTGTTGGGAATTAAGGCAGTGCACTTTTCTCCTCTAAATGGCAGGTAAATCCCACTGATTTCTGTTCCTAACCTGAGTTTCTCCCTCTCTTTTCTCCACCCTTTCTCCCTTTCTGTCCCACCAGGGACCAAAGCCTGGGAGGGAAAAACAACAGGAAATCCCAGAGGATTTCCAAACAACTCTACTGCCCACAAAACCTTGGATTTCGAGGCCATTTCTCTGCCTCTCCATTTTTCTGCCTCTCCTCTCTTTTGAGGCCATTTCTCTGCCATCCCACACCCATTGATTTGCAGGTTTTTGAAGGAATTTAATGGAGCAGGGACACAGGAGAGGGATGGGAAAAGCTGGAAATTCTCAGTGTTTCACACATTCTCGAGGAAAATATTTGCTTCCTCCAACCCTTCACCCCTGCTGGGTTGATCCTGTGCAGCTCCCAAATTTCTGAATTCCAAATTCCCAAACTTCCAGAGAATTCCAGGCCAAACAGCCCTGATTTTCCTCATCCCAATAGATCAAACCTCCCCAAACTTCCCACCCAACCTGTCCTTGCTTCACTTTTCTTTTTTGGTTTGTTTTTCCCTCCCTCCTGCAGCAGAAAAACCACAGAAAACACCACTGGAGGGCCCACAAGTTGTTTGAAGGAGTCTATCCTATATTTGCCACCCCCTGGAGTTAAAATATAATGAGCTCCATAAATAATAAATAAATCAGCAATTCTTTTTCATGTCTTTGGAAAGGCTATTCTCTAAGGCTAGGCGGCTTTTGGAATTTTTAATGGTGGAGCAAAGGGGGCTGGGGGGGAGACAGAGAGGTTTTTTTAGTTTTGGTTTTAAAGGTAAACATGTGATTTGTGGAGGTGAAGATTTAAGAGAAGCCAGAAAAAAAAAAAAAAAAAAAACACCAACAAAAAAACCCAAAAAGCAAAAGCCAAAACCAAACAAACAGAAAACCAAAAAACAAACTAACAAAAAAACCCCAAAACCCAAAAAACTGAAACAAAAACCAAAACAAACCCCTAAAAAACCAAACCCAAAAAGCCACCCCAATCCCCCCCCAAAAGCAACAAAAATAACCCCAAACAACAACAAACAACAAAACAAAACAACAAAAAAAGCAAACAAAAAAATTAAAGAAAAAACATTCTCAAATCCCCAAATAAACAAAACAAAAAAAATCCAAACCAAAAAACCCCAAAACAACAACAAAAAAAACCAACAACCAAAAAACTCCAAGGAAATCTGATTAAATCATCTATTTTAGTGGGGAAAAGTGGACTAAGTTTTGCTCAGAACCTCCCAGAAGAAAACATTTCCTCCCACCAGACAAACAGATCAGGAATTTTTCATTTGCACAATTTGAACAACTCCTCTACAGGCTTTGAAAGGATGAGCTCAGTGTCTGACACATCCCAAAACCAGATGACTACCCATTTGGGGGAAGAGAAAACTGAGCTGGGCTTATTTATTTGGGAATTTTTCTGTGTTGGGACAACAGTTCAGATTGACTTTAGGGTCATCCAGCAGGGGATTAATAAAAAAAATCCCCCTAATTGAAGATTAATATATTAGGAAAATTCAAACCCAAATATCCTTGATGAAAACAACCACAGCTGAGTTGAGAAAAAGAAAAAAAAAATAAAATTAAATTAAAAAAAAATTCCAATATCACCCCCTAGTTCTGTGTCAGCAAAGCTTTCCCTGCCTGCTTCCTTCCTAATGAGGCATTTTACAGCTCTGAGGAGAGAATTCCCTGGGGAATGGAGCTCCGGGGTGGGAATGAGGATGTGCTGGAATTTCTCCCCAGCAGGGATGCAGGAAAGGGGGAAAGGGATGGGAATTGCACAGACCTTGGGATCTGCAGTGTTTCTGCTTCCACCTCTCCCCCCCAGAGAAAAACCCAAACTGACACAACCCTGGGGGGTTTGTGTTGGAAAACATCCCCAAAATATTCAGATATCCCTGCTCCACCAGAGTTGTGGGGTTTGGATTTTTTGGGGTTTTTTTTGTGGGGTTGATGGGGTTTTTGTGGGGTTTTTTTGAGTTTTTTGTTGTTTTTTTTGTTTTATTTTGTTTTTGTTTTATTTGGGGTTTTTTTGTTATTTGGGTTTTTTTTTTTTTTGTTGGCTGTTCTTGTCTTTGTTTTGTTGATTTTTTCTGTTGTTTTTTTGGTTTGGGTTTTTTTTTTTTTTTTTTGGTTTGGTTTTTTGGTTTGGGTTTTTTTTTTTTTGTTTTCTCAAAAATCAGAGCAAATCCTCCAAAAATAATACCAATGTAATCAATATGATCACAGCCACGAGAGGATGTCAGCCACTGTACAGCCAGAGAGAGCCAGTGGCAGAACAAAACCAAAGGCAGGAGCTTATTTTTGGGTTTTTTTGGTTGTTTTTTCTTGTTTTGTTGGTTGTTCTTGTCTTTGTTTTGTTGATTTTTTTTTTCTGTAGGTTTTTTTGTTTTGGGGTTTTTTTTTGTTTTTGTTTGGTTGGTTGGTTGGTTTGGGTTTTTTTTTTTTCTTTTGTTTTCCCCACAATCAGAGCAAATCCTCCACAATAATATCAATGTAATCAATATGATCACAGCCACGAGAGGATGTCAGCCACTGTACAGCCAGAGAGAGCCAGTGGCAGAACAAAACCAAAGGCAGGAGCTTATTTTTGGATTTGTTTTGTTCTCCTGTCACTCCTTATCCATTTCCCCCACGTAAAATCGAAATGGAACACAATTCTTGGGCATTGCCAAGGAAGAACACCAGTTTTTAGTTGATCCTAAATAGCAGAGAGAGAGACCCTGGCTGGAATATCTCCTCTCCAGGCAGTTGGAAACACATCCTTGGAATGACAACTTCCCTGGTCAACCCCTTCAAGTGATGCCCAAGTTTTGTCAGTCAGTGTTTGGCTGCTTAATTACTTAATTAAAAAAGATAATCAAGCCAATGATGGTGGATGGTGTGGGCAGAGCAGACCTTGCTATCCCAAGGAAATCCCAGACAACATTCCACAGATTTCCACACGGAAATCCCAAACCAGAAGCTTCACTTGCATCTCCTCACACTTGAAGATGCTCAAAAATAACACAGAGCAAGCAGAGCACCTGAGATCTCCAAAATAAACCCTAAAACTCCTCCACAGAACCCTAATTAAGTGTTTTTTCTGGCCATACCTGGAGGAGAACTCCAATCCTGCGCACATTTCCCAGCCTGTATGTGTGGGATGAGTCATTTCCTGCCAATTTGGGCAAACCTGGGGCTGGCTTTGAAGGGGGGGAGGTTTTCATTCCTGCAGAAAGCCGAGCTGGCAGGGGGGAATTGTCTCCAATCGAGCTGTGTCTGCATTTTGGGTTGCT
Organism: Entomyzon cyanotis; assembly: GCA_024500445.1. NCBI lineage: Eukaryota > Metazoa > Chordata > Aves > Passeriformes > Meliphagidae > Entomyzon > Entomyzon cyanotis. The sequence continues at coordinate 2,262,040 of JAKEPQ010000773.1, read as the reverse complement.
AGGCAGGTTTTTATGGAGTTCTCACAGCTCTAACAGCAGCTGCAGAGCTGGGGAAACTTTGGGGAAAAATCCCATTTTTTGGAGGTCACCATCCCCTACCCCCTGCATTTCATTTCCAATCTCCCATTCCTGCTCTAAAAGCTCTGAGATTGTCCCCAGAGGCCGTACAAGAAAATAGGAATTGAAGGGAGATTAAAATGCTGATCTAGAGCTGCTGCTGCCCCTCAGGAGTTACACAAACATCCACTTGGAACGAGGCCCATCTGGATAGCAGCAAGAATTGCTCAAGAACAAACCTTGAAGGTTAGTGAACGTAGCAGCTTCCTCCAAATATTGTATTTTCTTTATTTTCACCCATTCCCCGGCCTGGAGAGCATTTTAAATCTCTGAGAGGGCTTCAGGCAGGTGAAAAGAACTTTGGATTTGGGGTTTTATTTGGCACTGATGGGCTGGGAAAGCTCTGGATGCTCTTGGTCCATTCCCTCCCTGAATCTGTCAGTGAGGATGAGATGAGGAATTCAGAGCCAGTTAAAAAGGCTTGGACTGAAACTGTGCAGAAACAGGGTGAGCTCCTCAGGTGAACAGGAGAATTTGGCTTTTTCCCTGACGTTGCAGGAATTGTTTCTGTTTCTCCAGCTTTCCTTGCGAGGACTGGGGGCTGGGAAGTGAAGAAAGCCTCGGATGCCTTGGCAACCTCTTTTCTCTCCCCTTTGATCCCTGCCCAGCATCAATACCCACTTTGATCCTCTCATTTCTCACCTCTCCCCATTAGCTGTCCTTCCCTCTCCAGGAATTCATGAATTTCCCTCTCTCTCCACCTCCCCACATCCTTCTGGATTTTGCCTTCTCTCCCCAGGCTGCTAAAAGTGGGGTTTTTTTTCTGCAAGGACAGGACCAGAAGGGGAAATTTCCTGGGAGGAATCTATTTTTTTCTCTCTGATAAAAAATGCCTGCTGCCCTAAACTCCCTGGAAAGGTCAAGCTGCTTCCCAAAAAGGGGATTTTGGGAACTTAAAGGTGCAAGGAGAAGAACTTGCAAGGAGAGGGAACCTCTCTGCTCTCAGGCTGAGCTGTTGAGTTTCTTGGCTTCACCTCCAGCTCTCTCAGGCTCTGTTTGTTCTCCTCACCAGTTAGGGATGTTCTCAATCCTTAAATCAAATCCTCAAGTTAAATTCTGTCCCAATCCCACCTGGACACAAGGATTTGAGGGCCAGGGAAGCAAGGAAACTCAGGGAAAGGAAGGGAAGCTGCTATCCAGAGGCTTTGCTCTGCTTCCCTCCACACCCCAGGGCATCCCTGCTTCCCATGGATCCTAAAAGGATTTATGGAATGGATTTGGCTCTGTCAGGGCTGTCACTCATCCCTGCACTGCCCCACAGGCAGGGCTGTCCCTTCGGGTGTCCCTCAGTGTCACCACGAGTGTCCCTCACTGTCACAGCCCTGCCAGCTCTCAGTTCCCCTCCCTGGCAGCTCTGGGGAGTTGGGAGGCTTCGCGGAGCCCCAGGCACTCCCAGCTGCCTCTCTGCAGTGATTGCAGTGCTGGGCAAGCAGGAGGGAAGGGAGGGACAGAAAAACTGCTCCGAGGAGGAGGGAAAATCAGCTGAGCAGAGCAGCGCTGGTGACCACCGTGAGCAAACCAGCACTGAGCCCTGAAATGCAGTTCTCCCTCTGAGCAGCCAATAAAATCACATTTCTACTCCAAACCAGGCTGCTGATTCCCCTCCTGCTGCCCACAGCACCCCTCAGCAATGCCCTGCCATGGTGAGGGGACCTTGGAGCCCCTAAATAAACCCTGAGCCTGATTTATCCTGATTTATCCTGATTTGTCCTCCGCCAGGTGAGCTCAGCAGCATCACCTCCACCTGCATCCTGCTCATCCCTGCTCCGTGCTCCATCCCCTGTGTCCAGCCAGGTTTTTTGGGAAAACAAAGATGTTGTTTCTCGTCTGAAACGCTGGCAGAAGTTGAACAGCACTGAATCTGCCGAGGATCCCTGCAGGATCCACCCAGCCCCAGGAGCCCTGGTGTCACTGCAGGGTTAATTACAGATGAGAACACAAGTGCTGCTGTGAAGTTGGTCCCCCAGCCAAGCTGACAGGAGCAGCTGGTTGGGTTTACTCATTTCCCATCCTCCCTTTACCTCTTGGCTGCTGAGTTATTGATGTCTCTTCCAAAAGCACAGGGCTGCCAGGCCCTGAGATGTTTTATTTTATCATTTCTGTGGCGTTTTGGGGCTTTCTTATAGTCCAGAGGAACAACCTGCAGATTTGCACGGAGCCAAATCCTCGTTCTCCTTCACGGCTCTCCTGAAAACACCTTTGCTTAAAAAAAAAACCCCAAACTTTCACCTTTGCAAAAGGAACCAGTGAAGCAGCAGCTTTTCCTGGGGCTGCATCTGTGGCCTGTCATGATAAACTACCCTGCTCCTCGCCTCCTCTCTGTCTGTGCTCACTCTCTGTCTCCTGGCACATTTAATTTCAGCTGTCTGAAGGGGAAAGCCCATCCTTCTCCTGAGTCCTAATTCCTCTAAGCACCACGGGGATGAAGTGCACCTGAAGCTCCTAAACAAAAAGTGAAATAATGATCTCATTTACAATCCCATTATAACAACATCATCAACTCCAGTGGTGCTGGGCTATAAACGGGCATCAAAGCTCTGTATTCAGGATTCTCTCCCCTCTTCTATTTTTAATTCTCTGCCTCATCAGAGCCAGGAGTGCACTTTGGGGGTTACTCCACATTTCAAGGCTGCTTGAACTGCTTGTGACAAAGGGAAAGGACGAGTGAACAGCTAAGGAAGAAGTTCTTAGTGCCTAAGGAATGCTCACATACCCCTGATTGTGAATAACTGAGATTTCCTGGGCATGGAAGCAGAAAAAGCTGATTTCACACCCATCTGTAAAGAGGGAGAGGAGGATGCAGCAGTGCTGCCAGCTTGGGAAACAACACACAGGAGCAAGGAGGGAAGTCAAGGTCAGGGCAGCCAGGGATGCAGGAATCCCGAAATTCCTTCATCATTCCTTAACAACCACAGATATCCAAGTGCCACTGGTTTTTCACTGCATTCTGACAAATGGCTGCTAATAAATGCAACATCCATAGGATTGCCCAGCGATTGTGCAAGCTGTAATTCCAGGTTTTTGACTCAGGATTGGTTGGGGTGAGCAAAGCCAGGCTCCTGGTGGGGCTGGGAATGGAAGAACATTCCAGGAGGATGGAAAAGCACAGAATCCAAACCTGCCAAGCCCAGCCCAGCCCGCAAAATATTTCCATTTCCCTCTCCCTTTCCCCACCAAAGAGCTCCAAAGCAACCTCGGCTGGCTGTGCAGGGAGCTGATTGATGCAATCAACTCGTGTGTAATTAGTGGCCAAAGCAGGCTGCTGGTGGCCCCTGGGATCTAATAACCACCTCTGGATCCCATCCAGCCCTTCACACCCTGTATTTACAGTCCTGCATCATTAAGAGCCATGAATAGTCCTCCAAGCTCTGTTTTGCTGCTCTCCCAGCCCTTTTGAGGCCATGCCAGGAGCTGATTGCTCACTGCCCAGTTTGGGAGCAGAAAAACCACAAAAAATGTAGCAAATCCTCAAATCCGCCGTGCAGTTCCCGCTCTTTTCTTCTATCCCATTTTGCTTTATTTTTTCCACCACGTGGACAAGAGTCTCACTTGCTGATGCCACGGAAATCGATTTGTAATGATAAATTTTCTGTGGCTCGGCAGCTGATTCCCAATATTTTATCTGAATTACTGCATCGATTCTTAGGGGGAAAAAAAAATGAATTGCAAATAAAAATACAAGACAATTAAATGCTGGGCAATTAGCACTATGCCTCAAGAAAAAAATGGCTTAAATATAAAGGGGAGAACACAGCAATCTGCTTTTATTCCTACTTTTTTTTTGTTTTGAGGATATAAATCCTGATATTAGGAAGGAGAAATGTTTTCCCTAGGAGAAAACACTTCCTAGGGGATCTCCTCTCCATCATCTGGAGCCATTTATTTTGGGATTAAACACATTGCTTCAAGGATTGGATCCTCTGTGGTTGTTTGGGAAGATCCCCAGGTTTGGATACCAATTATCCATCAAAAATCTGGAATAATCCCTTTGATTTCAACAGGAATGGTGAAATTTGGGATAAATTCCTGCAGGGGGTTCATCCAGCCTGGGATATTTAGGACCTCTACATAAAAACCCAAAAACTGGGAGCAGCACAAGGGAACAGGGAGCACTTGGGATTCTATTTGGAGTTAGAGGGACAAGAAAACCCCTGAAATAAAATATAAATAGTTCCAGTTAGTCCCACAAATCTCTGATCATGAAGGATTTATGGGTGTGAAAAGGGAAAAGAAAGGGAAAATTGGATTTAATACTTAGAAATAAGGGCAAGACATCCAGCAAAGGCAGAGATGGTTTGGGATAGGTGAGGCTTAACCTTCAGTCTGTGCTGTGGGATCCCACTGAGCTGGAGTTATCCCTGGAAAACACCACAGCAGAGTGTTTATTGGGATTTATTCCCACCCTCTGGGAGGGTGAACGCTCAGTTCAGGCTGATCCACAGCCAGAGGCCTCTCTCAAATCTCCATTTGAGTCAGGGAATCCAAGGAATCATCGATCCCAGTCCTGGAGATGCTCATTAATGAGATTTACTGGGTTGGGCTGAGACCTGCAGCCAGCCCAGCCACAGCACCAGAGCCACCAGGAGGCTGGGATAACTCCTCATATCCCTGGGATAACTTCTCATCCCTGGAATAACTTCTCATCCCTGGAATAACTCATCCCATCCCCAAAATAATTCCTCATCCCTGGAATAACTCATCCCATCCCTGGAATAACTCATCCCTTCCCTAGAATAACTCATCCCACCCCTGGAATAACTCATCCCATCGCTCCTAAATGTCCATTCCACTTTGCAAAGTCACAGGACAGCAGGGCTCTGCTGCAGCCCTGAGGATGGGGATGATGTGGACGTTGCAGAGGATTCAGCATTTAGAGAGATTAAAAATATTAAGAGTCGATTAATTCAGGGAGGAGATGAATAAAATATTCCATGCTGGAGGCATGTGAGGTGATAAATGGCACGGAGAAGGTCAGCTGGAGGCTCCTGCTTTTACTTTTCATAATAAAGGCACCCAATTACATCCAAAGAGTATTCATTTAAAGCTGATAAAAGGAAATACTCTTTTGACATGCAGTGCAATTAGGCAGAGGCAATTCAGGACGGACAGGGAGAAATTGTCCCAGAAAAGGGGAAAATTCACAGAAACAGAACATCTCCAGCTCTTCAGGATAAAGGGTTAGGAGGGAATACAGACTCTTGTTTCCCCAAAGGCTCTGTCACTCCAGAGAGACTTTTCCCTATCCAGAGCAGATATTTTGATGGAAGGGAATGACCTGGAATCATTTCTTTGCTGGCCACAGTGGCACTGACACCCTCAGACTGCAGCCCTGGCTTGTGGCACCCATCAGTGACAGTGACAGTGGGAAAAATACCCTCAACTCTGCTCTAGAATGAAAAGAATCAGCCTCACAGCTAAAAGAACCTCTGTCAGAAAAAAAAAGAGTAATTACAATCAATTTAAGACCATTTTAAAAGCATTTTCACCTTCTTCAAGTTCAGCCAGAGCAAGACCCAGCCTCAGTTTGGGCTGTAAGGTGAGCATTCCCCAGCACAAAATCTACAATAATACAAAATAATATTATTTCATTGGATCCCAGAATGGTTGGGATTGGAAGAAACCTTAAAGCTCATCCAGTTCCAACTCTTCCACTATCCCAGGTTGCCCCAAACTGGCTGTGGACACTTCCAGGGACGGAGCAGCCTCAGCTTTTCTGGGAAATCCATTCCTTATATTGAAATATTTCCTCCCCACATCCCACCTAAACCAAATTTCTCCCTGGCTCTTTATTAGCAGAACAGGCTGCCCAGATTAGGCTCCTTTTATGCTGGAAATGGTGAGTTCACATGGGGAGATAAATGCTGCTCCAGAGCCTCTGTGATCTCAGCTGAAACGAAGCACAATTGGGAGAAGCAGCAAACAAACGTAGGCAATGAAAGGAAATGGATAAAAGCTCTCGAGACAAGAAGTGTCCAGAGGCTCTTCGTGTTGGTTTGTTTTCTTTTTTTTAATTTTTTTTTTTTTAAGGAATCACAGTAAATTGATTGCTTAGAAAAAGCGTCTTTGACACCATTTTAAACAGAGCCATGGCTGGGAAACCAAACCTGAGCTTGATAATCGCCAAGATTTACACAGGAAATGATTTCTGCTTATCCAATCAAGGGTTTCAAACACCTCAGACAAGAATCAAAGCTGCTCCAAATACTCTTCCCAGACACCCAGAAGTGACAAGCTTTAAGGCCAAGATTTATCAGGAGGAAACTCTTTTTTTTTTTTTTTTTTTTTTTTGAATCTCCTGTTGCCAACAACACACACACACACGTCTGGGAGAGTCGCAATCACAGAGTATTCACAGCAAGCAAAGTGTGTGAAAATTCTACTAAAAAAAAAATTCATTCCAAATCAAATGAATGAGCAGCTGAATGGGGCCTGCTTTCCATTTGAAAATGTCATTCATTCCCAATCAAATTATGGTGGGAAATTGGGCTAATTTTGACCAGAGGGGGATAAAAGGCTGTTGACAATGATGAGGTGTTCTGCTTTGGCAGTTCTGGGATAATCTCGCTGCTGTTGCTTTGGGAGATGATGATTGAAATTGCAATTTCTCGTGTGAGAAGTTACAAACACCAACACTGCTCCCTTTTGAAAGCTGACCAAGTTTCACCTAAAAACAGTCGAGTGGGGTTTTTTTTTGGTTTTTTTTTTTTTTTTAATCTGCTCCTGTTAAATCACTGCTTCTAAAAACCTCCTCATGGCTGAGCTAAATGTATGCATGAACCCATCTGTTGGGTCCTTTTTTAGCTGAGAGGAGCTGCCATGGGCTGAGACCTGCAAAAAGTCCTCTGCAGGATGAGCAGAGCCTCACCAGAGCTGCCTGCAGGGGGGAATCCACCCTGGGAGGGCTTTTCAAAGGCATTTTGCCTCGAAAATCCAAATATTTTGGGACACATCTCCCTTCCTCCTCGCCAGTTGGAAATGCTGGGAGGGATTCTTGGCTTGTTTGCCTTGCTGTTGCTGCTTTTCACAGCCTTTAACCTGCAAAATATGATATTTACACTACAAAATCTGAACTTTTTCCTGACCTAAATCACCAGTGTGGCCAAAGTGCTTCAGCAAAATGGGAAGAGGCTGAGTTGGCTCAGTGTTTAGAATTAAATAACTGTGGCTGGGGAATCCAATTCTCCCATTTCCCCTTTTCCCCCTCATTTCTGAGCTTCTCCTCCCCTCCTCCTGCCCTGAGGATGCACAAGGTCCTTCCAAGGTGCTCAGGGAGGTTTTGACAGAGAAAAATCCCTGGAAAAGTGGCAAAAATGCGAAAAGGGCAGAGCTGGAGTGAGCTGAGCAGAACCAGCTCAGATTCTCCCAGCAGAAATTGGGGTTTTCCCTCCCAGGTTGGAGCAGCAGGATCCAAATCCATCCCTAGGGGCAGGGAGGAGGGAAAAAGGGAAAAAGGGAAAAAAGGGGAAAAATGTGGGAAAAAAAGGGGAAAAAGTCTGTGCCTGCTGACATTTCCTGTCTCTGATGCCACCTGTGGCCACCGAAAGTTCATGTGGCATCTCTCTGTCTGGCTGGGAGATGTCACAGGAAATATTGCCAGGAAATATTCATTAAAATCAACATTCAACATGCCATCTTAACTTAGAACAACCACCAAAAAAAATCCAAATAAACTAAACAAATAGAAAAGAAAAAAAGTGTCCCACGCCAGATCCAGAAATAACATCATCACAATAACAGAAAAGACAAATTACACAAAATCCATCCCTAGGACTTTCACTACAATTATGACACCAATACTTCACTATGATTCTACTTCAAAAACACAGGAGAGAAACTCCAAAATGAAAATCTTTTTTTGTCCTGAACATCTAAATGATAAGGTGGAGGTGTGAAGAGAGGTGTCCTGGATGTCTCTTTGTGAGAACACCTTCAGCCTTCCAGAGGTGAGAAGGGAAAGGGGAGTTTTTTAGGAAAGGGAATAGGAAATCTCTGTTTTGTGGGATGGGGAGAACAAGGAGACAAAAGAATGGAGCTGAATTTTGCAAGAGAAAGGCAAAACTTTGGCATCCATCGAGCAAATGCAAGATTCATAGGATTGCCAGCAATTTTCCTGCTCTTTCTGTGACACAGAGAATTTTTTTTACATCTCCTTGATCCGTTTGACTCGCTTTCCTCGGGTTGGAATCCCAGAGGGAATTTTCAATTTTCTTTTCAAAACACAACATCGTCATAATTCTATCCTAGAGGTTTGAACAGCACAAAAAGGACCTGAAACCATTTCAGAATTCAGTCTCAGGACCCCAAAATTCTCAAAGGGTGCTGAGTGCCAGAATGGCTGTGAGGAGTTGGGATGGCTGGGATGAGTGACAGGTGACACTCCAAAGCTCCAATTTGCCTTGGGACAGGAAGGACAGGAGGAAAGAGCCCCACAGAGGTGTGAATTCAACCCACACAGCCCTGCCAAGCCCTGCTCATCCCTCCCAAAATAATCTCCGAACGCTCTGAATCACCCAATTCCCAATTTAATTCACCAAGATATTCAAGGGAGGGAGAACAGCAGAGGAACATCTGTGCTGGGAAGATATACTGGGACCCTGATATTGAACATGGTTTTAGAGCAAATTAAACTTTTTTTCCCCTTCCTGGTCGACAAGAATCTCCAAACAACCGAGTGGAAGGAAATAAAAGCATTTAGCAACACCTCAGTGGTTGTTTTCTCCCAGACAGCTGCTCCAGCAGGGTTTTGATCTGCCCAGAGGTTACAGCTGACTGCCTGTGCTAATGTCATCTCCAAAAAAACATCAGAGCAGCTCTCCTGGAAAAGACAAACATCCATTTATCGCCCTCCTGGTGCCGTGGAATGGTTTGGGGTGGAAGGAATTCGAGATTATTCTGTTCCATGGACAACTTGAACTGCCCCAAGCTGCTCCAGGTCTTGTCCAGCCTGGCCTTGGACACTTCCAGGGATCCAGGGACATCCTTTGGGAACTCCAAAAATCTCCCCAGCCTCACATATTTGGATATTCCTTCCCAACATCCCATCCAATATCACATCCCCAATATTGGGATATTCCTTCCCAACATCCCATCCCAAAACCTCCAGTTTGGACAGTGGGACTGAGTGGCTGCAGGTTTAGGGATTCTCCTGGATTTCCAATCCCATCCTTCCCAACATCCCATCCCAAAAACTCCAGTTTGGACAGTGGGACTGAGTATCAGCAGATTCAGGGATTCTCCTGGATTCCCAATCCCATCCTGGTGGCTCCTCAGGATGAGGATAAATCCCTGCCTTGCTGCCAGCACAGAGATCTCTGAGCTAACGAACCCCTTTGTGACAACCAAAAGGCAGGAATTCCCACCCAGCAGCTGGATTTCCACAGGGTTTCCCGGGATTTGACACACAAAATGCCAGGGAGGGCACTTGGAGCTGCTGCCTCTGCATGGGCTCGTTAATTAAGGGAAAATCATCAGAAAGCATCCCGTGGTGGCCAAGCTGTTCAGAGCTGCTGCTGCTGCTCTTCCAGGGCTCTCCTGCTCCTCTGAACTCCCAAATCCAGGAGCAGCTGTTCCCACTGTTCCCAAAATCTCCCAGTGCTGCAGAAAATCCGATTTTTTAACTCTCACCACTCCCCTCTGATTGATCAAAAAGATCTCTGTGGGGTTTTTTTTTTTTGGGAAGGTTTGGTTCATCCAAAGGCTGAGTCACACTGGGGAGAGGCAGATCTGCTGCTGGGGATGAAGGAGGTGGGGAGGAATAAGGGGGAGGCGGAAATATTCCCTTAAAAAGAGCATTTCAGGCCAAAAAAAAGCATCATTTTCCATGATGGTGTTCCATTTAGGATTATATACTGAGATAAAAATAAGTCCCTAAATAAGGTTGGGGCATTTACAGCCCAGGGTTGGAGATAGAGATCCCCAGAGCAAGGCAAATCTTCGTCTGCCAGAATTCCTAAATCTGCACATTCCTGGATTTTTCTCTCAGCTTTGCTCTTTTTTTCTAAGCCCTCTCCTGCAACACCACAAAAATCAGAACTTTAGATGCAATGTTGGGATAGTCAGGGATCTTCCCTCCTCTCCTGCAGCAGAGATGCATTTTTTTGCTGCTTTCTGCAGTAAAATTGGCTGCAAACCCCAAACCAGCCATGATGTCACCTGGGTGGAATTTTCAGGCAGGAGGAACTTGGACATTCCTGCCCTCAACGTCTTTCCTTCCCATCCTTAGCAAGAAATTCCCACTTATCCAGCATTTCCCAATTCTCTCCCTTCCAAACCTATCAGACAGATGCTGCTGGGAGCAAATTCCCAAAAAAATAAAATTTTTTTTTCTTTTTTCTGCATCTCAGAGCTTAATTGGGCTCGTTCTGCACCTGTCTTGATGACACATGAAGGGAATTAATGGCACCAGCAGCTATTCCAGACTTCCCCATGGCCTGTGGGAGTTTCCAATTGCTTCCAGGACTGGGCTGTGGCAGGGATGAGAATAAAGGACTTTAATTCTTGACCCTGCTGTGCTGGGGGATGGCAGGAAAAGGGAGGTTTGGATCAGCATAGGGTGCTGATGGCACAACTTGGAGAGGGATGGGGAAAAAACAATAAATTCTGAGTGTGGAGCCTTCCAGCAACCTCCAGTCCAGGTAAAACTCCAGAATTCCCTGCCCTTGTCCAGGTAAAACTCCAGAATTCCCTGCCCTTGTCCAGGTAAAACTCCAGAATTCCCTTTCCTTGTCCGGGTAAAACTCCAGAATTCCCTCTCCTTGTCCAGGTAAAACTCCAGAATTCCCTGCCCTTGTCCAGGTAAAACTCCAGAATTCCCTTCCCTAGTCCAGGTAAAACTCCAGAATTCCCTCCCCTTGTCCAGGTAAAACTCCAGAATTCCCTGCTCCTTGTCCAGGTAAAACTCCAGAATTCCCTTTCCTTGTCCAGGTAAAACTCCAGAGTTCCCTCTCCTTGTCTGGGTAAAACTCCAGAATTCCCTTCCCTAGTCCAGGTAAAACTCCAGAATTCCCTTCCCTTGTCCAGGTAAAACTCCAGAATTCCCTCCCCTTGTCCAGGTAAAACTCCAGAATTCCCTCCCCTAGTCCAGATAAAACTCCAGAATTCCCTCCCTTGTCTGGGTAAAACTCCAGAATTCCCTCTCTTGTCCAGGTAAAACTCCAGAATTCCCTTTCCTTGTCCAGATAAAACTCCAGAACTCCCTCCCCTTGGCTCTAATCCCACACAACTCTGTGGATTCATGACCTGGAGGGTGAGGGAGAAGAGAGATGATGTGCAACAAAGAGCTCAGAAGTCGATATTTTTCTCATCAAAGATGCTTTCCTGCAGTAAAGCACTTTTTTTCATCAAGGCAAGAGAGAAGAATGGAGATGAAGAACAAGAGAAAGAGGTCTGTTAGTCTGGATTTTTATGGAATATCTGAGGAAGTTTTACAGGAGATGTTTGGCTCCGGGTGAATCAGCCCCAAAAAAGAGGATTTGTCCTGTTCTCCACGAAGGTGATGCCTAAGAGATGGTGAAAAATAGGAGGCAGACTCAGCAGTATAGGGGAAAAAGGGAATTACCTTGGTTTAATAGGATCCCAGGTGCTCCCTCATCAAAGCTGGAAACACACCCTGTGTACAATGTCTATACAATTTTATGGACCTTACAAATTAGGGTATCTACCTAAAATCCCCCAATAAGAAACTTAACAAATGAAGCAATTGTCCCCCCCTAAATTCTAATAATCTATTCTAATTATCCCCCCCCTAAATGAGGCTACAGTCTAGTTTACAAAAACATGTTCCAGAGAGGAGGTTGGAGCCTCTAGTTCTGAGATAGTAAGGATGTTTCATCTTCCCCAGAAAACCCCAAACTGAGCTAAATATCAGAGTACAAGAATTATAGAGATGTAGGGCTGAGGGAATGGGAAAGGGTATCAAATGTATAAAAAGGATTATTAAAAGGAGAAAAGACAAAAAACCCATCAGGCATCACGGCAGGGGTGTATCCCTGGTCACTCCCCAGCCCTGGCACTCCCACCCTGCAGGGCAGCAGCTCGGGGAGCTTTGGCTCCGTCGTGCCTCACATTGCCCAGGGCTGCGTCACCAGACTGCGTGGGCTGGGCGCCATATGGAGCCGTGCAGGGAGATACCAGACATCCCCACGGAGCTGGGTGCAGCCAGCCAGCCTTGCCTTGCCTTCCCTCCCCGGCCCAGCTCGTTTCCCTGTGTCAGCCTGTGGATCCCAGCCAGCTCTCCCCACTCGCCTGGAGAACAGGGCAGGTGAAACCAGCACTGTGGTCCTGATCCATCTGCACCAAATTCATCCAAAGCTTCACAGATCCAAGCTTTTTAATTGTTCTTATTATCTCCAAATCAGGCCTTCAAACCTTCTCTCGTTGTTGTTATTATCTCCAAATCAGGCCTTCAAACCTTCTCTCAAAACTCTGCAGGAAGGTGGAGATGAAACCATTTCCCGTCTTCCCAAATATGAGATTGGTTTGGGTTCCCCCGGAAGGAATGAGAGAACCTCAGAGTTCATCTCATTCCAAACACCCTGCCATGGTTAGGGAAATCTCCCACCAGACCAGGATTCTCCAGACCTTATCCATGAACACCTCCAGGGATGGGGGAAACACTTCATTGCAAGAAAAATGGATCTCACTTCTGCACATCTCAGTTCCTTCTTTCCCTTCTGCAACAGACATGAAATCTCTCCATTTTTTGGTGCTGGTTTTGACTGGAATGGAGTTCATTTCCCCTCAGCACCCAGAGCTGGGGGAAGAAGAAGATGCTGGGGATGGCTGAACACCTGACGATGGAACGTGGGGGATAAATTCCTTGTTTTCCTTCCCTGCCTTTTGCTTTACCTATTAAACAGTCTTCATCTCATCCCACGAGTTTTCTCACCTCTCCTCCTCTGCTTCTCTCCCCCATCCCACCCTGGGGGATGAGCTGAGTTTGTGCCTAGGGTTAAACCACGAGGTGATTTTGGAGCCACACAAAAAACAACCAAAGGGTTTGGAGGTGGATGTGACGTCTGAAGGACAATTTCACTCAATCCTCCAGCTGAATTACAGCTCTTTGGGTAATTAGCAGCAGATATTTTTAAACAGATTGGTCCCTCCGGCTGAGGGCAACTCTGAGGTTGAAATCAATCCTGTACTAGAGTTATATTAATTTCAGAGATCTTTGTCTCCGTGGACAAAAGCCCCACTGTCTTCCCGTGAACGTTGCAATGATGAGAACATTAATATTAGATAATTATGGCTCAGAAAGATTAAATGAAAAACGGTGCTGAGGAGGAAAAGGCCTCATGTTAAATAAAACTGCTGCCTGTGTAGGCTGCTGACACTCCTCTGTTGACAGATCCAGACTGAAATAATCAAAGCAAGGGGAAGGGAGAGGAGGTTTGCCTCTGTCCAAAGCGACTGAGGTGCAGCTCTGGGGTGGGGAGAACAGAGTGGATCCCACAGGAAAGGCTGTGGGGTCATTTTATTGATCCTAATGCTGCTCATCCTCAGAGATCTTTGCAGGGCACATTTGGGGTTTGGATTGGCACCAAACACAGAATATTCCTTTGAAGGATCTCAGGATGTCAGGAGGACATCTGTGATGTCATCAACAGGGAATCAGGACATTCTGAGCTGGAGGAACCCACAGGATCACCAATCAACCCCTAGCTCTGCACAGACACCCCAAAATCCCACCTGGGCCTGGGAGAGCTGTCCAAACATTCCTGGAGCTCTGGCAGCCTTGGGAATGTGACCATTCCCTCATTTCCAGCCTCACCCTCCCCAAAAGAGCTTCATTCTCCCTCAAGTCCCATCCCTGCTGCCAGAGAGCTCCACAGGACAGGGACAGATGGGCAAACCTCCAAACCAGAGCCCAGCACTGAATTTGGGATAAAAACTACAAACAAGGGTCAGAATAGTCACCAGAGCTGGGGGGATGAAGGAAGGACGGAGAGGGGAGGAGGAGGAGGAGGAGGAGGCACTGGATGAAGCTGGGAGGAAGGAAGGAGAACTTTTCATTTCATTTCCACACCCAGCCCTGCCCACAGCTCCTCTCCACAGCCAGAGCCTGGCAAACGGCTGACAGAGCTTGAAAAATAACAGTAAAAGCCAATAATCAAATTATTGATCATTCCAGGAGTGTCCCCCTTGCTTTAAACACCTGAACCCCCTTTTTCTGCATGCCAAACAGGCACCACTGCCTTGGAGAGCTCCCAACCCCACAGAGCAGCCCAGCACCCCAAAAATCCCTGTCATCACCATGTTCTTTCCCTATAATTCCAGATTGGTCCCAGATTGTTGCCTGGCACCCCTGGATATGCCCAAACTCAGCAAAAACATCCCTTCAAAGAGGCACAGCCCAACCTGTCCACACCAGCACAGGGCAGAATTTTAATTGCCAGCCCAGCCCCATTCCAGAGGCTTGTTTTCCTCTTCCCCCCTCTTTTCCTTTGGCTGGCTCCAAAGGAATTTTATGAATATAAAAACCCTACCAGCGTTTAATAAGCACAATCCTCTTAGAGCAAATCTGACAGGCACTGAAGGTATCTTAATGGATGTATTATTTCAAATGTTGCCTTCTGTTTGAGAGCTGGCAAGCAGAGGGAGATGTAATTAGAGGGTGCTGGGGACATTGTGCAGCTGGCCCTGCCTTCCCACCTCTCCTATCCAGATTATTCCTCCTCTCTGACCTTTGGAATCTTGCTCTGATCAGGATCTGAACAAAAATTTGTGACCCTTTGATGAGCGAGGTAAAGGGGGTTGTGTGGGTTAAATTCATTTTCTTCTCCTTTAAAATTAAAAAAAAAAAAAAAAAGAAGAAAAAAAAAGTTCTTAAATAAGGCTCAACCAAATCCTTTAAGCCAGTTGCTTTTATCTATTTTTATATGGAATTTAAGGATTTGTGTCTTTTTTTTCCCCACCTCCCTGTCGGTTTCCTTTTTGATTGAATTACATCAGGAGCTGGGAGTTGCAGCATTCATTGTAAATGTAGTAAAACTCCAAAATCACAGGAGCTGCAACCATTTCAGTGGGTGAGGATGCAAAATTCTCCCTCACCCTCCTCACCATTAATATTTCAATGCACATTTGGCCTCCAGGCTGCTGAGATTTTCCCAGCCAGGGATGGCCAGGCTATCCATGGTCAGTCATTCCTCCATGACTGGAAAGAGTCATGGAGAAAATTGTGTTTGCAGCAGATTTTGGAGCTTCATGGCTTGGGCAAAGCTCCCTTGAGGAACGTTGTGTCAACAGATCCTCATCAAGGCCCTAATTACAATAATTAGGAGAGGATGATGTGGAGTTAACAAGCCTGGTGACTGTGCTGGAGAAGCCACTTCCTTCTCCTTCGTTACCCACATCACCTGCAGGCAGATCTCCCTGTTCCCAGGGGATTCAGGATGCATCCCAAGGGGAGGGAATTCCCAAGTTATCCCACCTCCTGCACTGCTCAGTGGGAATAAATCAGGAGGTGACAGAGGAAAAATTATGAAATGCAATACAAGGAGAATTCCTGAGCTTGGCCATGTTGGAAACCTGGAATGAGCTCTGGATCTCACCTCCCCCAGCCCTGACAAGCCCCTATCCATGGAATGAGCTCTGGATCTCACATCCCCCAGCCCTGCCAAGCCCCTATCCATTTCCAGACGAGGTCCTGACGCACACTGATCTCCATTATCCTCTCCTCCTCCCGCTGTGCAGCTCCCTGGGGAGGCAGCAATCCCATTTTTCCCTCCTGCTCTCTCTCTGCAGGGGATGGAGCTTCGTTAGCAGCCTCGGGAGTGGGAGGGAGGCTGTGGGACATGTGGCTGAGCAGAGCCAGCCCTGCTGGGAACGCTGCTCACGCCACATCCCCGCGCTCCAGGGTGACCTATTTCCACATGGGCTGTGTGCTTCTGGGCTGACAGGCAATCGTGGGATGGTTTGGGATGGGAGGGACCTTAAAAAATACCAAATTCCACCTCCTGCCATGAGCAGGGACACATTTCACTGTCCCAGACTGGCTTTGGACACTTCCAGGGCTTGGACAGCCCCAGCTTCTCATCACCCTCTGAGCAAAGAATTCCCTCCTAAAATCCAAGCTAAACCTGAGCAAAGCCTCAGATTAGAAAGCAAGACTGCTGAGCCAAGCAGGGCCCCATTTGGGATTTGCCATGAGCAGCGAGGGCTGAGACCAAGGATCTGTCACCTGCACTGAGAAATGGGGAAAGAATAGATCCAGGAACACCATTTCATCCTCAGTCTTGAGATTTCAATGGGGAAGTGGCAGGTAAGACAGGTAAAATGATGATAATTTTCCTTTTCTTTAGTTCTTTCCCCATCCCCCCCACCAAAAAAAAAAAAAAAAGAAAGAAAAAAAGGAAAAATAGCAAAGCTAAAAAAAAATAGCACCTTTTCTCCATTAAGCTTATTGATGGTCTCAGCAGACCAGAGCGAGATCAAAGAGAGAGAGAGGAAAAAAGCTGCAGCTAATTAAAGAAACAACTGAAGATGAGACAAAAATCAGAAAAGAAGACAAAAGCCTGTCAGGGATGAGGACAAAACCAAGCCCAGATCACACAGGGCAGAGCCTTCAGCACCCAGGGAACAAACAGCCTTCAACACAACGGGGTGAGAACAAAACTTTCATCTAAACCCTGTCCTAGGGTCAAGCTAAACCCTGCATCCTAAATCCTGTGCCAGGAAAAGTGTCCCTGCAGCGTGGCTCTAGCAGGGAATGTGACAATTCCAGCTCCAAAGGGCTGATCCAGCTCTCACCAGCATCACAGGTTCAACTTCCCTTCATCCCAGAGCTGAGTAACCATCACTGCTTTGGGGTCAGACGTTTTTAGGGTGCTTTGGGTGTGCCAGGAGAATGCCATTGAGAGGGAATCATGTTTTTCTGGCCATTTGTATGAGGTTTGCTTCTTTCAGAGGTGCTAAACAGCTCTTGTCACATCTGAGAAAAGCAGGACAAGGAACATTCTGTCCCAGAAATCCCGAGGATCACCAGAACAAGATTAGGATGGGGGCAAAGCTGTTCCAAGGTGTTTGTGACTCCTGGCTATTGGCAAACACTGGCACATCCCTCTTGAAAGAAATCCATCTCACATGCAGCTGCTCTCACACATGGATAAACCTGCACAAATGCTCAGATAAATTCAAATTAGGGGAAAGGCTTTATTGACATGACAGGCACTACAAGCGCTGCCAAAACATGAGAGGAGAAACCTGTCAGGGGGAGATAGGATTCAGCAGCCAGGATGAACGTGCAGCACTTCACCTGCTATGGGAATGGGGGGAAATGGCAGAAATGGGGGGGAAATGGCAGAAAAAGTAGGGAAGAGCAGCCCTGGGAATGGGGGAAAAATGGCAGAAATGGGGAAGAAATGGCAGAAAAAGGGGGAAGAAAAGCCCTGGAGAAATGGAGGTGGGAAATGGCAGAAAAAGTGGGAAGAGCAGCCCTGGGAATGGGGGGGAAAATGGAAGGAGCATCTCTGGGAATGGGGGGGGGAAATGGCAGAAAAAGTAAGAAAAGCAGCCCTGGGAATGGGGGGAAAAGGAGAAGAAGGAAGAACAGCCCTGGGAATGGGGGGGGAAAATGGCAGAAAAAGAGCGGAAGAGCAGCCCTGGGAATGGAGGGGGGAAATGGCAGAAAAAGTGGAAAGAGACAGCCCTGGAAATGGGGAAAAAATGGCAGAACAAGTGGGAAGAGCAGCCTTGGAAATGGGGGGTGGAAAATGGGAGAAAAAATGGGAAGAGCAGCTCTGGGAATGGAGAGAAAAATGGCAAAAAAGGGGGAAGAACAGCCCTGGGAATGGAGGAAAAAATGGCAGAAAAAGGGGGAAAAGCAGCCCAGCTGTGCCAGGCTGAGCTGGGGCAGTCCTGCTCTCCCCATCCCTGGCACCCACCGAGTATTCCATCCCAAAATCTCCTTTCTTTCCTGCCAGCACATTCTGGAATTCTCTTCCATCCCTCCCTCCCTTCCCTGCAGTGTGTTTGCTCCTCAATTCTCACACATTCCTGTCTCCTCTCTGCAGCCAGGGCCTCTCCACGCCTTGGCAGAGCTGCTGGGAATGGCAGCGGTGGGTTCTGCACCCTCTGGAAGGGCTGAGAGCAGCATCCCGGGGGATTGAGGTGCTCCAGGCTGGGAGAGGAGCAGCTGGGAACAGCCTGGAAGAGTCCAGAGGCTCAGGAGAGGATCAGTCAGGAATGGAATGGAATTTGCCTCCGGGCTGTGAGGGTGCAGCTGATGGAGATGGTTGTGGTTGGGAAGGAATCCTCCCCGAGGGACCTTGGCAAGGCAGAGGAGGACAAAAACCTGTATTTTCCTCTGGAGCACAAAAGCAGGAATTCAGGGAATGTGCTGCTGCTCACCTTGATGGAAACATTGCTCCAGAACAGCCCTGAGTCCAACAAACACCCTGTGCCTTTCCAACATCCAGGAAATCTGGAATTTACCTCCATTTCTAGCATGGATGTGCACAGGAACCCTCAGGTTGCCTGGCTGATCCCTCCAGCTCCACAACAACATGAAAATTCCCACATTGGGCCAGCCTGTGAGTCCACTGAACCGTTTTTTTTCATCCCAAACTCATGATAGCCAGCAAACACCAAGGAACTGAAGATGTAAACAGTTATTCCATGGGTGATGGGGAGCAGGGAGCAACGATGCCAAGAGGCTTCATTTTCTGCATCCCCAGCTAAAAGCTGCAGGGTGGGAGATCAAAGTGAACCTTTCACACAGCCTGACCTGCTGTTCTGCACCACCAGGATCCTGCTGCTCGCAGGAAAATGCAAGTTGATAAAAAAAAATAAGAAAAAGCATTAGATAAACCATTAAACAAAAGCCATTTTCAATTCTAAATGTGCCTCCACAGGTGACTGCCAAGGAGACAAGGCTGGGTTTGCCCAGAGCCATCAGCTCTGCAAATAAACCCAGGTATTTCTGAGTTAGATTTAACCTCCTGCCCAAATTCACGGTGAGTCTCCCCCAGCTACCAAACCATCCCACTTTCAGCATCCATCCTCACCCAAACTCCTCTCCAGCTGCTCCCCACGGACAGTAAGTGTTCCTCAGCACTCAACCCACTCTCCAGGTGGTGTTTGAACACAAATCTCACTGCTATTCTCCCTGCACTGCCCAGGCTGGAGTGTGGAACAGCAGCCAAGGACGAGACAGAAGCAGCCAGGCCAGGGGAGGAAGGAGAGCACGACATCCCTCTGAAAGCTCAGACCAAATGTTAATGAGCTGCGAGATGCAATTAGTCATCCTGGAGCTCTGCCAGCCGATATCCCTGCGGAAGGGCTCAGCTCTGGCTTTGGGACCTTTGGTGAGATCCGTGAGGACACTTGGCTGTCCTGCCCAAGGACAAGGACAGCCTGCAGGGGACATCCACCCTGTGGAACAGCATGGGGACAAAGCTAGGAGCAGCTCTGGGATGGAGAAAGCACAGGAATTCACTGATTCATGTCCAGCATGGTGGGGAGAATCAAGGGAGAGAGTGCAAACCTCATTCCCTCCCCAGGCCAAAAATGCTGAAGTATTTTGGGTCAACTGTTGGATTTTAACATCCTGATACCTTGATTCTCACAAAAAAAATCTTCGCTCCCTCTGTTCCCTGACTCCCTGTGCAATGGCAGGTGCCTGTCAGCCCTTCCACTACACTTCTACAGGGCAGCAGAATATTGGAAAAGCTTTCCCTAATCCAACAGAGAGGACTCCCCATCCCTGGCAGTGTCCAAGGCCAGGTTGGACAGGGCTTGGAGCAGCCTGGGACAGTGGAAGGTGTCCCTGCCATGGTCCCTAAGGTCCCTTCCAACCCAAACCAGAATTCTGATTCCATCCCAATTTAATCAGCTCAGCACAGCAGCACAAGAGGAGCATTTGATGTTGCAGAGCCCAACATCCACTCGTGTCTGCCCTGTTGAGGTAAAATTGAAATGAAATGCAGGATAAAAAGCCCAGAGCCCAGCCAGGCAGCCCACCTCCATTCCCATGGGAAGGGCTGAGTTAGAGGAGCTTGTGTTGCCTTGGCTGATTGCAATTACACCATGCGCTGTCTGGCTGGAAATAAAATGAAATTGCAACAGAGTTCCAGCTTTAATTGAAATTTCCTGGGATCTGTTATTACACGGCAGTGATTGTTCTGCGGCACTAATGAGCCTTTGCTCAGATGATTATCCAAGTGTCTCTCCAGTCGCTATTTCATTATTGTATTATTAATGATCAGATAGGATTGTCACAGCTGAGACGAAACCTGAACATCAGACAGCAGCCAGAGCACACAGACACTGCCTTGACACATCCCCTGCACTGCTGCTGCACCAGCACCACATGAATACCAATTTTTTGGGGGAGTGGGAGAGGCATTTTGTATTTATTGGTACACTGCTCTGTTATTCTGTAGGAATCCTGCCAGCTGGATGGTATTTTGGGTCTGCATGGGAAGGCTGGTGCTCTCCACACTTTGTCTTTCAAGTCTTTTATTCTTTCTGGGTTTGCTCGTTTGAGGCTAAAAGATTTTTATTTGGTCATTCAGCAAAACCAGGGCTGTCACCTTCCCCTTTCCACACGGATATCAAGAGCCTCCAAAATTCCCCCTGAGTGTCTCTCTGGGCTTCCCAGCCAGGATTAATCACCGAAATAACTTCCACCATTTAGGAGCTGCTTCCCCAGCCCACATCGTGCTGCTTGGAAGGAATTCAGAGTCCCTCCTTCCCCCAGTGCCCTGTGTGGGATCAGGCAGGATCCTGGGAGGAACCAGGCAGGGCCAACACTGTTCATTTTGGGGTCATTTCCAGCATTTGGCTCAGTGCAGCCCCAGATGCTGCGGGAAGCAGCTTTGCCATGGCTCCAGGATTGGATTTGTGGGAGAGATGCTGCTGGGAGGACTCAGTGACATCTGGGCTCTGTCACTGCGTTGGGGTGCAGCCAGCTGCCCACTGCTGCAGCTCTGATGGACACACAGCAGTGACCTCTGCAGGGCTTCCCATCCCCAAACACCACAGGGAAAAAGCCATAATTCCCAGAAAATCTCTTTACAGCTGAAGATGAGCCCTGGGAGTGTCCAAAGCCAGGCTGGACACTTGGAGCACCCTGGGATGGTGGGAGGTGTGGAACTGGATGAGCTTTAAGGTCCTTCCAGCCCCAAACCATTCCAGGACTTGATGATAACCCCAAAAAAAGGGATATTTCCTTATGCCGGAAATGCCCATTTCACTTTCCAAGAGGGATAAATCCCCCCAGCCCTCCCTGCTCCTCATCCTGACCAGCCAGGACATCTCCAGCACCTCTCCAACAACCCCACCAGCCCTTTTAAATCCCTAAAACACCCAATCCTTTCCACTTCTGGCCACAATCCAAGATTTCTGCTATTGCTCGCTTGTATTGTTTTAGAATTTCTTTCCCCCTAATTTCACAAACTGCTTTTTGTCGGGCAAAATCGCTTCTCTATTCCAGCTCCTTCAGATGCAAAAAGAGACCAAAAGTTCAGTGCTGAAGCTGGGTGACATTTCAGTTTCCTCGTGAAATGCATCCAGAACCAGAAAAGGAACAGTTTTAAACCAGCAGGAAGCAACTACAAAAATCAGGGTGAGTTGAGGGAACGTTTTCAGTCAGCAGAAGAATCTGTAAAAAAATTCAGAACTGCCAATCCCTTATTTATTTTTGTCCCTACAATTACTTTTAATTCCTTTTCTTAAATTCTTTTTTTTTCCCTGCTGTTCCTACTTGAGCCAAATATGTTGTTAACCCCTGAGTGAAAGAAAACAGCTCCCTTGGGGTTGCCTGAGTGCTTCAGCCTCTATTTATTTTTTATTGGGGCTCTGCTGCCCAAGATTTTGAGCGTGCATTGGTAATTGGAGCAAAAAAAATCTGATTTGCATAATATTTGGATTTATTTGAAATAAATATTCCAATATTTGGATAACCTTCTCCACCCAGGATTGGGGGAAGTTGTGCTATCTTTGTAGAGGAAAATCCACTGGGTAAGTGCTTGGTATTGTTCTTAATGCTGGGAAAAGAAAATCTAAATGTCCAGGAATAATTTCCTTAAAATCCTAGCAGAGTCTCTTGCTCTTCTCTCCCTCCTTTCTCACAATCACACCACACACCATTAGATCATTATGGTCTATCAATTTGTCATATTTCAGCAATCTCTTCCTTTAAGCCTCCGAGATGAGAAACCACTAAAAAGGTCTAAAACTAGAGAGAAATCATTTGCAAAAACAATTGCTCCATTTGGGTGTCAAAACACACAATATTCTCCTCCTTGGGAAGAAAATTTGCTAAAAAATCACATCCCCCTCAGCAGCAATCATTTCCCCCCGTGATTCCAGCACTTTGTGGTCGTGGATATCTTTGTTCAGAGTGATAGTGGAGCTTTAATTTCTGTTGTTTTATTTTTGAGAGGCTCTGCTGTAAATCCTCCCCCATTTCAGAGCATGGCTGTGAATTTATTTGATCTGCATATGCACAGATGTAATACACACATCTGGCTGAGATGGGAGAGGGAGGTTTAGGCAACTCCTGCTTTCCCAATTTCCCAGGAAATCCCTATTTTGGGATGTGGCAAAAGAGGAGTGACCAGCAGGTTGAGGGAGATGATTCTCTCTCTCTGGTGTCCAGCCTGGGGAGGAAAAGCTCCAAAGAGACCTCAGAGCTCTTGCAGAGCCTAAAGGAGCTCCAAGAGAGCTGGAGAGGGACTTGGGACAAGGGCTGGAGGGACAGGATGAGAGGGAACAGCCTTAAGATGAATGGGAATTTGTTTAAATTAGAAATTAAGAAGAAGTTCTTTGAAGGAGGTGATGCCCTGGGTGACCCTGGAAGTGTCCCAGGCCAGGCTGGACAGGGCTTGGAGCACCCTGGGACACTGGAAGTGTCACTGCCATGGCACTGGATGAGTTTTGAGGTCTCTTCCACCCCAGTCCATCCTGGAATTCCAGGATTCCAAGCCTGGACATTGCCCCTGAGGTGTCCCCAGCCTCAGATCTGAGGTCCCCAAGCTCTCCCAGCTGAGCAGCAGAGCAGTGACTGCTGTGTCCAAAATCAGTTCAGCACGAAATAGAGATGTGACGAGGAGACAGCACTGCATGAAATGCTGGCCCAGGCAGTGCCCAGGGGAGCAGAGCAGCCCTGATCCATGACTTCATCCAAAAGTGCTTCCTCCAGGCTCTCCAGGCTATTCCCTGCCTCCCCAGGCCATTAGCCAGCCCTGCTGGCAGGTCAGGCAAGACAGAAAGGTCCCTGCAGCTCCCATCTGCCCCAGCAGAAAGGATGAGCTGATCATGTTCCACATTCAATCACCAGAGAGAATCAATCTGTAATTAACAGACTCCTCTCCCACCCCTCTGTCAGCTTTTTGCCTCTTCTCCCCTTCCCTGCCCCACCAAACCTTCCAGCGCCAAGTCAGTTTAATGAGATTTCTCAGTAACAAATGACCAGTTTGTAATAATTATATTTTCTTCTGCAATTGCTGTAGAAATGATTTAAAGCAGGGAAGGCTCCAATTTATTAAGCATCAAATTTTCTGCGGTGAACTTTTAACTATGAAAAGAGCCTGGAGACTGAGGGAGCTCTCCTCCCCCACTCTGGGCTTTGCCTTTGCCCTGAAATATTGATGGTTTGGAGATCAAGATTTGACTCCTTGATGAAAATAAATGAATCCTGCATCAGGCTGAGCCCAGCTGCATTTTCTGCCCTTTCATCAGGCATTATGGTGAGGGGAATGGGGTAAGAAGTGGTGCAGGGAGCAACAAACCCATCCTTAACCTGCTCCAGGTTTTTCTAGTTAATATTTGCAGATGAAAGTTTAATTGCTGCACACCTCACAGGCTAGCAGGGAAAAACCCAAAGCCCAAGGGAGCTCAGGTCCTTCACCTCACCATTAAAATTAAACTCTGATATGACCAAACTCTCCTCAAATTATTTTTTTAACCAACCTGCCCACCTGGACTTGAGAAAGAACATCTGGGGGAGGCTTAGAACAACATCCCACCTTCAATCCTTCAACAAAAAATCACTTTATGGCTTTGATAAACCACAACTCTCAGGTTCTGCACTCATTTCTGCTCCAGAAAAATCACAGCTAAATGAGTTCATTTAAAGCTCAGGAGGAAGTGGAAGTTCAAACTTTTCTCAGCTATTGCACTGTCTCAGCAGCTTCCTAATTAGGGGAAGTTTCATCCCATTTAGTACCTGGAGAACAACAACAACAGAGAAGAGCAGAAAGGATCTTGCCTTGAACCTTTTCTGGTGAGACAGGAAAGTCCCGAGGGTTGGGTTTTTCTCAGAGCTCCCCCAAATTTCCTGTGCACTCAGAGCCCTCTTGGGATGGCTGAAATCCATAATTCATAAAGGAAGGAGAGGATGCAGGGAGCTGAACTTTGGGATCTCTGTGGGAAAGACACGAGGCAGTGTTGAAACAGGAAGGTGATTATGGGAAGGAGGGAAACCAGAAGGGTGAAATCTGGAGAGCTGCACTTTCCTCCTTGATTTCAAATGCAATGATTGGGTGGGTGGGGGGATAAGGAACATCTAAAAAACCCCAAATCCAATCCCCTCCCAAAAAAAAAAAACCCAACCAAAAAACCCAACAAACCACCAAAAACCACCAAAAACCCCCAAAACCCAAAGACTGCAGCATCCTGAGACCTCCCAAAAAAATCCCAGCCAGATTTCAAGAGTTCACAGAATCCCAGACTGGGTTGGAAGGAACCATAAAGATAATTTATTTCAAACCCTGACTCTGTTACAATTTGGGGTCAGTTTGGAAGCAGCCTCAGGCTGGACAGCTTGGACATCAGCAGGAATTTCTTCATGGAAAATCTTGTCCAGCTGTCCCAGTGGAATGCCATGGAAAGCCATGGGGTAATTACAACCCAACAGGGCCAAAATTGAGGATATTCAAAGAGTTTGGTTTCTTTTTTAGATATCCACAGATATCCCATCTTTCCCTGTCTTCCCAGGGTGGAGGGAATGGTTGAAAACACTGGAATTGTTTCATTAGAACAAACAGGGCAGCCAGAACAAGTCCTGCTCACAGGAAGAAACGATTATTTTAACGAGATTTAATTCCCTTCCATGAAAGATGGTGAAGAATCAACGTGCAGTGCTGCTGACAGGGAGGGGCTGCAAAATTTATCCTGTGGGATCCATGGAAAAACAGCTTTTCCACACCTCCCGGAGACAGAGCAACTATGAAAGGGAAAAGCACAGATGAAAGGAGCTGGGGAAATTGGCACAATTTTGATTTTTCTCCCTGATTAATACCACTGAAAGACACGGCCAGGAGTTCAAACCTGCACATTGTTTAGCTAGGGCTGCGAAAATCCAGCTTTTTTCCCTTCAAAGCACACTTGTTACACCAACCTCCAGCGAGCCTAAAAAGCCTGTTAATTTAATTAATTATCCCCGGTAAATGGGCCCCCGAGGGCTCCCAGAGGTAAAATGCATCTTGGCAAGGAAACAACAGAACTGACAGGAGCATCTGCCTGGCAGAGAATTACAGTGCCCACCTAGAGATGCTCAACAGAGAAGCAGCCGAGTGTCCCTGCTCTGTCCCTGAGCATTTCCCGTGGCGCAAACAACGAAAATTCCACTTTTAGGCAGTTTTTCGTGCAGTTATAGCCACTGATTGCCAGCTCTGTTTGCATTCGCGCGGGTCACGCGCTCAAAAATCGGGTTTTTGTGAATTTCAGCACGCAGGCACCTCCTGCTCCGGCGGGTTTGCGCTAAGACAATCCATTGTGGCTTTTTAACGAGATAAACTCAGTCACACCCAGGGAAAGGGACTCGGGGTTCATCCAGCAGCTGTCAGGAGATGAGGGATAGAAGAAATGCCTTGGTTTAGCCAATTTGGGGGGAATCACCAGGAGCTCAGTGGAGTCAATCAGGTGAATCCCAAATCTTCAGGGAGGCTTTGTCAATATTTGGAAGCTGCAGATCCAGCTCTTTGCAAGGTCATTTTGCACTTTATCTGCAAAGATCTTGTCTCCTTCACCTGGAGAAAGGTGTCCTATTTAATTCATTCATTCTCATTCATTCATTTATTTATTTAATTTATTTTATCCCAAAGTACCTATTTTATTGCTCTTCATCACACCCCATCCACCCTTTGCTAATTTAAATTTAATTTTTTTTCACCTCTGACAAAAGTGGCCACAAAATTCAACAAGCCCTGTAAACACTTTAACAGCTCATCTACCTCTGTTACTAAAAAAAATGCCTAAAAAAGTTCCCCTGACCTCTCATTTGAGCTCTGTTCGTTAATGATTTTGTAATTTTTAGCATTTCGTATTTTTTATTTCCAATCCACCCACAACCACCTCCATGGCTGCAGTGGAGCACCCACTTCAGCAGCAAATGACTGATTATCCCCAGCTTAACAAGCAAGAGGACAAACAATAAAAGAGCAAGGATAATGCATCATGAGATGTACTTTGTTCATTTATTTGACAACTGCAGTTTAGCCGTAATTAATTATGATAATACTTCATGGCACACCAGTTAATGTTCTGTAGGGTAATTTGTTCAAGTTTGAACACCAGGCCTTCCCTCCAGCCTTGTGCTGCTAAATTTTGCCTGAGTAGCGAAAAATCTGATATTTTGGGGGTGGAAATTAAAATTAAATTTAAAATTTGCCTTTGGGGATGTGTCAGGGTCACCAGGGTTTGGCAGCTTTGTTTGCACAATCTCTGTCACCATAAAGTCACCAGGAAGCCACTGACACCACCAGATCTTCTGCTGCCATTTCTCATGCTTTTATATATATTTTATATTCTCCTGTCAGATTTTTGTAATTCAAGATCTGTACAATCACTGTCCCAATCTGCCTCCAAGGTCTCTGGGTGCAGAGTTTTGATTCAAATCCCACAAAACCCCAAAAAAACCAAACTAAGTGCATTCTGGAATGAAACAGCAGCTGGAATTTTTAGGATTTCTGCGGGAAGCAGGGAAGTCTGCTGCAATTTCAGTGTCACCTTGATGAGCCCCTGATGTTCTCCCCACACACAACTCCTTTCCTTCGTTGCCCAAATTTCCTGCAGGTCCTTTATGGTGGACCTGGAGAGCCTTAAAATGTTCCCAAATCACAATTAACAACAAATAGAGTCAGATTTTGGAATAGCAGAATTATCAGGCTTCAGGCTTCAGCTAACAATATCCAAATTATCAGGTGAAAGCCTTCTGGAAAAGCAATTAGATAATAACAGACCTGTGCCAGAGTCATCAAAGACTTTTCATGCTGGGCTAGAAAATCAGGACCCAAAGAATGAATGGGATTGGATTAAATAAAAGAAATGTTCCAACCTCCTCAGCAGCTCCTACGTGGAGCTGGAGCCTTACAGAGCTTTGAAAAAGCAATCACGGAGTTTTGTTTCAAAATTTCCTTCGTTCCTCCCAAATTTTGGAATAAAAGCGTGAAATAGAAATCACCTCAGTCCACCTTCCACCCTCCCAACACTTTGTGTTTTATTGCATTTGCCAGGAATTCATCAGGAGAAAAATCAGAAAGCAGGAAGACAGCAGAGGCCATCAGAGGATTTTCCTATGAAAAATGCTGGAAAATCCTAAGAAAAGCATGGAAAAAATACTCAGAATAAAGTTGTGCAAGCTGGGGAAGGATGAGAGGTCTGGAAGAGAAGGACAAAGCCATCAACACTCAGTGCTTGTCCAGAGGTCCTGAAAATACTGCAAACATTTTAAGAACAGAAAAATAAAGACAAAAACATTCTCTCCCTTCCTGTGTCACCTGGAGCTGTTCTGATTCCTCCCCTCGCATCAGCTGAGCAACCTGGTGATGGATTTGGGGTTAAAACAGAGATTTGGGATGGTTTTGGGGAAGGGAAGAGCTGTGCACAGAGCAAGACTGGTCCCTAAATGATCCTTGTGCAGATGGAGCAGAGTTCATCCTTGAGGGATCCAGGAGGGAAATCCTGGACAGAAGAGGATGCTGGAGCACCATGATCAGCCAAAATGGACTTTTTTACAACTTAATTTGTGCAGAACTTTTAATTTTTAACAGGGAAAAATCCTGAGACACATCAAATGCATCCAGAACTAAACAAGTCACTCCACCATGGCTTTCACAAGTGACAAAGAAATCCTCCAGCATCCCTTAGCACATCCTAAAGAAACTCAAACACACCAAGCCATCCCCAAATTGCCCAGCAATGGAAAGCAGGTGAAGAACTACACCAAGATCACCTGCAGGACGTTCAGACCACCTCAGACAAGCCCAAAACCTGAGCAAGCTCAGTTTAATTTTTCATTTGACTCTGCCACCGTCTCTCTTTTTATTTCCCATGCAGCTACAGTGATTAAAATCAGAAGGTGTTCTTGCACTGCTGACACTCAAACCAAGCCATTCCAGTGGCTGGAATAAGCCCTGGAAAAAAGGAAGGTGGTGAGGTCAGCTCTGCGCCAGGTTAAGGATTTTTTGCTGTTTACATTAATCCAGGGCAGAGCTGAACGTGCAGAGAACACACAGGAAATGTCAGCTCTGCTCACAGAACTCTGGATTAAAGAGGAGAGCTGAATATTTATTTTCCCTTGCAGGCACTGAACTCCACAGCTCCATCAGCTCGGGGCAGGAATGTTTGGCTGCTCAGGGAATTGGGAATGTTGTGGTTTTAGGATTCCAACCCTTTTGGGTTCATCTCTCTTCCCTCCCTTGGCTAAAAACGCTCCAGATCTGAGAATCAAAGGTAAGGAAAAGAATCAATGTTTTCTCTTCAAGCATGGGAGGGAAAAACCCCAAGTAATTCAGCAAATATTACTTAAAATACGAGTTTCATAAAACCATTTGTGCTCTGCCTTTCTTCTTTTAAATTGTCTCTTCTTTAAATTGTTTTTTCTCCCCTCTCCCCCTTGTTTCCCTGACTGACAGCTCTGTGATAACAGATTCCCTCAGCTGGCAGACACTTTTTGTGATGTTTCATTCATGGCCCTGCAAACTCTCTGCACCTTCTCCACTTTCTCTCCCTTTCCAGCTGTTCCAGGAGCAAAGATTGTCCCAATCCCCTGGGAATGCCTCTCCACACCCCAATGTTCCTGCAGTGCTTGGGTTTCCTGACCCCACAAACCCTCCATGAAATCTCCCACAGTGACAGTAAAAATAAAGAGAAAATTCAGATTAGTGCAGAGGATAAACAGCTTTTTGCTCTGAGATGTGTTTCTCAACACAACTGGCATCACTCTGGTCATACTGAGCACCAAAAGAATCCCAGAAATTCCTGAGGATCCCTCCAGGATCACCAAAAATCCCAATGGCACCTCTGGATCTGCAGACCCAGAACAGCAGCAGCAGCTCCAAAGCTCCACAGCACAGAAATCTCAGGTTTTAAGCTCAGTGTCTCACTGCTCAGGCAGCCCAAGGGATTTGAACACTCAAGTGGCAGATTAATTCCAATCAAAACTGATCAGAGACGAGAAGATAACCACACATTTACTTTGCTGGCAAACAGCAGCTCCTTTTCAGCCCTGATCTCCATAAAATGCTTTCCCTTTGTTGTGCAATCACAGCCTGAAACACAAATTGAAGAGAGGCTCCAAATAAGTCCATATTTTCTCTGGGAGCAATTTGCACAAACACTGTGTTTTCTGTGTTGACTTTGTTTGCCAGAATTAGGAGTGAAAGCTGCAGCAGCAGGATGGGAGACACTGCCCTGCTGGAATTCCATCCCCTTTTCCTTGGGGTTCCTCCCTGACAGGGTAAATTTGGGGGTGTTTCACACATTCCAAGCCTCACACAGTTTTTGCTGTTCAAACTCCTTGTTTCTGGGGCTTCATTGTGGCAAGGATTTAAATCTGAATTTAGATCTTTGTCTTGGGGATGCTGCTGCCTGTGCTGGGCTGGTTTTGCTTCCAGTTCCTCTGAAAAGGAGAAAGAAATGTCCTTTCTAAAGAATTCTAACTCCACCAGCAGAACCACCAGAGAGATGCTGATCATTTAAATCAGGGAAATCTCCAGGAATAAAGGAGAGAGGGAGGGTTGGGTTTAGCCTGCTAATCCTGACTTCCAGGCTCAGCTCCCAGAACCCATGGAGATATTTCAACCAGAAACTTTGAACCAGCCCTTTGAAAGGATTAAGCTTCTCAGCAGAAATAAGGCACTTGAATGTCCCTGAAAATCCCTGGAATTGTCCAAGGCTGGGTTGGACAGGGCTTGGAGCAACCTGGGATAGTTCAAGGTGTCCCTGCCATGGCAGATGATGGAACAGGATGGGATTTAAGATCTCTTCCAACCCAAACCATGCTGGGATTCTGTTTTCCAAGCTCAGAATCCACAGCCAGATGAGATTTGGGTTCCTCAGGCTGCAGACAGTGTGATCAGACAGCACACAAAGTGCCCAAACCCAGCCTGGCACTGCAGCTCCCACCAGGAAAACCAGGATAACACAACCCTCCTGCCTTACTCGGCTACAGGGAGATGAAAGACATCAAAGACTCAATGATTCTCCCCTAATACAGCCCTGGGGAACAGATAAATGAGATTTTTCTCAGCTGGGGAGAGCTCTGCTGACTTCAGTGGTGAACTGGAGCCAATTTGCAGAGCCCAACATGGAGCTCTCCATGCTCAGCCAAAGCTGCCAGGAGAACAAAGGAGGCTGCAGGTGGCAGAGGCTGGGATGTCACAGTGCCACCAGATCTGTGCAACACCCTGGCCTTTCCAAACAAATCAGATTTCAGATTTCTCCCTCAGGCACAGCCTGCACCCTCTCCATGGTCCCCAATCAGGGAAATATTCTATTTTCAATATCTCAAAATAGGTTATTTTTCATCACCTTCCACAAATCCCAAAGCTGCTGTTTCCAGTCAGGATCACCTCAGCTGTGTATTTCTCTATATTTTGGCATCCTGAG
Organism: Entomyzon cyanotis; assembly: GCA_024500445.1. NCBI lineage: Eukaryota > Metazoa > Chordata > Aves > Passeriformes > Meliphagidae > Entomyzon > Entomyzon cyanotis. The sequence goes on along the minus strand of JAKEPQ010000773.1, from coordinate 2,231,092 downwards.
CCCACAGTGATGTTTTTTTCCATTCCTACTGCCACAGGTGCCACCAAAACTCTACTCAAATTGTGGCACCTCCAAGAGATTTGATCCCAAAGGCAACACAAGTGCCAGAGAAATCATCCCTGATTCCCAGCCCCATTCCCAGCCCCATTCCCTCTTCACAACCCTCCTCAGCAATTTCCAGGCACACCTTCACTGCCCCCCCCAAACCTCCTGCAATCAGCAATCAGGACTTTTTTATAATTTTGGGTGGAATTAAATAACCCCAAGGAGAAAGCCAGAAGTCTCTGCTCTTACAGACAGAACCTAACAGGGAAAAAATCTAACTTCCATCTAATTCCACATCCAGAGAGATTGGACACTTGCTACAGTGAAAAACCTTAATCCCTGCACAGGGGAAGAAGGGAAGACAGGGAGATAAAAATGGGATGAAATTCTGGACTTCAAGTTTGGACTGAACACAGAATTTCTGAAAAAAAAAAAAAAAATTAAAAATTCCTACCTGGCCAACTGGGGGGTGTTAAATCAATGCCTGATTCAGGACTGAACAGAAAGGGAATAACATTCCAGGCTGGACCAGCAGGGAACATATTCTGCAGGCTGGAAAGAGCAGCTTGCTCTGGCTAATTAATAGGTAATCAGGGCTAGAGCAGTAATTTTCTGAGTGGTGACCAATTTCTCCTGCCCAGGTTTCCCCTGGGGCATCTTCTGCTCACTTTGGATGGTTCTTGATTTGAGGTTTTTCACTTCAGCAAAGTAAAAGCTTCAACCTGTAAAAATTATCTGAAATAGCATCAAGGGCCCAGTGTGGGGTTGGTGGTTGGAGAGGAAAAGGGGGAAAAAACCTAAGTCCATTCAGGCTTAAATCCAGCTTGGAATGGACTTGAGAGGAATTATTGGAAGCTCAACTACCTAAAACCCACTCTGTCCCCTTTCTGGCAGAGCCCACGGTGACAGCTGGAACTCCTGAGCAGCCCGGGGAGGTATGGCTTGGAACAATCCACGATTTAGATGCAAAAAAAAGCCATTTTAAAAGATGCACACAAAATAAACTGGCATGAAAGTGGTGGCTGGGGGAACAAAAAACGAGGCAGGCAATTGGATGTGGTTCCAGAAAGTTGTTCCCCATTAAGAGAGACTTCACTGCCTGAACAGGACGTGGAGGCAAGGCTGGAAAAATGCTTCCTGAGAGCTGTCAGATGTGCATTCCAGCTGAAATTTTCCTGTGTATTCCAGCTGAAATGCTCATTTCTGAGAGACAGCGCTCCTGGAAGAGGAATTTTTAGCATCCTGATGATGCTCAGATCTGCTGGAGCAGGTGGTCACCCTCCAGAGCATCCCTGGAGGGAGCTGAACTCCAGGAGTTTCTTTGGCAAATGGAGAAAAATATGGAGAAGAAGGTGGAGAACAAGCTGGACCAATCTCCACCTTCACTCTGAAACCTCTCTGAACTTGGCAGAAAAATGAGATTTGCTTTGAGCACTGCAAATCTGGAGCTGAGCAGAGAACCAGAATAAATCCAGTCAATAAATACAGGAGCTCATGGACAGCAGCAGTTGCTCCTTGTGCTGTTTTACACATCCAGTCAAGCTCAGCCTCATCTCCAGCCCTAAAATATGGTCCTGGACAGCATGTGAGAAATGAGAAATATCATTTTTTTGTCTCTGCAGCAGCCTGGAGAGACGTTTTGTGCCCCTAATCACAGCAAAACCCCATGCACATCAAGTGGCTCAGCTCCGAGGTGCCAGGATTTCTCAGGCAAGCACACGAGGGCTGGGGAATTTTAATATCTTCTTCCCCTTACAAGTAATTTCCAGTGTTTATGCTCTGCGGAGCTCCTTAGGAGTGTCAGAGCAGAACAAATGTCATTTTTAATGGACTTGCTAAATCATAAAAACCATTTGGAAAATTGCATCTGATTAAAACATGAAAACGTTCCATTATTCACGGGGAGATCGCGGCGGCTCCGAGCCGTGGCGGGAGGGCTGCAGAAAATCCTTGGCCCACAGGACTTTCTACCTCACTGACTAAAAGCAATCTTCTGATCTGCTGCTGCCAAACGCAGAGGAATTCTCCTGGAGAGAGGGAACAAAGCTCAGCATCTTTCATTACATCCTTAATTCTTGTAGGGACGCGGGGAAACGCACGACAAGCTGAATTACGGCGCGCGGCTCCTGCGGTGTCAGGGGAAATATTCAAATCACAGATCCCTCTGGGAGGAGGCCAGCCTGGAATCTCTCATTCCTAGGGTGGCTGTCACGAAGAATTTTCAATTATTTGTCCCAATCCACCAAAAAAAAAAAAGCCTCTTGCTGTACGGAAGGGGAGAAAAAATGGAAAGTTGTTTTCCAGGCAACAGAGCACGAATTCCAGAGAGGAGCTGCTCTGGAGAGCAAACAGCTCTACAGCAGAAAGGATCCTCATCAAAACCATGATGTTCTCCCATTTAGAGCCTCAGTTCTGCCTGCGCTCTCTAGATGGGGATGCAGAGTAATTAAGCTCTGGTTTACCGAGCGTGTAACCTTTGGAAAGTGTGTGTGTTCTGAGCAGTGACAGCAGCTGATTCAGGCAGACATGCCACAGCAAGGTAGCTGCCTACACCCTGCACGTCAAACAATGCATCAATCAAACAGCTCTCGTTTCATTTCCAGGGGATTTGGGGAGTGTGTTCCTTCCTAAAGGCTTTTTTTTTTTTTTCCCCTTCCTTTTTTTCTTTTTTTTTAATTGAACTAAATAATGCAGCTTGACGGGAAGATGTAGAGAGGGAAATGAAATTATTTTTGGAGGAGCAAAACCCACACCGTTTAAACCATTTCCCTTGGAAAGGATGCAAACTTCCTCTGCTTTTCCAGTGGGATTCCCACGGCAGAGCTGATGGCTGAATTGCTTTCCAAAGTGACAGAAGGGCAGAAACAACCCCAGCACTGCTGATTTCCCTGCTGGGTGTTGTTACCCCCTGCTCTGACCACATTGTCAGGGTTGTGACAGGAAATTCAGGATTATTCACTGATGTTTTAGTGCCTCCAATCCCCTGCATTCAACAGGAAGCAGAGCCTGATCCAGCAGCATTCCCATCGTGGAAATATCTCCTGCAGGCTTTGCTGTGCAGACAAATCCACCTGGTGAGGGTTTAACCAGAGCCAAGGGTTGCTGCACAGATAAATTCATTAAGGCAAAGGTGCTTTGACATCCTCTGATGGAACTGAGGAGTGAAAATCAGTTCTCAGTGCTGCTGCAGCACTTCCAACCAGCATCAGAGAGATGCTGAAGTTCAGCTCAGACAAATTCCCTCCCCCTGTGCAGCAGGGTTCTCATGCAAAGGTTAATAACTCCTGATATGTTCTGTGAACTCAGCATTTCTCTGAATTTCAGCTTGATGTACTGCCCTTTTCACCAGCAACACATTTCTTCCTGCCTGCCTTCCCCTCCTGCTAATCAGTTTTATCAACACAGCCCCAGGTGAGGAATGGCTTTCAAGATGTGCAGAGTGGGAGCTGGAAATTCCTGCTCAATGCAAATGATAACAGGCAACAGGAGCCTATTAATAAACTCCAAAAAAACCCCAGAATTCACAGCTGAGGCAAACCCAAACAGCGCTGTCAATTCACACCAGAACACAGCCTGGCCTTGCAAGTTTATAAATCTCTGAAAAAACAAAGCATTCAATCATTTTTCCCCTGGAGATGAGATATCAATTCCATTGCTCTACATCTTTCCCCACAAGCGGTGATTTGTGCTTCCCTTATTTCATCCCAGGATTTTCAGAAGAAAATATATTTGCAGAGGGGAAATGGGGGAAGCTGGGAAGTGCTGGGGGAATCCAGATCCCCATGTTTGTCCCAGCAAATGCCACTCAGCATCCCAAAAATCCAATTCTTTCCAGCCCTAGAGCTCACTCAGCAGTGCTGAAGGTTCATTTCCACAGCCAAACTGCTTGACAGTGCCTCAGCAAGTCTGGAAAGAGATCTGTGTCTGCTGGCCAGCCTGAAAAATGCCATTAAAACATCCAATCTCCCAGTTATTCTGCAAGGAATAACTCCAAGAGAATAAAAATGCATTATATTATCATCCAATTCTGCAGGCAGCACACTTAATCCTTTGCTCCTGCGCAACCAGGAGTTTATTTTGAATTTAGAGTTGGTTTTAGGCAAAAAAAGAAGCAAAAATGGGAAATCTGTGCTCATTTTGAGACTTTTTTTCCTGCTGGATTGGGACAACAAATGGTGTCAAACTTGTTCACCAAAAGGTCACTGAGGAACTTTGGCTTCATGGCAGAGAAATGTTGTTTTGTAGGGATTAATGTGTGCAGTTTAAGCTCTGCACCTGATTCCAGGCATTCCAGCACTAATTTATTTGTATTTTCTCTTCCAAGCAGCATTTGGCTCCTTGTCACCCTGGATTTGAGACTGCTGGGAACAATTTTCCTTCCCAAAAAACCCTGGGAAAAAAAAAAGGGATGCTCTGCTCCTGGAAAGGTTTGCAGCAAAACTTCATTGGCTGAAGGTGATTAAAATTTTTATGTTAATGCTCCTCTCTCTCCCATAACATTTCTCATGCTGGGACCTGGAGTGATCAATATCATCATCATCATCATCAAACCTTGTCTGGAGCGTGCAGAAGTGATTGGTTTAAGGTCAGGACCAGGATTAGGCCAGCTGGAAATAGCTCTGAAAAATGCTATTTCCTCCCTGCTTTTTTATCCCCATTCCCTGGAGATGTGGTTGGAAGGGTGTTTTTTTCTGTGTAATAAAATAAGTGATAAAATTGATAAAATAAATATCGATAAAAGTGATGAAATGCCTTTCTGGATCTTTGTTTTGCTTCAAGAGGTTCAGACAGCCCCAGGGGATTTTCAGGGACAGACAATTCTCCCAACCCAAGGATGTCAGGAGCAGCTTTACTGGACAGGATTGGGATAAGTTCCTCATGGGCAGCAAAATGAATCAAAATAATCAATATAAAAATGAATTGCATCCTGCCATCGAGAAGAAATTATGGAAAGGCTGCTGTTCATCATCTCCAGGTATAAATTAAAGATGGGGGTGCCTCTCTGCAAGGTGTATTTGTATTATTATTATGATTATTATTACTATTATTCACATTTTTTTCTGTAATGTGATACCCCAAAGTGATCCCTGCCAATAAAACTTTAGCCAAAAAAAAAAAGAAGGAATATCTCAAGGATAACTCAGCCCAGGACAGACCTGCTGCAGTCACAACTCAGAAGACAATAATCATCATTTTTCTCTCCTATCTTCATTCCATAAGATTCACAAGCCAATGGATTTCCAGCTCATTACTGGAGATCAGCTTTGACCAAAATGGAAAAAATTAAAAAAAAAAATCCAGGGCTTCTAACGATGCAAGAAATTAATTACATGACTAACTACACAGGAGAAAGCATCAGCAGTTTTCCTTTTAACTCCCTGCCCTTTCTTCCCCACAACTCTGGTTAATTTTGAGCCAGAGCATTTCAAACTCCATTCTCCTGCAGGAAAAGCCTGATGGGAACTAATTGATGTGAGAGAAATTGAAGCACGAAGGGGAAAATGCCTTCCTCCCTATGGATTGTTCACACTTCGTGGTGAGAGAACCTCAAAACGTGGGGATGAACTTCCAGTGCATCTTGTTAGCACAGAATTGCCAAATTCTGGCTCTGCAGACACACTGTTTGTTGGGTTTTTTTCCCTAAATAGCATGGAGCCACGGGGGAAAATAATAGGGACATGGAAAGTGCCAAAGGTTTCTTCAGGCTGGGAAATTTGGGGTTGTTCAGGCTGGAAAAGGGAATTTGTGTAGAGAACTCAGAGCAGTTTCCAGGATCTGAAGGGATTACAAGAGAGCTGGAGAGGGATTTGATCAGGAACTGCAATGACAGGACAAGGAGGAATGGTTTAAAGTGACAGAGAGGAGGTTCAGATGGGATATTGGGAAGAAATTCGTGGTGATGAGGGTGGTGAAGCCCTGGAATGGATTTCCCAGAGAAGCTGTGGCTGCCTCTGGATCCCTGGAAGTGTCCCAGGCCAGGCTGGAGCACCCTGGGACAGTGGAAGGTGTCCCTGCCCATGGCAGGAGTGGCACTGGATGATCTCTAAAATCCCTTTTAACCCCAAGCATTCTGCCATTCCACAGTAACCACCTGAAAGGAACAAACCTGAAGGTCACAGAGAAGGAGAATCTTTATCTGTACTGTTCCAGACACAACAAACATCCCCTAGGAATCTCCACCCAGGTTCATGCAGCTTCCTCATGGCCCTGAAGGCTCCAAGCTCTGGATGGAAAATCAACCAAAGTTTGGATGGAAAACCAAATTTTGGATGGAAAACACTGATATTTTCGGGTTCAGGAAGAAATGCTGAGCAACAACTCTGTGCCCTTCCCAGTTTTCCCATTTCCTTCCCCTCCACATGAAAAGCTGTTTGGTTTTTTTTTTCCCTCTTCAGACTGTGGCACAAAACCCAACCCAAAGCAGCTAAAAATGTCCCCCAACCTGCCAAAATCCTGCTGCAGAGCTGAGGAGTGGGAAAGTGAGAGAAGGAGACCATTCTTCCGAGAAACCCCAGCTGAGGAACAGCGAGGAGCAGGGAAACCTGTGCTCAACTCCCCCAGCTTGGTTGTGCTCAAAAGGCTGAGTAATGAATTACTGGGAAGTGAACTCCTTTCCTGGGAAATTATTCAGGCAAGCAGGTGCAGCTTGAAGGAATATTTATCTTCTTCTGGCTGTGAGGCTCTTCAGAGCCATGGGGACATCCTGGGGGTGTCACCAGTGTGGCAGGGAGGTTGGAGCTGCTCAGGATCTTTCCCAGTTTTGGGTACCAGCACCAAAATTCAGCGTCTCCACAACCTGTAAAACCTCACTGGGCTCTGTGGGGTTCATTTCATCACTTTGAGAAGCTTGGAGGTCACCAGGATTTGATCATCTTGGAGTTTTTCTGACCTTAAAGAGTCCATGAAGCCCTAAACTCATGGATTTGGGAATCTGGCTTTGAAGATCCAGGCCTGGCTGGGCTGCTTTTGCCATCCCAGGGCTCTCACTCCTCTCCCCTTCCTCTGCCAGCAGCTAAAAATCCCATTTTTTTCTTTCCCAGAGGCTCAGGCTTGCGCTCAGCACTTGTCATCTCATCTCCTCGGTGGATAAATGCTCTCCCTGCCACTCTCAGCTGTCACAAGGATTTGTATTTGCCTTCATTACATCCCTCCCAGTCACGGGGTAATTAAATCCGATGCTGCTATAAGTCTCACTGAGCAAAGGAAAATTCAACAGATTAATCAGAATATCTTTCAGAAAAGCTTCTAAAAATATTCTAAATAGACCAGAAAAGCAGATGAGTGGCATTCTCATTTATTACTGAGCCAGGCTCTGGATACAACAATCCATTGGGTTGATAGATAACGCAGCATCTCCTGCCTCTCCTCTTTCATTCTAGAAGCTCTCATTCAGATCAAGACACAATTCTCTCTATTATTGTCTCTCTCCCCCACTGGAGCTTATTTTGGGCTGTGTGCTCAGCATTCTCTCCAGGGCTGTGCTGTTGTCATGACTCTGAATTAGGTTTTTCCCTCCTCCCTGTCCCCACCCTGCCACGATGTTTTTTTGGAGCACACTAAGGCTCCATCCTGTCCTTCCAGCAGCCTGCAAGGATTTTGCTGCTGCTGCTGCTGCTTTCAGGGCCATCATGATGTAATTGCAGACATGAAATAGGAAATTCCCAGATGGTTCTCAAGGCTTTTTTTTTTTTTTTTTTTTTTTTCCTTTTTGCACAAGCCTGGGCTGGCTTTCCATGATTCATAATTTGATATTTGCCAAGCAGTTGTTTAAACCCCCTCAGCTTAGCTCCTGGCTGCCTCAGCCCTGTCAGAACTGATGGCTTTTCTCCATCAGCTCAGATTCATCCAGACCATTTTGAAGGATAACTTCCCAAGGTTTTGTTTGTTTTATTTTTTTTTTTTTTTTTGGCCAGCTGATGTTCTGACTCTATTGTTCCCTGCCTGTCACAGTGGCACAAGTCTGACTGGGCAGAACTTACAGCTCACTTACGTCAGGAGCTGCAGCAGCCACTTGTCACCTGCAGCTGGGCCAAGTGAGCTGAGACAGAGGGGATGGAAATATTCCCACTGGAGCAGCTGGAGAGCTCAGATCCAGGGAAAATTCCCTGCTTGGATCAGTGTCACTGTAGCTGCAGCTGAGAACATTTATTATAAACGCATCACGCAATAAAATAAGGCGTTGCTTGCCGTGGTGGAAGTGACCTTGCAGAGGCACGAGGGGGTGATGGAACTCTCTGTCCCTGTGAATTCCTGCTCCCAGTCAAAAACATCAATTCCTGAGGAAATTCCGATGATATTTGTTGAGTTTAGGGCAGTTCTGCAGTGCCACCTCTCCAAACCTGCTCCTGGCATTCCCCTTCCATGGAAAATCCTGGCAAAGATCAGCACCAGCCAACTCCCAACTGGGGAGGAATTCAGAGCTCCTGGCTCTTCCTGTGGCTGCAGCACAACCTCTGGGAGGGCAAATCTCCCCAAAATCAAGGAACAAACCAGTGTAAGGTGCAGAGGAAGCCAGTCTGCAGCAGCTTGCCCTGAGAGCAGTGGGAATGGGAGGTGGGCAGAATTCCTGCCAGCTGGAAATTACCTGGGGAAGGAGGTAGGCAGCACCGGAGGAAGGAAAGGATATTAAAAACACAGCCTCATGTTTCAATGCCAAAATTATTAGGAAAGCAAAGGAAATAGGCTGGAAAGCAGCATAATCCCTCTCAGTCAGTGGCTGCTGCTCCACTGGGGCAGCCTGGAGGTGCCAAGGTTGAGGGAGCAGCCGTTCATCATTTTTGATTTAGTGCTGCCCAGACAAGAGGAACTCGCATGATCCATGGGTTGGATATTCCTCTATTGATCTCGCAGACTTGGTTTGCTAAACTCCACATCCATCACGCCCCAGCCCTGCTCAGATTGCCCCAGAGAGGCTCTAAAGAGAAGCCACTTGTCCCACGAGGCCAAGGTCCAAATGCTTGGTGACAGCCAAGGACTGGGGCTGAGCCACTGCCGGGTGATGGATTGGCAGAATTTCCAGGTATTCCTTTCTCACAATCCTTGGAAAGGGCAGGAGCAGCCTGGGGGAAATTGTGCTCCCAATTCCACACAGACTGATGGGGAGGGATGGAGAAAATCCACCTCTGCTCACCCCACACTTCATCTCACTGCCACACAATTTAACTCCAAAAAAAACTTCCTCCTCCCAAAGCAGAGCTCTGAGCTTTCTTTCCATCTTGGCCACGCTATCAACATCACGTTTTCAGGGATATTTCTGTCCAATTTCACCATTTTCTGATCCTATCCCTGTCTCCAGTCCTTTGCCAAGGTACGTCCGACTGGGGGAACAGGAGGAACGAGAAGACAGCTGGTGAAACAAATGCAAATCCCTGTCTACACCTCCTTAATCTGTTTTCTCTGTATTATCCCTGCCAGCAAGGACTATTTCTGGCCTGGGCTGGCCTGGCTGGGGAGGGCTGAGTGGGCAGAGAGAGGCTGGTGTTGCAGGCAGCAGTAAAATCTAAAAGTGTGGCTGAGTTGGTGCGAATTTTGAGCTAAAGAGTCAGGTTTTTGGGATGGCAAAGGAATTTCTTAACTCCCAGGTGGTGGGATGAGACTTGATACAGAGGACAGACTGATGATCATCATTTGGGAGCTTTTTACACCTTCACCAGAACAATTTGAATCCTTTTTGCTGAAGAACTGGTGGCAGGTCCCACCCTCCCTTCACTGCCAGGTTTTCTTCTGAATTATGCAAAGAGGAAGGTTTTTTAGGCTCCCAGAGTGGTTTGAGTTGGCAGAGATGTAGAGAACATCCCATTCCACCCAAACCATGGGCAGAGACACCTTCCACCATCCCAGGTTGCTCCAAACCCTGTCCAACCTGGACTTGGACACTTCCAGGGATGAGGCAGCCACATCTGCTCTGTTCCACCACAAAACCAGCCCAGAAGGAGGTGATCTAAACCCTCTACAAACCCCAAAGTTATTTCTCTGTTGCTCCATCCCAAGCAAGAACAACCCCAGAGCAAACTCAAGACAACCAGAGGCAGCTTTACCCCAAAACAAAGCCTAAAAGAGAAAACATCAATTAATCATTTCAGGATTCATCTCCCACCTGTCCAGCCATCATTTTCTTCTGCTGGGATCTGCAAAATGTCTCTGAAAGCACTGATGGCTCTGACAGCCCCGAATTCATCACCTGAATTCCTGCAGAGCTGTGGAAGGATCTCTGCAGAAATCCTCACAATCCCCTCCCCTTTCTTGTGAGAGCTGCACGTGTGGAGAACACAAAGTTTGATTCATTTTCTCCCTTTCTGATGGTTCAGGTGGAAAAAAGAGAAGCCAGGTATGAAGGGGATGTGAGAGACAGAAAAAGGAATGAAATCACATCTTATCAGAGATCTCCAGGTAGGAAGAGCCACACTGGGAGCAAGGAGAGTTAAAATCCTCAAAATTGCTCCAAAAGGGAGAAGGGCTGGCTGGGGGAGGAAGACAAAACACTGCCATGCCAGGAAATCTCAAAATTTCAGAGAAAGCTGAAGGTTTTTCTGAGAACAAGGTGTTGAGACAAACCTCACAAAGTGAGTGTGCTCTGCTCCTCTGTAGGAGGATTAAATAATCCCCAGCAAAGCTGCCTTGTGCAGCAAGGAACCCAAATATTCCCTCTGGAGATCAGGAAGGAACCCAAATATTCCCTCTGGAGCTCAGGAGGGTAGAAAGGAACCCAGATATTCCCTCTGGAGCTCAGGAGGGCAGGAAGGAACCCAAATATTCCCTCTGGAGATCAGGAAGGAACCCAAATATTCCCTCTGGAGCTCAGGAGGGTAGAAAGGAACCCAGATATTCCCTCTGGAGCTCAGGAGGGCAGGAAGGAACCCAAATATTCCCTCTGGAGCTCAGGAGGGCAGGAAGGAACCCAAATATTCCCTCTGGGGCTCAGGAGGGCAGGAAGCAGGAGCTGCAAGAGCCCAGGAACACGTGGTGGGTTCAGCACAAAAGCACAGCCAGGACTCAGCCAGAAATAACCTCGTTCAAATGAAAAGCCTGGATAGAAATTTTAAATTTAGAAGGAAAAAAGACCTGTTTACCTATTACCAAACAGCCCCACTATTAACCAATTACTGAGAGGCAGCTCAGAGCAGCAGCTTGACCATTAGGGTTGAGTATTCCAGGCTTTGCTAATGGGAGATAAATTCATGGCTGGGAAATTGGATGCAATTAGAGTAATTTTAGCAAGGAGTTCACAATGGAGCTGACCTTTGCTTTCCCATGCAGGGGGCCAGGAGAGAGATTGTGTTTGATATTATTTTATTTGTTGTGGGAAGAAAGCTTTTGTGTCGGCAAGTAGCAGAACCGCCCACCTCAGCAGAGAAAACAGGTTGGGAGCTGAGGTTTGGAGGATGGTCTGGGCTTTAAAATTCTGAAATTCGAGTCTCATCTTTGTCACCAGCTCAGTGTGACAGTGGCTTTGCCTCTCTGGCTGGTTTTAGCCACCTTTAAGGCTTGGTTGACTCAAAAATCTCTCATGGTTCCCAAATTTACCCTGATTTCTGTTGGACACTTCCTGTCAGCACCTTCCACTGGGAACCCACCTCGAGCAGTGTGGTGGGAAATCAGATCATTCCAAGGAGGAAATTCCTTTTTTCAGGTAAAATTAGAGGTTTTTTCCCATGTCAGAGCAGTCCTTAGCACCTAAAAGGCTTTAAGAGCACTCTTGGGGTGACTTCAACCAACACAGCCATGAAGAAAAAACCTTTGCCTGCAGCCATTCAGGATAGATAGACACCAAAACCATCTCTCCACGTATTTCCATGCTCCTAGATCTATTTTTATTTCCCTGTGCTGCTCTGAGCACCCCAGTGCTGTTCCTAACCCCGAGGTCTGCAGCTACCAGGCACAACTCTTGCAAAGTCTGGCGTCGTGGGCTTAATACACAAAGTGCTTATTTTAAACACAGACTGATGGCTTTTCTCCCAGATAATGATGATTGATTCTGTTTTCCATCCTTTGTCAAGGCTCAGCACATGCCCAGAATTTTAACTAGTCCTTCTTCTGATACTTCCATGCATCCATCTGTTCCCCTGGATCTCTCTCTCCGTCTCCTGCTTTAAATAATGAACTTTGCTACGCTCAGAACAATCTATTAATAAATAACAATCTCGGAGATTACACAAGCCAATTAATAGTGGAGCAGCATCAGGAGCTGGGCTGAGGTGTGGGAGGAGGGTGGAGCTGCCAGTGCTCTGCTCAGAGGATGAGTGGGACATTCTGCAAGGGCTGGGGGCAAAGTTGTGACAATAAACAAACGCAGAGTGGCTGATTCCACTCAAACTCCTGTGCAAATCGAGCCAAGGAGGGAGCAGAGCTCTGTTAATTCTGACATTGCTCAAGGCAGAGCTGAGGTTTTGTCTGCAGCTCCACTTGAGGAGTAATCCAAGGGGAAGCCCAGCTTGGCTCAGCACTGAGAATTCAACACCAAGCAGGAGTTTTTGCTGCTTTAACTTGTTTGAGTGAAGCACAACTGGTGAAACACAAAGTTCTACATCTGCCCTGTCCTTTTCCCACTCAACCCCCGAATTTCAGCTCCTGTTATCCTGACAGAGCAAATCCCAGCTGGGATGAACCATCCAAATCCCAGTCTGAGGCTTGGCCGCTCTGTTGGGTGACACATGGAGCAGACAGTGACAAAGGGGAGCAGCAGGAACTGCAGGTGACACTTGGGGACATTGTGCCTCCCTCCAGCTCTCAGCTCTGTGCCCAGGGCTGAGTTCTCTGCTCCAGGGAAGGGACAGGAGGAACTGAACCTCTCTGTGTCCAGCAGGGATGTGGAACAACCCCAGGGATCACAGGATGGCTCTGCAGGGCTGTCCCACCTCCATCACTGTCCCCCCTCCAGCACTGTCCATCTCCAGCAGTGTCCCCTCTTCATCACTGTCCATCTCCAGCACTGTCCCCTCTCCAGCACTGTCCCCTCTCCAGCACTGTCCCATCTCCAGCACTGTCCCCTCTCCAGCACTGTCCCCTCTCCAGCACTGTCCCATCTCCAGCACTGTCCCCTCTCCAGCACTGTCCCCTGCACTGCTGGGCATTTGGGAATTGTCTAAACCTTCACCTGGGCCCTGCTTTTGCCTCACTGAACGCTAGCCACACATCCATCCCCACACCCTGCCAACATCTCCATTCACCGTGTTTGCCATCTCGTTCGTTCCTCTCATTTTTGGTCTTCATTCCCCTGTCCTCTCCTCCTTTCCCTTCCATTTCTCAGCCCAGCTCCTGTGGGGTTTCTTTTCCCCCTCATTTCTCCTCCTCTCTGCCCTTCCTAACGACTTAATCTGGCAGGCAGTGTGACAAGCGAGAGAATCGAACACGGAGTTTTCCTGAGCTCCACATCCATTTGGAGATTTCTCCCAGATGCAGCTCTCAAGCCCCAAATTCAATTTCCCTCTGACACAACAACAGAATTAGTCTGGCATTGTCATAGGTAAATTACTCACCAGCCTGGTGGCAGGAGAGGGGAAAAAAAAAGAGGGGAAAAAGACAAGAGGATTCGAAGAAGGTGTGAATGTGACAAGCGACAACGGAATAACAATGGGAGACCGCGGGTGACATCGATCAGAGCTGACAAACAGGGACAAAGCCATCTCTGGATCAAACACAAGAATTATTTACCTCCTCTTCCCTCAGCCCCTGAGCCGTTAAACCTCATCCTGAGGATTTCTGCGCCTCGCAGAGGATTGGTGAAGTCTAAATAACTCTCAGATTGAAAAATCTCGAGTCTGATTGAGCTTCGGAGGGTGGGCTTTGATTCTTCATTCACAGGAATGCCCTGAGCTGCGAGAAAGGCTGGGCTGAGCACGCCTGGCAGGACACGGCAAGCTCTCAGGCTGGCAGTAAAATTGAAAGCATTTACATCAACAAAAGGGACAAACAGCAAAATCAACAAATCTCCTCTGTCTTCACAGCCTGGCCTTTAATTCCTGTCTGCACCCAGAGCCATCAGCTGGGGCTGGAGCTCCAGGACAGCACTGCTGACTACAAAACACTCAATATTTGGCATTGAACACCATTTCTAGCTGGTTTGGGGTTTTTTTTTTCCCCCAGCCTGCCTGCTCTGATGTTCCATCATACACCAAGGATGTGTGTCAGACGCTGCTGATTGTCACTGGAATGTCACTGGGGAGACACAGGGATGGGAATTCTCCTGAGCAGGAGCTATTTGAACCTTCCCATTTCATCTCCCTGCTCATCCACCAAGCTGCTCCTGCTCACCGAGCAGCCTGAGCTCAGCACGGGCAGGATTGGGGTTTTTAAGGAGTCTCTGATGTCCTCCAGGAGGTGATTCCTTCCTGCTCTTCCAGCAGGCAGCGAATTGGCACTTTGGGATTAAACCCAGGAGGTGGAATGTGGGAGATGCCAGCAAAAGGCAGCTGAGTGAGCAGCTCAGAGCTGTGGGATGTGCCAGGTCGGAAAATGGGGCTGTGATGCTCCAGTCTGCACTGAAACCCTGAATTAAATGCATTTTTTAGGGATGAGCAGCTGCCAGGATGCTCCCAAACCCCAGGAACCCCAATTGCTCGAGCATCACCTCTCAAAAATGCTTTCAAGGGAGAGAAAACAGTGAAAACTTTAGTTATCTGGGTAAATATTGCTGCTGAATAACCCCAAAACCATGATAAAATGAGCCCTTGAGTTGATAAATACCAGGAGGGAGGGAAATCCAGACCAAAGTCACCAGCAGAGCAATCAGTGCCAACCTCAGGGCTGCTGAACTTCACACCAAAGCCAGGCTTTATCTGCCTGTTGACAGAATGAAGGTTTTGTTGGTATTTCTAACCCACCCTGGGCACAGCAAAGGTCTCTCTAATCTGGCAAAGGCAGAACAAAAACTGGGGGCTTAAAGCTGAGGGTGAAGAAATCCAGGCTGAAGTAGAATATGGTTTGTTTTTTAGGTTTTTTTTTCCCAGAAAAGAATGAGGATTGTGTCTCTCAGCGCCTTCAGTCAAATCTGCCCATCCTAAACAGCCACCAAAAATAATGGAAACAAACTCAGAACTCTTCCTCTGGAAAAGTTACAAGCTAGATGAGAATTATCAATATATTTTCTGCCTAGCTATGCAGAAGACTGAAATATCTCACACTAATGTCCATTTTTATTTTAAAAAACTACAGAAAATTTAATTAATTTTTGGATCCCTCACTGTCGTGGCTCAAGACTAGCTTGGGGAAAAAACCAAACATGGTTAGGAAATTTGAATTATCAAACAAAGAGCATTTGCTTTTCTAGCAATAGTAATGAGGTAAACTGGCAAAGAACTAATTTCAATTTGAATGAAATATTTAATTTTTTTTTTTTAATTGCCTCTTCCAGAACAGCTTTCACTAGGACAGTGATTTTCCCTCCATCTCTGCTGATGGATCCAACATCCCTGGGCAAATCCTTTCTCCTCAGTTTTGTCTGGAGCTCCCAGGGAGGATTAACAGCCTGTGGGGCTCACTGCAGCTCAGCACTGGCTCAGGTTGGGCATTAGGAAGCACTAAAGAATAGCAGAGAACTCTGGAATTGTCCAGAGCACTCCACACCACTCAGCCTGGACATCCTGCAAACCCAAACACATGGGAACCTGTTGGAAATTCAGATTTTCTGCAAGGCTGACTTTGAAATCCCCTTTTCCCAAGCTCTGCACGAACACCTCACACTCCCCTGCTTCCTCCCAGGAGATGCCAAAACCCCTCAGAGGAAATGAGGGACTTTTGCTGTTTCCACAGCAAAAAGCTGGAATATCTCTCTTCCCTCCTCCTTTCCCCCCTTTCCATGAATAACATCAGCCATTGACCTTTTCAAACAGGGTACTTGGTGTAAAATACGAGTTCCACTCCTCAGCAGAGCCGGTGGAGGGAGGAAGGGGCTGGGGAGAAACCTCAGCCTGGTGAGAAAGGGCTCTGTGCTTCTAACAACCCACCAGGAGCTTTTATGGCTCTGGCTCTGGCATTTCAAATTAATATAGTTATTAACGGAGAGATTGTTTTACAGCGCGATGGCTTTTTAACAAGGTGAACGCCAGCAAGCCCTGCCTTGGAGGAGAAAAGGGGGAAAAGGGATTTTAGAAAAGGGGGAAAGAGGGATTTTAGAAAAGGGGGGGAAAAGGGATTTTAGAAAAGGGGAAAAAAGGGGATTTTAGAAAGGGGGGAAAAAGGGATTTTAGAAAAGGGGGAAAAAGGGATTTTAGAAAAGGGGAAAAAAGGGGATTTTAGAAAGGGGGGAAAAAGGGATTTTAGAAAAGGGGGAAAAAGGGATTTTAGAAAAGGGGAAAAAAGGGGATTTTAGAAAGGGGGGAAAAAAGCGATTTTAGAAAAGGGGGATAAAAGGGGATTTTAGAAAAGGGGGGAAAAAGGGATTTTGGAGGGGCTTGGTGCCTTTTGAAGAGATGAGCAGTGACGGAGGAGCTGTAAGGAGCAGCTGCACCCCAGGGGAATATTGGGGTTTAATTTGTGTCACTGCTGTGTTATTAACTCATTATTGTGCCCAATGTCCCCACAGGGCAGATTTACCCCCAAGGTGTTCCCCTGGCTGTGGGGACAGAGCAGGGACAGCTCCAGGGCTCTGCTGTCACCTGGGCTCTCAGCCCCTCCGCCCTGCCCTTGGTGTTGCCTTGGCTACCCTAAAAACGTACCCCAAAAATGGCATTTTTGTGTCTGAACAGCTCCTTCTTGCAGCAGAGCAGAGAGGTGAGGAGTCTGCACTGATTTCATTCACTCACCCCATTCATTCCACCTCATTTAACCAGATGATTCTTAAAATTATTTTTATTCTCATTATCTTATTTTAAAATATTTTTCTATTCTATATTCAATATTCTATTTCTTTTATTCTATAAACCAACAAAACAAGCAGTAAAAGACACCAATTTGCCACTGGCTGCTGAAGCATTCTTTGCAGAGCCACCAGGTTGATTTCTGCCAACTCAGTTCACACCAACATCCCTAAAAAAAGCCTCCTGGGCTCTGTTGCTTCACCCAGAGGCTGCAGAAGTGCCAATATTTTGAATTAAGAAGTCTCAGGGCTTTGGCACCTCCTGGGAGGAAGCAGGGGAGTGAGGTGTTCATGCAGTGCTTGGGAAAAGGGGATTTCCAAGCCAGCCCAGCCTCTGCCTTGCAGAAAATCTGAATTTTCAACAGCTTCTCGTGTGTTTAGATTGGCAGGGATCTCCAGGCTGAGTGGTGGAGAAGCTCCCAATACCTGCAAGGTGTCAAATTAATTAAGAAGTCTCTGGATTCTCTCCTTGCTTGCACTGGTTTAGGCTGGGATTAGATCTGCAGGATGATTTCCAACCAGGGTGTGATTAAATTCCTCGTCGTGTGAGAGACTTTGAGCACTGGGCAACATTTATCTGGTGAGCAGAGCCCCAGAGCAGCCAAAACAGGACAGGCAGGTCCATCCCTGGCAAAATGCTGACCTTCCAGAGCCTGGAATGTCAATTCCAGGAGCACTGGATGTTTTCAGCAGTGATTTGTTGGACAGTGGCCACCTCAGCGGGCAGCTTGCCTGATGCTATAACAATAACCACATTATTTGCAACATCACAAATCTTTACCTCATCTGCTGCCGAGCCCAGCAGAGGACATGGATCACCAGCAAAGCCAGGAATGAAGAGACTGTGCCCTGAAAGAATTCATCCCTGGGGAGCTGCTGGAACCTCTTCCTCCAGGGATGATTTCCTTGCTCCCGAGCTTCTCCTCCTCCTCACACTCATTCCTCCATCCCACCTCAGCAAAACTTTTCCACAATCAAAATTCCAGGTAATAGCAGGTCCTGAGAGGGGAATGAGGATGAATTTCCAGCTGTTCTTCCCACCCCAGGCAGATGTGTTGAGCTGTCAGAAAACCCAGTTGATGAGCCCCACCTCAGAGGATGCTCTGCTGACACAATAATTTTATTTTTTATCTTTATTTTTTATCCTCTGCTTTGCTCTTGCCCAGCCAGCAGCTCAGCCCTTCAGTGTAACACAGCTCTGACCTCACCCTGCTGCTCTCTCCACCTGCTTTGCCCTTTCTGGACCTTCAGTGGAGCCTTGCAAACCTCAGGAGGAGCTGGCTGAGGGTTTTCACCTCCAGTGCCAGGCTGGGGCACACATCCCTTGCTTCCCAAAGCTCAGCAGCTCCCAGACAGCAGGGCTGGCCTGGATCCAGGGCTGAGCAAGGGCACGGTGAGCTCACGTCTGCCTGCAGCCACCCGGGAGAGCTTCCCACTCGGAGGTGAATTTCAATTAACACCTCGGTGCCCACAGAGGTCTCGGTGCCTTGATTTTGGGAGCAGAGGAGGGCTGTGGGATTTCAGGATGATTTGGGGTGGAAAGGACCTTAAAGCTCATCCATTCCCACCCCTGACACCTTCCACAATCCCAGGGTGCTCCAAACCCTGTCCAACACAGCTGGACATCAGGAATTGCCTTCCAAACTCTTCCTTTTGGGGTCTTTAGGTGCTCTGACACACAAAACCCTGTAAAAACCATCGGCATTGAGGTAACCACCACAGCTGGTAGTACAAACTTCCATCCAATCCAGAACCAAACTATTCTGCTGCTTTTTGTGCTAGGAAATTTGTGGAAGCAGAACAAACCTAACCTCAGCTTGGCTGTGGAATGAGGCAGGAGGAATCTGCCTTTATTCCAGATTTCTCAAGTCTGTGTTGCTGTTGCTCCTTCCTAAAATCACAACCCCATGGAAAAGCAGCACCAAGACAAATCTGGATCATCTGGAGAGGTTTGATTTCCTTAGCAGGGGATCTCTTCCCTCTGGTGAGTGTGACCAAGGGGTTAAACTCAGAATAATCAGAACAAGTGGGACTCTTCACCTGCCTGCAGTTCAACATGCAGGTGCTAGCCCTTCAGGAGATGTCAGCAATTCCTGATTTTCCCTCATCCCATCCTGTCTCCCAGACTCTGCTGAGCACTGAGGTGTGAGGCACTGGCAGTGCCCAAAACCAGCAGAGCACAGCACCTCCCTCTGCCCAGGCAGCAGCCACTCCGGGATTCTCTGCCAGCAGAGGGAATAAATAAGCTCTGAGTGACAGAGTTTTTAACAACAAAATCATTCCACGGACAGAGTGTGTAATGAGTTCCAGTCAGAGCAAGTTATGGAGGAATAATTCTCTAGTACCTGGAGCTAGCAACCACTTCATGGGTGCTTTTTATTCCTGGGTTGTAAATTGATTTTATACATCATTTATCAATGGAGGCCTGGCTTTATAATGGGGATATTTTAATATTTATGCCTCTCCACCCGCATGCTCGGCAAACAAATGGGAACAATAGGACATGGTTGGTGTTTCAAGTCCCTGGGATATCTCCCCCTGCTCCCAGGTAAGGGTGATGGAGGTCTGCCAGTGACAGATAAACCAGGGGAAATTTGATTATGGGATGCATAAAGAATGAGTCCCGTGTTACTGGAGAGGATTAAAGAAGTGCTGAGGGCTTAAGTTTTGTGTTGCATTTCCATATATTTTGGCTTTGCAAGGCAAAGGCACTGGAATTCTCTGTGGGACACACAGACCCCCTGTGTCCATGAGATCCACGGCAGAGCAGGGAGTGGGGAACAATCCTGGTCTTTAGCACCTCGGGGATGTTGGATTGCAATGATTCCCCTGGATTTTTTGGGGATTTTTTTGGGGATGTTGGTGTGAACTGAGTTAGCAAAAATCAACCTGGTGGCTCTGCAAAGAATGTTTCAGCAGCCAGTGGCAAATTGGTGTCTTTTACTGCATGTTTTGTTGGTATGTAGAATAAAAGAAATAGAATGGAATAGAATAGAATATTGGATATACAATAAAAATATTAATAAAATGAGATAATGAGAATAAAAATAATTTAAGAATCATCTGGTTAAATGAGGTGGAACGAAAAGGGGTGAGCGAATGAAATCAGTGCAGGCCTGCAGCAAAACCTCACCAGAATCCACATCCCCTGATGCAGCAGAGGCTAAACCTCCTGCCCTGGGGGCAGAATTTGGCTGTTCTGCAGCTGGGAGAGGATGAGCAGCAAATTGTCCTTGCAGCAAAAACCCTGTCCTGTCCTTCCTCTAGTGCTCACCCCTCTGTGCTTTCCAGTTCCAGCGTTCCACCTGCTGGGAAGCAGCTATCCTGAATGTTTTCCAACAAATACCCATTCATGCCTCAGTTTATTTCCATCAAATCTGTAAATAAAACTCCTGACGAGTTCCTTCCCTCGTGCCTGAGCTCCCAGTTCTCCTGCAAAGCACTCACACTGCAGAAAGGTCTCGTGCTAAACCCCACAGCTCCAGGCTTGGGACATTAATATTCAGCAGAGAAAATACATTTACTCCCTCCTCGCAGTTAAGCTGTTCTTCAGGCACTACTTCAGCTGTGGTCACTGCGTTATTTACTCCCAGGCAGGAGCTGAACGCTCAGAGCTCTCCAGCTGGTTGGGTTGTGAATAAACCAGATTAATTTAGGCTTAATTCATGCTGGGGTAAATCAGGACCACATCCACAGGCTGGCAACAAACCCTGTGTCCTCTGGGGTGAGGCTGCACCTCTGCAGGGCCACAAACAGAGAGAATTACTCTCCCCAGCTTCCTGCTTCGCTAATTATCTCCCTGTTAATGAGGCTGATGAGGCAGACTCTGTGCCCTGTTAAATACCCCATTGTTTACCTGTGCAGTACAATCACAGCACCACAACCCCAGCCAACAGCAGGGCAGGAGCAGTGAAAACACAACAGCTCTGTTTTCCTTCCCCCCACACTCCAGGCATCACAGGTAATATCAATCACAGGTAATATTAATCACAGGTGATATTAAAGAATAATTTGTTTGCTGCCTCACTTCCCTCTGCACCTTTCCTGCTCCTCAGCTCGGCTTGGGGAAGACAAAGTGAGGTGCAGGAGGCAGAAATGAATCCCCCAAATAATTCTGCTCTGTAGAGGGAGGAAGTTTCCAGGATCCCAAGGCTCTGCCTGTTTAGGAGAGCATCAAAAGTACTTCTCATTCTCTTTTTTTTCCATTCTCCCTCCCTTGCAGAATGAGGACAAACTATAATTTCCCAGCCATGGGTTATTCCGTGCATTTCCCAAAGGAAATCAACCATCAGAGCCATGAGCTGTGCCTCCCTCACCATTCCTGCAGCAGGATGCATCACAGGGATAACTTGGTGAGGAAAACCACAGCTGGGAGAGGAGATGCATGGAGATCCTGCTTTTTCTTCCCATTTCCCTTTCAGTGGAGATCCTGCTCTGCCAACAGAGAGAATGGAAAAGCCAGAGTGGAATTTTACCCATCGAGCCAACAGTTAAACACACAACCACATCCCTGCAAGGAGGATTACACAGAGGACAAGCACAGGAGAAGGCAATGTCAAGACAATCACCAACATCTACATTATTTCTTGTAAATTCAAATCGCCAAGGAGCCCCTTGGAGGGGAAAAAAGAGGTTTCCAGTCTAAAAAAAATTGCTTTGTCAAGCAGGAAGGACTCCCTGCCCCCTTGCCATCCCCACGGTGGCTTCCAAGGTCACTCCACGGAGTTATTCAGCATGAGAGCCCCTGAGCTGATCGGCCTTGACACATCCATTTTGCCCCAGCAGGCCACAGGGCAATATCTTGGAGGAGCTGCAGCCCCTGGCAGCGTTGGGAGACTCACCAGGAAAGAAATCTCGGCAGCACAGCGATGCCCTGAGTGCCATGGCCCGACAAATGTCACTGTGATGCAGCTGAAACCCCGCAGAGCCAGGAGGGGACACAGCCCTGTCCCTCCCAGGAGCCTGCAGAGCTTATCCAGCCAGACTCATTCAAGCATTGCATTTTAAATAAAAGCTCCAGTGTCAGCGGAGGAAGCTGGACTTGAAAAGCGATCCTTGCCCTGCCCATCCCCTTCAGCAGCAGGGCTGGCATGGGAATTGAGGTCAACTTTGGTTTCAAACACAGGCAGGGAGATGCAGCTGTGGGACAGAAGTTCCAGGAGTGGTGGCTCACCAGCAATGAGATGGATTAGTTCCCAGCTCAGCCATGGAATCCTCCTTGGTCCATGAAAAAATCAGCATTGCTCCTCACAGCCCCTCTCCCTTCCTTATCATTCCCAAGAAATACATTTCAGTCCTGGGACCAAATCCATCCTCCTGCACCCCTGGCAAACACTCAGCCTCGAGTCAATGAACTCACTCTGCTCCCCAGGGCCCAGACTGGCATCAGACTCAGATCTGATCTCCAGTCTCCCTGTGCTCTGATAATCACTCCATTCCCATTGACCTATTCATCCTAAACCACAGCAGCCTCTGTGGACAGCACCAACTCCCTTCTCCTGTGAATGGGCTCTTATTTGGAGGCTAAATCATTCAATTAACACAGAAATATTCCAATAAAACACTAATTCAGCCCTGAATACCCCCCAGAAGGGAGCACAGCCAGGAGGCAAATCCCTGCCCGTTTTTCAGTGGCTTGATTTCCCTTTTTGCCACCACCTTTCCCTTCCCAGGCTGATGTTTGGAAGGATTCTGAGAGCTAAATAGGTCCTGATAACTCCCTGCTGGCAGGGCAGGGGGTCCTGCCCCTCCTGGCTCTGCCTGTCGCTTGTGATCCACTTGGACATGGAAACAATTTTGCTCCTGGATGGCAAACAGACCCTTTGCCTTGAGAGATCAGCCCAGCCTCCTGCTGATGCGTTTGTGAGCTGTCATTCCATCCTCCCCGCGTGTCACTCACTGCTCAAAGTGCCTCCTGCTGCTGGGGAGGTGGGAAATAAAAGAGATCTCAGCAGCTTTGTGCTCAGGTTGGAGCCAGGGGGGAGGGGAGACACCCCTGGAAAAGGAGAAGAACTTTTTTTGACAGAAATAATAATAACAAAAATTTTAAAACCAATCACAAATAACATTTCCTGTCACTGATTTGTGGGTTTTAACCACTTTGCAAGGTGCACAGGACATGAGAAAACGCCGTGGGGCTCCAGCTGTTCTCCTGACACCAGCGCTGCACATCTGGGCTGTGCTGCAGAAATTCCTTGGGCAAAGCACCACAAACCATCCCTGCTCCACAGTGCAGGAATTCTATCCACCACCCAACACCAAAGCACTTCTCCAGGGACTTCAGGGACACTGGAGCTGTTTAGGGTTCTACATTTCCCTTCTGAGAGCAATCTCAGCTCTGAAATTACCCCCAAATAAAGAACTTAATGGCATTAAAAACATTTTTTTTTTTTTTACATTTGGTGGCATTTTCCTGTCCCAGCAGGCTGATGGGTGGGAGGGCACAGCAGCTAAATCAGCAATCAGTGCCTCTGGAGCAGGAATTAGCCTGTGGGGCAGCACATTACAAACCTTAAATGATTGAAAAATCCCCTTTTTCACCCCAGGAACAAAACCACTCCCACCCAGCAAAGTGACACTGATTTAGAGCTGCACCAAATGCCAGCCAGGGAGTTTTCCTGGAGCACCAAAAGCACCCAGGGTGGGATGGGAGGATGGAGATTCTGCTTCTCCATGGCAGGAGAATCCCTGACAGCTTCACCCCAGGAAAGCAATCAGCTTGAACTTTGTGTTCATTGATTATGGTTTCTCCAGCCCTTCACTACCACCAAATGTTCACTTCTCACCAAATCCCTTTATCTCTGCCCTTTTTTTTTTTTTATTTTCCTCCTTGAACTGAGCTGCCAGGGATGATTTTTCTCAGCTCATAAACACATTTCCATTTGGAGGAAAAGAAAGTAACCTTTGCTGGAGAATTGCTTCACTCTCCTAAGCCCTGAGGGCTCCTGATAAAAATTCCCCAGGGGAGGTGGGAGCTGCAGGCAGGGAAAAGGGGGTTTGGGGTGCATTGGGGATTCCTCTCCTGCCCCAAAATCCATCCTGGTTTTTCACATCCCAACCCAGTGTTAATAAAACAGCCTCAACACCACCTTCTGAGTGGCTTTTTATTGCAAAATCACTACTGAGAAGTGATGGTGGGACATAAAATCTCATTTTTAAATACTATCCACAGGGCAGAATTTCTGTTTTGGAGAACAAAGGGATTAAGGAATTTCTCTGGTGACAAAGCCAAGCCCACTCGCCCTCTCTGTTCCTGATGGCCTCATGGGACATCAGGACAGCACTTTTGGGATCTTGAAGTGATTATTTCCATATTTTCCTTTCTCTGTATTGCAGAGAAACCTCAAAGGCAGCTTTTCCCCCCACTACATCCCATTTTTGATGGATATCACAGATCAATTTTAGTTGTTCTCCAAAGAGCTGCTTTTCTGTGGGATGGAAGATTGGAATTATTTTTCTATGGGATGGAAGATTGGAATTCCCATGCCTGACTTCCCTCCAGCACCCAGACTGTGGGGATGGAAGGAATGCCTTCTGTTCCCTCAGATCCCTGATTCCTGCTCTTCTCCTGAGAACAGTGATAAAATGCCTTCATTACCTCCACTTCAGCACGGGCAAAATGAGGGGAAAGTGGTTGTTTATAAGATGTCGAGAAATACCAAAACCCTTTTAACTTGTACTCTAAGAGAAAGGAAAAAAGGTAAAAAGGTAATTTTCCAGGAAGCTCCTGTCACTGTTTGAAAGGAGAGAGTAAAAAAGACTGCTTTTATTATCTCCTTTATTTATGGTTACTTAATAATGACACAGACAAGTACATTACTTGCTCAGCCACTTCCCTGCTGCTGCTGCCTTTGGAAAGACAAAAGAGCAATCAAATGTGGCTCTGTTTGCTAAAAACTCAGCTCAGGACTCAACCCACAGTGGTTTTCCTTGGAAAAAGGAGGTGTTTTGTAGATTTAATGGAGATTTCCCTGATGCTGGACCTTGGGACAGCAGGGGTTTGGCAGAGAGGGCAAGGAAGGAGGTGAAAGAGAAGAGAGAAATGAGTTTGATGGATTTCCTACTTCTTTCTGGGCTATCGATTGTTTTTAAGATGTCAGAGGAGAAGCAAGATGGGATTCAGAGTGGGTCTGCAGTGCTGTCACCCCCAGAAAAGGGGAACTGCTTTGGTTTAGGCTGGAATCCCCCAGAGCCAAGTGGATTCACCAGAGTTGTTCCCAAATGTGATGGACAAGCTCAATCCTCAGCACAGTACCAGGGACAGCAGGGGGAGAAAGGGATAAAAGAGGGATTTGGATTTGGCTCCAGATTGTTTCAGGATGTTTCAGCACCAGGCTGAGTGGTCAGTTCCCAGAGCAGAACAAAACCAGCTGGAGTATTGCAGATCAGCTGGAGGAAGAGTTTGGGGATCCAAATAAGTTGGTTTGTTTTTAATACCTCAGTTTCTGATATTTGCTCCAATTGAAACAAGCATTTGGCAAATGTGACCAAATGCAGAACAAGACTCAAAAGAAGGGAACAGCAGCTCCATCACAGTCCTCCTCCTGCACTATTTTCTCTTGATTTTCCCTTTTTTAAAAGCAAAGAAAATCAACTTAGATATTATAGAACCTCCTGAGCTGATCCTGCTCAGGAATGCAACTTTGGGAGAGGAGAGACATGGAAAAGGAAGGTAAAATTCCTTCCTGACCCTCTGGCAAAACCTGAGCCTTGGCATTTGGCGTGGAGACTCTTAAATAAACCCAGAGGGATTTGTTTGCTGTTTGATATGGATTTTTTGATCTCCCTGCTCACTGCCACAGCCAAGCACAAAGTTTTCTCGCTACGAGGCACAGACAGTTCTTAATTAAGTGTGTGGTTATTTATCCTGCACACAAAGATCTCCAGCCCCAGTCTGGATCACCAGGGCACTGCTGACTTTCAACAGCAAGTACTTAAGGAGATTGGAGGTCTTTTCCTCGGGGCTGTTTGAGGTGAGTGAACAATACACAATGCAGCCATTAAAACCTGCTCCTAATAATTCAGAGTGCACTCACAGCCATCCCAAACACCCTGCTACAAGGCACAGCATTAATAAGCTATTAACCCATCTCACTGCAGGCAAACTGGAGAAGAGTAGGAGAAAATAAATAAATGGGGAGGAAAGGAGTGGGAGAAAGAAATAAATGGGGAGGAAAAGGCCAGGAGAGCATCAGGATGTTGCCCAGAAGCTTTGTTATCACTTTTTCCCTTTGGCAATTTTTGCAAGGGTTCTCAGCACTGCTGTTCTGCACCTTTGTGGCCCCTGAGGAGGAAAAGCAGGATTGTCTGGCAGGGATTTGACAGAGGAATCCACCAGGCAGGGGTCACTGGTCATGCTTCACTCCCCCCACAATCTGCTCAGCTCTTTTCACTCGAGCACAGCCAAAAAGCTGTTTGTGATTTCTCCCATCCCAGCTGGGCTGGCACAGCTCTGGAAGGAGGGAAAAGCTTCTATCAGCACCTGGAACAGCACAGGGAGGGTTAGGAGCTGAAATACAGGGTGTGAAGGTAGGGTTGGCACAGGGGGCTCTTCCCAGAGGGAAAAACCCCAAAAAAACCCAATCCAAAGTCATTCTTAGCACAAGGATAACTCTCAGCATTGATCCTCCAGTGCAGCAGCCAAGGAGGTTAAGGGGCTTTAGTGTGGCTGCAGAACAAACTGAACCCATCATGACATTTATTGAAGCACTAAGCTGAGTTTCTCCTGAGAAAGCCCTGTTTGTGTGACTCTGGCAGGCTGGGGTCACCCAGGGCAGGACTTGTGCACCCTCCAGGACAGACTGAGGGCTGTGAGCATGCAGAGCACAGCACAGCTAGCAACTAACGAGGTATTCCATCCTCCCACAGGAAAACCAGCACCAGACCATTCCTGCTCCTCGTTTTTCCCTGAATAAAGATTATTTTTCCCTGTTTTACCCATGCATGGCACTCACATTGCCACCCCTCATGACAGCAGCACCTGGCACAGTGGCACCCTGACCCCTGGCAGGGACTGGAATAGAAATGCATAAAAAAACTCTCTCAGGGCCACAAATTCCCTATTCCCTCTGCCATTCCGCACCCTGCAGCAGCAGCAGGAGATGATGCATGGAAGAAAAGCTGCACAGAATCACCTGCCAGGTGTTACATCACCCGTGTGGCTCATGACAATGGTGGCATTGAGCAGCTGAGACTCGGTGCTGTGACAGATGAGAGGATGTGCAGAGACCCAGCTGAGAAGTGATGTCAGGACAGCAGAGATCTGAGAGCAGCAGCGAGGTGGAAGTCCTGAGCAGGAGTGTTTAGTGTCTGAGATGTAAAACTCTACATTTCTGGAGGCAGAAACAGCCTCTGCACACAACTGGCTGAGAGTGCAGCAGAAATTCCAGGGCAGGGGGAAGAAAGTCCAGCCCCAAGCAAGCTGCCTCGATCAGAAAAACCCTGATAAAGGGCTTAGCAAGAGTGTGAAAGGGGAAAAAAAGCCCCCAAAGCACTGCAGCCCCATCTGTCTCTGCCACAACCAGCCACACCAGGCACTAAGGAGTTTGCTGGGAGATGTTTTCCCTCTGCTGATTGATGGCATTTTCCAGGCTGTTATTAACTGGACCTCACCACTTTGGGGTGATCTATGCAGCAGCAGCAGCTCTGAAGCATTTGGCACTGCAGCCGTGGGTTGTAGGAAGGAGTGAAAAATGGAAGGAGTTGCTCAGAGCATCCCCATCTGTCAAGGTGAGCACAGGGGGTGCAGGTGATGCAGGGAGGGAGAAAGGGCAGCTGGATGCTGCCACGGCATTGCTGCCCTGAAAAATTGGTTTCTAATGGATTTCCAGGAGCCCCAGCTGCTGCCAGGAGTGAGGAATTGGGTGACCACACTCAGAGGGAGAAGGGGAGGAAGAGAGAGAAGTGATGGAAGGAGAAGCAGAGGATTTCAGAGTAGAAAAGTCAGGAGGAATCTGCTCAGGGCTGGCTGGTTTGGAGTGTGAGGGTGATGAGGGTTTGGGTTGAAGGCAGCAATCCCCACAGCCAAGCCTCTCATTTTTGGAAGTGTCTGTAGAGCCTGAACCACATTCCCCAGCATTCCAAAGGCAGCAAAAGCACAGGAGGCCTTCCACCCCCAATAATTAGGTATTTAATTAGCAGTGAGCAGAGCACAAAGCCTGGATGGAGAAGGCACAGAAAAAGGCTGAAATATTTCCCTGACCCAGCACTTTGCTCTGAAAACACAGAGCTGTGACCTGAAATCACCACAGAGATTTTGAATATCAATTCATCTCACTTCGAGCAGTTCTCACTTCTGGGTTGTGATCTACAATTCAAGATTTTCCTCTGCTGCACCCTAAATTTACTTTGGCACCAAGGAGCAAAGATCCAGCCTCACCCCAGCCTGCTGGGGATTGCTGATTCTAAATCCACACACAAAATTCCCTCCCTGCCTCTCCCCCAGCTGGAGCAATTTGCCCAACTTTATTACTAATTTATGAATCATTTCAGTCAACTTGAAAGTGGCCTCCATAATATTTATTTGTCCAATACCCATCCACTCAGCTCTGCCTTGTTGCAGTTTCAGGGGTCTAATTAAATCATGGCCTGAATTGGAAAAAGCCATTCTCCCAGCAAGGCTGAGCTGACCTCCTCCACTAATAAATATCATTTATTCCCTGATAACCCTCGTGTGGAAGCACTCAGCCCCCCTGAGGGAAAAGATACTTCACATCACATTGATCCCCAGCTTTTCCCTGACTTCTCAAGCAGCTCTTATTTTTAATCACTCATCAGAAATTACTTGAACTAAAAAAAAAGGAAAATGAAAACCAACACCTCACCCAGATCTCCCAGGGAGCCAAAGCTGTGAGAAATCTGGAGGGGACACAAAGCCAGGGGAGCCCAGGGGGGTTTTATGCAAGGTGACAGCTCTTGCTGTTGGACAGCGTTTGAAAATGTGAGTAATCATCAAGGTGTGTCTGCGTTCTCCCTCTGATCAAAGCACTGGACAGAAAAACATCCACTGGAGCAGGGAGCAGAGGTGCTGGAGCAGCATCCCCAGCTGGCAGGAGGAATTTAACTGTTTATGGCCTCCCGTTCCTGCGAGCCATTAAACCAAACAAACACCAGCTGCTTCCCCTCCTCTGCAGCACCAGGGCTGTTCATTATTAATTCTGTTTGGCGTTCCCAGCACAGGGGTACAAAATCCTGCTCCCAGAGCTCGTGCTTGGTGCTGAATGCTCCCAGAGCAAACAGGTGCTGCTGGAGCAAAGCTCTCCCAGGGCTGGCTGGGGAGAGATGAGGCTCATCTGGAAAGCTTCACACCTCCAGAAGGAACCCAGGCAGAAGGAAATTCATCATCCCTGCCCAGGTGGGTGAAGAGAGGCAGAGAAACACTTCCCATTCCTAATATCCATCTCTGGGTTCCCTGCAGAGAGCACAGAGCTCCTTCCCCGCTGGTGTCACTCAGTCCTGCTGCACCCTCAGGACAGGACAGCACATCCCTAAAGCCCCTTTTGGGGCACAGAGGGCTGAGGGGACAAAGGAGGTGCAGAAAAGCCCCAAAATTATGATGATCCAGGGGAGGAGGCACAGGAAGCCTCAGCAGCTCAGCCAAGTGTCACCCCTGAGCTCCCAGTGGGACACAGCCACCTGATTTCCATAGGCTGCTTTGGAAATGTCATCCTCAGCCACTGTGAAATGAAAAGGCCAAAGGAGAATTTCCTGGGGCTCACCGAGAGCAGAGGGAGTTGCTGCTGCCAGAGGAGATTGCCCTGAGAGGAGAGCAGAGCACAATCTGTCCCACAGCAGCAAGAAGCCTCTGCAGGGCTCTCCTGCCCACTCATCCATTCATTCCTCTTCCTCCAGAGGAAAACGGGAGCATTTCTGCCCAAAGACACAGCTGCCCTGTTCCACCCTGCTCACTCAGGAGCTGCAAATATTTAATCAGGGGCTGGCTGGGGCTGCTCCACCAGCCCTGTGCCTGGTGGGGAGCAAACTGCATGGCTCGAGTGGCAAAGGGGGGAAATAAAAACCCTGGGTGTTGCTGAGCTGAAAGAAAATGTGTCCCTTGCACAAGAGCTCATCAGTCTGGGGATCCCAGAGCCTCTCCTCATCCTCTTCATGCTCCAGCTCTGTCCCTGCCTGAGCCTCCTGGACAGCCCTGAGCAGGACAGCCCCAAAAATCTGTCCCCAGTTTTCCTGCCAACTCAGTGAAGGCAGGAAAAGCCCCTTGAGCTGAGCTGCTGCTGGTGTGGTGTCCATGCAGGACAGGGGAAGGAGCAGAAGGAATATTTTTGACTGGATGGCTCCTTTTAAAACATGAGAAACATCCCTCTGGAAGGAGGAGACAAAATCCTTGGTGAATCTCCTTTCTCTCTGGCTCCTCTCCTGCCCACAGAGAATTTCATCATTGTCCCTGCACTGTCCTCTCCTCGACCCACAGCCAAGCCTGGGGAAGTTTCTCCACCACTTTCTCCCCAGTCAGTCAGAGAACTCTCAGGAATATGGGAATATTCATCATCCTGGCAGAGCTCACAGCCAAAGCCTCTGTGGGATTCACCATCCATCCTCCCCGGAGCTGCCTGGCCCTGCAGCCTGGGCATGGGGAGAGGATTACTGGGGAAGGAGGAGACAAAAGGGAGGTGATTTCCCCTCCCAGCCCTTTGGGAGAGGTGCATAGAGACCTCCAGGGATTAGGGAAGAGGCAGAAGTGGATTAATGTCTCTTTTTTCTCCTCCTGGCTGTTAAAATGCTCTCCATTCCCTGCCCACATCCATTCCCCCTGCTCTGCCTAATCCTGTCACCCGTGCCCTCCCACCTCTCTCCGGAGATCAGGAGCTGTAAAATGGCTTTTATTTTACCCAAATAGGAGCTATTAGGACATCAAACAGAACAGATGCTAAACAGGCCTTCACACTGCTCAGCTGATTCTCCTGCAGGAGCAGAAATATCTGGAAATGTAGGGAAAAAACTCTGATGCAAAGCGTTTTCCTTATGCTGGGAGAGGCAACTTCCTTGTGCCATGGTGGCATCTGAATGTCCTTTACTCACTAAAACACATCAAAACCACTCCTGCTCAGGATAAAAAAGCAGATTCCTGACTCCTGGATTTTGCTGGACCTCAACACATCTAAATGTTCATGTCCTGAACCACCCTGTCCATATTTCCTTATTTACATTATATTATTCCAAATAAAATATATTATATTTTAAAGCTGGGTCTGGCAGCCAGGTAAAAAGCCTAAGACAAGATATCCCTCTGTGCCAAAGGGTGTTTTCATGATTCAGAGCTCAGCAGAGCATGGATCACACCAGAGACAGACACAGGAGAATGGAAACACAGCAAGAACTGAAATTCTGGTTGGATATTGCACCGAAATTCAAGGGGAAAAAGGAAAAGCAGCCAAGCTATTTCCCAGCACTGGGAACTTGGTTCCTTGCATTACAGAGGGCAGAACAAAAGAAAAAAAAAAAAAAAAGTTTTGTCCCCCTCTCTCTAAGCCTTTCCAGAGTTCTGCAAGTTGACTTGATCTGCTGCAAATCCCCCTCTCTTTGTCAGTCCTCGGGAAGGCAAAGTCCTTAATTCCCCTGCAGACACTGAACTGTAGGGTGGGTAACTTCTGCCTCAGCCATCCCATAACGATCCCATCTCCATCCCCTCGGGTTATTGATCCCAGCCTAAACTCAGGCTTGTTTCCTGTCAGCTCAGTCACACACCTCTTATCTGCCCAGGCACTTTTATCTCTCATTTCCTTCCTCCTGCCTCTGAATTCCCTCAGTTTTTTGCCACATCATGAGAGGAGTTTGGGGTTGGCTTTAGCTCTTTCTCCAGCCTCTCTCTGGCAGGATTCCTTCGTGGGAATCTACCCTGGGATGGCAACAGCCAAATATTAGTGATGCCTTAAGGATTTTTAGTTTCTATTTCTCATGTATCTGTAGTTTGGTGTGTAGCTCCAGGCTCCATATAAAGTGCTGAAAACCTCTGTTCCCAGCATTTTAGACGAAACAATTCCTCTCAGGTGGAAAATCCAAGGACACTTTGCTGCCTCAGAGCCCCAAAGTATGTAAATGACAGTGAATTGAGGGAGCAAACTTGGGGTGATTGACATCATCAGCTGAAGGGGTAATTGGGGAATTGAGGCTCAATATGTTAATAGACAGAACTGATAAAATGTGAAGAACTCATGACTCACTGTCCATTTTGGGTGTAGCCTCTCTAGGCTCTGTCTGCCCTAAATGCACCTAAAGTCCTTTAATAAATTAATCTGCTTTTTATTCTCCTAACTTTGTCTAGCCTCTGTTTTAGACATCTGTTTTAGGCATCATTAGCATGGGAAACACTAACTCCTTTTCCTTTTCCTGCTCTTTGTGGATGCCTCTGCTGTCAGCCCCACCACAGCTGCACACTCCCCTGGGCACAGCTCTGTGCTGAGCTCCTGACATCCCAAAATCCTGCCGAGGCTCAGCTGTGCTGCACAAAAAGGGCATTTTCTGCTCCAGACTGAGCTCCCAGCAGGAACGTTCTGGCAGTTTGAGGAGCAGAGCTGAAGGGCACTGGCAGCACCAGGGCTGAGTGTGGAGGCTGAGCTTTGTAAAGCTCAGCTTTGTCACTGCTCGAGCTGGGCTTTGCCCAGGGGATGAATTGCAAAATCCCCAGCCTGTTCTGTGCCAGGGAAATGCAGCAATTCCAGGCTGACAAAGCACTGGAGGAGCTGCACCTTCCCCAGGACTATTTTGACTTTGTTGTGCTGCTCTGAGCACAGTGGGGCAGCTCAAAACCCCTTTAGGATTTTTTAGGATGAAAGAAAAGGACACCCCAAACCCACTGAGAGCCCCACAGTGATACCACAGCCCTGCAGCTCCTCACAAACACCCCGAGGTGGCTCTTGCCTGTGACAATGACAGCACTGAGGGACAAACTGCACATTTCTGCTGCCAGGCACCTTTTCCAGCTGTGAGCTCAGGTAAAATGAACCTGAGGAAAAGAGCAGGGACAGAGCCAGCATTAACCCAGCGTGGTGCTGATCAGCAGGGAGAGCAGCCTGGCTGCTGCCCTGGTTACCCACAGGGCTGTGGGGTTACAGAGCATCCAAACAAACCCTGGGAGGCAATGCTGGCTCGGTGATTATCAGTAAATTCAGCCCCACGGAGCTTAGGCAGACACAGCCCTGCTCTGGGCATTATGTACAGCCTCATCGCCTGAATATTCCTGGTGAACTCTCTGCATTTCAGACACTTTTTGGAGATAAAACTTCTCCTCAGCAGCCCTGGCCTAAAAAATAGGATCCATCAGCTTTTCCAGATGTCAGAAATCTCCTGCAATCAACTTGTATCTGAGTCTCCACTCTCCAGCATCCCTTTGCAGGTGCCTGGCATTCCCTCCAGAATGGCATTTCCCCAGGAAAATGGGGATTGCTGCTCTTGCAATCCATTTTTGGGGTTTTTTTTTGTGCCTTGTGCTGCTTGTCCAGCACCCAGCCAGGTGTCCCCGTGGGTTTGTGTCCACTCCAGTCCCTCCTGATCCAGGGTGTGTCCCCAGCACACAAAAATCAAAATCACTTCTATATCACAAGCACTGAATACATTCCCTGCACTTTTCCACTCTTAAAATCTCCAGGAAAAACCACATCCATCTCCTTCAGCCCCATTATTTTCCATAATTTTTGTGTCCCCAGAACATGAAAATCAAAATCACTTTTATATCACAGGCACTGAGTGCATTCCCTTCACTATTCCACATTTAAAGTCTCCAGGAAAAACCACATCCATCTCCTTCAGCCCCATTATTTTCCATGATTTTTGTGTCCCCAGCAGACTCCCTCACCCCCAAACCCTGAGGGTTGGCTGAGGACAGGTGGAAGTGGCCAAACCCCTCCCTCTGCTCACCTTGCAGCTATTTAAAGGTGTGGTATTTCGAGTTTTAAGCCTCTAAGAATACATCTCTCCTCTCTGTGCTGAACCCTGGCAGCTCCTGCCTCGTCCTGCAAAGGCAGAATGGAGAATCTGGCCAGGTGGGGACATGGTGACAGATGCTGCTGACTCACCGTGGGGCTGGGACACTTTGTCCCAAAATCAACCAATTTATGCAAAAATCCAAAAATTGATGAGGCAAATGAATGCTTCAGTTCTCCCAGCCACTTCTGGAATAACTTTCCAGTACTCCTTCCCCCTCCCTCTTTTAAATTTTAAATTGCAATATAAAGCTGAGAAGGTCAGCTCGTTCTTACAAGCATAAATTAGACTCATTATTTGTTAAAAAAAAAGTCGGACTTGGAGAGAAAATGTGAATTTGCTGAGGAAAAATAAAAACATTAATGAGATCCAAGAATTATTAACCAGGCTGGGAAGGAGAGAAAAGGGAATTTAGGAGTGTTAATTAAAGATAAGGGGCTCCAGTGCAGGAACTGGGGACACTCCAGTGGCACTCAGAGGAGACCAATGCTCCTGGTTTGGCTTTTTCCTGAGGTTGTGGAATTGGGGGAGGATTTGCACAATTATTTTTTGTGTGTGGTGCAGCTGATGATGTGCCAAAGTTGGAATGGGGATTTTGAAGGGAATATTTGGCTCTGGACAGGAAGGACAGAAGGCACAACTTTTCCATATTATTCTGTACTGACCTCTAGTCAGCTCTGGATTATTTTCTATGCCTGGAGCAGCAAACTTCCATCTCAGCATCCCCAGGTAGGGAAGAAACAGATAATTCCTTTCCCAAAGCAGAAAAATTCTCAGAAACAACGTGCCAGTGCTCTCCTGGCCCAAATTATTGCAAACATCCCCTAAAAACTGTTCTTGTCACTGATTGCAGCCTCCACCACCTTTCTTTTCCCCACCTTCACCCTCTCCCTCCCATCTCCTCAGTAAATCTGAGTGGACTGAAGCATTAAACAGAAAAAAACCCTTCTCTTAAAACCCCTGCTATGATTAAAGGACAGGCAGTGTAATTCCACAGCTGTTTAAAGTGGAACCCATAAAGGTTAAGTTTAATATCAGGGAGATGAGATTTCACCTCGCTGCAGCTGTCAGTCAGAGCTGGGCCAGGGAAGCTCTCACTAGAAATCCTCCGTGATTTTCCCTTTCCCAGGACCCAGAGCACATTGCACAGCCTGGATCACACCTAGGCAAGGACTGGGAGTGGAATTCCCATCCCTGGGAGTGAATTTCCCACCCCTGGGAGTGGAATTTCC
Organism: Entomyzon cyanotis; assembly: GCA_024500445.1. NCBI lineage: Eukaryota > Metazoa > Chordata > Aves > Passeriformes > Meliphagidae > Entomyzon > Entomyzon cyanotis. The sequence goes on along the minus strand of JAKEPQ010000773.1, from coordinate 2,196,088 downwards.
CACCCCTGGGAGTGGACTTCCCATATCCTGGGAGTGCATTTCCCACCCCTGGGAGCGAATTTCCCACCCTGGGAGTGGAATTCCCACCCCTGGAGTGAAATTTCCCATCCCGGGAGTGAATTTCCCACCCCTGGGAGTGCAATTCCCACCCCTGGGAATGGATTTCCCACCCCTGGGAATGCCCGAGGCCAAGCTGGAGCAATCTGGGATTTGCAGGAGTTGTCCCTGCACGTGGGACTGGGTGAAATTTAAGGTTCCTTCCAACTCAAACCATTTTAGGATTCTATGACCTGGCAGAGGACCTCAGTAAAAGGGAACAGGAAGGTTTTTTTTCACCCATATGCACCTCATTTTGGGGTTTCAGCTGGCACTGCCTTTGCCGACTGCTGGATTTTAAAAATGCTTCCTGTTTTATCCTCTTCACCTCCACATCCCACCCATCCCAAGGCTCTCCAGCAGCTCTGTCCACCTGAACCAGTCCATTCCCTCCTGGGAATCCCTCAGCCATCCACAAAGCCTGGATGCAGCCAGCTCTGGAGCTCAGATCACTGCAGCTTCCCTCCTGCTGCATCACCAACGCAATGGGAACCTTCCCAAGCCAAGAGAGAATAAATCCCAGCTGGAGACGAGGCTGCATCCAAAACTTTGTGCCAGGGAGAAGAGAACAAACAGAAAAAGCAATGCTTGACCCCTGAGGAAAACAGCAGAGAATGAGCTGGGTGAAGGTGCTGACTGTGCTGGAATCCACGAGGGATGGAGGGAAATCAGGATTGGGCAGAGGGTGGGATGGATTCCAGCTCCCTCCAAAAAGCTGGAGTTCTGCATGATCTGTCACTGTGAGAATGCAGAACTTTTCCTCCTTTTGGTTTCCTCCTCAAAGCTGCTCTTTGAGGAAGAAACCAAATTTTAATTCCATAAAATTCCTTTTCAAGCTTCTCCCAGCTCCTGCCTCCAAATAAACTGCTTCTTGTTAAGTGTTTGAAGATAAATTTTGGATTAATTCCAGGCAGCTGAAGGAGCCCATGAAACACCCTGTCCTCAGCACTGGGGGGACATGAGAGCAGCTCTTGGAAAACTTGAGCTCCCTATTCTTGGAACTTGAGAAAGGAAATCTTTACTCTCCTGTGGGATTAGAGAGGATGGACTGAGGGGAATCATCAGGTGCTGAGGAGTAACAATTGTCTGAATAGAGAAAACCACAGAGCTAAAGGACATGGGGACACCAGAGATCTGTGCTGTGTCACAGCCTCAGAGGGAATCTGGTGGAGATAAGTCATCCCATTGATAAAACAACCAGAATTATCCTTTTTTTCCTCACTGTTGCCCAATTTCCCAGCAGAGAAAATGCCCATTCTGCAGGTGGCACCTAAAAATTAAGAATGTTGCTCTCAGAAGGAGCAGAACCTTCAGCCTCTTGGCAGTGCAATGCTCAGCTGAAGGTCCTGAGCTGCTCTGACCCTCCACAGGACAAAATTCCCCCACTTCTCCACAGAAACTCCTCCAAATCTTCACTGGAAACAATCCCCCAAAAGCCAATATTTCCAAGCTGATCAGAGCTGACTCTAATCCATCTATAGCTGGCTCAGAAGAAGCAGAGAAAGTCACAAATATCCATGAGGAACAGAAAAGACACAAATATCCTGGAAGAGCTCAAAGCCTGACATTTTCAGGCTGGTTCACCCACCAACCTCATTTACCACCATCCTCTCCCTCTGCCCAACAGTTCTTCTAGAAGGCTCAGAAAACCTTGCAGCAGGTGGGGAGAAAATAACCTTTCCCCAGGGAAATTTCCTTCCTGACCCTGATTAATCAGAAGCTGCCTGGTGCCCTGGAGCATGGAGCTGAACAGCAGAGGAGGAAAGCAAAGGCAGACAAAAGGGAGCCCAGGGGAAGCTGCAGGTATCTGCCAGCTGACAAACTGGGGCTTGAAGTGTAAACCAGCCTGCCAGGGGATCTAAAAGCAGTTTAAAGTGCAGTTTCCTGCTGTAAAAGCAAGATGTTGCCCTCCCTGGGAATCACTGAGGGTCTCCTGGGCTCAATCCCATTTCCTCCGTAATGAAAATTAATAGGAGTGCTAAAGACTAAGGTGAGGAGGAGCTCCACTTTCCTCCCTTTTCACTGCTGCTCTGCACCATTCCCTGGGATAAAAACCTACATTTTAATGATGGCAGGAATACATTTGCAGCCCGTATGCCCCTCGGAGTGCCCACAATAACCATTGGAGCACAAGGGCAATTTGCTGGCTGTGACACAGGGACTGCAGCATCACTGATTTCCACCATGTGTTCTCTTCCAGATAAAGAACTTCTCTCCCCTGGCCCTGCTGCTCCTCTCTCCACTGGCAGTTTGGCAAAGATTGCTGGGGAAAACCAAACTGAAAAAACAGGAAATCTCTAGTTTTTCCCATTAAAGTGATCAGAAAATACCTCTCCAGGAAAAAGAGTAAAACGCTTTTTCGCTTCGGATTCAAAAGGTTGCAGAGTTGCACCAGTTCTATATTTTTCCTGGATTAGGACACGAAGTTAGAAGGGGAAAAAAGAAATAAAAATGGAAAGTCAAAGTATGAGAGCATCAGATATAAGAAAGGACCTTGGCAAGAGATTTCCAGGCAAGGAAAGCTCCTGTCACCTGCACCGAGGAAGTTTTATATGATAAAACCTGATTTTCATTGTGTGAGGCCTAAAATTTTATTCATTAGATTGTGCAATTAATGGGAGTGAAAAGAAGAGGATCAAACAGTGGAGCTAAAACAACGTGGGGATGAGCAAAGGAAAATGGAGTTTCCAAAGAGCAACAGTTAAACAGGTGAAGTCAGAACAAAAAATGGATCAAATTTTAGGTTTATACCCCAAAAGGGCTGGAGGGGCAGGAAATGCTGAGTGTTGTGCAATCCAAGCATGGAACAGGATATCCCAAACCAGCTGCCTGCTTATCAGAGGGATATTAATCCCATTTTCTCACCCATTCTCCTGCTGGTCCATGCTGGTATTTCCATACCTAAGGAAGGGGCAGAGCCAGCGTGGATATTTCCCTTCCTAGATGGATTTCCAAAGCTCAAACCATCAGCAAATCCTGTGGTTTCTAACAGGTTTCTTCCTCCCCAGGGTGACAACATCAGCAGCCAGAGGAACCAGAGCCACAACTCGAGGGCAAACACTCAGTTTTTATTTAATTTAACATTCATGAGTGATCCCCAGCAGGGCAGCTCAAAAATCTTCCCCTGCTAAATCAAAATGCTGCATAAATGCTGCTGTTTTAAGTCATTTGGTAGAAATAAAGTGACCTTCAGAAGTGCAGTTTCCAAATTCCAGAAATCTCCCAGGAATGACTCCCCTGGACCCACAAACCTCCCAGCTCTGCCTTGCACAGGCAGAAAATCCAGCTGGGACAAAATAAAGTATCACATGAATTATAATCCAAACCCTGATGGCTCCTTGAAAAGGAGGCTGGAAGATGGGTTGGCTGAGAAAGAGGTGGAAACGGGTCTAAAATCAGTATTAATTGAAGAGTTGAGATGAATTAAGGACCTGAACACACAAATAAATCAATTTAGCCAAGAACACCACCCTTGCTGGAATTACACCCAAATCATCTCAAGCTGCAAGATAGACCTGAAATTTTCACATTCCTGAAGAAATTCTTTGGTGCTGAGTGGTTTTCAGCCTGCAAACTCTGCACCACCACTGATTTTTCCAAGAACTGCTGATTTTTTTTTTCAGCTGGAAAGCTCCTAAACTGATCTTGAAGCCACCCAAAGATGCCAGCCCTGAGATTTACAGCTCACCACGTCCTCTAAATCCAGAGGATGGCTGGAATTTCTTGCCAGGGCAGAGAGAAGGACAGGCCTGATGTACCCCTGGGCTGCTGGCTGCTCTCCCCAGAGCATCAGATGCTGCAGTAGGGAAGGAAAAACGACAAATCCCTGGAATGCTGAGTCACAGGCAGGTGATTCCATGGGGAACCACAGCTCTGGCAAAGGGCAAACAGCCCTGCCTGGCAGTGACCTTGGTGTCCCCAAGCCCTGCTGGCTACGACAGCAGAAGGAAAATCCACACAGATCCACATCCCACAATTCTGCAATGTAAAATTACCACATTTCAAGCACCTCCAAGTAGGATGTTTGGAAAAGAAATGGGGCTAAAGATGAGTCTGACTCAATTGTTTCTTCTATCTCTTCACCTGTTTTTCTCTATTAATCCTGGAGAGTGGAAATTCCTCTTGTAAGTGGCCCAACCTGGCTCAAAACCTTCCAATAAAACACCAGTTTCAAGTTCTCTTTTGCAAAGCTCCCGCCTATTTCTGGCTGCTTGCAGCAATTCCCTCTCCTTCACTGCAAAACCAAATAAATGCCGAATTTAATCTAATTATATCTTTGTGCACAGCTGGAATTCTGTCAGTCCCAGGATGTGATGCAGGAAGGTCAGTCTGGGTTAGAACCATGAGGAAGGAGAAATGGTACCAAGTGTGGAATCACAGAATCTCCTGAGCTAAAAGGGACCTTAAATCCCATTTTTTCCCAACCCTAAGGACACATCCCACTGTCCCAGGTTGCTCCAAGCCCCTTGGACACTTCCAGGGATGGAGCAGCCACAGCTTTTCTGGGCATCTCCTCATTCATTTTACTCTGTAGGAAAACTCTCCACCTCCTCCCCCTCTTCCCCTGCCTTTCAAGCCATTAAATCCCAACCTCAGCATCCCTGTCTCTTCCCTCTCCTCCTCAACCCCCAGGATCAGCTTTCCCCCATCCCGTCACCCCCTTCCCCACACTTTTGGGCAGCTCCTCGGAGCTCAGCAGCACTTTGAGAGTTAACCTGATCAATCGCAGAGCAGCAGCTCCAGGGCCAGGTTTGCAGCCATCCATCAGCACCATTTACATGAGAACTGTCAGGCTGCAAATCGGAAGCGAGGTGATGTGAAACAATCCTGTCTGAGGGTTTTTAGCGCTCCTTACAAATTGCCGCGGTGAATAACTTGTTGCCTGTATTTATCCCTTTTCAAATTGTCTCTTAGCTGCACTCATCCATCTTCATTCCTCCCCGCCCGCTGCAGAGGCTCTCAGCTGCTGCCTCATTATTTTCCATTTGTGCTCTGCCACTTGGCTCCGAGCAGCCCCGGCAGGAGATTCATCCCTGGGGTGGTGGCATCGGGGGTTCTGGGGACAGATGTGTCGCTGGGATGATGCCACCGGGGGTTCCGGGGACAGATCCATCTCTAGGGTGATGGCATCAGGGGTTTCTGCGGACAGATTCATCCCTGGGGTGATCCCACCAGGGGTTTCTGGGGACAGATCAGTCCCTGGGGTGATGGCATCAAGGGGTTTCTGTGGCTTTCTTTTTCCCCTGATCCCACCGGGGGTCCTGGGGACAGATCCACCCTGGGGGTTTCTGGGGACAGATGCACACCTGGAGTGATGCCACTGGGTTTTTCTGGGGACAGATTCATCTCTGGGGTGATGCCATCAGGGTTTCTGGGGACAGATCTGTCCCTGAGGAGATGTCATCAGGGGGTTTTGGGGAGAGATCCATCTCTGAGGTGATGCCACTAGGTTTTCCTGGGGACAGATCCATCCCTGGGGTGATCCATCCCACTGTGGGTTCTGGGGACAGATCCATCCCTGGGGGGTTCTGGAGACAGATCCACACCTGGTGTGATGCCATCGGGGGGTTCTGGGGACAGATTCATCCCTGAGGTGATCCCACTGGGGGTTTCCTGTGGACAGATCAATCCCTGGGGTGATGCCACCGGGAGTTCCTATGTCTAGATCCATCCCTGGGGGTTTCTGGGGACAGATCCATCCCTGGGGTGATGCCACCGGGAGTTCCTATGGACAGATCCATCCCTGGGGCGATGCCACCAAGGTTTCTGTGAATCCCACCTGGCCTGTCACACATTCCCTCTCATCCCTGCGTTTGGGAAGGATCAAAGCCTTGGCACCAGGACAACAACCCTGGCAAGCAGAGCCCTGCTCCCTAATCCAGTGGTTTTCCAGAGCATGAGATGCTTCGCTCACACACTTTCCCAGGAGGTGTAGGAGATCCCAGCAAAGCTCAGTTTGTCCTTGCAGAGAGCCTGCTCAGTGTGTGACAGCAGTGACAACTCCTCTGCTGGAGCCACAGCTCCCTCAGTTCCCGTGTGCCAGCAGGACAGGCACAGGACAGCTATTCCAGCAGGAAATCACAGATCAGAGCTGTTAGTGCTGAACAGACACCACACTTGGAGGAGCTTCAGCTCCAGCTCTGCTCCATCACAGACATGCAGCTGGTGAAACGCTGCCTCCAGCTCTGCATCCACCAGATTTTTATTCCATCTTTCCCTTCCAGTTCCCTCACTGCTCCCTGGCACAGGAATGTTGTTTCCATCCTCAAACCCCTTCCACCTTTCACCCTCACAACTCCCTGCTCATTTTAAACCCCTCAAAATTAAATATATTGCTTTTCCCTCTCTCATTGGCCAGTCTCAAACATATTCCCCTGGCCCACACCTCCGAAGCACTGCTCTCCCTCATTTGCACTCTGCGCTGCCTCGCTTTTATTTGCCTCTGAAAAGCCTTCAAGTGGCAGTGTTTGTGTGAAAGATGCTATCCAAAATAAACTTATATTGTGCCATAAATCCCAGGCAAAGCACAGCTCAGATAGGTGCAAAATTACAGCCTGCAAGGAGGTGGTTTGAGAGCTCCTACTTTTATGTAGGAGGGAAAGAACCACTGGGGAATAATGTGGCTCAGATTATTCAAGTGGTCAGGTTTTTCAGGGTTTGTCTCTTCAAATCCATAATACCAAAGGTCAGGTTTTGTTCAAAACACTCAAAGCCCTGGAGAAGCTGTGGATCTGTCCTGGGAGAGTTGGACAGAGCCACAGTTAGAGTCCCAGATGAAACAGCAGAGAGATGCTTTGGTCAAGGGCAGGGTTTGGGGCAGTGAGAGGAGCAGGACAGACCCAGGGGCTCTGGAATTTGTGTTGGGGCAAAAAAATGGAGAATTTGAAGCAGATCCTGTTTAGGTGTGAATGGGAGGGAGGAAAGAATAAGCAGAGCAAGGTTTTCCAGCAGGGGAAGAGGGCAAAGCAGGAGGGGAAAGGAACACAACCTAAAGGGAATTTTCTAACAAAGGGATTGCCCAGGGCTCTGCTCTGCACCTTCCTCTCTTCCCTGCAGCCACGACAAACTTCCAGCCCTTCTCCCAAATCCTGGATCACCAAAGGCACTCCCAGCCTGCCCTGCTTTCCCCTCTGATTTCATGGAGAGGCAGCATCCACTCGATCCCATCAGCAGAAGGAGCATTCCTCAATTTCATCCCAAAATAATTCCCATTTCTCCTCACTGAGACAATCTCAACTCTCCAATTCAAGCTCTGAACACCTGAGCTCAGTGCCTGCAGCACCCCCACCATCTCTGGGTGTCACTGAGCCAAAATCTATGAAAAAATTGTCTCTAATCTGGGACAATATCTCGGCATCACCACTCCAGGCTCTCCAAGGAGGATGTTCCCCAAACTGCAAAGCTGGGCTGCAATGGATGGATAATCCATAAAGCTATTTTTCTTAGCTTTAATTTGCTTTATCCATTGCTAATTTCCCTTTTGCTGCATTCCTGCCAGGAATCCAGGGCTCAGCAGAGGTTGAGGCACCCAGAATTTCCTGGGAGGAGATCCAGAATCCTGATTATCTCTCTGCATCCATAGCTGGGACAAGAATCATCCAGAGTAACAAAACAATAATTGAAAAAAACCCAAACCAAACCCAAAAAATAAAGGAAATTAAAACCCTAAAAGGAAACTATTCTTTTCTAGATTAGGGAAAAACTTGCTAAACCCATTAGAGCTCAACCCCTTATGCAAAAATATATAAAAAAAAAAAAACCTCAGGTGCCTTTGCAGTATTTTTGTGATTATTCATCATTCAGCAAAAGAGCCAGAGAAATTACATAACCATGAGGAGGAAAAACATTTGACCAAGCTGAGTTTGTTTTTTGGTCTTATCTAGAAATTCTGCCCTGGGCCATCATTTGAGTGATGCTGAGATTTTGGGGGTGGGTTGTTTTTTGTTGGTTTTTTTTAGGTTCTTCCTGTCTTTCCATAATTATATTAATTTTAATAAGTTTTCTCCTGTCTATAAAGCAGGAATACCCTGAAAACCAGGATTCCTTTTTAGCAGAAAACAGTGAGATAAGGTAACTCCAATCAAATAAAGAGGGGAAAAACCTCAACGAGGATATCAAAATAGGGAAGTAATTAAAATTTACAGCTGTTGGATAAACACTCACTGGGTGCTGCTGATTTATTTTGCCTCCCTCAAATCCATTTCTGAATGATCCTAAACATCTGGCAGGCAGAGGAGGAGAAATGCTGCATATCAGGAGGGGTTGAAGGGTATTTTGGGGGAAAATTGACTACAAGGGAGGTTTGGAGTCATATTTTTATTTTCTAGTGTGGAGCTGGAGGAAAAACCAACCCCAAACTTTCCCTGCCTGAATAACCTCTGTAAACATGGGATGTGCCAGGTACTCAGGATGGTGAAGTTTTCTGAGAGAAATGCAAAATATCAGCAGAAAATAAAATATTTCAGGACAAGCAGCAGCGCTACACCCAAGGAAACGAACGCCTGAATTTCAATTTTATAAATAAAAAGGATATTTTAAACTGCAAGTAAGAAAATAAAGCACACTGCTGGTGACACGGGGAGAAATAAAGTTCTTCTCTTGTTCCCTAGCAGCTCAAAAGCTGTCAATTAGCAAATCCCTATGCAAATGTGCTCCAAACTTGACAGGCAGAGCTCCAAAACAGTGATAACACCACGGGGGAAAATGCAACAAGAACCACAATATTTACAGAAAGAGGCGACACCAGGTAAATATTTCCATGTGCTATGAAATGTATACATTGAAAGTGTTCTCAGCATCGCTTTAATGTAATTATTTACATGGAGCAGGGTGGGGGAAGAAAGGCAGCGTGAGAAATAAATACAGGAATTGCTAAAAAAAGGTGGAAAATGGGAGGTTTAGACAACAGAGTGTCAGACAGGAGTGTGCTGAGGGAATAAACTGTGCTCTCAGAGGCAGAATTTTGCACTTTAGCAGAAGTTTGGGATCTGTTCCCTGTCTGAGATCGTGGTCACTTCCCAAGGCTGGGGTTGTTATCCCAGGATTTTGCTGAGAGAGCAGAGCTCAGCCAAAGGCACCAGATGGGCACAGGGGGAGATCCTGCAGCTCAGCAAAGCCACAGGGAACAGTTTGGTGCTCATTCACAAACCCAGAGCTCCTGGCTTTGCTTTGTTGGCATTAAATTGTTCTGGGGAGGGAGAAAAGGAGAGAAGGAGCAAAATTTCCAGCTGGCAGGTGGAGTTGAGTGGATAATTCACCCTCAAAAATTTGCCAGGAAAGCAAAGAGATACAGAAGAGGAAAATATCTTACTGTCAACAGAATCAGGTGCTCCTAAAAGCCACACTGGACATCGGGCACTTCCCACTTTTCCATACTGTTTTTTGGCACTTTTCAGCCAAGTGATGCAGAGAGAAGAGCTGGGAGCACCTCAGGCTGGTCTAAAACACTCAACACAGCACTTCACAAACCAGAAAAACAACCCAGAAAAAGGGGATTGACTTTTTTTTGGGACAAGACAGGTTTTGCCCTGTAATCCCCTGGGCAGCCTTGGGATAAAAAGGTGCTGAATAAAGGGTTAGGGTTATTTGGGGTTATATTTAGGGTCATTTAATCATCTGCCTCAATAGCCACACTGAGCTCTTCCAAAAATTCACTTCTAGGGAAGGATCAAACCAGAGCAGGCAGTGAAATATCCCAGCAAGGAGCTTCCCTGGGTAACTATTCCAGCAAAACAGCATTGCCTGAGCAGCTGGATCATTGAATCCACACTCAGAGAACACAACAGGCTCATCTCCTGAAAATACTCCTTTCCTGAAGGTACTTTATGTTGTTGTATCATTTTGCAAGGGCAGGAGGAATTTTGATGGAAAGCAAGCCTTGATACTAAAATATTTTGATTCTCTCTTTATTTGCTGTTGGAGCAGAAGAGGATTTAGTTCAGCATTTTTTTTTTTTCACCAGACACAATCGGTGTTATGTTTCCTATAGGAAATGTGTCACAGAAGCTTTGCTGCTGCTGCTGCTGGAAGGTTTTTCCATGAGCACACAGAGGGCCCTAAAAACAGGAGAGCAAAGCAATTCCCTGCAAGTCAGACTCAATCTCCATCCACCTCAGGCCTCATTAGAAGAGAGAAGATCCTGTGCCTGGAATGGGCTTTTATTTCAGCTCCCAATTACCCCAATTAATGTGCATTTTAAACACTTCCCAATCACTTGGGCCACTTCTCCCCTGTTACAACCCCACAATAATCAATACAGGGCTTATCGACTATTCTTCCTTCCCCAAACCCCAAAAAGCAATCTAGGGGAATCACAGCAGTCCCTAAGGACAGGAGACACGGATTTTTACTCCCTAATAAAACACCACCCAGCTTTCTCAGCTTGCTGGATCTCACTAATGATGATTATCCCTTCTAGCAGTGAGTGGGAAGACTCCAGCTTGGTTCTGCACAGATATTTATTACCTGGGCTGCCCTTTGATCCTGGGGAGGCTAATTGAGCCTGGCACACAGCTCGGGGTTGCTGATGGATCTGCACCATAAAGGATCTTTGCAGGCAGATGGAAGTTCCACGATTGCCTCCTTCTCCCTGCTATTAGAGCAGTGCTGGGCTCCTTGCTTTGCCTCACGATTTAATTAGCAGGCATATGGAAACGTCAGGAGCACTGAAGGCAAGAGCCCTGCACAGATCTCAGTGCTCATTGCTGTGTCTTTGAGCCACTGGTTTGTCCTTTTTAAAGGCTCAACCCCCAAAACATCATCCAGAAACAGAGATCCCTCAGTGAGGCCTGCCTTGGGGAAGATGCTCTGAGTTTCATGTGGCTTCAGTGGAAACAACCAAAAAATCTCTTTGCTTTTCTGAGGGTATTTTTGGGGTGAGTTACCCACCCAACTCCACGTGCCAGCTGGAAATTTTGCTCCTTCTCTCCTTTCCTTCTTCCCCAGAACAACAATTGAAAGGCATTTAAACAAAACAGGAGCTCTGTGAGTGAACACCAAACTGCTCAGTGGAAGCGACCAGCAAAATTCCCACTTGCACAGAGGCTGATCCCCTTTTCCTGAGCCCAATCCCCTTTTCCCGAGCCTTGATTCCCCTTTTCCCGAGCCCAGTCCCCTTTTCCTGAGCCTGGATTCCCTTTTTCCCGAGCCTGTATTCCCCTTTTCCCGAGCCCGATTCCCCTTTTTCCCAGCCCGATTCCCCTTTTTCCCCAGCCCGATTCCCCTTTTCCCCAGCCCGATTCCCCTTTTTCCCGAGCCCGATTCCCCTTTTTCCCGAGCCCGATTCCCCTTTTTCCCGAGCCCGATTCCCCTTTTTCCCGAGCCCGATTCCCCTTTTTCCCGAGCCCGATTCCCCTTTTTCCCGAGCCCGATTCCCCTTTTTCCCGAGCCCGATTCCCCTTTTTCCCGAGCCCGATTCCCCTTTTTCCCGAGCCCGATTCCCCTTTTTCCCAGCCCGATTCCCCTTCTTCCCCAGCCCGATTCCCCTTTTCCCAATCCCATCAGCTCGCTCAGATGAGCTCCAACCATCATTAGCCCCGTTAGCCCAGGCGATGATCTCCTCCTAGCTGGAGTTCCTCGCACCTCATCAGCTCCTCGGCGGAGCATTTATCCCATAACAGCTCTCGGAAATGTCAGGCACCCGCGGAAAACCGAGAGGCTGCAGCTCCTGCCTGCTTTTTAAATATCAAGATGCCATTAGCCGCGCTCGGTGCCCTCCAGGGAGCGGAATGAGAGGACAATGGCAATTCCTGGGCTCTCTGTGGCTGCAGCCTCTGTGGATTCCCATGGGGATAACGATGCTGCTCTCCAGGATTCCCACTCGGATGAGAATCCAATTGGATTTGAGGCACACCAGAGCAGGAAGGGCTGGGAAAAAGGAGTTTTCCAGGTGTTATTCATCCCAAAACAAGCGGCACATCAGGGATGGTCCAGATCCCAAACAGCTCCTGGATGTTTTAGGTGCTCCTGGTGCATTGGGAAGGTGAGTCTCAAAGACCTCCTTTACTGGGAGGGACAGAATTTTCCACTAATTTCACCAAAAAATACCCAAAAGAGAATGAAATACCCCCAGTCTGAGGGGAATCTGACAGGCAGATCTAAAGGGAGTCCATTAAAATAATCCCCACTGCACCTCACCCCTATTATCCAACATTTCCTTGTTTTACTTCCCTGTTTTCCAATCAAATCCTCAATAAAACAAACCCGAGAGGGGAAACAAACCCAAGGGGAATGGGGGAAGGGGAGGATGGAGAGGTGACATTCACTTCCCCCTCCCCAAAAGAGACACCTGACAATCCCTGCTGCTGAATGTGACAGTCACATTCAGGGGGATAATTGACTCCCTGTCAGTTAGACAGGGAAAGCAGATCAAAGTTAAAATAAGAATTCTATAAAAAATAATAAATCTATAAAAAACAATAAAAAACTGAAACTAACAGAGAATGGAAGGAAATAAGGTATGTAGAGTGGTCTAAAGCACTCCTGGCCTGACTCAGGTGCATCCTGGAGTGGGAAAGGATGGAGAGAGACACTTTGGATAAAGAACGGGAGTAAAGCCAGCATTTTCCTCTGGCTTGGAATCACTTCAGTGCTCCCACGGACCTGGAGAAATTATATTGAACATGAAAAGCTTCATCTTTAGGTCAAGGAAGGTGCCTGAACACCTGGAGACATCCCAAGGAACATCTGGATGGAAATGCTGCTCAGGACATGGGGAAGTATCTCCTTCCCCCTCCTTTCAAAGGCTGGAAATCTGCTGGTGAACTGGGAAATTCCACCCCTTTACAGTGAAATTCAGAAGGAAAATTCCCATTTTTGGAACACACAGAGGTTTGTGTGTTCCCATCATCATCCTCACATCTGTACACTCTGATCCCAGCACTCGGCATTCCCAACAGCCAAGTCTCCACAAATATTTCCCAAGTCTCCACAAATATTTCCCCACTTTTAGATTTGTCACTTCTTGCTTTTTTCCCCCATTTTTTTCTCTCCTGTAGACAAAAAAAAAAAAGGCAAAACAAAACTCACTCCTTCCACTCCAGCAGTCTCTCACTTCTCCCTTCCCTTTCTCAATTTCCACTCTCTGTTTCGCCGAGTCCAATTCAATTTAAACCAAATTACTTTATCGGTGCCACTGCAAACACAGGGCTTGCAGGAGCCATTAGCAACGTGTTCAACCCCACATTATGGAAAAAATATTTAAGGCAACGAATGCTGCAGCAAATGGAATCAATACATTCCACGGGAGGAATTACCGGGGATGGGAGGAAAGGAGCTGAAGTCAGACTCAAGTGCACTGCTCAAAATTCAGAGCTGATAATGTGTTAGGACACAATCAACAGCATTCCAAGTGCCCTGATTCCTGCAGAATCCTCTCCCAAATGGATGGTTCCTCATATTTGAGGGATTCAGGGCTGAGAGCTGGAGTTGTTTCCTTTGGATCTCTTCCTGGCTCTGCTGCTGCCAATAAATCCACACATCTCTGTCATTTCTGAGTCACATCTCAGATGGAGCTGAGGGTGGCGAGAGGCATTTTTAGACCCATGGGGGGAGTGTGCCTGTGGCCAATTTTAGCAGTTGGCCTCCAATGGCAGCAGATTCCAAAGGGTTTGCCTCGTTTGCGTTGGTTTCCTCTATTAATAATGATAAATTACTACACTGGGGTGAGGAAGCCTCACCTAGAACGAGCAGATTGTTAATTACACTCTAAAAATCCAACTGTGCCATTCCGCCCTTCCTGAAGGAGTCAGGGCTTTTCCCTCTCCTCAAACCCATTTTAAAAAAAACTTTTATTTTTCCCTTATCATCACAGAGGCAGCAAAGCTTTGCACTCCAGAGAGGCACCTTGAGGCCAAGAGTTTGCTGGGTGAGCTGTGGCACCAAAACCAAAGCTTAAAATCCAGGGCAAACCATGGTTTTAAAGGCTAAAGGAGAGAGCAATCACCCATCAATTACACACACACAAAAAAAGCAAAATATATCTTAATAAATTCACAAATTTGCAATGAACAGCATTTAACATGTGGATAAACAAGTTGTGAAAAGCAGGAGGTGGTTATTCAATGTGGGTTTTTTTGTTATTCTCAAGTAATAAGTGATAACCTCACAGTCCCCTGGGAATGGCATAGCTTTTAAAGGCACCTCAAATCCCAGGTAAGGAATATTATAATTATTCCAGAGGAGGAATAATATTAATTATTATCCCAGATAAATCATGTCAAACACCTGGCAGAGCACCACATGTGGCTCAGCCTGCACCACCACAGCCCAGGGAGGAGCTACAAACACTCATTGATAATGTTTGTCAAAACAAAGAACAACAAAATAATGGTGATAAATATTAACTGTGCTGAATTCTGAGTGGTAAATTACACCTCCCATGTCTGGTTTAGGCAAATAGCTGAGGATCCAGCTGCTGACAGGAGTGGATTAATCATTATTAATAGGGATGGTTATCTCCTCTCCTGCTTTACGTGTCCTTAATAGCACAAAAGGCTTGAGAAATAATTTGCTATTCATCATAACTGAAAATAACTGATTGCTTCCCTCCAAACCATTGTTCCTCAGAGCCACCCCTGGGTGGGACTCTCCACCTGGCAAACTTTGCTCCCTGACTAATCTGGGACCTTGATTGTTGCCTTTTACAAACATTTCTAATTCAGCTTCCCTCTGTACTTCTCTCTGTTTGCTCTTTATTGCTCTTCCCCCGTGAACCCTGCAAATAAAAATTAATTTTGGAGTTTGCTGCAAACAAAGCTCAGCCTGGAAAAGCCTCCAGTGGGATTATGGATGATGCTTTTAGCTCCAACAGCACCTTGCTGGCTGGGCTGAGCAGGTTCATCCCTCAGCACCTCCCTGGGGGCTGCAGGAGGAGGGGACAGACTCAGGGATGGAGTTTTCCCAGGGAATCCTCGGGAAGAGGATCCCAGTGACAATAATCACCTGCACAGGTGGCCTGAGAACATCCCAGTGCTCAGAGAGGTGCAGGTTTGCAGGAACTCTCCAGCAGGAACTTCCAGCAGGAACTTCCAGCAGGAACTTCCCAGCAGGAATTTTCCAGCAGGAATTTTCCAGCAGGAATTTTCCAGCAGGAATTTTCCAGCAGGAATTTTCCAGCAGGAATTTTCCAGCAGGAACTTCCCAGCAGGAACTTCCCAGCAGGAACTTCCCAGCAGGAATTTTCCAGCAGGAACTTCCCAGCAGGAATTTTCCAGCAGGAACTTCCCAGCAGGAACTTCCCAGCAGGAATTTTCCAGCAGGAATTTTCCAGCAGGAACCTTCCAGCAGGAACCTTCCAGCAGGAACCTTCCAGCAGGAACTTCCCATTATTCCAGGTTTGTGGCCTCAGGAGAGGCAGATCCTTCACTCCAGATGAGGAAAAAGGGATCAGGGTGTCTCTTTCCCTCCTTCCCTCCAGACTCCTCACTCCCTGCAGCAGGAGGTGCTCACAATCCTCCAGCAACACATCAAGAGCACTCAGAGGAAAGGGCAAAGCAGCAAATTTATCTATTTATTTCTTTCTTTCCTCCCCAGTGGAGAGGCAGCTGCAGCTCACACCTTTCAAAAGCTGAGATTTGTTTACTGCCTGCCTAGAGAGCAACAAATGCACTGAGATTTCACCAGGATTCTCAGCCCTTCCTCCAGCAGCAAAGTCAGGGATGAAGGGAACAGCTCTGAACCCATAAAAACCAGAATAAATGAGTCAGAAAGGCTTTCTCCACTCCTCACTTCACCCACATCATGATTTCCTAAGCCCCTCAAAATTTAAGGTAATTCCAGTCCCAGGTGATGTTTCTGGGACACAAAATTCCAGCATCCAATCCCACACAGGATCTGCAGATTCAAAGAGCCACACTGGGAAAGAAAGCTCATCAAAGGTGATCCTGAGCATCCTGCTAGAATCTGCAGGGGAGAAAAAAAAAAAAAAATCCTCCTTTTTGGAAGGGAAATGTGGGATAGTGTCTGCTGTCACCTGGGGGTGTGTGAAGTGCAACCTTTCTAGGAATGAACTCACTGTGGAGTGACTAAAACAGGGAAAAACACCAGTTTTTCTCTACCTCTGGGCAGAGAAATCCCTGCTAAGAATATTCCCATTAAAAAATCCAGCCTGGTTTAACTCCTGACATAAAAAGTGCTTCAAAACAAAGCTTCAATCCTAGAAAACATTAAAAAAAATCTGCCCCTTGTTATCCACTGCCTCTCATTTGTCCATAATTTTTCATGTGAGCTCGTTGAGAACACCTGGAGATTACTTTGAAACCTAAACATTATCAACTGCATTATTTTTATCACCTTTTTTCCCCTTTCCTGGCCCTTGAAGTCTCCAGACTGTTTAATTAGCAGGCCTGTAGTAAAAACCATTTATCTAAAGGCACTTTAGAGCAGAGGATTCCTGTTGCAATCTGATAACCACAAAACCTGACCTCAAATCTTACTGTTCCACAGGAAAAATTGCAAAGTTCTCTCTCAAGGAATAGCAAAGAACCCCAAACAGAAGGAAAGTCCAAACAAATAACCCCAAACCAGCTGGAAAATCCAAAATTCCTCTTTTTTACATCAAAATGAGCAGAATTATGGTGAAGGAATACTCAGAGTTGTGGAAGAGGAAAAGGACTGGAGGGTTATTTCCTCATTATTTTCCCTCCTAAGTGGTGAAAGGAGATATTTGGAGCAAAAAGGGAACGGATGGTGAAGGAAAAGCTGTAAATGAAAGAGTTTTTTTATCTCTTCTCCTCTAAGTCTCTAAGGTGTTTTTGCTGGAGGTTCCAGCTCAGAGCAAGTCACACCACAACTCAGTAAAGGGGGAAAAAACCTTAAAAAAAGCAGAATTTTTCACTAAAATAAAGCCAAACTGAGCATCCTGCCCTGCAGGAGCAGACACTGCCAAGGTGAAGGGATCTGGAGCTCAGTGTTTCACCCACCCTGAGCAGCACAGCCACCTAACTGCTCCAAAAATTGACAAATATTGAGCTTTTCTGCCAACTCCATGAGCTAACAGCACTAGAGATGCTTTTACCTCCCAGATCCGTAAGATTTCGCTTTTCTTCTGCTACAAATACACACTTTCCAGGAGATCTGGCAGCAATCTGGAGGGAATAAGACTTCCCAAGGATATTTTGCAACTTCCACTTAACTCAGTCTGTCTTTATATTCACTGTCATCTAAACTGTGAATATATTATCATTTTTCCCCCCCCCCCCACCTTTCCAATTTTATCCTTTTCCATCAGCGTTGTCATTCCTGGGGATGGGAGCTGAGGGATTTTTATTCATTTATTTATTTATTTATTTCTCAGGCAGCAACTTCACCTTAATGTGTTCTAATACAAAAACATAACAGCCATTACTGGCTTGGGTGGGAAAGTTAATATTTCATTTTCGGGTGTTTTACATCCTGATGGCTTCTCCCACGAACATCAGAGGTAATTCTCACATATTGCACTGGGAAATGTAATGGGCTGGAAAGACATTCCCGAGTTCTGCACTCAGCTGAGGCACAGATGGAATGTGGAGCTGCAAAAAATGCAGTGGTGCTGCCTGGTTTTTTGGGGCAGAATTTCAGGGATTTGTTGAAGATTTAATAATATTTATCGGGGGAGATGAAAGAAGGTTTTCTTGCCTTTTGTTTGCTCCCCACACAAATAACGAGAGGAAAAGGAATGGCTGAATTTCCAATCTTTAAGTCAGCGGCGTGGAAAATTGCATTGATACTTCCTCAGTTAAATGATCAACTTTATTGAACAGCAGTGAGAGCTGTGCATTTGCATGAGGCTTTTAAAAAAAGAAATCTTCATCTCCTCTGCCTGAGAAGTAAAACAGGAGCTACAACAATTTTATCTCCCAGGGTTTAATTGGAGACCGATTTAGGTGGGGGAGAAGAGGAGAATGTATTGACCAAGGGGCTCCAGGGATGTAAAACTGGAGGCAAATTGAGCTGAACGTGCTCTGGAGAAGGGGATTTGATGGTTTACAGGTCTAGGGGTGTGGTGGGGTCCTTTCAAAGCTGCCAAATTCAATTTAATTCACATTGAGCGTGAAACACGAGACTGGAAAAGGTGGGAGTAACTCAGGTGGCTGTGATGAGCTCACTGTTTTGTGCAGGTAGTGCCCCTCTGACTGACAAAATCAATGGGAAATGGGATTTCCAATTCATCACGGAAAATAAACAGAATCGAGGGAATTAATCAAATGGTGGGACAGCCTAAAAGCAGCTGAAGGGTTTTTATTGCCAATATTTCTTCCCTGCTAGCAGAAAAAGATCTCATCCCTTATCAGAAACTATCTGGGCCTTTTAAAGGCCAAACAAGCACTGAAACCATTACTTGTTCTCCTGCATTTATTCCATGTTCCCCTCCTCACCATTCCTCTAATGGACTGGACATCAAGGATCCATCAAGGATTCAAGAACTATTTATTTGCAAATAACTCCAACCTTCTCCCCCTCTAAGCTTTTAACTCACCCTAATTAAAATCCTAACACTGGCAGACTTTGCCCTCTGTTTTTAAATTAACAGAAAATTCTTGAATTGCTCCAGAATAGCCTTTTTTTCCTTATCCCCACGGGGTTCTCCACTCAGGTAATCCTTGGAAAAAAAAAATACGGCTTTGGGAATGCCTGAGCCCCAAAAAGTTCCCTTTCCTTCCATGGATTTCATGGATTTCAGAGGCTCAAAGGGATTTCTTGCCTCTGCCTATTCACACTTCAGCACGAAGCCTTTGGGCATCTGAAGGTTGTCAGGCTGATTTCCAGCAGCCCTGGGACCATGCAAACCTCACATTCCTTGTTAGATTTCATCTGTCTGGAACATTGTGGACAGAGATAAGTCCTCTTGTTGTAGAGGGAGGGAAAAAAAACCAAACTGGGAAAGCTTCTAGAAAGGTACAGCACTGGCAAGGCTTTCATTTAATTCAAAGGGAGAGCTCCAGGATGAGCAAGGAACACCAGCCAGAGGAAGAGTGACAAATAATCCACTAAAGGGTCACACCAATCCACTAAATCGGAATTTCCCAGTTCCCTCTTCAGCCACACTGCACCCTCCAGCATGAAAACTGTCCCCAGGTGCCACATGGCACTCCTGCCCCTTCCCACCTGCCTCAGTGCTTTCATTATTCCCAGATCAGAGCTGCAGTATTCCAATTCATCTCTGGGATTTTTTCCCTCCCTGTTCAGACAAGTTCCACCAGCACTGCTGATTAAACTTATTGATCAGTCCACAGCCTGCACCACCTCAGCCCAGCTCAGCCCCAGCTCTCCTGCTCTGCCTGGGCAGAGCATATCCAGCAGGGAGGATTTCCATGCTCTCTTCTCATCTCTCCTGGTCCTTCTTTATCCCTCTCCAAATGCAGCCTCTGCTCCAAGCTGAGCTCTCAGAGCCTCCCAGCAGCTCCCTCCTGGCCAGGATGCCTCCAGCTAGTGCTGGGCAAGGCAATAAAGTCTCCTCAGCACATCCATGGGGTTATTCCCATTCAGGGTGTTCAGCCAAGCCTCCCCCAGCTGCAGAATTCCTGAATTTGCAGAGAGCAGGACCCTCACTGAGAGCACAGAGCAGTGCAGAGCACCCACGCTGGGTTTGCAAGGTTAGCAGAGGTGCTTAGGGAGGGAAATCAATCCTCAGGCTCCAAACCCTGCTCTGGGAACTTGAGATCAACGGCAAGAATCCACCAGAAGCACACAAGGGGATAATCCAGGTGACATCGCCCTGTGTCACCTCCCCACAGCATGACCTGGCAGGGAGCTGGGGCCCTTTATGCCAGTCAGGAGCAGAATTGTGCACGGGAGCAAAGGAAAAAAGCAGATGAGTGCTGCTTTCAGCACCTGAGGGTCTGCAAATCCACCTTTTGATTGAGCAGGGAGGAGATCAAACGGGATCAAGCCTGGGCAGAACTTGCCCTGAAGATTTAAGGAGGTGCTGAAGAGGGAAAACGAGGGAGAGACAGCAAAAAATGAACATAAAACCAACAAGGAACTGCTCAAACTCCCTGGGAGGGGCTGAGCTGGGCAGCTGCACACCCCAACCAGCCCTGTCCCCTTTCCTCCACCCCACACTCCCTCCTGCCACCCTAAGAAGGGTTTTAAAGCCCTCCAAGGCTGGCACTAATGAAGCCCCTGGTTGCTCACTCATCGAGGGCTGTTTGATCTGCCAGCCCTGCACGGTGATGTCTGACATGAGAGGAAAGGATTGGGCCCTGGAGCTACCGAGGGCTGGCAGAGGCAGAGGAGGGAAGGACACAGTGCTGGGAAAAAAAATCCAAGGACAGCAAGTTATGATCATAATTTAGCTTAAAGCAGCAGCAGCAGGAAGAATGTCTCAGGCAGCTATTTTTGACACCAAGGATTTTTTGACAAGGATGTCTCTTGCCCTTCCTGAGCTGCTTTCGTGCTGTTCTGCTCTCCAAGGAGAATTCAAAGGTGAGCTGTAACGCAGGGAGAAAGAAGAGAAGGCTGGACTCTCCTAAAAAGCTCCAACAAGCACCAAACGTGAGCAGTGACCTGGATTTGCAGCTTGCTGAGGTGCCAGGGAATGCTTTTGGGACAAGATCTCAGCAGGCACCTGTGGAGCATCTCGGATTCTGATGTTGAGGGCAGCAAAGGCTGGAACTCCTCCAGCTGGAAGGAGGCAAATCTGGCGTTTTGCCACCCTGAAAAGCTTCCAGCTCCTTCCTGACCCCCAGGGGTTAAAAATCCAGATTAATCCACACCCCCAGACAGTTTGGTCAATGCTCAACCTCAGAAAGCAGGAGATTTCAGTGATTTCAGGTTGCCCCCAGCTGACTTTTTCTGCTTGTCTAACAGGAATCCCTGCACCTGCCAAGCTCCTGCGTGGCAAATCCCCCTTTTGCCAGCTGCACTCTCAATTCCTGCCTTTAAAGCCATTGCAATGCACTATATTAAAAAACTGTCATCAAGGAAAACCCTCAGACCTGGGGGCACAGCGAATCCATAACATCAGTGACAATTTCTTATTTCTGCACTCTCTCATCTCGGGCTGTGCTGCCCACAGGGCTGACATCAGGTCTCCAGCGTGTACATATATTTTCATTTAATCACTGCTGAAAAACAGCAAGGCTTTTCACACACTTTAATGAAAATCGCTCGTTCTGGTGGCCAGCCAGGCACTATCTCTTGATCTCCCCTTGATTTCAAGGGCAGGGGAGAGCAGAGCCAGGATTTTGGAGGAGCTGAGCCTTCTCACCTGGGAAGAACTACAGGTGATGCCCCAAGGGCATCACAAAACACCCAAAACTCATGGAAAAGCCTGTTACAGATAAGGAAATATATCCAAGCTCCCAGGATGTGGATGGAAAAAGCAGCACATACTTGGGGGTGGTTATAGGGAGTCCAGCCCTGCCAGCTGACCCCACAAAATGACCTCTTATTTTTAGGTATTTTATCCAGGTCTGTTCACACCTCATCTCTCAGGACAAGACAAAATCCCTGCACTTTTCTGTTGCCTGTTGAATTCTGCACTGGATTTTGGCAGGAGCTGATTCCCATTTTAGGGTGAACATAGAACCATCCCAGTTAACGTTCCATTCAGTCACCTCATTCCCCAAGGATTTTCCCTAAGAATTCTGCCTCTCTCACCACTGCCTGGGGAGGTTCCTTTGCATGCAAACACCCTTTAAATGTCAAATAAATATATATAAAATCACCTTCAGTAGAAGCACACATATGCCAGGGCATATCTCCTACCACAAAGATATATATATTTAAAAGAAAATATATATATATACACACACAGAGCTTCATTCATATAATGAACAACCACTTTCAAAGCATCCTGAACAAAAAGGAAAACCCTCAAAGCCTCGTGGAAAGTTGGTACAGAAAGCACATCTCCCAGATCCTCACCCCAGGAGACAATCCCAGAAAACAAAGCTTGGTGAATCCAAACACCTGGCCCTGCAGGGACCTTGCTGGGTACAAAAAAACCCCTAAAAATACTGAAGTTCTGCTCTTTATCTTTCAGGAAGGAGCAAAAAAGAGGGAAGCAAAGAAAAAGTGAAAAGCCTCAATATTGGTGTTATCTTAGGACCTACATTTCCTACCTGGCTGGAGTAAATATCCTGAGGTGTTTGAAACAAGCAGCCAGAGCAGCAAGGATAATTGGGGTTGGGTTGGGGATGCCATGGAATGGTGCAGATGTCACAGAGGAAGTTCTGTGGCAAAAGGATGGAATTTTTACCAACCCAATGGGTGAAAGTGTTCAATTTAAGGGCCCACTGATGCTCCCTGCTCTGCTCTGATGGAGTTCTGGCATCAGGAAAAGGATGCAGATTCCAGGAAATGCCATTTCAGGGCCCATGTTGCTGGGAGTCAGCAATTCCTCTCTGCAAAAGCAGGAACAAAGCACTTAGGTAACCAGACAAGTGTATCTCACTACATTAGGTAATTCTTCAAGGGTACAGTGAAGTTCCCTCGAGCAGGCAGAGCTCCAAGCCACTGCACAAAACCAATTCTTTCAGCTTCAGCTGCCTGCAAACAGGATGGGAGAGCAGCCTGGGAGAGGGAAAACCTAGGGACTGACATCTCCTGGACTGGAAGAGGAATCCTCACAGGGGTGATTTACAGGAGCTGTCAGAGGGAGAAAGGAGCAGAAATGAGAGAGATAAAGCAAACGAGGGAGATTGGGAACTGGAGGGCTTCAAGATGGAAATCAAGGTGCCTCGAGCTGACAAGGAGGAGGTTAAATCCATAAATCCAGGTTTCTGTGCAGCCCAGAGGACAGCAGGACAGCAGGGACTGTGGCTGGGCTGTCCTGGGCACTCAATGCTCTCCAAGGAGCCAAGGCTCCCAGCTCTCCCAAAAATGGGAAGAAGGCTTTCCCTGCCATAAATCCCAACTTCCATTCTGCCACCTCACCCAGAGCCACCAGAAAGATCATCCCAGGAGAGACTGTCACACTCCCATCCCCACTGGATGGGGAAAACAACCCTAATTTTCACTGCCAGCACTTTCAGTCTGACTCCTTGACACAACAACCTGTGAACAAACAATTTCCTTCCTTCCTCCTCCTGCTTTTCAAATATCAAACACATCGAGGGCAGCTCTGAAGGGCTCCAAACCCTGGGCTGCAGCTCCAGGCTGGAATTCCACCAGGGATCCTGGCTCCTTGTTTGGGAAATATATTTTTTTTTGAAAAATAAACCTGTCCAGCAGCACTGAGCTCCCCATTTCCCCTGAGAGCAGCATCTCACCTGCCTGTTGTCCTGGAGGAACCAATTCCTTCAACACATGGGGGTAAATAAATGTGGATAAATAAACATGGATCCTGTGGATTTTATGTGGCTAAATAAACATGGATCCTGTGGATTTCATGTGGATACATAAACATGGATCCTGTGGATTTTATGTGGCTAAATAAACATGGATCCTGTGGATTTCATGTGGATACATAAACATGGATCCTGTGGATTTCATGTGGATACATAAACATGGATCCTGTGGATTTCATGTGGATACATAAACATGGATTCTGATGCTTTGGAATGTTCTTGACCATGGATCTGAGAGAGGCTTCACCTCCAATCTTCATTTCCCACCTTCATTCCAGGCCAGATTTACTGCAGCAAATGCAGGTGTGGCACCCAGGACTTGGTTTTATGTTTGGTTTTTTTTTAACCTGTTAATCTGTTCAGCTAAAAGTTTCCATTCCAGGGAAATTCTTTTGGGATATATTTATATTATTTATATACTTATAGAATAACAGGGCATTTTGGGTTTTTCTACCCACATATATTAAGAAATAAGCAACATTTTGGCTGAATTTTAGCAATGGTCTCTACACCAACACACAGAAACTAATTAAAAAACTGGAATCCATTAAGAGAAATGATTAGAGCACAGACATGGAGCTCTGCAAATAGAAATATTTGAAGGTTTGCAGAGCACTCGGCTGTTTTGACAGCTGTGTCACAGCAAAAGCTCTGCTGGCTTCTCCAGCCATTTGTGCCACCTGATGTGGCTGGAAAATGTTTGTTGCAGCCCCTGCTCAGAGCGGGGGGTAAATGTTCCATTTCCAGGAGTTTTTTGGCTCATTCCAGCAGTTTTTGGTGAAGGGAATATCATCCAAACCTTCTGCAGAGAAGCCCAACTTCTGATCATTTAACTCAACAAACCAAACTCATTCAAGTTTCTCCTGAGCATTGATTTATCTGATCATAATTGTGAAGCTAATTGCATTAAAATTATTAAGACTCCAACTAAGACTTGGACCATTGAGCATCAGCTCAGCCAAATTATTTTTAATTCTGCCCAACTCTGTTTGCCATCATTTCCTGAGGGAAATGATCAGAAGTTTGGCAACTCTGCAGAAGGTTTTGGGAATATTCCCTCTACCAAAAGGCAGCCCTGCAGCCAGGAAAAAAAACATTCCCTGGGAGTAAAACATTGTTACCTCTCACCCAAACATTTTACAATTTCATGCCTGACAGAAATGACAAAAAAATAAGCCTGGAAAGTCCTTCCAAGTGACACTGCAGGAGACAGGGAAAACAGCAGGAGCACGAGCCAAAGCACTGACCAAATGTTTCCACTTTGTGTCAGGAAACAAAAATAAGTGTTGACAAATAAAAGCACAAGAGCTGGGCTGGGCGAGAGATTCGTCAATGTTGCCCTGTCTGTTTTTTTTTTTGCTTTCTAATGTTGACACATGCAAAAAATAAAGGAAAAAAACCCAAAAAAACCCCCCAAAACAACACAAAATAAAATCCTGCCTGCTGTGCCTGGATCTGGGAACACATCCCAGAGCTCATGGAAGGTGCCAGCCCTTCCAGCAGGCGCTTGGCTGTCACCAGGCACCAGTGGGGACAAGCAGAGGGCTCTGCAGGGTCACTGTGACACCTCAGAGTCCTTCCCACAGCTCTCCTGGCAGCAGGCAGGGCTGGGATGGGACAAGGAGGGTGTCCTTTCCTGGTCTGGCTGTGTCCTTGGGCAGTCAGGTCCCTCTGTCCCAAATCTGGCCATGCTGTGGCACAACTCAGGAACAAAAAGAGTTGAACTCACCCTCAGCAGGAGGACAAATGACAACAATGACAATAATCTGTTTCTCACATAAGGATGGTGAGGCACAAAGTTGGTCCTTTTCCCCAAACCACTCTGGGTCCATGACAAGAAGTGCCCCTCACACCCCTGCAGGGCTGATTTCCCCATTTTACAGTGTTTTCTCAGCCCTTTATGTTATTCTGCAGGATGTGGATCCATATTCCATTCAGAATTAACTCACTAAAATGTCCAAAAAGCAGGAAAAGGTGTTAATTTGAGCACATTATCTAGGCTGGCTACTCAGTTGACCAAGAGGAGGAGGTGAGGAGCAATCCTATCCCAAAATGAACTCCTGTCAGTCAGGAGAAATTTCCTCACCCTCCTTTCCCAGGTGAGCAGATCAGGTACAGTCAGAGGTGCTGCCTCTCTCACTCAGTGGTGTAAAAATTACTCATCTCATCCCAAATGTCCATTTGGACATTGAATTTGGACAATTCATCAGAAACAAGGGCTGCCCCTCACCTTCCAGCCAGCACAGAGCTGAGGGGAAAGGGTTTAGAATTTTTGTCCAGCAAAGTGAGATTGCTGAAAATATAAACCACCAAGAACCAAATTACGAACACAAAAATCAGTTTTCAGTGCGTGGTGTGGTGAGCTTTGCCATTGGAGAGCTTTCCTTTCGAGGAGAAGATTGTTTGGCTATTCCATTCCATCCCACAGGTAATTCCATGTTTTATCAGGATAATGATATCCTGAAGCACTCTGAGCACCCAAACACGTGCAAAACCCAACCCCTGACCCCTCCTGCACTGTGCTAAATGTGGCTGAAGTGAGCTAATGGGGCAGAAGTTATGGATGCAGACGCTGCTTATGTAAGGCTCATTTCTTGAGGAAACTCAGCTAAAAACAGAATTGCAGAGCTGTGTCGTCTTCCACATGCTCTGAGGTTAAATCAGCCTTGCCATAAAACATCCCAGAGATCTGCTGAAATCCTATTTCCTTCCCCAGCTCCAGCACCACTCCAATCCAGCCTTTCCAGACCTCATCTCCACGAGGAGAACAGCAACGATCCCATCACACCTCCCAAAGGACACTGTGACAGCAGGTTTGCATTCCAGGATAAAAAACCCACTCCAAAGTAATTAGCATTCCTCCAAAGTGGAGTAATTATTCTCCAGTGAAGTCACTGCTGTTCCAGAAGAGTGTGGCCGTGCTATTCTGGAATGTTTCCGGCTGAACAGCTTATTCTGCAGGAGCTATTTGTCAGCGCCAGTGAATGACAATCAGCTCATTTCCCCTCTCAAAGGGAGGGGAAATCAAATTAGGAAACCAGTGATCTTCAGGAGATGTTGGAACCCATTTCAGCCATCCACCAATTTAAAGGGGAGAAAAAAAAAAAAAAAAAAAAAAAAAAAAATCATATTTTTGCCATTTTATAACCGCTGGCAGGAATTCAAGGAGAAAGGTCAAATTCTTTCCCTGCCCCTAAAGAAAAGGCAACAACTGGGTTCAGCCCAGAGAGCACCCACAGGGAAGAGGATTTTTATGAACTCTCCAACCATGCCCGGAGCCTCAGAAGCACAGAATTTTATGAGGCACCAGAGACTCCAAGATAAATCACAGGGCTGAAGGAAAGCTGGCTGTGACTCCTGCAGCTCCTGGAACTGCTTGTTCTCCAATAAAAGGACATGAAAGACAAGTGATATCTGAATCCACAAGGATGTGTGTGCTCCTGGTGCAGAACACTCACACCATGAGCTCACAGGAGGTGGGACAGCATCTCCATGCCAAATAAAACCCCAAACCAGCGAAAGCAGAAGGGTTAAGAGAGACCAAAACGGCCTGGGATGATTTTCCTGTGGGCTGAGCATGTGCTGAAACGTCCTGATCTATCTTTGGAGCTCCTTAGCATATTTGCTCAGCTGATTTGCATAGGCAAATATAAACCGTGCTCTCAAAAAATTGCTCAAGCGGAGTTGGGAGCAAATTAAACACTCAGGCTGAGGAGAGAGAGAGAGAGAGAGAGAGAAAAGTTGTAGCTCTTGTGTGCTCTGTTCCTGGAGCTGATCTGACTGAAAGCAGAGACTTGCAAACATCAAGGACTGGGGGAAAACATGACAGGAGAGTCATGCCAGGCTCGGGGAAGGAGATGCACGAGGAGTTTATTCCTGCAGATTTTCCCAGCTAATGTGGGAAGCTGTAGCTGTCAGCACTGACATTGCACTGAGGGAAAGCTTGGGGGGAGATCAAGGCACAGAACCAGACCCAGGGTTTCCTGGGACAAAGGATTTCCAACCAAGCCTTGCCTGGCAAGACTGCTGAGCTGCAGTGGTGCCAAGCTCAGAGGGCACAAGCTGGGGCAGATCCCACTGGGAAACACATTTGGTGTCAAAGCCAGCTGGGAAAAGCTTGGTGACAGCAGCAGGTCCCTTCCCCAGCCAAAGCAAACAGCTCTGCCTTGGAGAACAAACAGTTTGTGGCTCTCAGACACAGGTATGGACTCACCCTGGCTTGAAGAGTTGTGATTTTTGCCATCCTGCCCCAGCAAAGTGCAAAAATTCCATTGTTTTGTGGGATTTTGGTGCACAAAAAGCTCACCTCAGGCTCTGTATCAACACCCAGCACGTCCAGGAGATGGATGGGAAGCTTAGGAAATCCAAACCTCAAAGAAAGGCAATTTCATCTGACCTTTCCCAAGCCAGGGAAAAGCTTTCTGAACTGGGGATAGAGCAGATTCCTCTCATGTAAAAGGTTGTTCTGAGAAAAGGAGAGAGCAATTACCCTGCAGGCCATGGGAGGCAGGACAGGGGCAAACAGGGTGAGGAGATGGGAAAAGGGAGGTTTAAGTTTCTTCTTAGGATAAAATTTTAATGCTGAGGGTAAATGACAAACTGCTGAGTGCATGGGATCCTTGCTGGAGGTGGATTTTAGGGACTTCCATCGGGGTTAGGGTGATATAATCAGTTGGAGAGGGGATTAGGGGATGGATTAGATGATCCCAAATCCCACCAGCCCCAGTTTTCCATGACCAAACATCTCCTGTAAGTCCAAGAGGGGAGGAAAAAGTAGAAAAGCTGATGGTGCTGGTTCCTCCTTCCCCTAAAACCCCTGGGGCACTGAAGAGAGGCTGCTTTTAATACACCAAAAAACCCCAATATTGCTTTTGGTCTTTCCTCACCACCCAGAGAACACAAATATAAATGAGGGTAAAAACAACCTGCAGGACGCTCCAGTGCAAAAACATCCATCTGAGCTTCACAAGGGTGGAAGGTTTTGTCACCAAACCCTCCCAGACACTTGGCTGTGACCAAGCAGCTCCAAAACCCACCCAGAGCAGACCTAAATTCTCTTTAATCCATGAGCTTTTCACTGGGAGATTGCTGCCAGGACATCCATGGAGGTTTTGGCAGTGACAGCAGGGAACTACAGCAGGAGACAACCCAGGACCTTTGCTGATGTATTTTGGATTTAACCCTGCAATTTCCCTTCTCCAGGGCTGGAGTGACATCCCAAAAACCTCACACAACCTCATCACCAGGAAAACTGCTCAGTGGGAACCCCAAACCAGGGTTTGTCCCTGGATTTACCCTGCCAGCTGGACACAGAGATGGTTGTGACCTCCAAGAGCACTTGCAAACATATCTGCTTTTCTGGAAATTTAGAATTACATTGAAACGAGGTAGAAAGAAGCTCATCCTGCTTGGATCACCAAAGGAGTTTCTCCCCAACAGGGATTTTTCCAGCAAAAAATTCTGACCCTTCCTAAGCTGCCTCCACTCTTGCCTAACAAGAAGAAAAAAAACTTGGCAGAAAAAATAAATAAAAGAACTTATTCGCTTGGGGGAAGTTGGGCACATCCAGTGACAAAACCAGGACAAGATCCCAACAATTCACTGCTGCTTGCCTTTGATCTGCTGAACAATTCTTGCCAGGCCGAGGAACATCTCAGGCACATTTCTGAAGGAAATAGTGGAGAATCCTGGAGCTGAAGCTCCTGGTGAATCACACAAAGGATTCTCAAGCACTTAGAGAAGAGCAGAGTGAGGAATCCTTTTTGTTCTGGGCATGTAACATTAGAAAACCTGTCAGCTTCCATTCCACTTGATGACTTGGGTAAAACTCTGTCTTTTTGTCTATTCCTGCTTTTCTTTCCTTTCTTTTATTGGGTTTTCTTTTTTTTTTCCCTTCCCCGAGAAGCAGTTGACATGAAAAATGAGAAACAAGAATTGCATTGTCAGACAGAAACACACACATGTAATGAATTGTAAGCTGGTTGACCCTTCCTGGCTATTGATTCTGCTCTTTAAGCTAGGACTGCTTTGCAGGAGCTGATAAAAGGCAAAAAAAGAAATCTGCCAAATAAAAATTGAATGCAGGATTTTCTTATTTTAAGCTTAAGCTCGTCACTGGCAGAGCTGGCTGAAACACCAGAATACAATGCAATATTTTTTTCCCTCTGAAAAGCAGCTTTCCCCCCAAATACCATTTTCTGTGTGCATGAGAAACTTGCCTGCTTTCATTTATCACACTTTTTTTTTTATCATCAGGGAAAATGTAAATAATTGAGACCGTGAGCGAGAAAAACCCAGTGTTCTAAAAAAGAGAAGCTCAAAAAAAAAAAAAAGAAAAAGTTTTGCTTGCTGGGATCCCATCTCCCATCAAAACCTTAAAGATGCTCATGAAATATTTTCACACACCAAAGCGGCGTTTTTATGAGAAAACATATTTCCTGGAGAAGAAAAAAAAAAAAAAAAAAAAAAATTTGCATTTCTCCAACAGCTGCAGTAAATCCTTATCTCGCAGGGATGCTGAGAGAGGAATGCTAAGCTTTAAGCAGTTTTAGAAACACATCTTCAGCTGGCACAAATCAACTTATTTCCACCAAAACGACACCTTTTGAACCCAAATGCTGCTCCAGAGAGGAATTCCAGGTGACCACTGAGATCTCTAATTTACAGAAATAAGAGAAGGAAGTTTTACGAGGGAAGTTTTACTTTCCTAACCTTTAACAAGCAACGTTTTTAATCACCCTGAATAAACCCAGCCGGCTCACACTTCAACCTTTGCACATATTCATCGCCCATTCCTGAATATTCCAAAGGATTTGCAGCAGGAAACAAAGCATTCCCCAAATTCCCGGTGCTGTCTGATGGATGGGGATTGCAGTGATTGAATAAAGGACAGGTGCTCAAAGAAAAGCAAATTACAGTGAATTTCAGACAGGAAAACCCATTATTTCCACCCCCAAACCCATCAGGCCAGGCAAAACCAACAAACAACAACAAAAAAAGCTCTTTAAATCTTTTTTTTTAGCAGTGGGAAAACAATAAACCTTCAGGGAGCTCAAAAAATCGGTGCTTTTGAGGGGATTTTCAGCCTTTTGCTCTTCTGTGTGAGCCATTCCCCCCCATTTTTTAGTAAATACACATCTTTTCCCAATCTTTCTTAAATCAGCAAATCTAGAGGTGACTCTCAATACATCCAAGGTATCTAGAGGTACAAAATGCTCCCAAACAACTCACATTTACCCACCAAAACCAAATTAATCTTCCACAGGACGTGACTGCAAATGGCCTCCCATGAGGACAAAACTCCTATTTTTAGTAAAACCAGATCCATTTGGGGGCAGGATGGGAGACTTCACTCCAGAATTAGGGACATCAGGCAAGCTTCCTTGAAAATACCCCACAAAAATGAGGTTAGAGACCATCAGGTGTAAAAAACAGGGAAAAACATCAGGAATGGGACTTGGGGAAAACACCAGGAATGTTTTTGGCTACCCACAGTGACTCAGGTGCTCACAGGGAACACCAGAACTCCTTTTTTATGCTTTACACCAACAAAAAGCACAGATTTACTCCCTGCCCTTCTTCCAGCACCTCCCAAAAAGCTGCTGAGCCTCACTGGGGACACTGTGAGTGTCTGACCTTCCCGGCAGGAGCTCAGGGACAGCCTGCAAATGCCAAATTAACAGATGGGCACTGCTGGATGGATTCTAGCAGCTCCCCTCGATGCTCTTTAGGCACAGCCTGGGTAAAATTAACTCATCCTCCACTGACGAGTCCAGGGAAGAGTTTGGGGCTGCACAGACTCAGTTTTCCCTCATTTTCTTTGTCCTTTCCTCAGCACAACCCCTAGATGCACTGAAAGCATTTAAAAAAACCCTAAAAAACAACCCAAGAGAGAGGAAAGTGCTGTGTCAACATTTCTGGGCCACGAGGAGGAGGAGGAGGAGGCAGAGCTAGAGATGAATTACAGAGCAGCTGCTGTCTCATTGACAGATATCATTGCTCTTTAAAACACACTCCTCTCCTCCAGAGAAATTTTCCCTTCAGGCTGGAGGGAGGAGCATAAAAAAAACCAGCAAAAGAAACTTTTTTCCTACCTTATCCTGCAGCTCTGAGGTGGAGGGAGGCAGAGGAGAGCAGACAGGAACATCACTTGGCACCTGCAGCCACAGCGAGGTGCAACTCCAGAGGAAAACTGGACAAAAAAAACCACAAACGAACAAAAAATAAATCCAACTGAAAGCTCCAGCAGAACATCTGAAAATAAATCAACAAATCTCCTGCAGAGGTGATGCCCCAGGTGGTGGTGATTTGGGACCATCATGGTTTTAGCAGAAACACCTGGGAAAAGAATTGCTGAACCACCTGGGGAAAAATGCCTAAAGCTTGGTTTGGTTACAACCAAAACCTGCTCCAATGCCATTTGAAAGGCTCCAGGGTTGGTAGAGGCTTTACATAGTTTTTAATTGACTGAATAAATTTATATTGAGGATGGGAGAGAATGTTTTTCCAAGGAGGAGTCTGGGGAGAAAACTTAAAACTTAAGTGGTGTTAATTCCAATTAAAGGGATCAGCTGGGATCAATTAATGGCCAAGGATTGCTCTCATTGCTTTCACCTGAAGCTCCAGGAGACAACCATGCTGTCTGTGCTTTTCCAGTTATCCTAAAGAATTCCCAAATCCCTGCCCAGATCCCTTTGACAAGTGAAGCTCTGATAGATTTCTGTGTTTAAATTTGGGAGAAGAACCTGTTTCACACCACATTTGGGGTTGCAAAGTGGGTAAAGTTTCCTTGCTTGGATGAGTGGAAAAGATCCCTCTTGGCCAAGCTGATTGCCAGACATCCCTGGGGAACGACCACAATTATTATCAAAATTGCACCATGATGCAAATGCTCAAGAGCTTGAAACTTCCCATCTGTTAATGCTCATCAAAAAGACTTGAAATCCCTTGATTCCAACTAAAAATACCTGGGAAAACATGGGCTTGGGCAGAAAGTGATCAGGACTGGCTGAATTCCTGAATTCCAACTTTGGGTTTGGCCCCTAAACCTGAGCCTCAGCTGAGCTTTGGTCCAGCTTTTCATCAGGAGAGAGGGAAAGAAGAGCCTCAAGGTCTGAAAAACAGTGGTGGGGGAATCAAGGGAAAAGCTTTATGCTGATCGCGTGGAAAATAACATCAAAGCCCGAACAATAAAGGGAATTTATGAAATTGGGCCCCCAAAAGAAGGAAAAGTTTATTTTAAAATCAATGGGTATTGAACCTCCATAACAAAGAAATCATAAACTGCTGGCAGAGTAATGAACTTGGGCTGACCTCAGCTGCTCCTCCTGAGAGGCTGAAGCCAGCAGGCAGTGCAGAGTTTATCTGTGCACATTGGGATCTACACTGGATCCAAAATAAAATATAACCCACAGTGGATCAGTCTGGAAGAGCATTTTTCCTATTTTATTTTAATTTTTTTTTTTAAATTTTAATTTCCTCTTTGCTGAATCCTCAGACTTTTTTCTCCACGAATAGCAAATTGATTTCTCCTGATGATGAGTTTGTTTTCCCCAAACACTCTGAAATGTTCAGTTCAGCCCAAGGGGTTTGTGGATACTGAGAGGTGACACCACATCCCAGCAAAACTCTGCGTGCAGAAAAAGTGCTGAAAAATACAAAAAAATCAGGATTTTCAGAGACTTAGGGGAACATCAGAGCTCAGAGAATTCTCTCCTGTGAGGAAAGGAGAATTTATCCCTTAATAGAGTGATCAGAGGAGCACAGCAGACCCACACACCCCTAGCTCCTCCCAAAAGTCAGGCTGAACTTCTCTAAAAAAAACCCAACCAGCAGCAAAATTCTCCCTTGGAGCCTCTCTTTATTTCTAATTAGGAGAACATTTTGTCTCCCACTAGGCTCAGCACGTCTGGAGATGAACAGGGAGCAACTCTGCTCCTCTTTTCCATCATTTTTTTCCAGGGAAAGCAGTGGGGAGAGTGGGAGGCCAAGGTGGATGGAGGGTAACGCCAGGCAGGAGAAAAGCTTCATTCTATTTACATTTTTACACTCAAACTTCAAAGTTCTGCTGGACCACGAGGGTTTTTCTCAAAAAGCACAAAGAGCAGAATGATTGAGAGGCAGAGGTGAGGCTTTTCCCCCCTCCCTGGTGTGTTTATCCTGCCAAGCTTTATCTGCTCCTCAAATAAAGAGATTTTCGGCTCCCTGCCTTTGTATGGAAACCACACTGTGTCTGCAAGGCTGGGGAGGGAAAGTGCAGCCTCATTTCCAGGTTAATAAAGGACCCTGCGTGAGAAATGGATGAATTTGGGAAGGAAAAGCCCCTGTGGGTGTTGAGAGGGAAGCACTGAGCTGAGGAGGAAAGGCTGAAGACCACCATGGGGTGAGCCAGCAGTGCCCACTGGTGCTGTGCAGGTTCATTCCAGCTGGAAAATGAACAATTTCTCTGATGGGGAAGAGGAAATCCCCCAGGGCTGTCCCAGCCCTGGTCAGCAGGGCAGAGCATTCATCCTGCTGTGCCTCAGAGCCCCCAGCTGTGGGAGAGATGGAATAACATTGCTGCTGCTCATCCTTCACCTCTGAGCAGCCTGAACAGCACCCTGAACCTGAGATCTGGGTTAAAATCCAGGGAAAAACCCCCGAAATTATCTATACAGAGCACCCACCACACTGCTCCAGCCACCAAAACACTCCCAGAGAGTTCCAACCCCCCCAGACCAACGCCTGAATGTCACCTGAAGTGGTGTCACCCAAAGGCACAGACTGTCCCCAGCCTCCCTCAGCATCCTCATCACTAAAACTTAATCAGTCTTATCAGGGAAATGGATCAGAACTT
Source organism: Entomyzon cyanotis (assembly GCA_024500445.1). Taxonomy (NCBI): domain Eukaryota; kingdom Metazoa; phylum Chordata; class Aves; order Passeriformes; family Meliphagidae; genus Entomyzon; species Entomyzon cyanotis. The sequence continues at coordinate 2,161,885 of JAKEPQ010000773.1, read as the reverse complement.
GGATAATGGCTCTCCCCAGACTCAGGAGCGAGATATTTTACGGAACTGATTTGGAAATGCTCCTAATGACATAATTAAGGGCTCAAGAACAAGTTAAGCTGGACTTAAATAGCTCCAAAGGAGTATCAGATGCATTAAAGCACAAAATAATTCTGCATTGCGGCATCGTTGGGAGGTTCCGGCACAGAGGTCTGGGTTCTCTCTCGTCTGTGTTTTAAAACAGGGCTTAAATTCCCCCAGCCTGAGAATTCTCTGTTATTTTACACCCTGTCAGGGTCTCCACAAGTCATTGCCACCGTGGTTTTAGTGGCTGCAAAGCTTTCACCTTCGTTTGCAGGCCCTGCAAATCCACCAGCAGAAGTGTGGAGCCAGGAGTGGCGAGTGAAAGCCTGATATTAGTGAGATTTGCTTTCCCTAATCCCTCTCAAAGACCCTTTAAAAGGACCTCAGGCATGAAATTCTCGGTTTAAACCCATCCTGGAATTTCTCAGCCTGCACCAAGCAAGGCAAGAGTTAAATCATCCCATGAAGATAAAATGTTTTGTGTGGGGAACTTTGTAAAATTGTTCGAGGGTGATGAGCAATATTGGCTGGCTTCACTTAAGTGATGCTGGAATTTAAGAAAACTGGGCTTAAACCTCAAAATCTGAGGCATTCCAAATCCCTCATCCCACTTCGCTCATTCCCAAAGCTCCTCCCTCCAACAGCAGCTCAAGACCCAGCATTTGCAGACCTGAGTGATTCAGAAATTGCCCCAATTTTTCCTCTCCCTGATTTCTGAGCCTAAGTCACATCCTGATTGAGGAGCGGATCAGATCTCAAATTCTGTGTATTTTTTCCCCCCTGATTGAGGATACATTTGTGGTGAAAGGAGCACTGCGTATTTTATTTACAACGCCATGCCTGGCTTTGAGATTGCCCAAACCCAGTGATATATTCCTGCTTTGTTCTCCTCACAGCATTTTCCTGCCTCTTTAGCGGGAGCTTTATGACTTCTTTTATTTTTTTGGTGCAATATGAATTTGCCAGCCTATATATATGTATTCTTTTAATAATAAATACAATGTTTACAAGAATAAAACCTCCATTCCAGACAGAAATATGTGCCTGCATATGTATGGCTGAGCCAGAGGCTCTGAGCTCTTCCCAGGACTGAGAAGCAGCAGAATAAAAGTTGCCCTTTGGAGCTCACCTGGCAGCAAGTTTTCCTCTTAAAACAGCCCAGGAGGAGCAGGGGGGCAGAGACACCTCTCAAACACAAGGTTGGGTGCATTAAAGCTTTCCTTGAGCTCTGACCTAAGAATTTCTTTCCCAGGTTTGGTGCCAGATAAAATTCCAATTGAGAGGAGGTTTATTCCCAGTTTTGGCACCAGATAAAACCCAGTTGAGAGGACCTTTTTCCCAGTTTTGGTACCAGATAAAACCCAGTTGAGAGGAGGTTTCTTTCCCCAGTTTTGGTACCAGATAAAACCCAGTTGAGAGGACATTTTTCCCAGTTTTGGTTCCAGACAAAATCCATTTGAGAGGAGGTTTTTCCTCAGTTTTTTGTGCTACATAAAACCCAGCTGAGAGGAGGATTTTCCCCCAGTTTCCATGCCAGATAAAATCCTAGTGGGAAGTGGGTTGAAGGTGTTGTGTTGCCACCACAAAGGACACAACCTGCTCAGGAATTTTGGTGGCCAGGTGACCCAGAAAAGTGCAGGTTTTAATACCCTTGTGGCTGCTAAGCTCAGTTCTAACCCAGCTTCTAACCAGGAGTTAATCACCAAACCCACACTGCAGATGGACTCTTTTGCTGCAAATCTCCTTTAAAAAAGAAGAGAAAAAGTGGATATTGTCTTTGGAACAGCAAAGACAAATCTGTGACGCTCTGGGAAATGACACCAGAGGCTCTGGAGGAGCCGTAGCCAATGATCAGAACTAATGGATCACTATTTAATAATAACACTCAGCACTTGAATGGGTCTGAGGCTTCAAAGAGCTGTGCAAAACGGCAGCTAATTAATCCAGACCAAATCCCAGGCAGGTATTAGGGGATTCTCCCCCTCCTGACACGCTGCTCAGGAGATTTACAGCCACTAATTGTCCCCATGGTCTCAGTGAGGGGGTGCAGAGGGTGCTGAAAGGGGGAAAGGAATATTCACGTTGATGTGAAGCCCAGGATGCACAAAAAGAGAAATTTAGACCCTTGGGATCATTATTAGAGCTAATGGTTAATCTCCTTCCTGTGATCCAAGGGGTTACTGGGATTATTACTCCAATTTTCACGGGAAAAGGGAGGCGAAGAGCCTGAGAGGGATTTTGTGGAGGTTCAGGGGTAAGAAACCTGCTGAAACCCAGCCAGGCTGCAGCCAGAACCCCCAGAGCAGCCAAAAGCTCAAACACTTCTGTCACACAGAGGAATTCCCAGCTCATCCCTTCCCGACCAGCCCAGCCCATTTCCACCTTCAGTCAGGAAATGCCAGGCTGGCTGGGCAGATCTGAGCTCTCCTGAGTCACCACGGATTTCTCCAGATCCCTCACGGTGCAGTTCTACAGATCAAAAACCCCCAGAGCCCCTCCCTTTCAGCGAGTGGTTTGTGCTGATTCACCTGGGGGTCACAGCACACCCAAATAATCCCCAGGTTCTGAAATGCCAGCAGCAGCTCAGCACAGGGGAGAGGAGCAAAATGATTCCTTTTCTTTGTCCCAGAAATATCACAGCGCTGAACGGGATCAATGAGAATGTGCTGCTACACTTCCTTAATGCTTTATTACAGGCACCAGGGTCCTGCTAAACAGCATAATAAAATATCAATAAATAGACTATTTGCTGTAAAGGCTCCTTCTGCTGCTGCAGTTTCTCCACCTCGAGCAGGATTTCTGCAGCTCGGGATGTCTCGGTGTAGCCAGAGGCGACTCTGGAACGCAGGGAAAGATGGGAGTGGGGAGGTGGATGAATGAATGGATGGACTCAAAGGCACAGGGGTGTGGATTTTCTGAGGCTGGAGAGAAAAAAAATCACATCACCGGAGGAACCCTGGTGCCCAGGAAAATCGTTCTGCTTTCAGCTTGCCGCAAAAAGCAAAACCCCAAGGTGTTCATTTGAAAGCAAGACAGATTCCCCTCACTCAGAAACAATCCCAGAGAAAAACACAAACACATTTTCACTCCAGTTTTGAAGCTCAGATTTTGGGGGCTGTTGGCATGAAGGGAAAGGTGGTGAATACATGTACAGGAGTAGGGAACAAAATCTAAAAAGGCCCACATGAATCATTGTGATTAAGCCTGGATAAAAATGGGGTTTGATGATTGATGAAAAGCGCCAGGATTTTTATTCTGGAAAAAAGAAAAGGCTTCAACCTTCCCCCAAAGCAGGAAATCCACTCTCCATCCTGCTCTTCAACCTGCTCCAGTTTTGATATCATCTTTTCTTTAGTGCCTCTGACGAGAATATCTGAGCAAAGCTGCTCTGTGGGAGCCACCTGGGCGTGTGATGCTGCAGGTAGAACACAAACCTCCTTTTTTATTACCAGCCAGCTCTCTGCCCCAGCCTTTGGCTCAGCCTTTGGCTCCTCCAGGGCTCTATGCAGCCGGAATCTCAGCCAGGCTGTGCCTGAGAAATCTCTGCTGACCGCGCTGTGTCCTGCAGCTTCCCCCGGGGCTTTGGCAGAGCACCTGATAAAGATGTCTTCGGCGTGTCTGACACGGAGCTATTATGCTGTTTACAAGAGATCTGTCACAGACAAGTGCCTTCTGTACAGGAGCCATTTCCTCCCCAGGCAGGGAGCAGAGGACGTCCCAAATTAGCTCCCGAGGATGGAGCTATTCCAACACCCCCAGCCACAAACTGGAGCTGCGTCCTGGAGCGAGTTTGGCTTGTGACCTGTGAAGTGTCTCTCATCTCTGCTCCCCTTCCTTTATTTGTTTGCCTTCTGTGTCTTGTAGTTTGTCCAATAATTCAGCTGGAGAGAGGGCAGAATTGGGAGGGGAGGGGCAGGGGATGGCGAGGCTGAGAAATACCTGCTGGGAATGCTTTGGAAATCACCCAGAAGTGGGAATGCATCATTATGGAGAGGCCTGTTAACATGGAACGAGCAGACAGGAGCCTGATGGAGTGGCTGCAAAGCCAGCTCACTGATCTGTGGGCAGAGCCTGCAAACTTTGGATGCCCAGATTCCCTCAGAACCTTTTCCCTGATCCCTTCATTCCAAGGGAGCAGCCATCCTACAGGAATTAGGGTCTTCCATGGGGTCTCTCCCATCTCTACAGAGCAGAGCAAGGTGCACACAGGAGGGGCTGGGGGGAGGCACAAAGTGCTGAAGGGTTAATTTCTCTAATCATAAATTCAGCCTCCCGTAAATTCAATTCCGTGATGCTGCGCCTGTGACGTCAGTAAATCACAGCCATAAAGAAGGGGAGGCAAGAGCAGCGTGTGGAGGGAATGTCAATGGCTCCGGGAAGGCAGGGCCATCACTCACCCTGCTGGCTGCTCGGCTCAGCAGGACAGCAGCTCTGGGGGCTGCAGATGCTCTGGATCCCCCCAGCTTCACCCAAGGGAGAATCTCCTCGGGAGTTGGCTCAGCTGCACGGGTTCAGTGGAGGATACCTTGCATCTCCAGCAAGTTTCTCTCTGTCTCTCCATAAAAGCTGAAATTCCTCCTGTTTTCCTGACCAAATTTTCCCCAGAGGAAGAGCACTGGACACCTGCTGTACCTGGGTGTGTAGCTGGGTGAATGCTGGTGGATTTTTTCTGTTCCTGACACTCCCACTGAAGGTGTTCCTGCCCCATATATCCCAAAATCCCTCCAGATCCCTCCAGCTGGGAAAGAACTGCAGATATTCATTGAGGTCTGGTATGTGTGAGATCCCCACAGCCAGCAGGAGCTCTGCCTCTCTCTGCACACTGAACACCCCATGGCTGAGCTCACCCTGCACGGCTCTGCCCAGACCAATCCTCCTCCAACAGCAGATCCCAAGCAGCTTTCCCACCCAGGTGACCTCCTCCAGGGCCACCTCCCTGTGGCCAGGAGCTGCCTGGCCATCGCATGTGTGGCTCTGGGCAGCACAACGTGACGCTGACCTGAGCTCCCCTCCCAGCTGCTCTGCGGAGCCACGGCTGAGCCAGCAGCGCCTTCTGACAGCCCCGGGGGAATCCTGAGAGCAGGGAGAGCCTGCCCTGCCCTCTGTGCCCGCAGCACCCTCTCTCTGAGTGCCCACCCTGGGATGGCACCCCCTGAGCGTGGCCGTGCTGCTCCCCTGTCCCCTCCCAGGGTGGCTCTGTTGTCCCCTGCGCTGTCACAGCACCTCGGCTGTGCTGCAAGTGAAGCTAATGCTGTGTGACATCGCACTCCCAGCACATCACACACCCCAGACAGCACCAGCTGAGGCTGCTCCCTGGGCCCCAGCCTGGAAACTTCCAGCACCAGACACCTTTGTCTCCCTGCAAAGAGCTTTTCCCAGCGGTGCAGGGCTTTTGCATGGCAGCTGAAATCAGCCTGTCACAGCCATCGCCGCCTGCTCTCTCCCCCAGAGCAGGGTGACTAACGCAGCTGCAGTTTGGGTCACAGGCTGATGCTGCTCCGATCCAACCAAACCACGAGTGGCAACGTTAGAGGAGATTCAGGACTGCCAGGAGCACACAGGCTCTGCTGCTTCCCCCTTGGCTGTGCGTGGCAAAAGCCATCAATAAGGTCTGCTAGCATGGGAGCCGAGTAAAGGATTCTGCCCTCCCCTCCTGCTTCCGTAGAAAAACTCATTCCAGCCCTGCAGGCTTCCTCTAGCAGTCTCCATCCCTGCTCTGTGCAGACAAACACGGAGTCACAGCCAGGCAGGGGCCGTTTCTATTTGCAGCCATCCCCGCGCTTCAGCTGCTTGCTGATAAAATGCCCCTCGCCCTGAAACAAAGAGCAGCTCCTAAAAAAACCCTCCCTGCCCTCCACCTCCAGACCAAGCTTCCTGTCTGATTGACAGCTTGGGAAAGTTCCTAATTATGTCCCCTGGACACTTTGGAGGCGACCCACCCCAGAGCGTGATTTGATGGCTCAGTGGCTGGATGGCCTCGTTTGTACTGATTTATATTACAGAGCCAGCTCCAGCCTCATCAGCCTGGCCTGACCTAGATTTTCCTCTTGCATAGGTCAATAAAAACACGGCAAATAGAGCTAATCAGACACTGAGGATGCACAGTTAATCCAAGCTGGCCCGAACTTAACAGGAACACGGCAAACTCTGCTGTCAGAGAAAGGAGAGAATAAATCTTTCCCTGAACAGTCAAAGGGAATTGTAAAAAGAACACACTGTTTCCAGGACAGATAATGAATGAGATTTTTTTTCCTCTCTCTCAGCTTGCCTCCCTCTTGGTCTGTCTGCATCTGGTGGATGCTGCACGAGGCTCCTTCCCCTGCAAGCAGCGAGCGTTGGTCCCTTCTCCGCACTCAGTTTATAAGCAATCACCGAAAGGGCATGAAGTCAGACAAAAAGCAAATGAAAAAAATGTGTGCAGCTGGTTCTGGAGTGTCCAAATAAACCCTGGGTAAATGCCAGGCTGCCTTAGTCACTGCATCCAGCGGGATGAGGACGACCTCCTTTCAACCATGCACGGAGGGGAGCTGCGGCCACATCCGTGTGCTGGACGTGCCCTGGCCTGGTGCCATGGCCGTGGGCAGGACCAGCCGGGGCTGGGCTGGCACAGGGACACCCAGCGCCTCCCAGGACACGCACGTGTCCCCCACTGTCACCCCCACAGTGAGGCCATTAGAACCTAACGCTGTTTTGGCACCAAGAGTGACTCACACGTGGTGTGTTTGGGCTCTGTGGTGACACACGGCTGCGAGGGTGACACGGAGCTGACAGTGACACAGCCACCCCTCCTCAGAGGTGACGTCTGTGCTCAGACAGCCTTGTCACCACATGTGTCACCATCAATGGGGGGTGTGCAGGGAGCCAGCAGGGACCCCTGAACACTGTGTGCCTCTCTGATCCCACTGGGAAATATTCTCTGTGGGATCAGAGAGGGACTTTGGATGGATTGTGGATGGATTTCCCTGGGCTGTCACACTCCAGCATCCCTCAGAGCTGGCCTGTGCACTCCTCTTTGGGAAATAACAGGAGGGTGTTATACCCACGACCATATAGATCATGGGAATATCAGGGATGTGTCATACAGACCCTACAGATCATGGGAATAACAGGGCTGTTATATTTGTATTATATTCTCTGTTATTATACAGAGAATATAATACAAATAAAATGCACATAACACAATAACACAGTCAACAACCTCCCTAAAGGCTCTTACCTGCACGTATCCAGCACCTTTTCCTCCCCAAAGCAGCCAAGATCTACCACTACAACAGACCACACCCGTCAAGGTGCTCCAGCCTTTCCCCTCTGGGGTTTAAATGCCAGCCTTGCTCTCACCCCTCTTTTCTCCCAGCTCTTTCTCACGCCTGAGTGAAGGAGCCCAGGCTTGAGTGATAACCTGATGAGGGCATCTCCCATCTGTGTGCTGATGTCACCTCTACCTGCTGGTGATCACCACTGACAGTGGAACCCGACAGAGTTCAGGGCTGGCTCGGTGTAGGGCTCAGGTCAAGTGTGCCTGGGAAAATTAGTATTTGCTTTCTCCTAGCAAAGCGGGCAGGAGCTGCTGCCTTTCCCAGGGAATGTTCCCTCCCAGGGAGAGCCCAGCCAGCCTTCTGCAGGCCCTGCTGCCATCCCCACCCAGGCACTGTGGCTGCAGCACTGCAGGCACTTGGAAGCAGCCTCAGAGGGCAGGCAGCAGGGCCAAGGTCACCCCGACCCACGCTGGCACTCAGTGAGAGCAGTCAGTGGCACTCCCAGGAGAATCAAAGCTGGCACTGACACGTCAGCAGTGATGAGCTCTCCACTTCTGGACAGAGCTGTGAGGCTCAAACTGACCTCAAACCACCCTGGGAGAGGACATGGATCCCTGCAGGCACTGAGCAGCTGAGTCCCCAGAAAGGAAACCGCATGGGGGAACAAACAGGGGGGAAGGCAGGGCTGGTGTGGGGTGGGCAGAGGCTGAGCTGGCCCAGAGGGGCTGACTTGGGGTCCTGACAGAGGACCACAGGGCAGAGCAGAGAGGGGTGGAAGGGCTCAGCTACACAGTCCCCTGAGCATGGACATGTGGGGACAGAACCATTCACTGTGGGGACTCACCTGTCCCCAGACCTTCACAGGACAAGGAGGGAAGGGCAGCTCTGAGTGCCCGTGTGCTGCTGGCTGAACCTGGGGAGATGGTCCCGTGTTGGCAGGAGGGGGAAAAGGCAGCTGACCAAAGCTCTTCCCGGGCAGTCAGCCCCGAGAGAAGGCTGGGATGGCTGTGCTGCACTGCATCCATGTTTTACTGCGCCGTTGCCAGGGCAGGAGGAAGGAGCAGGAGGTGAATGCACACAAATATGCTCGTGTGTGTGAGTAGGAGCTCTCACTACTCTCTGTGCAACGCGTGAGGGAATTTTCATGTGGGATCCAGGGAAACTGCAGCTCTGAGAAGCCCTTGGCTTCTTTGGGAAGAGCTGGGCACTCTCCGAGTCCCATCCTCCGGGGGAGGGAGTTGTGCAACCCCAGCTGCGTGCAGGGACACAGCCTTCTCCAAAGAACTGTTTATTCTAAAGATTACAGCACTTAATCTCAGCTTGGTAAGGCGAGCTTTATCAGCAAGGCTGTGCTCCCAAGCCAACTGACGCACAAGCGAGTGGGATATGCCATCCAGACAAGCTACAACGGAGGTCACCGGAGATACCTGGAGTTTATTTTTCCCCATGGGAAAGCAGGCACGGTGGCTCCCAGAGCCAAGTGCCACCACCAGCACCCACGAGAGACCTGCCCTGCTGTCCTGCCTGCGGGAAAACCCTGCTCGGGGTGCTCTCCGGCAAGGAATCCGCGTTTGGAGAGCAAACCCCTCCTGCCGGCCCTCCCCACATCCCCGCGTCTCGGGCGCCGGAGCGTCAGCGTAATGCGATGTGACACCTTCCCCCACACTTTGTTATAAATATCGTGTTTCACTGTAACTGTGTCTGACACCCCCTTGGAGGCATTTTCTCCTGCTGCCGGCCGGGATGCGGGCACGTGCGGATGCGGTGCCCTCCATCCCCGCTCCGTGCCCACCATCCCCGCTCCGTGCCCTCCATCCCCGCTCCGTGCCCTCCATCCCCGCTCCGTGCCCACCATCCCCGCTCCGTGCCCACCATCCCCGCTCCGTGCCCTCCATCCCCGCTCCGTGCCCGGCACCAGCCCGGATCGGTGCCACCGGGACGGGGCGGTGCGGGGTGAGCCTGCGGTGATCTTGGCGCTCCAAGAAATAACCCTGCTGGAGCACGGATTGCTCCCTTTCTCCTCGCCAGAGCAAGGGATGGGGGTTTGGAGCTCCCCAGACGGACGCCTGACATTTATTTCTATATTAATTTCTATATTAATTTCTATATTAATTTCCATATTTATTTCTATATTTATTTCTCTATTACCCCGTCCCCTCCGGTTCCTGGGCACCCCCCTGCCAGCCACACGTGCCTGTAGTTATAGGAAATGCCACTAGATGTCTGTCAGGGTCCTGCACACGGGCTGCTGGGGACAGCCCTGGCACACGGGGGGACGGGGATGGAGTACGAGCTGTGCCCCGGTCGGTATCAGCATCCCAGCCGGGATTTCTGACATTTTTTGGACCCATGGGAAAAACCTCGGTTTGCCATTTGGTAGCCTCATTGAATGATTTGGGTTGGAAGGGAGCTTAAAGATCATTTGGTTCCACCTCCTGCCATGGGCAGGAACAACTTCCCCTATCCCTGGCTGCTCCAAGCCCTGTCCAACCCGGACTTGATCACCTCCAGGACATCCAGAACTTTCCTGGGCATTCATTTCCTTCTAAAGGCACAGCATGCACACACAAACCTATTCCGTCCCTGGCTGCGTTCTCTCTCCTGCAAGGCACAGCAATCCCATTGGGATCCCACAGCTTTCCCCCTGGAATTGCCCATGGCTCTGGGAGCAGAGGCCAAGCCACGGCTCTGCTGCCCAAAAAACCATCAGTGAGGTTCCTTCCAGCCAAAGGGCAGCTGCAGCTTTATGGCTTCACCCTTGGGTATCTCTCTGCAGCAGATGCAGGAAAATTACCAGCACTGCTGTGAGGCAATTACTGCTTGAGCTGCTCGAGAAATGCTGGTTCTTTCTCAGAGGAAATTTGGGATCGAAATCATCTCTTTTTGTGTTTTGGGGAATTTGAGCTTCTTTGGCGCTCAAAAGAAAAGGATGGCAAACGCGCTTTTCTTAATACTGTTGATGGAAAAACATATTAAGGAAGCACAAGGATAAAAAGAGGAGAATGTATTTTTGAGCATGAAAGACAGCATTTTACATATTTTACTATTTTTTTTTAACTACAACCAAAATTTTTAATTTTTTTCTATTATAAGGGTATTTATTTCGCTATGTAACAGAGTTTGAAAAAAAATACTAATCAGCTTTAGGTCCAGGTCTCTCCTGCAGAGGTCAGGATAGCACAGGAGCCTCTGCATCAGGGCTGTCCCTCCCCATGGCTGCACAGCCCAACTCCAGACCAAAGGAATTGTGACAGTAATGGAGCAGAAAAGCAAATTTCTTTCCCTTTTGCTTCACAGCTGACAGCCCAGTATGGGACCAGAGAGGAAACCCTGCTAAAACCTCCCAGAGAGGAGCTGGCTGGGAGAAAAAGGCAATTAAAAAGTAATGCAGAGCACAGAAGAGAGAGACAGGGAGAGATACTTGGCTCCCAGGATCTGGGGATGCAAGGAGCTCAAAGCCTAGAAAGGCTCAGAAGTTGTGTCTGAAAAGCTCCCCTGGCTGATGAGTCAAGGAGCTTCCAATCGCCTTTCAAAAGCTCCCCTTCCCTCGCTGCCTTTGTAATGGGTGGCTGTTTCTAATTATCTGTAAATGTTAAATGTTCTCTAATTCAATCAGAACAACTTGTTCACAGATGGCAAACCCTTCATCTGCTCGGCTTTCTGCGGAGTCTCTGCCTCAAGAGCCATTGATCTCTCTTCCTTCCCGGAGAGGCTGCCTTGAGACACGCAGGAGAGGCGAGGAGTGCTCAGGAGCAACTCCAGGTCTGTCCCTTCTCCCTGGCAGCTCTCACACCACCCCTGCTCCTTGTGACACATTCTCTCTGCCGGGCAGGACACTGCGACCGCGAGGCTGGCAGAGGAATGGGATGAGGGATGCGGGATGTTAGGGATGAGGGATGAAGGATTCCTCCTTTCCCTGCTGCCATGGTGCTCCTGGTCTCGTTCCCACCCTGCCTAGGTGGGTTATCCTGGATCCCGATGCAGTTATGTCACAGACTGGCACTCACACCCCCCTGTCCCCCCACTGCTGTCACCACCCCGCCAGCTCCTGTCACGCCCGTGCCCCGCTGACGCTGATCCCGTCGGACTCCGCGTTTCTCCTCTGGTTCCCTGCTGGTGAGTGGCACATGCCAACACTCTGTCCCTTCTCATTCCCTGCTGCTGGCACATCCATCGCCCTCAGCCACTGTCCCCTTGCTGCTGTCCACACTCGCTGTTCCCTGCCCAGCGCCTGGGAACAGCTCTGACAGGGATCCTAAATCAGGTGTCCCCATTCACGACACTAAAATTTGTGATTTACGCCTGGGGCACAGGGACAAAGGAGGGGGGTGGCGAGGTTTTCTCCTCAGACCCAAGGGAAACTCTTTGCCGCTGATTCCTAATGATTTATTGAAGCATCCACTCTTCCTCACAGACCCAGAAAAGGGTCTCGCCTTTGATCAACCAGTGACTCACCATCTGCAGCCGAGGTGATTTACGACAAGTGCGAGCTATTTCTGCGCATGGAAGGGGAGAAAAATAGGCCTCCTCATCACCGGGAGGGTGGGAAGGATGGAAAACAAGCCGCCCACGGGATGTGAGGCTGGCTGGGCTGCTCCCCCGGCACCGCGGCGAGCGCCCAGCTCCCCACGGCAAAGGCGCTGCTGCGAGGGGAGGTGAGGGGGAGACTGACGTCTCACACTGATGGCTCCGCGCCAGGATGGGAATAGAACAGCTCCAATTCTGCTCCTCATGTCGGATCCGGGGCTGGGAGAGGGGCTGTGCTGTCTGTGGGGAGAGAGGGGTGCAGGCAGAGCATCGACAGACGCTGCTGAGCACAAATGCTGAGCGTCATTCCAGGCCTGAACCTGCTCTTTTCCATGCCCATCTTTCCCTCCTTCACGGCACAGCCACAGTCTAATCGCTTCCAGATCAGGGGAAAAACTGCATTTTCTGGAAGAGTTTTTCCTTTGAAGACAAATCTGGCACAAAATCAAAATCCTTAAAGACCCCTATGTGCTTCCCATGACAGGCCTGAAAGCTGAAGCATCACCTCCACCAACTCCCTGACTCCACTTTCCTTTTTTCCTTTTTCCATCCAACCTTTTCCAGGGAAGGAAAAGGTTCGGTTGCTCAGGATGTGAGCAGATTCCCAGCTAACATTCAGCCACTGTGCAGAGCCACTGCTCCATGTCCTCCAACAACTGGCTGAGGAGAAGCAAAGTCATTAAAGTGTGTGTTATATTGGCTGGAAAAATCCTTGGGAAGAAGCTCCACGCAGAGCCCCAGTGGGCAGAGTGCTCGGCTGCTCAGGAGCAGTGATTAGGAAGAGTTTGTTAATGAAGCAGATTTTAGTGACTGAAGGCAAGTGGAGAGAGAGGAGAGAGAGCAGAGTGTTCATCAAACGCTCTCCTGTGGGTCTGCTGGTGCTGATGTTCCGTGGCCATAAATCAGCTCAGTTCTCCCAGCTTTTATCAGCTGAGGATCTGACCCAGGGGAGGTGGGAATCCCTGAAGGCCACAGCACCACCACATCCTCACAAAACCGCTCAGCTCTGCTCACTGCAGATCCCAAAGCTCTTTGCAGACATCCAGAGCTGCTTCAGAGCCGGAAAGGTTTTGCTGACTTTTCCAAACTTGCCTTTTTTTCCTACAATCCTTTAAATGAGGGGGAGCAGAGGGACCCTGGTAAAGCCCAGCCAGCCCTGCTGTTCTGATCTCACTGGGCCCTCTGGCTCTGTAATGAAAATCAGCATCACCCCGTGGATACCAGCAGAACATGACCAATTTTCTCTGTCTGGGGCTCTGTTCCCAGCTCCCTGCTCCGTGTTTTGCCCTACGTGAGAGATGAAAGGCTGGATCGGTGCTCTTAAAAGACCCACCACCATTTTTTCCAGTATTTACACCAGGACTGCACCCAAAACACACCAAAGAATATGTTTTCTGTCCCCTATTCCCTGTTCTACCTCGTCATCTTCCCCTCCACCTTATATCTTTCCCTTTGTGCAATGGGTTTGCAGAGCCACACAGGGAATTCCCATTTCCTGCAGCAGATTCCCAAACTTCCAGGTATGATTTTCTCCCTTTACCTCTGTCCCTCAATGATGGGCGAGAGGAAAATGAGTTCAGGGGACTTTGCTAGCCCAAGGCAAGACCAGGACAAGCCCTTCCCCAAAATAACTCCCATCAGGTGATGAGAAACATTGCAAAGTGCTTCCCAGCACTCCCCAGGGGATCCAGACCTCCAAAGCACAGCTTTCCAATGGCTTTCTGGAAGTGCCAGCCTTTATCTCCTGCCTTATCCATATCTAATCTCCCTGCCCGTGCTGAATCAGCTGTGACAAGAGGAAATTAGATTTGTCAGGAGCAGGGGTGGGTGGTTTGGGAGAGACATCTCTCCTTCACACAGGGGAAACTGGGACATCCAAAGTTTCTGGCAAAGTCGGGAGAGGAGACCCCCTGGAGCCAAGCAGTGCACAGCACAGAAAGAGATTGCAAACAGATCTGGAACAGCCCTGCCACGTGTCTTTCAGGCATGAGTACCTCGGTTTGGCAGGCCCTCCTCAATCCCTGCAGTGAGCAGGGAAAATGAGGCATTTTCCTTCATCCATCACTGCCCACCCATCCCTGCTCGTCCCGAGGATAAAGCCCATTTAGCCAAGCCCCTTCCCATCCAGCCCTTCATCACCAGGGATCGATATCCTATATTGACTAAGCAGGGCCCAGCCATTAAGGAGTTCATTTTCCATCACTTAGATGCAGATGGATTCCCTCAGGAGCCCCGGGGTCACCAAAGTTTCATTAACAGAGGCTGTAAAAGTATTTAAATACATTTAAAAGAATCACTTGACAAATGGAGTGAGCCCACAGTCCTACTCCTCTCAGGTTATCTTGAAAGAGAAAAGAGACCTTTGCTGCCCACAGAAGGACAAAAAGCCCTTAACAGCTTCTCCCTGCCATTATCCATCGCCAACACATCACCTCCACACAGGTCCAATTTCCCCATAATGCTCCGGATGGAAACCAGTTACTCATTTATCCCAGCTCTGAAGGGTTTTTGGTCTCCAAACTCGCCATGTTTGCTGGTAAACTGAGGCACCAGATGGCGAAGGCTCAACCCCTAATGTGGAGAGGTAGAATAGATATCATAGACAGGCACTGGGAGATCTGAATTCTTGTCCCAGTTGTTTTTATCAGGGTAAAATAAAATGTAACCAAGCCCAACCCGGCCTTGAACACAGAAAATCCCATGGGAAAAAAGGTGCCAAAAACACAGGCTGAACTCAGGAGTCTCCTGCTGCTAAAAGTTTTCTCCTTGCCACAGATTTGTAGTAAACACAATGAATTTTACCACCACCAAACTCTGTAGATGCTGGATTAGCTGTCATTCCACAAGAAAGGGGTTTGGGACCCAGAAACGTCACCAAATCCCCCCCAAAAAATGGAAAATGCAGCCCTGCAGACAATTTTCACTGCGAGCTCATTTGTGTCAGGGAGCTGGAGCCACGCATTTGAAAAATTTGCAAACAGGAATTTAATGTGACATTTTTTGTCCCCGCTTGGGAAGAGATGACTCATTAAGTCACTTCCCAGCTCTTAGTGGGTGCCCTGGGTGGCAGGGGCTCAAAACACATGGAAATAGAGTCACACCCAACAGGGAGGACAAATAAACTTGGCTCCCCAAAATCCAAAACCAGTAGGAACCCTTTCTCCCCATGGGAAGGCTCTAAAGTACCATTGAGCCACTGATTTTTTCCCAGATTTTTTTTTTCCGTCACAAATAAAACCCAAACAGCAAGTAGGAATTAGGAGCAGAGCTTTCTTCAGCTGGTTGAAAGTTTGGGGAACCTTGCCATGAGGACAAGTGCAATGGGAATTTGGCTTCCTTGCCAGGCCAGCAGCTGTCCCAGGGAGATGGGCAAAGCCATCCAGAGCCTTTGGAAAGGTCTCCTGATTTCCCAGGTGACCTCCTCCCTCCTGCATCTGCAGAAGAAAGCAGAAACTCATGGATGGAGGACACCAACTGTCCCACAATGAGCCAGGAGGAGCGAACTGGCCCATGAGGAGAGGTTTGTCCTCTAGGAGAGAGCAGCAACCTCATCCCACTGCCCCTCTGCAGTCACTCCAGGCTGACAGAAACATTCCCCCTTGGAGTCCCTCCAAATTCCCATTGCTAACTCCTCAGACTGCAGCAAAATCCCTCTGAATAGCCATCAGGCAGGCCCAGTTGGCATTTACAAAACAGGCTGGGAGGAGGATTACTCTGGGTTCACACTGCATTGTTTGGAGTAAAACCCCTTCCCTTGCTGGGCTGGGGGAGGAACTTGCACAGGAAACCTCCACAGGAGATCCATGGATGCAGACAAGGTAAAATCAGCCTTTATTATTCATATCTCTGTTTATCAACTATTAAAGCTGACAACCTCGGGGATGATAAATCAGATTCCTGTGTCCCATTTGGCTGCTGCCCACCTGGCCTGGGGGATGGGGAAGAGGGTCCTGCTCTTTTGGGACAGCCAGGAGTTAATGGCATGGCTGGAAGGAGGGGAGATAAAAGATAATTTTTGCTGGATGTGCCTCAGAAACAATGGCAAGTCCTTGTCTGTGGGGCTTCTCTGTGTTCCCAGCAGTGATTGTGCCCAGCTCACTCCAGCATTACACCCAGAATTCCTGGGTCTGGCATTAGAGTTGCTGCAGAATTACTCCTTGCCATGGATCTGGTCCAACTTCAAGGACTCCAGAGGGTGACAGTGGCTTTACCCTGCTGATGACAATGTGTCCCTCACACTGGGGGTGGCAGCAGGAGCACAGCTCCCCGTTCACAGCAGCTCTGCTGCCACAGCATCACATTTACCCTCTGGTGGCACTGCCATGACAGCCTGCAAACGAGACAGGCCTGCAAACCTCCCCCATGACCCAGAGATCAGCCCAGGAAGAGCTTATGCAGGAAGAGAAGCCTATTTGTCCAACCACTAAAAGCAAAAGGCTTATTTCCACTTGTAAATTTGCAGCAAGTCCTGATCCCAATTCAAATCCGAAGCAGAACGTGTCAGTGAATTTCCAGGGCAGGAGAAATCCTCTCTGTGACTCTTCCCTCATGGATGGATGCACAGCAGCTCCTAACACCCTCCGTCAGGAGGCTGGTTTGGGACTCTGTGTCCTTCCTTGCCACGCATGGGCACTGCCAAGGCCCTGGGGAGGGCAGGGCACAGTGCTGCTCAATAATAAATGCCATTTTCTAATACAGGAACTGCTGGCTCTGAACGAGCTGTGCCCGTGCATCAGTTCAGATCTCGGAGCTGAGAGAGAATTCCCCTTGCCGGACCTCATCAGCAATGCCCTTTGAAGTGTTTCTGCTGATTTCATTCTTTATTTCTCCTCTGTTTTTCCCTTTCCCTGTGCCATGGGGTCCCTGTGGATCTCTGCCTCATCTCCTGCCTGGCTCTGACCCTCCATGGACATGCAAAACCATCCCCAGTGTTTAGTGTGCATGTAAGAGAGACCTTTTAATCCCTTCTTCCATATCAGCTACTTATGGGAAGACAACAGCTCCTTCTCTCAGGCATTTCACAGCTTTGATGAAGGAATTTTTCTCTGCTGATGGGAACAGGCTGACACAGAGCCCACACAAAGCACTGGAATGCCCACCACTGCTGGCCAAACCTCGGGGCAGTGGTCTGAGCAGGACATGGTTGCTGTTTGCATCACTCTTATCACTGCAAGGCCCCAAATTCCAGGCGAAATTCCTCCCCCAGCATGTGGCTGGCTGGATTGAAAGCCACTCACTCCAGCCCTCGTAGAACATTTCCAAACCGTGGGTCCTCCCAGCAACCCTCCTAACACCAGCCTTGCAACTCCAGCTGCTTTCCACTGGAAATCCATAGCAGAACTCATCCTGCTTCCTGCAAGGCTGGGATTCCTAATCTCCCCGGGCTTCTTTTCTCCATGTCTAATGAGGATTACGGTTTAATTCCTGCCTCACAAGGGGGTGCTGTGGGGATTGCCAGGGTTAAGGCACTCAGACAGCACCGCGGCAGGGCTCTCACAAACCCTTCAACAAAGGGGCTCGGAAAAACCCCACTGCTGTTTGCAGCCTCCTCACATCAGCTCCCATTAACTGCGAGGCAATTTTCTCCCCAGTTCAGGCTTAATTCCTCCTCCAACTGCCGGCCCTATGCAGAGAACAGCAGGGCAGGAGTGACTATCAGTGCTGAATTGCCTTTTAAAATAGGATGGTGCCTCGAGGTCTGAGGGAGTGTGAGCTGTCTGAGCAGTGCATATGTGGTGTATATATGTGAGTTCATGTAGGAGGCTGCATCAGGAGGGCTCAGAAGCGAAGCCAAGCACAGAATCAGCTCAGGAAGCCCTTTGCACCTCTGATCCCCCATTGTTGGCTGCGCCGCAGACGCATTATGTGTGCTCACAGATGAAAAGGCAAAAATAAAACTGATGCCGGCTTTAAAATTTCGTTTGGCGCAGCCTTCTGCACTGATTCCAAATGTTTATAAACACGGGAGTTAATGTAATCAGCACTGCAGCAAATACACACCAGGTACACGGCGGAGACACGAGTGTCAACCGCGCTCCCAGCTCGGAGTGACAGCTCTCTGCTGTGGGCTCTGCAGCAAACAAAAGCAGCTGAAAAACCCCACCGAGGAATGCTTGAAAGAGCAATCCCTTCCCCCCTCCTCCTCCCCTCCTTCCAAGACTTTCTGGTAGTCATAAGTGTAAAAAACTCATAGAGGTGTCCATTCCCACTGAGCCTTTCAAGTGGCAGGGAGCCACTGGGAAGAGGCCACTGCTTGGGAAGACACTGGGGGAATTCCTGGATCCCCCGAGGGCCATCCAGCAGCCCAGCCCTGTTCCTGTGCTCCTTCCAGAGCAGGCAGGAGGTGTTTTACAAAGATTTGGATGAGCCTGACTCCAGCAACTGTTCCGCCCTGGGGAAAGATGTGCATCAGCTCGCCAGGGAAGACCCCAGCCAAGGAGCTGTGCCATTCCAGAGCCCTCACCGACCCCAGCCAAGGGAGCTGTGCCACTCCAGAGCCCTCACCAACCCCATTCAATGAGCTGTGCCATTCCAGAGCCCTCACCAACCCCATCCCAGCTCCTGCACGCTGCCAAAAGCCCACATCACCCAGTGGGAAGGGTTTGGGGAGGTCCCATTCCAGCAGGTTGCTGAGGAGACGTTACCTCACATGGCAGCATCAGCAGAAAACCCCAGTGCCAGCACAACAGCCAAAATGCTGGGCGGACAAAACACTGCAAGCCTGTTGGTTTTTTTTCTTATTTCTTTTTTTTTTTTTTTCCCCACAGCCAAATGTTGTTTCATGCTCTAATGGCAATTTTCAAGAACGGTATTGGCGTGACAACTGATGTAAGTGTCGGCCAAGTTCCTACACCACTTCCAGTGTCTGTGCCTAAACCAGATTTTACAGGGGTGCACAGGAAGGGGTTTGGAACTCTTTTTTGGTGACTACTTGCCACTTAAAATGAGAATTTTACCACCCCTAAAAATCAAGAGAGGGTAAATATCGCAGTATTAGAAATTATTTTCCTTGGAGAAGGTGGGATTCCTCCCAGCCTGGTTCTGTCTGAGGCACCAGGTGGTTTGGTTTCTCCTCTCTTTGTCTCCAGTGGAATGTGTTTATAGATTTATGAAAGGGAGTTCTGAGTCTCACAGTGGTTCATGTGTTCCTGCAATAGGAACCTTGAAATCCCCTACCCTATCACTGCAGACACCACAGTCGGGGTTCCTCTTCTGCATCTCTGGCTGGGATGAGCTTTAGGAACCCCACTGCTGTAAGGGGTAGGACAAGGAAATAAAAAATGGGCTAAACCAGCTTATCTGAGCTCCCACAGCTCCTCAGAGGACATGCACACAGAGACCTCTCCAAATATTTAAAAAAAAAAAAAAAGCATGATGCAATTAAATATGTTATATATTATGAGCTTCCTCCCCTAGAAATAACAAAAAAACTGCCAAACCGAAGCATTCTGCTCCTGCCTCTCCTGCTCATGCAAAAGTCCCCTTGGGCTTCACGGAAATTTTGGACTCACAAAACACTGCAGAACAGGGGCCCCATGGCACTGTGTAATAAATCTTAGAAGTTAACAGCCAGAACTGTGCCAAATGTGATGGGTTTTGCTTTGTGCAGGATCATGAAAATAATACATTCTGGCTCAGTAAGTCAGGCCTGATGCACCAGGGCTAATGGTCCACTGCTGCTGCTGCTGCTGCTGCTGCTGCTGCTAAATGGATTTACATTTTTGTCTCACATGGTTGAGGTCTGTGATTTGGGAGACCAAGGCCCCAAGGCTCTATCAAATCTCCCCAGATTTTTGAAGGGAAATGTGAATTTTTCCCCAGGCTGAAATGTCACCAGAAATGCAGGAAGCTTAAAAGAGGGGTGTTGAGGTGTGGCTGCCCCACAGATCTCAGGGACATCGGTGCAGGTGCAGTAACAGCACAATACATGGGAAAAGGGGGAATGTAACATTGGGAATGAGGTAAGCTGGAACATTGTTAATGTGGGGAACTCCATGGTAACTCAGAGACCTGCCCAGGGGAGCAATGTCTCATTGGAGGTATCTCTTTAATGGAGTTGAGAGAGGAAATAATGAGATTTTATGGATTAAAACTGAAATTAGACAGATAAACACTCCACGGGCAGGAAAACCAACCAACAACAAGGATGCTGGGAACTCCCCATAGCCTGCCTGTCCACAAGGACAGGGGGTTGCACTCCTAAGCTTGGGTCTGCAGCTTTAGAGAGGAGGCAGAGATCGTCAGTTCAGCAGCCTCAGCTCCACAGGCAGGATGTCCAAAGGAATCCCAGCGGCCTCACCGTCTGCGAATCTATTAACTAAACCTCATTACTACGTAATAACTTTTGTTATTTTGGAACAAACCTTGTATCTGGCTAATCCGCTTTGTTACAGAGCTGCCCATCCTTCCCTTGAACAGGAATTAACTTCTAAAGGAATTAAAAGGAGGAGGAGACTGCTGAAGGGGTCCTTGGGGGTATCTTTTTATAGCTGCTGGCTGACCCCCCCTTTTCCCTTTCCCACTATGTGTGGTATCCTTCCCCACTGATTCCGTCCTTTTCTGCCTGCCAGGCATTGATTTGTTCCTGTGTTGTTCTAACGGAGCTTGAAATCAACATGACTTTGTTGTTGGTTGTTGTCATTGCTGTTCACATCTTTGTTTGGGGTTCAGCATCCTCGCAGAGGCCAGGGCAGCTCAGGAGCGGCATTAGCAGGCTGAACACCTCCTTGGCGAGAGATCCACAAAGGCTGTGTCTGTGTCCACATAATAAAGGCTGCTACAAAGCGCAGCGAAGCCGCTGCCCCCCTCCTCCAGCGCATCAGCCCTCCTTGTGCCGGGTCTGAATCCCCTCGCTTATCAGCGCACGCAGAGGGTGGCCAGAACGAGCTCCTTCTTTCAGCAGGCCCCAGGAAAACGCTGTGCTATCCGCATCCCAGGCGGTCGGGATTGTCAGTTTAGGTTCCGCGTGGTTCTCAGGCGGTTTGTGGAGGGTGAAATATACGTTCTGTCTGGGAGGTGGGTGCCGCGCACTGCCAGAGCCACGGCCCGGGCGCTCCGGCGTCCGAAGGGAATTCAGGAACGAGCTCAAGTCCACAAGCCCCGGGGCGGCGAGGCGGGAGCACCTCCGCCAACCCGCGGCGAGGCGCCCTGGGCTGCGCGGCGCGGCCGGACACGGCGAACAAAGCCCAGCTGCCGCCAGCTGCCAACATCCGGAGGGGCGGGAGGCGAGCCCGGCCACCCGTCCCGCCCTCGGCGCGCATCCCGCGGAGCCGCCGGGCGAAGGGTTAACGCTGCGCCCTCCTTCCGCCGAGCGCTGACATCACGCGGGGCAGGCTCCGCCCGCGACTGTGTGCGTGAGTGCGAGCGCGGCCGCCGAGCCCCGCACCGGGCACCGCACCCGGGCACCGCACCCGGGCACCCCCGCCCCGCGGCCGGCCCGGCCCCGCGCCCCCCGCCCGGCCATGGAGCGCCGCGCCCGGCCCCGCACCGGCACCGCCTGAGCGCCGCCGGGGCCCCAGCGCAGGGCGGGCAGCGGGCGGGGGCTGCCGAGCCCCGCCGCCGGAGCCACGGCACCGCCGCAGCCCGCGGAGGGCTCTGCCTCGCCGCTCTTTATTTGTTTTGCCTCCCCTCTTTCTTTTTTGTCTGGGGTTTCTTTTGGTTGATTTTTTTTGGATTTTTTTTTCCCTAAATCGCATTTATTCCCCCCTCCCTCGTCTCCTCACTCGCCCGGGCTCTGCGGAAGGAAGCGTCCGCGCTGCCCCGCGGCCGGAGCGCCCCGCGCCCACCCAGAGGGGCCCCGCGGATGTACGGAGCTCCCCCCGGAGCCCTCCCGCTCTCCCGCCGCCTCTTTGTCCTCACGCACCTACCATCTGATTTTTATTTTTACTATTTTTTCAATATTTTTTTTTCAAGCAGACCTGAGCATCACCGGGGGCTGGGAGGGTGGGGGGCCCCGCGGCGCTGCCAGACCGACCCCTGCCCATCGCTCCTAAGGAACTCTCATGGCTTCACGGCTGCAGACAAGTTGCCGTGCATCGTGGTGGACTATCGGAGTTTGCATCCTGGCAGCCGCGCTCCTACCAGGTGAGCCGGTCCCCGGAGGGCGCTGGGCTCCGCCGGGGCGCTGCGGGGCTGGAGGCAGCCCCGAGGGGGTTTGCGGGGTGCCCGTGGGGGAAAAGGGGTGCGGGGAGCCCTGCGGAGCGGCGGGGAAGGGCGAGATCGGCGTTTTGGGGTGCGCGCCCGGGTCTGGAGCAGGTGTGAGAGCATCTGTGCGAGGGTGGGAGAGAATCGGGGCCGGTTTCGGCGCCGGCTCGGCTCGGAACAACACGCTCGTTTGTTTTGGAAGCAGCTGCAGACAGCGGGCTCCGGAGCCCTGGAGCTGAGGCCGTTTGTTTGCTTTTTGGATCGAGCAGCGTCTAGCGAGGCGCAGCAGCCAGGCTTCCCCGGAAAGGCAGCCACGAGGCTGGGCACGGAGCGCAGATGTTTCGGGAGGAGAGATGGAGGATTTCGGCTCTCCAGCATCCCCAAAATCCCCGCTCCCCTCCGCACACACTTCCCACGGGCTCTTTAGCGGAGGGGCTGGACCGCTCCCAGGTTTCAGAGCTTCCTTTCACTGCTTTTGAGCTTGGCTGCCTGATGGCATCTTATTCATCCCTTTGGTTCCGATCCATCCCTTGGGTTCTGATCCATCCCTGGAAAGGAGGAGAAGGGCAGAGATGCGGATCGGCTGCTCCCCAGCTCGTTGGACCCACCCGGGCGGTGGCAGAGCAGTCCGTGTGTCCCTTCCCTGCGAAGGACCTGCCCTGGGCTCCAGCACAGCGCTGGGAAGCGGGAGAGTGACCCACTTTGGGGAAGTGCCCTGCGGGGACTCATTTATTCTGCTCCAGTGCAGAACGGGTTAATGCCATCCTGGAGGGCTTTCCGGGAGTCGGAGCCATGGAAAGGGGATCGGCAGTCTGCGTTTACAGCTTGTGAATGAACTGAGCGATGCAAATAGAGCCGATGTTTGCCTTTTTGGGGCTCGGCCGCCGGTGGCTGGGGCTGGAGCGCTGGCAGCGGGCACATGTGTGTGGAGCCAGCCTTGTGCAGGGCTGGGAGGCAGCCTGTGCCTGCGGCAGGACTGGGATCTGCAGCTGGGGAGAAGTTGCAGTGAAGGCAGGGTGGAATTGCGTCCGCTCCTCCTCTATTCGGGCTGGGGCTGCGTCCGAGAAGGGCAGCCGGGCTGGCTGGGCTGTGACTCTGAGATGTGGCCGCAGTGAGCGAGCTCTGGGCTATCAGAGCAAATGCCAGGGCCCAGAGTTCCCTGGCGCTCGCCAAGACGGGGAGGTGATAACATCAGGACAGGGGAGATCAACAGATCACAGCGACTGGATGGTCTGGTTAAAATGGATGAGGGCAGAGATGAAACGGGAGGGGGTGGTGATCCAGAAACCGGGGAGGCTGCGAGAGGGAAAAGGTTAACAGGGCGATGAGAAAGCAGGGCTGGGTGTACCTCAGTATTCCCAGGACAAAGGGATCTGCTGTGCATTGCAAAAAGAGGTGACGGAAGGGACAGCCTCGGGCTCCCTGCGCTCCTCTGTGCTTGCAGGCAGGTGCCTGGCTGAGCTCTGGCTCCTCACAAGGAGTCTCAGAACTTTCCATGTCGTTCTTCACCCAGTCTGCCCTCCTTCTCATCCTTCCACCCGGCAGCCCCGTGCAGGAAATCGTCCCCACAACACCGGGGAAAGGCACTGGAGGCACAGTAATGCTGTGATTTCTGTGCTGGGCAAACCAAAAGGACTTTATGCTCCCCAGGGAATTGCTATCACCAAGGGGACACGCAGTGACCCTGACACCGCCTGGCATCTCACCTTGTCCTGCCAAGAGACACTTTTCCCCCCCACTTCTCCTATTTCTGGCTGTTCTCAGGGCTTTGCTGCCAGCAGTCAGGCGGGTTTTTCTCCTGCCACTGCAGTAGTGTGGCAGTTTGTCTTGCACTGTCCCGCTGACAGCTCTGCCAGGATAAGCCAGTGGTGCATCTCGTGGTGCCTTGCCAAGCCCAGAGTACAGCCAGCTCCGCAGTGTTCCGGGAGGATAATCCTTCCCAAACCCTGTCCGTGAGCACCGGTGCCCTGCAGCCTGTGTGGGCAACACTCTCGGCCCGACCAGTTCAGTGGTGGATGCACCACAGCTGCAGGAGTGTCTGATCCCATATCACATATTTATTCATTGCTTTATTTCATTAATTTGGGTGCCTGTGTGTGCTGTGGAGGCCCCAGAGCTGCAGGGGAGGACCAGCACAGGGCTCAGTGCTGCACAAAGCCATAGCAGAGTCTTTACCAGAGCCCAGGTCTGGATACCTTCCTGAGGCACGTAGATCCTCGAGTTCACAATGCACTGTGCCAAAATCATATATATATATAAACATATATGAAGCTATATTTAAGTTTTGAATACAGCCAAGATTGCTTAACAAGGAGAGGAAATCTCAGGATCCTCTGCTACAAGTGAATTAGTAGCTGTGGACTTGTTGGAAAATGTAGTTTCATACCCAACACCCAAGAAGGATGAGAGCAAAGCAGGATGCACTGCCTGTTCTCTGGAAAACCTTTCATGTCCAGCTGATCAATGCCATCCCATTCTGTTCCAATCCACCTCCCACTTCAGATAATGTTAGCTTTTTTCTTTTTTTTTTTAATAAGGAAATAAAAGTTCCCCCGCTGTAAAAGCTGTAAGGAGTCTTGTATAAAAATCTGCTTTACAAATTATCGTTAATGTGAGCAGTTCAATCGTCCAGAACGGATTCAATTCATGGTTCCTGCAGCCTTCCATGCCCATCCATTTGGAACCAGGTATCAACTCACGCTACATTCAAGATACTGATATCAACAGGGGTTACTGGAAAGCCGTGGGGGAAGGGGAGGAGAGATCCTAGGCAGCTGATCTGCAGAGGTTAAGAACACTTGCAGTTAAATTTATGCTTTACAAGCCTTAACAATCTGTCTGTTTATCCCTGCCGTGGAGCTCCTGCAGCTTGAGATGCAGCCACACAGAGCAGAGGCATCATCTGTGCCTGGTCCTGCCTCTGCACATCTGGGCCTCTGCTCCCAAGCACTGTCTGCAGACAAATTCCTCTCTGCTATTGCTGGGCTACCTCCTGATCCCCCACAGGGGCCTGGGAACACTTTGCAAAGTGCTTTGAGGTGCTCCACAGGGGAGAGCTGCAGAGGTGGCTGGAGCTGCTTTGACACAGGGTTTTTCCATCGCGGCGCTTGAAAGGAGCATTGACTGAACCGCGGTGACCTGGAGGGCTGAGGTCAAACTTGGCTGCAGCTGGAGGGAGGGGTCATTTTGGGGAGGTACAGCAGCTCTCTGGAGTGCTGGGAGTAGCCAAAGCGTGTCACTGCAGGATCTGCTCCATCTTGTGCTTTATAGAGCTGCTTTAATATCCCAAAGCAGCTTCCAAAATGCAAAAAAGTTGCCAGACTCTGGTTCAGCCCTTGGTAGTTCTTGGTTGTTATTTTTTTCTTTCCCCCCCTACCTGCCTCCTCCCAAATCTCAGAAACAGCAGCATCAGGCTATTTCAGGAAGCAAAAGCATGTCTTTGGCTGATTTTTTTTCTCATTAAACCTCACTTAAACCGACCGGTCGGGTTTTACTCTGGCGTGAATTGAGGAGCTCCCGAGTGTGTCAGCATGGGTGAGGCGCCAGGCTGGGGGAGAGGCAGCTCAGCCCACGAGCAGGAGGGTGTCTGCCCCATGGTCAGAGCCAGGGAGGGCCCTGGCTGGTGCTATTTGCTCCCTGAACCGGCAGCGTTAATCACGCAGGAGCTCCCAGCCCAGCGCACACAGAGCCATCTGCAGGGAGATTCCAGGAGCAGGGGCACAGCCAGCAGCACACCCCATGCCGGGGATGAGCTGGTGGCCGAGGAGATGCTGGCAGAGCCTGGCACATCTCTCCTTGCATCACCCCTCCTCTGGGCTGCAGCTGGACCAGCCACAAAGCCAAGCTTAAAGGGAGGCACCGCAGGGATCCTTTGAGCAGCGTGCACACCTCGGCTGAATCACACAGGGAACCAGCAGAGCCGGTTGTTGTGACCTGCTTCCCAGGCCTGGCTGCCAAGGCACCTCTGCTAGTGCCACTTGGGCTGGGGACAGCCCGGGGGGACAGCAGCAAGTGGCCACTCTTAGCCAGGGAAAGGCTCTTTGCCACCTCCAGCGCCCTGGGGAATTACACAGCACTGCCAGCAGACAGGGATGGGGGCAAGCACTGCAGGAAAAAGGTGTTTTGATTAGAGAATCCAGAAGGACTTGGATTGGAAGGGACCTTAAAGATCATCTCCTTCCAACCCCCTGCCTTGGGCAGGGACACCTTCCACCAGGCTGGTTTTGCTCCAAGCCAAAAGTTTTTGGAAGGGCAGGAGTCAGGCTGCCTGTGAGAGCTGCAGGGGTGAGTTGGCCAGTGCTCAGGAGGATGGCCACAGTCCTCAGGGCTGCTGAGAAAGGGTTTGAGTCTTGCAACATCCTTGCCCGAGGTGCTGATGCCTTTTGCTCAGTCCCTTTCACAGGCCAGCCAGGCTTATCAGTGCAAAAAAGCAGAAACAAATGAGGGAGGGACAAAGGTACTCCAATCTCACAACCCCTGGAGATCTTGCTTTTTCAAATAACGTCAGATTAAATCAGGGCAGCTCCGCTGAAGGGTGAGCTGGTGCCGCCAGCCACTGGAGCTGGGACCCAGTTTACATCGGAGACACCTCTTTGTGTTAATTACCAGAGCTCAGCCATCCCAGCACGGAGAATTCCGAGCTCTGCAGCGAGGGCTCCCTCACCCAGAGCAGCATTTCAGGTGAAGATTTGTTTAACTAAGAAATGAAACGTCTCATGACACATTTCCTCCTGGCTGCTGTTCAGCCACGGATATTCTCCCAGGTGCAGTTTCCTTGCCTTCTCCCAGCGAAGGATTAGTCCAGGCTGGATTGGGGCACATCCCAGCACACACACAGGGAACCCTTCAGCTCTGTAGCAGAAGAAAAACCCTCACTGAGCTGCTCAAATAATGAAGTACCACTCAAGGGAGGAAGGAGAGTTTCCCCTCTGCGGCCACACTGGGTTTAAAGTCCCGTCTCTGTCACATGGAGAAACGGGAAGCAAAATGTGCTGCCCTTTGCAGCACCGTGTTCTGTCTGTACCCTGAGCCGTGTCACAGCCTCCACGGGCACTTGGGGACACGTGGGGAGCTCAGCACCTGCCAGCCGTTCAGTGTTTGTCCCCATCTGGGGCTGACTGCGGCCATTCCCACAGCCTGGCAGCACCGGGGCTGCGGCAGCTCTGGCTCTGCTGCAGTCCCAAGGCAGCCAAACAGCAGCTCCTGGCCACGAGAAGGGGAGAGCTTCAGTGCCTCGCTGTCCCCAGCCCGGGGGGACAGGAGGACGTTAGGGAGGACCTGGCCAGCGCTCTCTTGTCACATCAGCATCTCTGTGGGGTGCTGGGGATGGGTGGGAGGAACTGACCCAACTTGATGAACCATCTCTTCTCCATTCCCCCACCACAAAGCAGTCCCTGCAGGGGGTTTATAATCCTCCCCTGACATTGTTGGGTGTGATGCAAGAGGGAAGCATTTCTAAGCATTATCCACCCAACTCTGCCTCTCTGTGCCTCGCTCTGCTGCAGGCCTGGCCTCCCTGGCTCTGAGCCAGACCAGCTGGGGACTGGTGGACAGCATTTCATCCTCCAGGTGTGCAGGGAGAAAAGCTTAAGAGAGGCAGGATCAGTGTGACTCTCCTCCCTGGGAGTTCAAACACAATGAAGGGGTTTTCAGTCCTCCATCCCAGCCTATTTGCCTTTCTAGCTGCAGGAAACAGCAAAGTGCTTCCATCTGCTCCCGACCATGCAGGGATGCTCCAGATGCAGTCCAGGACCTGCAAATCACATCCCTGCCTTGGAGCAGCGGCAGGCACCAGATGGACCACCTGGCTGAGAGACAGCAGGTACTCCCAAGCCTTGTTAGGCAAGAGGGCTCAGCCTCCATCTCTCTTCCCAGCAATTCTCTCCCTACCTGGGGAAACCCTGTAATCAGGATGATTTTGAGGCTATTTTGCTTCTCTCGTGGAAGAGCCATCCCTCCCTCCCCCTGTGCTGGAGAGAAGCATCCGGAGACACAGGCAGGAGTGACAGAGGGTCCATGCAGCTTGCAGCCAGGGCTAACATCCAGCCTTTCCAGAGCCATTCCCAGCACAAAGGCCTGTCTGTGAGGGGGCTGGAATGAAGGGCTGTGTGGCCACCTGAGAGCAGAACCAGCCTTGTGCTCTGTGTGAGGCTCCAGGCAGCAAGGCTGCTGCAGTGCAGGCTCTGTGGGTCCAGGGGGAGGCTGGGTTTCACCTGGGAGCTGCTTTTTGCACTGAGCTTCTCACATGTGCCAAAACCAGTTGTCATTTCTTACCCCCTGGCAGGACACCCTCTGGACCGAGCTGCTGCTTGAGCTTTCCACTGACCATTTTCCCAGCCCAAGGGGACAGTCTGGGGACAGAGTGCTGGCTGTGGACTCAGGGGCTGATGCTGATGGGTACAAGAGGCTGGTGTGACTCAAGAGCAGTGGCCTGTAATTAGAGGTTGTTGTGCTGAGTGTCCTGGAAAAGCCAAGGGTTATGAACCTGATGGGCAGAAGTCATAGACCCAGGGGAGAGTTCAACAGCAGAAGTAGTGGAGGAGAAAGGTCATGGCTTCTGTCACTGTTCCTGATTCCTGTGTAGAGCTGCTTGACACAGGATGGTTTTGCTGCCCTGTGTGAGGAACTGTGGCACTCAGGGCAGGGGAGGGCAGCAAGGGAAGGGATGAACCCTGCCCTGTCCTTGAGCAGCCCAAGCTCAGAGCCAGCTCAGCTCAGAGCCTGCTGCCAGAGGAGTTATCAGTTCAGTGGAGTCATAACTCAGCCCTCACCCAAACCCATGGCCCTGCTGGAGGCTCCCTTTGCCTTGAAATCATTTCTAGAAACAATCCCATACAAAGCCTGCAGTCAGGAGGACACTTTTCACTGGAGAGTTAACTGCATCAAGCTCTGGCTACCTTTTTCACAGGAAAAGACATCTGATGGGCTTTACTCTGATTTTTCTTGGGCTACACAATCAGCAGAGACCCCTTGGAGGCAAGCACAGTCACGTTCCCACCACTGCTGATGGCTCTCCCAACCTGGGGGTGTCCAAACTAGAGGAAGTGTTAAGGATGGATAATCCCAGTCAGTTTAGGACTATAAGAACATAAAAGAAGATCTCCCCCATTCTGGAGGGGTTGTATTTCCTTGCTGCTGCCTGTCCTCTCACTTAGCCAAGGCAATGTGAGCAGCAATGTTGTTTTAAGGGCTGAACAGGAGGATTTTGTGCTGCACAGCAAAGACAAAGCCCAAGCTGCTCATCCCTGGGCCTCTTTGGGCTCTTCCCCTGGTCAGATGCACCAACAGAGTGTCTGGGGACAGTCCTGGAGGAAGGGACATCTCCAAATACAGGGGAGAACCAAGGCTGTGCCCATTTATGGCCGTTCAGGATCAGGGATGTGTTGCATAGCAGCATCCCTGCCATGCTGTAATTCATATCAGCTGCCAGTTTCCATTGGATACAGGACCCCTCTTGGCTCTGCTAGACTCGCTGGATATTTTACTTGGGAATGGTGAGTCTGCTTTTGTGTGCAAGGTGCTGAGGAAAGGGCAGACTTGGATCTCTTCACTCAGTTCAGCCACCCAACATCTGTGTGCTGCCATGGGAGCAGGAGAAGCCAGGAGCTCTGTCTGTGTGAGTTTTATGGAGAGGCTTTTCCCAGCGATGGGGCTGAGCTTTGCCAAATTTACCTCGTGCCTGGGTTCAGCAAGAACCCAGGGAAAGTGGGGGAGGGCTTGTTGGGATCTCCTCACACAGCACAGGGAGTGATTACAGTGTGCTCTGATCTTTGGAGGAGGCTTGTTTGGGGATTTGCTGGATGCTCTGATGTCTGATGGGTGTGCTCTGTATCCCTGGGATAGGAGCTGGATGGGATCCTTTGGGGAGGGTGGCAGCACTCCTGGGGAGGGGTGGGAGGGAAGGAAAAAGGCTTGCACAGAGTGGAGCTTGTAAAAGGGGGAATGTTCTCCATGCCTGAGGAGGGAATGAGGAGCAGGAGTGAGGAGAAGGAAGGCTGCAGTGGTTGGAGTGAAAGGCAGTGCCCTGGCAGTTCTTATTTGGGGTTCTCCAGGCTGGGAACTCTCACACTGTGCCGCCTGCAGCCCCATTTAACCATGATCAGTCAGCTCTGGACAAGATTTCCTGGATATCCACCCAAAAACCATCCCACTCTGCAGGGCAGGAAG
Organism: Entomyzon cyanotis; assembly: GCA_024500445.1. Lineage (NCBI taxonomy): Eukaryota > Metazoa > Chordata > Aves > Passeriformes > Meliphagidae > Entomyzon > Entomyzon cyanotis. The sequence goes on along the minus strand of JAKEPQ010000773.1, from coordinate 2,131,730 downwards.
CACTGACCAGCCCAGCTGGAGCACAAGGAAGGATCAGGAAGGAAAAGTGGCCTGGTGATCCTGCACATCTCAGTGCATGGATTCCCTGCTCCAGAGCTCAGGTGGCCTCACTAGGGCTGGGACACTCCCATGGGACATCATCCCTGACACCCAGCAAGCAGGGACAGGGCAGGAGTCACCCCTCAGGATTCCAAGGAGTTGATTTGTGTTTGCTGCTGATTCCGTTGGGAGCTGGAGTAGCAATTTGCCAGTGAAAGAACCTTTATCCCCTGACTCCCCCAGTCCTTCTGGGAGTTTGGTTTCTCAGCTCACAACAGAATGATGGTGGTAGCAGTGAATTCTCTGGGGCTAATATTGCCAGCTAGCACACTATAGAAAGAAAATTCTTCATTTCTTGGCGTGGCAGGAACAGACTTTGGAAAATGTATCCTGATTTTTAAATACCCGTTTCGCCTGTGGTGTAAATACTAAAATGTGTTTTTCCTCTCCCCTCTCTCTCTCTCTCTCTCGGAGTTTAAAAATATCGCCAGCCTGGGGAGGTGCATCTTTCACTGAGATTTATAATGGCTGCTCTCAAGTGATCTGGAAAATGAGCCTCCCTCTGCCCCATCCAGCCTGGCACCTTCCAAGAATTTATTTCCTTTATTCGTGTGAGCCTAAGAATACTTAGAGGCTGCATCTCTGCCCAAGCACTCTAATTATTTAAGTTTTGTTTATGGCCACTCTCTGGGGAGCTGGGTAGGTCCAGGCTGCTGCTCCTTCCCTCCTCTGGGCAATTCAGCCCTGCATTACTGCTGTTTAATAATGACCAACAAATCAGGGATGCTGCACCATTTGCCCAGGATGGATCACCCTGGATCTGTAAATTGGCCAAGCCTTTGGAGCAGGGGAGAGTGAGATGTGCACAGGCTCTGTGTGAGCACAGAGCTTTGCCTTTGAGTCTTGCCCAGTGCTCCATGCCTGTGCCAAGCTGCCTCGTGGCTTTTTCAGTGATCCCGTGCTCACTTTTGGCTCTGCCAGCGGGTGGGAACCTGTGGTTGAGGGGAGGCAGGAGTCTGGGATGCCAGGAGGCAGTGAGGAAGAGGAGGGAGGCTCCTTCCTGAGCTCTGTCCACCTCTACAACCAACCTGTGGCTGCCTCTGCTCTCACCCTGGTGCTGCACTCCCACCCCACAGCACCCCACATCCCCATCTCTGCCTCCCTGCTCTGCCCAGCCCTTGGGGGGTTCAGGCCACTTCTCCCATCATTCTGCTCATCCCAAAGCTGGGGAGTTCTGTCAGTGAGGTAAAACTCCCCAGCCCCAGGGAGATCTGAAGGAATCTGTAGTCTCGTGGCTGCCTCTGCTCCCGTCACGCTCCGTGATAAAGAGCGAGAGAGATTTTGATTACATTATGACAAGCAACAGAGAGATGGAGTGAAAGCTGCAGTCTGCCTATTGTAATTCCAATTAGCAGGGGTAATGTGGCCAGAGCCTGACAGCTGTATTGATCCCAACTTTGGATGGGGAGAATCTTTTCAAGGTCCCTGGGGCACGGGGCTGAGCACTTGTGCAGCTGTGGGGCAGGGGAGGGGAAGAAAGGCCTGTTTGTCATGGGGCACTTGAGCAAGGAACTGCATCTCACCTTCCAAAATGCCACAGCTAAGCTCTCTGCTGGATTTACCTCAAAATCTGTGCTGCAAACCCCCATTGGGATTTCTCTCAACCTGCAGGATGAAGCAGGCTTCTCCTTGGTGTGCATGTGGAATGAGTTTATCAAGACTCAGATTCTTCCCTAGACAGAATGTACCCAAGTAGAACAAACCAGCAGCCAGGGAACCAAAGCCCAGGGCTGCAAAGGAAGGGGGAGCTTCCCTCTCCCACTGGAAGGCAACTCCTCAAGGTCAGAGCTGAGGCAGGCTGGCAGGGGCTGTGGGCAGACTGTTTGTGCAGATGCTGTCTCAGCTGTACCCTGTCTGTGGCAAAGGGGAGAGCTCCAATTTGCAGTTTTGCTGTTATTGATCTGAGACCTTTCGCTGCCTCTAAACTCACTTTGGAAATAAAAGGCTCAAATCATTCTCTTTAAGTACATATATTTTTTTGTATTCTTGACATTTCAAATGCTGCCATGCCTGTGGAGTACCTTACAGTACCTCACTAGAAATGGGAATATCTGCTGCCTCACACCGACTCCTACCAGGCGTGAATCAGCTTTTACTTACAGGCAAAGAATGGCCTGGAGGTGATGGCAAAGGCAGGCAGAGCTCAGAAGGGCTGGCAGCATTTCCTGGCTTTGCCACGAGCTCCCTGGAATATCCTTGGCCAGCTCACTTCACCTCTGTGTGCCTTTCCTTGTCAGGAGCTGGTGGGAGCTGTCCCTCTCTGCTCTGCTCACATTGCCCTGTGTCCACAGGGTGCCTTGCACACCTGATCCTGCCTGATCCAAGCAGGAGATGTTTGCAGAGCGCAGGGAAAGGTGACTCCCCTTTATTTGGTCATTTTTTCATAGCAGCCAGAAGCAGGCAGCTCCTTGCCCAGGGAGTTCAGCAGGCAGGAAATGCTTTTGCATGGATCTATGTACAAATATTGTGCCAGTGCAAACACTGGGCCCAGTTTCTGGCTGCTCTGGGTGTGGGATGTGAGGCTGACATCATGCAAGTGGGTGAACATGGCCCACTGGCTTCCCTGCCTGCTTCAATTCAAAGGTCTCTTGATTTCTCACTCTGCTGGTTTTGCATTTGGGTCACTTCTGGGGTTGTGTTTGGGTGAGAGGTGTGGGCTGGACATTTCTCCATTTCCCTGCTGCCTTCCCACCCACACCCTGTGCTGGATAACACACCAGGAAAGACTGTTGGGTTCACATCATGCCCTGCCCTTGGATCTGCTGTGGTGCTGAGGCAGGAAGGATGTCCTGCCATGACAACAGTGGGGATCTCCAGACAACCTGCAATGTGTTTGGATTTGCCGATGATTCCCTACCTGGCTCTGAGCAGGATTACTGACGCTTGAGTTGCTCCAGGAGAGGATGCAGATAACAGAAATACTCTCTGTTGCATGAGCAAGCACTTCCAAAACTCTGTGGCCCTTCCACCAGGCAGTGATGGAACCCAGGCCCGAGGAGCCACCCAACTTGTCCCCCGTGTGAGCCATCACATGGCACTGGTTGTGGCTGCCTCAGACAGCAGATGGATTTAAACAAGTGTCTCTGTGCTAGAAAAGCTCTCGAGTCTCTCTCCTGGGTAGATGACAACTTCAGCCATATGCAAGAGTCTATGGCATTTCAAGGCTGGGAGAAACTTCCCTGGGAAGAACCACAAAGAGCCAGTTCATTCTGTGGCCAAAGGAGCTGCAGGATTCGTTGGGGGAAGGAAAGGAGGTTCATATCCAAGCTCAGTGGAGAAGCGGGGAAGCAGCAGAGTCAGCAGCTGCCTCCTGCCTGCCCACGGAGTCTGTCTGCATCCTCCTCCTCCTCACCCTGCAGCCCCAGTGCACCCCAGCACCCTGGGCTGGGAGTGTTCCAGACTGGGGGAGTTATTACAAAATCCTGGCCAGAGAGAGAGAGAGATGGAGGGTTTAAAGTTCGATAATTGTTAATTATTACTCAAGCTTCCCAGGAGACTTTCTGGGAAAAAGACATGGCTCTCTCTTGCAAAGGTGTTTTGTGGAACATTAGTCTCTGTCCTGGCCACACTAAGCCCTTTCACTCTGCTTCTTTCTGTCTCCTGTGGGATTAATAAAGTGCTGCTGGAGAGCTTCTTATCTCGGAGCTGAATAATGTTTGCAATACAGGGAAGGGAGGCAGCTTTGATCCGGGAAAGGGAGCAGAGGGAAAGCAAGAGGTGGGCTCTTGGGGCAGGGGGAGGGTGTGGGGCAGGCTGGGCTGTGCTGCTGCGTGGGAAGCAGGCACGGCTGCTCCTGCACCCAACCTGTTCTGCAGAGAAAAGCCCTGGGATTCCAGACACCAGCAGGAAAAAAGACCTGGGAAACCCCTGCGAAGGAGAGGAAGCCCCAAAAGGGGTTTTACAGGAGGTCTTACAGCCTCCCAGGAGGTGCTGCCCTGGCAGGGCTCCCCTTCCCTCTCCAGCAGCAGCAGCAGCCCCATCCAAGCTGGCAGCCGAGTGCTCTCCGGGAGGGAGCCCGCGGGCCAAGGGCCACACCTGAGAGGCAGGACGGGCTCCTGAGCTTCCCACGGGTGTGGGCTGGGAGCCGGTTGGGCCGGGCTGGGCCCCCAGGCCAGCACCCAGCACCCTGACAGCGTGCCAGGGCCACGGCGAGGGAGCAGCCTGGCAGGGAAGGCAGGAGGGGTTCAGCTCCCTGCAGCCTCCCAGTGCCATCAGCTCCCACCCTGCTTCCCATCTGCAGAGTCCTGACAAATGCTGCTTCCCATTCCCAGAATCTCCCAGGCACTCCATGGGCAAAGAAAGCAGCTGTCTGGCCCCTGTGGGAATGGGGACAGGGGCTGCAGAACTCAGCCACAATCCACAGGGATTTGTCTGGAGCGAAAGAAGTTGGGATAATGGTGGTAACAGCTCCAAAACTGGCTCTAAGAGTGAGCGTTGCTCTGGGTTTTTCAGGAGAAAACAGGCTTGAGCAGCTGAGACAGCCTGGGCTAAAGTTGCTGAAGGAACAGCCATTTCTTTTTATTTTTCCTGTTCTTGTAGCACAGTTTCTTGATGCCTTCAGCCTGTGTTTCTCCACAGAGTCCTCCACTTGTGCAGGCCCAGACAGCTTAGGAGGCTTTGAAGTATAGCTTCACCCTTGCTGTTTCCCCCCCAAAAAAGGAACCAGTTCTGGGGCTGAGCACAACAAGCTGCATCAGGTTTGCAGCTCCTTCTGCAAACATGGTGAGGAAAGAGGAGGTGAAAGACGAGGTGAAAGAACAACCTCTTCTCTCTGGGTTCCCAGGAGAGGCCTGGCTGCTCCTCTCAGGTATTCCAGAGGAGCTGTGGGATCTCCAGGAGGACTCAGCTGTTGTTTGCCTGCTCCAAAGCCCCACACCACGGCCCCACGTGGACAGTTAATCCACAGGGAGATTAGTGGCTGAGTTTTATCTTCACTCACCCCGCTCCTCATCCCAGTCTGGTCAGATGAATCCGTCTGGGAAAGCCAGCCAGGCCGGGACAGCGGAGGGATGGGAATTCTGTCCCCTGTGCCCATCCTGTTGTGCAATGCCCTGGTTTAGGGGTGAGGCTGGCTGGAGGTGGGCAGGGAGATGCTCCAGATGTCTGGGAAAACGTGCATTCTCCCATCGCCAGGCGAGCCCAGGTGGATCTCAGGCAGTGAGGGGAGCACCCCATGTCCCTCCTTGCTGCAAGGACACCCCGAGGATGCAGGACGGGGGTGACCTCGCTGTCCCCAAGGCATGTGGCCCTGAGCGTTCGCCTCGAAGGGCGATTTGCCCGCCAGGCCCATCTGTTCCCTCAGCCCGTTGCCATGGCGACGGGGTGGCTCCAGGCGGGCCGAGGGGACGCCGGGAAAAAATCCAGGCCGGAAAAGTCTTTTTTTAGTTTTTTTTTTAAATCCTGGGCGGAAGTGAAGGGGAGAGGGAGCGGATCCTCCTGGCTCGTCCCTGTGCCCCCTCAGGGCCGTCGCTGTCCTCAGGCTCCTCCGGCTCTGCGCCGTCCCCTTCTCCTCCAGGCTGGATCTCCCATCCCGGTGTGTGGCAGCGGCCAGGTAAGGGTTGGGGCTGTGCAGGTGAGGTTTGGCAGCTCTCCTGCCCCCTGGCATGGCCACAGGCGGTGAGGGTGCTGTGACAGCGGGCTGTGCCATTCCCATGGAATCCTAGCCCGGTTTGCGTTGGGGTGACCTCAGAGATCATCTCTGCCCAGCCCAGACCCCCTCACCTTGCCCAGGTGTGCAGCCAAGAGGAGCTTGGCAGCTTGGTTTTAATGCAAAGAGCCACTTGTCAGAGTGAGTTACTCCCAGTGTTTCCAGTCAAAAAAGCCTGGAATAGAGTGAGCCTGGTGCAAATGGTGCCCTGCTATTTGTGTTCGTATGGCTCTGCCTGTCTGGGTGTACTTCAAGTGGAAATGGCCTGGGAAAAAAAGCAAACATAAGAGGAAACAACAAATAAATATCTGCTTGTTGACAGTTGAGATCTGGGCTAATGCTTGACAGACGAACGTGAAGCAAACGTGAAGTGACAGATTGACAGAAAGACAGACATGTTTTTGTGCTAGTTTAGCATCCTGACAGAAACAGAAGATAATTCAGGTTGCAGAGGACCTTGAGGGGTCACCTACCTGCCTGCTGAGGCGGGTGGGTGTGCTAAACACCTGCTGGCAGCAGCTCAACACCCCTGCTACCCCTTCCCCTGCCTGCTCTGAGTGGCTGGGCTGGCAAGAGCTGGTTCCAAACTGGTGCTACTGGGGCTGGGAAAGGAGCTGGCTGGGGGAAGCTCTGTGGTTTAGTGATAAGCTGGTGTTGGGTCAAAGTTTGGGCTCCATGATCTTGGAGAGCTTTTCCAACCCTGATGATCCTGTGATCCTAAACCCAGGGTGCTTTTGGGTAGGATGCTTGCTGCAAAGGCAGTCTGGGGTTTTGATGATGAGGCTTTTTGTTTGTTCCTCCTAAACCCAGGGAAGCAGGATCGATTGGGTGAGTTCTCTCTGTGCAGTTTTGTGGTGGAAGTCTGGCTGTGCTGGCTGCAGTCCCAGCTGGAGATTTTCCTGTCTCTGGCTTTGCCCCTGCCCTGGACATGTCTCTGGACAAGTCTGCTCCCAGGGCAGAAGGCAGTGGGAAGCATTTCAGGTTGGATAGGGCTTGGAGCAACCTGGAAGTTGTCCCTGTCCATGGCAGAGGAGTATAAGTTGATCATTAAGTTCCCTTCCAACCCATTCCATGGTTTTAGGCTTTGGGGCCAGGGTTGAGTGTTGAAGATAAACCTAGTTTTCCCAGTATCAGACCCTAGGCTTGTGCTGGGAGCTGAGAGGAGGAACCAGGTGCTCACATGGCCCTTGTGAGTGCAGAGCTGGTTTAAAGTCACCTTTCCACTCCCCTTTATCCCAGATCTGAGTGCAGCAGGGGCTGAATGTCACCTGTTCCCTTGTGACCAGCGATTTACAAGTGCTCATCCTGCTTCTTGTTTGCAGAGCAAATGCCCTTTTCCTGTTGGCTCTGCCCTCCCTGCAGTGGGGAATCAGCAGATTCTGGGCTTGAAGCTTCTCCCAGATTTATGAGCTTGCTCTTCACCTTGAGACTAAGGCTCCCTTGCCCTGAGAAAGCTTTGAAACCCAAAACACCAATTGCTGACTTAAGCAAACACCATTGATCCTCCCGCAAATGAAATTTCCTTCCTTTTTACTTTTTAGGATATGGGTTGTGGGGATTTTGTTGTTGTCCTCTCTGTTTCTCTTTTTCCTCTGGAGACACAACTCCCAAAGGGTTCTGAGCAAAATCAATGCAATTTCGAAAGAACTCATCGATAGCCCTTAGGGGGGATATTTTCTACCTGCCAGAGACCAACAAAAACTCCACAAAAACCCCTCCTCTCAGTTTCCTCTCCCCTTGAACAGCAAGGTTGTTTAATTGGCTTTTAATCCAGGGAAGATGAGAGCTGTTTGCATGGAATTGGTAATAGGGGATAATATCTTACCCTGAGTGATGGGTTATTTGATCCTGTGCGTCAGAAACCTGAGCCCGTGCCTGGGAAATGAGGTGGGGAGGGGGATCCCAGGCTGGCTCAGCGCCCAAACCGAGGCACAGCTGCTTTTTTATTTCCAATAATAATTAGGAGTAAGACGGGGAACAATCCCCTTTTGTCGTGTTGCTCCAGGGGATCAAGTGATCCTGGGGGAAAACCTTCATAGATGTATGGGGTGTACAAAGGGGGGCAGTTTGGGCATGGGGACATTGTTTTGACCTTTGTCCTTGGCCCTGTCCCTGCACAGGGACAAACATTGACCTCTGTGGCTGCTGGAGGGCTCAGTGCCTCTTCCACAGCCTCATCTCAGCCTCTGTGTCCCCAAATGTCACTGCGAGCCCCAAACTGGGCTTTGAAATGGCGATGAAAGGGTGATAAATCCAGCCAGCCACCACTTCCCCCTTACCGAGCTCTTCAGGCATCACAGGGATTTTGCAGTGAGATCCAAAGTGAGGACCACTGACGTCAGCAGCCTGTGGATGGGGCTGGAGCACTCCAGAAAGAGGTGCTGGGGGGCATCTGGGGCTGAGAGAGCTCCAGCAGCACCAGGTCCCCGAGCTCTGAGTGCAGTGAAACATGCTTGAAATGCCCCCTGGCTCTGAGCTGACTCAAGCACACAAGGGAAACTTGTTGATGTGGATGACACCGTTTGTTCCTGGCTGGTTTTTATTTGTTTTGTTGTGTGTTTCTTGCTGCAGCTGCCTTTGGAGCAATAAATAGCTGTGGAGCTTGCTTGTGGTCTGTGCAAAGTTGTTAATATTTAATCAGAGGTCTGAAGCTGGAATTGTTAGGTTGGCAAAAGATAAAAATGGCTTTTTCTGGGTTTAGAGCTAGGGACAGACTTTCCAAAAAAAGCTCAGGGTCAGCTTTTAATTAATCAATTATTTTAAGATTGGAGCACACTGGCCAGTGACAGATTTTCCGAACACTTCAGCTCCCAGCAAACCTAGTAAATGCCAAAGCACCTGAACTGACTGGCACTCAGCATGCCCCTGGTGTGAAATATTATTTATAGAGGAAGCCCTGCTGACTTGTGCCAGCAAAGTGTTACCTGTGTCCACTCCCCCTCCTCCTGCTCCTTCTTAGGGTTTGGATTCTGCTCTCCAAGGAAGACAAGGAGAGAGGGATATCCTTCCTACAGCAGGATCTAGCTTCCCTCTGGTTTTGTTGGGATTAGAGATCCAGGCCCTCGATAACTGCTCCTGTAGAAACCCTGTTGCAAACTCCTGAGGGAGGGAGGTTGAGCCTTTATTCCTCCATTAGCAATTCTTGCCACGTACAGAAACCTTTCCAGCAGGCACCTGCAGCTGGACTCCATGGCCAGGCGACCTGGAAAAACACTGGCACACACACCTGGGAATTGGCTGTTCCCCTCTTTGCAGGGAGGAGTGAATTCTGAGTGTCCCCAGAGCCAGCCAGACCCCACAGCTCAATCCCTGCTGGCAGGATCCTGTCCCAGCTCCTGGGCTGCATCCCAGGCTCTCCCATCTCCAGCATTTCCATCTTGACTCCGGCTTGGCGCAGGGATCTGGCAATCCCCGGGGTTCTCCAGTGTGTTCCGCAGCGCCAGGTCTCGGGATTATCATCCCTTGGGATTTAGCAGCAGGATGGCCACAGCTTGGCCAGCTGGTGTTTGCCTTGTGGAGGAGGGCACGGCTTATTTGTGAGCAGGACAGAGCCCCAGCTTGTCAGCTCTGGTGCCTGGCAATCCCAACATCCTGTCCTGCTAAATCCCAGCCTTGGGATGAGCTCCTGGAGTCCAGCTGTCCACTCCAGGCACCAGAGCCTTGCCAGGGCTCCTTTCTGAGGTGCTGGTGTTTGTGTGCTGATCACAGACCTTGGTGCTAAACCTGTTGGGGATGCAGGTTTTGCAGGATGGGGATGTCAGGGATGCAGGATGGTAATCCAGGGGTTGAAGGATGGGGTCGTGAGGGATGCACGATGGGGATAAAAGAGGATATAGGATGGGGATGTGAGTGGTACAGGATGGGGACACGAGGAATGTAGGATGGGGATGCAGAGGTTGCAGGATGGGAACACAAGGGATGCAGGATGAGAATGCAGAGGTTTCAGGATGGAATGTGAGGGTTTCAGGATGGAATGTGAGGGTTGCAAGGATGGGGATTCTGAGGTTTCTGGATGGGGTTAATGCTCTGCACCGAGGCATCCTTTGTTCTGGGCAGGATGCTGAGGTTTGGAAATGGAGCGCTGAGGAGTGAACACCACAAAATAGAAACGTCCGCACTTTCTGCTGCTGATTTTCAGTTTCAACAGCTGCTCCATTTGGAACGGATGAAAATGCACTCCGGCTTAGTAGGAGTCAATTAAAAATAAACCGAGGGAGAGGATTGGTGTTGGAGCCCAGCGACGCTCATCGGACATAAAAGTTGCATCCTCTCAAGCCTGGATTTTCGCTCCAATTTGCCACGGGCGGCAGGATGGAACCGGGAGCGCTCATTAGCATGGAAATGCTGTTGGTTGTGCTGAATTCCCGGCCCGGCGCTTTGTTCCTGCTCTCGGCGGAGCGGGGATGAGCTGCCCCCCGGCCCCGCTGACCCCTCTTGTGCAGGGCGCTGGGGAGGGGACAGGGCTGTCCCCCCGCGGGGGTGACACTGCTGCCTGGCTGCCCTGCCCGGGCGGATTAGCCAGCAGCCAGCGGACATCTGCAGGGAGGGGGCAGGGAGCTGCTGCTGCCTTTTGTTCTGCGGGTTTTTTTTTTTTTTTTTTTACCTTCTGTGCCAAGAATATGGCCATGGGTTGCGGCCATCCTTGGGGGATTTTCCTTCTGCTTCCCAAAAATGACAAGGAAGAGCACAGGCTTAGCCCTGCACCTGCACAGGTGAGGGTCCTGCTGTCTGGGATGCACAGGAGAGGAAGGCTTTGAGCAGGAGAGGCTGATTCTATTGGCTTCTCTAATGTCCCTGCTCTTATTCCTGCTCTGACCACCTATTTTTTTGGCAAGATGCCTCTCATCCTCCTGCCTGTGTGTTTGCCAGCAAGAAATTGCAAGCAAGGCAGGGAATCCAGGGTCATCCAGGGATGTATGACTGGGAAAGGAATGGAAAAGACCTGATGGCCCACAGTAGGATCCTAATTTTCCTCCCCTTCCTATTATTTCTACATGGATGCTCCGCTTGAGCTCTGCTGAGCTGGGAAACAGGGGCAGGTCCTTGCAGTGCCTCCTCCCCTGCAACAAATCCATCTGGGTTTCCTCAGCCTCTGCCTCAGACTGGTCCAGGAGGGCACGAGGGGGTGGCACTGAGCATCATTTTACAAAGGCTGGACTGAGCACTTGGCCAAAAAGCATCATCTTTAAGTGATGAGTCCGAAACGTGATCCGCAGGCGGTGTCACTTTGCACAGAGGGAGGGTTTGCAAAGGGAGAAGGGAAAAGGTGAGTGTTCTGCTCAGAAATTCGGGCAAGAACCAGTGGTGGCAAGCAGGCTGTGGAGGAGGAGGATGCAGGTTCAGATGATGTTCCCCTTGTGGGTGTCCTGGTTAAGACCCTCGAAGGAGAGCAGCACTTCAGACGTCATTTCTGAAGAGATAAAGCCCTGCTGAAATGGGTTCTCCAGCTCAGCAGCTCCTTGAGAAAACAGAGGCTGAGGTCTCCTGAACAAGTGTTTTTAGCAGTTGCTGGGGAAGTCTCTTCCTCTTGTCCAGGTCAGTGAGAAAACCTCGGTCTCACTCAGAGAGTTTCCTGCCAGACCCTGCCTTGACACCAAACAGGAATATGGAGCTAATCATGCAGACTCCCTCGTGTCCAAGGAAATAAATAGGCACTTCCAGGCTCACATTTATCCAGCCCGAGGTGGATTTTTTATGCACAGTGCCTGAATTAGGAATTTCTCTTCATTGACTCTGCAGTGAGTGCAGCCAGCCAGCCAAGATGAAGATGTCTGCACTGTGAGCTGGGTCTTTCCACCAAGGGGTGCTGCTTGTTGGGCAGGCAGAGTTTCTTCTCCTCTTCCTCTCACCTTTCTGCAACTTTAGGAGCCATTGCAGTGGCTTGGAGATGCTAAACAGCTTCACAGTGGGGAAAGTGATCCTTTCTTGGAGCCTTCTTCTCCCCTTTCCTGCTCCTCCTGTGCCTTCCCGTATTTTTTTGTGGTGTGTTTGTGTGACAGGAAGAGAAAACACAGGGATTGGAAATTAAATCTGGAGAATAAATCAGAGATTTATTAATTTATGAATCTGACAGAAGTAATTACTGTCTCTCCACCATTCATCTCCTTGCCTGGGTTCCCACACGGTCCCAAGAGCCACATAACTGTGACAGCAAGGCTGGGAAGAGCTTCCTGAGGGGAATGAAGAGCAGAACACACAGCCAGGGTGGACAAGGCACAAGGGCATCATATCCTCCCAAAGCTGGGCATGAGACAGGGCAGGCATGACTGGGCTGAAGCTGAGCCATCATCTCCTGTGCTCCCTGGGGGTAATTCCCAGCCCAGAGCTTCCCTGGGACAGCAGCTGTGGTGTTGCAGAGGACAATCCAAGCCCAAGGACCTGGCTGGGAGCTCTGTCTGCACTGCAGGAGTTGCTCTCTGAAGGTGGACTCTGAAAGCTGAATTTTGGCAGCAGCTTCTGTGTTTCTCTGAGCTGCTGAGAGTCCTTGCACTCCTCTTGCACTCCTGCTCCTGTTAATGTGTCATTTAACACAAGTATGGGCAGAATCCTGCAGTCCTGAGAGATGCCAAAACGTGCTGATGAATCCCCTGGCTTCAGCTCCTGGCATTATCAATGAAAAAGCCATTTATCCTCAATGTGTGCATTGAAAAGCTCTCAGTTCATTTTATTCTTCATCACCCACAGCATAGGAAGGCCTGGGACTCCATTTAAAATCTATTTGAGCAGTGGTTCAGAGGTTTCACAGTGACTTGGCAAGGTTTCATAGGCTGTGGATTCAGCCAGTGACTTCTCTGCATCCCTCAAGATCTTCTGCTCAGTTTTCACCTCTGTATAAAAACAAAGGCAGTGGATCAAGAGGAGTTTTCAAACAAGATCTGTGTGTGCTTGGGCCTGATCCTGCCTCATCTGGCAGCATCAAACAAGGATGGGGGGCAGCTTTTTGCTATTTTGTGGCTAAAAGCTCCTGCTGTTGTGCTTCCAGTTGCTTGATGTCTTTGCATTCATGTTTGCGACGTGCAGAGCTTTCGAGGCAGTGGTGACAGGGAAATGTTCCTGCAGTGTGACAGGGCCAGGTGAGCCCCCCCAGCCCTCCCCTTCCCACACCCCTGGCTCCCTGTACGCTGAGTTTTGCTGCTGTGAATTTGTCAGGCTGCTCTTTCTGGCACAGCAGAGCGATGCTGTTGTGTGCAGAGGTGCCAGAAAGGCAGAGCCCGAGGTGGTGCTCAGGGTGGGAGACAAGGAAAAGGCATAGGAAGTGTGAGTCAGGTGCCTCTGTGTCTCTGAGCCTGGTGCTCCCATGGCCCAGCAGCTCCTCTGCTGCAGGACGAGTGGCCTGGTGACAGTGGGACAGTTTCAGTGGCTCTGTGCGATCCCAGCTGTGGTTGCTCACCAAGTCACACTGCACAGCAGTCAGAGAAGCACAGATATTATGAGTTGGAAAGGATCTGCAGGAATCATGGAGTCCAGCAGCAGGATTTGAGCCCCACTGCAGCAGGTATTGGCTTTGGACCTCAGGCCTGCCCTTCAGCCCAGGGAAAGTGCTTGGTCCTGGTGGCAGGGAAGAATGGACAGCAGGGAACATGCCTGGAAGGGACAGTTCCTCCCTGCTGTGGCAAACCTGGATCAGCTCCTGCCCTGGAGCACGAGGGCTGCCTGTGTTCCCCTCCAGAGCTGTGCTGAGGGTGCTTTTTGGAGGGTCCTGTGGGGCAGGATGGGGTCTTTGCTACTTGGTGTAGATGTGTAGAGGCGTTGCTGTGCCTCCAGCCCAAGGCAGCTCCAGCACAAATGAGGTCAGGCCAGAGAGCCTCATCCCTGCTCTGCTTCTCTGGCCTGGCCCAGCTGCAGCTCCAGGAAGGTTTCTCATTTTTGGGCTGGGTTTCTGCTTTGGCTGCTTTGTTTACGGGGGAATAAATGACACAATCAGGCAGCCTGATCTGGTGTGCTGGGAGGGAGGAGAGGCTCGATGCAGATCTCCGGGGCTGTTGCAATCAGCTTAGCCATTCCCAGCATCAGGGACTGTGGAGATCAGCCTTTGGAGGGAGGCTGGACCCTGCCCTGCCAGCATCAGGGTTTTGTGGGAGCACAACCAAACCCAGCATCTGTAGCCAGGTTTTCCCAATCTCCCAGCCCTTTTTTCCCCACTCCAGTGCTCCTTTTCAAGGTGGACAGGCCTGTGACTTGCTCCCCTCCTGTTCCCTCAGTGCTGGCTCATCCCTGTCCCCCATCTTTGGGTGTCACTCTGCAGCTCCTGGCACTCTGCCTTTCCCAGTATCTCCCATCTCGTGTTCCCGTTGTGCTGGGGCTGCAGGGATGAAGCCCAGGGAACAGGGACACCACCTGAGCCATGCCAGCACCTGGAGGCACCAGTGGCCACAGGAGCCACGGCCGGACGTGGGATGGGGAAGGTGGATGGGGAGGGAGCGTGGGAGAAAGTAGGGCCTGTGCATGAAATATTCCAAGTGGGGAAAATTGGCAGGGTTACTAATGCTCTAAAGGAGGAGGCAGCCCTTTCTCAAGCCCTGGGGCAGATAGGGAGGCAGTAAAGGAGAAAAAAACACGAGAAATGAGATCCGCCAAGCTGACGGCCCGAGCAAGCTGAAACCTGCCTGGGAAGGCAGCTTGTTCCAGAGTGGGAAGGGGCAGATTCCCAGTCAGGACTGGCTCTGCACAGTGCCTTTCCCATGGTAAATGAGCCCCAGGTTTCCGAGAAAAACTGGGCTTTTGGTATCTGGAGGGGAATGCTGCCCCCATCCCTTAACCCTGACTCCCCAAGCTCGAGGAGCCCAGTTTATGGACAGCTGGAAATGCCAGCCCAACCCAGCAGCTCCTCTGTGCAAGTCACAACTCCCAGAGCTTGTCAGGGTCCAATCTGGAGGCACGCTGTGGCTCATTGACAATGACAGAATGAAAGCAGGCTCATTCCAGCACCATACCAGGACCTTTCACTTGTGCTCTAACACAGAGAGCCCACCAGAATAGGAATGGGAAGGGTGGATCTGCTGTGGCAGCTGGGTTTTTCCTCTGGGGAGGACTCCTGCAGTCCCAAATATCGCCCCACTACCTGGCTGCATTGCTCCTTGCCCTGCTTCATGTGCAATTTGTGCAACTGTCCTGCATTCAGCCTAGCTGGGGCTGGAGGAGGGGAGGGCAATGCTTTTCCTGCACTGAACCATCCCTTGTCACCAGGGCTGGGAGCCAGGGGACATTCCTCAGCAAGCCAGCACAGCCCCCTGCAGCTCCCTGCACTCAGGATGGCCCTGGTCTGATAAGTCCCAAGCAACAGGGACTGATTCCACATCCTTGCTGCTTTGCCTGTGACATTTCTCACTAAATCTGCCTTTCTGGGGCAAGTCGGAGCAGGCAGCCCCGTGTCTGGTTGGACAGGCTTTGTTTGTGCTCTGGGAGAAGCGGAGGGGTTGGGAGCAGGGATGGGAGGTGCACGGTTTGTGGCCTGGGAGAGAGGGGACGTGCTGGGACTTGCTGCCCATCACTCCCCCTCTCCCGTGCTCCAGCTCAAGGTTTTGAACTTTGGGAATGTCTTCCTGAGAAAAAAGGGGCGTGAAATGGTGCCAGAGGGAAGCAAAGAATGGAAAAGGGGAGCAGCAGGAGCAGGTGGTTGTGCTGGGGGAGTAGTGTGAGCACTGAGTGCTGGTCAAGGCTGTCCAGTTGGGAGACACAGGGAGCAACAAGCCATCCCTCCTGAGCCAACACTCCAGGCTCTGGAATTAGATGGCTCCTGTCAATGACGAGAAGAAGTGGCATTGTTTCCCTTTTGCTGCTTCTCTCTCTCTTCTACTCAGCTCTTTCTCCATTTTAAATGTGCTTTTTCCCCCAGTCTCTTCTCTTCCTCTCTCTGCCATCCTTTTGTGTCGCTCTGTGTGAACCCCTCTCCCGCATGCCTGCAGAATTCCTGTGCCCAGACACAACAGATGCTGAAGGGCAAGACTGGAACTACTCTAGATGCAATCTCCATTCTGCTCAAGGTTCATTAATTACCTTGATGATTAAATACAATTAAAGATCCGTAAGACCTTTCTGATATCAGGGCCTTTAGCAAGGGCGGCTTTTAGGAACCTGCACCAACAGTGAAACAAAAGGAGGAGATAGACCAGTAAATCGGGGAATCCCAATTAAAATCTGTGCTTCACTCATTAACCTAATTACACACTGTGTCTTGCTGGCCTCAGCTGGGCTGAGGGGGAGGCGAGGCAGCGGTGGGGGCAGGCTGGGTATCCATGTGCTGATCCTACAGGATTGTTTATGTCAGGTTTCCATTGTCCTTTTGGCTGAGAAAATGGCCTTGGTGGGGGATTTGGAGCCGGGGCTGCGGAAATCCAGGAGTGCTTTGTTCCAAGCCCTGGAAGCAGCCGTGCATACTCGGAATACAGCACGTGTTTCTTCTTCCCCAAAATGTTCTCTGCACACACCCTGCTCCGTGCCCTGCTTGTCAGGTGGCTCCTTCCCACACCCAGCTCACCTTCAGCCCTCCTTGGAGAGGCACTGGGGGGAGAAGGAGAGGGGGTGAATGGGCTGAAAATGGGTTTGAAGAGGAGAAGGAGCCTCTGGGAAAGGGGAGATGGGTCAGTGCTGAGCAGGGATAATCCCCCAACCAAGCAGAGGCTGAAGAGCACCAGACCTGCCTGACTTGGGGCTTGCCCTGCGGGGGCCCATCTGGTTATCTGCTGTGGCACCAGGAATCCCTGTCCCTTGTCCCCTTCCCCCTTTCACAGCAGACACAAAGGCCTCCCCTTCTCCCACCCCGAGGTCCAAAATCCTTTTCCCAAACCTGGCACAGAAGCCTGCCTTCCCAGGAGTTATTGGGAAGGGAGTCCTGTTGTCTTGGGCCTGTCTGTCCCCCCGAGAGAGGGAGCAGGAACATTCACAGGCTGGAGGCAGGTGACTCATGGATTTGTGGCTTTTCCACACCAAAGTCTGCGGGGTGCAGCTGCCTACGTGGCTCTGTTCAAAGGCTCGGGGAGGAGGCGGCAGGTCCCGGCACGTCCTGCCCAAAACCGGCCCAATTTGGGGAAGCAAGTTGGAGCTGGAAGAGGTCAGGGTGCGGCTTCCCGTGAGCCAGGGCAAGGGAAGAGGGAGGAATGGAGACCCTGAGTCCCGTGGGAGCAAGCTGTGGCTTTCCCAGTACCTGCAGGCACGGGGATAGAAGGAATGGAGGCAGAGAACTAAGAAGGTCCATGCAGCAGAACCATTGCCAGGATTCCCTGGATCAGCTTGAGCTGCCCTGTGGAGTGCTTGGGAAGGAGGCAGAGGGGAGTTAGGCCCGTGCAGGAATTCTTGACAGCACAATTTGCCAAATTCCTGGTGGGGAGAAGCCCTGCCATAGCCCCAGATGCCTCCAGACAAGCCAGACTGACCCCTGTGTTGGGAAGAGCTGCTGCTCAGCACTGACTCCCATCTGAGTCGCCTGGGAAAGATCTGTTCCTTCCCTTCCCTCTGCCCACATATAAACACACCCAAACACCATTTTCCTTCCCTTGGGTTTGCTGTGGGCATGGGAGGAAGATGTAGGGATATGAGGGGACCGTGGGGAACTGCTGGGAGTTGGTAGGATGGGGACAGATAGAAACCAGGGATCTGCCTCTCTGCAGCGTTTGGAATGGAAAAGCAACAACTTCAAACCCTCCTGAAGCTCCTTGGATTTTGCAGTGTTGTCATCCGGGTGGGAGGTTTGCAGTTGCACAGCTCTGGGATCACAGGCATTGCCCCAACCCAAACATGGGTGCAGGGAAGTTATCCCCACTGCCATAAAACTGTAGGGCAGCTCTCACCAAAGAATTTAATCTGACAGAGGATCAGCAGGAGCCTGGCGAGACATCCCAGCCCCACTGGGGCAGCAGGGCTTGCTTTCCATATCGGCCATTCCTTGGCTGGTGCTCTGCTTGCAGGTAATTAAAATGGCTTAACCCTGCAGCCCCAACAGCTGCCTGCAGATCATCTGTCTTTATGCCCAAGGGAATCTCCCCTCACTGTCTGCTCCAGAGAGCCCCATCTCTGCAAGGCACAGGTTGGGAGGATAAAAAGATTTCATTACACATGGAGAGAGTGAAGGCAGAAACTCAAAATGCCTTTTCCTAAAATCAGGGCGATGGAAAGAAAGAAGGCATGGGAGAAGGAGGGATGTGAAAAAAACAGGGGTTTGTAGATCCTACAGTGAGAGAATTTTGAGTGCTTCTCTGTTATGCCAAGTGTATCTGGAGTATTCCCAGAGCAAACAGTGCAATTACTTTGGATTCACACTTTGCCACTGAGTTGTCAGGCCCGAGGTTCCAACTCCCAAAGGGTGCTGTGCAGACTTGCAGATGAGTTGTGCTTTCCCAAGGGATATGGAAGCTCTGAGAGGAAAGGCCGTGTTGACTTTTCTGAGGACAGCTGTAAACTTCCTCTTCCTCTTGGGTTTTGTGTTGCTTCCCTGTGTGAGTCCTTTGCTTGGGGACATCCACAGCAAAATATCTCAGTCTTTTCTTTGGTGTTTCTTGAGCCTGGATAGCCCAAAGGGCTGGAAACAGCCTTGGGGATCACTCTGGGCTCCCTCTCAGCTCACCCTGAGAAGAGCCTGTTATTTTCCTTGTCAGGGGTGTTGTTTCTCTCTGATGGGATCTCTCCCGAGGAAGGTGTGTCCCTCCCCTAGATGAAGGCTCTTCCTTTCCCTTTGGGGCACATCCTTCTCATCCTGTGCTCAGTTTGCTCCATCCCTGTGTTTGCTGGGTGAGGGCACAGGGTGATTTCTGATGCAGAACCCACCTTTGCACTCTGGGACTGATCTCTCCTCACTCTTGATCTGCTGAGAGTTCCCTGTGATTCACACTGGTGACATCAGGAACAGGAGATTCTCAAATCTGGTGCCTTTCCAGAACTAGGAAGCAACTTCTGGTTTATTTAGCTGCCTCCTCTCAGAGGTTTTACAGACAAATCTCTGCTGCCAGACACAGTCCCTGAGACCTCCACCCTTAACTGCATGTTGAGCCTTTGAACTCCCTAAGCCCTGCACTAACGGGTTAATGACATTTATCTACATACTTATCTTTCTTCTCCACTGCTACTTGTCACTCTGGAGTACCTGGGTGCAGTAAGGGCTTGTGGCACCCAGGTGACACTAACTCTTTTTCCAGGATGGGAGAATTACTGTTCAAACAAGTCCAGAAGCTCCTTTTAGTCTCCTTCCCCTGGTTCTTCTTTCCTTTTAATTCACTTTCCATTAATTTATACCCACGTGGTTATTTCTGGAAGTCTTCCTCCACTACTATCCTGGCCAGGTTTTTACCAAATTGGAAATGGGACTTTTTGTCCTCTTTCCTCTCTCCATTAGCTATTTATATCCTCCCATCCATCTCCTGAGGTAGCCAAGCACCCAGCTGTGTTCTCTCTGTCACTCTGGTCCCTAAGCAACAAGTAGAGATGGCTCTGAGCAGTTCCTAGCTCAAGCAGAGGCTGCTCCAGGGGTGACAAACGGGTGACATTCAAGCTGCTGTGCAGCCTGTGAGCAACCCAAGCCCAGCTGCCACATCCAGATGTGCTGGAGCACCAAGGGGAGCCATGGCCAGGCTTGTCCCATCCTTCTGTGGAGCATCAGGATGACAGGGAGGAGTTCTTCTCTCTTCACAGTTCCTCCTCACCAGGGTGATGGTCCTGGCATGGGAGGTCAAGGCATGGAACCACAGAGTGGTTTGGGTTGGAAGGGACCTTAAAAACCATTTCATTCCACACGTTGCTGCATCTGTGGGAAATGTGGAATTTTGGAGCATCCATCCTCACTGCAGCCCTTGGGGGAGGCAGCAGGCAAGTGGGATGCTGTGTTGGGGAAGGTGCTCAGGAGTTCCCAGCTTTTCCAAGATAAAACTTCTGCTGGAAACCTGAAGGACCCTTTCATTTCTGCATTCTTCCTCCCACCAGGGGAGCTGGCTGACATTTTGGGGGTAAAGTTTGTCTTAAAATATGCACAACGTTCTGCAGGAACTGTGTCCATATTGTCATGTCTGCTAAAAAATGTAATAGTCTGCTTTGTGCTCTCTCTCTGTGTCTCTCTCTCTCCCTCTTTTTTGCCCCCAAATCTGAAAAGAACAGGAGTTCTCTCAAACAGCCTCCCCTGGAGTTGCTAGAGAGTGGAAAGGCACAAGCAGCAGACGGAGGAGGAGGAGGTGGGCAGAGCAGGCAGGTGCAGGGTGGGAGCAAATCCGTCTGTCAGGAAGGAGGGATAGATAGACAGGGAATGCAGAGGGAGAGGTGCTGGAGCAGGGCTGTGGGTCCCACACAGCCTGGAGGGCTGGCCCAAGCCCCCAGAAAACTCCTAACCCAGGGCCAGGGTGGGATGAGACCCAGAGGAGAACAAATCCAGATGGATCAGAGCCCGGAGTGGGCTGTGGAAAGTGAAGGTGGGGAGAGTCACAGCGAGGTGATTTCTCTTTTGGGGGTGAGAGCTGTTGGAAAGGTCAGCTCTGGGGATGACTAAACGCACAGTGGGGATGTTGGGCGTTTTAGAGGGAGTTCTCCTTCTGCTTTGAGGCTGTCATTTGGAAACTTCCACAGAAAGGAAATTTCAAAAGAAAACTTTGGCCTGGCTTTATCCAAAATGTCCCCATTGCATGGCAAGCAAAACATCTCATCCTGGCTGCAGTCCTGGTCGCTGTTTTACCATAATGCCATTTAAAAGAAATGAGAATCCACAAGGAAAAACCATCTCAAACTTATCAAAAGGGCTATTTTTTTTTAAATTGAATTTTGCCAAAATCAGCACGTTCCAGGGAATGGTTTTGGCTTGGACTAAGCGACACTTTCCATCAGAAAAATATGCTGTGCTGGAAAATTTTCCACCAGCTCTGGCTATTTTTTTTCATCCCATGCTTTCCATTTTTGTGGCAGCCCCAGTTTGAGGTGGTACAGAGCACACAGGAGTCCCCAGAGAGCAGTTGACCTCCTGGTCTTTGGAACACAGGGCTGACTCACTGAAGCTCTCCCCAGTGGCACAGGAAAATCCATTTGGCATCCACATCCTTCTAAACAGGCTCGTTGCTCCCTGAGAAGGAAACAGGGAGCCTGGTGCTGATGTAGTTTAACAGAAGTCAATGAAATCACAATGAAAGTCAATAAAATGTGTCAATTAAGGCCAACTGAGCTGTTTAACCCTCAGAATCCAGGCCTGGCTTCTCCAGCACGAGGCTGGGAATGGGGTGGTGGCTCTTGGCTTGCTCCATCCTGCTGTCTTTTAATGGATCTCCATGGGGAGCTGACTGGGGTTTGGTCCTGGCTTGTCTCTCACAAATCAAGACTGGGAACAGTAGGTTTAGGGCAAATTTGGGATTCCAGGCTGCCATAAGGATTGAGGTGTCTCAGAGCTCTTGGGATTGCAGCCTTCCAGCTCAGTTAGATTTGGGATAAAAGTGAAATATCCTGAGAGAAGCCCCCAAACCCAGCCCAGGGTAGGTGGTTGTGTTTGAAGGACGCCTTTGTCCCTGGTCACTGAGTCACTCTGCACTGGTGTCACTCAGCACTGGTGTCATTCCACCTCCTGAGGGACATTTGTCATCAGATGCCCCTGAGTATCACAACCCAGCTCCTCCCTGGGGCTACCTGGATGCATAAAGCCACCTTGTTGGAGAAGGGGATAATCAGGCATGGAGAAATCCTTAATATCTCTTCCTGGAAGTTCACCTGTGTCCCTCATTGCAGTACAATCACTAAGGATATACAACTTTTGAGTCTTCAGTCCCCAGTTACCCCTGTTTGCCCTGCCAGAAAGAGTAATGCTC
This sequence comes from Entomyzon cyanotis, assembly GCA_024500445.1. Classification (NCBI taxonomy): domain Eukaryota; kingdom Metazoa; phylum Chordata; class Aves; order Passeriformes; family Meliphagidae; genus Entomyzon; species Entomyzon cyanotis. The sequence continues at coordinate 2,110,223 of JAKEPQ010000773.1, read as the reverse complement.
TCACTGAGAGGTCTCCAAAGGCTCCTAGTTTTTCTCTGCAGGACAAATAATCTTTTTTCTGCCCAAATCCCTGCTCCTCCTGCCTTGCCCTCTCCTTTCTGGGTAGGGAAGAGTGGCTGGAGGTGTGCTGGTCTCCCAGGAAAGCAAAGCCCAGGGATGGGGCAGGGAGTGTGACCCTCGGTGGGAGGTCTCCCTGCTGGGCTCTGCCCCTCCCTCCCTGCCTTCCTCCCCCCTCACATGCTCAGGCTGCCTTCAATGGGTGGTCTTGTCACTTGTTTACAGTCCTGGCTCTTCCAGGCCCCTCCGAGCTCAGCAATCATTCCCAGACAGCCTGGATGGAGGTTGGGACCTCAATTGGATGTGAGAGCTGCATCTCCACCCAGCGTGGGGGTCACAGAGTGGTTTGGGTTGGAAGGACCTCAGAGCTCATCCTGTCATGGGCAGGGACACTTCTCACAATCCCAGGTTGTTCAGAACTCCATCCAGCCTGGCCTTGGATGCTTCAAGGGATGGGGCAGCCACAGCTTCTCTGGGAAACCTGTGCCAGTCTCCCAGTAAAGAATTTCCTCCCAAAATCTAATCTAAACCCACTCTTTTAGAACATCTGGAATATTCCAGAAATGTGGGGCTGGATTCACTCAGAGGGGTAATGGGACACTCACCCCCAGCCTCAGAGGATCTCCTAACTTCTGACATGTTCTTAACACAGAGTCTCAGAGTTTTGGTTGCAAGCAGTTTGCTCATGGTTGGGAAAAACTTGAGCCACGTTTTGGGAACCCTTAGTGCAGCTGTTGACTGGGTGATGTTTAGGTTTCCACACTCTGCCTATTAAATGGTTTTTCCACTTCATCTCCCTGGGTTTCCTCAGCCATGGAAATGAGGTGACTTTGCCATTTGCATGAGTGCAGGGTGGGGCTGTGGGGCTGTCCCACAGCTGCCTCCATCCCTGCTTCCTCGGGTGAGAATTGCCACCATCCTATGCAGATCCCACCTCTAACCAAATGAGATTGCCGGTGCTTGCCTGGGTGGCCTTGGGCACATCTCTTTGTCATTCAGCACCTCTGATTTCCCCATCCCTGAAAGCAGGGGCAATAATGCTTTCCTGCCTCTCAGGGTGTTGGAGGATTAATTAGTTGCTGTTTGAAAAGGCTTTTGAAGATGCAAAGCTTTTTCCATAAATATGCAGAGTTATTCCTGCAGATCTGGCCGAGGTAGGACTGGAGCTGTGTCTGCCTCTGCTCTGTGGAGATCAGAAATCCAGGAAGAGGTGAAATCTGTAGAAATTCCTTGCACGGGGGCTTGATGATAAGAAAACTGAGCAGCAACAGGCTGGAAATCAGTCAGGGCACTGATGTTTGGGTTATTTGTACTCACTGTTCTTTCCAGGCTATTGTTCATGGGCAGGAATCTTTAAACAACCCAGAGAAAGTTGGGAGGTCTGAGTCTTTCCCACTTCCCTGCAGAGATATCTCTAGGGCAAGATAAAAACACATTAAAAGAGAAATCACAGGCAGGGAGCCAGCGAGGGGTGTCTGTCCATTGCATCTGTTGGTGCCATGTTTGCATTTGTCTTGTTTGCAAAGCTTTTTCCTACTTGTCAGCCACCAGAACATATATCACATTTTGCTGGTTACAAAAAAACTTGCTTGTTTCTATCTTTTGAAACAAATTACAGAAGAACGGAGCGTGGCATTCCCGCTTGCGAGAGGAGGAAACATTTCTTTTTAACTTCAGGAGATAGTGAGATATCAGCAATATGTTATATCCTGAGAGATAATGGGAGGAAAGCAAAACCACAGGCAGAAAGCTGTGACTGTTAAACATGCATTTCAGCTATAGGAAAGTAGGAGTTTTGATGTTCTCCACGAAAATTACAGGGCTGGCCAGCACCAGCGTGGCTTGGCAGGGATAAATTTTTCACCACGTTTTGGACAGAGCAGCAGGGTTTGGATCTTTGATAATTTGCTGTGACCAGGCATGTATCCTGATGAAAGAGGCTTGGTTTGAGTGGGGACAGAGGGAATTGGCTGCTGGGGACAGCCAGAGGAGGCTGCCAGTTATTAACCCTGGCGCTGAAGTCACGCCTGAGTCAGCAGAGTTTCGGCTTTGTCCCGTTCCCATTGTGGAGGTGAGTGAGTCATTCCCAGCCCTGAGCTCCCCCATTTCCTGCTCCAGCTCCAAGCCCACAGACCAGGGAGGGAAGGAAGGATCTGATGTCCTCTGTTTTTTCTGTGCCATCAAGTTTATTTTGGTTTTTATTGAATCTCCTCAGCCTCAAGTTCTCTCGTTTGGGAAATGAGGCTCTCCATGGGTTCCTATCTTGATCCCCTCTTCACAGTTCCTCATTAAATCCCTGCTCCTGAGCACCTGGAGAGCTCTAATGTGAGGAGATTTAGCACTGGACCAGAACTCCTTGAACAACATCCAAGGCAACAGGGAAGACCAAGAAAGAGGCAGGGCAGAGAAAACACTCGTGTGCATTTGGGGACTCAGCCCATCAAGATAAGGTCTCAGGACAGTCTCAGCTTAATTAGCTTCCCTCTTCTCAAAGCTCCAGCTTCTTTCCCTTCCTCCACACTTGATTTTCCAGCTTTTCTTCCCCACCCAACCACCAAATAAGCATTGGCTCTGCTTGTGGTCCCCTTTCTTTTGCTTACAGGTTAAAGCTGGTAAGCAAAAAAAGCTTTTCTTTTTTTCCTTGCTGGCAGGCAACGAGATGATCCCAGAGAGAAGGGCCTTGGATTTTTGGTTCTTTGTCTTTACCTGGCCAGCTGCCTGCTTTTCCAGGATCATAGAGTTGTGATCCTGGACATATTCACTGGTGGAACAGTGGCTAGGGATGAGAAGAGTGACTGGGCTGAGGTGTGGTGGGGATGCTGGAGAGACACAAGAGGGGTGTGGAAATTTTTAAGGCTACAATGGAGGAAAGGCAAATCAAAGAAAGGCACAAGCATTGACCAGCTGGAAAGGCAATCCTGGAGACAGGGAGTGGGGGCAGAAGGAGATGTGACTTAGAAATAGCAGGAGAAAGGAGATTGGAGTTGTGAAGCCAGGACTGGACAGGTGTGAGCAAGAGCACCCAGTGGGAAAAGAGCTGAGGAAGGAGCTGGAGTCACGTCCAGCCCCAAGGGAGAGGGGAAAATGGGCCAAGTGCTGAGCACTGGAGCACGTCAGGCAGGGCAGGGGGCAGCCTGGTGTCTGCTCAGGTGTGTGGGAACTGGCAGCTGGATCCAGGATTAGCTGAGTTCGGCTGGGCGGGACAGGCAGCCTTTGTGCTTTGTTGCTGAGCATGGGCTTTCCGAGCTTTATTGCAGGAAGGCCTTTCCCAGTGCTGTGTCAGCTCTTTCCCTGCTCTGCCAGCCTCCCTGCTTTTGCCATGGGGCATGTTCCCCTCCCCGTGACTTGGGGGGTGAAGCAAAGCAGCTGTGAGAAAGGCAGGGAAGGAACGGCGGGGAGGGAGAGCTGGGAGCAAAGGCAGGCTGCTGTTCCCATCCCACTCCTCTGCTTTGCTGCTCTTTTCCTGGCTGGGTGCAGCTGGGGAGGTTTGCAAGGTTGAAAAACTCATGGTCTAGTCTGGTGGTCATCTCTGTGTGTTCAGTCTGTGGTCCATCCCACCCTGGCCTCTGCTTTTCTTTCATCTCTACGAGGAGCACTGGGACAGGCATGGCCTTGCTCTTGTTTAGGGCCTGTGAGTGAATCCCAGCAGTGGCTCAATGACCAGATTTCCCAAAGTGTAGCAGGGAGCAAGTGGAGCATCGACAGATCAGGCCGTTTGGGGAAGAGCTCTCATTCAAGTGGATCCTGAGGCTGATTTGTGCTCTGTTTATCCAAAGAGGAAATGTTGCACAGGCAGGAGAAAGCTTTATCCCAAAGGCAGCCAATGAAGGGCTGGCTGGAGACCTCACTCGATACAAGCCATTGACTGGTGCTGGGATAAAACCATCTCTGCCCTGCTCCATGGGCTGGATCTGGTCTGAACCAGTGACCTCGAGGAGAGAGCCCTGTGTTTCCCATTTGCAAGCCAAAGCCAAGCCCAGTTCTTTCTTGTTTGAGGGATTTATTTGGCTGAGGGCCAGGTGGGCCATTGTACAGCTCTGCCATTTCCCGACAGCTCCCATAAATCTCTCGCAGCTCCCACTGGGAAGGGGGAAGGGATGCCTGGGCGTGCAGTTTCTCTCTTGGGGTGCCCCCACCCCATCCCAGCGTTATCTCAGGCCTTTCATGTGCAGCCATGTCACCTGGAGCTATAATCTTGCCACATCTCTCTCATCTGCCTTCTAAGGCTCCCCCTCCCCTTTCATTGGAAACTCAAGTTTTACAATCCCCGTGGTGCTCCAGCTCTGCAGGAGTGAATCAGTGGATGACAGAGAGACCTCCAGTGAAAGTTTGCTGCCACAGGAAGGGCCTGGAGGTGACTCACTGGAGCCCACTGACTCACTGGAGACCACTCCTTCATTGCAGTGGGCTCCCAGCAGGGTAAGGCAGGCCCTGAACTCTTGGAAGAGCAGCAGAATTCGGATTTAAATGCCTGGCAATCGATGCAAAGCCTCCCTGGCGAGAGCAGAGGTATTAACCCCAACCTCTTGGCCAAGCGCCACCTCACACCTTTGCCTCTTGCCACCTGAAATTCCCCTGCTGGGATTTAGGATCTTCTTTCCCATGTTTCCCACCCTGCCTGACACACCTGGGATGTTCCTTTGGGCTGTTGGAGGCCAACTGTGCTCTGCCCCACAGGAGTTGCATTTCAGCCCTTGTTTTCCACTTAAAAGATGAGTTCAGAAACGGCAGGAGAGAAATTTTTAAGTGCCACCAAGTGGAGAGTTCTGGGTTCCTCTTCCATCCCACTTTCCCTTCATGGAAAATTTGCAGTGTCTGTGAGACACATGGGACCACGGCTGGGACATCATTGTGCTGTCACAAAATTGGGTGTTTTGTAGGAGTTTTTGCAGGTTGAAATGTGATGCATTGATCTGTCCTTCTGTAAGATCCCAGCTGCTGTGACTAAGACTATCAGGAGTGATTCCTGTGACATCTGCATCAGTCATGATATTGCCACACCAAAGGGTGGCTCATCACACTCCTGCCAAGGGCTGTTTCAATGCCCTTGGGGGGAGATGAGTATCAGGGAACAGCAGGGAGAGAAATTGGTGAGAGGCTCAGCAGAGGCAAGGTTGTGCAAAGCAGAGTGGAGTTCACAGGGCTCTTAACAAAGAGGTATTGAGTGAGGTTGTGACAGAGCTCACCCAGAGCCTGGAGATCATTTCCAGAGCTTTCTGTACGGGGGAGCAAGAACCAGCTCTGCAGGTGTGGGAGCCTGGCTGGAACAGCACCTCCTGGGCTTTCAGGAGAGAGGGCTTTCAGGTCCAAAAGCCACCAGCTGCCACTGCTGCTCTGTCCCCAGTGCCCCTTCCCTCCCAGCCCGTGTGCCTCAGGGCACCCCAAGCTCTGCACGGTGCCCTGGAGGCCTCGCTGAATATCTGGGGTTGGGATCGTGGGGAAAGGCATCAACACAAACCACTTCAGAGGCCAAGGTGGAGGAGTAGGATCTCTGAGGTCTCCACTAATGAGGTCTTGGCACCAACACGTCTTTGGCACATGGCTGGGCCTTTTTGGTCCCTGACAAAAAATAACACCGCAGAGCTAATGAATAAAATGCAAGTGGGCAAGCTGCAACCTATCCAGCTAATCCCTGCTGGGGTGCTGGCTGCCCCTGGGAGGTGTCAGCATGGATTGGTGGGCACTGGGAGATCTGGCATAGGGTGTGAAAACAGCAGGATTCATCCCAAGCCTTTTCCCTGCCCCACAGATCATCCAGCAAGGAAGAGACGAGGCGAATCCCAGCGCTTCACACACACACACATCCAGTTGAATATGCTCAAACCTCTCCAGAGGCTGATTAGTGATTTTATTTTCTCCTCCTCTGCCGGCCTTGCCTGCTCATTGCCATCAATTATCCATGCATTTGCCCTGATGAATTATTGAGTGTGTAACGGGGCGAGGGAAGACCCGCCAGCCCAGCTCAGTCACCTTGCAAACAAGTGCTCCCCAGAGCGTGGCAGCAGCCAAGTTTGCCCTCTGGCTTCTGATTTAGGATGGGAAGCTAATCCAGCAACTTCCCAAACCCCTTTCCTCCATCTGTCCCCCTTCCTCATCGCTGCAGTCGAGGTGTGGGTGCTCCTGGGGCAGAATGGGTGCATTATTTTCCTGGTTTAAGGCTTGCATGAGTGGAACAGAAAGAGTTTTTCCTGTCTTGCAAAAGGGTTATTCAGTCACCTGGAAAGGAAACGCGATTTCCGCGCTGTGTTTGGGGTTTTTCAGGGTATTTTTTTGTTTGTTTTGTTTTGTTATTTCTTCTTGCCGGGTGTTATTTTCTTTTTTCCCTTTTCCCCTGGAGCCTCGAGAAAGTTTGGAATGTGTTTTTGTTAAAGCTGCTACAAGTAAGGGCCTGAATCCCAGCTTTGGCAGCATTTGGTTGTTGGCAAGCACTCCTCACTCCACTAGCACCAGCTTTTTCCCTGGCCAAAAGTCTGGCTCGTTACACCTGGGCTCAGGAGGGTTCTGCAGAACCCTCTGGGTTCAGGATCAGGTTCATCAGCTCCTAAATCTGCTTTTTCTCCAGTTTTTGTCCAGGCCCAGTCTGCACTGATGTGTGGACCCCATGGCAGGGGGAGGGTAGAGCTGGCAATTGTTGCTGCCGCTCAAGGTCAAGATAAATAACTTGATTTTTAAAAGGGTCAGTTCATTAATTTGCAGGGAAATCACAGCGTAAAGGAAGGGCACAGTAATGATGGATGGAGTGAGGGACTGGACTGACCTCCCCTGTGCTATCCATCACATTCCCTGCTGGAATGGCTGTAGGTTGATTGACTTTATCTCCATTCAAGGGGCTCATCTTGGTTGCCCATCAGTGGTGGCCTTCAGTGCTCATCCAGACACTGCCAGCTCTGCAGGGATGGCTCTGAGGAGAAGCTGGTGGCTTTCCACCCTCTCCTCTCTGCACTCTGGCTCCTCTCCTGCTCCCCTGGCAGCGCCAGGAGATGCTGGGCTGGCACTTCCTGCAGTGGTAGATGGAGCCTCTTAGTTGGGGTGTGGAAATTGTGGTTCAAAGGGCCCTGCTGGGCCCCTGGGGGGTCAGGAGCTTGAGTGGGAGCAGAGCCAGCAGGGCCAGCACCCCAGCCCCGGGCAGGTCCCACTTGGGGCCACCAGCCCTTGGTGAAAGCAGCGCTGCTGAATCTGCGCTCCCTGGCCCTGGGAGCTGAGCTGAGCTGAGTGCACCCCCAGCCAGGGCTGGGCTGTTCCCAAGGCCTGGCTACGTGATGGAAGTGCTCTCCAGCAAGCTCCCACACGCTCTGGGAGCCTTGACTGCTTGGCAAAGCTGTTCCTCACCTCGGCAGGTGTGGGCAATGCTGCAAGAGGCCCTCTCACCTCCGGGGTGGAAGGAGCAGCATATGCTGCAGAGCATGGTGGAGATATCTCCCCCCTCCCTAGCCACCCATTCTTCCCTCAGATCCCAGCGTGGCCTCATCTAAACCCAGCCTGTGCCCTCGTTTCATCAGGGAGGATGTCATGGCCACTGGTGGCAGGAAAGTCCTTCACTGGGACATCCTTCTCCAGAGGGGAAACATCATCCAGATGTGACTTTCTCAGAGTGGGAACATCCCTGCCCTCTGATTTCTGGAGGGAAAACCAGGAGGGGAATGGCCCTGGCTGTGCTGGGAGGGGAGAGGTGCACCCTGCCAGCCCCAGAGGACGCGGTGGCTTCATGCTCGGAGGCACATGAGGGCACCAGCGCTTTGCTGTGGCTGCAAGAAGCTCTGGAAAACATTCCTGAGCACCCAGCTGCAGTGCTGGGGTGTGGGGCTTGGCTCTGGGAGCAGGGGGCAAGTTGACACAGAGCTCTGGAGGCCGAGTTTCGGTCGGAACTGCTGATGGCTGTGGTCAGCTGGTGGCGTCTCGTGGCTGGGCTGGGTTGTTGGGGCTTGTCCTCAGGGTCACAGGAAGGAGAAGGGAGAGAGAAGAGGCGTGGGTGAGATGTGGGGATTAGGATGAGGCTGGGAGCAGCAGGCAGGGAGTGAGGGGCAATGTGGAGTGTGTGTGTTGGTGGGTGGAGGAGAGTTTTGTCTGCCTGTGCTTGTGTGTGTGTGTGTGTGTGGAAACTGCAGGAAGGAGACTCTTGGAGAAGTCCCAGGCACATCTGCCAGGGGAGCCAGCACTGAGGAGTTCATTTTGGCCTTGGACAGGGAGCCATTCATCCCCTGCAAGAACAGAGCAGGGTGACATTTCAGTTAGGAGGTGCTGTCTTGTTTCTCTTGCTATGCATTTTTCTTTCCCCAGCCCCTCTCTCTTCCATTACTCTTTCATGTTCCTCACTCTCTGTGCATTTTCTTTTTCTACTATCCCTACTTTCCTTTCCTCCCAAGCTCCCAGAATCCATCCAGTCGCAGATTCTCCCAGAAGCAGGGAGCAAAACCCGCTTTTCTTGTTCTTACCACCTCGCCTCTCTATTGTATTTATCATACAAATACTGGCTGTATAATTACCAGAGCATTATCTCTAAACACCCAGATTAGGAAAAGACACAGTGGCAGCAAAGATGAATTTCAGGGTCAGTCTGGTGGGAGATATTTTTCTCCATCTGCCAGGGGAGGAATCAACTGAGACAGAAGAGCTGTCATGAACTCCAGCTCCCACCTTTCCCCAGCACCTTCCACAGAATCAAGGTGGAAGGTTCCTAAATTCAGCCACTTCTGGGGTTATTAAAAGGCCACAGAAACGATCTGGGTGATGCAGGTAGCTCGTGCAAGGTGTAGAGGTAGTGCCTTCAAACCATTCTCACATGGGAATTATTGCTGCCCTGAAATGAGGGCTGAGGCTTTGCAGCTCCTTTAATTACTGCTGCAGCCCCAATGGGATTATAAGTGGCTGTGTGAGTGTGTTAGCATATGTTGGGCTGTGCTGTGCTGATAAACATCAGGGCTTTCACATGCCTGCAGACACACATGCCCTGCATGTTTACCATAACTGCTGCAGTGTCACCCAGAGATGGAGACAAAGGGGAGGAAGGTGTCATTGAGCCAGCCTTGTGCCTTTGGGTGACGATGAGCCCTAGGTTGGACTGCTCATTGTGGGAGGAAGGTGTTGATGACCAAGAATGAAGCTGCAGGTGGATGCAGAAGGTGCCTGTAGCCACAAAGTGTAATAAATTGATGGGAATTCATGAGTTTATCCAATAACCACCCTGCTCCTGGGCAGGGCACAGATATTCATATCTCCCCATTCTGTTGCAGGGCTGCAAGCTCAGACTGTCTTGGTCAATGACACCGTCTCGGGGTTCATCGGCACAGACGTGGTGCTGCACTGCAGCTTCACCAACCCGCTGCCCAATGTGAAGATCACGCAGGTGACGTGGCAGAAGGCCACCAACGGCACCAAGCAGAATGTGGCCATCTACAACCCCGCCATGGGGGTGTCCATCCTGTCCCCCTACAAGGAGCGGGTGACGTTCCGGAACCCTTCCTTCAAGGATGGCACCATCCAGCTGTCGCGGCTGGAGCTGGAGGATGAAGGGGTTTACATCTGTGAGTTTGCCACCTTCCCAACCGGCAACCGGGAAGGGCAGCTGAACCTCACCGTGCTGGGTAAGACTCTGGGCAGCTTCTCTAGGGTGAAACTCCAGTCCAGCAGATCTGGAGGATCTGTTGAGATCTGTCTGAGATTCACGTCCTGGGAGCTCGGGGAAAAGGTGAATTTTGGGTGTACATTGCACCTGTGATGGGTTTTTAAGTTGGCTGGGAAGAGGTGAAGAGCAGGGAAGACAGGGAATGTGGTTCTGAGACAGCTGAGCTGTCACACCTCTTCTTCTTTCCAGGTCTCAGTTCCCTTTTTCCCTCTACCTACACTCAGTGCAGGTGCAGTAACAGTGACCAGTTCCCTGTAGGAGTGGTGATTTTTAATGAGCTGGTGGCTGTTAGGAGAGAAAAGACAGCAGATTGATCCTAAACTCAAGCCGAGCTTGTCCCTGGAGCTCAGGGTTGTGAGTGAACAAATCCCACCCAAGGTCTACACGAGTCATTTGCTCTCCAATTTCAGTTCCTGTCTAACACAGGGCTGAAAACCTCTAGCAGGAAAGGATTGTCTTTCCGTCTGGGGCACCTCCACCACTGTTTGCCCATAAATGATGCAGGTAGATGGTGCGAGGTGCAGAGGCACTGCTGTAAAGCAGTTCTTACATGGGAATCAATTTGCAGCAGCTCTGGACTCACCACAAGCTCTGTCACAGCCCCAGTGGTGCTAGATGGCTCTTGGGATGTAGCAAACACAGCAGCATTGCTTTTCTAAGCCTCCCTTTGCACTGTTTTCTCCTCCTCCTCCTCCTTTCCGCACTCCCCTGCAGCCAAACCCACCAACTGGATGGAGGGCACCAAGAGGCCACTTATAGCCAAGTCTGGCAGGACAGAAAAGATCTTGGTAGCCACCTGCACCTCCTCCAACGGGAAGCCCCCCAGCACAGTCACCTGGGACACGAAGCTGAAAGGGGAAGCGGAGTTCCAGGAGATCCGGAACAGCAACGGCACCATCACGGTGATCAGCCGCTACCGCCTGGTGCCGAGCCGCGAGGCACACCGCCAGCAGCTCATGTGTGTGGTCAACTACCAGCTGGAGAGGTTCACCGACAGCATCACCCTCAACGTGCAGTGTAAGGGGCTGGGCAGGGATGGGAGGGGTCACTGGGCAGGGCTGGGTGGGGGAGGAACTCTGGAAAAAAGGGGATTTTGGGAGGGGAGGTGTTGGGCTGGCGGAGGAGCTGCTGTCTGGTTTTTGAGAGTGGAAAGTGAAGGAATCATTGGGAATAATGGTGTGTTTTCTCTTTTTCTTACCTTCTTCCTCTGCCTCTGCCATGTTCCTTTTGCTCCCCTTCTCTCTCTCATTTTCCCTCCCTCACATTCCTTGTCCTGTCATCTTTCCCTCCTTTTAAACTCTTTTCTTCACCCACCTCTGCCCCCTCATCTCTTCACCTTTCATTTTCTCCCCTTTCCTTTGGCAAAACCCTTCCCCCTCCTTTTAATCTCTCTCCTTCTCCCACCCCTGCTCCCTCATCTCTTCCCATTTCATTTCCTACCCTTCCTCATACCCCTTTCCTCTCTCCTTTTCCCCTCCTGCTCTCCCCCCTCTCCTCCTGCAGATGAGCCAGAAGTCACCATCGAGGGCTTTGATGGCAACTGGTTCCTGAACCGTAAGGATGTGAAGCTGATCTGCAAATCCGATGCCAACCCCCCAGCTCACACCTACGAGTGGAAGCTGTAAGTGTGCCCAGAGCCTCCACTCCCAGCAGCACATGTCACCTCCCAACAGGGGCAAGGACACTCTGCAGACACCTCACTCACCCTCTGGTCACTTAGGGCCCAGTCCTGTTAGTGTCAGTGGTGTCACTCCAAGGTACAACCTGTGCCTGTGGCTGCCAGCACAGTGCAGCCTCAATATCCAGGGAAAACTTCCTGTTCTCACCTCACTGGGATAATATTCTGCTCTGGTGATGTGAGGCAGCTGAGATGTGACAAGGTGGTTAATGTGCCCAGCCACCACCAAGAGCCTCAGCAGCAGAGCTGGAAAAGAACCCAGGATTTCCCTGCTTTGAAGGGGCACAAATAACACAAAATTTGCCTGTGTGTGAACAACCTTTCCCTGGAATCAGCTCCAGCAGCCCCCACGTGACTGACTTTAAACAGCAACAATTCCTTGTCCTCCAGCTTTCCAGCTTCTGGCTGAACACACTAAAGGGACTTGAAAAGTGAGTGAGGGGTGGGAATTGATGGAACCTGATGTGGTTCTCTCTGCCTCTCTTTCTTCTCTGTAAGCACGCGTGCAGCTTTAAAAGAGGAAGATCAAATGGATCCTTTCTTCTTTTCAGCTGGCATTTGTCATCAGGAGAGAGGCTCTCAACATGGCTTTGCAAGGAGCACACTCTCTCTCATTACACTTCCCAGATCAGACTGTTCAAAGCGAAAGTCTGAAGAGGATTGTTTTTCTTGCCTTTTTTCCTTGGTTCTCCATCCCCAGCTCTCTCCATCTGTTGGTTCTGCCAGTCCAACTTTAACTCAGAGGGGCTCTCTGGGTTCCTCACAACATTTCCAGGAAAGCCTCAGAGACAAAAATGCACCCAAGGCAAGAGAGATGCCACTTGAGGCTATTTCTGTGCTCATCCTCCACTTCCTGGGGGCTGCTGATGTTTTGCTCCTGCCTGGAATGTAAAACCCAGCAGTGCTTTTCCTCTCCTCCCATTTGGATGGTGATGAGCAGCAGTCAGGGGAGCTGTCAGAGCCTTCTGGAGCATCCCACACCACCCTTTGGAGATGTGCCCTTGTCTCTGTAGGTTCAGGGCTCTGTAGGACCAAGGTTAAGGTGGTTTTCCATCAGCTTTGGGATCGTTGGACAAACCAATATGTTTTCTGTACATGTGTGTATACGTAGACATGGAAAATACATGCATTTAGGCACTTCTTTACAATCCTAATTATACCCCTGTTATTCCCTTTTGTTTCTTACAAATTGCTGACAATATGTGCACATTTGGGTTGGGAGGAGGGGAAGGAATTACTTGAGTAATTTTTAATTGCCTAAGAGAAGTAATTACTTTACTTTGCTTCAGTAATTAAGAATAACCAGGCCATGTGTGTCTTTTCCTAACACACAGGGGCTTTTTTTTTTTTTCTATTTTTCATCTGCCTTTGTTCATTTATTTTCTGTATCTCTGGGTTTAGTTTTGCATTATTCCAGTTTCACACTTACCTGACTGTTCTGACACAGGCAGGGCTCTAAATCAGCACTGCTCTCCTCGAGTTTGAGTTCCAATTAACACTGGCTGATGAGGAGAGTTAAATGGGCAGGAAATTGGGGCATGACAGGGTGAGGTTGTGTCGCTTCCAACATTAATGGGGATTTTCCAGCCAGCACCTCGACCAGCATTTTGATGTCACCTCTGCAGCATTTCTTGACCTCCTGGGTGTCACCTCTGGGGTCAACCACGGTGTTTGTCTCCCCCAGGCCAAACGGGACCCTGCCAGGGAGCGTGGAAATCCAGAACAACACCATCTACTTCAAAGGGCCTGTGTCCTACAGCCTGGCTGGCACCTACGTCTGCGAGGCCACCAACGCCATCGGGACACGCTCGGGCTTGGTGGAAGTCAATGTCACAGGTAGGACAACAGCTGGGCTGCTCTGGAACTCGGAGAAGGAGGTGGGGAGGAGAGGAGGGTGGGAGCAGTTGGCAGTGCCAGTCACTGGATGGATGTGCCAGTGACATCTTTCCTTTCAGGGGTGGGAATCTGGTGGTGCAGAGGGGGCAGTGGAGTTCTTGGCTTTGTGCTGGTGTTGCTCTGGTTTGCTTTGGATCTTTTTTTCTCCTTTCCTCTCGTGGTCTTTTCCTTTCTTACACCAATTCAATTTGTTTCCCCCTTGTCTTCTGCTTTGGATTCAGAGAGATCCTTGTACATGCTAACAGCAAAGGCATGTCGGGGAGATACTGATCAGGGGAAGGGGTAGGATGGGGATGTGGAGTGCCAGGAAGGCAGGAGATGGATGAGTCACTTGTTCAGGATGGTGTTTGGTGTTTCTGGTGTTGGGCAATTCTCATGATTCTTCATTTGTGCTCCTTCCAATGCCGTGTTGCTCTGTGAACTTGCTCACCTGCCTGCCGTGGATTTCTGAGAGGCTGTGATCGCTTGAGGAGATTTATCTGAAAGGAATAACATCCCAGGATGCAGGCAGTGGGGAGTGATGCTGTGATGTCACAGGAGACAGAAGGAATTTGATGGCTTGCAAAAGCAGTGTAGCCACAGGAGGGAGGGAAAGACATGTGGGTAAGCTTAGGTAGTGTCAGGGAGAGAAAGCCATGTCAAGAAATAGCTTAAAGAGAAGAAATAACATATGGCAATAGCCTGATTTCTGAAAGTCAGAGTGACATTGTGAGGCATCACCGAAGGGGAAAAGTGGCTGTGGGTGCTCGGAGGGCAGGAAAGGGATGTTTATCCCATTTTTTTGGGGGGAAAGGAGCAATTTGGTTTATCAGGCAGTGACTTGTTGGTCTCAGGAGAGCTGGAAGTGCCTCTTGGAGCAGTGAGCTGGAGCTCTGCCCCACTGCAAACAGCCCAGACAGGATGGGGAATGAGCTGCACTGGGGGCTTCCAAGGTGTGGGGAATACAGGACAGGCTCCCAGGGCTGTTACCTCTTCCTGCTGCCCAGCCCGAGGCAGTCAGAGCCTCTCCTGCCACCTCGGTTCTTGGGGAGTTGTCTGACCTGAGAGTGATGGAGCTCCAGCCCCCTCCATCAGCTCTCTCTGGTAGTAAATGCTGAGCAAGCATGGAGCCGAGTCTGGGGCAGCTAAAATTAGCATAACTCCGTGTTTGGCACCCTCAGCACCTCAGCTCCCCTCTCTGCTACGTGGGTAAACCAGGCTAATCTTCCTCTATCCAAGTGCTTGGAGGTCAATGGATGGGATGTGCTAATTAGATGCTAATTACCCGGTATTTATTTATGATCATTATCACTGTAGCAGGCCTTTAATTCACACCTCCTGTCCTGGATCCCTGCCTGCTGAGTTGTTCCTGGTACAGGCTTTTCTCTGGGGGTTGTTTCTTTTGCCAGCCAAAGGCACTGGAAGAACAAAGCTCTTTGTGCCCAGCCCTGCCCCAACCACCCAAAAGCAGGGCAAGGTCATGGCCACAACCAGCTGCTGGCCATGCCATGGGAGTTGTCACCGCGGTGTCCCTGGGGCAGTGCCTGGTACAGACCGAGCTGACTCCCTCTGGCAACAGAAATCCATCCCACGCAGGAGCCAGAATGCTGGGGCACGTTTGAAACAGCTTAAAAACCTCCAAGCTCAGCCCCCAGTCGCAGAGAGGGAGGTGGAAGAGGTGTTGAAAAAGACTTTGAGAGTAACAGGCTCTCATTTTCCATTCCTGCACAGCCTCTGTGTCCATTTCTTGCTGTCACTCTGCCTGTCCAACTGTCCCACATCATTTGTGGTGTCAGGACAGCAGACACAGCTCTCTCTTCACATTTCCTCTGCCATCTGCCCATTTTTGACATGTCTCAGCACCACAATATCATTACAGCTCACCTGCACAGGCACAGGCTCCTCCAGGGATGAGGGGCTGTGGGCTCCAGGCTGTGGAATTCTGTTTTCCTGGTGGTTTTTTGGAGAGCTGGTAGAGCATCGTTCTCACGCTCCACCAGCACAGAGCTGGCAGAGGAAGTGGGGGCTGGCAGGATTTTTGGGGTTGGGTTGCTGTCTGCCTGCCTGTAATCCCAGCTGATTCCCAATAATAATATTCTCCCTCAGATTCCCAAAGGTCCGAGCTGTGGGGTTGAGGTTAACTGAGAGGGAACGAAGGGCAACACCCACAGCTGCCCCTCTAGGAGGGATTAACAGCCAACCCCACAGGCCAGGCTTGCACCACATTAAAAAAAAATAGCCTTTAATAATTCATGGGATCTGAATATGTTTATCCAGCTCTCCCCAAGGAGCGATTAGGCTGGTGCTGGGGAGGGCTCAGCCCTCCTCGCTCAGCTATTACAGGTACATTTGTTTGGGTCTTGCAGGCAATTTAGGGATTGTCAGTGGACCACGAAACCTCTTTCAAGAGCTGCATGCAATAAATGGAGTTCAATCTAGTGAGCAGCCAGCCTTGGGAGGAAAAAAACAACACGGAAGGCTGATGCAGAGAAAACCCTGCAGCAGCTTTTCCCCCTTCTGTGTCCCTGTTCTCCCCCTCTTGCCACCCCAAATCTTCCCTCCAGGCCCCAGGGAGGAAGAGTGCAGGGCTGCTTCAGCCCCCTGATGGGGAGGGCAATTTGTTCAGAGGGAGAAGGCTGAATGCTTCTATTCGAGTTATGGAGCATTAAAGAGATTGATAAGTGGAAATTTAATATTTTATTCCAGCAATCTGTTCCCATAATAGCTTCTCCTGCCTTGCAGGACCTTTGTCAGTCGCAGGCAAGCCATGTAGTGTGACATGTAACTATTTATTACGGGCGGGTGGGTGACAGAATAAAAAGCTGTGGTTATGGACTGCATGTGTGGTGGTCCTGCATGGAGAACTGGCCATGGATATTCACACCTGTGCTCCCAAGTTTTTGTCCTGGCCATGGATATTCACATGTGGGATCCCATTTTCATCCTGCCCATGCATATTCACACCTGTGGCCCCCAATTTTCATCCTGGCCATGGAAAGAGGCTTCCCAAACCTGCCTGCACAGGATGCCCTGCTGCACAGCTGTGTGTCCATGCGGGAATGAAGCATTTTCATGTGGGAATGTACATGGATTGAGGAACATTTGTCAGGGTGCAGCAGAGTTTGGATGTGCCCTGGCCCTGTGTAGGAGACATTCATCCACTTGTGCACTGGCTCCAGCCAGAGGAAGCACAAGGAGAAAGGGGAGAAAATGGAAAATGGCCTTCAAAGGAGACTCCTGGAGCTGGGGGAGCAGGGACAGCCTGTGCCAGCAGCTTTGCAGCCCTGGCCTTGGATGTGCTGCAGGCTGGGGGGGAGGAGAAGCTGGCAGGGTTTGCTGACCCCCCCCTGTTTGCTTGGCTTCCAGCAGGGAGTTATTTACACACCAGCAGTGCTCTCATCCCGGCAAGGTCACTGCAAACAGCCTGTGGGGCTCACTGCAGCCACTGCCACCCAGCACCCGGCTTGGGAAAGCCCTTTCCGGGAAGCTGTAAATCCCCAGCCCTGCAGCAGGTGCTCCCAGAGCCGGGCAGACTCAGGGGGGCTGAGGAGGAGCCTGCAGGGGGGTCTGGCTGATGCTAATCTTCCGGAGTGGCTGCGCATCCTGTCTGGTGGCATCTGTGCCAGCAGCCCCCGCGGGAGCAGGGCTTGATTGACAGGGGATAGGTGACCTGGGAGAGAGATTAAAACCTAAGACACGGTTGGCATGTGGCCCGAGAGCCGCCACGCTCTGAAACGCCAGCGGCAGCTGCTGAACTGCTGGATTAGCTGCCAGTGGTTTTTCCACCCCCATGGCCTCTGAATGAGGGGAGCAGAAACCCCTTGGAGGGAGAGGAAAGCAGGATCCCTTGGAAAGCTGGAGATGGATGTGCAGAGGTGCAAGGGGAAGGGAGGAGGTCAGCAGCGCTTTGGGTTTCTCAAATTGCAGCTTTGTCCAGAGGTTTCTCCTTATCTTCGCTCAGCACACAACTGAACACAGGGGCAAAGTCCTGGGATCATTTGGCATGGACAGTTCCGGCAGGGAAAGTTCACCATCAGCAATCTGTCTCCTAAACAAACCCCACAGGGTCATTGCTGTATTTGCTGAGCCATCTGGGAGCTGGGAAGGCCCATGAATCCGTTGGAATTCAGGTTCCTGCTCCTCCCTGGAGCTGCTGTTCACATTGCAGAGGGTGTTTGGTTTTCCAGGGTAGAAGGAAATCCAGAGTCTTCCTCTGGAAGAGCTTGGGCTCACACATGTCCAACAGGTAATTCCTCGTGGAGTTTGACATTTTCCTCAGAGCCCAGGGAGAATTTTGGTTGCTGCTGGGTTTTCCCTTGGTCCTTAGGATTGAGGGGGAAAGGATGGCAATGGGACTTAAAGGAAAAACATGGCCACAGGAAGAAGTCTTTTAAAATATCCCAGCAGATGAGCAGAAGGGCTTTTGAAAGCTGGTTTCCCATGGATCTGCATATCACAGAAGAATTACTGGGTGTCTAAAAATACACTTTTTCTGATCTGGGCCCTTCCTGCCCCTGGGAGCAGCCTCCTGTCCCTCTGGGTTCTCTGATGTCTAATGAGGTTTAGCTCCCACCTCTCCCAAGGATCCCACTCCAGCCTTCTCCAGCAGCTTTCTGATAGGGATAATTTCAGCTCCTTCTTTCAGATAGCACTAAAATTTGCCATCAGGTTCAAAAAGCAGCAGGATAAAGGATTGATGGACAGGTGGGATGATTTGCATGCGCCTCATTTTTATTGGAAAACAGCCATTAAGAGAAAGATGGGACTTTTCAAACCTGTACCTTTGTGATGGGGACGTTTTGGGGAAGTTTGTCCCTCCCTGCTGAGCCCTGGGGTGCCGCAGGGACGGGGCAGGAGATGCCTGGAGCCTTGCAAAGGGATCAAAGAGAACCTGTGGGCTAGGCCAGGTGCGAGGCTGAGCCCGGGGTGACCTCCTGTCTCGCTGCTCTCCCAGCTGCTGTCCCAGAGGTCTGCCTGCTGGCACGGGGACAGGAAGCTGGGCTGAATGCAACAGCTGGCAGAGGCGGGCACGGGCAGATAGTGTTGCTGCTTTAATTCCTATTCATACAGCACTCCCTCTTTATAAGGGCTGGGGGTGGCAGGCGGGGGGAGGCTTTTCATGCTGGCATTAAAGCCTGGCTTGTTCCCCCTCCCTCGGCTCTGCTGTCTCCTGTTTCTCCAGGCTGCTTTTCACAGCGGCTTTAATTCTCTCCAGACTCTTCCTAATGGATTTTTCACATGGGGCCCCCTCAGCACACTCAGCCATCGCACCGGTTTCCAGAAATTTCACGCCCCCCTTGGACACAGAAAAAGGGGATCCTTTTCCCACACTTCCCCCTCTCTCCCCGGGGCTGCAGCGCTGCTGTTTGCACCCCAGACACGAAGCGGGGTGGGCACAGGGTGGATCCCCCTTTGCGGGGCTGGCAGATGTCCTGGTGGTTATTGGAGCTGGGTGCTGGCTGTGGGGACAGGTGACACTCTGCTCCCCACTCCCCACCTGCCAGTGCCACAGCACTTTGTCCCCACGAGGCAGAGGCACAGGAAGAGCACTCCCTGCCCTGCACGTCCCGAGGGTCCGGCAGTGCCCACCCAGGGCCAGCGCCGGTCTGTGCCGCCATCCAGTGGCAGTGCTGAGCTCTGGAGTGACCAGACCCCCTCCTCCCCGGACCACTGACCCTGCCCAAGGTCACCCACCTTGCCCAGAGCCCCTCTGGTCCCAGCTCCGGAGGGAGGATGAGGTGGGAGGAAGCTCTGTGGCTGCTGGCGTGTGATCATCCCCCCTGTCTTTCTTCTGCCTGCCTCCCCACGGCTTGGGTTTGTTTTTTCTGGCATGGGCATGATGAGGAGGATGGGGATGCAGGGAGAAAATAGTTCCTTCCCTGAGCGACGTGTGAAATGCACCAGGGCTGGATGGATGGATGGATGGAGGGATGGATGTGTTCTGCTCGTGTCCACGGCGTTGGCAGTGCCAGGGGGTGGCACGGGGGTGGCGAGTGCTACATCAGGGGTGGGCAGCACAAAGGGCAGGGAAAAAATAAAAATCTCCTAAGAAAGGTAGGGAAACATCCCCCCTTTCACTTCACGCGGCCAACCTGGACTGTTAATGAGGCTTTTTTAACAGGAAAGTGGGCCAAGCTCCTTTAGAAAGCAGGCACAGACTTCCTCTCTCAGATCTGTTCTGCAGAGCTGGGAGGCAGAGGGATCAGTGTGGTTTGAGGGATCTGCAGACCACGTCTGGCTCTTTTCAGGGTGGGTTTTGGGATCTGTGGGGTCGTGCAGAGCCAGCCTTGCTGCAGGGAACAGCAGGGTGTGAGGAGGCTTTGGATGAGATCTGTGGGAAAAGGAAAGATTGAGCTCCTGGGGTCTGAGGCAGCTTGCTGGGCTCCCCCTGCTCCCACCCAGCCTGCAGGTGCTGCCCTGCTTCGTGCCCAGAGGCTGGGAGGGTCAGGAGCAGCCCTGGGGAGGTGGCTGGGCAGGGCTAGGGACAGCAGTGTGGCTGCTGTGTGCTTGGAGCTGAGCCCTGAGCAGGCAGGACTGCTGGGGGATGGACGTGACTGTCCCTGCTGTCCCTGCAGAGCTTCTGCATTCCCAGCTGGCTGGGACAGCCTTCTGCTGGTGCAACATGTGGCTTTGGCTTTGCAGAACCCAACCCAGCTCCCTGTGCTGCAAGCCATGCCCTTGCTGCTTCTCCAAAGGCTGCTTTTGGGAAAAAATGCTGTCTCCTGCCTGCACAGCATCTTGCTCCTCATTCTGGCTGCAGCAGGGACTCTCCATGTGTCCCCCAGCCCTCCCTGCCCAGTGGGTTGCTCTCTGTGTGGTTCAGCCTCAGGAGGCTTTGCTCCAGGCAAGTCAGCACTGAGGAAACCGAGACGCTGTTGTTGAGTTGTTGTCTCAGGAAAAGCAGGAATTAATCATCTTTCAGGCACAAGAAAACCCAAAACATTTATGGCTCAGGCCAGCAATTGCTCGAATTCAGTGCCCTTGTCCAAAATCTGCAGCTGTTTCGGTGCCTGCACTTGGGGGAAGCTCTGTTTTCCCCTCTCCTCAGTGGCTGGGCTAAGCTGTGCTGCAGAAACCTCACTCCCTGCCAGCAGGGACATGGAGTGGGATAGGAAGCATTCATTTCCTCACATCCCTTTGGAATCTGCCACCCTACAGCCCCTCTTTCCCCATCACCCCACCCTGGGATGCCGAGATCACTGCTGGGTCTGCACCTCTCCTTGGCTGTGGGGGGGAAAAGTGAGGCCAGGAGGCTCCAGGGCTGGCAGACAGACCTTGGGGGTGGAAAAAGCACTGGGAGAAGTCCCATGGGGCATTAACCAGGTGCCTGCTGCCTAAACTGGGAGGCAGGAGAAGGGCTGGGACAGCCATGTGGTGCTCAACAGGCTCTGAGCTTGGCCAGGGGCTGTAACTGTGCCCAGCAAGCGTGATTGAAGTCCTGCCTCAAACTTTATCTGTGCCAAAGTGTAGGTGTTGAACTGCATGAAAGAGAAGAGAGCTGCTTCCTCATCTCTTTTCTCTCCCTCTTTTTGAGTTATTTTTTTTTTTTTTTTAAATAGGTCAGGGTAGCTGTTGGGAGCAAGATTAGCACTGTGCTGGCCAGGGAAGAGAAAGAAGCGGTGGGAGGGCTGTGTCCTTGTGCTGCAGGGTCAGCACAGGGGGTCAGGAGCCAGCAGGGCTCTGAGCAGCCACAGGGCACCTGTGGGTGGGAGATCACAGGGTGCTGCTGCCTTGTGGCCCCAAATAAAGGGGTTGTGATCTGGGCTGGGATGTGAGGAGGGATGCAGAGGTGGTGGGACAGCGTGGTGGCAGGAGCAGCTCGGTGCCCACCCTGGGATGGGGTTTGGGGTCTTGCTCTCCATCAGGAGCACTCTGGGGGAAACTGGAACTGGAATTTTGTCACCTGGTAAAACGGAGAGCGTCCGGACTGAAGCCTCGGGGCTGGTGGGATCTGAGCACGCCTGGAGACACCAGGAGGGCTGGGGAGGGGAAATCACTGCTTCCAGCCTGCTGGGCTCCTGCATGAGGCTTGGCCAGCTTGGCACGGCACCTTCCCCTTGCTGAGGCAGAGCTCCCGTGCGCTGATCCCTGCGAGGACGCTCCTCTTCCCCTTTCCCCAGTTTTTCCCTTCCCTGTTCCTTACCCTCATCTTCCCACCCCCTCACCCCCCGCCCCAAACTGGCAATGAAAGCATGGAGGGAGGGCGCGTTTCCGCATGGTTTGACACTGTTCCCCCTTCCATCTGTCTTTTCCTACCCAGAATTTCCCTACACCCCGTCTCCAATCGATGATCACAAATCCATGGTGCAGCCGAACATCCCCACACCGGTGATTGGGGGCATAGTGGGAGGCGTCTCGCTGGTCCTGGTGGTGGCCGTGGTGCTCTTTGTGGTGCTCCGGCGCCGGCGTCACACCTTCAAGGGTGACTACAGCACTAAGAAGCACGTGTATGGCAACGGCTACAGCAAGGCTGGCATCCCTCAGCACCACCCTCCCATGGCCCAGAACCTCCAGTATCCTGACGACTCGGATGATGAGAAGAAGCCAGGCCAGCTGGGCGGCAGCACCTACGAGGACGAGGACGAGGACGGCGGCGGCGAGCGCAAGCTGGGAGTCCCCAAAGCCTACGAGGAGGATGCCAAGAGGCCTTACTTCACCGTGGACGAGGGCGAGGCGCACCCCGAGCCGTACGACGAGAGGACACTCGGCTTCCAGTACGACCCCGAGCAGCTCGACCTGGCCGAGAACATGGTGTCGCAGAACGACGGGTCTTTTATTTCCAAAAAGGAGTGGTACGTGTAGCTCCACGCCCCCCGTGCTACACTCACACACACTCTCACACTCACAAACCCACGCTCACGAGCGATGCCCTCCACCCCTGCGTCCCTCCGGGCACACCCACCCGCGCCCCGGCAGCCCCGGCACAGACTTTTTGGATGCTCCAGCAGCGACGGGCAGGGCTGGGGTGAGCGGGGAGGGAGGGCGGCTTTGCTTACGGATCATTTTTTGGGGGTGGGGCTCGTGCGGGAGGGCGGGAGGTCGGGTAATTATTTTCTCTCTCTCTCTCTCTCTCTCTCGGTTTTGGTTTGGCTTTTTTAATTTCTCTCTTCGACGATTTTCGTCCCCTTCTGTGGTGTTTGTATTGGTCGGTGGCTTAGGTGTTACTCTTTGCTTTAACGACTGTTGCCCAGGCTGTATATTACACTCTGTTTGTGTCTTCATGTCTCAGAGTGCCCTTCCCTCCCCGAGGCTTCCTCCTCCCACTCCCACCCCCTGAAACACTGGAAATTTGTTTGTATGTTGTCTTCTTTGTTTGTTTTTTAACCTTGGGAGGGGGGCAGGTGGGCTGTCCCTAGGACAGAGGCCAGGAGAGTTTATGGCGATGGAAACATAGGTGCCATTATCAGGTGAATGGATTTGGGGTTTTTTTCCCTTAATCACTTTTTTTTTCCCTCAGTGGGGTCTGGGTGACATTCCCATTGCCTGCTGCACACCTGGAGAGATCCACACCCAGTTTTTAATGACTCAGTAAAAGGAAAATGAGGAGAAAGGGGTGAAAAAGCACCCTAGACCAAACCCCAGGTGCAGGGGCTGATAGCAGAGCAGGGAAACAAAACTGCCATTTTCCTCCTACAATTTATTATCGCCTGGCTTTTCATTTTTCTGTCTTTGTTTGAGTGTTCTTTTAAAAGAAAGAAAAGGAGTATTTATTGCTGACATTTTTCCCCCTGCAATGGCTCAGAGAAAGGCTGGCTCTTTTTGTTCTTGTAGCTGTTGTTGTCGCTGGTGCCAGCCACAGAGCAGTTCACTGGGGCACAACTGTGCCACCACATCCACCGGGGAAGGGACCAACTGAGGACACTTTGCTTCCACACATTCACTGCCTTCAGCTCTGCCCTGCACGCCCTGGCAGGGCAAGCCCAGCCCATGAGTTTTATTTTATTATACCACTAAGACTTAACTGTCATGTGTTTACACTTTGTTTTTTATTCTGGTCAGAGCACGGGGGTGCTTCTCTCTCTCTCTCTCCTAGCAACAACCCCAGCCTGTGGCTGCACCACGTAGCTGGCATTGATTGCCACTTTTCCAATATCACATCCCTCTCCTGAGCACAGGCTTGGCAGACAGGGCAGGAGGGATTGAGCCTGGGGTATTGATCTCACCCTCCTTGCCTTGAGCCACAGCGTTGTGCTGGGGAGGTTTGGATTGCTGCTATCTCTGCTCTGTGGATAAATGGGATTCCAGACTTCAGGGCCCTCTGTCTCACACCGACCATCTCCAAATTAGATTCACTGGATTGGGGCTTATTTTACTTCTTGTGGGTTATACATTTTTTTTTTTTAATTTGATGTATAAATAAATCTTTTGTTTGAAAAGAAATCCCCAGTTTTCTGAGCTGTATTATCATGCACATCTAAAAATAGCAGGACTAATTCTCCTCCTGCCTTACCCGCTGGGTTTTGTTCCACAGCGGTTATCCTGCTGCAGAAGGGAGGAGGGTGGAGAGGCAGACCCACACAGATGACTCAAGGTCAGATCTCTGATCCAGGCAGCCTCCAAAGCTTTCCTTTTCCATGTGGTGCTCAGTGCAGACCACAGGGAGCTCAGCCTGAGCCATGCCCAGTTTGCTCTGATTGCATTAGTGGGGTAGAGCACTGGGCAATCCAATTGTCGGGCTGTAATCTCTCTGCTGTTCCTGCCAGCCCCTCAGGCTTCCTGGCTTCTGGCACAACAGCCTCATGCCACAGGAAGGAAGGCTTTGTGTCCTCTCAGAGCCAGGGCAGGCAGAGGTTCCCTTGGGATCTGTGAGGCTGAACCATCCCAGGGCCATCCAGTGCCACCAGGAGCACCCTGCTAGCAGGAAACCCCCAATAAAGGAAATAAAACCCCTTAACATCTCTCCATAGCTCTGATTACTGATGGTTAGGAGTTGGAATGACTTCCCTCCAGTGCCTTGGGAGAGCAGAGCACACAGGGCTTTGATTCCCCCAGAGGAATCTGTGATCTGGATCAGGACAGAGCCTGCCCAGTGTGTGCTGCAGGGAGAATTCCCAGCCAAGTCCATATCTCATGTGAATAATCCTTCAGATCTGAGTTCCACAGGCTCTGAGCAGGGTGGTGACACCAGACTGTGGGTGGTCATCAGCAGGCACAGAGTGACATCAGTGGCACAGGGTGACATCAGTGGCACAGAGCCTTCCCTGCAGCTTTCCCCCAGCACAGGTACACCCTGTGAGGAGGTGGCTTTGGGAGAAAACAACCTTTTCTAAAAGAATCTGCAGGGTCCAGCAGTGATTCTTCCCATTCAGGCCACTGCCCAGGCCTGGCAGGTTCCCATCACGATGACCCCACAGCTCTGTGTCCTAAAGGACAAAGGTGCAAAGCTTGGCCAGGGCAGCAGAAGGGCCTGGGAGGGATCAGGGCAGGGTGGCTGTTGCCAGGTGCAGGGATGACTTAAGGAATCCTAAGAAATCTGCCTTGGGAGTTGTTATTTAGCCTTTGCAGGTGTCATTTTTTGAGTTGTAGCCTCCTTGGCTTGTTTATTGCCAATTCAAACTCTGTCCATGTAGCTAACTGAGCGGAGGCTCAAAAAAAATCAGTGGGACCCAGGGAAAAAAGAGAGTGGGGCAAGATGGAATTTCCAGATTGGCCATACACAATTCCCTTTCTGCTGCAGCACTTCTTCCTCCCCAGCACCACACCAGCCCAAATCCAGGACTTAGCTCAGCCACTTACCTCCTCAGAGTGGTTCAGAAAAAGGGTCAAATGCTCATTTTTCATCCAGAACCTGGAGTGGAAGATCCTTAGCCAGCGTTGCCTGGCACAGCAGTGAAGAACCCTGCGAGTTCAAGGTTCAGTGCTGCATTTCTCTCATCCTTGAGCTCTTCAGCATTGCTCCCCTGGAGCAATTATCCCCACAGCCACAGAGAAATGCCACCTCTGTGCTGTCATTTGCTTCTTGCTGTCCCTTGCAAGGTCAGCTAGATGGCCAAGAGACTCTTGGGGTGGTAATTAGCCAAGTGATTAGCCATTAATCCACAGCAAGGTGGAAGAAAAAAGAAGTGTGGGGGAAGAAAATCAGATTGATGCTTCATCTGAGAGCTGTTTTGGTCCAGTAATAGCATCATTGTCTTCTCTGGCTTGAATTGCTCTGAGGGGGCCCTTGAAGGGAATTAGATGAGATTTTCCACCATCATCAAGTAGAAAGTGATACCTGTCCCTAGCTGAGTGCAAGGGTGAGCTCGGGAGAGCTGCCAAATGAAGAACCACATGCATTGCTGCCTCCTGGGAGCTTCTGCAGGGCAGGGAATGTGCTGGGACTGTGCAGGGCTCTCCAGCAGGGCCAGCCTGGGCTGCTCTTTGCTCTGGTGGTGGTGTCACTTGTCCCTTTGTGCCCCAGTTTCCCTCAAGGGGCAGATTCTTTGTGAGGTCACAGGCTGGGCCACCTCTGCTGGGACCTTCAGGCTGCCTCGAGTGAAAAATCCCCTGTTTCTCCACCCCCTTTTCATCAGAGGTGCTAAGGAGGTGGAAAATGCCCCTGTGGGACCTGGGAAAAACAGCGGGAGCGTCCAGCTGGGAGAGGGAAGCTGTCCATGGGTCTCCTGCTCTCCACCTCAGTGCTAGGGAGCTGCTGCTCTCCAGGAAATGTCCCATTTTGCACCAGTCCTGAACTGGGAACGCCTTCCCACTGCTGGGGTTGGGTGTCAGTGCCTCATCAGCTCCCTTTGGAAGGATCATTGTCCACCAGGGATCCCTGGGCTGGGTTTTGCCAGGGAAGAGAGGCAGATCAGCGTGGTGCTTTTCCCTTTGCCAAGCCCTGATCCTGGATGGCAAAGCTTGTGGCACCTCAGGGTGCTGAGCAAGCAGTGAGAGAGAGGTCAGTGACCCAAAATCCAGGTGAATTTGGGCCAATTCCCCGTTTGTGTGAATTCAGGGAGCTGCACAAGCAAACATATCTGTGTCAAAACCCACAACAAGCCTGTGGTTTATGTACAAAGACACCCCAGCTGTTTCCCTGCTGGGGCTTATCTCGAGGATTATTCATAGCAATTCACCCTAGCGATGTTATTTTCCCTTATTTAATTACCAGGTTTGTTGTTTTTCCCCCTGCTAAATCATTTTCATTCAAGCAGGGGGGAAAAAAAATTAAGGGAAAAAACAACCTGAAGATTTCTTCTTGAAATAAATCAACAAACCGAGACGGTTGCACCAAATTGATTGCGAAGACATGAGGGGCAAAGGGAGCCATTTTCCTGATGTTGAGTCAAAAAGAAACACAACAACTGTTCAGCAAAAATCACGGAGGGTTAGGGAGAGAGAGATTCCAAAGATTGATTTCCAGACAATTAGAGAAGGGAATGATTGGAACTGGGGCTGCTGCTGTGCCTGGCTGTTTCCCTCTGCCATGCACAAGCACACACACGCACACACTGATTTTTGGGGGTTTGAGTACAAGGTGGGGTGGAGGGGAAAACCCCAAAGCCCTTGTGGGAGTCAGATGGGTCATTCCTGCAGGCTCAGGGCTTTCCCAGGGTGGAAATGGGGAATCCCAGCACGCCAGGAGGTTCAAATCCAATTTCAAGTTTCCCTCAGCCTCAGCTGTTGTAGCACCGAAGTTTTGGGTCTGTGCAGGCTGTGGGCTCTGATGGGGACAGGGGACACTGCCAGCATCGTGTGGCTGCTGCCTGCTCTGTATTTGTGAGGTGTGCAACCACCTGAGCCTCCCAGGCTGCTCTCTCCCTGCCCTTTCCCCATCCCCTTCACATCCAAGGAAATCTGCTGTCAGTTCAAGCTTTTCCTTGGGAGAACAGGGTGGGAAGGTGTCAGGTCCCATCACTGCCTCCCCAAACTGCCCAGGGTGGGAGGAGAGAGGGCAGAGGGGCTGGGGGAGAGCAGGGGGTGCTCAGCCCATCAGCGAGGGAAGGAAAGGCAAAGCTCAGAGAGGAGGCTGAGCTCGGATTTGGGACCAGGGAGATTTTCCAGCTGTGATCTTCCAGCTGTGATTCCCCTGGGGTGAATGTAAGGAGCACATGGAGTCAGATCCTCTGCTAGCAGACTGGTGTTGGTGGAGGGACTCTTGTGGAGGATCTGCATTTTCTTTTCTTTGGCCTTTATCTTTTTTTTTAAAAAAACATGATTCCTCAGCTCCAGTGATTTTTATCTCTCTTTTTCTTCATCCTCTTGCTGTAATGATCATTGTGGAATTAAAACTGCAGACAGACAAACAAACAACCCCGACCCCACTTTTTTTTTTTTTTTTTTTTTTTTTGGTAATCTGTGTTGTAAGTGCTTTTGTAAAAAATAAAAAATAAAAATAATAATAATGTCATGAACTTTTATGATTTTGGTTGGTTTGTTTTGTTTTTTTTTTCTTTTGGGTTTTTGTTTTTGGGTTTTTTGTTTTCCATCCTTTGTAATTTGTTCATTTGGAATCCTGGGGGAGGGGGGGTATTTTCATGGTTATAATTTGTGTGGGTGGGGTGTTGCATCACCCTTCCTTTTACTTGTATAAAAACCAATAGTGGCTCAGCTGTGGAAAAAAAAAATGTACTTTTTTATAAATAAAGAATTTTAAAAAAAGAGACCTCCTCCTTCTTTTTGGTGCATCTGTGGCTGCGTCGTGCACTCTGTGACTGGGAGCTGGGAGGGGAGTCACAGCAGCAGGAATGACACCTGTCTGCCTATCATTTGGGTTGGAAATACCCCAGGATATTTGTATTTTTTGGAAATTCCAAGTATTTGTTGTCATACTTTGGAATGGGAGTCGCTTGCAAGTGAAGGCTGAAGGTTAAGGGTTAAGAGATCTCCAAAACTGCAATGGGCTGGAGAAGGTGGACTGGGAATGACTGGGTTTGCCACTGGCAGAGGTGGTTTTGTGTGGAATTCTTGGGCAGCAGATCCAGGAGAGACTAAAGGAGGTTGGAAATGCTTCCCCTTGTTGATGTAAACAGTGAAATTCCTTGGCTGAGGCCCAAAGTTAACCTGAGCTTAAAAAAAAAAAAAAGGCTAGAAAAACACAGGGCAGAAAAATCCATCAGAAAATCTGTGAAAAGTTAGGACAAGTGTCTCTGGCTGAGGAAGTTCTCTCTGCTGGCTGTAGCAGATGGGACAGGCTATTGGAAAAATGTCAGTATTTCCCTAGGAATGTGGAATTAGCTGGTGTCAGGACACTGAATACTCAGATATTTTATCATGCAGCACGTGCCTGCTATGGCAATGGTGCTTCAAAAGCCTCTGGGGTGCTTGGGGTGAGCTCATCCCCTGTCCCTGTCCCTGATCCCAGCCTTGGGAAGGACACTTTGCCTTCCTCCTTCCCCCAGCTCCCTGGCTGGAATGGATGCTACAAAGGCAGCCTTGTTCCCAAAGATCAAGGCCAGGCTTTGGCAAAGGAGGGAGAGACAAGGCAGGCAGGAGATGAGAGGAGTTGGTGCTGTCCTTGCACTGACCCCAGCAAGCCCTTTGCCATTCCCCTGGGAAAATGGGAGAATATCTGGGAAGGGATTTTTGCACCCAACTTCAGCTCGAGGGTGATGTGCTGGAGGCCTGAACCTAAATCTGACCCAAACCCCAATGCTGCTCATCACACAGGGACAGGGATGCTGACCCAAATTTGGACTTGAGCTGGAGGGAGAGGGAAATGTTCAGGATTAGGCTGGGAAGGAGAGGTTTTGTCCCTGAAGCATGTGCCAGGCTGGGGATCAGTGCCCTGTGGGCAGCCTGGCAGGAGAATCCCCAAACCCTGTGCTGCTCACACAGCCAGCTCTGTCATTCTGCTCTGGGGGATCAGAGAGAGCACTGGGAAAGCTTTCCTCAAGGAGAAGCAGGAAAATCCAAGCCTCAAGGTGGCCAAGGGGAGCTGTGGTCACTCTCTGGGCTCTGTCTGTCCATCTATTCCTCCCTCTCATTTTCCCATTAGCCATGGCAAGTGCTGGCAGGGCAGCTTTCCTCCAGGAGCACCACCAGAAACAACCACATTGCCTACAGAACCAGCTCCCAGCAGCTGCCCCAGCCGCCTCAGCCAGGTTTGGGGGTGGGGAGGAACCCCAGGAGCCCCGGGGAGCTGGTCTGAGATGGGAAGAAGGACAGGAGGGGCTGTCTTGGCTGGGAGGAACCCCTGGGAAATGCTGCTCTGGTTTCCCAGGCCAGGCCTTTAGAGTTCAGCGATGATGGATAAAACCCATGGCCTGGGGCCTCTCATCAGCAGCTCAGGTTGCAGAGGGCTGAAGGCAGCAGGATTCCCCCGTGCAGTGCCCCCAAGGATTGGGTTTCTCTGGAACCAACCCGAAACACGCTGGGGGTGGGGTGGAAAAAATGGCAGAGTGGCTTGGATCCCTTGGATCCCTTGTTCTCCAAGCCACAGATCCCTGCAGGAGAGCCCTGCTGGCCCCAAAAGCAGCTGAGGAGCAGCAGAGAGGCAAGGAAAGAGCTGGATCAGGGCAGGAGGAGAGGAATCAGGGGTTTGTGGGTGGTGTGGGTGCAGTGCTGAGTGTGGTCAGAGTGGGATTCACCTCCCTGGAACTGGGAGATGTGAATTCAGAGCTGGGATGTCCCTGGTGGAGGTGCAGAGCCAGGCTCCCCTCTGTAGCTTTCCTGGCTGCAATGGAGTTGTATTTCCACTCATACAAATTAATTGGAGGAGGATTTGTGGTGAGGAAGAGTGAGATAGAGCCAAGGGTTTTTCCAGGGAACCTGCCTGATATCCCTGGCACAGCTATCTGGGATTAACACCTTGCACAACACCCAAAACCAGGGGGATCTCCCAGGCATCCACAGACACAGGACTGGAAGTGCAGGAGCCAAAGGGCTCCAGCAGACAGAGGAAAAGGCAGGGACTGGGAGGTGTCAAACCAGTGAAGGGGCACTGGAAACAGGTCAGGGCACTGGAATCTGTGACCTTCAATCCCAAATTCCTTGTGAGGTGAGAGGCAAGTCCTGCTCCAGGTCAACTCAGAGCACTCAAGGTCACTCACAGCCCACTAAAGCTCCTCCAGCTAGGGCTGGACAAATGGAACCAAGAGAAACTCACAGCGCTGGCTGAATTACTTGTAGCAACAAATATGTTTGATTAGGGTTGCGTTGGGTTTTTTTCCTTTTTTTTTCATTTTCAAATTATTTGCAATCTCGAGTTTGATTTGTACGAACATATTTGTTGGAGGAAATTGCTTTATGCAAATGCATTCCAGACGAGGGACCTGTGACACCAGAAGTGCTGTTGAGCCTCAGATGCCCTCAGTGGTGCCTGAGAGAAGGCAAGGAGGGCTGATTTTCTCCTCCTCCTCCTCCAAACAAGGCATTTCACAGCCTTCCCAGACGTGTTTAGATGCAGGCTGGCATTCAGAGAGCATTGGCAGAACAAGGCTCAGCCTGTAAAAAAGAATAAAAAAATGGACATGCGTGTTGCACTGCTGAAATTTCACATCCTAGCGAGCAGAATTCAGAGAGCCAGGCTGCTATTTCACCTGAAATGTAGGTTAAAAATGCTGTATCACCCTCCAGGGGCTGAATTATTGAAAGGCAGTGATTTATGGATAGCTGCCACCCGAGCTGCTCCCTTCACCTCGGCACCTGAGGTGAATGGGGCCTCATCTGACTAAGCCCTGCTCAAGGTGAGTTAGGGACGCTGTCTCCTCCACACATTTCACAACTGCTGGACCAAAGCCAGGTCCTGGTAGGAAGCAGGCAGAGGTTTTTGTCTGAGTGGTTTGGAATTTGGGGAGGAAAATGGTTTGAATGTGAGCAGGCAGTAAATGTTCCTTCTGTCTCTGTGCAGAAAGCACTGTCCTGAGGTTTGCTGGGGATCTCAGTGCTGGGAGGTGATTAGGGATCAAATCCTAGGGGATCAAAGGGAGCTGTGAGAGGAGGGAGTTCTGATTTTCCTGGTTTTCAAGTCCTTTTCCAGCCTCCCACCTGAGGTACCCAGCTACAGCCCTGGAGCCACGGAGAGAGGGTGTGGGAATGTTTCTATCTCTCCCTCATCTCCCTGTCCCTCCCAAACTCCTGCCAGCCTGTTTTCCTCACGGTTTGGAACAGAAATTTGCCATCTTCACACCTGTCAGGTTTAACTGATTGCCCGTGGCGTGGAGGGAGGGAGGGGAGAGGGAAATAGAGTCCATCTGTATGGCTCTGCTCTCCAGGGGCAATTCCTCCATTCCTCGAGGAATAAATGCTTCATTTCCAGCCTCACCCCACTGCCCCAGCCCTGCCAGTGACCATGGCACAGCAACAATGGACAGTGGCTCTCTGCTGGCACACAGCTCTGTCCACCCAGGGAGCTGACCCCACCCCGAAACGCTCATCCCAAGCTCCATAATTCCCCCAGTGTGCCCAGTCCAGCTGCTGCCAGCTGTGCAGGGGCAGGGCTGCTGCTCTGAATGCTGCAGCTGTCTGGGGTTATGAATGGAATGGGAATGGGGATGGGGTGGGAATGCCAAGTTGGAATGGCTCGAGTAAACACTGTCCAGGAAAAATGGCATGGGGGGGCTTTGTAATGGGGAGGAATTGTAATTAAATAGAAATTAGTTACTTAAATGGTCACTTCCTGGGGTTTTGTTGGCGTCCGATTAACTGAACTTTTAATTTGCATAAGCAATAAATGTTTAATTATGTTATTAATATATTTGAGTTGAGGAGCTTGTGGGGTTTTATAATTGGCATTTAACTAGATAGTTCCAGCATATTAACTGATGTTTTATAGCTCCGTGTGAGCTTCCCCAATTAGAACTGACCTAAAAATTTGCTTGGACGACCTGCCTTGAAAGTGTTACCTGAGCAACAGAGCAGGGGAGGTGAGAGGAGGAGGATGTTGGGGGTTGTCCCCAAAAGGAGGGATGTGCACAGGCAGCTCTGCACCCTCCCCAGAGGCTCTGAGAGCTCTGTCCCATCCCCAGGATGTCCTTTCCTCAAGGCCCTGTGTCACAGTGGTGTCACCTCCCCTCTCCTGGCAGCCAGCTGAGCCCAAAGGCTGACACACAGCAGGGGATTGGGGTGGGAGGAGGAGATTTGGACATGGGGAGGGCTTGTCCTGGGTCAGGGGGTGACCTTGTGACTGAGCAGCTCTGGCAGCCTCTGTGTTCAGCTCCCAAGTCCTGTCAGTCATTCTAAAGCTATTTTCCATCCCATCCCTGCAGTTGCTTTGATGACATGACTGGTTTAGTAGGCAAGAAATGACATTGTGTTTGACTGACAAGGCCCATTTCCCATGAACCTCTCAGACTGGCATTGATTACATCCCTGCCTTTTAATTCTTTATTAACTGGAGCCTGTGTTTGCATTTTCTGTGGTGCCAGGAAATCACCCCAAAGGATTCGAGTCATCCTCTGTGCCCTCCTCCATTCTGCTGGAATTTAACCTTCTCAAATTTAACTATTTTAACAAATAGTAAAAAAACCAACAGCAGTGAGGCAGGGATCTCCTCAGCTGAGCCTTTCAGCCCCTCTGTTTGCTTGTAATAAGTGGAGTATCCAAGGAGATGGTGTCCAGCAAGCTCCTCACTCATGTCATCCTCAAACACAGGGAAATTGTTTTGTCGTCTCAGAAGCCACAAACAAATGTGTTCTGATCTCCAGAGACACATCATGAACAGCTATTCAAATCTCTGCCTTTTCTGAATCATTACAGCCCTCTTGACCATATCCACCTGGTAGAGTGCCTGTGGAATGGTGCAGGGATGTTGTTTATTCCTGTGGGATTCCTCAGGGTAAACCTGGCTTTTGTATCCATGGCCCTTCAGCTTCTCTGTCCTGCTGATTGCTCCCTTCCCAGTTTTCCCAGTGGATCCATGCTGGAGATGGGGAAATTCCTTGTGTCCAAGCTGAAAAACATCCAGGGCTAGGGAGGCTCATTGGGTTGGGTGAGGTGTGGAGGTGTTCAAGAAGTCTTTCAATGCCATTGACAGGAGGGAGAAACCAGGAAAAGGGTTAGGAATGTGAACTCTGAGTTGTTTTGTGCATCACATCCCTGTCCTGGAGCAGGATTGGGTGGGGACAGCTGGGGACAGCCCTGGCAGGTGTGTGAGGGGCAGGAGGGGAGGCAGCAGCACCAGAGTCAGGGCAGAGCTGCAGGAGCATCCAGCAGCTCCATCCTCACATCCAGCAGCTCCATCCTCACATCCAGCAGCTCCCTCCTGCTCCAGGAGGCTCTGGATTGCTGCAGGGCTCAGGGGGGTCTGGGAGAGGAGAGAAGGGAAGGGGGGTGAGGAGCAGCCTGGAGCCCTCCTTGGGAAGGCAGAAGAGGACTGTCCCCCTGTCCCCCTCTGGGCAGCTGACAGGGAAGCAGAGCAGCTCCTCTTCACCCTGCCCGGATGCAAAGGCGAGGTGAGCTCATCCTTTGGAGACATCCAGGACACATCTGCCCTGTGCTGGAAACCCCCTGAAGGCAACAGGAGACAAACACAGCCCGGGGCACACGGCCAGGCAGAGTGAGCCTTTCCCAGGAGTGCTGCTGGGGATTGTTGAGCAAATTAACTCTATTAACACAAATGATGAGAGTCTGAGCTGCAGTTCCTGTGCCCTCTATCTGACAGAATTCATCTGGTGGCTGCTTGTAATAGCGTGACCTTAATGGACTCATCAAGGGAGCAGGGCTGGATCTCTGGCTGAACATGGGTTTGGGACCACGCTGTGCTCTGGGCAGACTGCTGAGAGCAGGACAGGCGTGCTCTGGTGTAATGGGCTCCAGGATTCGGCCCCTCCATCCCTCCAGGAGAGGCAATTTCAAGTGTCATCACCTCCTCGAAACTGTACGGCAGGAGAAATAAATTACTAAAGGGATTTGATTGTTCATTACTCTGCCAAGCTGCAAGGAAATGAAGCAGAACTAAAATTAAGGGCTGTGAGGCAGAGGAAACGCCAGAGAACATTTTCCTTCTTCTCCAGGGCTCATCTTCTCCCCCAAAACAGGCTGGGGTGCTTCCCATCCTGCAGGTTGTGGGAGGCAGGGGGGTCTGTGGGGTTGGCCAAGCGAGGTGGGGAGAGAGCAGATGAGTTCAGGCTGGGTTTGGATTTGTGGATTGGTGGCAGCAAGGTCATGTCTGCCCTCTCTTTGCTGGAGAGGCACAGAGAAGAAAAAACAGCTCAGGGAGAGAGATCTGCAGTGGAATTCCCACCACAATTCTGCAGAATCCTCATCCCTGCTGGATCCTATGGGGTTAAAACATTGCTCCAGCTGCTGCATCCAAACCCCATCCTTGTTAGTGGCCACTGGAAGCACAAAAAGGGAGGTCACAGGGGGCTAGGGCCACATTCCAGACATGTTTTTGCGGCCAGCAGCTCTTTAACCAGATGTTATTTAACCCAGGATGGTGCTTCCTGCAGGAGAGGAGAGGAGAGGGACAAACTGGTCATTACTGGAGAGAGCCTTGCATGGCAAAGCCATTCCCTGCTGGAATGTGTGTGAAATCCCCACTAAAGCCAAGCACTTCCGTGTGTCCACTTCAAAGCAGGCACCCCAGGGAGGGCTGGAGCCACACACTGCACTTCCAGGCTCTCCCAAAACCTCATCACAGGCTGGAGAGTGGCTTGGAAAGCCTCAAAGTGCCAGTTGGGCTGGCAGAAATGACAGAGGGAAGGAGAGTGGTCAGGGATCACCAAGGGATGCTGTGATGAGGAGCTGGACAGTGGGGTGGCTGTGCTGGGAATGGGCTGAGGGGACAGGGGATACTCTGGGCTTCAGCAGAAGGGATTTAGAGAGGGGATAGAGGGATTCCCACTAGTGGGAGGGAGAGAAAGGATAATGCAGAGAGCTCAGGGACACTGGCTTTGCCCCCATCACACACACAATGAAACCAGGCCACTCACAGGCACCAGCAGCAGCACTGTGTGGGATGAGAGGAGCACATTTTGGGGGCCCAGGCTGTGCAGAGGGGGATTTCCAGGGAAATGAGGCATTGTCAGGATCACAGCCATGCCTTGGCACTCGCCTGTGTGGTGGCTGATTGTGTAAGTGAGAGTTACATCAACAAACACCCCGATGGGAGAGGCTGTGACGGCTCTGAAAATTCCATCTGACTTATATCAGGGCACAGAGGCAGAAGAGCAGCTCTGCCTTCATTTTGGTGTTTAACCTTTAGCTGGCTGCATTGCAAAACGTGGAATAGGTCAAGATTATCTCGAGTCAGGATGTTCCTTGAAGTCAGATCTCAGTAGAATTTCAAGCCTAATCAGGAAGAAAGGAGACCTAATCAGTGAACAGGCAGCATCCCCCAGCCAAGGACATCCTGGAACAGGTTTTAAGGATGTAGGAAATGAAGATGTTGTTGCCTATCAGTAGGACAGGCAGCAGATAACATCCCTTACTCCAGGACCTCCTGGAACTAAGAAGCCTGAAGGATTGTTGAATCAAGATGTTGATGTGTGTCTGTGTATGCATTGCTAACCTGGCAAAATATTCAAGGTCTGTGCATCCTATAGCTGAACTTTATTCATTAAAGATCTGAAAATCACTCCTACAGGTCAAAAAGACCTTGCCCAGGTGAAAACCCTTCCTCTGAGGAGGTGTAGACGTTTTCTGGGGTTACATAACTCAGTATGGGAATTACTAACATGATGTTTGTTTCTCCAAGTGAAGCCCAGACATTCCTCCTGCTCAGAAAGCCTTGCCAGCCACCTTCCCTAAGCAAATCACTCCTGAGGGGGCCTAGGTGGGAGCAGAACTAGGTGCTGTGCTCCCATTTTCCTCTCCACTTGAACCCAGGACCAAAGCAAGGATTTTGGACCAGGGAATGCAGCTGAAGGGCTGAAGGCATTTCAGCCTCACACGCTCAAGGTTCAGTGCCACTGGTTCAGTTTCCCCAGCAGTGTCTTGCCCTTCTTAATCCCTTTTATCCTCTGGATGCTTGGCTGTCCCTGGAAGGGATTCCCTGAATATACACAGCCCAGAGAGCATCCCCCAGAGAAACCCACCCCACCTCTCCTCCCTCAGCCTTCAGATCCCTTTAAAATCTCCAGTGCCTCGCAAGCCCCACTGTTTATCCTCCCCTTTGGCCTCTCAGCTCCACCAGCTCGGGTTTTGGCTCTCCTGGGAACAGCTTCCCATTAACCCTTTGCAAACACAAAGGCATCACAACAAGGCTGGGAAGCAGCTTGTGCCTGGGGGTGTGTGCTCTACTGGAGCGTGTCTCAAACGAGCCAATCCTGATCCTGCCTTCACCACCAAACCGGGGAAGTATTTGTTCTGCCAAGCTTTTCAACTCGGTTTAATTTAGCTCTGTGAACTTGTCTCAGGCTCCCTGGAATGTGTCAGGTGGGGTGTATTATAAATATGCATCATCTGAGCTCATTGTCTCGCTCAGAGGATCAGCAGGCAGGAGGAGTCCAGCAAATCTCCCCTTCTGCTGGCCCAGGGTGACAACCCAGGTTGGGTACAGGCTGATTTTGGGGACAGGGTGCTGTGCACAGCCAGGCTGTAAATGCTGGGAGCAGGGATGCAGTGCAGCACCAAGGAAACATTAAATCCAGCCAGGCTGGCTGCTCCAGGAGCTTCAGGGCTGCCTGAATGAAAGAGAAGGATCACAATCCCTTCCCATGGCTCTGCAGCATGGCTGTGAGCAAGGCAGCCCTTCCTGAGTGCCTTGGCCAGCCAGCCATGAAATAGATGGGGATTTGCTCGGTGTGGGGAGGTGATAAATGGAAAGGGAGGCCTGCTTTGGGACTGGTTATGGGTGCAGGCAGAACTCAGAGCTAAGGGTTTGTCAGAGGTGTTGGGTGTGTGGGGTTTTCTGCGAGCAGTGAGGGATCAGGTTGGATCTAGGAGGGGACAAAGACAGGAGAAGGGGGTGCAGCTCTCTTGGAGGAAATTAGCTCCCTCAGAGCTGCTGTAAACCAGCCCTGAGACTGGCCCAGCTTCCAGATTTACCTGAGGTCAGTGCCTCAGCAATGAGATGGGGCTCAGGCTCTCCTTGGGGCTGCTGACTTCATGGCAGACACTCAGAACAGAGAAAATAGCAGCGTGAGACCAAATCCTCTCAGCCAAAGGAAGCCTTCCTGCCTGCCCAGGCTCTATCCCACAGCTCTGCTGCTCCCCACCTGCTCAGGATGGCAGCAAGTGCAGAAGGAGCTGCCTGAGCCCAGCTTTACAAAGCCCAGACCCTTGGTGGGAATCTAGAATATCCCACCCTCTATTCCTGATTCAAAGAACAGCCAGGCTGCTTCGTGAGCCAAATGTCCCAGCAAATGTCCCAGCAAATACCCCAGCAAATGCCCCAAAAAGTCCCAGCCACTCCAGTAGCTCTGAGAAAAGAGACTCCAATTCCAAAAGTGTGACAGACGCCCATCTCGCCTTCCCTTTCACGAATTCCTCCCCATCACGCCCTCCACACCAAGAGCCAGTGAGTCATTCCTGCTCTGCCATCGCCTCCACTGGATGCTTTCCAGCGGCTCCATCTCTGCCTGGCTGCAGGCTGCCTTGGGGAACATCTCTCTTGCTCTGCCGCAAGCTGTTGCCCCATTGTGCCTCGGCGATTATTGACTGCGGCTCTGTGTCCCTGCCGGGCTCGGCCGTGGGGATGGCTCTGTCCCTTTGTCTCCCGGCTGGAAAACGCTACCCTGGCTCTTGGCAGCAAATCCCAGCCGGAGCCATCAGGGCTGTTGGGACACGGGTTTGTCACCGCCAGTGCCATTAGCGCTGTGCCTGGCGCATCCCGCCGGGATCGCATCCCTGTCCAG
This sequence comes from Entomyzon cyanotis, assembly GCA_024500445.1. Classification (NCBI taxonomy): domain Eukaryota; kingdom Metazoa; phylum Chordata; class Aves; order Passeriformes; family Meliphagidae; genus Entomyzon; species Entomyzon cyanotis. The sequence continues at coordinate 2,072,332 of JAKEPQ010000773.1, read as the reverse complement.
CGGGCATCCCTCGCTTCTCTAGGAGATGGGAGCTACTGGCAGCGCTGGGATGAGGTTTAGCAGAGCTCTGGGGCTGCTGAATCGCGGGATCAGCACCTCGCAGAATGCTGTAATTGGCGTGGTTGGTGCAAAGATCTGCCTCTGCTGGCTGCTCCTTTTGGGAGAGCACACACGGCATCAGGTGACTGGGAATGATGCTTTATGGAGAGATAACCACTTCCCTCCCTTCCCCGTGTCTGCCTCCATCTCCAGAAGAGCCGTGGGAGAACAAAGTAATGAACAAAACAGCTCTGAAAGAGACTGGGGGTGGGACGCCCTTCTTTTCTCCTTAATTGTAATACTGTGAATTAATTCAGCTTCCAGCAGGAACGAGGAGTTTCCCAGCAGCCCTCAGACATCCAGATAAGGCTGAGCTGTTTGTTGAGCCCCTTTGGGTTCTCCGGTACCTGCCTCACTGCCAACTGCTTCACACAAACTTGTTTTTTGGAGAGTTTTAAATTATTCAAGCGTGACACAGAGCACGGGGGTTTGCATTCTTAATTGGCAAAGCCTTTTCCCACTCCCGTCTGGAGGCCCCTGAGCTGTCCTGCCAATTTATTCTGATCCTGGTTCACAAGCCTCGCAAACATCTTCCCAGGGCTGCCCAAAAGCCCTGTCAGTGGGACTGAATCTTCCTCGGGCAGTTCTGACCATGGCCTGAGGCTTTCCTGGTGTTCCTCTTTGACTTGAAATGCCAATTCTTGCAGCCACCCTGCCCTCCAGAAAAGCCCTGCTGGTGCCTTCCAAATTCTTCCAGCCACAGCTCTTCCCCAAGAAAGGGAGACTGAGGAAATAAACAGGGGATGTAGATGAAAAAATAGGTTTAGAAAGGAGGGGGAAAAAAAGTGAAGAGCAAGCATAAAAGGTTTCTCTCACAAGCATAAAAGGTTTCTCTCTACTCCTTGTTTTCTTCTATCCTCTGCACTTTCTTGCTCTCTCAGGACCTTCTTCTCTCATTTATCTTCCTCATCTCCTGGTGATTCCTCTTCTTGCCAGCAGTTAGCTCTGTCATCTCTCACATCTCCCAGCCTGGCCTCCTGCAACGCCATGACCAACACTTCTGAAAGCTCAGCTTGTCCTCAGCACGTGTAGGGGCAGGGCTTGATGTCACAGGGTGGTGTCATGGTCTGGTCCTTGACCCCACACAGCCCTGGGATGGACAGACACTGGAATGTTCATCCCACAGGCTTGACAGCCTGGAAAGAACAAGGGACTCTCATAAATAACCCAAAACATCTGCAATCCTCCTTCATTCCTTCACTCTCCTCATCCCCTGACTGTCTTTCCCCCCTGCCCTGTATTTACCTCTCCCTCTTCTGCTGTGTTTCCCCCTCTCTAAATTCCCTCAGCCCCTTCCTGCTATTACCCAGCCTCACTGGAGCTCCTGGAGATCCATTTTATTTATTTATTTCCTTTTCCTCTTTCTCCTTCCACCCTCTTCCCCCCCAAACACCTGATTTACAGTGGTAGCAGGAGGCTGATGTTCTCTGCTCGTTCTCTGCTCGGTCCCAGCCATCCCCAGAGCCATTAGGGGCCAATCCATCACAGAAATGCCCCAGCCAAAGTGACTGGGACATTCTTTACAGCTCCACAATCCCAAACGCTGGGCCGGGGGGTTTGGATTGCGACCTGTCAGCTCTGAGAGAGCTGTCTGGAGGCAGAAATATTATTTACAAGGTGCACGGAGGAGGGAAGAGGAAGAAAAGTGGCTGCCACTGCGAGCTGTGATGACTGCAGCATCCTGCCAGCAAAGACACACGGCTCGGAGCTCTTAATTAAGGAGCAGGGGAAGGCGGGGGAGGGGTGGAATGCTGACCGATGGATGCTCCGGGGTGTCACCGTTTGGCAGGAGAAAAGCGGCTTCGTGTGGAAAAGGGATGTGGCATCAGTGTCAGAGCAATTCCCGGGGAGAATTCCTCAGCCGCAGAGTGGTTTGTGCAATTCCAGATCCACCCGGGCGGGGAGGGGGTTCCCAGGGAGATGTTTGCACACCTCAGTTCACTCCTGGATGACAGAAGCAAATCTGAGAGGCGAGGAAGGCTGGCTGGAGGGGAGATCTGGGAATACTCTCCTGGAAATGATCCAGCGCAGCCCTTTTGTGATTGCACCTGGCACGTGGGGTTTTGCTCGATCCAGGGAGGTGAAGTGGGAGTAAAATGCAAGTTTTCACCCTGAAAAGTCCTTATTTTGCCGTATTTGCTGTCCTGTGTGGTTTGGGAGTGTGTGCAGATGTTTTATAGCCACACACATTCTGTTTTATTGCTTTGCACATGGAAAGTGAGCCTAATTCTGAGGCCTTGGGGATGGTAGTTTAGGGGAGATGCTGGTACCCAAAGCCATCATTGTTGCAGAATAAGGTCCATACAGCCCAATCTGGTCTCTAAGAGCAGCCAGTAGCCAGGGCATTAAGAAAAGTACAAAAATTAGATGTGACAGACAAGTTCTACAAGGCCCCTTGTTCCCTCATCCCTGTCTTGCTCCCCTCCCCTGAATATCTTTTCCTCCTCCTCCTCCTTCTTCCTCCATCCCAATTATCTCCTCCTTTCATCACTGCCTGAGTTGTAAGTACAAAGTACCAATTAGCTAGTTTTCAAGTTTAATTAGGTTGGAAGGTAGAGCAAATTAAATCCTTTTATCGCAGGTTTCAAAGCGCTTTCCCATCAGGCCCATGGGATGGGTTTCCTTTGGATGAGGTCCCTGTTTGTCACCAAGGAGCTGGCCCAGGTCACAGAGCTCTCCATCCATGGGGACGAAATGCCAGATTGGGTCTATCTCCCTCCTGTCCCTAAATCCTGCACTCAGGACATCTTTTTTTTTTTAACAGCTTTGGGATGCACAAAGCTCTGTTCCACCTCAATAAATTGAGCATTGCTCCTTAGCTTGTTTTAAGAACATTCCAGCAGCACCAGGAATTGAGTGAGGATTCTGTGACAAAGCCCAGCAGAAGGCTTTCAAAATACTTCAACAGTATCAAGCAGCAGGTCCACATGAATGCTTGGAAGCACCTTTATTCCCTAAACCCTTCTTCCTTTGAGGCCTGAACAAAGGCAGAAAAGCAGAGCCAGGAATAAACACCTGGAGATGAAATTGCAGAGCGGAGGAGTGAGGAAGTGTTTAACTCTTGGAGACACAATTGTAGCCACAATTTCTGTTCCTCTTGAGCTCTGAGCAGTGCATTTCAAAAGGATCTGGATTGCTGGACAGGGATAACAGGGAAAGCTTTGGAATTCATCCTCACCTCTGCTCCTGCAATCCCTGGTTGTACACACTGCGTCTCCTGGAATCCCTGGTTGTTCCAGCTGCATTTCCTGGTGCTCTAACCCTCTCCCCTGTGTTTCCCCGTGTGTTGCAGACAAGCCACTACCTCAGAGTGCCCCCGGAGGCATCATTGGCATCGTGGGAGGTGTCATCGCTGCTGTCTTCATCATCGGCGTGGTCATCACCGTCATCATTGTCTACAGGCGGCAGCAGAAGAATCGCACTGAGACCGACAACGATCTGTGAGTAGCACAATCGCTGCCCAGGAGGGTGCAGGGGCTGTGGGGATGGGGAGCAGCACCTCTGGCTCCTCCTCTGCCTGCACAGCAGGAAAACTTGGCAGGAAAATGTTTTCCTGATGTTTCTGTCCCGTTCCTCTGATCTGCTCCCCTTCCTTGGGGCTTCCTGGTGCTTCCCATCCTGCTCTCTCCTATTTCTGAGCTCTCATCACAAGTCTGGAGTGGCAGCTGGAGCACAGAGATGCTCCCCCAGGTTCTGGCTTTGCTGTGGCCTGTCCCTGATGCAGAGGCTCAGTGCCACTGTCACCTCCATGGCTAGAAAAGGATCTTACTCCTCCTTTCTCAATGGCTTCAGGCTCCTGAATGAGACTGAATCATATTCTGCCATCACAGAGGGGTCTGTGATGGACCCTGAGCTCCTCTGAATGCATCCCAAGGAGTTTGGCAAGAGTTCACACCCACCAGCATTCCAGGTTTGTACCTGTGGGTGACACAAACCCTGTCAACAGCAGGGACAGAGGTCACCACAGGGACAGCACGCACCTCTTGTACAGGACCTGCTTTTCTCTCACGGAGCAGCACAGATCCCAGGCAGGGAATTAAGTGGTGTGGAGGTCAGTTGATGCAGCAGGAACCTCTTCAGGAACATTCACCCTGGGCTCTGCTGAACAGCTCTATCTTGTCACCAGCTCTTCACCTCCTCCCTTCCTCCCCACCTCGCAGGGAGGCACGGAAAGCCCAGAGGTTGCTTTTGTGTTGCCCACCCCCCACCTCATTGTTGTTACACCTTGGGCACATTTTGTGCTCCATTTAATCCCATTTGAGAGAGGGCACTGGAGGATAGCGGGAGAGGCAGGGGAGAGGAGCAGGGGGAGAGGCAGGAGAGGCAGAAAGGCACACAAACAACAACAAAAAATAGCACCACGAGGTGAAATTGCATCAACAGCAGCAGCCCTGTGATCGAGATGCATTCTGACAATCCACTTCCCACAATGGCTCTCCACCAGGCTCGGGGAAGAGCCACTTTAGCTGAGAATAGAAACACAGCCGTGCCCCGCTCTGCAGAGGTGCTGCCTCCTTTGTGGAGGCTGATCCCGAAGGTAATAGCATTTCTTTCCTGCAGAGCCACGGAGTCAATGTTTTACAGAGCCTCGGGGACCTGCTTTCCCCTCCCTGCCACCAGCACATTCCGGTCCCACGCTGGAATCCCAGGGAAGGAGCCCATCTCCATCAGATCTGGCGGAGAGAAGGGAGGGGGGAGCCAGCTAATTAGTGGATCAGAGTTTTAATAAGTTTTGTAAAAGGATTAGACACATCTGTGCATGTGAACAGAATGTGCAGAGACAGTCTCTAGGCTGGGATTATCGTGGCTGCCAATCCCTGTGCTCTGGGGTAAAAGCTGATCCGTGGTGAGGGTCAGGGATAAATGTCCCTGCCTGGCAGAGCATGTCCACGAGGAGGATTCAAATTCCAACTGGGAAGCCCCTGGCAGGGCTGGCATCCCAGAACAGCCAGACTGGGGCTGGCATTACCTAGTTATCACTTCCCAGTACCTCACAGCCACACAGCAAACCTCCCATGGGATGATCTGGAGCCATTCCCAAACAGGTATCCATCCAGCTGCACCCTCGGGATCTGCAATCCGACATGGGGATTTGCCTGGAATGGGGACAGAATGCTAGGAGGGAGTTTATTTCCATTAACAATGCTAATTGGGGTGAGACAAAGGGCAGGGGGGAGTTGCTGAGGATAATCTATATGATTGTATTGGCAGCTTGGTGACAAACACAATCAAATCCTTGGACACATCAAAGCAGCAGGACTTTTTCTCCTGCTTTCTGCTCAGCAGCCTCTTCTTTCCCTGCAGGATTGATCTGCCTCCATCCCATAAACCTGCCCCTCCACCAAAGAGGAAACAGGACATGAAAAGCCACCTGACTCCAGAAGACATCCAGGTAAAAACCTGCAAATCCCTGCCTCTGGCAAGGGAAACTGATTCAAAGAAGTGTCCAGAGGGCCTGAATTTTGGAAAACGGGGGTTGCAAGAGCAAACAAGTCCATGGCTTGAGATTGAGGGGCAGAAAGTGAGGATTTTTCAAGGCCAGGTTGGATGAGGCTCTGAGCAAGTTCATCTAGTGGGAGGTTGGAACTAAATTATCTTTAAGGTTCCTTCTAACCCAAGCCATTCTATGATTCTGTGATTCTATGATTCTATGATTCTATGGCTCTATGATTCTATGACTCTATGACTCTATGACCTGTCCCCCCAGAATTTCCAGAGTTTGGCACCAATTGAAAGCTATAATTTGGATTTTGCTCCATCCCTCTTGTGGATGTTGAATGCTGAAGGAGTTGGTGTTCCCTTGTGGTGTCACCTGAAGCAGAGGTTGCCCCAAGCTGTGCCAGAGGACAATCCTTGCTCTCCTCACTCCTCTTCTCTCCCCTCTCCTGCAGGTTGTTCACTTGGACAACATGAAACACGAGGAGGAGATCCAGAAGTTCCCTTTGCAGACTCCCTACTATGACATGGCAGCCCCTGAGCCCTCTCCCTACAGTGACAAACTGGTAAGGACAAAAGGGTGACAAAAGGGTGACAGTGCTGCTGCCTGGCACCTCACCCTAGCCTCACCTTGCACACAGCACCTCCCAACCCAAAAAACAAAGATCCCCACCATCCACAGCCCAGGATTATCCTGTCCTGGAGGAAGGCAACCTCCACACTCTGATCTCAGCCCACCACTGACTCTAATTCAGCTTCCCATAGGTGCCTTTATGGGTCATCCCTCAGTAAAACCCCCTGCTCACCCCAAATCCTTTACCCACCCCACCCTGGCCAGTCCTCATCCCCTGCAAGGAGCCCCTGTTAGAGTTTGCAGCTGAAGGAAGCAGCAGTGAGAGCTCCACAAAGCAATTATCTGCAGGGCAGAGCGTGCTGGCGTTTGACTCTCACTTGACAACAATGCTTTAAACCTGTTTTTTTTTTTTTGGTGTGTAGATTTGTTCAGCCTCAGATGGGGAGATGTTAATGTGAGGCAGCAGCAGCAGGGAGAGATTAAGGGTCAGGAGGAGATGCTGGCAGTCACATGGGAAAGGCTGGTTTGCAAGAAGTGAGGCTGGAGGAGGAGATGTTAGAGGCAAAGGCATAGGGAACGGAAAACAGGTAAGATTAGAGTCTTGTTTTGATGAGAAAACAGAACACCATCCTCCTCCCACGCCTTGGGCAATATCCTTTCCCTTCCTCACCCCCTGGCATTGCACTGCTTCCCCCCTTTATCCATAGGAGACAAGAAATCCCAGCATCAATCCTTCAGGTCTCTCCCAAACTCCTCCTCACAAGGAGTTCAAAGCACTGCACATCGAGCCTGGTGCTTCAGCACTGTGAACTCCCTGGTTTGACAAAGGGGGATAAATATCAGCCCAGGCTGGAGTAATATTTCGTGAACACCACTAATTACAGCCCAGTTCATCCCGGTATGACCCTGCAATGTGTGTTCCTGTGCAGATAATGGAAGGACAGGGCTCAGTGACCTTTAGCTGGCACAAGTCTGCAGCCAGACAGATGCCGAGGGCGTTGGAAATCAAAAGCCACAGTTGTGTGCTGAGCTGGGTGGATGTGATCCTATTTACTTCATCCCTGAAGGAAAACTTCCCCCTGGAGCCCTCCTTCAGTCCTGGGGCTGCTCCCCAGCTCCTTCTGATCCTTGCTGAGTTTTAAATGGAACACAGGATGTTAGCGTGAGACAACTGCTTGAAAAGCATCTGAAAGCTGAATTTCAGGCTAGCAGGAGGATGGAGGAGCTCATTTTGGGAAATAACGAGCAGTCAGTTAATTAAGTGGCAGAGTTAGTGATGTGAGATGGGGCCTGATGGGTTGCTGCTCCGTAACCATGGGAACAGAGTTTGCTGCTCTCAATCCTGGCCTGAGAAGATGCATTTCCATGTCCCACGCCTGGCACTGACTGCTCCTCACCCGTGGATTCAGCCAGGAGGTGACTGACTGTGCAGCTCTCGTTTCACTTGGCCCACGAAGAACTGGCTTTGCAGCAAGGACGTGGCATCTGGGGGACTCCAGCTGCTGCCACAGCTCCTGGCACAGGCCTGGCACAGCTGTGGATGAGTCCTGTCCCTGGTCTGCTGGCAGCTCTGGAGTCCTTCCACTCCTGGCTGGCAGCCTCTGGAGCAGTGCCAGGCTCACCCATCACGTACCTGTTCTGTGCTCTGGCTCTGAGCCCCAGGAGCAGGATGGAGCTTGCTGCCATTCCTTGCTAAACCTCTGCATCCTTTGGGCAGGCAGCAGGCTGTTCCAGTTTGGGACTGGCAAGGGCTAGAAGGGTGTCCTTGGCTGCCAAGGAGTGCTGATTTTGCTGGATTCTGCCCAGATCACACTGGCAGGACGTGCAGCCACAGCCAGGCCAGGGGTGAGTGGTGTTGTCCGGCCAAGCTTTGCAAAGGAACGAGCTTTGCCTTCCTCCCTGCAGGGAAAAAAGTGACCTGCATCACTTTTTTCACTCTTACAGCATTGCAGAAGCCTCCTTCTTGTGTCACAGTGGGATTCTGAGGGATGGAAACCTCCAGGGAGCAGCAGCAGGGATGGTGGTTGTTACCAAAACCACTCAGTAACCCCATCCCATGGGATGGAGCAAGACCTGCCCAAATCTCCACCTGAGAGCTGGAGGATGAGGAGGGAAGCACATCCCTGGTCTCTGCCAACCTCCCTTTGGTGCAGCCCTGCTCCCACCGTGCTCAAAATGCAGATGCAGGAGGCTGCTGCGGGGTATCTGTGGTTCTGGGATCCTTGAGAGGCAAAGGCACAGCAGAAAGGCAGGATATTCTTGTTCTGCTTGTACTTCATCTGGAGATTTGGCTCGGGAGGAGAGTAAAGAAGATGAGAGTGGAAGGGAGCGGATTCTGCAGGAAAATGGGGCGGGTGCATTCAGCTTTAAATGAATTGTGCAAAACCTCGTAATTTGGGATAAACCAGATTTATCACGAGGCAGCATGAAAGCCACTGCCTGGGGTTGACGATTTCACAGCACTAGAATGGGAGTCAGAGAGTGATTAGAGATGGCAAAGAGTGAGGGAGGGGGAGACGGGAGGGGTGCCAGGAGAAAATAAAAGAGGCAGGTGGAGGAGGAACCTGCAGAGAGGGTGTGCTGGGACATGGGTGTGGACGTGTGCTGGCAGGGGACCAGGACAAGGGGAGAGGCTGGGACATGTCTGCAGGGTCAAGATACCTGCAGGAGGGAGCAGAGCTATGAATGAAGATGTATTTTGAGGTGTTGCAGGCTGTGGGAAATCCAACACAGAGCTTTCAGCCCCGAAATGCCCAAGGCCAGTGCTGTGGACACTGTAGAAGTGGGTGTAGGGTGGGGAGGTTTCCTGCAGTCTCTGAGCAATTTTGGGGTAACAGCACCGGTTTATGTGAGGATATCAAAGCAGAAGGGGATGCAGAGTGTGTCTCAGGTGTGTGGGTGAAGGTAGGTGTGCTCTGCCACTGCTCAGGTGCCAGCTGGGTGCTCCGAGTGCGTGTGAGAGGCAGCAGGAGCGAGAGAGGTGGAGCCCGAGTGCGTGTGGGAGCAGGGCTGTGATTAGTGTCCGTGTCAGCAGGGCCTATTTGCACAGGTAGAAGGGGAAGTTTCATTGCTGCAGACAGCAGAAAATAATTCCTCTGGGTTTGCAGGGCAATTACCAGGGTGCCGATGGTGATGATTTACACCGAGCGCTTGCGTGAGGCACTGCTGGGCCTTGTATACAAGGAGCATTATTGATATTGTAATAAATTCTGCTCCCAACAAGCAGCAAGGAGCAGGAGAAAGCAGGGGAAATCCATGGAGAAAACACCTCCTGTGGGAAGGAAGCAGGAGAGGAGTGAGGCAAAGTAGAGAGGACAGGAATGAGGAGGTGAGACTGAATCTGCCTTTCTCCAGGAGTAGGGGAGTTACTGAGACACAAAATTCAGGGGGAAAGAGCTCTGCAGGGCCTAGGTTTGAGTTTGAGACTGGAGTTGGCATTGCTAATTTTCCTAAATGTCCAAACCCCGAGTCCAGACACGAAGCAGAGACACCAAAGGACGCGCAGCTTTCACGCCAGCAACTCGCCGCTGCCATCTGGCCACCAAGGGCAGGCCAGAGGTGACCTCCAGCCCTCTGCTCCTCCAGCTTCCAGCTTTGCTGAGCGCTGGGAATGCTGCTGCAGCCCCGTTCCCCATCATTCCCTCTTCCCTGTGGCTGAGGGAAATCAGGGAATCAGAATCAGGGAGCCAAGCCCTGGCACAGGGCAGCGCAGCAGGCAGAGATTATCACTGACTGAACAAGCCCTTCCAGCAACAGGCACTCAACCAGCTCATTACAGGGCTATAAACTTCTAAAAACGGCTCAGCCACAGCTGGTAGGTGGCTGAGGACACTTCCAAACAAAGAGGAGAGAAACACTTTCAAATTAAACACCTTTTGCCTCATTGCCTTGCCATGCAGCCATTTTGGAAAGGGGAGAGAGACTGGAAATGTGTTTTGTTTGGAAGAGACAAATCTTCCCTCTCAGAGAAGCTCAGCAGATGCCTGGCTAATGCTGGCATTGAAAGCAGCCCCAAAAGTGAGGATTAAAGAAACTCCAGAGGGCAAAAAGCCAGGATCCCACTCACACCGTGGTTGTTGGCACCAAGGCTTCTCCTGGTGATCCATATTCCCCACTGAGCCACGAGCTCTCTGGGCTATCCTGCCTTCCAGGCTTCTCCCATTCTTATTTGCATGAAAGATGCCTGGGTAGGAATGATCAGACAAATTGGATAATATTTCCATTCATGCAGTTCTTGCTGATAAGCCTGCTTAGTGAAGGAATACCCATAAATATTTCCATGCCAAAGGAGGGTGCTTTTAGCATTTCTGAGACCACGTTACAATGACAAAGTGGTGCTGCAGAGTTAATCTGCAGTGCCAAGCTGTGCAGTCAAGCCTCGTGTTAAACGTGGCACTTCAGATCTCCACAGGCTCCACCCTGGGGCAAAACAGCAGGGATGGCCAAGCAGTGTCATCCCCCTGTGGCCATGTCCTTGGAGCTTTGGCTTTAAAGACTTTCCCTTTGGGGATCTCCTCCCCAAAATCCAAATTTCAAGCCAATGATTTTCACTCATGTCCCCAGCCCTGAGTTTGCAATGCACCCCAAATTCTTGGGTCAAAACAGAGAGCTCAGGTGCGTGACAAGGTTTGAATTCACTGATCCAGCCCCAGCCGTGGAGAATGCTGAGCCCAGAGGGGTTCAGTGGAAGATCAGAGCTGCTGGGAGCAGCCCCAGTGAAAGGGGCAGTGGCTGGGAGTGCTGCCAGCCGGGGCTGAGTCACTCAGCTCTACATTTGGGGGAGCTGCGCCTTTGGGACTTTTGCTTTGATTTGGGATTTTACCTGACTGATTATTCATCACCTCCCTACCTCCCTCTTTTTAACTGTTTTTTCTTCCTCCTCCCCTCCCTCCTCACCCTTTTCTTCTTTCTCCCCCACCCCTCACACCCCCCGTGTCCTGTCTCACCCCTCACCATCTGCACGGACCCTCTGTCCTCACTCACTCCCACCTCCCCACAACTCTCCCTCGTGTCCCCCCACCGCCTTGCTGCTCTCTTCTCTCCAGAACCCTGGCAACAAGGACTGTGATGTCCAGTATGCAGAGCTGGACACGTCCGCTCTGGCCGCGTCACCCAGCCCTCGGACCTCCATCCATGCTGGCGGAGACCTAGTCGAGTATGCAACCATCCAGCCCAACTTACGCTAGCGCATGTCACTCTAGGCCCTTTCCCCTCAGTTCTGGCCTCAAGGTACACATGGCACTCTGCCTTCCTCATGCACTCCTCAAAGTCACTGCTGTCCTCACCCCAAATCCCTCCTCCCCTGTGGAGCAATCCCTCTGCGTCCTGTCTGTCCCTCCCTGCCTGCTGTCTCTCTCTCTGCTGCCCTGGTTTTTGGGGGTGCTGCCAGGAATGCTTTTGCCTTGCCTTGCCTCTCTGCATGCTCTTTTCGCTGTGTTTTCCTTTGCTTCCTGCAGCCAGGCATGTGGGAGAAGGGGAGAGGGGTCATGGCTTCGTGTCAGAGCAGGGGTTTGGCCCCCCACTCCAGGTGGGTTTGAAGTTCCTGCTCTGGTTCAGGGGATTTCGGTGCAGAATCAGAAGTCAGGGATGCTAAGAGGGTTTTTCCAAGCCAGGGCAAGGAGGGGAGGGAAAGGGAAAGGGGCTGATTGAAAGGAAAATTAAAAAAAGAAGAGCTTGTGTGCATGTGGAAGTAACTCTAGATAAGATGGAGCATATGTGCATGTGTGAAAGAACAAGGTGGGAGAGGATGTGAGAGAATATGGGAACACCTAAAGGTTCCTGCAGCTGAAAGACTCCATGGATAAGAGACAGGCAGAGAAGATAAGAGACTGTGGATGTGGCAGTAACAGGGCTGGCATGGCATGAAGTTGGTGCAGGTGGCAAGTTTGGATGCTTGGGAGAGAGGGAGACGTTCTTTTCCTTGGTGTTCTCCTTCTCCAAACTAGGTACAGACTGATCCGTGTTCTCCTGACTTTTTCAAGTGTCACCAAACTCTTTCAAGCTCAGATTCTGTGGCAGGAAGTGGTTAGGACTCAGTTGGTTTTTCTGGATCATCTCCAGTGACCCTTTGAATGCTGTTTTTTTAGTGAAAAGGGGTGACTTCAGCTCTTCCTTTGCCCTAGAATCCCACCTTTTTCTCAGTTATTAAAGCCACCAGGTCCCTGAAGGGGTGACATCTCTCCTTTCCCACCTTTGCTGGATGATGCCAAGAGTTTTTGGCCAAGGAAATGCCACTGGAAAATGCCGCAAGGAAATCCCTCACCTTGGCTCCAGCTCTCCCTCATTCCTGTGTATTCCTGAAATTGTGGCTCCAGGTTCTGCCCTGCTCCTTCCCCTTTCTTCTGCTGCCTTTTCAACAAGCAGGAAGGGGCTGTGGGCTGAAAGGAAGGGAAGGGTGAGGAGAAAAGGCAGGCAGCAAATGGAGAGAGGAGGTGCTTTGCAGGTCCCTGAATCCCTCCCAGGTCACCCATGGTAGATCAGAGGAGGCTCAAGAGAAGCAGCAGCTCGGGGATGGAGAGGGATGGCTTGGAGAAGAGAAAGGACATTGGGAAGGAAGGATGGAAAGGAGGATAAGAAGGAGGAAAATGGCATTTTTATCAAGCACATTCCTATTCAGTGTCTCCCTGAGATCAGGAACTCCGTGCTGGCAGGTGGGTGAGGGTGCAGCACACAGCCCTGGCTGTGCAGGGAGCTGCTCCAGTTTGCCTCCATCCCTGTGCTCCCTGGTTTTCCCATGCTGGAAGAAATCCCGTAGTTCCCTTGCTGTAGCAAAAGCCCTCCTAGGTGAGTGAGTGTCTGCAGCAGCCTGGGGACAGATCCGAGCAGATCCATAACCTCTCTCTCTTGCGGTGTCTCACCCACTCCTGCTCCCAGAATGAGGATCAAGGTCTTCGTAGACGTAACGAGCGAGAGTGGACAGTAAGTTTTGGATTGGTTTGGTTTTTCCTTTTCCCCATGTGCTCCTGGGAGGCTGTTCGGCTCTGGACAGAGGGGCTGGGCAGCTCCCTGGTGCTTCCAGCCCTCCTGCATCCTCTCTCAGATGAGAATTCCAGCCCTGAGGAAGGTGGGGTTGAATCCAGCTGCTCTCCCTCATGTCTTCACCGTTCCCAACAGATTCTTGGGCTGCTCCCACTGTTCCAAACAAGGCAAGAGCTCCCTAATCCATCTTGGGAGGTCTTGCCTCGTCCTCCCCAGGGTGGGGAATTTTATTGTCAGCAAAAGGACAGTAATCCTCCAAATCCAAATTTGGAAATCCTCCCAGGCTCTCTGAAGTAAAAATAAAGCCAGTCATATGGCGCTTTGAAGGTGTAATCTCCCTGATAAGACACACCACAGATCAGGGCAATTTAATTTTTTTTTGATGCTTTTTAAATTATTTCCTCCCCCTTCACCTCCCCACACTCTGGCTCTCGGTTTTCGCTTGGGAATTTCTTGCTCCTGTTGCAGCAAGAAAAGCTGGAAACCACCAGACTTGGATCAAGAACACAACAAATCAGTGACCAGGGCTCAGATTCCCATTTCCAATTTGCAGAAGTAAAGCAAAGAGGTGGCTCCTTATCAGTTGTAAATGAGGATAACTACCCTGCCCTGGCTGCAAAAGGGTGGAGAGGAGGATTTGGGAGAGAAACAGCGAGGAGGGAAATGTTTGGGATGATTGATGGTGTGAGGTGCTGTAGGAACACGGACCAGGTATGTACCAGAGGCAGCAGGGGAAGAGAAAAGCATGCTGTGAGAAGGAATGCAACGTTCTGAGCAAGTTTTCTGCATAATTAATACTTGCATGTGTCTGAATGCATCCCTCATCATAGGTCCTTGCTCTGTATTTTGGGAATTCCAGCTCAATCTTTTTATTTCCTGAACCCAGGGTGAGTCCCTCTGTCCCTCAGTTTTGTCCTCACACAAGTTCAAGCTCAGGACCACTCTTTCCTGCTCATCACACATCAATATTTGTTATTTATTCGGGACAGGGCTTATTCAAGAATTCCCTCAGAGATAAAGCACCAAAGAGCAGGAACATGCCCAGAGATACCGAAAATCATGGCCATACTTGGAAGGTGATAAAACAGATTAAATAGCCTGAGTTCAGAAAAAGGGAGGAGAGGATGTGAGGCACCCAACACCATGAGAAAATGCTCCTTTTTTTGGTTCCCAGTGTATTTTTTGTCTCCCAACACCCACACCCTCTGCACTGGCTGGTCCACAGTGTGACAGCAGCTTTGTGTGGCTGTCACTCAACAGAGCTGCTTCTTCCTGGCCATCAGCCTGTGGTGTCTCCCAAAATTCAAAAGCCCAAATTTTGGGGAGTTTTGAGCAGCAGGGGCATTTCCCAGCCAGGGAAACGCAGGTTAACACATTCCATAAGTGCAAAAATGTGTTTGCCATGAGCTCGGCCAAGCAGAGAAAACCATTACCTGTCCAACTCTCACACGTAAAAGCCTTCAGGTTTCCCAAAAACTGTAGCAGAGAAATCCTCAGGTCACTGAGAAGTAGTTTTTCACTTTCAGACCAGTGAGAACTCATTATTCCAAGATGATTAAAAGTACAGGACGTGGTCAGCTGCTGCACACCTCCTTTTACCCAAAGCAATGCTCTGCAAATAGAAGAAAATATGGAATCAGGGGTAGAGGGATGGAGAAGGGTTGAGAGTAAGTCATGGCAGGAATGAAAGCTCCCTAATTCAATCAAATAAAGCCTGTTTAAAGGTAATCTGCCAGGCTGTCTGAAATGGATAGATTGCTGACATCCCCTTTAATCAAGCTCTTGGAAATAAAACTGAGAGGGGAGGATGTAACCCAGATAATGAAGAACTGCATGGAGTCATGCTGGAGACAAAGGCAAGTGGGAGAAGTCAGGTGGGGGAAGGTGCTAGAATCGTGTGCCAGTTCAATTTAATTAGTTCATTATCCCTAATTTAATTTCAAACTTCGTTAAAGATAAATTAGATTGGGGAAAAGTCACAGTGGGACTGGGGAAGGAAGTCAAAGGGCACCGGCTGCTAAATATGTTAAAAAACACCAGGCTGGTTTTGTTCTCCTCCCTTTTGCCACTTAGAAATGAGTTCAGGGAAGGAAGCAGGAGCAGAGCAACTCCTGGCTCAGGTGCTGAGGAGAGGTGAAAGGAGACAGGGAAATCTCTTCCTTTGGCTCTCACATTCTCCTGGTCCTGGGAGGAGTGAAAACAAAACCTGGGCCAGCAAGAAAATAAAAGGATTTGTTTGCACTCACCTGGGCAAATAGAAGTGCTGACAGAAGTGCACTCAGTGTCTTTGGCAATGCTTCATGGGCTCCTGTCTTGAGGCCACATTAACTGGGAGATAAGCAGGGAGAAGAATGCTTTAGTGACCCAGGATATTGTCACAGCCCATAAAATAATGTCTTACAGCCCCTTTTGCTGTCACCTGATCACACCCAGCTCGACTTCCACATCTGCTAACTGAGAATCTCTTTCCTGGGAGATATCTCTGTCCACCAGACCTGCACACAGCAGTATCCAGTCCTCTGCTTTTCTGTTTCAGGCTCAAAAACACACAAACCTCCCCTCCTACTTAATTGATAACAAATTACAAGAAACCCCCTTGCCTGCTTTGTCTTACTAAATTTCTATAATTAAGACAACTTCCCTTTCAGGCTAGCTTTACCCAGAAAATTAATGATCTCTACAAAGCCAGAGGAGAGCATGGCTAAATACATTTTTCCCTCTTGCAGGTGTGGAAAGTGGTTCTGTTGTGAGAGAGAGCTCTTGAGAGTAGATTGTACAGGGAGAAGGCTTTGCACATCCCATTCTCCCTATCTCTGAGCCCTTTTTATCTCTGTTTATCAGCTGGGCCATCAGAAGAACAGCAAATATCTGTTTAAGGTTGAGTTAGTGAAGCTTTTTCATGGCCCCTGGCTTGGGATCCTCAAGTTTAAGAGCTTTAATGCTGCACTTGTCCACATTTTCACTTGGAATTAAAAGGCTAAAGTGGACAAAACCTTGGGAATGGCCCACCCAAATTGAGGATACCAACACAGCAACTCCACTTCTGATTTTTAAAAGCTCAACCTGTAGGATAAACAGTTTTGCCAGTGGAAGGGAAATGAAAATGAGAGTTGGCCTCAGCATTGCTGCTGTTTTCCTGTCTCAGGCAAACTTTCCACCCTCCAGCAGCCCTCACTGGGCTCAGCAAGGCTGTTCCCAAAATTGCCTTTGTGCCTCTCCCAGCAGTCTGAGCCATCAATAAGTTATTGTCAACACCTTGTTTTCTACAGGATTTTTGTTTTAAGCTTCCTGGTGAAATATTCATCCAGGAGCTGGCAGCAGAGGAGCTGAGTGGATTGTTCTGTTCCTCCAGGCATTTTCTCCTGAGGGTCAAACCCTTGTCCTTTCCACTAAGCTGACTGTTCCTGGGATTTTGAAAGGGAGCAAGGAAGGACTCAAGGGCAAGTTGCTTGCTTCTAACAGCCCTCATTCCAACCACAGGCATCAAAGTGTTTTCCAGTGCTGTTTGCTCCCTCTTGGAGAAGAAATTATCTCCTGGTGAACACCCATGAGCGTGGGTTGGGTTTAAACTCCTGCTTGGGTCATCCTGCAGGGTTTCCAGAGCAGGAAAAGGTCCAGGAGCAGGGAGAAGGAATCCTTCCCATCTGCTGCCACCCTCTGGGGAGCAGCAGCCCTCAAAGATGCTCCTCAACCCCAGGAGAGCAAAGCATCCTCACACACCAGGCAGAGGGAAAATCAGGAGATCAACAGAGCAGCAGTTTGAAAGTGGTTCGATGCTCCCTGGAGTTGATTTGACTCACAAAAGCAGCCCCAAGGCTTCCCGGGGAGCTCACACAGGTAAAGCTGAGCACTCCTGTCTCCCCTGTAAACATCAGGCACAGGAACCTTGTTTTGCATCCCAAGTGCCCCGTTGGACACATGTGCCCTTTAGATGGAAGAGCACGAGCCTGGCTTAGATTAATGATGCCTTCAAGCACTGCTGTTCCAAAACTCGGGTGTGGAAAGGGTTAGAAAGCATGAAAATAAACTGCCCTTCCTTGGCTGGCTGCTTGTTTTGTCCAGAGAGCAGAGTATTTGCAGAAAAGGGACAAACCATGCCCGATCCATACATATTCATCAAAGATCTGGGTATTTCAGGATGTGAGACAAAAACTTTGCAGTGTGAGGATTTATCACCTGGGTTTCCATTTTCCCGAAGCAGCGAGCTTGGTAAACTGTTTAATATTCCATCCTGCTTGCTCTCTGTGTGTCTCAGCAAGGAACTGAAGAGCTGTGTGTGTGTTTTCTGGCCGGTGATCCCGGAGTTTTTCACCCGTTGACTTTTGTCTCTACTTGCAGAACTTTGGAAAGTGTCACTCAGAGATATCGAATGCGAGTGATTACCTGACCCGCTGTTACTCACATGAAGATCGATATCTGGAGAAGATCCCTCATGTCTATGCCCCCTTGTCAGACCTCCCACAAGATCTTTATCCTCACCATTCCGACATCTCCTTCTGCTGCCCACCTCCCGGCTCCCGGGCTCCTTACATCTGTCCTAAGGAACAGTATGTTTAAAGTGTCAACACGGCAGAAAAAAAAAAAAAAAAAAAGGAAGAAACTCATGGTTTTCACTTCTCCTGTTGCTCAACAACCAAGGCCTTTCAGCCCCCCCTCCCCTTTGCCACTGCTCATTTTATTGATTGGTTTTTAAATCCGGGTGCGATTGCCATGATTAGTTCCAAGTGTCTGCCTGGCTTGCTAATGCTCAAGGGAACACTCTGCCTTTGCCCACGTCTCCTCCAGCCCCTGCATCTTTCTTTTCTCCTCCTGGCTCTGTGTGTGCATGTGTCTGTGGGTGACAGCTGCCCCGTGGTGGATGGGATGTGCCCAACCCCGTCCAGTGTCTGTAGGTTTTCCCCTGTGTCCATCCCTGCACTCTACACCAGAGTAGCAGGGAGTGGATTTTTCACAGCCCCTGCTCTGGCTTGTGTGAGGTTTTACAGCACAGCCAGTGCTCAAATCTGAGGCTGTGGCTTTTTATTTATTTTTTTTCCTCCCTGCTCTTTTTCCCCCTTGGAAGTGGGGATAGCAAATCCCCGTTGTGAAGAGCTAAACAGCCAAGATTGCTGAACCAAATCATAAGATGCTTATAATGAAAGATGCTCAAAACCAACCCAAAAATAGAGATCAGGACTTGGTTTAGGCGGTTTGTTTCTGTCCTTTTCCCTTCCTGCTCCCACTCCCAATCTCTTGGGTTGACTCTTTTAAAAGGGACGTATTTTGGAGTCAACACATTTGGAGGAAGCATCCTTTAAATAACAGGTCTGATAACCTGAAACCCAAAGGAGAAAATAATTATAAAGGAAAACATTCTCTCTAATTTTCCTTTCAAAGCCCAACGTGGCTCCCCATGAGCTTTTCCCCCCCTCTCTTCCTTGCATCTGTTGATTGGAATTTTAAAATTAACTCAGGCAGAATATGAAGAATAAATCATGATTTCAGGTAATCTCCTTGCTCTTAATGAAGGATAAAAGCCAATAGAGGAATCTGGCCTTTTAACTTTTATAAAAGCATCTTAGTTTTGGGACTACACCTTTTTTTGATATTGGAATGTGTGTGGGTGTGTAAATCCAAACGTGTACATTCCCGTGACCACAAAGTGTTTTAGAGAAGGGAATTTATCTCCACATCACATTTGTGTTCACTTGTATTAGAGGAAAAAACAAATAAATATCGATATACACTTCAATGTATATAAAAGCAAAGAAGAGGAAGAGGAGGACGAGGAATGAACATCCTGCCTCAGAGCTTGGTTTGAGGGGGAACTCCCAACTGTTTCACCCATGGCATGGAAGAGGTGATGGCTGGGATGGTTCTGAACAAGGGGATAAAGCTTTGTGGCCAGAGGGCATTTCCTTTCCTTTGGCTCAGGCTGGGAATTTGGCACTCTGCAGACACTAAAATCCCTCTGGAAAACCTGAGGATGCTTGAGCTCAGGGCGTGTGGGATGGAGAGGTGGGAACCACACCATGGTCCTGCTGCCCAGGCACAAAAACCTGTCAGTGCTGCTCGTACAGGTGAGAAATGAAACTCCCAGCAGGTGAAACCCCCTGTGAGAGGAGCTGTGACCCCATGGATGTCCCACCCAGCTCCTGCCGTGCCACCCGGACTGAGGCACTTGGCTATTTTTGTGTTTCTGGATCTCTGGTTGTTCCCCTGCTGTGTCCCCATTGCCTCAAGCCTCACCCTGCCTGTCCCTCCTGCTCCCCAGAGCAGCACATCTGTGTCACTCTGCCTCGTGGATTCCCTGCAGGCTGGCAAACACATCTGGATGTGGGAGAGGAGTTTAAACTCTGGTTATTCAGGCAGCACAGCCCTGTGGGGGATGACACAACCTGCATGGATCCTCCAGGGCCCTGATGGCAAAAAAACCCCCAGCTCTCCCCACCCCTTCCCCAGTGCTTGTTGCCACTCTGTGCTTGAGACAGGACGGTGGCTGCTCACAAGGACAAGGTCTGTGGGGGGAATTGCTGGACCTGGAGAGGTGTTTTCCTGCTGGGAGGTGGTCTCCCACTAAATGACAGGTGGGTGCATCAGCTGAGTGACCTGGGGGCGCTTGGCTGGCTGAGGAGAGGATGAAGGGGCATTTTGGATGCATTTTTTGGCCAAGCTGACGTGGGCAGCAGCAGCTTTGCCACGTGCTTGTGCATGGAGCCCTGTCATTCCCAAAGGAGCAGGGGAGTGTCAGCAGGACACAGCCGTAGAGCACTCCACACAACTTTTCAATCCCCTCCTGTTAGTCCTGACTGATGCAAACCTTTCTGGAATCGTTTGGATTCACATTTCCTCTGCCAGTCTCCAGAGGATCCAGCTGGGCGTTTCCTCACACCGATGGACTCTGGTGCTCCATGTCTTGTCTCAGATAATGCATTTTTCTCTCTCTGGTTTTCTCCTCAACACACCTTGGGTACTTTCTGGTTACCACAGAGCTGGAGACTGGCTGTGCTTGGAACTGAAGGCACAGCCACCACATTCACCCCAAATCTGCCAAATCTGCCTTTGGTCCCTCTGTTTGGAAAGGTGAGGAGGTGCTGGAAAACCCACGGATCTCTGATGTCCTGGAATCAACCCAGCACCAGTGACCACGAAGGAAAAGCAAGCAAAAATCCATCCCAAACTTCCCTACCTGCATGCCTGGAATAGCAGAGTGCTGCCTGTACTGTGCTTTGATTTGGAGCCTTCACCTGGTGCAGTTTCAGACAAATCCAGGAATTTCAATGAGAAGTGGAATATGTTCAGGTCCTCAGACACACGAGGAAAGAAGCCAGACAAAATGGTTGCTTGCCAGAGGAGACAGAGAACATTTTGCAGGTGGTTTTCTCTGCTGCCCATGTCTGGGACGACGATCCTTTGATGAGGAAGGGGAAGGCGGGGAAGACAGGGACACAAACTGCAGCATTACAGAGAAACTCTGCTTGCCTTGTGCAGCTTTGGATCTGAGCTGCCCACAGAAGTCTGCCACAAAGGGTTTTGCTGGGCTTGCAGCAAAGCAAAAGGGTTTCAATCCTCCTTAAAAAGGTAAAAGGCAGGAGAAGCCTCAGATCCAAGCTGTAGTTTGACTTATGCCAGCACATGTATTTAGTCTAGGAATGTCTCGGTTCTCTTTGCCTCTCCTTAAGAGCTGGGTTGACCTCAAAAAAAAAAAAAAATAGCAAGAGGGATTCACCACACACTACCAAATTCCTTTGCACCCTAGGAAAAGGGGGAAACCCTGAAGAAAAACCCTGAAGTAAGAAATAGTGAGTCCACTGTTTTGGTTTTACAAATCCGTGCCTGGAAATGGTTCTGATTCAGGGTTCTCACTCCTCCCTCCCTTTCCCTACGGTCTCACAGCAATTGCCCCATGGCTCTTTCCAAACCTCCCTGCACCTGCTGCCACAGGCTCAATCCTCACTGTGCTCCATGCTGAGGCTGCCCGTGCCTGGGGGGACCTTGCAGGTGCTGGAATCAGGGCCAAGGGAGGTGTTCTCCTGCTGACATGGTGCCAATCGACTTTCAAAGATCCCTGCTCTGGAGGCTGAGCCACCCAGCAGTGCTGTTGGGCGTAGATTGCTGAACAAGTCCAACTGGAAACTGGTGGAGTGGGATCCAGTGGGCTGGAAGAGCATGGGAGGAACTGGTGTTATAGGATAGAGAGTCCTTTAGGTTGAAAAGACCTCTAAGATGAAGTTGTTCTTCCTGTTACCAGGGTGAAATGTCACGCTTTCTGTCCCATGTGTTGGTGGCACTGACACCAGAGCTCTTGCAGATGGAAAAGACTGATCACAGAACTTAAATAAAAGTGAGCTGAAGAGTTACAGCAACTTCTGTCCTGCCTGTGGGACTTGTGTGGGGTGTTTGATGTCTGCCTTGCTCCCAGGGCTGGCTTCTTGTCCTCCACATCCCTCATCCCTTGCACTTCACCCCCCAAAATGTCCCCACACACACTCCTGCCCTCTCCCAGGAGGTTCTGCCTGTTCCAGAGGTTCCTCAGGACTGGAATAACCCACTTTTCCTGTTGCATCCCTCCCTGTCTGCAGTGCAGGGGACACAGGACTCAAAGGTAAGCAAGGAAAAGTGTTCAGTGACCTCCAAGGCTTTCTCTGCTGCACATTCCAGCCACAGCTCTGCCCCCAGAGCAATTATGGTGCTCAAGAGATGCCAGCTTACTTCATTTTGTTTGGGAATCCTCCTCCCAGCCTTCCCCTGCACGTGGGTGGCACAGAACCAGCCACAAACAGCCATTCCTGGGGCCAGCAGCTATTTAGGGAAAGAAAAGGGGAGTTCCTCCTCCTCTCCAGCCCACTTCTCCTGCCGGTGGCCTGATTTCCCTGTGCAGGCACTCAGTCCTGCTTCCAGAGGCATTGAATCTGCACTCCTGGGGGAAAAGGGTCTGAGCCCAATCCAGCTGAACAATCACAACTCCCTCCAGAGCTTCCCTATCAGACACAATCGATCAGCAAACCACTGGGGAATTTTTAGCGCTGAGAATGAAAAACCCCCAGGATATCTCTGAACAACAAAGCTGCACTGCACGAGGGTAGAGCCTCTGCCTCTGGGAAAAAGGCCTTTTGGAACAATTTAGCCATGGATTTGGGGTGGAAAATGGCAGAGGGATGGGATAGGATGGGATGGGGGGTCATGGAGGGAGGAGAAAAGGGTCTGACCTCCCAGCAGCAGGCAGAGCTGCTCATTAGTGGGAAGGGTTTGTTGGGTTGGGGGAGAGAAGCTGACACAGCCATGGCATAATTCTGCTGAGAACTCCAGTGTTCCTCTGGGCTGTTCCTCAGAAATACCAAGGAGAGGCACAGTTCTCCTCAGGGCCAGGATATCCCACAGGGATATCCTCTGTCTGCACAAAGACGAGTTTATCCTGTATTCCTGGAACCTCCCTGTACTCCTGGCATCTCCCCCAGGACAGCATTTACTTCCCAGAAAGGGGAAAAGAGTCTGGATTTACCTCCTGCATGGCAGTTTTTAACACATTAGCACAGAGACTTCCACCAATGCCCATCGAAATGTGGTCCATCTCGGCTAAAAATCACACAAACACCCAGTGTGGCATCAGAGACACCTTGCCCAGGTAAAAGGTGCTGGGAAACACATCCATTCCAGCTCTTTTTTTATTTCCTCGTGGCTGTCAGGGTCAGCACTGAGTTTTTTGGTCTCTTTCTCCAGTGCTGAATGCCTGATCAGTGCCACACTCAGAATGGGAAACTTCCTGCTGGGCCACTTTAAGGTTATATAGAAATTTATGCATCTATTTGTATGTATAAAACTAAAATACAGCTGTTGGACTGCACTAAATGTATTAAACCTATCACAACACTTACATGGGATAAGTAAATTGATACTTATGCAGTATAAGGTGAAAAGCTGTTATTTTACCATCTAATCACCTTTATAAAGATATTTTCTGCTAGAACAAAAAGATAGGCCCCATGGAGGGTGGAGGATGTTCAGAGTGGGGCAGAGGAGCTGCAAATTCAGGGCAAATTCAGGAAAGGGCTGCACTGAAGATTTCACATCTCTGCTGCTAACAGGGCAGGCTGAGCTCTCTTTTCAATCTTTTTTTTTTTCTTCTCTACTGTCATGCTCTATTTTCTTCCCCTTTATGGCAGATGGGAGGTGAGGTTTTAAAGGCTGCCAAGAATGCATCCAGCTCTGCTCCTCTGGGGGAACAGCACCATAGACGGAATGAACTTTCTCCAAGCTTCCTCCCAGCTCTCCCCCTCGTAATCCAGGCTCGAGTGCCATCATTTTCATATCAGTACTAATTACATTAATTATTCTCCTCAGCATAAAACTCATTAAGCTGGAATTTACGGTTCATTAAGTCAGAGCCTGGGTTCCTCCTCGGCGCAGTGTTGTGGGGTCAGGATTATTTCTGTCCTGGCTGGGGACAGTTCCTAATCCGTGTCTGCCTTGGCCACGCTCCAAGTGTGACCAAAGCCGTGTGTGCCACTGCAGGAGTGTCACAGCAGGCAGGGGAGGTGGCTCTGAACCTCGGGAGGGCTGGAAAGGTCAGCACTGCTGGTGTGAAATGTGGTTTGTCACAGCTCAGGGGACATCAGGTGTGACGAGCAGAGCGGAGCAGCCGAGGGAACACTCGAGGCAGGGTGAGCCGAGGTGGAGCAGGATGTGCTGGGTGCTGTGGGAAAGGTTTGTACCTCAGGAGATGCAGATCCACGTCTGGTGCAGAGCTGCCCTGAGCTCTGGAAGTCACACCCAGCACAGCACAGCGAGGATTTGTGCTGCCTGAGCTAAGGCAATGCACTCAGGTGGCTGAAACAGGAGTGAGGTCTTCTCCAGAGGGACCTCACACCTTCTTTGAGGTGTCCAACCTCTCCCTCCGAGTGCCATGGGCTGGACAGGTCATCCTGGCCATGCCTTTGGGGTGCCAGCAATGGTGTGTGCCAGTTCTCCACGTGCCATCTGCCAGGCTGGAGGGTTCATCCAGCTGAGCAGTCCCACCTGCACTCCCTGAGCACTTCCACACCCCTCAGGGTGCTGATGTCACCTCCTCCCCTCCCAGGGACACCTCTCTGATTAACCAGCACCTGCTCTTCTCCTACAGAGCAGCCAGAAGTGATCTTTCACTGATTTTGGAGAGCTGGGAATGGTGGGGAAGGAGGAATGAGAAGCTGCACATGCCCTGCCTTGAGCTCCTCATCAGACAGGGCTCCCAAATCCCAGATCAGAGCCCAGGAGCTGGAAGGGATGGGCAGGATCACTTCTAAACGGACCTGATCCACAGAGAATGCATTCCCTGAGTGCAGTCCCTCCTTGTCACGCTGCACAGGTTCCTAGCACGCTCCCTAATTACTGTAATTAAGCAGTCACACTGAGTGATGTTAGACACAGGGTTCCGAGTGCTTACAGCCCTGCAGAAGATTAAACCAGCCCCATCTCCAGGCTCTGAGCTCTTCTCTGTCGTGGTGATGATGGGTTAGAGCAGCAGACTGAGCTCTGTGGCACGGGGTTGTGTCATTTGTCACGGCTCTGGGGTCACAGCATCCTGTCATTCCCTGTGCCCTCCACATCCCCGCAGCTCCCAGAGGGGCAGGGATGTCTGGAGCAGTAGATTTGAAGCCCTGGAAGGGTGAGCTCGCTGTGACTGGCACAGAGATGATGCCTGCTTGTCTATTTTGTCATCTGTCAAGCGTGAGGGTATAAATATCCAGCTGGATTTGTGCAAGTGGGAAGTGCTGTGGAGCAGAGAGGTGCCCAATTTCACTTTATTCACTCAGTAAGCCACCATTTTCTCTCTTCTGGTCCCCTCTAGGTAGGAATTCTGAGTCTGGAACCAGGTATGTCAACACCACGCTGATCATGGAGTTTACATCCATTTCCTCATGGATTTAAACAGCAGCCTGATTAGCTGGGAAATGGCTTTTCCTAGGCTCAGGCTGACAATAGCAGGGGACTGAACTGGAGACAACCTTTCCAATCCCACATCTCTGCTCCCTCCCTCCCCAACCTTTTTTTTCCCTCGAGGGCACCCAGTGTTTGGCAGATCTGTTCTCACAGCGCAGCAGACAGGGGCTCAGTTCATACACAATTGGCATCCAATTCATTTCTCTGTGAATGTGAAAATCAATAGTGTTTATAGAACCCACAAAGGCTCTCCCATCGGTCACTGTCCTCGTTAGGTTCCTTTCTGGCTGCCAAAAGATCCTTTCAGGAGGTGATTCTGCGAGCTGAAGAAGGAAAATAATGATCCCCACATCTTTAATGAAGCCTGAGAAATCTCCAGGCTTCTGCTCTTGCCCAGAGCAGAGGGAAAGGGTTTCTTGGTAATTTTACAGGATGGACTGGCTTTTCTCAGAATTTTGCCTGGATAGTCAAATTCTGGTGCTTGGTTTAGCTCCAATTAAGCTCAAAGTGCCTTCTCACACATGCAAGAACATGTATTCCTTCAGCAGATGTTCCATGATTTCAGCTCCACTTGTGCTTGCAAATTCTGTGGGCACAACACTGAAAGCCAAGTTCAAACTCTCCCAGAGCACCAGAGCTCCACATCTTTTTTTTATTATTACAAATAATTTTTTTAAAAATTTCTTCTTCTGTTTCCTGTGCCTCTGATTTTATCTCCAGGAAGTATCCTCAAGCCAGTGTTGGATGTCTGTGTCCTGCCTGTGCTAGGAACAATTCCAGTGCCGTGGTCAGCTGGTCCAGCAGGAGTTTCCTCCCACCTGGGGATGTTCCAGGGGTTTGTACAGCTGTTGACTGCTCCCCTTTTCCCATCTGTTTCTCTCCTCCCACCCCATCTGTCCAATCCACCATTCCCAGCATGGCAGCACCACCTGGAGCTGTTGGAGAAGGGAGTTTAGCAGAGCAGGGAATAACCCAGGCTGAGTTCCCCCATTTGCAACTGCTCTTTTTATTTTATTTCTTCAGTGTTTGCCTTCTGAATCCCACGGAATTGTTACTAATATTCCATCCCTGCTTATTGATGGGAAACCAGCTGGAGTGTGATTGCTTGTTATATCTCAGGGCCTGCTGATAAATGTGGCTGCTGAGCTGGCCATTTCCCAGCTGCCCGGGAAAACTCCAGAAAACTTCATTTTTCTTCTCCTTAAAAACCCGAAACTGACGGACAGCACGTTGCTCTGGATTTACACCCATCCTGAATTGGCTCCTGCTCTGGAAGGGCTGTTAGGCACACAAAAAAGGTTCAGCTCCACTTTGCTGGATGCTCCAGGGTTTTTTTCTGAGTATTTTCAGCTTTTCCACAGCTCCATCCCTCTCCCAGAGGGCAGCAGCATCCTGGGTTGGGATGGCCTTGGGGCAAAGAGCCCAAAAATGGCTTCACATTCCCCAAAAAGAGGCAGCTGATCCTCCCCTGAGCTGGTTTAAAGATGTGACTTGGCTTTTCATCAGCAGCAGTGACAGAGCCCCAGGAGCATCCACTTTTCCACCTGCTGATCCTCAGGGAAAAGCAGGGATCAGCACAAAAATGTGAGCATTGCTCCCAGTCAAGCCCAAGGGTAGGACAGACCCAAAGGATTCAGGCTCTGTGGCTTTCTCACTTACAGGGAGGAATTTATAAAGACAGCAAAAAAACCTTCAGAACTCAAATTAATTCTTTTTTTTTGGTTTTGGTTTTTTTTCCCTTTTTTTTTCTTCCTTTTTGGAATTTTTCTTTCCCAACATGTTATGAATACAGTCACAGAGCTCCTCGGAATATTTAGATTTTTTTTTGTTTGAGCACCGGATTCCTCTGTTCCCATTCGCTCAGCTAATTACCCTTTTAGCTTGCTTTTGCTCTATTTTCACAGATCTCCTGGTTTATTTATATCTACCTATCTGTAATGATTTCAGAGCCATTACTCACAGCAGCACCAGGAAACATTACATTTCCCAATTTACAATTGCAATTATGATATCCGTCAGAAACAAATGCAGCTGCCTTTAATTTTAAGCAATATTTTGATCATTGTAATTAAAAAAAGAACTTATGGCACTGCACACATTAGAGAAATTAATGTAATTTCCTGGCTGCCTTAAAAGGCATGCAAATAGTGGTCGCTGGATGAGAGATTTAGGGGGAGAATTAACTCTTTTTGGTTGCTTTTGCCACTCTTCAAGGCACGTTGAAAGCCTTAATGATATGGTTTTTAAGACTTAACTTCAATGTAGGATTTAAAATGTGAGTTCTTTGTCCTTCAACTTCTCTTTTCTCCGACTTTTCTCTCTCTGAAATTGCTAGTTATTAGAGGATTTATGTGCAAACAAGACCATTTTCCTGTCACTGCTCATTTCAGCTCGCCTGTTTCAATGTGTGGGGACAGATGAAATCCAGTTGCTGATATTATAATCATTGCCACAATTGCATATTACAAACTCAATAACAAACTGTGGCAGATCCTGGGTCTGTGGCTCACTGTGCTTTACAACAAGGAGAATTTACAGCCTAAATTTGGATTAATGACACAAAAAACGTCTCGGAGGGAAGCAAGGATTCAGATGAACAGACACAGAACATCCTTTTCATGGAAGTTGAGGCTCATTCAATTAATTTTAATGTGCTGCTTTAGCCATGGAAGGTGGAAGTTTGACTTGTTGTTGTCTTAGCAGCAGGGGATTCATCAGTGCATGGCTTTTCTTGTTGTGTTATTTGCTTTCTCCTCTGTGATCCTTTGGCCGCTGGATGCCTTTCCCAGCTTGGGGTTTGTTCTGCAGCAGGGAAATGTTAAAAACAAGCACAGGGGAATTGCCAAAACGTGGGCAAGGCTGGGGTTCACCCAACTTTGTGTCCTTTCTGAGGCTCCAAAATAAATAAGGAAGAGAGGTGGCCACAGCCCTTGGAGTGGACAGAATTTAATTGTCGCTCTTATCACTGTTTGTGCTGTGATTGTCACTGCAGATCCTGGCTGGCTGGTGCTGTACCAGTGGGAGATGTCCCTGTTTTGAAACTCCTCATGGCCAAAAATACTGGGAGAAGGGATGTTCTGTGGGATCAGCAAACACACTCATTCCTGGGAAAGTGTGGGTGCTCCAGGATCACATTGGATGAGCTGGGGGAGAGCAAAATGACACCAAACTAAATGATCTCATCGTAATTCCCTCTGTTCTGCTTCCTATTTCTGCAATCTGGTAACTGCTCTGACCACAGATTACCATCAGGTCCAAGATGATTTTGAGATAATTTGATGTCTGTCAGTAACAGGTCAGGATGACAAAAAGCCTCTTTTTTCCCCCTTTAAGCACGCAGAGCTACAGAAAAGAGACAATCCCATTGCAAACAGAAAATTTAAGTGTGAGAGAGGAAGGACTGACTTCTTTTAGGAATTTTCCTCCAGGTCGGCACCTCATCAGGGTGATCACATTCTTAATTTCAGCCTGGAAAGCTCAATCCAGTTGAAGGAAATCAAGCTGCAGTCAGTTGTCTGCACATCAGCGCTCGGAGCATGGAGCAATAATCACTCCCTGATCAGAACTGGCTTTGCCATTATCTGCCTGGTGCTGGGCTATGATATATGAAGCAATTTTGGCTGCGACAGTTTCTGTGTGCAAGCAGCTTCTGACTGGTAAAAACTATACAGAATTGGGTTGGTTTATTTTTTTCCCCCCTTTGTGCTTTCTTTTTTTCCTTATGAAGGAGTAATATTTTAAACTAAAAGGAGTTTTCAAACCACAGCCACCATCATTCATCTTTACAGTCCCAGGGTAGGAACAATCTCTTCATTAGACACTGA
This sequence comes from Entomyzon cyanotis, assembly GCA_024500445.1. NCBI lineage: Eukaryota > Metazoa > Chordata > Aves > Passeriformes > Meliphagidae > Entomyzon > Entomyzon cyanotis. The sequence goes on along the minus strand of JAKEPQ010000773.1, from coordinate 2,043,523 downwards.
ATTTTTCTCTATTACAGCACTATCTGAATGCATTTATTTGGTCATTTATTAGAAGTCACTTGATGGGGGTGGCAGGGAAGGAGAGGACTAAATTAAAGCAAAAGGGCTGTGTGTGTAAACACGCCTGTATATTCTAAGTGGAGAAGTCTATAAAGATATTCCAACTTAATAACAGCCATAACTCTGTAAGTCCCAGTGAAAACACCTCACTTGCTGCAGTGATAAGGAGGGGGTGAAGGGAAAAAAAGGGGGTTGGCTCAAGCCCCATCTGCCAGTGGATTTTTATCCAGCTGGGGCTGAGGAAAAGTGATTTCTCTTTAAATGTTACATCAGCAGCCAGCTCTTTGTTCAGGGATAGCCTCGTCTGTCTCAGGCCATGATTGTCTTTTTGGCTGCACTTTGTTTTGAGAGATCTGCAGGCAGCCAGGATTGAAGTGTAGCAGGGACAGACGGGTTTGATCATGCCAGGCTTTTGCTTTTAGGATTCCCCAGGCCTGGCCTGTGCTTTGTGTTCCAGGAGTGCCTCGGGGCCAGCAGATCAGAGGCTGCATGTGGAAATTCAGCTCACATTCAGGGTCCTATCAGCATTGCAGGTTAAACCCCTCCTGAATCCAAGGCAGCAGAAGGGGCTCACTAATGGAAGAGAATAAACCAAACCACAGGAGATCCTGAATGGAAATGTGAGGCACCAGCGGTGGAAATAAGATTGGGAATTTCAGGCTGGTCCTTTACGGACAGGTCTGGTGGTTTTCTGTTTTGTTCAGAGGCTGGGGGAGCTCACTTTGCAAACCTGAACGTGGTGAAGGTGGGGAACTTTGTTCTCCCACAGCAAAATCCTCCCTGCTGCACCCTTCTCATCTCCCCCAAGCCTGCTTTGCACCCACACTCCCCTTCCCACCCCTTCTCCTCCTTACATTTCTTCTCCTGGATGAAGCTTTGTGCCAACAATGCCCATTTCCCCCACACTGCATGAACTCCTTCAGGGCTGTGTGAAGGTTGTACTCCAAGGAGATCACACCTTTGACTCGAGTCAGAACATTGCTTTTCCAGCCAACATCGTGCTTGGAGATTGGCTGAGGAGAGTAAAAAGCCTCTCCCCCATTTCTGTGCATGTCACACCATCATTCCCAAGTTAGTTCTCCTAGGATGCCTGTGAGGCTGCTAATTTTAGAGGATCTATCACTGTTTCTGGGTTTATTTTGATTTCCCTTCTCACTTTTATTAAAACAGACAAGTCTTCCCTGTGTATTTCCAGAAGGCTGCTATGGTTTCTCAGAAGAGATTTGTAAAAACTAAACCAAAAAAAGGGACTATTTCCATCCAAATACCCTTAAAAATTTAACAAAACAACACAACAGCTCATAGCTCAACAGGACCATTTAGTCTTTTATGCTTAATTTCCACTGTGAATCTCTCCCTCAGAAGTGTGCTCGTGTAGCAATTGCACAGTGAAAATGACAGACTGAAAAACAAATGCAGTGCAGGCATTTGGCCTCTCCAAAAGATAGCAGGACATAAAGCAGGATTATGATCCCAGAATGCAATAAAAAGAGATAAAAAATTCAGAAGAGATCAAAGTAATTTCGGAAGCAAATGAAACATTTACATGGGAATCAGACCTTATAAATGGGAAGAGAGCAAATGGTATCAGCCTGGATTAGAGTCAAGGGGGTCTAAGGGCAGATGTGTCTCAGAAACTTATTTGGGTGTTAGGTGCATCCTCAGAGTGAAATCAGGGCCAGGAGGAGGAGGAGAAGTGAGCTGGGGAGGTCACCTGAGGTGCCCAGGGAATGGGGAGTGGGCTGTGAGTGGGGGAATAGCTGGGAAAGGTCAGGTTTGTGGGAATAGCAGGTATTTGCAGTCACTGGTTTGTAGCTAACAGCCATGGGAAGGCCCTTTGCAGCCTAAAACCTGACAGACACCCAGAGCAGGGAGGTTTTGAGCTCTTCCTGGCTGGAAATCCTTTGTGCAAAACCCACCCCAGGTAGGGAATCACCCAGGAGATAAAGCAACACTTCCCTGGTGCAACTCACACTGGAGAGAAGACTCCCAGCCTGGACTGGGAGAAAACAGGATTTCATGGTGTAAATTAAGGAAACAGCTGTTCAAATGACACGGGTGAGCAAAGCCGAGCAGTTGGAGACGAAAATATTATTATAACCATCTTTCAACCCTTCCTTTAGGAACTCCAGGCAGATGGAAGGGTCAGCATTCCCCATTTTGGAGGTGGCAAAGTGACGCACAGAGGGAAAGAAATAGCTTGATCCTGAATTAATAGCAAAGGGAAAGGAGGAGGGAGTCTGTGTGGAGAGAGGGAACGAAAGCAAAATGACCACAAAGGAGAGAAAGCAGGCACACCAGTGAGAGAAAACCCAATTCCTTGGAGGCAGAGCAGCTCTGTTTGAGGTGATGCTGGTCCAGCAGAAGGGCTGGAGGTCCAGCAGCTCCTCAGCACATTGCTCACTATCTGTGCATAGATAGGGCTGCTCAGCACTGATGGATGGGGGGTGCTGGCAGAGGAGCAGAGCCTCAGAAACAAAGCCCTTTGACAAAGCTGTTAATTAGATCCAGCGCCTTATCACCAGCATGGACTCTCCATCTATTTCCCTGCATGAATTGGGATTGTTCCCGGAAGAGACACAAAGGGAAGGAGAGAACCTCAGCCCCAAACCCGGCTGCAATCAATTCTAATTTGCCTGGGACGAGATCCATTTTTTTGTCTCACCTGACATGGGCTCAGAGAAGCAATTTTTAAATGTCACAGCTCATGACCTCCACCTCTCCTGTCTTCGTTCAGGATTCATCCCTGCTCAGGCTGGGGAATGAGGAAGGTGCAGCAGCCCTTGGGAGATGGTTTCAGTTTAATGCCCAGCATGTTCAGCTTTGGATCTTCTATTGAAATCAGGGAATTTGTTAAGCTGATGAGGGAAGGCTGCAGTAGAGAAACACAATAGCAGAGTGGGATTAGGCCTGGAGTAAGTGTCTGTACTTTGGAGGATTAATGAGAAAACTGCAATGGATTTTACATGGTGAAAAGGATTCGCCGAATGCTTTGGGTGAAATGAAATTAGTCCCACTCACGCTCTCTGAGCCTTCAAGCAGGAGAGGATACTGGCACCCTCCCATCACGTGTAATAACCAGATCCCCTCCAGCTGCTCTTCTTTATGGAAAATTCCAGTGCAGCACTGCTGGCTATTTGTTTCCATTTAGGATGGCAACCCAGGCTCCAGCTCTGGGCACAGGGAAAGCCTAGCGAAGCCAACTCTCTGTCCAGGGACTCAGGGGTTCCCTGAGGTGGAAAGTGAGGAGAAATACTTGCCTCAGACATTTCAGATGCTCAAAATCCTTGCAGGAGAAAAGGCTCAGAAGGACAGGCCCTGAAATGGAGAGGAGAGAAGGAACATGAGTTCTTTAACACATTGATTTTCCAGGGGAAAGGTAGGTGGAGTAAATAAACCTGTGGATGGATGAAATCTTCCCAGGGTCACTCTGGCACAGGAGGGATGTCAGGGAAAGGCTTCCCAGACCCCTGATGGAAGGGACAGATGGGAAAAAGGGACTTGCTGATACTGCAGCATTTACACTGCCCAGAGCTGCTGCTCCTGGAAACAGAAGAGGCTACTGAGAGCAGCTTGGGCTGCCTCGTGCCTCCTGTGTGTTGCCTTCCAGTCCATCATTCTTTCTAATTAGGCACCTCTGACACACAATTAATCCTATTTGCCTGCCGGCTTTTTTATCTTTCCTTCTGCTTTTATCAGGCAGGGAATTAGACTCTGCTCGCATGTAAAGTGCACTGCACAGACCTGGCTTTTCGGGGGGATTTGGAGACTTTTCAGAAGGCACTGCCTAACCCATGATCCTAAAAGTTTGTTAGGAGTAATTAATTTCTTTCTCTGCTCTTATTTTTCTAATCACTAAGTGCTGATTTCACCTATGCTCAGACAAGCAGAAAGGCAAAGATGTGAGGTCAGAACTCAATTCAACGCTGCAAAGTCCAGTAAATCCCAGTTTTCAGCCTGCTCCCCTTGATTTATCCACTGTCCCCATCTCAGGCTTCACCTGCAAATTCCACAGACCTGCAGGGCTGTGCTTTCAGGCCACAATTTCTCTGACCAGGAAAGGAGGTGGGGCTGAGACTTGGGGTTGCCTTAGGCTTTCCTGCCCTTTTTTCACACCCTGAAAGGATTGGTCTCACCAATCTCCACGAAAGAGGAGAAAAAAAAAAGGTAAAAATCTTGAACTCACAGCACGAGCATTTTGGCAAATGAGACAGGTTAAATCTCACTCCCCCTGGGATTCCCCCATGAAGTGCTTTCCCCTTAACTGGGAAAGAAGGAAAATCTTTCTGCACTGAGGCAAGCTGAAGATGGACTGCAGATAAGGTCTAGTGACCCCTGAATCCAATACTGCTTCCCATGCACAGGTCAGAGGCAGAACAAAGCTCCCACACAGCCCAGTGCCCTTATCCTGGGAATAGGGAATTGGGATACATTCCCTTTTCATAGATATTAAGCTCCCTCCCAAGTAGATCCATCCTTCCTGGCCCCTCTCTACCACCTTAATACATCTCCAGATGTATCTGCAGCTTCACCCTCAGCCATGTTTTTGTTCTTGCTGGGAACGGGGATGAGAAAATTGCAATAATAAGAGTTCTACACCTGTTTAGGAAATGAAGAGGCAGGAAAAGGTCATGCTGTTCCCCCTCCCTGTTACCTGTTCAGCAAGAGCTGTCTTCCCCAATCAGCTCTAATTCCAGCCCTCCTCACAGCCACCCTGGGGATCAGGCCTGTTAGTCCCTCTTTGTTCCAGGGGTTTTTTTGATTCCTGTAAAACAATGATTAACAAGACACTTCTGACTGAGCAGGTACTGCAGAGAGCTGCACCTTCCCCACCAGCTTCCTCTGCTGCCTTTTATATATCACACTGAAATGTAATTATCTTCACGGTGCAGGGTGTAAATCAGGGTGTGTGTCAAGACGATTTCCCTCAGGGTTTTATTTTATTGCGTAATAATATTTGACACAGGGCTTAGAGGTGCTGTTACCTGCCTAATCGTGTGAAACAATTTCATGTGCAAACAGCTGGTAAGTGTGAAAACTACCATAAAGCAGCTCCAGGAAACGCTCTGCTTCCCTTATCTATTCTTGGAAAATACCCCTTGGCATTGATGCTTCCCCATCAGGCTGGGAGGAGCTGCTCTGCCCTCACACAGGGAGAATCCAGTTCCATCCTCCCTCCCAGCTCCTCGGTGTCCAGAGGGGAGCAGGGAATCAAGGTCTCCATCTGTGTTAAACCCCTCAGGCCAGAAGGGACAAAGTTAATTTGGAATAGTAAAGTTATCTGAGAGAGGAAACCCTCTGTCACAGAGATGTTGCCCCAGCTTAATCTCTCACAAATAATCTGGGAGAAGGTGGTTTGGATGTCACCCTGCTCAGGTACAGATTTTTGCATTCAGTTTCCCTCAACATCCATCTTTTGGGGTTGGTTTTCCACCATGCTTTATCCTAAAAGAGGACATGAAGCTCCCGAGGGCTGCAGGGACACATCAGGCACAGGAGGGAACATGGAAAAACTCTGGGAGTTCAGCTGGGAATCCAAAGCGGAGCTGAGCCTCTCAGTCCTTATTTACAAACCCTGCTCCGGAATGTGTTTCCCTGAATGGTGAAATTCCTGCACTTGGAGGTGTTCAGGAACACAGAGATGAACCCAGTCCAGGTGTGAAATCAATATGGACAAATTAAAGGGGATGATTCAAGCAGGAGAGAGTCCCAAATCTGAGCCCTCCTTGCCTTTTCACTTCGGGAGCAGGAGGTGGGCACAGCTTTGTGCCTGAGCTGCAGAAAAAGCCACGAGCACAGCGAGAGAAGCAGAAAGGGGAGATGTGAGCAGCCCTGCCCTGCTTCTCCTCGGCACAAATGGGAGCCTCCGACTCTGCCTCGGGGAGAGGGCGACAAAGGAGAGGCAGAGATGGCAATCTTGGAACAATGGTGGTTATTTATAAGGCTTTTTTTGTGCATTGGAGATCATAGCCAAAAGGCATCTGCCTGAGGTCTGAATTAGTCAGAGTGGGGTTGGGAGGGAGGTGGGCAGCTGCTTGAAATCACCAGCCTCCAAGTCACTATTTTTTTTCCTCCTCAGGGTAGCTGGCATTGTCAATGATGGTTTAACCTACTTACGATAATAATCCCTGTAATAAAGGCATTTTTTAAAAAATCTCTTAGCCCGAATGGCTGTGTGGAGGGCTATGGGAGCTGCTGTGCAGGGAGGTTCTGTGTGTGGCTTGCCAGGAAAGAGTGGTGAGGCAGCTATATTCTGTCATTTTTTAATACTCTCCCAGACCACCACCCCCTACCAGGCAAGAGAATTCCTTTCCAGGAAGGGATTTGGCAGGGACTGGCCCTTCCCCCCAGCCCCAAAAAAAGAGATCTCCTCCCTGTGGATTAAGGCATTTCACATCTGGAGCAACATTAGATCATCGAGGTTTCTGATGCATCCTGAAAAACCCCTAATCCTGGCCACCATCTGGCCTGAACCCCCTCGCCAGCTGGTGGGTCCCCTTTTGCACACTCAGTGCCAAAACGTGTGACCTGGTGGCACCAACAACAGCCTGTCCTGCTGTCCTGGTGCCAAGGCAGGCAGGTGTGGTGCCAGGGGTGCTGCAATGGGCACAGGGAGCCCTGGGGCCAGTTAATCTCATCTCAGCTGCCTGATCCCCGGGCAGGCAGAGTTCCTGGATAAACCATTACTGGGAGCAGCCCTCTGGCTCCATGGCTTTGGGACCAAGGTCTCTCAGCTGTCTCAATTTCACAGAGATCTTTCGATGCCATGGATGGAGCTGGCCTTGCTCTCTATCTGTGTTTTGTTGCTGCTCCTCAATAGAAAGCTCTTCTCTCTCTGCTTCCAAGACTTTTCCTTCCACAGAGCAGACGTCCAGCAGTGCTGTCACACCTCCTAACTCCATTTTATGTGGTGCAGACCTCACTGTTTCCCTTTTCCTTTTTTCACCTTTCCAGCTTTGATCAGCTTTTTGGCTAAACCCTTCCCTGCTCACCCACTCGAGAGCACTGAAGCCAGCTGGGTGCGGTGGCCAGGCGAGGACACGAAGGAGTGGGCTGGAACCTGCTCTCTCCCAGAGCTTTTCCCCCAGGCTCAAGAGGGTTTTTTTGTCTATTTACCAGATATCTTGGTAGTGAGTCACTGGGAACAGCACGAGTTGTGCTGGATGTGTTCTGAACAGCAGGAGAGAGGCAGGGCTGGCAGGGAAATCTCTCAGGGCTGTGCTGGCTGTGGGCAGGCAGGGAAGGTAGGGACTGTGGGCTGAGTTATCCCTCCAGGACACTTGTCACAGGCACTGCCCTTCCTCCCTGTGTGCTGCGGGAAGCTTTTCCACCCAAATCCACGGTGAGGGTGACAGGGACACCTGAGGGATGAGATGCCCTCAGCCAAGGGACACCAGTGGCAGCCCAGGGGCTGTGCCTGCTCCCCTGCCCAGGCAGATCATTTCCATACTGAGTGCTGTTATTCATGAGGGTTCCCGGGGGGGCCGGGGGGTGCTCAGAGACTTTTTGGAGCTGCAAATCCCAGCTGCTCCAAGCAGGGAAGGAACAGCTGTGAGCCAGGGGGGAGATTTAGCCGTGCTGGAGCAGCAGTTTGCAAGGCTGCTGTGGGATTAAGGGAGACAAGGTGACAGCAGCTGCATGGATGAGGCCTGGGAGGGAAGCAGAGCCTGCCTTTAACATCCTGGGGCTCGTCGTGGTTATTTATCCTTCCATCAGAAAGGAGGGCTGAGGTGCAGGCTGGAAAATCCTCGGAGGGGTAAATGATGATTTGGAGTTGATGCCCTCGCTGGAGGGACTCTGGTGGCACCTGGCACAGAGGACCTGGGTGTGTGGCTTTCATCTCCATCACTGGAGCAACAAATCAATTTTCTTGCTTTGGAGGGCCGCTGAGGAAGATGATGGGGGTGGGAAAGAGCAGCCCTGGGCCAGTCCAGCTGCTGGTGACAGTCCTGGAAGCAGGGGACAGAAGGCAGGGCACGGTGTGTGTGACAAGCAGTCACTGAGAGCTTTCTGGAGCCTGCTCAGGCTAATGCAGGGTTTTATTCTAAACCACCCATGAAACACAGCTCGAAAATTGCACTTGCTATTGCTACCTCAGCCACTGCAATCAAAGCCCAGGAAATGTGCAGCTCAGAGAGCTCTGAGAAATAGCCTGAAAAAAAAAAAAGGTCAAAAGGGAAATGGAGGGAGAGCAGAGCTCAGCAGCAGTGACTGCTTTGATTGCCCTGATGCCAGGGAGGGGACAGCAGCTCCCCAGGTCTGGGGGACCATGGAGGGCTGATCCCCTCTCTGTTGCAACTTCTCAAAGGAAAAGAGAGGTATAATCAATAATAACATAAGAGGCAAGAACAAATACCCCTTCATTTGCATGGTGAGGGAACAATTTTGGGGGTCCTGTTAGCCCTATGTAGATCATGTAAAACACCAATAAAATACTTGGTGTTCTCTGTAAAAATGTCAGCATTTATGAAGTGCTGTAGCACAAGCAGCTGGACCTCATCATTCTCTTTTTGCCTGGGATTTTGGAGGGGAAAGCAGCAGTATTTGCTTTGAACATTATTGTCAAAAATGAACATTTGAACATTATTTCACAGGGACATGATTGTGTCAAACGAAGGTGGGATGTGGTGACCTTAGAAAAGTCTAGAGCAGTAACAGGGTCTTCACCATGCTGCTGTCACCTGAATTCCTCGGAGGCAGGAGGTTTTACACCCAGGCTGTGCTCATACCTTTGCCATGTGCTCATACCTTTGCCTCCCTGGGAAGTGCCAGGGAAAAGGAACAGCCTGAGGGGACAAAGTGTCTGTCCCTGCAGGAGCAGGGAGAGCTGTCAGGTTGGGATCTGAAGCCAGCTGCTGGAGACAGTTGCAGGATGGATTACTCCCAGCTCTGCCCTCAGTCTGGAAACAGAGATAACAGACTGGTTTTATGTCACAGACCACGAGCCCTGCCTTTTCCATCCTCTGCATCCCCACATTCCTCCCATTTGTACAACCTCCCCGGCTGCCAGGCAGATCTGAGGTATTAAAAACAGCATCCTAAAGAAATCTGGCAAAGGCTTTGCTATCTCAGCCTCACAGCAGAAGAAGATATGGAGCTGAGGGAGCATCTATCAGAGCACACAGCACCCAGAGCATCCCCCAAAGAGCAGCAGCCGTGGCCACTGCCACCTTCTCCCGAGACTTATCTGAGGGGAGGTAAAACATCTGTGGCAAAGCAAGGATATTGTGTGTCTTTCACTCACTTTCCACGTGCTGGGATGGCCCAAGTGACAGCACAGAGCCACAGGGACTTGTGAAAAACACAGCTGAGGGGTTGTGGTGGTCATACAGCCCAGCACCGATGGGGTATGGGCGTGATGGATGCTGCTGATCATCCTCTGCAACACTGAATTGCCTTTTTAGATGGGAGTTATCAATTTTGCTGCCATAGCAACCCCAAAAGTCACCTAGAGAGCTGCCTGTCTGGGAGAGCAGACATGGTTTCTGGATGATATTGGGGGAAGTCAGGATTTCTGGGGTTCTGGGCCCAGCTGGGGGGTGAGACACCCCAGGGACCAAAGCAGAGCTGTGAGGGACAGAACTGAGTAACCAGCCCTGAAAATTGGTGCTGGTGTTTCCTGTCACAGCCCAGCTGCTTCCCCTACATCTTTCCTGCATGAGTCCCCCTTGAGTAGAGTTTAATGACACTGAGACCCATTGTCCCTTTGTCACAGTGGAACAAAATCTGTTAAAGGGTTCAGGGGCTGTAGGAGGGGACAGAAAAGCTTCTTCTCACATTTGCCATATGTGGTGTGATCCCATAACTCCATTTCCTTGGAAAACCAGGCTAGAACTGGCACACTCCAACCATTTCAGTGCTTTTCTCTGAATGTTTTCAAACCCAGAAGTTTAGCAAAACTGCCCTTTTCAATGCAAATAGCTACAATTTAGCTAAATAGTGATTTTCCAACCAAAGATTTCACAGAAAAATTCCCAGACAGCTGTACAGGGCAGCTCAAAGAAACCACAGTTTCCTTCCTTCATTCTGACATTCATACATTGCACATTTTAAACATGTTCCTGTCTGTCTGTGAGCTGATGTCGGCTTCTCATTCCTACCAAGCGTTTGAAGTGTATTAATTTTATTGAAAGACCTTGTCAAAGCTGCCTCTGCGTCCCCATCTAGGATGCTTGCTCTGCAAAGCCATTTTATTTTCAATCTGACCCACTGAGCACTGATTGCAAACAACGATTTCTTCTGCTTTCGCCTCCTCTGCACGCCGCCCTCCTTTTTGTTTGGAGTTTATGGTCACTGGCTCTGGGTTGTGTCATTATTTGCCTTTGTTCCGTGTTTTAACCTTTGTTAGAGACTCGGCCATTGTGCAATCCCTGTTCAGTGACCTGTAATATCCTAATTTAGTTGGCATTTTGATCTGGGTGAACAATCCACTGTATGCAAGGCTTCTTTCCCTTTCTGCTTCCCATTCCTTTAAATAGGTCTCCTATGTATTTCCTTGCCCTCTTCACACCCCATTTTGTGTTCCCTGAGGTTGTCTTTCACTCTTTCTCTCTTTCTTCCTTGCAGATCAGCCTCAGCTCTCACCCCTGCTCCTCTCCCAGCCCCTGCTCCATGCCATGGCACCAGGAGGTCCTGCAATCCAGGCATCTGCTCATCCGCCCAGGATCAGCCTGATAAGGAAACTGCTCCTCTGCTGAGGCTGAAAATTTCGTCAGTTGGTGGGGGTGGATGAAAGAATGACCCTAAAAACCTCTGGGGTGTAAAGCCCCCCATGTCTGAGGGCCAGCAGCGAGTGCAGGGGGTGTTCACCATCACAAGAGGGAGTTGCTGCTGCTTGGTTTTGTTCCAGGAGACTGAGACAAAGCAGAGGGACTCGGAGTGTTCCAGCCTGCTCCAGGCACTGGAGCCCTTCCCTGGATTGCCACTGGATAGCAGCAAAGGCAGGAACCTGTGCAGTGCCTCACGTCTGTGCAGCCACAGTTCAGGATCCTCTCCAGCCCTGTGCTGTGCTCGGCCAGGGCTGTGTCACCCAGAGTCCCTAAGGACAGAGAGTGGAGCTCTTTATTCCTCTCCTGCCTTTCCCAGGATCCCCAGTGGCTGAGATCAACTGGGCTGCTCAACAGCCACATCAGGGCAGAGCTGGTTGGGAGCCTGAGAGCTCAGAGAAAGAATTCTCCCAGTTCTCCTCCCCCTGTCCCCACTGGCTTTGAGTTTCTCCCTGATGGATTCCTCTGCCAGGAGACCCCAGCTGGGAGCTGCTGCTCACATTTCCTCTGGCCCTGGGGACATGAATATTGCAGGGCCTGGGAGCCAGCAGTGAACCAGAGGGGCTGTCCATGCTAATTCCCCTCTAGCACAGCATCTAACACCTCATCACCAGTGCAGACAGGCACAAGGTGCTGGTCTTGGTGGAAACACCTCAGCCACATGGCAAGGTGGGGTGGAAACTCAATGCCAGACTCTCTCAGTCTTGCAAAAGCAAGAGGAACAAGCGTTGTTCATCTTCTGCTGAACATCTTCTCAACATGGCTGAGATCTGCCTGAGATAATCAGTTTAGGGAGGAGGTAAAATGGGTGAATAATTTAGAAATGGGTGGAGTACTCTAATTATGCTGCTGGGCTGCTTGCCTTTGTTAGGGCCATGTTTAGGGATCCTAAAGGAGCAGCATCCCTGTACCTGGCAGGTGTCAGATGGTTGGGAGCCCCAAGTCAGTGCAGCCCTCTCGTTCCTCCCCTCCTGGCATCCAGCTAAAATAACAACCCTGGGGAGCCACACTCAGCTCTGGGGTGAGCCTGGAAATGCTCCAGTGCACACGCCCAGGGAGAAGGGCACACGCAGGAAAACACCCTTCTGGCAGCTCCTAAACCTCTGCTGTTCCATCACCATGGTGGCAACGTAATGAGGACATGAAAGAGGAAGATAACACTGAAAGGGAGGAAAACAAGGCCTGCTTTTCTCTCTCTCTGCTGTTTGGAAGGAAAGGCAGAGCGTGGCACGCAGGACTATCAGATCTGTCAGCACGACAAGTGGCGAGGGGAGGGAAGTGAAATGCTATTGTGCACACCATCCTGGGGCTGGCTCGGGGAAGGAGAGGGAAAACAGAGGGAAAACAAGACACGGGTGTTCGACAGGGAGCCAGCACGTTTGTTATCAAAATGGAAATGCGGCCCTTTGTTGATGGAGGTGTATCTGCTTCCCATTGTCTCCTGTGCCAGCCCCATGAAAGGCTCCTTTGATGGCTCCGTGTTTGTGCACCGGCTATGAAATTGCTTCAGAAGACAAAGGGAGTTCGTGCTCGTGGGTAATGAAAAGGAGGTGAGGGCTCTGCTCCTCTCGCCCCGGCAGCGCAATTTCCCCTGGAGCAGCTGTCAAAGGCTCGCCGAGAAAATTGGAAGGCTGAGGCTGGCTGGGGGGCCAGCGATGAGCAGGGAGAGCGAGAGGCTGCTCTTTTGCAGGGCTAATGTGGCCATCTGCTCCGATTTAACTGGTCTGCTCATGTCCAAGTGTTCCCAAGCCCTGCGGCCGCTCATTGCCTGCTCCCTGGCGTGCTGTTCCCATTAGCAGGGAGCACAGGGCCAGGAGCTGTCTGCCTCACAGTGCCATGTTAGACGCTGCCAGGAGCTGGGATGGGACCTTCCCTGGCTGGGGAAAGAAGAGGAATCCATAGCTGGAAGAGCCCGAGGGCTGCATATCTCTCCCCTTTCTCCTCGCCATGCTGATCACCAGTGGAGTGCACCAGGGGTAGAGTTGCATGAAAAGCAGCATCAAACTGAGAGAGAGTAGGTTTAGATGAGATATTAGGGCAAAATTCTTTATTGTGGGGGTGACCAGGCATTGCCCCATCCCTGGAAGTGTCCAAGACCAGGTTGGACGGGGCTTAGAGCAACCTGGTCTAGTGGAAGTTGTCCCAGGGGGTGGAACAAGATGGGCTTTAAGGTCCTTTCCTATCCAAACCCACCTATCCACAATCCCACCATTCTCTGATCAAAACTGCAGGGATGACATGCTCAGGAGACACACCAGGCATTGGAAAACCACCCAGCAAAGCTGAAGAAATTTTAGTACCCAAAGCACAGCCCAGCTCAGCTGGACACTGCACCAGGGAGCAGCAGCAGCAGCACATGGCTCTGTCCTCCAGCTCCTCACAGACTCACCAGGAATGTGTTTTGCACCTGGATTTCTCCCTATTTCCCTGCTCCTCACCCTCAGTTCCTCACACACCTGTGTCCCACAATGTCCCCACCACCCCTCCTGCCTTTCCACCCCATCCTGCTCCCCTCACACAGAACCTGGGGCCAGGTGTGTGTGTGTGGAATCTCTGATCTCACACACACACACTCCTGCTCATTAACTAATGGCGTTCCTAATAGGAATGGGTGTCTTTCCTCACCCCTCCTGCTCGGCTGCAGAGTTTAATGGCTCAGTCATCCTCAGCCGGCCTCGCTCCTTTATCTGCTCAATAAAGAAATGGTTTATGGCACATCCACGCCTCGGCCCGAGCTGGCAATTTCACACAGGCCTTATCAGCACTCACACACGCTGTAAGGCCGCTGGAAATTAGACGTGGGATTCGCATGTCTAACAACCAGGGTTAAATGCTTTTTTTCCCTTTTTTCCCTGCTTTTCCCCTCTGCTGCTCCTTCTTCTCCCCTCCCTCTCTCGTCTCACCGGTTACAACACTGACAATGGCTTTAAAAGGATAGTCTTGCCTGGCTTCTGGTAAAAGATGTTAATTTATTGTAGTCGCTTCTTTATTTGATTATTGGTTTATTAAAACTGCCAGGGGTGAGAGCGTTTCTCCTTGAACAAATCCTTTAATCTGTTCCCAGCTCTGTTGGCAAGACAAACACGAGTGGCTTTGGCTTTTTGGGGGGATCATAGCCCCTTTTCAGCAGGGGGTGGCAGTGCTGCAGCCAAGCCTCTGTCCCGTGCTGTGCAGCTCAGCCTGCCAGAAAGGGCTGTCTCCAAAAGCTGTAGCTGTCACACTCTCCTCTGCCTTGGACACACTCAATTTCCATTTGTTGAGCTCACCTGCATCCTGAAGAGCTCTTTTGTAGCATGTAGTGACTCCCTGAAACTCTCTGTTTCAGCCTGCCTGAACTCTCTGCCTTCTGCACCCCAAAAGGGCTCTGCTGCCTCTTTCCACCTCCCTCTTTCCACCCCAACCCCACTGCCCTGCTGCTGTCCCATATCTCCCCTAGAATGGGCACTCTGCCCTCTCCTGCCCTGTGGGATCATTCCTGCAGCCCTCAACCCCAAGTGTCCCACAGCAGGTTATCCCCTCTTGCCCAGAATTTAGCTGGATGTTCCCACAAGTGCCTGTGGTGCCTGCTGGGGACTGAGGTGACTTTTGCAGGTAAAGGTGGGACTGGTTTCTCTGTCTGCCCATGAAGCCCATGAGTATTCAGAGCCAACCCTCCCAAGTTTCCACTCAGGGATGGAGTTATTGCAGCAAACTCCAGCTCTTGGGAGCACTCTCCAGCCCCATGGATCCATCCAGCCAGATCTCTCCCCTCACCTCTGCCAAAGCACCCCCTTTTCATCCCTCTCAGCTGCAGATCCTGACTCCCCTTCTCCTGCCCTGCCTTCCAGCTCAGCCCCAGCAAGGATATTTTCAATATTTTCCCCATACAGGGGTATTTTCCCTGTACAGGGAGATTTTTCCAGCTTGTTCCAGGCTGCAGTGCCTGCCACATAAAAGTCAGCAGCAGCACAGCAGAGCGATTAATGACAGTGGTTAACATTTTATACAGAGCTTTCCAGCCTAAGTGTTGCAGGGCACTTAGAGGGTTGCATCAAAATAGAGCCCCTGGGTTCCTCCAGAGACAGGAAAATAGTCCCCTGGGCACCATGAGCTGGGTTAGTGGCATGTGGGAAGCTTTGTCCAGGACCTGGGAGGGCAGGCAGAGGGGAAGGTTGACTCCCTTCCCTCGGAGCTGGAACAGGGCATTTCAAACAGCTTTAGAAATCCTCACTAAGGTCTAAAAATGACACAAATTCAGTGTTTGGAAGTTTCTTGTTGGTTTTTTTTTTTTTTTTTTTAAAGACATTGCTATTGTAATTCCTGGAGGCTTTGAGGCAGGCTTGGGGCAGATTTACACCTGGCTGGGGGGAGAAGCAGCTCCTTAAGTGATTGCTGGACCTTCAATTTGAACTCCAAGGACAGGAGAGGGGAGGGGAAGCCTCCCAAGATCTGCTGAACTCCCTCCTCTTCTCCCCCTGCTGCTTCTCAACAGAAAGTCACCTTCAGCACTGCTGGCTGGGGCAGGACAAGGTGCCTGGGCTGGAATTAAAGTAGTTTTCATCCATCCTGGGCACTCTGCACACTGCCAAGGCTGACAGCTCCTGCACTCAGCGATGCTGCTGAAACATCTTCATCACAGCTGTCTCAGCTGACCTGTAATTTAATTTTCTTTCTTTCTGTCTCAGGCATGGACAGTTGAATCCCTGTGCCTTTCACTGGAGCAGAATCACAGATATCCAACACCTCCTGGCAAACCCAATTCCACAAGGCTCTGAGGGAGGAGATTCAGTGACTCTCCTGGACAACTTGTTCCTCACTCCTCTCATTAAAAACCTTTTCCTTCGACTTCACCTGGATTGCCTTGCTGCCTTTTTCCTCTCCCATTCATTAGAAATAAATAAGTGATGAACCAAGCAGTTTTCCTGCCTCCCTTGCTCCATAAGAGCTTTTGACAAAGTCCATAGAAAATGAATCTCGCCCAGAACTTAGTATTTTGTCCCCAAATAGGAGACACTTGAAATTAAGGCCTAAGACCCAGGAAAAATTGCTTTGCACACGTAAATAAGAGGCATTTATGCAATATGTTGATTATGAACCAGGATCTGTCCTCTCACAATGAGTGTGGTGCCTCAGGGCATTAAGCTCCTGCTCACATGTCAGTGTTACGGGCAGAGAGGGCTGAATAATTCATCAATAATCCTCCAAATTTGGCTTCCCTGCCTGTCTGGGAGCTCTCTGTCTCTCCCAGAATCTGTTCATTAGGTGAGGTAACTCATAAAAATGGCAGAGGCACCCTGGGTGTGAAGCCCTGCTCCGAGTGGAAGTTTTGAATTTGCCTTGCTTTGCATCAGGAATGAGCTGGGAAAATTCCAGCAGGGAAATGAGAGCTGTTTGGTGCTGGCTATGCTGCTCACATGGCTCTGGCTGTCTCCTGAGCAGCTGAACTCAACCCCTGGAATGAGTTTCCTGGGTGAATATCACACTGGATTTCCATTAATGTGCTGAAACATTGCTTAAAATTCGCTTCTCTCAGTCAAACTGATCTATCTCTCTGTCCATCTGTATCATTTTATTTCCACAGCACCCATCACTGCTCCATCTAATTATTAAATCCTCCACTGCAATGCTTGCTGCAAGCTCCCATCAAAGGATTGGAGATACAACTGGAGTTAAATCGGTTGAAAAATGACAACAGATATTGTCTGGATTTCCCTACATTTAATCCCAGCTTTCCAAGCCCTTTTAAACTGTTGAACAACATTCACACATCCAGAAAGGGGTGGAGGGGGCAGAGGGATGAAAATAAATGGAAGTTTATGATTGCTCAGAAACAATTCCACTAGAAATGGCAAAGGCTGATGGAAAGGAGAAGAGCTTGGTTATTATTTTTATTGTAGGGGAGTTTGTGAGCCACCAGACTGATGTCAGGACACTGATCCTGGAAGCAGCCAGGGAAAAAGAGTGGAATAGCTCAAATCAGGAGGCAGGAGGCGTAATAATACCTGGGGACAAGGCACAGGAAAAAAGGGAGAGATCATCTTGAGAGGAATGCAAGAAACCAATAGAGAGATGGGATTACTGGGATCATTCAGGGAATGACAAAATTACAAGACAAGGCAGAGGTATTTTTCTCAAGTGGAGGCTGAAAGGGCACCAGATGCCAAAAGAGCAGAGGAAAAAGGAGGAGGAAAAAGCAGAGGATAAAAGAACTTCATCTCTCTGGCCTGAAGTACCAGGGGAGGGGGCAGGAATCATCTCCTTCCCCCCACCAGCCAGAGATTTACAGAAGTGCAGATTCCAACATGATTTTTCCATGCATTTCAAGCTCTCCCCAGCCTGAAGGGAGGGAAAAGCAAACCCCATCTCTGTCAGAGACGTTGCAAGAATGAGTCACTCTCCCCTCACCCTGGAGCGCCGCCGTCTCCTCCAGGTGACAACTCACGTGGGAGGATAAATATAAATAAAGAGAGGGAAGCTGCAGCATTTTGATGACTCATGTAATATTCATTTTGAATTAATTTGTACATGATTCTTTGGGAAAAAAAAAAAAAGCAGACATTCCATAAGATTATATTTTTTTGCGAGCTCCAATTTGCTGCTGGCAAGGAGCAGCGCTCGGGTCTTTTATGGGTATTAGTTCCATAGTGTATAGCAGGAGGCAGAGGAAGTTTAATTATGATTCACTGAGCCACATTGTGGGTATGTTTTAAAGCCACTTAATTAGTGTAGAAATATACAGCTGTAATTATCCTGAAATATGGCCTAATTAACCTATCGAAAACCCATGCACGTGGCTCAGGAAACTTGGAAGCATTAATAGTCTATTAATACACCGGGGCTGACAGCCCATCATGCTCACATTTGGGAACAGGAACCTCCTCCCGTGATCTCCCATTGAGCAGAGATTCCTGTGGCAGGTGAATCCTGTCTTTTCCCCGTGCTGGGAAGGACTGAGACACCTCCTGTGTGTAAATTGGAATAACTGGAATAACTCTTCTACTCTTCTACTGATCACCCAAAGCTTTGTTCTGTCCTCTCCTTCAATCTGGAAATTCATCCCCCACTCCCCTCAGCCCTCACCAGCCATTCCTGCAGGCTCAGGGTGTCTTCAGCCCCTTCAGCCCTGTCCTGTCCTTGTCCCCTCTCTGGAACCAGAAGCGATTAAACGCTGCAATGGGCTGTTCCCTCCTGGATGAATTCCCAGCCCTGGAGCGGAAAGGAGATAATCAGAGAGATAGCTAAAGCACAGCTGAAGCAAAAAGGTGATGGCAAAAGGTCTTGTGTTCAGTGCTGGGTGTTAAAGCTGATAAAAGCTGGAAAAACCAATTATCACTTCACAGGCACCACGATATCCAAGGCTGCCCCTGGATCCCTGAAGTGTCCAAGGCTAGGCTGGACTGGGCTTGGAGCAGGCTGGGATAGTGGGAGGTGTCTCTGCCCATGGCAGGGGATAGGGCTGGATGATCTGAAGGTTCCTTCCAATCCAAACCATCCTGGGATTCTATCACAGATCTCTCCAAACCATCTTGCAGACCCAAGCAATCTGGCATTTTGTCCTTGGAATGGTGCATGTAGGAGCTTTCACAAAGCAAAACAGCAAATTAATGCCCTGTCCCTTATTCCATCATTTTACAGACAGGGAAACCAAGGCACAGGCCTGGAAATTAAATTCCCTGACTCTGCCTCCCTTGGGCTCTGCTCTAACAATCAGCTCAGGCTGCCTCTTCACTGGGAAAACTGATTTTATCAGAGCTTCATCTTCCAGGAAAGGACATTTACTTCCACTCGAGCTAAATAAGCAGCAGAAAGACAATCCCTGGATTGGCAGGGAGGGTGGTGGGGGGCTGAGAGGAGCAGGGTGGAGAGGGAAAGGCAGGAAGGAAGCAGCTGGCATGAGGTTCTTCAGGCAGAGCACACCACCAGATATTCAAGAGGTGTCTCCATCCTTTTGGTGATCAAAGCAACCGAAATTGAATCCGGCTTGTAATCATCCACAGGGTGGTTTGCTCAAAATTCCCCTAATTATGGAAGTGCAGAAAATTACTGCTCCGTGATGAACTGAATAGGAAACTGAAGGCTCCCACAACCCAACTGCTGCCACGGCAGCTTAAAGACAAAGCATGAGGGAGGTTTGGAGGGAAGGAGAGACAAAGAAACGCAGGTGGAAATGAGCAGGGAGAGGAGGGGAGGACCACGGAAGGGAGGGAATTGTCTCTCCTACATCTCTCTGGGATGCCACGAGTTGTGGAGAGCTGAGGGAGCAGTGAAATGCAGCCTTGCTGAGCTGGCCCTGCCACTTCCCCAGCAATTCTGCCACTTGACACTGTAGCACAGACAGTACTTTAATCCAGAGCTTCTGGCTGAAATGCAAAGAACTCTTCTGAGCACCATTCTGCCTGATATGCAGGAGTGGGGCATCTGTCTGGATAAATAATCTGTATTATTTTCTCTCCGAGTGCTCTTCCAGTGGCCATTCCTCATGAGAGGTGACAGAAGTGCCACCGAGGGCTCAGCTGAGTCACTTAGGGACAAGGGGCTGGAAGAGGCTGTTTTGTGTTAACAAGAGGTGTCCCCTTCAAAATTCACCTGTATTTCAGGGCAGTTCCAGAGCAAGTCCTCTCCTTGTCTCTTCAGCCAAGCCGTGACAAGGATCCTGACGGAGTTCTCTTGCTCTGGATGCTCCACACTGAGTGTGAGCAGGAATTCTGCTGGCTCCATCCCTCTCAGGAGCACAGACAGGCTGTGATTAAGCAGAGCACTTTGCTTACTTAATATCAGTGTCACTCCCAGAGCCCTGTGCTCACTTGGAATGAATGAGCTCAGCAGTGCAGAGCAGAGCCTGAGCTCCCTGCAGTCACAGGCGGCTGCTTGGGCTCCATCCTCCTCCTCCTCCTCCTGCTCCTTCCAGCACAGCACATCAAAAGCTGCCTACAGGAGCCAAATCATCCTCCTGGGAATGCCACCCCCGTCAGAAACCAGTGCTGGGGTGGGAAAACACCACAGACAAGTGTAATTCATCCCACCCGTGTGTTTCAACTCAAATAAACCCTCCGGTTCCTTCGAGATAAACAACAACAGAAAATAACCAGCAGGCCGAAAATGGGTATTTTTTCAGCAGCCTTGGTGTGGCATTTGTCAACAATCTTCTTAGTGTCTGTGTTGATATGAGAGTTCAGGTGAGAAGGAACCCCAGGGTGTCTCTACCCAACCTCCTGCTCAGAGCTCTGTGAGGTCAGAGCAGGTCACCCAGGAGGGGGAATTTCGGTTGGATATATGGAATAAATTCTCCCCTGTGAGGGTGGGGAGGCCCTGGCAAGGCTGCCCAGAGAAGCTGTGGCTGCCCCTGGATCCCTGGAATGTCCAAGGCCAGGCTGGATAACCCTGGGATGGTGGAAGGTGTCCCTGCCCAGGGCAGGGGGTGGAATGGGGTGAATATTAAGGTTCCTCTCAACGCAAACCATCCTGGGATTTGAAGACTTGATCCCCTTTGGTCCTGAAAACTTCCAAGGATGGCAGTGGGCAGTGCATCAGGACAATGATGAGGAATTTATGGGCTCAGGAGGCACCAGCAGGACACAAGGAAACAGAGATTTTGTGAACAAGAAGCAGAGCAGCAAAGGGGTTTTTGCAGCAGAATGTTTTGTTCTCCTTCATCATAAACACTGACCCAAGCCCAGCGAGAACACGAGGTCTGTGCCTTCCCCAGGCAGCCCCAGAGCTGCCTCTGCCCCATCCTGGCTTCCCTGGGAACGAGGAGGCTGCAGATCTGGGCAATAACACAGCACATTAGGCTGCCGATGGCTCTCCAAAACGAGGGGATGGCAATTAACACCTCCATCCTGGCTTGTGTCTGAGCAGTGCCATGGGGTGTGAAATGGATAGGAAAATGATCCAGAGGGAGTTATCTGTCCTGCTGAACAGGAGCTGTGTTCCTGCAGAGCAGCATCAGACCTCACCCACTTCTCAGAGCACAGAAAGTCTTCCACTCCCTCCTCATCTCCCCCTTTGTTGAAGTCCTGTGTCATTCCTGTCACCTAGACAGACTTCCTTCCCATCCCCTTTTCCTAATTCTAAGCAAAAAATGTAGTTTTCCCACCAAAAGTGGTTTTAACCTTTACAACATATTTTTAAGGTCCTTAAACACTTAAAAAATGTCAGTTAGGCATTGACCATGTGAGAATTTCTCTTTCTCAAGGAGGAGCAGTGGCTGGCAAGGATTTAAAGCTCTGCAGTGGAGCAGTCTGGGTGTCTAAATAAGCTCCTTCTTCCAATTCAGGTGTAACATTTCTGTTTTCTATCATATCTCATTGTAAATCCAGGTGAACACAGGGGCTTAAACAGTTTCATCATATGCAGTGGCACAGCACTATCCTTCTTTTTCTTTAATCCAGGTTGCTTTTTCCCCAAGAATTGTTTATTTCATAGTCAACTTCCAATATAATTTGTACCTTGTTTTGCATCACTCTAAATCATTTCATTAATGAAAAAAAACCCCCAAGTCATTATAAAACAAATCTACAAAATACACAGAGCTAATCTTTCCCTTATATTGCAAGGATTAAATAAACAGAAATATCAGCAGAAAGTATTCCAGACACGTTGGGCTGCCATAAAATTTAGTAGGTGAGCTGTTCATTTACATATTCCCCAAATGCAATGGGATGACACTTTTGAAATTAAAAACTGATGATACAAATGGCATTTAAAGTTCATTTAATATTATTTGTTAAAATTTCGCTGACAAATCTGTCATACGTGAGGCAGATCCTATTACTAGAGGAAGGAAAAAAAAAGCAATTGAATTCCAAACCTACCCCAACACTGAAGGGTCTATTAAGACGGTAGATGAGAATTTGCATTATCAAATAATCCTAACAGGAGAATTCATAAATGGAAATGTAAACTGTGGAGAGTTTTAAGTGTTAATTCATCCCCATAACTAGCTCCATGAACAGAACTGAGGGTGTTTCTCCTGGAGACAATGCAGAGATGTTTCCATGGGGGATTGGGAGCAGCAGTTGGGTTTGTCGATAACAAACCTGGAGGGATTTAGGCTGAGGAAGTGCAGGTGAACGGAGGTAGAGGGTGTGTCTATGCAGTGCCTCTGTCACCAGACAAGGTTTTGGCATTTCTGTGGAACTTTCCCACCCATTTCTGAGCTTCCCACCTATTTCTGAGCATCCCACACACCTGCACAGCACCACTGCCTGGATCCTAAACCCCAGGCAAATCCTGAATTCCTGCAGAGCAGTGACCCCATCCTCGGCCTGGAGCTTGGAAAATGATCCCACAGCCCAAGAAGATGAGGATGAAAACTTTCATCCTGTTTGAATGACAGGTGGGTCATGCACTGCTTAAAAGCAGGTAGATATCTGGATTTCTTTTTGTTTGTTTATTTATTTTCCCCTCACATAAATATGGAAGGGAAGCATTACAGGTGAAGCGGTGCATGGAGATTAATCTGGTTCATAGCCCTCATAAATATTAACAGGCTGGTAAATGTGTAACCTTATTTCTTTGTCCCTCTGCTCTCATCTCTTCCAAGCTATTCTCACCAGGGAAGGTTAAGTAAGTTGGTAAATGAGACCATGGAAAAAGGGAAGGTGTTCATCCTGAGCCTGTATCCACAGAGGTGGGATCAAAGTTTTCCTTCCTTCTTTCATTTCTTCCTTTTCTTTTCTTTCTTTTCTTCCTTTTCTTCCTTCCTTCCTTCCTTCCTTCCTTCCTTCCTTCCTTCCTTCCTTCCTTCCTTCCTTCCTTCCTTCCTTTCAGACAGAATGTTTTCTATTCTCTCCCCTCACAACAATTCCCCCACACGACCAACTGAGTGGGGAACGAACAGACACTTTCATTTTCACTGTAATAAAGTGTGTGTGTGGAAAACAGTGGAGGAAAAGCTTCCTCCACAGATTAAAGCAACAGGCCTTGTCCCCCAGGAATTTGCCTGGAGGGTGGTGATCCCTGAGCCAGGCGGGAGCTTTGTGCCAGAGGAGTGACTTGAGTGAAAAGAGCTCCGTGGCGTGAAATGCAGACGAGGGTTTATAGCAGCAGGATTTATCTGTGGCTCTGAGCACTCACAATATTACTGATATGACTATTAGAAAAGCAAATGGATGGAACCATTAGGCCACATCATCCCTCAGAGCCTGGCTGCAGCTATAAAAGGGAGTATTTATGGGTGTGAGCATTTCTGGAGTGAACTCGGGCGATGGATGCTCTGAGTGGGGAGATGGGGACAGGGAAGGGTCAGTGCTCCTCCCTGAGTGGAAAAGGAGGGAAAAAAGGGGCATTTTCCTTGCTGAAGGAAGGGATTCCAGCCTGCAGGGCTTAGGGGTGAGCAGCAGTGCACAGCATCACAACACAGGCTGCCCAGCACGCCTGCCTCACTCTGAACCTCTTCTGCAAAGAAGCTGCTGAGGCTGGAGAAACTTGCAGAGTTTCATTTCACACCGAGCTCCTGGGTCACAGGGGGATGCTCTCCTCACGAGGTCCCAGTGGTGAGCAGAGAGGGATCCTCAGCAGCCCAGAGCCAGCACATAACCTGGTGATGCTCACAGGGGACTAAAAAAGATCTGAAACTGCGGGTTGTGGCTCCTGTTCCCAATTCCTGTGGGGCTGGGCCAAAGCTCGAGCTGGAGTCCTCCAGCCAGAAGAGAGTGAGAGGCAGAGAGACACACATGAGAGACACACACATTTTAGGAAAGGAACTGTTTGTCCAGTAATTAACATTTGTGTCCTGCTGTTTTTATTTCCCGTGTCCGTGTTTTTCCATCCAGCAGCGCAAATGATGTGGGTTTCAAAGCAATCTTGCCATTTTCTGTTAGCTGATCTTTTAATGCCTAGGATTTATGAGAGATGGCACCCTATATTTTTGTGTTTACATGGATCATTGCTGAATTGGAACTCATCCTGTTTTCATGAAAGGATTCCTCCCTTTTTGGCAGAGCAAGCGAGTTTGTTTTCAAATCTAGCCTATGTGAAAGATCATGTGGCCATGAAGGAAATCTTGAATCAGTTCCAAGTGGTGAGTCTCATGAAGGCAGATTTGTACCAAAACCTCTAACACTTGCAGTTTCAGATATTTTCAGCAGGGAAAACCCTCAGCTTGGAGAAATTTCACAGAGGAGACATATTTCACTGACAGGAGCTTTCATGAAAGACGAATTTGTGAATCATATACAAAAGGAGGAAGAGAAAAAAAAAAAGCTGCTGGGATTTTATACAACATTGTCATTGATCAGCTGCCCTGAAAAGCAGCCATTGCTGGGGAGAGCAGAGAGCCAAACGTCTGCAGAGGTGCATCAGGTGAGGATCCAGATGGGGACTGGGAGAGTCATCCAAAATGAGGGAAGCAGAGGAAAACAGTGGTGGATTTGCACCGTGGTTTTAGGTTTTAACAGGAATGATCAGATATTGGAAAGAACATCTCCACTCCTCCTCCTCGGTGGGGATGGAAGACACACCCCAGCAGTGTCCTGTGTCCCTGCCGTGTGACACACCCTGGATTCAGCCACTTTAATAACCCCATTCCTGCCGGGCCTCTCCAGGAGTGTGGAGCTCGGGCAGTAATTGTCCTGTCACGGGCTGACACCTCAGCTACCGAAAATCCAGAGGCAAAGCTGGAAAGCCATTAATGCTTAACACCCAGGGAAGCTGCTGCCTGTCAGGAGCCTCCGTCAGCCCGAGCTTGGCAGGCAGAACGTGTTAGCAACATCTCAGGGTGCTGCAGGCTTTTATCAGCCTGACAGGACCAGGCTCACCCTGCTCCTCTCCTCCTCCGCTGCAGATCCAGCACCATGGAGAAGGGAACCCTCTGGAAAGGACACAACCAGGCAGCAGCAGCCTCGGGGAAGCCTTTGGTTTGGAAAAATCGAGATGTTTCGGCCAGACCCAGCTGGTGAAGCACAGCAAATACTCCTCGCTGCTCCCAGGGATGCTGTTCCCAGCAAGGACAGGCTGGGATCAATCCTGAACAGAGAGAATGATTTATGGCTCAACTAAACCAGCAGAGGAAATATTCCCAAAGCAAATTAACTGCCTTTGCTTTGTTTGTGTGGGCAGACCTGTGGCTTTGAGCTGGGGTGAACTGCTCTTGCTCCTGGAATTGCCATGGGATGACTGGAGGAGCCCAAGGGACATCTGGTCCCTCTCTGAGGACACATCCAGGACAACAGGAATGCTCCTGCAGCTGTTTTCACCAGCAGCTCAGAGCTGTGCTGCCTGGCTCAGAAGGAACTCTGACACAAGACACAAAACCTCTTCAGGAGAACCAAGCCTGGAATAAATACAAAAAAACTTAAAGAGCCCAAAAGACCCTCCTGCCTTATCCTCATGTTCAAGTACTTAGCCCCAGTCACACACTGAGCTCTCAGTCCCTTTTTTTATTTCTGATCCTGTTAAGTTTCTCATGCAGGAATAGTTTCCCTGACCCCTGAAGACCTCAGTTAAGCCTGCTGACAACAACTTGGCTTCTCTGAGTTTCTTCTTAATCTGCTGACCCCCAAAATTCTTCAAAGTGCAGGTTGAAAACCACTGAGCTGCAGCATTTTTGGGTGTGTGTCACTCCAGCCCCTACCTCAAAACTGCTCCCCCACACCAGGGGAGAGAAAATGTGCCTTGGATCCACATTCCTGCATGGAATTTCCCAGTCTGGTGTGAAAGTAAATAAGGAAAGGAAACAAGCAGGGAGTCAGGAGGCTAAGACATGGAGTTGGAGGTGCTTATGGCTGTCTAAATAGACCCATTTAGCAGTGGAAGTGTTGGCTGTGTCTGGTTCTGAGAGAGGTGATGCTGCTGTGCCTCAGTAAAGAATTTTATGAGCTCTGCTGGAAGATCAGCTAATGCCAGGCTTGTGTGGAGTGATACTGTTTTGATAGCACCCAGTTCTTGATGGAAAACCTGTGTTTCTCCACGTAGGAGGAAATATTTCTCCAGTAGCCTGCAAAACAACATGTTCCTTCACCTCCTGGCTTTTGATACCCATGAAAAAGAGTTCACTGGCAGAGATACAATCACCAGCAGCTCCTGGAAGTGTTTCTAAACTGCAGCAGGCAAGGTCTCAGGGGCTCCCTGGCTGAGGTGGGAGTGCAGCACAGACATCCTGCCTTTGCAAACTCTTAAGCATCAAAATTTCTTGGGAAAAAATAAAAATAGAAGGGGCTGGGCAGGGGCTGTGAAGTGCAGAGACCTTCCCCCAGCTTGCACCTCCCATCCTGGCTGCACAAGCACGGATTCCCTTCCAGGAGGAGCCATTGATCGGCGTGACTAATGGGGGCTTTAAGGAGGAGAGCGTGCCAGATCAATATGCAATCCACAGTACATGAATCACTCCAGCTTTCCCAATTTATTCGCCTCCAAATCAAATGGATGAACAAAAGATAAATACACAGCCGTGGGGAGGCCGGGCTGGGGGGGCTGAGGAAGGCAGGTGGGGAGGCAGAATCTCATAAGGGATAATTAACTGGCTTTTATCATTCTAACAAAGCATTAAGCCAGTAAATCTATGGAAATGGGAATACTCCAGAGGGTCGTTACTGGCATGAAGCAAAGGCTTTGGAAAACTGCTTGTCTTCTCCAAGTGGTTTGGGTTGAGGAGGGAAGGGCCCTGACACAGCTCCCATATTTCCATGCTGGAGCTTCCCCTTCCCACTGCCCTCCCAGAGCTCCTCCAGGCTGGGGGAAAGCTAGAGGTGCTAAAAACCTGGATAAATGTAATTCAATAGAGGAGAAAGCTTCTATTTTGGAGATGAGACAGAGCAAAGGATCATTTCTTCCCTTTGGAGTAAACAATGACCACCACCAGAGCTGCTGCCCAGCCTGGCACAGGGAGAGAGACTCCTCTGAGAAGTTCTGGGCACAGAAATCACAGAGTCCCACACTCCCAGGTCATGCAGATATCCCTCAGCATCCTCATGTTGCACCAAACAGAAGGAAAAAGTGTGAGACAGAGAATAATTTTTTTTTCTGACAGAAATCTATCTCAAATTGAAGCAAAAAGTCCATGTGTTGCCAATTTTCCCCAGATGACCAGTAGAAATACAGTGTGGATTGGGTCATTCCTTTCCTCCAATAACTTTAGATTGTTCCATTTTGATTTTAAGCTTTAGGGTATTTTAAAGCATTCAAGTTTAAACTTTAAGTGAAAGGGTAAATTTCGACTCAGACTTTCCCAGACTCTGTGTCCTGATTGCATGAGACTAGGGTGCCTTGATAATTTCAAACTCTGTTTTTCCAACCCAGAAAATTCCTCGTGAATGCTTCCAAATCTTGAATAGTTCTGCTACAACAAATGAGCACTTTTCAGTGAAGGACAAAAATGCATCTTGGGGAAAAAATTGCCACTGTGTCTGCCTGTCAGAGGCAATCTCATGCTCACCATTCTCCCTCCAGTTCTCTCCTGCTTCTTAATCTCTCCTCATTCCCAAATGCATCACGGGATGGATTTGGGACAGATTTGGGACAGATTCCCACCCTCTGCCATAGAAACAACACTTCTTCGTGTCCCAGCTGAAGGCAGAGTGCATTTTGGCATGGGAAGGGCATGAGTTGTTTTAAAGGCCCAGCCTGAATTTACAGATTCAACCTCAGGTGCGACTTCATCCTCCCCAATGAGTGATGAGTTGTGCTCCCAGTGGTTTTTCCAGGCTCCCATCCCTTCCAGGATTTCCTCCCTTCTCCACAGCCTCAACGTGGCACATCCCTCTCACTTGTTTTTCTAATTCCTGCTGGGAATTTCTGTGCTGCAAGGCAGGAAGAGGGGTTTTGTTGGCACGGCGAGGTTTTTAATTTCCCCGTGCGTGGTGATGCTATCGTGGCTCTGACACCGTGCTGAGCACGTGCCTTATCTGCCTGCCCGTGGAAAAGCAATATCAATTTGGTGGTGTTGAGGCTGCAGCGAGAACAATGAGCTGTGCATTGTTAAACAAGGCACCAGCCCTGTGCTGTACAAGTGGAACAAGTGTAATCGCTGACACAGGCTCTGAACATAATTACAACTCACCAGCAAGCAAGAAACCTTCCCTGCTTCCCTCCCTCGCCTGGGCTAGACTGTATTTCATGTATCCTGCATCCTCAGGGAGAGGAAACAGCCTCAGGGTGCACCAGGGCAGGGTCAGGTTGGACAGCAGGAGGGATTTCTTCATGGAAAGGGTGGTCAGGCTGCCCAGAGGGGTTTGGAGTGCCCATCCCTGGAAGGACTGGATGTGGCACTCAGTGGGGATCAGTCACAGGTTGGATTGGATGATCCTGGAGGTCTTTTCCAACCTCAGTGGTTCTGTGATATCTCACAGCCTTTGAGATGAGCCTCAGTAATGCTGAAATCCCACTGAGTGACCACAGAACCACAGTCTTACCTGCCTTCAGCTGGTTTGGAATGGGGAAGGGTCATTTCTTGGACCCTCAAGGACAGCACAAAGCATCCCTGGGTTCCTGCAGAGCAATCCCACCACCTGACACAGAGAGGGAACTGCCCCATCCTCCTACCTGAATATGCCTTTTTTTTCTTTTTTTTTTTAAAGCAAATCCTAATGCTCTGAAGTCTAATTGCTTCTCTTAGCAGGCAGATTCACATAATGACTCCAGTGTTTTGCCACGTTGAATAGCAGCTGTGTATCAGTAATATCTCTGGAGCAAGGTCAACTGCTCTGCAATAAAACTCCATCCTGCCTTTCATATCCCATCAGCACAATCAGCAAACTGGGCTCCTCTCCGAATACCAAATGCAGCAGCAAACTCCAGAACGAGCTTCCTGTAAGAGTGAGAGTGACAGCTCTGCCTGGTGAGCCAGCACTGGATGCACATTCCTGATGCTGCATTGCTGCTGCTGTTCCCCCCAGTCCCTGCTCAGGGCTCTTTGCAGCTCCACTCCAGCCAGGTGAGGCTACAATCCCAACAGCAGCATGGATCAACACTTCCAGGCAGGCAGAGAGGTCACCCTGACCCAAACATGTACAGGAATTGATGGTAAAACTCATTTCCCCACAGCTTTTCACCCTGATCCACCAAAACCACACTCCCCATCCATCCTTTGCCCTGCCAGAGCCTGCCAAACCAATCCCTCCTTGACATGGGCACTTGAATTTGTTCCTGCTTCCATCTCTCTTTAAAAAGCAAAGGAATAAGAGGGTTAAAAATCCATTTCAACAGGTTTTCCTTTCCTCCTCCCCCTTCTTAAACGGATATTCATAAACCCCGTGCCTGTTTTCCCATGGCTAATTAGCGGTGCAGATAATAAGCTGGTTTCATGGAGTTAGCATGCATCAGTGTCTCTGCTAACTGGGTTAATTACACACTGGATGGGCATTTGTAGAAGGCAGGATGGTGAGGATGGGTCTCTTTTTCCCAACAGGGCTTGGGAACCTGCAGGATTTTCCAGGCAGTGCCACCAATTTTCACAATAATTCCTATTTTTGCAATTATTCCAATTTTCCCCCATTTTCCAATGTTTTTCCCCCAAGCTCTAGTGCCACCAGCAGTGTGTCTCTGGCTGCCAGCTGTGTCCCCAGCACAGCCCTGGGTGTCCCAGGTGGCTCCCAGCCATGGTGGGTGAGGGGTTTCACACAAGTGACAATCCCTCTGTCCCAGATGCTTCTTTCTCCCAGGAACTCTTAGATTTTTGGTCAGTGAAGGGCTCTGAGCATTCAGCACCTTGAATTCTGCATATCTCAAGACAATATACAAATACATTGCCATGAACTGTAGATAAGAAGAAAGGGGTGAATACAAGGACAGCCTTCAAGGGGTTAAGAGCAACATTTCTGCTGGCAGAGAAAGGAGAGATGAATTCACAGGCTCAAGAGCAATTTCAGAATCCACTCAAGCTTCATGCCACTCTGTGAAATCTCAGTGCACCTCAACTAGATCAGAAATTGGTTTACATTCCCTTCTATGTGTTTATGGGTTTGTAAAAGCTGATTTATTTTAGTCTATTGTTACTCTAGGATATTATAGCAAAGGCATCTATTGGGAGAAGAGCTAGGGCTCATTATAAAGTTGCTTAAACAAAGTCACTGCTGTCTGGAAAGCTAGATGAGAGTGTTTTGTTTTTACTGCACTGCAAGGAGACACCTTGGCAGCAGAGTTAACCAAGGCCTGGCATCTGATGGGGGGAGAGCAGAGCTGTGGTCAGATGCAGTCAGTAGAAAAATTACTTTTCACTTCTCAGAGGACACAATTTCACCTGCAGGGTTTCATTTCTTACTCCGTTCCACGCTTGCACAGTGGCTGTGATTCCCCTTTTGCTCTCACTGCTGGAGAACAGACACCAGGCTGGATGTGCCCCCCAAAAAGACTTATTTAAACCATAAATGTGAAAGGTTTTTGCCCTCCTGTGGAGCTTCACATCCGCATGCCAAGCCCTGCTTCTCAGTCTGGCAAGCCAAAGGACTCATCCTTTCCGCTGTGATCCCTGAGCTTTTACTGAAACCAGGATATTTCACCCCAGCTTTCACCTCTTCAGTCTCCCCAGTCCCAACCCATTGGCCTCCTCTCTGCTCCCTGCTTCCCAAATGTTTTTCCCGTGTCTTACTCAACCGAGGAGTTCATGAGCAAAACCCAATTGTGGAACAATTTGAAAGCAATTTTGCAGCTGCCTCGTGATAAGAGGCAGAGCTCCTATCAGGGATGTTCACTTTAGAGCCACAGAAATAATTATCTGTGCTTGTGGAGAGAAGGAGACTGAGGAAAAATACCTCACAGTCAGGTGGCCTGGCTGGCTCCTGCCTGCATTTCTGAGTTGCCATCAAATAGTCTTGACTGTGTTTTCCCCAGGACATCTGGAGAAAGTTTTCCCTGAAGAAAGAGAGGATGGAAACTCCCCAGGCACAAGTTCAGTGCATTCCTTTACCCAGTGCACTGACAGGGCTCAAACACCCCTCTGACACCACAGCAGCTTCACTCAGCCGATCTCAGGGGTGGGTTTGCACCAGAAGGAAGGGAATTAGAAAATAATAGCATTCCACACATCCATTGCTGTGATTCATTACTCACTGGTTAATCTAAAAGAGATGGAGAGCAACTTTTCACACAGGCAGACAGTGATAGGGCAAGGGGGAGCAGTTTTAAACCAAAAGAGGAGAGATTTACATCAGATGTGAGGAGTAAATTCTTCCCTGGGAGGGTGGGGAGATGCTGGCACAGGTTGCCCAGAGAAGCTGTGGCTGCTCCATCCCTGGGAGTGTCCAAGGCCAGGTTCCCTTCTAACCCAAACCATTCCAGAATTCTACAATTTCCTCACTTATTCCTAATAATTAATTAGAATCTCTGAGCCCTCAGGGGAGGGACTGTGTTTGCTTCATGCCTGTGCAGCGCACAGCACTTTGCTCTCAGCTGGCTTCAGTTGATGCCACAACCAACTGAATCCTTAAAAACTGCCCTGACACACTAAAAACTTTCCTCTGAAAGCAGAGTGAAAAATAACCCTCTCCTCCGCAGAGCTAAACCCAAATGCAGGCACTTTTAAAACTTCCTTTGTAACTTTCTGATCCAGATCTGAAAATTGGCTGTCAGATCAAGCCAACAAATCGCAGCTCTGCCCTTCCTCCCTTAATTCCATGCCAGGATCAGCGTTCCTGCTGGAGCTGCACAAGGAACTGAATGAATAAACAGCTCTTGCCTTCAAACCATGCACCTTTTCTTCCAAAGATAATCACACACTCTCTTGATTTAATAGCTGATTCTGGGGGAGATTAGAGCTGAAAGGAATAGGCCACATATGAGGAGTTTTTTATCTGTAGGTGGGAGAGATTTCCAAGGCAGCCACACAGGCTGGAAGAGTGGACAAAGTTTCCTCTGTCACCTGGAAAATGTGGCTTCTTAAAGGAGGCCTGGCACAAAACTGTGAGGATTTTTGGTCTTGCTGGGGCAGCGTGTGACATCCTGGGGCAGCGTGTGACATCCTGGGGCAGCGTGTGACATCCTGCCAGCCTCAAAACCCCTTGCCAAGGGTCATCCTCAGACAGGGATATTATTCAGATTCTTTCTTCATTTCTTATTCAGGAAAAAATCCCGATTTAAGGATTCCTGACCCTTGGCTGGTGAATGAAGTGTGAGTGAAAGCAGTGGCACCATGGCTGGGTAGCCCTGCCACCTCCCTGATCCTCTTGTTGGGTCAAACGGGTTCTGCAGCTCTTTGAAACTCCAAATCCCCAGAAATAAATCCTCCTAAAGAGACCAACTATGCCTAAGCTGGCTCTCCAAGTGCCAGCTCCAAGCTCGGAGCTGTAATACAGAGAAGACAAACTGTGCACCCATTAGCACCACATCAATATCATTTAAAGCCCCATTCTGAGGAGGGCCTGGCAGCCCTCTTAATGCATTTCATTTCCCTGTGTCTCTGAGTGGACATAAATAATTGTGCAGTGCTGGCCCTTCCCACTCCATCCTCTCCAGCCAGACGGATTATCTCTTGTTCTTTCCCTAGATTTGGCTCTGGGATGCAAACACCATTTATGGCCACCGATTGTTCAAAAGGCCAAGTGTATAATGTACCATAAAATGAGATTTTAATACTCAGTGGGAGATCTGAGCAGCTCTGTTTTGTCACAGCGGCCTCTGTTCCCACACTTGAGTGATCCCCAGCTCTTGGAGCTTCCCACTGGGTTTGGGAGAACCTGGAGTGAGGAGAACACTGATCCAGCATGGGCTTAATGATCCTGTTTTCCCTGTTGTTTTTACCACTTTTGCCTTCAGATTTTTGCCTTGCAAGGGCTGCTCTTGATCCTAATCTTAGTTCAGACTGGCAGGAACTCTCTCTGCAGAGGACAGGTCACGAGATGATGGAAAGTTCCACAAACAGGGATGGCAGGCTCAGCTCTGGAATGTTTCTCCCACAAAGCCAAGATGAAGGATCAGTATTATCCTCCCAAAGTTGGGAAAGCAGCAAAGCTGAGCCTGGGGAACAGACTGCAAGCAGAGGAGAGGAAAATCTATCATGAATTAATCACAATAGGGCATCTTTCCTCAGCCTCCTATAAAACTCCAGTGTGATAATTTAGTGGTGAGAATATCCTCTAATGAGCTTCGAGGAAACTGCAGTCGTCTTAATGGGCTTCTTAATGAAGAATCATTTAGGATTTTATTAACACTGAGGAAAAACACATGGTGTTTGGTAGTTGTTTGGAGCTGGGTGAACATGAATAATTGCTCCAAATGCTCAAACACAAGCGCTCTAATGGGCCCCTCTTTGGTGCTTGAAGGATATCACAGTTTGGGACTTTGGGAAGTGTACCCAGAAAGAAGATTTTATGTTGGTTCCTAAAACAGAATTTCCAGTACATCCAGCACTGTGGCAAGTGCCATTGGTGCCATATGGTTCCCAGATGTTCTCACAAGTGGAGAGAGTTTGAAGTTCCAGTGGAAAACACCAGTGGATCTCAGCTTTGAATCTCATTCTTTGCTCCAGGTCCATCCAAAGAGCAGGGTTTGCCAAGTGAGCCCAGTTTTTCATTCTGCTCCTACCTGTTACCTCATATTTTAGTCCTTTTAAAGTCCTGACACAACTCAAACTTCAAGCAAGACCACGATGCATCAGTTAGGATGGATTAGGAGAGCTGAGAGAGGAGAAGTTGTCATTTCCTGTCACCATTTACCCAATAAATGGGCAATTTGCTCTGTGGGCATCACATATCAGCAGTTTGAGTGAAAAAAGACAAGATTTTCGTGCTCTGCAGCCCTTCTGTGTAGGATTTGTTCAGTGCAGATAGGCTGAGCTTGCCTACAGACCCCAGTCCTAAATGCCACCAGCTCATGGGAAATGTTTCTTTCTAGTTCTGAGAATGGCTTCAGATAAAGAGAATCCCATCAAGGCTATTGTGTGCAGGCAATTAGACAAGCACAGATCCCACAAGAAGCAAAAGAGGTGCTAAGGCAGGGAGTAAAGAGGTTATTTTTTTCTTTCCCTTGGCCTAGGTTTGCTGCAAGACTTTTCTCCCAACTTTCTCTGGTCACATCCCTCCATCCCTGCTCCCTGTGTGAGCATCAGGCACCTTCCAGCAGGAGAACTGGTGATGGATCTCTCTCTAGTCTAAAAAGGCTTTCCCTAATTTTAAGCTTCCTAAAGGACATCTAAATCTGTCCCTAAGAGACCAGCAGTGGGGAAAAGACAGAAATAGCCATGAAATTACTGCCTTAATCTGTATCTGCTGCTTACTGTGCAATCCGAAGGCCAGCAGCAACCACACAATTATGGAGTTAATTAAATGGGTATCTGTGCCCTTAAACACAAAACATAACCAGGAGGTACCTGCTGCATACGTTGGATTTCAGGGAAATAAAGAAGGCAAAATAAGGGGGAATGGAAACATTGTGGATTAAGATAAAGGAAGGAAGCGGTGTTCATTTTCTTCCCTTTGATAGATGCCAGGAGCTGAACTCTTGTTTAAACAAGATCTTGTTTTTCCAAGATTTGTGCCTCGGTGCAGGAGAAGCAGCAAGGGAGGGGTTTTTGCCAAATTCAATAGAATCAGTCAATAATATTTCATTAACACAGAGGCAGTATCACGAGCTTTTAAGTGTGGACATAGTACTCACAATTTATTTTCAAGCTAGAGTTATTCTCCCAGTACAGTTGACAGTAAAATAAATGGCAATATTACCATTATAATTAATCTCTAACCTTGAAATTCTAGTAATGACTGAAAAAAAAAAAAAAGGAAGCTATATTTGAGGAGGAATGTTCTGGGGAGGTATTATATGCAGGTGGATTTATTCCACATTCAATTAAAATACTAACACTTCTGTTACTCCATCAGCTTTGATTTGCCAACATCTTTCTCTGGTTTTACTGCAAGCAGAAATTAGGTTCTTGTGTTTCTAATGGAGTCAGCACCAGATTAAAAGAGTATTTACCCAAATAGTTCACGAGTGCTTTGGGCTGTGTTTGAATGGCTCCTAATTCACAGCAATTTGAGGACGGCATTCCCTGCAGTTTGTTTGGATTATGGAATATATATCACATATAATATATGCCTAAAACTTGCAGGTTTCTGCCACAGAGGAGCTGTAGATAGTGCATGGCTGAGTTTACCCTTTTTGTCTGCTTCAAGCACCCTCCACCCCTTCCCTGGTTTCCCCTGGCTAAATCAACAATCACCACTCAGCATCAGGAGATTTTTCCAGCCACACAAGATCCACCTACTGCTCTACAGCCTGTGTCTACTGCACAGAGAGGCTGAGATTGGCATGGATTGAAGAAATATGGATAAAATCATACCCAATCTGCTGTTGAAATGGGGGGAATCAGCTGTCCAAAGCACATGGTAAGGTTTGAATCATGCTCTGTGCTGGAGCCTTTAGTGTGGTAAAGACAGTTTTTAAATTAGGGAATTAGACATTATTTAAACCTCCACTCTCTCTATTGGTAATTAATCTGGATTCACTGCTATACTGAGATTTGCTGTAGATGTTCCTCTCTGGTGGTTCCTGGTTTGGCTTCCAAGGGATGTTCACCCATCCACTGGAGTGTGAGAGCTGGATTCATTTTTGGCTCAATTCCCTGCTGTCGTGCCTAAGTGATGGACAATGCACCTGGACACCAGAGCAGAATAATAACATTAACTCTGGATCCAGCAAACAGAACAAACCTCAGAAAACGCTGCCAAAGAAACCCTGAGGAAGGGAAAGCGATGAAAATATACACTATTAGAAAGAGATAAGAGACAAAGAGGCTAAACATGCCTAGGGAGAGAGGAAATGAAAGTTGGGAAGTGGTGTTCAGTGGGTTTAAATCCACTCAGTGATTATCACAGATTGGCACTGGCTGATGAGCTGCTTCCCTGGATGCTGCTGGGAGCAGCTCAGCTCTAACACTCCTCAGGGGGAGTCCTGCAACCTTTTTTCAGAGTTAAAACTGTTGAAACTGGGTTTGTTGTGCTACACTCTCAGATCAGCCTGTGTTGATTTCTTTGTACTCCATCTTCACACACAGCAAAGGAGGCAGGGACAGAATTTGGGAAGGACCAGGTGATTTTTGGCCCAGCATGATGGTCCCTGAGGTGCCATCAGGTTTGCAAACATCTCTGTGCTGTGCAGCTTAGGAACATGTTCCTTAGACATGGACAGGTTCTCCCATCCTACAAGGAAGAATTTATGGAAGTGCAGAAAGTTGTTTTAAATTATTCAATATAAATGTAAATAGGAGAAAGGGTTCCTTTGAATAAATTGTGGTTTTTATGCTCTGCCCTGGAAAAGTGGGCAGCAGGTTAGGATCTGCCTGCAAATCGAAGGCAGTATTTTTCCTGGTAGTTGATGCAAATAACATAAATATGCTTTACATTTTAGAAGGAAGCTTATGAAATATTAAAGCCAAATTCCCAGGTCCCATCTCCTATTGAAATGGAGTGCTCTTGAGGGAGGCTGGAGCACAGCACAGCAAGGCTGAGGTGTGTGTGTGCAAGGCAGGGAAAACAAAGTATGGAAAGGGCTGGCTGGGAAGGCAGATGTTTATACAGAGGGAGAGATGGCCAGAGGGAAGGATGGATGAAAGGAAAATATGTAATATTCGTGTCTCCCAGGAGAGTCTCCCCCTCTGCCAGACCCCATGTGTGTGGCAGGGGGTGGATTCTCCCAAGGGACAACAACAGAAAAAGGAGCAGGGCATGGAAGTCACTTGAATTATTCAGTGCTCATAAATTACCTCTCTGTGTCACTGCCTGTTTTATTGCAGGGGAGGGATGAGGAGATGGAATAGGACCATGAGCCCTGATGGTGTGCAGGTCAGTGTCTTCTCCAGGCAGGGAGAGAACCAAGAATACAACTTTTCAGATTTCACCACTTTTCCATAGCATGACTGACTTCTTCTCATCGAGAGAATTCAATTCATCACAAAATTAAAAAGTGAAAGGCAACTCTCTAGCAAATGGTGGGAAAACCAGATGCTCTTGTTTCTCTCAGAGCTCACAGCCTGCTCCTCTCTTCCTTCACACCATGAAGTCCCACAACCCTGGGGATCTCCCACAGCATTCCAGAGACTCCTTATCCCCTGGAATGAAGGAGCTCAAGCAGCTATTTTCCTACCCTGTAACCAGCAGCAGCTCTCCTGGCCAGAGGATGTCAGTTTGTGCTTGGAACTGAGCAAGTGCTGGGAAAGGTGGTTTTGGAGGGAGTGGGAAAGTGAGACGTTCTTGGACCCAACTTCACCTTTATCTAAGGCAACACAGCAAGAAATAAATGTCAGCTCTGCCCTGTAAGGCACTGCCAGCCCTAAGGCACCATTTTTTGGTTTGTATTTCTGATTGCTTCATGTCTACCCGAGATCAGGTTAAGAAATCCAAGCTCTGGGGTGGCCAGAGGAAGAGGAGGATGGAATACGAGGAGGATGGAATACAAGGGGGATGGAACACGAGGAGTGAGGTTTCTGCCGCATTGGTTCATCACTGCAAAGGCACATCCCTGGGTGCTGCACAAAGCTTGGTCTCACCTTTGATCAGAGACAGGCAGGGACATTGTGCCTTCTGCCACCACTCAGAGCCTCTGTAATCCCAGAAACAGAGCACAGCTCAGTGCAATCTGTGACCCAGGGGGTGGCAG
Organism: Entomyzon cyanotis; assembly: GCA_024500445.1. Classification (NCBI taxonomy): domain Eukaryota; kingdom Metazoa; phylum Chordata; class Aves; order Passeriformes; family Meliphagidae; genus Entomyzon; species Entomyzon cyanotis. Next base: position 2,006,195 of record JAKEPQ010000773.1, on the reverse strand, counting down.
CTGTCACCCCGGTGCAGGGACAGGAGGGAAATCACCAGCTGGAGTGGGAGCTGCAGCAATCTCTGCTGCGGTGCTGTTTGATTATCAGCCTGCGCTGCCTCCAGAGAGCAGCGCCACGAAAAATGCAGGAGTGGCTGTGTGTGACACTCAATAAACATCAGCACTGCCACGGCAGAGGGGAGAGGGCTGCTTGTGCAAGGGCCAGGGCAAAGCCAGCAGCGTGAGCCAGGGAGGATGAAACCCAGAGCACAGGGAGAGGCTCTGGGAAAGAGGAACATCCCACTGCATTGCTCTAGCTTGTTCCCACAAGGAAGGGGTGGATGGGGTGGGACAGGCACACCTTCAAGGGGGGAGATATGGCTATAAACCAGGGCATGCAGAAACTTTACCCATAAGTATATATGATTATGTATATTTATATTTTATTTATATTTATTATTTTTATATATAATATATAATGTCTATTGTATGCATTTATATAATAATATATATAATATTTTATATGATATTTATAGATATTCTATATATAATGTTTATTTATTTATTTATTTATTTTTATATAAATAAAGTGGATCTGTGAGTGAAATGCCTGTGACACAGTCTCTGTCTTCAGTGACCCCAGCCAGTGCAAGCTGGCTGTCCCCAAGGGCCGTGTGACACATGGGAGGCAGGAGCAGAGCTCAGCCATGGCACTGCCCTGCAGCTGAGGCAGAAGGCCACACACACGCTTCTTTAACATGCCTGCAGCAAATAACCCAGCTTCTATTTTGTCTGGTTTATTTTCTTCCTTCCCTCTTGAGAAAGGCAGCATGACCACTTCAGATATTTCTGGGGCTAAATATGGAATGCAGCAAGAGGCAAGCAGAATCAGGCTTTAAACATCTGCTGTCCTAGGCTAGAAAGGTCTGGGGAATTTGAAAAACTCCTCTGAAAGACAGACAGGAGATCAATTCCATCACTGCAGTGATGTCCCTTAGCAGGTCATTCTTCTCCAAGGAGATCTGATTTCCAAAGTTTATACATTGCTGAAACACCTTTTTTTTTTTTTTTTTTTTTTTTAATTGAATGCACTCACCTATAGCACTGCCAAGACAGCAGAAAGGAGGGAAAGGAAAAAGTACATTATTTAACTTCTCATTAGGGAATCTGACAGTAAATATGGACCTGCCTTGAACATTTTTATGACATACAGCACTCCTGCAGCATTTTAAGCAGCACCCCAACAACAAAGCCATCAGTTTGATCCCCTTGAATTGATAACTGATGGTCATTGCTGGTGTCTGGAAGCTGTGTTCGTATTTACTGACAGGGCTGGAGATCCCAGCAATGCAATCATTTGCCTGAGTTCCCCAGGCAGTGGTGGATAATACGTGGCTGTAAACAGTAATGGATAGAGAAATATTGGGGTAGAGAATAACTGGCAGAGAAAACACACAGGGATGGCTCCAGGATGTGCTGTAGCTGAGCAGGAGGAGGAGGACCCACCTGGATTCCTGTGCACTGCTGGACATGCACTTTTTTAGGTCTGGATTCTCCTGTCCCTCAGGCATTAAGTTTCCCCCTTATTCCTGCAGAATTCCTTTGCCACCCTTGCAGCCACCTTTCCCTGCCACAAGCACGCTCTGAACACTGGGCTAATCTTAGAGAAAACAAATCACCAGATACAATAAAACCAGAAACCTCAAGGAAATTGTGATTCCCACCCTGCACTGGGAGCAGGAAAACCTCTCTTTCCACCTGGGATCTGCTGGAACTACCCCATTCCTGGCTGGATGTGAGGAGTGGATCACGAGGCTCCTCCTGCCAGCTGGATGCTGGTGTTGCCACCGGCTCAGCACCAATTATTTATGAAAGGAAATAGAAACAAAACTGCTTGACATTTGAAAAGAAATCATTACCACACACTTGTGGCGAATCAGAGCTGGAGTGCTTTAAAGTTCCATGTCCCAGTGCTTAATTAGAGACGAGGCAGTTGATGTTTAGCTCTCATGAAAAATTTAACCCCCGGATGCTTTGCCTGCCTGCAGCCAAACCCTGCTGCTGGCCCAGTCCCTTCCACTCGAGCAGGGTGCAGGGCTCATCCCCTGCCCAGGGACAGCAATCCCAGCTGGAAGCAGCCCCGGGACTGTTCAGGGTGTTCCAGCCAAGCTCCAGAGCCCACAGGGATGGTTTGGTGTTGAATCCATCAAACAGGGCCTTGGTGCAGTGTGTGGGAATCTCAGCAAAGCCATCAGAGCCTTTTCCTTTCTCCCTGTGCCAGGAAAACCCTTGGTACAGCAGCTTGTGGTGTCACCATCCTCCCAGGGCAGGAGCAGCTTTGCCTAAACCTGGCTTGGTTTGTTTCTTTCCCTTGTTTTTACACAGCACACCTCCACAGATGGGACTGAAAAGATATTTTTCTTTCTTTTCCCCTCTCCCTGACAGACCTTCTTGCCTCACAGGGCAGCAGTTAGAGCCTACTCCTGATTTTGGGGGCTGCTTTCAGCTGGAGATGACACTGCTCACCTCCATCCCTCACCTCTAAAACAGATGTAGCAGGTGTAGCACAAAGATAAATAGACTGAGCAGCACAAACTGCTCAGATAATGGGATCTGTGAAAGCTTCCACAGCCAACCATCATTGTAGCTACAGCTGAATTTCCCTAATCTAGACAAGCCTCTGCTTCCCTGTCCTTCAAACAGCAGTTTCATTTGCATTTAAAAAAAAAATCCTTCCAAGATGATGTGGATTGCACTTTTTTTTTCCTCCCGCTCCATGCTTTACAAGATATAAACATTGAGTCTTCTGTTTAAATGTAGCCTCTGGGTAGGGATTCCTGGGAAATTGAGAAGCAGGCCATTTTTCAGATAAATGATTTATACAGAAGATGCTATGGATGACCTGATGCTGACCTGTTTGAATTAATTCCAGCATTTGAGCTTCCATTTCTATTAAAACTCCATTTACCAGGAAAGTGAAAAGGTAATTATCATCCCCAGCTTTAAATCACTCCACTGCTGAATTATTAAAGGGAAGAATTAAAAATAATCAGGCTTTTTCATTATACTTCATAGAGAGGAAATTAAAGGTGTAAGAATGTATTTTTTGCTTGAATTTAAGTATTCATTTCTGAGATTTATGTAGAAATAGAAATTGTTCTCTCTGCGTGCCCAGCTCATTCTCTTTATGAAGACACACAGATACACACATGGGGGGAAGGCAAAAAGTAAAAGCCCTCTTGTAAAATTTAAAAAAAAAAAAGAATAGAAGGAAGAAGGGATTTAACGTGAGAAAGTATAGGAGAGCATTTTGCATTTTAATACCCTTTTTTCTGCACAATTACACCTCTGAGTGATCCAGCAGAGGGAGATTAAGCTGCTACTAATTTCAGATATACAGTTGTAAAATGCTAGGTTAGTTCTTATCAGGAGATGTAAGAAAATCCAACACTGTCAGGCAGCAGGAGAGAGCTGATTGCTTCTGATGTCTGCAAACTCGCAGGAGAGGCGCTGCAGCAGGGACTGTCACCGGATCAGAGCATTCCAGGGACGTGCCTGCTCCCGGGGAGAGGCACTCACAACTCCACACAAACCCTCACTCGGTAAATCCCAGCCCTCTTGCCAGGTAGGCAGCGATTTGTGCACTTTGCAGAGTGAAAACAGGATGGGAATGGTGGATCAGGTGGATGGATGAACACAGTGAGAGCTCCCAGCTCCCTGGGAAAGGAAGGGAATTACAGCAGGAGAAGCAAACCTGGTGCCTGCATTTCATAGCTGCCACAAGGCTGAACCAGGGAATCTAGGCCAGCCAACATCTGTCCCTGGCAAAGTAATCAGAAAAGCTGATATATGATTCAATTGATAAAGAATTAAAGGGTAGAAATATAATTAACATCAGTCAACATGGTTTTATGGAAAATAGGTCTTGTCAGTCAAATCTGATTTCATTCTTTGATGAGATTACAAGTTTGGTTGATAAGGGTAACTGCAGAGATATAATATATTTAGCTGTTGTAAGATGTTTGACTTTGTATCTCACAACCTTCTGATTAAAAAATTAGTGTTATGTGATATCAGTGAAGCACGTGGTAAATGGATTAAGAGTCCTGTTTCAGATGGAAAGGGCTGTCCATGGAGGAGAGAACACGGGAGAGAGAGAGGCACAAGTGGAGCTTTAACACATCTCCAGCCTTGGACTCAATTCCCCGCAATAATCTTGATCTGAAGAATTAAATTAATCCTAATGAAATTTGCAGGAAGCCTGAAGATCTAAGGAGAGGAATATGGCAAAAAAAAGGGGGAAACTGATCTGGAAGTGAGCAGGAATTCACTGGAGCAGGGCTGGTGTGTGGACAGGGCTTTCCCTGGAAAAGACCAAAGGAAAATGCAAAGCACGCTGAGAGCGCTGATCCATCGTTCCCTGGAGAGTGGCAGAGAGAGCTCAATCCTTTTAGTTTATCAGAGATTGAGAAGTGACTTGACTAGAGCAGATAAAAGCCTTTGTGGGGAGACAATAGCAGGTACTAAAGGCCTCGTTAATCTGGGAAGGAAAAAAAAAAAAAAGAAAAAAAAAGCCCAATGACTGCAAGATGAAGCCAGAGAAGTTCAAATGAGAAATTAGGCCCCAATGCCTGACTGCAATGTGATTAAATACTAAAAACTGCCCAAATTCTCAAGCTCCAGACACATTTAGTGCTTTAAGAAAGGGCTGCTTAAACAACAAAACTGATTTTAACCCAGAGCCAAGATAAGCCTTAACTTGATAAGCCTGGCTTTACTGTCCTGCTCAGTACCCAAAAGTCTCCCAAAGTCTTCCCTTTTTACCACATTCTGCACAGAACTTTGACTACCAGATCTCCTGGGCAATGAATTTATTATCCCTTTAACTGCCTGAAAAGAACTTACAGCCCTTTTAATAATACTTTACATCTCTCCAGGGTTTTCCCTTTTAGGATCTCAAAGAGCTCTACAAATAACTATTATTCCTTATGTTCCCACACCTGGTATTCCTTTCCATCACAAGGATCTGGGAAGAGGCTGAGATGACATGATTTGCTGTGTGTTGTACATGGGATCAGCTGGTTTTTGACACTAGATGAGAACACAGAGACATTTTCCATCCCTGCTCTGCTTCTTTTGCCTCCAACGCCCACCCATCCATCAACTGGGTGGAAATTTTGATTAAAAATTAGGCAGAGATGCCTTTGGATAAAGCAGAAACACAGTTTTGAAACACTGTTAGAAAGGAACACCTTCATTTTTCATTTTAAGTCAGAACATGACTTTTATAGTATTATCTTCTCAAGACAAAATTGGAAAGAAATATTGCAGTCGGCCCAAAACAATGTTTCTTCCAAAAAATTGCTTTTCACAGGGAAAAGGAGCTCTGGATTTTAATTCAGAGCATAAAAAGCAGACAGCCCCAGTTTGGATGGGTATTGCAGGCAGAGGAACAGACAGACAAGTCAGCAAATAGGTCAGTGGGTAAACAGGGGATGGATTGTGTTGTAAATGGATTAATAAATATGCAAGTAGAAGAAACAGAGGTACTTTTCCATTTCCTTCCCCTCCCTTCCCACCACGAGAGTCTGTAATGAATTAGGGGGAAACGCTGCTGAGGTGTCAGAACAACTTCTATTAAAGGTAATTTTCTAATGAAAAGGTTATAAGAGACTGTGTCAGAGCTAATCAAAATTCAATCTCCCCGTCACCAAACAGCACAATCCTGCTCCAGCAACTCTGCCTTGGAGGGTTGTACAGAGTGAGGAAGTGCAGCTCCATTCCAGAGCTCCCACCATCCTCACCGGAGCACAGGGAGAAGGAATATTTCAATCCTCAGCAAGCCATGCCCTCTCAGGGATGAGGTTTTTTGTGCCTCCAGCATTTCCCTTAAATTATCCTTCTCATTCCTTACTGTCCCTCCTTCCCTCCCACCCTTCCTCTGCTCCCTGTCTTTCCCAAGCCACCGCAGAGGATTGGAGACAGGATTACTTAATGATAGCAGCAGCCACCCTCCTAAATCCACTCAGGGCTGGTGGCTAATCCCTTTAATGAGTTGGTTTAGCCCTGGCAGCCGAGCTAACCTGCATGTTCAACTCCCCAGCTCTCCTTTCCTCCCTCCCTGCTCTCCCTTCACCCCCTCCCAGCTGCTGAGCAGAAGCTGCAGGCCAGGGGATTGTCCTCAGCACCAGGGAAGAAGTCCTAAAGTATTTTTTATTCCTTTAGCACTGTGGAAAACAACCTCAGTGAGCCCCAAACTATTCAGCATAAAGAGCTGGAGAAGGATAGGTGGGAAGATCCACTTCCCTCTCCATCAAACACCATTTGAGAAATGCTATTATGACATCCAAGAAGTCAATCTGGAAAGGTGCTGCCTGTTTCCCATCCAGTTTGTGTTTCTCTGCCATCCTTGCTGGCAGGAATACAGGGTTTTTTCCCCTCCCTTTTCTTATTAAGATAAAACTGTCACCAGCTTTCCCATTCCACTGGTTTGTTGGGACTTTCAAAGCCTGGAACTGTATTAAATATTCAGTCTACTCCTTTTGGCTACATTTCAGAGCCTGTATCCCTCCCTTTAATTGCTCTGTCAAGAATAGATGAAAGTTTGATACCAAGGCTTTGACTGGGAAAAACTCAAACACTTTGGGCTCTGCTGTTTTATTTATTTAAAGAGGAAATATCGGGAATACTCTGCTTAAATTAGGCCCTGTGCAATTGCTAAGGACTTTTTTTCTCATTTGTTCTTTTATGCATCCTCCCATTAACTCCTTTCTCTGTTATTTTCTGTTATGCTGAATTATATGCATGGGCTCTCCTTTATCTCTTTCCCTCTCTCTCTCTTCTGTCACCAAGTGCACGTCTCCTCAAACACCTCTTCTAGAGCAGTACCGTGCCCTATAATCTCCCAGGAATGCAGATGGAGATTTCCATCCAAGGAGAAACCTCCCTGGGGCATTGCTCCACCAGCAAGGTGGCAGAAAGCAGAATTTGGAGAGAACTTGGCTGCCAAAGATGAAACAACCACAGCATCCTCTGCTCGGCTTCAAAGGCTGCCTCTGATTCATATGCACCCAACAGAAGCTCCTTAATCTGCACCACATCAGTTCACTGCCAGGCCCACCTCGCTGAACAGGCTGAGCTCTCAGCCACATCTCCAGGGCCCTTTCTCTCTTTTTGCCTCTCCTGAGCATCTTTGTTCTTGCTCTGAGCACTGCTCACTCCCCCAGCAGCTTTCCACACACAAATTCAGCTCACTCCTATTGCAGGCTGCAGCTGGAAGGAGATTTTTGTTTGTTTGGGGCTTTTTTCTTTGATTGTTCCTTCCCTTCCCACAGCTGCTTCTCACTGAGGTGTGGGGTGAGCACATCTGTGCCAGGATCAGGGGACAAGGACAGCCCCAGTCCCAGGGTGGCAAACAGCAGCCACTCCAGATGTGCTGCCCTCCCGCTTCCTTTGATGTAATTAACATCCCTTCCTCACTGCCTGTAATCATCCTGTCTCTGCTTTAATCATCCTCTCTCAGCAATGAGCATTCCTTGTCATTAGGGCCCTAAAAACCTCCATTAGAAACATGTAAATGGGATGCAGCAAGGAGGGAAATATTTTACTCCTCCAATTTCCTGTTGTGCCATTGCCAGCAAGTTGTGATATTATTGCTGAGCATCACCAGCAGCTACAGGACCAGACTCACATTGTGCTTGCAACCAGCACCTGACAAGGCACCAATATCAATGTTTTCCAGATTTTTCCTTTGAGGACAGAGTGGAGATACATAGAGGAAAGCATAGGAGAACCTGATCTGCTTCCCTGATCCAAGTGGCAGCGCAGTCTTGAGGTAAAAGCAGGAAATTGAGCCATATTTATAGTATAGAAAGTGAAATCTCAGTTTCTCTGGCAGCATCATTTAAGGATTTTGACCTCCTCAGACTTCCCTGCATTGACACCCAGCTGAGCTCTGGCTCTGCAGGTCCCCTCATCAGCTGGGATCTACCACAGGCACTTGGATCTGCTGGATTCTGTCACTTCCTTCTCAGGCCTGGCCAAGCACTGTCTCCCTCTCTTTCAGGAAGAGCAGGGTCCTGTATCCCAGAGGGATGCTGGCTTCTCCTTCCCTTCTCCCCACATTTTACACAAGAAAACCCTGCCCTGTCCCCCTGCTCAGCCTCTCTCCCATGGAGGCAGCAGCCAGGCGCTGCCAAGGCCCCTTCAAACAGGAATTGTGCACCTCAATAACATTTACAATGCAAATACCAGTTGTGTTTACAGGCACACAGGCTTAGGGGGAAGTGCAGGGGAGAATTTATCCTCCATCTCCAAAAAAGCTGCGTGAAGCCCATGTTAGAATTTTTTGTCCTTTTCCCTCCTGTGTTTGTGTTTGGTGTAGGGTACAAGGGACACTCGATCCCATCTCTCCAGACAGGTTTTCCACCTCATGCATACTAAGGCTTCTGCAAGCAGAATCCACTGAATACACACAAAATATTTCTCCCCAAGTTGCCTAACAAACCCCTAAAGGCAGAACCTGCAGCCAAGGTGCAGAGGAGAGATAGCAAATCAGGCACTACAGTGCTTTCAACTCCAATTTCCTTGTCCTACCTCCTGATAAGACGTTGCTGAGACCTCTTCCATTTCTCAGTTCCTCTCTAGCATGTGGATTTGGCACTCATGAACTTTTTAATTTCATAAACCACCGGTGCTTTGCCTTCTCCTGTGCCTTCTTGGAGCTCTCTAAACCAGGTGCAGCCACCTGATAATTCCCTGTAATGCGATCACAGGGCCTCTGGGCCAGGACTGAACTGTGCTGAGCTACAGCCTCCACTCAAGGAGACCACTGCTAATAAAAGAGGGGACTCAAAGTCCCCTGGAGCTTGAACCACATCACACAAACCCCTGATTTTGCCTCTCCTCACATTAACATCCACAACATCCTCCTGGCTAACAAAATCCTGCTTGCCTGCATTTCCCAGGCTCCACACATCTCCGAGGATATTGATACAAAAATAAAAGCTTGTGGCTTGCTGATGAGCGTTTTATATCCTCTGGGCACCTGAGCAAAGGGCACACACTGCTGGTGCCTTCCTTGAGGAAAAACCCCAAACCCCTTTTTGCACTCAAGCCATCAGAACCAGAACAAGGCAGTTGTGCTGACCCAGTTAAAGGGGGAAAGACAGGGAAGTTAAAAGAGGTTAAACAGAATTATGAACACTCTCAGCCTTTTGTGCAAGGCCCTGTGCTTAGGGGCAGCCCACATCAGATTAAATCCTCTTTAAGAACTGCACTGCTTTGCCCCTGTACCTTTCTGTTTGTTCCCGTGGAGACAAACCCTGAAAGCTTCTCTAAGAGCCCTGAGTGTTCTCATTTGCTGCCTCAGCTGCCATCCACACTGACCAGTGGCCAAACTGGGGATGGACAGGGCAGGATAAAACAAGGGTACCCAGTTCTGTCCTTCTCTGGCCTCAGCTCAGGGGTTAGGAGTTACTATGAAGGATTAGGAATATTTAACAACAAGAGGAAGATTTGAACCAGTTGTAGAGCTAAAACATCAAAATTACAGCGCTAATTAGGGGTTTAAGGGAGGTTTACTCTTAAATGGCCATGAATGAATGGGGAGTGGATGAGGGCGGAGCAGAGAGATTCATGTATGAGTGGGAATTAATAGTTGTAAAGATGAAATTTGGCTTTGTTTTGTGGTTAGGGCTGGGATATGACAAGACTGCCATCAGAGTCTGGATGATTTCAGCCTGTGTTGTGTAAGACTGGCCAATATTCTAAATTCCCTTTTGTTTCACTTATTTGGGAGAAGATCCATCTATGGATGCAGAGATTAAAATGGCTTTTTTCCTTGTCACTTTGGGTGCTGATTTTAATCAGGGAGGTTTTTTTTTCCCTTCCCCTTTCACAGCTCCATTTCTAAAGAAAAAAGAACAGCTCAGAGAGAAATTGGAGCTGCTCCCAGGACAAATGGGCCTGACTGGCAGTGCATAAAATTACCACTGTCTCTTCACCTTGCTTTCTGCAATCCCTTTATTAACTAAGTGAATCCACAGTCATTCTCTCTTGTCCAGCTCATTCATTCTTTTTCTTTCTCCCTCTTTACTCCCAGCTAAAAGGTTCATTATCTCATGCTCCTGGACAAGTAATGCACCCAGATCATGGGGCAGAGCAATTACATGTCCTGCGAGTGTCACCAGGCCACCAAGCTGGTGGCAGCAGGCACATCTGGCCCTGTGGGGCTCTGGACCCAGAGGAGTTTTCTCCCCAGGCCTGGGGTGATGCACCTGGTTGGGTCTCAGGGTGTTTAATTTCCAGGATAAAGAGGAATGCTGCCCTCCCACAGGAGGCAGGAAGAGGGAACTAATGTTAATTATGACAGAAGCCTCAGCTAGGCCAGGATTTTGCCTCCAGCCAGCGAGAAATCCCACAAGTTGCTGGTGGGGCTTAGCAAGATCTTGCTCCTACCCTTTGACATTGAACCATTGAACCAAATTTCCATGATCCATAGTTTCATCCCTCCTCAGAGTCCTGCCATCACCTTCCTCATGACTGAGAAAGGGGCCAGTTCTAATTTCATCCTGTAAAAAAGAGCCTTCAGACACAGCCCCCAGCTGTCAGTCAAAGCACTCTTCCAGGTTTAAGTTCCAGCAGGGTAATTAATTTCCATCCAAAGACTGGAGGAAAAGTGTATTTGTTTAATGACTGCATTAACAATTTGTTCTTTTGCTCAGTATGTGTTCTGGCATTTTATGAAGACTTTCTTTTTTTTTTTACTGGGGGTGGGGAACAAAGACTAATAAAATGTGCTAATGACAAATACCAGCTGTGTGAAGAGGAGACATAAAAGGGACAAGATGATTCGTGGGCTGGATTGAAAAAGACTCTGAACCTTCAGTGCACAAACTGCGGTGAGGAGGAGCTGACACCACTCCATTTCTAAAAGATGATGGATTTCTGGCACTCAAATCTTGCTTATTATGGTCTGCCAGTGGTGTGGTGGGGTCTGATGGAGCTCAGCCCTCTCCCAGCAGGTGCTGTCAGACATTTCACCTTTTTCCCTGCACTCCCTGGACCACCTTCAACCCAAGGAAAAGGACCAGTCCCACTTCCCTTATTCAGAGGCTTTTCTTGCTCTCCTCATCCCTCCTTGCTTGTGCATTCAAGTCTGATGCTCCTGGGCAGTCTCTCGGCCACCAGACTTCACCCAGGATAAATTAAAATTTTTTTTACTTCCTTAATATTTTGTAGTTGACAAGACAATAAATAACTAAAATACCCATGCTTTTGTTGCAGCAAATATTGTTTTACGGGAGATGGAGGCAGATATGACCCTCAATATACTGCCCTTCACTGTAGTTATTTTCTCTTCTCTCTATTATTTGGTGAAGCTTTCTAGAACCATTTATATTTTTCCGTATATCACTTTAAAATCAGAAAGAGCTTTAAAAAGTAAATTGCATTTTTCTCTCATCGCAGAGCCTTAGATTTCTCACTCCCCTCTTTGATTTTTCTTTTTTTCCTGAAGTAAATAAACAACAAAATTTTTTACAGCACTCTCAAGAGGTTATATTCTGGTCATTTCTCATGGCTGTTTTTCAGTGTTCAGTGACAATTATTACTAAAAAAGAGCAATTTTTCCAGCCAGGACCTAGAATGGGAGCAGTCATGTAAACCGTGATTTCTAAAGGATGACGCAATCAGGCTGTATCCACCTGTTACAGAAATCCTGGCAACCTCAGTGACCTTGGATGCACTAAGGAGATTTGCACTGCAGTTTTTTAACTTCTGCACCCCCTAACACCCTCAACTTAACTTGCACCTGCTAGACACAGAAGAAAGTGGTCCAAACACCTTATTTCTGGCACTTCTCACCGTTTGGAGGTGTTACCCACTTCCTCAGTGTTCACCCAGGCAGCAGCAGGATGTTGCTGCAGGATGCTGAGGAGGGATCAGCCTCAGAAAAAGGAGGGCTCAGGGTTTGCTCAGCCTCTCAGTGCCTCAGCTGGCTGTGGGAACCTGGGGAAGCAGCTGGAGTTTCTCCTGCTGCTCCTGCACAGAAACCACAGGCATTCTGTCAGCATAACCCAAAGCAAGGTGAGACCTACAGGGCAGCTCACCTTTCCTGTCTGGAGGCCGCCCTAAGTCCTAGAAAAAGTGTCCCTTTGGTAACTTCCCCTCATCTCTCATTCCCTCCAAGTAGCTGCTACCATCTGTTCACACATCCAGGAGTGTTATTTAAAGTGGAAATCCTTCACCATTAAAGGATAATCTGCCCCATGATGCACAACCCAGGCAACACCTGTGCTTCAATCAACACCTCCTGCCAGTTCCAGTTGAGTCCCCATCACCAGCTCCAGCTCCTCACAGTGAAACACCTCACCAGGCTGCCACGGATCTCTCAGCACAGAAACAAGCCATGCAAAGCAGAAAGTCACTGTGCTTTATGCCTTGGGATTCACTGAGATCACGGACAGAAGGGCCTCAGGGACAAAATGCCACTTCGCTTTCTAATCTGAAGAGTGGGGAAAAGCAGTGGGTGGAATAGCAACAGGTCAGGGAAGAGTCTATCCACTTAAAAACCACTTGGATTTCAAAGGAAGAAGCATCAAGGGCACTCTTGCACACTCGATGATGTCAATGCCCAGAAGAGACAGGAGGAAGTGCCTCCTTGATAACCACAGGTGCCCATGGGGTGAATTCAGGTGAAAACTCAGCCGCTGCCCATGTGTGAACACTTCTGTCCTTGCCAAGAGGGAGGAGGTGGCCAGCAAATCTCACTTGAGGGCTCTTGGTTCTGCACTGAAGGATGCTCAGAGTTTGTCAAAAGCATTTAGGAGGAATCACACCCTGAAGACAAACTCTGGAGCTCTCCTTGCTTTTGCTCTGTCTGGTCTGAGTTTGGAGCGGCCGCCCCATTACTGCTGGTGACAGGCGTGTGATAACATTGCCATTTCATTAGCAGGATATTGTTCAGGAGATTGATGGCTGGCAAGCTAAGAAAAATTGCATCTCCCTCTGCAGCTGCCTGTCTTGTAGACAGCATTCATCACAGAAAGAAGGGAGGGAAGGAAAACATACAGGAGAGTAAGAACCTGATGCATCAGCATTCCACTGAAATCAACTGGCTCTGGGTGAGGATCCTGAATTCTGGGAATCTTCCCTTTGCTGCTCCAGCTCCAGGAGAAAGTAGAGAAAATGGGAGTGTTGGGACCACTCTCCCCAGTCTGAACCCACACGGGCCTCATCTCTCCTCTGTGCTCAGGAATTATTATTATTAAACAGACAGTTCCAAAGCAAAGCAAATATTGGCATTAAGTAAGAAAGTAAATGCCATTGTGCTTGAAGAGAGGAGGGAGACAATGAGGAGCAGAAGGAAATGAGGCTCTGGAAAGATTTAGAGAGGCTTAGATTTGCTCCCCAGCCCTCTCAGCATCTACACACTCTCCTTTTGCTGGGATTTGGGGCTTTCTGCTGGAGACAGGAACACTGCAAGTGCAGAGGAAGGGCACATTGTAGTGCCATGTGTTTGTGACAAAAGAAAAGCTCAGCTCATGTTAAAGCTACAGCCCTTCCTGCCACTTCTGGAATATCATCCCAGTTTTGTCTGACCCTCTCCATCCTCTTGGAGGAAGCTCCTGACGTGGGAGGCCTGCGAGAGCTCCCGATGCGATGAATATAAACCACCTCGCGCCTGTACACAAAAAATTAAAACCTCATTTGCGTCTGCTGAGCGAACAAACCACAGCTAATTAAATCCCCTCACAATAGGACGTTCCACGAATGAGAAGCACCTCCTTCAAAGCCCAGCTGGGGGCAAGCCCAGCCATTCGTGCTGTGCCTCTCCAGAGTCATGGGGTGACAAGACTTTCATGGCACAGGCAGGAGGGAGTTCCCTCACACCCTGGCAGATGAGCCAAGGAAGATTCAATTTTATTTGATTTTGCCAGGGAAAAAACACACACAGACACACAGAGCCACACAGCAGGAACACTCTCCTGCTGCCTCCCTGGGGAGCAGCAGAGCTCTCAGCCATCACTCCTGCTGAGGGATGGGGAGTTCCCTTCGTGCTCACATTTGGAGCAGGGAGGGGACAAGGGGACACTCTGGCAGTGCCAGCAGAGCCGTCGGCTCTGTCCTGCCCTCTGTCACATGTGACGTGCAGGAGCCCAGCAGGGAGAATTTATTGTGGGATAACATCTCTGCCAGTGAAACCATACCCATCTCCAAGGCTCAAAAAACCTCTCTTGCTGTTGTGCAGGACCTCCTCACCAGCTTCACACATCCTTAGGGAACGAGGTTGTGAGTTGCTTTTCTCCCCTATCTTTTTTTCCAGACGGGGAGATGAGAAAGACAGAGAAATCTAAATGACAAAACTGGGGCCAAGAAACACATTTTTATCAGTGCCAATCAGCATCCAGATCTGATCACAGAATCATTAAAGTTGGAAAAGACCTCTGAGATCGAGTCCAGCCTGTGACAGATCACTGAGTACCACATCCAGTTGTTCCTTGGACACTTCCAGGGACAGGGACTCCAAACCTCCCTGGGCAGCCCCTGCCAATGCCTGACAACCTTTTCCATGAAAAAAAATCTTATTGAGTGCTTCCTGGATTCTTCCTGATGGTCCATAACAGCCCCCTGACAGCCTCCCTTAGCCAAAGGCATCCATGTGAGCAGAGCCATGTCACACACCAAGGGAAAGGTCCCCAGCCTGCTGGGGATAAATTACCAAGTGTCTCACAACTTCCCACATTCTTTATTTTTCACCCCACCAGCCGGTGTAATTTGCAAACAGTGCAAGGTGCCTGCTCACAGCTCTGGCTTTGCAGTGGAGGGTATTGAAAAATCAAAGGTGGTTGGAAAAAGACCTGTTTCGCATTAAAAGGATGAGGTTCATTCAGCTGAGCTCAGTCTGGACTCCTTGAGCAGGAGGACAAGGGCTCCTTCACTATCTGCATCCACACAAGCTCAGCCTTTGTGATTTCTGTTTTCATAATATCAGTTAACTTTCTTTTCTGAATAAAATGTGAAGTGGCTTTTCTTTTTTCATTTTGGAAGTGTAGAAATGGGATGATTCACCAGTACCTTTCATTCTTTCCGACAGATACATTTGTTATCATGTTTCTTGTGAAAATTGACTTATTTATGGAAGAATTTCCCACAAAGAATCCCAGTTTCATTAAAGCAGTTTTCTGATGAGGAAGCAGATAATCAGAGAATACATGACCTTACCTAGTGTGTCTCATCTTCCCTCATTAGCTTTTCTGACACAGCAGCAGAAGTGGGATGGCAGGAGCTCTGTGTTTGCCATGATTCTGGACCAGGCATTTTGGGAAGTCAGGAGTAATCAGGGAGAAAGGACCTCAACCTAGACCAGGAAGGAAGCAAGAGAATTTTAGCACCTTTCCACTGCCTCTACTTTGTCAGCAGTGTCAGCAGCATCACTTCTGTGATTTTGCAGTGGTTTGCATGAGACTTTTTGATCCCTGGGGGAACAACTGTCATGCCCTTCAAGCCTGTGGTTTGAAAAGGTCTAGAAGTGCAAAAAGAAGACAAAGCAAAGACAAGACTTCATCTGGTTCTGATGCAAAGTCAAACCAAGCCGTTCATGCACTGCAGTTTCTATCAGCAATTCACATGGAACACAACCCACAAGCATTGACACCTGGTGAGAGTCTGACCAGTGCACTTTCTCCTGGAATATTCTGGGGCACAAATGCTCTAAAAATGTTCTAAAACTGCCCTTCACAGTGCTGCCTCCCCTTAATGCTTTCCCTAGGAGCATTCCTAAAGGCAGAAGTCTGGCAGAAGAGGAAAAAAACCTGAAGAAGCAAATGAATGCAGATGACATAGAGAGGCTGTGAGGGAGGCAGAGCCTCGAATGGCTGAATTCACACTCGGTGCTGAAGCCAGCTCTGCATTGGCTCAGGGGAGGGGACTGTTCTGTGTCGTTTTGCATTGAGTGTTGGTGGGGTTTTTAAGGTTTTCATCCTGGTTTGACACCAGTTCTGCCATTTCCAGACTGGCTGATTTGTTGCAGGAATCCCAGAGGCCGTGCAGAACTGCCTCTCCTCACCCATCTTGCCTTGCTCCTGAGGGCATCTTAACTAACTCACGTGAAAGATTATTTATTTGGCAGTAAAAGCCACAAATAAAACACAGCCGCCTAATGAAGACAACTTGGTGAGTCTGGCCCATTTTTAATTTTAATGTTGCATGTAATCTCCATTCTGGTCTCTGGACTTGTCAGTGGTTTTACAGCTCCTGATTATATGAGTACAGCAGGCAGAGACAGCTCAGTGGAAGAGCTGGGAAAGCAGCATTAACAAGAGCCCCTGGGGAATCCAGCCACGGAGCTGAGGAATTGTCTGCACCATCACTGCAGTGACAGAAATCACAGGCTGAGCAAGCATTCCGTGGTGGTGTCCTTTTCACAACCTACCTGGCTGCTTATTTGCAGGTAGTCAAATAGCTCTGGGCCTGAAACAGAAGGGAAGAGGAGACTCCTGCATCCCCATCCATGGAGAGAGGGACACTTCACTGTGTGGTACAGACAGGCAACTCTTACAGAAATAAAGCGGATATCAGGGATTTGCCCATGGGTACAGGGAGGAATGTCAAGCCTATGGAATCCTGGACTATCCACCACTGCCCAGCTCCTTATCCTCAAGGCTGTCTCTGCCAGTGAAGCATCCCATCAATAACAAGTGAGTCAGCCTCCTCTCCAGAGCACTGTCCTGCCAATAAAGCCCTCCAGAGCCATTCAACTCCTCCCACTAGACAGGCTTGGTGCTAACCAGTTTACTGATTGGAGAGTAAATCTATTCAGAGGCTAAGGATTTTCCGACAGAAAGATGGATACAGAGACAGCAGTTTCCTTCCCAGCATGAATAGAGGCAAACACAAAAGGCCATGTACATTAAAACTGGGCATAGCTCCTTTTTGGAGCCCCATGTCCTCAGCTGTCCTTCATGGCTTGCTCTCCTGCCTGCAGGAGCCTCAGGCTCACTCCTGCCATTGTGCCATTAGGGATGCTCTCATCCACCACACAGCAGGCACAGCAGCCTCTGTCCTTGGAAAAGAATGCACCAAGGGGTGCCTGGAGAGCACAGAGGCTGTTGGGATCACCACCACTGCAGGCTGAGGCAGCTGGATGCTGTCTTACAGCTGGGGACCAGGAAGGGAAATGTGAGCTTTGCTCCATGGGCAGTTCTGGCAGCCCAGAATCAGGGCTGAAGCAGTCAGCAGAGCAGCACTACTCTCCTGGATTCTGTGGTGGCTGGCAGGAGCAGTCTCAGCCCTGAAAGGTTTGCATCCCTCATAACCAAGGCAGGAGGTACTGCAGCTTTTATGGATAGGAGAATTGGGACCAGGAGGAATTATACAACTGACATACAGGCAGTCTGCAGCAGGTTTCAGAGTTTTATTCCAGCCCCTCCTAGGACTCAGAAGAAGTTTAATCAAGGTTGCATCCTTTCTCTTTACAATCATGTAAATCAGGAGCAACTCCCCCGGAATTACTCTGTCCTTACCTGCCCAGAGCCTGCCCTAAGGTGGTGAGCTTGGGCTGCACTCAAGAGCCAGGACTCAAAAGCAGGCAGGATTTGGGAAAGTGGCCAGAGAAGATGCTTCAGACCCTCCAGTTCCCCAGCCCTGGAACTGCAGGCTCTTCCCTGATGCTGGGGCCCTTTTCCTCCTGGGGAAATGGTACTGCAGTGCAAAGAGTGCTTGGATAAGGTCCTCAGGCACCGACCCCCAGTGAGAAAGGAGGGGTCTCATCCCCTGGCTCCCCTCCAGGGAGCAGCATGTCAGCCACACAAGATGTTTCTCGAATGAAGTGCAGAAACTGCCACCAGCTGTGGAGCTGGTGAAAACTGGCCCAGCCATTGACAAATCTTTCTCTGGAGACGGCTGACTCAGAGCTGCTCTGCCTCCTGGGTGTCTCCTGTCATGCAGGCCTTGTCACTGCTGTGTCTCAGAATTAGCCAGGAGGGTTTTCTGCCTTCTGACTTTGACCTTCTAAGGATGTTCGGCATCTTTCAGCATCTGGCCCATCAGGGATGTGACATGCTTCACAGCTGTGCAGGGCAGCAGGCACAAGCTTCCCAGAGCAACAGAGACCTTATTCTTCCTTCTTGTTTCCCATCTCTCTCTAGGGACTGAAGCAGATGGGCTGCATGGCTTCTTCAGGTCCCAGCAGGGACACTGGGGTGTCGTCTTCCGTGGATTTTTATATTTCATAAACAAGATAAAGTTTGATGTTTTGCAAACAGTTTCTCCGGATTGAGTGAGTTCGGCTTGCAGTTGGGCTAGGGGTTACCAATCTGGGGCACTTCTGTAGACTCTATATATATGAATTCAAAACAATAAGTTCCTTTTCTCCTCTCTTTCCTTGTCTGAGAACTTGGTCGTCCTCAGCTACCGCCAACACGACACTGGGGCAACTCACAGCAGTGTCCCCAGGTGACCAGGTTTCTGTTCCTACTTTGAGCTCCTCCAGCATGCTGTTGGGAAGCACCTTTCTGCTGCTGCCACCCATGGCTCTGCAGCCAAACCACTGGCAGGAGTCCCCATGGATAAACAACATTCCACTACAAAGCCAGGGAAACGTCCCACTACCCTCAGAGAGGGATGTGTCTCTCTCAGGTGCTGGATCACTTATTCCCAGAGCTGCTTAGCTCAGTCCCTGGACACATTTATCTGTCTCCAACCACAGTGGAAATTACTGTGCACAGCAGGGGCTCACCAACCTGGGCTGCAGTTTGGCTTTGTCCCAATTCCTGAAGCTACCCTGCTGGTTGGGCTTCCCAAGGGGCAAGGAAGAGGCTTGTCTGTCTTCACAGGTAATTAAATCTGGATTAGAACATGAACTGACTGGAATCCAGCCTGGGGAAAATTGTAAAGGGCTTCCCAGAGGTGAAGCTCTACAACCAGAGTCCAGGCAGTGCTGTGCCCTTCCTCTGTCTCCTGAAAGAAATGGGGCAGTGAAAAACTCACAGAAGCTACTTTGGGAACCTGGACAACACAACACCACACGCATCTCTCTGTTCCACCTGCAGGAGTTGAGGCACAGAGCCTCAATAAACTTGTAAGACCAAGTTTAACCCCTAGTTCTCTCTAAAATTTCACATGTTTGGCTTTGCAGGGCTTTCAGGAGTGAGGCTGCAATCTGGATACCCACAACACCATGATCAGCTTCCTCCCAGCTGCTGCAAAATGGGCCTGAAAACACAGAACCAATATGCAAATCTGACATTTAATTTGGACATGAGAGTTTAATGAGGCTGTGGAGATTCTGCCACTTGCAGCCTCCACATCCTGCAACCTGCAGTCACATTCCCTTAATTGAACATGTCCCCACTACTCATGTCTGTATGCACAGGCACAGGCACGTGCTCTCCAACACAATTCCACCCTTTGCTCCCAACTTCACGTTTTCCCACCCCAATCTGGAGACTTCTTTCAAGGTAATGCTTGGGATTGGTGGCTCTGCAGCCTGAGCCAGAGGGCTGCAGCCAGACAGTCCATGACCTGCTGTGCTATTTTGTTCTTGAAGAGATGGAAGTTTGGCTCTGCTTGTAGAATTGGCTCTGGCCTCTCTGGGGTGAAAAGGTAAGGGCATAGACTGTGCCTTACAAGGCCTCTCCTCCCATCCCATGAGACCCGGGAAACATTGCTGTGCCAAAACAAGTGCTTCAGTCAGGGAGAACGAATCACATCCACTAGCCCCAGCAACAAATGAGAGAACAAATAATCAAATAACAAAGGCCAAGCAAAACCCAGGAACTCCTACATGCGGCAAGGAGATACTCCCTTTGTGCCACCTGCCTGAGAGCAAAGCCTTCCATCAGCTCCTAGTACAGAGACTCCACAGTCTTTTTATTTGAAGAGGATTATGGAGCTGCCATTCAGTAAATGAAGTGCTACTCCAAACAGCTGCACTGTGGCCTGCCCTCGTTCAGACACAGTGCCTTGCTGGGGCTGCAGAGATGCAGGCAGAGGCTGCTCCTGGCCTTGGAGCTCTGCAGAACTAAGGAATGCCAGAGAGTGCATGCATAGGAGCCAGGGGACAGGTGAAGAAGCAGGAGAGTGTCATTCCATCATTTCTGCTGCTCCCCTGGAAGATACAGCCGGGGTTTGCTTCTTCAGCAGCCTTCTTTGCTCCCAGGTTGCAGCCACAGCACCACACTGCTCCTCTGGCAAGAGAAATATGTACCCTCCTTTCCTGGGAGGGGACAGCAGGATGAGAGTCACTCCCCTTTCCCTGATATCACAACACATTGCTCCCAGAATCCATTATTCCCACAGTGAGCAAGACACCCTCTGTGCAGGGCTGATTGCCCAGAGCCACAGGAGACAAAGGCAGTGAGCTCCAAGCCTGAGCTCCAAGCGTGGCACATTTAATTCCCAGGGAATATGGTCTGAGGAGAGGCTGTGCAACAGGTGAAGAGACAGAGAGACCCAGCCTGGGGCTGGAAGGGGGGAATGTGAGCTGGGCCAGGGCAGGAGATCAGCGGGAAGAGGGAGGAACGTGGCACATGAGCTCTCTTCAGCACGAGCAGGCTCTGGGATGAAATATTAATGCCAGCATCCTGAACAGGCAGCAAGCAGCAGTGTCTGAGCTACTTGGCCATGAATAAAAGATGGTCCTGAAAATGGGGAAGAGCAGCAAATTAATTAATCGAAGCAAAAGTCTCTCCACTCCCATTAACGAACAAGCCTGGAATCCTCCCACATGCAGCTCAGCTTGGGGATCATGCAGGGCCACAGAGAGGAGAAGGACAGCAGAGGCAGTGGCATCTTTTCCCAGTGACCTGGGGTCTCCCACTGCCCAGCAGAGCCTGTAAATTCAGGTTCAGGTTCTGATTCAGCTTCTCACCATGTCTGACCTGCCAGCTCACCTTTCTCACCTGTGTCCTGGCTCCCTCAGGTTTTAAGTAAGGGGTGAGGTGGGAGCTGAAGGGGGGCTTCAGATTCCTAACCCCCCATTGCACAAGCTGTGCCAAGTAGCCTAGCTCTGGGCCAAAAGTGGGGCCCAGCCAGTTGCTTCCAGGCAAGCTAGCAGGAGGGCTCTCTTGCCGGTGGAGGGCTTGGAGCTGTTTCTGCCTGCAAGAGAAGACAGTCCAGTTTTCTTTCATTCAGAGCTGGGAATTTTCTAGGTGCTGCTCAGTGCTGCCATGCCCAAGCCTAATCCCTTATGCTGCAGCAGTTTACTGGGAACAGAGTAGTGGGGGCTGCTGCAGATGGAAGACATCCTCAGCACCAAGAGATGACTGATCTCCTCTTCTGAAGCCTTGCCCATAAATTATAGATTTTAAGCAGTGTTTGTTTAAAATATTCAGCTTGCCACTTAAAAAAGAATACTCATACACACCAGGAATGGGGAAAAAGGATGGGGGCTGCATTCCCACTTGGAGGAGGGGGAGGGAAGCAGCCAGGAGAGAGGTGTTTCCTCGACTAATGAGCCAGCATCCCTGGCTGTGGATGTGCTGTCCAACACGTGAGCCACCTGCACTGCAGCTTTGCCTGCCTCTACCTCCAGCACACAGCTCAGGCCCAGCCTCTGCTTTTCTCCCCTGCATCCCGATGTGCACATCATCCCACAGGCTTCCCTTGGAGCCCACAGGACAATGTCGTGCTTTCAAAGTCAGAGCAAAGACACCTCAGGTGCTCTGAGGGAAAGAAGGAAGTTAGGAGACAGGGAAACAGCCCTCTCTATACAATCCTGCCTTACCTAGAAACACATTCCTGGCTTTGATTAAAAATTCAGCTCTTCAGCTGCCTTGGCCAGGGGGCAGGTCCACAAAAGGTGAGATGCAGGGAGCAGCAGCCTAGACATTTCTCATCAAATAAAAATGCTCCCCTTCACCTGTATATCCCAGCCGGCCAGGCACCAGAGCCTGTGTCGTCGCCTGGTGGTGAGAAAGGGGCAGCGCCCTGCTGCAGCACGAAGGATTTCTCCTCTAGGTTGCAGCACTTCCCAGGCTGAGGCAGGCTCTCACTGGCTTCTGGGATGGATTTCCCATGGAAGAGACTGCAGAGAGCGCTGGTGAAGAGATGCAGCCTTGTAGGAGGCGATGAAGGCTTCCTTCAGTTTTCCCTGCCCGAAGAATCTTACTTGGGTACCCAGGTGCATCTTGAGCAGGGTACAGGGAGCAGCAGCTCAGTTTTTCAGGAAGACACAGATCTAATCCTGGCTATCTGTGATTTTATCAGAGTCACACCCAGCTGGGAGCTGGCTCTCCAGAGCCTCAGGTAGCTCTGGGATCTCCCTGTGATCTGAGGATTGATGGATGGCTGCCAGGACCACCAGCCTCTCCCTTCCTGCCACCTGGGTGATGCTCCAGGCCCAGCCCTCCTCCTGGCAGCTTAAACACACTCCAGGCAGGCTGCTCCTCACTCCCTCCTTAGCTGCACCCCTGTGCCCCCAGGACGCAGAGAACCTTTCTTGCTCTCCATCCCAGGACACACTGACCATTCTGGCAAGCTCTGCACTGTATTTTTAATAAATTAGACCCAAACTCCATTTGCATGGATAAAAATAGCATCAACTGCTCTGCCAAGCCGTTTTTCTCTTGGTTAACACATTCATCCAAGCTGCTCTATTTGTCTTTCCTCCACAGACTCATATTCTTCTGGATTCATTTTGTCAAACAAATTGCACAAGCTGGACTGCCCATTTACCCAGTGCTGTTTGATTACAGGGGTTATTTATGAAACAGCAAGACATATGGCATTAAGCTTCTTAATAATAATAATGAGAGAAGGGAAGGAGAAAAGCACTAGAAGAGAGGAGGGGGAAAATGTTTTTTATTACAGACAAAAGCTCCTGCCATCAGTGATAAATTCCAGACACTTTTTCCAGTTGTTCTTGTGCTGCTGGCATGATGAATGGCACAGGGTCCCAGCTCAGGAGCATGGCCACAGGATCCAGGGAAAGGAGGGAAATGCCACAGCACACACAGGTGGTGAGGCTGCCTCAGGTGTGCAGGGGCCACTGGCGACCAGGCACTTCACTTCCCAGGAGGTCACAGCAACACAGAATCCACCCAGCCTGCTTTTGAATCCAAATTCCCCTCTCCTCTCTGATGCAATTACTCATTCCTGAGGAGTTTGGGACCACTCCATTCACCACATGTAGAGCTCAGCTGGCTCCCTGAAGACATCCCCCTCCGACCTGGCCATGCTGGCTCTAATAGTGACTCACTGCAATTCAATCAAAAGTTCTTTCAAAGAAAGATGCTCAATTAAGGGCCTAGGAGACCTTGAAAGCAGAGTCATTTCTGCAAGAGGAAGGTAATTAACTTTTTTAATCAGTGGGCACTGATCTCAAGGTCTAGTGAAGAGAGAGAGACAAGCAAACTCACTCCCACAGACACAGAGCAGAGCCCTGTGATGTCACTAGAGGCCCCAGGAAAGGGCTGAGGACTGGACTTGGTACACACCAAACTGCAGAGCTGCTCCATCACCTCATCCTTCTCCCTGATGCTCTTCCCCTGGGGCAGAGGCACCTTCACCTCTGGCCTTCCTTTATCACCTTGTCTCGGTAAAGGAAAACACACCAAATTTCCAATCAGAGCAGCATCAGTGTCTGGAGAGAATTCCTCAGCAGCCCAGACTCCCTCCCTGTCTTACAGGGAAGGCTCTGGCGATGGGATAAACAAGCTCAAACACCAAGACTAAAGGCTTTCTCCTGTCACTTGCAAATGTCCTGTAGCATCAGTCTGAGCTCCTGGTCTCGAGTTCATCAGCTGGCACAGACCAGGGTGCTGGGCAGGCAGAGTTAATCAGGCCTCGTTTGCGATTACAATGAACTCCTGCGTTTCATGGCCTGCATCCTAAACCTGCTTTCTAATTCCCCAAGGCAGAGGGATTTACACTTTCAATTTTATGTCTAGTTAGTTAATGGTCCATTACTGTCAAAAGGATCAGTAGCTAGAAGTTAAATCCTACAGGATTTATGATAAGAAAGAACCAAAGCTTGCAGAAGAACACATGCCAGAGAGGAGACAGGGAACATTGAGGGTTTGCAGGTCCTCAGTGTTGTGACACTGGTGACTGGACACTGCTGGGGACAGCTCTAGGACAAGGCTCACCCCAGCACTTTTCCCTTACACACTGTACCAAATTTCTGCCTCAGAAACTCAGGGCAAAACAGCAGCTTTGGCAGGACTAGGTTTGCCTTGTTCATGTGGAATTCCTGCCCCCTCCCCATCAAGGCATTGAAAGAGCTCCACTCCCTTAGAAAGATAAAGATCTGCAGTACACACTATTTTGCCATTAGCCAAAAACATCTCTCTGTTATGCTGCTGTCCCTGAGAATCCACAGTGGTGCTGCTGTTAGAGCAGAGGTGTTAAACCAGCTGCACTGAAAGGTCTGTCAGCACTGCAGAGCTGGCTGTGCAGGGGTTTATAAACTGCCCATAAAAACTCACTCCAGGCTGAAGGGCAAGCAAGGTCCCCAGGCCTCTGAAGCAGAGAATCATTCTTTTCTTTTTATTTTGTGAACAAGGAAACAATGTTTTTTTCTGCTGGCTGAGGTTTTCTGAGTGCTAACTGTTGCCAAAGAGACAGAGTTCGGCTAGATGGGGGACTTGAAAACATTTAGGTGATCAACGAACAGTTCCCTGTTGTGTTTAGCAAGAGGCTGGAAATGATTTTGTAGGTCAAGGTACCTTGAGCTGCAGCCAGGCAGGAAGCACAGCTGAGGTCTGGAGCCATCCAGATAGGGCCAGAGGTCCACACCTGTAGAATATGAACATAATTAGACCTGGAAAAATAACCCAGAAGAGCTCCCAGGACTAAGTCACCCACTCCCTCATCACCACACACAGGTGTGCCAGCAACATTGCCAGTTCTAAAAAGCCTGGGATAGAGAAGAAAGACTTAAATGTTGTTTAAAGACTCTCCCAGTCTGGCTTTCCAGTGATTCTATAACTCTCTCCCTACCAGCATTGCCCACTAGAGTCTGTTTTACCCCTTTGGTTCAACCATAAAACGTGGGGGAGCCCATTGCACACTCCATGCACATCATTTAGAGGTTGTGCTGCTCTTACTCTTCATCATTTCATCTACTAAGCTGCTGGGAGATCAGCAGATGTTAACTGTTCTTTTATTCCACTCTACTTGCCATACTGCTGGCAGTGCTCCTCCCCACTGAAACCTGTATTCTCCAGTAAAACCTTGCCTCACTAAGTCAGGCCTGAGAGTATATACACAAAATAGATCTGTACAACTCATAAAGCTCACTCTCATCCCTCCTACCTACCCTAGCGGGCAACACAAGGCTAAGCTCTGAAAAGCAAGAAGCATTAAGACAGAAAATATAAATCAAAACCCACCCAACCAACGGCCTGTAGTCCGTTAACAAAGCACAGGACTCCTGCATTAAGTAATTTGTGTCACCTGCAAGGAATTTGTGTTCACCCTGTGCCCATTCCACCTGTGCGCACCAGCCCAGCCACGGTCAATGCTGCCCTCTCGTGGTTCCCTGGCAGGATCACACCCTGCCTTTGCTTCCCCTCCTCAGCACTCCTTTTACTGCTTTCACTGTGAATTCCCTTCATGGAGAAGCCTGCGCTAGTGGAAGGTGTCCCTGCTCATGGCAAGAGCTGGAATAAGATTAGTTTTAGCGTCCCTCCCTACTCAAACCATTCTAGGGTTCTGATTCCCTCGTGTATCTCCAAGCAAAAGCAATCTGTGTATTATTAAGAGGAAGAGGTTTGCTCTATCAAATCATTCCCGTGCGTGAGGAGGACACATGGGCTGCTTTGTTGGCCCTTCACACTTGATTAATTCATATTTACAGTGCTTTGCTTCAAACTGAATGGAGCATCTTGTGATTTATTTCCAATATGTTTTCAGAAATGCAGCCCTGGCCTGCCAGCTCATAAAGAGGAACTGCAGGAAAAGAAGCCGTGGGTTGGTTCCTAGTGTTTATTTACTCTTCTTGTAGTAAACAGCAGGTTATGTTGTTTGTGCTGCTTAGTAAATCCCATTTTGTAAAGTGTGTGTTTGCAAGTAGAGCCTTCCCCTGGGCCTGTGTGTAGAATGATCATAATAGCAATGTTTTCCTCTGGTTTTCATCTAACTCCTTCCCTCCCTTTCTCATTTTGCCCATCTTTTTATCCCTGCCTCTGACTTACACCAACAGAATTTTCTGGTTTTCCTTTGGCTACAAAAAACTTGCTTTCTGAGTTTGTTTGAATTTACTAACATGTAGCTTCAGAAATAAGTAAGTACTACCAATACTCCCCCTAAGTTAGGAAAACATTGCTTTTTTGGAGTGTCTTGCCCAACATTTTTTGACTGAAATCTCAATCTCTTCAAAACAGATTCATGACACTAAAAAAAAACCCAAAAAACCAAAAAACGCAGAGCATAAAAAATTCTACCCCATGGAAAGAATAAGATGACAAATCATTTCATAACTGACTCATCACAAACACCTATTCATATATAAATAAACACAGTAAATAAGTCAATCCTTGCAACAAAAAGCTGAGAAACCTACCTGTTCCAAAGATTTCAAAGCCAGCATATGAACTTAAATAAGACTTTCTTTTCTTTTTGTAAAATAAGCTCATGTTTGTGAGTTTATCTCAAGACTTTGACTATCTCAGAGGGCTCAGTTTTAGCAATAGAAGAGAATATTGTCACTGAATGGGAAGCAGATGCCCCGTGCACCGCTGAGGGGTCCGTGGGGGTCACTGAGGGGTAGTGAGGTTCCCAGACTGTCACTGAGGGAGAATGGGGTGCCCCGTCTGTCGTGAGGGGCCTTGAGGGACATGGAGGCAGAGCCAGGTGCCGTGAGGGTCACTGAGGGGGAAAATAGGTGTTCCGAACGTCCCTCACGGAAAGACAGATGCCGTGAGGGTCGCTGGGGTGCCGTGAGGGTCACTGAGGGAAAAAACGGGCGTCCCGAACGTCGCTCAGGGGCCGTGAGGGGAGGCAAGCGCCGTGAGGGGGAACCGAGACGCCATGGCGCTGTCGTGAGGGAGAAAAGGCGGGATCCTGAGGGAGACGGGGCGGGGCGCTGCCGCTCAGCTTTTCCCTCGCTCAAAGGTAGAGGGCTTCCCGCCTCTTCCCTCAGACGCCTCAGCGGTACGGTTCGTGAGGCGAGCGAAGTCGAAAAGTGCTCCGAGCAGCTCGACAAAAGGTGTTGCAGTGGTCCTGAGGCAGACTGGGGGCTCTTGCAGGGGGAGGGAGTGTTGGGCAGTGGCGGCAGAAGGCAGCAGGGTTTTTCGGTGGAGTTACTGAAGGAGAAGCTGAGGTAGTTCAGCTGGGACAGAAGAACTTCGCAGGGGGAAAGCTGAGGGAACTTGGAAGGGAGAGCCGAGGGGATGTTTTGAGGTAAAATCTAAGGGAAATTGTGAGGGAAAGAATGAAGAGTTTGGAGGGAAAAAATGAATTACTCTTTAGGGAATAGTTTGGGCATGAAACTGAGATAATTTACGGTGGACAGAAAGAACTGTTCTGTGTAAAAGCTGAGTTAAATTGTGAGGGACAAAATTAGCCTATCGCAGGGAAAAGCTGAGTTTTTATCACAGAGAAAAGCTGTAGGGTTTTTTTCGGGGGGTTTAATACGAGGTGTTCGGTGTTTCAGTGAGGGAGAAGCAGGTGCCGCGAGTTTCGCTGAGTGCCGTGAGGGACCCGGAGGCAGCGGCAGGTGCCGTGAGGGTCGCTGAGGGAGCCACGGGGTTGCCCTGAGTGAGGCAGGGGCGGGGCTGAGCTGCTGCCGCGCGCTTTTCCCGCGCCGCTAGGGGGCGCCTGCCGCCTCTCCCCTCAGACGCCTCAGAGCCCTCAGCGGTGCGGTTCGTGAGGGGCGCGCAGGCGAAAAGTGCTCCGAGCGGCTCGAAAAAAGGTGTTGCAGTGGTCCTAAGTGAGACTGGGGGCTCCTACAGAGGGAGGGAGTGTTGGGTGGCAGAAGGCAGCAGGGTTTTTCGGTAGAGTTACTGAAGGAGGAGCTGAGGTAGTTCAGCCGGGACAGCGGAGCTTCGCAGGGGGAAAGCTGAGGGAACTTGGAATAACCGAAGGGATGTTTGAGGTAAAATCGGAGGTAAATTGTGACGTAAAAAATGAAGAGTTTGGAGGGGAAAAGCGAATTACTCTTTAGGAAATATTTTTGGTGTAAATCTGAGATAATGTACGGTGGATAAAAAGAATTTTTCTGAGTAAAATCTGAGGTAAATTGTACGGAACAGAGCGAATATCCTCGCAGCGAAAAGCTGAGTTAGTTTGTAGGAGATATTTTGGGGGATTAAACGTGAGGTGTCGGGTGTTTCACTGAGGGAGAAGCAGGTGCCGCGAGTTTCGCTAAGTGCCGTGAGGGACCCGGAGGCAGCGGCAGGTACTGCGAGTATCGCTGCGTTGCCGTGAGGGTCACTGAGGGGGAAAGTGGGTGCCCCAAGCTTCACTGAGGGAGAGGCAGGTGCCCGAGTGTCGCCGGGGTGCCGTGGGGGTGCCGTGAGGGTCCCTGAGACTCCGCGGGAGTGCCCTGAGGGGGCGGAGAGGGACGCGACTGTGCCGCTGCCGTGCAGCTTTCCCCGCGCCGCAAGATGGCGCCTCCCGCCTCTTGCCTCACACAGTTGCGTGTGAGGGGGCGATAATGATCATAGAGCTAAGTTTTTACCTGGGTATGATGAATTAGCGTTCTGTATTGGTGTAGTATTGTGGTTCCACGACCTAAAAGTGCAGGAGGAGTAAAGGAGAAGAAAATCTGTGAGAGAAAATCGCCCTTATTGAAACTAAATTAAAAGTAGTGTTTTAAATTGTTGAGAGTTATGAACCCAAAGTTTAATAGAAAGCCATTGACCTAATTCTCCTGGAGAAGGGAAAAAGGGAAGATAAAAAAAGGATTGAGGTTGCATTCAGAAATATATTTTCCAGCAATGCAAAAGCTGAATGCTGGAAAGAGAAAATAAATAAAAATAAAATGCAGAAAAAACAAATAAAATTTTTGATGGTTATGATCAAATAATGCAAAAAGAAAATAAAAAGAATTACTGTTTCAAGAGTCAATCCTTCCCCACAATACGTGCTTAGGGGTGACGTATCAAGCCTAATGGTGCCCTCCTTCCTTCGCAGAAGTAACCAGAGAAGAAACCACAGAAAACATGTAGGATGACGAGGAAAGAGAGATCAAGAGGAGCAGTGACGGCGAGGTCAAGAGGTGGTAGGGGAAAGGGAATCTGGGCAGATGGCATTCCTGGCTTTTCCAGAGCACAGAGTCGCTAGAGACTGGTGGGCATCTTCATGGTGCCCGAGGTAACTTTGCGCTGGGCGACCTCCCTGTAACCCGGGCAAGGTCTTTGCTTTAGTTTTGTTAGCCTTCTGCCATTTTGTTGCTTTGGCTGCCAGAGAGAGGGACGACCCTGTAAGTAGGGTGTGAACCCCGTTCTCTGCACCTGAGGGGGGAAATAGAGCTCCCCCAGGCCACCCTGTAAAGCAGGGCAGGGCCTTTTCCCCATGGCCAATGGCTTTGTGCCCCTGGCCAGCGTGACCCCCTGTACTCGGGGTGTGTCTCAGCCTTTTGCGCCTTGGCCACCTGGGAAGCTCCTGGTGGTCTCCCTGGTGCACCTCCGGGACAGGTCTGAAGATCTGATCTGCTGCTCAGCGGCTGAGAGGGTTCCCCGCAGTCTGTGTGCACAGAGCTTGCTCACTCTTCTGGGATGTTGCCCTTGTGTGTTCCCCTGTCCGTGTGAGTGAGGCAGCGTGTGTGTGTTTCTTAGGAATAGAGCAGTGTAGCTTAGGCTTCTCAGGAGAGAAGGAGGAGTTCTGTGCCGCAGCAGGGGTTCCCTGTCACGCCCTGGGTGGAGACAGGTCCCAGCCTGGCCCTAGTTCCTGAGGACGGAGCGAAGCCGCTTAGTGGCAGCGTGGGCACCGGGACCCACCTGTAGCCAGGGCCTGGGTGTGTGCCTGTGCTGCGGGGCTGCCTGTCCTGCCGGTGACCTTGCCAGCGTGCGTGACCTGTACTCAGAGCACGCAGCAGCTGGAGCCCCTGTAAGCAGGGGCGCAGCCTCTTTGGCTGCAGCTTTGCATGCCCAGCATCATTTGCCCAGAGGGCCTCGCTCCTACCACCAGGAGGGCCTGCAGCATACAATGTTGAGGTGAGTCAAGCTGTGGTGGTTGGAGGCTTTGGAGGGAGGTGGGGGACCTGTGGCTGGGTTGCGGTGATTGGGAGAGCTCCTTCTGGGGCTCTCTTGGGTGCTGTTTTCTTTCAGTTGTTGGAGTCAGAGCTTTTCAGGCCTAACTGTGTCCTCCTCCTTCCTTGGCAGAAGAGACACCGTGATGGACGGCGTGGCAACAGAGAGCAGCGGCGGCGGGGGAGGTCAAGAGTAGAGCGGCGAGGCAAGAGGGATCAAGAGGAGCAGCGGCGGTGAGGTCAAGAGGTGGTAGGGGAAAGGGAATCTGGGCAGATGGCATTCCTGGCTTTTCCAGAGCACAGAGTCGCTAGAGACTGGTGGGCATCTTCATGGTGCCCGAGGTAACTTTGCGCTGGGCGACCTCCCTGTAACCCGGGCAAGGTCTTTGCTTTAGTTTTGTTAGCCTTCTGCCATTTTGTTGCTTTGGCTGCCAGAGAGAGGGACGACCCTGTAAGTAGGGTGTGAACCTCGTTCTCTGCACCTGAGGGGGGAAATAGAGCTCCCCCAGGCCACCCTGTAAAGCAGGGCAGGGCCTTTTCCCCATGGCCAATGGCTTTGTGCCCCTGGCCAGCGTGACCCCCTGTACTCGGGCGTGTCTCAGCCTTTTGCGCCTTGGCCACCTGGGAAGCTCCTGGTGGTCTCCCTGGTGCACCTCCGGGACAGGTCTGAAGATCTGATCTGCTGCTCAGCGGCTGAGAGGGTTCCCCGCAGTCTGTGTGCACAGAGCTTGCTCACTCTTCTGGGATGTTGCCCTTGTGTGTTCCCCTGTCCGTGTGAGTGAGGCAGCGTGTGTGTGTGTGTTTCTTAGGAATAGAGCAGTGTAGCTTAGGCTTCTCAGGAGAGAAGGAGGAGTTCTGTGCCGCAGCAGGGGTTCCCTGTCACGCCCTGGGTGGAGACAGGTCCCAGCCTGGCCCTAGTTCCTGAGGACGGAGCGAAGCCGCTTAGTGGCAGCGTGGGCACCGGGACCCACCTGTAGCCAGGGCCTGGGTGTGTGCCTGTGCTGCGGGGCTGCCTGTCCTGCCGGTGACCTTGCCAGCGTGCGTGACCTGTACTCAGAGCACGCAGCAGCTGGAGCCCCTGTAAGCAGGGGCGCAGCCTCTTTGGCTGCAGCTTTGCATGCCCAGCATCATTTGCCCAGAGGGCCTCGCTCCTACCACCAGGAGGGCCTGCAGCGTACGACGTTGAGGTGAGTCAAGCTGTGGTGGTTGGAGGCTTTGGAGGGAGGTGGGGGACCTGTGGCTGGGTTGCGGTGATTGGGAGAGCTCCTTCTGGGGCTCTCTTGGGTGCTGTTTTCTTTCAGTTGTTGGAGTCAGAGCTTTTCAGGCCTAACTGTGTCCTCCTCCTTCCTTGGCAGAAGAGACACCGTGATGGACGGCGTGGCAACAGAGAGCAGCGGCGGCGCGGTCAAGAGTAGAGCGGCGAGGCAAGAGGGATCAAGAGGAGCAGCGGCGGCGAGGTCAAGAGGTGGTAGGGGAAAGGGAATCTGGGCAGATGGCATTCCTGGCTTTTCCAGAGCACAGAGTCGTTAGAGACTGGTGGGCATCTTCATGGTGCCCGAGGTAACTTTGCGCTGGGCGACCTCCCTGTAACCAGGGCAAGGTCTTTGCTTTAGTCTTGTTGGCCTTTTGCCATTTTGTTGCTTTGGCTGCCAGAGAGAGGGACGACCCTGTAAGAAGGGTGTGAACCCCAGTCTCTGCACCTGAGGGGGGAAATAGAGCTCCCCCAGGCCACCCTGTAAAGCAGGGCAGGGCCTTTTCCCCATGGCCAATGGCTTTGTGCCCCTGGCCAGCGTGACCCCCTGTACTCGGGGCGTGTCTCAGCCTTTTGCGCCTTGGCCACCTGGGAAGCCCCTGGTGGTCTCCCTGGTGCACCTCCGGGACAGGTCTGAAGATCTGATCTGCTGCTCAGCGGCTGAGAGGGTTCCCCGCAGTCTGTGTGCACAGAGCTTGCTCACTCTTCTGGGATGTTGCCCTTGTGTGTTCCCCTGTCCGTGTGAGTGAGGCAGCGTGTGTGTGTTTCTTAGGAATAGAGCAGTGTAGCTTAGGCTTCTCAGGAGAGAAGGAGGAGTTCTGTGCCGCAGCAGGGGTTCCCTGTCACGCCCTGGGTGGAGACAGGTCCCAGCCTGGCCCTAGTTCCTGAGGACGGAGCGAAGCCGCTTAGTGGCAGCGTGGGCACCGGGACCCACCTGTAGCCAGGGCCTGGGTGTGTGCCTGTGCTGCGGGGCTGCCTGTCCTGCCGGTGACCTTGCCAGCGTGTGTGACCTGTACTCAGAGCACGCAGCAGCTGGAGCCCCTGTAAGCAGGGGCGCAGCCTCTTTGGCTGCAGCTTTGCATGCCCAGCATCATTTGCCCAGAGGACCTCGCTCCTACCACCAGGAGGGCCTGCAGCGTACGACGTTGAGGTGAGTCAAGCTGTGGTGGTTGGAGGCTTTGGAGGGAGGTGGGGGACCTGTGGCTGGGTTGCGGTGATTGGGAGAGCTCCTTCTGGGGCTCTCTTGGGTGCTGTTTTCTTTCAGTTGTTGGAGTCAGAGCTTTTCAGGCCTAACTGTGTCCTCCTCCTTCCTTGGCAGAAGAGACACCGTGATGGACGGCGTGGCAACAGAGAGCAGCGGCGGCGAGGTCAAGAGTAGAGCGGCGAGGCAAGAGGGATCAAGAGGAGCAGCGGCGGCGAGGTCAAGAGGTGGTAGGGGAAAGGGAATCTGGGCAGATGGCATTCCTGGCTTTTCCAGAGCACAGAGTCGCTAGAGACTGGTGGGCATCTTCATGGTGCCCGAGGTAACTTTGCGCTGGGCGACCTCCCTGTAACCAGGGCAAGGTCTTTGCTTTAGTCTTGTTGGCCTTTTGCCATTTTGTTGCTTTGGCTGCCAGAGAGAGGGACGACCCTGTAAGAAGGGTGTGAACCCCAGTCTCTGCACCTGAGGGGGGAAAAGAGCTCCCCCAGGCCACCCTGTAAAGCAGGGCAGGGCCTTTTCCCCATGGCCAATGGCTTTGTGCCCCTGGCCAGCGTGACCCCCTGTACTCGGGGCGTGTCTCGGCCTTTTGCACCTTGGCCGCCTGGGAAGCCCCTGGTGGTCTCCCTGGTGCACCTCCGGGACAGGTCTGAAGATCTGATCTGCTGCTCAGCGGCTGAGAGGGTTCCCCGCAGTCTGTGTGCACAGAGCTTGCTCACTCTTCTGGGATGTTGCCCTTGTGTGTTCCCCTGTCCGTGTGAGTGAGGCAGCGTGTGTGTGTTTCTTAGGAATAGAGCAGTGTAGCTTAGGCTTCTCAGGAGAGAAGGAGGAGTTCTGTGCCGCAGCAGGGGTTCCCTGTCACGCCCTGGGTGGAGACAGGTCCCAGCCTGGCCCTAGTTCCTGAGGACGGAGCGAAGCCGCTTAGTGGCAGCGTGGGCACCGGGACCCACCTGTAGCCAGGGCCTGGGTGTGTGCCTGTGCTGCGGGGCTGCCTGTCCTGCCGGTGACCTTGCCAGCGTGCGTGACCTGTACTCAGAGCACGCAGCAGCTGGAGCCCCTGTAAGCAGGGGCGCAGCCTCTTTGGCTGCAGCTTTGCATGCCCAGCATCATTTGCCCAGAGGACCTCGCTCCTACCACCAGGAGGGCCTGCAGCATACAATGTTGAGGTGAGTCAAGCTGTGGTGGTTGGAGGCTTTGGAGGGAGGTGGGGGACCTGTGGCTGGGTTGCGGTGATTGGGAGAGCTCCTTCTGGGGCTCTCTTGGGTGCTGTTTTCTTTCAGTTGTTGGAGTCAGAGCTTTTCAGGCCTAACTGTGTCCTCCTCCTTCCTTGGCAGAAGAGACACCGTGATGGACGGCGTGGCAACAGAGAGCAGCGGCGGCGAGGTCAAGAGTAGAGCGGCGAGGCAAGAGGGATCAAGAGGAGCAGCGGCGGCGAGGTCAAGAGGTGGTAGGGGAAAGGGAATCTGGGCAGATGGCATTCCTGGCTTTTCCAGAGCACAGAGTCGCTAGAGACTGGTGGGCATCTTCATGGTGCCCGAGGTAACTTTGCGCTGGGCGACCTCCCTGTAACCCGGGCAAGGTCTTTGCTTTAGTTTTGTTAGCCTTCTGCCATTTTGTTGCTTTGGCTGCCAGAGAGAGGGACGACCCTGTAAGTAGGGTGTGAACCCCGGTCTCTGCACCTGAGGGGGGAAATAGAGCTCCCCCAGGCCACCCTGTAAAGCAGGGCAGGGCCTTTTCCCCATGGCCAATGGCTTTGTGCCCCTGGCCAGCGTGACCCCCTGTACTCGGGGCGTGTCTCAGCCTTTTGCGCCTTGGCCACCTGGGAAGCCCCTGGTGGTCTCCCTGGTGCACCTCCGGGACAGGTCTGAAGATCTGATCTGCTGCTCAGCGGCTGAGAGGGTTCCCCGCAGTCTGTGTGCACAGAGCTTGCTCACTCTTCTGGGATGTTGCCCTTGTGTGTTCCCCTGTCCGTGTGAGTGAGGCAGCGTGTGTGTGTGTGTTTCTTAGGAATAGAGCAGTGTAGCTTAGGCTTCTCAGGAGAGAAGGAGGAGTTCTGTGCCGCAGCAGGGGTTCCCTGTCACGCCCTGGGTGGAGACAGGTCCCAGCCTGGCCCTAGTTCCTGAGGACGGAGCGAAGCCGCTTAGTGGCAGCGTGGGCACCGGGACCCACCTGTAGCCAGGGCCTGGGTGTGTGCCTGTGCTGCGGGGCTGCCTGTCCTGCCGGTGACCTTGCCAGCGTGCGTGACCTGTACTCAGAGCACGCAGCAGCTGGAGCCCCTGTAAGCAGGGGCGCAGCCTCTTTGGCTGCAGCTTTGCATGCCCAGCATCATTTGCCCAGAGGACCTCGCTCCTACCACCAGGAGGGCCTGCAGCGTACGACGTTGAGGTGAGTCAAGCTGTGGTGGTTGGAGGCTTTGGAGGGAGGTGGGGGACCTGTGGCTGGGTTGCGGTGATTGGGAGAGCTCCTTCTGGGGCTCTCTTGGGTGCTGTTTTCTTTCAGTTGTTGGAGTCAGAGCTTTTCAGGCCTAACTGTGTCCTCCTCCTTCCTTGGCAGAAGAGACACCGTGATGGACGGCGTGGCAACAGAGAGCAGCGGCGGCGAGGTCAAGAGTAGAGCGGCGAGGCAAGAGGGATCAAGAGGAGCAGCGGCGGCGAGGTCAAGAGGTGGTAGGGGAAAGGGAATCTGGGCAGATGGCATTCCTGGCTTTTCCAGAGCACAGAGTCGCTAGAGACTGGTGGGCATCTTCATGGTGCCCGAGGTAACTTTGCGCTGGGCGACCTCCCTGTAACCAGGGCAAGGTCTTTGCTTTAGTCTTGTTGGCCTTTTGCCATTTTGTTGCTTTGGCTGCCAGAGAGAGGGACGACCCTGTAAGAAGGGTGTGAACCTCAGTTCTCTGCACCTGAGGGGGGGAAATAGAGCTCCCCCAGGCCACCCTGTAAAGCAGGGCAGGGCCTTTTCCCCATGGCCAATGGCTTTGTGCCCCTGGCCAGCGTGACCCCCTGTACTCGGGGCGTGTCTCAGCCTTTTGCACCTTGGCCACCTGGGAAGCCCCTGGTGGTCTCCCTGGTGCACCTCCGGGACAGGTCTGAAGATCTGATCTGCTGCTCAGCGGCTGAGAGGGTTCCCCGCAGTCTGTGTGCACAGAGCTTGCTCACTCTTCTGGGATGTTGCCCTTGTGTGTTCCCCTGTCCGTGTGAGTGAGGCAGCGTGTGTGTGTTTCTTAGGAATAGAGCAGTGTAGCTTAGGCTTCTCAGGAGAGAAGGAGGAGTTCTGTGCCGCAGCAGGGGTTCCCTGTCACGCCCTGGGTGGAGACAGGTCCCAGCCTGGCCCTAGTTCCTGAGGACGGAGCGAAGCCGCTTAGTGGCAGCGTGGGCACCGGGACCCACCTGTAGCCAGGGCCTGGGTGTGTGCCTGTGCTGCGGGGCTGCCTGTCCTGCCGGTGACCTTGCCAGCGTGCGTGACCTGTACTCAGAGCACGCAGCAGCTGGAGCCCCTGTAAGCAGGGGCGCAGCCTCTTTGGCTGCAGCTTTGCATGCCCAGCATCATTTGCCCAGAGGACCTCGCTCCTACCACCAGGAGGGCCTGCAGCGTACGACGTTGAGGTGAGTCAAGCTGTGCTTGGAGGGTTTTGTGGTGGGGGGCATTTTTTAGGCACAGAAGTTTCTGTGCACAACTTCCTTCACAACTTCTTTCTGTCTTGAATTGCTGTTATTAGTTATGGGGTGTCATCGTCTGACTAATTGTTTTTCTGTCTTTCTGCACCTCTAGTTTTGGCTTTTTGCCCTTTTGTGGCGTGGGTTTTTGATCTTGTCTCTCAATCTGTTGTTTTGTTTTACAGCATCTCTACTGAGGAGAATACATCTGGCTCTTAGCATCCACAGAATCTTTCCCTCTTTTCTCCAGGGACAGCAGCTGTGATTTCAGTTTTTGTTCTTCCTCCATCTTCTTTTCCTTGAATAAAATACTTTTTACGTTGGTCTTTCTTCATCTTCTTTTCATTAATAAAGTGGTTTTTTCACTTGTTCCTCCTCTGTGTTCTGCTCCATCAATAAACTGCTTTTTCAGTCTCTGTGTTCCAGTTTTTCATATGCCTTTTTTCTTCTCCCATCCTCTGACGAGTGTTTTGTGTTTCTTTAACATTTGCCCCTGCAGCTGCAGATTTTGTTTCATGTCTTTGTCCCTCCTCAGTGGTCCTACATGCAGTTGTTATTACCATGTTTTGGTGTCTGGGTAGGTGCCACTGTCTGCTACAGGTGCCGTCTTATGGGCAGATCTCTGTAAATTATCTGAAAAGGTGAGTTGTAATCAAGTGCTGGCTGGCAGGATCCCAAACCCCCTAGGCATAAATAAACACTTGCTGTGTAGCTTCTGCTTTGGAACATTCTTGAGCTCCTTGAGCCACAGGGAGAGGTTTCTTCCATTACACACAGACAGGAACTCTTTGCTCTTCGCAATGAAGACTTTAAGAGAGATTTATTAAGCGGGCATTGCTTTTTTTTGTTTGTTCCTGGTGTTGGCACAGGGCACAGCCAGTAGTTCCCAGCTGTGCCTTCCTCAACTCCAGGAGAGTGCTCTTCTGATTTTACTCATTTCTGTTGTGCTGCTTTGCCCAACTTCAAGTCTTCTCCAAGTGGCAGGGCCTCCACTTGCTGAGTTTTGGGTACTGTAGATAATAAATAATAAAGAGAGAAGTAATAATAATAGATGATAAATATTTAATGATAATGGCTAAGTAATAGCTCAGAGAGATGAGTAGTGCCTGGCACAGTTCTCTGTGTGCCTAGGTAAACTCTGACTTCTACAATCCTCTTTTTTTTTTTTCCCCCCTTTCATTTTTAACTTTTTTAATATTGGGGTTCTCCTGAAACTCAGAGCTTCTTTATGACAGTGCTGTCTATATCCCCAGTCTCTCCTACACGAATATTTCCAGAGGCGTTGCTTGGACTGAAAAAAGTAATTTCTGAGGTTGTGTTTTTCTGTTGCAAAACTACTTGCTGGGGATGTAAAGTGACCCACTTGCTATCCCTGAAGGGGCATGTAGTGGGGATGGGTGACTTGGGCTCCCAGCTCACCAGAGAGCACAGACACTTGTGGGTTCTCCAGCCTAAGCAGCAGCAGATAGCTGGCAATGGCTATTGAGCTGCCTAGGCAGCACTTGGGACTCCTCTCTGCTCTAAACCATTTGTCATTATGGACTGGGAGCAAGCCCTGAGTGACCATGTAGGGCAGAAGAGGGTTGCTGCTGTTTGGGGTGTGATGCTGAGAGGGTCGTGCAGAGAGCAGGGCTGGCTGAGTGCCTGGAGGAGACACAGCCCGGGGTGTGGGCAGGCAGGGCTGCCTCCTCCTCTTCCCGGCACTTGGCTGGGGCAGGAGGGCTCTCCGGCAGCAGGGACACCCTTTAGCTCTCAGCCCTGCACATGCTGCCATTGTCCCTGCTAACAATGGGGAGAGGAGGGAGCACTGGAGCTGATGACACAACCCCAGTGCACGAGCAGCTGGCAGCTGCTCAAGGGAAGCTCTGTGTGTAACCACAACCTCTGTGCTGCCAGCACTGCCCAGGGTACAGACAGGGCTCCTGACAGCCTCAGGGTGGGACTGGGCCCTGTGTGGTGCTGCAAAGGGGCAAAACTGCCTTTATTTATCATGGAATCATGGAATATTCTGGACTGGGAGAGGTCACTGAGTCCGCACAGGCACCCCAATAATCCCACCCTGCTTCTGAGAGCGTTGTCCAAAAGCTAGTGCTCTGGCAGCTGTGGGGCAATGACCATTCCTTGGGGAGCCTGTTTGGTGCCCAGCACCCTCTTTTGCTAATATCCAAACTAAATCTCCCCTGACACAATTCCAGCCATTCCCTTAGCTCCTATCCCTCGTCATCAAAGAGCAGAGGAGATGCTGTCCCTCAGGAGGAAGCTGTAGACTGTATTTAACCTGCCTCTGCAGAGTCTGGGGCTTCCCAGCTGTTTCAGAGCACAGGGAGCCCCTGCAGGCAGCTGCTTCCTGTGGTTCCTCTCTGGTGCTGTCCCTAGGAACCTGTGTGGTGAGAGTTAACCACCCCAGCTTAATGGTTCCTTCATAAATAAGGAATGCTAACAAACACTTCCTATTCCTTAAGGCCCAGCAGATAGGAAGAGAAAAACCAAGGAAGCTATTTCTATTTTCTGTAACTTGCATTAGTCATCTCTCCTCAGACAGAGGGAAAGCTTGGCTGGGGAGGGGCAGCAGAAATGGTGCTGTGCTCCACATCTCTTTCTCTGTCCAGCACCTCCTGGAAGGCCCTCAGCAGCTTCTCCTTTCCAATATGAGTAAATTTCCCTATAACAAAGGGACTTGAGGTTTATCTGGGAATCATCTCCCTGTCAGGGACTTCTAATGCTGTGCATCACCCCCACAGGACCTCCCCGTTTTAAAGGGAGTGGGAGGGGTGATGTGTCTTAAGGGTTCAGCAGGAGGGCAGTTTCACCACCTGAAGTGGCAGCTTTTCCCAATTCCCACTCTGTCTGTGTTCACTTCCATCCAAAGAGTGCATGGGATGTGGCACTTTGCAATGAGCTCAGAATACAGGCCCTGAGGCCACTGACCCTGCAGGTAAAGTGACAGGGCTGCAACCCCTGAGCCAGGAGTTACCTGCCAAACCTGCCTGGCTCAGCTGGCAGAGATGCCTCTCCTTCCCCCAGGGATAAGGCTCCTTCTCAGCTCAGCAGAGATCAGGTTTGCAGGCACCATGCAGAAAGCAGCTCTCCCAAAAACCCAGCCTCTGCCAAGAACTGACAGGATGCGATGGGAGGCAGTGAGGAGGAGGCTGGAGCAGGCAGCCAAGCACCCTTCCCACTCAGTCTGGAGAGCAGATGGAGCAAACTAAGAGCTCTCTACCTCAGTCAACCTCCTCTTCCTGGCTGAGCTGCGTCCTCGTGTCCTGGCTGGCTCCCACAAGGATTCCCAAGTCTCTTGCAAAGAGGTTTTAGTGGCTTTGGGCTGGAGGCAGGCAGAGATAGTCACCCACTCCTCCAGATGGATATAAAGCTGCAAGGAGAATAGCTCTGCTCTGCTTTGGGCAGGAAAGCTGCACAGCTGGGCTGTCTGGTGGATCTCAGGCAGCAGTGCAGGTGAAGCAGGGATTTACTGCAGAGGATCCTACACTGTAGTGCAGGCTCAGTGCTGGCAGCCTCCCAGAGAAGTCCCCACAACAACATTCCCCCTTTGGGGCACTCAGGTGACTGAATGTGAGCACAGAGCCAGGGGCTTCCAGGCAGCTACAGGACACAGTGTGCAGCAAACAGGGAGGAACAGAGGGAAGGGAGGGATGTTCCTGCTGGCAACTGTGTCAGTGCAGGGCTGGAGCTGATTGCTCAGAAGCACTCCCTAGCCCTGATCACTGTTAGACTGAGGTCTTCAGTCTCTGGGGCTTCTCTATGCAGGACACAGGCACAAGGCAGGTAGAGTCTACCCAGGCTGGGGCTCTGTGCCAACCATCTCCTTAGCCCGGCTAACCTGACCCCAGGCCAGTGCTGCAGCAGGAGTCCTGCCTGCCCCTGTTTTCCATGGCTCTGTGCTGCCTGCAGGAAGCAGGGGAGAACAGTCTCCTCCACCCCTGCTCTGTGCAGCACTGCCACAAAGCCCAGGGGCTTCATATCTGGGCCATGCTACATTTAGCATCTGTGGGGCCTTGCAGGGCTCCCGAGGGCCATCCTGTCCCTCCAATCAAGGGCACAGTTCTTCTGCAGCCTCCCTTCCTTGTCCCTTAAAATGGGGTGGGAAGCACCTGGGTTTGGCTTAGTGCAGTGAGGAGTAAACCCTTTGCAGCCCTCCTGTCTCTGGGACAGGCCTGAGCTGCAAGGCAGGTGAGCATCAGCCACTCCTAGGGCTGTGAGCTCTGCAGATCCACCACTGATTCCCAGATGCCCTCCTTTACTCCCCCATGCTGTAACTCCCCAGCTCTAATGGCCTTGGAGAGGGTGTCAGGGGTCTCTCCACAGCACTGCTGCCCTCAGGTCCTGTTGTCCACAACCTTAACATCTCCTCTCCCCAGCAACTGGCAGTGTGGAAACAAATGGTTACTGCGTGGGCATTGTTTTTGAGTAGGACCCAGGGTGTGCTGCTGTGCAGTGATTCATGAGCAGGAGGGAAAGGGAGAGACTCTCCAATTCCTGTCTTTGGGATAGGCTGAGGGTAGGGCAGAGATGTTCCTCTTGGGGAGGATGTGCATCCACCTTTCTCCTAGAAGGGTGTCTCCTGCAGCAGGATGTCCTTGGGCAAGGCCAGGTTTTAATTGCTGCAGCATCACCAGACACCCGAGTCATGGTGCCCCTCCAAGGCTCTGCTCCCAGCCTGCCTCCTGCAGCTACTGAGCTATTGGGAGCTGTGAATCTCCCCACAGGGACAACCCACGTGCCCTGGCTTTCTCTCCAGAGAGGATCCAGGGGCAGTTTGGCTGATCTGAGGTCCTAGGGGAATTGTCTGTACCCTGCCTCTGCCTGCTGGTCTGTCTGTCCTGCCGCATCCACTCCCTCTTGCTGCTGTCTGCACTGCTGTGCTGCACTGTGTGTTTGGCTGCCTCCCTGTCCCTCTTGCTGTCTGTCTCCCTGACTGGCACCTGCCACTGCAAACACTGCCTGCCCCCCTCTCCACCAGCCTGTCACTATTCGGTTTTCTCCCCACCCTTTTCTTTTGGCCGCTATCCGGAGGCCTCTGCATTAGGTGTGACTTGGGTATTTTGTCTGGTTTATGGATAGCAGCCAGGCTGCAATCTGCAGCAAAAAACTATACAGAGGGAAAACCTCTGCAAGGAGCCTCCTGCAAATACCTAGGCAGGACAGTGGCTGCCAGCACTGCCCAGAAACTGCATACTCACGCCTGCCTCCACAGCACCACAGCTAGAGACTGAAAGGAAGCCCAAATCTCTTGCAGTGGCACTTGGGCCACTGCGTGCCTCCAAAAGCCAGTTCTTGGAGCTTGAATTCCCTGGTTACCTTTGGGATAGCTGGGGGTGAGGGTGGGGATGTGGAGGAGACACAGCTTGGGGAGATGTGAGGCTAAATGTGAAAAGGACCCGTGTGTGTGTGTGTGTGTGCCTGGCTACATGTGCTGCCCCACATCACAGCTGTGTTTGGACGTAGACCTTGTGCTTGCAATTTTTCCTCTCTGTCAACATTGCAGCATGTCTCGTGTCTGTCTCTTTGCCTTGCATCCATCTGCTTCCAGTCACTGCATCTTTCCATGTCAGTTTGCCATGCCTCTCACCCCATCCATAGCCAGCCCTGCCAGTCTGAACCATCCTGGGCCAGCAGTTTGGTGTGTCATTGTGCTGCCACAGCAGACAGGGTCAGACCCTTGCCCTCCTCATGGCAGCACACT
This sequence comes from Entomyzon cyanotis, assembly GCA_024500445.1. NCBI lineage: Eukaryota > Metazoa > Chordata > Aves > Passeriformes > Meliphagidae > Entomyzon > Entomyzon cyanotis. The sequence continues at coordinate 1,964,276 of JAKEPQ010000773.1, read as the reverse complement.
GGGACCCTGCTGAACACTCCCAGGGCACCACAGGCCCCCTGGCCAGCTTGGGGAACTGTCCCTGTTTGGGCCAGCACACCTGCAGCCCACATAATGAGTGAGCAGCCAGAGCCAAGCTTTTGTAGAATTAGCAAAACCCCCTGCACAGCCAGCTTGCAAAACCTCAGCACTCGAGTGTCACCTGGGATCAGGTTCTGCTGGAGCAGAACATGACTTTTGTATCAACTTTCCCAGTGTCAGCCCTTTCAGCAGAGCCCAGGGAGGGGTGTGGGAGGAGGTGAGGATGGGACAGGCCATCCTGTATGTCTCTGTGCCTTCCTGGGATCCAAATTCCCAGGGAAAACAGCTCCCTGATGCTGCCCTCCTCTCCTGTCATGACCTCGCCCAAGAGCAGGGAAGAGATCTTGTCCCAGGCTGCTTTCTGGATCTAAAGCCATTTTGTCTATGCAGAAGCAGCTCTTCTTTTCCCCTTCTCATAGGCTGATGGGAGCCTGTGGGGAGCAAAACCTTGGTGTGTCCTCATTGTCACCAGACCTGGGCCTAAAACTGAAGGTCTGTGGCCAGTGGCATCACAGACAGAGCTTGTAGATGTCACACTTGGGGCCATGGCTTAGTGCTGGATTTGGCAGAGCTGGGTTAGCAGTTGGACTCGATGGTTCTTCCCACCTTAAATGATTCTGTGATTCTCTGATTCAGCTGTGTGTCCTGTCATTCCCACAACAATTTCCCACCTGGAGGAGACCTGTGTCACACAAACCTTTGGTGACTTGGTGCAGGGTGGCCTCTTTGAGCACCTGAGCTGAACTCCTTTGGTGGCAGAGGATGATACCTGCCCCCTCCTCAGCAAAGCCCACGCCAAGCTCCTTTTCCCCTTCCCAACCATCCTCCTTTCCCAGCAAAACACCTCCCACGCTGCCGGGGAGGATGAGGGTTGGCAGCTCTTCCGCAAAATGATGTTCCCATGGCAATGGGGATGCGTCGCCCTTCCCGGGGAACATAACGGGGGCGAACGGGACCCTCCGCATCAGTGCGCGCCCCTTCTCCGGGGCGGGGGCGTCCGAGTCCCGCAGAGGCAGGGCCCCCCCGCACCGCCCCCCCGCCGCAGGGCCGGGGGCCGAGCCTCAGTGACGCCTCCCGGTCCCCATTCGCTGGGTCCGCCCGCCCAGCCCTGCCCAGACTGCGGGAGCGCCTCGCCCACAGCCCGCCGGGCAGCCCCGGACAGCGCCGGCAGCCCCGCAGGCAGCGGGCAGCACCGGACAGCGCCCGCAGGTAGGCACGGACATCCCGCAGCGCCCCGCAACCCGCCGGGTCGGGCTCGCCCGCGGGGCTCGGGGCACGGCGCGGGGCTGCGGGCGCGGGGAGGGTCGGCAGCCGCCGGGAGCTGCGGAGGAGCAGCTCGCCCCTCGCCCGGGGGATGCTCGGCCGGACGGAGCGCGCTGGAGGAGGGGAAGGGCTCCGCTTGTCGCCCCGCTGCCGCTGCCCCCCACCCCCGGCTCGGGACTGCGGCATTCCCGGTGGGCGCGCCCCCGCGCACGCCCGCACCGCACCGCAGCCGCGCTCCCGCTCCGCACTGCTGCAGGGGGGGATCTCGCCCACGCCGAGGGGTCGCCTCATCCCTCTCCCCTGCGCGCCGCTTCCCCGGGCACCCCTTTGCTGGCGACCACCCCCGGCACAGACAGGTTCCTCTGCTCTGGGGTTCTCTCAGCCCACCCGTCTGGCTCTGCTCGCCCCCGTCCCCATCCCCGCAGCTCTGTCGCGCTGGTGGCCGGGGGCTACGTACCGCCATGGTGTGACCCCGAGCAAGTGGGGACCGCGCCGGGAACTTCGCCCTGCAGGAGCTGGAGCCCCTCCAATGCCACTGTCCTCAATGCCACCGTCCTCCTGAGCCCTGTCCCTACGCCAAACCCCTGGGATCATGCAGGAGGGAGAGTTACCTGGCTTGCTCTGCTCTCAGCACCGCTGTCAGGAGAAGAGGGGTCCAAGGGCTATCATCCCAGAGACTACAGAACCTGAATGCTTGGGCACATAGGTGTGAGGAAGACCCCCTCTCTGGGGGCTTGTTTGCACAGATTTTCTGGAGGAAGGCCAGGCTGTGACCTACATAGTGTCCCAGGACATTCAAAAAGGAGCAGGCTGGTGCTGGGAAATGATAAAACAAGGGACGGGGTGGCAGTTTCCAGGAATCCAGAGGTTCAAGCATTTGCCTCACTGGCAACCTCTTGGTTGTCAAGATGAAGAAGGGAATTTTTCTTCCTGGCCAAGGCTTAGGGTTCCGGATAAAGAGATATTTCAGAGCTTCAGGGTGAGCAAATGGGTTTGGTATTTCCTCTTAGAACATTATATGAAAGACCCAAAATTTGCTAAATAGAAAAATCCAACTGACTGTGCTGGATTAGGCAATTCCTAGCTTTTCCCCGGGTGCCTTGCCAGGCTCAGAGGGAGCAAACTGAGGGTCTGTTGTCCCCTCTGCCAGCCTGGAGTCACGAAGGGTTGATCCCCCTCTTGGATCTGGCCCTACATGGCCAGCCTGGAGGGCTGACTGCAGGGTGCTTGCCGTGTCCTTCAGCCCGGTGGCTGCCTCGCTGCTCCCCCGCCCTGTCCCTCCATTCCGCATGCCTGCGGCTGGATTCCCCAAGCGGCTGCTTGGCCGGGCTGCAAGCCCTTAATTGATTCCTTGTGGCCGCATTGGGATAGCTGGAATCAGCAGCGTGCTGTTTGGATGTCACATCACGGGCCCCTTACCCACACACACAGCCTGGAGAGAGACGGGCACTGGGCAGGGACCCAGAGACTGGATGCTGCCACCCAAACCCCTTCCACGCCACGGCCAGGCAGGCTGAGCTCAGCTCCTGGAGGCTTTGTGCCATCCTTCGGTGGTCTTGGCTCCCTGTCCAGCTGCTGTGTCCCTCTTCCTCGCTGCTCTTGGCCCCTTTCCCTCACTGCATCGCAATGACTCATCCTTGCTGAGCTCACCCGCTGGAGCTGCGGGAGCACTGGCAAGGCGGGCGCCCGCCAGCCCCGAGAGAGGGTCCCTCACCTGGCAGCCCCCTCGCCGTGAGGGGACCTCTGGTCAAGGTGTGCAGGCTCTGGGGACCTCTGGTCAAGGTGTGCAGGCTCCAGAGTGCAGCCTGATTTCACCTGTCCGAGCCGTGGCTGGCCAGGGGGCCGAGGTGGGGAAGGTAGGGCATGCAGGCCTTGCTGCGGGTCTGGCAATGCTCATTTAATGTCTGCTGGGGGGATCTGGACAGGGAGAACAAAGTGTGAATGTGCCACTGCCTGAGGATGTGGAAGGGTGATGCTGGGCAGACACACAGCAATAACCCAGCTGGTTGCAGTGCCAGCCGGGCTCTGTGCAGTGAATCACATGCCGTAGTGAGGAGGAGGAGGCTCTAGAGCATCAACTGTGCATGAAGGGCAGCCTGTGCCGTGCCTGCACCACCGAGTGCCCACATCCACTGGGCAATGGCCTGGCTAACTGCCTCTCTCTCCCCCTGCCCAGGTTCTCCTCTCAGAGACCCCACTGGGCACCTCAGCGGCAAGATGAACCCCACCGTGGGCATCGCTGTCATCCTGACAGGTACATCCCTCCCTGCTCCCCAGCCAGCTCGGCCCAGGGCAGCCTGGAGGCTGCATGGGCACCCCCAGAGCTCCCTGTTCCCTGTCCAACCCCTCCTGCCTCTCACAGTCCTCCAGGCCGCCCACTGCCAGATGATCAAGGACCTGAGTGCCTGCCTGCTGGGCCAGAACCTGCGCGTGGACTGTCGCTATGAGAACAAAACCGACAACCCCCTGACCTACGAGTTCAGCATCACCAAGGACAACAGGAAGCATGTCATCCAAAGCACCATCAGCGTCTCTGAGAACATTTACCGGAGCCGATCCAACGTCACCATGCACAGGAACCTGGTGTGCCTCTACCTGCAGAGCTTCACCACCAGCGATGAGGGCATCTACATGTGCGAGCTGAGGGCCACCAATGACTACACTGGCAACCAGATAAAGAACATCACTGTTATCAAAGGTGAGACGGGCAGGGGCACCTGGCCTCAGCCCTTCCCGCCTGCTCCTTGGCTTGGCCAAGCAGAGAGCACCACAACTCCTTGTGGTGTCCCCAGATCCTCCCTGAGCTCCAGAAATGTGTCCTGAGCCTTACATGCCCTTCAGATGGGCTTCATCCCACAGATGGGCTCACTCTGCCCCATCTCACTGCTCTTCCTGCCTCTTTTGGGTCCCACCTTAGGCACATTACCTAGATATCCTCCCATAGGGAGGATTTTCCACACCTACATCCCACAGGAACAGTCCTCCTGTTGCAGAGACCTTCATCTCACCTGGTGCCCATCCACTTGTCCCCTCAGTCAGAGACAGGCAGGGTTACACTTCTCAGTGTCCCAAAAAATCTTTGCTGTTACATGTTGGGAGGGAAACAGGCCAGAATTGGACTTGCTGTGTTTCTGTGATAGAGCAAAGGTGAGAAGTTGGGCTCCAGTACCTCTAGAACACCCAGCCTGAGCCCTGTCCCCGAAGGATTTAATTGCTTCTCTTCTCTCCCTCCTCATTCCTTCTCCTCACAGACAAACTGGAGAAATGCGCCGGCTTCAGCCTCTTGATCCAGAACACCTCGTGGCTCCTGCTGCTGCTCCTTTCCCTGCCTCTCCTGCAAGCCGTGGACTTCGTGTCCCTGTGAAAGGCGAAGCACACCCGCTCACACTCACACACACACAGACACAAACACACACACACTCAGCGCTCGCACACACACGCACGCACACACCGAGCACCCCAGCCACCCCGCCTTCCTCGCAGCCCCTGGAAAGAGAAGCCGAAGCGTCTGGAAGCCGTGAAACCTCTCTGTGTTATCTCTATTTAGCCGTATATCTAACGCTAACCACCGTCCCGTGCCGAGGCCCACCATCCCACGCACACACACCCCGCTCCGAAGCATGGTGGCTCTGCTAGGCAGCGTTGCTTCTCCCATCGCGCCTCCCCGCTCCGCAGGCTGGCTGGTTTGCTTGTGCTGGGAGCACTGGAGGCCTCAGCCTCGCTTGTCCCATCCCTTTAACTCTTGGGGTTTGCCTGTTCTCAGCTGGGGAAAGACAGCTGGATCAGCAGGTAAGATACAGGGGTGATGCGAGAGCGTGCGTAGGGTGCCTGTGGTGAGTGCTGTGCCACAGCCCCTGGAGGTGACAGGGCTGTCGGTGTCCCCACCTGCCCTGCCTGCCAGCCAGGTGATTGACTCCTCACCCTGCTCCTCTCACCATGAGTTGCCATGGCTGGGAGGGGCACAAAATGAGTCCTGTCTCAGTGAACAGGGGAGCTGTAGGATGCTGCTGGGCCTGGCAGGAGGGGAAGAGAGGGGGAGCAGATTTAGGAGACACCACAAACCCCCCTGCCTCCGTAGGGCTGCTCTGGGGCCCTGGGAACGGGCTCAGTGCAATTGTGCTTCGGCAACAAGTTTTTCCTAATCTGTTTCTTACAGCTGAGCGGGAAGTGAGGCCTCCTCCAGACACCATCTGGTACCTTTGGGCTGCCCGAGCCAGAGACATCACCCGCTCTCCCTGGGGACCAACCCTTAGCTGTGACGAGAGAATTGCTGCCAGCACCAGTGGAGGCAAGCAGAGCCTCTCTGAGCTAGCCACAGCCCCACTTCCCTCCCCAGGGCCCCCAGAGCTGCACCCAGGCTGGCTGGTGGGGAGGGGGGTGTGACGCCAGGGTCTCCACAGGGACTCCTCTGCACTGTCCCCTTGTCTTCCATAAGGGAACATTTGGGGACCCCAATCCTTCCACATGGAGAGGAAGAACAGTCTTCCTCGAATCCCACCGTGCTCCTGAAAGGAGTCCATGGACCCCCTCCCTTCTCCCTCCTCCCTTTCAGCATTTCCCTGCCCTCCTTTAAGAGCAGAAAAGGTCTTAAGGGCAGCCCACAACCTCAGTAAGGCCAGGATGGTGCCAGGGGTTGGCGAGAGCAGGGAAAGGGATGCCCAGCACAGCTCATATCCGCCAGCCCGGGGCTGCCCCGATGCCCACGGGGAGCCTCGCCCAGGGGAGGGCACAGGGAAGGGAAAATGCAGGCAGGAGCATCCAGGTCCATGGGGTGAATCCCAGCTGTGCTACCCGTGCAGCCAGGGCTGTGCCACCACGGCTTAGAGCAATACACAGCAGCTGCTCCCCACTCCTTGCTCTTCTCCAGAGCTGCTTCCTACCCCCCTGCCCATCCCCTGCCCGTCCCCTGCCCGTCCCCTGCCCATCCCTGCCTGCTTGCTTGCTGTCTAGTGCTGCTGAGGCCGTGCCCAGCTGAGGCCTGGCTGTGCCCAGCTCCCTGGGCGTGCTGGTGAGCGCCGGGGCACGCGCGGAGCCCAGCGGCAGAGCGCGGACGCGGCTCGAGTCTCATTTTTTTGTGAACATTTGTAGTTGTTTCCACAGCTTGTCGTCAAAGAAATTCTGTTAAGGGAAAAGAAAAAAAAAAAAAAAAAACGGGGAAAAAGGGAACCCTATGAAAAGCAACAACAACGAAAAAAAACCTCATCATCCCGGAGTGTTCCTCTGTCTGCACAATAAAACCCTACCTAGGTTGTGTGTTGGAGCCACGGGTGCCCGTGTGTGTGGCAGTGGGGACAGGGGCTGTGTGGGGCTGGGCTCCAGGACCCTGCTGAGGGGCACAGCCCCCCAGGCAGCCCCCTGTGCCTCCAGCACTCCAAAGCCTGCGGAGAGAAGCAGGCAGGGGGGCAAGGCTTGCCTGCTCCTGGCAGGGTGACCCCCTGCTGCCCACCTGGAGCATGGTCCCCGTGCCCAGACCCTTTGCCCTATCCCCATCCCTGTCCCTAAACCCCTGGCTCCATCCCAGAGCCACCTACTGGCCATGGTGGTGGCAGGGAGGGAAAGCAGAGACCCCAGGTCTGGTCCTGGCCCATCCATCCTCTGTGCGGGGAGAAGTTGGCAGGGATGGAAGTGGCCATGGGAGTGGGGCTGGGTGTGCTTGTGTGTCCCAAAGCTCCTGTTCCTGTCACACCAGGTCCTGCCCGAGCTCCTGTGCCCTTATGGGTGCTGCCAAGGGCTGCCCTGCCCTCTGGAGCAGTCATACCCTGCCCTGCCCAGGGTCAAGATGCCATCCTGGCACCTGCCACCACCCCCTAACACCATTGGTGACCCTGCGCCACCTCCCAGAGTGACGCCCCGACGCGTCCCTCCCTGTTCAAGGGCTGGAGCCAGGCGGAGGGAGGGAGATGCCACGCTAATTACATCGCTCGTCATCATTCTCGGCAGGTGCTCGCTGAGTCACGGCCGCGCAGGTGCCGTGCCCTGGGAGGGTCAGGCGTCCCGGAGCGGTGTCGCCGTGTCCCCATGGATCCATGAGGGGTGGCAGCGCCACGCCACGCCAGCTGCCCCGTGCCCACATTTGCTGAAGGTTTAGGGGGCTTTTCTCCCTACAGCTCGTCCCAAGGGGGGCAAAACCCAGTCCAACTCCTCCCCTCACCCTGATGCATTTTTGTGCCTCCCTGTCCCCCACACCAAGCTGTGTCCCACCCCGCTCCCTCCCTTAACCCTCCACCCATCCTTCCCCTCCTCGACCTCGATCCCCCTCCCTAAATCTCTCCCTTTCTCAGGCTTACCCTCAGTCACCCTTCTCCATCCCCACAGCCCTCGCTGTCCCGCAGCCTCCCCTCCCTGGACCCCCTTTCTGTGGTCCACCAGCCCCCTCAGGCTCACGTCCCCTTTAAGCCTCGCCAGGCTGGAATGCGAGAGGAGCATTTCATCGCCCTGTGAGGTCAGATAAAGACACTATATTTATCTGGCTGGTAACCTGAGCCCTGAATTTCTGCGGTGGTGTTTTGACGTGGCCCCACAGCCCTCGGGCTCGGCCCCCTCCGGCCATTGCGCTGCCTCCCGGGGTGGAGGGGCTGAGCCGGGGTGTCCTGTCCCCTCCAAAGGGGACATCTGCACATCGCCCGGCTCCGGTGGAGGGGAAGCTCCCCAAGGAGGCCCCGAGGGCATCACCGAATGCCTGGCTGGTCGCCCCTCGCCGTGCCCTGAGCAGCCATCGGCCACCCGCCCCACATGCAGGTGAGTGCAGGGTGGGGACACCGCCCTGGGGAGGGGGACACGGAGACAGACAAAACTGTCCCCTCTTCCTTCAGCTGCCTAGAACCACGGGGAGAGATTCAGAGTTCACACACAGAATCTTGGCTTTCAGCTATCCTCCTCATCCCCCAGTGAGCCTCCTGCCCTGGGGTCCCTCTTTTTATTGCCACCCACAGACCTCAGAGCAGTAACCCATGCCCTGGGTCTTACGTCAGGGTCCTCGTGGGTTTGGGGTTTTGCTGCCTGGGGGTTGCCCGGGAGCAGCGAGCAGCAGGTTCTGCAGAGGGTGGGGATGTGTCAGCAGCACGGAGTGAGGCCAGGGCGATGACTCCCGGACATGTGGTGTGAGTTTGGAGGATCCTCAGGCGCAGGGCTGCAGGGGAAGGGCCCTGGCCCTGGCTGGATGAGTCACCTTGGGCAGGGCCTGTCACTTTGGGGGGTGTGAGTGGTGGGGGGCAACGCTGGAGCTGGGCTGTGAGAGGAGCACTGTGGTCTCCAGTCCCTTACAGAGAGTAAACACTTCGTGGCACATTCCCCCCAGGGCTGCTTGGGGTCACCCTTCCTAGAGGGAAATGGATACCTGGAGGGATTCCATGCCTTATTCCCCTCGGAGAAAGGGCAGGAGGCTGTGCCACCCCTCTGGCACTCTCAGCTGGACAAGGAGCCCCTCAGCCCCAAACTATTGGTACTCTGGAGCGTTCAAAGTGCCTCACACAGAGTCCCCTCTCTGCCTCCACCACGGCAGAGTGCTGGGAGCTCCCACGTAACCTCCAGGCTGGGACATTGTGTCTCAGGGGACACAGCTCCGAGCCTGCGTAAGCGAGAAGCAGCTGTGCTGTGACACCTTGGATGGAGCCAGCGCTGTGTAAGCTGAGCTGAGCCCGTGCTGGGGCTCCGCGGCCACCCAGGGGGACAGCTGCCACCGGGCACGGGCAGGACAGAGGGGACACCTGCCACCGGGCACGGGCAGGACAGAGGGGACACCTGCCACTGGGCACTGGCAGGAGAGCAGCTGGGGACAGAGCAGGGGCTCTGCTTCTTTGGCACACGGGTGTAGGTTTTGCCTCCCTGCTTTGAGCTGGAGGCCAGGGCAGGACTCCCCAGCACCCCAAGCAGCCCCATGGTGTCCCACTGCCATGTCCTGGCGCTGCTCCTGCCTGGCCACGTGAGTGCAGACCGGACATTCCTGTGCCTCAGCTTCCCCTGACACCCCGGGAGGATGATGAGGGTGCAGGAGGCCTGACTCAGCCCTGCCAGCCCCAGGGCTTTGCCAGGCAGCAGGAAAGCTCAGCACAATGACGGGCAGGGAGGGGCCAGGCAGCCCAGGAAGCGCTGGGAGGAACCGGGGTTTTCTCACACCCCCTCAGCTCCTCTGGCTCCTGGCACGCTCCGCTCTCCCGCCGCCCTGGGGTCCGCTTGGATGTGACATGGGGACTTGGAAGCGCAGGCAAGCCTAGCAGATGTGACATCCCTCCATGGTAAGGCCTCTCCTCCCTAGAAATGGGGTAGCTCCTGTGTCCGGGGCCGGTGCCTGCTCCTGACCCCGCATCCCTCCATCGGCTCCTCCTCATCCCCGGGGCAGGTGCTGCCCTGTGGAGACCTGTCCTGCTGCCAGGGAGCACCTGCGGCCCTGCTGTTCCCAAACTGGTGCTCTCCTGATGCTGCTGGTGCCAGAGGTGGCACAGTGGGAGAGCGTGGGCACTTGGCAGGGGATGATGGCATGGGGCTGTCCTGGCACTGTCCCAAACCAGATCATCTGTGCTGGCAAAGAGGATGGGGAACAGGGGCATCCCTGTGCCAAGCTCCTCGGTGCCCCAGCAGGGCAGGCAGCCAGGCATGTGCTCCCTGGGAGCCCAGGGGCTCCGTCACTCTCATCCTGGCACTCGAGTGCCAGGGCCTTGGCTGGGGTCCCACTCCCTCTGAGCGAAATTCCCCACTGTCCACGTCAACTCCTGACTGGCAGAGCCATACTCCCGGCGAGGCGGCAGCAGCCAGGCTGGGAAGAGCAGGATGTTTCGTGGAGCCCTTGCCTGGGAGCAAATTATTCACCCTTCAGCCTCCGTCCCCAAACAGGTCTGTGTGCTCCACCTCGCTGCTGCTGCTTGTAAATATTTCCCTCTCCGCTGTGGGATGGCTTTCCCTGGGCAATAACAACAGCGCCGGGGATGCAGCCGGCCGCCTGCAAAGCCAGGCTGCCAGCCAGGAGCCCACGGGGCTGGCTGGTGTCTCTCACCACCCTCTCCTAAAAGCATTCCCGGGGCATTTCTACACTGAGCCTCCGGGCTCTGAGCGGGAGGCTGTGTCCCCCCGAGGCCAGGCAGGGAGTGACGCCGCGGTGGCTCCTCTTGCCGGGGTCCGGTGCCTGTCCCCGAGTCCGGATGCACCCTCGGTGCTACCGGGCCGTGTAAGGGACGGGCCAGGCACGGGCTCGGGCACCTCCTGGCTTGGAGCCGGGCCAGAGCCCGCCCCGGCTGGGCTGGGAAAAGCCTTTGAATCAGGGTCATCTCCCGGGTGACTGGAGACTCTCAGAGCCACATGAGCCACTGTCCTGCCAGGGAAGGGACAGCAGTCACCCCGGGAGCTGAGCACCAGCAACACCAGGGCAGAGGAGCTCGGCTGGGGTCCTGCCTGCCCCAGTGCCACCCACAGCCCCAGGACAGGTAGGAATCCAGCCGTCAGCCCTCCGGCGTGGGTGCTGAGGGAAAACCTTCCTGTGGCTCTGGACAGCCCGTGTTTGGGGACTGCTGGCTGCCACACTGCCCTGTCCTTGCTCGGGGCTGCCTCTGTGTGTGCTCCAGGGGCCTCTGTCCCTGTCCCTGTATGCTCCTCTCCTGCCCTGTGCAGGTACCACGGCGCAGAAGGTTCTAGCTCCTTATGGGGACTGAGTGCTGGCTCTGCCTGGCTGGTAGGGACATGGCTGCCACCTCACCAGGACTCTCAGCTTGAATTACTGATGGGGGCTCACAGGGCACAGCCATGGCAGGGAGACAGGAAAGCTGCCCAGCTCCTGAACTTGCCTCAGTTTCCCTCTCACTGAAATGCCAGCCCCGTGTCAAGCCCCAGCACTCACTGTGAATAACCAGGGGAGGTGCTGGGCTGGCTGGATCAGTCTGTCCCATCTGCCTGTCTCAGCCAGAGCTTGGCCTAAGCACCATGACTGTGACCAGGCTGCTGCTTCCCATCTGGGGGAGGTACTGGGGACATCTCTCCAGTCCCAAGAGTGGCACAGGCATGGGATGGTGTGGCAGAGATGTCAGGGCTGGAGCAGAAGTGAGTGCTGGAGTTCTTTGGTGTCTGTGAGGGTATTGAGTATGTCTGGTTGTGCCCTGGGGCTCCCTTCTGTGGGGTGAGGTGCCTGGAGGCACAGTGGTGGCAGTGCCAGCCGGGTCCTGCTGTCCCAGGCTCTCCAGGAAGGCTGGCAGGTGGCAAGGGCCATGGCCACACTGTGACCAACAGCCCAGAGCTCCCTTCATCCCCTGGATCCCCTGTGTCTCCCGGGGTGTCCAGGTGAGGCAGGAGCGACTGGGTGGGATCTGGTGGGTGCCCTGTTCAGCTGACCGCAGCCCCCGGAAGCTGATCCCTGGGCTCTTCCCTTGCAGTCGATGCCTCCAGGACAACCTGCTGAGCCCCAGCCCGCAGCATGTCCCAGCTCTCCTCCACCCTGAAGCGATACGTGGACTCCTCCCGCTACGCCGAGACCACCTACAGCAAAGTGCCCGGCGGCTACAGCTCCTACAGCTCCTATGGATCCACCCTGTCCTACGCAGACAGCGACAAGATCGGCTTCAAAGCCAGCTATCTGCCCTCCCCGCGCTACCACCACTCCGGAGGGCTGTCGCCCACCGGCGGCTATGACAGCAGCCGGCTGTACCCCGACCCCAGCATCCGCCTGAGCCCCTCGTACATCCGCACGCAGCCCCGCCCGCCCGGCGCCGGCCTCAGCGGCGGTGCCTGCTACGGCTTCACCGGGACCCCCAGCAGCCCCACGGGCTACCTGCCGTCCGCAGCGCCCCTCAGCCGCCACAAATCCAGCAGCCACTCGGACCTGGCGCGGGAGTTCTCGGGGCTGCACACCTCAGACAGCGCCTACCTGCCCGCGGCCGGCGCGCTCAGCACCCGCAGCCGGCCGGAGCTCGGCAACCTGCAGGGTCTCTACCAGGCTGCCACTCACTCCGACTATGTCCGTGGGTACCTGGAGAGCTACGGGAGGAAAAGCAACCACGGCAGCCTCTCCACCGGCCACCTCAGCCCCTCTCAGGCCACCCTGCCGCCCTCGGGCACCCGCTGCGCCAGCCAGCCCTGCGAGAGGAGCGATGACCACTGCGACGTGCCCGCCCAGGACGCCACGGTACGTGGGGCTGGCCGGGGGTGGGGGACAGAGCTGTGCTGTGGGGGGATGTGGTCCGTGCTTGTGGTGAGCCGGGGAGCCCCGCGCTCTCCCTGGGAACCTCGGTGAGCTGCTCCGTGCCTCAGTTTCCGCGTGTGACCCTCCGAGATGCCCTTGCTGGCGCAGCAGTCCCGGCTGGAGCTGCTGAGGCAGCCGTGTGCGGGCAGAAGGGTGTCCTCTGAGGGGCTGTGCTTGCAGGGATGCTCCCCAAGGAGGCAGGATCAGCCTGTGCCCAGGATTGTGCCCGCTGCACTTTCTGCGTGCATGTGACAGCAGGTGATGGCTCCAGCCCCGTGTGGGGCTGACGAGGATTTCCTGCTGCCTCATCCCAGATAGGGAAGGTGACATGGCCAGGCTGGGCAGAGCTGGGATGGCTGGTTTGTCTGGTGCTGACTCTGCCACCGTGCCTCGGTGCCCAGCTGCCAGCCAGGTTTCTCACCGGTGCCCGGCAATGCCAGTTCCCTGGCACCATCCACTGCTGCCACTTTGGGGCCCTGTGCCCCAGCCTGCGTGGCAGCAGTGGGTTCCCCGTGGCAGTGCTGCTTTGGGCAGCACCCCGTGTGTCGGCAGGTACTCGGTACCCCAGGTCCCTGTCGGTGCTGCAGTGTCCCCAGAGCCCCAGCCCGGGCCGGGAGCAGGCACCGCACACGCAGCCCGTGCAGGGGAGCAGCCTGGTAATTTTCCACTCAGGTTTCCTTCCAAGATCTGGTCAGGCTCTGCCTGCATTGTCTCCTGCTGTCTTTCCAGTCACCCTCCATTCACCCATGGTCTGACCTGCCCTTTTGCTTCCCTGCGTCTCTTCCCCACCACCCTCTGCCGAACTGTGAGGAAAAGTCCTGTCCTGCTGGAGACAAGCAGAAAAGAATCCCCCAGCAATCTTTCCCTTTGCAGCCAGGGCCCCACATCCCTCTCTGTGCCTCTTTTCTAGTGCCTTTCCCCACAGAAACACCTTCAGCAATACCCTGCCGCGGTATGGGACCTCCTGTGCCCACCTTCCTCATGCCTGGCCCCCAGCCCTGGGGAGAGGGAGCAGGCTGGGGAGTCAGGAGAGTGGAGGATCAGTGCTGTGGAAGGGAATTCCTGCCTCCCCCTCCCACAGCAGGCCCTGCTGGGGGGGACCAAGGGGGGATCCAGCAGCTGCTGCAGCCGCTGGCTCTCACAAAAGCCCTCACTGCCACTGCCAGGGCATGGTCCCCATGCCATGTGCCCACACACTGCTGTGATGGGATGCCAGCCTGCTCCCATGGGGCAGCAGGGGCTGTGCAAGTCCCAGAGCACAGCACTGTGGTCTGCACGTGAGCACAGCCTGGGCTGACGGGTGGCAAAGGTGGCATGGGACAGACACCCATGCCGGGGCAGGCTGGGTCAGCCACACTGGCTTCGGTTTGCTTGGTGCTTTGATGGGCACACCTGCTATTTTCCACTGCCGTGGATTTTCCCCTCACTTTCCCAAGCTGCAAAGCAAATGTCCCGATCGTAAGCAAATGTCCCGATCGTAAACCAGACTTGGGTGCCTGAAGTCGTGCCAGGTGCCGGAAACCAGCGCAGTTGCAGCCCCGGAGCTGCCATCGGTTCTGCCCCGCTGCCCAGCCCCGAGGGCACTGTCAGCAGCACCCGCTGCCGACGCAGCCAGGGGACGGCTAGGGGCTGGACCAGTGCCTCCTCCCATCCCTTTTTCCACCGCCGCCTCCTGCCTCTGCGCCACTGAAACCGCCACCCAGAGGGGTTGGCCGCCAGGAGTGAGGGTGTCGATGTGTCCCTGACCTCAGCATCACTTTGTGCCTCAGTTTACCACCCCGTGGGCAAACGGAGGCGTGGGAAGGTGCGGTTTCAGCAAGGGGCTGTGCCTGCGGAGCTGCAGGGCCCTGCTGGCTCCCGGGAAGGGCAGTCTGGTGAGGGGCAGGACTGGAGCTGTGCCGCCCCATTAACCACCCCGGGTGTACATAGGGTCAGAAGGCCAGGGCCACCCACAAACCCGCCGGCAGCTCTCCGCAGTCCCATCCTGAGCAGCTGACGGCCCTGGCCCGCAGCCAGTCCTGGTCCTGCCTGCCGCCGCCGTGCCAACCGGGCCCGTGGCAACCTCTGCCCGCGGCAGAAGGTCACCGCTGCAGAGGGGCCAGCTGAGGGCAGAGACCTGGCTCTGAGTGATGCCATCCCACCGGGTGTCCCCTTCTCTCTCCCGCTCCAGCCTCACCGTCAGAGCCTGCGTGCTGCTCTCTGGCTGGAGCGGAATTTGGTCCTTGGCCCGGGGCTCTCGATGTCACCGGGGCACGAGGTCTCGATGTCACCGGGGCACGAGGTTCAGCACGGGATGTGGCTGAGCCGCCCTCTTGCCACGGAACCGGCTCAGCCAGCACGGTGCATCCCCACGGGCAGAGCTGCCCCAGCACCCCGCACAGCGCTCGGGGCTGGCCGTCCTGCCCCCGCCGTACCCTCCCGTGCTGCCGGGCAGCGTGGCAGCAGCCCTGGCTTTCGGGGAGCTGTGCCACAGCCCAGATGCCCGGGCTGCGCCCCTGGGCACGGCAGGGCACCCACCCAGGCTGCGGGAGGGCAGTGGGGTGTGTGCCCCGGCGCGCACACCGTGTCCCCGTGTGTGTACACCGTACACGGCTCGGGGTGTGTACATGTACACACATGTGAGCACGCGCAGGCCCCGATTACGACAAGCCTCCTGTTGTGATGCAAAAGAGCCCTGGCCCTGCAGATGAATAACGCTGCAAGATGCCTCCTCAGATATTTTTGCTGGTGCCAAAAATAGTCTCCCTCCCTCCCTCCTTCCCTCCCCCCCGTCCCCAGTCAGCCCCTCCGCTGGCTGTGCCGGGCTCTGCCGCGGACAGGGGAGGCTGCATCTGCAGCCAGCAGGATCCAGCAGCCCCTGACTCTGGTTGGGGGTGTTTGGGGGGCTCCAGGGGAGGAAAGCAGGCTCCGCTCGGGGCCCTCTCAGCGAGGCTGGAGGCTGTGGCTGTGTCAGAGCAGCCCAACCGCACTCTCTGCCCTGGTTGCCCATGGAAATTTCCCTGAGCGGGCGGAGAGACACCTGGGCACGCACAGCAGGCGCAGGGCTCCGGCGCTCGTCCTGCCGCGGTCAGAGGGGTGAAGCAGCAGGAGACGCAGGACGAGGACGCAGGACACCCGGGCTCCCTGCCAGTCCCTCTGCATCTGCCCTTGCTGCAGGAGAAGAGCTGGAGCCCTGCCCGTGCCATGCCTCAGTTTACCGAGGGGAGACACCAGGTGGGGTCTTTGCTCCACGTAGGAATCGGGGGGAGTTTTTCCCCAGCTCAAGGCACTGAAATATCCTCTGAGCTCAGCGCTAATGCATCCCTCAAAGAGGGGGGTCCCCCCGAAATGTCACTGCCTGGGTAGCTGGCGTTGGCACTGCAGGGAAGGCACATTCCCGGGAGCCCCACAACCCTGCCCGGCAGCCCGCAGCCCCTCTCTGGTACAGGCACCCCCTGCACCCACATGCTGTGCGACTGTCCCACTTTCACCGAGGCACTTTTGGCGAGTAAATCCCAGCTGGGGAGCCCCGTGCTCTGTCCAGTGCCTGGCCGGAGCACAGCGTGCCCGGGGCCGGACAGTCGGTGCCATCAGCCGTGGGCACGCCGAGCTGGGAGCACGGGGGAGCACTGGGGGGGCAGGCGCTCCTCCGGCCGCCGTCTCGCCCCAATTCCCCATTGCCCCTGCGGTACGCGCACGGTGCCGGTGTCGGGCTATGGAAACGCGGAGACAGATGCCGAGGGGCACCACAGCCCCCGATAGTCCCCCGGAGCCGGGGCAGTGTCGCCGCCCCGTTCCGGAGCGTGTCCCCGGGGCAGAGCCGCCCCTCGCGGGCCCCCCTGGCTCCCGGCGCGCTGTACCACGCGGTGCGCGGGGGCTGGCCGTCACCGAGCCGTCACCGAGCCGTCACCGAGCCCGGCTGCCGCCTCTCCACCCATTTGATGTCAGAGGCGCTCAGGTGCCGTCAGCCCCGCAGCCGGCAGCGGCTCCGGCCCCGCACGCCCAGCACGGGGGGCTCCGCGCCTGACCCCGCGGCCCCGGCTGCAGCCAGCCCCGGGCCAGGGCAGCCCGGCCGGTCCCCTCTGGCACCCCGCTGCCCGCGGCTGCTCCCCGCCGTCCTGCGGTGCCCGCCGGGGCCATCATGAGGGACTCCTACACGGTGACGCTGCCCGAGGAGCCCCCCGCGCTCCCCGACCTTCACAAGGACCTGCGGCCCCGCGCCTCCATGCCAGGGTCCCTGCTGGTCTCCACCTTCGTCGGGCTCGTCCTCAACAAGACCAAGGTACGAGATGCCCGCAGCCCCCGGCCCCCGGTTTGGGGGCAGAGAAGGGGTACCCCCTGCCCTCCCTGGGGAACGTGGTGTGCCCTGTGGCATCCCCTGTGCCCGAGGAGGGGTGCCCGGGGGTGGGTGCCCTCTTGGCTGCCCGCGGGGACGGCGTGTCCCGGTGTCCCACAGGATGGCAGGGAGCAGGTGAACTGCACGTGTCAGGACACCTGGGTTCCTCTGCCAGCCCTGCCCTTGCGGTGACCTTGGCCAGGTCCCCGTGTCTCACCGCATGGAAGGGTCTGCCGGCCACACCGAGTCCCTTAGCGGTGTCACCGGAGTGAACTTGGCTGTCCCCAGCGCCACAGCGCCGGGACAGATCACTCCTGCAGGGATGGCAGAGCAAGGGGCAAGGAGGGCAGGGTCTGAGCACTTATGTAAGTCTGACTGCTCCGGCTCTCCTGCTGCCCCAGCAGGCACCTGGCATACGGACCTGGATGGGGAAGGACGGTCGGGATCTTGTCCCTTGTCCCCTCGCCTGTCCCTCGTCCCCGTCCTGCAGTGCAGCCTCGGGGAGTCCCCAGCCGCGCCGCGTGAGCCAGCTCTCCTTCACCGCCTCTGAGCATGTCGTGTCCTAGATAAAGCCCTGTACGGGAGAGGGGGATTAGCTGGAGTTGAGTCACCCAGGGGAGGGAAATCCAGGGGGGGAAATAACACCTCGGTGCACACAGGGCTTGTGCCACGCTGTGGGAGCACCTGGCACCCCCTGCTCAGCTCCAGCCCTCCCCTGGGGTTGTTCCAGGCTCTGGGAGGACAGCCTAGGACCTGGCTGTGGGGGAATGCAGGAGCTGTGGGGAGGTGTGCGCCCACATCAGCAGGACTGTCCAGTCCCTCCTGGCACACGGCGGGAGCTGCCCAACCAGGGCAACTGGATGAGCAGCGTCCTGGAGGGGATGGCTGGGGCACCGTGGGGCAGCTGCCAGGGGTTGCTGCTCACCCCTGGCACCGTGACCTTCCCTGTGGTGGCTGTGGGGACACCGGCAAGGCCTTGGGGCTCAGATCCTTCAAGGGATGGATATGGGTTGTTGGTGGGACATAGGCCCACCTCTCCTGCCACCATCTGCTCAGGGACCAGAGCCAGGCCAGCTGCTCCAGCCATGGTGTGGCACTGACCTGTCCCATCCTGCTGACACTCTGTGCCCATCCAAGCCTGTCCCCAGCTCGGGACAAGCCAGGGAGTTGCCTGGCACTTTTGGAAAGCCACCCCCAGCCACTGACGGCCATGGGCAGCCACATCTGGGGACACCCCTGTGCTCTGGGCACTGCGGGGGCAGCCGGTGGCACACAGGGCACCCGGTCAGTCTGTCGGAGCCGCGTGTGCCCACACAGGGTGGCCGGGTCCCCGCTGGTGCCGGTCCCTGCCGCGGTGGGTGATGCCTGCGCCGTCGCTAAGGAGCACGTGTAACTGGATCTGGGTTATTTTGGGCTGCTGTCAGGGCTGGGTGCTCAGCACCTCCCACACACACACCAGCTGCTGCTATTTCAGAGCTGCTGGGCCCCCTCCCCCTCCTCTCGCCTCCTCTCCTCCTCCTCAAGCCTGGGGTGGGCAGCTGGGGCGTTTGCCTAAGGATCCTTAAATCCTGGGCATCTGGGGGAGCACGATCAGCAGTCTGACCCTGTGAGTCCTGTCGGACCCCCATCCTGCTCATCCCACTGCTCTCCTGTGCAGGGCTGGGAGCAGGACCCCTGGGCTGCCACCAGTGCCCCTCACCAGCACCCTGCCCTGCATGCTGAGAGAGGAATGGTTGTTCTTCCAGACCCTCTGTGCTCTTGGTCTCTCCAGCAAAGAGTGATGATGCCTCCTGGCCCCAGTGCCCAGCTGCCCATGGCCATCTTTGCTTTTCCTTGCTCAGGGAGCACCTGGAATTGCCACCCCACGGCACAGGTGCAGCACAGCCAGGGCAGCGAGTGGCTGGGAAGGCACTGCTGGGCACAAAGCCCTGTTCCCAGATCTGACTGCCGCAGGGCTGGGCTTGCACTTTCCCAGGTGGACTTTATCCTGCAAAACAGCTGTGCCAAAGTCTGGGCTGCGCTTATGCAGGGTGTCCTGGAGGGGATGGACACCCCCAGGACCAGATGGGCAGTGACAGACCACTGTGCTCCTCCTGCAGCATGGGGCAGGCACAGGGCACTGTCATCCCCCAGTGTCCCAGGGCATGGGGGTGGCAGGGGGAGGCAGCCTGGGCTGTCAGCCTGAGCTGCAATCCAGGGCATGGGGCAAAGGTGTTGCCAGGCAGGGAGAACTTTGAGCCCCATGCGTTGTCCTCGGCCAGCAGGATGGGGCAGGCCAGCCGTGGTTTGTCACCAGGCCCTTGGCCCAGAGAGCAGCCCGGTGCTGACTCTGCCCATGATGTCACAGCGGGATGGGGCCTCTGCTTGTACCTGAGGGCCTGCTCCACGGGGAGATCTGTGGCACCATGGCCTCGCTGGGCTGCCCACAGGCATGGCCAGCCCGCCACCCTCTCAGTCCTCTTCCCTCTCTCTGCAGAGCTCCAAGGCCGTGCAGGGGCTGACTGGCCTGCGGAACCTCGGCAACACGGTGAGTGTGTCCCCAGGCCTCTGGCTCACACCGGGCATGTCTGGGGGGCAGGGAGAGCTCTGTCCCTTCACCTCACCCCCAACACCCACACCCTGGCCCTGGCAGCTCCCTGCTCCCTCCTGATGGTGCTCCTGAGGAAGAGCTTCCCCTGCTCCTCACTGCTTCGTCCCCATCCTCTGCCCACCCGCCCCAGGTGTCCCCCTGCCACGGCCTGCTTCCCTCTGCTTCCCGTTGCCATGGTTTTCTCTTCTGCCTCCCCCAGTGCTTCATGAACTCCATCCTGCAGTGCCTGAGCAATACCAAGGAGCTGCGGGATTACTGCCTGCAGAACCAGTACCTGCGGGACCTCAACAACAACAGCCGCATGCGCACGGCGCTCATGTCAGGTAACTGCCCAGCCCTGTGACTGCGGGGGCTTCCTTCCACCAATCCCTGCAGCAATCCCTGCGGCACATCCCTGGGATATCCCAGATCCTGTGGGAGACCCGCCCAGAGCTCTGTGCTCCGCACTGCCAGGGCGACCATCAGGCCCAGGGAGCCCGGAGTGGGGTGCTGGGCTGTCCCCTTGCGGGCACGGCCGTGCCACCTCAGCTGCTGAGCCACCTCTCTGCCTGCAGAGTTTGCAAAGCTGATTCAACTGCTCTGGACCTCATCCCCCAACGAGAGCGTGAGCCCCTCCGAGTTCAAGACGCAGATCCAGAGATACGCCCCGCGCTTCGTCGGATACAAGTGAGAGGGGTGGGTGCAGGGGTGATGGGGAGCTGAGCCCCCTGCAGCCTCTCACCGGCCATGCTCTGTGTCTTGCAGCCAGCAGGATGCTCAGGAGTTCCTGCGGTTCCTCCTGGACGGGCTGCACAGTGAGGTGAACAGGGTGCTGGTGCGACCCCGGGCCAGCACTGACAGCCTGGATCACCTCCCGTAAGTACTGCCCTTAGCAATTCCCACAGGAGAGGTCACCGCCCGCAAGACCAGCCCGGGGACAGTGACCACACGGGTCACTCTGGGCTGGGTGGCAGGGCTGGCGTCCCCCAGGCCATGCTCAGTGCCCTGCTGTGTCCCCATCCTTGCAGTGATGACGAGAAGAGCCGGCAGATGTGGAGGAGGTACCAGGAGAGGGAGGACAGCCGCATCAGTGGTGAGCAGGGCCAGGGGAAAGGAGGGCAGGGCTGGGCTGGGAGCAGGGCTGGGAGCCAGGGGTCTCACCCTGCTCTGTCCCATCCCACCAGACCTCTTCGTTGGGCAGCTGAAGAGTTCTCTGACCTGCAGCGAGTGCGGCTACTGCTCCACAGCCTTCGACCCCTTCTGGGACCTGTCCCTGCCCATCCCCAAGGTGAGGGATCCCAGACAATCTCTGTCACCCTGTCCCACACTCCCTCTCCCTGACCCTCTCTGTATCCCACAGAAAGGCTACGGGGAGGTGACGCTCATGGATTGCCTGCGGCTCTTCACCAAAGAGGATGTGCTGGATGGGGACGAGAAACCGGTATGGGGCAGGGGGGCTTCCTGGGGACAAGCTGGGTCCCTTTCCCCCGTGCCTGTGTAGCCAGGACTGTGGGCTTGGTGCTCTCAGCTCTGCCCTCACCCTCCTGCTTGTGCTGTTTGCCTCCCACAGACATGTTGTCGCTGCAAAGCCAGGACGAGGTGCACAAAAAAATTCAGCATCCAGAAGTTCCCCAAGATCCTGGTGCTTCGTATCCTTTGGGCAGAGGGATGGGGACAGGGAGTGCTGGGAGGTGGGGGCAGATGGATTCTCGTGGGCTGCGCTTTGTCCCTTGGCCCCTTGACGTGACCCTCCAGACCTGAAGCGCTTCTCCGAGGCCAGGATACGAAGCAGCAAACTCACCACCTTTGTCAACTTCCCGCTGAAGGACCTGGACCTGCGGGAATTCGCCTCGCAGAGCTGCAGTGAGTCTGAGCCCCTGCATGCCCCTAGTCCCAGCCCTGAGCTCCTGCTGACTCCTGGGTGTCCCCAGCTGGTGGGGGGCAGAGGTGTGAGGGTGGGTGGCACGGAATCCACGATGCCAGCTCCATTCTGGGATGTTGGGGGGCTCTGTGCCAGCATTTTGGGGGGCAGTGAGGCTGATCAGCACCCCTGCTCCTCACAGACCACGCCGTTTACAACCTCTACGCCGTCTCCAACCACTCGGGCACCACCATGGGCGGCCACTACACAGCCTACTGCAAGAGCCCCGTGTCCAGCGAGTGGCACACCTTCAACGACTCCCGGTGAGCCTGGGGTGGCACAAGGCAGCAGGGACCCCCTGCTCAGGGCATCCCATCCCCCCTGCTCACAGCTCTCCCCTCCCCTCTCCGCAGTGTCACCCCGATGTCCTCGAGCCACGTGCGCAGCAGCGATGCCTACCTGCTCTTCTACGAGCTGGCCAGCCCGTCCTCCCGCATGTAGCCAGCCCTGCCTCCCTGAGGACCCCCTGTGCCACCCCTCAGAGCTGGCTCCGCCAGGATTCGGGCATTCAGCCCCCCCAGGGCAAGAGGGAGGCGAAGAGGACACACCCCGAGGTGGCTGCAGAGGGAGGCTGGGGACAGCCAGGAGCAGAGAGCCCAGGCGTGAACATCCCAGCTCTGAACTGAGGAGGGCAGCTCGTCACAGGACAGGGCTCAGGCAGCTCAGGCGCCTCCTGAGCTGCTGGCATTTGATTTTTACCTCGGGGTTTTAGTTTCTTTTTTTTTTTTCCTTTTTTTTTTCCTTTTTTTTTGGTCTTTTTTCCTTTTTTTTTTTTTTTTTTCTTTTTTTCTTTTTTGTGTGTAATAAAAATCGTGAGCAAGGGACTCTACAAGAATGGGGCCACCTGTCCCATTGACTCAACCAGGACCTCTGCTCCCCTGGGACAGCACCCAGGAGAGCCTCACACATCCCTCCTGGCCTCTCGCCGCTCCTGTATCTGCTTGGCCGTCCCAGAGGATTTGTGAACTGCTCCCGACCTCCTCCCGGCACTTCCAAACCTCCTGGCAAAGGACTCCGTCCCGTCTCAGGCAGCACCTCCCCAGCAGCTGCCCCACACACACTCCTCAAAGCAGCCTGAGCCCAGGCCCAGACTCACGGACAGGAGGGAGGAAAACGTTTTGTGGAATTTCTATGTATTTATAGTGGACTTCGCTTCACCTGGAGCCCCCCGCCGCTTCCTGCCTCTCCAGGGACTTGTGCCGGGGGCTGCTCTGGGTAGGTTTTTACCTGCCTCCTCATACGACGGTGCCTTAAACCACTTAGGGGAGCGGGGGGCCGCGGGGGTCGCACAGGAACCTGTGCAGGAGAAGGAGGGGAGGACAGTGGCTTTCCGGGACCATCTGCAATCGGGGCTTTTTTTCTCCCTGTGATCAGGAGCCCCCCTGGGTGCCCGGGGACCGCCCTGCTGCTCTGTCCTCCAGCTAGCAAATGCCAGTGGCCTTTTTAGCCTTTAATTTATTCTCCTCCCCGTCCTGCCTTGCCTGAGATGCAGCGGGAGGAGACACGGGCACCATCCCAGCCCTCGGGGCAGCTCCATCCAACCCACACCCGGCAGGCTTCGCCCTCGCTGCCCTGCGGGCACGGGCTGAGCGCTGGCACCAGCATCCTGCCCAGCCTGGGGCATCCCAGCGGGGCTCGGAGGGGCAGGATGGGAAAGGGGGCTGCCCGCGGCAGGAGCTGGGCTGGGGCAGCGATGCTGCTTGGCAGGTGGCTTGTTTACTGTGTAAGCAAGACGGGTGGGAAGTGTCTCATACAAGGGAGACTCGTGCAGGAATAAATCTGAGCTTGAACAGGGCGTCGGGTGAGTGTGTTTGGTCTCTGGGGGGTCTGGCAGAGGGTGGGGAGCTGTCTCCGGTGGAGACCCGGGAGCACCCCTGGACCAGGAGCAGCCACGGCTCACTAGAGCAAGGGACATGTGGGTGCAGGTGACAGCGACTGGAGGCAGAAGGAACCTTTCTAGCCCCACGGCGTTCCCTGCTGCTCACACTCTTCCCTCCAAACGCCGGGACAAAGGGCTCTTTCTCCCCTGCTTAGGGCCGGAGACGGGCATTAAGGGGCAGCGGGAATGCAGGTGGCAGGGCGCAGGCACCCAGCGACGGACGGAGGGACACGCTCAGCCCCGAGTCCCCAACACAGCCCCTGCAGTGCTGCCCTGAGCAGTGAGGAGCCTGGAGACAGCTGCAAAACCCCTGTGGGCACCCCACAAGCAGGGTGCCTTTGGGATGGGCTCCCCGCGGGGTGGGTGCGAGCACTCATTCCCCTTTAAGACGCTGGTTCTCCGTGCCAGAGCCTGACCTCGGCATCCTCAGCTGAGCTGGATTAACGGGGCGAGGGGGAAGGGGCCTGCAGAGGGGACTGGGGCTGCTGCCTCCCGGGGCTCCCGCACTCCCGGCACGGCGGGCATGGCCCTCGGGTGGGCTCCGGCGCGGGGCTGGCACCTGTAGAGCTGGCACTGCCAGCTCCCCCGGCCCGGAGCGTGGAGCAGGGGTCCCCACGCCGCCCCGGGGCCCATGGGGGCAGCTGGGGAGGGGCGGGCGGTGGGGCTGGGGGCTGTGCTGGGGGGCACAGGGCGCTGGGCAGGATTTTAGCCAGGCTGCGCCGGGAGCCGCCGCCTGCTGCCATGAAAGACTTCACCGAAATCACGCTTTGCCCCGAGGCTCTGGACGGCAGCAAGGTAGGGCTGGGGGTGTGGGTGCTGAATTTCCCCACATCCCCACCCATGGGTTCCCAAGGTGCCACCCGCGCTCGCTGTCCCACAGACCGAGTTCTGCAACCCCGTTTTTGAGGGCGAGGAGCCCCGGGCAGCACCGAGCGTGGGGCACCCGCCGGACAAGGATGGGACCGGCCCTGCACCGCGCCGGGACGGCCTCGGTACAGCCTGGGGGTTTGTACGCACACACCCCTGACCGTGGGGCTGGCAGCGGGGTGGTGGGGCTCCCTGGGGACACATTAGCACCGCGGGGACAAGAGGTGGGGATGTGTCCAGCCGGGGCTGAGCCAGCCGTGCAGGGAAGTGGGGACATGGCTCAGCGACACCCCGGCTCTGCCCGCTGCCCTCGCCTCCAGGCCACCAGCTCTGGGGACAGGTGGGCTGGAAGTACCGCGCCGACTGCAAGTTCACCTGGCTCTGCGTGGCTCTGATGAGCACCGTCCTGCTCTTCCTCATCGCTCTCCTGCTCGGCATCGTCATCCACCGTGAGTGCCGAGCTGGGAGGGGTATGGGACACAGAACCGGCTCAGAGGGGGACAGGGACACTCGGAGGACATCTCGGGGTCTGCCCGCTGTGGGGAGAGTGACCCCATGCATAGGAGCAAGGGGGATTTCCATGTTCCCGGGACGTGGCAGGATCACTGCCCCTGGGGGAGCTGTGGGGTCCCCTGGGAGCTGCACACCTGGGTAGGGTGGGAGCAAAGGGCTGGGTGGGCTTCCTAAGCCCCTGCCCTGCACTGCAGCCATCCCTCCCCGCTGGGGCTGAGCAGTGCCTGCTCTTCCCTGGGCACAGAGCTGACGTCCCCACACCCACCCGGCTCCCCGGCCACTGCCCTGCCCGCCCGTGGCACTGCCACCGCCACCACCGCACCCACCCGAAGGGACCCCTCGGCCCCCAAAACAGCTGCCACCCCAACCGAGAGCTGGCTGCCCACAGCCCGCACAGCAGCGCCGGGTAAGTCCCGTGTTTTGGGGACCGCGGGACAGTGTTTTGGGGTGGGGATGCCCTGCTCCAGCTCATGCCCACACTGTTACTCGTTCAGCCTGCGGAGGAACCCTGAGGGGCCCCGAGGGCTCCTTCAGCTCCCCCAACTACCCCGGCCCCTACCCCCCCCAACGCCCTCTGCATCTGGCGCATCGAGGTGGGCGCCGGCCTCGCCATCCAGCTGAGGATGGAGACGTTCAGCGTGGAGGGCACAGCCTCCTGCCTCTTCGACCGCCTGGAGCTCCACGAAGAGCAGGGCGCCGGCGGCACAGCCCCCTCCCCAGCCCGGGGGGCCCGACCAGGTAGGGTCCCTCACCCCTGGGGAGGTGGCAGTGCGGCGAGGAGCGGGCAGCGAGCTGTGCCAGCCCTTGCTGTGCCCCCAGGTTTTGTGGCAACGTGCCTCCCCCCGACCTTCAACACCAACTCCAACCGCCTGCGGGTCACCTTCGTCTCCGACAGCAGCGTGGGCGCCCAGGGCTTCAGCGCCCGCTACCGCGCCGTGACCCCCGCCGAGAGTGAGTCCTCCCAGCCCAGGGCACTGCCGGCGTCCCTCAGTGCTGGCAGGCGGTGGGGACAGCCAGCGGGGAGGGCAGGGTGGCCGCTGGAACTTCCCATCAGCCTGGGTGTGTTCGCGCAGAGAGCTGCGCCTGGGACGAGCACTTGTGTGACCAGGGGCTGTGCCTCCAGCTGGGCTTCGTGTGCGATGGCTTCCACGACTGCACGGACAAGAGCGACGAGGCCAACTGCAGCCTGAAGCACAAAGGTGCACCGGACAGACCCCACCTGCAGCCCCCGCCGCACACGGGGATGGGGGGAGAGGGGAGGTGGAGGGAGGGGAGAGGGGCAGGGGTCAATCTGGGTGTGTGTGTGTCCCTCCAGAGTGTGGAGGGCCGCTGACCGCCTTGGATGGGCGCTTCTCCACCCCGAACCACCCCCAGCCGTACCCGCACCAGCAGGTGAGTGAAGGGATGCTGCGGGAGCGCGGCGAGGGTGAGGGAGGGCGGGGAGGAAGGCAACCTGGGAGGTGGCCCTGCCCAGCTTCACGGGTGTCGCCGGCTGCCCCCCGCCCCGCAGCTGTGCCTCTGGCAGATCTCGGTGCCCCCGGGCCACGTCATCGACCTGCACTTCCACAACTTCAGCCTGGAGTCGCACGAGGACTGCAGCTTCGACTTCGTGGAGGTGCACGACAGCGCGGGCACGGGGGCCGCCAGCCTCATGGGCAGGTACAGTCACCCCGACATCCCCAGCCCTGCTGCGCCACCCTGGGGACACCGGCGCCATGGCTCACCTGGGGAAACTGAGGCACTGGGCTGGCTGGTGGGGAGCAACCACCAGGAGACAGGGTTTGGGGAGGTGCTGGTCAGCCCCCGACCCCAGCCCTCTTCCCATGACCTCGGCAGGTTCTGTGGCCACCACCTGCCACCCACCCTGACCTCCTCACGGCATGTCATGACCGTCCTGTTCGTGGCAGACGAGGGAGTAGCCGATGATGGGTTCTTTGCCACCTACCAAGCCCGCAATGCCACAGAGAGTAGGTAGCCAAGCAGGGGCACAGCCTGCCCACGGGGGCTGTGCTGTCACCATCCTTGGGGGACTTCAAGGCCAGGCTGGATAAAAACCTGGAGAAAACCAGCTCTTGCTGCACAGCTGACCCTGCTGGGAGCAAGAGGTTGGGCTAAAAGACCCCGGGGTCCCCTCTCACCTCAATTACCCTATAACCCTGTTGATCTTAGCACTGGGAATGTGAGCTGGAAGGGCTCACCTGCACAGAGGAATGATCCATGACCTGAGGGCTGCCCCTAAATAACCCGGGAATTTGGGATGTCCCTAAGCTGCACCTGCCAGATCCCCTGGCCAGTGACCATGCAGAGCAGACAGGGTGGTCAGCATGGGAACAGGCTGGCTCCCAGCCATGCCCTACCCTCTCACCTTCCAGAGACCTGCAGCCCCGCGGAGTTTTCCTGTGGGAACGGCGAGTGCCGGGCGCTGGAGTCAGTGTGTGACGGCTGGCACGACTGCCCCGACGGCACGGACGAGCTCAACTGCACCGGGGTGTCCTACCCGGCCTTCGGTGAGTGCCACCCCTGCGTGCCCCACCCAGCACTCGCCCACCCCGAGCCCAGCTGGCCCGGCGGCTGGCACAGCCGGTGGGCAGCACTGTCGCTGTCACAAGGCAGTCCCCTCGCCCTTCGGCAGGGTCTGTCTGCGAGCCCGTGGAAGTGGAGATGTGCCTGGGGCTGGGTTACAACTCCACCTCCTTCCCCAACATCTGGCTGGCCATCCCGGACCAGGAGGGAGCGGCCGAGGTGCTGCAGGACTACCAGGTGAGCTGCCCGGTGAGGGTCCCGCGGGGCTGCCCTCGCCACACCCCCGCCGGGCTCACACCGCTGTCCCCGCTGTCCCGCAGACCCTGATGGAGCTGGCGTGTTACCAGCACCTCCGCCTGCTCATCTGCAGCCTCTTCGTGCCCAAGTGCACCCCGGACGGGGGCGTGCTGCAGCCCTGCCGGGCAGTGTGCCTGGCGGCCGAGCTGCGCTGCCGGCAGTCCCTCGGGCTCCTCGGCATCCTCTGGCCCATCAACTGCAACATCCTGCCCGACTCCAACGACCCCGTAGAGTGCTTCCAGCCCTGAGCCGGCAAGAGGAGAGGAGCAGGGGATGAAGCCCCCCTCCCCATCCCAAAAGTGCCGCCCATCCTCTTCCTGTTGTAAATACCCAGCTGCTGGTTAATACCTCACCTGCCCTGGGGTCAGCCCCTCTGCCCAGGGCTCGGCTCGGTGCCTGGATGCCACGGGCTTGCCCACAGCTCCAAATCCCTAGAGAGCAGGTGTCAGATCCCACAGGGAAAGGCTTGTGCTGGAGGGGCTGTGCCCACAGGCAGGAGATGTGCTGGGGGCACCAGAAAAAGGGTTAATGCTCCCCAAATGGAGCAGAGGTTAGCCAGGCTGCATGAACAAGAGCTCAGACCTGCCAGTGTCCCACAGACCCAAAGCCTGCAGAATAAACAGCGTGAGCAGCTGACAAAACCAATGGAGCAAGTGACTCATTTAGGGGGGGGGTCTGTGGGTGAGTGCTGCCAGATCCTAGGAGAAACTGAGGCACGGGCCAAGGGAGGGAAGCCCGGGGATGGGGGATCTGAACTGGGATGGAGGAGCACAGGGGAGACTGCAGGGGAGAGTGGGCAGCTGGCTGTACCCTTGCAGGGTCCCTGGGAGATGGATGGGTCTCAGAGGGGTCCAGTTGGTGGCCCCATGGTGCAGGGAAGAGATCTGTGCAGGGAAGGGCCAAGAGATGTGGCCCTGCTGGCTGTGCTGGCTGTGCAGGCTGTGCTGGCTGGAGGCCACCCTGGTGGCCACAGGCCTGGCAACACCCATGGCCACAAACCAGCATCCAGCTGGCCAAAACCAACAATCCCTTCACACCTTGGGACAGAGGAGACTGGCAGCTCCCTGCCACCACCCAGCCTGGCCACGGGCATCCAGGTCTGGAAGGAACATTTGGCAGTGCCACCCACTCCACTGCGGGCACAGGGAGGAGAGAGCCAGCAGTGCCATCATGCTTTCCACTGCTCTGAGCATGTGGGGGAAGTCCCCAGCCCAGCTGGGGTCACTTGGAGCAGGACCCACTCGTGCCAGCACTGCTCTGCCCCTGTACCCAGCGAGGCACTGCCATTCCCACCCAGCTCAGGGGGTTGGAACCTCCCAGCTCCTTTGCTCCCTGTATGTCCCAGCTGCTGCCCAGCACGGGGACTCCCCCAGCCGCAGGCCCGCCCGGCTGGCCAGCATGTGACCGTGTCCCTTGGACGCACTCGGCGCTGGAACAAGTTAAAGGCTAGCCGGGAGCGCCTCGAAAGCTCTGCCACGTGCTCTGCGCTCCCCAGGGCCAGCCCTGCCTCCTGGCACGGGCACAGCGCTGCTCTGCCTGCGCTTCCACCTGCCCTGCACGCTCAGCCCAACGTGCTGGGACCGCCCAGACGGATCCTGTGCCTTCCCATGGGTGCTCCCCGGGCTGGCACTGCCACGCTGTGCATGCTCTGCCGTCCCCTTTGCCTCAAATCGGCTGCCAGTCAGAGCACCCGCACACCTCTTCCTTCTGCCACTCCAACCCTCCCTGCCCCTGCTGGATTTCCCTCCCTCAGCCTTTATTTTCTTTCCCTCTGCTGCCTGTTTTCCCTGTTTTCCTCCCCTCCATCCTGCTGCCCGGGTGCCCAGCAGTGTCCAGCCGAGGTGGTTCACAGCCGGTGCCTCCTCTCCCTTCCCCCTGCTTACAGCACTTCCGACATCATGGGATTATTTTTCTTTTTCCCCTTGTCTTGTAGCTTTTGGCTCCCAAGGCCCTTGATTTCCTTTGGAGTTTGGGAGGAGAGACGTGGGGAGGAGGGGGGGTGGAGAGGCTGCCTCTCTTAGGGCCTTCGTCAGAGCGAAGTGGCCAGGAAGAGCCTCAGCCCTTCCACACCAGAGAGCAGCGAGGTCCCGGGACAGGAACCGTGGGATCACAGTGAGTGGGAATACCCAGCTGGGGGGAGCTGGGACTCCCTGGCTTCCTGGCTGCGGCGCCTGGGCGGAGGAGAGACACTTTTCTCCTCCTTTTCCTCTTTGTTGCAGTCGCGGAGGGGGAAGAGAGAAGATTTCTGGGTCAAGGCCACGGGGAGCGGGCCAGCGCTGGCCGCGGGGCTCAGCTCTCACCGCGCTGCCGTGGGAAGGGCTGGGGGCAGCGCGGACAGGGGGGTGGTCCGGCAGCGGGGTGGTCCGGCACGGCCGGGGATGCTGCAGCCGCGGGGAGCCGGCCGGGGGTGGAGCGGCGCCGCCGGGATGCTGCCAAGGGCAGGGCCACGGCACAGCCCCGAGCTGCCGCCCCACCACGCACCCCCCCAGGGAAGAAAACCCCACCCCAGGCACGCCCGCAGCTCGCCAGCTGACAGCCCTAAATCCCCCTGCCAGAGCCCGGCACGATGGGGCAGTGCCCGCCCCAAAGAGCCCCAGGCACACACACACAGCCCCGGACCCCTCCCCAGCCCCCGGCCCCACACGCTGTGAGCTGTCACAGGGTGCTGTGGTGGCACACGGGCCGTGGGGATGCTGTGGCAGGTGCAGACAGCACCGGGGCCTCGCTGAGGGGAGAAGCCCAAAAGGCAAGGGGAAAAGGAGAGGGAATGTCCCCTGCTGACCCTCCGGCACTCCCCACCAAGCGCTCTTCACTGCTGTCCCCAGAGTTGTGATCCTTCTCTGCCCGCTTCCAGCCCCTCCAGGACGAGATGAAGCAGCTCTTCCTCCTCTTCCTCCTCGGGCTCATCACCAGGTCCTTGCAGATCGAGGACAACAAGATCCCGGGGCTGTGCTCAGGGCAGCCGGGCATCCCAGGGACCCCCGGCCTGCACGGAGGCCAGGGTTTGCCAGGCAGAGACGGACGAGACGGCCGGGATGGGGCCACAGGGATGCCGGGGGAGAAGGGCGAGATGGGCCCGCCTGGTAAGAAAGGAGATATCCCAGTTGGGGAGGGAAATCTGCCGTTCCCTGCCCTTGGGGAACACCCTCATGACAGAGGATGATTCCTGCACGCTGGCACAAAATGCCAGACTGAGAGTAAATCCTGCAAAAGTGTTCCCTCCATGCCACCCCTTCGGTCCTGCCTGTGGTGCCTGTGCTCCTGGAAAAGGCAGCAGCTCCTTGCCACTGCTAAAGCTGCATTTGTCCCCACACCCGATGTCACCCCTCTGTTCCAGCCCTGCGTTAGGAGGGACCATCACCAACAGGGTGGCATTATCCCTGCCCCGCCTCCTGGGCTGGGGTTTCCCAGGCTGTGAGGGCTTCCCCAACACTTTGTTGATGCTGTGCCAACTTCTCTCATGCACCCAGCCCTCCCCACTTGTGCCATGGCAGGGAATCCCTGGTGGGATTGCGACGGGGCAGGAGGGATGGAGGAGCTCCGTTGGTGACTTAGAGGTAACTCTGCCCGTCCTGCCTGCCCCAGGAGTGCCCGGTCCCCGCGGGGAGGTGGGCAGCCCCGGCGTGGACGGGCTGCACGGCGAGAAGGGCGCTCAGGGCGAGTGCGCCGTGGCTCCTCGCTCAGCCTTCAGCGCCAAGCGCTCCGAGTCCCGCAGCCCTCCCCCTGGCCGACCAGCCCATCCTCTTCGACGTGGTGCTCATCAACGAGCAGGGCCACTACGACCCCACCACGGGCAAGTTCACCTGCGAGGTGCCGGGCTTGTACTACTTCGCCGTGCACGCCACGGTGTACCGCACCAGCCTGCAGTTCGACATCATGAAGAACGGCCACTCCATCGCCTCCTTCTTCCAGTACTACGGCAACTGGCCCAAGCCCACTTCGCTCTCGGGGGGCACCCTGGTGCGCCTGGAGCCCGAGGATGAGGTGTGGGTGCAGGTGGGCGTCGGGGACTACATCGGCTTCTACGCCAGCGTCAAGACGGACAGCACCTTCACCGGCTTCCTCGTCTACTCCTACTGGCAAAATTCGGCCGTGTTCGCCTGAGCCCGCGCTCGGCTGCGGATGGGGCCGGGAATGTGCCCCTTCCCAGCCACCAGCGTGGTGGGAGTCCGGGCAGAGGGACCTCTGTCCTGCAATGTCCCCTCTGCCGCGGCGGGGGTGGCGGGGAGCACCCCTGGAGCGGCGCTGGGTCAGAGCTCGCTATTATTTCGGGCGCCCACCATGGTGCGCGGTCCCTGCTGCTCCCCAGGGCAGGGCGAGCCGGGCTGCGGGGCCAGGAGCCCTTCCCGCGGGTCCTGTCCCATCCCTAGCCTCAATAAAGGGCTGCTCAGCCACGCGTGTGCCGCCTGCCTGTGCGACCCTCGGGCTGCGGGAGCCCCGACAGAGGGAGGGGGCTGAGCAGCCCCGCCAGGGGGTCCGGGGCTGGGAAACGGAGTGCCGGGGCCACCGTTCTGTGGTGTCCCCGCAGGGCCAGCGGGAGCCACTAGATGGTGGCATCGGCGTCCTTGAGCCAGGAGCGCAGCGCTGCGACAGCCCCCGGCACCTCCCCAAGGCTGGGGAGCGGGGAGCGCGGCAGGACCACCCCCGGGACCCCCCCAGGACCGAGCCTCGCCGGATGGGAGGGTCCCCACGCTGTCAGGGCCACCCCAGGGGGAGCGGATTGCCCATTCCGGGGGTGGCTCGTCAGTCCCCGAACGGGGCTTGCGGAGCCCCCCGTGCCCGCCCCCCGGCCCAGTGTGAAAGCGGTGACCTGCCGCTGGGAAAGGGCTCTATTTTTAGCGGAGCAATGAAGAGCTTCCTCATTCCTTGCCCGAAATAGGTCCCTGCGGGGAACAGCCGGGGAGGGGGCTCTTGGCCAGCGGCCGAACCCATTAACGGGCTTGGGACGCTGCCCTGCCCCGCTGTAGGATGCCGGTTGGGACTGGCTTTTCTCCTGGCCGTGCCAGCGGGACCGTGCTCGGCTCACCAGTCCAGGACCCTCTCACACAGCCGGACAGCCACCCCTTCCCTGCCCCGGATCCCCCACTGCCCCTCATCCCTGCTGGATGGCCCCTCAGGACTAGGGCTGTGCCCATGGGGATGAGCAAACCCCGTGTCCCTGCTCACTGGGGCTGCAGCAGGCTGGCAGCAGCCGTGGGGACACCTGGGTACCCTTGGGGACACCTGGGTACCCCTGGGGACACCTGGGTACCCCTGCACAGGGCCAGTGCCACCCCAAGGGGAACCCCCACTCCGGGACTGAGGACCATGGGCAATCAGTGCAACCTGCCTGGGCCACCCCCGACCCGTGGGGACCTGAGGAGGTGCTGGGGGCAGGGGTGACACCGTTGTGCCCCGTTGGGGTGCAGAGGGGCTCTGCTGGAGCCACCCTGCAGCCTCTCAGCCAGCCTCGGGGTTGGATTGCAGCGGAAGCCTCTGTTTGGGTTGGAAACGGCCTTTTCTGTAAGCAGAGCTGCTCGGGGGCAAACAACACCGCAGAGCAGATCGATGGCTATTCTGGGAGGAGGAAAGGGAATTTTCTGGACGAGGTGTGTGGGGGCTGGGAGCATTCCCTGGTCCTGTCACGATGTGGGGGAGCAGGGTCAGCACAGGCATCCACAGTGCTTGGCACAGCAATTTCTGGGCTCTGCTTCCTTTGGGATGCTCTTGGTTGTGTGGACACTTTGGGATCAGGGGGACTGCTGCTGCCTAGGGAGGATGAGAAAAAGGGTAATGAAAGAATAAGGAAAAGGGAAGGAGAACCACAAGAGACTTCACAAGTTTCTAGTAAGCTCCAGCTGCTTTTAATGAGCTCTGCCAGCTTCCCCCTGAGGAAGGAGAGCTTGGAGGTCCTGCTCCAGCTGAGCCCAGGTTAGGGAGGGGCCAGCAGCCCTCAGCCAGGGCAAGTGAGAAGCCTATATAAGAGCCAGGCTGAGTCCACAGGTGCTGTAGTGCAGCTAACAAAGGCAGCAGTTTATGCAGAGAGTTGGGCTTGTTTGTTTTTCTTGGGATTTTTTTTTGTGATTGGTTTGTGGGATTTTAGAAACAAAAATAAATGGCAGCACCTCTTCTCACAGCAGCACTCGTGTCCTTGGCACTCCAAGGTCACTGGAGGAGGTCAGCAGGCACCAGAGAGGGCATTAAAGAGATCAGCTGGGTCATCTCTGACACCCTACAGCTGCACAGTGCTCAATGTGTCAGAGCGTGGAAATGTCCCCAGTGGAGAAGGGTGTCCTGGTGACTCCTGGCAGCAGCAGGATGGTTCCTGCACCACCCAAATTTTGGGGTTATGGCCCAGGTTCACAGGCCTCATCGCTGACGAGGTGCAGGGAACACTCCAGACATCTTCAGGACTGCTGACCTGGTAAGGAGACCTTTAACCTGGGAATGGGCAGGGGAGGGGACAGTGGGGTGGGCAAGAAAAGGACCACAAGGCTGGATTTTAGGAAAGCAGGCACTGCCTCCTTCAGGGATCTCCTTGGGAGAATCCCATGCCCTTCAGAGATACCCAAGAGGATGAAGGATCAGTTCCTCCAAACTCCAGTGGATCATCCCAAAAAGCAGGAATGGGAGGTGGCAGCATCCCTGTGTTGACCAAACCCTGGCATGGGCTGCTCAGAGGGATAGCAGTGTCCCTCCACGGAGATATTGGGAACCCCACTGTCCCCAGAGCTGCTCTAGGCTGGGTGACCTCGATGTCCCCGAGGCTCCGAGGCAGCGGGATCGCTGCGTGTCCAGGGAGCTGACGAGGCTCCCCGTGCTGGCTCGCTAATGAGAGAGCCAAGCTGGTGCTGTGAGCAGCCCAAAGGCCCCCCGTGGCTCTGCTGCTGATCCTCACCTGCTCCCTCCCTCCCGGCCGGGTATCATTCCCGGCTCCTGCTGTGCCACATCTGCGCTCCCGGCTGTCCCGCCCGCTCCCCGCTGTCAGGCAGACCGTGCCTCTTGTCCCCAGGCTGTGACGAGCCGCTCATTAGGGCGGGAGAGCTGCAGCTGGGCTGACAAAGGGATTTTCCCAGCGCCCGGGGGCTCCTGCTTTCAGCGGGCTGCCAGCGCCGACCACCGCAGTGCTCCCAAACTGGGGTCACCCGGCAGCAGCACGCTCCTCCCTCCTTGGGGAAGGGTCTCGGCACTTTGATGAGCTCAGACTCGTGCGGGAGGCTCCCAGGCACGTTCTGGAGCAGGGAATACCCCGAGGACGGCAGATCTCGTGCCCTGGAGGGGTTTGTGAGCTTTGCAGTGCAGCCCTGCAACAAAACCCAAAGTGCCAGAGCAGGCAGGACTCACTGGCCTGGTGCATTAGCAGCGAGGTGGTTGCATTTTCCTCCTGTAGCTGCTGGCTGCTTGACCAGAGATTGAGCAAAGTGTGTGCAGGACAGCTCCCGGGGGACAGCTGTGTCCTGCACATCCTGTCCTCTCTGGGAAAGCTCGGCCGCAGTGGCCTGAGGTGGCCGAACACCCTTCCCATTCCCTGCTGGGGATGCTGGGCTGGGAGCACCCTGCTTTGTGCAGGGAATGGCTGATTCCCCTGCTGATCACACCCTCCTGCCCCCTCTGCAGCCTCCCCGGGTGCCCAGCCAGCCCCGGGTCACACCCTGGGAGCAAGGGAAGTACCTCAGTTTGCCCAGTTGTCACCCATGTGCAGCCAGCACTGCCCTCCTCCCCGTGCCTGAGCAGATCTCTGCCTCTTCCTGGCCTCCCAGCAGCTCCCATCTCCTCACTCCTGGTTTTCATCCTGATTAAGATTAGGTAGTTTGTCTGCATGGCCCTGCCAAGGCAGGGCAAGCCAGGACTCCTGGAGTCTCTGCCCATCAGAGTCCTGAGACATTTTTCCAAACAATTTATAAGGATGCTGGGGAAGCAGAGAGCGCTTAAAAGCATGAAGCAACCTGCCAGGAGCTCAGATCTGAGCCAGGGAGTAGCTCCTTGTGCAGAAGAGTATCTGTTTATTAGCAACCCTGAGCCTGCCACAGCCTTTCTGCAAGGCAAGCCCCAGCCCTGTGCTGCCTCCATCCCAGTAACAGTCTGGCACAGGACACTGAGGCATCAAATCCGTGCAGGATCAGGAATTAACATGTCCCAGCATGTTCCTGCTAGCCTGGAACTCGCTGGGAAACTCCAGCCCCTCCTCCCTGTCCCTTTGTGTGACATATCCACAACCATCTCCTCTCGCCGTGGGTTGGCAGAGCAGGAGTTGGGGGCTGCCAGCTCTGAAAAGCCCACACAGAGTGGTTTTGGGTGTAAATTCATCTCCTGGGTGCTGGATTTCCCACCTCCAGGGTATCCCACAGCACTGCTTTTCTGGCAGCGAACAACCCTGAGCTTCCAGTTGGTGTTGACCCTTTGTGGGAAGTGTTTGGCTTCCCCTGGAGCCCAGGGGTGGACAGAGGAGACACAAACACATATTCCCCCTGAAAAAACCTTCCCAAGAACGAGGCAGCACCCAGCTTTTGGTAAAGGATGTTTTAATCTGCTCAGTATCTAGTCCATAGTGCAAAGAGTTAAACTTAAGGCAAAGCCTTCTTTTATAAATGGCAAACAGGCCCTAAAACACACAAGCGTGACTGCTATAATGATAATAGTAAAAAAAAAAAAGGGTTGAGGGAACAAACTGCAGTTCTGGGGAGGTGTGCTTTCTCCCCCCACCCTGTAACTCATGTAGAGAATGTTGCACCCCCTGATCCATGAGTTGGTCCCAAGGGAATGCTGCTGCCTGTGGCCACAATCCCACTCCCGAGTGACTCCAGGTGCAGCTCCCTGACTCCTCTGCAAGTGCCTGGGACAAGCCAGACCCTGGGCAGTGACCCTGCTCTGGTGAGCGTTTGGTTGCACCCAAGTGCTGGTGGCTGGAGAGAGCCAACATTAACAGGGGAGGTGTGTGGGGAGGCACAGGGACAAGAGGTTGTGCAAGGGGCAGCTTTGCATCTCTTTGAAGTGAAGTGGAAGCAGCTGACAGCCCTTCTAATGCCCATTAGTGCTCAGGAGCCTGGCTTGGTGCAGGGAATCCATCCAGCTCCCAGGAAATGTGGAGCAACCAGCCCTGGTAGTGCCTTTCCCAGCAAAGCCACTCAACAAGAAGACACTTCCTTGCTACAGCTCAGTTTTACAGCCCAGAAGCATCTCCCAGCATGGTCTGGCCTCTCTGCTGCCTCTGTTTTGGCTTAAATTGCTAATCAAGAAGGAAAATAGAAGGAAAACCATGCCAGCTGCCCTCAGGCTCTTGGCTTGCAGTCCAGGAGTCAAGACTCTCTCCGGTCTGGCTCCAGCCAAAGTTGGCTGTGGCGTGTGGCTGACCTCAGGCAAGCAGCTGGAAAAGGAAAAGCTTTTTAGTGCAAGGCTCTCTTGCAGCCCAGCAATTTCTTGGAGTGGTGCTGGTTGCCCAAGCTGGGATGAGCCATCTCAGGCCTCCTCCAGCCAGGATGGGATTCTCTGGTTAGACTTCAGGGGACACTTTTGAACAAAAGTAGCTACATTGGTGACAGACAACGAGACAAAACAACAGTCCAACCCTGCCCTAATCCAAGATATCCGTGGTCCTGTTACTGCTCCATGCACACAACTGCAGATCCGCAGCACGGATGTGCAGAAACTGTGCCTGGAGCTGGAATGTCTGTGAGCTCCCAGAGGCTTTGGGGTGCTCCCTCTCCTCCCAGAGCTCCTCCCTCTAGCCAGCCCAGCCTGGGAAGGAGCCAGCAAGCTCTGGAGTGACCCTGCTCCATGGCACTCTGAGCCTGTAAATGTACGGTTTTTGGAGAGGATTCTCCAGCCTTGGCTCAAATCTAGGTTGCTGCTGCTGCCAGGGCTGGGAGCACTGGCTGGGTGGCCACTCCTCAGGTTCTCCAAGCAGCACCACAGCCCTGCAGAAGGAGTGACTCCCTCCAGCCTCCCCGTGCAGGTAACCTGATGTGCGCTCGCTAGTCTTGCATAGGTGACGCGTGGAAGCAGCAGCAACACTGAGCTCTGCAGGGAGCCCAAGCTCATCACAGCTCCACCCTGTCCTGGCAAGGGATATCCCTCAAAAAGCAAAGCCACTGGGGTGATGAAGTACCCAGCAACCCTGTTCTCTAGCTGAGAGGCAGGTTCAGCAAACACTAAAGAACTCAAGTGTGCTCCTTGCTCTCTCCAGGCCTTGAAAACAGGGCACTCTTCCCTTTTCCCAGGGAACTCCTCCACTTGGATGGTGGGAGGAGGACACAGAGGCCTGGATGCAGCCTGCCAGGTGGTTTTCTAGTGAGACCTTGAGAAAAGAACCTCCCTTGCCTTGCACCAGCCCCGGTGATTCCCAGGAGGGCACAGCCTTTAATCTTTCCATCAGCTTTGGCTAAGAGGGATCAGAGCATTTTTCTGCGCCCTGCTTTGGATCTCAGGCTGCTGCAGGCTCGAGGCAACAGGCCCTGAAACAGCAAAAGTTGTCAACAGAAACAACAGGTAACTCTTCCATCCTGCTGCAGAGATCAGTATTGTGCTTGCTAGCAAGAGCTACAATTAGTTACGCAGCAAATGCGACCAGCAGACACCCCACAGTGTTCTGCCCTTCCAGCACCATCCATAGTTCTTTGGAAGCTGCTCAAGACAGCCCTGGGAAGTGCAGACAGGGGTGCCCTTGACCTCCTGGGAAAAAGACCAGAACCCCAGTGGGCTCACAGGTACACGTTGAGGGTCTGCAGGATCATCTGGCGGCACAGGGGGCAGTTGCGCTGGTAGATGTCCTGCTGCAGGAGCACTTCTGTGCACTCCTGGCACAGGCACAGGTGCCTGCAGGGCAGCAGCAGGACTGTCTTGGTCTGGTCCTGGCAGATGACACATTTCTTACGCTCCTCTTGCTCTTTCAGCAGCACCCAGGGGTCGTTGTCGGGGGTTCCCTCAGCATTCCCGCCTGTCGCGTTCAGCTGCTGCTTCCTCGGAGATTTCCACCAGGACATTCCTGGTTCCTCCCTGGCTGTCTGGGGACGCTGTCCTGCCCCAGCACGGCTCAGAGCAGGCCGTGGCTGTGGCACCTGCCCTGCATCCAGCTGCTCCTCCTGCTCGGCCGGCTGCTGGCCCAGGTTCACCCTGCCGGGGGCCGGCGCTCTGGGGGCAGCCACGGCCCGGCGCTGCTCACTGCCCTGGTTCACCATCCTGCCTCCCCGGCTCCAGTTGGTCACCTGCAGGCTCCAGTCGGTCACCTGCAGGATCCAGTCCACCAGCCTGCGCCAGGGCTGGGAGGTCATGGCCATGCCCAGGGTCAGCACGGCCACCTGGTAGAGCCGCCACACGTCCCGCTGCAGGCGGCGGAAGGAGGGCAGCGTGTGCAGGTAGCCCAGCAGGTAGCCCGTCAGCGTCCACAGCAGCCCGGGGTTGAACACGAAGGCGCTGACCACCACGATGAGCACCAGCAAGCCCAGGCCGTAAATATTGACGAAGAAAACGCTGATGAAGAGGTCGGTGGCGGAGCAGAGCAGCTCGAAGGCCATCTGGCAGGGCGACCACAGCAGGATGGAGACGGCGATGGCACCGCTGGACACATGGGCCAGGAAGGCGGCCAGCAGGTCAGTGACCCTGATAACGGGCCCGGCCAGCGAGTCCCAGAGGGCGCCGAGCAGCGTGAAGAGGTTCTGGGTGCCGATGAGACACACGTTGACCAGGCTGTTGACCAGGTACATCAGCAGGCTGGTGCCGATGGCCAGCGCCTCGCACAGCTGCCGGCCCAGCGCCTGCCCGCAGCCCAGCACGGCGCCCAGCCCGCGCTGCACCAGCTCCCGGCCCCGCAGCGCCAGGTGCGACACCAGGTGCCCGGCCGCCCGCATGCCCTCCATGGCCCCGCAGCACCCGCGCACCAGCACCAGCGCATCCCAGCACGCCACCACCGCGGCGGCCGCGGCTGCGGGCAGGCTGGAGGCCGCGGCCAGCAGCCACAGCAGCGCGGACACCAGCGAGGACACCAGGAAGAAGTTGAGGTCGAGCACCAGCAGCAGCAGGTCGAGGAGCAGGCGCAGCCCGCGGAGCAGCGCGAACAGCACGTCCATGGTCCCCGCGGGGCCCGTACGGCAGCTCAGCCGCGGGGCCCCTCCACGCTGGGCGCAGCCATCTTGGCACCCGCCGCCGTGCGCCGCGGGGCCAATCAGCGGAGGGGGCTCCGCCCGAGCTCGCGTCCCATTGGTGGGTTCGCAGGACGCGCCGGGGGCGCGGCGGTGTGGGCGTGGCTAACAGCAGAGGCGCGAGCCTGGCCACGCCCACTGCCGCTCGTTTAAAGGGCCAGTAGCGCCCGTTATCCGGGGCCGTTCCGCTTCACCACGCGCCACGTCGGTTTTCGCGGTTTTTTAACTGCGAGGTGAAGATTATGGAGGTAATTCCCTATTTCCTTGTGGAAGTGGATCTGCTGGACCACTACGGTAAGAGGAAAAGCTCATGTGCACAGGGACACTTGTGCTAGACCAGGTTGCTCCAAGCGACACCCAACCTGGCCTTGGGCACTTCCAGGGATGGGGCAACCACAGCTTCTCTGTCTGGGCAACCTTTGCCAGGGCCTCATCAGCCTCCTAGGGAAGAATTTCTTCCCGTTATCCCATCTAACCCTGCCCTCTGGCAGTGGTAAGCTATTCCCCCTTGTCCCATCACTCCCACGAAAGGGCACAGGGATGCTCAGGGGGATGCAGAAGCTCTGCTCTAGAGACAGGCTGGGAGAGCTCAGGGTGTACAGCTTGGGGGAGAGACGGAGGAGGAGACCTTGGAGCCTTTTCCAGTGCTTAAAGGGGCTTCAGGAGACCTGGAGAGGGACTTGGGACAAGGGCATGGTGTGATGGGATGGGGCTCGAGCCAGGACAGAGCAGGCACTGTGCACAGGACAGATGGGGCTTGATATCAATCCCTTCATCTTGGTTTCAAACAGCTCGGGGGAACCCACAACCTGCAGTGTCCATGCATGTGATGAGTTTGTGCCAGGCTCAGCCCTGGCACGGGGAAGGTGTGCACTTGCCAGCAGGATCCCTTGGGTGTGTTTGGGACAGAGTCAGCTCAGGGTCACCCGGCCAACCGGTTTCCTGCAGGAGGTTTGAAAATAAAGCCATGGCTGTGGCTCAGACCAAGGTTACAGTCCTGGAGCAGGTCCTGCCCTCCCCCGCCGGCTCCCGGCCAGGGCGTGGGGCTGTCAAAGCCTCTGGCCTTTGCTCCGCCGTGCCCCAGGGGATGGTCCAGCCCTGCCGCCTTGATGGTAATGACAAGTTCAGGAAAATCCAGCCCTGTCGCCCAAGGCTTTTTAAGGAAGGGGAGAGTGAGAGCAGTGGATGATGATCCATGGGACAGCCATGTGCAGCCCAGGAGGCTCCGGCCAGTGTGGGGCCAAGGAGGGAAGCACCACAGCCTGGGGAGCGAGGCAGGAGCCCCAGCGGGGTCACCTTCCCGCAGGTGCCTCTCTGAGCAGGGCAGGAGCCGGGGTGGCACTTCCATGTCAGTCTGTCCCTGCCTGGGCTCTGTGGCGCTGTCTGGCCCCCTGCCAGCCCTGTCGCCGTGGCTCCGTGGCAGCGGGCGCCTGGATCCCCAGGGAGTGCATGCCAGTGACGGAGTCAGGATGCTTTCAGCATTTATGGTAATGTTTGGATTTCTCATTGCTTTACCAAACGGGAGAAGGGAAAAGAGAGCCGAGCCAAGGGTTGGGCGTGCGCCACTCATTCCCTGCCTCCGGCTGTGCACCTGCCTCACCCTCCCCGCTCCTGGTGCCTGCCCAGTCCCTGCCATGCCCGGGGCACCCCGGTGGGCTCCCCACGGCTGGGCTGGGGGTGCAGGGGCTGCAGCATTCCATAGCAGGGCTTCTCCGTGCTCCGTGGGATGGAGGGGAGCTGTGGCCGCTCTCATTCCGGTAGGATGTCCAGCTCCACAGCGTCCAGACCTGCTGGAGGAAGGCACAGGGCGAGGAGGGGTGTGGGGGGCTGGGAACATCTGGTAGCAGTTCAGGTAGGGACAGTGATTTGGCTGGACTAGAGTGCGGGTTTGGATGCAGGGATAGAAACCCTTCCCGGGGCTCTGTAGGGGCACAGAGGTTCCTGCCAAGGTGCTTGGCAGCTGGGCAGTGGGTGGGACCCCTCCTCGCGAGGACAGCCCCCCCAGCTGTTCATGCACTTGCTGGAGGTCTGGGAATGATGCCACTGCGCTCCCAGCTGTGCCCGTGGCAGCTGCTGGCAGCAGGACAGCGTGGACCTCGCTGTGAGCCCCCTCCCCAGTCACCCTCACTGGGCACAGGGCAGACAGAGCTCTGCTGCTACCTGGGGCCACCGGAGCCCACCCTGGAGGGCACAGAGCCCGGCACGTGTGTGACTCCTGCAGACCTGCCCTGCTTGAGCCCCGGGGCTGTGCAGCACCGACCGTGCTGGCACGGAGCCTGACCACGGGGCTGCTGCATCACGGCTCCAAGCTGCCTTCCCGCTGCTGAGCTCACCCCTCATTCCAGAAAAACAGCAGCCAGAGGACGCCAGCTCCAGGGCTGCCTCAGCCCGTGCAGATGCTGAGTCCTTCTGGATTTATCTGGAAGCTGAGGGAGAGAAGGAGCAGCTCCTGGGTGGGATATCGCAGTGCTTGAGGGGTTCTCTGGAGCCCAGCGTGCCTGGGGGGCTTCCCCAGCCCCAGCATCTTCCCCTGCCTCCCTTGGTCCATGCTCGGCACATCCCGAGGCAGGAAGGGAATTCCTGGAGTGTGGGTCCTGCTGGCATCACTCCAGCGCTCCCAGCGTGCTCCCAGCAGGGACCATCACCAGGGTGCTCTCCCTGCACAGCCAGGGCCGTGTGGCAGCCCCGACAGGTGGGACAAGGCAGCCAGCACGGTCCTGCTGGGCAGTGCCAGCAGCCTTACCTCGGCTCCCCTCAGGACAGCCCTGCCCAGCCCCTGCAGCCCGGGCGGGAACAATGGCTCATTTCGCTGCATCCGCTCCGGAAAATCCCCGTCCCCACTCGGGCTCTGCTCCAGGATGCTGTGGCTCACTCTTCCTCTGGCCTTGGAGGGGCAGGTGATGGAGTCCCCCACAGCACATAGCCCGTGGGCAGGGAACAGCCCGAGGCTGCTGGAGAGAGCCCCGAGCCCTGCAGACAAGCCGGGAGGAAGAGAACCCTGCAGGCAAGCCCAGGGAGTGATGCTGTGTCCCCAAACTGGCTTCTCCTCCCTTCCTCGGCAGCAGGGAGCCGGAAAAGCCGAGTGACAGGGAGCACAGGGCAGGGATGTTCCTCCTGCCTGCTCCTCTGGGGAGCTGTGACATTGGTTGGGGCCAGATGAGCATGGCCAGGACCCCTCATTGTCCCCTGGGCAGCCCACGCTGAACTCTACAGCTGGACCCATCCTCTGCCCCATTGTGTGGGTGAGTGCCCAGCCCTGTCCTGTCCAGCAGCAGCACAATGGGGCCTTTTTCCGGCTGGTGCTGCGGGGAGATGGACTTGGAAGTGTTTCCAAGGAAAAGCCCAGTTTATAAAGAGGTCTTGGCTTCCCCCAGACACCCTGTCAGCATCCATCTTTAAACCTGCCCCTCACTCTGTGCCTGCACAGGGCTTTGTCTCCCCGTGCCTTGGCCGTGGCTCTCAGCTGGATAAGGTGGCTAGGAGGGACCAGACCTCCTTTTGCACTCTGCTGTGGATCTCCAGCACAACACAACCAACACGCCTTGGAACAGCAAAAGTTGTCAAAAAAACCCAACAGGTAAGTCTTCCATCCTGCTGCAGAGATCAGTATTGTGCTTGCTAGCAAGAGCTACAATTAGTTATGCAGCAAATATGACCAGCAGACACCCCACAGCATTCTGCCCTTCCAGCACCATCCATAGTTCTTTGGAAGCTGCTCAAGGCAGCCCTGGGAAGTGCAGACAGGGGTGCCCTTGACCTCCTGGGAAAAAGACCAGAACCCCAGTGGGCTCACAGGTACACGTTGAGGGTCTGCAGGATCATCTGGCGGCACAGGGGGCAGTTGCGCTGGTAGATGTCCTGCTGCAGGAGCACTTCTGTGCACTCCTGGCACAGGCACAGGTGCCTGCAGGGCAGCAGCAGGACTGTCTTGGTCTGGTCCTGGCAGATGACACATTTCCTATGTTCCTCTTGTTCTTCCAGCAGCGCCCAGTGGTTGTTACCTGAGGTTCCTTCAGCATTCCTGGCCATCGAGTTCAGCAGCTGCCTCCACAGAGCTTTCCACCGGGACGTTCCTGGTTCCTCCCTGGCTGTCTGGA
Source organism: Entomyzon cyanotis (assembly GCA_024500445.1). Taxonomy (NCBI): domain Eukaryota; kingdom Metazoa; phylum Chordata; class Aves; order Passeriformes; family Meliphagidae; genus Entomyzon; species Entomyzon cyanotis. Next base: position 1,920,698 of record JAKEPQ010000773.1, on the reverse strand, counting down.
GATGCTGTCCTGCCCCAGCACGGCTCAGAGCAGGCTGTGGGTGTGGTACCTGCCCTGCATCCAGCTGGCCCCTTCCCTGGTTCACCCTTCTGCCTCCTTGGCTCCAGCTGGCCTCCTGCAGAACCCATTCCACCAGCCTGCGGCAGTGCTCTGAGCTCATGGCCCTGCGCAGGGACGGCATGGCCACCTGGTAGGGCCACCACAGGACCGTCCGCAGGCTGCAGCAGAAGCCCAACACATATCTCGTCAGCACCCACGGCCACTCCCAGTTGCAGTAAAGGACACTGACAAAGGCAATGAGAAACGCAATCCCAAAGAGCAACACCAGGACACAAACAGCAATGAAGAAGAGTCTGGTGAAGCCCCATGTGGCGAAGGGGAGAAGCTTAAGGGCCAGCCGGAAGGACAACCACAGCAGGAGGGACAGGGCGCTGAACAGGTATGCCAGGACCGCCACCAGCACATTAGTGACCCCAAGAACCAGACCGGCCAGCAAGTCCCAGAGGATGGCCAGCAGCATGGAGAGGTACTGGCTGCCCATCAGACACTTGACCAGGCTGCTGACCAGGAAGCAGATGCTGATGAAGACCTTGGTGACAGAACAGAGGAGCTCAAAGGTCATCTGGCAGGGCCACCACAGCAGCATGGACACAGCAATGGTGCCACTGGACAGGTGTACCTGGAATGCTGCCAGCAGGTCAGTGACCCTGAAAATGGGATGAGCCAGCAAGTCCCAGAGGGTGACAAACAGTGTGCTGAGGCTTTGGTCACTGCTGTGGTACACAATAGCCAGGCTGCAGACCATGAAGTAGATGCTGATGAAGATCACAGTGGCGGAGCAGAGGAGCTTGAAGGCCGGCTGGCAGTGCGACCAAAGCTGGATGAATAGGGAAGTGGCTCTGCTGGACATGTGAGCCAGGAACGTGGCCAACAGCTCCGTGACCCTGAGGACCGGCCTGGCCAGAGAGTCCCAGAGGGCAGCGAGCAGCATGAAGAGTCTCCGTGTGCCAGCCAGACACACTTTGCCCAGGTTCCTCAGCAGCTGGGTGCAAACGCTCAGCGCCAGGCACAGCTGCTTGCCCAACGCCTGCCCACAGCCCAGCCCTCGCCGTGCCAGCTCCCAGCCCCGCAGCGCCGGGGCTGACAGCCCCTCCATCCTCACGGAGCACCCGCGCAGCAGCAGCACCAGCGCATCCCTGCACGGCACGGCCGCGGCCTCCAGCTGCCCCTGCAGCCCGAGCACGAGACAGCAGCACAGCACAGACTCGACGGTGAGAACCACCAGCAGCTTCCGCAGCAGTTCCCGCAGCAGGTCCCGCAGTTTCTCCTGCACGTCCATGGTCCCGCGGTCCCTCCGGCGGCTCATTCCCGGGGCCTCTTCCGCGATGGGCGTCACCGATCGGGCTCGGTCGGCGCCGCGGGGCAGGAGGTGGCTGGGGCGGGATGTCGGAGGTGTCGCCGCTGCCGGTGGAACCGAAACCATTGCCATCATTTAAAGTCCCAGCAGCGCTCACGGTCCCTGTACCCCGCTGCTTCCAACGCGCCTGCCACTGGTTTTTGGCAGTATTTTAAGCAGGAAATTAAGTATATGTTGATTTTTTTATGGTATTAATATAGATTGTATTAATTAATACTACTTATATTAGTTAATAGTGTTTTATTGAGATTATATGCTCTTATAGTAGAATGATAAAGAAATTAACATACATATAAAAATAATATTTTTATATTGAGGTAGTTCCCAATACCTGTGTGGAAGTGGATCTGCGGGACCACTGTGGTAAGAGGAAAAGCTCATGTGCACAGGGACACTTGTGCTAGACCAGGTTGCTCCAAGCCCCATCCAACCTGGCCTTGGGCACTTCCAGGAATGAAGCAACCACAGCTTCTCTGAGAATCCTGTGCCACCCTCACAGGGAAAAATTTCATTCCAATATCTCCTCTTATTCTGTGCTCTGTCAGTGGGGAAGCCCTTTCCCCTTGTCCTATCACTCCCAGGAAAGGGCACAGGGATGCTCAGGGGGATGCAGAAGCTCTGCTCTAGAGACAGGCTGGGGGAGCTCAGGGTGTTCAGCTTGGGGAAGAGACGGAGGAGGAGACCTTGGAGCCTTTTCCAGTGCTTAAAGGGGCTTCAGGAGACCTGGAGAGGGACCTGGGACGAGGACATGGTGTGATGGGATGGGGCTCGAGCCAGGACAGAGCAGGCACTGTGCACGGGACAGATGGGGCTTCCAGATCCCTTCATCTTGGTTTCAAACAGCACAGGGGGAACCCACAACCTGCAGTGTCCATGCATGTGATGAGTTTGTGCCAGGCTCAGCCCTGGCACGGGGAAGGTGTGCACTTGCCAGCAGGATCCCTTGGGCCTGTCTGGGACAGAGTCAGCCCAGGACAGAGCTGTGCTCATCCCAGCAAGGAGCTTCCTGCAGGAGATCCGAAAATAAATCCATGACCATGGCCCAGATCAAGGTTACCTGGAGCAGGTCCTGCCCTCCCTGCCGGCTCCCGGCCAGGGCGTGGGGCTGTCAAAGCCTCTGGCCTTTGCTCCGCCGTGCCCCAGGGGATGGTCCAGCCCTGCTGCCTTGATGGTAATGACAAGTTCAGGAAAATCCAGCCCTGTCGCCCAAGGCTTTTTAAGGAAGGAGAGGGCAAGTGCAGTGGATGGTGACCCATGGGACAGCCATGCACAGCCCAGGAGGCTCCGGCCAGTGTGGGGCCAAGGAGGGAAGCACCACAGCCTGGGCAGCGAGGCAGGAGCCCTGAGGGAGCAGCACCGACCATGCTGGCACGGAGCCTGACCACGGGGCTGCTGCATCACGGCTCCAAGCTGCCTTCCCGCTGCTGAGCTCACCCCTCATTCCAGAAAAACAGCAGCCAGAGGACGCCAGCTCCAGGGCTGCCTCAGCCCGTGCAGATGCTGAGTCCTTCTGGATTTATCTGGAAGCTGAGGGAGAGAAGGAGCAGCTCCTGGGTGGGATATCGCAGTGCTTGAGGGGTTCTCTGGAGCCCAGCGTGCCTGGGGGGCTTCCCCAGCCCCAGCATCTTCCCCTGCCTCCCTTGCTCCATGCTCGGCACATCCCGAGGCAGGAAGGGAATTCCTGGAGTGTGGGTCCTGCTGGCATCACTCCAGCGCTCCCAGCGTGCTCCCAGCAGGGACCATCACCAGGGTGCTCTCCCTGCACAGCCAGGGCCGTGTGGCAGCCCCGACAGGTGGGACAAGGCAGCCAGCACGGTCCTGCTGGGCAGTGCCAGCAGCCTTACCTCGGCTCCCCTCAGGACAGCCCTGCCCAGCCCCTGCAGCCCGGGCGGGAACAATGGCTCATTTCGCTGCATCCGCTCCGGAAAATCCCCGTCCCCACTCGGGCTCTGCTCCAGGATGCTGTGGCTCACTCTTCCTCTGGCCTTGGAGGGGCAGGTGATGGAGTCCCCCACAGCACGTAGCCCGCGGGCAGGGAACAGCCCGAGGCTGCTGAGGAGAGCCTGCAGGAAGGAGCTGGAGCTGCAGGGAGCCCAGCCCAGTGTCCCCAGCAGCCGCAGCCTTCCCTGCCTGGGCTCAGCCTGCAGCCCTGTGCAAGAGCAGGAGAACGAGGGCTGCTCGCTGTGTTTCTGGAGGGCTCTGTGTCTCCCCACAATGGGAGCTGGGATATCTATCTCCTCCTGGAGCCGGGCCAGACAGCCCTGGGAAAGCAAGTCCTCTTCCATGGGAAAGTCCTGCAAGGAGAAATTCCTCTTTGGCCAGACCAGCCCCACAGTCCCCATGGGCCCTGGTGCTCCAGTGTGTCCCCAGCGCTGTGGGGCCAGTGGTGTGGGGTTGTGACACAGGAACTGTGCTCTGCTTGCTGCCTTGTCTCAGTCAGCCCTCAGCTGCCCTCAGCCCTCTCCAGAGGGAACTTTCCCCAAAGGCCTCCAAAGGGATCCCCTGCAAGAGGGGCTCCCCCAAAGCTGGGCCTGCCTGGGGCTCATCTCTCATTAGGCTTTCTCACAGCTGATCCTAATAAGCCATCCTGGGGGAGCCCCAAGCCCTGCAGGCAAAGCCTGGAGGAAGAGATCCCTGCAGGCAAGCCCAGGGAGTGATGCTGTGTCCCCAGGCTGGCTTCTCCTCCCTTTCTCAGCAGCACGGAGCCGGAAAAGCCGAGTGACAGGGAGCACAGGGCAGGGATGTTCCTCCTGCCTGCTCCTCTGGGGAGCTGTGACATTGGTTGGGGCCAGCTGAGCATGGCCAGCACCCCTCATTGTCCCCTGGGCAGCCCACGCTGAACTCTACAGCTGGACCCATCCTCTGCCCCATTGTGTGTCCAGCCCTGTCCCATCCGGCACCAGCACAATGGGGCCTTTTTCCGGCTGGTGCTGGGAGACTGGGGGACTCGGAAGTGTTTCCAAGGAAAAGCCCAGTTTATAAATAGCTCCTGGCTTCCCCCAGCTGCCCTGTCAGCATCCATCCCCAAATCCTGCCCCTCGCTCTGGCTGGGAGAGCAGCCTGGGACAGGGACGTGACCAGCCCAGCTGAACGTGGCTACCACACCCTGTCCCAGTGCTGCACCTGCTGCGGGCCGTGGGGCTCCTGTACCCCCGGGATGTCGAGTGACAGCCCAGCCCTGGGCACAGGGCTCCTTCTTCCTGTGCCTTGGCAGTGGCTCTCAGCTGGATAAGGTTCTCCCAGCCGTGCTCCAGCTGTCCTTGTCCATCTGCCTGGCATGCAGCTCCCGAGGCAGGGAGCAGGGAAAGGGCTGCACGGCTCCACAGCCCTCCCTGCCAGCCCTGAGCACCACAAACCACTCGTTGAAGCTGGTCCTGGAGCTCTGGCACTCCTGGGTCTGTCCTCTGACAGCAGCACTATCACCAGGGCAGGATGCTGAGCTCTCTGCCAGCTCAGCTCCTTTTTTGGGGCTTTGCCGCCGCTCTGCATCCGCTGATCCTCCAGCCATCCCCGCGCAGCTGCTCCAGACATCGCGCTCCTCCCGGGCAAAAATCCAGATGTCACCTTCCTTTTCCCCCCGCCGCCACCTTCCTTCCCCCCTCCCGCTCCTGTCCTTCCTTCCTCCACCCTCCCAGCTCCTCTCTGGCTCCCGCTCCCGGCCCCTCCTGAACAAAGGCCCCGTAGCCATGGTTAATAATCCCCACAGAAAGGCCCTGCACAAGAGGAGAGGAAGGAGAGGGGAGACACAAAGGAGCCGCTGGGAGCCAAGCTGAGGAAGGGGGTTGGAAGGAGGCGTTTTCCTGAGCTGGAGGGCGCAGGCGTCGGGGAGGGCTCCCTGAGGTGAACAGGGATGGGGCAGGGGTACCCCAAAGTGACCTCATGGCACCCAGGGAGCAGAGAGCCAAAGGCTGGACAGCCCAGGAGGGTTCCTGTGTTTATCCCGGGGCACAAAGCCTTGTGTGAGCCCTAGAGCACCCCAAAATGCAGCAGCAGGGATGGGCAGGAGGTGCCCGAGGGTGAGGGAAGCAGGGGCAGGGTAGCAGCTGGCTGCTCCCGGGCAGTGTGGGAAACTCAGCGCTGGCCCTCATCCCGTCCCTTCCCCAGGGAGCAGGGCCTCTCTCGGCCCTGACGGTGTTGTGTGAAGAGGTGCAGGCCTGGGCTGACACAGCCAGAAGTTTCCACCCTGCACGGCTGCCCTCCATCCCCACCCCGAGACCTGCGGGGAGCCAGGCCAGCCCCCAGCCCATCAGCACCAGCCCTGCAGGGGTTCACCGGGAGCAGCCAGCACAGAGCACCCAGAGCCCACCCCAGAGCCCACCCCAGCTGCTCTGAGCCCCACGGGCATGGCTGGAGGCTGCAGGGCTTGGGGAAGGCACAGGGCCCCCATCCCCACCTGGGACACGCCAGGCTGCGTGTCAGGACAGGCACAGGCACAGCCCACGCTGGGCCACCTCCCTCTGGCAGCATCCCAAGGTCCCCTTATCAGCAGGGATCTCTCTGGGAGAGCAGGAAAAGGTGGAAGGGGCTGTGCATCCCAGCACACTGCACAGCCCCAGGCCTGGCTCTGTGCTGGCCATCCTCTGGAGAGCCAGGCCCAGCAGGAGCAAGGGGAGGGAGGCAAATGCAATTACACACTTCCAGATCATTCCTGCAACCTGCGATGCTCAGATAACACTGGGAAATCAGCCCTGCCCTGGGCAGGGTCCTGGGGATCCCAGGTTTCCAGCAGCTGTGCCAGGGACTGGCAGAGCCTCACCACTGCCAGGGGCAGAACTGCCTGCCTGGGCACAGCCCCATCTGAGAGGTGGCAGGAGGGATGGAGGAGGAGAGTGCTGGGAGCTGGGGGGCCCAGGCACCAATATTCCCTCCACTTCCAGGGAGTGAGAGCTGTGGGATGTGCTCTGGGCCTCAGGTGGAGCTGGACCACTGCTCCCTGACTTTCCCAGCCCAGCTGTGTGTGTGGGACTGCAACACAGGAGCCTCATCCACAGTTTGTGTGTCTTGCTGTGAGTGGGGACTGAAGCCAAATCCATTAAGCAAGCAGATAAACAAGAAGGCGTGAGATCAGGCAGCAGGGAGGGAAGATAAAGGTGGCCAGCCTGCCACGCTCCCCACGCAGAGTCCCCGAGCCCGCCGGGTGCCACACACAGCGCAGCGGGGCGATTTCACGCCATCTGTTCATGCCTTGCTTTCTCATCCTGCTTTCAGATCCTCTTCCCCAGAACCATTCGTTTGTCAGGGGGAGAAAAGCAAGTTTTCTTCAAAGTTAGGCAGACTGAAGCCTGACCAACTGGAGGCACAGCCAGGCAGCGAGAGCAGGAGGCTGGCTGAGGGTGGCACTCTCCCTGCTGCAGAGGCTGGCCAGCCTGTTTTCCCCAGGGGCTGGCATTGCCCTTTCCAACTGCTGGGAATTTTTCTGCAGAGGTTTTCTTAGCAGCATTCCACTTTATTTTTAACGCAGAATAAAAGTTAGCCCCGGAACAAAATGCACCAGGGGCGTGTCAGCTGAGTTCCCCTGCTTTGTTTGTTTGACTTTGGTGGATGCTTTCCTGCAGGCCCCCTTCCCTCTCGGGGTGGCATTTGTGGGGCTTAAACTGTGGTGTTTTGTGCCAAGTGGAACATCCCTTTCCACTTTCCAAAGAGAGCAGAGCCCGAGGTTCCTCCGGTGCTGCATCCTGCCCTTTGGAGGGAGGGGAAGAGTGAGAACATGGTCAGGGAATCCCTGAGCCTGAGGAACCCACTCGGGGTGGATTTCTGATCACAGACAGGCAGCCGCTGCCATGAGGTGTGAGAGCATCCCAAAACTGTGGCTGTGAGGCCAGAGAGCAGCTCCTGAGCATCCCGTGGATGACAGCACAGCTCCCTTGCACTTGTTCTTCCCAGCAAAGGGAGGAGGCCTCCCCTGTCCAGCAGCAGCAGCACGAGGCTCTGAGCCTTATCGCTGCCCAGCATTGCCATTTTAAGCAACTGATCTCCTGGGGAAAAAACTTAATCATTTCCGATGAATCACCAAGTTTTTTGGCTGGGAAAGTGTTGTGGGGGGGGCTGGCCAGGCATGCAGAGGAGGAGGAGGAGGGGTGGAGGAGGAGGGCATGGGAAGGGCCACTGCATGGCACCAGCCGGGGAGCAGCGCTGGGGCTGGGGGCCAGCACAGGGGGCTGGTGCTGGGAGAGGTGCTTGGGGATTCCCAGGAGGAATGCTGTGGTTCAGGGGAACCTGCAGCACAGCCCTTGAGCAGCTCAGGGAGGGTCGGAGAGATGCAGCCCCTGCTGCTGGGGGACAGGAACACAGCTCAGGCTGCAGGGAAAGCAAGTGGGGGAGAGAAAAGGATGTGCAAAAGTTCAGAGCCGCTGGGCTGAGAGAGGGAGGAGGGCACTGTCACTGCTCCTGAGAGCTGGTGGTCGCCCCTGGGTCTGTCCTCATGTGGGATGAACCTGAATCAGCGAGTTTTGGGAGTCCTGTGAATGGGGAAGCAAAGGGGCTTTGAAGGGGAAGAAAACCTTTGTCCTCCAACACATCCCCTCTGACTCTGATTGACCCGGGGGAACTGAGGCACGGAGCCGGGCTGTGACAGGGCAGGGACACTGGGGCCGGCTGTCCTGCGTGGCTGGCCGCGGGCGACTCGAAGCACCTGGCGGGTTCGTTGTGCTCCTCCCGCCTCTGCCGCGGGCTGCCGGAGGGGCCGGGCTGTGCCGGGCTGGGTGATTACCCCTGGATAATGGGAGCCTTGTGCAGCCCCGCAGCCCCCCCGCCCCCGGGCCGGCCCCCGGCCAGGCTGCTGCCCCGGCCACCGCGGGGAACAGCTTCTCCACAGCCGCCCCATTCAACAACAGCTGCGCGGGGGCTCGGGCCGCGGATGGCTGTGCAGCCCTGGGGCCCCGCCTCGGGGACAGGACGGGGCTCCCGGCGGGGCTGGGGGACACCGAGGCTCAGCGGGGTCAGGGGTGCCAACCCTGCAGTTGCCAACCTGGGGCAGTGCCTGGGACACGACCCTGCTCCGCCCCGCAGCCCGAACTGCCCCGACTGTTCGTCAGAGCACAGGCAATGATAAAGAGTGGTTTGCTTCTCTGTTTTTTGCCTGTCCTTGTTTGGCGTGGGTTCAAAGGGGACCCAGCAGCAGCTGTGGCTGGGCTTTAGGGCAGAGTGGGGCTGGGGCTGAGCAGGGCAGCCGGTCACTGCTGATTATCACCACTGCTACCTGCACATTGGACTCTCAGGGACTGTCCCTGTCACCGGCATTCCACAAACACCCTGAAAAACACATCCCACGCCTCTGCCCCCTTGGCTGGGTCTGTGAGTGATTCCACCTCCAGCGCCCGGCTGTCTGCCTGGCTCAGCCCGTGCACGCTCCGACAGGCAGGAGCTGGCAGGTCTGGAGCCCCTCCGGCGCAGCTGGGAACGGCCCGAGCGCGGCGGGGGCCGTACCGGGGGCCGGGCCGAGCGCTGCCCGCTGCCGTGCGGGGCCGGACAGGGCGCTGCGGGGCTGGGCGGCGGCGGCGCCCGGCCGACTGCTGCTGGGGGTGATTAGCGGCTGCGAGCGGTGGGCAGGCACCGCGCCTTCCTCCTCCTCCTCCTCCTCCTCCTCCTCCTCCTCTCCTCCTCCTCCTCCGCCTGACGTCAGCCCACTGAGCCCCGCTCAGTCTCGGGCGGCCGGCGGCGGGCATGGCTGGGGGGCGGCGGCCGGCGGGGCTCGCCCTGAGCTGGGGCTGCTGCCTGCTGCTCTGCTGCGGTGAGTGGCTGCGGGAAGGGCCGTGCCGTGCCGTGCCGTGCCGTGCCGTGCCGTGCCGTGCCGTGCCGGGCGGTGCGGGCGGGGCCGGGGCCGGGGCCGGGCGGAGCGGGGCGGGCGGACGCGCGCACCTGCGGAGCGCTCCGGGGCGCGGCTGGCGGGGGTGCCGAGCGGGGTGCCTGACAGAGATGTCCTTCGCTCCGGGGGACACCGGGCTGCAGCAGGAGGTGCGGGGCTGGGCTTTGCCCTTGTGCGGCTCCCCGGGCTGGCAGCCGGAGGGGTGCCCCGCAGAGCCGCGGCGGGGCCAGCGCAGGCAGCAGGGAGCGCGGCGCCCCTCGGGCGGTGCCTGGCGCGGCGCCGGGAATGCTCGGATCGCGGGGTCGGGGCAGCCCAGGTGGGATCGGCCCTTTCCAGCGCGTGTCCCCGCCCGAACGGCCCCGCGATCCGCGGCGGGGCGGGTCTGGCTGCCCCGTCCCGCTCTCGGCGCCCCTGTGCAGCCCCCCCAGGGGCAGGGCAGGTTGAGGGGTGACCCACGTGCGTTCAGCGCGCACCGGGGTGAACTGGTTGTTGTTAGGAAACATCCACCCCTTTCCTTCTAAGGAGTTTTCCCCTGAGCGCCGTGTTTCTCTTGGCTTTTTTCGTGCTTTCTTTTTTTATCCACTTTCCAGTCCATTTTCACCCTCGGGGGGTGGCTGCGCTTCCTGCCCTGCCCCGATCCCCGCATCTCGCCCTCTCCTCGCCGGGGGCCCGGGAGCGGTCCCGGTGCGCTGGCTGCTCCCTGCCCCGCCGTGCTGCGGAGGTGGCCCCGGCGCTGGGAACCTGCCCGGGCCGAGGTGTTGGAGCCAAAGTCAGGCTCAGACCGGAGTCTAGCGCAGGCTGCTCCCACCCCCGTCCCGTGCCGGGATCCCCTTCCCACAGCACATGTGCCGAGCCAGGAGTCTCTCAATGGTTGGCGGCGTCGGTGTATTTGGAAGCCCAGCCACGTGAAAGGCTTGATGCTTCCCAGAAGCTCGAGGGGCCACGGCCAAGACATTCCCGGGCCAGCCAGCGCTGCTGGATCTGGGGGCTGAGCCCACCCCGGGGCTGCCTGAGCCTCCCCAGCCCTTTGTGCACCGCAGTCTGGCTGTTAGAGAGATCTCTGGATGTTGTCACTGAGCTGCGGGGTGGGGCGAGAGCTTTGCCTCTCCAGGTGCACATGGCGGGGTCCTGACGGGGTGGTGTGGCTATTTTGGGGTGCAAGGTGCTGGTCCCTGCTGCACCGTGCCGTGGCTCCGTCCCCATCCCGGGCAGGACGAGCGCTGGGCAGATGTAGTTGCTGGGCGGAGGTGTTAGGCGCCGCTGGTGGTGCTGCTTCTTGCAGGGCTGAGGCTCTGCACCCTCTTTCTTCTCTCTGAGAAGAAAATGGGGTGCGGGTGATGCTGTTCCATGCTAGCTGGAGCACCCCGGCTCGGGGATCTGTGCAGGAGGGGCAGCTTTCCTAGGGAATAGGAGGGTAGCATGTGTGGCTGCGCCGGGAGCAGGCGGGATCTGGCCGCAGCTGGTTTCCCTGAGAGGGGAGCACAAACCCACGGAAACCTCAGGCATCCCACGTGCGGCTCCAGACCCCCTGGTGCCCCTCCTCTCGCTCCGGGCCGGGGGCTCAGCGCCGGGGGCTCTGCGCCGCCAACGCAGCCGCACTTCTCGCCGTCTCCCCACACACCTCGGCTCCGCAGGAGGCTGGCGAGGGACTGTGCCGCTCCCCACCCCCTTCCCCAGCTCTAAAAGCAAATCTTTGTTCTTGTGGAGCTCTGGCTGCCGGCCGGCTGTCCGCCAGCCAGATGGAAAAGGCACGGGGGCTCTCCTTCCTTCCCTGCTCGCTCGCTGCAGACGCTCTCTCCACATCCCGAGGTCTCCCGCTGGAGCTGTGCCAGGCGCTCGGGGTGGATGGAGCTCCGTGCTGCAGCTGGGCTGCTCCACGCGTGGCCGATGGATCTCCCCAGGTTCCATCACGAAACCTGCAGCTGCGCTGGGCACAAGGGAGGATCGCCAAGTCCCCGGAGCCTGTTGTGCCAGGCTGCCTGTGCCCAGTTCCTCTTTAGCCTGCCCACGCGCATAGCAAAAGGTCTTGGAGCTGTAGAAGGAAGTCTTGTGTCGCCAGGGTTGTGGGGGACCTTGTGAGTGTCCCCTTGTGTCCCTCTTCCAGCGCGTCCCGGAGGAGGTGGAGGGCAGCGAGCCCTTGTCCCAGGCAGGGTGGGGGCTGCAGCGACCGTGTCAGCCTCCTCAAGGGCAGTGGATGGCTGGGGGGGGTTGTGTTCCTCATGCCAGCCGCAGATGCCAGCCATTCTCCAGCTCTGAGCTCATGGTTTCGGTTACTCCGCTGCCTGGTTGAGGGCTCTCATGCCGAGCGGGTCAGGGGGAGGGCCGGCAGCTCTCCCGGGGGCTGGCTCTGCCTGGGGCCCTTGCCGAAGGTCTGAAAATGATGGAGAGGCAAAGCCTGGCCTGGCTGCCTGCAGTTCAGAGTGCCAGGGCTCAGGGGAGGGTGCGAGGGACAGCAGGGACACACCCCAGTCCCCGGCTCGCCCAGTCGTGCAGGTGCCCTCCTGCAGCAGGCAGCCAAGCCGTGGCACCGGGCAGGTGCCTCCTGTGCAAAGTTATCTTTTCCTTTGTATTCTCGGCCCAGCTTCCTGTCCCCGGTGCCTGCTTATCTCTGGGAGTTTCACCTGTTTTTCCAGCACCTTCTTTGCTGTGCCGTGCTTTGCTCATCCCTCTTTGCTTAGTGCCAACTATAACACACAGGGGATGGGCGAGGGCCAAAACCCGTGTGTTGGGGAGCTCTGAGGTGGCTGGTCCTGCGAGTCGGGGCCTTTGCTGTGGCAGAAGGGCTCCTGGCTGCGCTTTGGCATTGTGCCACCGCATACCCACTCCAAACAAAGAGCATTTTGTGGGCACGGCGCTGCCCTTTGAAGTTGCCTCGGCGGTGGCTGTTACTGAGCGGGTGCTATCAAGGGAGATGTTGACACAGCTGCTTCCTCCAAGCCTCTTGTCCCCAGCTCCCATACCTGGGCTGGCTCTGTTGCCGGGGGACAGGCTGTTGTCCCCTCTGCAGGGCTGTGTGCCAGCCCAGGGCTGCAGACCCCCCTTTGCTTCGGCAGGGATGATGGCGATGGCACTCCCAGCTTTGCTGTGCTGTGATGCTGCCCTTGTCTCTGCTCCGCCCGGCTGGGGCTGCTCTGCTCCCAATTCCTTGGGAAGCTGCTCCATTCCCTGATCAATAGCCATTACCTTTCCCATCCGCCCTGGAGCAGGGCCAGGAGCTCCATTATTGCTGCGGGCAGCTGGGCTGGGAGGAAGGTGGGGCACAGGGATGGGCGAGCTCTGCTCACAGGGGTGTGGGTGGGCAGAGCTGGGCAGGGAGCAGTGAGGGAAAACCTTGGGAATGCTGCAGGGATGGATGCTGTGACTGCTGGGTGACTGCTGGGATGGCAGGGTCAGAGCTTGTGGAGGGACCTCGGTGTCCTGGCTGTGCCACAGCCATGATGGTTGGGGACATGCTGCCTCCCAACGGTGTGCTGGGGACACAGCTGGTGTGGGCCAGGCATGCCACCCACGACATGCCTTGTGCCCTGTTTGGGAACAAGATAGCTGGCCTGAGCTCGTGGGCTCTCTGTGGATGCTGAAGGCAGTGTGACAGTGGGGACCTGGCTTTCACTCCGGCTGGACTGGGACATGGCACAGGACATGGCTCTGCCCCACAGCTTTTGGGGGGTGGAGATGGGGACAGGCTGTGCTCAGACACAAGGCCTTCCCCATTCTTCCTACCCCTAGCAGCAAGTTCTGTCCCACAGCTACAGCCAGCAGGCTGGAGATCTCCATGCCAGCTGTGGTGGAAGTGGCGGTCGGAGGCACAGCCAGGATCGAGTGCAACTTCAACATCCCTGAAAATGCTTCCTACACCTACATCGACTGGTTCTACGTGAGTGCTGGCCTGGCAGAGCAGCTCTGGCTGCTGGGCTTGGGGGCAACCAGCCCAGGGCTTCCTGCCGGGCTCCCCAGCCCAGCCTTGCCCCTCACCTGGCAGGTGGATCGCAGCAACAGGCAGGTGAGGCTGTACCACATCACGGACAGCGGGGTCCGGGAGGATGAAACGGACTACAAGCAGCGGCTGTCCCTGGGGGAGGACAAGGCCCTGTCCATCAGCAGGGTGACAGTGCAGGATGCCAGGACCTTCATGTGCCAGGTTGGAGCTGGCAGCTATGGCATGGGCGAGAACAGCACCGAGCTCAGCGTCTACAGTGAGTGCTGGGGCAGGAGGGCAGCACCGCTGGAAAGCTTCTCTGTGGGGCTGGCGAGGTTCCCGACCCATCCCTCCTAATACGTGTGGGGTGGCTTCTCTTCCCAGAGGCCCCTGAGACCCCTGAGATTGAGCCCAACTCAGGAGGAATCTCTGTGCAGAGCACTGAAATCCCAAAGGTGAGGAGAGGCTGCACCCAGGGGAGGGGGAGGCTTCCTGTTAACCCTGACCTGTGCTCAAGGCTGTCTCTGCCACCACAGATTGCCAAGTGCGTGAGCAAAAACGGCTTCCCACCTCCCAACATCACCTGGCACAAGAACGGGGAGCAGCTGCACCCCCAGGAGAACCGTGAGTTGGACGGGGATTTGGAACCGGTTCAGGAGAGGGGCTGGGGGCTGGCATACAAAGGACCCCAGGGAGCCCTCGTGTGTGGCTGGAACAGCGGCCGTGTCCCCTGCAGAGGTGACGATCCAGTCGACGCTGACGCGCGAGTCGAGCGGGCTGTACACGGCGAGCAGCACTCTGTACGCGCCTGTCACCCGCGAGGACCGCCACTCCCACTACCACTGCACCGTGCACTACTGGCTGCGGGGACAGCGGCACAGCCTGGACTCACGGAGGGTCAAGATCAACGTCTTCTGTGAGTCTGGGGCCGGGGGTCAGCGCTGGTGCCCTGCAGTGGGGCTGGGCACTGACCCTGCCTGTCCCTGCCCCCAGACCCCGCCGAGCACTTGAAGCTGAAGGTGGTGTCATCCTCGGCGCTGGTGAAGGAAGGGGACAATGTGCAGCTGGTCTGTGAGACTGATGGGAACCCACAGCCTGTCTTCAGCTTCTTTAAGAAAAAGGTGAGGCTGGAGGGGAGCTGGCACCGCTCCCTTAGCAAACATCTGGCTGCTCCTTGTCCCCTGCACGGAGGGTCCTGGGGAGGGGGATGCAGTGGCTGGGTGGGGCTAAGGACTCTGCTTTGTGCCCACAGGGTCTGCAGATGGATGAGTGGCAGGACCTGTCATCACTGGTAGAGCCCGACAGCGGGGTCCTGAACCTGCACGATGTGAACAAGAGCAGCAGTGGCACCTACAGGTGCCAGTCCCTTGACCTGGATGACATGTCACAGAAGGAGGAGGATGTGGACCTTGTTGTGAACTGTAAGATGGGGGGACTGGACCTCGTGGACCTCATGGTGGGTGCTTTGTTCCTCCTGCTCACCCTGCCCTGATCTCCATCGCTCTCCTAGACATTGAAGGAGTCCATGTGAAGATGGAGCCGTCCTCAAAACTCCGTGAAGGGGACAGTGTGAAACTGAGCTGTGGAGCCCACAGTCCCGTGGCCCTGAAGTACCAGTGGAGCGATGAGAAGGTGTGCAGGCATCCAAGTTGTATCATGCTCAGGCTCAGCCTGGGCTTTGCAGCAGATTGGGCAGAGTTGGGAGCTTGCTCCATTGCTCCTGAGAGGCCAGGGGAAGGATTGATTCCCTCTTCCGTGGACCTGCATTGTTCACCCCAATGCTGTCACCCCCTGGCCAGTACTGCAGGGAGGTCCTGTGCTTGCAGCCTGCCTCGCTGGGCACGGGAGGGAGTTCTGAACCCCTGTGGGACGTGGGCTCAGAGGGCTCACTGCTGGGGACATCCCTTCCCAACAGGGCAAGATGGTGGTGGATGGGCACCAACTCATCCTGTCCAACCTCACCTTCGAGACCTCCAACAACTTCAGCTGCAAGGTGGTGGCCCCGAGCGTGCCGGGGCTGGAGCAGAGCAAGAAGGTGTCAGTGGCTGTCGAGGGTAAGACGTGGCCCGGGTGCAGAGCGACCCCTGCCTGCCCAGCATGGCCCCAGTTCCCGGGGAGGTGCTGATGTCCCCTGCCCGCAGGGAAGCCGCGGATCGTGGCCATCAGCTCCCCGCTGTACGTGCGGCAGGACGAGGTGGTCAACCTGACCTGCAAGGCCATCGCCTTCCCCCGGCCCACCCTCCAGTGGAGCATCAATGGCACGGTGAGAGCCGGGAGGGGCCGGGCTGGCATCTCAGAGGGGCTGTCCAGGCACTGAATCCTGCTCTGCCTGCCCTCCCCAGGCTCACGAGTACATGGACAACCAGCACGTCGCCAGCAACCTGACGGTGCGGGTGAGCCACGACCTGCTGCAGGCAGGAGCCATGTGCCGCGTGTCCAACAGCCTGGGGGTCAGTGAGAAGCACATCCAGCTGGTGGGTGAGTGTCAGGCACTGCTCTCTGCCCTGGGAACCCCTAAAAGTGTCAGTCCCCCCGGCCCAGGTGCCAGCTGGGCTGTGCTGCCATGGGGCGGCTGAGCTCGGTGTCTTTCCCTCCCCTCCGGCTCTTCCAGAGGATTCCATCAGGAAAGGTCAGTCTGTTGATGGTGTCCATCAGGACATGAGTTATGTCACCTCTAGCCTGGGGAGGGAGCTTGGCTGCTGGCTCTGCACTGCTTCTCTCGCTGCTCCTCTCCCTGCCAAGCCAGGAGGGAGGCGGAAGCTCTGTCCCCAGCGGTGGGAAAGCTGCCTGCTTGTCCCCAGCGAAGCCACCAAATGCAGCTTCTTGCAGCCCAGACCTGCTGGGCAAGGAAGTAGAGGGATGGCCTGGTGCCTTGCAGGAACTCCTGTTATCTACCCTCCTATGGCGTATGGGGCATGGCAGCCTGGAGCAGAATTTCCTGACAGAAACTGCCCCAACAGAGCATTTTTGTACTGAATTCTGCATCCTGCAGGCAGCTGAGGAAGCACTGGAGCTTTTTTCGGGAGAAGGGGTCCTTTCCTTGCAGACAAGGGAAGCTGGATGGGTTCACAGTGGGACAGGCATTGATTACTTCCTCTCCCATCGTGTTTAGATCAAAGGTCAACAGCAGAGAGCCAAGGGGTGATCATCGTGGCCATCATCGTGGCCATCCTCGTGGTGGCTGTGCTGGGCGCTGTCATCTACTTCCTGCACAAGAAAGGCAAGATCCCGTGTGGCCGCGCCAGGAAACAGGACATGTAAGCACTGCCACCTGCCCCCTCGGGGGCCCGCGGGGCTGGGGGTGCTTTCCATCACTCATGCTTCCCATCCCATCCCATCCAACCCCATCCCATCGCACCAGCTGCTCCCTGCCCGGTGCGGAGCGGAGCGGGAGCATGGCCTCGGGGGGCACCGCGCCGGGGGCTCGGCGGCTTTTCCAGCTTCCCACAGGGCACTGCCGCGCAGGGAGGAGACAGCAGAGCGGTAGAGCAGCCAAGGGGCAGCCCAAAGACCTCTGTGAGCTGGAGTGTCTCTGACCCCACTCCTCTGAGCCCCGGCCCCACTGCAGAGCATCCCCCGAGATGCAGCCCCAGCTCCCGGGTATGGCAAACCTGTCTCAAAAACTGTCACCTCCCTCCCCTAGCACAAAGCCAGAGGCCCGTAAAGACAAGATTGTAGTTGAAGTTAAGTCAGATAAACTTTCCGAAGAGGCGGGGCTCCTGCAGGGCGCCAACGGCGAGAAGAGAGCCGCAGCTGACCAGGTAGGACCGAGCGCCGGCACCGCCCTAGCCGGGGCGGGGCAGCTCCGGGCGGGCAGCGCAGCTCGGCGGGCACGGGGAGAGCGCAGGTAACGCTTTGCTCCCTCCTTCCGGCACTGCATGGGCTTCCATCATCCATCAGCAGCGCTCCGGGGAAGGCGGGAGGGACGGGAGGGGAGGGGACAGCGGTGGGAGGTGACACAGGCAGTGCTCGCTGCCTGCCCTGGTTGGCTCTGCCTCCTGCCGTGGTGGAGCGGGAGCTGAGCTCCCCAGGGGCTTTGGGAGATGGAGTTAAAATAGGAGGATTTCTGGCCAGGAGTCAGAGCGGAGGCTGCAGGAATGGCTCTGTTCTGGCACCTCTGAGCCAGAGTTCTTGGGATGAATTTTTTGGGACAAGTGTTTTCCTCTCACCCAGGTTGGGGCAGTTTTTCACGGTGTCACTGCTGGGCCACCACTGTGCTAAGGCAGGGCTTGTCACGCTGGCCACGAGCTGCAGCCCCTGAGCCCACTGTGGTTTGATTTGCCTTGGGCCAGGAGAGAGCCCAGCCTGGCTCTGCACAGCTCTGCACAGCTCACACTCCCCCTCCCCTCGGGGTGGGTGCTCAGCCACCCTGGGGTGCCCCAGCTGTCCCCCACCCCACTTTGTGTGTCACCACCACACCTGCAGCGAGGATTTGCTCTGTTTTCATTCTAACCGTGTGCTTTCCTTCCCTCTTTCTCTGTCCCGGCGGAACCGAAGAGCGAGAAATACATCGATCTGAGAAACTAGAGAGGAGAACCTACTAAGTGCTTTCTTCCTTCAAACCTTTCCTGCTCTTGGATTGCCTTCTCCCACCCCTGCTGCAGCCCCTGGGGAGCACGGCCAGAGACCTCTGGAGTGTCACCGTGCTGGGCGTGCAGGGGACACCTCCCTGACTCACCTGGCCATTACCTCAGCCGTGGGCTTGCAGGTGTTGCCTTAGCAGCAAAGCTGGACTCGCTTTACTACTCCAGAGAAGCCACAGCAATATTAGGAAGAACTACCCTATTAATCTCTACTTGGTGGAAGGAGTTGAGGCTCTTTCAGGTAATCTGTTCTGTACACGTTGTGGGAAGGTTTTGATGTTTTTTTTTTTTAACCCTGAACTTGCTCAGAGAGGCTGGTGAGATTTGGTTTTTGGGATGTCCCAGGCACCTTAGCTGGCGCGGTGTGCAGGTTGGAGGAGAGAGGAGTGGAAGAGGTGTGTGTTAGAGGTGTTTGCAGATGCTGAGAAGTTTTTTAATGCTTTTCTTTGCCTTTGAACTGTTTCTGTGTCAGTTTAGCCCGGTGGGGCTGTGATCCCACGGGAGGAGAGAGCTGGCAGAGCAAGGAAGGGGTGCCAATCTCCAGGAAAATTCGGATGTTTTTGGAGCTGTGCTGACGTGAGGGGCAGGGCTCCCCTCTCCCCTCGGAAATGGGTTTATTTTAGGGATGCTGCAAGTCCCAGAGCTCCCCCAAATTGAAAATCAATATTAACCAGAGCCAGTCAGTGATGTCTCAGGGTTTTTTTGTGCTCAGCCATTGCCAGCCCCAGCTCCAACTCCTCTCTGTGCTTCGGTGGCACCTCTGGCCCCACGCTGGGGAGGACAACCTGCCTTGAGCTTCTGTCCAGCCCTCCCCTGCCTCATCCCAGAGGAATCAACCCCTGCTGCCTCTAAACCACCTCCTCTGAGCTCTGCTGGCCACAAGCCTTTGTCCCCTGGGGTCCCAGCGCTGTCCCCAGCGCAGCCCTAACCCGAGGGGAGCTGTCCCCACCTGCTACACGTGGTGTCCGAGCAAAAGCTTTGGTTTATATATATTTTTGTTGGATTGTGTGTACATTTCCAGGAGTTTTGGTTTGTTTTTTTGTTTTTGATTTTGGTTTTTTTTGTCCGATACTTGCAAGGTTTTTTTTATATATGTGAAAATAAAGTATGGATTCAAAGCTGAGTGGTGGAGTTTGTTCCTGCAGAAGGGTGGGAAGGGCATCCCATAATGCCATGGAGGGTCCAGCAGGACACATTTAAACCCTTGTGTGTGCTAATAACACACTAATTACTACCAATGCTAATAAATCAACTATTTATTCTAATAAATAATAATTTTAGGTTGTAGTAAGTGATTATACCACTGGATCCATTACTACCAATACTAATAAATCATCTATTTATTCTAATAAATAATGATAATTTTAGGTTGTAGTAAATGATTACACCACTGGATCCATTACTACCAATACTAATAAACCAACTATTTATTCTAATAAATAATAATTTTAGGTTGTAGTAAGTGATTACACCACTGGAACCATTACTACCAATACTAATGAATCTACTATTTATTCTAATAAATAACAAGAGTATTAGGTTGTAGGAGGTGATTATACCACTGGATCCTAAAAGATAATATTGTAAATAGAATTTAATAGATCCCAACAGTAGCATTTATTGATAATTGTGGTAATAGCTAATACCAATATTACAGATGCTAGTTGCTTACAGGAGGTGATAATAAACACTAATAAACTAATAATACTAATTAAAATATATTAATGAACACAAAAATCAAAATTAAATTACAATAAATAAAATAAAATGCAATTAAAAGAAATAAAATCAAGATTAAAATAAATATAAAATTAAAGCTAAGAACCACCCTGTGTCGCTACCCTGACAGTACAGAGGGCAAATGACCTCAAGTAACCCCAGAATGACCTCTAGTAACCCCAAAATGACCTCAAGTAACCCCAGAATGACCTCTAGTAACCCCAAAGTGACCTCAAGTAACCCCAATTGGGGTCTGAAATGACCTAAAGTAACCCCAAATCACTCTGCTCAAAAACTTGAATGACTTCAAGTAACCCCAATGACCTAAAGTAACCCCAAAATGACCCTGAGTAACCCCTATGACCTCAAGTAACCCCAATTGGGGTCTGAAATGACCTCAAGTAACCCCAAATTGCACTGCTCAAAAACTTGAATGACCTCAAATAACCCCAATGACCTCAAGTAACCCCGAAATGACCTCAAGTAACCCCTAATGGGGTCTGAAATGACCTAAAGCAACCCCAAGTCTCACTGATCCAAAATGCAAATGACCCCAAGTAACCCCAATGACCTCAAATAACCCCAGTGACCTAGAGTAACCTCAAAATGACCTCAAGTAACCCCAAAGTGCCCTCAAGTAACCCCAATTGGGGTCTCAAGTGACCTAAAGTAATCCCGAGTCACAGTGTTTAAAATCTCAAACGACCTCAAGTAACCCCAATGACCTCAAATAACCCCTATGACCTGATGTAACCCCAGCATGACCTCTAGTAACCCCAATCAGGGTCTCCAATGACCTAAAGTAACCCCAAGTCACACTGCTCAAAATCTCAAATGAACTCAAGTAACCCCTATGATCTGAAACCCCATATAAGTAACCCCAATGACCTCAAGTAACCCCAGAATGACCTCAAGTAACCCCAAATAGGGCCTTAAATGACCTAAAGTAACCCCAAGTCGCACCGCTCAAAATTGCAAATGACCTCAAATAACCCCTATGACCTGAAGTAACCCCAAAGTGACCCCAAGTAACCCCAATTGGGGTCTTAAATGACCTAAAGTAACCCCAAGTCTCACTGCTCAAAAATCTCAAATGACCTCCAGTAACCTCTGTGACCTGAAGTAACCCCAATGACCTCAAGTAACCCCAAAATGACCTTGAGTAACCCCAAAGTGACCTCAAGTAACCCCAACTGGGGTCTCAAGTGACCTAAAGTAACCCCAAGTCTCACTGCTCAAAAACTCAAATGACCTAAAGTAACCCCTGTGACCTCAAATAACCCCAACGACCTCAAGTAACCCCAAAATGACCTTGAGTAACCCCAAAGTGACCCCAACTGGGGTCTTAAATGACCTGAAGTGACCCCAAGTCGCACCGCTCAAAATCTTAAATGAACTCAGGTAAGCTCTGTGACCTCAAATAACCCCAATGACCTCAAGTAACCTCAAAATGACCTTGAGTAACCCCAAAGTGACCTCAAGTAACCCCAATCAGGGTCTCAAATGACCTAAAGTAACCCTGAGTCACACCGCTCAAAATCTCAAATGACCTCCAGTAACCTCTGTGACCTGAAGTAACCCCAATGACCTCAAGTAACCCCAAAATGACCTTGAGTAACCCCAAAGTGACCTCAAGTAACCCCCAAAGTGACCGCAATAACCCCAATTACCCTCATTTGACCCCACAGTGGCCTCTTGGAGGGTTTTACTCAACTTCAGTTGATCCCCCATGTCCCCACAGCCCCACTGACTCGTTGGTGAGTTCCCATTGCCCCCAGTGACCTTTGTGTCCCCCTGTGTCCCCAAGTGGTGTCCCTTGGCCCCCAAATGTCCCTGGCTGAGTCTGTTCCATGTTTGGGTCCTTCCAGGCTCTGCAGGGTTGGAGTGTGGCAGAAGCTGGATTTGTTAAATCTACTTTATTTGCAAAATAGTTACGTATTTATATATGTGAATATATAGCCGTGAACATTCAATTAATATATATTCACAAATATTTATAAATTTGTATGTTCAAATATATACAATTATGTATAATAATATATAATATATTCAAATAATTATGTTCTAGAATTGGGGTTTTATATATATTATATATATATATATATATATATATATATATATATGTAATTCTAGAATTGTGTGATTTTATATATATATATATTTTTAAAATTTATTTTTAGAAGTGCTATGCAATAACTATAAAGGTCTCCAGAATAATTCCTTTGGGTTCCCTTGGATTCTCTTCCTGGCTGGTAACTTCATGTTCTTCTTGGTCCCGATGGATTAGAGCCTTTATTTCTTGATTCAGAATTTATTTTATTATTATAAACTTTGTATAAATCTTTCCTTGTCAGTACCCTCAATATAAACTTTAATTTAACAGATAATTGTGGTAATAATTAAAAAAATAGCTCCCAAGTCAGTCTGCAAAGGATCCAGGAGACTGAAATCTTAAAATATTCTTTTTTCAGCACTCACAGAAGCACCACAACACACACACCATATGCTACAACAAAGGAAATTTTATTTAAAAATAAAACTTTGTTTTGTTTTCTTTCTTACTGACACAGGTGAATGAAATCCCAAACAAAGAAGCTCTTAGTGGGCAGCATACAAGGATGGAAACAATTAATAAATAACATTAGTATAACCTCTAAACATTAACAATGCATCTGCAAACAAAATGAGGACTTTAAACCAAGTGAACCTTAAAGCTCAGCTACTCTCTGTAAGAATATTTACCTTCTGTTTTTCCTTATTCTTTACAGATCTGAAAGGATTAAATACTGCTATTATAATTTTATATTAATGACACTATTATACTTTTTTTTTAAAATATTTCGTGAAAATCTCAACTTTTTTTTTTTAACACTGATATCTTACAAATTGGTATTTGCCATTAGTGAGAAAGAACAACAGTGACAGCAGTTCCTCCTCCACTGGGAATTTCAAACAAAGAGATTTCTAGGAGGAACTTTAAAAATAAATGTCATTCCCCACTAATTTTTAAAGTGGCACCTTTGGGAAGGCGCCCTGGGAGTTGCATTTTTTCTTGCTCAACTGAAAAAAAAAAACCAACCAAAAAAACCAAAAACAAAACCAAAAAACCCCAACAAACTGACCAAGCAAACCACATTTACAGTAAGGAGCCTGCCTCAGGATTAGCTACAGCAATGTCACCAATGTCACCAGCCTCGTGCAGGAGCCACATGCTGGGCTCTGAGCCTGCCTGACCCCGAGCCCAGGGCTGGGGAAGGACATGCACAAAAACAGGGAAAAATCTGGGATTCCTGCTCGCCTCTGGACACAGGAAATCACCTGGATCCTGCTCAGGAGGGCATCTCCTGCTTCCCACAGCTCCTGCTCCTTTTGGGATGTTTCCTGCTGCTTTTGGGGACAGCTGGAGGGGAAACTCAGCGTTTGTTACCCCAAGCAAGCCTGTGCTACAATCCTGCACGACCCCAGCTCGGCACAGCACCAGTGCAGACATGGCACCTCCACAGCTGAAATGCTACAAAACACAGTGTCAGAGTCCAAGGGACAATTGCCCATCTCTCCTTCTCACCCTTCCCAAAGCAGTTCTGTGCTCAAAGGCATCTCTGCTGTTTGTCCAGCTCTCTTCATTTTCCCACGGGGGAGGATTCTCTGATCCAGCCTGGCTATGCAGCATCCCCTTAAGAAAGGCACTAGACATTTGGGTTGTTTTTTTTCCTCTTTAAAGTAGCATCAGAAAGTTCGTTTTCTTAAGGATAAAGAAGAAGGAGGTGAAGGGAAAGAAGAGCAATCAATCTTGGGCTTAGAAAGAACAAGAAAAATCCACTCTGCAGTGCCTGGATTGACCTGGCAGAGCCACAGCCACAAGACATGGCCAGGACTCTGCTGCACTCAGTGGAATCAGCAAATTCTTAACGTGTCTAAGGAAGAAAAGGCAAGACTTAAGTTTCTTAAATCAGTTTGGAGACATAAACAAGTGCACAGAAAGGACACATGCAGAGAAATCAGTGATACATGCCACGAAGATTGCTCTCTCTAATCTCTAATACCCGGAACAACACCCACAGGAACATCTCTTGGCACATAAACCCCAAAGACAGGGCTGGAACAGCTCTTGGAATCACAGCCAGCCTGCCATGAGGGGCTTGGAGGGGACAGGGCATCACTGGTGTGGTCACACACACTGGGCAGGACACGAGTTAAGGCTTTGGAGCTGGCTGGACTCAGCTCTCACTTGGCCACAGCAAGGGTCACACGTCCCCTGGGCACACTGAGGTCACACAGCAGGGCAGACACCAAATGGCTCCAAAGCAACACAGAGCCGAGGGGGAGTGTGAAAAAGAGGCAAAGAAAACCCTCCCAACAGGGTTTTCACCCTGATCTCCAGGCTGTTTGGCTGTCCAGGCTCAGCAGTGTGACAGAACAGCGCTGGCCTTGCTTCTCCAGAGGCTCCCAGAGCCATGCCCAGCACAACAGGGAGCAGGGTTGGCACCCCTGGCAGCTGCACTGGGAGCACAGGAGGAAGAGCAGCTCTTCTCCCCCTGCTTCTCCCCTTCCCCAGGGCTCCTGGGGCTGTGCCAAGCCCTGCACCCTGCAGAGCACCCTGCAGAGCACCCTGCCCACTGCCAGCCCCCAAAACAGCAAAGCGTGGTGCCCTCTGAGCGTGGCAGATCTCCTCGGCCTTTCTGAGAGTGTTTTCTTCACTACAGAAAGGAGGGGAGGAGAGATAGACAGTCCAGCCTGCTTGGAAGCCACTGCACTGATTCATAAAGCTGAAGGTCTAGAGAGAAACCTCTGCTTTAATTAAGAAACCACTTGATGTTCAGCTAACACTTGTGAAGGTCTCTCTGCCAACTGCAGCCATCTGGCCCAGCCTCTGGATTCCTCAAAAGGCCAAACTGCACCCGACTGCCAGAACCACTCCAGCAATATCCCAAGCTGCAGCCCTTAGCCTGGTGACCTCTGCTGACCTCAGGCAGATGCAAATAATGCTGGACATGCTCCAAGGGCCAAGAGCCTCTCAGGCTGTCAGGCTGTGATCTGTCTGTGCCTCCTGGATCTAAATCCCCTCCAAAGGAACCATCCACTCCTCCAATATGAACAGGGTTAAGTAGCTGAGTAGGCAAGTCAGGTTTTTCCAATGTAACAGCTGAGTTCTGACCTTTAAAGCCGTGTGATCATTTCACAAATACAGAATTTTTCCCCCAGGTCTGTTTTAACACCAGACCTGGCAATACCTTAGAGAAATGGAAATGGAAAGAAGAGCCCCCATGTTGTTTTGACAGCCATGCAGAGAACTGCTGCACTTCTTAAGACTGCAAAGCAGGTGAGATACCAACAAACACATCAGCTGCATCTACCAATTCCACAAAACACCCTGGCACGACGATGGCTCCTGCAAAAGCTCTCTGGAGGAGGTGATGGAATGTGTGTGAAGGCCACTAGTCTGCAACAGCCACCATGCAATGAAGATAAATAAAACATCCTATTTACCAGCTGCAACATTCCTAGGGAAGAGCAATGGGAGTGTCCAGTGATGGCTGCTCCAGCCCAGCAGGGCCACAGTCACGTTTGAGCATTGAAGCATAAAATGCTCAAGGCTAAAAGAGGAGAAGCAGCAGCCCCAGTTCTCTGCTCTTGCTTGAATTCTTTCCCCCTCTCCCACCCCTCAAAACCGCGCCAAGCTCCTCCAGCTGCTGGAATCTGGTGCTGCCAGTGCCAGAGTGCACACACACCAGAGAAATCCAACTCCCAGCACTGCCAGGATCAAAAATCCCTGGCAGAAGCTCATCCTGCTATCTCCAGGCAGCAAGGGAGGAATCAGAAGCAATAACTGCTATTATGACAGGCAAGAGGGACACGCCACGGCCAACAGGAAGCAATCCAAGGATTCTTCCGAGGTCTCCTATAAATTCCCAGCAGAAAGTGACCTCCCAGCTGCTCTAAAAAGCCTGAGCCAGACACACAGCAGCGAACAGATCCAAACCTAGTACCATGAACCACAGGACACACCACACCGACCTCGAGACTTTGTTTCTCTGAGCATCCACTTAAAATTCACAGCACAAAACAACTCCCCCCAGCCTCCAGGGCATCGGCTCGGGGATCCCTTGTCACGATACCTTTCTCCACCAACACCCTGGAAATAAATCTGTTCTCTCAGACAAGAGGTAGGGGTAAAGGACTCCAAGACACACACTGTATAAAACACCGCTCCGCTCCGTTTCATCCCACTAGCTTTGAAATCTGGAACCACGAAAACCTGATAACTGATTCTCTTAAAGAGGCAGGACTGACCTCAGCACGAAGTCTCTAAAGGAACCCCCTTCCCCTTTGGTGCACAGCTGGGCAGCAGCTGCCCAGGCAGTTGGTCCACAGCAGCTCAGGCGTGGAGGTGCTCGTGTGCTATGTGGCCACGTGCGCCGGGGAGGAGATGGACACGAACTCCCGCAGAATATTCTTGGCCATCTCAATATTGTTATGTGCAATGACCAGAGCTTTCTGAATGTCCTGATATGAGTAGCCTTGGCTCATGAGGTTCTCGATCTCGCTGGAGAGGTGCAGGGAGGAGCTGGCTGGGCTGCTGGCTCCTCCTGCTTGGCAGCTCCCGGCTTTCCGCTCGGAGTTGATCCGCCGGGGCAGCGGCTTTGGCGGCCGCTCTGGGACTTGGGAGCCGTCTGAAAAGCCTGGAAGGAGAAACAAGTGCATCACTTCAACCAAAAGACGTGGAAATTTCGCTTGGAACGAAGCTGAGATGACATCAGGGTGATAAATGGCACTTCAAAAAGCTGACACTGAGCCCTGTGACTTTCTCCAACCCTTTTATCATCCCTCCCAACGAGCTCAGCTTCCCCTCCTGTGTGCAAAAACAGCTGTGAAGATTTTTTTAATTAGCAGGTCTCATCAGGCTCATTTATTAAGCTAAAACCACATAAAAAATGACATAGGATCTGTGTGTGTAGGCAGAGCTCAGATATCAGGATAAGAAAAAATGACACAGTGAATATGCAGCTCTTTACCAGACATCTCATTTCCTTCCTGAATTGGACAGAACTCCCCAGTTTAACATCCAGAGATGCTCCCTCATCTCTTTGCGTGCACAAAACCAGACCTATCAGTCCCAACTCAGCCACCACAACTGCTCCAGCAACTGAATTATGCTCTCTAAAAGGTCAGCAACTGAATTATGTTCTCCTCTTCCTCTGCTGAAGCTCTCCCTGCCTAATGGCAGATCAATAAAGCTCAGCTTTTCCCTGCTGCTTTTCCCTGAGTCATTCTGATGTGACACTGCCCTGCAGCCACATCATGCACTGCTGGGAAGAAAAAAGAACAGCCCATACACCAAACAAGTCACCAAACTCTCCCAGGAAAAACCACACTGTTTAATGTGTTCATCAAGCATCTGATCATTTTTAAATTTTAACCTCTGTATCACTGCAGACAGGATTTTTTGCCAATCACAGGAAACTTGTCTGCGTGAATATTTGACATCACCTTAAAGAAAGATTTTTTTGTCTCCTGGAAAAAGTCCTCAGGGCACTCTACAGAGTTTTCTGGCAGCAGAGCTGGAGTACAACAGACAAACCATGTCCAAACAATCCCTTTTGAAGAGGGGGCAGCCTGCTCAGAGAAGCAGCATTGTGGGGCCTTTCTGAAAAACTTGCACCAAAAGCCCTAAGACAGAGAAGGTTCTTCAGGAACCAAATTCCCTGAAGCCTCCCCACCAACCACAACTCAGTTGTGCTCCCAGAATTCAAGTTTCTCACGCATAAAAAGCTTTTTGTACATGTGACAAAAAGCTCTGCCCACTTCTCTGCCCCAAACTGCCTTTTGAAACAGCTGTTTCAGCTTGAGCTGGATCGAGTTTCAGAGACCATGGGTCAGTCTGAAAGGACAACTACTAAGACAGTTATTTTGGTAAATCATTAATAAAGCAAACTGCAGGGTCCAACTCCTGAGAGCATAAATCTGCCAAGATGAATCCCACACCAGTCAGGTTTGCCTGCAGCAAGTGCCTTGTTTCCCACAGCAGTAACAATCAGCATTTTTCCATATTTTCCATCTCCCTACCGCTAAAGCAGGACAACAGCAGTGTTATTTCAGGGCTGTAGAAACAAAGTGTCAATGATTAAGCTCAGTACTTCAGCTGGGAGGGGGGTGGGACTCGCTTTGTTCCTTTTTATCCCTTTCAGCCAAATTCTGCAGACACACCGACGGATTTAAAAAGTGAAACAGGGAGGTGGGGCAAAAATAATGAACTTTTCTGCACTAGGAAACTCTTCTTTGTGCTACAGAAGGTCAGGGAAGTGGAATGGTGAAGCAGGAGGACAGAAGACTCACTGGGGGAAAGGGTTCTGGGTACAGGAGGTTCTGCCTCCAGAAGGAACAAGAAATTCATTCCTCTTCCTTGGCAAATCACCAGCACATTGAGAATGAAAACCCCCAACAGGAAGAGTTCCAGAGCTTCCTTAAGAGCTGCTGAGCAGGGAATAAGTCAATCATTACTCAGAAAGGCTCTTGGAGACACGAGGCTTTAGTTTTTCCCTCAGAGAATGTGCCTTGCAGCCAGGAGGACACGATGTCCTCTATTCCCCAGGGACAAAAAGCTGACCTTGCTGAGCCACTCTCAGAGGAGCTGAGAGCATCAGGCAGAGCTCTTGTGCCATCTGCAGGCACCAACTGCAGCCAGACAGAGCCACAAACTGCCACTTGGAACAGGGACACAATGCCTGAATGGTTTGGGGTGGAAAGGACCTCAGAGGTCATCTCCTCCCACCCCCTGCCATGGACATCTTCCACTATCCCAGGTTGCTCCAACCCCAAATCCAGCCTGGCCTTGGACACTTCCAGGGATGGGAAATCCTGGTACAAAAGATATTCCATGCCCTGCAGGCAACAGTGGTTTAAGGAATATTCTTTAAACTGAGCAAAGTTATTCCTAACTGTGATTTCAGTGTGATGTGCAAGCTCAGGGATTAAAGGCAGTGCATTCCAAGCTATAAATTAAACAAAATACCTAAGAATCAGTGTGATTCTGCCTCATAAACCCCATTTTACAGCTTACATCCACCATTTGGAGTGAGTGACACAAGTTTCAGACCCGCAGAGCCAGCCACCAGCAGCAAGAGGAGACACAAGTGCTCTCTGACCTGTGACAGGGTCATTTTCCAAGGACATTCGGCTGAAGGCAGGAGTGGCATTGGAGATATCAGACAGTGTGCGACGAGCAATGGCAACTGGGAGTGGTGGCTTGGGGACATCATAACCATCTTCTTCATTCTCTGACTCCTCAGGGCCGTTGCTGGCAGTGGCTGCTGCCAGGTTCCCTTCATCTGGAACAGGAGGCACATTCTGAGCTCTGAGTTAAACTGTCTCTCAAGGCAGATTCTGTTCCCCCATTTGCCAAACACTGAAAGGACACAGAACTCAAGTTTTGCTGCTAAAACCTCACATTTAATGGCAGCTCTCTCCAGGAAGGAAAATTAGGTCAAAAATACATGCAGTGTGCATGCACGGACTCATATTTCCACGTGCATCCCAGCTATTTTAACAACAAAAACAAATGTCATTCCTTTAATTCAGCCTAAAACGCTGCTCCACTGGGAGCAATTCATTGTACCCCTGCTCCTCAGCTGTTTTTCAGCACACCCACTCACCAGAAGTGTTGACAGCCTCAAAAGCAGAGGATGCTACTTGGGAGTGAATGTTGTACATTGCTTCATACATGGAGCCCTCGGGCTGCTGGTCACAGTCCAAAACTCTGGGGGAGAGAACACATTTCCCTTCACACAGGTGACAGTGGCCATCACCTCCACCCTCTCTCTGTGACAGATTTTTGTTTCAAAGTGAAATCCCCACTGTTCTGTGAAATATTTGTTCTAGAAAATGCTTTACTGATGTTTATTGCAGTAGAACGTCTCAGCTTAGAAGAGTTAAACTGATACCGCTAAAAATGACATCTTAATAGGAGTTTTGAATTTCAGTTGTTTCTGCTCTCAAAAGGTTCCTGGCAGAGAGAGAGGGAAGGAAGGGGATATCTGAGTCCTTTAATACTGTACAAGGACTCTGCACAAGAGCAGTGGTCACATTTCCTTTATTGCTATTTCAGTCAAGATTGGTGAATATCACCAGGGGAATTCAGAAATCTGAGCAAGCAAAATTCCAACCCTGATGTCCCAAATGTGCTGCCCCAGGGCTGGGAGAAGGAAGTGCAAAAATACCCAGAATCTCACCGTAAACTCTGAGTCATTTCCAAAGGCATTTTGAGCTCTGGTTTTTGCACAGCAGGACCTGGAGGCACCACAGGCAGAGAGGATGGTGACATGTATTCAGTGTCCTCATCGCTCTCAGACTGCTCCCCAGGAGGCAGTTTTGGTACAGGCAGTGGTCTGGAGGAAAGAGAAACAAGACAGAAAACACTTACACCAAATCTAATTAATATCAAGGTGCCCTTTAAAATTCACAGTCACCTCACAGCAACTGTGTCTCAAGAAATAATTTGGTTTTCAGGAAGCAGCCAGCAAGGTCACATTGGCACAAGGTCGTGATGCAAAAGGAAGTGACAGTATCATGCACATTTACATCACATAAAGTGCCACTTAAAAGTGAATTCATCAACGAGCTGATTGCAGCTGGAGTCTGTTTCCTACTGCCACAGCCCAGGGGAAGTCCCACCACTCCCCACAGCTCTTTGGGATGCTGATTTCAGCTGCTTTCTCTGTATTGTGTGTTTTGAATCTGTCAGTTCTGTCCCTGGCACCAGCACCCTGCAATTCCCACTCTGGAAGTCATAAAAAACCCAACAGACCTGGCAGCTAAGGAGTAGATGGCATTGGCAGACGAGGAGGGTTTGATTTTGGGGTGCTCACACTCTGAGGTTGCTGCTGGACCACTGCTGGAGCTCTGGAAGACAAAATTCCAAACCAGGAGTCAGAAACACCACATGTCCCAGTGCAGCTGCAAAGGCACTCATTCAGCAGCCATCTTCATTTATTCCACAGTGTTTATTGGCACCTCAGAAATCTAGGTTTTATCTGACAGCTTTCCCTCAACCAGGACACAAGCAGGGGTTTTCCAGCAGGAAGAACTTCACATGCTCTGAGATTCCAATGGCCTTGGCAAATTCAGCTGAAACAGGCCAAAATGGGAGCCAAGAGGAAAAGGATGCAGACAAGCAGACACATTTGGAGACAGGATGACAACTGTGCACGTGTCCTTTTCTTAGAAAATCTGGCTAAAAATGTGCTTGCTTTCAATTTTAGAAAGCTGGAAAAGCATTAAAAGGAAAAATTAAGGAAATAGAGTCAAGGATGACAAAACTGCTTGCAATTTCTTTTGGAGAACAACATGTTGGACTACTCAGGACACTGGTAACAATGTCCTGTATGAGAACAACCCCAAATTTAACTCAATTTTACCCTGTCAAACTCCTCACAGCTGATGTGTGTAGGTTTCTCAGGGCTGAAAAGCCAGCAGAGTAAATCAGATGGAATGGAAATGGAAACAATGGAAAACATTCTCAACTTTTCAACACTGAGAGGTGAACAATGATCAGGCAATTGTGGCTGAAACTGGGATTTCAGCCTTGCTCCCACGAGGAATGAAAGCACTTCCCTTGCTTGGAATTCACCAGTTTCTTTCCAGCTCTCCTTTGACACAAGATCACCCTGCTAAGGGTGAGAAGAGGGTGATTTTCCTCCCCCATAACCTTCACCCCAGCACACCTACTCACCCCTGGGCTGTCCAGGCTGAGCGTGCTCCCCAGCCGGAGGCTCTCAGCCCTGGATTCCACCTGCGAGGGCAGCGAGAAGGGAAGCGAGTGCCGGTTGGAGAGTTCCCTGCCAGCCCAGGGATCCGCGGGGCTCACAGCCACGGGCGGGGCTTTGGGGATGGGCCTGGCCGGCCACATGTCCCCCTGGCGGTTGGAGGGCAGCGGGGGTGGCTTGTCCCTGGCCGGACAGTCGCCCGGGGTGCAGGGCAGGGGGCGTCGCTGCGGGCGTCCGTCGGGGTGCGGCCGGTCCGGGGGCGGCGGCGGGGGAAGGTCCCGGAGGGTGGGAGGGATGGGCAGAGGTTTGTCCTTGTGCAGAGCACCTGGGGCAGCCTGCGGGGCACAGAATGGGAAATACCACTCAAGGCAGCAGCAGGGAGAGTTTTGGGGTTGTTTTATCTGGTTTTACAGGGAATTATCGCCAAGGATGGGGAGATATCTCCACACCTTCTCCACAGGCTTGGGGAGATAACTACGTGCACTCCAGCCAGGCACTGAATACCTCAGATTCTTCTTCTTGAAGGAAAACATGAGCTTACAGCAGCATTAGATTGGATTCCAAACAGCCTACTCATTATTTTAAAAAATTATTCCGTTGTGGGTTATTTGTACAAATTAACATTCATCAGTCAGCAATCAGTATTCACAGAAATAAGCATTTTCTTCTGCCTGAACTTTCATAATTTCATTATTTCCTCCAAACCAGATGAAGAACTGCTGCTGTATCTCAAGAACCATTAACTTAATGCCACCAAGATCATCCTGCTGCCTCCTGCTGATTAATCAGAAAGCCAGGTGATTTCTCCCAGTCACACACATTTAATTCCTTCCTTCATTTTCTATCTAAAAAAACACTTGATGGAAAAACGTGTGCAGAAAAGCTGGGAGAGAAACATGATAACTTCTGTACTAGCTAGAACAAAATAAAGGAAAATAATCCCATTCCAAAGAGCACAGGCAGCAGGGATTGAGGTTGAAAACCAGAGAATATGATGGCAGTAACAATAATTTGGCAGTTTGCAGGGATCAGCAGATTGTTCTGCTCCCTGCCTGCCCCACCCAAATCACAGCTGAGAGGGAAAAAAGTGTGTTTCACCTTGGAAGTGGTGCCAGGGCTGGAAGCCCCGGGTGGGTTGGCCACTCTCTGCTGCAGCAGGTCCAGGCGTGGTGGCACAGGAGGGAGGGCAGCCTGGGGAGCCACCGAGAACGGCGAGGGAGGACGCTCCACCTGGGGTGGGGAGAAAGGCAAAATCAGCACGTGGCTCTATCCAGCAGAACTCCTTCCCTCTAGAGAGGGCAGAATCAGCACATGGCTCAGTCTAGCAGAATTCCTTCCCTCTAGAGAGAGCAGAATCAGCACATGGCTCTATCCAGAATTTCTCCCCTCTAGAGAGGGCAGAATCAGCACATGGCTCTATCCAGAATTCCTCCCCTCTAGAGAGGGCAGAATCAGCACATGGCTCTATCCAGAATTCCTTCCCTCTAGAGAGAGCAGAATCAGCACATGGCTCTATCCAGAATTCCTTCCCTCTAGAGAGAGCAGAATCAGCACATGGCTCAATCTAGCAGAACTCCTTCCCTCTAGAGAGGGCAAAATCAGCACGTGGCTCTATCCAGAATTCCTCCCCTCTAGAGAGGCTTTCCAGCTCTCTGGCTGCAATATTGGTGACAAATGGCTCTGTGAGTAATAACTGTCCTCCAGGAATGGAGCCAGTTCCCAGCACTGCAGCAGTCCTGCAGGAACAGCTTAGCTGTGAGCCACCAGTGCAAATGCACGTGGAGAAACACAAGGAAAGCTCTGATGGAGTAGCAAAGCTGCCTGAGTGAGCCCTGAGCAAGGAGGAGCTGCTTTTCAACACCAGAGGGCACGATCTGCTGCAAAGCCTCCTGTCCCTGTGCAAAATGCCTTCACTACAGAGCACTGGGGTGCACCAAATCCTCCATTTTTGTCCCTGGAAAGCTGGTTTTCCACTTAACAGATCAGAACAGTGCCTGTTCTTCTCTTTATTTTCTATATTTTCACAAGCAAAGCCAATGCTTTTTAATTTTGAAAAGCTTCACACAGGTTTGAGCTCACTGAAGCAAACAGAGTACCAACCCTGACAGGATGTTACAGCAAGCAAATTGCTTTGCTTCCCCAAAACATGAATATAAAACCCTCCAGGAATAGTGTTTACTGTTTAGCACATTATTTCACAGGGTGGAATAATGTGAGATATAAGACTATAGGTAAGCCAGAGGTGAAGATTCTTTCTGACCAGGAAATGCAGCTTGTTTTAGTTGATTCAACTATTAAAAATTAGCCAAATTCAAACCCACTTCCTTATGCAGTAAAAAAATGCAAGAGCAGCAATAGAGTTTTGAAATGAAAAATTAAAATAGAAATGAAAAAACCAAGCAGGGATCCATAAAGAATGCCTGTCTTGAACACAGCTCCTGGAGGGAAGCAGCACTAATGGCAGAGTTATCACACCTTTATTATACAAATTTATCAGCCACCATATAAAAAGGTGACAGCCAAATTGAGTTCCTCAGCAGAAAAACCTGCCCTCTACACTGCTATTCATCCTTGGGAAGGCTGTATCTGCCTGCCTGTATCCATCACTGGGGAAAAATTGATGCATTTTTGCTGCTCTGGGTGAATTCTGGCTAGGAAATCAAAATCTAACACACAGAGGAGTGTTCCAAACCCAGATCTTCCATCCCAACAGGTCAGGCCAGCTTTTTCACCCCTCTAGGGATTCTTGCAAGACAACACACAAGAGATCAAAGGCTTCAAAGTGTGATCCCAAACTGCCAGTGTGAAGTGAGTTCACAAAACTGGACCTAAATCCCCTTTTTCCACAGGGAGTAGGATTTTTTCTAAGGTCAAATCACAGAAAACTGATGGGAGAAAAAGCCCTGCCACATTTACCAGCAGCCATTTCAGTGACCTTACTTTGGTACCAGCGAGTTCTTTCATCATGAAGAGGGAATCATCAGCTTTGTCATCATCATCATCGTCATAATTAGGAGAGGGAGTTCCTTCTGCCCCTTGCCTGGACAATCCTCCTCCTCCTCTGGGATCAAAGGGATCCACCACGATTGGCTCTGTGCCTTTGATCTCACAGCGGCAGAAGGGACAGCCTTGGCCTTCTGATTCCTGCAGGGGAGAGAAGAGATTTGTCACAGATCTGCCACAGATCTGTCACAGCAGCCCTTAGGGTGCAGGATTTATCCCCTGCTTCATAAACAACCAGCTTTTAACCTGCTTTTTGGCAGGTAGCTTTCAGCTGAGGGGAAGACAAAGGCAAACTGGGCTACAAATATGGAATATTTTCTCCTTGAAGCAGAAAAACAGCTTTTGAGCTGTTCTCATGGTTTTTTTCCTGTTCCATATCTAAACAGCTCCTGACATTTTGAGCTCAGTGTTTCTGCTACCTTCTCTCCACACCTCAACTGTTCTGAGAAGAACAGAATATACCTGTAATATAGAAGAGAATATATCTGTAAAAGAGCAAGCAGCTGTTCTCAGGGGGATAAAGAAGAGGGCAAGGCTCACCTGCCAGGCTGTGAGACAGGAGGTGCACATCAGGTGCCCACAAGGCTCAATCTTCACGTCCTTGTCATTCTCAGCACAGATTTTACACAGCTGGAAGGTGGAGCCCATCTCACAGTACAGCTCATATTGCTCCTGAGGGAAAGACAGCATAAAATCACAGGGAGAAGGGAAATCTGCAAAGATTTCACTGTAATTTTATGTGCTAGATGCATCTATCAAGCTCTGAAAAAGTGGAATTAAATTTTGGATCAAATTATCCAAAATTTTCATGTAAGCATCCCAAGAAAAGCAGGGTTCAAGACATGCTGAATGGCACAAAAGCATCCACATTAGGCAGAACATTCTGAAAATAAACCCTTAAAATCTGTCTTTGCAATCTCCTCTGCCCATCCCTATCACGCAAAGATTTCTGTAACTCCTGTAAAATGCAGCAGCCTTAAAACAAGTCTCAGGAATCCCAAGTATGACAGAGCTGTATGAACAACTAAGGAGGGTTGGAACTAGGAAGAAAGCCAGAGAATTGGATGGGATGGAGTATTTTACTCACCTGTGTAACTTTAATGTGGTCCTGAGGTGTGGGCTCACACAAGCCAGTCAAGTCAGGATTCTGATTTCGGCCGTCAGGAAATAAATAACTGCAAGCAGTTGGGGAAAAAATAATCTCTATGTGTGCTTGTACACATTGTATACACACAGATATAAGGTTTCTTTTGGGGGTGGGAAGGGAAGAAAGAATGAAGGAAGGGGTGGGAATTCAAGGTATTCTGAATTCTAAAGAAGTTTTGGAAGAATTTTATGATTGGACAAAAATCAAACATGTTATTCTTAAAAGTATTGGTTCAAATTAAGGACTTGACCATAAAAAAGGGATTTTTGAGAAGGGAAACACTGCTGCACATTTATCATCTGCTGTTCCACAGCTCTCCAGTGCAAAGACAGCTGTCAGTAATTCCTGAGTGCCAAAATAGTTCAGCAATGAGTTATTCCACTGACAGCAATGGGGCTATTCAAGATTTAACCGCTTTGTTGTCCTAATTTTGATAAAGTTACTTACAAGCCTTCCCTGAAGCCATCAATGAGTGCTTGGAAAAGAGGTTTGTTGTGGGGGATTGTCTGGAGAATGTTCCCATCTGCAGTGACATAGCCAATGGCCCACTGACCCAGGCGGGTACAGCTCAGTCGGAAAATGTAACTAAAAACACACAAAGGAAGGGAAACCTCAGTTTGGAACAGGCAGAAAAGATTAAATGACAAGTAGACAGCCTTTCTCTGGCCATATCAAGACAGCCAGTAAAAATTAGCAGGAATAACTTGATGATTTGTACCAGCCTTCCTCAATTGACCCCCAGGCGGTTCAAGGGGGAACTCTGCAATATGATACAAAGTGAGAAAAGAACCCAAGCACTCCAGGT
The DNA here is from genome assembly GCA_024500445.1 of Entomyzon cyanotis. Taxonomy (NCBI): domain Eukaryota; kingdom Metazoa; phylum Chordata; class Aves; order Passeriformes; family Meliphagidae; genus Entomyzon; species Entomyzon cyanotis. The sequence goes on along the minus strand of JAKEPQ010000773.1, from coordinate 1,884,545 downwards.
GAAATTAAACCCAGAATCCAGAGCAAGAGAAGTTAACATCCTTAAAATCATTTGTTTCAAATTAACTTTCAAAAAGCCAACACACAAACAGACTGCAGGAGGTTTCCATGTTTAAAAGCAGCCCAGCAGTAACCACATAACCTCCAGAAAGGAACTCTCCCTGCACACAGAGAATCTGTCAGCCCTGCTGCAATCAGTGGTATCAGCAAGAAGCACCCAGCAGGGCCCTGCTGGCTGAGCCCTCTCTCACCTGCCAGGTTTGTGGATGAATTTCTGCAGCCGAGCCTTCACCTCGTCATAGGTCAGGAATGCCATATATCCAGGGTGAGTCACTGCCAGGCTGTTCCAGTTCCTGAGCAAGGACGACCACGGCTGGGGGAGCAACAAAGGAACAAATTAACCACACACTTCTGAAAGGTGTCAATACTCCTGAATCGAAGGGATCAGTTCTTCAGTTAGAGAAATGTGTTTCTTATTCCACCACCAATCCAGCAGAGAAACCAAACCCCACGTCCCCATGCGGCACTTGGTATTTGAGTTTGATAAAATCGTCACTTAAGATAGACCTTAATCAAAACTCCTTTAATAAATACTGAAGGAGAAGTCACTGAGGTCAGAGCTCAAGAATAGCCATCAATTGTGCTGCTTCTGCAGAGAAGATGACTCATTGCCCAGACAGGGATAAAGGCAGGAGTTTAATGAGATTATGCACAGAAACCATGACTGGTCTGCTCCCCAACACCGACTTCCTGCATGGCCTGGGCACAGTGACCTCCCCTCTCTGTCTCAGTTTCCCTGTCTGCAACTTGTGACTGTTTCTCAACCACCCAACCTCACTGGGGTGTGGCAAGGAACCGTGGCTGCTCTCAGATCATAAATAATTAAATAATAAAGAAACCAGCAAACACATCTCAAATATTCCTTCAAATGATGCCCCAAAAGTTGTGACAACCATTTGAAAGCTCTCAACCCACAGAAAGCCTTGGGTGTCTAAATCTCAATTGATTTTTCCAATTTTTTTAACTTGTCTACGAGAAGGTATCAGCACTCCCTGAGAACTTTGCATCCCTTGGAATTTGCAGCAACTCTTGACTTGTTCTTTAAGTGCAACACTTGGAAAAAGTGCTGAATGAGATCAGCTACACCGCAACACCAAACATGGGAATTTTTCATCTAGACATATCTTAATTACAACCCACCCTATCACATGGGAAAAGGCAAGTCAGAGCCAAAGAAGTAAGTGATTGTTCTTGTAAATACCCAATTGTACCACCAGAAGCTGTGTTTTTGAATTTAGCACTATTAGAGACCGTGGGGAAGAATTCCACCTACTATTAATATCACTTCAGTGACACAGAGATTTCTCACACACACAGACATGTCCACAACATCCTGGCTGGATCAGTTCAAAAGATAGGAAGCCCAAATTTCCATGCTTGAGCTCCATCCTGAACCACCCCCCCACCATGGAAAATAAATCTGACAATAAAGAAAAGGACAAGGGAAGACAGAGTGATGAACTAAGCTTCACATTTCCTGGCTTGCAGAAGCTGTGTCAGAGCTTCAGTCTCAAAGTGACCTTTGAAAGGGAAAACCTGATTCATGGCAGGATGCTGAATGTGCCTGGGAGTTGCAGTATGTATTTAGGGAATTTTTTATTCTACAGCCAGAAATATCCCATACTTTTACTGCAATATGGGGTCTTAAATATTATTATTTAAGGGATGGAGGGCAAGACAATCCAATCCCATACAGTATAAATAATGTCATTTTAGCGTGGCCTGAAAAAGAGTTTAACCTGAAGCACTGAGACACTTCAAGTGATTCCTGCTCCCCAATTCTCACCTGGAAGAGTCGTGTGAAGATGTCAAACTCGAATACTGAGATGTAGTCATTGCAGGTCAGGTCGATGGTTGATTTCAGGGCCATGGCTTCCAGCCCAGAGCTGATGGGGTGCACCTCATGCAGGGCCTGCCGGAAGCTCTTCCAGGGAACGATGGTCCTGGGGAAAACCAGGGAATGGGATATGGCTGAGGATCATCACCATGTACTCATTGTGGCTGTGAGTATCCATGGTGTGGTAATATAACACAGAAAAATCAGAAACAGCCACAAGAGATTTATTCACGTTACGCAAACACAGATTTCTTGGTACTGCAGGGAATCAGCAGCCGAATGAATTTAAGACAATTTTCTCTGCACATGCAAAATTTTGTATTTAGAAGTCCATCTCTGCTTTCTCCTTTCCCCCTCTTTGCAGTCCTATCATAGCCTCACTTGGTAATAATTTCATGATGCTGCAGCTGGTGGAGAAAGAGTTAACAGTCTAGATGGTTAAAAAAAAAGCTGCAAACAACTCTCTAAAGAAGGATTAACTGGAGAAGGATGATATTCAAAAGCCAAAAGACAGGCTCCTGTTTAAAGGAATATTTCCCTTCTTTTAATAAATCAAGTGGAATAGAAACACAGAAAGAAAATGCCTCACTTGAGACAACTGTGTTATTCATGAGTAAATATATTATGGCTTTTTGTACTGACAGCTACTAATTAAACTCTTTAGGTGAAGTACCTCAGTTCCCTCAGTCTGCAAGCAGTACCCAATCCATTAACTTTAATCCCCAAACATTGCTGTGAACACCTCCGTGGTTCATTTAGTCAGTGCTTCATTAGATACAGAAATTAATCCTGACATTTCAGCAGGCTGCACACAAAGACTGGTGCATTTCCCTTTTCCTTTTCACTCTCAGCAAAGCCATTTTGCAAACAGAAATTCAGAGAAGAAGAGAGGTGAGTAAATGATTGGAAAGACTAATTGGGGGGAAGATGGAAAGAATATAATATAATGGCTTTGCTAAAGAACAACTCATGTTGGGGGTATGGTAACCTCTGGAAGAAGAAAGGAGATTATTTTGCATAGCTTGTAGAGTTTACTTACAAGTTAAGGAATTAAATCAAAGAGAGGAAAATCTGAGCTGAATAATCAAGGGAAACACTGTGACAGGACAAGAGTCTCCTGGGGAAAATGGGGAAAGACTTATAATTTGAAACATTTAAAACCAGACAGGACAAAAACCTGGGAAATTTAATGTAGGAATAATTCCTTACCTCACCCCAGAGATGCACTGAATGACCACTAGGTCACTTTGTTTTATCATTTATTTTAACCTGACTGAGCCCTTTCTGAATGACCAAACAGAATTCTTAAAAAACATCGAGTGCAACGTTCCCACACCTCTATTTTTAAGCAGAGTTAGAAACTTACTTTTCACCAAAAGCCTTTCTCCAAAATTCTGCAGCATCTGCCTTGGTGATCCGGAAAGTGTCTCCCTGGAAGAGACCACTGGGGAAAATACCTTTGAGTTCTGCCAGCATGTGGCTGAATATCAGAGACAACTTGGTCAAGTTCCTCCTGCAAAGGACCACAAAAAGTGTTTCTTTTAGAAAAGAAGGGTTTGTCACTCTGAACAAAGCAGGAACAGCACTTACTGCATTACAAGAATGATCCCAGCATGGAAATCTCTTATTTGGGGTTCTCTTTCAAGTGTCTCCCCAGCGGTCAGAACATCTAAAACATGGGAATTACCAGCAAGGTCTGTGATTGTCACGACATTTCCCACAATGCCAAACTCTGAATAATCTCTTCAAGGTGGGGCAGGCTATTTCCAAGGTAAAAATCCTGCCATGGAAATACATTCACAGAAAATGTGCAATATTCAGACCTAACCTATTGAGTATTAAAGACAAAACCTCATCAACCTTTGGTTTGAAAATTCTTTTTGAGAGCACATAAAAGTACTATTGCCCCAGACAATGGAAGCTGAATGTCTTTCCAGGTCTCAGGAGGCTCCCAACACAATAGATTTGCTCAGGGAATGTCTAACTGATAATAACAGGCCCAAGCTCCCAAGGGAATGCAAAAACACCTGCAGGTTTTTCCAAAAATGGTAGTAACTGACACACAAAAGCTTCCTGCTCAGGGCACTCACACACATTGCCTTTAATTATCCAATTTGAATTACAGTTGGTACCCCAAGTCCCTTCTCTGCCTGGTGACACAGATAATCAGGAGTGCTCTATCCCTCAGGAGATACCCTTTTCTAAGCTGGAGAACAGATATTTTCTGCTGTTCTATTCACCAGTGGCAACTCTTCCTCTCACTCCTTTATCCAAATAAAGGATGCCTCTCTTCTCCCCCACTCCATTGCTAGGAAAACTTCCTGAAAAGAGACAGAGATATTTCCAGGCCAGAGGCTTTTTTTTCACCCCCACATCATGTGCTTGAAGGTAAAAGAAGGAATTGGCATCATGTGGGAAAGAACAACTTGTGAGCTATGCCCAACACACCAGAGCTAGTCAGAAAATTCCAGCAACCACCAAGGCATTGCACAGACTCACTGATGGCATTCATTATTTAAATAGTGAACCAAACAGGGAGAAGCAAGGAACATCTCCAGTCACATTGGATTTTCTTGTTTTCCCATCTCTATCCCTGAGTTTGCTGCCACTGTAGAAGACACTTGTTTTTGGCAGCAAACTTGACTCACCCAGGCTTCAGCCTTTTACCAATTTCTGATATTCTGGATTGGTTCCTATTTATTTAGTCTTTGATGTTTTTCAGCTACCACTTGCTCCAGACATGCTAGTCCTACTTTAAGGATTTATCCTGTTAATGTGCCTGATTGCAGCACTGACCTCCAGCCTTTCCACAAAAATTCCCTGGACATTTGGGACATTTTCTATATTTTCACAGGGTCTAAATTCAACTGGAAGTGACCACATTGCTTGACATATATTCTACTATTTACTCAGCCCCACATGAGACCTTTCTCCATACCCTGACACAGTCTGGGTAGATTAGAAGAGCCCAAAACTCGAAATCTTCTTTGACAGCAGTTCTCTCTTACCCTTCTTTGTTCAACCACATTTTGATTTGTGTGCAGCAGTGAAAACTTCTCCAAGTGTTTACGGAAAGCACCAGCTACACAAGGAATTCTGGTTTTTGTCATTTCATACATGTCCAACAACAGCAGGTGCTTGGGATTAACAGAAGGAAAAGCCCCCAGCTGCTCTTCCACAAGCTGTGCCATTGCCCAGCTGTCTCTGGATGTGTTACACACTCAAACTGGGGATTTTCAAGCAGTTCTGCAGGTTGGGTTGTGCATCTTTCCCTCCTGGTGGTGTTAAGTAATCCAAAGCTGTGTGTAAAATAAGCAACTTTGCATTTACCAGGGGAAGGCTCAGATTCTGAGCTCATGGTAGAGGGAAGATGATTTAACTGTAAATTCACACCCCAGCTCCCTCCCTCCCTCGTGGAGATTCCCACCATGTCCCTGCAACGCCTTTGGCTGACAAACTAGGAAAATTGCAAATCAGAGGTTTGAGCTGTGGGTTTCTGAAAGCACTCACTCCCATAAAATGACAAAAAAGAGGAGAGTTTATGTTAGTGCAAGAAGAAAAAGCAAACACCATGCTGCTGTCAACCATTTAATCCATCTACAACCCAAGCAAAAAAAAAAAAAAGAAAAGAAGCTGTTTTTTTAAAATGAGTTTATAAAAATGGAAGCTTTAATAAACCTGCTAATGATTTTGTACTCTCCTATTGCTGCCCAGCACAGCGTGGGGAAATTCAGGTATGATCAGACCAGCACATTGATACCTTTCTGACCCTGAACAAGTGCATGGGTTAGTCAAAACAGTTAACACTGCAAGAAGGCAGGGAATATTCCTGTGTCCAGTTGTTTATCTCTTCTGCCCCAGAGCCTTCTGCCTCAGCTGAGCTCCAGGAAGTGCTTGCACTCAGCTGAGCACATCAGTTAATGAGAGAAGTAAGAACTTCCTCAGGCTTAAGGATGGATAAACAAATGGCTTTACACACATGCATCGAAGGACTCTGTTTCCAAAAACATTTCTGAGAACTGGACGTTTTAAATTCTTAACGTTTTCAATATTTTTTACAAATATTCAGCTGCGCTGTAGGTAGATAACAGCAGAACCCACAGGAAGTGAACATAAAGAGCAGCAAATTGCAGAATAGTTTGTGTTAGTGGCTTTTGCATACAGCTAACAGTTACCAATCCTATGCTAAAAGGACAAATATTTTCTTTATTGAAACAACTTACATATTTCTAAATTAATACAGACCAAATAAATGCTTGCAATTAGAGTGAACATTGTTATTGGTGCATCAAAGTTTACTGCTGATTGTGTTTTATTTTTAGTACCATCAGAACTGTTCTTGTGGCCATTGCCTCAACTGAACAGATGTGAATGTACTCCCAGAAAAAGTGTGATATACTCAGAGAATATTTAGGGGTGTTAAACTGGAGATTTCGAAACAGTTTAGCCCACATGATAACAGGTCCCACGATAATGTCCCCTTCCAAAAATCTAGCTAAACCCAGCCATCAACACAAAACCACCCCCAAGCACAGTTTGGGAAGCACTGACTGCAGCATCTAAACCCTGCTGCTGGGGAATTTCACCACCTGCCACCCCAGCCCTGCTGAAAACGTCACCCAGGGACCACAGACCACATCAGTGAGCTCCCTTTGCTGAGTGCAGCCAGCTGGAGGCAACACCTGTGCCAGCTTCAGAGAACCAGAGCTGTTTGTGTTCTGTGCTCGCAGCCAGGACTGCAACAGCCCTGGCCAAGGTGGGATTTCACAGCCCTGAGTGCTTTCACACCGAGGTGCAAAGCTTTCAGTTTATTATGGTTAGAAAGAATGAATCAACGAGTGAAAACGTAAAAAGCCAAATATTTTTCCGCTGTATACAGTAAGCGAGTGTTTCGCTAGTGAGGAACACCTGCATCAGTGCTGGACACCAAGTGAGCTGGAATTGTTTCTGTAAGGACCCAGAAAGAGCTCCAGAGGCTGTTCAGCTGCACTCACTGCTGTCAGACCCTGCTGCTCAACACTCCCCGCGCTATACAGACTAAGGTGTCAGGCAACTGCTTTGGGGAACCAAAACCAGCGTGAAGCAAGAGTGTTTCTTCAGTTACTCCATGCCCAGCTGTGTCCCCAAGGGCACAGGCATGTCCTCCCTCCTTCCTGCTCCCAGTCCCCTCGCTGTGGTTCTGCTCCTTCCTTCCTGCCTCAGGATGCCTTTGCTCCACGGATTTCTGGGGAATTCAAGAGGCATTTCCACATTTCCAGCCCCAGCTGGAGGTTCTGGTGCTCTTGTCTCCCCCCAGACCCAGAGCAGATTTTTCTTTCCCAGTTTCCTGGACAAAAGTGTTTTTCCACCTCATGGGCTCTGTCTTGGAAAGCCATTAAGGGCAGAGGATGGTTTAATCAGGGATGTCTCTCTCAGCCACGTTGACACAATTAGTTAAATTAATGTGCTTCGTGACTAAATGCTTTTTCCCCTCCAGGCAATGTTAATGTGGCACTACCACTTCTGCCACTGCCAGCTACGATTTTTTTTCATTTTCTTCCAATATTTCTCACCTCCTTCAGAGCTACCCAGCTGACAGAGTATAATTTAGTTCCTCACACGTAGCAAGGATCAGCTCCACAGGCTGATTTAGTCACAATATTGTGCTCACATGCCATAATTTGACGTGCACATACTGTCGTGTCTGTGAAGCTCGTTCTGCTGAAGGCATGTTACAAACACAGAGGAATTATGAGTTGCAGCCAACCTCAAAACGCTTCGCTTCTCTGTAATTATTGTCTTTATTTCTTATTCTTGCACGCTGACCACCAGATTCTGTTTAGGTGACAGGGTTAGCATCCACTGGAGGTAAGTGCAAGCTCCACTACTTGTTAAAACACAAATCACAAACCCACAGGTTTTTTCCTATAACTACATCTTACAATTTTACACTTGAAGACTGAAGAGCTAAAAAAAATTTTAAAAAACCAAACCCCAAACAGCTCTTTTAACAACTTCAACAAGTAAAATGCAGCTTTCAGAAACCGCCAAGATGTGAGGTTCTCATATCACAGAGGCTTTCAGAAGCACCAGGCATGAGCACCTTGATTTCAGCACAGTTTGATGTGCCTGGCTTCAAAATGAACTGTATCTTGTATTTTGCTCCCACCCCAGCCAGGAGTTTTCTGTGTGCTCCTCATGCTCACACAAGCAGTGAGTGGAAATGCTTGAGGTGATCCCAAGCTGCCTTTTGTAACCCTGAGACAGCTCAGGCATCCTCTCCAGGCAGGGATCTGATCGGGGTTAAAAATAGAAACAGCGGAACTACTTTCAACCCAACTTGCAACACAGGAAGTGAATGAAATTCCACTTAACTATTACTGGCTCAACAGAAGTCACTTACAGAGGCAGGCTGGGCTGCAGCTCTCTAACATTTACAGCATTTCCTCAGGACAGCTAAAAGAACAGAATAATATGAAATTTCTCACCATCAGCTTGTTCCTTTTCAGTGCTTTAGGTACTTGCAGGACAATTTCCTTACATTCTGCTGAACCCGGACACTTTTCAGCTCACATAAATATATTTAAACACCTGGAGTTCTGTGAGCAGAGCCTGCCTACACTTCAAAGTGTGACACTAAACACACTGCAGGCCACAAAACACCCAAAAACTTTATATACTCCTATCAGTATGCAAATGGCTGTAAGTGATGTGAAGGACAAAGAGCATTGAGCCACTGTGCTGACCACAAGAACCAAACCTACCGACCTTTAAAGGATCTGGACTTGTTATCTTAGGCACAAATGCTGGTGTTACATTTCTTTCCCACTGTTAAGAAGCTAAAAATCCGCTTTTAAAATTCAAATGTTACAGAAAACCTTTAAAGAGAGGAATACATTTGATATGATTAATGGTCTGGAAAGAGCTCAGCATAGGCTCTTGTCAAGAGGATTGACAAAGTGAAGGATAAAACTCCCACTTAGGTAACAGATTAATTCATTTTGCCAGATTCGAGGGGATTACACAGCAAACTCACTGCTCAGGACATTTCTCATTATACTTAATTTTGGGCTCTCTGCACTGGAATCTAAATTTATATTTCAGGAGCTATTTGCAACACTTAAAGAGAAAAACAGAGCACAAAAGCCCTGATTCCAAATTAAAGAGAATTCCATATTTCACGATTAATCTTCAGCCACCTCAACACTGTCTTGGATACCAAGGTGGAAGGGCAAGGAGGGAGGGACAAGTTCAGAGTAGATATTAAGAAATTCTTTATTCTAAGAACAAAGATCCCTGGAAGTGTCCAAGGGCAGGCTGGAGCAGCCTGGGCCAGCAGAAGGTGTCCCTGGGCATGGCAGGGGTGGGATGGTCTGAAATCCTGAAATCCAACCCCAGAAATCCCAAATGTGGCACCTCAGCCCTCGACACCCCAGCCAAGTACCCAAGAGACACGATGCAGTTGCCAAGTAGCAGCAGCAGCAGCAGCAGATTTTTGCCAGCATGGAGAAAATCCATCCACATTTCCAATGATAATTGCTACAAACGAACCAACGTGCTTGTAATTCCACCCACAGCAGCAAGTCCACAGCCTCCCATAAAACTCTACAATTTTACAGGCTCTTGAGAGGGAAGAAGAATAAAAATCTTCCTTCCTTATTATGCAATCATCTGAAATCTCCCAGTTGTCCACAAATTGATTTTCAAGACGGTGGTCCCGTTTTAGACAGAAAGGAAACTATAATGAATGCAAGCTTAAGCCAATTATGCTAAGTGTTACTTAAGTTCCAAAACTATCACCTAAATTGCAATTTAAAACCAAATTAAAAAGAAATAATTCACATTCCTCTCTCCAACAGCATTTACATGATAATGAATTTCTTCTTGGGTAATAGGCAGTTAGTTAGTGCTCATATGCTGGAGCCTGGCAAGGAAACCTTTCTTGTGGGCAGCTTTGGAGCCTGTTCTTTTCTTTAAGATGTTCTAATTTAAATGCAGATGTAGACTTCACACTAGTGGGTTTTGTTGAAAAAAAAAAAAAAAAAAAAAAAAAAAGTCCTGCTGTGTTAGAAGGAAGTGACAGAAAGAGGACTCACATGCACCATTTGAGTTCCACATTTTGGGCTATCTCATTTTCTCTGGGCAGGAATGTGTGCAAGAGGTCTCAAAGATGAGATTAGAGCACCAACCCCCTTCCCCCCAAAGGGTTTTCTGGTTCAGGGTTTAGCACAAGTGTTTTCCAACTTTTTACTCTTTAAATTCCAATATTCTTTTTTTTTTTCCCTCTCTTTTTTCCCCCACAAGTCATTCTTCATGCACTTCCTTCCCCTCCAGAGATATGCATGGTCATTTCCAGGAGACATTAAACACTGGGAGCTTTTTCCTGTGTAAATTAGTAAGTCTTAACATTGAAGCTGGAGAAGAATATGAAATCCTGCTGAGCCAGCATCCCCTAAGCAGTTGTCAGAACAATTAAACATGGACCAGCTTCCCAAAGCTTTTTTTCACCTCCATGCTAGATGGAAAAAGCTTATTATACTCCCTGCCTAACCCCATTTTGTCTACAGATATATTCCTTTTGTTATCTGGCTTTGTTAACAGTTTGTTGCCCAAAGTTGAGCTAGAAAAATAATTTGTGCTATTCCTTAAACATCCAGTCCACATCCTGAGTGATTATTTCTCCTCACCCACCCTGCAGCTTCCATAGCTGTGTTCTAATGTGGAAACCTTTGCAGGGCTCTGATTTTATTTAGAAAATAACCTCTCTGAATTTCCCCTCGTAACAGACTGGTTTAACACAATTAGTAAATTTGATTCTTGGGTGAAAAATGGGATCTTTAGCCTAATTAATCCCTTCCCAAGGAACAGACAATTCCTCTACCTGTCTCCTGATCAACAAGCTATTTTTCACTCCTGCCATGTCAAGAATAATCTATTTACACAACTGCAAAACCACTGCTGCAATAAGTAATTTATGTAGTGTGGAGAGCTGACAAATAGCAGCTCCTCTGTGCAAGCAAGAGGGCTAGAGAAGTAAAAGCTCTCTGCAATGGAAACAAACCAAAAAAAAATAGTCCAAAAACCCACCAAGCCTCTAAATGAAACTGAAATCAAGAGCTGAGGCAGGTTTGGCATGTTCTGAGCAAGAATGGCATTATCATGCATTGGAACCATCACATTGCAGGGGAAATAGTATGTTTATTGAACCAGTTTTTTGTTATCACTGGTTAAAATGGAAACTCTAGAAGTTCACAATGGAGAAGTCACATATTTACCACTGGATCTATAAAGAAAAGGAACCAACACCTCTGGAAATGTGCTCAGCCCCAAGAATTCCTGTTAATTACTGCATGCAGCCAATCAATTATTGCATGATTTGCCTTTACCTTATTACAAACATACAACAAAATACCTAAAATTATTAACTCTTGAAATACCATTTGATTCCAAGCCTGCAGATGTTACTTTTAGCTGTCAAAACTCAGAGGAGAAACACAGTGTGTCCAATAAAAACCCACAGCTACTCACAAGTCACCAAATTGCACCTGATCTACTCCCCAAAATTCAGTTTTAAACACTAACCAGAAGTTACTGCTCCTACCTATCAGTCAGGAAGTGCACACAGAGCTTTAAAAGCACCCTCAGCAGCATGAATTTTTAAACAGACATGGAAGTGAGCTAAAGCAGAATTGAAATAGCATCTTGAAAGCTCTCCTAATAAAACAAGTGAGTTCTCCTCGCAAAAAATGGCAGTGTGAATTTAGGCAGGAGAGGAGCAATCATGGTTAATTTATATTTTTATAGTCTGAACCACTCTACACCAAAACCACAGTGCTACAGAGAACTCCCAAAGGTCTGAGAGGAAAAACACAAAGAGCAAGTTGGAAATAAGAAGATAATAATAAAGGTGATGCTCAAGTGATCAGGGCAGCTCTGATCCTGCTTCAGTCATTTTTCATGACTGGTGTGTAGCTGTAACAGCTGCACACCTTTCACACTGCTTATGCAAATGTCAAAATAGTGCATTTTGCTCTACACTGAGAGCCATTTGGGGAAGAAAATAAGGTCATACACAACAGGTAGCAAAATGAATGCTAAGTCTGGAAGAGAGAAGGAAAAAAGGTTCAAAAACAACAGGGGAAAAAGTCAGAAAAGGTCAAAACAACACATTCATTAAATTTTTAAAGTCCTGCTCTCAAAACACTGCAGACTAATGGCCACAAACCTGCATGAGATCAAGAGCAAACTAGATTTTATATATATACATATACACACTGCCATGAGTACATTCCCAGTGAATACCAGATTCAGGTTTTATTTGTTTGCTTTACAGACTGCTGACCATCTTCCACAAAGCTTCTCCCACACTTGGACTATGTGAATTTATTAATCCTTACTAAAAAAATTAATTAAAAAAAAAAGTTCTTTTTCTTCAGCTCCTAGCAAGGTGAGAAAATTTAAGTTTCTTCACCTTACATTAGTAAATACATTCTATATAGATGCATTTAGAGCAAAAATTCGTTTAATTTAATTAACAAATAGCACAGGAGTGATTGGGATCCAAGAGCTCCCACAACCATGGAATCTGGTGCACTGCAGCATTTCACAGAATCCCCCAAAACCAAAAACCCCATTCTCTGTGGGTCTCTCCTGAACTGCTACACAAACCATATGCACTGACTGCTCTAACCTTGTCCTTTCCTGTGCCAAATTAAAGAATTGACAAAGCTGCCAAGCTCATCACCAGCACCAGGAAAAGGCTCTCTGGTGTTACCCCTTTAGGACAAAACAGTCACTGCTGCTTCCTGGGCTGCCTGCAAAAGCAGAGGAAGATGCCATGAGAGTAGCCAGGATGTGATGCTGTTTTAATGCTGGTGTTTAACACAAATCTCCCCACAGTTCCTTCCCTGCTAAGCTGTTTATTCATAAATGGGACAATTAGAAATTCCCCAAGGATTCCCATCCCTGCTGTGAGAACAGCAGCCTCTGCTGCAACCCTGACACTCACATCTATCAATCTGGATTTCCCCTGCTCCCTCCAGTCAATTAGTTGGATTACAAACCAACTAGGATGATTAACTCGCTGAAATTACTTCTCTTTGCTTCTCTCCGAAAAACCAAGGCATGGAGGTGGGATTTTGGATTTATGACTGACACAGCCATCATTTACTCCTCAGATGCTCCAGATTTATGACAGGTAGATCACAACACACACGGCTAACAACACCCCAGAAAGAAATTTCCATTTCTTAGTTCATTCTTCAACACAGTCAGTAGCAATCCAAGCAATGCCTTCTGGAGCCACTGTCACAGCCTTTGCTTGGAGCTCAATATTAGGGAATATGCTACACAGAATTCAGCATTAAACCAGAAACATGTGCCAGCACTTTTTCCCCCTCCAGTAATTCCAAGTTGTTGCCAGGGCGTTAACCACATTCTCCCCAGGGCAATTATGTTCAGCCACTGGGTGGTTTTCATATTTTTTTCCACCTTGCTTTTTTTTTTTTTTTTAATTCAGCATCTACTTCAAAATCCTGAAATTAGTGTTACAAATGTATGCCTTGCATATCTCTGTCTGTTAGACCTGCTGCCAACAGCTACACAAATGTGGAATATTAATCTTTTCCAGAGCTTTACTCTACTCTTAAATCACCATCTTGTCTCTCCTTTTTTTAAAGCTGGATGAAGAAACACCATTTCAGGTATAGTAAAGTGCTCATTAAATTCATACTATTTTGTCCAAGAGAGCTTTGTATGCAGCAATACCATTTTCTACCTCCACCTATCCTTTTAGCAAGTGCTGTTCACCTTGAAGATATCCCTGGATCTCAGCTGTGCCTGTGTACAAAATGACAGACAAGCTGACAACTTGAACACTGATTTAAACACAAAGTTTCCGGCGCATTTAATTCCTACAATAAACACTAGAAACCATTTCCCTCCATTACCTAGGCTGGGAGTTCTCCTCATACATCCGTTCCTTCCCTTCCTTGAAGAGGCTGATGGTCTGCTTGGTTTTTTTCATCAGGTTTTCCATGAAAACACGGAAATACTCGTTCTCTCCCAGGGTTTCCATCTTGCCCTCGTAGCGGGACAGGATGGTGCGCAGGTGCTGGTAGGTGTCAGGCAGCAGGTCCAGGATGTAGGGAGGGCTGTTCTTCAGGGCCAGTTTGGGGTTCTGACACAAACGTACCACCTGTGGGGAATGGAGAAAACACCTTGGTGAAAACTCTGGGAGAAGAGCAGGGATCAGGGGTTAAACACAATTCATGCTCCGAAACGTTCGCAAGAAACCCCATTTGTTGGTTGAGTCCAGATGGAATCACTGAGGTTGGAAAAGACCTTGGTTGAGTCCAGATGGAATCACTGAGGCTGGACAAGAGCTCTGAGATCAGCAAATCCAACCTGTGACTGATTCCCACCTTGTCACCCAGCCCAGAGCACTGAGTGCCACATCCAGTCCTTCCTTGGCAACCTCCACCACCTCCCTGGGCAGCCCTTTCCAAAGCCTGACCACCCTTGCCTTGAAATTCCTCCTGATGTCCAACCTGGTGCAGCCTGAGGTCATTTCCTCTTGTCCTGTCACTGCTTGCCTGGAAGAAGAGCCCAACCCCCAGCTAGCTATAACTTTCTTTCAGGGAGTTGTACAAGTGATAAAGTCTCCCCCAAGCCTCCTTTTCTCCAGGCTATTTTCTCCACATAGTGAGCCCAGCCACCAGAAAAGAATGCAATTTCTGGACTGAAGTGCATGTGGACTGATGAAACTCATGATAATAAATTTATGTGACAGGGGAGGGGAAAGGAAGCCATTCCACCATAGCCAAAATTTTCCATTATCTAAACGGAGAGAATAATAGGAGGGAGAGTTGATGGCAAAGCAACAAATTGAAAAATTAAGTGGTGAACTTTCAGTTATAGGAAGGGCTGGAAGTAGAGTTGGGAGGTCAGTTTTGGATCAAATTGAGAAGGTAAAAACCAGCAGTCTGACACTTCTATCTCCTGTGATTTCCAGCAAACTTGAGTACCAAATGGAGCTACACTTTCCTGAAGTTCCTCACTATAATGAATATTATCTGGCTGCTTAACACCAAGCATATAAATGAGGTTTCACCCCCTGGCACTGCCAGATGTGAGGGGATTACAGATATCAAACAGTGCAGCACTGCAGAATGCAAAGCTTAAGTGAAGTGGATGGGAGAAAGCAAAAGAACAACTCAACATCCTTTTGCAGTACCTCATTTCCACAAAACCTTGTGAAACCTTCAAGAGGAATTGAGCAGTTCCCTACAGAGCACACTTAAATACCTACTTCCCTTAAACATGGATGGTAAACAGAGTCATTTCTTCAGAAACAGTGTTTCAGCATTTCACTTTGCCATTCAGGATATGTGCAAAAAGCAACCTTGTGAAGTGACAACTCCAATTTCATCTGACTTACAGCAGTGCCTCTAACAAGAGCTGACTGAGAAAGGTTTCATTGCAGCCAAGAGAAAGGCACACAGTGTATCAAAACTCAAACCAGGAAAAAAAAAATCAGTCTGCCAGTAAAAAAAAAAATAAACACCTGAAAAATCCTCTGCAAGAACACACGGGAAAAGAAACTACCAAACTTTTCCCTCCATTTTGAGGAGGCTGCCAAGGTTTTAACATAAAGAGATGGATGGCCAGACAGCTGACTTAGTCAATTGATGCTGATGCCTCAACTGCTGCTTCCTTGGAGCCTGTGAACATTGGACAATGAACCATATCAACAAACTGAGTCAACACATTCGTCCCCTGAAAAAAAAAAGATAGTTTCACTATGAGCATGAATAGGTTCTAAATATGCTCCTCGGACCCAGCTGAGCTGTGCTCTGGGCAGCAAAACCTTTCCTTCAGCAGAAATTGTTTATTGTACAGTGGGTTTAAAACCTTAACAAACACAGTCAGCTTCTGAGGAGGAAGCCACATGAAGCAAGCAGAGTCTGCACTTCCCTCAGCCAGCTGGAAATAGAGAACAATTTGGCTGTTACCCTTTGAAAATACCCAGCTATGGGAGCAGCAGACCTGCTGCATTTCAGACTTTGATATCAATCAGAACAATTCCCCCACAGCAGCAGAGTTCTGCAAACTGCTCATCCCCACAGCCCCTGTCAAACGCTTCCCAAGAAGTGACTTGGTAGATACCTCAAACAGTTAACAGAAAGGTCAAAACTGCTGATATTTTATTATCAAATCAGCTTCTTCATTTACCAAGCAGCCCGAAATGAGCTAAGATAAGCAGTTAAACAACGCTGCATAGCTGGGAACTGCTGCCTCTTGAGCAAACTTGGTGGTTTTATAACACAGCAGCAGCAAAACCAGTGGCTTTTTCCTTGTTTCTCTACGTGTGCACTTGCAGCATCATGACAACATCCAAAGGAATGTTCCCAGCCCTGGGAACAGCTGCCCCTCAGCAGCCTTCCACAGGGACCAGCAACGTGGAAGGAAATCAAGCAAAAAGCAGCAGATATTTTTTTGTTTGGGTGTGATGGCAACGAACAGAAGCAATTCATGGTTTTAAATTATCATCCAAAAGTTTGCCTGGCTGATGCTTTGCTGTTTCAGGAACAAACCTTTTAGGGAGACATTTCTGGGTTTTTAGACACCAATAAAGCTTAGCATGAAGAGTCTAAGAGGTGGGCCTGTGAAGAACCTGAAAATTGACTTCACCCATTTCCATTTTCCAAGCACAAGAGGAGAAAATAATCAAAAACCAGTTTCCCCAACTCAGTTTTGAGGAAAGAATCTGTTATCTACTCATTCAAGGGAAAATAATCTCATCTAGATATTTGAGGCCTGGAATTGAATCTTTCCCTTAACAATCTGCAGCTTGCCTTGACTGATTTCTAAATTTAAGAGTCCCAGGCCTGACAGGCATCCAGGGGCTACAGTCCCAGGTAAGATTTTCCCTTCCAGCTCAGCCTGCTTCAGTGCTGAAAACTCATTTTCCTCCCTTCAACAGCTGAACAGCCAACTGTACTGAAATCACACCTCACCTTAAGGTTCAGCTTAAGTCAACAGCGAAACAAAACCTACTCAAACATCTCTTATCTCTTGCTGGATTTGTATTTGGCCTTTCTCCTACTCACAATGAAGGTGACCTGCAGTGGCACTTCTCCATATCAGTTCTAGGAACTGAATGGTATCAGGAAACCCTTTAGAGAAGCTTTATCTCAAAGCTCCTCTTCCTCCTCCACACCTTCCCACATTTATTCCACCATCCCTCTGCTCCATCCCAAGCAGCTCATGACTAACCCACCTATTCCTCAAATACCACCCACAGCACTGAACTCCAGGGGGCTGCATTTAATCTCTGCTCTGCAGAGAAATGTATAAATATCACCTCATCCAACAGGGGTGGAAAGGGCTATTTTATGTCCATGCTCTGTGTGACCACGTGCAGCTGGGGGAGGAATGGTCCTGACCAAAAAAAAAAGAAAAACCAAACTAGGGCTTCAAATGAAAGAATCTGAAAGACATAAATATGTCAGGCAGCTTATGGAGAACATTACGGGGAAAATATTTGGACAAGAATCAACCTGCATAGGAAATTCATCAGTCACATCGGAAAGCGGAGATGCACTGATGCTTTGACAACACCAGCTAATTATGCAGACTAACAAATGAGGTCGTGAGTGTAGTGTACCCACACAGACACAGCACGCAGCTCTGAGAGGCAAAAACATCATCTATTCAACATGCACACCAGCAGCTTTTTTAGCTGCACCTGGAATTGCACTTATTTGGCCCAGAAATCGAACCCATTTTCAACACCTTCCATTCACTGAGCCCTTCTCACCAGGAGTTTCGCTGGCAATTTGCTATGCCACTAAAAAGATTTTAATTCAGATGTGATCTCCTGAGTGTGCATAAGTACAGCTGAAGTCTAACTGAACTCTGAAAGGCTTTTCAGAGCCAGATCTTTCCTTCTGCACAAAGCAGACTGAGCAAGGCTCTAAGCCTGAGAGCTTCTGGATGCTGCCTGTTAGCAAAACTGAAGTCAAAAGAGGTTGATGCAACTTGTGACAAATACAGCAGCAGCCTGGGCTGTTCTGTCAGTGGACAGAGTACACATCCAACTTGCTGTGAAGACCTGAAGCTGCAAAATTACCTCCCTAAAAACATCCCACTGCATTTCAAAATTCCATGATAATCAGCTTTTTTTTCCCCAGGCCAATCTTTTCCTTTGAACAGAGCAGGTTATGAGGTCAAACACAGGCTGCCATCCATATCTCCATGCTCTATAGACAAAGGTGTGCATCCTTACAGGTTACACTTATTTAGGATCCTGTTTCCATGCTCCAACTGCCTTCCCTACATTAGCACTTGTGCTTGGCCCTCAGTGTCTGTAACACAGCCAATGGCACTTCTCAAAAGGCTTTTTTTCTTTGCCCCAGCCTCGCTGTAGGTGATCAAAGCTCATCACAGGCACAGCAAGGCACGACTATAAACGCTGGCTTTTGTTGAGCCAGCCAACACAGAGTGATTTCTTGGCAGGAATATAATTTAATACGCCTTTAAAGAAGTCATTTGCTCTGCCTGCTTTTAGCACTTACTGCAGGAGGTTCAGACACTGCATGGATAAACAATGCAGGGGAAGGAGAAGGAAAAGTGGGAATGGATAAGCCTGAGGGGTAATTGGATGAGGGATGGCCAAAAGCTCTGCTTGCAGAGGGGAAGAAGGTGGCCAGGTGACAGTCCCCAAGGCCTGGTGGCAACTTGGGTGATGCTCTTACTCTGCACTACTTTTAGGGCCCTGAACCCAGTTCATAAACTGCTATGTGTCAAGCCCAGCCTTGCTTTCAGGGCTGAACAGTAATCATCTATCAAAATCCCACAAAATTATTACATTTTTATATTGTGCCCCTTTCTGTGCCTGTGCTCACTCACTGGATCTTTCCCTGACAACTCCCCAGGATTTCTGCAAACACTGGACTGACCAGCACACCTAGCCAGGCCAGTAAATCAAATATCCCATCACACCAGCAGGCCAAAAGGTCTGGTGTCCTGCCCCCGGCAAGAGCCATTTCCTGGCATTTTAAAAGGAGGAGGAGGAGGGGAGAGTCTTAATGACCCCAGAGAGCCATGCCCCTCCTAAAGGTGTGGGACTGCAGGAAGGCCTTTCCAACTCCCACGCCACAAGTTTTTCTCGTTTAACATCAGTTAATGCTTTATCTTTCTGTAACTCCATGTGTTTATTGCAGAGGGGTTTAGTCAGAGTTTTACCTTTTCTTAGCTCACGGTTTTAAGGAAAATATTTTGCCCTGAGTGCAGCAACACATTGGTGTTCATTTTAAAATGAATAATCTGTCACAAAGCTTCACCATGCAGTACCCACACACCAGGCTGTATCACAGGCTAAGGCACATCTTCCAAGGAGCAAATCCTAGATTTCTCCCTTGTCCTGCTGCTGTCACCAGGCCTTATCCTTCCCAGCACCACCAGTGCTCACCCCAGCACCTACAGGATTGTCATTATCTACACACACACATGATATGCAGGTATCACAGAATATCCTGGGTTGGAAGAGACCCACAATGATCATCCAGTGCAACTCCTGGCCCTGCAAAGGACACCCCAACAATCTCACCCTGTGCCTGATGGCATTGTCCAAACGATCCTGGAGCTCTGGCAGCCTTGGGGCTGTGATCTCTGCTCTGGGGAAGTATCCCAGATACTCTTGAGCACATTTTCATCCTCCATCCCAAATTGTCCCTTGTTCCTCTCAAAGCCCATCCTCTGCAGAGCTGCTGATCTCCCTGCCACCTTCCCATCTTGGCATCCCATTTCCATCCTGCCTCTGGCCTCTCCTCCATCCCTCTCCTCTCCACCAGCTTCCACAAGGAATCACAGAATGGTTGGGGTTGGAAGGGACCTCAAAACCCATCTTGTTCCAGCCCCTGGCAGGGACACCTTCCAACAGCCCAGGTTGCTCCAAGCCACATCCAGCCTGGCCTTGGACATTTCCAGGGATGGAGCAGCCACAGCTTCTCTGGGCAGCCTGTGCCAGGGCCTCCCCATCCTCACTGGGAAAAGTTTCTTTCCTACACCCCATCTAACCCTGCCTTCCATCAGTATGAAGCCATTCCCCCTTGTCCTGTCACTCCATGCTCCCTGCATCCTTCCCCCAAAGCGCTGCACCCCATTCTGTGCCTCCCCACCTCTCACACCCCCAAATATTTCCCCCCCGAGCTGCAGACCCCTCTCTCCCAGCCAACCCCACAGTTCCACGCTCATCCCACATCCTCCCTGATCCCAAAATCCCAAACCCCCAGCCCAGCCCTATCCCACAGCCACCCCACCCCACCTCAGCCCCCCGCGGCCGCTTCCATCCCACCGCCCTCCGCACCTTATCCATGAGCTTCCAGCACTTCTCCACCATCTTCTTGTCCACGGCGCCGGGCTGGTGCGGCCCGAGGTGGTGGTGGTGCGGCTGGAACGCGTCCTTCATCAGCCCGATGAGCCCGCCGGGGCCCTTCTTCAGCGGCGCCGACATGGGGGCGCCCACACCCGGCCCGTGGGGCCCGTCCGGCACCGGGGCCGCGGCCCTGGAGGGCACCGGGCTGAGGGCGCTCCGGGCCGGGCCGGGCCGGGCAGGGCGGCGGCGGCGGCCGTGGGCGGTGGCGGCGGCGGCGGCGCCCGGTTCCAGCGAGGCCCCGCCCACCTCGCCGGCGCTGATTGGCCGCCCGCCCCCCCGCGCGCCCGGCCACGCCCCCACCTCCGGGGCGGAGCCGCAGCTCATTGGTGGGAGGGGGAAGCGCATGCGGAATGAGGTAGATGAGGGCGGAGCGGCCGCCATGCTTGGTGCGGGCGGGGCGGGGCGGGGCGCGGTCGCCATGGGAACACGGGGGCCGCGCTCGGCCCGCCGCCCCCGGCACGGACCCGCGGCCCTCGCCGAGCCCCGAGCCCAGCTTGCGAAACAGCAGCGCTTCCCCTACCCAGAAGACGCCTTCCCTTTTCTAAGAACGGCCCGCACGCGGGGAAGCGGCGCTGCCCCCCCGCTCTCCCGGGGAGGGATGTGCCCGGGGCAGGAGCAGCAGCGGCACCCGCATGGCAGGGAGGGAACGGGAACGGGAGAGCGTGGCGATGCGCCTGGCAGGTACCCGAGCATCTCCAGGGCGGGGGAAGGCAGAACCCCCATTCCCGACATCCCGGTAACAACGGGAGAAGGAGGAGGACAACGGTATGGAGAGCAAGGGAGAGAAAAGGGACCCGGGAGAGAAAAGGGGACTGGGCAGTGAAAAGGGAGCAGAGAGTAAAAAGGGGACCAGGGGGAGAAAAGAAACCAGGGGGAGAAAAGAGAACCAGGGGGTCAAAAAGAGACAAGGGAGAGAAAAGGGAGCCAAGGAGGCTAAAGGGAACCAAGAAGTGAGTTTGTCAGAGCTGACACCACCAAACTTTCCAAAAATTACAACACGGGCTTGAAAGTCAGTTGAGTTCTGTTTCTCTGCTGCCTTCAGATCCTCTTTTCATCTCCTCTCCCGGGCAGGACACATCCTTTTGCAAAAACCGGCTGTGGCTGGTGCTCACAGCATCAGCCTCACCGCAGGGGCTGTGACGGGAAACCAGGCAGAGGGAAACTGCGGGTGCTGCAGTTTGGCCACAGCATTTTGGGGAGCACAAACACCCCCAGCTCAGGCCTGCAGGTTGGACAGCACAGCCTCAACCTCTGGATCCGTCCTCCTTTGCTTCCCCTGTGGCACACACTCGCTGAGGAATCAGGTGGACAGGACAGCAGGAAGCAGCACTAAACACAACAAGGGAGCCCGGCCTGGATTGGTTATAAAACTGTCTGCCTTCATTTTATTGCCTTTGGTAAAGCTTGGTAAATATTTCTGGGACAGGCAACTCCTTGTCTGGCTTTAATTACCTGGGCAAATTTTCCTAAGGATTATATTGACCTCAAATATGTCAAACGTTTATTGAGGCCGTGTTCCTGAGGCTTTTCCCATTAGGTGCTAATGGATTCTGGCTAATAGTCAAGCCGGATTGACCACCGGCGGGTGCCCTGGCCAGCTCCACGCTACCACAAGTACCTGGGGAGAGAACTGGGGAGGGCAACACCGGCTTTGTGAGAGCCAAGTACAAAAATCACCATGGCTCTGATCCAAAGAGATCAGGGAACACGCTTGAGCAATTGCATTCCTGACTATCTGCTTCCCTGGGCGTGATTCACTCCATGTCAGGGCTCTAGCTACGTGTGAGACTTCAAGTAAAGATTGGTTTTCTTGGGACTGTTCTGAGTGTCTCACTGCACTGGTGGGAGGGTTTCACTGGGGACTGTTGGGACAGAGGCAGGGACCCCACACTCTGGTGCTGCTGGGGCACTCAGCCAAGCTTTACCCACCTCCCCCTTGATGGTTCAGCCCCAAACTGTCCTGCAGCTGGCCAGCCCTGCTTCCTCCCAAGCTGTCAGCTCACAAGGCACTGGATAAGAACTCCTTGAACCCCAGATGCCTGCACTGAGCTCAGAAGAGACCACAGAGGCAGAGACTTCCCTGCCTGATGGAGCGATGCTCCATTATCGCGTTTCCGTTCGCGCTCGAGAAGGGGCCGAGGTAAAACCTCAGCCAGAGGTTTGTGGTTCTTGGCCACATGCAAAACTCTGTGCTCGTTTTCACTCTCCCACGCTTGGCAGAGGTGAAACTTCCCCTGCTGGGATGCCCCCCATCCCCCTCCCCCAGCATTGTCACAGCATGAACGGATGTGCCTGATGTGTCACCTGCAAGGGGAACCCTCAGGAACAACCATTGCTATGGAGCACAAGGGATGCCTACAGGAGTTTGCCCTCAAAATCCTGGAATTCCAGTACCATGGGGCTCCTGGGATGGCTCTTAGCCCCTACCTCCGTAGCAGGACACCTGGAGAGCTTCTCACATCCACTGCCCAACTCTGGGCTTGGAAGAGAGGATGCATCTGGCCCTGGGATGTGCTGTGAAATCACAGTTCTGTCCATAACATCACCCACACAAACAGCAGTGTGGATTTGTCCTTTAATCACACCCCAAAAGGGTGGTGCAGGAACAGTGTGGTGCTGGGTGGTGGACACTCACTGCCCACAGGTTCAGGGAGAGGATTGAGGGAAGAAGCACAAGAGAGGTGTCCATGCACGTGCAAATCTGAGCCAACCCTCAAGTCCCCTGGGCCATGGTGCAGAGGGCAGTGCCTCAGCTCTCCTGGGAACTCCCAGAGCCTGGAGCTGGGCAAGGCTTCAGTGCAAAGTCCTGAGAAATCCCTGGAGGTAGCTGGGCAGGTGAACGTACAGGTCTGTCTTCAGGAGCTGCCACTGTGGTTGATAAAGCTCGGAGCCAGCCGCGGTGAGCAGAGCCAAGTCCCTGGGAGTGTCATGCTGTGAGCCAGGCATGGAGACACAGGAGCTGCGAGTGCAGGGTCCATGCTGAGCAGTGCTGTGGCCCGAGGAGCACCGAGGGGCTGGGCTTGGCCTGGGTGGAAGTGCTGTGTGGGTGCTGTCCAGAGGCTCCTGGGCTGTTAGAACGCCTGGCACAGCTTCCTCTGCTCCTCCTGGCGCTGGCTCTGCGGGGACACAGGTTAGTGAGGTCTTTCTGCCTGGCCCCTGTGGCCAGGGGACCACGCAGCCCCCTCCTGGCAGCTCTGCAGGTGCCAGGGAAATATTAGGATGGGCAGGGCAGGAGGGAGACAGGACTCAGAGCACTGCCCGGCGGTGAGCACTGCTCTGAGGAGTTACCTGGATGATCTCTATGCTGTTGGCAGCAGCCATCAGCCAGGACACAGGTCCCTTTGGCCCCACCTCAACGTGACAGAGGGCAGGGGAGCCACTGTGGGAGGGCAGGGAGGGCGTGCAGGAGCCTGAGGCAGGGTCACTGTCCTCAAAGAACTGCAGAGGGGACAGCCCGATCTGAAAGAGCAGAAGAGGGATAGACACACAGCCCCTGTGGAGGACACCCATCCTGCCATGCAGCCTCACAACACCCCAGGATTCCCCAGCCAGGGCAGGGCCATGTCCCCAGAACCTACCGAGTGGTAGAACTCGTCACCAGCGGGGTCAATGACCAGCAGTGTCACCTGGTCCTCACGGGCACGGATCCTGTGCACGGTCTGCTCGTGGTCCAGCCCCTCGATGCTCTCCCCGTTCACAGCCAGCACTCGGTCCCCTTCCCTCATCCCTGCCTGCTCGGCTGGCAGCCCCACATCCACTTCCCACAGGAACTGGCCTGCCACAGCGGGGCACAGGGAGGGGGAGATGCTCACTGAGGGGAACTGTGTCTGCTGAGCCCTGTGTGCAGCTGGGGACAGAGTCCTGCTGCAGGCACAGGGCTGGCAGCTCCTCCTGCCCTCAGACATGCCGTGCTCAGGTACAAACTGCCCCCTCACCTACACCCCCTGAGCTGCAGTCATCCTCCTTGAGCAGGAAGCCGTAGCCAGCAGGACCCTTCACCAGGTGCAGCTCCCGGACCTTGAAGGGGAGCCAGGAGGTGTCTGCCAAGGCGGCTGTGACCCGCAGGCCCCGCAGGCGGTAAAACTCCTCCACGGCGCTGGATGCCACCAGCAGTGTCACCTTGTTGCCACTCTGCTTAAGCTGGGTGGGAAGCACAGGGCCCTCAGTGACATTCCCAGCCCCATCCCTCACCCCCCCACACCAGGAGCAGGCACCTTTCTGGTGAGCTGTGTGTGTGAGTAGCTCTTCACGCTATCCCCGTTCAGCTCCAGCAGCCAGGAGCCTGGTGGCACCCCTGCCCTGTCCGCTGGGCCGTCCTGCAGCACGGACAGCTGGAAGGTGCCCTTGGTGCCTGCAGGGAGGAGGAGGAGAAGGAGAAGGGGCATTTTGGGATGGATGGGGTGTTACTGTGGGGAGGCTCGTGGTGCCAGCATCCTGCTTTACCTTCTGGACACGACACGCTGAAGCCAAAGCCGCTTTTGTCCCTCGTGACGTGGCAGAGGCGCGGGCGGATGTCATCTGGCAGCATCTGGGACAGGTCCCTGCCCAGGGATTTGGCAGCTTCGTAGGAGTCACCATCCAGCACCACCAGCAGGACCTGATTCCCACTGGCCTTGATCTTCTGTACGACCTGGAAGGAGCCAGGCTGGGAACCCTGGGCAGGCAGCCCTCCAGTGGGGTGTGATCAGGGTCTGAGGGGTCAGCAGGGGTCATGCATCCTTTGTGCTCCTAGCTGGGGAGGACCCAGGTGTTCCCACAGACCTGCGGTGCTCCCAGCTTACCCTGAGGTGGTCCATGTGGTCCACGAAGTGGCCATTGACCTGGAGGAGGCGATCCCCATCCTGCAGCCCCCTGCGCTGGGCCACCCCCCCAGCTCAATCTGCCGGATGACGTGGCCCTGGCAGCCCAGCTCCTCGTGCAGGCAGAAGCCGAAGGTCTCTGTGCTGTCCTTGGTCAGGAGGTAGAAGCGAGGCTCCCCCACGCCCTCACCATCTGTGTGGGGGCACAGCCTGTGAGCAGAGCCCTGCAGGGACCCTCACACCAGCTCTCCACCCCATCCTGGGCTGGGCATCTCCCCATCCCTTCTGCCCCAGTGTGGGAGAGCTCAGGACCCCAGCAGTGCCCAAGTGCCACAACCCCGTGCAGACACAAGGACACCCAAGTGCCACAACCCCATGCAGACACAAGGACGCCCAAGTGCCACAACCCCGTGCAGACACAAGGACACCCAAGTGCCACAACCCCGTGCAGACACAGGGACACCCAGGTGCCACAACCCCGTGCAGACACAAGGACACCCAAGTGCCACAACCCCCCCCCGTGCAGACACAAGGACACCCAAGTGCCACAACCCCGTGCAGACACAAGGACACCCTGGGAGATGAGGGCATTTATTTACCCGTGTCCTCAGTCAGTGTCAAGGCAGGGTTGTCGATCCCAACTTTGGGGTTAAATTCAAATTTTCTGAAATGATAAAGGGCAGGAGAGGCTGCGTTAGTGCAGGATGGATTTCCCCCAGCCTCAGGGAGCCTGTTCCTCCCAAAAAGGGCCAGCTGGGACCTATGCCTCCTCCTCCTCCTTGGGGAAAGCCAGGAGGGGATCTCCCTCTTGGACCATTCTCCACATCTCTCCTGAGCCCCAGAAAGCCCCTGGCCAAGGGGAGATCAACACTTACATGATGGACATCTTGTCTCCCTCGAGCCCTGCAGAGGGAGAGGAGAGATCAGCACAGGAGGTGGTGGGCTGGGAGCAGGCCCCATGCTCTCGAGGGGTTTCAGGGTTTGTCCACTCGTAGGCTGAGGCTGCCATGCCAGGTGAGGGGGTTTGCCAAGCCCACAAAGCCCCCCCAGGACCCTGTCTCTCAGCACAGGGTGTTCCTTGGTGCTGTCACCACTGTCCCCCTGCATTCCGAACAGCAGGACCTGCTGCTCCGGTCCAACAGGCACTCACTGCCCAGCCCAGCGGGGCAAAGCAGGACCAGGCAGCTGGAGCTCAGTCCTGAGGGGTTACAGGGCTCTTCAGTGAGAGGTGAAAAGGTTCACCAGGACCCCAAAGAGCTGCTGGAGCCAGGAGGAGGCAGAGTTCTTCCCCAGCACACACCTCCCCATAAAACCCCTCCTCACCTCTTCGGGAATAAGGAAACCCAAAACCAGGGAGAGAGGATTCCTCCCCAGCATCCCCATAGTGGGACATTGTCCTGCATGCCTCTGGCTCCTCTCCACGGGCTGCCTGGGCTCTGACATTGCCTTTTTCCACACGGCAGCAGTGCCTGTGTGGGTGGGGAAGGGTCTGCAGGGGATTCCCTGGCACATACCTTTTGTTTGCTTCATGGCTGCAGGGATTGTGAGAGGGAGCAAGGTGCAGGGTGAAGTGGCAGGCAAGTGTCCCCGCCTCTTCCAAGACGCCCCAGGTTTAATTGTTAACCAGCCCCGAGGTCTTCCCTGCCCTCCCAGCCCCAGGGCACCGCCAGTCGGAGCTGGGAGCAGGGATCAGCACCCCGGGACACCCAGCTCGGGGACAGCTCCTGGTGGCTTCCAGGGGGACACGCAGGGGGAAGAATCCCTGGTTCAGCACTGGAGCAGAGCTGGGCTGCTCCATGCCAGCCCTGGGAGACAGGGAAGGGGCAGAACCCTCTTCCTTCAGCTACTCCACATTCCTCCCCAGGAAGGGCCCGAAGAGGAGATCAAGTCTTGGCACTGGTGTGCTTCAGTGGAAACAAAGTGGTGCACTTTAATGCTCCCGAAAGATTCACATACAAGCCCCAATCCTGCTCCCTGCCACTGCTCTGGCTGGGGTGCAGGGGCTGGGTTTCCACAAACCCACAAGAACGAGTCCCATTTGCTCCTGGCCTGGTTTCTGTGCCATTCCCGCACTCCAGCCTCGCCTGCAGATGAGGCTGAGCCCCACACCCCCAGCACCTTTGACAGCACCATCCACTCAGCATCTCCCGGTGGGAAAGGGCGCAGGGAATGAGCTGTTGGGCACACTCCCCTGCCCCATCCCTAGCTGGTGGATGGGCAGCAGGTTAGAGGGTCCCATCCTGCAGTTTCCCCAGCATTTTCTTGACCTCGCTCTCGACTCGCAGGAATTTGGCTTTCCTCCAGGGATGGGCAGTCTGGCTGCGGCTGCTCTCCAGGTCCTGAAGGAGGAGGGCGAGGTGCTGCCGGACCCTCTCGCGGTCCCAGAAGGGCAGATTCCTCTGCACCACGTTCAGGATGTGGGACCAGTAATCGGAGACATCGGTGCCTGCCGTGAGGAAAACCAGAGCCCTGACGCCGTCCCGGTCCATGCGCAGGCTGTCAAGTGCTCTCTTTCCATCCTCGCTGATGTCGTTGAAGTAGAGGCTGGGAAAGCAGCAGGAGATGCTGGTGAGGGCTGAGAGGAGGGACAGACAGGCAGGGCAGGGACTCTGGGTGGGCAAAAGGGAAGGGAGGTGGCAGAGCGAACTCACTGCACTTTGTCCAGCGTCTCGTGCCTTTTGGCCACCTCCACCACGCGCAGGGCCGCCGCGTCCGTCAGGGAGTTGTAGCCCAGGTTGAGCTCCTGCAGGTGCTGGTTCTGGGCCAGGTGCTGGGCGATGGCCTCGGCGCCAGGGTCCCCCAGTGCAGTGTGCAGCAGGGACAGCTGGGTCAGCGAGCGGTTGCCGGCCAGCGCCTCGGCCAGGTACCGAGCGCCCTGCTCGCCCACGGGGTTGTTGGCCAGCCTGCGGACACGGGAGCTCAGGGAGTGCCGAGGCACGTGGTGGGCAGCAGTGGCAGTGCCATGCAGGGGCAGGGGCTGTACTCACCGCAGGCTGCTCACCGCACACTTGTCATGCAGGAGCAGGTCGCGAATTTCCTTGCAGGCGTCAGAGCCCAGGCTGTTGAGCTGCAGACTGGTGCAGAGCAAGACATGGGGGTGAGAGGAGCAAAATGGCTGTTACCTGTGAGCCTGGCAGCCCTGCCCGCTCCATTTTCCCCATCACCATCCTCCCCTAAGTAGGCCACTCCAGGTTTCCTCTCCCAAAGGGAGCACAGTGACACCGCACTGGAGCATGAGCCAGCAGTGCCAGTGCCAGCAGGAGCAGGGCAAGGGGAAGGGGATGGCGGAGTCTTCAGGGGGTGGGTGAAGGTCAGAGGAGGGATCAAGGCTCCATCAAGCCCTCCTGAGCATCTGGAGGAAGGAAGTGCGGCACAGCCCAGCTGCACAGCCCAGTCCATCTGTGCTGAGCACGTCTCGCCACCACCTGGGCGGCAGGAAGACCTGCAGTTCCACAAATGTTCTGGAACGTCTGCGGGAACATCTGCACAGCCCAGACTCCCTCCTTGGGGACATCCAGCTCCTCACAGAGCTAGGACACGGGGATGCTGGGTAACTTCCCACAGGGACTCGGGTCTGCTAGGACAGCTGGCAGCCCAGCCTGTACCAGCTGCAAGGAACTCCCCAAAAATTCCTGCGGGAGGGTGTGCTGGGACTGCAAATCCCAGCATGCAGTGCCCCAGAAAGGCTGCTCAAGGAGTGTTGCATGTTGGAATCTGTAGTTCCCTCTATCTGCACGGAGGATAAACATGCCCTTCCCTAACTTTTCCATATCCAGGCTCCTAAAGCATCCCTGTGATGGGCAGACATGAGGAAGAACCCAATTTTTGAGCACTGCTCGAGGGCAGGAGAAGGTGGTACTCACTGGAGAGCTTTGCATCGCAGCAGGACAGGGAAGAGGGTCCTCAAGCTGCCGCTGTCCAGGTTGCAGGAGGTCAGGTTCAGCTCCTCCACCTCGTGACACGTGGTGCTCATGACAGACGCCAGCACAGAGCACTTGAGAGGGGTCATCTTGACAGAGGAGAGGTTGACAGTGCGGAGGGAGCGGATGGCCTCGGCCGTGAAGCGCTCGTTCTGGAACTCGTGCAGGAAGAACAGGTAGTCCATGAGCTCGGAGGGAGGCAGGCCCTTGTGGCCTTTCCTGATGACCGTCTTTTTCATGGCCTTGGCGATCTCGAAGGCTGCCAGGTTCTTGATGGAGCAGCCCAGCTGCTCCAGGATGGCGCGGTTCCGGCGGGATAGGATCCCTCCCATGAAGATGGGGAAGAGCTCAAACACCTCATCATCCGGGGCCTCATCAGGGTGCCGCATAGGGCCCTCCACGCCCAGGATGCTGGAGTTGATCTGGTCCAAGACATCGTCGTTGTAATAGTCCTCCTCTTTGAACAGCTCCTCCGCCATGGTGTGGGCGATGGCATCCCTGTCCTTGCCGCTCAGCCGGGAGAAGTAGCGAGGGAAGATCTTGAGCAGGTTGAAGAGCACCGGCAGGAAGCGCAGGGGCAGCACCTTAGAGATGATGTTCACAACCACAACCACATCTTCGCTCACCTTCCCAATGACCTCGGATAGCTCCTTCCCCACTCTCTGGGCCAAGGTCTTCTTCTCGCCCAGCACCACGTACAGGGCTGCCAGGTACTCCTGCATGGCGGGGATGGTGAAGACGAAGGTGTGCTCCTTGCCTGGCTGCACGCACGGGCTGAGGAAGAAGCGGAAGACGTCGCTGCGGAAAACCTCCAGGAGGTTGAGCTCGCTTTCAGTCTTCATCTCCACCTCAAAGCACTGCCGCAGGTCTTCCTCTGAGAAGCAGGTCTTGCGGGACATCACCCCCTCGTAGGCCAGCTTGCCCACTGTCTTGGCCACATACTTCATCATGGAGATGTTGGTGGGGTCAGTACTGTCCAGCACCTCCCCGCTGAAGTTGAGCCTCAGGAAGCTGGTGTAGATACCAGTCAGGGTCTGGCTGGGAGGAACTGTCCTGGTGAAGTAGAGGAAGTGCAGGGTGGTGCACACCAGCCAGCAGTAGGAGGGCAAGAAGCAGGCAGCCGTTATTTGGTTGTGGCGCTCCAAGTTCCTCGACAACATCTCCACCAGGTTCTCCTGCTCCGCTGGGCTGCGGCCCTGGCTCTCCTCCCCACTGCAGCCGGGCTGGCTGAGGCGCATCTGGAAGTAGAGCTTCTGCAGGTTGGTGTCGGAGAAGCCGCAGATCTCGGCATAGCGTCCCACGTACTTGCCGGGGATGCGGCGCACGGCCGAGGGGCGCGTGGTGACGATGATGCTGGCCTGGGGACACAGGGGTGGCTGAGTTTGGAGCTGCTCAGCAGGGTCCCAAGTGTGTAACCTACACGTGTGGGGTTGATAGGTGCACAAGGATCACCCCACCCGGGGATTGGGGTTCACAAAACTGCTGGATCAAACCTGGCCCAGGCAGAGGGCATAGAGGAACTTTCCCCACTCCCTCCTAGACACGAAGTCTGGAAGGTCACAGCCTTCATTATCTTACCAAGCCTCCCCAAAGGTCCCACCAGTGACACGACGCCACCTTAGCAAGTCCCTCCACGGACAGAGGCTGCCTGTTTGCTCCCAGCCAAGCTGGACTGCAAAAAATTACCACAACAGCCCTGCCTGTGATGCCTCAGGGCTCACCCCCAACCTCTTCCCAGCACGAAGGGGGGCAACACTGACCTCGGGCAGGAGATATTTCCGCAGCAGGTTGACCACGATGGCAGAGGGAGGCACGGGCTCGTTGGGGTCACAGCACAGCTCCGTGCCAGCCAGGCGGAAATCCAGGTTGAGGCGCTCCAGGCCATTGAGGATGAAGAGCACCTTGAGGTTGGAAGCCTCCAGCACTGGCACCACATCCCGGAGGTGCTGGTACTTCTTGGTGATCAGGCGCCGCAGGGAGACGTGGGCATGGCTGTGGGACAGGTCCTCGCAGGAGAAGGGGAT
This sequence comes from Entomyzon cyanotis, assembly GCA_024500445.1. Taxonomy (NCBI): domain Eukaryota; kingdom Metazoa; phylum Chordata; class Aves; order Passeriformes; family Meliphagidae; genus Entomyzon; species Entomyzon cyanotis. The sequence continues at coordinate 1,853,488 of JAKEPQ010000773.1, read as the reverse complement.
GACCAGCTCGAAACGGGGCAGGCGGCCGTGGCACCAGTCCACCACCATCTTCTTGATGAGGGTGCTCTTCCCCGTGCCCACGGTGCCGTAGAGCACCACGTTCTTCACCTGCCGCCCGCAGGCGTCCACGTCGAAGAGGTTGTGGAGGCTGATAACTCGTCTGTAGGGCTGCTGGAGCTGGTTCTGGATGGTTAAGTCAGGGGAAGGCTTCAGAATCTCCTCCAGGGAGCTCTCCCGGATCACCGGGTCCACGTGGACGGCATCCAGTGAGAAGGAAGGGCCGAACTGCCTCTCCTCATTGGGCTGGTGGCTGAACCATGCAGACAGGCTCTTCTGGTGCTTCTTGATGGCACCTGGAAGGAGGAAAGTGTTGGACATGACCAGAGCTTCTCACTGGCAGGGGCTGGGGATGTTGCGTGCCCAAAGCCACTGCAGGGAGGGGACAGCACCTGGTTATGGATAACCCTCACACTGCCCAGCACAGCAGCTGCCCCCATCCTACACAGAGCTGCAAACTCACCAGAAGAGGCCAAGTTCCTCAACTGGGACTGGCCGTGGCGAGAGGAGCTGGGCTGGACAGAGTTCTCCTGGGAGCCTCCCTGGTAGCGAACGCAGGCCCTGCAGGAGGAGGGAGAGTGTCACAAGGAGCAGCTGCAAGCCCTGCTCGGGACAGGGTGAGCAGAGCACAAGCCAGGCTGTGGGAAGTGCTGAGAGGAGCCAGCTCACCCCTTCCTTCCCCCACACCAAGGGAGAGCGCAGGGCCAGGGCAGGGGCACGGCTGGGAAGTGAAGGCAGGTCAGCAAGCCATGGGCTGTGCATCCCCAGAAAACCCGTGGTGAGGCAGAGGAGCTGGGCTGGAGTCAGAGCAGGCAGGGAGGTGGGTCTGGGTGTGTTTCTAGGTGAAAGCAAAGCAGTGTGCCCGGTGCCAAGGCAGCCAGCTCAGCCACCCTGGTGCTGTGACAAAGAACCCCAGTCGTGTGACACTGACTGTACCTGGGGAGGGAGACACTGCTTGTATGAAGGATCTTCCTGAGGAAGCACCTGCCTGCAGGGCCTGGTGGGGAGGAAGAATGCACATGGTCAGGGATGGCCTTCCCCAGTTCAGCCCGCTGGCTTCACACCTTGACCCACAACCCTGCACTGCTGGGAGGGATGTCCAGCAGGGACAGAGGGATATCCAGCAGGGACAGGCTTCCCTGGGGCAGGACAGAGTGCCAGAGGCACAGAGCCCAGCTCACCTGGCACTGGAGCAGCACACACATGGACACCGCGGGTGCCCCTGCGCCCTGCCAGGGACCGAGGCAGCTGTGCCCAGCCACCCCAGGGCAGGCAGCTCTGGCACTGCATGGCCCGGGACATCCTCCACCTGAAACACAGCGCAGATGGTGAGGGGCTCGGGGGGCTCAGCAGAGCAGGAGGGGGCTGTGGGGATGTGGTGCAGCAGAGCCCTGCCCAGCCTTACCTGCCCCGGCGTGGTCCAGCCCGGCAGAACCGGCTGTGCTGCCGCTGACTCAGCCTCCCGCCCCAGCTCAGCACGGTGATCCTTCAGCAGCACGGCTGGTGCTCACAGCCCCCACCATCCTGGGAAACTGAGGCACAGCGGGAGAAAGGCATTAACAAACTCAGCAGAGAGAGGAAGGTAGGAGCAGGGTGCCAGCTTGCTCACAGCTCCCGCAAGCCAGGCTGTTTACAGTCCCTTGTTATGTTATCCAGATGGACAAACTGGGGCAGAGGAGCTGACCTTGAACATGGGTGTCCCGACCACTGTGCCTTTGCAGGAAATAAACCCCATTGCGAACCATGCCCAGTTTCCAGCCCCTCCGCTAAGCCGAGGGCCCTGCGCTGCCCTCCTGCCGCAGACCCCTCTCAGGGAGCCCTTTCGGGACCCCGTGGCACTCCTGGCACACATGCCCTCTCTCCCCGTGCCCTCCCAGCTCCCTGCTCCATGGCCGAGGCCGTGGCGGTGCAGTGACACGGAGCCGGGGGCAGCGACACCGAGAGCTGCGCTGACAGCGGCGCGGTTACCTCGTCCAGCAGGATTCCAGCCGGGAACGCCGAGCTGCCCGTGCCGCCCGGCTCACGGCGCAGAGCCCGGAGCTGCCCATCCGCCCGCTGCCATGCCTGTCCCGGGCACGGCTCCGCTGCGGAGGCGGCTGTTCTGCAGACAGAACTTCCTGCAACGCCATCCTGCCCTGTCCCGCCCCGCGCCCGGCGCCTGCCAGCGCCCCGAGCAGGATGGGAGAGCGGCTGGAGGCTGGGGAAACAGCGGCATCACCCTCCGAAACACGGGCACGTAGAGGATGGGGAGGATTGGGGTCTTACCAGATGTGCTGCAAGGCGGGCATTTCCTCCGGGCACATCTGGCGGCTCTGCATCCGCAGCTGCTGCCCGGCTGTGCAACTGGAGCCTGCAAGGACGAGTTCTGCTCTGGAGAGAATCCCTCCCCAGCGGGGAATGGAGCCGGGGGAGGCTGTGCTGGCAGGGCAGCCCGGCAGCGCCTGGTTTGGCCTGTTCAACACACGTGATAAACACACAAACTCTCCCACAAACACACACACCTGTAGCTGCACACACAAACACACACACACACCTGAAGCTGCCCTCTCGCAGCTTGCAGATCTCCTCTGACCACCCACTAAGGGACAGCTGTGGCAGTGGGGACACATGCACTCTTCTCAGTCCCCGGATGCTGTCCTGGGAAGTGCCAGCCCACCCAGGGGTGCTGGGACTGAGAGGTCACACCTGGGTAACGCTGCCAGGCCATATCTGCACCCCAAATTCCCTGACAACACCCTTCCCACACCCGTGTGCCCTCGAGGCTCTCAGGAAAGGGAGACATCCAGGCAGTACACTATAAATATAAGTTTTATTGATGTGTGAAATCCAACAAGTACAGCTGGCAACTCAGAAACACCGACAGAAACCACAACATCTCCTCCTGCCCAACAGCTCCCGGGACCCTCTGGGCACTGGTGAGCACCAGCAGCAAGCTGGCACCTGGCACCCCGTCCCTGCGGGGCACTTACCTGCGTGTGCAGCCCAGCCTGGAGAGCCCAGGGCCTCACCTCCACCCTGCCTGGTTCCTGCCAGGCTGCAGCTGTGGGCAGCAATGTCCTGGTCCTGCTTCACAGCCTCCTCCCAGCAGGCAGGACCTGGGCAAATGCCACCCTGAGCAGCTGCCACAACAGAGCTGTGCCAGCAGACTCCCTTGGCCTTTGAGTTGTTACCTGCATCTTACTTGGGCAAGCTGTCCCAGGGAAAAAGCAGCTCGCCCCTGTGTCTCGTGGAAATGTGAGTTTCAATGCCTGCACTTCCCTTCATGGTGCCCCCTGGATCACACGTGTCCCCCAGTGTCCAGCCTCCTCTGCACCTGGACAGGGTGAAGGCTGGAAAACCACAGGGTCCAGCGTGGCAGGGACAAACACAGAGATCCCAGGCCAGGCTGGGATCACAAGCTGCCCGTGGCAGAGGGACAGGACAAATGGTGTCCACACACAGTGAGAAGGAAACACTGTTTTATTGCCTGATTAAAGAGGGGTGAAACCCTGGGAGAAGCCCATCCCCTCCCTGTTCTAGCCCAGTCTCCCCTCCAGCAAACCCCAGCCAGGTGATGAAGCATTTGCTCTTCTTGTGCGTGTGACAAAGGTGGCCTGGACATGCATGGAGGTGAGTGGCCATACCCCTGCCTGCCTGCAATCACAGCACCCACGAGAGGCAGGACCTGATCCAGCCCTGGGCCCAAGGGGCTGAAGCAGTTTTGGATGGGTTGAGGCTCAACTGGTGTTCCCAGGGAGCCACAGCTTGAATCCCACCCTCATCCCCTCAAAGTGCAGCACAAGGGAAGGCAGGGGCAGGAGAGGAGGTGTGGGGGAAGAAGCCTGCTCTCCTCCATCACACTCCTCGTGATTATCCAGACGCGTTCTCTCGTGGGATTCCTGCAGCCAGAAGCAGCCACAGCTCCTCTTCCCTGCTCTGATAAAGTGCATCCTTGCTGCTTCCCTAAGGGCGCCCTGGAGCAGGGTGGCTGCACCCCATCCCTCTGCCGTGCCAGGGCAGAGACAGCCCCTCCTGCCCCGTGCTCCTGCAGGGCAGGGACCACCCAGGCAATCAACCCCGGGAGCTCAGTGCAAACATGCTTCTTCCCTTTGCATTTCCCTGCACTTTCTGCCACCTCTGGGACTGTCCTTGAAGAGAGGGAAAGGACAGTGGCACCTTGGCTCTGCTTGGGCAGCACCGAGGGTGCCTTTGCCCTGTGCCACATCCCTCAGTCATCGCAGCCCCTTCATGACGACACATTCACTTGTGTCCCTCTGCCCCGGGGACATGGGGTCTGCCCCATCACCCCCTGCCCAGCTCGGGGACAGGCATCCTGCAGCTCCAGGGTTCATCCTGGCCCTCTGCCCCACAGTAGCTGCATACCTGCTCAGCTGGGACACTGCAGCTCCCCAGCACAGGAGGCACAGGCTGTGCTGAGCCCTCCCGGGCACCCTGGGCTGCTGCCAGCTGCCCCATCCCGGACAGGCTGGGCCCAGCAGTGGGAGCCACCTGCCCTGGCAGTGTCCCTCCGAGTTTGGGAAGCCTGTGCTGTGGGGTTTCTCTGCAAGCAGCAGAGTGTAGTGAACAAAGCCTTTCCTATGCATGGGGGACACGGGCAGTGGCAGTCATTGGTGCCTGCTGGTAGCCCCTTTGCCCCACACACCAGTCCATCTTGTCCTGGTCCAGCTGGGAGCAGTGGTGGCCCTGGCTGTGATGGCACAGGGGTGTCCAGGTGTGCTGGGTGCAGGACACAGTGCTGGGGACAGCAGTGCCTGCAGGGTACAGAATGCAGGACCCACCACGAGAGCCCCAAATGCCAGGGAGGGAGCAGGAGCTGTGCAAAGCTGCCCCACTGACACCTCCTGCATCTCGGGATCCACCCAGGGAAAACCCTCAGCCCAGCAGTGCATGGTCTATGCTGGGCCAGGCTTAACTAGTCCCAGCCCAAGAAGCAGAGCAGCAGTGCCATCAGCTCCAGGGACAAGGAGATGGAGAAGGGTGACAGCCCCACCATCCCCCTGGCTCCCTGCCCATCCATGCACCTCGTGACAGAGCAGACACAGGCACTGTCCCCCACTCCTCCGTGCCCCTGGGGCTGTGGTTGGCAGCACCGTGCCCAGGACACTGCAGCCCTGCAGCTGGCACAGCTCCACTGCAGAGCACTGCACTGAAGGAAGATCCAAGAGCAGAGGGGAATTTTGTGAGGGACAGTGAAAAGTCAGACAACAGCTCCTGGGGACAACCCCAGTGCTCAGCATGGAAAGGGCATCAGGGTGTGTCCTGCTTCCAGACCCTGTGTGCAGGAGAGCCCCATGGCTAAACATTCCTCGATGCCCTCCAGGCAGGGGAAACTCAGCTTTGCTGAGTGCCCAGCATCACTGTCAGGCCAGCCAGACTCTGCTGTGCAGCCCCAACCCGAGCCAGCAAAACCACAGATCAGTCTCCAGGATTCTGCTGAATTCTGGCATTTGCTCTGCAATCCCTGGCTGCTCAGAGTGCCAGCAGCAGCGTCCCCAGGCTGCACCTGAACCAGGGCCAGTCTGCCAGGGTGGGGCAGAGCTCACCAAAACCCAGTGGGTTCCCACGTCTGTGGGTGACAAGTGTGGCCCAGTGCCAGCAGTGCCAGCACACCCACGGAGCTGTGCTGTGCAGATAAGCAGGGTGCTGTGTTCCCCGCACAGCACCTTGTGCAGATGTCCCACCAGCTCTGGGCTCAGCTCAGTTCCTCTGGAGAGCCAGCAAGGTGTCAAACTGCCCTCCCTCTGCAAGGTGTGTGACTTCAGAGGAGCCACCAGAGACAGTGCCAAAGGGACATTTTCCTGGTGCCAGTCACAAAGTGCAAAGGCCTTCCCAGTGCCCGGGTCACCTTCTGCAAACAAACCACTCTGGGGTCTCACCTGGTTTCCAGTTCAGGCACTGCTGGGACCCCCTTCTGCACAGTGTCACCCTGGGAGGTTGGCACTGGGACAGGCTGGGTGTCCCTGGCATCCTTGCCAGTCTGTCCTGCTGAGACAGCCCAGCGCTGCCAGGGAACAGAGGTTGCAGGGGAAGGGCTCAGGGCCAGCTCTCCTCCTGCAGCAGAGGCTCCAGTGATGACACAGCCCAGCCCAGCCCTGTTTTTCAGCCTCCTGGCACTGGCAGGGTGTGGAAACCTAAATCCTTCTTGCTCCATGCAAGCACTCGAAGGGACCAATCACTTCTCTCCACGTTGGTTGGTTTGGTTCAGACCCTCTTGTCTCAGACCCCAAAGACAACAGGGACTGAACGTGAGATTCCCTAAGGTCTGAGAACTCTGTCCTGTTCCCACAGGCCCTGGTTTGAGGATCCCATCTCTGAGAATAGCATCCCAGCAGAAGTCTGAGATAGAATGCCAAGTCCTTCTCTGCCTGCTGGCTCCTTGTCCCCTCTGTCAAGACTGGAGTGCAGTGGGGTTTGTGGAAAAAAAAAAAAAGAAAAATAAAGAAGCAAAAAGAAAAAAAGGGGGAAAAAGAGGATTTACGCAAAAAGGAAAGAGGGACATGGCAATCTCTGTGGCTACGGCGACAGGAAACACTACAGCCTTGTGCAACTTCACCTATGGCATCTTTGGGCTCTTCTCAGCACTGACTCACACTGCTGGCCAGGATGAGAAATGGGGCCACGAGCTGCACGTCCAACTCTGCAGCTCCCTCCTCCCAGCCCCAGCCCCAGGCTGCTGCTCCCCCCTGCACAGAGCAGGCTCCTCGGCAGGACTGTCCCTGGTGTCCCCAGGGCAGGGGTGACAGGAGGGGACCCGTGCTCCGTGGGGCTCATCAGTCCTGGGGGAGAGGGTGGCACATGCCAGGGCTGTACAAAACGTTTTGCAATGAAGAGTGTGTGGAAAGGTTAAAACAGTTCCGAGATGTCTCAAAACCCTTCTCGACTGAGCCAGGCCTGGCTGGCACCTCCCAGTGCCTCCACCACGGTCTGGGACCTGCAGGAGCACCGAGTCCATCTGCAGAAAATCTGTCACAGCAGGCCAGGCCCGGGAATGGCGCCGAGGCCCCGTGGCCCCTTTATCTCTCAGATTTGACCTTGTACCTGAGCACCAGGTAAGCCAGGAGCCGCAGGATGATGAAGAAGATGCCCAGGATGAGGAAGTCCAGGTAGAGCTTGGCCTCCTCCACGTCCAGCTCCTGCAGGATCTTGATGGGTTTTTGGAAAGGGCAGAAGTCCTCGAGGCACTCCAGGTCCTCGCGCTCCATGGCGTAGATGGTGAGGATGACCCCCTCGAAGCCATACCTAGGGCACAGCACACCCCAAGGGTCACCACGGCCCCAGGATAGCCCAGGACAGGGAGCTCTGGCCAGAGCTGGGGTCCCACCTGACATAGGAGACGTAGGAGCTCCACTGCAGGTAGGTGGGGATGGTCTTGAAGCTGACGAAGAAGCCCGAGAAGAGCAGCACGGGGATGGCAGTGACAGGTCCCACAAAGGTGGCCACCTGGGGAGCAGAGGCTGTCACATCCCTGTCCACAGCTGCACCACCCCAAATCACCATGAGACCCCTTGCAGCTCTCCTCAGAAGAGGCAAAGCCCATCTGACCTGCAGGGAGGTGGAAGCAGCTCCGATGAGAAGCCCCAGCGACTGGGCCACCAGGGCCGTGGCGGTGGCCAGCGCGGAGAAGAGCAGGAAGCGCGTGGCCTCGGGGGGCTGGCCTGTCATCCAGTACACGATGCTGCAGTAGGCGATGGGGCAGATCACCTGCACAAAAAGGGGACAAAGAGACCACCCTGCTGCACCCACGGCCATCCTCACCCCACTGAGCCTTCCTGGGGGAGGTTGGGATCCCTCCAAGGCCACCCCACATCAGGGTGGTGATGAAATCCATGGAGAGCTCACCTGGAAAGGCACATCTGCCATGGTCTTCGCCAGGTAATAGGCTTTGAGGCTGTACCAGTAGTTCAAGTGCTCCCTCAGGAATACGGTCATCTCCTGGGGGACTGCAGGGAAATGAGGGGTGAGCAGACTGAAATTCCCTGCCCTGGGTGCTCCAGCCCCTCTCCCATTCATCAGGGAAGAATTAATTGATGTGGGAACTTTCCATGTGGAAAAGTCAGCTCGGCTGGGGCTTTTTAAGCAAAGAGGCAAAGCAGAAAACACAGCTTCTCAAAAAAAAAAAAAATTAAAAATTCAGCATTCTGCTTCAAGCCAGTAAGTGTATTATAGCCACATGAAGGGCAAAACTGCAGTACAGCCAAACAGAAGTTTTTTGCCCTCTTCTTTGCCTATTTTTTTTTCTCTTCTTTCTTATTTTCCCCCTTTTGTCCAATACATCTGGCTCCCCACACCCTGCCCAGAACACACACACTGACACACAGCTGGAGCACCCAACAGCTGGGAGCAGCGAAGGGATTTTGGGGCAAGGAGCTCCTTACAGGTGAGGATGGTGGGCATGAGGGCTGCGAACATGAGGAAGAGCATGGAGAAGAAGAGGAAGCCGGTGTTGTTGAAGACCTTGCCCGCGTCGTTGCCGATGTGCAGGTAGAGCAGCCCGATGAGCACCCCGATGCAGATGTGGGACATGAACCGCAGGTGGGTCAGCACCTGCAGGCACAGGGGGGCTCAGCAAGGCGGGGCTGCACCCCAAAAACATCCCAAGGGAGCAAGAGACAGCCCATTTCACTCCGTGTCTCTGCCAGCCCCCAACAGACCCCAACCCCGAGCTCCAGCCCAGCCTCCCCTGCCCTCACCGTGTCCCTTAGGATGCAGACGAAGGTTCTCTTGAAGAGGATGCAGAACTGAGTTGAGGTGCTGGTGGCAAATGTGTGGCTCTCGATGTGGTCCACATCCTGCAAGGCCACAGGGAGGAGGGTGAGATTCACACCGTGAGGTCCCTGCTGTCACAGGAGGCTCCCCTGATCCCCACTCACTGTCCCACATGTTGGGCATGATGAATCTGCCTTGTCAGGGCTGCTCTTCTTCTCGGCCATGGTGCACATCCCATTCTGGACAGCGCGGAACAGGACAGGGTTGAGGTCCCCATACTCTCCTGAGGCCACCTCGATGACTGTGGAGGAGGGACAGGACCCCTGAGAGGTGCTGAGCCAGCCAGCACCTAACAGGAAGGGCACAGGCATCTTCCTTGGGCAGCCCCCAGGGCTTGGGCACTGGGTTTGGAGCTCGTCACCCTCGGCTGGGCCAGGGACACTCACTGAAGTCAGCGGGGTTGTGGTATGTGGGGCAATGGAGGCCGAGACCCTTCAGGTAGGGGATGAGGTTGGTCACGACGCCCTTGAAGATGCACTGGCCCTGGCTCAGGATGTAGAGCTGCGAGAGAAAGGCAGGATGTGGCAGATGCAGGGCAGCCAGGCCACTGTCACCTGCTCCTGCCCTAGGGTGGCACAGGCCACCCTCGCCAGAGCCCAGCCACACAACCCCAGGTCAAATTCCTGCAGCCCACCCCTCCCACGGCCTCTCTCCTGGGTCTTGGGGCCAGAGGGACCCCATCCCAGCCCAAACCTTGTCGAACATCTCGAAGAGCTTGGCGCTGGGCTGGTGGATGGTGCAGATGATGGTGCGCCCGCCCTGAGCCAGGGACCGCATCAGGGACACCACCTGGAAGCAGGAGGCACTGTCCAGACCGCTGTGGCCACGCAGGATGGGGTGGAAGAGAAAGAGACGGCAGAGAGAGGAGAGTTGAGAGGGGAAGAAGTACACACTAAGGATGCCCCACTTGCCTCCCCTTGGGGCATCCTGCTCTCAGATCCACACAGAACAGCATCAACCCCAGTGGGCACAGCCCCAGAGGGCACTGGCTGCCACAGTGTCCCCAGCTGGGCAGGCAGTGCTGGGAGCCCCCTGGCCTCACCTGGTGGGCTCATCGAAGAACATGACGGGCGGGTTGTTGACCAGCTCCAGGGCGATGGCCAGGCGCTTGCGCTGTCCCCCGGACAGGGAGCTGGTGCGGGTGTAGGAGCACTCCAGCAGCCCCAGCGCCGTCAGGATCTCGTTCACCTGGGACACAGCCAAGGGTTTCCGTGGGCTTTCATGCCATCCCTGCCACCTCCCTCCACCAGGAGTTCCTTGTCATCCCCTGGTGCCCTCGTCGCCAACTTGGGGAGAGATAAGAGGGCCTGAGCGACCCTCCTCAGCACTTACCAGCTCCTTCTTCACCTCCTGCTTCTCGCTCAGCTTCAGGTTAGCAGAAACCTGCAGGGAGAGGATGGCCAGGGAGACACGACTGTCAGATGGAGGGAACACAACCAGCCTGCTTGAGAGCTGAGATCAGCGGCTCAGAATGAAGGGAACACGCACGGCAGGATTTTGCTCCCACCTCCCAGAGCCCTTGGAAATGCCTGATGTCAGCGTGGGCTCTGTGCCCACAGGATGCCCCCAGAGCTCACCATCATGGCCTCGAGCACGGTGAGGTGAGGCAGCAGCATGTCATCCTGCATGATGTAGCAGGACATCTTGCGGAAGGTGCGCAGGTCCCGCGGCCGCCCGTTCACCAGGATCTGCCCCTTCATCCCAGTCTCCCTGCAGGAAAGACGTGTGAGGGAATGCAGCACTGCACCCCCAGCCCTGCTGGCCTCCCCCAGCCTCACCTGTAGCCAGCCAGGATGTTCATCAGTGTGGATTTCCCAGCTCCCGAGGGCCCCATGATCCCAATGAGCTCCCGCTGGCAGAACTTCCCCGACAGGCATTTTAGGAGAGTCTTGTACCCTGGAGGGAGAGAGCAGCAGGGGTTTGGCTTCCCAGGACAGCAGTGCTCCAGGGACTGCAATGCCATCCCAGCGCCTGGGGCACCTCAGGACTACCATGTGCTGTGCCAGGGGCTGCATGGGCCTGGAGATGTCTCCATCAGCACCCCCAGGGGCTGCATGGGCCTGGAAACATCTCCATCAGCACCCCCAGGGCTTTAGCCGCAGCAGCTGTCACCTCCAGCATGTCCCTGCCCCTGGTCCTTGGCTGATCCCACTGATTCCCAGCGCTGAAGAAGCTCCTGACCTGGATCACAGCAAAGACCAGGGAAATCCCTGGGTCAGGTCACAGAGCTGCTAAGGAAGATTACCAGGCTGTGACATTGGTCCTGGGCATGTCTTCAGGTGCTGATCCCTCAGGCCAGGGGACAGGGACAGCGAGGAGCAGGGCAGCCCGGGGCAGGCAGAGCTCCCAATCCGGCTGCTGCCTTCATTGGCATTCACGCTGTGGCACCCGGCAGCAGCCACTGCTAATCAGACCTGGAATTATCTCTGCTTCTTAAACGCGGCTGATTAGCATTTTCTGGCAGAAGGAACACGATGTGATGGGAGTCAGGAACAAGCACAGCCTCGGGCTCTCAGGAGCTGCCCCTGAAACGGAGCCCTGGCTGGACAGCGATGGGATAAGGGGTGATAACTCCACGGGCCAAGCCCGAGCATCCCCCTTATGGAATGTGTCCCCTGTGCCCCACGGGGACAGCCGCTGTGGGGCGAGGGTGACAAATCCAAGCTGGGGCAACCCCAGGGGACAGACAGCTCACGGTCCCACCTCACTAGGGTCACCCCTCTGGCTTGTCCATCCCCAGGGAAGGTCGCCCAGCACCACGAGTCCCCCGTTCTTCCTGCACCCCGCTCAGGGTCAGCTCCCTGCAGCAGGAGGGGGTTCGGCGGGCAGAGGGGTGGCCGGGGGCTGCGCAGGGTGGCAGCGGGGCGAGCGGGGCTGGCAGCCCCCCGGCAGCGCGCACGGCTCCGCACCGCGCATGCTGCTCACGTCGGCGCCACTGCAGCTTGCGCAGCGGTTACTCACGTTCATTGACTGCCAGTAACCTCCTGCCTCAGCGCAGCGGGCAGCCCGAGCTGGGGGCTGTGCCCGAAGCCGCCGCGACCCCCCGCCAGCTCCGCCGGCTCTGCTTGAAGCGGGGGAGGAAAGCATCCCTCCCAGCACCATCCCGACCACCCCGGGACCCCTCGGCTTGCTCCCATCTGCCCGAGCCTTTCCCCCTGCTTCCCTGGAGGGCACTGGCCCGCTGGCAAGCAGCCGGTTCCCTCCTGGGTGCTACAGCACAGTCTGCCCTGGCTAACCCGTGGTTGTGCCATGGATCCTCCTGGGATGCTTCCTCAGCATCCCGGATAAACAGGGAGGCAGCATCCCGGCGGATGGCAGGGCTGCTCCCAGTGTTTTTCAGCGCCTCGGTTTCCCGAGCTGCACAGCCTGGGGACAGGGGACAGCTCCGTCGGGCACTCCTGGCTGGCAGGGTCCCTCACCGAGCAGCCCTGTGACCTCGGTCCCCTCTCGTCCCTGCCTGCCTTCAGCTTCTGCAGATCAGCTCACCCTCCATCTTATCGGGCGGCCTGATTGGCATCCCATTAACTGAGAGCGCTAATTAAAGCAGACTGCCACCCACCAGCCGCCATCTGCCTCCCCTCTCCCCTTCCTGAGCTCTCGGCCAGAGTCACACGCAGGGAAGGGAGCCACGGCCTCGCACAGGGAGCCACCGGAGAGGAAATCCCCCACAAACCACACCTTCTCCTTGCCAGGCACCCCCGGGGTCTCCTGCTGCTGGCACATCCCACACAGCCATCACATCCCAAACAGCAGTGCTGGGGGAACACATCCCTCCCGGCTGCCCCGGGATGTCTGCCCCGGGATGTCTGCCCCGGCTCCCTCTGGCCGGAGATTTCCCTGGAATGCGCTCTGCTTTCCCCTGGCATCGCACAGCAAAGGCACGCAGAGATTGCTGCGGGACATGAGCCTTCCCTCCTCCTCCCACGGGCACCCAGAACAAACAAGCAGCCACAAAGAGCCCCTGGCAGGCGGACAGAGCAGGGTGAGATCATGGCATGCAGAGCGGGAACCGGTGCGAGAGCCCTGCAGGTCCCCTCCCTGCCCTTCCCCACCCGCCAGCTCCTACCTCTCTTCCTCCACCAGGATCCCTCCCGCACGGAGTAGGACAGGTCGATGAACTCGATGTTGACAGCCGAGCGCTTCGGGAGGTGGGAGAACCTCTGGGCCTCTGTGATGTGGTTCTCCACCTTCTTCAAGTGGGTGGTGAGGAGCGGGGCGTCCGGAGGGCCGGCGTGGCACACGGTGTCCTCCAGGGCGATGGAGACACAGGCGGGATCCATGCCCTTCTCCGCCATCCTGCCGCTCTGTGGGGAGCGCACCGCGAGCGGCTCACAGCAGGCTCCCTCTTCCAGGCACTGCAGGGACCAGCCCACTGCGAGTCCTGTCTCTGCTGCTCCTGCTGGCTCCAGGCCTCGCTGCCCGCTCTGTCCAGCTGGGGCCAGCACCCACATCTGGCTGGAGGGGTGGAGCCGGCCAGGGCAGCTGACCCTGCGCTGGAGGGCTCAGGGCCAGGAGCAGCAGGATTTTGTTCAGCTCCACAGTCAATAATTCATGCACCTCCTGCGGCTTGGTCCAGCTCAGGCAGCAGAGCCAGCAGGGTCCCTCAGCTCCCCCAGCCCCGGTGCTCCCTGCCCCAATCCCGTTTGTCACAGCGGGAGCAGGATGGGAGGTGGCAGAGCTGATGTTCTGCCCTATGCCTGGATGTCCCCAAGGACTCACCAGGAACCAGCCCTGCCTGGCCTGGCCTCAGGGAACACAGGTATGAAATCCTAAGCAAGCAGATTATTCCAGCTAGTTTCTTGGACAAAGCATGCCATTCTCCTGGGGCAGAGCAATCCTGGATAGATCAGACCCTCAGCTGGTGCCCGGGGTCCCTCTGGGCTTGCTGGGAGAGTCTAAACACAACAGGGAGGGGACCCTGCTGGTACCATTCCTTCTCTGCCTTCCTTGGCTCATCATGTCACCTTCCGGGCTCTTCCAGCACAGCCTCAGAGGCCAGGCCAGCCCTTAAGTGGGGCCGTGCTGCTGATCCACCTGCCCCTGCCCTCTGGTGCCTGCAGTGCTCCCACAGCCCAGCTGCAGCACGGCCGAGCTCCTCGTGTCTCCGCTCGGCTTGGCGACTCTGCGGTGCTGGGGGAATGCTGAGCCAAGCAGGGCGGGCAGCACGCTAACCCGGGGTCTCAGAGCCTGGGAGGAGGTCGGGCATCCCCCCGGCAGCGGGAAAAGGAGCTCGGGCTGTGCCTGAGCGGGCTGTGCCCTGCACCCATCTCTTCTCCCAGCCTGGGGTCCCACCGCCTCGCTAACCTACATTCGGCTGGGGCTGCGGGCAGTGGCTCGCTGCGGCTGCAGAGCACACCCGCGGCCGGATGCCGGCAGCTGCGGGAGATCCCCCAGCCCACTCCCCGCTGCAGGCACATCCCGCTCGGGGCTGGAAGGAAGCCAGCCCAGCCCCGGGGAAGGAGGGGTGGGAAGGAGGGGTGGGGGTTCCCAGCCCGCGGGTCTCCCCCTCAGCATCCTCGGGGTGCAGGAACGGGGGTTCGGGGGTCGGCGGTGAGGAGCAGCGGGCTCGGAGCGCCCTCGGGCTCACCTTGACTCCTCCGGCTGGGCGTTCACGGAGCGCTAAATCCCGCAAGCGGCTCTCCGCGGCTTAGCCCAGCCCCGAGGCGCGGGGTGGGGACGGGAAGGCTTTGCCGAGGATGCTCTTCCTTCATCCCCGCTCCCCCCTCCATCCCAGCCCCCCCGGGCCGGGCAGGGCTCGGCTCTCCCGCAGGCTCACCTGGCAGGGTGCGGGCGCGGCGGCTCCGCTCCCGCAGCGCCCCCGCCTCGCCTCCTCCGCAGACAAAGGGGCGATGCCCGGGGGGCCCGGCCGGGCGGGGAGCGGCTCGCTTCGGCTCGGCTCGGCTCGCTGCGGCTCCGCTGCTCAGCGGAGGGAGCCGGGCTGGGCGCTGCCCCCGCGGGTGCCCGGCCCGGGTCTCCTCCCCATCCCTCCGCGGGGCTGGGTGGGCAGGGCGAGCGGGGGGCGCTCCGGCCCCAGCCCCGCAGTGGCTAGCAGGAGCCCCGCAGTGGCCAGCAGAAGCCCCGAAGTGGCCAGCAGCCCCCCGGGCCCGGCTGCTCGGGGGTGTCCCTGTCTCCCAGCCCCGTGGCCGGTGCTGCCGGGCGGGGAGCAGGATGGGCGGCAGGATGGATGGATGGGCTGCCCGGGCGGGCAGCGCTGCCAGGCAGCGAAAAATCCTCTTAAAGGGACCGGCCCTATTTCCTCGCGCTGCCTGCCTCCAGCAGGCCCTGAGCATCCCTGAGCACATCCCGGGGCTCGCCAGCCCTGCCTTGCACCCCCAGCACCCCCGTGTTGGCTCCCCTTCCCAGCTGGGACACAGCCCCGCAGCTCCCCCCTCAGCCCAAACCCCCCGAGAGAGCCCAACACACCCCAAACCCACTCCTGCCCCACTCAGCCCTGCACAGACCCCATGCAGACACCCCAAAAGCAGCACTGGGTGCAACCAGGGCTGCAATGCAGAGCACAGCCTGGCACAGCCACCCTGGGCAGGCGGGGTGACAGCTGGGCACAAAGGGGTTGGGCAGGGGGTGTCCCTCTAGGGTTTTTCCCCCAGCACAGCCCCCAGTGCAGCTCATGCTGCAGGACCTGGATCCCCCCACACCTCCAGCCCCCCAGCACCACGCCTGGCTCCATCCTCGCTGTTACTCACACCTCTCACCCACCACAGCACTTAAACACGAAAGACATATGGAAATGAGTGGCACCAGCAAGAGTATTAATTAAAAAACCATCTGTTGAGCCCAGCAGAGCTTTCCCCACCCCTCATCAGCTTTGGGCTGGGACAGAATCCAGGCAGAGCAGACCATGGGGCTGGGCCAGGGGAGGGCATGAGGAGCTATCCATGGAGCCAAGCTCCTCATGGAGACCTTAAGTCATCTCACCATGGAGCAAAAGGCATATGGGACTCACCCAGTTCTCTCTGCATGCAGCTGCCTCCCATCCCTGGAGCACTCCACGTTCACAGGTTACAGCCCAGACCTGCTCTGGGCAGGGCCAAACAGCCCTTCCTCCCTGCAGCTGGGCACAAGGAGGGCCTGGGAGTGACCCCCTTGCTGTTAAACCCAATTCTGCCCAGCTGTGCCCAAGTTGGTGGCCATGCAGCAACCAGCAGCTGCTGTGGAGTCATTTCGGTGTGGAAGGAAGCAGGGATGGAGCTCAGTTCCATGGGCATGTTCACATCCCTCTCATCCCCATGGACCTTGTCCATAGCTGTGTCCCCATGGTGCCTCACTCGCCCAGGACAGTGGCAGAGGGAGCCTGTCCTGGTTCTGTCATGTATTTTCAGGGTCCCAGGGACAGAGCAGGCAGCAGAACCTCTTTGCATGACAGAAAAACCTGTGTGATTCCTTGCAAATATATTTTTAATTACCCATGGCTGGTCCTCTGGCTCCCTCAGCAATGCCATCACAGCTGCTCCAGACCACCTTCTCCTTCCCTGGGGGAATGAAACTGCTGGCTTTGCCATGGCTGCCTTGTAAGGAGCCAGAGATGTCCTCAAGGGGCACAAGGCTGTTCCTGGCTGGAGCCAAATGTCTCTTTGTGGCCCCAAGCTGCTGGAAGGAGAATCCCCTGGGGAAAGGGGCTCTCAGGGCAGGACCACAGACCCCCTGGAAGGAGCATGACCTGCAGCCATGTGGAGCAGCCCAGGGACAGATTTTCCCCTGGGAGATGAGCAGAGTCCCCAGTGTGCTGGCCCCAGCACTCCCAGGGAGGCTGCAGAGCAGCTTGACCCACTGAATTCCCCAGCAATGGGTGCTGCAGCCCTGGCCAGGCTGCTCTGCCCATGCCATGGGGACAGCAGGCAGATGCCACCCTCCTGATGGCTCAGCAAGCTCAGAGGGCACCTCCACCTCTCAGCTCAGCAATTACCTGACATGCAAAAATCACAATATTGTGCAACAGGCACATGTGCTGCCTCCCCCCTAAAAAGGGCTCTGAGCATCTTCTGGGAAGCAGCCAGGCAAATAAATGGCTGCTGCCACCACTGTCCCCAAATCCAGCTGCAGGAAACACAACCAGGTCCCAAAACTTGCTGCTCACAGAGCATCCCCTGCCCCCGGAGAGTCCTGGGGTGAGCCAGCCCTGCAAGAGGCAGTCCAGAGCATCTCTGCCCCACTCAGGTGACAGTGCAGGGATGGATGGAGATGACAGAAGGAGAGTAGCGATGGAGACACACAGTGAAGAGAAGCAGCACCCAGGGTGGAAGCCTCCCTCAGCCCAGGGCCACAGCTCTAGCTGGAGGAACCTGTGAGGAGAGCAAAGGCAGTGAATTTGGAGCTGTTTGCAGCCCTCATGTCCCAGTGCCACCCTTCCCCACGAACCAGGGAGAGCCAAAGCCGGGCAGTGCCACCACCGGGACTCACCGCAGGGCACGTAGCAGTCGCACTCGCAGATGTCACAGCGCTGGAACCAGCGGGCCCAGCCCGACAGCTTGGTGACACAGGCGGAGATCTTGATGCAGCCGCGGCTCAGGAAGGCTCCCTGGTGCGCCGGGCTGCCGCAGGACGAGGAGCACTTGCCGGTGATGTCGCGCTCGCTGATCTCGATGCGACCCCGCAGGCAGATCCCTGCAGGGGCACAGCCCATGGCGGGTGCTCACCCGGAGCCCTGCGGGGCAGAGAGCGTGGGGACATGCCGGCAGAGACAGCCGGGCTACTCACGGAGGCAGGAGGGCTTGGGGCTCCAGCGGCCATCGGACTGGCAGGCGCTGGCAGGCTCCCCCAGCAGCAGGAAGCCGGGCCGGCAGCTGTAGCGCACCACGGAGCCAACCCACCAGTCGTTCCCGTGCACCACCGAGTTCAAATCCGCCTCGGGCCGCCCGCAGTTCACTGGGGACAGCGAGGGACCCGTGGCAGCGAGGGTGGCAGCCTGGACACCCTGCTGGGCACGGGGACAGCCGCAGGGGTCACCCAGACAAGCTGTGGTGGCCCAGGCTGTGTCCCCGCGTGGCCCAGGCTGCTGGAGGCACTGCCACACGTGTGTGTGTGACACAAAGCCCTGCAGCAGCCCCAGGGATCCCCTGTCCTTCCCGCCGGGTTTACCTCTGCAGAAGCTCTTGTAGCCCAGCCAGCAGCAGCTGCCGTTGCCACACTGGCTCCTCTTGAGCTCCTTGTGCTTGCCCTTGCAGCCCCCCACGCAGATGGGCGCCGTGCCAGACCAGTAGGTGTCCAGGTCCTCTGGGGCCACAGGGGGCAAGGCAGGGTGGAGCTGGGCTGAGGACACCATTCCCACCAGCTGCCCAGTCCTCAGGGCCCCACAGGGAGGTGTTGGAGCCCACAAAACTCATCCCAGCCCAGCCCCAGCCCTTGCTGTGGTGAGGAGTGCATCCCAGTGTCCACTGCCCCTGTGCCACACCTGAGCACAGCGATGTGACAGAGGCCTTGCTCCTTACTGGGGAGAACTCTGGGGCACCCCATGAACCCCCCATGCCCTAAGCCCTCTGTTACCTTCTGGGTCCTGGCAGGAGACCAGCGTGGCCAGCACGGTGAGGAAGAGGAGGCCCAGTGCCATCATCTCCCCTCTCCCCTCCAACCACAGACCCCTCTCTGCTCACCCAGGAGAAAGTGAACTTGGTTTCCATCCACACCCAGGCCAGGGGATGCTGCAGGACATGGGGGAAGGGAGGAGACATTCCCTCTAAAGCCAATCCTATCCCAGCAGATAATCTCTGGCAGATTACCCTGCCTGGACTTGGTGTTTAAAGGGACAACTCCCAGCTCCCACCACCCACACCAAACTCCAGCACAACGCAGGCACAGCCGTGGCTCTGGAGCTGGAAAGAGGGCCAGGCTGGCAGTGCTGCGAATGCAAACCTGGCACAAAGCCCTTCTCTCGAAGGCATCCTCAGCCCAGCTCTGCCAAGGCTGGAGCAGGGGCCAGGCAGGGACGGGAAGGCTGGGCAAGGCCACCCTGAATGCCAAGGGCAGGGATGCTCTGCCTGGAGCAAGGAGTGTCCTCCAGCTGTGTGTGCTGTCAGGGCTGCAGGGACAGTCTCTGCCTCTCCCCCCCTGAGGTGCTGGGATCAAATGGTTTCCTCCAGTAACCTGGAATTCCAATGCTTTTGCTCAGCTGATTGAGAAAGGAGCATGGGGAAAAAGTCAAGGTGCCTCCCTGTGTCCCCCTGGGCACATCACCTCCACACACAGGGCAGGGAGGGCCTAAATGTCACTCCAGGGACCCCAAATCCGTGCTGTCCTTGTCCAGTCACTCCACAAAGGACAAGCTGGCTCCTCACACAAGCCCAGGTTACTCCCTGTATTCAAAAAAGGCTGAGCAGGCAGCAGACAGCCCTGGGGGAGGCAGCAAAAACCAACCCCAGAGCAGGAACAGAGTGCCAGAGCTAAACCCAGCCTTCCAGTGCCACCTCTGGGGAGCAGCACGCCGCAGTGCCAGCTGCACAGTGCCAGGAGAGCCTGGCAGCTCTTCAGTGCCCACCTCCCACCCTGCAGCTATCCCAGTGCCATCCTCCCACCACACACGGCTGGCAGGGATGGGGCTGAGCACACACAGACACCAGACACTGCTGGGCCTGGCAGCCTGATGTTTATTTGTCTTGCCAAAGTACACTTTGCCCAACCACGAGCCCAAACCCCAATGTGGGGAGGAAACCCAGGGGGTGACAAAAGCAGCAGGAAGCTCCCCATGTGCCAGTGCTGCCGTGGCCTGTGAAGGACAGAACCTCCAGCACTGTCCTCCCAGACACCAGCACAGGCTATGGGATCAGCGAGGCAAACAGCAGCACCAGGTGAGACAGGAAATGATGTGCAGGAAGTGCTGATGAAGGCATTGTATCCCCTGGAGAATGAGGCAGGACAGGCCTGCAAAGGCCACACATGTCCCCAGGGAAGAGGCTTGAGCACCAGTGTGTGCTCCACACAGCATCCTGCCTGGGAAACAGGCTCAGCCAGGGCACAGCTGGTGACCACTGCACCCTGCCAGGCCCAGGCCAAACCTCCTGCAAGGGTGGAAGCAGCTCGATAATCCCAATCCCCCAAACACAGCTCTTGCCAGCTCAGATCACAACTGGGAGACCACCCCTGGCCCCAGGCTGACCAGAACCAGCAGCCAGCAAGGCTGGGGTGAAGACAAGCCCAGCCCTCTCCCCAAGCACTCCCCAAGCTCTCCCACCACGGAGCCCAAGCTCTCCTCACACAGAGGCAATCCCTCACACGATCTGGATCCCCAGCTCTTCTGCTGTTTTCTGCAGCCTGTCCATGACATTCTCCTCCAGCTCTGCAGCCAGCCCTGCTCCCGTGCCCTGCTCCTCTGAGGCCGTGCTGGCCATGACATAATAGACAGTCTCACTCTGCCCCTGCTCGTTGGTCCTGTTCACCACCCGGATGATGGGGCTGGAAGCAGTGCTGGGTCCTTGTTCTGAGGAGGAGGAAGCAGCTCCTGGGAAGGGGTTGGGCCGTGCTGGCTCGGGGCTGCCAGCAGAGCACAGGGCTGGGGCCACCTGCAGCTCAGCCATGCTGTTCTCTGCCGGGGCAGGGGGTGCTGGTGGCTCCAACAGGATGCCCTGCAGGTTGCCCTCGCCCTCAGGCAGCAGCACGCACTCGCTGGGGCCATCTGGAGCCTCGCCACGCTTCTCCCTGTCCTTGAGCAGCTGCTCGCTGAGCTCCACGCTCTCGTAGCGCACCAGCTGCAGCCTCATGTAGCCATCCTCGTGCTCCCTGTACCTGGGCACAGACAGGAGGGGGTCAGCCAGGCACGCTGCCCTTCCCAGGGCACAACATCCCAGCTTTCAACGCCCTGTGCTGCACAAATTCACTGAGCAAACAACATGGACCCCCTTCAGCCCCCACCCATGAAAGCACACCCAAGTGGCAGCTTCTGAGCTTTGTGGCAGGCCTCGATCACCTCCCAGCCCATCTCCTTCAAACCACCCTTTCACTGGGAGCATTTCAGGCCCATCCTCTTCCCCTCCCAGCTTTTAGGCTCTGGAAACCCTTTGGAATTTCTGAGAGAGGATGCAGCAGTCTGTCAGGATTGATCTGCAGCAGCTCTCTCTAGAGGGGAACAGCTGGACCCAGCCTCACAAGTGTCCCACGAGAGGAGCTGTGCTGCCACCACTGCCCTGCATCTGCCACCCAGCACTGCTCAGTGCCTCCCAGCCATTGGGGAATGGCTCTTGAGCACACAGAGCCCAAGCACTGCCAGCTCTCTGCTCCAGCTGTGGAGACAGCGAGGAGCTAAGGGTGGGCAGTACCTGAAACGAGGATGTCCCGAGGGCCATTTGAACTGGTGCTTCTTCCTCAGGTGGACAGTGAGGTTGTTCCCACGGGTGAAGCACTTGTCACAGACGTGGCACTTGTACCGTGGCTCCGAGTCACCCTGGGCGGGCAGAGACAGCCATGTCACCACCCCACGAGCCCACAGGTGTGCATGGAAGCAAACACCAGGCTCTCTGAGAGGAGGTATCATGAGCAACACAAGCTCTGCTGCCTTCCCACCTCGTGGACTTTCCTGTAGTGCAGTTTGATGGAGCAGAGGGAGCGTGCAGAGAAGCTGCAGGCCTCGTACTCGCAGCGGTACGCCGGCTCCTTGCTGTGCGTGTCCAGGTGCTTCCGCAGGTCAATCAGGTTCTTGCAGCTGCAAGGAGAACGGGAGGGAACAAAGCTGCAGCTCACACACACACACAGAGGTGCCTGTGGGAGGTCTGGGGAGAGGGACAGCCCTGTCCCTCACCTGTAGTCACAGTAGTCACACTTGAAGGGACGCTCCTCGCTGTGCCGGAAGCGGATGTGGTTGCGCAGAGAGGAGGGCAGCGGGCAGGTCATGTCACACAGGGGACACTTGTAGTGGTTCACTGGGCCAGAGAAGGGGGGAAACGTCACCCCAGAGCAGAGCAGAGCACCCAGAGCTCAGCTGGCAGCAGGGCCTTCACTCACCGTGGTTCCTCATGTGGTCCCGGAGCAGCCTCTCCGTGGCAAACCTCTTGGAGCAGTGGGAACACTGAAACCTCTGCTCTGCAGCAGTGGGGACAGCAGAGAGGACAGCACAGAGAGCAGTGAGCAGAGCTGTCACACCAGGAAACCTCTCCAGCCACCCAAACATCCCAGCACTCCCCCAGGGCTTACGGTCCAGGGCGCTCTGGCGGCGGATGTGGTCGAAGAACTTGGTGTTGTTGGCAAACATCCCCCCGCAGGTGGGACACGCCACCACCTTCTCCTGCGTGTGGCTGCGCAGGTGCTCCCGCAGCTTGCAGCGGCCCTTGAAGGTGCAGTGGCAGTCTGGGGAGGGAGAGCACAGCTGGGAACCTTCCTGAGACACTGCCTCGCTGAACAATCAGCCTGCTTCCTCCTGGTTTGGCTAGCGAGGCTCCAAAATCCCCACGGAGCAGGGGGAGATCACCACAGTACAACCAGCATGCTCCCCCCAAGCAGTTAAAATTCTTGCACAAGCACAGGAGGAATTACTGAAAAAAGCTAAAATAAAAAATAAATAAAGTGGAGCTTTTTCATCCAGGCACTGATTACAAATAAATGGGAAGTTGTATATTAAACACTCAACTGCAATCCCTGAAGGCAACTCAGCAGGAACATTTCACTGCCAAAAACCTATTTCTGGAGATCAAGGGGCTCTCTGAACCCTGCTCTCCTTCACCACATTTGCCCCCCAGCCCAAACCTCTGTGGAGAAGCCCTGCATCCAGCCACACACCTTTCCAGCCACAGAGCACCACGTGGTTCTCCTTCCCTGCCACCTTGTACTCGGAGCAGAAGCTGTGATCCTCCACGTGCCTGTAGAACCACTCGGGGTTGTCAAACGACCTCTGAGGGGGACAAGGACAGGCAGAACAGTGTGAAGGGACCCACACAAGCCCAGCTGCTTCCCCACAGCTCCAAACAGAGCCAGCAGCCAGCTGTGCAGGTGAGCAGCACCTCCCCTCTCACTGCTCAACTCAGCCCTCTGCCCTCACCTCACAGTACTCCCAGAGGCACAGGAAGTTCTCCTGGATCTCAGGGATGATATTGCGGCTCTGGAAGTCCAGCTGGCAGTGGCTGAGCTCCGTCTGGCTCTGCAGAGCCCTCAGGCCGTGCTGCTTGATCTTGGTGTGGTAGCAGTGGAAGTAGACGTGGCGCACCAGGTCGGCGGAGCTCTCCGGGGAGCAGAAGCCACAGTCCTGCCACAGGCAGGTGAACTCCTCTGCAACACAGCACAAACATCCCCTCTGTGACACAAAACCGCGGCTCTGAGGGGCTCCCCGAGCAAATTTAATCTCCAAGTGAAGCTCAGGTGGATAAACACGACGTGTGTTTTCCTGAGATCCCAGTCCTGCAGCACTGCTCTCCCCAGGGAGAGGGTAAAAAAGGCTTTCTCTTGGCAGGAAATCACAGAGTTATTCAGGCTGGAGAAGATCATCGAGTCCAAGCTGTGCCTGATCCCCACCCTGTCCCCAGCACGAAGTGCCACCTCCAGCCCTTCCTTGGACACCTGCAGGGATGGGCACTCCAAACCTCCCTGGGCAGCCCCTGACCATCCTTTCCACGGGGAAATCCCTCCTGATGTCCACCCTGAACCTCCTCAGGCCCAACCTGACCATGGTTCCCTTATCCTGTTATTCCCTGGAGCACAGCCAACCCCCCGGCTGTCCCGTCCTGTCGGGAGCTGTGCAGAGCCACAAGGTGCCCCCAGCCTCACCCAGCGGGTCCATCTCGCCGCGCTGCTCGCCCGGCAGGTGTTTGTGCAGGTGCTTCGCCACATGCCCGCAGAACTCCTCCATCTCCGAGGCCACGAAGGAGCACTGCTGCCACTCGCACTGCAGCACCACCACCTCCTTACCGCCCGCCCGGGAGGGCGGCATGGCCGGGGGCCGCAGGGGTGCCGCGGGCTGCCGTGGCGGTTCGGAGCGGCGCTGAGCCCGGCGCGGCTCGGCAGAGTGGAAACGCCGCCGCTGCCCGCCGCCGCTCCGCCCGCCTCTGCCCGCGGGGGACCCGCACCGCGCCGGACAGCGCCCGCCGCCAGCCAATCGCAGCCGCCGCCGCCCGCCCGACAGCCAATCGCAGCCGCCGCCGCCCGCCCGACAGCCAATCAGCGCGTAGGAACCGGCGGCGTGCGCGACGCGGCCGAGCGGCCCCTCCGGGAAGCGGCAGCGGGTTACAAAGGTTCCTAGGTGCTTTCGGCCCGGGGGATAATTCCATTAATTAATTCCCGTTCGGGTTTGGGGAAAAACTCATCCCGGGACCGCTTTGCACTGAAAATAAACTCTGGCTGAGCCACCCCTGGAAGCGTCCAAGCCCCTCCAGCCTGGCCTTGGAGCAGCCTGACCTGGTGGAATTGTCCTTGCCCAGGATAAACTTTAAGGTTCTTTCCAACCCAAACCATTCCATGGATTTTAAGTTAAATTTTTTGTGCTTCCACAGCAATTCCTCGCCTGAACAAGACTCCTCACGCTGAAAACCCATCCCAGCCAACAATGAGCACAAACCCCACCAGTCCTGCGGGTAACACAGCAAATTCTCTTTGCTCATCCATCAGCAGGCAGATTGAAATGAGGATTTGAATTAAATGTACAATTCAATACACATTGCCTGCTCCATCTGCCCTCCCGGGCTCTTTTGTCACACAAAGCAGAGGCACGATCCCCAACGTTTGCCTTGGCACAGGTAAATAAATTCCTTTTGAAAAGCAAATGGGGTTGGACAGAACGTGCCAACACACAATGGCTTCTGCAAATCCCACCAGACAGCCCAGCTCTGCCCTGCTGCCAACGGGAAACACGTGCCTGAACCCACGAAACTACCCAGAAAATCTGGGTGGGATGGTTTGTGAAAAGGAAGCAGAAGGTGGGAGGTTTTCATCTCAAAGCTGGCTGGCTGAGCTGTTGTTTTCTCCCTGTTCAGGTTGTTTTCAGTGTAATTTCTTTGCAATCAGCGCAGAAAACACCTGGGCTGAGCAGACAGGGAACGGGGTTGGGATTTAACGTGACTATCCTCCCCAGAGCACACCAACAGCCAGCCCAGGAGACAGAACTCCGTGCCAGGAGGCAGCTGGCAAGCACAGCAAAACCAACCCTTTTCTGTGCCACTTGCCACCTGCCCTGACCCACCCGGTGCCTCCTGCCCCTCCTGTCACCTGCCAGCCAAACCCCAGACACCTGTGGGCACCAGGAAGGGCTGGAAAAGGACGGAAGGGCCAAAAGAAGAGCTGTTTTTATGTAAAAATCCATCCATCCATTGGAAAATTTCTGCACACAGGGGCTGGAGTGTTCCGTGAGCTTCCCAGGGTGATGTCCTGCTGGTCCTGAGCAGGCAGAGATCCTGAGCTCTTTTCCAGGTTAAAAACATCAGGAATTATCCAGGACATCCCTTCAGCTCTGCCTCCCCACTTGCCCTGCACAGACACAGCCCTTGGGATTTTTCCCTTTCCCCTGAAAGAAAAGAATAATTACACTTAAAAAACAACAATTACACTCAGCAAAAACCCTTCCCCACCAAGGCAGGAGACGTGAGAGGCTGAATGAACCTCCAGACCAGTGCTGGGAGAGCTCCTGGCCCAGCAAGGAGGGCAGGATGTACCCCATGGCCCCACGAGCTGGCAGCAGACCCCAGGAGGGGTTCAAAGATTGAATTAGGAGCAGCAGCTCGGCGCCAGGCTCCTCCTGCCCCTGCGAGATGAGCACAGCAGCTGCACAAAACCAGCCCAGAGCTCCTCTGGGAGGCAGGGAAAGGCTCTCCAGCAGCAAATGTGGGGATGTTTCCAAGCAGGATTGAAGTGAGAGTGGTTAAAAAGGGTTTAAAGCCTGAATTCCTTGGTTCAGATATTGCTCAATCAGGTCCTGCTGCCTGCAGAGGTGTGGCCACAGCAGTTTTGGCTACTAAATCCCTAAATCTGGGCTCAGCAGCTCCTTTCCTGGCTGCTGTTCCCTCTCCTCATTCCTCCAGAAAGGTCACCCAGGGCTGCTCTTCCAGAGCTCATCCCTCTCCCTGCTGTGCCTGTGGGCTCCAGGCAAACCCTCCTGGGCTGCAGGACTCATTTTTAATGCTACAAACCCCAAACCAGCCTGTTGAGGTCCCAAAAAGGCAGAACTCCTTCCCAAGGAAGCCCTTCACAGCTCCTGGGGATGTCACTGTCACCCAGGAGGAGATGCTCATCCCAACCTTGTTTTCCCAGCAATGATTCCTCACCTGCAAGGAAATCACTCCTCCAGCTTTCCACCTCAACCCAAGGCTTTTCTGCCAATAAACTCTGGTTTCCCCCATGAAGTTGGTGAATCTGAAATCAGCTGGGGCAGGAAGGAGGCTGCTGGGGAAGGATCCTCACTGACCATGCAAATGGCAGTGAAACAGCTCCAGGGATTTGCATGTAAGCAAATCCCAGACCAGGTATGGTGCTGGAGACATCCCTGAGCCCTAGAAAAGTGATTTCCTGCCAGGCTCAGCTGGAAGTTTCCCAGGGAATGATGAGCTCAGGCTTCACTCTGCTCTGGGAAGCTCATGAGGGACAGAGCTTCCCCAAATTGCTGCAGGAGCTGGGAGCTGGGACTTGGCAGCAGCAGCAGCCATGGAAACAGGTGAGTTGCACCAACATTTTCACAAGCTGAGGCATCTTCATGGCAATTATCAGGGAAGGGACAAACTGTGCTGTCCTTGGGCTCCTATTTAAAAAAAAAAACCAACAAAAAACCCCAAAAAACCCCACAGAAAGAATTGTCTAAAATGGACACATGACATCTTAAATGTCCCAAGAATTTAATAGCATCAATCAGCATGTTCTGCCTTCTCCAGGCTGAATTTAGATTCCTTCACAGTGCAATTTTTTTTTTTTCCCAAAAGGCAGTTAGAGCAAAGAAGTGTGAAATCAGATTCAATTTATTTGGAAAATTATATCAACTCAGGCCTAAATTAGCATTTGCTTCCCCAGTGCTGCCAGTGGCAGAGTTAGCTGAAGTTTTAACAGCTCAGCATCTGATACTTCTGAATAATCCCCTGGAAGCAACAGGTTTAGTTGTGGGATAACTCCAAACCAGGGTTAGAGGGCTGAGAATTGCTTAATTAAAATTGTTAAATGCTTAATTAATTAATTGCTTAATTAATTGCTTAATTAAAATTATTAGAATAATTTGGGCAGAGAAAAAACTTGAGGATAAGAGTGAAGGGAGTTCAACAGCACAGAACCTGTGTGGAAAAGCAGGGAGGTGTGGAAGAGCTTTTGTAATGCTTTTAAATCACATTAAAAATGCCAGGAAAACACCTGCAGGGCATCAGACTTGGTGGAATTCCTCTGCAGATCCCTGGGGGAGTTGATGTCCATTTCTGGCCACTTTTTTGTTGCTTTTTGGTATGATATTCTCATCCTCACCTCTATTTTTGGGGCACTGTCCCCTTGCTTTCTGCTTGCCTTGTGCCTGGCCTTGCCTGAATCTCTCTGATCAGAAATAAAAATCAAAATAAACCAAAATAAAATCCCATTTGCCCAAATTTCCAGCTGCTGTGACCCCAAAAAAAAAACCCCATTTGGGGCACTCCCATGGCAGCACTGTGCTGTTTAAACTCTGTCCTGTAATCTCTCCTGGCTCTCTGTGCACCTGGGGCCACAAAGCCACCAGAAACTGAGCCAAGTGACACATCCTGAATGTCAAATTAAATGGTAAATTCCAGAGATCAAACACATCAGCTGTGCCCTGGCAGTTTGTGCTCCCTCAGGAGAGCCTGGCTCTGTGTTTTCCAAGGGATTAGCTTCAAAGTTATGGGTTTTTTAATGGTTTTTTGGTTTTTTTTTTTTCCGGGATAATTCAATAAAAGCCCAGAGGGAAACTCCACAGGTGTGAGCTCTGTGTTCAGGCAGGATAAAAGAGCTGTTCCTGGTGTTGTCCCTCAGCCCTCCACCCTCCCTCTGTGCCAAATTTTGGGTGGATCTCCCAAAATTCAGCCCAGGCAGAGGGCAAATACCTCATGCCAAAGTCACACAGAGCTGGTTTATATTATTAATATATTATATTACATTAATATTATTATATATTAATATTATTCTATTTAACAATTATAATAGTAATTAAATATTAATATAGTATATATATTTATTAATTTATTAATATTTTATTAATTTATTAATATATACTGATAACTAATTTAAAATTAATATTATTAATATTATTATATTACTATATAATCTATATTATATTTTTCAACAACATCTAAAAATATGGATAAAACATAGACTTTATATATATTTATACAGATGTTTATATACTATATTTTATAGTAATTATAATGTATTATGGTTATATACGTTATATATTATAGTCACATTATAGTTATATATGTTATATATTATAGTCAAATTATAGTTATATATGTTATATATTATAGTTATATTATATATTATAGCCAAAAATATAGTATATATAATATAATATAGTAATTATAATATTTTTATAGCAATTTCAATTGCAGAACTGTATTTTCCTTCCTAACTCGATGCCCAGAGGTGACAAATCTGCCTCTCCCTGTCCCCTAACTCTCGTGTCACTCCCCCAGTGCCTGCAGATTTTGGCAAACGGGTGTACCAGGGAGTGCGAGTGAAGCACACCGTCAAGGATCTCCTGGCCGAGAAGCGATCCCGGCAGAGCAGCAGCTCCCGGTTCAGTGTGAGTCCTGCCCTGCCAGCCCCTTTTTAACCCCATAAAGTCATGTCAGCTCTGCTTTAAAGACGGAAAACAGCAGAAAATGTCTGTGACGCTAATGCTTGCCCCAAAACATCACTGATGGCTCCTTGATTTTTTACATCTGTGAACCTTAAATCCCTCCAAACCCTTTTTTCCCTGTTTTAAGCATAGCAGGAATGTAAAATTCCTTTTTTCTTTCACATCCTACGTGTGACACCTTCCCAAGGCAACTTCCTTTCCCTCCAGCTCCCCTTGGACAAGGCAGTGCCCCCAAAATAGCTGCTCTTCCCCCAGTGCTGAGCTCCTTCCAGCTCCTCTCTGAGCACCAGGGGAGCTGCAGGGATGTGATGAGCTGGAAAGAGGCCAAGCATCAGCTTGGAAGAGATGATTTCCTCTTCAAGTGGTTCTATGGCAACAGGAAACCCAAGGCAGATCCTACAACTACGTTGTTGTGGGTTTTTTTCTCCCAACTGGCAGCCAGCAAAGCAATGCTGTCCCCAGAGGGGGACACGATGTTGTGATGCCAGCAGCTGGTGGCATCCATGGCACGATCAGCCATCCCCTGGGTGCTCCTGGGACTCACCTGGGCTGGGAGCTCTGGGGCACTGACAGAGAAGGAGGTGTCCTGGAAGGGAAGAGAGGGAGCAGAGCCCCAAATTCCTGCCAGCAGAACACACAGATTGAGGGTTCTGATGCTTTTTTCCCCCCCCAAAAGCCATTTTCCTCTGGCTTTTTTACTGAAGGGACCTCAAAGGGAATTACTGGCAAGTGTTTTTCTCGCTGTGACTTCCACACCCCATAACTCCGTGCAACAAAACAGGCAGGAAAACCAGAATTAGGCAAGATCCAGCCAAAAAAAATCCACCCCCACAGCAGAAGCCACCCTGAGCTGTGGGGAATCACTGGAAAAGCCACGCTCCCAGCAGGCAGGCATTTAGGAAGAGCTCTTTGGGGAGCAGCAGGAAGCAGCTGCTGTGTTTGCCCTCCCTGAGAAAACAGCCTGATGAGATCACCACCTACCTGCTCCCTCCCTGGCGGCGGCAGCTTCAACAGCCACCATCCCAACCCCATGGAACTGTAAAACCCTCTTGGCTTTATTGCCCTTGGCTTTGTGCTCCCAGGCTTGGGCTATCTGATGCAAAAATCAGCCCTGCTGCTCATTCCCCTTCGAGAGACAAAAAAATGATTGTGCAGGGCAAACATCCGTATTTGCTCGGAGCCATCGTGAAAAGGGCAGCTGGGAGTGCAGCTCTGTTTGTCTGGCAGAATAAAAACCAGAATCAAAGCCAGTGGCAGATAACTGAGCACCCCTTTGTCTGGTTGAGATGTGGGGTGATTTAGCTGCATCTTTTGGGGGAGGCTGATCTTTGCTCCAGAAAACATCCCTGAGCTACTCCAGGAGTTCCTCTGGAGGAGCTCTGTGCTGAGCTGAGGTTTCAGCGATTTCCTGACATCAAGGGATGGGAAATCAGGGTGGGCTGGGATGAAAACCACCCCAAATCTGGGGTTCTGCGCCAAGATTCAGGCCCAGGCTTTGGGGAGGGTCTGGCTCTTCCTTGGCACAGGGGTGAACCTGCAGGATGAGAGGATTCCTGCCTTCTCTGAGGTGTGGCAATGCATACCTGCACAGGTGAAGCACTGCAATGCTCTGGTTTGAAGAGGATTTATTGCTGAGTGCCCAGCAGCAATCCCAGACCAGGCATTCTGGCAGGGGATGGATTTTTGGCTGTGTTTGGTAATGCCCAATTCTGGTTTTCCTGCCTGTTTTGTTGCACAGTTAATGGGCATGAAAGTGCTCTGCCCAGGCTAAGCTTTGAATTTAGAATTTTACTCTTTCAGCTGCTCTACTACAGACTGGGCCCAGAGAAGTGATGCCCCAAAGCATTGCCAAAAGGCACCGAGTGCAGGGCCAGCTCGTTATTTTGATTTGGCTCCCGAAATTTGGGCATTTCTGCTGGTCAGTTAGGAAGCAGTGAAGCAACAGAGCTCTCTGGAGAAATCCCAGCCAGGATCTGTGCCTGGCCACGGGCAAGGCAGGCTGAGAGCCAGCTTATCCACAGCTGGACAACCTCTGGATGCTGAACAGACCTGCAGGAGATGCAGGCTCCCCATTCCCATGGCATGGAGAGGAAGCTGCAGGGAGGAAATGAACTGATGGGTTGGGATGAAGGCTGGAGGAGGGGAATGAACTGCAGGGCTGTGCTGTGCTGGAGCCCAAGGATGGGCTGAGGAGAGGCTCCTACACTTGGATTCAGGCAGGGAAAGCTCCTGGCACCTCTGTGACTCTCCAGCACAGCTGTGTACACAGCCAGGTAATCCCAGGAGCTGTTGAACAGACAGGATCAAAGATTAAACACTCTGCTAACTGGAAATGATCCCTGCTGGAGGCTGCCAGCTGTGCCCAGGGCCATTCCTGTCCCTCCAGCAAAGCATCCCAGCTCCCATCCCTGCAGCCTTTGGGCAGCTACTTGAACCTCCCAGCTCGGCTTTTTCCTCTAAAAGTGACCTGGATGTGGAGCCAGGGCTGGATTTGCATGGGATGGCTTTGGCTGGGGCCAGGTGCAAGCCCTGCCCGTGTGACACCAACACTGCTCTGTCCCCAAGCCAAGGGGCTCCTTCCTGACACCTCCTGTCACCTCTGCAGCCCTGGGGGAGCTGGGCAGAGTCCGAGCTCATTTCCATGATGGAGCAGCTGCAAACCTTCCCTCAGCAGCAAAAGGAAGTCCTCCGAGCTGGCAAATTTAATTCAAATCTAAACCTCTAAATTTGGTTGCCTGCTATGGCAGGAACCTCCTGTTTGCACTATGCAAACTGGACACAGCGTGCCACCAGCGCCGGCCAGGGGACAGCAGAGCTGCCACCAGTGCCACTGGGGGCTCTGTGCTCTGCTCGGGGGGGCTTGGAGCTCCCAAAACCACAACCCAGTGGGGTTCCAGGGGCAGCTGCCTTTGCCAGGGTGCTTTGTAAGGAATGGGAGCAGCAGCATCACTCAGGGGTGATTCTCCCTTACCTGGGGACCAAGAGGAGATGATGATGATTAACAATAACATTATTATTTTCATCATCATCATAAGCATTGCTGTAGGACCCAAACAGGAACTAGGAATTCTCTTCACACTCAGCCTGCTTGTGCTGCCAGGGAAAGCAGCTCTGGCCCAGCACAGCTGAGCTGAGCTAGAACACAGCCTTGAATTTGCCAATTTTGGCCACTCGAGGGCTCAGATCTCACCTTACTGACACCTGGCTGGCTTGTGCCAGCACCAAAACGGCTGCTCAGCACCCTGCCTGCACTGAGGGGCCCCGTGGGACAGCAGGAAGAAGCCAGTTATCTTGATACTCCTCCTCTTATCAGCTCTGCACAAGACCTTCAAAATCTCTGCTTAGCCTACATCTCTTAATGCCTCAGAGGCCCCGGGCTGGAAATCATGGAGTTAAGCCCTGCACGTGAATTATGCCAACACCTCCCTGAACCACACGCTCAGAGAGCTGCTCTGCTTTGAAAAGTCCTTTTTTGAACCATCTCTTTATCTTTTGCAGGGCAGCACCGGCACAGCGCAGTCACCCTTTGGGCAGATGCCAGGTGAGGCTTTCCCTCCATGGATAAACACTTTCTGTGCAGGTGGCACAGTGGCACAGCCCTGTCTGTCCTCCTCCAGAGGATAAGAACCAAGCCTTGGAGCAGGGCCACCCCTCAGAGAGAGCCAAGGAGGAAAGCAATTAAAAGAATCGAAGAAAGAGCAGCAATAATCTTGCGTAAAATTCTCTGAGAGAGTAATTAAAGCAGTTCCCACCTCTCTTAGCAGAGGAGCCACACAGAATCCCTCCTTTTCCTCCTGTCTTTTCCAGTTTTCCGTGGAGCTGGAGAGAGAAAGCACAAAATCAGGAGCTGACCTGTTTAATTCCTTGAGCTCCAGGGCAGGGAAAGGGGAGTGAGGCTGGAACCTCCTCCTCCCCAGGAGCTGCAGCAGAGCAAGGAGAATCCCAGCTGCCCTCCATCTCCCTGCCCTGCTATTTAAAGCTTCCCCAACCACCTTTGGGTTGCTGCAGATGGAACCAGCAGCAGCTGGGCTCACACAGCTGGGTCAGGGCAGGATTGATTCCTGGCTGATGCTGGAGGGAAAAGTGCTCTGCTTTGCACCCCCAGAGGTGCCCACAGGGCTGTGGCTGCTGGTGGTGCCTGAACAGGGCTGACCTGACACAGAGGCTGGATAGAGTTAGGAGAATAAAAAGCAGATTAATTTATTAAAGGCCTTCAGGTGCATTCATGGCAGGCAAAGCCTACTTGAAAAGCTACACCCAAAATGGACAGCGAGTCACGAGTTCTTCACATTTTATAAGTTCTGTCTATTAACATATTGAGCCTCAATTCTCCAATTACACCTTCAGCTGATGATGTCAATCACCCCAATCTTGCTCCCCACAATTCCCTGTTGGTTACATACTTTGGGGCTCTGAGGCAGCAAAGTGTGCTTGGATTTCCCACCTGAGAGGAATTGTTTTGTCTAAAACTCTGGCAACAGAGGTTTTTAGCACTTTATAGGGAGCCTGGAGCTACACACCAAAACCACAGATACACGAAAAATAAAAGCTAAAACCCCTTAAGGCATCCCTGTCACAGTTTTCCTCACAGTTTTGCACCCTTTTTTCTGCCCCCCAGGCTCACCCACCCCGGCTGGTTACTATGGTGTGCGAAGATCCTTCCCAGCTGAGCTGGATTTCCACAGCACCAAGCAGTTGGTCAGCGATGTCTACTCCTCCCCTCTGGGCTCCTCTGCCCCCCAGGGCTGCCCAGCCCTCCTGGATCCCTACCTCAGCGAGCAGTTCGGGGATCACCGTGCTCCTGCCCTCCCGGCTGCCTCCAGCTCCTTCTTCAGCCCTCCTGCCGTGCCACCTCTCCTGCCATCCTTCCCCAACGACACGGGGCACTTCCTGCTCGTGAGTCACTCCGTGGTTCTGTCCCCATTCCAGTGTGGGGTTGAGCCAGGGGGACTCGAGGGGAAGGATGTGGCTGTCACAGGAGCAGCCACAGCAGGGCTCTGGGGGAAGGTTTTTCCTCTCTGGTCCCATCTGATTCTCCCCCTTTCCCGTTGGAGACATCCCTGGAGACATCACATCCTGCTCTGAGCTGGGCAATGCTCCCAGGGATGCCCTGGGGTGTGCTGTGCAGGGCCAGGAGCTGGATTTGATGATCCTGGTGGGTCCTTTCCAGCTCAGGATGTTCTGTGATTCTATGAAACTCTCCCTGCTGGAGTTTCTAGAACAGCCCTTGGTGACTCCAGGCTGTTGCTTGTCACTATCCCTGCCCCTTCCCAGGAGCTCCACTCACACCCCAGACAGAGCTCCTGAGTCCTGTAGGATCAGGGCTGCTCAATCCTACAGGGATTCTATTCCAGGCCTATGGATGTTTCATTTTAACAACTTTAACACCAAACACTGCTCCAGAGCCACACAACCCCCTGTGAGCATTCCCAGGGATAGATATTCCATTACCTCCAGCAGAGGCTTTCATCCCTAAGACTTTTCCTTTCTTTCTCTCCCTGTTTCCCTGCAGAGAGAGCCCTGGGAGCAGAGCTCACCCGAGAGCCTCAGCCAGCCTGACAGTGCATGCCCAGACCCTCTGCAGGCACTGCCTGCCAGCTCCAGCTGCCTCTCCCTGCCCGAATCCGGAGGTGTTTCCCCGTTCCGAGGCTCAGGTTGGAGCCCAGCCATCCCCGGAGCTCAGCCCTACCCTCTGCACCCCCTGGAGGATGTCCACTACTCCCCCAGCTACGCTGCCACCTCACCCTACGGCTTGTCGCCGTTCATGGCCAGCGAGCCCTGCAGGATGAGCCAGCCGTGCCCGGAGCAGCCCTCCGAGCCACCGCACCTTCCCGACCACTCTGCCTGGCCCAAAGAGGATGGAAGTGCCCTCTGGGGGACTTATGAAGGCAGGAGAACTTACTGAGGAGAGAGGAGTGCTGGAGGAAAGAAAACCAGACCATCACTGAAGCAAATGTTACGCTCCTTCCTAGAACTGGTCCTTCAAACGGAGAGTGCTGCGGGTGTGATGCTTTGTGCTCTGGCTAGAAACACAACCCCTTGGACACACCACGTTTAGCTCAGAGTGGTGCCTTCTAGTGCCTCGTGAAAGGAATTTCTCCCTGTGCCACAAGTAAAATACTCAGCCTGAAAAATAGCTGCGCTTTCTGCAGGTTTTTCCTACCGACAAAGATCTCTGCTCAGAGGGCTTTTCCAGCCTCGATGGTTCGGTGGTTCTGCAGGGTGTGGGCACTGCCCTGCCTGCTGACCCCAGCGCGAGGGAGCCTCGCCATCCCTGCCCCCTGCAGAGGGTGATGCTCCGCAGAGGGTTTTGCCCTGGAGAAACCCCAGAGCCATTCCCTCCTTGGATCCCCCAAACCCACACCCGGTGGGCACAAGGCAGGCTGCTCGCAGCGCCCTGCCGGAGGCATCCTTGTGGGCTGGCAGGGGGAACGGGACAGATTGGCAGTCCCGGGGCCACTCCGGGGCCCGTGGCCACTAGAGGTAGCTCTGCACACACAAACACACCGAGGTGGAACTCACAGACAGCACATCCCGACTGCTCTGTCCCAGGTCACCCCGTGTGCCACATCTTGTCCCCAAGCCTGGCACGCACAGCAGCGACAACAGAAGCCCCATGAGCATTCCAGGCTTTGGGATGAGACTCTTTAAATCCCTCCTTGCCCTTTCTCCTCAAATCCTGGGGCTGGTGGGGCGTTTGAAGCCTTCTCAGCACCTTCCACTCCCACGAGGGGCAGGTGTGGAGCACCCTGGGGTGGTCCCTGTCCAGCCAGAGCTGCTCCACCGATCATTCCATGTCTCCTGGCCCCACACCCAGCCCTGGTGCCCCCAAACCTGAGTCCTTGTTCCACTCCACTGCTGACCCCACTGCTGGGCTGAACCCCAATGACCATCCCAGCTGTTCCTTCTTCCAGGGAATCAGCAGGACCAGCGTGGACAGCTTTCTGAGCTGTCTAAAAAGTGCTTGACCCACTCAGGCCCTCAGCAGGCTCTTTATCAGCCTGGCAATGCTCTGGAGCCCAGGGCAGGCAGGAACACCCAGAACTCAGCTGCCTCCAGTTTCCTGAAGGCTTCCATCTCCCCCGGGGCTGGAGCTGAGCAGCCTTTGGAGAGGAATAACCATTATCCCAGCTCCCTGCAGCCTGCCCGGGCTGTGCCCACCCCCAGCAGCCCCAGCAGTGGATGGGTTTCATGTCCCAAATTCCTCAGCCAGACACCCCCACGCCAGCCCAGCACATTCCTTCCTGCTCCACGCCAGGTGGGCTCCTCTCCCCGCGGGCTGTGGCCCCATAAAGCTGTCCCTTGGCCTGGCAGGAGCTGCAGGGGCACATTGCAGAGCGAGGAATGGCCCCACCGCTGCGATCCCTCCCCGCAGAAATCAAGGGTTATTTGTTCAACTTGCAGGAAAAGAAAAGATTCGGCCGCCACAGCAGCCAGCCTGAGCTGCTGGTAGATGATTAACAGCCTGGCCTGCTCCCTGCCTGGATTCCCTGCCCATGACAGAGGCTGTGGGCCCTGGGGAAAAGCTTAAAGGCAGCTTAAAAAACCAGCTACAGCAGTGCTGTGGGGTGCTGGTCATCCCAAAAGTCTGAAGCACACCCTGAACCCCTCAGCTGAATCACCCAGGGCAGGCCAGCACTGGGGCTGGTGAGCAAAGAGAGGCTGATTTGTGCAGCCCAGGCAGACAGCCTGAATGAGGGGAAAACACAAATAATCTCCAATATCAGCCCAGCAAGCAGGCAGTGGGAGAGGATGCTGTGGGAAGAAGTGGGGCTCAGGCAGCTTCGGCCACCTGGGTGCCTCTTTGCTCTGCCACACCTGCCCGCTGCCATTTGGGCCCAAAACCCCTCAGAATTTAGCCTTAAAACGCGAAAAAAGGTGCAAAAAGCAAGTCAGTGCCTTGCAGAGTCCCCAGTGGAGGTAGCAGATGAAATATGAGAGGGTTGGAGCCCAGCCTGTGCATCTGAGGGGAAAACACTGAGCTGCTTTGGAGGCATCTGCCTCGTTCAGGGCAAGATGGGTAAAACCCTGCAAATGTCCCAAAAGCAAAGGGTGGGGAGGGTGACCCCAGCAAATCCTATTCCCCCAGACCCCCTGCTAGATGGGGATGTGCTCGGTTTCACAAAAAGATAGCCCATTTTGTGGAGCCTTTGAATATTCAAATTGAAAGTATCGCGCAATCATTGATTGTCAAATCATTGGTTTCTAGAGGTTTTAAATACTTGGCATTAGGAGAGAAAAACTCAAACTTATACCCGTGGGGATAAAACAATAATATTGTCGGGATCCACCTGCCATTGCCACCAGGCGAGCAGGTCCCTTCACCCCCAAATTTTGAAGGCTGACTCGTCTCTCCCCCTTTGCCAGCTTGCGGGGCCGGGGTTGGGGACACCTCTGCTGCTGCTCGGGGCACCCGGCGAGGCGCTGCCCGCTCCGGCTCACCATGTCCGGTAAGCCCCGCTCCGACCCCCGCCGGCCCCCCGGCCCCGCGCCGGGGCCGTTTCGGGGTTCGCCGGGGTCACTCCGGCGGCGAGGCGATCCCGCCTGCCAAGC
Source organism: Entomyzon cyanotis (assembly GCA_024500445.1). NCBI lineage: Eukaryota > Metazoa > Chordata > Aves > Passeriformes > Meliphagidae > Entomyzon > Entomyzon cyanotis. The sequence goes on along the minus strand of JAKEPQ010000773.1, from coordinate 1,816,410 downwards.
GGCAGGGAGCGGGGAGGGCGGGGAGGAGGAGGGAGGAGGCAGGGAAGGATCGGCTGCGCCCGCGGGTGCCAGCGCGGCTCGGCACGGGACGGGGCTGTGCGGCACCGGGGGCACCGAGCGGGGCTTCTGCCGGGCACCGAGCGCTGCGACCCCCGCACGGGATGGGACAGGGGACCCGCAGCTCTGTGTGCCCTCCTGGCACCTTTCTGTGCCCTCCCCGCATCTCTGTGCGCCATCTCTGAACCTCTGTGTGCCATCTCTGAATCTCTGTGTGCCATCTCTGAATCTCTGTGTGCCCCTCCTGGCACATTTCTGTGCCCTCCCCGCACATCTTTCTGCCCTCCCCGCACCTTTCTGTGCCCTCCCCGCACCTCTGTGTGCCCTCCTGGCACATCTCTCTGCCCTCCCCGCACACTCCGCCCCAGCCACGCTGCTCCTGAACCCCAACCCCGCTCCCGACCCATAGCCCACCCCCTGTCCGTGTCACCCTGCTCCTCCTCACCCCCTGCCCGACTCCCTGCCCATCCTCACCGCCCTTTCCCTCCATCTCCAGCCCCGTCACTCTGTCCCTCCACCCCCAACCCACCCCTTCTCCCTGACCCCCAAAATCATCACTCTGCTCCCTGACCCCCAACCCATTTTTGTCACCCTGCCCGTGACCCCCAAGACCCTCTCCCACCTTTCTCCATGACCCTCAACCCCACGATCCTGCCCTCTGACCCCCAGAATCATCCCCCTGCCCACCCCGTGCCCACCCTTGCCACCCTGCAGAAGGGACTCTTCCTGCAGCAGCCCTGGTGCCCAGGGGGTTCTCCTTAAATTCCGCCCTTCCCTCATCTTTGTGGAACAGAAACAACACATCCAAACACGAGCTGGATAATCCCCAGCTGAGCCCGGCTCAGGCTGTCACCTCTCCGGAGGGGACCCTGCTGCCTGTCACGGCTTGTCCTCACCCGGGGGCACTGGGAGGGCTGGGGGAAGACACAGCAGAAGAGGACAATGCCCACAGTGCAGGATTCCCTGGATGTGGGCAGAACCTGCCAATCCAGCGCTGTTTTTGCGCCAGGAGCTCCTGGCACCGTGCAGCTCCAGTCCAGAGGTGGCACTGGCAGGCTGGGTTTAGCTCTGGCACTCCTGTTCCCTGCTCTGGGTTTATTTTTGGTGCCTCCTTCAGGGCTGTCTGCTCCCTGCTCGGGCATCTTTTGAGGAGAGAGAACAGTCTGGGTGTGTTTCCTTTCGCTGAGTGATTTGGGTGAAAACAAACCCAGAGGCTCAGAGTGTTTTACCATGAGTACAACAAGTGAAAGTGTTTTTTCAGAATAAGTAAATTCTTTGTCGTTTCCTGTCCTAAAAATCCCTCATCAGGTAGTGACTGATGATTGGTTTTGGCTGGATTAAACTCACCCTAACTGCTTGTTTGAAATAAACAGGAGTTGTACATGAGCAGAATAAAGAGATAATCTCGGCTTTGCAAGAAAGCAGCCATTTTTAAAAAGCAGTTTTATTTGTGTTTTGTTTAGCTCTCTGAATAACCACCCACATATTTCCATTGTTTTATTCCTGGTCTTCATCTGCCAGATGAAGTGCTTCCCACATTTATTTTCAGGTCCTGAGAGAGGCAAATATGTTAGGAATTTAAATGAATCCAACAGCAGCCCCAGATGGAATTTGGTATTAGGAAAGCTGGAGAGGGGGGCAGGGGGAAGAAGGAGATAGAGAAAAATAAAACACGTGTGGTTATCAAATGTTATCAACAGCAACTTCATGAGTGTCTGCTTGTCACAAGCTGGAATTGCAGGTGGTAAAGAGGGCTGTGAAGTGTGATTGCAAACAGAGTCAATTAGTCATGTTAACTCGAATTGTTCTCCACTCAGAGCACGCCTGAAAACCTGCTGGATTTGCTGTTTGCTCTGAGATTCTCCCTCCTTGTAAAGTGTTTTTCCACCGATTCTTCCAGGAAAGCCCAAGGTGTACCAAGGTGTGAGAGTAAAGATCACAGTCAAGGAGTTACTGCAGCAGAGAAGAGCACGACAAGCAGCCACCAGTTCAGCAGTGAGTAAAAATATTGTGGCGTTTGCTTCGGATCTTCTCTTTTAATTTTTTTTTTTTTTGCCAAGACTGTAATCTCTGGGCCAAAATCAGAGTGTAACAGGCTGGTGAGGATGGGGGAAAAGAGCATTCAGTCAGAGCAGCTGCAGCAGTGACCTAAAGGAGAGAGAATTTGGGGAATACAGGGAAAAGCAGAGCTGCTGCTCCAGAACAGTCACTCACTCCGGGATGGAAGGCTCACCTGGGCAGCCCCATCCCTTCTGGAGGAGGGATGGAGCTCTCTGTGCACACACATGTGCACATTCCCTCTCATTCCCTCCTCCAGCCTTTGTGGGATCCTCCAGCTCCAGCCACTCGGGGGATTTGCATAAAGAGCTTGGCAAAGCATTATTTCTTCCTGGTTCATGACATTCCAGCTCTGGAAGGCGTTCAGATTTCAGCTGCTGCACCTCGTCACGGCTGATTGCACAAAAAGGCAGAGAGGTCTGGGTGAGCAGTGCCCAAAATTGCCAGCTTTTGGAAAGGCTGGGTCACTCCTCCCCTGCAGCCTCTCCATCCCAGCCAGGTGTCCCAGGGCTGAGAGGAACCGGTTTGCACTTCCCACCACCACTTCACACAAGCCCACACAGGAAAAAGTGACAAGTGGCGCTGAGGGAAGTCACCTGGGTGACCTGCACAAGGTGTGGCCTGCCCCAAAATCCCCCAGGGTTTGGGCTGGCAGGATGGGCACTGGGAAAAGCTCAGCCTGGGGATTCCATCTCTGTCTGCCTTGTCACACATCTGCAGCAGGGAGAAAAGGCACTCTCAGCCAGAAGAGCCACTGTTTAGGGGATTAAATGCATGGGATGTGCTGGGAAGTTGTTGCTAGGGAGATGAGCTGCTCACCCGAGAGCATCTTGAATAAAGGAAATGAAGTGGAGGTCTGTAGGAATTAAAACTAAGGGGGAAAAGAGCCCCACGGTATTTGTATTTGCAGAGTAAAATCCTCACCCAGAAGAACAAGCATCAACAGTCCCGTTGCTTTTGGGGTGGAGAGGCAGGTCAGGTTCCTAGAAGTGGTTCATCTGTCTTGCTTCAGCTTCCAAAATCCCTTAAAAAAGCGAGGCTGTCCATTTTCCTGGAGCTGTGTTGGAGCAGGAGCAGTGCCTCTCAAATGGCATGGAGCACAGCAATCCGGTCTGATGGGACACCTGCAGTGCTCTTCAGTTAATTACTCATTCCCAGCAATATCCATCCCTGTGAATTCCTTGGGATTCCCTCCACTGTGGAATTCATGCTCCTGGAAATTAGCACACACTGGTTTCAAAGGCAGCTCCGCTGGATCAGGAGGGCAAAAGCACCTCAGCACGGAGCTGATCCGAGGCTTTACACCAGGCTGGGGCTGTTTTCCAGTCCTGTCACGGGGAAAAATCACGTTATACACATTAATCTAACGTTCTGTCCATACTGGGGAGGATTTCCAAGTCACAGCCGTGAGGGAAACAAGGTTTATACAAAGAGTTGACACTGAAATGCAGACTCACCTCACTCTGTGCCACATTCCCTTCCCTTCTCCTCTCTCAGGTTCCTTGGGGCAGCAGCAGCAGCAGCAGCAACATCCAGTTCCCAGAGTCTGTGTCTCCGCCTCACCCAGGTTAGTACAAATCCCATCCAGGCGGCCCTTCCCGCCCCATTCCCAAATTTTCCCACAGCCCCGAGCCTCCCCAGCCCTGGTTTGAGGCAGGCACCACCAGCCGGGCAGCCAATCAGCACCTGCAAGGAGCCCGTGGAATGCAGGTGAGGAGCTCAGCAGCAAGCAGGGCTCTCATTTCCAGGGGTTATTCTTCCCACATCGAGGAATTCGATCCCCTTCAGACAGGGATGCTCATCCCTAGGGAATAACACTGCCTTCTCCAGGCTGTGGGTCCAGCTGAGGACCCTGGAGCACTCGGCTGAGTTCTGTTCTCTTCTCCCTCTCCTGGCAGCATCCATAGGAATGAGAGAAATACCAGATTTTCAACCACACCAAGAGTTTCCTCCTCCTCCTGCATGAAAATATCCAAGGAAAGGGGGAAGGGGTGAGGGGAATGGTGCTTTGGGCTCACAGATCCTTCAATTATCCTGCAACCAAAGCACAGAGGAAAGGCTGGGCAGGTGTGAGTGCACACATTGCACGGACAAGGAAATCGTAAAATCATCGATAGCTGGGAATCCATTTGCTTATGTTAATAAAGAAACGTGAGCCACGCCGAGGCTGACATGCCAGAGCCCTTTCAGGCTGGAAAGTCTCCATCAGTTTATGTATTTTGGGTGTTGTTCCTCACTTCCCACACCCAGCTCAACTGCCCCCTTGACCCTGCAATGTGCACATCAGGCCTGTGCCCTTCAGGTGGACAGGGCTCTGCCTTAATCCATGTTTGAGCTCAGCGTGAAAAGAGAATTATTCTGAAAAGCCAGATCTGCTGTGAGCTTTCCAGGAACTCACCCTTTGACCAGGAGCACTGCGTGGTCACAGTGCCATGTTATCCCTTTGGCCTGCTCAGAATTTTGTCTGGTTTTGGCTGTTCGGAGGATAAAAGAGCAAATTATCCTCCTGTTATCCCCTTCTTCCTGCAGGTGTGGCTGGAGACGAGGCAAAGGCACATCTGCCAGGCTGGGAAGCACAAATCACAGCCTGGCACCTTCTGGGGCTGGAAAGAGTGCCCAGAAGGGAGGCCAGAGGGTCAGGAATCTGAAGGAAGTTCCAGATGGATTCCTGTCCAAAATACCTGGGGCCAGAAGAGTTTCCAGCATTTAAAGAGCTTTGTAGCTGAGGGAGCTAAATGGCCTGAGATATTCACATGCCTTTGAGCATCTCCCTCCTGGTTTCTGCTTTCCTGAAAAATCCACCTCGCCCTTGAAGGACCTATTTGAATGTCCAGATGCACAGGGCTATTGAACACAGCAAAGGGCTGAAACCTGGCCTGGGGCAACACCAGCCCTTTGTGAAGAGAAACACTGACTAATCCATTCCTGTCTGCTTTCCCTTCTCTCCTAGAACCTTTTGAAGCAGAGCCCATCCCTTCTGTTCCCAGCTGCTGCCCATCCTGGCAGTTTCCCAGCTGCCTCTCCTGCGAGGAGAGCCCCAGCTACCTGGAGCAGCTGATAGATTCCTGTCTGCAGCCGGACACAACCCCAGAGCCAGCCTTCAGTGCCTTCCAGCCATCCCCACACTACACCCCAGACACCTTCCAGCCCGTGCAGCTCTGCTTCAACCAGGGTCTGGTGAGTTTGGGATCCAAGGGAACAGTCACAGGTGTCCCCAAGGGGGCAAGGTGGGGAAAGGTGTCACATCCTGGGGCAGAACAGCAGCAATGTGGGGATCTGGGTGTTTTTAGGATGTTCGTGGGGGCTGTGGATGCTTTTCCACGGGGAGCCCCAGCCAGACTGGGAGAGGGAATGGTCATTGTAGAGGTGCTGGAGATTTGCAAATAGCAGCCCAGTTCTGTTAGGGATGTCCCCACCGACAGAAACTGCCTTTGGGTTAAACCTCCAAGGGCCAAACTGTGCCCCTGGGCAGCCAAAACCCCTGAGAAAGGTGACAGCAGGGCAGTTCTGGCTGCTGGCCACATTGCCCTGAAATCTCCTTTTTTCCCCTCCTTTTCCCTCTCTCTCCCAACCTGCAGGCCACCAGCTCGCCCAGCCCAGCTGACCAGCCCAGCCCATGGAGCTACAGCTGCTCTCCCCCCAGCTCTCTCCTCTGACCCCGCTGACCCCCAGCCCTCCCTCTGCTCCGGACACCTACAGCTGTCCCCTGGAGGAGTGGCCCTGCCACCCCCGTGTCCCCTGCCCAGCCCTGCCTGCTGCTGCCCAGCCTGTGCCTCCCAGCCCGGGGACAGCAGGGTCACCCAGTGCTTCCCCTGCCCCAGCACGGACTGCACGGAATTCCTGCCACCCCTGGCCCTGGCTGAGGACTTCTTCAGGAGGGACAGGAGCTGTGACATCTGCTACAGCTAGTGGGGCTGTGGTTTCACACATCCACGGCGCCCAAAGCGGGTTAAATTGCCCATGAACTATGCAAAGTTGTGCTGCCTAACACAATTCAGTTTATTCTTCACTACTTACACTGGTTTTTTACACCATGCTGTCACTACATTAATTCTCTTACAGTCAGGGGGGTTTTGTTGTTGTCGTGGTGGTTTGGTGGGTTTTTTCTTGTTTTTTTAAAATAAATCTGAAGCCACCTTTTCAAAGCAATGTCCCGAAGCCAGCTCTTTTTGATACAAATAAATCATTTGGTGCAAATGCTGGGGCCTGGTCGTTTTTCATGTGCTAAAGGGCAGTTCTTTTCTCTTCTGCTGCTGACCCAGGCTGCTGACCCTGCTCTCACAGAGGTGAGGATGAGATTTTGAGCAACCTATTCAGTGACATGAAAGGTCTTACTCACCCTTTCCAGCAGATAAAAATTCCATTTACAATCCAGCTTTTCCCAGAGAAAGTGTGCACCACCCTGCTCTGAGGTGGATCTGCAGCTCCTCAGGCTGCCCTGGTGACAGTTTTCAGTGGTTCTGGCAGAGAAGGAAAGCTGCTGTTTTCCTTCCCATGGCCCTTCAGAGGCAAAATCCAGTTCCAAACCTCCCTGGCTGCTGCCCAGCACCAGCTTCCCTGTGCAGGCAGAGTTTCAGTGAGCAGCTGATGTTATTTGGCAGCTCTTGGTCAAATTTGGGCTGCTGATAAGAGGTTTTCAGCATAATCAGCTGAACAGGAGCTAAATGATTTTTTTTTAAAGTAGATAATGGGAAAGTTGTAATACCTGAGGATTTCCTGTTTCTTGCACAAACCCAGACCTTTCTAAGGTTTTGTCTTGCCTCCTCTTGGTGAGGCAGACTCAGTTTCTCAGCTGAGCACCCAGATTGGAAAGAAAGGAAGAAAGAAACATCTCTCCATATCAAATTCAACTCAAAAGAGAAAAAACCCCTAATTACATCTGTGAAGACAAAGATGAATTCTACCCAGCTGTTTGCTCACCTTTTCCGGACACTTCCAAGCTGAACTGAAAACCTTTCCAGTTCCTTCACCTTATGTAAGGCAGCAGGGTTTTTTTCCCCCAAAACATGCTTTAAAAATCTTTTGACCACTTCAAATAATATCTCCCCTTCTCCCCTGATTAATCTCAGCGTTGGCCCAAGTGATAAATTCCCCAGGTTTTAAAAAACCTTATAAACAGGTGTGACTTTGCCACCCTGCCATTTCAGTGCAAGTGTCATTTCAGTGCTGCTGGCAGCTGCTTCAGCCCCTGGGTGACATTTTGGGGCACTGCAGGGCTGAATTGCTGCCCCAGAGGTCACCCAGTGCCAGCCACTCCTGCCTGCTGCCTCAGCACACCCCGAGCCACACGTCCAACCCTCTTATCAGCAGCATGAAAGAGCCAGGAGGAGATAAGGCTGAGGCAAGAGATTTGAGGCTTCTGGAGGAAATGGGGTGCCCACATCCTCCCCGTGGGTTGGCAGGGCTGGCTTGAGCTCAGCAGAGCCAAGGAGATGTTTTCAGGGAGAGAAAGGGCGCTGAGAAATGGTAAATAAGGGGTGAAGAATGTATTAACACATCTTACAGTTGTGGCTTAAGTCTGCACAGCAAGGAAGGCAGATAGCAAGATATATAACAAGATATATAACAAGACGTAGAACAAGGTATCTCTGACCTCTGGATCAGGTGGAGGTGTGATGCTGATCAGTTATTGATCAGAATAATTGATTCTTATCAGTTATTCTGCTCAGTTATCAATGTATTGGGGTGTGGATCCTCCCCAGGGCTGCTCTGTGCCAAGGCTGTGCCAATCCCTGATCCCACAGCTGAGCAGTGTGACCACCAAACCACCCTAAATCCCATCCTTATCTTCAAATGATGCCCAACCCAGGCAAAAAAACCTCACTCCACAGTGGAGGAGAAAAGGAAAAATATTCCAGCAAAATCTTCCTGCACACCAAGACCTCTAGCTTTTATCAGCTTCCATCACACAAACAGCACTGTCCTCCATCCCTTGCAGCTTCTCTCTATTTCCCTGCTGCTCCTTCTCCAGTGGTTTTGCAATCCCTCGTGCCAGACTGGAAATATGTTCGAGATATTGTTCCCCACCTGGCTGTCAACAGCCCCAGGGCACTCAGGACAGGTAAGAGCTTGCTGGCTGTTGACACAATGCCTTGTTGACACAAAAAAGGGGAAAAAAACACCGCAGAGGAGCCATTCAAGGGTTGATTGTGAGCTTTCTGGCTGTGAGAGATGTATTATTTCCCTCCTTTATCCTCCCCGAAAAAATGAAATGGGAGTTAAAGGAAATATCTACAGCTGGAAGGTAATGGCATTTCATCAGTCCCTGCCAGGTGAAGCCCTGCCAGCCTTTACAAACACCAACCCAGGGATCATCTCACGCTTCCAAAGCCATGGATAATTCCAGAAGTTACCCCCAGCTGCAGAGAAAATAAAAGGTTCTTATTTTCAGCTCCTTTACCAGAGAATTTGATCTGCAAGTCTGGCTTGCCAACCGGCTGACAGCTTTTCTATGGTGCCACTTCAGAGCATTTGTTTGGTGATAACGAGCCTTTGTTATGAGCAACTTATCCCCAGCCACAGGTAGGAAGAGATAAACTGTGCAAATAAAGGGATATCACACACTGCCAGCAGTGCTGAGCTTAGAGATGTTCCATTTCCCATGAAACAGAAATTAAAAAATTAAGTGTGAACTGCTTAAATCAGTGACATTCACCCCAGCAGAGAAGACACTTAGGACAGGTTTGAGCCTTAAATTGATTTTCTTCACAGCCAGGCCAGGAGCTGGGAAAGGTGTTTTACACACAGGGGGAAGCAGCAGCTTCCAACAGTCTGGTGGCTGCAGTCCAAAGCCAACAGAACAGCTTGTGGATTGTGGCTGCTTGCAGAGCAGACCTGACGGCTGAGCTTCGGGGAGAGAAGGAATCCTGGGGCTCTCCTGGGCTCTTCCCGCTGCAAACCCCCTCTCAGCTGCCTGGGTGATGCTTTCAGTGAAGCCACATCCCTCCCAAAAGGGGATTTTCCCTGATTTTCTGGAGATGGTGATGATCCCAGACCCCGATTCACACTGCTGTGTATGAAACACCCAACAAATGACATAACAAAGAGAAAAGCCACTCTAGGATAGAAAGCTCATATATTTTCTCCACTCTCCACAGACGTTTCTAGGTGGCAAAAAGCTTTTCACATTTCCCCTGCTGCGCCACGTGCTGCTCACGTTTTGACAGGCTGCAGAAATCGATATTTTATCCATCATTTTCTCTTGACACAGGGTGCTAACTCACTGATACAGTTATCACTCCACTCGGGCCTCGTTAGAACATCATTCCAAGTCAGGCAGCACATGCTTTCGCTGGCCTGTGCTCTGATACATGCAAATTTATGCAAACGCATGCAAATCCACGGCTGCTGTGCTGTCAGCGGATGTTGGCAGGGCTGCAGGTATGGAGCAGCGAGAGGCAGTGGCCCAACAGCAGCCAGGAGGGCTGGAAAATCGAGATCTCTGCCTTCCTCAAGAGCTTTTGTTGGTGTCAGTTGTTCAAACACTCCAGCCCTGTGAGAGTGCTTGGGAAAATCCCACGTCAAGGAGGCAGCCAGGGGTGCTCAAGGAAGTGGCTGCAGTGATTTAAGAGCTCTGCCCTTCGTCCTGGCGGAGAGCAGAGCCTGTGCAGCACTGAGAAACCACAAAATGCAGCTCAGGTGGGTTTGGGATGGGACAGCCTCTGCCAAAAGATGGCTTTGCCTCCCTCCAGGCACTGACCTTCAGTCCCCTGCCCTGGCAGAGGCACTGATTGCACAGCAATTCACAAATCATTTCACAGAAACTCTCAGAAGGATGTGTTGGACTCCCTCAGGTGGGGATGGGAGTGAAGAGCACTCACCCCTCACATCCTGACCCTGCTGTGCACAGACCCACCGAGGATTTCTGCCCTAAAAGCAGCAGGAAAGTCACACAGAGCTTTTCTGCCCTAAAAGCTGCTGGAGACACAAAGGAATTCTCTGTCTCCATCGCAGGTGAGGCTCAGCTCCCCACCTGAGGTGCTCCCAGAGCTGTTCCGTGCAGAGCTGGAGACTCAGATTGGAATCTCCCTTCACTGGGAAACCCTCAGGAGCCACACAAACCTGCCCATGTCCCTGTTCCACAGCAAGGTTCCTTATCTGGCCATGGAGAGCTGCTCCAGAGTCCTCCCAGAGTGCTGAGAATGAGGAGTTCCAGCTGCAGGAAAACCCTCCTGTGGGGCTCTTGGGGTTGGCTGTCCATTCCCTCTGCTCAAATCCAGCCAGGGATGACTCCTCAGGCTCACTGAGCTCTTCCAGCCAGGCTTTCCCCTGCCCTCCTGCATTCCCAGGATCTGCACATCCCAGAGCTTTCAGCATTCCCAGGTTCCCTCTGTGCAGCACTCAGCCACAGGCACAGTTTGGGGGTATTTTAGAGCAGCATTTCTCAACCTTTTGTAGCCAAACTGCCACCTTGTTCCTGTCACCTCCATGGGTTCTAATAGCTTGGCTGTGCTTCAGACTTATTTTGAATTTTAACTTATTTATGGAGCAACCATTTGCTTCGCTCACCTCCTCGCTGGAGGTTTATTCAAATTCTCTGCTAACAAAATTGGGTTTTCAACCATTTGGAAGCTCATCTTCTGCTACCTGACATGCTGCTGGTGGCCCACAGGTTGAGAAACACTCTCATCCCACCCTGGTTTCAGCCTGGAGGAGCAGGGATGTGCTGGAGAGCCATCCCCACAGTTCTGAGAGGAGGCAGAAGCTGGAGTTGAAGCCATTCCATAAATCACAGCCCACTCAGGATCTGGCATTTCTGCGGCAGGAGGTGAATGCAGGTGTGACTTTGCCTTTCTTCAGCAAATGCCTGACCTGCCAAAAAATTTGGAAATCCATAAAATACCACTGAACCACCCAAACCACTCACACCCAATTATTTACACGCACAGGTGGAACTAAATAAACACCCAAATAAATCAGGAATATTTTTATATCTGCAATCATGAAACCTCAGCACCCCACGAGTGTTCAGGGCGTTTGGAGAGAGCAGCAGCCTGGATCCCATACCTGATCCCCAGCTTTCCCAGGAGGAGCCATGTGGATTGGCTGGTCGTTGTCCAAATTCCGGATGCTGGGGTCTGCCCCGTGCTCCAGGAGCAGCTGGATGATTTCCTTCTGGTGCTTGTCACGGGGCAAAGCAGCTGCCATGTGCAGGGCTGTGTTGCCATGGGCCTAAAGCAGTGCGGAAAAAAGGAAAAGGAGTGAAAAATCCAGAGAAAAAAATCCAGATAAACCCCCTCACGGGCTGTGCCATCTCCTCGGAATCATCCTAGGAATGGAGATGTGAAATGAGAGAAGAATCCTCGTGGGATTTGTTTTCAGGAGGTGAGGTCTCTGCTCAGTTTCTCCCAGGCAGGAGGTTTGTGGATTTAGATTGATTTTATTTGTTACAGCTCTACAAACTGGGGGTCTTTGATGCTTTGTGTATAGGTGATAAATAACCCTGAACCAGGAACATTCCCTGGTTGCAGAAATCCCTCCCTAAATCAAACCCTCATGGATGTATGATTGCTCTGAAATCCTCCCTAAAATAGCTCTGAAATCACCCCTAAATCAAACCCTCATGGAAACAGAGATCCAAGGAGCTATTGGAAAAAGAGAAGGATGTAAGAGACATGGAAATTTTCCACTGGGAAACACTAAATTGCATTATAGACACAAAACACTTGATGCTCCACAACACCAAACCCGTTTTTGCTCCACACATCCCCACTGCCCAATTTTCCAACACTCCCAAGCGCCAGGAAGCTGCAAATCCCTGAAATCAAACACCTTTTGGAGCATGGATTGGCTCCAGGGACAGGATTTGCACAGGGAGGACAGAGCTGGCTGGGAAGGCAGAGCTGCAGTTTGGTGCAGAACATCTCTGGTGCCACCAGACCGTGTAGAAATCTGTGCTCTGTCTAGTCAGGTATGACTGGTAACGGTTTGAAATGAGAAAAACCTGACAAACAGAGGCACAGGGAGAGGTATTTTTAGTCTGCAAGAGTCTCATTGAGGCAGCTGCTTGTGTGTTTTCTCTCAGAAACCATCGTGGGTTTGTCGTGAAGTTGGAATGGTTGGACACACACAGCCTGTATTAGTATCCCAGTTGTTAAAATGTGATTTTCAGGTCCTATCAACCACTGAGACATGAGGGATAACCGAAGAGGAAAATAAAAGAGCAGGATTTCAACAGCTTGTCTCAGACAAGGCATGTTTTACAAGCCCTGAGCAAGCAGATCCTTGTCAATTTTATTATCCCAGAAAGTCAAGGGATGGTTACGAGGTCTTTACAGGATTTCTTGTTAGAATGGAAAGATCTGCACTTGAGAACTTCCAAATCCAGGCATGGGCTAATTAAACTGGGCAATCTGACAATGCCTGGCCTGGAATCCTCAGATTGGCTTTATTGGGGCTGATTTGAGACAATATCCATGTGGGCTCTAGGAACATTCCAGGTGAAAAACACCTCCAAGGCTTCAATGCTTTCCTCATTGTGACAACTCCATGGAAATGTATTTGGAATGACACAACCCAAATGAGCAGTGGGTGAGCCAGAGAAACTTAAACATGGAATTTTCCTCGTCTTCTTCATACTTGGAAGAGCTAAAAAAGGCCAGGCTGGGTGTCAGACAACCTCTCCAGCATGTTTCTCCCTGTCCCAACAGCTCAGCAATGAGACTGAAGACTCCAAGTGATCCTATCAGGAAGCTCTGCCAGGATTGTGATCAAGAGACAACAGAGACTCCGTGGACAGGCTCACACCTGCCTGGAGGGTCTTTAAAGGTAGAGAAAAAATTCAGTGAAAAGGCACAGAGCCCTTCACTGCACAGAAAAACATGAACTCAGTGCCATTACCCACAGACACAACCCAAAATGTGTTTTTTCTGGTGGTCCTACAGGAATCTGGAGGGGTAAAAAAAGTGAAGCTGCCCTTTTTCTGTCTCTCAAGAGAGCAGTGGAGTTGACAGAGAGCTTCAGTTCCTTCCTGAGGGACACAAACTGCTGCTTTCCTGGGGAATTGTTTACTGGAAAATGCAGTTTGGGGCTGAAAAGAAGTTCAGGTTCACAACTGCTGCTCTTTCCCTCTGTAAAAAGCACTTTGTTGTTGACAGAAATTACCTTGTTGTTGACAAAATCCTTGGACTTGAAAGCATTCAGCTCCAAGAAGTACCTAAGCAGGGAGACATTCCCATCCTGGACTGTGTAATGAAGAACTGTCTTGTTGCTTTTCACGTCCTATTTAAAAAGGAGGGAAAATTACGATAAAAATAACAAAATAATAACAAATGAAAAACTAAATAAGAAATGTTCTGCAGGACAACCAGGAGATTTTTAAAAAAGCCATCAGAGGAAACACATGTGAGCTGATGGAGAGAATCTCCTTCCCCCCAGTGACCCTCTGAGTGTCCAGTTTGGCTTCAGGAACTCCAAAAAGCAGCACCCAACTCTGCCAGCAGTCCCCTGAAAGGACACCAGGCTTGGCCCTAGAGCCAGCAGCTCCTCCCACCTCCAATTCTGTGTTTTGAGCCCCAAATTGGGGAGAATTCCCCGACAAACCCAGGGAAAACAGAGCCATCCTCACCCGGCTGTAGATGGAGGCTCCGGTGTGCACCAGGAGGTGGATGCAGCACTCCAGCTCCCTGCTCTGCTGCTGCAGCTCCTTGTGCTGCTCCTCTGCCAGCCCCTGGCTGCCCTGATCCCTCAGCAGGGTGTTGTGGGCCAGGACAGCGCAGTGCAGAGGGGTATGGCCTGGGGAACAAAATTTGGGAGGGAGGTGAGGAGAGCGCCAGGAAAATGCTGATGGACAGAGGGGAGGCAGGGCTGGCACAGAGAGCATTCATCCCATCATTTATTCCATCTTGTGGAGGCACAAGCCCTTCTCTGGTTCCTTCTCTGGCTCTGTGGACACCTTTTATTTTATTTCTTTTTTTTTTTAAATTTTTATTTTATTTTATTTTATTTTTATTCCAGGACATTCTCAGTTCCAGTTGTGCACCGAATCCCCCCTGGGCCATCAGCACATTTGGATTTTGTGGCATTTGAGTGCAGAGTTTCTGAGCTCACCCCCAAAGGCATCAATCAATAAAATACCCAGTACAGCTTTTCCCACCACTGTGAAATACCTGTGCGAAGGTTTTTACCTTCAAAATCCTTCATTTCCAAATCCAGAGGGAAACCCAGTGACAATATGACCTAGAGGCAACAGAGAAATGGAGTTTTAGCTCAGCAGAACACAGTCCAAGCCCAAATCAGTCAAAACTAACAAAACTTAAAATCAAACAACATCAGATAATGATGATTTACCTACACACTAAGCCCTCATTTGACACTGGATTTCAGTGCTGTAAATCTGTTTCCTAACAGGGACATTGGAGATGATAATGTTCCCTATTTTCCTAAATCCCCCCTAAGTATCCTCTTAGATTCTCAGCTCAGAACAATAAAATTCACTCCATGCCCCCAGGTCAGGCTCCTCACTTTCACCCTGGGTTAGGCAAAGACACCAGAAACACAAGTACTTGTTTATTCGGAGTGATCCTTGACAAGGGGAAATGAAAATCTCTCCCTGACAGGTACAGCTAAACTTTATGACCTAAAAGTTTGCCAAACACTGACAATTCTCAGGCTGGATTTATTTGCTTTTTGTTTTCAGTGCGCAGTAGCGTGTGAAGTTAAACCCCCAGCTTGTGGCACTGGCTGCAGAAATGAGGGTGCAGAGCTTAGAAAAAGCATCAACAGCCATCTGGAGATGGGAGAATAAAATATTTAAAACTCTTTTAATGTAAGAAAATTATAGATTTAACGTGATGGAGCGAAGTAACTCCTTGTCTATGTTATTACATTTAATGTGATAATGTAAAATTTATTTCTTTTGATTGAATAAAGCAAGTTGTTCACATTAATGGCTGAGAATTTTTGCAGTGACTCATCTGTTAGAAAAGATGTCAGGTTAGAAAAGGTTCAGGACAGAACCATCCTGCTGAAAGATCACCCAGAACGGTTAGGGCTGGACTTACCTTCTTATAACAATAACAAAATATGCACAGATCAAATATTTACAGGTAGCTCTGAGCTGCTTGATTATTAGAGATTAGATAGTTAATCCATTAGAAAAAAAAAACTACAATAAAATAAACAAATAAACCATAAAGCCTTTCATGGCTCTGCCCACATCGAGGGGCGAGTCTGTGCTTGTTTTCCCTTTTTATATTGAGGTAAAAAAAACAAAAACCACACAAAAGAAAAGCCAAACAAAGAAACCCTGCAATCCAAACCACCACAGGGCACTCTGCGAGGCTTTGTTGGGATCAGCTGGATTAAACCCCTTTTTCCTACTTAAGGAAACACCTGTTTTCCAAAGAACTGCCTGCGTTACACATTAACTGCAACACGTGCAGGCACAGCTAACGAATGCTGGACGTGGTGCCAGCACAGCAGGTCCCCCTGCCACCTCCTCCCTGTCCCCTGGCACTTCATCCTTGTCCCCCCCCCCCCCCCCCCCCCCCCCCCCCCCCCCCCCCCCCCCCCCCCCCCCCCCCCCCCCCCCCCCCCCCCCCCCCCCCCCCCCCCCCCCCCCCCCCCCCCCCCCCCCCCCCCCCCTCCCCCCCCCCCCCCCCCCCCCCCCCCCCCCCCCCCCCCCCCCCCTTCCCCCCCCCCCCCCCCCCCCCCCCCCCCCCCCCCCCCCCCCCCCCCCCCCCCCCCCCCCCCCCCCCCCCCCCCCCCCCCCCCCCCCCCCCCCCCCCCCCCCCCCCCCCCCCCCCCCCCCCCCATCCCTGTCCCCTGCCACCTCATCCCTGTCCCTCAGCACCTCCTCCTTGTCCCCATGGCACCTCATCCCTGTGCCCCAGAACCTCATCCCTGTCCCCTGCCACCTCATCCCTGTCCCCCTGCCACCCCATCCCTGTCCCTCAGCACCTCATCCTTGTCCCCTGGCACCCCACCCCTGTCCCCTGCCACCCCACCCCTGTCCCCTGGCACCTCATCCTTGTCCCCTGGCACCTCATCCCTGTCCCCTGCCACCTCATCCTTGTCCCCTGCCACCCCATCCCTGTCCCCCTGGCACTTCATCCCTGTCCCCTGCCCTAAGGAAACTCAGCAGCAGCCACCAAACTCTGCTGTGCTCAGCCCTGACACCACTCAAGGCAGGATTTTTTTATTAATTCCATTTTATGGCTGATAGTGAAGCACTTAAGACACACGGTGAGCTAATCCCTGCTGTGGAATTCACACTTTTTTAAACACTTTTTTAAAGTGCTAATTTGCTGTTCAGGGCTGGCCCACGGTTCAGGTGCAATCCCTGTCTGCAGAGACATCAACCATAGGGAAGCAAAGATCTGCTCATATAAATCAAGTTTTGGATGAAATCTGAAAAAATGGGACGTTTTGACAGCTGTGCCTGTGCTGTCCCTGTCTGCAGGGTCACACCTCATCTCTCCTCTGCTGGTTGAGCCTGGACACAATTTTTTGCTCCTGTGTGGGTGACAGTGACCTCAGGAGGGAGTTTCACCCTGGGTTTGGAGCTCCCTCTCCCCACACTCCATGGCTGAGGAAACCTTCCAATTCTGCACCTGCCAGCAGCACATTCAGAGCCCTGATCTGCAGAAATTATTTATTCCCCCCATAGACACACTAAAGGATTTTCCTCTGGAAACAGGAATAAAACAATCCTAAAGCAGGAATAAAACCACCCTGGGAAGCCAATTCCTGCCACAAGGAGCCCCCATTCCTCCCTGCCACCTTGCCTTTATTTAAAGCCACCAACCCTTTGTTGTGACTCTGTACTGCCAGCAATTAAAACCACAAAACTTCTCCTACCTGCAGGACCTGGGCATAGCCATAGGTCGCGGCGAGGTGCAAAGCTGATTGTCCTTTGTTGTCCACAGCATTGACATCTGCTCCTGCCTGGATCAGGTCCTGGACGATGCCAGCCTGCCTGGCAGTGACAGCCACCAGCAGAGGGGTCTGCAACAGACAGCTGGCGGTGACATTGCAGAAATTTGGGAGAGAGGCTGGCAGCACAAGCAGGGAGTGGGGGAAATGTCGAGGATTGTGGTGCCTGGAATGGGCAGAGCTGGCAGGATGGTTTGGATCCCACACAGCACCTGTGGCACCGTGAGATGGGGACATTCCCCAGCTCCTTCTCTTCAAAATCCTCCAAAATTCCCACTTTGAGGAATTGTATGTATATTTTTTGGGGTGATAAACTTTGGGATGGCAACCCAAACCCAGCGTTTTTCAAACACTGCTTGCATCAGGCTCAGAACGAGTCAGTTGGCCATAAAACCTTCACCCTCAGAGGCTGATGCCAACACACAAATATTTTGCTGGACCAGTTTTTTCCTACATCAATCCGTGAATCACGGGCTGGCAAAGAACAGGCTAATTCTCATCCCACCTCATTTTATGACCATGCCACTTCATTTTAGGATTTTTATCCCGCCTGAGCGAGGTCTATCACTGCCAAGCTTTCCTTGCAGAGACAGAGGGGCAGAGCTGGATTTTTCAGCATATCTCCCTCCCAGCCATGCCAAACCCATGCCCACCCCAAACCCTGCTGTCTGCAGGAGAAAATGGCCTTTTTTTACCTTTCCTCTGTGCTCCTTGGCGTCGAGTTTCCTCAGGGGTTTCATGCGCTCTGCGGCTGCCAGCGCCTGAGCCCGCAGCCCTTTGGCTGCGTAAATGTGCAGAATTCTAAGACAACAGATAGAAACTGATCACTGCTGGGCCACCAGCCATCCTGGGAGCAAAGAGATTCACAGGGAATTGCTGCCACTGTGGCGGTTTTACACCCAGAGTTCCACAAATCCATGCCAGGAGCCCCAGAATTCCCATTTCCAAGGGAAAGGCTTCCTACCTCCGGCAGTGTCCAGCAGCCCTCAGCACTCCTGAGCTTTGCCAGGCTGCCTCCTTCCCACTCCAGCACCTTCTTGCAGCTGGGATTCGCCACTGGGAGGTGTCAAAGTCCTCCAAAATTCCCACTTTGGGGAATTGTATGGATATTGTCACTTTTTTTGGGGTGATACAACCCTGGGTGTGCTGGTGAAATCTCACTGACCAGGGTGATAACCACTCCCTAATTGATATACTTGTAATTAACTCTGATCTCTATCAAAACTCCTGGTGAGAGGGAGCCAGTCCTCATATTTTACACCAGACAAAAGGTTTTCCTCTCCCATGGCAGTTGATTCTGGCCCCTTAGAGATGTGGAAAACACTTCTCTGCTTCACTTTGCTCATCTGGCTCTGGCTGGAGCCATTTCCATTCCCCCAGGTCCTACTTGCCAGGAAATCCCAACCCCCTAGAACAGGAGGAGATCACCCCACACTCTCTCACACCACTCCCTGCCTTCCTTCTGCTCCAGACAGAAATATCTGATGCTTTTCAGGCAGGAGGTGGCGGGCAGTTGTTTCTCTCCTCGGGTAATTTTGCACCCCAGAGCCACCCCTCGCAATTTCAGGAAATGGAAATACAATTTTCTGGCTAATCTGATTTTCAGTCAAGCTCAGCATTAGCTGTGGCTGCACACCCACACATCCCTAGGGGTGCCAGGAGAGGAGAATAGAGATTGCAGCTGAAGTGCAAAGGGCTGCTGCAGGAAATGCCTCCAGGCCACAGCTGGATCATGGAATTCCTCCTTAGTCTGCTTAATGTGCAAAATTAGCACAAAGTCTGACAGCTAATCTCTGCTTCTAGCCTGTACGTTGATTATTGAGCTAATTGATTGCTAAACCAATGCTTGTGGATAGGAAATAAAACACTCTAGGCATGGAAAAGTTACTGTAGATCTTTATTGGGAAAAAAGTTGTCTTTTTTTTTTTTTTTCTAGCCAGAACAACCCAGAAAGAAATGATGGAACAGCTTCATCTTTGTTTTATGTTCACACACAGAATTTACATACATTGGAGTGAAAGGAATTGAAAAGCAATCAGAGCAACCACAGGCTTCATTCACAACTGCATTATCCCAGCTTTACCCGGAGCAAGCAGTGGTGAATCAAGCTCCTTTGAAATAATTTCTTTGCTGGGTTTTTCTGCAAATTTAAGCCACTAATTTCAATGCAGACCTGAACTACTGCTATTTTCCAACGACTTTATGATCACTTACATGATCTAGTGCTCGTGTCTTCCAGATTTGTCAATATTCAATTAAAAAAAATACTCTTGGAAAGTCTTTAAGACTTTTACCTGAGTTTTCAATCCTCACCCAGGCATGAACTATTAAAATATTGCCTGGGTGGCAACTGGACTCCAGGTAATAAAGAGCATAATAAATTATTGTGCAGTTAGTCTTGCAAGTGATAAAATCACCTAAAAATCCTGGGCTTTAGGAAGCAGAAAAACCCAGAGAAATTGTGTTCACCAGCCAAGAGCCTCTTGTTTGTCAGGAAAACAGCAGAGTTTGAAGGGGATGGATCTCCTGGAATATATTTGCCTGTGGCAGGGCACTCCTGAGCATCAGCCAAAATATTTACAGTTGCATCAGAGGGAGAAGTAAAGCTACTCATCCTCCAGGAAAGGAAACCAGAAAGCCATAAAGGAATGGTGGGGAACTTTCCAAGGAGAGCTCACTAAAGTCCCCTAGCTCAGCCTCACCACTTCACACTCAAACACCACAGAAAAGGGAAAATATTGCCAAATTACAGTAATGCCATGGATTCCTTGTTGGGCTGCAGTCCAGATTTTGGAAAATCCCTGTTTTCTCAGTGATCTCCTGCTACAGAGCCGTGAATTGCAATCCTGAAAAGGATTGCAAATCCCAGACAAAGCTCCCAGGGACTTCAGTGGGACCAGGATCTGAATCCAGCCAGCCACTCAATCAGCCCCACACCTCCAATTGGGATGTTTCAGAGCCCCAAACCACTCTACAGCTAAAAGAACATGAGCAGGGCTGGGTTCCAGCGGCAGACAAGGTGACACCTTTCAGCTCCAGCTAAATTTTAGCTTTATTTTCAGCCTACTGCACCTACCTCACCACCAGAACAAAGCCACACTTTACATTTTCCTGATTTCCGAGGGAGCAGTGACATTTAGGAAAGAAAAATGTCGATTTAGGCCCCCTAAATGTTTTTTTAGTGGCCCAGATCTGGTGGGAGTTCCTCCAAGGACAGGGCAAAGACACACAAACAATTTTACACAAAAGCATTTACACGAAAGCAGCTCTGCCAGACTGAGTCTCGCCAATATTTTGGGGCAATTGCTCCTCACCAAATGCTACAGCTGGCCATGGCTATGCTGGGATTTGTACATTTGGGGCTGTGAGGGTGAAAGTCACCTCGTGCTGGTGCTGAGCATCCAAAAGTATTAAAAAATCCTCCAGAGCCTGCCTGGGACAGGCAGCAGGAGCTGGAAGAGCCGAGCAATCTCGTGCTGGGCACCAGGACAAAGCGAGTTCCACTAAAATTCCCATCCACCCTGCTGTCCCTCCTCCTCCAACCCCTCTGAGGTGCTGCTGGAGCAGCAGCAGCAGCAGAGGACAGGAGGAGCCCCAGCCGTGCCACCTAAAGCCCTTCGACAGACAGAGCATGGCTCAGAACGTACGTATCGTTGTCTTCATCTTCCAGCAGCAGCTTCTCGATGGGCAGGGCGCCGATGGCTCTGCGGGCATCCTCCAGCTCCTGGGGGGGTGGCTCGGGGATGGAGATGGGCACGGGCACGAACTGGGGCCCGGGCAGGGAGGAGGAGGCTGGTGGGTACTGCAGGGGTGAGGCTGGCAGGGCAGACAGGGGTTGTGCCCACGGGAAGTAGGTGAGTGGTGGCTGCTGCTCGGGGACGTCCAGCGGTGGCACCATGGCTGGGGTGGTGCTGCGGGGCTGGGGAGGAGAGAGGAGAGCAGCAGAGTGAGACAGTCAGCCATGGGGCAGGGGAGGGCACAGTGTGGGCTGGGGGTGCTCAGCTCGTGTCTGACATCCTTTCTGCTTCCTCTCTGCACTGGGGGTGACACTTTTCCCGTGCCCAGGTTCCCTCCAGCTTTCTGTCCCCATTGCCACCCTCCCTGTGACCCTGTCACAGCCTGGGCTGGTCACTGCCCGCTGGACACTGCCCTCTGTATAGTCACAGCTGTGCTGCCACCAGCTCCTGGTGGTCTCAGCCACACCCCAAACCCATCCCATGGCCCTTCCTCAGCAGAGCAGGACAAAGGACACAGAAATGGCCTTTGGGGGTTGGCTGGGTGTGCCAGAGCAGCCAGACTGAAACAGGGCAAGGAAAATCAGCTGCCTGAGTTCCCCTGGCACAGAACTCTCTGCCCTTCCCCTCTGAAGGGGACCAGATCATCTTGTGTCAGCCAAGCAGATTTGGTCTGGCCTGAAGCCAAATATTCTGCTATCTTTGCATAGCTTGACCTTGCTCTTCTATCCTTAAACAGCAACTTTGGAGGAATTTATTGCCAAGTCATCCTTCCTGCTCCACCTGATCAATGTGTTTCCTGGAGTCGTGTTTACTTTTTTTTTTTTTTTTTTAATTTTAAGCTCAGAAATCAATAGTGAAGAATCTCTGCTGTGTAGAGAGCTGGGAAAAGGCTGTGAATTTTCCCTGATTCCAGTACAACCCCAACTTTTCACCCTGCTCAAACCATGTTACCCTCCAGGAAAACTGCATGGCATGGATGCAAAGACACATAATATTATAATAATAAAATAAATCAAACTGACTACACCCTGCGGCTCTTGCTAGAAGGTGGGAATGAATGCAATTTACAGCTTGGCATTTTTGACTTACTGCAAAATTGGTGATGAGAGGCTGGGAGGCGTAAGTGAGGACGGAGGAAGGTCCCACCAGGGTGTAGCTGGGACACATGGGCTGCACGTACATATCTGCTGAGTAGGGACAGCCAGCAGCCTCGTGGGACACGTAGTCAGGGTAAGGACCCCACTGAGCCAGGGGCTGCAGGGAGGTGGCAGAGGGCTGGGAGATCCAGCCAGAGGCTCCTTCCTCAGGGCCAGGCAGGGCAGGGGCAGCAGTGTCCACATCAATGCAGGGCTGGCCTGGAAAACAGGACAGGATTACAGCCCAGCCCAGCACAGCATCCCCTGGAGAGGCAGAGGATCAGGGATACCTTACCCATGGGTGAATAGGAAGGGAGAGGCTGATGGGGCAAAACAACCTGGAAGAGAGAAGGAAAAAAATAAAAATCAGAGGTGAAGTCAATCAGCATTGAATTCCATCCCTCAGACAGAGTACCTCAGGCTGATTCTCAGTGTCTGAATTCTCCCACACGAGAGCCAGAAGAGCTGAGCTGGCAGCCAGCACTCACCACCCCAAAACCCCCCAATGTCCCCTCAGCTCAGGGGGAACTTAAAGTGTGGTTAAACCTCGTGTTGAACAGGGAATTCCTCTCCAGAGAGGAGCCAGCCAGCCTGCTGCCTCCTGGGCAGGCAAATGCAGCTGAAACCAGCAGCACAAAACCAAGGATGGCTCTGCCTGATCTCTTTTTTTGCTCCTGAACAAGCTGCCTCTCTTCCAAGCCACTTTCTGTCCCTGGAATTACATCCTGCCAAGTGCAAAGCACTTTCCTCTCTCCATTATGTGCTGGGAGGTGCTCAGTGCATTAAAAACACCCCAAGTGAAGAGAGATTAATGGCATTGCCAGGTAACACGGGGCTGCAGGGCCTTCAAGATGCTTTAGAGATGCAAAGATTTCCTTCCCTGCCGAAGCATCGCTGTGGCTGGGCAATCACTGAGCTCCTGAGGGAGGATTTTCCTCATTTGTTTTTTTGTTTTGTTTTTTATTCTTTTTTCTTACCGTCGAAGCTGCAGTTGCACTGGAATTGTGGACATTCCCTCTTTTCCTCTTCAACAGCTCCTTCACTGGCTCCTTCACACGAACACCCTGGTAGGGGCGAGGCTGGGGCTGCTGGTCTGGAGCAGAAGCTGAGCAAAAATTAAACAAAAAAAAAATTCAGCTGGCACTGATTTTCCTTCCAGGGAGCCCAAATCCCCACGGCAGCCTGGTGGCTGTACCAGAAACAGATTTATTTCATTCCTTTGTGCTCCTCAGTGCCGCTGACCTGCAGAGCAGATTGACACCCAAATCAGACCAAATACACCCAGCAGGTGACAAAACAGCATTGCTGGCCAGGCAGGGACATTAAAAAAGTAGAGATCAGATATTTGAAAGAAATATATTCACTGTTTAGGCACAAGGTATTTAAAAAAAATATATTCACTGTTTAGGCACAAGGTATTTGGAAGAAATATTTTCACTGTTTGGGCATAAGGTATAAAGTTAGGAAACCCAAGTTAGGAAAGCATCCTCATTTGGAAAAATATTTAAACGTCATTAGTTGGACTTAAATATCTCATTTTGAGATCAGGCAGATGCTGAGGCTGTGTTTTTGTTCCAAACAGAGCCTGGCCAGGAGGCTGGTCAAGTGGTGACATCTCAGGTCTCACACCCCAAACCCTCCCAGCTCACATCCATAAATTCTGCTCCATTTTGAAGAACAAAATTTACAGCCTCTCCCTGGATTTAGTCATCTGCAAGTCCTTCAGCAAGGTTTTAACAAACTACGAAAAACCTGCCAGGGACCAAGATCCGATTATATTTTAATTTGCCACGAGAGCCCCAATTCCACTCAATAAAATTCAAGATTAAAGCGCCCTGGCTTGTCTCCCTGCGAGGAGTGACCCAGGGGAAGCACATTAACAACTCATATTTCAGCAGCAGTGTTGGGAGGGAGTCGATAGCAGGAGGGAAGCAGGAATATCAAAGCTGGCTGTTGGTAAAGGCACTGATAGCAGGGCTGGCTGCTCCTTTCTGCTGCCCTGGCATGTGTAAATATGGGAATTGATTCAGTTTTCCAGTTTTGCAGATTGCCACTGGCCTTTGGTTTGGTGAGGTGCAGGTGGGTATGGAGCTCTAATCTGAATTTTCAGCTATTATTCCAGCCCTGGGAGTATTTATTTAGATTTACATTCTACGAGAATTTTTATTTAGATTTACATTCTACGAGAATTAATCATTTCACCTTGGATCATCTCTCCCAGCTACATTTAATTATGTGCACGCTGAGATGTTTGCACCTTCCTGGGAGGAGAAAAATCTCACCCAAATGCAGAGATTGTAAAATCAACCTCAAAAATTATTCAGCAGAAGAAGCATTTCTGCTCTAATTTCTTCAAAAAAACCCCAAACAACTTCTTTCCCTCCGCTTTGGCTCTTGCATTAACTCTTTCTGAATAATTACATACAATATAATAACGAAATTTGGTACCAGACAGAACTGTATTTATGTATTTATGCATTTAACTGCTGCCTTTGCTATGCATGTGAAGGAAATACTTTGCTTTAAATCAGCAAAGATTATTTTCCAGCCATTGCCTGATCTCCCTTTGCTCTCTGGACATCCTTTGTGGAACTTTAAATCAGTTTTTTTACACTCCTGTGAATCCTATGGCTTTGGAAAGGAAGTTTTTAAAGAGAATAAAGAATAAAGAGATGCTTGAATTCTCCATACAAGCATCCTCAAGGGTTTTTAATGCAACCCACATTTTGATTTTTAAATTTAATTGGCATTAATTTGTTTGAGTGCAAATAATAAAGAGTTTTGGTGTTCTCGGTGCAGCGTGAAAACATCAACTCCACACATCTGAGCTCTGAAATGATCATTTTGGGGATTATTTTATCCCCAACTCATCAAAGGGCCTCCCTGCAGAATTAGGGTGGGGAAGGATGGTGGTTTCTGGCTCCAGCTTTGGGGGATGGGAAAGAAGAAATTTACTGTAAAAGCTGACAAATATACCTATTGAGAGTTTCCGGTGTAAGCAGAGTAACCAGAAAAAAAAAAAATAAAGAGAAAAAAAATTTTTTTTTAAAAACCAAAGTCTGCAGATCATATTTCGGTTCCCCCAAGCTGACCTCCAGAAATAAAAATAATGCTTGCACAGCTGCTTTTCCACTGCTCAGGGGCCTGGGGGGTCTGAGAATCACAGGCAGACCACAGCAAAATGGCTTTTGGGGTGCAATTCCTCCTCCAAATAAAGATACAGAATCATTCCCAAATATCAGCATTTGGAGAACAATGACAATTAAATATCCTCCTAAAGGAAGGACCTGGATTTAGTCACCTACAAGTCCTTGCAGCAAGGTTTTAGGAGAAGGGTTTTAGTTTTTGAAGCCTGCTTCAGACCAAGATTCAGTTGGGTTTTAATTTGTCATGAGGAGCCACATTGAACTTAATAAAATTAAAGGAATTTCAGCAGTGACCTGCCATTCCAGGAGCACAGACCATCCAGTCCTGAATGGCACCTGCCCTGAAGCTGGAGCAGTTTGAAGCATCACAAGCCAAGAAGGAAGAGCAGAAATCCAAATCCCACCCGTGGGAAGCGTTGTGATGAATTCCACACCTCATTTTGGCTCCTTGCAATGCTTTTTCCCTCTGCCTCGCCAGCCCCAGGCTCCTTCCATCAATGTTATCACCTGATTTATTTGCTGAATGTCCACAAAAAAAGCCTTGAAGGTTTGTGAATAACCTTTGGAGGGGCTGGGAGCACCAGAGCTGCTGGAAAAACATCAAATGCAGCACCCAAAGCTCTAAATGGCAACCTCACCATGATGTTGGATCTGCAGCTCAGCCTGGAAGTGTCCAAACTGCCCAAAAAAGGATCCAAAAAGGATCTGTCACCCCCAGATTGATGAGCTGCAAACACCTCATTCCCAATACCATCTACAAAACATCGACCTGAGCAAAAGGCCAGGCAGAGAAAACACATCAAGGCATCCCCAATAATCTCAAACTGCATTTCCCCCTGCATTTTGATCGAACCCTTGCTGAAAGCGGAGGGAAGAGAGTGGCAAAACAGCTGCTGGAAGGCGGCAGGCGGCGGAGCGTGGCGAGTTTCAGATCACTAAACTTCACCCCAAACCCCTCTGGCCTCCACACTCACACGGTCTGCAGCTCAGTTTCAGCCTCCAGCCAGGGCAGAGCCATTTCCCAGCAGGCAGGTTGCAGTTTGAAATGCCCTGCAGGTCCTGCCTGCAGCAGCAAGTGTCCCACTGTCCCTTTTTCGGGAGATTTCTGTGCTCACAGCCTGACAGCTGATAATGCTGATCAATCCATAAGCTTAACTGCAAATATTTTTCCAGTTTTTTTTTTCTTCTCTCACCTCCCAGGGTAATAAAGAATAAAAGTTTGTCTTGTTTGCAGTAACACCAAAAAGCAATCACTGGCTGCAAATAACGAGAAAAATTTCGATTTTGATTAGCAAACTCCTGAGTTAATGGCTTGGATGTTGGAGAGCAAATCCCATTTTTATCAGGCACAGGGAACTTTGGCTAATAAAAACAAGAAAGAGGCTCAGTTTCATGGCCTTGGATGCTCAGAGTCAAATCAAGACCTTTTTACATCCGTGCCCATTGCAAGGGACTCAACATCTCATGGTGGTCATGATCCTGTCCTTATTCCCTGGCTAATTACACCTCAAAAAAACTCATATGATATTTATCATGGTCACTCCAGGGCAGGGATAGAAAGCACTGAAATGCATTTAATTGCCCAAAACCCCAGACAGTGACATGGCAAGAGAGAAATCTTCATTTCAACTCCATTCCTATCCCTCAGCAGCCTTGAGGGGATGTTAATTAATCAATATTTTAATAACCCATTTAAAATTAATATTTTCATTTCTTTTAATTAATATTTGAATCGATCCAAACAACTGCTTGGATTAATTAATATGTGAATTAATTAAAGGTGAAACACTCTGACACGACCCACCTGCAACTCCAGCCCTTGGAAAACAAAAATCCAGTTATTTCTACCCAAATCCATCTGGATCAGAATTAGCCTTGGATTCAGGCAAATCCACATACCTCGTGCTGTTCTTGAGGAACACTTTGGACAATTGTGCTTTTGAAAAGGTTCCCTTCTCACCTAAAAGGATCTAAATGAGGAGAGAGAACCATGCAGAGCCTACATTCTGCTCCCACACAAGGAAGGCATTGCAGATCAACAAATACACTGGGAATTCTGGGGTTTTTCCACTTGGATGGAAACAAAAATCAAGGGGAGACACAAAATGCTGGCTAAACCCTCCAGCTTCGATTATTGTAATTAAAAAAATAAAAGCTCCCAAGTGCCAAACAAGAGTTGGATGCTTTGGCCATGGCTACTAAAAATGATTATTAACTAAATAATTTATTTATTATATAATATTGTATATTTTATATACTATTATATATATTTATTATATTCAATTATACCATATATAATATAATAAACAATATATAGTATACATATATATAAAAATAATATATATTATAAATAATATATATTATTATAATAACTAATAACTATTAGTGAGGCTACTAAAAATTCTCTGTTTCAGAATAAGAGAAGCCCTGATGGCAAAGGGGAAGCTGAGATAGACAGAAAGTGTCTTTAACCAAAAGTCTCACCCTCACCTCCTAATTCCTCCCAGCCCATAATACTCTTTCCATTTTAGTAAACTCAAGCTTTCCATTTAATTGCTGCTGTGGTCATTCGTAGAGTTTGACACCTGCTTTGCAAAGCCTGGATGGGCTCAGCTTTTCATGCTATCCCTCTTTCCCGGTGGGGGTTTTACCAAAATTATCACTCACAAGGTGCAGAACGTGGCAGTTTCATCTCTCAGTCTCATTAGCTGATACTTTCAGGGAGGCTCTGTGCAGCCCCACATCTGTGGTGGGCAGAAAAGGTTTTATATTCACTCTACAAAGCATTTGGGATGGGATTTGCAGAGGGGTGGATTCACATCTCCTGGTGGTGGAGAGAATCTGAGCAGCTGAATCTCTGCTGGTGACTGCAGCAGGAGCTGAGCACCCAAAAAAACCTTGGGTGTGGGGAAAATCAGCACAGAAATAGGAGATTTTGGCAGAATTTCACTGGATTAACTAGGCTGGGGAAGGGCTTTGAGGTCATCAAGCCTAACCTGCTTCCATATTTTTTGTAACAGAAACCATTTGCGTGAAAGGTACGCTCAGGTTGTTTTCAAAATTCAGCCTGGAGGTAAAACCAGAGCCGAATTCAGAGGAAACAGCAGGTGCTGCCCGTGAATTCCCCATCCCTGCGGGGAATGGCAATCCTGCCTTCAGCAGAATCCTGGGCAGCCCCGACCAGTCACTTCTCCTGCGCCGTGGGAGGAGAGGCTTTCGGGCTGAGCCACCCCCGGGGTTTTGCTGAGGAGTCACTGGGCTGGGACCCTGGGGACACTGCCAGCCTGCAGGGCCAGCCAGGTGACAACAGCAGCCTCCAACCACGGCAGCTGAGGGCAAAGTGTCCCAGCTTTCCCTGTGTTCCTGCAGGAATCCATACCAGATGATTTTTGCCTTTTCTTTCCTATATTTGTTATCTCCCCAGTATTTTGCCTACCCTTTCCCCAGCTAGAAAGACCAAAACCATTGCAGAGCTCCAATCCCTGTGGGGCACAAGGACCCTCTCTTATTTTTGTTCTTCCTAGGAACCAAGGTGGAGAACAAAATCTTCAGGAGACACTGACATCAACAAGTCCAACTAGTCCAACCAGGGCTGGGGGCTCCAGAGAAGAGAAGGGACTTGACCTGGGGGGAAAAACATCACTTCTCTTCCAAATTGGTGCTTTTGATCAATTCTGCTAATTTCCTCAAACCTATGAAACTGTATTCAGCCCTGTGGAGTTGGGCTTTTGTGGATATTCTTCCATAACTGCCCCTGCTGCTGCAAGAAAGATCCACTTTTGTATTACCTTCTGTACTAAAATGATCTCAAGTCTCATTTCTAGGCTGAACAAGGTGACAGAATGTCCCCTGAAGGAGCAGGAAACCACCCTTGAGAGGTGGCCTGGAAAAGGCCCTCAGGTGAGGTCACTGCTGATGCTTGAGGGAGTTCTTGTGTAGCTTTTGGGTTTTCACAGAATTTTCTGAATTAGGAAGGACCCATGAGAATCATCCAGCCCTGAAGCGAGTGGCCCATAACAGAGGTTGAACCCAAAACCTTGGGGTTATCAGCCCCAAATGAGTCAAAGCTCAGGGTTTCAGTTTGGAAAGTTCCCAGGTCACCTGAGCTGCTTCTGCATCAATTTGTGTTCCAGAGAAAGGCCATGGGAACATCCTGGTGGCCACAGGGAACATCCTGGTGGCCACAGGGACATCCGTGTGATCACAGGGACATCCTTGTGGTCACAGGTGGCCTGAGCCAGGTGCTGCAGGGAACGTGAGGTCCCAGCTGGTCACACTGCCAGGAAATCAGGTGACACCAGCTGGGGACTCCCAGAGGTGCTGAGAGCTCTGAGTTCCACTGAAGTGTGGGATGTGGCACTGGGATATCTGCACTGAGCTGAGGGATCACACAGGACATTCCCCACGTCTGCCTTCAAAGCCAAAACACAAAATCATCGCTGCAGTGGGGTGGGAAAGAAGCAATACTAAGATTTCCAGTGCTGGAAAAGGAACTCTGACATTGCTGCAGAAGGAGGGAGATTCAAGGATTAAGAAGCTCAGGGGATGTTGGCCAAGAGTTGTCCTGTCTGGAAGTTAACATCAAGGAATGGCAGACTTGATTTGAGTTGTAATTCCTGCTTCCCTTTGAGCAATGCAAGTGCCAAGGGAAAAAAAGCAAAATAAAAATACCAATTCAACTCCCAGTTTCCTCCTACCTAAAACATTGTTAGCATTGCTTTGTCACTGCAGGAAAAAAACAAAACCCAACCCAAACAAACCATTCCTGGACTGCTGAGATGGAAGATTGGATTCGGGATTTGGATGAAATCATCTTGCAGTGTTTTCCATATCTTCTCCCTACTGATCCTGAAAACTGCTCAAGATAAACGGGGGAAATACAAATAAAACTTCCCAAACACACATTTGAGCTTCCAAAATGTCCAGCTGAAAAGACAGAAAGAAAGAAAGAAAGAAGGGGGAAAAAACCCAGAGGAAACAGATTTCAAACTCACAAAGGCACATGGTTGGTTTACTATACATAGCAAAAAAACCTCCAAGCCGTGATAAAAAGATGAATAACATCAGATAAGTAACCAGCAAGTGTTTAATAAATTAATTTTTCCACTCAGGTGTGTTTTACCCTGCCAGGTTAATGGAACAAGAGGGTAAAAAGGCCAAGGGTGGCAGCACGGTTTCTCAACCGAGCATCACCTACTGATGACAAATGAGATCTGGTGGCGATAAGAGCGAGAATGAAAACCTTGCAAGAAGCAAACACCTACCTGGAGTGTGATCAGTAAACTACTGAGCAAAGGTGGGCCTGGAGGAGTGAAATTAGCTTGAAAACAAGAAAACTGATTTCCTGTAAAGTCATAACTGAATTGCCCTCAACTGCTTTGTTCCTTATCTTTTTTATTAGCTGAAAGAAGTACGTATCAAAAAAAAAAAAGAAGCACAGAAATAAGATTTCTCACAGGTTTCACTTTTCAAAAGGAAAATTTTCTGCTATGTAACCACCGTAACCTTTGATATAATACCTGCATCCTGTTATTGTTTTTATGAATCATAGCCTTCCACTTGATTCATAGTGATGAAAGCCAACACAGCAGCCCTGAGCTCATATCCCTGCTGGAAAATGAGCATCACACCTCAACCTTTGCCTCTGCTGAGCCATCCACGGGCATCACCTCCCCTGCTCCTCACCCATCACCTCCCCAGCTGGCGCCAGAGGTAGGAAAAGCAAACCAGAGCTCACTTACATTTTTGCCAGTGCATATTCCGCGATGGGATGGAGCCTTTGGAGGGAGCTTTTTGATGGAGTTTTTCCCCCTTCCTGGCTGCCAAAACCTTGGTTTGGTGTGTCGGTGTGGCTCCTGGGTGGGGAGGTGACGAGTGAGGGTCAGGATGTTTCTTTGGGGTTTTTAAAAGCGCCGTGTTCCCGCTGCGCCCTGTGACATCACCACATCCTCCAACCACAGCCACTTCTACATTTTCCCTCTGCTCTTCTTCTTCTTCTTCTTCTTCTTCTTCTCCCTCACGATGCTCAGCAGCTCCTCTGAGGAGATGTTCTGCATAAAAAAAAGTGCCACCAAGAGGGGTTTGAACGACCAAAGGTGGAAGTTGCCCCTCGTGGGGTTTTCACCACAGATTTGCAAATTCGGGTCAAAAAGGGTTGGATGAGCAGCAAAGGGGTTTTTAGGAAGATTTGGACATTCTGTGGCACTGATGTGACTTTTTTTTTTTTCACGTTCTGCTGCTTCAGATGGCAAAACTCTTGTCTCCACCTAGCCAAACTACCCCCTCACCCCATGCCTGCCTGGCCCTTTAAATGTGCAACCCCTTTAAACCCCAAAAACTTGAGCTCTTGCTCCTTCCTTATGAGAATCTCAACTCCCCGGGGCCACTAAATTTGAACTTGTGAGGAAACACCTGTAAACACTTCAAGCCTCATTAAGCCAGGACGTCCTTCATTTAAAAAAGAAACCCCTTTTTTTTTTTTCTCTCTCTTTTTCTGTTTTGCTTTTATCAAAATACAACACTTCCTACCCGAGAAGAAGCAGCCCTTCCAAAATAACCTGCAGAGCTGAAGGAAGGCCATGAGAACCTGGAGCAAATCTTGGCATTAATGGCAACACCATTTCCCTCTAAAAATCATCCACTGGGATCAATTTTCACAAATAATTTCAGGAGTTTCATTCCCAGAGAAATATTTGTTGGAGATGCACAATAAGCTCAGGATCTTCTCGTTCCCATCTTGCTGTTCAGTTTTTCATCACTGGATTGCCAAGACCCAAAAATTTGCTCTCCCAAATTTTCTCTTCCCATAAAAAGGCTTAGGCAGGGTCTGGTGAGTTTTTGGCCAGAATTCTGCTAAAGGAATTTTGTGCTTTCAAGCATTTTGGGCACCTATTGGGAACAAATCCATTCTGTGAGCCATTCCATGACACCATTTTTAATGGGAAAACACAGATTAATCAGATGAATGATTGATTGCACAAAAAAAAAATTAAAAAAAAAAAAAAAAAAAAAAAAAAAGGCAGCAAACCCCAAAGCAAGTGGAGTGGAAAGAATCAAGGGATGTGCACGTCTGCCCTCCAAAATAGCCCCAACCTGCTCTGCTCTCAGGCACGAGGGCATTGTTCAGCCACATTTTGCATATTTGAATGAATGCTGAGTACCAACCCCACGCTGGGACATCCTCCCTGCTGCTGAAGTGCTTAGTAATAGCTGTCAGCCTCTGACACCACAAAGCTACCCAGGTAGGCTGAGCTCACGCTGAAGGTGAAGGGAGGGAAAAACTGAAATTAAATTACGCCAATTAAATTAATTTCATTCCGATTAAACCGCACTGAGAGTGGTTTAATTGGAATTTCTGCCACTCCAGAGCACAAAGGAATTGTGGACTCTCCTCGCTCTGTGATATCCATGTTGTATTTCTCCCTAAACGAATGAAACTCCACGTCAGAAACCTCCTAAATGTGTAGAATTAAGATAATGCAGCAGCAAATCTCTTCCTGGGAAATTCAGTTTGAGAGCCAAGGCCCCAAGCACACACAGAGAGATTTGCTCAAAGCCTCAAAGAAGGACGAGAGAACTCTGGGAGAAATTCCTGGAGTTTGGCTACAGCAAATGCAGTGCCAGAGTTGGGATTGGAAAAAAAAAATTCTTTTCTTTTTTTTTCCTTTTCTGCCAAAATTTTCTTCTGGAAAAGCTGAATTCTGACAGCACAGAGCTGCTGGGAAATGAAGGGTTTAGACAGAGCTCTGCCCTGGTTTTTAGCTCAGAAAACTCTGTGTACACTTGGGCTCTGCAGCAGCACAATCTGAGATTTGTACACAGCAGGTGAAGGCAGATTGCTCCACAGCCCAAAGTAAATATACAGCCTCATATTAAAAGAATCTATACATGTGCTTATCGTCTTGCCCTTAACTGTGCTTTAATCGAGCTGGGCAAAGCTGGGGATAACATTAAATAACTCAGGATTAAACCGGTTTTGAGGTCTTTGCGTCGATACTTCAAAACTACGAAGGGAGGCAGATAAAGTCTTATTGTAATAAACATCTGAAATGAGGAAGTTGCAATGAAAGGGGCATGTTTTCCTCAGATAAAACAGCACTGTTTTGGTGGCTGATAATCATCCATTTCCATATTCTGCACGCAGTTTCTAGATTAATTTTTGATGTGCTGGCAAAGAGTCATTCTGCCAAAAGTAAATTCAATTCTGCATTAAGATCCGAAGGGCCACATGACCCCACACCAAGAAAAATGAAGAAATATGCCAATATATGAGCTTTCTTAATTTTATGTATTTTATAAACACAACTTAGTTAAGGACCTTTTACTAATGAGGTGCCAAGAAAGAGACAAAGCAGAGAGAAACATAAAAAACACCATATTTGCCTCTTTCTCTGACAACTGTTTGCCAATCATGATTCAGGTTTACAAAGGTGAACATGATTGATTATAAATTAAGAATTATAAACTCGAGGACTCAATTCTAGAGCCTCAGAGGTGCTGCAGACAATCCATCCTTCCCTCTTTTTCATGGCAAACCCTTCCTCCATCCCATCCCATCCCTGCTGCCTCTGCCTCCCCTCAGCACAGGATGGAGCGATGGAGAGCAAGCAGATTTTTGGTAACCTTGCAAAAAACCATGTGTTTATCCTCTTTTGCTCTTAAGGGGAACTAAAACCAAGAGCTGTCCCTGCCCTGCCTGGCCCTGCGAGAATTTGGGGTGACATAAAATCAGGAGGTTTTGTTGTATTTATCAATCTGAACCTGAGATTTATTTCTGATCTCCGAAGTATTTCTACCACTGGTGTTGTCTTACAATCTCAGCTCCAGGGAATCACTAATTTTCTCCCCAAAGTGGATTAATGCTGTTGACAGAAGTGCTGGTTTTGTGTTGCTGCAGTGGGGTGTGGGGGTTTTATTTTCATTTGTTTTTAACCATGTCAATATTAGCACTTCAATAACACCATGCAGCACGAGAGGGAGGAATAGAAGAGGAGTAGTTTGAGATTTCAGACAGCTCTGTGGTCTGCAAACACAAATATTTACCTCTGAGAACACAAAACCTAAATTAATAAGTGGATCTTTGGATGAGTTTAGAGGACAACCAGGCTTAGAAAATGTTCTCATACTCCTTTCCTGATCAATCCAATCAAGAGAGAGGAGGGAGGAAATGAAAAGCTAAGAGTCTCATTTAAGGCAACAAAATCTGACACAGGACTGGGAAAGCTTTGCTATTTCAGACCACAAATTCTGTAACCTTCTGTGCCTTTAATTCATAGCTTGACATTGGATGGGAAAATATTGCAATAATCCATCCAGAGCCAAAGCTCAGACAGCCTGGATTTGCTGCAGCCACTTGATGGAAATCCCCTCCCCTGATTTGGTAACATCCCACTGAATTCCCAGAGGTCTGAGATCCCAAATCCCAAACACCTCCAGCTCTCCTGCTAGGACACAGAGCAGGACTGAACTCCTCATCCTGCTATTGATTAGGTGATTAGACAGCAAAATTGCTTTGCTCCAGGTCACTGAATAACTCTGCAATAGGGCCAGGAGCAGAGGCCAAATTTTGGGGCAAACTGTGCACCATTTCCTGCTAACCCTGTGCTTCCCAAGGAGGGCATCACCTTTTATTTTCAGCCCCATGATTACCACCGAAACGAGCAGAGTGCAACAAGCTCCGTTTTGTTGGGTTTTTTCCCTCCTTCTCCTTTCGTTTTGGAACATCTCGGAGAGCCTCACACCTCCCACTTGGCCCTCTGCGCCGAGCTGTGATTCATTCCTCAGCTCTGGGGAGGAACAAATGATGCAGCTCAGCACTGGAGATAAACTCCAAACCTCCAGAGCCCTCAGGAGCTCCCAGATGGATTTCCTGGCACGTTCCACATCCACTCCGGGGTTATTCCCATGGATCTTTCCACACAAGGAAACGTCCTTAGCCTCAGGCAGAAAGGAAAAGTGGGAAAACATTCCAAACTCTGCCTGGGTGAAGCTATTTCTCAAGGTCCTCCAGAGAGCTCTGAGTTGGGGAGTAAAAATTTCTAGAGTGAAAAGAAAAATTTTTTTAAAAAATCCAGCTCGACCACATCTGTCTGAGCTTGCAGAGATGAGAATTTGCCACCAGCAAGCCCTGCTGGGTTTTTTAACCCACACTGGGTACTAGAAGAGCCCTTTCCAGGATTTTTATCCTCAGGGGAGCATCTGGTCTATTCCTGAGCTCCAAGAGGTGTTTCACCCTCTCCAAAAAAAACCTCCAGATGGACACAGA
Source organism: Entomyzon cyanotis (assembly GCA_024500445.1). Lineage (NCBI taxonomy): Eukaryota > Metazoa > Chordata > Aves > Passeriformes > Meliphagidae > Entomyzon > Entomyzon cyanotis. The sequence continues at coordinate 1,781,138 of JAKEPQ010000773.1, read as the reverse complement.
ACCACCCAATAAATAAATATTTAAGGATATAAAAAAATATATATAAGGATATTTAAGGATATATATAAATAATATATAAGGATATATAAAAAATATATATTTAAGGATATATAAAAAATATATATCCCAAATATTTAAGGATATATTAAAAATATATAAGGATATATAAAAAATATATATTTAAGGATATATATAAAAAATCCTAAATATTTAAGGATATATTTAAAAATATACATTTAAGGATATATAATAAAAATATATATAAAAATAAATATATAAGGATATATTTAAAAATATACATTTAAGGATATATATATAAAAATATATATATCCTAAATATTTAAGGATATATAAAAATATATAAAGATATATAAAAAAATATAGAAAAATAAATATATAAGGATATATAAAAATATATATTTAAGGATATATATAAAAAAATATATAAAAATAAATATATAAGGATATATAAAAATAAATATATAAGGATATATAAAAATAAATATATAAGGATATATATAAAATATATAAGGATATATAAAAATATATAAAAATAAATATATAAGGATATATAAAAATATATATTTAAGGATATATATAAAATATATATCCTAAATATTTAAGGATAGATAAAAATATATATAAGGATATATAAAAATATATATAAAAATAAATAAGGATATATTAAAAAATATACATTTAAGGATATATATATAAAAATACATATATCCTAAATATTTAAGGATATATAAAAATATATTAGGATATATAAAAATATATATAAAAATATATAAGGATATATAAAAATATATATAAAAATAAATATATAAGGATATATAAAATATATACATTTAAGGATATGATATATATAAATATATATATACCTAAATATTTAAGTGCTATATTAAAAATATCTAAGCCCAGCCCAGCCTGAGGGCTCCAAGAGCTCAGAGAATTCTGTGATTCACCTGGCTTGGGGCTGAAAGGAGAAGGAGCAGCATCTCTGTAACTTCCCCACCCACAGCAGCCTCACCCTGGTGTTTTTCAGGCTCGCAGAGCTCTGAGCTCAGCAGCGAACACAGAGAGATCCGAAACGATCTGGTGGGAAACTACACCCAGAGGCACCCCAAAACCAAACCCGGGGCTGACAGGAGGCAGGGCGAGATGGCAAATGATTCACGGAGAGAAAAAGAGGATTAGGAGTATCGGGGAAATGGCGCTGGGAGCTGCCAGGCTGAGAGCGCAGGGGTTACAGCAGTGAGGAAATCAATGCAGCAGAAAGTTTGGGATTCTGGAGTCCCAAACTCGGCAAGTCCTGCGCAGAACCCAGTGAGTGTTGGCTCAAAGCTTTGCTCCCTCTTGGCTGAGCTACCCAAGCACAGCAGGCTTTTTAAGGAGTTTTTAGGGAGTTTTTAAAGAGTTTTTAAGGGGTTTTCAGGGCGTTTTTAAAGAGTTTTCAAGGAATTTTAAAGGAGATTTTAAGGAGATTTTAAAGGAGTTCTTTAAGGATTTTTTAAAGAGTTTTTAAAGAGTTTTTAAAGGGTTTTTTTTTAGTTTTTAGGGAGGTTTTAAGGAGTTTTTAAGGGGTTTTTAAGGGGTTTTTAAGGGGTTTTCAGGGCGTTTTTAAAGAGTTTTCAAGGAATTTTAAAGGAGATTTTAAGGAGATTTTTAAGGAGTTCTTTAAGGATTTTTAAAGAGTTTTTAAAGAGTTTTTAAAGGGTTTTTTTTAGTTTTTAGGGAGGTTTTAAGGAGTTTTTAAGGGGTTTTTAAGGGGTTTTTAAGGGGTTTTCAGGGCGTTTTTAAAGAGTTTTAAAGGAATTTTAAAGGAGATTTTAAGGAGATTTTGAGGAGATTTTTAAGGAGTTCTTTAAGGATTTTTTAAAGAGTTTTTAATGGGATTTTTGTTTAGTTTTTAGGGAGTTTTTAGGGAGGTTTTAAGGAGTTTTTAAGGGGTTTTTAAGGGGTTTTAAGGGAGTTTTTAAAGAGCTTTTAAGGAATTTTTAAGGAGATTTTAAGGAGATTTTAAGGAGTTCTTTAAGGATTTTTTAAAGAGTTTTTAAAGGAATTTTGGGGAGTTTTTAAGGAGGTTTTAAGGAGTTTTAAAGGAGTTTTTAAAGGGTTTTTAAGGGGGTTTTAAGGAGTTTTTAAGGGGTTTTTGAAGAGTTTTTAAGGAGATTTTAAGGAGTTTTTAAGGAGATTTTGCGGAGTTCTTTAAGGATTTTTTAAAGGAATTTTTTTGAGTTTTTAAGGAGTTTTTAGGGAGGTTTTAAGGAGTTTTTAAGGGGGTTTTAAGGAGTTTTTAAGGGGTTTTAAAAGAGTTTTTAAGGAGATTTTACGGAGTTCTTTAAGGATTTTCAAAAGAGTTTTCAAAGGATTTTTTTTGAGTTAAGAAGTGTTATGGGAGTTTTTAGGGAGGTTTTAAGGCGTTCTTAAGGATTTTTTTTGAGTTTTTAAAGGAATTTTTTTGAGTTTTTAAGGAGTTTTTAGGGAGGTTTTAAGGAGTTTTTAAGGGGGTTTTAAGGGGTTTTTAAGGGGGTTTTAAGGGGTTTTTAAGGGGTTTTAAAGGGTTTTTTTAAGAGTTTTCAAGGAGATTTTACGGAGTTCTTTAAGGATTTTTTAAAAGAGTTTTTAAAGGAATTTTTTTTTTAGTTTTTAAGGAGTTTTTAGGGAGGTTTTAAGGATTTTTTAAAGAGTTTTTAAAGGAATTTTGGGGAGTTTCTAGGGAGGTTTTAAGGGGGTTTTAAGGGGGTTTTAGAGGCCTCTCTCTGTCCCCCCAGCAGCAGACCTGCAGGGTGCACCAGGAGCTCAGGGATGTTCTCACCATTTCCTCACCACTCACCGCTGGCAGGAGAAGCTTTCACTGCCAATTGCTGTCCCTGCTGACAGGAGTTTGGGCTCTGAGCACATCCCTCCTGGCTGGCTGCTCCCAGCAGGGCACTGCAGAGCTCCCACTCTGTTCAGCTCCCACTGTGCAACAAACCCAGCTCAGAAACAGAAAAATCACCCTCAGCCCAGCCCTGGGCTCAGCTCAGCTCAACAATCAGGACCTCCAACCTCTCCTCTCACACTCACATCTTGGCCCAGGTTGGTCAAAACCTACCAGCCAGCATTTCTCCAAGCAGGCTTGAAGCAGGAATTCGATATTCTGCTATCAGATCAGAAATCAGGCTGCTCCACCTGATCCACTCAGCGTATGAACCTCATCTCTGCGGCCAAAATAAAAATTTAAACCCAAACTGAGTCACGAGTCACCAAGTCCCCATCGTCTGGCACTTTCTAGAGAACAATCCCGCTGAGAGCACATTTTTTGGGCTCTCCAAACAAGCCTCTGAGCACAGTTTTTGGGCTCTCAGAACAACCCTCTGAGCACATTTTTTGGGCTCTCCAAAGAATCCTCTGAGCACAGTTTTTGGGCTCTCCAGGACAATCCCCTGAGCACATTTTTTGGGCTCTCAGGACAATCCTCTGAGCACATTTTTTGGGCTCTCAGGACAATCCTCTGAGCACATTTTTTGGGCTCTCAGGACAATCCCCTGAGCACATTTTTTGGGCTCTCAGGACAATCCCCTGAGCACATTTTTTGGGCTCTCAGGACAATCCCCTGAGCACATTTTTTGGGCTCTCAGGACAATCCCCTGAGCACATTTTTTGGGCTCTCCGAACAATTCTCTGAGCACATTTTTTGGGCTCTCCAAACAACCCTCTGAGCACATTTTTGGGCTCTCCGAACAATCCCCTGAGCACATTTTTTGGGCTCTCAGAACAATCCTCTGAGCACAGTTTTTGGGCTCTCAGAACAATCCTCTGAGCACATTTTTGGGCTCTCAGAACAATCCTCTGAGCACAGTTTTTGGGCTCTCCAAACAATCCCCTAAGCACATTTTTTGGCTCTCCAAACAATTCTCTGAGCACATTTTTTGGGCTCTCAGAACAATCCCCTGAGCACATTTTTTGGGCTCCCAAAACAACCCTCTGAGCACTTTCGGCCCCAAAGTTCGGAGGAGCAGCAGCTCTGGTAGCATCTCCAGCCTGCCTTCCCCCAAATCCCTGCCGAGTGGGCAGAGAACAATCACCAGCTCGGAGCACACAGAGCTCCCAGGGCTTCATTTACTTTTCTGTGGTCTCCTTCAGAGCTCTGGGAAAGCCCCCTGAGGGTGCAGCTGCTCCTGCAAGCTCGGCAGGTTTACTTTTCCCAGGACACCAGGGGAGTGAGGGCTTGGAGAGCTGTGCCTGCAGGAGAACCCCAGAGCTCAGCTCAGAGTGATTCCCTGCCTGGGCTGGGGGAAAGACTCCATGGGGAAGTTGGGGAAGAGGGAAAATAGGAAAAAAAATTTGTATTATTATTTGGAAATTCAATAGGAAAAAAATTGAATTATACTCACTCTATGTGTGTACCTTTCCATTTTTGATGTTACTGTGACTACATTTTGATCAAAACAGCAAATTCAGCTGCAGTCAGATTCATTCCCTGCTTAGTCTGGGGGAAAAGAACTCCATTAGGAAGTTGGGAGAGAGGAGAAATAGGAAAATTTTGTATTATTTGTAAATTAAATAGGAAAACTTTTGCATTATACTCACTCCATGTGTGCACCTTTCCATTTTTGGTTTTACTGTGACTACATTTTCATCAAAACAGCAAATTCAGCTGCAGTCAGATTCATTCCCTGCTTAGTTTGGGGAAAGAACTCCATTAGGAAGTTGGGGGAGAGGAGAAATAGGAAATATTTTGTATTATTTGGAAATTAAATAGGAAAACTTTTGTATCATACTCACTCCATGTCTGTACCCTGCCATTTTTTATGTTACTGTGACTACATTTTGATCAAAATAACAAATTCAGCTGCAGTCAGATTCATTCCCTCCTTAGTTTGGGGCAAAAGACTCCATTAGGAAGTTGGGAGAGAGGAGAAATGGGAAATATTTGGTATTATTATTTGCAAATTAAATAGGAAAACATTTTTATTGTACTCACTCCATGTGTGTACCTTTCCATTTTTGATGTTACTGTGACTATATTTTGACCAAAATAGCAAATTCAGCTGCAGCCAGATTAATTCCCTGCCTAGTCTGGGGGAAAAGACTCCATCAGGAAGTTGGGGAAGAGGGGAAATAGGAAAAAAATTTGTATTATTATTTATAAATTAAATAAGAAAGCTTTTCTATTATACTCACCCCATGTGTGCACCTTTCCACTTTTGTTATCATTGTGACTATATTTTGACCAAAACAGCAAATTCAGCTGCAGCCAGATTAATTCCCTGCCTAGTCTGGGGGAAAAGACTCCATCAGGAAGTTGGGGAACAGTGGAAATAGGAAATATTTTGTATTATTTGTAAAATAAATAGGAAAACTTTTGCATTATACTCACTCCATGTGTGCACCTTTCCATTTTTGGTTTTACTGTGACTACGTTTTGATCAAAGCAGCAAATTCAGCTGCAGTCAGATTCATCCCCTGCCTAGTTTGGGGGAAAGAACTCCATTAAGAAGTTGGGGGAGAGTGGAAATAGGAAATATTTGGTATTGTTATTTGTAAATTAAATAGGAAAACGTTTTTATTACACTCACTCCATGTCTGTACCTTTCAATTTTTGATGTTACTGTGACTATATTTTGATCAAAATAGCAAATTCAGCTGCAGTCAGATTCACTCCCTGCTTAGTTTGGGGGAAAGAACTCCATTAGGAAGTTGGGGGAGAGTGGAAATAGGAAATATTTTGTATTATACTCACTCCATGTCTGTACCCTGCCATTTTTGATGTTACTGTGACTATATTTTGACCAAACCAGCAAATTCAGCTGCAGTCAGATTAATTCCCTGCTTAGTCTGGGGGAAAGAACTCCATTAGGAAGTTGGGAGAGAGGAGAAATAGGAAAAAATTTTGTATTATTCATAAATTAAATAGGAAAACTTTTGCATTATACTCACTCCTTATATGTACCCTTCCATTTTTGATGTCACTAATGCAAAGTGACTATATTTTGATTAAAATAGCAAATTCTTGGCATCAAAAAGAAACCACCTCAGCAAGGTCAGTAACCCATTCCTCTGTCCTTGCAGTCACAGAGAGAAAGGCTTCATAGCGTGGAGAAAAGTGACATTTTTATGTTGAAAATGGAGAAATTTCAGGAGAAAATTCGCAGCTCCCTGTCAGGAGTTGGTGAATTGCAATCTGAGTTTCTGGCGAAAGGAAAACAAAGAAAACAATCCCTGCATGAGCAAAAGTTGTAATTTAGCTCAAACCAAAAGCTCTGCATTTCTGCAGTCAGTAGTTATATAAAAATTTGTTTTTAACAGATGTGCATTCGTTGGGTGGAGCTGCCACCTGCTGGTGTGAATTAAATGGTAAAATCAGGGGAAATGCTCAAAAAATTAAATCAGAAAAAATTAAATCTCGTTCCCACTCAATCCATCCAGTAAATCATAGATTTGAAAAGGCAAGTGCAGCAATGAAAAAAAAAAAGGATGCAAGAGAAGCATCCTCGAAAAAACAGAATTCTGCTCTGATTTTTGGGTTCCCTAGGCAGATAAAACATATCAAAATATATATATAAAACATATATAAAATCTATAGAAACATTTCATATATTATAGAAAACACATATAAACATATATTATAAACATATAAACATATATTCTATTTGCAGAACATGAATTTTCTGTTAGCCCAGCTCTGCCTGTAAACTTTTTACTTAACCCCAATGCAAAAAAACCCCAAAAAAATTAAAAAAGGGAAATATAAAATCCAGCAGATGTTTAAAAGTTTCATCATCACGGCAGTAACATCAGCAGCAAAGAATGTCTCTGAGCAGAATGTTTAAACCAGAAATTCCCATTTCAAGCTCTGACTGCTGCCTAACCCTCTTTTCTACATATTTTTGGATAATTTCCCTCTTCTATCTCAGAGCAGAGAGAGATAAGGGCATTTTCTTGCCCTCCAGATGCACAAAAATGATAAAAATATGGGGGAAAAAATAAGGATTTTCCTGTTGGAGGACTCAGCTGTGAAAACTCCCCACTCCCAGTGTCTGCAGCTCTCACTAGGTGCTTTTTTATTGTGTTTAAAAGAGGAGAAAAAAACCAGCTGGAACTGAACTGGATGATTCTTCTGCAAGAAGCAACGAAGGCATTTAATTTCCCATTTAATTCTCCCCTTTGTTCACCTGTCAGCAGCTCTGCACACTCTGCACTCATTTATTTTCCACCCAATTTCACCTCTGAAGGTGTTTCCAGCCAGGGAAAGGCTGAGGAGGGAAGTTTCCCCTGCCAGGCAGTGTGGGATCCTCACCTGCAACCTGAGCTGCCAAAATGCATTCTGTAACCCTGTGTGACCCAAATCACAGAAAAATCGGAATATTTAGATTATTACAGCCCTAGTGTGAGGTGTAGAAACCTCAAGTGTTGTGGCTGTCACAGTAAAAAGCTGATTTTCCCTCTCGGGTGGATTTTTGGGTTGGAATGCACAAGTTGTGCAGAGAGAATTTGGGGATTTCTCCCTCACTCAAAATGCTGAATAAGTAAAAAAAAAACCAATAAAACCAGACTGTAACAAACCTGGATTAAATGATTTCATTTTCTCCCCCTCTAGAAAACATAATTTTGAGCAAAAAAAGCACAAATTGCAGGATTTCCCTACTCCTGTCTTGCCATGCTTCATAACATGTCAGACTTACAGGGAAATCAGAAAATGAGAAATAACAAAGCCATGATCAAAAGTGGAAATAACTTCTGCAGGTATTAAAAAATCAAGGTTTTTCACCTTGTAACTCCTTGCCCTGATGTCACTGAAAACTATCAACATCTAATTAAATTCCCAGATATCCCCTGGAATTCAGATTCTAATTAATCCTTTTAATTCCTGCAATTCTCACCTTTGGGGAGACTTAAACCCAAATATTAACACTTCATTTTAATGGTTTTTTGGGATCTTTTTCTTCTCAGATCAGACAAGGCCAGGAGGCCTTGAAAATCCAAAAAAGATTTTTAAATTGTTTTTCTCTTTCCCGAAAGGCAGAATTTTCCTGTGGGTGGTTTGGATTTCGCACTAAACAATGATAAAATCATTTTTCCCTCCCAATTGCAGTGAGTTCGGGTGAATCACAAACACAGGCAGGCTGCAGCCAGGTGAATAAATTCAGGAATAATTCAGATTTTCAGGGAGAATTTGGCAGCTCTGGGAAAAATCACCAATTTTCCATGCCTTGAGCAGATGGACCAGAGCAGCTTTTCCTTGCCATGGAAAAAGGGGAAAATTCCCTAAATCCTGACAGGAAGCAACAGAAACATTCTGTGTTTTTAGCAATAATGAATTTATCTGCAGAGCAGCAGCAGAACCCAGCCTTGGGGAGGCACAAGGTCAGAGGCACAGATCTGCTCGAGGCTCCCCAAAATTTGCATGGAGTTTTCTGTTCTGATAACATCACAGAGGGGGAAAAAAAAAAATAAAATAAAACAAAACAAAACAAATCAGATTGTGCTGTTTCAACCGTGAGTTGCCAGCAGAGAGGGAAATTTGGACTTTCCCAGCTAAACCTCTCGATGTCACAAAAATATTGTGACTCATTTATTCTGCTGTTTCCTCTGGCTTTGGTAATTAATAAATGAAACATTTCAATACCCAAATGAGCTGAGGTGCTGAATGTTTTCATACGAGGGAAAATGCTGTTTTCAGTTTCCCCTCCCAGCTTTGCCAACACTCGATGTATTTTCTGAGCAGTCACAACAAATGGAACATTTCAGCCTTTGCAGGGAGAAAACACAGAAATAAATCCCATCCTGCCATTAAACCACTCAATACCCAGAAAATGAATGAGCTTTATGAGTTTCTGTATTAAAAAAACCCAAAAAACCAACCCAAAACAACTCGAATGAACAAAATAAAGCCAACCAACCCCAAATTCACAGAGCACCCAGGTCAGGTTTAAATTTGAAATTCCCTTTTCAAGCACTGACTGCTGCCTAACCCTCTTTTCTACAGATTTTTGGATAATCTCCCTTCTCTCTCTCAGAGCAGAGAGAGATAAGGGAATTTTCTTGCTCTCCAGATGCACAAAAATGATAAAAATAAAGGAGAGGGGAAAAAAATAGGTTTTCCTTTTGGAGGATCCCCAGGAAGGGGGATCTGTGCTCTTCTCACCCTGGTGAGAATATTTTTGGAATATTGCTAAATATGTGCATCTTTTCAAATTTAACATCTCTCAGGAAAGTCCCAACACTTATGGGGTAAAAATTCTGCTTTTTGTGAAAATCAGCTCCTTACAAGACATCAGGAAATAAATCAGATGCCACTGGAATTATTTACTTATGCAACAAAAATAAAATATCTTCATTTTTAAAATCAGTTTGCTCTTGTCATATATGTCATCAAATATATAAAATCTTGACATATTTGATTCCTTTCCACTGAGAGGAAAGGAATTTTTTTTTTTTTGGTGTATTTTAACCCTGCAAATCACATCCTGCAACCTTTTGTAATCTCAATATTTCAGGGCTGCCGCTTTGCTTATAGGAACTGAAAAACCGAGAGCTGAAGTCAATAAATCCTGTTTTGCATTTCCACCCAGCCTGTGCATCACTCAACTCGAAATTGGGATGAAAAGCTGCCGAGGCTCCTGCCTGAGAAAGGAGCACTCCAGGGATGAGTGGCTGTGGTTTGAGTCATTTGCCTGCAGAGATTGCAGCCAAATGTCACCAGAGCCACCCCAAAACGGTGGCACCGAGCTCCTCCTCCTCAACGAGGAGTAAATCGCGATTTACGCGATGATAAATTAGAATTAAACCGAAAAAACCCGTCAAATCCTGGTCTGCCCATCCTCTGCTAGCAATTGTTTGTGGTTGGTGTCCTGCCTTTGCTGCTTGGGGAGAAAACTTAATAATTCTCTAAGATTTGGGAAAAAACAGAGCTAAGCACGGTTGGAACTGAGAAATGTTCTGGAGGAAGTTAATTTATTGATTAAATTTAGTATCAATCTCCACCATCCTCCTGCCTGGAATCCATCAGGCAATTCCTTCTCCCAAGCAATGGGAGATTTTGGATTTTTCCTGCATTTTCTGAGAGAGAACAGTGAATTAAATCTCCACTAAAAACAGCACTGGTCCCAATCCCACCCCAAAGAACCCAATTTTAGAGCTTTTGCACAAACATTCTCTCTGTTCAATTAACCCAGCCTGACATGACACAGCGTGTTTGATGGGATCACTGCATTTTTCTGCCTGTTTGATGGAGATCTTTCCACCTCTCTGACCCTCTGCATTTGCCTCCAGGCTGAAATCCACCCTGAAATCCACTTGTCCTGCAGGAAAAGTGAGATTTGCTCAAAATCCTTTGGGAGCAAATTAGCAACTCGCTGAGAGAAGTGGGGGAAAAACTGAAATATCTCTGGGTTACTTCACTGCCAGGTCTGAAGCACCAAGATTTTCAAGGTTTTTCCTCTTTTTTTTTTTTTTCTTTTTTTTTTTTCCCCCCAACCCCCTTCCAACCGTTCTGGTTTATTTTCAAATTTTTGACGTTTGAACATTTTCTCTTCAAGAAGCAGCACCTGCAATCGAGTGGGTGAGAGTATTTCTCTAATTAATTTTTTTAAAAAAGGCCAATCCAGGGAGTTCAGCTGCAGGGAAGGACTTGCAAACACGAGCCTGAGTGTGTCTGGGATTCGAGAATGGACTACAAATATGAAAATACTAAAGTTTGTTTAACCCTGTTAAGGGAATTTTTGAGGATCAAATCAGGGATTTTTGAATTTTTTAAAATTTTTAAGCTAATGATATGCAGAATAGCATAAATTTAGAGCAACTCACTGGGGCTGGTGTTGAAAACTAGAAATATTTTGAGGGTTTTGCCTGCAGAGAGAGAGGATTTCTGTTCCCCACCCACTGAGGACTCAGGTTGTATTTTTTTGCAAGGCAGAAAGAAATTTTCCACCTTCCAGCTCCACTCAGAACAGGGAAAAAACCTCATTTCCCATGGGACTCTTTAAAATTCAATCCCAGCTGGAGTTAGCTGCTCAGAACCTCCCAGCCCTGCACTAGAAAGCCACAGAAAAACTGCTTTTCAATATTAAAATCAGGCTAGGTTTGCTTCATGATGAACAGAGCAAATCCCTCCCTGAGTTCTGCTGACTTCATCATTTCCTTTCCCTCTGCTGAGAGGAAATGCAAATCAAACTGTGGTTCTATATAGTAGAAGTTCCTCTCTGGAGATTATTTCCATGAATGCAGAGTCATGAAAAGCTGTCACCCAACCTGAGGTGACATCTGCCAGCACCAGGACACCACGAGCTGGTGGGGAAGGGATGGGAGGTGTAGAGAGGTTATTATTTCCGTTATTTCCGTTATTTCCGTTATTTCCATTATTTCCATTTCTGTTATTTCCGTTATTTCCGTTATTTCCGTTATTTCAATTTCTGTTATTTCCGTTATTTCCGTTATTTCCATTATTTCAATTTCTGTTATTTCCGTTATTTCCGTTATTTCCATTATTTCAATTTCTGTTATTTCCATTATTTCCGTTATTTCCATTATTTCAATTTCTGTTATTTCCATTATTTCCATTATTTCCATTATTTCAATTTCTGTTATTTCCATTATTTCCGTTATTTCCATTATTTCAATTTCTGTTATTTCCATTATTTCCGTTATTTCCATTATTTCAATTTCTGTTATTTCCATTATTTCCATTATTTCCATTATTTCAATTTCTGTTATTTCCATTATTTCCATTATTTCCATTATTTCAATTTCTATTATTTCCATTATTTCCATTATTTCCATTATTTTAATTTCTATTATTTCCATTATTTCTATTATTTCCATTATTTTAATTTCTATTATTTCCATTATTTCCATTATTTCCATTATTTTAATTTCTATTATTTCCATTATTTCTATTATTTCTATACCACGAGTAGGGGATGTAAAGGAAAACAAATCAGAAATAAAAACCCAAAATATTTTAGGGTTTTTCTCACTGATCCTGCCCCTTTCAGGGTTTGAGGACAAGATTTGGGAATTATTTAGGGATTGGAGCAACAGAAATACAGGATGAGTTTCCTCCAGGAAGTTCCATTCAGCCCAAAATTTAGAGCATTTATTACTCACTGGAACTTGTGTCAAAAACTAGAAATTTTTTTTTTTTTTTTTTTTTTGTTCTCAGGCATGAATCCCACATAAAACTCGACCTGTAATTCCAGGAAAATGGGGTGGGAAGGGATGGAGTGGGACTGGGAATCAACCCAGAGCTCCTGGGGTCACTGCTGCCTGCAATTCCTGCTTGCTTTGCACAGCTGGAAATCTTGGACTTGCTGTTTGCTCCTCCTTCAGCTCTGACTTTTTGTCCTGGAATCCTTGGAATGATAACAAAGAACCTGCATAGTTCACCTGGCAATTGGCGTTTCTCTCACTGGGTAAATATTTAATTCTTTCCCTTTATTTTATTTTTTTTTTAAAGCCAAGATCCCCTCCTGTGAGCTGTGTTTTCCATCAGCCTCTTAACCCTGGCTAAGGAGGAGCAAATTCCAAGCAGCACCTGGATTTTTGCATTTCCTCATTTCCCTACCCAAACTCAGCCAGTTGCACATCCTAGAAAATTTCATCATCTTTCACCCTCATCTCCTCGATAAATGGATTTTTTTGGGGAACAGGATGCTGCTGCCTGCAGGAACACAGCACTCATTCCATGGGAATTGGCTCACCTGGCAAAGCCCTGCTGGAATCAGTGATTCCCTAATTTCAACAGCTCACTCTGGGTCTGAAGTGAGACTTGGGAACCTTTTTTATGAGAATTAAACTCTTTTTTTTTTTTTTTTTTGGGGTTCAGTCCATTTTCTGACCAACGTGGCCCTAAAAATTTCAGGTTTTGTGGAGTTGTGTTCCCATTTTTCTGTGCCTGTGCAGTCCTCAAGTAAAAGGACTTTACTTTGCTCTGATATTAAAGAATTAAATCTTTTCAGGGCAGAAATTTTAGGGCCAGGAGGTAAAGAATAAGGAAGTGGTGCTGAATTCTGAATTTACCCAGCAAGGAAGGATTAGCTGCAGGTTTGACCCAATTTCTCCATGGCTACAAACTCCACAAGGCACAAAATGATTTATGCTCATGAAATATTAACTCCCAACAAGGGGAGGGAGGGAAGACGTTGGCACTTTCATGGGAACTGAGTGCTCAGGAATAACAATAAAAATAAAAAACCCCAAAAAACCAAAACCCCACATGTGGCAAGAAACCAACCCAAACAACCCCCAGGTTGGACTGGTTTGGTCAGAGAGGTTGATCCTCAAAAGCTGACAGAACAACCATTTATTTATTCATGGCTCAAGCAGATGACAGCAACTACAGCGAGGATAATCCCAAGGAAATCTCTAAATAAATACATTTCTGTAAAATATAACCATTTAAGGGCAGCAATTTGGCTTTGGGGAGGTCCCTCTGGGATGTTTCTCCTTAAATTTTGTGCCACAGAATTTTAAAATTGTGTCACAGCAGAGCTGAGCACACACAGATCTCAGAGATTCATTTCTCCCACTGCAAAGGAATTTAATGCCTCTGAATGCATCTCTGAGCCCTGCTGATTAACAGGATGTACTTCCTTGTTTTGAGGTAAATGCCAGCTGTCAACAACCCCCAAAGAAAACCAAAAAGACAATACTGTACACAGCATTTAGCAAATAAACCAGCTCAGCGAGCGTGGAGGTTTTACAGAGGTGTTCTTGCACTTAGTCAGAGATCAGCATTGATCAAATTTCGGAATTAAGAGTTAATTTTACATGCCGTAAACTTGAATGCTGACCATGAGAGTGAAGTGGGTTTTTTGCTGCCAGAATCCCATTAAATTCCATTTCTACAGGAAATCTTTTTGCCTTTTCTTTGCCTTTTTTGGAATCAAAACCATTTCTCCATTTGCACAGCAACTGCTTGAGGTCGAGGATAAGAAATAACAATATTTTCCCTCCTTTTTCAGGCAAAGTGCAACAATTTACCAGCAATGCCAACAATCCTGACCTTTCCCATCCCTGCAGGAGCAGATCTGGGGAATCCTCACCTGCTTTTCCCCACCTGCAGCACAAATCCCTATTCTCCATGGCTTTAGTTATCTCCACATCCACATCCAGCCCCAGGCAGAACTAGCAGCATTTTTACACCTCCAGAAAACCATTTCTCCCCATTTTTCCCCCAGCCATGAATCAACTGCCCTCAGTGGGAGTCGTTTCCCTGATGCTGAAGGAATTTGGATGGAGTCCACTGGGAATGAAATAGAATCTGAGTGTATGGGAAAAAGGCTGGGAAACCTGACCCCAGATTAAACCCCATTGTTGCTCCTGACTCCCAGTCTATTTATTCTGAGAGGTGAAATGGATTTAGGGCTTTTATTTTCATCTCCCCGCTTGTGAATGGCTTTAATTATTAACCCTAAATAAGCAAATTTTCATTAGTTTGCAGTTAATGCTCCAGACTCCCTGACATGCAGGTATTTAGGATCATTGCCTACCTGGGATTTTTGGTTTGGGATGAGAGGATTTGGCTGTAGAAACGTGAAGTTTCTGGCAAATATCATCAGTGAGTGTAACAAGAGGTTCAAACTCCCTTCAAAGGAGAAATTCAGCATCAAGAGACTAAATTATACTGAAATACAGTTGTGAATAATTGAAATATTTCCCTCATAGTCCACTATGCTCTAACACAGGCACCTTGGAGTTTATAAATAATATAAATAATTTGCATTTTGGTGTTTTCTCCCCTGACAGAGATCCAGTGGAGAATCACCAAATTTTCTTTTCCTGCCTGAATTGGGGTCAGGTGCTCAAATATTCAGGTTTTGGAGGACAAACTCCATCCCAGCTCCATTCCCAAAGCTGCTGCACTGAGGAAGTCCATGGAATATTTGGGAATATATATCCTGGGATATATTATATATATACACACACTATATATATACTATATACTACATATATATATACACATATATATAATATATATATACATACACATGATATATACCATTTATATATATATCTATATAAAAAATTTGGCAAAGAGGGATAAACCTCCTGTACTTAGGTGACATTCTGCAGCAGGCCTGGGATGGAGCAGAAAATGAGAAAAAACACATTTTTGAGCTCTGCTCAACCCCCTCAGCCCGGGCAGAACAGGAATGAGGGGAAAGAAAATATAAAAATATATTGCAAGTATAAGGAATGCATGGAAATAATGGGAAATTTTCGGGGTTTATTTATTTTTTTTAATTTGCTAATTATTTATTTTTAAAATATAAATATAAAAAAATAAATATTATTTGCAAATAAGAGCAGGGAAAGGTTTTGGAGTTGTCAGGGGCAGCAATTCAGAGGTGAGGGAAACATTCTTGTGCAAGAGCTGCAGGGAGGCAGTGTTTGCCTGGCTGGCAGCCACAGCATTGTGTTTCAGCAACAAAGCAGATAAATGAGCCTTAAAAACACCCCACTCCAAACAAACCCCCAATTCAAAAAATATGTGTTCTTGTGGCTCTGGCTCCCAGAACTTTAACCCTGAGCATCCTAAAGCTGAGGCTCTCCCCAGCTGGACCAGGAAGAAGCCTCAGATTTACTGGAACTTGGTTTTGGTGTGAGCAGAGCTGAACTGAATTCACACCCCAGGAGCTGCAGGGACACAAAAAAAATGATATTTCCTAGCATTTTCTGTAATTTTCTAATTTAAATCCCACCTTCTCTCTCATCTAAATCTCATCTTCTGATTATTTGTCCTTTGAGATGAACAATTTCACCTGAGCTTTCACCTGAGTGATTTTAGTTCCCAAAACCAACCACATTTTTTTGCAGATTTTTTTCCACCCTCTTTTCATTCCAGCTCCCAATCACCTCAAAAACCAACACAAATATTGGAGTCATCAACTTTTCAAGGAGGGAAAACCACTTAAAAATCACATTTCTGCCACACTGCTCACATTTTAAACCAACAGGGAAATCCTCACACATCATCCTCACACGTCAGATTTGTTCCAACATTAAATTTCTACACCATTTCCTCTATTCCTCTTTCTGCTGAGCTTTTCTGGAATCCGATGTGGTTTTTTTGCTCCCTTTGCTCTGATTCCCAGCACCATCTAGTGGTGCATTTTTTCTTGCTCCCTCTGGACTTCCTTGCCCTGGTTTTGCTTTTCTCTCCTCACCAATTCAAATTATTTCACTTTCGCAAAAATATTTGCAAACATTTCTCAAAAGCCAAGCGTGATTACTGCATTTTTTTTCCCCTTCAACCCAAATAACTGCACAGAAATTCCCAAAACAGTTCAGGCTGCCTAAAAAAAAAAAAAAAAAAAAAAAATCTGCATTTCAGAAGGAGCAGAAAGTGCTGAGCTTGGAAATCCCTTCACCCTGTGCCCTGGAGCTGCAGTTGCTGCTGGAATTCCCAATCTGAAGGTTATTTGTCTGAAAGATGAACCATCTGTTTTTCAGAGCAAAAGCCAGTTTGCAAATACAACATTAAAATTTGTTTCAGAGCTCCCCAGTGCACACAAATGGATGTGGCTGATTCCTCCTTAAAAATGTCTGGTTTTCATCTCAAAGCAAAACCCTCATGGGTTTAATTCTCATTTTTTTCCTGTCTGTTTTCGGTCCAGCCTGAAGGAAAATAACCATTGTTCCTCCATCAGCACTTATTTCTGAACTCAAGAGCTGAATGCAGTTTGTTTCCAGAGGAGTCAGGATGAAAAATAATGCCAAAACCAAACATCCCAGAGCTCTGGGATGTTCTGGGGAGGAGGAACTCTGAATATTCCCATTAAATTTTAACAGGAATTCTGCCCCAGGAGTTGGCAGAATGAAACATCTTAAACCTCTTGCTTCCCTCCCTGCTTGCTAAAAATAATTTTGCCTGGCCTGGTGAATATTCAGATTTCCAAGGGACAGGGAGGTAACAGGATGTGTGAAGAGTCAGACTGTGCAATTTCCAGCAGGGATGGAGGAAAGTCAGTTTTATCATGGTTTTATCAGAAGGGGAAAAAAACTCCTAAAAATAAGGGAAACATCTGAATTTTTTTTCTTGCACCCTATTTTTGTCTGAATAAAAAACTTCCTTAGTGAGAAACGGGTGAAAGAGAGAAGCACCCAAATAAAAATAATAATAATATTTATCCCTTTTGTCTTTTTGTGCCTATTAAAGGCCTCTAAATTTAAACTTTTCTCTGGGTATTTGTGCAGCTGTAGATTGGTGAGAAGCTACGCCAGAAAAGTCATGAATAAAAAGGTTGATCCTGAGTTATTTGGAAAGCTGGGAAGTGTTGCATATCCTTTGGGATTGGGTGAGCAGTTCCATTTGGGATTAGGGGATGAATTCCCTTTGGGATTAGGGGATCAGATCCATTTGGGATTAAGGGATCTGTTTCATTGGGGATTAGGGGATCAATTCCCTTTGGGATTAGGGGATTAGTTCCATTGAGGATCGATTCCATTGGGGATTAGGGGATCAGTTCCATTTGGGATTACGGGATCAATTCGATTTGGGGTTAGGTGAGCAATTCCATTGGGGATCAGGGGATCAGTTCCATTGGGGATCAGGGGATCAGTTCCATTGGGGATCAGGGGATCAGTTCCATTTGGGATCAGGGATCAGTTCCATTTGGGATCAGGGATCAGTTCCATTTGGGATTGGGTGAGCAATTCCATTTGGGATCGGGGATCAGTTCCATTGGGGAATCAGGGGATCAGTTCCATTTGGGATCAGGGGATCAGTTCCATTTGGGATCAGGGGATCAGTCCCATTTGGGATCAGGGGATCAGTCCCATTGGGGATCTGCCAGCTCCGTGGCACAGCAGCTCCCAGCCCTGGCAGCTCCCCATGCCCAGGCGAGGTCACTGTTGCTGCACAGAATGGCTCAGTGGGGCAGCTTTGGCTTTAACAACCCAATTTCAATGTGGGACACCAGCAAATCCCTCCTCCAGCTGCTCGGGGTTCCTTTCCTTCCTCACCTGTTCAGAAATACCCCAAAAATCAAGCCCAGAACCACATCATTCCGAGTGGAGACTGATAATTGCACCAAGAGGGAACCAAATCCCATCTCCAGATGCCTCAAGGCATCAAGAACGGGCAGATTAAAATAATTTCTCCACCTTTAATCACCTGCAACTCCAGACCACACAGCTTAGAAACCCTCAACAATTAACTTCATCTGAGCACTGCATAAAAATCAGGAAATAATGTCACAGGGAGGAAGAGCTTGGCTTGTCCTGGTTGGAAAAGGTGAAAACAGCCTGGAAAATTTCTTGATTTCCCTCAGAGGGGAATTAAATCAACCCAGAGCTCACAATCAGAGCCAGCAGCCCCACACAGGAGGAATTTCCTCATGGGGGAACATTTCAGGGAGGTGAAAACAGTCTGAACATGCCATCAGCAGGGAGCTCTGAATCCCAGGAAAACATTGAGAGGTAACCAAGGAGCATCAGGGGTGAGTCAGGGACAGGTAATTCTTGGAAATTAAACTGTGGGGATCATCAAAAAGGGACAATGGCACTGAAAAGGGACAATGGCACTGCCAGCTGCACTTTTGGGGTGAAGGGGCTCAGCCTGGAGAAAAGGGGATCAGGGGAACCCTGTGGCTCTGCACAACTCCTGACAGGAGGGACAGCCAGGGGGATTTGGGATCTGATCCCAGGGCACAGGGACAGGAGGAGAGGGAACAGCCAGGGGAGGTTTAAATTGGATATTAGGAAATCTTTCTGCATGGAAAGGGTGCTCAGGCCTTGGCAGGAGCTGCCCAGGGAGGTTTGCAGTCCCCATCCCTGCAGGTGCCCAAGGAATCCCTGGCTGTGGCACTCAGAGCTCTGGGTTGGGGACAAGGTGGGCATTGGGCACAGGTAGGACTCGATGACCCTGGAGGGCTTTCCCAACCCCAGTGATCCTGGGATTCTTTACAGCTCTGAAGAGCTTTTCCAGCCCCAGAGATCCTGGGATTCCTTACAGCCCTGGAGGGCTTTTCCACCCTCAGGGATGCTGGGATCCATCCAGCTGTGCCCCAGCTGTGCTCTCCTGCCTTCAGGAGGGATTCCCAGCTCCCCCAGCTGTGGTTCTGTCTCTCTGTGAAGCACCAGCACAGGACATCATCCCCAGGCACCCCGGGTGACCCTGTCCCCGTGCCAGGGCAGGAAGGGACCAGGGGATGTTTACCCCGGGCACTGTGACAAGCCCAGCAGCGATGTCACAACCCCTGGCACATCTCAGTTGCAGCACCAGCCCAGCTTCCCACTGAGGCCATGCAAATGGAGCCTCCAAAACACAGCTCTGGTCCCAGGGAGGAGCTCAGAGGGAAAAAATCCACCCTTATCCCACTCTAATTCTTAATTTGAAACAACCTCATTATCCAGCCTTCTAAAACATCACTCACCCATTTAGCTCAGGACATATTTACACAGCGTTATGTTCACCTTTAAATATGCAGAATTCTCTTTAAAGAGGAGCTTTAAAAACCTCTCCTGCTATTTTGTTTGTCTCATCAGCCACTGAAAGCTCACAGGCAGGGAAAGCCTCATCCCAGCTTTCTCCATCAGTGCAAATCCAACCCACCCCCTCCCAACATGCAAAAGAGGATTTTAATAAAGGAAACCTTTTGCAACAAAGGCTTTTCGCTCAGGTGAGTTCAGAGTTGGCAAAGCAGAAGCATCCAGAGGGAAAGACAGACAAACACTACCCTGGTGAATGCTGTTAAAATGGGTGTGTGCAGGAAAACATGTAGGAACAAGGGATGAGGGGAGGCAGGGAGAGAGGATTCACCTCCAGCCAGAGAGAGAAAAGGAGCTCAAGCCATGCAGCACAGCCTCGAAGTTCTCATGGAGAGAGGTTTGCAGAGCTGCCCAGCACAAATCAGTTAATTTCAGGAGTTTTTTCTCTGGGAATTTTAGAGGGTGATGGCTGGTTTTGTTGAAAATAATGTGGCAGGAATTAGAATTTCTATATCAGTATACCAGCAATTAATCAGTATATCATTAATTAATCAGTATATCAGTATATGTACAAAGGAGGAAAAAATTCTCCCCAACACAAAGGCCTGGCATGGAATTTTTCCTACAGTGCACATCTGCCTTTCCCAAAAACTCAGCTCCTGGCCTCACCCCCTGCCCCAGATGATCGTTAATGAAGAGCCTCACCCAATCATATCCTCATGTCTTACACCTCTCAATGCTTGAAATTTTCTCTCTTTCTTACAACAGAAGCACACAGCAGGTTAAAAAAGGCAGAAATCACTAAAACTGTGGAAGATAATGAACATATTCCACTCTCCTGGGTAGAAAACACTTTCCCCAGCCCAGGCTTTATTTCACTGAGAAATAAACTAAATATTTCCATAGCTGTGGGAATCAGGAGGCACCGAATGCAGCAGCATCTCCAAATCCTAGAAAGTCATATTTGGGATCTCTCCCTGCTTGCTGTGCATGCTGAAACCTGCCCTGGATAAAAGAGGATAGCGTGCCGCATGATTAGAGGGTCCAAACTGAAAATTGCTATTGAGCAGCCAGGGCTGGAGCTGCTTGTGGACAGCTCAGAGCCAGCAGTGCCTGCTCAGAGTGAGACTCATGAGAGGTGCTTGAAACTGGAGCAACAAAGGATTCCCCTGAAATATCAGGTTGGAAGCAGGAGAACCACAGGATGAACAAATACAAATCCCTGCTGAGCAAATACAAAGCCTTGGAGACCTTGTGGTGCTCACATTCCAAGGGTTTGAAATCTTTTTTTGCTAGATTTGAAATCTGCTTTCTTCTCGTGGCTGAAGGTTGTATTTTGGTCCTTCCTGTGCCATAAATCCAGGCCAATTCCTGCTTTGCTGTGGATGTAATCCCAAGTTATAAACAAGCAGCTAAAAACCATCCAACCTGGGTTGGAGTATGGAGGGGAGCAGAAAGATGAGAAGTCTCTGCAGTGATTTACTGCCCAATAAATGCAGTGAGTCACTGCAGTAATTTCCTGTTTGCAGGAGGCCAAACTCTCCCACCTCTGTAAGTTTTGAGGAGTTCCCAAGCTGGTGCCTCATCCTAGAGATTTGCATGGGGTATTTAGAGGATATTTACAGGATAAAACAGGGGTTTGTGTCCCTAAGGGGTTCAATCCTGGCTCCAGCTGGCCTCATGCAATCAATGAGGTAAAGCAGGTGAAATGGAAGGGAAATATTTACCCAGAGAGAGCAGGATGTGTCCCTAGGGAAAGCTTTGTGACTCTCTCCATGTCAGCCAGGCAACACAGCTCAGAAGTTAAAAGGTTATTTCACAAATTCCCTTCCCCTTGAACAAACTGAGGAATTAACTGGAATGTTGGCTCGCTGTGCCTTCAACCCCTGAGCTGCAGAGCCCTGGGGACCTCACAGGGATCAGAAATTCTCGCCCTTTGCAGGTGAAATCACAGCTCCAGCCATGCCTCATCCATGCCTCTCCTCACCCATTCAGCTTCCCCAGATCCATTAATTGACAGTGGTGATCTGTGGGGCAGAGAGCCAAGGAGCAACCACTGCAATGCAGATCAGCTCCTGACTCCCTGCTTGTTCTACAAGCCCCAAATCTCCTTTGATCAATACCTGAATAATCCTTTCAACATCCCTGAGCTGCTGCTCCCAGCGCAGGGAAAGCAGGAGATTGTGCAGGTCAGGGAGAGGAGTCACTGCCCAGTTTAAATTATAACACAAATGGGATTTTATTCTTTTAAATCTGCCCCAGAAAGTCTGGCTGCTCTCTGCTCAGATTGATATCAAAGATGATATTGCTCTGGATTAAATCTGGAATGCTTTCCAGGACACAGCCAAGGAAGGAGATGAGTTTGATAAGCATCGTAATCCTTTCTCCAATCTAGGTACTTAAGAGAAATATCTGCTTGTTCAGTTGAAATGGCACAGCCCACAGGGTGAAATCCATTTCCCAGGGACATAGGAATGGAGTTTAGATCTGATATGAGATCTCCTGGTGCCCAGGAAATAGATTTCCTATCAGAGGTGTCATGGTTTAACCCTTGTGGCACCAAATAATCCACATTCCAGATTTAATCCCTCCCTGGTGGGATGGGGAGGGGAAGTGAGAGAAGGTAAAAAATTAATGGTTGAGATAAGAATAGCTTAATATATGAAATGATTGAATGGAAATGAGAGAGGGAGGAGAAAGAGAGAAATAAATCCCAATTCTAACAAGAAGCACAAGGCAGTCTCTCCCCAGCTGCTGCTGCCCAAAGCCCAGCCAGGCCCCAGGCAGCAATTGGTGCCTCAATCCACTGATTTAAACACTGAGCACAGCATGGAATGTCCCTTTGGCCATGGTCAGCTGCTCCCTCACAGCTTCCCGTGCACCTCCTACCTGGGAACCTGAAAATTCCTTAATTTAGGGTAAGAACAACCAATCAGGCTCTGAAACATCAGTTTGGTATCAACAGCATTCCCCTGCTAAATCCAAACCACAGCACTGCACCAGCTACCAAGAAGAAAACTGATTCTATCCCAGCTGAAAACCACTTTTGAGAATTCCCAAAACATTCAATTCAGGATCTACTACCACTTTACTCACTTGGACAACCCCAAGTCAGAGGTTGCTTTTCCCTTCCCAGCAAATCAATCAGAATTTAATTTTTCTGTCCCACACAGCAGGAAGACTATTTTTTTCAACTTGCAGTTAAGCTTTTTCTTGGGAAAAGTAATTTCTTCATCAGCTGCTCAGGATTGTTAGGAAAGAGGGTGGAGCCTTCCCAGGCTGACGTCCTCTGAACCATACCTGAGTATAAAGAGCAAAGGAGAACTGCAGCCAAGAAACTCTCAAAAGCTGCTGCTGGGATTCCAGGGCTGATTTTATTCTCCCACTGCAAGAACTTGCTGCTCCAAAGAGAAGAGGGAAGCTGGACCCGGCTAATTGCATTGGAGGATTAAATACAACTGCCATGGTCTCAATGTGAAACTGGATTGATTTTTTTTTTTTTTTTTAAACACAACTGAAAAAACAGGGTTTTTTTTCCTCCCCTGTTCTCTCTCATCTTTTCCCACACACACAGTGGAGATGTTGCAAACAGTCTGCATGAGTCCTGAGCTCCTGGTCAACCAAAACATGGGTGAAAGTGAAATCTGTGGCTACAGCCCAGGCCAGGGATCTCCCCTGCCTGGAGAAACTGCCAGCCCCAAGAGCTGCTTCCAGCAGAGCCCATCGCTGCCAGACTCTGGATTAACCGAGCTGAATGTCGCCAGCCCCAAGCTCCACCACCCTCCTCCTGCATGCAAACCTCAAGGGATGCCTGCTCCTGCTGGTAAGAGAAAAATCTTTATTTCCTGCTTTGTGCAAACAGAATTTTACCAACTGATGCCAACCTGTGGCTCCTTCCGTGGCAGCGCAGAGCTGGACCAGCAGCAGCACAAATCAGGCTCAGTAATGTCAGAGATGTTCAGCACGTTCTCCTGCTCAGTCTGGGCTGGATTTTGGGGTGCTGTGCTGCTGAAGGCAGGAATTGCTCTGGTTTCTAAAGGATGCCCAATATCCCAGCATTTCTGCCCATCTCCAGCGTTTTGCTGCTGGTTTGCGTTCTGAATTGCAAGTTTAGTTCTGAACTAACAGTTTCACTAATGGATGTGACCTTCTGTGTTATTAACATTTCAAAGTCACAGGGAAGTGTGTTGGGTGAATCATTGCCTTTGTAGGGTTCTCCAATTCCTAGGATTTATCTGATCCATCATAGATGGATCTTTCCCACTTTTCACTGGAAAATCTTCCCAAATAACAACGTGTTAGCAATCCTACTAGATTGTTATAAAGCTTCTCAAAGAAACCTTTAAAATACTCCGCAAACAGTAAATAATTAATTGTCAAAACACCAATCCAAAAAAAAGGAATAATTTCCAGAACAGTCTGAGAAACAAACTCTGCATTTCGAGGCCCCAACGTTTTAATTATTCAGCGATAGGTTAAACACTGCGAAGTGCCAAAAATCTCATCCCAAAACAACCACCCCATCCCTCTATTCCAACAGCACCATTTGCTGCTCTGATTCGCCACCCTCCTGCTGGAGGGCTGTCAGCTCTCGTTGCCTGGAGCGGCGAAGGGAAACAAAAATCACGCAACGAGAAACCACATCTTGTGGGGCTGGTTCCCCTGCCAGGACTGCCTCCTCTGAGACATCCTGGGAGCTCAGCTTCCCAGCTCTGAGCTGCCCTGCTTCCCAGCTCTGAGCTGCCCTGCCTCCCCTCCACAGCCCCCAGCCTGACCCCAGCAGCTCCTGCAGAGCTCTGGTCAGGAATATCAGTTCAGGCACCTCATGTTGTATTTAGCAGCACCAGCAGCTCTTTGCTCGATGCAGTTTTTTTTTCATTTTAGGCTGTTGTGTTGTTTAATCCTGATTTGTGTTTGATCACAAGAGCTGCTTTCATTCCTCACGCTGCAGTGGGAACAGAAAGCTTCTTGCTGCTCCAGCATTGCTGCTGGATGACTCTTTGCTCTCAGGATCCCACGCTCTGCTTCCCAAAGCTTTCTTTGCATCTCTGCCTTTCTCCATGGTTTATTCCATTGGGAAAACCCTGATTTATACATTAAATCTATAATTTTGTTCATATCTGTTACTGAATGCATTCCCTATAAAGGTTATTCCGAGCAGGGGGGACGCACAAGAGCAGGACAGGAACAACAATGTTACATAAAAGGTATTTCAAAAGCCAATGGATTTAAGCTCCTAATCTGGGCAAGTCTTTCAAGTTTGGGGATGCAGGCAGCAGATGCAAGGAGACCTAACACAAACAATCACAGAGCAGCTTGTTTTGACAAAGAGCAAGCCTGTTTGGACAAAGAGGGATATTCTCAAATAACTGTTTCATTTCAGCACAGAAAATCATTGTTTCCCTGTCAATCACACCACGGCTTCCAAACACACCAAGAGCCATTGGGAAAAGCCACTGGACAGAGCATCCTTATCTTAATTTGGAATAAACTCTGTTCCTTATTGTTGCACTGATAGCAATTTAACAAACCACAGGACAGGAAGCTGCAAAGACAGATTTACCACAACACATGAAAATCAGAACGTGAGTAAGAGGGGCAGAGATCTAAACACTGCTGACACATTCCCCAAAAGCAAATCCACGGAAAAACTGAGGAGGAATTCCTTCAAGGAATTACTGAGCAGAGAGGATGCCAGAGCCAAGGAACACTCAGGGAGATGTGGAAATTTCCCACAATTGGTGATGAACTTCACAATCAGAGCCCTTTCCCCAGGCTGACCTCACCCTCCCACCCTCCTCCAGCAGCTCAGAGAGCTGTGTGACTTTCAGCATGGTGTTGTGACTCTTGCAGACTCGGAGCTCAGCTCTGACGCCCCTCCGAAGCGCTACATGGGGGTCAGAGTCAAGATGCCAGTGCGGGAATTGCTGAGGAAAATCCGCCTTTCCAAGGGCTTGGACACAGCTCACGGCAAGGTGAGAGCTCCCTGGGGTGGGAGAGGTTTTTCCCAGGGCTGCAGCATCCTGGTGCTCACAATCCCACTGTCACGGGGTGTTCTGGAGAGGTCACAGCTGCTGCCTCTTCCAGCCACCAAAGCAATGCTTAAGGTGGAGAAAAAACCCAAATTTTAAACAGGGTGAGGGCTGGGCTAGGAGCAACTCTAAGGCAGTGACAGCAGGAATTCATTCATGTCACAGATTCTGTACATCATCCAGTCAAGCCAAAGCTGGCCCAAAACCAGTAAAACCATTGCTGCAGAACCTGCAGAATCAGCCCAAGGAGCTGAAACACTCCCAGCTGCTGCAAAGATCTTTCCAACACTGCCATGAATTCCCCACTCATGGAAATCTCTCCCCCTGCTAAGCCAAATCCCCAGCAGGACTGGCTGTTCTCTCTCTGTCACTCTGTCAATGTTCAATATTTGGTCTCCTCTGCCGTGCAAGCATCTCACACTGAAGCTGGGTGGTTTTGTCTCCTCAGGAAGCCTCACCAGTGAAGATGGTAACCAAAGGATCCTCAGGAAAAACAGGTTTGGGAACGCCTCAGTTGGTAACAGAGCCTCCTTTTCTAGTAGGACCATCACTGTGAGGTACCCCAAAGCCAGAGCAGCCCTCTGCCATGGTCAGTGATCCCTGCTGGTTCCCAGCTGCCCTCAGCTCCAGGAGGCTCTGCATCACCACCCTGGCTGGGTTATCCCTGTTCTCTGGGGCAGCACTGATGGGAATCTCTGCTCTGGGTGCTTCTCCTGAGCTCTGAGCAGCTTTTCTCTCCCTCCCTTTCCAGCAGAGAAGAGGAGAGCTCACCCTTATACAGAGAAACAGCTTCGACAGGTATGCAGAACACCTCCAGCCCTCTCTGCCAGCCTCCCGGGGCAGAATTCCTGTTCTATCACCGAGGGAGAACAGGACACTTCATGTCTGCTTCCCTCCCCCATCTTCCGCCCTGCCCGGGCTTTTGTTGCTGTTTCAGAGCAAGCAGAGCGCCGGGCAGAGCCCCAAAGGCTTGGAGGACCTCGATATCCTGGTGGAGGTGCTGCAGGAGGATCTGAACCGCAGCCAGCTCAGGGAGGAGCCGCTGCCTGCCGCGCCGGCTGGGTTTTGGCAGGGATTCCCCACGGACCTGCAGAACTGCCAGTGGGAAACCGGGGGGAGCGAGGAGGCAGCCGGGGGGCTGCGGGGAGGATTGGACAGCTCGGCGGAGGAGCTCTCACACCGCTGCTGCTGCTGCTGCTGCTGCTGCTGTCGAGATTTCCACCCCATCCTGCGGGGACAGGCAGAGCCTTCCTGCCGGGCCGGGCAGGAGAGCGGCTGGCCGGGAATGTCCTCCAGGACCAAAGCGTGGGGGATGCAGGATGCTCCTCCTTCCTGCCAGAAAGAATTCCCCAGGAATTCCCCATCCCGGAGCATCCCTGCGCACCTCAGCCCTGCAGAGATGCTGCCGGCAGCTCACAGGTTCTCTCAGCACACCAAACCATCCCAAATTCCCTTCCCACACCAGGACCTCTCCGCCCTCTCCTTCTTCCAGTTCCAGCTGCGCAGGGAGGAAAGCTTGCTGAGAAACATCCCGGCGGAAAAACTGCTCGCTCCTGATGAAAATGGCAACAGGTCTCTGGTTTTTTCTGTTGAAATGCGGTGATTTCTGCTCCCCGGGGACATCTTTTCCTCTAACCTCTCCTGCCACTCGCAGCAAAAATTTCTCTGCTCAGATTTGCCTCAGTATACTGAATTTTAGGCAGATATTAAAAATACAAACACCCTGTGTGCGTGCAGGAATATTCCTGAGCTACAGCTGGCATCAGGATAAACTCAGTGTTCAAATATTTAGGTGGATGTAGGGATTCTCGAGAAAATTCAAATCAAGCAAAGTTAGTACTGGGAAAGAAAAGAAAAAAAAAAAAAGATATGCAAAAAAGATCTTCTCCATGCTGCAGACACTCTCAGGGTAATTAGTTATATTATTAGCTGCTAATAAAAATGGATGGGAGGATTACATAAAAAAACAAACTGCTCGTCTGGAGCACAGACTTCCAAAGAACTGGGAGTGGCTGTTCTGCTGGAAACGAAATGAAAGCAAAGGTTTTCCTGATCCCGAGAAACCTCAGTGCTCCCCTGGGATTGGGTGCTTGTGGGGAAAATAGGTATTCATAAGGAATAAATTAAAATATTTAATTAGGTTCTGTGTAGTTTAGGTTGGGATAGCTGGTATCAAATCGGATTGACAGAAATCAATTCATAATTTATAAATTGTCCTAGTCTTGGGGAGAAAGAGAGAAATTCCTGTCCCAGTTTAAAATATTGATAACCAAGGGAAAACTGAGCACAGCACTGGCCTGTTTCCTAAAGTCCAATTTTCCTCTCAGAAAAATGATTTTCAGTGCAATAATAAAATTAGGCTTCACTTTCCGGCAATTATATAAATAAGTAAACAACAATAAGGCACTGACTGCAATATTTCCTGCAATTCTGTAAATAATACACCAAAATTTCTCACACAGGAAAGAAAATAATCACAATTAAGAAATTAAGACTTTTCCACTCCCGTGTTTATGATCAAAATTCACAAGAAAAAGTTTCCTCATTCCTAAACTCAATTTTATGAAGTATTTAAATATCTGATTTTGCACTCAAAAAAAAACCACACAAAGGCAGGACTGCAAACTAAAAGAGATCATTCTGAGTTCTGCTCAATGGTGAACAACATGGTCAAAAATTCACCAAAAAGCCCCAAAACCAACCAAAAAAACAGCCAAAAAACCCCAAACCCAGTAAGAGTTGTTCAGACACCTTCAAGAATATAATACAAAAATACAAGGGGAAAATGAATAAATAAATACCATCATTGCCTGCATTCACTTTTCCTCCATGAGAAAAGGAAGATGTGCCCAAATTTACAAAAAAAAAAAAAAAAAAACCAAAAACCCACCACAAACCAACTCTTTTTTGGGATGAAATTCAGTAGAAACATTTGTAGAAACTACTAATTCAGTAGAAACATTAGTAGAAACTACTGATATAAGTAGTTCAGTAAGGCTGAAAACACAGAGGAAATTGATCTCTCCTCCTCATCACAGCTCAATTCCAATCTGGAATTTTTTTCTTTTAAGAGGAAATGTTTCCCTTTTCTCAGTTTTTAGGGATTTTACACACTTTTCCCTGAGCAAAGAGAGATTGTTGGCAGCAAGGAATCACGGAGTAGCTCCTGGAGAGGAATGGGATAACAGCAAGAAATCCTGGCAGACAAAATCAGCAACAAGTTAGAGACTAAACAAATATTTAAATACCCTGGAATTTTGGCATTTTCCAGCCTTAGTATTTGATGCTTTAAAATACACTCTCCCCATCACTTTGGGGTGTTTTAGCCACTCCTTTGGGGCATTTTAGCCACTCCTTTGGGGTATTTTGGCCACTCTTTCCTAATTGTTTTCTGCTGAGTTCTCTTCCAGGCTGCTGCACAAGGCTGTTGCCCAGGGCAGGAGAGCTCTGACCTTCGCCCTGGCACAGAGATTTGCATCTCTCAACAAGATCGACGAGAAGGACGCCGAGAAAAGGGTAAGGATGCTGATTTACCCAGAAAAAAAAGTCATTTTTTATCACGTGCAACCCTCTTTCAAACCCCAGTCATGCACCAAGGATCCTTCTGGAAAAGAAGGGAAAACGGGAATGGAGGGAATGATGGAGCACAAGTCACAACTCCCCTCTTCAATACCTAAAAAACATTATTTTAAAACTATTTTTTGCCTTTCACTGCAACTTTCTGCCCTTCTTCCCTTCTCAGACTGCTTTACATCTTGCTGCAGAAAAGAACCAACACCTGATGGTGAGCGACCTGATCTCACTGGGAGCCAATGTGAATGAGCAGGACAGCTCTGGGAAAACCCCCCTGCACCTGTGTGCAGAGAATGGGTACCTGAGAGTTCTGGAGGTAAATTATTGTGTGCAGAGAATGGATACCTGAGAGTTCTGGAGGTAAATTATTGTGTGCAGAGAATGGATACCTGAGAGTTCTGGAGGGAAATTATTGTGAGCAGAGAATGGATAGCTGAGAGTTCTGGAGGTAAACTGGGTAAATTTTGTTGGGTAAAAGTGGAGAAAAAGCAATAAGAGCATGTTGTGGTGGTTAAAATAACTCAGGGTTTTCCATGTAGCTCTGGTCTGATGGGGTTACAGGGGGGATTTGGGGGGAAAATGGGTGTTTTGGAGTTGTCAAAGGTCAGGGATCAGCTGGATATTCTTCATTTCAGGTTCTGAAAAATTGCAAGGACAGTGGGGTGTGTGTGGAAGTGGATCTGCCTGACCACTACGGTAAGAGGGAAAGCTGCACTGCACAGGTTTAGATTCCCAAATATAAAACATAAGTACAGATTTACTCCAGGCAGGGGGTCAGGCACTGAATCTGACCTTTCCATGGGGTTTTCCACGCAGGTCTGACACCTCTGCACTGTGCTGCTCTGGCCCACACCGTCCTGGTGACAGAATCCCAAAGGATTTCCACGGACACCGACCTGGGGAGATTCCTGAAACTGCGGAGAGACCAAATCCTGGAGGGAATTCTCTGCCTGCTGCAGATGGGAGGAAAACCCGAGCTGCAGGTGAGGATCCCAGCAGGCTCTTCCCTGTGGCTTAAGTGTTCTCCTGCTTGTGCAATCACGGGATTTGCTGTCGTCTGCAGGTGCTAAATTCGTGCCAAACCTCCACCACCTGGCTGAGGCTGGAGGAGAACACAGAGCTCCTGTGTTTGCTTCAGAGTCATAAACCCCAGGGACAGGATGTTCTGCAACAGGTAACTGTGGCTGCTTTAGACAGGCATCCCAGGGTTATTTTCCAGGATTAAGCAAATATTTGGTGCTTAAAAAGGAAATTTACTGCTCTCATCTTTCCCAGAGTCTCTTTTGGACTCTGTCAGGTAAGAGTTCCCACCAGCATACACATAATAAATGGAATAATATAGTAACGTTTCTATTAGAAATACAGAGTTAAAGCCCCGTTTCAAGTCACTGAGGTTCTTCCAATGGCAGAACAAGCATAGTGAAAAACAAAAACTCATTTCAGTACAGTTCAGCTGGAAATTCCCTGTTCTGGTTTGCTCCCCTGCACAGAGCTGCAGCCTGCTGGATGCTCCAAGAGGAATCCCAGCTCCCCCAGCCCCAGAGAGCTTACCTGAACTTTGTCCCATGGCATCCCCAGACCTCTTTGACGTCCTTCTCAAAGGTATTTCCTGGTGGGAAGTTGAGTCCAGGCAGCTGGGGGTTGTGTGGCTCAGCAGCTGTGATGGAGTTGCTGAACCCCACCGAATCTTGGGGGTGGGAAAAAACCCCAAAAATCATTGATCCCAAACCTGCCCAGCGTGGAGCTGCTGGAGGAGATGCTCAGGACCTCCTCACAGCCCTTGGCTTTGCTCCAGACTCTTGCCCAGCACTCATTTTCCTTGCAAAGCTCCTTCCTCATCCACACCCAGGCACCAAATGGGGCAATAAACCCTTGGCTTCAGCAGGAGCACCTGCTCTGGGATTGGGCTGAGATTTGCTGCTTTATTGCCTTGCAGGGAAATGCTGATAACTCTCCTCACCTGCACCTCGTGAGCCTCGTGCTGCTGGGGAAAAAACAGAGGAAAAACGTAATATAGAGTATCTTACAGCTCCAACTGACTGCTGGAAATGTCTCATCTGTGCCCAGAATTACAGAAAATTTCCAACAAGAAATGGGGGAAATCCTCAGGATTCACACAAGGCAGGAGTTCAGGGTTGGATGCTGCGGGAATAATTAGGTCTTAATTAAACTTTGTGCTTCTCTGCTCAGTTCTGAGGTGTAGCTGCCCCACAGTCTGATGGTTTTTCATGCAGGTGTCTGGGCAAAGAAAAAGATTTTAACCACGCAGGGCCTAGAAGTGAGGATTTCAGCCAAAATTTAGTTTTTACACTCCAAATTCAATGTTCAGACAGACTGAACACCTCAGTCATTTTGGACACGAGCTCTGGGAATTCAGAGGCTGATGTTGAATATTTTCTGCAGCGTGGCTCTGAATTTGGCCAAGGCTGGAGGAGTCACACTTTAAGGCACTCTCAGGAAGTCCTTCCAAAATAAAATATATTCATCGTGCCGAGCATGTTTTCCTCAGCAAAAATCAAGCTTTTTATTTATGCAATCAGAGTTTGCACCAATAATGGATTGCAGGTGAAGTCTGGGATAAAGTATTTTGGATCAGTTCCTTTCTAATAGGATTTTTGCCTTTAGAAAATTGAAATATTTAGCAACAATGATCCTCTTTAAGGGTCATTTTTTGCACACTGCAGTTTTGCAAATTGGGAGGATAAGAAAGAGGTGAAGTCATCCTGTACTGCCAGAAAGCCAAGTTATTCTCTAGAATTTCCAAACTAGGTAATTTTATTTTTTTTAAAAAATTATTCCCAGACTTACTCTCTTTTAATAACTTCTGATTGTGAGTTCGCTGGTTTCTATGAAACTTCCCTGTTTGCTCCATCGGGAGCAATTCTACTTTTACAGAATCTAAACCCAAAAATCCACTGATCCAGCAGCTCCTCACGTGTCTCCCGTGGAGGAAAAACGGGAGATGCCCAGGTGGAATTGCAGGATTCAGTGTTAAGTACTCAGCATGGTTGGGGAATATTGTTTTTAAGGAACCCTTTGCATTTTCTTCTTGCAAAAAAAAAAAAAAAAAAAAAAGGTTACTTTGGTGTTATGGAGTTTCCTGAAGTGTTAAGCTCCAAGAGCTTTGTTGCACAAGGTGAATTGACTTTCACTGAGAAATTGCAGTGTTGAAGTTAATTCCAATGGGATTTGGGTCATGTCTGATGATTCTCATGCCCTGGACAGCTAAATAGTTCTCTTTTGTGTTTTCTCTAGTCTGAGTGAGAGAGGAGATTTGGAAAGCTTTCAGTATTTCATTAAGAAAATATATAATTTGTTATCCATGTGATGAGTTGCATAACTCATCCACCTCCTTCCATAACTTTCCCTCATGTTTTAATCATGGCAAGTCTCTCCTTTTTCCCTTTTTGTCCCAAGTTTTACAAATATTTTCCTCTCTGTCCTCCATCATCACTCATTCTTCCTTTCTGACATTTAACTCCCATCTGTTCTCCCTGAACATTTAATTCATTTGAAGACAATTAAGGAGGAACTTCTGGGTTAATTCAGCTAATTTGTGGGGTTGAAAGGTCAGTTCCAGCTCCTTATTTTCATTATAAACTGACCCAGAAATCCTACATCACACCCAGAGCCAAGGATGAAACAGAATGTTGAACAAAGAGAATCATCAATAAGCATTTGCAGGGAAAAAATCTGAATTTTCTCACAGGATACCTTAAAAAAAGCATAGAAAACTCTCATGTAAGAATACAACATTAATCTTGTAGGCATGGAAACCATTCAGGTGGAAGGACAGGAATATTAAACTATTCATATATATCATTTATTCAATATACTCAGAGATGAACTCGCTTCTAACATATATTCTACCACAGTTATCCATTAACTGCATTGTTAGTAGGTCGCTTTACATTGTTTCACTGTTCCTTCCTGCCAATAAATACATTATTTCGTGCAATAACTTGGTTTTTTTCTGTATTTTTCTATCAAAAATTTCTATACCAAACATCACAACAGAAGGGACATCATGGAAGAAGTAAATTAGCAGAGTTTAGAAGCTGAAGGTGTAAAGGTTTTGTTGATATTTTGGGTTTTGAGATTCAGAAATCCTCCAGAATCCCCCGAATGCCAAAGGGAATGAAAGAACCCAAATCCTTGGCAGGAGGATCTCCATTTTGGGAGGGATCCAGCTGCTCAAACCCCTCAAAAAGTTTGGGTTTATCCTCCAAAATGTGTCCTAGAAGCCCCGAATTTCTGCACAGTCACGATTATTGCAGAGATCCTCCCCAAAGCTGCTTTCACCTCCCAGAGCCCCAAATCCTCAGCTGAGACACACAGGGATTGCTGCCCAGGAAAACAGATAATGTCAGGCACAGAACAATGCCATGACTGTAAGAAAACCACAGGCAAAGCAAAGAAAATAAATTATATTTTTTTTAAAAAATCCTTCTAGCAGACAAACAACAAATCCGATCTCATAAGATGAGGAGCCAAGAAACGAGCCAGAATTGGGGGTTAATTGAGGAAAACAATCCCCAGCCTGGAGAGCATGGCTCAGCAGGAAGAAAACTGACATTTCCTCTGCATCCCATTTCCCACAACTCCACTTCTTGTTTCACGTGGTGACAGCAGGGCTGGAGGAGCCAAATTCCCCAGCCAAGGGAGAGGCTGAGCCCCTGGCAGATTGGGATTCTTTCAGAGCAGTCTCACCCATCAGGTTTCATTCTTCCTGCTCTCCTCCTGGCTGGAGAAACTGGGGAGGGAAAACTGGGAGCCAGGCGTGTTCCTGCAGCAGAGGAACTCTGCAGCAGAGCAGAGCAGATGAAAGAAATTTAGAGAAGGGAGAGCCATGAACTGGAAATGGAGTGTGTCAGGAGTTTCCAAGAGGGTTCACAGCAGGGAGAGGAGAGGGAAGGAGGAGGAGGAGGACAGATCTGGGTGTGACTCAGTGTGGAGAGCAGAGTTCTCATGTCCCAGATGGTCCCAGGAGCTGCAGAAATGCTTGAACCTCACCATGCTCACTTAAATCCATATTTAGCCCAGAATTCCCCTGGATGAGCACTCAGTTGGACAGCTGGGAGCTGCAGGATGTGCCCTACAGGATTCCTCCTCTCTCCACAACAAGCAGGCATCCCTGCAGGTTTATATCACAATTTTGGGGTCATTCAGCTCAGCAGCAGGATTGTGGTGGGTAAATCACTTCCCAGCTACAAACCCCAAGCTGATGTTCCCAGCTCTAAACCCCAGCTCCCAGCTTGGCCAGGGAAGCTGTTACACCCATGAGGAGCCAGTCTGGGAAGGTCTCAGCTCTTCATTATCTCCATTTCTCATCTCCTCCCAGCAGCACCAACCCCAGGAGTTTACAGAAGTCTTGTTTTTATCCCCGAGCACAACAAGATCTCCAACCACAAACTGCAAAAGGTGTGGGGTGTGATAAACACACAGAGAAATCACCACAATGTGACTTAAAGCAGAATAAACACCCGGCGGGGACCTGAAGGAAATCATCCAGCAGGAACTAATAAAAAACCTATCAGCAAACTTTAAATATGAAGTTTGGCTCGAATTTGCTTTGTTTTAGGTGAAACCCTCTGGATACTGCTGCTGCTGCTGCAGAACCAGGTTTTTTGAGTCTTCCACAATTACTTCTAGAAAAGCATTCACAGCTAATTGGGTGCTGAAGGCAGGGGAACACACAGCAACCTGCCTTCAAAAATACTGAAAATGAATATTTTCACCCTCACAAACACCAAGATTTGAAGCATTTTAGAGTCCATAAAGCACAGACTCCTTAAAACTTCCATTTTCATTCCCTCCAGCAGCTCTTTCTGCTCCTTCCCCAAAGGTCCTGTAGGGCTACAAGGTGGTTTTTTCCCAGCTCTGCAGAGGCCGTGGTGAAATCACATTTTAATTAAGCCAGAAGCTCCTGCTGGAGAGGCTCTAGGAACCAGCAGTGGATTTGCTGGGCAGTTTCTGATTTCACTTCCTAGTGCTCCAGGTGTGCCTGGAACGTGACCTTTCCATTTCGCTGGAATCGTTACTCACGCCGAGGCAATTCCTGCTCTGATGCTGCAGGCAGATAAGCTTCTGCAGAACCCAGCAGTTCTTCGAGCTCTCAGCCCAGCTGGTGTTTGCTGAGGTGAAGCTGTGAAAGTCCATCCTGGTGACATTTGTGATTGAGAGATTCCAACCATGTTTGCTTTGCTGGCAGGAGGGTATTTATTTCCACTTGTCTGGTGAAACCCCAAAACCTCAGCTGAATTCTCCTGCTGGTTAAATAAACTTTGGGGTTTTATTCCCTAGAATCAGAGCTGCAGAGATATAGTAAAATGATAATTAAAACGATAGTTATAACTATATTAAAATTATAATTAAACTTATGTTTTAATCCATTCAGCCATAAAACATTCTCATTGCAAAAATACAACTACAAAGCCAGAGTGAAAATAAACAACTTCCAGTCGCTGCCTTGTCCGTGGGATTTGAAAAAATTCTGAGCTCTCTTTGGCCTCTCTGCTCATTTGTTTAAATTTAAACTGTGATTCAGCTGGCTTTTCAGGATTATCTCAGAATAACCAGGTTGTTTTTTACGGTTTTCAGCACAGAAATCAAAACCTGCTGAAAATAATAGCTGGGGAGTAAATTCTATGTGGGGAAAAAAAAATAATACTTGATAAAAACTATGGAGCAGATTCATCAAATATTTGCAGATCAACATATTCCACATGTGGCTCTTTTTCTGAGAAACCTCTGTGAAATTTTAAGATAAATAAGACCAAAATTTGCCCTGACTGACTCAGTATTTTACACATATTTATGTATATGTAATACATATTTATATTTCATATATTTATATATAAATATGTATTTATCTTTTTATAGTTATTTCTATATTTATATACCTATTTATTACCATGTAATTAAAATAATTAATCTTAAACCCTGATGGCTCAGGAAGAAAAAAAAGCTAAAAATAGCTGAAAAATAACTAAAAATAACACAAAATTGGTGTAGCAGAGACTGAAAGCTGCAGTGATCAAGTTCAGCGAGGGGAGAAACATTAGAACTCCAAACTCAAATAATTACAGGAGTTAAAAAACTCCAGTTCAAAACATCAGGGGTCCTTTCACAAGTTCCAGAGGAGCAAGAAATTGGTTTTGCTTTGCTCTCTTCAGGAGCCTCTTGGGATTCTGTGAAATTTCCAGTTTCTGTTCTCAACACCACAGAGGGTTCAGATGCTGTTCACCCAACAAGCTGCTCATTTGCTTTCAAAACCGAGCAGAAAAGTGGAGTTTGCTGTGTTTATCCTCCTTTTTCCTGTCCCTTGGCTGGCCTGGAAAGCCGAGGAGGAGATGACTAAAGGGCAGTGTGTCAGCCAAGCCCGGCTGGGTGACTCAGGGATCAATTCTTCACCCTCGTTAGTCACCAAAGGTTTTATGATGCTGTTCAATTCCTGTCCCTGCCAGGAACACGCCAGCCTGGCAGCCAGGGGACAGTTCTGTGGAAAAGGGAAGTCCTGAATATGGTGATTGTATCACTAGGTGTTTAGTTATTTACGTGTTCTGCGCCTTGGTTTGTGGGGCAAACAGCAGAGGAATGACTCTGAAATGCTCCCTAGAAAATGAAAGTTGCTAATTGCTTTTGGCGTTATTTTCCTGTGGAAGTGAATCCCTCGGGGAATCTCTGGGGGTCATTTCTACCTTGAATTCCCAAATTCTGTGTCAGATGCAGGGCTGGGAGGTTTGGCTAACTTAACCTTCAGTGACAACAACAACAAGAAAAAAAAAGGAAAATAAAAAAGAAAAAAAAGGAAAAAAAAAGAAAAAAAAACAAACAAAAAAAAAAACAAAAAAATAAAAAAGAAAAAAAGAAAAAAAGAAAAAAAGAAAAAAAAGAAAAAAAAGAAAAAAAGAAAAAAAGAAAAAAGAAAAAAAAGAAAAAAGAAAAAGAAAAAAGAAAAAAAGAAAAAAAGAAAAAAGAAAAAAGAAAAAAGAAAAAGAAAAAAAAGAAAAAATAAAAATAAAAATAAAGAAAAAATAAAATAAAGATAAAGAAAAAATAAAATAAAGAAAAAATAAAGAAAAATAAAGAAAAAATAAAGAAAAAATAAAGAAAAATAAAGAAAAAGAAAAAAAGAAAAAGAAAAAAAGACAAAAGAAAAAGAAAAAGAAAAAGAAAAAATAAAGAAAAAAAATAAAGAAAAAATAAAATAAAGATAAAGAAAAATAAAAATAAAGAAAAAATAAAGAAAAATAAAGAAAAATAAAGAAAAAATAAAGAAAAATAAAGAAAAAAGAAAAAAGAAAAAAGAAAAAAGGAAAAAGAAAAAAAGACAAAAGAAAAAGAAAAAGAAAAAGAAAAAATAAAGAAAAAAAATAAAGAAAAAATAAAATAAAGATAAAGAAAAAATAAAAATAAAGAAAAAATAAAGAAAAATAAAGAAAAATAAAGAAAAAATAAAGAAAAAATACAGAAAAAGAAAAAAGAAAAAAGAAAAAAGGAAAAAGAAAAAAGACAAAAGAAAAAGAAAAAGAAAAAGAAAAAAATAAAGAAAAAAAATAAAAATAAAGAAAAAATAAAATAAAGATAAAGAAAAAATAAAAATAAAGAAAAAATAAAGAAAAAATAAAGAAAAATAAAGAAAAATAAAGAAAAAATAAAGAAAAAGAAAAAAAAAAAGAAAAAAATTTCCAGCAGCAGAACCTTTAGAGTTGCAGTGGAATCCTTTGCTGCCATCAGAATGAGCAGAGTTTCTCCTGCTGGGAGTGCAGAGAGCAGAGCAAAGCCCTGCAGGATCTCCGGCAGTTCTGCATTCCAGGCTGTTCCAGGCAGGAGCTCTGCAGGATTTCTCCTGTGTGGCAACTCCAGGCTTGCTCAGAGACACTGAGCTCCCTGCCTGGGGAATGCAAACTCCAACAGGAGTGCAGCTTGGGCACTTCCAGCCCTGGCAGCCACTAGGGAGAATGTTTGGGGCTGAAATGTATAGCTCAGGCAGTTCAGATGGAGGTAAATCCACTTTATGGACCAAATTTTAGTGGTTATTGTGCTGCACAACCTTTGGCTGGGAACTCCAGGCTTTCCAGTGAGTAAAAAAAAATCAATTTATCCTTCACTGCAACATCCAAGGAACAACAATTTCTGATAATTTCCGCACATCACCAGTTCAATCACAGCCCTAACTTCTGCAAACAGATAAATAAGTAATTCCTCTCTAGGAAAACCCTTCTCTCACTTCTGTTTTTTCCCAGAAAAACCCTCTCTCACTTCTGTTTTTCCCTGGATTGCCACTCAAAACACACCAAAATATGCAAACCACTCATTTACTGTGTCCCTAGAAAGTCCAAGCTGCAGCTCCTCGTTGTCAAACACCTTTTGGAAAAATGTGCATTTCCTGGTAAGAGCAGAAGGGAAAAACCATAATCAAATATTCCAGAGCATCTCCGGATAAATTTTTCCACGAGAAAACAAAAACCCCTGGAGGATGTTGAACATCACCATCACAGCACAGGCAGGCAGGGTTGGGAAATCTGCTCTGGATTACGAGGGAAAGTTCTCAGAAGTAGAAATCTCTCCTGGATGGAAAATGTGGCTCTAATTCCCTCTTTCTCCACCCTGCAGGGAGCCAGGCTGCCCTCTGCTGTGGGAATCACGATGGTTTGAGCTCTGCATGGGTTTGGCACCTCCAAATCCCCCAGAGAGCCTTCAAACCCCTGAACCTTGAGGTCCTTGAATTGCACTTCTTATATTGAAAAGCAGAGGGGTAATTCAGTCGTGAATAATTCTATTTTTTTTTTAGCAAGTGCCAGAAAAGATCAATTTCTTAGCAGCTTTTTGCTTTAGGTTGAACAGTTCACGATGGTCAAACCCCAAAAGCACAACCCAGCTGATCCCATACTAACATGATCCCTTGTGGTAAATGAGGATTTAGGGAACTCTCAAAACCCAGGGGTGCTGTAGGAACCCTGAAAATTCAGATTTACAGGAGCAAACTCTCTGTAATCACCAAAAATCACCTCCCAGGCCTCATTCCTTAGGCTGGGCAGAGAACAGCTCTGCTCTGACCTGTGGGGCTCAAATAACTCCCATGAATATTTCACACCCAGGTTTTGTCTCTCCCTGGCCATGAAATATTCAGCAGGGCAGTTCAGCTCTCCTCAGCCCTCTGTCATTCACTCACCCACACCTGGCACTTCCAGCTGCTCAGTGCAATAAATCCATGGAGCTTTTCCTCCTCTTTTTCTCTCTTTTTCCAGCCTTTCCTGGTGTCAGAGGGGAAGCAGAGCTTCAAAAGGGTGAGGAATGCAGAAGTGGGATTCACTGCAAAAGAAGAGAGAAGAATCTGCCCATTTGTCCAGCAGGTATTTGTGGGTAATTTATCCAAAATTATTTGCTTTTCAGTCACTTATTCCTTAATAAGAATGAAGCTAGGCTTGAATTTTGATGAATGCTACAGTAATTCTTAGATAATCAATCTGGCTTGCTGAAATTCGTATTGTGAGAGGTAAAAAAAGCTTAAAAAACAAGTGTAGAGTATTAAATTTAATTGTCATAATATTCACATATCAGAAGAATTCCTTTCTGTTCTGTATAATTAAATAACACTGAAATTAGGGAATATTTTGGTTGAAGCAAGATGCATTTAACTGATTTACGACACAAATATACCACAATATTTAAAGTGAAAAAAAAAAATTTAAACAGCTATTCATCTGTGCAACAAACCACTTCGCATGAGGAAAACCAACAGGAATTTTTTGCTGTTCCAAGGTTTTTTCTGCCCCGGAGGGAACAACCCCCCAGTGCCATGTCCAGCGGGAACCTTTTGCTCAGGAGGAGCAGCTCTGCTCTCCCAGCCCTGCCTGCCCTGCCCCGTGGGCTTCTTCAACCCCAGGCGTGGCCAGCAGGCCTGCTTGCCCTGTGGCTCGCAGGCAGTGCAGCCTGCAGAGGGGCAGCAGAGCTGTGTGTGCCTCGGGAAAGGCCAGCTCTTCCAGGTAGGGCAGAAATCCACATTGAGCCATCGGGATAAACTCACATTCTGCTCATTCTCACCTTCTCTCTCTCACGATGCTTTAAGGATTTTTAGTTTCTATTCTTCGTGTATCTGTGGTTTTGGTGTGTAGCTCCAGGCTCCATATAAAGTGCTGAAAACCTCTGTTCCCAGCATTTTAGACAAAACAATTCCTCTCAGGTGGGAAACCCAAGGACACTTTGCTGCCTCAGAGCCCCAAAGTATGTAACCAACAGTGAATTAGGGGAGCAAACTTGGGGTAATTGACATCATCAGCTGAAGGGCTAATTAAAGGATTAAACCTCAATATATTAGTTAGACAGAACTTATAAAATGTGAAGAACTCATGACTCTCTGTCCATTTTGGGTGTAGCCTCTCTAGGCTCTGTGTGCCCTGAATGTACCTAAAGGCCTTTAATAAACTAATCTGCTTTTTATACTCCTAACTTTGTCCAGCCTCTGTTTCAGGTCAGCCCTGTTCAGACATGATTTTATCTCATTTCCAACAACAAAAACCCACAGGGAAGGGGCTGGGGACACCAGATCTACAACTATTCTGAGTTTCTCAGGGTTTTACCAATCCTCCCCTTTCACTGGAAGGTTTAGCTGTATGAACACAGAATTTTTAGTTCCTAATCCAACCCCTGTTTGAATTCCCAGCCCAGTGATGCCCTCTGCACCTGCCTGCCCGGTTTTAGGAGGTCTGGAAGGGATGGAAGGGTCTGTGTGAGACAAACCTTCGCTGCCTGCAGGGATTCAACCTCCCGAAACCAGGAGGGGAAGTGTCTGAGCAAGAGGGGATGGAGACACTACTGCTCCGAGAAGGTACTGCCATTTTGGTGCTCATTCAATCCAAAAACCAGGCAGAAAACGTCCAAAAACCCAGGCAGAAAACGTCCAAAAACCAGGCAGAAAACGTCCAAAAACCCAGGCAGAAAACGTCCAAAAAACCAGGCAGAAAATGTCAAAAAAAACCAGGCAGAAAATGTCCAAAAAAACCAGGCAGAAAACGTCCAAAAAGCCAGGCAGAAAACGTCCAAAAAGCCAGGCAGAAAACGTCCAAAAAACCAGGCAGAAAATGTCCCAAAAAGCAAAATTCCCAAGCTCTTCCTTCACAGGGCACAGCCAGGATAGTAATAAAGAATAAACAGGAATAAAGAATAAAGCCAGGATAGGAATAGGAATAAATTATCAGTGTTTTCACAGGAGGTTTTGCCTCTTCTCCATCATTCCTGGTGTTTTTCCTGGCAGGTCTGCTCTGTGCCAGGGGATTATCGAGGTTATGACAAAGTCCTTGGGCTCTGCATTTGTCACAGCGACAGCCTGCAGGAGGTGTGCAACTCCCAGTGCAGGAGGCAACAAAAAAACATCCTGCAGGTCACCTGTGCAGAGGGAAGAGCTCAGCTTTTCATCACCCACAGCAACGGGAGCAAGGTAAAAAAAAAAAAAAAACTGGTAATTTCCATCATCTACCTACTTTTGCTGGGCTTTAATCAGAGCAGATCCTCATTCCTTTTGCTTAGAAAATTATAGAATCCAAAAGCAAAACTTCAAACATTATTCTATTACACCCATGGAGTTTTTTTGGTTTTTTTTTTTTTTTTTTTTACTTACATTGCAACGACTTACGAACTACCCGAGTATAAACGGCTCAGGTGAAAAAAAATCTGAATTATTTTTCTCTCAGACTGCTGTTTCCTTAGAAGACTTAAGGACACTTCTGCCAACACCCAATTTCTCTCTGGAAGATGTCTGTGCTTCGGGACAGGGCAAACTCAGCCAGCCAGCACACGTGGTGGAGATGAGTGGTGAGGGGAAGAGCAGCAGCATTAAATGGGTATTAAATGGGGTTTGTGCACGAAAAGCTTTCCCACAGCGTTTAAAACAAAAATAATGAGAAATCTTGATGATTCTGTGCTGAGAGCAGCAATCTGAGCTTACCACTCCACACCAAATTTGTCCTGTTCACTCTGAGAACATTAATCTGAAATTTGGTTATATCTCCAGTTTTCCAGGACAAGACAGCTATTCTGAGATTTCCTCCCCTTCCCCAAATTACAATAAACAGAGATGAAGAATCTCTTTGCCTGGCAGAGGAATTCCTTCTCAGGTCCTTTACCTGCACAGATTTTTTCTCACTATTTAAATTTTAATGTACTTTTACCAATTGGAATCAGAAATAATCCAACATTTCCCCCCAGAATTCCAGATCCAGGCCAAAAATCCGAATTTGCACAGCCAGAAAATTGAATACCAGCATTAGGAAAGACTGACTTGTCCCTGTGCTCTCTGCAAAGGTTCATTGCCTTCAGCCAGGTTAAACCAAATGCTGCACCAAGCAAACCCTAAAGGCTTTCAGAAACCCCAAACATCCTAAAGATTGCCCTAAAATGACAGGAATGTGCTAAAAAATATCCCATTTGGGTTTGGAGTTTGCAAGGCATGCTTGGGGGTTTTGCTGAGCTGGTACTCCAGAAGGAAAAGCAAAATTCAAAGCAAAATTCAACGTAAAATTTATACTGAAAACCAGAAATGACAATTTTATTTTTTTTTATACCACTTCAGGGAAAGGGTTTTTAGGGGTGTATAATCCTGACCCTCAACTCCTCCATGATTTCATCATGCTGAATGAAGCTTCTTCACTTCACAAAAAGAGTCCTCCTTTGAAAACAGCTCCAGGTGAGTCCTGCAAAGCTCCTAAATTCCCATTTAATGCAGATTCTCTAGGATTTCATTGTGCTTTTTCACATGCACAGAGCCCAGGAGGAGACCTGCAGGAAACACCACGGAATTCCTCCAGAAAACAGCCATCACTTCCCAAAAACCAGCAAAATTATATATATACATACCTTTCCTGTGGTCCTGCTGGGGATTTTTCTGGTCCCATTTTTGGGATGGTGAGAGTTGTCACTGCCCGTGGTGGGGTGGAATAGATGAAATTTAAGTTCCTTTCCAACCCAAACCATCCCAGGATTCTCTCTTTCTCTCTGTTCACGCTGTTTGGGCAGCAAACCTAATCCTGGAAATTAAATTTACAAATCACAATTTAATCATAAACACAAAAATGAATTTCTACCTGCTGGGGGTGTTTGCTGTCACAGGTCAGCCTGGCCACGAGGAGTGCAGGGAGCTGCAGGAACAGAGCCTGAAAACTCCCAATTCCACATCCCAAACCCCATTTTTTGGCATCCTCAACCCCATCGCCTGCCTCAGCAGCAATGTGACTCTCCTGTTCATCGTCTCCAGGGAGCATTTCCCACTTTATGATGTGTGAGTACAAATTGGAGAATGAAAGAACCCAGACAGTGCACTTTTGCTTCAGCTGTAGCGAGCAAAAATGACATTTTTCACTTTTTTTGCAGCATAGAATTGAAAGAAAACATGAGTAGGAGTAATTCTCATTATTCCTAGTAATATTATTGTAGTATATTATTATTATATGCCATTTTTATATTATATTATTATATTAATATAATTAATAATTCTCATTGTTAAACATAATTCAATGCATTTTTTGCAGGGAAGAATAGGGCACAGCAGGAAAGACCATGCAAGTCATTGATAAATTAACATTCACTTATTAAAACAGGCAGAATTAAATCTGTACTTACTGCTCCTGATGTCTGGGTGATGCTGATTCTGACCTGGAAGGGTTCCCAGTAATTATTTTTGCACTGGTAAATGAGAATTGCTGCTCCTTGGGGTTAATTCCTGCATTTATTTGTGGGGTGAGGTGGTCAGAGGAGGACAAAGCAAAGCTGGGTGAGGAAACACTGGAGCTGTGAGGACATTTCAGTGCTGAAACTCCCATTTATGTCCTCAATTTTCCAACAGTTCCACCTTCACAACTCCCCACCCTAATCACGAACCCACACCAGAAAATAACAACAAAAACCCAAAGCAGCCACAAGAAAATTTTTTTCTCCTTTCCCTCCTAGAAACAACCTGTACAACACGAACGCTGAATTCGACTGGGGAGATTTCCGCAGCCTCAGGGAAGGATTGAGAGAAACTTCCCAGAAATTCCTGCTCTTCCTTTTCCAGTTCCAGACTCCTGGAACTTATGTGCTGCAGCTGAGCAGCAATCGGCACAAGAGAATGGTTTGTAGCAAGAAATCCTTTTAATCCTTTTAAAATCCTTTTAAAATCCTTTCAAATCCTTAAAGTTTCCTTTTAATTTTCCTCTTGGAAAAGCATTTTGTGTCCCGGGTGGATG
Organism: Entomyzon cyanotis; assembly: GCA_024500445.1. Lineage (NCBI taxonomy): Eukaryota > Metazoa > Chordata > Aves > Passeriformes > Meliphagidae > Entomyzon > Entomyzon cyanotis. The sequence continues at coordinate 1,736,887 of JAKEPQ010000773.1, read as the reverse complement.
TTTGGAATCACAGGAAGCTGTGAAAATAACAGTGAGAATCTTTTTATGGGGAACAGAAATAAATAAATGAGTTTGGTTCTGGGAAACGGTGCATTTTCTGTGAAGTTCGGCTCTGAAAGAGACAAAAAAATGAATTTAAATGGTGATAAGAGGTGACTGGGCTGTCTGTCTGTCTGTCTGTCCTGCAGTACGTCAGGGTGATGCCACCTGGGGGACAATGCTACCAGCAGGGACCTTTCCTGCCCAGCAGCCCCAGGTTTGCTGTCCAGGTGGGAATTGCCAGGAGACAGGAGCTCCTGCTGCAGCCTGACTGGGCAGCGATTGTCGGGGTGATCGCTGCGCTGCTGCTGCTGCTGGCTGCCTGCCTGCCTTTGGTGGTGAGTAAAATACTGATTTTGATCTAAAATACGATTTTCACCCTATTATATAGAGAATATTATTGAAAGATTCTATTCAGTGAACACACAGTTTATCTGTGCCCTCAAGCACCACCTGCAAAGCTGAAAATCAGAATAAATTGTAACTCAATCCCATTTTTTATATGTGGGTAAAATCCATCCCTATGGACTGATCCCATCAAAATCCCAATATATTTACCTTGTTCATAAACCTCTCAAAGACATTCAAGGTATAGATGAATTTCACTCTCATTTCCTGAGTCATCAAGGAGATAAAAATTAATTTTTTTTAATGCCTGACCAAAACAAAGAAGACATAAATAAGTACTCTTTTTACTAAAAAACTGTGAAGTCACAAATTAATTTCTAAATTTTTTTTCCATGTAAAATTCAGATTTGCTCCCCTTATTCAGACAAAAGCAACCACAACCCACCTGAGATCAGATCCAAACCCAAAGAAAGGTCATTTCTTTTTTTTCCTAGCAAGTCTGAATTCAGCAGAATATTCTTTTTTCCTTCAGCCAGACTCCCGAGCTAATGACAGAAAACACAATTTATTCACCCAGTGGATAATCACACTTCCTTCCCCTTGTTTGCAGCTGGGATCACTAATTCTGGTTTCCAGCCCATTAATGATTATTAATAATTAGAAACCAGACTCTGGGGCTCTTTTCCCTACAAGTGATGATGCTTGTGGAGTGAATCCCATTAATGGGAGATGCAAAAAAAAAAAAAAAAAAAAAAAAGCCAAAAAATGAAAAAAAAAAAAGGTTGATTTGATGGATTTTGTGTTGTTTTGCAGCTGCTGTGCCCGGGGCTGGGCTGGGCACCCCTGGGCACCTCCTGCCCTGCATTCCGAAGGCAGCAGCTCCAGCACAGCCTGGACAGATATTCCTCCAAAACCCCAGCAGTGTTTCCCGTCAGGAAGTGCCATCCCTCCCTGCAGCACCAGGCTGGCAAAGGTCAGACGGCAAAAACCCTAAAAACCTGCAGGAACTGGAACTGAAATTCTGTGTTTAGCACTGAATTCTGCGATTTACAGCCTTGAGTGGAACAAAACCCACAGACTAATAGCTGAAAATCGGTTTTTCAGTTGGTTTGCTGAGGAGAGGGGAAGCCTGGGAGCCTGAAGGACACATTGACCTCGAGGCATTTAACACCAAGGTGTTCTTTGAGCTGCTGCTGAGACAATCCCACTCTGTCACCACCACCCTGGGACACTTCAAAGAAGAGGTAAAGCGTGTTTTTTGGTTTTTTTTTTTAGAAAATCCTAAAGCCAGCAAATTTTGCCTGTTTGCATTGTTTCATTAACCATTGGCTATAAGGAAGATGCTTCATATCAAATTTAATCTGTTTATAACACAATAAATAAATATATTTTCATTTTATCAAGCATTTTCTTTATACCCTATGTAAGTGGGAAGAGCAGTGACCTTAAGGCAGAACATTTTGGTTTTCTTGAACTGGTACAGTTTTTAGAAAGAAAATTCATCCTCCACTTCCAATTTTTCATCTACAAAATGAAAGAAAAAAAAGGATTTTCTACACTGGAAAGCTGCAGGTTAAGTTGAGTGAGAAATTAATAAATGTTTATAATGAGTGTCTCACTGAATTCGAATTGGAGAGAATTTCACAGCTCAGAAATGAATCCACCTTGGCACTCCTGTGACTCCAAGTGAGGTTTAGAGGACAGCAGAGGGAGCTGAACCACAGATAAATAATGGAGAAATCATCATTCTCTCATCTCAGCCAAGCTGCTTTAATTATTTATACCCAAAATTGACCCCAGTTTGGATTTTATTACATAAAGAGCTATTTATTGTGCAGGGAGACCTCACCAGCTCCAAACTATCCCTTCACTCCTGCTATAACCTTTTAATTTTCTTTTTATTTTGCACCTCAGGTGAAAATCCTGTACCACAGGGTGATGAACGAGATTTCCTCGCTGAAAAAACTTTGGCTAAATGCTCTGAGCATCCCAGGAAAGGGGGAGGATGGTGAGAGAACAGAGAGCTGCAAACCAGCAAAGCAGGAGGTAGAGCTCAGCTCAGCAACATTTATACATGAAAAAAAAAATTGAGTTTATACATGGAATAAAAAATTTAATTCTCTTCTAGAAATTTCAGGCATGATCATGCAAAATGTCACTTTCAGTAGAGTAGACATTTGATATTTCACAGGCTGAAAAACAATTAATTGCAATGTCCATAAACAAGAGGTCTTTACATCATTTAAATTGCTGCTATTGCTTCATGAAGACAGAGACATCTCTGAAATATTATTATGATCATTATTATTATCATTTTCTCAGAGGTTTCAGCTTTAAAAACAGCATTAATTCATCTGAGTCAATGTGTGGTGCAGCTCCTATTTTTCCCGCCAGGAGGTGTTTACACTGTAATTTGTGACATTGTATCTTCTTCACATTTTAATTTGCATTAAAACTTACATAACAACCCAATTGTGTAAATATTTCTGGTTATGAGAGATACATTGTAACTTGTGCTGGGAGAAATAATATTTACTATTTAACTTACATTGTAACAAAAGTAATATTGTAACCAGTGTAACCAAAAGATACATTGTAACCAAATTACCTTTAATGAAACCATTTTAGGTCTTGAAAACAAAAATATTCTCATAGTTTTGCTTAGAAAAACACTTGGGGAGCACAGTAAGGAGCAGCAAAAGATAATTTATATTTAAGGATTTTTTTTTTCACTTGCTAAAAGCATCTCCTGAGTTAGGAACTTGCTCAGATCCCGAGTAACAACAAGAATATGGAGAATTCCCTGAATATTTGAGGGAAAACTCAAAATGATATCCAAATGCAGCAAGCAAAGGTCCTGGATGCATTTCAAACCATTGAAAAAGCCTTTTAGCTTACTGAGGCAAAGTTCTACAGCATCTGATTGGCTATGAACTGATAATGTCATATTTTTCGAGAAAAAAATATTCCATTCAATGAATGCCAGAATATTTGATTTTGTAAAATAATATTTCTGGCAGGAATCAAACAGCCCCTGCCTGCTCTGTGCTGTTTCAGGTGCTTCTCTCTGGGTCACCTCAGTGCTTGGAAAACTCTCAGACCTCCAGGATTTATGGCCTCAGTGGGATTTCAGGGAACCCAGGGGATGTCATCCCACAAAAACTGATCCCACTGCTCCAGGCTGTGGTTCACATGCTGCAGGAAAACAGAAAAAATGGTTTATCACCTGAGATATCAGGTAAGAGAGAAGAGAAAGGTACTGCAACTTACATTAGTTTATTCTTTAAATAATTCAACTTCAGATCCAGGAGAAGTTTCTCCCTCTCCCAGCTGAAAATCAGACTTTGATCCCATTTTGTGAAAGGTCTCTTTGGACTTAAAGAGCAAATTTGAGCCCTGAAGTCCTCTGTATGACTCAGTGTCTCTTGCCAGCCCTCACCAAAATGAAGGCAGATTTTGAGAAATCATTAATTTATTGCACGAAATAGATTCTCTTCTGTTTGTTCCACAGGCTACTCCTCGAGGAGCACTTTAAAAGCCTCTGAGGCATCAAAAACTGAAGAAAATCAGGAAATTTCAGCTCCCACAGCATCCTCTGCTCTGCTCCCTTCACCCTCCCAAAGGCTCAGCCTCATGCAGCAAGAACTGCAGGCAAGGTGAGAAATCCACATCATTCCTTATCTTCCACCGAACTTTTAGCCACAAAATTTACATTATTTGTGAGTTTTCTCCCCAGGGAGTTTCTCTTTGGGGCTGGAGTGTGGTTCAGGAGATCCCAGGTGTGTCTGAAGAAGTTTTTGTGGGAATAACAATGGGAAAGCTGAGGAGTTTCCAGGCTGTCTGTGCACATCTGGCTGCAGGTTCCTCGTGGAGAAGCACAGCTGGGAGAGAGCACAGCTGGAGATGTCCTTGCTGGCAGGAGAGATGGGCTCTGTCTGCTCCTTCTATCAATCATCCAGGGAATGCCACGAAGGAAAAAGGGTAAGGCTGGCACAGGGCAAAATAAAATTTCCCCCTTCCTATCTGAATTCCTTTCAGTTTTCCCACATTGCTCAAAAAAAAAAAAAAAAAAAAAAAGGAAGCGAGAAGTCATTTATGAGAGAAGAAAAGAAAAATCTTCTGATTGTGGCAGAGCAAAACAGAACCTAATTTCATTTTCCTCTCTTGAATGTTCAGGCAGCAGTGCCTCATTTTCAGTGACCCTTGGGTGTTTAATCCCACTAATGGCAATTAAAAGAATACAGATTTTGAATTTCTGGCTGAGCTTTTCAGCATGGCTAAAATTCTCCTTTACCTGGCGCTGCTGATCCCATTTTTTGGGGGTTTTGCTTAGTGGTTGCAGGGGATGCAGAGCAGCCTGGATCCCCTGCTGGAGGAGCTGGCAGAGCAGCACAGCCAGGCTGGACGAGCTCTGCTCCAGAGGCACCTGCAGGAAATCCAGCATTGCAGCCTCAGCCCGGAGCTGGCAGTGCCCAAACAGCCCCAGCATTTCCTGGAGGAACTTCCACAGCAACTATCCTTCTGTCTGCTCGGCCTGCCCAGCCCTGACTGGGATTTCAGCCAGCAGCAGGTGAGTTTGGGGCATTTCCTGGGGGGTGTTGTCACCTGCAGAGGGTGGCACAAACACACAGCTGCCTTTGGGCACTCTGTGGGTATCAGAGCAGCTCAAATATTCCAGAAATTTGAATGTTCCAGGTCTGCTTGGATTCCTCTGGTCCTGCTGACCACGATGCTCTTTGCTGGTGCAGTAAATCCCCACTTTTTAGTTTTTTTCTCAACAGAAAGCTTCCTGGGGAGCTGAGCATTCAGCAGACCCCACAGCTCAGCTGCTGCAGGTTTCGGGGGTGAAGATGGTGAAGCTGGAAGCTCTGAGGCTGAAGTGTCTGTACAGAGTCCTGGATCTCTACAGCAACCTCCAGGTAGAGCCATTTCGGGATTTTCCTGCCAAAAATGAAATGAGGAACTCACAAAACTCTGAGTGCACGAATGTCCACCCTGACCAAAAACCTGCAGCTGTGCAAGGAAAACCTCCTGTGCAGAACCCCACTCTTCAAAACCACTATAACTATTCCCAATGCTTGGAAAAATGGTTTTTTGGGGTGTTTTTTAACTGATTGTGAGGACTGATGCCTCCAGACCTGCCTTATCTAACAGAGATCTCATCCCCAGGGAGGCTGAGGAATTGCACAGCTTTTCCCAGGCATGGGGAATGGAAAAGATTCATTTCTAGTTTAAAAAAAAAAAATCCAATTTTTTTCCCCCACTCTGCTTACCTGCTTCAGTCTGAGGCTTGTCCAGAAGGTGTGAGCAGGATCCTGAGCTGCCAAAACCGAGGTGAAGCAGCAGCCTGGCAGGTGGCAGAGAGCAGGGAGGAGCAGCAGGCAGCCAGGGCTGTGGGGTTTCTCCGGGAACACCACCAGGAGGGAGATCTGCTCAGGGGGCTGAGCTCCCAATCCGAGGCTGAGCTGAGGAAAATGCAGGAGCAGTTCAGGCTGGAGCTGCAGACACTGACAGAGGAGAAGGTAAAGCATCGGGATTGGGGCTTATTAATTCCGCAGAGGGATTTCATATTAATTATTAAAGCTCTGCCCTTGTTATTTTAGCAATGTTTTATGGGATTGGGGATTATTTAATTCTAAATCTCAAGGGAAAGTTGGAAAAGTTTTTCTGGAAGCTGATGGATTCCCATTATTTCCCCCCCCAACACCCCACCCTGGATTTCTATTTCCAAATTACAACATTTCCACTCTTCTTCCAATCTATAAGATTTGATAATTTTTTTTTCTCCCCAGCTCAAAGCCCAAGAAACACAAGTGATCCAGGAGACCAAAGGAGAGAAATTTGGGGATCTGGTGATCTATTCCCTGCTGTCCCAGCGACACCTGAGGCAAACAGTGACTTTGCTCCAGGATTGCCACAGGCTGAAGAACTTTGCCCTGAAATGCCAAAAGGAGAACACAGGCCTGGAACACCTCGTGGTGCAAGTAAAATCCACTTTTTGTTTGGTTTAAAATTCTCTGGTTTGGTTCAGAACCTGAAAGGTGTTGCTACAGAATTTTACAAACTCTCAGGAATGCAGCTATTTATAGAAATATTTCTACAAATGCAGCTAACTCCAGATTAAAATTTATTATTTTTTAATGCCAAAAAGGATTGAAACTATCCTGGGTTTTTGTACTAAAAATCAAACACTTCAGACCCACTTTTAACACAGATTTATGTGAGGCTCCTTAGAGAATCATATATTTATTTTCAGCAGTTTTAGGTTTGTAATTTGGGTGTTTATGAAAAACAAAAATCAAGGATTCCCTGATGTTTTTACCAAAATTTCCACTGCTTTTGATTACATTTTCACAAGTCTGACCCAAACCTGTCCCCTCAAGATGTGTAGAAATCAAAATAATGAAAGGAGATGAATGTATTTCAGATTATATTTCACATGACCAATTTATCTTTTAGGATTTATCAATGGATGATGACATCAGGGACATTCTGCACCTCCTGAAGGACAACTCAGAGTATTTACTTTTAGTGCTGGAATTCATACAAACTGCAAGATTATTACAGCTGAGAGAAACCCAATTCCAGGAGATAGTCAGGAGTTTAAACTGCACCCAGGACAAGGTAAAATTCAAAATAATTTTGCCCTCTTTTTCAGAAAATTTCAGAATTTCTTTGCCCTCTTATTCAGAAAATAATAAATAATTGTTATTCCTACCATGCAAAGGACTTTGTTCTCTAAGTATCAAACTTTTCACAAGACCAGGATTTCAACTTTTGGGTGTTTTTTCCTCATTTGCAGTTTGTGAATGAAGCAAACATCACAAGCAACAGAGTGAAAAACTTCAGAGAGCAGAAAACGAGGAGACTGAAGGAGCTGCTGAAGAACTCCCTGGAAAATCAAAAATCCAAGAATATTTCAAGCAGTCTTGATCCATTTCAGGTTAGAAAAGAGCAAATCCCAAATGTTTTTTGTAATTGAGCATGCATAGGACAGAAAATTAATGGTACAATGTTGATGAAACCATGAATGAAGGTGGATTAAATTATAAAATTAATGATGAATATATGAAAAAAAATGGTTGAAAGTAGAAACAGGAATACGATAGTTAAACAAGTTGGAAAGGGATGGAAGAACAGCTTTCAAAATGGGGTTTTTTGGGGATTTTTTTTTTTTATACTGGTGGTGAGGACTGATGCTCCAGCCCTGCAGATCTCATCCCCAGAGAGGCTGAGGAATTAAACAGCTTTTTCTGCTTCTTCCTTCTCATTGCAGAGTTTGGTGAAGGAATTCACCGAGAGAAAACCTGAGTCAGGAGAGGATTTCCAGCTGGATTGGCAGAAATTGAGACTGGGATTAGGAGGAGATCAAAAGGGGAAATGCAGGAAAACAGGAATTTTCCATCACACACCTCCCAGTTCTCCCAGATTCCAGGGAAACATCCAAAGGCAGAGGATCAGCTCCTCTCGTTCCTCACTAAGAGTAAGCAAAAAAATTGATTTTTTTAAAATATTGATGCATCCCCTGGAGGTCCCTGATGGAAATGAGCAAGGGAGAGAACTCAATACAATTCTACATTCCTAAACCTCTTCCAAAAATTAGATATTTAGTAAAAAAAAAAAAAAAAAAATCACAACTTTTAATCCTAACAATTTTTAGACTGAGGTCTGAATGGTATGCAGGAAAGTCAAAAATCAGCTCATGGTAAAAAGGATTGGACACAAACCCCTCTGGAATTCTGCCAGATGATGCCTGAAAAATGTCATTTTCTCGCAGGTGTCAAGGTGCTGAAGCAGGCAGAGCAGCTGATGGCCTCCAGGATCATCCTGCTGAACCCTCAGCTCTCAGCACCTCCTCTGCGTGGTAAAAACTTAAAATAATTATTACTTATAAAAAGAAATAAAATTATTAATATTTAACATATTAAATAATATTTAAAAATAAAATAATTCTTACTTAAAATAATTATTATTAATTTTTCCTTCTTTTCCTGCCACCCTTTCACCTCTCCCACAAAATTCCCCACGTGTGAAATATTACTTCAACACACTGAGAAATGGATTGTTTGGGGAAACAAAATTTCTGTGTTTTTTTGCACAGGTGAGGAAATAAAACGTGAAAAATCCTCTTTTCTCCTCAACCTCCTGCAGGAGGTGAACGATGAGCTCCGAAGTCATGCAGTGGCAGCTGGGCTGGGACAGAGCCAAGGGCTGGAAAAAGTAAATTTCACCTCTTTTTCTTCTCTTAAAACAGTCAGAATTGGGTGTAATCAGATTTTTGTCTCATCCTTCAGGGAGGTGTTGATTTGATCAGATTTTGCTGCACAAACACCTCTAGCAGTGAAGGACAAAGACTCAGCACTCAAATCACCCAAATTTGCTGCTCTGAGCCACACATCATTAATATCACCTTCCCAGACCTTGATGATGAGAAATTTCTCTGGGAAAAATAAAGTTTTGGGCATTTCCTTCATCATCCTTTTAATAATTCTTCACCCATCAGCAGGGATTCCTCTTTCTTCAAATAATATTATCATTATAAAGATGAGAAATGCAATATTTTATCCACTTGTGTTGCAGTGTTACCTCTTGGACAAGCAAAATGCAACTAGAAATCAATTAATAGAATGAAATATTATTCTTGCAGCAGAAATTACTGCTCAGGAAAGAGAATTGACAGCAGTGGATGCTGCAGCTCTTTCTCCCAGGGAGTTGGTGGTGTTCCACTATGGTCTCTCCATCCTGCAATTCCTCACTCTGCACATTAAAGTAAGTGTTTAAAATAGTGAGAATTCACGAAATTTACCCAAAAATGCTCTTCAGCCAGCAGCAATTGTGTGGTCAAATCAATTAGAGTTCTCTAATTCTAATTAGAAATTTCTAATTCTAATTAGAAATTCCATTTCTGTCCTCTCCACAGCAGCACAGAATTGTTTTCAAGATCCACAATCAGTTCTTGTATTTGTTATTTTTTTGGCACACCACTCAGGAAATGAGGAATTAACCCCTGCCTTTGTGCATCAAACAAATTCACTTTGTAGCCCAGAACAAGGATTCTCCCATTTTCTCTGCACAATTCTTAGCACACCTATGGGGAAACTCTGCCATTTGCTCTATTGTAACAGTATTAAATAAATAAATAATTATAATAATAATAAAATTACTGTGGCCACAGCAGGAATGCAACACACATTTAGGTAATTTAAAAAGCAGCAAGAGGAAAAAATATATAAATAAATACATATATTATATATACTTATATAATAAATATATAAGGTTTTATAAAAATCTCCATTTCCACGTGGGTTTTTTTGGCTCTGTGTTCCCACTGCAAATCAGAGCTGGAGTTTAAATTATTAATTGTTATAATAATTAATTATCCCATTAATCCCTGATGTTCCCCCAGCACTTACAGGAGTGTTTTCCCTCCCAGGCCCCACAGATCACCCTGGCTGTTGCCTCCAGCCTTCCCCAGAGTGATGCTCCAGGAAATCCATTCAGGAATTCTTTCTTTTACCAGGTTTGTTCACTCCACATCCTTGAAATATTTTCATGTCCATCGAGCTGGAGGATTGGGAAGTGAAATGAAAAGAGTTAAATGTTTTCTGCAAGTTACAGGATGCTTGGTGCTTTCTAGGAAAAAGAAAAATTGATATAAGAAATCAAAATGTTAATAAACTCCAGATGTATCTAAGGACAAACCTAACAGAGCAATGTTTAAATTCATATTTAATGGGAGAGTCATACCCAAAGGTCATTTAATAAATCAGCTCTGATTTTCCAGTTTCTCACATCCAAGTTCTACCATTTTTCATTTCCACCAAATTCTCTCTAGCTCAGCTTTGGAGGAGTCAGTGGCTCAGCATTTCACTTACTATAATTACATTAAAAACCACTAGAATTAAATTACAAATATGACTATTTAATGTCATTTTTCCAAAGTTTTTAAAAGTTCATAAAATATAAATATACACCAGGCTAGAGCAGAGAACACAGCAATGCTTTAGATTAATCACAGATAATTAAATGAAGTTCCACAACAGCATATTGATTACTGACCAGAATCCTTGGATTTACCTCCAATCGAGAGAAACCCCTGGAAGATTGGATTCCCATTTTTTCCCTCAGAATTCCAAGAAGAAACTCTTCATCCTGAGGGATTTCCTGGGCTCTGTTGGGGATTTCCTGCTGCTGCTGCTGCACTGCTTGGCTCACATCACTGCTGGGGAGCTCAGCAGGGACAGCAATCCCAAATTCCTGGGCTTTTTCCACCAGGTACAGCAGTTTGCTAAGAGGAATTACATTCTGCTAATTTCTGGGGAAAACCGTTATTTTGGAAGAGAAGGGTTGATGCTGCCAGAACTGCACATAAATAATATAAATGTGATATTTAAACAATATGATAAATGTTATAGAAATATAATACAATAATATTGTGTTATATGATATATAATAAATATTATATTTGTATAATATAAAAGCCACACAACTCCATTGTAACCAGGGCTTGATGGTTACAGGAAAAGCTCTTTAATCATCATTGTTACAGCTCAAAACACAGAGAAATTCATTGAGAGAAAAAAACCCCAAACCCAAACAAAAAACCCAAACAACAACAACAAAAAACCAAAACCAAAAAAAACTAAAAAACCCAAAAAGCCCCCCCAAAAAAGCCCAAAAACAACAAAAAAACCCAAACAAAAAACCCCAAAAAACCAAAATAGACCAAAAAAAAAAAAAAAAAAAAAAAAAAATCACACCACACCAAACATACAAACAAAACCCCAAAAAAAACCAACCCACTGAAATTTTCCTTCCCAACACCCTGATGTGATGCAGGTTCTCCAACCTTTCAGCAAAATCCCTTTATTTTGTATTTTTTTCCCCACTCCAGGCACTAAAGGCTTGTTTCAGTGAGATGTTCTCCCTCAGGCTGCAGCTCTCAGCAGCTCCCCAGGGGGATAAATCCCGCGGGGTAAATCAGGTGCTGCTCAAGGAGGAACCATTCTGCAGGGAGGAAATCAACCTCATCTCCCAGCTGTTTGAAGTGAGAGTGAAAAACCTCACAGACGTGGAAACCTTGGAGAAGGTAACAAGAAAAAAACAAACAAAAAAAAAACCCCAAAAAAAAACCCCAAACAAAAAAAACCAACCCCCCCCCAAAAAAAAAAAACCCAAAGAAAACCCCCCAAAAAAAAAAACCCCAAAAAAACCCCCACAAAAACCCCCAAAAACCAAAGAAAACCCCCAAAAAACCACACCAAAAAACCAAAAAAACCCCAACCCCCCCCCAAAAAACCCCCAAAACCAAAAAAGCCACAAAACCAAAACCCCCCCCCAAAAAAACCCCCACAAAAATCAGATTTTTAAAAAAAAAAATTATCAAAAAATCACTATTCCTATTTTTTTTTACTTTGTTAAAGTGACAATTAAATGGTTCCTAAAACCCAGCTGGTTCCAGATGACTCTGCTCAAGCAGGAAGGTTAAAATAAATTATTTAACTCCATGCAAGGCAGTAGGTCAGCAGAAAAAGCAACGCCGTGAAAAAATACATTTAAATAATCTATAAAAAGGCTTTTAAAATTAACATTTCTCTGCTGTCTCCACTTGTGTGTTTGAGAAGAACCTCTTGCTCCGTGTGAAATCTGAGGAATCACTCCATGCCAAGAGGCTGGGGAGGGAAAAAGAGCATTTTCTTCACCCCCTGAGCAGCAGTGGAAGGAGAGAATGGTGAGAAACAACTTGCCAGGAGCAAATTTACTATTTAAAATTCACTAAATTTACTGTTTAAATGTACTATTTCACTCTTGCACAGCGAAATTTGTCTGTCTGGTTTGCTCTCGTGAAGAGCCAATGGATGAAATTTTAATTCTGGCAGTTCTTCCCCCTCAAATTAAACATTTTTCTTATTTTTTTTTTAGCTTGGAAGAAGAATCTGTCACTTCCTTGTCCCCTGCAGAGCTGGAGGATAAAGTGGATTCACTAACTGAGGAGCTGCTGCACATTATTGAGGATGAACAGCAGTTTTTAAGCAGCAAAGGCAATGAAGATTTGCTTTCCTACTACCTTGAAATAACCAGCTTGGAGAAGGAGAATTTGGTAAAACAAATCAATGCATTAGAAGAGGAAATAGCCCAGGGCAGAAAGCTGAGATGATCAACCAAAACCACCAAATTTTTGGGCTTCAAGCCAAAGAAAATCTCCTTTTTTTGCTCTAATTATTGTGATTTATTTAATTATCGTAATTATTTTGCTTTAATTATTTATAATTAATTTTTTTTCCCCCTCCATCCTAAAGGCTCATTAAATCAGGAGTGGAAGCAGTGCAGTAATTGAAGTGACAAGACTTTGGCTGGAATAATTGACATTTCTGGCCACAGCCAGGCAGTGAAAAGAAATATTGCTGCAAAAACCCAGACTCAGAGTTTCCAGGAACAGGAGCAGAATATAGAATCACTCCATTCCTAGTGTGAAATAAATTATTCTTTAAAATAATGCATCACTCCAGGAGGTGTTCTGAGGCTTCTGCAGCTGAGAGTTGCACTTTTCTGATTTTATGACGCAGCAAAAGCTGTGCCTCCAGTCACTTGGGTTAATTATAGCTGCATAATTATACTTAAACGGACAAGAAATATTATTCTCCACCACTGAAGGAATTGCTGGAGTCCCCAGATTTCTGTCCAGGATCATCCCTGCCCTTAAAGCTGGGCAATCAGCCTCGCCTCAATTCCAAATTGGAGAGCCAAACCCCAAACCACGTGAAATATTCAATATTTTCTGAGTGGTGAACCATCAGCTCAGCCTCCAGCGTCGATAAAAAGCAAGTCAGGGAAGAGCAGAGTCACTAAAACCACTTTTTTTTCCTCCATCAGTACAAAACTCGTGGAGGCTCATGAAAATCTGAGAATTTTTTAAAGTTATTAAACACCCTCACCATCTCTGCTGGTCTGATTTAGGATTTTTGCTCATAACAACCTTTGCCAGAAGGAAGCAAAACATCCTTCAAATCAGCTCGAGGGAGGTTTTTATCTTCCTCCATTTGTTGCATTTCCACCAAAAAAAAAAAATCTTTTGCAGACCCTTCAAGGCACCACCAGCAGATGGCTTGGATAAAAAAAAAACATCAGTAGATTTATTGATAAATGCATTTCCTTTTTAACTCACAAGAAGAGTCTCACATCGCATCTTCAATCTTATGTTAACATCCATTAAAAACACTTAAAAACTCCGATAAAAAACCCCAAAAATGTCCATATATACAGAGGCAGAGACAGGGATCAGACAGCATGCTGTTTTTATGAGGTTTTGCAGTGCCAGGGAGCAGCTCAGCCCGGCCAGGGCTCCAAAATCAGCCCAGCTCTACCTCTTGGTGTTGATCCAGTGGTACCTGTCCACCCTGGGGCCAGCGAAGGCAGCAGTGGGTCTGTAGATCCTATAAGCCCTGTCGGCCCCATAGGGCTTCCTGTGCAGGTGGTGGCACCAGGGCTGGCTGGGGACCTTGCAGAAGTCACCAAACTGGACAGAAATGGGGGATAAATGTTTAAATGGGCTGGGGGAAGAGGGGGGAACTGTCTGTCCGTCAAAATCCTACAGATTGCTGCCTGAGGAGGTTTGGGGATTCCTGGCAAAGCTCACAGCATCCCTGAGGCTGGGAAAAAACCTCTAGGGTAAGGTTCAGCTGTTCCCTCAGCCATGTCCCCAAGGGCCACAGAAATTCTGCTTTTAAGGAATGAAAACTAAACCACAAAACAACTCCATATTACTTCTTTGCCTGACATATCAAAACACTTCCTTGACAAATGGGGACTTTTCCAGCATTTCACTGCTCCAGAGAAAGGGAAATCAGAGCCTGAGGGAGGTAAGAGATCCTAGGAAAAGCTCTCAGCTGAGCTCCTTACACCCTGCAGGGATGGGGAGTCCATCGGGGCACTGGTCAGTGGTCACTATCAGTGGTCACCATCCCGGGCTGGCAGTGGTCACCCTGTCCCCAGGCTGGAAAACCCTTTCAGATGAGAAATCCAACCTAAACCTCCCCTGGAGCACCTTGAGATCATTTCCTCTCCTCCTGGCACTCGTTCCCAGGGAGAAGAGCCTGACCCAACCTGCTCTTTGGGGGAATTGTAGGGTGAGGATTTCCCCCAGTTGTAGGGTGAGGAGTTCCCCCGGAGCTCACCTGGTAGACGCTGTTGGGGTTGCTGACGGTGGGGATGGCTCTGGGCTCCCTGCTGAAGCTCTCCTCGTCCGAGGAGGTTCCCGAGGGATACTCCAGGGCTGCCCTGCCCACGGCCACGCTGATCTGCTGCGGCAGCTCGGGGCTCTGCGCCCCGAAATGCGCCACGGTGAAGGGTCTGTTCCTCTCCCCGTACCTGCAGGGGGGAGCTGCAGCTCTGCCCAGAGCCTGGAGCAGCCTGCTCACCCCAAAACCCTCCGGGATGGAGGCTGGGAGCAGGTTTGGGGTGATGAAGCACAGAGCTCACCTGCAGCACACCTCGAAGGGATCCACCCACAGGGTCATCTCCTTGGGCAAGCCCAGCTCCGTGAAGTCCACGTCGCTCTCCACGCAAGCCTGTTCCAGCAGGGGATCCCTGGCCTGGTGTTTGTTGATCCTGATGCACCTGGGGAACAGCAGAGTGCAGGGGGAGCGAGGATTTTGCAGGTTCTGCTCACCCAAAATTGCTATTTATCATCTCAGCCCTTTCAACCTATTGATGGAAATTCCTACCTGGAGCCCCAAGCAGCAATGCAGCCCAACAAACTAATTTACCAACTCAAACTAGACTTTGCTTTTAATTCTCATTAATTACTGACAAGGCAATTTACTGCTTGATGTGTTTTAATCGGAACGATTCCAAAAGTCACTTTAAACCCCCTGAATTCTTCATCCAGGGACTCAGAGGTTATTCACCTTCAGATTTCCACCTCAGCTCTCTGGTCACACCTTTCCAGGTGAAAAACAAATGAATCCTCACCAATTAATAATTATTCCTTTCCAGTGAAAAATAAATGCATCTTCACCAATAATTCTTCCTTCAAGCTTAAGGGATATCCAGGTGGTTCCACCAGCATTTTGCACCATTTATTTCACTTTAAAGCCTCCAGGAGCTGCTTCTTAAATCCCAGTTTTCCCCCAAACCCCTCTCACCTGAAGGCTTGTCCTCGGGAGGGATTATCCAGGTACCAGTGATTTTTGTACTTCTCAAACAGCACCGTGGTCAGCTGAGCTGCAAACTTATCCATTTTCTGCTTGCTCAGCTTGTCTTCCCTTTTCACCAGCTTGGTGATGAAGAAAACCGTGGCAGCAATTTCATCTTTCATCTTTCACTGCAGCCCGGGAGGTGCTGGAGCTGTTGGGAACCATCAGCACAGATAAAACACCCCAGCAGAGAGGTTTAATAACATTAAGGCAATTTCAGGTTCCAAGAATAGATGTTGCAAAACCTGCACGAGGCAGGATGGCAGAGCCTGGAGAGGCCTGGCTGCCAAACAAGAGATTAAATTTAATTTTGGATTTAAAACCAGGCTAGTGCATTACTAGAAGGCAGCTGCACTGAAAAATTTAGGAGAGAATATAAAAAAAGGAATTAGATACATAATAGTTCTTATTATACATCACATATATTAAAAGCAGCAAATTTTATAATTATATATACATATTTATAATACAAAAAGAAGATCAAAACCATCACCTTCTCACAGCAGAGACAGTGAAAACTGGCGATACCCTTCACAAACAGCTTCAAAGAGGCACCAAGAAAACATAAAACACCACAAAATCCTATATAATTCCCATGTGAGGAAACCCCAACACCCAAACCCTCCCTCTCTCTTTCCCTGGCAGAGGTTGGTGATGTTTTATATGGAACAGGAACCATGTGGAGCTGAGCAATGCAAGGATATTCAGCTGTGCAGCAGCTACAGGTGCTTGTTAGATTAATTAACTAGTTGATATTTCCAATCTCCTTTATTCCAACATCAGCTCCTTCTTTTAGGGTTTATTTAATTGATTCCATTCTGTATTCTGTTGTGTCCATCAGTCCATAAACCCCTGTGGAATATTTAATATTCACCGTGAGAAAATAGCACCAGGCTTATTAATTAATAATTAGGATTTTTCTTGACTGCTTCTAACAGAATTAACACAATTCTTTTCCAGGTGAAACATGTACATTCGGTATTCTTTATTCAGAAAACTGCTTGATCCTGCATTTATCACATCACCAACCTTCCTAGTGATCTGTAGAAATGCTCACGTTACCTGCATGGATTTTTAGTTTTTGAGTTAAAAACAGATTTAGATTTAGGGGTTTTTTAGGTTTTTTTTTTAGTTTTTGAGTTAAATACAGTGGGAATGGCTCAGTCCTTTAAACGAGAGAGTTGTGCTCACTGTTTAAAACTCTGGGCACAGCCAGAGAACAGCTGATGAGATCCTTTCGAGTTCCTTTTTCCTCTTTCTCTGCCTCAGGAAGTTGTGTCTCCAGCGAGATCCCAGGAGCTGCTGAGACAAAAGAACAAATGGAGGCAGAAAGGGCTGAGTGGTTAAAATCAGCTTTAGTGGGGATGGGGATGGAGCAGCCGAGCAGATCCAGAGCTCACATTTTCACAGTTCAGCCCTGCCAGGCAGGGGTTGAGAAATTCAGAGCCTGAAGGTGCAAATTTGTGCCTTAAACCCCCAAATTCTGGCTGGTTTCTGGGTTTCACTTCTCTCCACTCACACCGTTCCTTCCTTGCTTGCTCTTCAGTTTCTTCTTGCATCACAAAAAAAAAAGAAGAAAAAAAGAAAAAAAAAAGAAAACTCACCAAGGCTTTCAGTAGAAATTCTGCTTTTAAGGAATGGATAATAAACCACAAAACAACTCCATATTCCTCCTCTTTGCCTCCCATATCAAAACACTTCCTTGACAAATCCAGACTTTTCCAGGACTGCTCCAGGGAAAGGGAAATCAGAGATCCTAGAAAAGCTCTGACAGAACCCTGTGTGACCACAGGGATGTCCTCATCACGTGCTCCTGGTGTGACACACAAGGATTTTGTTCCCTGAGTCATTCCTTCCGTTTTTCACGGAGAAAAAAAATAAAAAAAAGCAGTGGCAGCTCCGAGATTTTTGGGGAATGCTGTGGGACAACAGGAAACAGCAGCTCTGCATTGCTGGGAAGAATTTCCACAGGTTTTTTGGACTCTTTCTGTGCAGACTGGGAGGATTTTGACTCTGCAGCCAGAATTAGCTCTGGAGCATTCCTGGACAGCCAAATCCATGCCTGAGGCTTGAGTTTTATTCTGGAGATGAAATATGCTTTTTAAAAATATCAGGGAATTGATGGAGCATTTTCTGAGCTGGGTGGATTCTCCTGCAAACACTGCAGCCTTTGTTTTTAAAACTCTGTTCTGTGGTGACAGGAAAAAAAACCCTAAAAATAAAAGTTTTCAAGTGACTTTAAAGTTTTGATCATGTTGATTTTACTGCAGTGGGTGTTACAAAAAAACTAGGGGAAACGACCACAAATCTTTAAAAAATGTTTATAAAATGGGTTTTTAACGGAGATGACAAAGCTGGTGTCCAGGGAAATAGCAAAGAGCAAGATTTGCCACCTAAAAACGGTGGGTAAGGCACATAATTATAATTTTTGAAGTTCTTCTCAATGGATTTAGCACGCTTAGGGTTTCCTACACAATCCCAGACACACAGATTGGGATTCCTCCAGGGATGATGTTGTCTTTCTGGCCAAAGTCTTGATATTAACTCAGATTTCTTTGATTTCACGTCATTTTTCCTCAAATTCAGATTACAACCTAATAAACTATATGACCTCTTCCTCTAAACTTTGATTTCCTTTTATTCTTGAGCTGTCCAAGCTAAATAAACCACTGCAAAACAGCAGCAGGCATTGTGGGGAATCCATCCCCTGCCCTGGGGGGAATAATTTGATCATAATTCGATCATAATCTTTGATCATAATTCGATCATAAATTGATCATAATTCGATCATAATTCGAGCATAATTCTGATCATAATTCCATCATAATTTGATCATAATTCGATCATAATTCTGATCATAATTCCATCATAATTCCATCACAATTTAATCATAATTCCTACTCCTGACACATTTCGGCCTCAGGAATTCTCCAGGAACTATCCTTTCCCAAATGCCAGGCTGGTTTGGATCAGAGAGAGACCCAGGATGGGATTTTGGAGCATCTCCTGCCTTCCTGCTCAATCCAGCAAGCCCAGGCAGGTCCTGAGTGGGGAAATTGTGTGACAGAATTGTCACACACAATCCACAAAGGACAAACAGAGGGAAGCCAGGAGTTCTCCTCCAGCTCCTTCTACTGGGCTCCTTGTTCCCACAGTCAACACAAAAACAAACTCAGCACCAAACAAACTCACCTGAGAAACCAACCCTGAGAGCTGTTGGGTGACAGGGCAGAATTCGGGTCAAATTCTATATATTTTCAACGACAAACATGGAGAAATCTAAGCAAAGTTGTCAGCAGTTCAGCCAGTTGGCTCTGATTATGAAAACTGTGGCTGACACAGAAGTTCTGAGGAATTCTGAACTTGGTATTTTTAGCATCCTGCAGGAGTTCAAGCATTTTTCCTTGCTGATGTCACAGAAAGCAGAAGAGCAGAGGGGAATTCTGACATCCCATTGCAGCCCCAAGGAAAATCAGGTTGGTTGAATGAGGGACATTCCCTGAGCTGAGATCCTGTTGTCACTGTTGTCACTGGCTGGGGGCAAACACAGCCCTGGGTGCTCTGATTGGGAAATAACTGCTGGGGAGGAAAATATCTGCACCAAAGCTGGCCCAGAGCGAGGAGAGCTCCATGGAACAGCAGCCAGGAAATCCTCCTCCCAACCATTCCCAACACAAACCAAATCCCAGCAGATTTAGCAAAACCCAGGATGGACAGCCAAGTGTTGAGACTGAGGGGAGGCAGATAAATGAGGAAATGCCTTAATAATTAATTAATTAATTAATATAGAAATAATAAAATATAAATAAAAATAGATAAATAACATATAATTAAATAATTAATTAATAATTCATGCCTTTTGGTAAATGATGCTGTTTTAATCCTGCTTAGGAGAAGGAAAAAAAGCCAGACCACTAAAAAAATCAGTGTCTGGACATCCGTGGGACTGATCCAGAGAAATGGAACCAAACCACTGAAAGCAGGAAAATCCATCCAAAGCCTTCAGTGGGATTCAGCTCAGCTCCCTAACTCACCCAAACATTCTCAGGCAGATTAAATGATGTCCCCTGGGTCACCAGGCAAGCCCAGGCTTGAGGCACAGAGGGACAGAGCCAGGCAGAGTTTCTGTAGTAACTGCAGGCCAAGGGCAAACACAGCTTCCCCACCACAGAGGGAAAATATTCACCCCTGCAGAATATTTTTGCAGTTTTCCTGCTTTAAAGGCTTGAGAACATGGAAATAAAGGAACAAAGTGCAGCTTGGCAGTGGCAATCTTCCCTCTGCAAGCTGTTTGGTTTGTGTGGTTGGTGGATAACAGGCAATTCCTGCAGGTAAGCAGCTGAAGTTCATGGCTATTGATATAAAAATCAGAAATTCTGAGTGATTTCCAGATGGAAAAGAACCCTAGAAGAGAATTTCCTGAGGGAAAAGCAGCTTGCATTTGTTTGTCACTGTTCTGGTCACGTTTAGAAGCATCAGGTGTCAAGAGAGCAGAAAAACCTCATAGCTGGAGGTTCCAAACTTATACAAACTCACACACTTTATTCAAACCAAATTACTCTGTGCAAGGAATTATTTTTGACTAGAGCAAACCAGAAGATTATTCTGATCAAAGCCACAAAAATTTTAAGGGTTTGACTACTACATATTGCTAGAATTTAATTTAAGAATGATAGTATTTTGTGATTTAAGTAATAAAATAAACCTTAAAAACCTCAATGGTGTCGGTCAAGGATGTTCTAAAATTAAATAACAAAGAGTGCAAAGCTACCTGAGCTTATTTCGTGGAGTCTGAGAGTCATCAATTATTTCTGATAGATGCAATTAATAATGTGATAAAGCTGGTTTATATAGATTTATCAAGGAGACACAATCTGAGAGCTTGCAAGGATGGGTTTGTCTCTAAATTTCCCGAGTTTCCTTCTGTTTGCTGCCGTGATTTTCAGAGCTGAAGAGATCAGGGCAAAGAAAGAAATGGAAAAATAGGGAAAGGGGTGAAGGAGGTGAAGGTGAGCCTGAGGAGCTGTTTCTCCACTTTTTGGGGAATTCCTGGTGGGAATTCCAGCAGGCTGGAGCCCCAGGATGGATGGCCAGGAGTTGGGAATGCCAGCAGTGTCCCAGCCAGGCTCACCTCCCTGGGGCTGCTCGGATGGAAACTCCAACTGTGCTTTCCCTGTTGACTTGGCCCATGGAAACCAGGGTAGCTGCCCTGGCCGAGGTCACCTGCGCTGCCCGGGTGGCCCGCGGGGTGACCATGGTGACAGGGAGTACACAGAGCTGCCGGGAGCGGGGCTGAGCCGCGACACCGGCGGGACACTCCGACCTGCAGCCCCAGCGGGAAAGAGGGGAGAATTCCCAGAGGAATTCCGCCAGCAGCTGAATGCCCTGAGAACTCAGAGCTCCCACTCCCTGGGAATTTCATTCCCTCCCATTCCCTGGGAATGGGAAGAGTGAAGATCCATCCATTTTCCCCTTCCCCTTTAAACCATTTTAACCCAAATTCTTCCCTTGTCAGGATTATTCCAAGGTAAGCTGCTCGAGGGTAAGTCCTGAATTCTTTAAGGCATTTATGGAGGGAAGGTGGGGAAATTGTTTCATTTGCAGACAAACTTATCCTTGCACAGATTGTGTCTCCTTCCTGCTTTAGCCTGATAAATCTATATAAACCAGCTTTATTAATTGCATGCACATCTATCAGGCACGAGACATAGTTGATGATTATTCCTCACACTCACTCAGAACAGATCTGCTGATTTCTTTAGCTGCCACAGGGAGTGGAAAAGATTGGAGCATTCTGACATCTGACTGACAGCACGATCTGTGCTCCTGTGGGGTTTTTTTGGGGGAAAGAAAAAAGCTTTCTGAAATTCAGGGAAATGGTGAAATTCCACCATCCTTGCTGCTGCTGTGAATGCACTTCATTCTGGAAAATTCTGCCAAATTCTGCATGGAAATGACACAAAATCCATGGCACAGGACATGGAGCAAGCAGGGAACAGCGACGAGTGGGATGAGCTGAGATGCTGCAAACCAAACACGTTGATATTTCCATGGAATATTTTGTTCCCATGTGATCCAAATTTCCATCCAGATCCAAATTTGCAGCTGGATTTGCACTCCCGCCTCTGGATACAGCTCAGGTTTCCCTCATCTCCCTTTTCCATTGTGGTGTTGTATAATAATTTATATTTTAGGATTAAATTGCTTTGCCTTTACACTCTTGAAATCTTTGTGTTGCATTCACTGCAGTTTTTATTACTAACAACAATTAATTTGTGATACAAATACTTCGAATTTAGTAGAAAAAGGTTGATATGACCAATACCAACTTATGACCAAAGGTGGATATGACCAATATTTTCCATTCCTGCCAATTCCTTGTTATTTTAAGAGCATTTGAGGAGATGGAGAATGTGAATACAATTATTGGAAGTGTTTTCTGTCGTTCCAGGTGTGAATTCCTCAAGCAGTGCTTGGTTTGTAGGCAGTGTAGTTAGCTGATTGTTTCCCTCCTCCCACAATCACTAACCTCACTGCCATCAAAACAAGGCACAGAATTCCTCACTCCATCCTCAGCCTGGCAGCTCCAAACTTCCTCACTCCTACTGCAAAATCATCAATAATGTCATTTATTTGCAGCTTTGCTTCTAGGGTTTTTCCTGTCCCACAGCAGTGTTGGGAACATCATGAGAAATCATGAAGGTGGAGCTAAAATCCTAAACCCAAGAGTCCTTTCTGTTGTTTAAATTCATTAATTTACTGCAGGCTTAATTGTTTCTACATCCAGACTGGCCTAAGAACTTTTTTATTTTATAGCTTTTCTGCCAGCTCTAAATAATTTCTATTTCTTTGTCATGTTTTATTGAACACACTGGTAAGTGAAGGGAGATTTAAACAATGATTAAATATTAAACTCCATGTATGCATAAGTTGTTTTTTCCTCTGACCATTTAGCTTAACATCCAAGGATTTAAACATGGAGAAAACACTTAATAGTGATAGAAAGTGATGCTGGTTTTTTTTAAGAAAACCCCAATAATCCTCAAAGAAAGGCTCTCCCTCAGCCTGGTTACCAGGCAGTGTAGTTAGCTGATTGCCCAAAGCAACAATCACTAGCCACACGGCCAGGTGAAAAGGTCTGGAAGGCTGGGAGCAGGAATCTGGAATCAGGAATTTGGAAATCAGGAATTTGAATCAGAAATTTTGGAGCAGGAATCTGGAATCAGGAATTTGGGAGCAGGAATTTGGAAATCAGGAATCTGGAATCAGAAATTTTGGAGCAGGAATTTGGAAATCAGGAATTTGGAATCAGGAATTTGGAAGCAGGAACTGGGAATCAGGAATTGGGGAGCAGGAATTTGGAATCAGAAATTTTGGAGCAGGAATTTGGAAGCAGGAATTTGGAATCAGGAATCTGGAAATCAGGAATTTTGGAGCAGGAATTTGGGAGCAGGAGTTTGGAATCAGGAATTTGGAATCAGGAATTTGGGAGCAGGAGTTTGGAAATCAGGAATTGGGAATCAGGAACTTGGAATTAGGAATTTGGGAGCAGGAATTTGGAAATCAGGAATTTGGGAGCAGGAATCTGGAATCAGGAGTTTGGAATCAGGAGTTTGGAAATCAGGAATCTGAAATCAGGAATTTGGAAATCAGGAATTTGGAAGCAGGAATTTGGGAGCAGGAATTTGGAACCAGGAATTCTGCAGACACAAGACAGAAGCATCAATGAGAGGACAGTGAAACAAAACAAGTGCTGGGTTCCCATCAAGCTGATTTTCCTGATGATTCACCTCATTTGCAACTAAAAACCATGAGGAAAAAATGTATTTTTGAGTTTTTCTTCTCCGAATTTGCAGGGTTCAGCTCCCATTCTGGCTGGGCTCACCTCAGCCTGACAGAGATCTCTGTTCTCCCATTTCCTCCACTGAATTCCTGCTGAATAAATAAAACTGTGGTGGCAGCCTTATAAAAATAAATAAATAAATAAATAAATAAATAAATAAAACTGCCCCATAATAATTTATATTATATAATATATAATATAAATTACATATTATAAAAATGTAATTTATAATATTTTCTATATTATAATGTTATATTATATGTTATATTATAATTTTTATTATATGTTTATATATTATAATGTTTATAATGTTTATAAATATTATATATTTATAAATATATAATTTATAAATAGATGAATTTATAAATAAATTTATAAATATAAATTTATCTATTTATAAATAAATAAAACTGTCCCATCCTTGGGGAAGATGGAAGTTGGACTGGAGTGAAAATGGCCTGAAAGGAGATGGAAACTCCTACTGGAACCACAATTAATTAACTGTTTAATTAGTGTGCCACCCCAGCAATAAAACTCACCGAAACAAAGCGAACTCAGACAATCGCCACTGAACATCACAACTGCATTTTCAGCCTGACTCTGCAGTTATCCTTATTTCTTTTTTTGCTAATTTTAGTAAAGCACCACCCATTTCTAGTGGAAAGTGCAGCCTTTGGGACTCAGGCCAGGCAGAGCAATCTGCAGGAGGAGCAGGGAGGTGCTGAGCTCTGCAAGACTTTCCTGCAACTCAGCAATCCCCCTTTTCCCATTAATAATCCCAAAAGGCATCTCATCCATTAGCAGCAATTAGGGAGCTCTGCCTGGAGCCAGCAGCAGTTCACTGAGCCTTGCAATTCTTGTTATTTATTTTTTTTTTTTAATTTTATTTTAAATTCAGTTGGATTTGATGGCTTTGGAGGTGTTTTCCAAGCACAGACGAAAGCCAAGGTTTGCAGCTTTGGCAGCCATGAAGATCCATTTCCATGAATAAATGGCTTTATGGAAATGTAGGACATCCTAAAAGCATCCCATGAGTCTAAGAAAATTAAAATTAATGCACTGGATGGGCTAAGAATAAAGTTCAGACTATTATCAGTCAGTGGTGTCTCTTGGTGTTCAAATCCAGATTTCAGACTTGAACAAATTTGAAGGAGCAAACCCTGGAAATTGAACAAATCTGGGAAGGGTTTATCCCACAAATTCCTATGACAAAGAGGATCCTGCAGGCTGTGGGACTGAAAATCCAGGCCAGACAGCAGGAAGCAACAGGCACAGGAGGTAAATGAAGTTTAAGAAAGCTAAATAATATTATTGTACAATTTTCAATCTCAAAACCACAAGGAATAAATTTCAGTTTGTCTAAATTTCTCAGTTTGATATGCCAAAGGAATCTTTCCATCCTGGCCATTGTTATTTTTTCACTATTTTTGCCATTGCTGTCTCCAGGTTTTAACCACTGAAACACAAAAACTCAGTTTATAACAAACTTACCAAACTGGCTGCTGATATCAAACTTATCAAACCCTCAAAAGCTCTCAGAAACTGAATTTGAGCAATAAAGGAAGAACTCATGCAGGGATTTTTATTATTATCAGCAGTGAGCTGTAGATTTACTGATTTATGATGGTTTTGCCTGCCTGGCCGGATGTTTATCAGGAGAATAAAATCCAGGAGTAAGAGGTCTGTGTTTTATTAAGGCTTTTCTTTCCTTCTGTTGTAATTCCCAAGATACAAAGCAGAGATAAATGAGCTGAAGGTTTAACATCTGCCCTTCCCAAGAACCACAGAGCTGAATTAATACAATTTTATTCCTCAATTATTCAATTTTATTCCTCAATTATTCCTCAATTCAGAGCAGCACTGAATTGTTGAAGTTGATAAGTGCAGAGATTCGAGAAATAATCCGGAAAACAAGATTTCAAAAGATGCTTTGAGGAATGACGTCTTCATTTTGGACATAAAAACCTCATTTTCTCCTTCCTCCTTATTCAAGTTTTTAAGTTGGTTCCTGTTGAGCACTTCCTCTTCTCAAAGTTTATTGAAATGCTGAACCAAGTCTGTCTGCTTGGCTGAAATACTGGGTATTCAAGCTGGGCCTGGTTTAAATTTGAATTTTTTTATTTCCCTTGGTTTAAATACCCAGATTCTATTCAGGGGGAAAGGATAGCCTGTTATTTATTAGTATTATTATTGTTGTTATTAATATTTATTATTGCTTATTTTTGTTATTATTATTATTATTATTATTATTGGTTATTTTTATTACTACTACTACAATACCTACTCAGTTTTATCCTGCAGTAATACATATTATTAGAAGATTTAGAAATTAAAAGGCTGCTGCTATTTTTCTGTATTTTACTCCTTTTCTTTCTCTATATTTTCCATTTGTTTCTAAATAGCGGTCGAGAGAAGGAAATGGAAAGTTCACCGTTTCTCAAAATCGTGAATATTTTAAATTTTGCCTTAATTCTGGCTGGGATTCAGCAAGTCAGGGAACATTCTGGTAGCCAAAGTGTTTCTGTATTTCTGAAAAAGCCAGGAAATCTCAGTCTGTTCCTGTTTCACAGACATCACACTCTGCAGAGCCAACAGCTTTCCAACACTTCCCTCTGGGATTCCTGACTGCTGACCTGCACTGAGCTGTTCTCACGGCTTTTTAAAGCATTTTCCTCTCCTTAAAATCCCAATTTCACAGGTAGCTTCTCCAGCTGAACTCCCCGAAGTGCATCCAGGTTTGAAGTCTTCCACAAAACCACTGATCTGCTATTTTAAAGTATTGATCGCGGTGATTTCCTGCCTGAGCAGAGTCATTTTGATGCTCTGCCCTTTTCCCTGACCTGCGAATATCTCTTGGAGTGTGAGCCAGAAAATCCTGGGCTGGATGGGGAGCCCGAGCTCCAGATTGGGAAAGAACAGCCTTGATCCATCTGGGAAAAAGCTCTGCTGATTCCCTTTTTTTCCCTGCTTTGCTTTTTCCCTTCCCGGCTCGGTGCCCTCAGGGCATTGTGAGCATCATGCGCTAAAAACACCGAAAATGTGGATTATTCGCTCCAAATTGGCCTTGGGGATCCTTGGGATCCCTTCCAGCTCGGGATATTTAGAAAACTAAATATTGGGATGTATTGGGGATACAATTGGGATATAATTCCAATATATTGGGATATAATGGTTGGGGTGGATAGAACAGATCAGGGTTTGACTCAGCGGGTTGGGAACAATAAAGGTTCTTCAAAGCAAACCCAGATGTGGCAAAAAGAAGGAAGAACCTTTTATAAAAAAGCGAAATCGGCTGGATCCGCCCGTGGGTGGCTCCTGGCGAGGCTGCGATGGGCGGGGATGGGATTTGGGTATAAAACAGCAGCGGGGGGATGCAGGCAGCCGGGGGATGGAGAGCTGGGAGCTCCATCCAGGGAAAAGCGGCGAGCGGAGAGCGCTCAGCCCCGGAGCGGGGCCGATCCCGCCGTGTCGGGGCTGAGCTGAGCCCGAGGAGGAGGAGGAGGCAGGGGAGGAAGGAAGGAAGGAAGGAAGGAGGAGCTGCCGGCTCTCCCCATCCCGCCGGAGCGATGCTGGCGGCAGCAGCTCTGTGCGCGGCTGCGCTGGGCTGCGCGGCGGGAGCGAGACTGCTCAGCGGTGAGAGGGGATCGGGAATCGGGGGGGATCGTGGGGATCCTGGGGATCCTGGGGGATCGTGGGGATCGTGGGGAATCTTCCCTATCCCGGAGAGGTCCCCCCGGCCCCGCTGGGCGGGTCGGGATGCGCGGGATGCTGTCGCGACATGGGCAGGGATGCTCTCGCTTTGGGGAAAGGTTGGATTTGATGGTTCCAGAAAAAGATCTCCATCTTTGCCAACTTTTCCAGCTGGTTTTCCCCGCCGCCCTGCCCTGGGGAGCTGGCTGGAGCCAGCGGGCTCTGCGGCAGATCCCGAGTGAGCAGATAAAGGGGAAACACAAGGGATCCTTTCAGCCTTGCTCAGAGCTGCTCACACAATGCCCTCAACTGAGTTTGGGATCCGAAGGAGCAGTGAAGTCCTGCCAGGAATCGACTCCAATCCGCTTTTCCTTAGCTGAAAGGAATGCCAAGTTCGGCTGATAAGGCAGAGATTTTCTGCCAGTTAATAAGGAAAAAATTGGTGCAGTTTTGGTGACGCTGTTGCTAGAAAGTTGGAGTTTTTTAATGAATATTTGCTGTCTGTGTTTTCCTTCTGCCTCTCCCAACAGCAGTGGACATTTCCCTCAGGAGAGGTAAGAGGCTTTGCCTTTTTCTCTGAGAGTCAAATTCCCAAGAGAAACGCAGGCTGTGCTAGAAATGCATTCTTTAATACTGCTGTTGTGGTAAAAATCCTGTTCCTATTGCAATTTCCGTGTAAAATGTTAGCAAACTCTAATTCTGGCTATTTAATTGTTCCAAAATTGCAGTGTGAAAGGTGTTTAAACTCTCACTCTCACAGGGGCCAACATAAAAGAATAAAGCAAAGCCAGCTAATATCCCCTGGAGAGGTTTGTAATGACCTGTCCTGTTTTATCCCATTTGTTCCAAGCACATCACAAACGTTTTCCTTCAGAAATAAACCCATGTAGGTTAGCAGATTGTGTCTGCAAAGAAATATTTACAGAGCAAAACAAAACTGTTTGTTTCTGCAGTCTAAACATTGGGACTGCTCTGCTGAAAAACACACGAGTGCATCATTTCAGATGATGTGTCTTTTCACTTTGATCTTCCCTCGTAACCAAAATAAGCTGCGCTGCTTCTGCATGAGAAAGTCCTTGGCTTGTGCTGTTAGCCTGAAAACAGACATTGTTTACTCCCTGGGCAGTCAGAAACATTGCAGAGCTGGAAACTGGGCTGTGGGAACTCTTCTTGTGATGCACAGAACAGACACTGGGAACTGGAAGAGTTTGAGGTTGGATGTTAATCAGAGTTTTTTCACCGTGAAGGTGGTGAGACCTTTCTGGCCAGAGGAGTTGTGGATGTCCCTGGATCCCTGGCAGTGTCCAAGCCAGGCTGGACAGGGCTTGGAGCAATTGGGATAGAGGAAGGTGTCCCTGCTCATGGCAGGGGGTGGAACGAGATGGTTTTGAAGGTTTCTTCCATCCCAAATTTTCCAGATTTCTGTGACGCTGGTACACTCCACGAGACATAAGTCCCAGCAGATAAATTCTTGCTACCTCTGCTTGTGTGAGGGAATCTCTGAGAGGCTTTTACCTGTGTGGTGTTTTCCACATCAACAATGCAAAACTCCTCCAAATTGATATTTTAACATTAATTTACCTTTCACCCATGTTGTGTTTTCTACATCAGCACTGCAAAACTCATTCAAACTGATACTTTAGCATTAATTTACCTTTCACCTGTGTTGTGTTTTCTATACCAACAGTGCAAAACACCTCCAAACTGATAATTTAGCATTAATTTACCTTTTACCTGTGTTGAGTTTTCCATATCAACTCTGCAAAACTCCTCCAAACTGATATTTTAGCATAAATTTACCTTTCACCTGTGCTGTGTTTTCCACATCAACACTGCAAAACTCCTCCAAATTGATGTTTTAGCATTAATTTACCTTCTACCTCTGTTTGCTAAATCAACACTGCAAAACACCTCCAAACCGATATTTTACCATTAATTTACCTTCCACCCGTGCTGTATTTCCCACACAAACACCACGAAACTCCCCCAAACTGATATTTTAGCATTAATTTACCTTTCACCTGTGCTGTGTTTTCCACATCAACTCTGCAAAACTCCTCCAAACCGATATTTTACCATTAATTTACCTTCCACCCGTGCTGTATTTCCCACACAAACACCGCGCAACTCCCCCAAACTGACATTTCAGCCCGAATTTTGGCCCTCCCCGTGCCAGCTCCCTCCCTCCCCGCAGGACAGACGGTCTGCCGGCGAGGCACGCAGAAGCCCTGCTACAAAATCGTCTATTTCCACGACGCCTCGCGCAGAACCAGCTACGAGGAAGCTCAGCTGGCGTGCCGAGCCGACGGAGGACACCTGGTGAGCATCGAGACCGCGGCGGAGCAGAGACTGATCGAGTCGTTCATCAGGAGCCTCCTGGCCTCGGATGGAGATTTCTGGATTGGGCTGAGGAGGAGGAAGGAGGAGGAGGAGGAGAACAGCACGGAGTGTCAGAATTTCTACTCCTGGTCGGATGGGAGCTCTTCTAAATTTCGGTGAGTGGAAGTTCCTCTTCTGAAATTTGGAGGGATGTTGGTCAGGTGTGGCTAGCACAGGTCTTCTCGTGAGAACATTTTGCTACATTTCATAAACAAAGATAAAGTTTGGATGTTTTGCAAACAACGTCTCCGGATTAGGTCAGTTCGGGCTTGGCCAATTGGGCCTAGGGGGAGGTCTCGGGCTGACCAATCTGGGTGACCTCTGAAGACTCTATATATATGGAAATCAAAATAATAAAGACACTTTTCTCCTTCCTTGTCTGAGAACCTGGGTCATTCCTCAGCTAGCGGCTCAACAGCGACAGTCAGGGACTGTCAGTACTTGTAGAAAAAAATATTTTTGTCCAATGAATCCAAGCAGTGTTGTCCCAGCTGTCATTTGTGTCCCATCCACATCGTTTATATTCCATTTCTTGCTCCATATAAGACACCCAGAGTGTCTGCTTCAGGCTGAATTGATATTTTTTGGTTGCTAAAAGGAGGGGAAAGAACAAGTGGTGTGGCCTTAAAAATCTCTGCTTAGGCACCTGTAAATGGTGTGCTTTGGCCTGGAGATTCCTGCACTGCAGATCTCCTGAAGTTCATCCCTGAGGTCCTGAAAAATGAGTTATTCTGCTTATTGAGGGAATAACATTTTCCCCTGTGAGGCAGCAAAATACTAGAGCTGCAGGATTTATTGCAGACACTGCAAACTAAAGTTTACACAGCATTTATCTGCCTCCTTATCTTTAAGGAACCACAGGATTTGTTGTAATTAAATTATAAAATTATAAATTATTTACACTAGATTGCATCCTTCCTCATATCAGATGTGCAAAACCACCTTGGAATTGTGACCTTTTTGCCCTGGGAAATTCAGCTACTCAGAAATTAATAAACCAAAACTGCTTTTGACATCTCAAAGTCTCAGCCGTGGTTCAGATTTTGGGGGTGGATCAAGGGAAGTTGGAACCACAACCTGCTGCTAAGGAACAGACGAGTTTTTCTTCCTTCCATTGGTGAGACACAGCTTGTTGATGCTGAGTGAGAAAGCCAAGGAAAGCACCAGGAGAAAGGAAGTGAGGGAGGAATAAAGCATTGGAATGGTTGGGAAAACACTGCTTTAACTGGGTGTTCTCCCGTGTTGAATACCTTGGGATATCTGGAATGATTTATCTGGAATGATTTACCTTGTGGATCAGCTCACTGCAAACTCTTGGCTTGCAGAACATTGCTTGTTCCAAAATCAGTGGGGATTGAACAATTGGCGAAATCAGGACACTTTTAGAGGTGTTTTCTGAGCTGTAGAAAATATCTTTTCAACAGCAGTGATATTGCAGGGTTACCAGTAAATCTCCTTCCTGTGCGCTGCTTGGAAAAGCTGCACAGGTGGCTGGTGGGGAAGTTTATTCTTAGAAAACAAAATAAAATTATCTGGCAGACTGATGGTGCATTTTGAGAGAGAGGAAACCAGATCCTGCTTCAGCTTTTGCATCTTTTCATTACATTTTGCCGGCGCTGAGGCTGAAAATAGTGAGAGATGATTTTGCACAGGTCTGAAGTTCTCCTGAGCTTCTCCTGAGCTTTGCAGAGAGGTTCAGGCAGTGAGGAGCTCAGTCCTTTGCTCCTTAGTACTTGTTGAACACCTTGCTTGCTGAGTTTTCTGTTAAAAAATATGAATTAAAAGAATAAATAATTAGATTTTATCATTCCCATTTTGCCCAGTGGGAGTGTGGGTAAAAAAATACGAATTAAAATAATAAATAATTGGATTTTATCATTCCCATTTTCCCCAGTGGGAGTGTGGGATGTGCTGCAACCCTCTCTGACTGTGTTTTATTCCCATCCAAGCCTTCAGTGGGGTTTTTATTGTGTTTCCCAGGAACTGGTATGCAGATGAGCCGTCGTGTGGGGCTGAGATCTGTGGGGTGATGTACCACCAGCCCTCTGCCCCCCCTGGCCTCGGGGGACCCTACATGTTCCAGTGGAACGACGACAGATGCAACATGAAAAACAACTTCATCTGCAAGTATTCCCTGGGTAAGGAGGCAAATCCAAACCAAACTTCCAGCAGGAGGAATGAGGAGATTGCAGGGAGAGACAGGGGAATCCTCAGCTTCTCTGGTGGGACAGGGATGGCTTTGAATTCTTTAAATCCATGCAGCAAATGGGGAAAACCACCCCAGTGCCTCATATCTGGAGCTGCTCGTGGCTTCCATCGATTCCCTGAGGAATTTTGTGGAATATTTGGGATCTCAGGTGGGCTCTGGTGGAGGGAGAAGGCTGAAGAGCAGTGCTCAGGTTGTCAGGCTGGTCAGGACGTTTGATCTCCCCACTCATGAGGAAATTGCGCTTTTTTTTTCCTTTCAGAGAAGCCAACAAAAGCTCCAATAGAGAATTCCAGAAGAGGTGAGTTGGACATCACTTGTTTGGGATTTTTCTCTTTTTAATGACGTGCTGACTTCCAGTGGAAACACTGACATTCACTGTCAAGAGTGCTCAGAAAAATTCCTGAGCAAACTTCCCTGCAGTTTGCATTTTCCCTCTGCTATTCCATGCTCCATCCTGCACGGAAAAATCTCAGAATCTGGCAGGACTTGAAGCAGACAAATCCCATTTTGCACACCTTTGCAGCTCTCAATCCTCTCCCACCCTCCGTTTTTATGATTTTTTTTTTTTTTTGCTCTTTCAAAACCACAATAATGAAGTTATTCTTTCCAGCTGTGGCAACAGAATTCCCAGAGGAACGCAGGAGAAAAGGTGCCAATGGAACAGCTGGGGGAGCCAAAGGTGAGCTGAGCTTTCAAAACCTCATTTCAAATATTTGGCTCAAAATGTAGAAGACTGAATACAGATAAGAGCTTCTGAAATAAAACCAATTCCTTCAAATATTTCCCTGGACAAACCTAAAGATGTTGCTCTGGCTGCAAAAATGTTCAAAATCCAAAGTTGTACAGAGTATTTTGGGTGTGAAAAAGCCACTTTGAATCCATCACTTTTGAGTGGCTCAACTGTTCATGTCTTCTTTGTGATTAACCGTGAAACAAATTTCAATTTCCATTTCCTCCTCACCACCCTGACTCATTTTTCCCTTCAGAACCTGCTCAGAGCCTTGCCTACATCCTCATCTCCAGCATCCCTGTGCTGCTTCTCCTGCTGGCCATTTCAGGCATCTCCTGCTTTTGGCTCTTTGTCAAGAGGTGAGTGGCACTTCTGTGTCCCCAGCGAGCAGTGACACCTTGTCCTGGCAATCAGCTGGCAGCTAATTTCACCGTGCTGTGAAGTGCCAGAGAAATGCTGAAATTAAATGTGTGGATGCTCCAGGCTGAGTTGATTGGGAAGTAAAATTCTGAGTAAATCACTTTATATATCGTTTTGTTGTGTTCACAGATATAGTAGGTAGGGGATAGTGTAACCAAGATTACGATTTTGATGTGTTAACCCTTCTACATTTCTTACTAAAGCTTTGAATTATCAAAATTCATATCCCATTCAGCTTCCCTTGAGGGTCATCATTAAACTGGTGGAAGATTCCTGGTGTTGTTTTGTTTTCCTCTGTATATCAAAGCATTTCATGGCTTTTCCCTTCCCCTGCCCTATAAGGAGCCATTGATTGTTATAATAATGATATATGTGGTTTTGTGCTGGGTTTACCTTGGAAAATAGAAAATATCTATTTTCTGAAAGAACAGGTGTTTTCAAAGATCCAAAGCACTTCACGGCTTTTCCATAATAATAATAATAATAATAATAATATTAATAATAATGTTTTAATATGTGGTTTTTGCCCTGGGTTTGCTTTGTCCCTATATTCAATTTTCTGAAAGAATATGGGATTTTAAAGATCCAAAGCATTTAATGGCTTTTCCCTTTCTCCTGCCCTCTCAAGGAGCCATTCATTGTTTTAATAATGTGGTTTTTGTTTTAATAATGGTGTCTTGTATTAATAATAATAATAATAGTGTTTTAATATGTGGTTTTCGCCCTGGGTTTACCTTGTCCCTATATTCAATTTTCTGAAAGAACATGGGATTTTAAAGATCCAAAGCATTTCATGGCTTTTCCTTTTCCCCTGCCCTCCCAAGGAGCCATTAATTGTTTTAATAATGTGGTTTTTCTTTTAATAATAATGTCTTGTTTTAATAATAATTAATAATAATAATGTTTCAATATGTGGGTTTTGCCCTGGGTTTGCCTTGTCCCTATATTCAATTTTCTGAAAGAACATGGGATTTTAAAGACCCACAGCATTTCATGGCTTTTCCCTCCCCCTGCCCTCCAAGGAGCCATTAATTGTTTTAATAATGTGGGTTTTGTTTTAATAATAACAATAATATTAATTAATAATATTTATTACTATTAATTTATTTATTTATTAATATTAATTAGTAATTGATTGCTATTACATTGATATTAATATTTAATTTATTAATAATATTTATTAATAATAATAATGTTTTAATATGTGGGTTTTGCCCTGGGTTTGCCATGTCCCTATAAAGAATATGGGATTGTCTCTATAAAGAATATGAAAGAATATGGGATTTTAAAGATCCACAGCATTTCATGGCTTTTCCCTCCCCCTGCCCTCCAAGGAGCCGGGAACAGCAGGATGTGACCCCGAAAGGTGACACTGCCTGGCTGCCCCACCCCGGCAGGGCCAGCCCCGAGCTGGACATCCACCAGGTGATCCAGAAGCAATCAGAAGCTGACCTGGCTGGGGACAGACCTGTCCCCAAGAATTCCTCCTTCCGGGCCCGGGAGGGGCTGGGCAGCTCCTGCAGGGACACCTCCAGCAGCGAGAGTGGCTTTGTCACCAACGACATCTACGAGCTCTGCGGGGACAGCCTGGGCAGGAGCGAGGAGTCCACCTGGGTGGAGAATGAGATTTACGGATATTGAGGAAATGGACCCGAAAAAAAGCTGGAATTTGGGGTTTGGGTGTCACCCTGCCCTCTCTATGCACTTGTTAAATAATGGTGTGAGTGGTGTTTGTCTTGTTCTTTCTATTCTTCTATTTTCTGGAAGAACTTGGGGTTTTTAAACTGAAAAGAATGTGGAGATTTTGCTTTGCCATCAAACCCCCTTTGCCCCGGGAATGGCTTCCCTCGGTTGCCTTTTGTACCAAAGAGATGCCTTGAAACTGCAGGACAATCCAAAAATCCTTATTTATTGACAGACCTACTCCTCTTCAAAGGTGCTAAAAGTTATTTGTGATGGAGCTCTGCTTCCCTGGAGATGCTGAACACTGGGGAGTGGGGAATGAATTCCTCGGTTTGCTCTGCTTGTGTGTGCAACTTTTACCTTGTCTATTAAATTTCTGTATCTCAACCCATGAATTTTCTCACTTTTCCTCATCCAATTCTCTCCCTCGTCCTGCTGGGAGGGACTGAGACCAAGAAAACAAAGAATGCCAGGCAGGAACACAAATATTTCACACCTCTTGCTCTGCAGATGATTTTCTGGCTCCAGGAGAGCAACATTTTGCTGCAGAACAAACACCAAAAATGTTCTTTAGTTCCCTAAAGTTTGCTCTTCTCCATCGCATGTGAATAAATAAATAGGAAAATATTTTTAAAAAATCAATTTTAATAAGCTGCCAGGAAACAAATGTTTGGCAAAAAGGTGTTTTGAATGAGGCTGGAACAACAGAACTGAGAGCAGGCATAGCCATGGAGCTGTTCTGCCAAAGTCAACATGCAGGAAGAAGTTTTTAGATCTCTGAGCTCTTGCTGTGTGCTGCAAACACTGAAATATTTCAGTTGTCACAGCTGCTTCTCACTTCCTAAATGTCCTAAGTGCATCTCTGCAGTGTCACAGTGGCTGCTCCTCCATCGGGATGTGGGGCAAGATAAATCCCTGACAGAAGAAATCCATTAAAAAAATTAAAAAATCGTCTAATTGTTTCGAAAATGGCATCGAGTTAGCAACAATTTCTGGTGAAAAGTAAAATCCTGATGACAGGAGAGTGCTCAGGGCTGGGCAGTCACAATATCTGGAGTTTTTAATGCAGTAATTAGTGCAAACCAAAAAAAAAATTCTACCTACTTTTAATCTTGTCTTCTCGGTCTCCTCTTTTATTCCTCATGGCAGCTATTAAGCATCATTTAGGCACTGAAAAACCAGAAAAACGAGGGGGAAAAACTTGTCAGAAGTTGGAGTTCAGGTGTGCAAAGCCACATTTTGGCAACCGAGTGTGTGGTCTGGATTTTGAGCTTCCCGTTGGGCTCAGGCAGAGTTATCTGGGAGTTATCAGGGCGAGGAAATTCTATAAATTCCTCTTTTTCCCACCTCCTTTAGGCATCCCAGGCTGTGCAGGAGCTGTGGCCACACGAGGGCATGTGAGCTCCACGTTTGTCCTGGGAAAAGCTGCTCTGTCCCTTTTTTGGGAGGAGTTTGAATCCCTTTCCTTGGAGCAGAGCAAAAACCACCCATGGCCTCTGAAAGATGCCTACAAAGAGGTTTTTTTGGGGGTGCAGAGTTTTTAAGCAGTGGTTTTGTGTGCTGAACTTTCCAGCCCTGGATGGCTTTGTGGGGTGCAGCACAAGAGGGGTTCCTGCAGAAGTTTTCCCAGCACAAAAATCCGATTTAATAATTGATTTTGCACCGGGGTGAGGCTTGGAAGGGAATAAATGTTTTAAGGCTAAAAACTTCATTTAGAGCTTTTCATTTAGAGCAAAATTATTTTTAGAACAAAATATTATACTATTACAATTATATTATTATATTATATTATATATTTTTATATTTTATTATATTATATTATATTTAGAACAAAATTAATTTAAAACGTCATTTAGAGTTGTTAATTTAGAACAAAACGACTGGGAGTGAATATTAGGTAACGCCCCGCAGAAAAAGTAACTTTTGACGCACAAAAAGGCGAGAGAGAAGTGAAATTTGGCAAGTTTGGGATGACATTTGCTATTCGGGTGGCATTAGGAAGGCTTGCTCACGTCCCTGTCAATCAGTGCAGAGGGTGGATGTCTGACTAACCCAAAGCATCAGTTTAGTCACTGCCAGAACTTCAGAAAGGATAAATCGAGCAGCAGCAGCAGCAGCAGCTCGGTTATTCTCCATGGCAGCCCGAGCCAGCAGCGTCATCCCAAAATGTCACTCCTCCCAGGGATGTCACGGCGTGAAGGACAAGCATTGATTGCTGCACGGAGCTCCTCGGAACAGTCATCGCTGTTTGACAAAGGACAGAAGTAACCGACTTTTCACGAGGATGAGGCAGCTCGGCGTGTTAAACCTGCCTAAAAAGGGAAAGCAAATTTGTTCCTTGCATTCTTCCTTTTTTTTTCTTCTTTTTTGGTGGCCACGCTGTGCGTTTTGAGCTGTTTGTGTCCACTCTGTGTCCATAAAGGTTCCGTGGTTGCTGCTGATTCAACAGGCACGTGGTGTACCATCAGCTTGGGGATGTGCCTTGTTTGGTCAGGGGAACTGGGCAAAGCTTCCTGGGGGGATTCCTGCTTCCCAGATCACTCAGAAATCCCAAATCAGCCCTCCAGCATGAGATGGGGAGGGACAGGTTTGGGAGAGCAAAGATTGCTGAAAAAAGCTTGAAATTTTGAAATGAGAGCCAACTAATGCACACCTAAAGCAGTGGACTTAGCACTGGAAAGGAACTTTAGCATAAAGGGCTTTTTCACGTTTTCAACTCTGATGGTCCTCTAACCATTTCAGGTTGTCCCTCAGCCTCTTTTTCTCTGATCTGGAAGATCCCAGCTGCCCACAGGACAGCCCTGCTCCCTGTCACCAATTCTGTCACCTCTCTGGATGCATCCAACCATGTTCACATCCTTTCCTAAACAGTGGGGCTCAGAGCTGTCCCTGTGTGATGCTGAGCAGGATCTGGGGAGGCTGATGCTCCAAGGAAAGGTATCTTTGTGATCTGGAGTGACTTGGCCCACTGGAAATGCTGCTCAGTGCCAGGGAGGGGGAATTTGTGTAAGGAAACTGCATTTAGGACATGCAGAGTCTGAGCCTGGAGCAGCAGCCTCGGGTCTTGGTGTGTGGAGACCCCGAGTTCGGGGCTGGAGGGACACTTGGGGTGGAGGGACTGGGAGGGACATCTGGGGCTGGAGGGACAACCAGGGGCTGGAGGGACAACCAGGGGCTGCCTCGTCCCCTGTCACCCTGCTAGTGACGGACCTGGTTAGCTGAGAGGATGTCACTAAGGCATGTCACTATCTCCAAAGGGGACAGAGGACGGTGCCAGGCTCTGCCCGGTGCGACAGGACGAGGAGCAGCGGCCAAAAACTAGAACACAGCGAGTTCCGCATCAACACGAGCCGCGACTCCTTCTGCCGGGGCTTGGGGACATCCCAAACCGGCCGGACGCGCTGCTGTGCCACCTGCCCGGGGTGACCTCGGCGCGGCAAGGGCGCTGAACGGGGTGATGCCAGCGCGGAGAGGTGGCTGTGTCCCCGCCGGGGTTGGTGGTGGCAGTGACAGTGTTGGTGGCAGTGATGGCACTGCGCGGTCCCGCGGTGTCCCCGCCGGTCGGTGGCAGTGTTGGTGGCAGTGTCGGTGGCAGTGGTGGCACTGCCCGGTCCCCGCGGTGTCCCGCCGGTCGGTGGCGGTGGCGGTGACGGTGTTAGCAGTGGTGGCACAGCCCGTCGCCGCGGTGTCCCGCCGGTCGGTGGCGGTGTTGGTGGCAGTGGGCCGGGGGGTCCCGCTGGTCGGGGGGTGTTGGTGGGGTGTCGGTGGCAGGGGTGGCACAGCCCGTCGCCGAGGTGTCCCGCCGGTCGGTGGCGGTGTTGGTGTCGGCGCTGGAGGGGCGGGCTCAGCCGGTTGCCATGGCGATGCCCCGCCCGCGGTGACGCGCGCGGTGACGCCGGTGGCTCGGTGCTGGAGGGGGCGGTGCGGCCCCGGGGGCGCCGCGCGGAGCCGAGCCGAGCCGAGCCGAGCCGAGCCGAGCCGAGCCGAGCCGAGCCGAGCCGAGCCGAGCCGCGCTGCCCGCAGCCGCCGCCGCCCCCCGAGCCCAGCATGGTGATGGCCGAGCCCCGGCGGCCCCCGGCGCTGCTGCCCCGCGGGCTCGGGCCCGTCCGCGTCGGCTTCTACGACATCGAGGGCACGCTGGGCAAGGGCAACTTCGCCGTGGTGAAGCTGGCGCGGCACCGCATCACCCGCAGCGAGGTGGGCACTGCGCGGGGGCTGCGGGGCTGTGCGGGGCTGCCGGGGCTGCCGGGCGCTCCGCTCCGCGCCGCTTTGTCCCTTCCGGCACCTCCCGCGGGGACCGGGCTGAGCCTTGAGCGGGGCTCGGAGCGGCGGCAGCCCGGCCCGGTGCTGGGGGTTTGCCCGCCTGCATCCTCCCGGGAAGGGCGGGAGAGCGCGGGATGGCACCCCCGGGATGGGGGCATCACCGCCGGGATGGCACCCTAGGGTTGGTGCTGTCACCCCAAGGGTGGTGGCATCACCCCCAGGATGGTGGCATCACCGCCGGGATGTCACCCCAGGGATGGTGGTGTCATCCCAAGGATGTCACCCCAGGGATGGTGGTGTCACCCCAGGGATGGTGGTTTATCCCAAGGATGTCACCCCAGGGATGGTGGCATTACCCCCAGCATGTCACCCCTAGGACAGTGGCATCACCCCCTGGGTGTCACCCCTAGGACGGTGATGTCACCCCAAGGATGGTGGCATCACCCCCAGGATGCTGGCATCATCCCCGGGATGTCACCCCAAGGGTGGTGGCATCACCCCCAGGATATCACCCCAAGGATGGTGCTGTCACCCCTCGGATGGTGGTGTCACCCTAAGGATGGTGGTGTCACCCCCAGGGTGGTGGCATCACCCCTAGGATGGTGGTGTCACCCCAAGGACGGTGCCATCTCCCCCAGGCTGTCACCCCAGGGACAGTGCCATCTCCCCCAGGCTGTCACCCCAAGGATGGTGCTGTCACCCCTAGTACAGTGCCATCTCCCCCATGGTGTCACCCCTAGTACAGTGCCATCTCCCCCATGGTGTCACCCCTAGTACAGTGCCATCTCCCCCATGGTGTCACCCCTAGGACAGTGCCATCTCCCCCATGGTGTCACCCCTAGGACAGTGCCATCTCCCCCATGGTGTCACCCCAGGGATGCTCCTGGCCGCAGCTGGTGCTCCTGGAGCAGCACTCTCCTCTCCCCAGGAAGGTTCAAACCCGTGCAGTGCTGCCGTCATGCCCTCAGTATTTCAGGCTTCCCTGCCCTGGGCACTGCTGGGTTAGCTGTTACTGTAACTCGTCTGGCTGTGCTCAATTCTCCAGTGCAGCATCCTGCAAGTTCACCAAAATCCAACCGTTTGCAGCCTCTTTGTTTCACCCCCCCCCGGGGATTGTTGTGAATACCTGCTGCTTTACCTCAAACAAAACACGATTGCCAGTCTGCCTGGCTAAAATGCAGTCGTGTTCACTTTAAAAAAAAAAAAAAAAAAAAAAAAGGAGGTATCTGATGAGAGCAATGGCTCTGAAGGATCAGCTTCCTCTTCTGTGTTGTTTTAGGTAGTTTTAGTTGCTACACCTAGAGGTGAGCTTTTTGCAAACCTCCCTCCTGGTTGCTCTCACTGCTGACTGAAGAAGAGCTTGCTGTGTTGCTCTCTACCTGACAAAAACCATTCAAATCCTGTCCAAAGTGCAGGCTGGAAAGGCCTGAAGTTATTCATCACCGTGGGCTTGCGTAAATGTAAAATGTAAAATGTAAAATGAATGTCAAATCATTCCTTACAGCAATGGAAAAATGCCTTTAAATCTGGAGCTCAGTGAAGGAAAGCAAAGCCCTGCTCTGACCACTCTGGGATTGATGAGCTTTGCATCCCAGAGGCTGAAAGAAAGTTCTCTTCTTGCTTTATTCCTCAAGTTCATAATAAACTCAATTCTTTTTGGAGTCTTGCTCTTGCTGGAGAGCCAAGCAGTGTCAGTGTTCCCTTCCCAACTTTGGTGCCATGTGCCAGAATTGCAAATGCTCCACTTGGAGATCCTCACTTGTCATTTGCTCTTTAGTCCTCGTTCCTTTGGCTGACTTAGAGGTGGAGATGAAAACTTTAATCTTCATTTTTATTGTCGTTTTAGGAAGCCTGTTGGTTCAAAATAACAAAGGTTGCAAAAAAACAACAGAGCTTAAAAAGCTCCCTGTGATTCTTTCATCTCTGTCCTAAGGAATTGCTGAATTTTGTTAGTCTTTCGTTGCTTTTTAACCAGCTTTTCTGTCCACTCTGCAGCCTTTTTTATCTCCTGTGTGATTTTTCCAGCGGATTTGCCTTTGCTGGAGGTTTTTGCCAAGGTCTTTGATTTTTGAGTCAGCTCTGACTTCTGCAGGGAGACATGCAGGAGCGTTCCTCTGGACTTGAATTGCTGACTTAGTTGCTGCAAGTATTTACCCAATCTTTGAGGAAGGGGAACTCTGTTCACATCACTTCTGGTGATGTCAGAGGAAATTTAATTCCAGCCAAATACTGTTTGGAAGAAGCACTTCCAGTCTGGAGCAGCAGCTCACCTGCCTGTTGGATCCCTGAGCACCCTGAGTGCAAATCCTGCTCCTTATTTCATATTTCCAGCTTGTTCTCAGCTGTTGCTGAAGTTCCAGTGGAAGAATATTCCGTTTTTAGGTGCTGGAAGATGCTGTGATGCTGCTGAGACTTGCTCAAAAAACCTATTTTTAAAAGGAGTCCTTGTCAAAGTTTCCCCTGAATCTCCTGATTTCAACCCTTTGCAATCAGAACCTGTTTGCTGTTGGGCTTTTTAGCTTCAGTATTTTGAAATTGTGTTTCATATATGGTTTTGACCTTTAAGATATTTGCTTTTTTTTTTTTTTTAAACACAACTCTGCCTGGCCAATAACCATCAAATTAAAAAAGATCTTATTTTTAAAATTTATTTATATTTATTATTATTTTATTATTATTTTATTTATTAAGTGCTGGAATGCAGCACTTATGGATTGTGTACAATATTGTGTGCAATCCATCCTTTTTATGGAAATACTACAGATGAGAAGATAAAATTATTGCCATAAATTGCTAGCAAAGCAGAGGTGAGAATAAAATAAAAACAAACACCAAGCAGGAGGACAGCGTGCAAATAAAAACCCAGAAATCATAAATTGAATTAATGCACCTCTAAAATCACGTGGCTAACTAGCCAAACAGAAGTGTGGCAGTTAGGAAAAAAAGGGGAGACTTGATTTGTCGGATTTTTTAAAGGATTTATAGGAGCAGAGGTGCTGCCTGACCCTTTTTGCTGGTGATTTTTTTGCTGTTTGGTGCCATTTAAATGGAAGCCACGTGGCTTCCCTGCCCTGCTGCCTTATCCTGCTGCCCAGAAATCCTGTGATCCCAGAGTAACTCCTGCTAACCAGGCGTGGAAATGAGCAGAGAGTTTCCTCAGGAGGAGGAGAGGAGAGGAGAGGAGAGGAGAGGAGAGAACAGAAATAATTGGGAGCATAAAGCTGGAGAAGATGGAGATTTGCTTCCAGCGCAACAGGAGGATGTGTGGAATAAGGGAAAAGTTTGGAATAGGTGAAGGTGCTGCTTGGGGAGAAAAAAAAAAATCTGAATTTCTGTAACCTGCAGGGACAAAGCTCTGTTTGCATGTGATGAACTTGTTGTGTTGTGGTTTTGGTTTTGGTTTTTTTTTTGTTTGGTTTTTTTTTACTCCTTGCCTTGGTTTTGCCTTTAGAAGAATTAAATGAATAAAATCCAAACCATGCAAATGAATAAAATCCAAACAGCTCAAACTGAAAGCTGGAGTAGCTGAGGACCAGAAGAACTTTTCATCTTCTCCTGAGAAGCATTTCATCTGCACTCCTTGGCACTTGCAATTCCCAGATGTCAGGGGATGGGATTGAGCAAACTGCAGTTCTCTGAGCCTTTCAGGGAGAGAGGGAAGGAAATAGCTACAATTCCTGGTGGTTTGAAATGAGAAGAAATCCTGGAAGCTGCAAAGATATCTTGGAATGTAACTCCTGAAGCAGCAAAAATCTGGTGATGAGGGAGGGCAGAGGATTCCCTTTTGGTTTGCCTTGTCAGAGGAAGGATGTGCTAACGTGATATATTAAATTTTGGTTGGGATTTTTGATATATAAACATGGTATATTAAATTTCAGTTGGGATTTTTGATATATAAACATGGTATCTTAAATTTCAGTTGGGATTTTTAATATATAAACATGATATCTTAAATTTCGGTTGGGATTTTTGACATATAAACATGATACATTAAATTTCGGTTGGGATTTTTGATACATAAACATGATATATTAAATTTCGGTTGGGATTTTTGATATATAAACATGATACATTAAATTTCGGTTGGGATTTTTGATATATAAACATGATATATTAAATTTCGGTTGGGATTTTTTTTTGTTGCTGTTGTTGGCAAGCTGCATTTTTGGGAAGAAAACCCACTTTTCAGCTAGGAAACTCCTCCATGGCTTGGAGGAGCTTCTCCACCTCTAGGAATTCCATCCTTTTCCTGTCATCAGGGCACAGCTGAGCTCTTGGGCAATGAGGAGTTGAACTCCCTGTTCCTTCTCACATCCTCCTGAAGACTTTAATTCTGGATTTGAATTCTTTTTCAAGTGGTTCTTCTCTAAAACTTTGCAGGATGAGGATGCAGAATGAACTGAGGTATTTAATCCGAATTTTAGTGCAGCAGCAGAGGTGGCAGCTGCTGCTGAATTCTATATTCTCCTATAGAAAATACATTTTAGGGACATTTTTAATGCACACCTTAAGTTGTACAAGGCTTGCAAAGAGCAAGGATTTTTTTTTCTTTTACTCCTTTAAATAGCTTTTTATTTTCTTTCATTTTTTAAATTTTCTTTTTCATTTTTTATTTTCTTTTTTCATTTTTATTTCCTTTCATTTTTTTATTTTCTTTTTCATTTTTTATTTTCTTTTTTCATTTTTATTTCCTTTCATTTTTTTATTTTCTTTTTCATTTTTCATTTTCTTTTTTCATTTTTATTTCCTTTCATTTTTTTCTTTTCTTTTTCATTTTTTATTTTCTTTTTTCATTTTTATTTCCTTTCATTTTTATTTAATTTTCTTTTTCATTTTTATTTTCTTTTTTCATTTTTATTTCCTTTCATTTTTTTCTTTTCTTTTTCATTTTTTTATTTTCTTTTTTTCATTTTTATTTCCTTTCATTTTTTTTCTTTCATTTCTTTCATTTTCTTTCATTTTTTTCCTTTCATTTTCATTTTTTTTATTTTCAACAGCAACTTTTTAATCACCCCAAACAGCTCCACATCACGAGACAAAACGTGGTTTGATGCAATGGGGTTTTTTTAGGGTTTGCCACCTTGATCATCATTATTCCATGATGCTTCCCAGCTCCATGTTTTGGAGTATAAAAACTTTGGAATAATAACTATTGCTGGCTAATGCTGAAAATTCTGTAGGATGTGAACCTCTTGTGCTTGTTTTTAATGGCTGAATATAGCAAAAGTATTATAATTTTGTGTTAGGTTTGGATAAAGCTGTTTTGCTCAAAATTTTAAACATTTAAAAAAATTTCCACACCTATCATTTGAAAAAAAAAAAGGTTTTTGTTTTGGCTAACTCAGCTTCAAAATAATCCCAATTTCCCCTGATTGCATTTTATTCACTCATAGCAGAATGAGATTTTCCTGGGGGTTGGAGGAAAGACAAGAGACTTCTAAAAAGGGAAAATAACTAGTTAGTTGTGAATTCAGGTGGGTCCATAATTAGTGTTAGCTCAGCTAATGAGCTTCACCTCCTGTGGATTTCTGTCTGCTGTGCAGCAGCTGCCTCCACCTTCACTAGCTGGTGAATAGAATATAATAGAATATAATATAATATAATATAATATAATATAATATAATATAATATAATATAATATAATATAATATAATGTAATAGTAATGTAATATAATATAGTGTAATGTAATATAATATAATATAATATTTATAATATAATATAATG
Source organism: Entomyzon cyanotis (assembly GCA_024500445.1). Lineage (NCBI taxonomy): Eukaryota > Metazoa > Chordata > Aves > Passeriformes > Meliphagidae > Entomyzon > Entomyzon cyanotis. The sequence continues at coordinate 1,692,364 of JAKEPQ010000773.1, read as the reverse complement.
TAGTATAATATAATATAGTATAGTATAAGATAATACAGTATAATATAATACAGTATAATATAATACAGTATAATATAATACAATATAATACAATACAATACATAATACAATATAATACAATACAATATAATACAATACAATATAATATAATATATATATAATATAAATTGGAAGCATTTTTGGGACCTACACTGTCTGCTCCTGCTTCAGCACTAATAATGTGATTTTCAGGGTGAATAAACACCATTCAGACATTCAGCACTATTTAGCATTTTTACCTTTTACACATGCAGTTGCTATATTTTGATTTTTACTTGGTTTCAATTTGAAATATCTTCTGTTGGAGGTTTTTTTTTTAATCTCCTCAGCATCTGGAGTTACCTTTCCTTTCCAGGTGTTGGCTAAAAACAAGGTCAGCAAGCCCAGGATGGGTTTAGTGAGCTAATTGAGATTTTTTTTTGTGAATTTATTGAGATGTTTTTTGTGAATTAATTGAGATTTTTTTGTGAATTAATTGAGATTTTTTTGTGAATTAACTGAGATGTGTTCCCAAGGTCTGACTGATCAATTCACCTGCAGATTCATTTTGCTCTGAAGGGATCAAAACTGCAGGTCCCCTTTTTCCAACAGTGCCTTAATTAATTAATTAAACGTGTCACAGATGGAACTGTGAGGATCCACTGTGGTTGGATTATTTGCTTGGAGCCAGCAGTTCTTCTTTTAAAATATCATTTTTTGGGACTGAGATTTACCCCCTTGACTCCAGAAATGGACATGATGAAGCTTGTAAAGAAGATTTTTGTCACTGCAAGGTGCTCAGTTGTTGCTATAACAGCATCTGGAGCACTCCTTCCTCTTCTGTGCCTTCCATTCCATGGAAAACCTGATTTTTCTTGGGGAAATCTGCTTTTTCTCATGGAAAACCTGTTTTTTCTTGTGGAAAAGTGCTTTTTCTCATGGAAAATCTGCTTTTTCTCATAGAAAACCTACATTTCCTCACCTCCTCACCTCTTCTGTGCCTTCCATTCCATGGAAAACCTGATTTTTCTTGTGGAAATCTGCTTTTTCTCATGGAAAATCTGCTTTTTCTCATAGAAAACCTGCATTTCCTCACCTCCTCACCTCTTCTATGCCTTCCATTCCATGGAAAACCTGATTTTTCTTGTGGAAAACCTGTTTTTCCTTGTGGAAATCTGCCTTTTCTCACAGAAAACCTGATTTTTCTTGTGGAAAACTGCTTTTTCTCGTGGAAAATCTGCTTTTTCTCACCTCCTCACCTCTTCTGTGCCTTCCATTCCATGGAAAACCTGATTTTTCTTGGGGAAATCTACTTTTTCTCATGTAAAACCTGTTTTTTTCTTGTGGAAAATCTGCTTTTCTCATGTAAAACCTGTTTTTTTCTTGTGGAAAATCTGCTTTTTCTCGTGTAAAACCTGATTTTTCTCGGGGAAATCTGCTTTTTCTCGTGGAAAACCTGTTTTTTCTCGTGGAAAATCTGCTTTTTCTCATGGAAAACCTGCATTTCCTCACCTCCTCACCTCTTCTGTGCCTTCTATTCCATGGAAAACTTGATTTTTCTTGTGGAAAACTGCTTTTTCTCGTGGAAAACCTGATTTTTCTTGGGGAAATTGCTATTTCTCGTGGAAAACCTGTTTTTTCTTGTGGAAAATCTGCTTTTTCTCGTAGAAAATCTGCTTTTTCTCACCTCCTCACCTCTTCTGTGCCTTCCATTCCATGGAAAATCTGATTTTTCTTGGGGAAATCTGCTTTTTCTCACAGAAAACCTGATTTTTCTTGGGGAAATCTGCTTTTCCTCGTGGAAAACCTGTTTTTTCTCGTGGAAAATCTGCTTTTTCTCATAGAAGACCTGCATTTCCTCACCTCCTCACCTCTTCTGTGCCTTCCATTCCTTGGAAAACCTGATTTTTCTTGGGGAAATCTGCTTTTTCTCGTGGAAAACCTGTTTTTTCTTGTGGAAAATCTGCTTTTTCTCGTAGAAGACCTGCATTTCCTCACCTCCTCACCTCTTCTGTGCCTTCCATTCCATGGAAAACCTGATTTTTCTTGGGGAAATCTGCTTTTCTCACAGAAAACCTGATTTTTCTTGTGGAAATCTGCTTTTTCTCGTGGAAAACCTGATTTTTCTTGTGGAAAACTGCTTTTTCTCATGGAAAATCTGCATTTCCTCACCTCCTCACCTCTTCTGTGCCTTCTATTCCATGGAAAACCTGATTTTTCTTGGGGAAAACTGCTTTTTCTTGTGGAAAACCTGTTTTTTCTTGTGGAAATCTGCTTTTTCTCACAGAAAACCTGATTTTTCTAGTGGAAAACCTGATTTTTCTCGTGGAAAACTGCTTTTTCTCACGGAAAACCTGACTTTTCTTGGGGAAATCTGCTTTTCCCCTGAAATCTGCTTTTTCTCCTAGAAAACCTGCATTTCCTCCCCTGCTGATGTGGCAGGTAGCCCTGCAGCCCCTTAGAAGGACCACTGACAAATTCAATGCTGATTTGTCCAATCTGGGATTTCTATTTCAGCCACCTGGAGCTGCATTATCCCCTCCCTAATGAGGATAAAATAACGAGGAGCACATTGAGCATTTCTAACCTCACTTTTTGCTGCTGCTTCTGCAGGTGGCAATAAAAATCATTGACAAATCCCAGCTGGATGCTGTGAATCTGGAGAAGATCTACAGGGAGGTGCAGATCATGAAGATGCTTGATCACCCACACATCATAAAGCTCTACCAGGTAGGGTTAGCAGGTCTTTTTCCCCCTTTTTTCCCCCCTTTTCTCTTAATTTTTCCTCTTATTATTTTTCCTCTTATTATTTTTTCTCTTATTATTTTTTCCTCTTTTTTCCTCTTTTTTCCTTTTTTCCTCTTTTTTTCTCTTTTTTCCTCTTTTTTTCTCTTATTTTTTCTCTTATTTATTTTTTCTCCTTTTTTTCTCCCTCCTTTTCCTCCCTTTTTTCCTCCCTTTTTTCCTCCCTTTTTTCCTCCCTTTTTTCCTCCCTTTTTTCCTCCCTTTTTCCCCATTTTCTCTGCCTATTTTCTCCTTTTTTCTCCTTTTTTTCCTCCCCCTTTTTCCTCCCTTTTTCCCCCCTTTTTCCCCCCTTTTTTCCCCCTTTTTTCCTCCATTTTCTCCCCATTTTCTCTGCCTATTTTCTCCTTTTTTTCTCCCTTTTTTCTCCTTTTTTCCCCCCTTTTTTCCCCCCTTTCCTCCTCCTTTTTTCCCTCCTTTTTTCTCCTCTCTTAGCCCTGCTGAATAAACACGAAGATCCCAGTTAGGACCACTTCAGCTTTAATTCCATTTCATGCAAAAAAAAAAAAAGTGACCCTCAGCCTTCAAAAGACTTCATTTGCCAAGTCAAGATGGGTTTTGAGGAGTTAAATTTTTGCCTTGATAATATCTCCCCAGCTCCTTCCTGAGTGAATGACACCACAGAGAAGTGGCAGAGGAGAAGCTGAGAAAATCTAAATTAATTCTGAAGATCAGGAAGATCTCTTGAAGGGAGGCTGATGCTTATGGAGTGTTCTCTCCTTTGCTGTTAAAGGAGTTAAAAAGGAATTTCAGAGATGAGTTCGTTTTCCAAATTGTCTCACCAGTTTTGTATTTATTTGTCTCCTGGTTCTTTCAAGCCTGTTAATAAATAAAATCCAAAATCAAATTCACTAAGGTCTTGCCCACAGACAAGCTCAGCTCGTGTTGAACTCTTTTTTTTGAAATAAACCCAAAATATGTTGAAATTGTTCTGCTGAGGTCAGAAATGACTTTTTGAAGAGGAGAATTTTTCACTCCCAGTGAAGTTTTTCATTATTTTCTTTGCGCACATTGTACAAAACTGGTAACTCCATGTGCAAGGTGAGGATTTCAAAGCTTTGGGAGAGAAAACCATAAAAATAAAGATCCTTTTGGCTGTTTGTTTGCTTTTTTTTTTTCCTCTTCCCACAACCCTCGTGTGTGATTTCTCATCAACAGGTGATGGAGACCAAAAGCATGCTCTACCTTGTGACTGAATTTGCCAAAAATGGAGAGATTTTCGGTAAGCAAGAGAATATTTCTGTGTTTTTAACATTTCAGTGCACTGTGGTCTCTGGGTAAACAAGGATCTTTTGGGTTTATAATTGGCAATTTAATATTTCTGTGCAGTTTTTGTCTAGATTCGTTGTTTTTCTTCTTTATTAGAATGATCAGAGTGGCTTTTGTAACCAAGGATGGGATATTCAGCTGATGCAGAAATCTCACACCTTTTCTAGATTATTTCAGCATAAACACCTTTCTAGACAAAGCTCATCAGGATCTGAGGGTTATTATTTTTTTTTTTAATTATAAAGATCCTTTCTAACATTTAAAGCAGATTTCCCAAGCTGGAATTCCCATCAATGATTGCTGCATCTGTTCCTAAGCATTGATAAGACTGGAAATACAAATTGTGTCTCTGATAAGGAATTGATTATTTGTTCCTCTCTGAGTTTGAACTGAGGATGAACTTGATGAGTGATGTCCTGATTGCCTCACACTGATCCCAGATGAGGATTTTGGAGGGAATGACCATTCCAGGTTTAAAGGGTTTTTAGGGAATGGCCATTCCAGGTTTAAAGGGTTTTTAGGGAATGGCCATTCCAGGTGAAAAGGGTTTTTAGGGAATGGCCATTCCAGGTGAAAAGGGTTTTTAGGGAATGGCCATTCCAGGTGAAAAGGGTTTTTAGGGAATGGCCATTCCAGGTGAAAAGGGTTTTTAGGGAATGGCCATTCCAGGTGAAAAGGGGTTTTTAGGGAATGGCCATTCCAGGTGAAAAGGGTTTTTAGGGAATGACCATTCCAGGTGAAAAGGGTTTTTAGGGAATGACCATTCCAGGTAAAAATGGTTTGGAGGGAATGGCCATTCCAGGTTTAAAGGGTTTTTAGGGAATGGCCATTCCAGGTGGAAAGGGTTTTTAGGGAATGGCCATTCCAGGTTTAAAGGGTTTTTAGGGAATGGCCATTCCAGGTAAAAATGGTTTTGGAGGGAATGACCATTCCAGGTTTAAAGGGTTTTTTGGGAATGGCCATTCCAGGTTTAAAGGGTTTTTAGGGAATGGCCATTCCAGGTGAAAAGGGTTTTTAGGGAATGACCATTCCAGGTGAAAAGGGTTTTTAGGGAATGACCATTCCAGGTAGAAAGGGTTTGGAGGGAATGACCATTCCAGGTGGAAAGGGTTTGGAGGGAATGACCATTCCAGGTGGAAAGGGTTTGGAGGGAATGACCATTCCAGGTGGAAAGGGTTTGGAGGGAATGACCATTCCAGGTGGAAAGGGTTTGGAGGGAATGACCATTCCAGGTAAAAATGGTTTGGAGGGAATGACCATTCCAGGTTTAAAGGGTTTTTAGGGAATGACCATTCCAGCTCTGCTCAGAACCATGGATGGACACTCCAGTCTGCAGCCAACCTTTGGCCACCTGCAGAGTTAAAACCCCTTCAGTTTGAAATTAAATTGAATTAATTGCAGTTGGTTTCTACTCCCTTTTGTCCTTTTGCTGGGTGCTTTAGCTGGTGTTGTCTTGGGACAAAATTCCTGCTGCTTTGGGCTGTGAATCTCAAATTGCTTCTGGTTTCTATTTCACTAAAATAAAATGAAAAAAAACCCCAAATTCTGGTGTAGAAAGGAGTAGCCAGAGGGTGACATGAAGCTGATTTGGCCAAAGGTAAATCTACAAAACTTCCCTAGAAGAGGCAGCTTTGGTGTTTGAGTTTTTGCAAGATGCTCTGGGTGCAAGTGAAGTCCCGCAGTGCAATGCAATCCTGCAGTGAAGTCCCGCAGTGCAATGCAATCCTGCAGTGAAGTCCCGCAGTGCAATGCAATCCTGCAGTGAAGTCCCGCAGTGAAATGCAATCCTGCAGCGAAATCCCGCAGTGAAATGCAATCCTGCAGCGAAATCCTGCAGTGCAATCCCGCAGTGAAATGCAGTGAAATGCAATCCTGCAGTGAAATGCAATCCTGCAGTGCAATCCTGCAGCGCAATCCCGCAGTGAAATGCAGTGAAATGCAATCCTGCAGTGCAATGCAATCCTGCAGTGAAGTCCTGCAGTGCAATGCAATCCTGCAGTGAAGTCCTGCAGTGCAATGCAATCCTGCAGTGCAGTCCCGCAGTGAAATGCAGTGAAATGCAATCCTGCAGTGAAATCCTGCAGTGAAATGCAATCCTGCAGTGAAATCCTGCAGTGAAATGCAATCCTGCAGTGAAATCCTGCAGTGCAATGCAATCCTGCAGTGAAATCCCGCAGTGAAATGCAGCGAAATGCAATCCTGCAGCGAAATGCAATCCCGCAGTGAAATCCCGCAGTGAAATCCCGCAGTGAAATGCAGCGAAATGCAATCCTGCAGTTGCAATCCTGCAGTGCAATGCAACCCTGCAGTGCAATCCCGCAGTGAAATGCAGCGAAATGCAATCCTGCAGTTGCAATCCTGCAGTGCAATGCAACCCTGCAGTGCAATCCTCTCCCCAGCTCTGCCCCCATGTCCCAGCAGCTCCTGAGTGTCCTCAGCAAGCCCCAGCTGCCTGGCAGAGAGGCTGCTGTGCCCAGCTTTGGCACAGAGCTACATCCCAGTCCCTGTTTGCTCTCTGGTTAATGCACACTCACCTGCTGCCCCAGGAGAGAAAAAGGGGGAGATCCCAGAATATTCCAAAGGGTTTGGAATCTTTAAATCAATCCCAACAGGCCAGAGCCATAAAATCAAGGGACAGCTTGGCTTCGTTACCTCGTTTGCTGCTCTGCTAACAAGTGATGGATTAACAGCTCAGAGAGCTGGCTGGAGCTCAGGGTAATTCAGTTGGTGCCTTTGATATCTGACTTCACCTTGATATCATATGATTTGTCGGTCGCTCTGGGCCTGAATGATATTTAGCTTGCAAATATTATCATCTCCCCTTAACTGCCAGGCTTTTGTTTGTTCTTGTGCTTTGCCAAGTTCAGCCAGCCGAGGGTTGGGGGAGGTGGGCTGGGAGCTCTGGGGGAGTTTTTCAGAGGAAAAGTTGAAATTAAAAAATAGTGTGGTGGTTATAAAGCCCCCTGAAATGGTATTTTAATTAAAAATCCCCTCAAAATACAGGCTGATGAAGGCAGGCAGGATGATCCTGCTGGGAGCACTGATGTTCCAACTGGTTCAGAAGATAAGATCAATCACATATAGATATAAAATCTATATGCATTTGCTGCTCCGTGGAATTAATTGCATTTTTTGGTGGGATGTTGAAGGCAATTCTAACCCCATCCCAAAAGCTGATTCCCTGATTTTATTCCCCTAAGAGAAGGACTGGAATTGGCTGGAGAAGCTCTTTCTGTCCAGGCTCACCCAGCTGCTGCTCCCCTTGGTTTTGCTGCTGAGGATAAATGAAGTTTTTGGTTTCAGGGCTGACGTTGGTTTTGACAATGCAATCAAATATGAAAACAAAATGTTCTCTCTGCCTGTGACGCAGTGAAGATGAGAGAGAGGTCAGGATGAGCACCTTTGGGGTGCTTTAGCTCCAGAAATTTAAAAATAAAATAGTTTTATCCACCACAGAGCCTCTGCTGAGGCTGCAGAGGGAGAAGAGTGCTGTGAAGCTTGCAGGAATTAAAGCTTGAAGTATCCATGATGGGAAAGGAAATTATTCCAAGTATTCTTCGTGAGTTGTGTTGTGAAAATATTCATCAGGTAGCTATAAAAGAGTTTGATTTTTTTTTTTTTTTTTTTTTTTCCATTTTTTCTCAGGGCTGGGTGGGAGAACAAGTTGAGTTCCTCTGTGTTGATTTTTTGGGGAAAATCACTGAGTTTTGTTATTTGCTTCCAGTCCATTCAAACCTGATTCACTTGATTTATGCTGATTTTTATTTCCCAGATTCCCATGACTTCTCTTATTGTGAATTTCAATTATTGTGAAAATATTGACCTGGTAGCTATAAAAGAAGGAAAAGAGAAGAGTTTGATCTTTTTCTTTTTCCATTCTTTCAGAGATCAGAATGGAAGAACAAGTTGCAAACTGCTTTGAGTTCCTTTGTACTGATTTTTTTGGGGGAAATCACTGATTTTCAGGGCTGTTGTTTGCTTCAAGTCCATTCAAAACCTGATTTGCTCGATTTATGCTGATTTTATTTCCCAGATTCCCATGAGTTCTGTTATTGTGAATTTCTATTATTGTGAAAATATTGACCAGGTAGCTATAAAAAGTTTGATCTTATTTTTTTTCCATTCTTTCTGAGATCAGAATGGGAGAACAAGTTGCAAACTGCTTTGAGTTCCTTTGTACTGATTTTTTTGGGGGGAAAAACCAACATTTTAGGGCTGTATCTTGCTGCCCAGGGGATTTCAAGCTGATTCCTTTGATTTCTGTTATTGTGAAAATATTGACCAGGTAGCTAGAAAAGAGAAAAGTTTGATCTTTTTTTTCCATTCTTTCTGAGATAAGGATGGGAGAACAACTTGGAAACTTGTTTCAGTTCCTCTGTGCAGATTGTTTTGGGTGGAAAACCCAACATTTTAGGGCTGTATCTTGCTGCCCAGGAGATTTCAAGCTGATTTCTGTTGTTGTGAAAATATTGACCAGGTAGCTATAAAAGAAGGAAAAGAGAAGAGTTTGATCTTTTTTTCCATTCTTTCTGAGATCAGGATGGAAGAACAAGTTGCAAACTGCTTTGAGTTCTTTTGTGCTAATTTTTTGGGGGAAATCACTGAGTTTTGTTGTTTCCTTCAAGTCCGTTCAAACCTGATTCACTTGATTTATGCTGATTTTATTTCTCAGAGAGCAGGATGGGAGAGAAGTTGAAAACTGCTTTGAGTTCCTTTGTGCTGTTTTTTTTTTTTTGGGGACAAAACCCATTTTAGGGCTGTATCTTGCTGCCCAGGGGATTTCAAGCAGATTTCTTTGATTTCTGTTATTGTGAAAATATTGACCAGGTAGCTATAAAAAAAGGAAAAGAGAAGAGTTTGGGTTTTTTTTTTCCATTCTTTCTGAGATCAGAATGGGAGAACAGGTTGCAAACTGCCTTGAGTTCCTTTGTGCTGATTTTTTTTGGGGTAAAAACCAACATTTTAGGGCTGTATTGCTGCCCAGGTGATTTCAAGCTGATTCCTTTGATTTCTGTTATTGTGAAAATATTGACCAGGTAGCTAGAAAAGAGAAAAGTTTGATCTTGTTTTTCCATTCTTTCAGAGATCAGGATGGACGAACAAGTTGCAAACTGCTTTGAGTTCCTTTGTGCTGATTTTTTTGGGTGGAAAAACCCCCATTTTAGGGCTGTGTCTTGCTGCCCAGGTGATTTCCAGCAGATTTCTTTGCTTTCTCCCCCAGATTACCTGGCCAGCCACGGCAGGCTGAGCGAGGCTGAGGCTCGCCGCAAGTTCTGGCAGATCCTGTCTGCAGTGGAATATTGCCATGGCAGGAAAATCGTGCACAGGGACCTCAAGGCTGAGAACCTCCTGCTGGACAGCAACATGAACATCAAAATTGCAGGTACTCCGTGAGGGAACTCCTGATTTTTAGACCTATTTTTATATATTTTTTATATTTTTAAAAAATATTTTTATATATATTTTTATATATTTTATATATTATTTTATATATATTTATATATATATTTCTATAATTTTATATATAATTTTATATATATTTATATATATAATTTTCTTATTATATTTATATATTATATATTTATATATTTATATATAAAATATATTATGTTTATATATTTATATATTTATATATATTTATATTTTTTTATATATTTATATATTTTTTATATATAATTTTATATATTTTTATATCTTTTAATATATATTTTATATATTTATATATATTTTAATATATATTTTATATATATTTTATATACATTTTAATATATATCTTATATATTTTTATATATATTTTAATATATATCTTATATATATTTTTATATATTTTTTCCATTTTTGTTTTTCTATATTTTTTCTATTTTTCTAGGTTTATTTTTCTAGTTTTTAATGTTATTTAAATGCTAATTGATATATCTTTTGCTCTATTTAGTATAAATTATATACTATGAATATATATAAAAATATATATTTTCTATCTTTTTTATGTATATATTATATTTATGTATATACTATATGTATTTACTATATTTATGTATATATTATATTTATATATTGTACATATATAATATTTTACGTATTACATATTTATATATTATATTTATATCTATTATATTTATGTATTTTATATTTATGTATATATTATATTTTCCATCTTTTTATGTATATATTATATATTTCATATATATTATATTTTCATAAAATGGATTATTTTTAGAATTATAATTAATAATTACTCCAGTAATTCAGGTATTCTGCCCAAGATTCCTTCATCGTTTTCCATGTGATATTTTTCCATGGTGGGTATCAAAGTCCATGGAGCTAAAATATTTCCAATGTTAACTTCCAGAAAAAAAAAAATTAGAATTATAGACTTTTTTTGTGAGTGTCTAACATGTCTGTAACGCTGCCAGATGTTCAGGTTAAAACAGAGTTAATCAAATAACTTCTTTCAACATTAAGAAAAAACCCTCAAAATGGAAGCTTATTGATTTTTTTTTTTTTTTTTTTTTTTTTTTTTTTGTTCCTTCTTGCATGCATGATTTCACTTTAATTATAAATTTAGACACAGCAGATGTTGCTAGCAATAGAAATCATTTTCATTACAATTCCATGCTGACTTTATAGCCCAGAGAGACTGGAAATGGGGAAAATGGAGAATATCTTCATTTGGGAGATTGTTGAACTTCAGTAAAAGGGGAGCTGGGAGGAGTGAAGGAAGGAGAAAGAATTTCCCTTCCTCAGGCTGAGAATGGCAAAAAGATAAAACAGAAAAAAGATAAAACATAAAAAAGATAAAACATAAAAAGATTAAACATTTCTGCTCCTTGCTGCCTTATTTTACCCTTTTGTTTCCCTCCTGGTGTTTCTGGGATGGTGAAAGGGTTTTTCCACTTTTCCCAGGTGGGTTCACCACCCATTTGTGGGATTTTTTCCCTTTTCTCATTTCTGATTTCACTTGAATTCACCCCCAGCAGCTCCTGGAGATTTATTCACCAGGCCAGCTGATGGCTTCATACTGAATAAATACTAAATAATATCATTTACTGTATTATATATACTATAGATATACTATATATATAGTTTATTATAGTATACTAAATAATACCAGTTTACATACTGGTAAATACTAAATAAATACTGAATAAATACGAAATAAATACCAAAAAAAACCCGAAATAAATGCTAAATACAGTCTGAGGGCTGCAGGTCACCCCTCTGCTGTGAGGAACTGAGCTGAAAGGAAGGGAATTTTGTTTCCATTGTTCATCTGTGCTTTTTTCCTGCCTTCCCCCTTTTCCCCACCACACTTTTCCCCTCTAATTCCTCTCCACATCAGCGTGCAGCTCTGGATTTTGTGATGTTCAGCCTGGCACGGTTCTCCAGAGTTTTCCAGACTCTCATCCAGGGGTTTTCCTGCCCTGCATGTCAGGGATGCCTGGATGCTCCCAAAGCCCTCCAGGGCATCCCAGGAGAGCCATTATATTATATATTTTTATATATATATATATATAATCTCCATTCTATCCATCCAGCTCCTGGGAGCTGCTCTGTCCCAGGGAATTTCAGCTCCTGAGCTCTCCAGGGACTCCAAGAAAAGCTGCCAAATGGCAGTGAGGAGATTCCAGCTCTGCCCTGCCCCTCCTGCTCCACTTGTGCGTGGCACAGAGTTAATTACAGCTGGGCTGTATGCAAATGAAGCCATTAATGAGTTCTGCAGTGGATCTCTGCTGTCAGGTTGATAGCAATTCTCATGTCCAGCCTGGCTGGTAAAGGAGCTGGAGGAAAGTTCAGGCTGCTGGAAAGTTGCCAGTGATTTGTGCTGAGTGGGTTTTTGTGTTCTGTGCACAGGGGATGGATGGAGAGCTGCACAGAGGGTTTATCTGGGATTTTTGGGGTTGTCTGGTGCTGTGCAGATGGCTGGGAACAGCTTCTTCCAGTCGTTCATCTTCATGGCTCGTTTATCGAGCTGGGCAGGGAGAGAGGGCAGCCAGGATTGCTGCTCTGATAGCTGGGATTCTTCTCTTGATCCTCTCTTAAATCTTCTTTCAATTGCTCCATTTTTTTTTCAATGGAGCAATTGGAAAAAAAAACCCATTACAATTACTGAGGAGTTATTTTGATAAAGCTCTTCTTAACTTCCAGTGAGCCTCTTGATTCGTTCTGACTTGTGATTCATTCTTCCAAGACTTTTGGTGAAATTTTCTTTTACCCTTCAAGAACACAGCAGTTTTCAGTGAAATAGCTAAACATGTATAAAGTTCCCTCTGTGTTTTCAGCTACCAGGAGAAAAAAACTCAAGATTCAAAAATGTTCCTAAACCTGTGGGTTCACGAGATTGCCACCTCTGATGCTTGAGGCTGGACTGAAATTCAGTAGTTTTGTTAATATTGCTCTGAAAGCACTGGGACAGGGAGAATTCAAAGGATCTTTTTGCTCTCAGTAACTGGACCAGAAACAGAGGATGAGTAAAGAACTTGAGAGCTTTGATAGGTTTATTTTCTAGGAAATACGAGGTGGTTGGGAGCAAAACACTGAAATTTTAGCAGAAATGAAGGCATGAATGAGATAAAATATCCAGCCTGTAGGTCAGGAATGCCACCCCAGGTTGTCTCCTTAGGTCTGACATGAATTTGTGTTTGGATAAATCTTCCTGGTTCTTCCCAGAGTTAATCAGTTGGATTGGATCTGTTGGATTTTACCTTCTGCTGGTTATTGAGAACATCATCTGAGAGCTTTCCAGCTCCCTCTGCTCTCCCTGAGCACAACCTTTGCTGGAGGAATCTCCATCCAGCTCTGAAAACCCAGCAGGATCAGGGATGAGCTCCCCATGCACCTCCAGCCCAGAGTGCTGGCAGCCTGCAGGGAAAACCCAGCAGGATCAGGGATGAGCTCCCCATGCACCTCCAGCCCAAAGTGCTGGCAGCCTGCAGGGACTGCTGGCAGTGTGTGCAGCAGCCCAGGTAGGCAGAGACTGTTATTTTGAAGGAGGCTGGAGTGCTGCTGGACAGGAAAATATGCATTGACGTCAGGAGAGGCTGCTCAGCATTCAGCCCCTGAAGTGGGTCAGGTTTGCTGCTGCTGCTGCTCCTACCTTTGCCTTTCTCAGCACCTCAGCTGCCCATTGATCTCCCAGGCTCACATTTCTCCTCCAACAAAAGCTCCCTGTGGCTCTGCGCGAGCCAAGCAGATTGAGTTCTGCTGCTGCTTGATGGGGATGGATTAATTAATTATGGCTCTTCTGGAGGTACAAATGGGAGGCTGGGCTGTCCTGCTGGATGCACAGCACAACTTGCAGGGGAGCTGTCGTTTCTCAGGTTGCAGACCAGGGCTGAAATCTCAGGCTGTTCCCATTTTTAACGGGGAAACAGATTCCACTGGCGTGATGCGCGCTGAAAAAAATGATACCTTCAAAATTCAAGATTGTTCTGAAGGGGGTGATGAGATTGAGAAACCGAATACCACACAACTGTGGAGAGCCAATATTTGCAGATTGCACAAACACTGAGTTTATTCAACTGAGCACAATGCTGCAAATGATGGCTTTTCTTTTTTTTTTTTTTTTGCTTTTTTTTTTTTTTTTTTTTTTTAACGTGCAGATTCAGGCAAATGTTAAGAAGATCACTCCATTATATAATCTCAGTCCTCTGCTAATGAGTCCAATTTCAGTCCTTTTAGAATTCTGGGGCTGGCATATGGTTTGGTTTGTTGTTTTTTTGGGTTTTTTTATTTTAGAGCTGGCACATTTTTCCCTCCAACATCAGTGATGTTTCCTCTGGAATGAGACATTTTCGTGTTAAAAATGACCACTTTGGATCCAGAATGGCTGTGGCACATCAGCAATTCCAAAGTAGGAAAAAGGTGGAAGAGAGAGAATCAAACTCATGATTGTTTTTTGCCTAACTCAATGCTGGCCACTCAAAAAAGTGGGGCAACTCAACTGACAGTGCAGTAATTAAAAATTGAAGAAGCCCCATGGACCAAACATCCAGGATCCTGTCTAAATCCTGAATTTTTTGTTTTTCCTTTGAAAGGGTTTTCCTGGATGTTTTCAGTTCTGGAGTGCTTCAAAATGATTTCCCAGCCATTTGTGTGGCAAGCATCATGGAATCAAAAAGGGGTGACCACAATAAGTTGTGCACCCTAATAATGCACAATAATGCTGATCTCCCCCACCCAGGGAATTGTTTTGTCCAACAGCAGAACAGAACAGGATTTTTTCAAAGCTGACAGGCAGTTGCTGACATGCAGAACTCTGGTTTTCATTCCTGTGTTCCATGGCAAAGCCCAGTGCCAACCAGGAGCTGCCTGGCTGGGTTTGTATTGTCACTGCATGCTGAAATTCAGGGCTCTGCTGCCTCACTGCTCATAAAAAAAGGGAGAAATCGACATTTCAGAAGCACAGATTTAAGACAGAATGGGGAAATGATTTTCCAGGTGTATCAGACAGTTCTGCCACCCCAGGCACACGGAGTGGGGAGGAATTCCCAGTTTCACTCTCTGCTCCTTGGCTGCTCCTCCCGGCAGCATTCGCAGCCCTTTCATTCATGGGTTTGCCGCTGAAGCTCAATGGGCTGTGCTGTCACAAGACCATCAGACGCAGCCAAGAGCTGCTCTTCCACCCAGTTAAGCACTGCGAGTTGTGCAGTTCAGGCAGGGAGAGATCAGCTCCCAGATGTCCTTGCTGCTGAGGTCCTTTTGGTGACCAGAAACCCAACAGGATTAATCACGTGAAGATAATAATAATAACATAAACCTGAGGCTTCTCTCCTATTGATTCTGTTCCTTTTGCTGCTCGTGTCTCTTTTTGAAGAAATCCCCAAAGAGGTAACTTTAAATCCCAGGCTGGACAGGCAGAGAATTCCACTTTTTTAAGGATTTTTTGAAATCCTTGCATTGCCAAGCTTTCTTTCAGCTGTGCTTACAAATAAAATTTCTTGCACTTGTGGGTCTGATAGGAAGATTTATGAGGGTGGCACCTGAGTAAGAGCTGCACTTCAGAGATAAAGCCTGATGTTTATCTGCTGCACTGAGAGGATGTTGAAAATCTGACAAATCCGAGATAAGTGAAGGGGAGAAAGCAGGTTTAATGACACCTACACGGAGTGGCAAAATGCTGCTGGAGAGGAGGAATTGCTGCGTGCCTCCCGAGGCATTGTCACGCTTGCCGAGCCAATTATGTGCGAAGAAAAGTCTTCTCAAAGAGAATAATGGGAATAACAATGGGGAAAAAATCACAACAGAGGTCTGGCTGTGAGAGGGGAAGAGGGGGAAAAGGAAAAGGGAGAAGGGGCTGTGATAGGGGAAAAATGGAAAAGGGAAAAGGGGCTGTGATAGGGAAAAAGGGGAAAAAGGAAAAGGGGCTGTGATAGGGAAAAGGGGGAAAAAGGAAAAGGGAAAAGAGGCTGTGATAGGGGAAAAGGGGGAAAAAGGAAAAGGGAAAAGAGGCTGTGATAGGGGAAAAGGGGGAAAAAGGAAAAGGGAAAAGGGGCAAGAGGCTGTGATAGGGAAAAAGGGGGAAAAAAGGAAAAGGGTCTGTGATAGGGCTATGAAAAAGGTGACAGAATGATGAGGATTTGGGGTAGATGTTGTTTTCCCCCCTCAGCTATTGCGGCTGGAGGTGTTCCAGAGCTGCAGGAGGATGAGAGGAAGGCAGCAGGGATGTTCTCCCCCGTGTTTCCTGGACGAGGCTGGAATCTGAGCTGGCCTTGGCCGCTGGCAGCCCCGGGCTGGGTGACGTCCCTGTCCCTGTGCTGTGACGCTGCTCTGACCTTCACACGGAGCCCTGGCAGCCAGCCGGGCTGTGCCAGCCAGCAGGGCTCCCTTTGAAGGGGGACAAGTCCCAGAAGGTCACCCTGGGGCGGCAGGGAGTGGGGTTGCTGACCCTGATGCCATGCAGGGATTTAGGGTTCCACACCTAGCAGGGGTTTAGGGGATGGTAAGATGTTTCCTTATAGCAAAATACGTTCATTATCCACTCCAAAATCCTCTGCGCTCCTGGTGTTCCCAAAACTCCATTTCTGAGTGAACTTGCAGGAAGAATTCTCTTAAAGGAGCTTCTGCTAGGAAATCAACCCTCATTCCTTCCCAGGGTCAGCAGGCACATTCCCTCCCAGGCTGCTGCTCCAAACCAACTCCAGGCTCACTTTCCCCCCAGCCTTTGCTAAATCTCTCTGCACTGCTTTGATGCTGAGGGTTCTCTGGTGGTTCTGCAGCTCCTGTGGCACAGACAGGGTGGGTGGGGTTGGTTCAGCTGGGATCAGCACAGTGGTTATCAGCTTTTTATCTGCTGCTCAGCATTGCCACCGTCCCTCTGATGGAGGGGTCTGGGGCTGAACCAACAGCCTGAGCCCTGGCTGTCACTGCTGGGAGCTCTCCTGAGCCCTGGTTGTCACCCTGTCACCCAGGGCTGCTCCACTCCCAGCAGCTCCCAGCAGCATCAGCCTCTTGCTTCTGCCTTTCACCACCGGGTTATCAAAATTCTGATTCATATCAGACCTGTATGAAGCTGGAAAAAGCAACATTTGGAAGGATTTTTTATTTCTGGATTGGTGATTCTGGTTGGAGGCTGAGAGGGCTGCAGACAATCCCAGGATCAGGCTTTGCTGACTCAAATCACTTTGCTTTTGCTCTTCACCACTGGGTTATAAAAATTCTGATTAGTATCAGACCATAGCTGGTCCTGCATGAAGCCATAAAATATAGCATTTAAACGGATTTTTGATTTGTGGTAATTTTTTCACGCTGGTAATTCCAGTTGGAGGCTCAGAGGGCTGCAGACAATCCCAGTAGCATTGTCCTTCCCAGTGAAAATCCTGCTGTTTTCCCATCTCTGTTGCTCTTGGCACAGCTCCTTCCTCCCAGCTCCAAAGCCTGGCAGAATTTGTTGTGTGTCCAAGGCTGGAGAGCACCTAAGGAAAGCCCAGGAAACCTCAGATCTCACATTATCTCCTGGCAAGTCAGTAATCTCATTTATCTGCCGTGACTGTCGTTGGTTGGATTTTAATGATGGCTGTTTGTCAGCTGGTAAAACTGAGTTTATTCAAAACTCCTCCAGGTTTTGGAATTCAGATTGGTTTTGGAATGGATTTGGTTTTGGAATGGATTTGGTTTTGGAATGGAATTGATTTTGGAATTGAATTGGTTTTGGAATAGAATCCGTTTTGGAATTGAATTGGTTTTGGAATTCAATAATTCCACAATAGGAAAATAGCAATCCAGCACCCCAATATTTTCAGTGGAATTCCCCACAAGAGGATTTGGGATGCAATCAAAGTGGACTTTCAGCCTTGGATTATGCATGTAATTATTCTTTGTGGTGACATGGGAGCTTGGAGTGACTTTTCCCTTGATTTTTTCCCCCAGATTTTGGCTTTGGGAATTTCTACAAGAGCGGGGAGCCTCTGACAACGTGGTGTGGGAGTCCTCCCTATGCAGCCCCAGAAGTCTTTGAAGGCCAGCAGTATGAGGGACCCCAGCTGGACATTTGGGTAAAAAATCCTTGATTTTAACTGCATCCAAGTCAACTTTTGGGAAGCTGGAAGGAATCTGTGATTTTTCCTAAGCCGCAGATCTGGGATATTTTGATTTTTTTGGAAGTTTTTCCTCTTCAGGTTTATTTCTTTCTTGCATCAAATGCTGCTTAACACTGCATGGAATTTGGGTTGCCTGTCTGCTAAATGTGCACTGCAGGTGGATGTGAGAGGGGAAAAAACTCCTCCAAAAGCTCCCTGGCTGGATGAGTGAAATTTGCTTTTTTTTCCAGTGCATTTTAGTGTTTTAAGTGGGAATTGTTGATGAGGTTCAAGGGTTCTGAAGCACAGAAAGGCAGGAGAGAGGGAGCTGCTCTGCTTTGTTCTGGGAGCTGGAAATTTGCTCCTTTGTGCCCCAAAATCCTGCAGGAGCAGCTGCCTGGTTGGAGTTGGTGTCTCCATGTCTATTATTGCAACTGAAGAAGGTAGAGAGAGCAATCCCTGCTTTTCTGCAGTGGAAAAAAGACTAAAAAGAACATTCTGAGAGAGCAATCCCTGCTTTTCTGCAATGGAAAAAGGACTAAAAAGAACATCTGAGAGAGCAATCCCTGCTTTTCTGCAATGGAAAAAAGACTAAAAAGAACATTCTGAGAAGGTGCAGAGGTTCTGTGCACCCTGCAGAGCCTGCTTTTCATTCCTAATTTGTTTTTTTTGGGGGGGTTTATTTTAATTTTCTGATTTTATTTTAATTTTTTTTTGTTTATTCATGTCTTAAAAGAACCAGAGACAGGACGTGCTCTGTCCTCAGGTTAGCAGGGAGAACACTTTTTGACCAAAAGTCACCTTGGGGCTGCTCAGTTGGTTTGAATTCACCCCAAATTGCCTTCACAAACAAAAGCTGGTGCTTTTCCACCCTTTTGTTTATTTGTGCTGATTCTATAGACACAAGGAGCCAATAAATCCTGCTTTTCAAAAGGCTGCAGCCTTGCTGGAGCTGTGGGGATGGACAAACAGGGAGCAGACGTCAGCCAGGTGACTCTCTGATGTCAGAGGGGAATCCCTGAACTTTGGCAAACATCCCTGAAAGAGCTCAGGGCCAAAATCATTAACTGGAGCTGCCTGGCCACGGAGAGAGGGATGATATTGCAGATGAAATCATTCTAAAAGCGTTGAAATTTCACTTAAAACCATTATAAGCGTTGAAATTTCACTTAAAACCATTATAAGCGTTGAAATTTCACTTAAAACCATTATAAGCATTGAAATTTCAGATGAAACCATTCTAAAAATGTTGATATTTCAGATAAAACCATTCTAAAAACATTGATATTTCAGTTAAAACCATTCCAAAAGCATTGATATTTCAGTTAAAACCATTCTAAAAGAGTTGAAATTTCAGATAAAACCATTCTAAAAATGTTGATGTTTCAGTTAAAACCATTCTGAAAGAGTTGAAATTTCACTTAAAACCTTTCAAAAAATGTTGATTTTTCAGCTAAAACCATTCTAAAAGCATTGATATTTCAGTTAAAACCATTCTAAAAATGTTGATATTTCAGTTAAGACCACTCTAAAAGCATTGATATTTCAAATAAAACCATTATAAAATTGTTGATATTTCAGTAAAAACCATTCTAAAAGCATTGAAATTTCAGATAAAACCATTCTAAAAATGTTGAAATTCCAGATAAAACCATTTTAAAAGCGTTGATATTTCAGATATAACATTCTAAAAGTGTTGATTTTTCAGATAAAACCATTATAAGCATTGATATTCCAGATAAAACCATTCCATAAGCATTGATATTTCAAATAAAACCATTCTAAAAGCATTGATAGTTCAGATAAAACCATTATAAGCATTGATATTTCAGCTAAAACCATTATAATCATTGATATTTCACCTAAAACCATTCTAAAAGCATTGATATTTCAGATAAAACCATTATAAGCATTGATATTTCAGTTAAAACCATTCTAAAAATGTTGAAATTCCAGATAAAACCATAGTCATGTTCTGAGTTAAGAATTCTTCAAACAGTTCTGCTGAAGGCGCTGAGCTTGCAAATCCCCAGTTCAGTTTTTGGCAGAGTTCTTTTAAAAAAATATATATATTTAATTGTAAAATCTCTGTGTTTTCACAAAGTTTTGAGGTCAAAACCTGCTTTTTCTCCCTCAAAAAACCCCAGTCTGGTGTGGTTCTCTCCTGCTATGTTTTTGGCAAGAATATTCCCACTGCCAGTGCCAATTCCTGTGCATCCTTCCAGGAATTAGCAATGGGAGGAAAGCTCTTTTTGCTCACATTAAATAATCCCCTAAACTGACTGTCCATAGAAACTCTTCCTCACAGGCTTTTGCAGGCTTTAAGTGTAAAATATTACATTTTTTTTACTTCGAGTTGAGGGTTGCTTTTGTGTGAGCTCAATAAAAATATCCCAAATTCCCAGCTGAAGTTTGGGCTTCACTTTCCAGGTATCACCAGTGTGATATCCTTCCTTTTCATCTAAATTCCTAGATTTTTTTTTTTCCTGTGGCAGGGCTGGGTTTTCCATCCTCAAAGACACTGCTGGGAGCTTGGGAACTGAACTGAAAATTCCCTTTTTTTTCCCCCACAGAGCATGGGGGTGGTGCTGTATGTGCTGGTGTGTGGAGCTTTGCCCTTCGATGGTCCCACCCTCCCCATCCTGAGGCAGAGAGTGCTGGAGGGCAGATTCAGGATCCCTTATTTCATGTCAGAAGGTAACAGAGCTGTGCTTCCACTCTCTTGGGAAATAATTTCTTCTCTTGGGAGGAAATTCTGGGATAATCTGGGATAATCTGGAAATTCTGGAATAATCTGGGCTGCGGGAGGGGAATGGCACTGTTGGCCACACCTCGAAAAAGTTGGGTTTTTCTCCTCTTTAATATGAATTTTAATCTCGTTTTGAGAGATTTTCAGCAGCAGGGAGGCAATTCCTCCTCCAGCTCACTGAGCAAGTGGATAATTCCATTTTTTTCTCCCCCAACAGAGTGTGAGCACCTGATCAGGAGGATGCTGGTCCTGGATCCCTCCAAACGGCTGAGCATTGCTCAGATCAAGGAGCACAAGTGGATGCTGGTGGAAGTTCCTGCCCAGAGACCAATGCTGTATCCCCCTGGAGAGGAGAATGAGCCTGCCCTTGGGGAGTACAATGAGCAGGTGCTGAGGCTGATGCACAGCCTGGGCATCGACCAGCAGAAAACTCTGGAGGTAAAATACACTCAGATGGGGGGAAAATATATTCAGATTGGGGGGAAAATACACTGAAACGGGGTAAAATACACTTAAATGGTGGGAAAATACACTGAAATGGGGGGGAAATAGATTCAGATGGGGATAAAATACACTTAAATGGTGGGAAAATACACTTAGATGGGGGGGAAATAGATTCAGATGGGGATAAAATACACTTAAATGGTGGGAAAATACACTTAGATGGGGGGGAAATAGATTCAGATGGGGATAAAATACACTTAAATGGTGGGAAAATACACTTAGATGGGGGGAAATACACTGAAATGGGGGAAAATACACTGAAATGGGGAGAAAATACACTTAGATGGGGGAAATACACTGAAATGGGGGAAAATACACTGAAATGGGGAGAAAATACACTTAGATGGGGGGAAATACACTGAAATGGGGGAAAATACACTGAAATGGGGAGAAAATACACTTAGATGGGGGGAAATACACTGAAATGGGGGAAAATACACTGAAATGGGGAGAAAATACACTTAGATGGGGGGAAATACACTTAAATTGTGGGAAAATACACTGAAATGGGGGAAAATACACTCAGATGGGGGTAAAATACACTCGGGGAAAAAATTATACTCAAATGGGGATAAAATACACTGAAATGGGGGAAAATACACTGAAATGGGGGGAAATATACTCAAATGAGGGGGAAATACACTCAGATGGGGGGTAAAATAGACTCAGATGGGGGAAAAATATATTCAAATGGGGATAAAATACACTGAAATGGGGGGAAAATACACTCAAATGGGGGGAAATACACTCAGATGGGGTAAAATACTCTCAAATTGGGGCAAAACACACTTGGCAGTAAAATACACTGAATTTGGGGGAAATACACTCAAATGGGGGCAAAATGCACTCAGTGGTAAAATAGACTCAAATGGGGGTAAAATAGACTTAAATGGATGGAAAATACACTGAAATAGGGGTAAAATACACTTAAATGGGGGGAAAATATACTCGGGGTAAAATGCACTCAAATGGGGGCAAAACACACTTGGCAGTAAAATACACTCAAATGGGGGAAAAATACACTGAAATGAGGGGGAAATCCACTCAGATGGGGGTAAAATACACTCCTGAGTGGGGTTGGGTAAATCCTTACCTTGGCAGCTGGAGGGACAGGAGGGGGAATTGGAAAGTAATTTTGTTTTGTTGAGGTTTTAAGAGGGTGGCAAATAAAAATCTGAGGAGATTTTGGTTTGAGCTTTTAAGAGGGTGGTAAAAGGGAGTTTGAAAAGGAGCATGAAAGCTGAGAGCAGCTGATGTGTCTGTCCTGTCCTGAGCCATTCTCACCAGACATAAATTGATTATGGCAAACAGAAATTGATTATGGGAAATATAAACTGATTATGGCAAACGTCAAAGGGCTCCCTGTGGGATTAACAGCATCCTTTGCTTTAGGATGGGAGCTCAGTCCCTCCTGCAGGTTCCCAGTGTCACCTGATGGGATCTGTGAGTTTCCCATCCACCCTGGGGATCACCACAGATCCAAAATCAATATTTTCCCGTGCTTCCCACAGCGTTCCCCTTCCCCTCTACCCCCTAAATCCCCCAAAACCCCCTTTTTTTCCCCCGTAAAACACAAACCACACCACCCACCCGTGTTTCCCCTTCTCAGTCCCTGCAGAACAAGAGCTACAACCACTTTGCTGCCATCTATTACCTGCTGGTGGAGAGGCTGAAGTCCCACCGCAGCAGTTTCCCCGTGGAGCCGCGGCTGGACGCCAGGCAGCGCCGGCCCAGCACCATTGCTGAGCAGACCGTGGCCAAGGTGAGCTTCTCCTGCCCTTCTCCAGCCTCATTCCCATCCAGAATTTCTCCATTCCACCCGGGATTCTGGATAATTCCACCTGGAGTTTCATCCTGAAGCCTGAAATGCGAATAGAGTTTGGCGTTAGTGGCGTTAGTGGGGATTTCTGGTTTTAACCTCAACTAAAGCTCCTCCTGCTCTCCTGCCCTTGTCCAGCCTCATTCCCATCCAGAACTTTTCCATTCCACCTGGAATTCTGGTTAACTCCACCTGGAGTTATGTCTGGTGGAGTTTCATCCATGAAGCCTGAAATGCAAAAGAGGGTTTGGCATTAGTTGGGATTTCTGGTTTTAACCTTGACTAGGGAAGGGAAAGCTGCTCCTGCCCTCCTGCCCTTCTCCAGCCTCATTCCCATCCAGAATTTCTCCATTCCTTCTGGGATCCTGGATAATTCCACCTGGAGTTTCATCCTGAAAGCCTGAAATGCCAGTAGGGTTTGGTGTTCATGGGATTTCTGGTTTTAACCTCGACTAGGGAAGGGAAAGCTCCTCCTGCTCTCCTGCCCTTGTCCAGCCTCATTCCCATCCAGAATTTCTCCATTCCACCTGGAATTCTGGCTAATTCCACCTGGAGTTTCATCCTGAAAGCCTGAAATGCCAGTAGGGTTTGGCGTTCAGTGGGGATTTCTGGTTCTAACCTCAACTAGGGAAGGGAAAGCTCCTCCTGCTCTCCTGCCCTTGTCCAGCCTCATTCCCATCCAGAATTTCTCCATTCCACCTGGAATTCTGGTTAACTCCACCTGGAGTTGTCTTGGAGTTTCATCCTGAAGCCTGAAATGCAAACAGAGGGTTTGGTGTTAGTGGGGATTTCTGGTTTTAGCCTCAACTAAAGCTCCTCCTGCTCTCCTGCCCTTCTCCAGCCTCATTCCCATCCAGAATTTCTCCATTCCTCCTGGGATTCTGGATAATTCCACCTGGAGTTATTGCTGGTGGAGTTTCATCCTGAAGCCTGAAATGCAGAGGGTTTGGCATTAGTGGGATTTCTGGTTTTAACCTCAGCTAGGGAAGGGAAAGTGCTGTGCTCGTCTCCTAACTGGAGGAACTCTGATTTTTGAGAGTTTCAAGGCTTTTTGTTGGTGAGAAAGTTAAAGAAATGCCAGTTGTGGGGACTGTGGAGCACTTGGAGTGTTTTTAATGGATCACCAAGGAGCTGTTGAGTTTATGGAAGCTAAAATCTTCCAGGCTCTGCTTGGGTGGTGGAAGCACAGGCACTCTGAAGGGACCTGGGGAAAAGAAAATGACTTCATGCCCTGCTGTGCCCTGTGAAATAGCAAAGAATAGGAAAGAGGGGACCAAAAAAACCATTGATGATCAATTTCCCAGGTTAAGATGCCAATTGATTGGAATATCAGAACTACCTGATAGAAATGTCATTATCTTGAGCCACTTAATGGCTGAAGACTCTGAGATTTGTTCCTAAATAATGTCATTTCTTCAGGATTTGCACCACTTTTTCCCTCCCATGCCCCAATTTCCTGCAGAACCTCTGTGTGCACAGAGCCAGCATGGTGGTTAATTGATCCAAGCCTTGAGGATGTCACGTTGATTTTCTCAAGAGCAGCTCTGGGTGTTCTTTCCATCCCTTCCAGGGCATGGCTGCACACTTAGGATCTTCTAATTCCCCTGACTGATCCAGCACAGCCTCTCAGGCTGCTTTTCCCTCCTCATTCCCTTCACAAGGAAAAGCCAGGAGCAGTTTATCCTGCTTTATTCCAATAATCCTGAGATTTTTATGAGTTTTTTTTAAACATTTCTTTTGTTTCATTACACAGCCACTGTGCAGCTTTTTGATTTCTATTAATGCATCACTGGGAGAATGAAAGGCTTGGCCTGAGATGACTCAGATTTCTCGTGGTCTCAAGTAAATATTCTCTCAGTTTCAGCCTCCTGGGTGCTCTGTGCCCAAATTCCACCTCCACTTCCAACAGAAATCACAACCAAGCTGCTCAGCAGGGACTTTTGGATTCTGCTGAGGTGAAACTCAGCTTCAGTTATGGAAAATACAGGTTGAGGAACAGCCTGGCGAAGATGGAACTCAGGTTTAATCTTGGTTCTAACCATAGAAAGTCCCAGTATTCAAAAAAAAAAAGATTAATTTTAGGATGTATTCAAACAAATTATTAATTTTAAGATGTAATAAAATCAGAGAACAGGGGATGGAGGAAGAAAACACCTCCTTGTCCTGAATTCCTGCCCTTCAGAGCCACATTCCCACTTTGCCCTCAGTGACATCCTCCCAAGGGCCTGGAGAATTTGTTTTCACACATGGTGGCACCACAGCTCCTGGCTAAAGCTGATTTTCGTTTCCTTTTGGCCAGGCTGGTGGTGTGGGTGCTGCACTGCAGGAAATCCAGCTTCAAAAGCAGGGAAAGAAATCAGTGCTTTGTTGATTGTGCTCTGCCTGCTTTCCCTGAGGCTCCTCTGCTCCCATCCCTCCTTCCAGACCCAACCTCTGCTCTCTTCCTCCTCCTCTTCCTCCCCTCTGCAATCACAGCACCTTCAAAAAGTCATTGCAACCTCCTGGGAACAGTCAGGGGCTTTGGTACTGAAAAAAAGAGGATTTTAGCACCAAAAAGCCCCAAACTCTGTCTGTGCTGCTGGGAATAAGTCAGCCTCAGTAAGTCCTGAGCTTCATGACATTTGGGCTTTGCTTGTGTGTTTTGGGGATGGTAATGTTGGTTTTTTTATAGTTTAAAGGCTAAGAATGTTATTCATCTCGAACCAAGAAATAAATCTCGCACTTCTGCTCTGGCAGTGGCTCCACATTGTTCAGTCCATGACTCTGGATGTTGTTTCTGCACCTCAAACCCTTCCAGCTGAAATTCCCCAATGCTGTTTTCCAGGCACAGGCTGTGGTCCCCTCGGTGAACCTGCATTCCCAAAATCCAAGGCTGCTGCAATCTCCAGGTCTTCCCTCAGCCTCGGGAGGAGAAGCTTTTTCCTTCCCTCCCTCCAGCTGCCAGGCAGAGGCAGCGTTCATGGAGGAGGAGAGGGTTGAGACACCAAAGGTACAGCTTGAAATTGGTATTTTTTGTTGGGTTTTTTTTTCTTTTCTAGAAGTCATCATGGCTAAAAAATATCGTTGCCTTTTAAAAGCACAGCGCTGCTTTGTGGAATTTAAGTATTTCAGAGTTGTAGGTGTTCCACATCCTTTTTCCCTGTAACTCTCCCTGGCTGTGTCTTTTTTCATCATTAATCTGCTTCCTGTTCTTTGCTGGCATTCCATTCTCACCACGCTGCATTTGGAAAGGGGGAAAAAAAACCCCAAAAAATGAGTTTCATTCCCTTGTTCTTCTCAAATTTATTTTCAAGAGCCCTGGAGATTTTCCTTCTTCCAGAAAGGGGTGATGGATGCAGCTGGAGTGTCCAGAGGGAGCTCCAGCCTGATCCCCTTGGCCATCCCAGTGGCAAAGCACTGAAACCCCTCAGAATCAGCATTCAGAAAGGGAAATAGCTTAAAATAATCACATTTATGAAGTATGTTACTCTCATAAAACTGTTGTTCTCCATCTCGTGCTGCGCCGCGTTATAACTTGAATTTCAGCAGATTTTTTTCTGCCTGCTGCCAGCTGGGGTTTGATTTCCTGCCTGCCAGTCTGAAGGGTTTATTGCTCCCTGGTTTGTTGCTAACACCAAGAACGTGGCCCTGGCTCTCAGCACTCCTTGTGTGGTCTCTTGCAGCTGGAGAGCAAAAAGCAGTTCAAAGACAGCTGAAAAATTAACATTTCAGGCTTTATTTTGCATCCCCCTTTTGCTTTAGAGGTGCGGTTTGGGCAGTGAGGTGTCAAGTCTCAGCTCAGTGGGGAATATTCAGTTTTTTGTAGGATATGTTCACTAAAGATTTCCAGGCTCTGATCCCTGGAAAACTGCAGGATTGGGTCTCCTTTTCTTTTCTGCCACATCAGTGCAAAGCATTTCAGTGGGAAAGTCACAGATGGACAGGAAGGTGTGCAGGAAATTAAATTGCTATTAAATTTAGAGGTAAAATCCACTAAATCAAAATAGAGGCAGCAGAGCCAGAGTTTTCCTGGGCAGGAATCATCATTTTTCCTGGGGTTTGAACTATTTATAGCTGTTTCTTGATGCTGCTTTAAATATTTTCCTACCATATAATCTGCCTGAAGACCATTTGTTAAGAGCTGCTGTCGATGTGCAGTGAAACCCCTTTTCCAAACACTCTTTCTTTTCAAAATACCAAAGAACTTGGAGGAAAATTCAGGAATGGCTCACATAAAATATGAAATATAAATATATAAAATCAGCTGCAGCAGTGCCAGGTTTTGTGCTGAAGGATTTGTGGGGTTTCATCCATATTTTACCCAGTATGATCCTATTTGTGCAGCAGGATGGGAATTACAGAACAGCCACTCCAAAAACTTCAGGATGTGAGCTTAAAACCCAAATAATTTTATATGATAAAGATTGAATCAAGGTACAGAAGGATCCATGGCAAAGTGGCTTGGAGAATAAAACCAGAATTAAAATCCTGGAGCAGATTTGGATGGAAAGGTCTGAATTCAAAGCTGGGGGAAGCTGCCCAGAGCTTTATCAGGCTGGGAAAATCCAAAGAGGGAGATTGCACAGCTTCTCCAGGCAACCTGTGTGTTTGCAGGGGAACAACATTAATCAAGTGGAGAAGGGTGCATTTATGGAGTTATTCCTGAGCACAGCCCTGCAAGGATTCAAGACAAAGCTGGGGTTTTCCTGCTGTTTATCTGAGCATGAGGAATGGGCACAGGAGGTATAGGAAGGGGGGAACAGCAGTATTGTACATTCCATAAATATTTTATACTTGTGGCTAAGCTGGCAAAGTTTTTAATAACTTTTAAAAGAAAAAAAAAATAAAAAAACCAATAAAAATCTAACCCTGGAGAGCACAGAACTGTGGGAATGAGAGTGTTTAGATTTGATTTGAGCATAAAGGGAATGTCAGGAGGAAATCAGACTTGACTAACAAGTCTTAGTTAAGTGAGTTAAAGATCCCAACTACCTTCAGGCTGGAGATTTCTGGGGGGATTCTTTGGGGCCAAAATGAAGGTGGGCACAAAGCAAAGCTGGGTAAAAACCAGAGCTGGGCACAAACCAGAGCTGGTAAAAACCAAAGCTGGGCACAAACCAGAGCTGGGCACAAACCAGAGCTGGGCAAAAACCAGAGCTGGGCAAAAACCAGAGCTGGGCAAAAACCAGAGCTGGGCACAAACCAGAGCTGAGTAAAAACCAAAGCTGGGTAAAAACCAAAGCTGGGTAAAAACCAGAGCTGGGCACAAACCCGAGCTGTCCCCAAACCCAAGCTGTCCCCAAACCCAAGCTGTCCCCTCTCCTGTGCCCCAGGTGAACGGCTGCCTGCTGGACCCCGTGCCTCCGGTGGTGATGAGGAAAGGATGCCAATCACTGCCTTCCAGCATGATGGAAACCTCGATTGATGAAGGGATAGAGGCAGAAGGAGAGGCAGAGGAGGACTCAGCCCAGGCCTTTGCTGCTCTGCAGGCAGCAAGAGGAGGGAAGAGGCGGCACACCCTGGCAGAGGTCACCAACCAGCTGGTGATGGTGCCAGGCACAGGTACAGAGCTCAAAGCTCGTTTTCTCCCTCAGTATTAAGTCTGATTAGATGATGATGAAAAATGTGAGGCTTTAAGAGTGATGAGTTTGAGGCAAAAGGGAAAAGAAAACCAACAAAACGTCCCCAAATCTGCTGTAGGAACTGTAAAATCAAAGCAGCAAATGTACAGGTGATAAAACTCATGTGCAACCCCGACAGCAGCTGGGAAAGTCTGGCAAATTGGCTGCTTTTTCAACTAAATGTCCCCAAATAATTCATCTCCTCAAGATGTCCTGGTGGAGAAAATAAAACCCTCTGCACTCCAAAACCAGTGAGGTGACCAAGCCTTTCAGGCTACAGGATCATCTGTGGGGAATAAAATGCCCTAAACACTTTCCAGACAAGCCAGTGAACATCTGCAAAGGGTCTGACTGTTGCAAAATAATGCAAAAACCAGTAGCAAATCCCCAATCTGCAAATCCCCAAAACTGCATGTTTTACTTGACAATTCCTTTACAAAACTTGATTTTTTTGGCCATTTGCTGTAGGATAGCCACCGTTGGCAGGAGCAGCTCAAGTCTGTGGCACTAATTCCCACTGCACTCTCCTTTTACCCTGCTTTTTGGTTTCTTCTTCATCCCAGGAAAAGTCTACTCTTTGGATGAGAATTCCTCCCTGGGCAGCATCGACTCGGAGTACAACATGGGCTCCACGCCGAGGGATATCAAATTCCTGGGGGACACCCCTTCCCTGAAGGAGATGGTGCTGAGCAGCCAGCAGGCAGCCAGGGTGAGCCCTCCTTTCCTGGGGCTCAGGCCTGCCAACCCAGCCATGCAGGCGCTGAGCTCCCAAAAACGCGAGGCTCACAATCGCTCCCCGGTCAGCTTCCGCGAGGGACGCCGAGCCTCCGACACCTCGCTCACCCAAGGTACCTCTGCAGCCAGAAGAACTCGTATTAATGATCTCTTTTAATCGTAATGACACCCAGGCAGGGCAGGAAATGCCCTCTGTGCACAGCAGCCACGCTGTGGGTTGGTTATCTCCCAGCTTATCTTGTGTTTCCTCCGCTAACCAGAAAATTGATTTCTCTGACAAAGGTTTTTTGGTTTTTTTTTTTTTTTTGCTCGATTCTTCCCCAGGAATTGTAGCATTTAGGCAGCACCTCCAGAACCTGGCACGAACCAAAGGAATCCTGGAACTGAACAAAGTCCAGCTGCTGTACGAACAGATGGGATCAGAGGAAGAGCCTTCCCTGACATCAGCTGCCACCCAGCTGCAGGACCTCATCAACAGCCCTGCACAGGTACTGCAGGCAGAAATCCACTCCAGGTTAATACTTTGGGACAGATCAGGAGAGGATGAGGTGCTGTGGAGATCTGAGAAGAGCCAATTGACAGATAAATTCCCTGTTCTCCTTTCTGCCTTGCACAGACTGGAGAGTTTGCAGCCTTTGCCCATCCTTGCGGTGTCAGTGAGTGGCTCTGTCAGTTTTCCCAACAAAACCCAACAAAGTCACTGCTTTGCATAAGGATGTTTTGGATTTAGCAAAGGCCAATAACACCTTTCCTTGGTGAAGCCAGTCTGGTGTAATTGTATAATTGCAGGAAGTGATAACAGCCTGATTTGCAGAGTGAAATGATCAATTTCACTGATAAATGATAACCTCCCAGAGAGTTGTTTCAAGTGGAACAACACAACAACAACCACGAAACCTCTGGCAGGAAAAATCCTTAAATCAAGGGTTCAGAAAGCCTTTTGTGGAGCTGCAGCTTGTTCCTGTTCCCTCTGCAGGAGGAAGGCTCCCAGCAGCAGCAGCAGCAGCAGCAGGGAGGCTCCATCTGCTTTCCCCAACGGTGCTCACCCCCCGTTACTGTCCCGAAGGCAGAGCCTGGAGGCTCAGTACCTGAAACACAGGCTGCAGGTACCCCCTGCCCCCCGGGCTGAACCAGCACAGCACGGCAGCCTGGGCCTTCTGGGACCCAGGGAAAGCCCTCTGAGGATGAATGGGCAGAGAGCAGCTGGACTGGGAACGACTCTGTGTTTGTCTGCTGTCAGACAGTGACCCTGATGGTGCAAAAAGTGCATTATTGCTGTTTTCCTCCTCCTTTTCCTTTCCTCCTTTCCTTGATGAGTGCTGCTGAATAGAGATTATTGCTGTAACACCCATAAAGGTTCTACATCAGCAGCTGAGGAGTCACTTCTCAACCCCCTGGGCCTTCCTCTTCCACACCCCTATTAGTTCAAACCCATTTTTGTATAGCTTTAGTTTATAAAAAACTTCTTTTTCCCTCCAGTTTTCCAGCGTGCAGCTTCTTTCACTTGGGAATAAAGCTTTCCATGGATCTTTTATGGTACAATCTCATGCAAAAATACTGTCTAAGGGTTAGAAGCTAATGAGCAGCATTTTTAGTGGGTTTAAAGAGTGGCTCCATGGACAGCTGGGCAGTTACAGGAGTAGAAAATCTTTCTCTTGCTTTCTGGACTAATGGATTAAATCAAAAGCCATTGAAACCAGCTCTGCTTCCCTTGCAGAAGCCCACTCTGCTCTCCAAAGCTCAGAACACTTGCCAGCTCTACTGCAAAGAACTGCCCCGGAGTCTGGAACAGCAGCTCCAGGAGCACAGGTGAGAACCTCCCAAACTCTGCAGAAAAATTACTCTCAAAAGTAATAAAAGAACTGGAACAATCTTTGTCCATTTAGAAATGATTTGAAAAAAGGAAAGCTTCACTTCCAAACTTGTAATAAAGAGGGAAACAACAGTCCTGCCATGTGTTTACCAATTTCTCTGCCTGCTCCTCAGTTCCCAAATTCCCCAGAGCAGGCTTTAAATACAAGCACAATGCATCTCATTCTTAGCAAACTCAATCAAACAACGCATGGAGTCAGCTTAAAAAATTGAGTAAAAACCTTATCAGAAGGAGATCTCTGCCCCTTGAAAGGTGAGAACTTTGAACTGCTGCAGAAGGTAACGAGCAGGATTGGCTGGGGGATTTTCCAGTGTGCTCAGAGCTGTGTGAGTGACCCTTGGGAGCCCAGCTGGCACCAAATAACACTTTTCCTGTCCTTGCTGCAGGCTGCACCAGAAGAGGCTCTTCCTGCAGAAGCAATCCCAGCTGCAGGCTTACTTCAACCAGATGCAGATAGCCGAGAGCTCTTACCCCCGGGCCAGCCAGCTGCCCCTGCCCTGCCCGGAGGAGCCGCAGCAGCAGCAGCAGCCGCAGCAGCAGCAGGAGCAGCCAGCCCAGTTCAGCCTGCAGCAGCAGCTCAGCCCCGTGCTGGAGCCCAGCTCGGAGCAGATGCAGCTGGAGCCTTTCGGCAGGCAGTTCCCCAAGGTGCCCAACACGTCCCGCCTGTCGCCAGCGCTGCAGCCCCAGCAGTTCCCCTACCAGACTCGAGAGCTGCCCCAGGCTGAGCAGTGCCCTTTCCCCCTGGACACTGCAGCCCAGGGCAGTGCAGAGAGCCAGGCCGGCCCGACAGAGCCCCAGCCTGGCTATGACCCCCTGCCCCTCTCCGAACTGCCTGGACTCTTCGATTGTGAGATGATGGAGGCTGTGGATCCCCAGCACGGCGGTTACGTCCTGGTGAATTAATTAGCACAATTAATTAGCGCCGAGGTGGCAGCGCGAGGACAAGACGGAGCAGCATGTGAATTGTTTTTGGTTGTTTTTCGTTCCTAACCCCCGGAATTCGTGGTAATTTTTCGACCCTTGAATTAGCAGGGGAACTAAAAATTCACCTGGCTGGGAGAAAAAAAAAAAAAAGGAAAAAAATGCAGGAGGTGTTTGGCCCTGGAGAACAGGGAGTGCAGTTTCATCCCACAGAGTCTGCGGAGAAGGAGGCAAAAAAAAAGTGAATTTCAGAGGAAGGAAATAGCCCCTTCTAAAAAAATTTGGGGAGTTTGTCAGCATTCAGCCCACATTCACTTGGAGAGAGCAGAGTGAGTGCACACTTATCATACTTCTTGGCAATAAAAGCAATAGTTTTCATTGAAATTCAGGGTAGATTTGGGCCTGCGCTGATGGCAGCTGAAACCCTCTGGAAGACAGGAGCACGAGGTGGAATTCAAGGGAAGTTGCACTTGGGTTGAGCTCCTGGTCTGGAACTACTCTCAGGCAGCCTCCACTTCCTCCTGCTGGCACCTAAACAGTGTTTCCCAAATCTGCCAAGGAGCTCTTCGCTGTCTGCTGAAGGAACCTGGAGCAAGGGACAGCTTGACTTTGTCACAAGAAACCTGGGACTGACACCACGGGGGTTTGGAGAGACCTCTGGGTGGGAATGGCAATGCTGGAGGATCAAGGATGAGCCAACAGAGACAGAAGGTAAGGAGAGCCATGAGAAAGAGCAAGAGCTGTGGAAAAGTGAATTAAAAAAAAAAAAAAAATCCACCTGGGTGGCTTTTAAAATCACCCCTTTTTGCAGGAGGGCTCTGTCCTGGACAAGCTCTGCTTGCTGGAAAGGATCCACCTGTCCCTGGGTTGCATTTAAAGAAAAAAAAAACAAAAACAAGCAAACAAAACTGTGTTTTGAATTTGCAGTATGTGTTGCTGGTGGTTTATTGAGCTTTGTATATTTGGACAATTATTTAGGGTTTTAGAACTTTAAGGATTTAAAAAAAACAAACAAACAACGAGCTTATAAAAAAAAACAAAAAAACACCCCTGTGAAGTGATAGTGCTGTGCCTTTTTCAGTTCTTTATCAGCCTATATGCTTTTTTTCTGAAGAAAGTAGACAAAACCCCATTTATATCCTTGCTGTGGCCAAAGTCCCTTCAGAGCACACGTCCCACCGTGTGGGACATGTTTAACTCCTCAGTGTTCGAGTGGCTCCATGTATATAGGGTTTATATAGGACATTGCAAGTATCACAGCAATACTCAGCATCAAACTCTTGATGTGGCGACCATTTCAAGGGATGCTGCAGCTCCTCGGGGAGCTGTGTTTCCAGAACTTTCCAGCCATGGAATCCTGGGAAAATTTCCTGGAAAAGCCATGGAATCCAAGTCATAGGAGGGGGATGGCTTAGGGAGCTGCGGGGAGCTGAGATCTCCAGTTTGGGGTTTGTCTCTAACCTGGAAGTGCCATGGGACAGGACAGGGGACAGGACAGACAGGGGACAGGACAGACAGGGGACAGGACAGACAGGGGACAGGACAAGCCTTTCCTGAGCAAACATTAAGCACAACTTCATTAAAGCTTCGTTAAAGCACAAAGAACGAGAGGAACCGTGCTGATCACAGCAGTGTTTGCTGCAAGGTTTGGGCTTTGGCACTGCAGATCCTGAGGGTGGAGGGAGGTGGAGAATCAGCATTTACAGCAATAAGACCACATTAAAACTTGGAACAGAAGGGTTTTGGTCACTGGTGAGAAGGGGGAAGGGTTGGCCAGGTGACCAAGAAGGCACCTGTGTGCTCAGGGGGACACAACTCTGCCACTGCCCAGGTCTGACTCAGCCCAAAACTGCTCAGCTTCTACCTCTGACACCACAGGGATTCTCAAGGCAGAGAGTTGAAAGAACAGGAATCACATCCATCCAAGACACAGAGGGCCAGAAAGCTCTGCTTTAAATAGCTGACAGAGAAGGTTTTGCTGGTGTGGTTTCCCTCCACGAGGAAATCTGTGTGACAGTGGAACACACAAAGCCCTGTGGCACCTGAAGGGACTGACAGGGGCAAGGGAAACAAGAACTCCAGCAGAGCAGACCAGGAAAAAAGAGGAAACAGAGTCCTGTCCTTTCAGTCCTCCTTCCCTACCCCACACGCTCTGGAATCTCAATATCTGCCCAAACACACAGAGCTGTGCAGTGAGAGCTCCTTCCAGGACAGCCAGCACTCTGGAGACAGCCCAGTCCTGCTCAGTGACTGCCAGAACCATAACCACTTCCTTCCCCATCCAGCTCCAGGATCCTGCACGTTTCGGGACTCAAAAGATAAAAATAATTCTGTCCTGGGGTTCTGCAATTCATTTATCAGGATGTGCCAACCAGTCTGAGCTCCTCTGAGCTCTGCAGTGCTGGGCAGGGGGAAGCTGCAGTATTTTTTAATGTAGTTTAGACTGACTCTTTCCCCTCAGCCAAAAGCATATTTAACATTTCATGTAATTTCCTTTAAGCCAATTAGGACTAAAAGGCTTCTGAAGCCTCTTCATACAGAGTATCCATTGGGGCACCACTTCTTAGTCCTTTGAAGTGGCTTTTTGGTTCCAATCTCTTCTGTTCTACCATTAGAGAACTGTGTACACTACTGTTAGAGTAATTATTAGCTTTATTCTCTTGTACTACAGCCTCCTTTGAAGAGACTTTGGTGTGATGTATATGGGGTACAAATTTCATACGGAGAAAAGTGCAATATGTGTGTGTGTGGTATGTTCTTTAATGTATTTTTTTAAGGATTTAGAGGGTTTAGTCTCTGCTTTGGGATAAATGCACTAGTTTTGTGAGCTCCAGTTTGGCAAGTTCATCTGTAGTATTTACATGCAACTGATCTGCTGGACTCTGTAAAGCAGTTACAGTGTATTAATACAAAATAAAGAATATGTGCATTTCATTTTTTAAATTTCTAGTGAGCTGAAGCAGCCCCTGCCACTCTTGTCTTCATTAGACTCAGGTCATTTTCCCTCTGAGGCACCAGGAAAATTCATGCCTGCTGCAAACACTGGGTTTTCTAGGCTGAGGTTTGCTTCCCGTGGTTTTGACACACTTGGGGGAGTTGGCACCACTGACTTCTGCCAAATATTAATTGGGAGAGACTGGAAAACTTGGTGCCACAGGATTGTCACAGCACTTCCCACCTTCATTACGAGAAGGCTCATCCAAAATTACTGAAGATGAGATCAAAAACCAGTGAGAAAAACCTCAGTAGCTCATGTTTTAACATCTCCAGTGACGTTCCTGTGAGCCTCATGCTTCCTGCTGATACCAAAGTGTGATGTTTGGAGATAAAATGCAAAAGTTATGGAGTTTGGAGATAAAATCAGTGGGTTCACCTGTCCCCCCACCCCACACTGCTTTCAGCAGGTGACAGCCCCAGCCAGCCTCCCCTGAGGGTCCTGGTGACACACAGGGACACCAAACCCTTCAGACAGCACGAGTGTGACAGCTCTGAGCACCTGCCCTGTCCCCTCCCGTGTCCCCAAGGATCAGAGGTGCCAGAGAGCCTCCAGACTGTGCTGCAGGACAGCTGCCAGCGCTGCTGGCTTTGTCACCCTGCCCTGGCTCTTCCCACCCATCTGCTGCCCTGCTGATCCCCAGCTCCCCGCGGAGCCTTGGGCAGCCACCCAGCACCCAGGGTGACGTGCTGCATGTCCTGCCCAGCCACGGACGTCAGCAGGGGTCACAGGGGACCGAGCTGCACGACAGGCACTGCCTGTCCCCTGTCCCCTGTCCCCAGCAGCCCCACAAACACGCCATGGGGACAGGGACAGCACAAACACAAACCCCTCGCAGACCCTCAGCCAAGCAGAGGAGGTGACACGTTCAGAGACCTCAGCTGACCTCCCCAGCTGGGTGGGGGACACTGCTGTCCCTGCTGCCCCCGAAGGCACAGGCTAAGCCATCCTTATCCCAGTGCAGACAGGAGAAAGCTGTCCTCCCTCCCTCGCTCCCCCGGCTGGGCTCAGTGCTGGGCAGAGCCTTTAAATCCCTGCAGAGCACAGCATTTCCCTGCTGGGCTCAGAGCCAGCTCAGCTTTCCTTTGCAGGGTGCCCTGGCTGCCAGGGATCAGCGGCAGGGCTGTCACAGGAGCGCCACACGCACAGGTCACTCGGGGGTGACAGCACAGCCACACAGCCCTGCAGCATCTGAGAGGAGCCTGAAAACCGGCTGAACTCGGTGCACACAGCTCTGCTGCTGAGCTGGTCTGAAAAACACAGGGAGAGAGTTAAAGCTCTCTCATTTCAGTGTGCACAGCTCTGCTGCTGAGCTGGTCTGAAAAATCACAGGGAGAGAGCTTAAAGCCATGTGTGAATTCAGTGCACACAGCTCTGCTGCTGAGCTGGTCTGAAAAACCCAGGGAGAGAGTCAAAATTCTCTCGTTTCAGTGTGCACAGCTCTGCTGCTGAGCTGGTTTGAAAAACCCAAGGGAAGGCTTAAAACCATGTGTGAATTCAGTGCACACAGCTCTGCTGCTGAGCAGGTTTGGACAATCCAAAAGGAGATTGAAAATCATGCCTGAATTCATTCTGTTCCCTTGGACAACCCTAAAGGGAAACCCTAAAGCTCTGTCTGAACTCGGTGCACATCAGCTCTGTGAGCTTTGGCCTTTTGTCACCTCACACCACATTCTAAACACTGCCAGGATGAGCCTGGAAAAGCTTCATCCTCAAGTTCTTTTGGTGTAGGGCAAAGGCAAGGGGATGTGGGAAAGATTTGCTGAAGGAAAAGAGAGAAAGCCTGTGGAAGAAAGTGGGAAAGAGTGAGTTGTAGGAGATAATCACATGAAATCACATTTTCCCCTCTCCTAAGACCCTGCATTGCCACAACACTTTTCCTGAAGTTACCTGAAGAACACAAAATCTAAGTGGAATGAGTGTTGCTGTGCAACAAAAAAAATGGGAAACACATCCTGGATTTCATGCTAATATCATTTTAGGGTATATAATAAAAACAAACCAACCAGACTCATCCTAACTCTTGTTATTTCCAAGTAAGAATGAAGCTGATGAGCAGCTTATTAAAAAAATAATTGGGGGTGAATTTTGCAGTTGATCACCCTATACCTGAAATTGAGGCATATATCCAACTGAATATAAAATTACAGCAGGAATTGGTTCTCCTCTCCTCCCTTTCTCCCTCCACTGCTGGACAAAGTGCAAAACTGGAAAATGAGGCATAAATTGTGCAGCCCTGACCCTGATGGGAACATGGCCAAGCAGGTCACTGTGGGGAAAGAATTGCAAGTTCAGACAACAGAGGGTTTTGCTGATTCAGGTGATTTTCTGATGGGAATATTGCACTGGAGGGGAGGTCAGATAGCAGAGAACTCGTCTGAAATATGATGAAAAGAACTTCTAATGGGGTGACTCTCACAGGGAATCAGCTGGGAATTAGGCAGGCAAACCCTGAAAGGGAGAAGAATCAGGGAAGGGAATGGAGAAATCAGGGAAATGTTTCTGCCCCCAGTGCTTCGAGGGTTCCCCTGCTGCACCTCAGGGTACAGAGAATAACTCAGTGCTACTAAGGTTTCCAAGGCTAAAGGAATAGGCTCTGTGTGGACTAAACCTGATATTCATCTGATTTTGGACAGGTTATGCTGATTCTCAGTGGTTAAAAATGAGCAGAACAAAAAGTAAATTGTAGAAGAGCAGGGAGACGCAGGCAAATGAAGAAATTCGAGGTTAATCTGAGTGTGAAACCACAAGATTGAGTAGAAACTGAAACCAAGCAAGGAACATCCTCTAATTTAAAAGAAATGGCCCTGATGAAAAATCATAGCTGCAGTTCCTGCAGCAGAGAATGTCACCCAGTGCCAGGAATTTAATAACCCCAAAGCAAAGTTTACCTTCTGTCAGAAACCCCACAAATCCTACAGAGGACAAGGAATAAACCTGGGGGGTGAAGGAGACAGTGGGTGGGGGATAAAGACTGAGAAACAACCCTGAACAGCTCCAAAAGGCTCATCCACATCCCCCTGATCCCAGGATAACCATGGAGACACCAGCAGGGATGTCCTGAGCATCATCCCATCCCAGGGAATCCCAAAAGGAGCACAGGGATACAAACACCCCATGGCAACTCAGCAGTGTGGGTACAAAGGCACAGCAGGTTGATCTTCCTTTTATCTTATTTTAAAAGTCCTATCTGCCCATTTTTGCAGGGTTTTCAATCC
The DNA here is from genome assembly GCA_024500445.1 of Entomyzon cyanotis. Classification (NCBI taxonomy): domain Eukaryota; kingdom Metazoa; phylum Chordata; class Aves; order Passeriformes; family Meliphagidae; genus Entomyzon; species Entomyzon cyanotis. The sequence goes on along the minus strand of JAKEPQ010000773.1, from coordinate 1,654,347 downwards.
AGCATCCTTCCCAGGAAAGCTCCATTTTCCCCAGAGCCACTCAGTGCTAGCACAGAGTTCCAATCTGGGGTTTCAGCAGACATCTCTCCACCCCAAAAAGGTCCCTAAAGGTGGTGATTTTCTGCGAGGGAAATGCCATAATGTGGTTTTCTGTAACAACCCCTGCTGGATTTGACTTTCCAGCAAATAAAGGCTGCAGTGTTTTGATAAGGATCCGTGTGGGGTTGGTTTGCAGAGCAGCAGCAAAGCCACTCACACACCGAGAGCTAATGGGAGGTTTGTTCCCAAAATACCCACAAATGCACATTTCCCGAGCTCGGGGCGCCGTGCCAAGCCCTGCAAAGGTTAGGCACATTTTGGGAGTTCAGAACTGCCTGCTGGAGAGCAGAGAGCTGGGAGGGAGCAGCGCTGACGTCAATAGGGGAAATTATCCCAGGGGCTGAATCACCTGGGGTTGCCTTCCCTGGGCAGCAGCCTGGGGTCACAGGAGCTTTTTCCATGGAAAATTCTACCTTGGGGCAAGGCAGGGCTCTCCAGGACCACCAGTCCCCAACAAAAATGGTATAGAATATATTATATTTTTACATTAAAATGAATTTTTATGTCTCTTTGAAAGCACCACACGCAGATTACAGAGCAAAACCTCTGAGAAGGGAGAAAATGCAATATTTTCCTGTTCCTTCCCCTATTCCAGAGCAGGCTGTTCCATTCACAATTAACATCTCACATCTTGGGCACCCAGGGAAGCTCCTGCTCTGGGGATTCAGGGGTTTAAACTTCACCAGAAATATTCTTTTCATGGCAAAGGAGGCTGCAGGAGTTTGGTCCTCCTCTCCAACAAGCCAGACCCTCCCAGCTCAGTCTGCACCCAAATCCTGCCTGGGGATTTAGGATTTCAGTCAGGAAACCCCAACCCAGCACCCCAAAACCAGCAGGTGCTGCAGGTAAGGAGCTCTGAATACCTCTAAAGCCACAATCCTCCACTCAGAACAATTCCCAAAGCTGGAAAAAGAGATCCCAGCACTCCCCAAGCACCAGTTCCCAGTTCCTCCCTCCAACTGGGTGTGCTGGATGGGGTGGCAGAGCTCAGGAATGTCCTTTCCCCTGGGTGACACCCCTGTCTGGGTGACAACCCCGCAGGAAAAGTGGCTTTCACCTCCCTCCCTCCCTGCCAGCCAAAAGCGGGAGCACATCATTATCAACGCAGCAAACTAGCAGCGAGCCTCGTCAGCGCCAGCAGCTGCGTTAGGGGCTGGCAGGGAGGTGATGAATTAATTATTGCCACTAATCAGGGCCCGGGCAGGGCAGGGCAGATGCTCCTCGCTCTCCCCGTTTCCGTGGAGCTGTTGCCATGCCGACACATCAGTCTGGACCATCCCGCTTGTCAGAAGTTTGAGGTAATTCAGCTCGGAGAGGTTTAACCCTTCCTCGGGAAGCAGAGGATTCCCACAGGTGAGGATGGAAAAGGAAATTTCCCCAAATTTTCCCTGCCAGGGTATCCACCAACTCTGGGTGCAGCAAGGGGGAAAAAAAACCCCAAAAAACAAAACTCAAAAAACCCCAGAGAAATACAAAAACACACAGAAAACTCTCAAAATCCAGCAGGAATTGCCCAAAGGCTGAGGTAGCAAACAGACAGCCCAGGGCTCAGCAGCCCCTGAGAGGAGCAAGTTCTGCTCTAAACCCCAAAAAAAAGGTCCCCAGAGCTTCCCCCTCATTGCTCCACACCCCAATCCTCCATTTCCAGCCCCAAATCGCCCTTGGCTGACAGACAGAGATCCCAACTGTGCCAAACTGTGGTTAAAAATCAGCAAAACCCTGACCTCCTTCTGGGACCGTGAGGCTTCAACCTTTCCCCTGCCCAGTGAAACCCAGAGCCTTTCACCTCTGCCTCCAAACACTTCATTTTCATTAATGTTTATTGAAAATAATCACATTTCTGACGAGAAGCCAGAGCTCCGAGATCAGCTGTTTCTCAGGTCTTTGAGCAAATTTATCCTAAATATTGACAATAATGGGTGCATTTAATATTCCAGAGGGCAAGATGGACTTGGAAAGCAAATACTCTGAGTGCCATTCGCTCCATTTCAGCAGTTAAAACAACAGGAATCTGGGGGGAAGGCTTTCCAAAATCCCCACTGGGGAATCACTCTGCTCCCTGAGCTCCAAGATGCCCCAAATAATTCCAGCCTGACCCGCTGAGATGCCACGATTGAATCAAGATAAACACCAGCAGGAAAACAAGGATTCAGCAGCAGCTCATCCCTGCCTCACCCCTGACTCAGAACCGAGTAAGAAGAGCAAAGTGGAAGGAGAAATCACCCAAGCAATTCTGGGTTTATTTTGAACACGTTGCCTGGAACTCTGGCACAGCACAGCCAACATTTTTCTCTTCCCCTGGGGTGTTTGGCCCAGAATACCAGCCTTTAAAAGGGCTGATTTTTCTATCAACAGTTCTTAGAAGCCACAATGGTGATTTTAATTGGTTGGGGTTTTTTTTCCCTCTGAAAGAATTAATTGTAAACTGCCTAAAAATAAGCCTGGAGAGACTCAGAGGGGAAGGCAACACCACTTTGGGCAGCTCTGGGAGTTCTGCTTCCATTGTTCCCAGCTGGGTCACTGGGGAAACCTTTCCAGACCCAGAAGAGGCTCAGAAAGAGTCCGAAATTAAGAGAAAAAATGGAAACAGCCATGTATTTCAGCTGGTAGCCAAAAGGAGCTGTAATAGGAACAACAATAAAGGCAAAAAAGGAGCAAAGCTCACCTGACAACCCCAAAGCTCCTCCAGCCTCTCCTCCATGGCAGCAGCAAACCCAGGCAGCTCTGCCTGCATCTGGAGCACCTTCAGAGCTCTCAGGTGGTGAAAATTCGGGTGATTGGAGCCACCAGAGCTCTCAGGTGGTGAAAATTTGGGTGATTGGAGCCTCCAGAGCTCTCAGGTAGTGAAAATTGGGGTGATTGGCAGTCCCCAGAGCTCTCAGGTGGTGAAAATTGGGGTGATTGGAGCCCCCAGAGCTCTCAGGTGGTGAAAATTGGGGTGATTGGAGCCTCCAGAGCTCTCAGGTGGTGAAAATTTGGGTGATTGGAGCCATCTGTCCCCAGGCTGTCCCCAGGCTGTCCCCCTGCCCAGCCAGGTGTGATTCCTCCACACCTGCAGCCCCTTCAGGGGTGGTTTAGGGGCAGAAAACCCTTGGATGGGGCAGGAGGGAGCCAAGCACGAGGGAGAGCTCTGAAAAGAGACAAAGTGTCACAGAAAAAGCCTTTTCCAGGTTTTGGGGGGACATCCCTCAGAGTGATGAAAATAAAAAAATAGGATGTTGCCCTGCCAGCACTGCTTCTGTGCAAAAGCTTTCCAAACCCACCAGGGATGTGGGACAGGGTGGGTTTCCCACAACACAGTTTTTTGGGGTGAAGGCAGCGTGTCAGAGGTTATTTTGGGCTGGATCTACACAGAAATGGTCACACCATTTGCTGGCAGCACCCAGGGTTGGGTGCCAGGAGCACAGCTGGGGTGGTTTCTCCCCCAGTTTCAGTCACCAGGCCGAAGGTTTGCTGTGGCAGGGGTGATTCTGAAAGCTAGAAACGCTCCATGAAGGATTTTTTAATTTTTTTTTTAAATGTAGAAGTCCTTGTTTCATAACAACAAATAAATATCCAAACCCTTCACGGAGGTGGGGTTAAAATACAACTGGGGAAAATCTGATTTTTGTCACCAGGTTGTGAGGACAAGGCTCTGTTCTGCCCTGTTGTGGGGCATTTTTTTATTCCCTAGGGGAATAAACCACCATAAAAACCAGGCATTTCCAGCAATTCCAGCTGCTCAAATCCAGAGCCACCACAGAGGTCTTTATCCCCTAAATATTGGCATTAAAGAGGAGCTGCTCCCTCCCCAGGAAGATCAGTCAAGTCCTACAGAATTACAGAGCAACCTTTGACATCTATCATTAAATATTCATAAATATTGTAATGGAGCTTTTAATAATAGCATCTACACATGCTGAAATCCACCATTATTTATATCTGCTCATAATTGCTCATTAATCACACATCAAGCCAAGCTGGAACTGCCTGAAAAATTCCACTTAAAGCTTTGAAAATGCCCGTGGGTCAAAGGGATGGAAGCAGCACAAGGTGGGATTTCAGGGAAGTTGGGATACAGCATTTCTGAAAGGATTAGGGTTAAGGTTGGGTGAGCAAAACACATTTCCAGCAAAAAGATAAAACCCCAACCATGTGGTTTTGGGGCTTTATTCCCCTTTCCCCCTCTCCTGCAAGGGTGTAAGTAGGAACTGAAAAGGTTCCATGGTTTTCCACAGAGTTTCCAGGATTCTTGTCAGGAATTATTCTCCCCACTGCCCACCCTGTGTGCTTCATACTTTTGACTCCATGAAATAATGGAATTGGGATTTTGAATAAACCCCACAAAATAGTTACAAGTGCAAAGCACAGGGCAGAAATCAACCAGACTAAAACTGATTGATGAATTAATTTCCCAACAGGAAAGATGAATCCAGCTGGAACCAAAGGGTCAAATAAACACCTTTTTTACCAATGATTTCTCCTTTTCAAGGCAGAACTTCCAAATAAAGATAAAAGGCTGAAATCACCCTTCAAACCCAGCGTGTTTGGTGCACAGAGAGCTTTAAATCTTCCTCCTCAAGCATCCCAGAGGTTATAAATCCCAGGAGAGACAAACCCAGGCTAACCCAGTGAGGAGTTCCACAGCACAAGGGAGAGAATTATTTGGCTATTTTTCTGAGGGCACAAAGATGGATTTCACTTGGCCAAGCTGCAGAATGCAATTAAGGAGCAGGCTGCCTTCCCCTAGCAGTGCAGGACAGAAGTTTCCTGCTGCAGCCAAACAACTTTCACAAATCCAAGAGTTTGCCAGGGAAGATCTTTGCCAGTGAGGATCATCGAGCCTTTTGTTAGTGAAGCAGGAAGGGAGGGCAGCTAATGTAGATCTTCTCTGGGAAAAAAGTGCTTGGGGATTATAGGAATTGCAGAAAAAAGGAAATTAAGTGTCTCAAAAATTGAAAATAAAGAGAGCAAGGACTCGCAGTGATAAAGCTCCAGCTAATGTTACACACAAGTGGTGCACACACCAAAAATCCATATGGAAAGGGTTGTGGCACAGTTTCTTTATCAGAACTCCTAAAAAAACTGTTGCTGGAGATCATCCTTGTCACCTTCCCTCCTGGATTTTCATGGGAGCAGGATTTCACCTTGGGATTGAACAAACCATCCTGTTTTTTGGCTTTCTCTCAAAATTTCACCTTGGCATTGAACAAACCATCCTGTGGTTTTCTCTCAAAAGTTCACCTTGGCATTGGACAAACCATCCTGCGGCTTCCTCTAAAAATCTCACTTTAGGATTAAACAAACCTGTGGCTTTCTCTCAAAATTTCACCTTGGGATTGAACAATCCATACTGTTTCTCTTAAAATTTCACCTTGGCATTGAACAAACCTGCATCTTCCTCTAAAAATTTCACTTTGGGATTGAACAATCCATCCTGTGACTCTCTAAAAATTTCACTTTGGGATTGAACAAACCATCCTGTTTCTCTTAAAATTTCACCTTGGGATTGAACAAACCTGCATCTTCCTCTCAAAATTTCACTTTGGGATTGAACAATCCATCCTGTGACTCTCTAAAAATTTCACTTTGGGATTGAACAAACCATCCTGTTTCTCTTAAAATTTCACCTTGGGATTGAACAATCCATCCTGTGGCTTCCTCTAAAAATTTCACTTTAGGATTAAATGAACCTGTGGTTTTCTCTCAAAATTTCACCTTGGCATTGAAGAACCTATCCCGTGACTTTCTCAAAATTTCACCTTGGGATTGAACAAACCATCCTGCAGCTTTCTCTCAAAATTTCACCTTGGGATTGAACAAACCATCCTGTGACCCTCTAAAAATTTCACTTTGGGACTGAACAAACCATCCTGTGACTTTCTCATAAAATTTCACTTAGGGACTGAACAAACTATCCTGTGGCTTCTTCTCAAAATTTCACCTTGGGATTGACCAACCCATCCTGCAGCTTCCCCTCCCCAGCCTGCAGCCCTCCTGCAGCAGATGGGCTGCACAGCCTCCCCGCTGGGAGCACAAGATGCCAACATGCCCTGGCAGTCCCTGCAGCTCCCCCAGCCGTGTCTCCACCAACACCCACGTGGCACTGCTGCACAAACAAAAGCTGCCAGTGTGGGAGACTCTGGGGCAACATTCCAGCGAGGCAGGAGAGACAAAACACCGAAAACAAGAGAGCAGCAGCACTTGAACAGCTTGCCTGGGAGAGTAAATATTGACTGGTTAAGGGGGAAAAGGCAGCTCAGGCTCCTTTTTGGTGAGATCTCCCAAGCCAGCGAGAACACAAAACACAAGGAAGTCTCTCAGCAAATATTTCTGGAAGGTGGTGCTGGGTGAGTGATGTGCACAATGGCTCTGTTCAGGGCAAAGGCACCCCAGAGAGGAGCTGAAAACACTCCAGGGATTGCCATGGCAGGGAAATGGATTCTCCACACCCCTGGAGTCAGAACAGAGCACCAGGACACCGAGTGCTCCAGCAGAGCAGGAAACCAACCCCATCTCCTCCCGGGGAGGTGCTGGACCTTCCCTGCCCTCTTTTATCAAGGAGTCCTTTCAAGAGGCTGCAAAAATCAGCTTTTGCCTGCACCGCTTTCCCTCGGCAGAATTTGCTGCCCAAGCAGCATCAGCACTTCAGTCAGCTGAGGCAGAACTGGCCAGAGCTATTTAGGGCGTGAAGAGCTGAGCACAAAAACACATCAACAGTTTTCATCGCCCCTCCGGGAGGCGCAAAGTCCACAGAAACGCGTCTGGGAAGTCACCAGCGAAAACCACAGAACATCCCGAGTGGAAGGGAGTGTGGAATGCACCTCCTGGCCCTGCACAGACACCCCAAAATCCCACCCTGGCAGCTCCTGGAGCTCAGGCTGAGCCCACCCCCTGGGCAGCCTGGCAGTGCCCAGCACCCTCTGGGGGAAGCAGCTTTCCTGCTCTCCATCCCAACCCTCCTCTGAAGCAGCTCCAGCCTGTCTCTGCTCACAGTGAGCTGCAAAAATGCCCAAATTCACACCCTTCCCATGCACATCCTCTCCTGGTGTAACTGCAGGGCCCTGCGTGGGCACTGCCAGACAGCCGAGGGGAAAAGCAGATTTTGGGGGTGGCAGCACAGCTCTGCATCATCTGCCTGTCCCAGGCAGGCCCAGCTCAGAGCTGCTGCTGCTGTAAATCATTCATGCACCAGAGGCACGGCAGAGCCCAGGTGACATTTCAGAGCAGCCCTGTTAACCCTGAGAGCTCCCTGGAAGCTTTTCTTTCCTGTGTTTGAACATTTTAAGTACCTCCCTGCCGTGGGATACACGCTGCAGCCAAAATTCCAGGGAGTTTTTATGATGTAAAAAAAGGAAAATAAAAAGTTCCTATGGTTTGTTCTGGTTTGTTCTGCCTGATTTTCACAAAAAGAAGTCAGATCACCCATTTCTCCCCTAAATTACTATTCCCCCTCGCCTATTTGTGCCCAAAAAGTGAGTAAGGATTGCACCTAATCCTTCTCAAAGATTCCCATCTCCAGGCTGGGAAAGACAAGCCCAGCCCTGGATTCCCCACCAGCTCCCACAGCTTTTTCTTTGGAGATAAATCATTTGTTAGCAAACTCTGCATGAGGCCAGGGAGCCTCATTGAGAGGAAGCAATGAATCCTGAGTTTTCCACACAGACATGGATTATCTGTCAATAGGTGTAATCCCCCTGGAGAAAATAAAACCAGAAATAATCCCAATGAAGCAGGGGAGGTTTTGTCCATCCCAGAAGTGCAGACTCCCCCAGGGACACCAAGGGAGGGATGTTCCACTCCCCAGCTCTGCAGGAGCTGCTGCAGCCTCTCCCCTCAGCTCTGGCTGCCCCAAAACCACCTGAAAGCCCCAAACTGGAGCTGCAGTGCTGTCACAGCAACAGGGACAGCTCACTTCGGGAGGGACAAATGCAGCAGCACAGAGCAGGGCGCAGCTCCTATCCTGAAATCCAGTTTTCCTGCAGCAAAATCCCCAATTCCCCAGGCCAGGGCTGCTATCCCGGCTCTGCCCGGTTCTCCTGGAGCGCGATGCCCTCTCCCGGGGGCCTGGGGAAGAGCTGGAGCAGCATTTCCCCCTGCAGAGAGGGCAAACCTGGCCAAGGTCCCACCAGAGACCCTCGGGGCTGGAAAGGAGGGGTTTGAAAGCACTGCCACCACCGAGGACAGCCTGCAGAGGAGGCTGAAAGAAGCAAAAAGAGCTGAAAGATCACAAAATTAGCTGTGATTTGCCACCCTGCTGACACTGGGGTGGATGTCATTCCCACAGGGAGCGCTGGAAGGATGAGCTCAGGTGGGAAGAAACCCCAAGGGCAGAGCAGGCAGGTTCTGGAGAAGCAGAGATCTCTTTTCTTTGCCAGAGAGAAAATGATGGTTATTTATAAGCAAACCTGTCTCTAAGGCAGCAGTTTCCAAAGTCTAATAATAGGATTTGGGCTTGTTTGTGGTGTGGTTCAGCCAGAACTGCACAGAGCTGCTGGAAAGCTCCTGTCCTGGGAGAAGATTCCCAGGAAGCTGCTGGGAAGGAGCAGCCTGGTGATCACAGATCCTTTGGAATCTCCCACCTACAGCACGTGGAACACCAGAAATTCCTGGAAAAATGCTCTGGGAGAGGCTGGGAGGGGCTGCACCTGCTGGAGAGGGTGCAGGGATGGGGAAAATCCCCAAAATCAAGGTGAAACCCCGACTCTACCCTGCCTTGACCAGAGCTGGCAGTCTGCATCCACCACCAACCCCACATGCAGTTGTTTCTTGCTGACTCAAAGGGTTGGAGCTTCCCCAGGCAGCTCGGAGGGGAGGATGAAAAACAGGAAAGGTCAAAACAGCCTGGGCTTTGTGCAAGGGAGAGAACAGGGCTGGGCTGGGCTGGGCAGCACCTGGACAGGCTGCTCTGGGCTGGATAATTCCAGCGATCAGCTCCCCACCCTGCTCCTCGCTGAGCCTTTCCAAAGTGCTCATCCAGCACAGAATTCCTCTCTGCCCACTGCAGGCTGGACAGTGAACACCACAAGGAGCAGCAGACACCAGAGCAGGCCAGAGCAGCTGGGTGGGACACAGAGAGGCTTCACCCTTTGTGTGGAAAGGTGTCTGAAGCCTGTTCTGCCTGTCAGGTGTAACACTCACCCAGGAATTCACCTCCCAAGCAGAACTGCTGGAGCTGCAGGACACTGAGGGAGAGCATTGCACCTCTGCTCACTGCCAGGAACCAAACACCTGCTGTATTCCCCTGGAAAACATGGGTAACTCCTCATTATTGCCAGGTTATCAGCTCCCAGCCATCACCCCAGATCAGGAATCCAGCTGGAAAGAAAGGTGGAGCAGCCACAGTGGTTTCCAACGGGTATTTACTGCACTGGTCACACCAAACACGTGGTTATGGGTTGGGACAACAAGGGACAGTCACACCAACAGCACCACAGAGCTGCTGCAATCACCTCTGCAGCTGCAGCTTTGGTTGATCTGATTTCAGGTCGGGCTCAGCAGGGGAAGAGGCAACAAGCAGGGCAAGTTTTGGTTTGGATTTCCTGGCACTGTGGGAAGCTCAGCGAGGGCAGAGCTGGCTGAGAGAGGAGGAGATGAACTCAGCCCCAGAACACTGATGTTGGCTCTGCCCTCACCCAGTCCCCATTTCCTCAGAAACCTCGGGAAGGTGAGCCCTGCACGGGGTGAGATCCATTTCCTAAGGATGGCCACGACTCAGACACCACCCTGAGCCTTCCAGATTTGAATTCAGAGCCTCAGCTTCCCAGGGCTGCTCCACAGAGTGAGATTCTCCATGGTGAGACCATCCAGACTCCACTGCCAACCTCCTTCCTGCAATGCAGGGGATTCACAACCTCCTCCTGGGTTTCCAAAGCTCTTTTTACAATTCTGCCCAGCCTTGCTCCTCATCCAGCTGCTGTCCCAGCAGGATCAGGTTGGACCTCAGCCTTCCCACCCTGCATTCAGCACCTGGATCACCACATGGATCCCCAGAGCTTTTCTGGATCCCAACAACCTCCAAACATCCAAATCTGCTCCCTAATCCCCTGCTCAGACCAACAGTCCCACCATGGAGGTGGAGCAGAACTTCCCCTCTGCTCCATCCCATCCCATCCCCACAGAATTCCAGGGATGTGAGTGCAAACAGCTCCCTCCATCCAGCTTGTGATGCTGCACATTGAAAAAATGGAGATATAATAAGCACAGCACGGCTCTGAGGCATGTTGGACCCACGTAACACATCCTGGCTATTCTGGGAAACAGAACTGCAAAAAAAGAAAGGATTTATCCTTCTCCTCTCTGGATGATTCCAGAAATTTTAAGATGCTGGAGTCTAGAATTCAAAGGATCTTGAAAAAAATCATCAGAAATAGCAAACGAATACTTGATTTCACAGATAACACAAATGCTCTGATCCCATTAAACACATAATTGTCTCAGTTTGGTTTTTTTGTTCCCAAAAGCACAGGTTTATCCCTGGAAATGTCTCCTGGACAGAGCAGCTTTAGGCTGTTCCTCTGTGGTGCACGATGCTCCTTTCCTGGAGATTCAGTGCACTCCAGTTCATTGTCAGTCAGGTGGTTTTCCGCTTTTCCCCTTGGAAAAGGAAAACTCCTAAGCTTTGTTACCTGAAAAAAAATTCCCTAGGTGAAAGAAAGAACTGCTTGAGCAGACGAGGACAGTGGAGGGGTGGGAGAGAAAAAGAGAATTTGAGCTGGATTTTCCCAATTTGCAGAACCTGATGGTGCCACACCTCTTCATTTCCCATTTGAAGAAATTCTCTGGTTCAAGAGAGAACAACACAGGGAGCAGCAGGGATGATGCAGGGATAATTCATCCTGGATTTTCCAGTGGTTTGATGCAGAGCAGAGCCTAGGAGCAGAGGCTGCAGCCTCCCTACAGCCAGAGCTCATCAGAGACAGAATCATCACCACACAATCTTCCCAGCACCATCTTTCACCCAGGAAGCTGAACGTGGCTCAGGCAGCTGTCCAAGAGTGCCAGCAGATGCTTTGGGGTTGTTTCTGTATTTTTTTGCTGGCCCAGGTGTGTTCTTAGCCTCCCATTTTTCTCCTGGCTTGCTTCCTGCGGGATTTCAGGATGGTGTAGTTGGCGTAGTGGGTGTAACGCTCCGACAGCAGGGGGATGTAAAACGCCCTCAGCAGCCGGGAGGACCTGAAAAACCAGAGAGGAAAAGCAAATCGCTCTTAAGTGCCCAATTGTCCCCTCGCTGGTGCCACCAGAGCCACCAGCACCAGCTCAAGAGCAGCTGCCAATGCCCATCATCATTCCCAGCAGGAGAAAGGGCTGGAATTATTATTGAAAGAAACTTAAATCCCAGCTATCAGCAGCCTGGGGGTCACACAGGGCTCCTCAGGTGGAGGTGAACGGCTGCATTTACCTCCTGGAATCTCCTTTCTACCCCATCTTTTGGCTGCATGTCTGAGGAGCAAAAGGCAGCTCAGATGGTCACTTCACAGTTTTGCTCTTGTGCTGATCTCCTGTGGAAATATTGAATTGCAGAGAGCTGGGCAGCTCTAAAACTGCCCATTCACTCCATGCCCTGCTAGTGCTGGGAGCTGGCATCTCACAGCCTTTCAAAAACTCAACCAGTGGAGCATGGAGGGCTTAATGATGTGAAATTAGCACCTTTGATTGGGTTGCTAATTGCTGGAGCTGCGCTGGCTGAGCGCATTTTGAATGAGTTATTCTCTCACTCATAGTAAAGCCCAGGTTTCAATGGGAAGTGGACAAATAAAACATCCTTCAGCAGCAGCTCCCAGCTTTGTGAAGCTTCAAAAATCTGAGCCAACTCATTGAAATGAGTTTCAATGGGGCTCAGGCAGAGTTTTGCTTGCTCAGCACTGCAGCTTCTCTCTTTAGGTCTCTAAGATCAACTGGATGGGAAAATATCAACCCTTGCCAGCCACAAGTGTAACCCCAGCCATGGAAAGCTTGGAAAAGCAGCAGAAGCACTCCAATTTGGATTGTTGAGTGGCCAGGGATGGCACAAGCTTGCTGGTCACTGCACCTCACAGCTTTGAGGGTTCTGGACATCCATTTTTTCCAGCAGCAAGATGAACTGTTTTGTTTGCTGTAAGGCAGCACTGGAGATCTTTCAAAACCAATGGCAGGAATTGCCAGTGGGAGCTCCATCTCCCCAGGGGCTTCAGCTTGGGCAGTTTCTGCACCCAGCCATTGTCCCCTCCCAGCCCAGGGACAGCTCTGAGGTCACAGAGAGGGAACCTTCACCTCCTGTCACCTCCCTGTGTCAGGCTGAGCCACCTCAGACAGCAGATGGCACATGGAAGGGGCTGGGTGACAGATGACAGGGAATATATTTAATGTTCTATTTGCATTTGCTGCTAAATTTGTCCCCCAGAGACTGAGTGTGCAGAGCCTTAATCAGCACACAGCTCCTGAGCAGCCTGGGGGTAGCCAGGGGTCTGTTTTTCCAGGTTTTTTGGGTTCTGAAGGACACTCAGCAGCTCCCAGGCAAGGCAGAGATGCTCTGTTCTCAAAGCTGGAACCACAGCACTCCTTGGAGCTAAGCCTGAATTTCAGGAAAAGCAGCTCAGCTCTGTTCCAGCAGTGCCAGAGGAAGCTGCTGAGGGATGGAAGGAAATCCCAAGGGAAGATGTTCCAGTCCCTCCTTCCCGAATTCCCAGGCTGACATGGAATGGCAGCACTTGGACACCTGCAGTGTGAGAGATTCTTCCTCAAATGCACTTTGTATCCTGAGTTTGGGGACAGCAGAGCTCAGAGAAAGGCAGGAGAAGGAAGGAGAGCAGGGAATGGCAGGAGGAAGCTGAACCTCTGCCACAGGGCAGCTCCCAGGGCCTCCCAGCTACAGGAATTTCATGACCAAAGCTCTCTGAAAAACCCAACTAACGTTTGCACTTCCTCTGGGGGTTAAATTCAGTACCAACACACACATTTCAGGAGTAATTCAGCTACTTTTAAAACTAAACCAGGGAAAACAACTCAAGGAAAGCACCATTAAAGGGAACAAGATAGCCTCTTATCAAAGCAGGGTAATGATATGCTCCAACAAGGTGACCCCATCATTCATTTTGCTCGAAGAATTTTCCCTTTTTTTGATGGAAAATCCAAGTGTTTGGAGCAAGCAGACGGCTCAGCCTAAAGAGCTGGAAAATATGTGCTCCTCAGTGGGGAGCTGTGATATATTTCCCCTTTCCTGTGCCAGATCTGGAGCTCTCAGCCAATATAGAATTAAATGGACCTTGGCAAAGCAGCTTCCTGAGGAGCATAATTAGCTGGTGGCTTGGAGTGCTCTCTAATTCAATTAGCAGCACCATTTATCAGAGCCAGCTGAGATTTACATTTGCACTTGCTGACGTCAATGGGAGACTTGCAGAGAGTCCCAGAAGCCTCCAGTTGAGCAGGAGTGATGGGAGCTGCTGGGGTCACTTGTTCTCACACAACCAGAGCTGAGCTTTGGGGTGAGCTGGGGAGCTGCTTGATGGGGCTTTTTCCCTACCCCAAGTGCTCCTTGCTCTGAGCTGCAAACCTGAAATCTCCACTCGGCTCCATAGGGTTGCTTCTGCTCCTCCTTAGCTTTCATAAAAGCCAAAAGCCTGTGTTTTCACAGTGGTTTCACACTTCAGCACAGCAAGGGGCTTTTCCAAGGCATTGGGTGCAGCCTGGAGCATTGCAGGAGCTCTTGAGCAGCTCCACAGACCTGTGTGACCCCAGGAAAAGCTTCCCCCAGAGACCCAGTGCCTCTGGGATCCTTTAATTCTCTGATTTCTAGCACAGAACTTGCTGTTACACCCCTAACACTGCTGTCCTGAACTCCCTGAAGGATCAAGAAGGGACAGCACTGCACAGATTTGTTGCCTCAAATCAAAATGAATATGGGATTTCCATACCTTCCTCACTCTCAGGTGTATAAAAGCACTTGCACCCCTGAAACAGCTTTGAGGTTTTCCAACCTCAATGAAAGGACAAGAGGAAGTATCTGGATTTTAGACACAAACACCAGAGCACTCCTGGGAGCTGCTCTGACATTATCACTCCTTCTCCCTGCTTTTCCCAGCCCCACTCCCTGGAGGCTCCTGTGCTAGGAAGTAAGAAGGTCTCACATGGAAAACAGGAGGGCACTGAACTCGGGGTTGGTTTTTTTAGAGGTTTTCCCCTCTGTCCTGGTGTGACACCTCCATGAGCAGAGCTCTCAGTGACTTGTACAGCTCAGGGTTTCTGTGTCTGCAGCAATGGATTAACAACATTCCCAGATCTTGCCCTGTCAGCCTGGAGGAGAACAAACCCAACCTCTGCTTCCCACAGAGATTCAGACACACCAGCAAGTTGTTCAGTAGTGCAGAACAGATTCCAGCAGGGATCTCTTCCATGGATTTTCTGGTGCCTAATAAAGGTGTGGCCCTGTTGACTGCCTCCTTCTCTCTCTGCCAGCTTTCATAAAATTTTTAAGAGCTCATCCCCTCTGAGAATGATTTATACCTGTCTTGAATTTGGCTGGGACAAGACACATTGAAAAGCCTCTTGGGAGGAGGTGACATCCACCTCATTTCTTTGGAAAGCAACCCCAAAAAAACATTGCTTCAGCAGGAAGTGCACAGGGAGGATTCTGTATAAAAATAATCCTTTTCACCACCCTCCTCACATAGTTTCACCCTCTAAAGCAACTTGGGTCATAAATTTTGCAAGCAGGAGTGTGACAGAGGTTCCACTTTGCTGGAAATTGGATTTCAAGCTGGCATTTGGATCTTTCCTCCCTGCCCACAGCTATTTTTGCACATCACAGACTGCCAGCCCTCATCCCTCCCTCTCCAAAGGGCAAATCCTACCTGGAAGCATCCAGGAATGGCTTGTAGGCAATGGTCACCCACTCTTCTTTGTTGGAGGAGTACCTTGGCTCCCTCGGGGTCTCTGTTGCTGTGTCCAAGTCCACCAGGTAGTGGCATTTGGAAATGTCAATCTGCAGGAAGACAGACATTCCTGTGGTTCATTTCCTGGCCTTTCTGTCTGTTCAGCCATAGTATTGAAAAGAGGGTTAAGTATCAAGCAACAGGTAAGAGGGTTTGAATGTTTTCAAGCAAACCCTTTGTGGGGGAATCCAACAGGAGACTCACATGATAAAACCTCCTCCTTCCTGCAGGGAATGCAGCACTCCTGTGTCTTATCCTGCCTTACTCCCTCAAACTCTTCCTTGAGGGATCCCACATTTCATTCTCCCACAAAGTTGTACTGCAAACTTCCTCAGCCATGCTAGAGATGCCTTTTCTGAAGCCCCTTTGGGGTTTAATGTAACAATTTAGGCTGAAAACAATTTAATTAGGGGGATAACAGATGGCTCCGTGGCATCACAAGTGAGTGGCAAATGAAATTACACCACAGGAAACTCAGCTGAGGATGCTGAATCCACTTCTTGCTCTGTGTGAGAGGAACCTTCCAGGCCCTGGGAGAGGTTCTGGCTCATTAGCAGAAGGACTCCCAAACCACTAACCAAGTTTTTCTGGAAGTGATGTAGAATCATTCAGAGAAAGACAAGCTGCTGCCTCAAGGACCTCACTTGTCTCATCCTAAATGCTGCCCTGAAGGGGTTGGGACTTCAAACTGCAGATCCAAGACAGGTTTCCCTTGCATTTTCACAAGTTACAGTGCAGCCAAGGATAACATTCCTCCTGCTCAGAGGGCCAACACAGCACCTCTGCACTGATCTGGGGATTCACACAAGACTCTGGTGATGCACAGACCTCGAAATAAAGAAAGAAAGAAAGGAGTCTCAGTGAACAAAGCTGCGAGGGATTTCTAAATTACATCCTCTCCTCCTCTGTTCCCTTTCCTTTTCCTCCTCCCACTCTTTCTTTATTTGATGCAACTGCTCTGCCAAGTGGAGGAGAGCTAAATTGGATGCCATCCTGACTGACAGGAGTGGGAACAGCACAGAGCTGCAGCTAAGGGCACATCTGCTGCTGCCACTGGGGTCTGCATGGTGCTAGAAGTGCTTAAAACCCCTTCCTCTGCAGCCAGCTGTTGTAAACAGCTTTTAGTCCTGATTTGCTGGTCCTGCTTGGATGTACCTTGGTAAGAAATAAGTTCCTGATCTCTTTCTTAGCAGTTTCAGACACAAATGCACCTCCCCAGCCAGGCAAGTGCAAGGAAAGCACTGCTCGATGTGATGAAGGAAGGCAGAATTGCAAAACAAGATCAAATCACTCTTTCCTTAGTGTCTCATAGCAACAGAAACACTGAGGTTCACTCTTCCATTTCCAAGCAGAGCAGTAATAGATACTTACACCTGAATCAGTGAGTTCTGTAGCCATTAATTGGCTTTATCCATGGCTCAGATAATCCTCCTGAAGCATTTGTTTTCTCCCCTTTAAATGACCAACAGCCTCGTGTTACTTAGATTGACTCACTCTCATAGCCCTGTCCAGTTCTTGCTAATTTTTCTTCTATTTTTTTAAAATCTGAGCATGCTTGTACTCAGTAAACTCAGGAAAAGACCTTGATCTCTTGGTGGAATCAGCAGGTCAAAAGTAAGAGGTTTAATCCCCCCTGTTTAATTCCTGAGTTCTGAAGTCCTAGGCCCTTGAGCTTGCATGAGAAATAACCAAGTTGTAGGATGACATTAAGGAACAAGCATGAAACAAAAGTGTGTTTTGCTCCATTAGTCACAGGCTGTGCAGCAGCCAGCTGTCTGTGCTAAAAATAAGCCCCAGTTAAAGATTTCATAAATTAAATGCACTGCAGCAGACAGCTCCTCTCAGGTGGGAACACGCCTCCTTCCCATTTCCAGTAACTACATAATGAGCCTCAAAATAAAGAGTTTTAACCCAGAAGATTGCCAAGATTTAACCTGTTAGTAATTTCAAGTCAGCTAGCGGTGATTTTGAAATATTCCTATTTGTGCTCTGGTTTTGTTTAGGTAACACAGTGCAACCAGGAGATAAATCAGTAATACCAATAGAAATTAACAGATTCCTACTGAAATCACTAATGCAATCAAGTTCCAAATTAAGTTCCTCCTCCTCAGTTGCAAATATGAATAGTTTTGTATTTAAAAAGAAATGAAAGCACACAGCAAAAATTCAACCCCTGCTCAGTGACAAATATTTTCTGTGGGGGACTTCAAACTACTCAATTCTTGTGATCACATGAACACACTCCACTAAACCCAAAACTGCAATAATTATGAGTTATTACTTCTGCTGCTTCTTTTATTATCATTATGTCTTAAAATTGGCAGATGAAAGGCAAACAGAAAGCACTCACAAGAATGGGGAGATTTCCAAGTGCTGCAGAGGGATCATTTTTGATTTGGAACTCCCCAGCAAACAGAAATGGGGAAATCCACTCCTAGACATTATATTAATTTAAATTCCACAGCGAGGTGGGGGAAAGAAAGCAGGAATCAGTGCTTACATATCGAGATGGCTCCTCCTTGTTCTGGTCGTTCATGTCCGTGGGGATGAGCCGGGTGGCCATGGGTCCCTTGGCAAAGGGTTTGGGCAGCTGACCCCTGAATTCTGACAGGATGAACTGCAGCTGCCAACTGCACACAACAGGGAGAACATTTTGTGTGGAGAGAGCCAACAGCATCGCCAAGATAGAAACACAACCTCATTCCCAAGGGTGGGATGCTAAAGGAGCAGGCACAGCCCAGATTTCCAGCAGTTTGTGGCTGATGTGCTGACAAAAAAAACCTTCAGAATCCTTTGGTTTGGCTACTTTAACATTGTTTGTGACACAATAAACAACAATAATAATAAACAATAATAATAATAAACAATAATAATAATAAGCAATCTCTGCTGGCGACAACAGAGATCCAAGGCACTGGGGGTTACCCACACACATTATTATGCCCCTGGTTATCAATGTCACCAGACTGGACCTTTTCCCCATTCCAGCACTCACTTGTCTGGCAGGAGGAAGCTGCTGGGGAACCTGTGCCACTCCTTGCCCACGCAGACATTGACTGGCCTCCCCTCTGGCACCGTGTGGATGCTGGGGTCAGTGGCGATGCGGTGGAACTCGGGGTACAGGTCCAGCGGCCCGTGGTAGCCTGTGGAAGGCACAAAATCCAAAGCAAGGCTAAATAAGAGAGGTGTTCAGTGAAAGCCTGGAAAAAATGGTTTCATACATGAATTTTTAACTGGTAAGTTGTTGAATTAATGAATTGGTCTGTGCTAAAAAGTGGTGATTGCAAAACTTCCTCTCCTTTAGCAGGGCTTGTGCCCCACCACCTTGATTCACATTCTGTCCTGGCTGTCAGTGGCCACCAAAACCCAAAAAATACTGATGAGGTGAGAAAGCTCTGATTCCAGGAATGCCCAATCCATCTCCATTAAGGACTCATGGACCTAATTCAAGTTTTACAAAGAAAAATCTTTTCCAAATGGGATTATCTACCTAAAAATTGAAGTATCTGCTTTAATACCAGTCAAGTTTTAGATCAGTGGAGTTTACTGGTGGAAGGGGAAGGGCAGCAGATTTTTAACTGACATAATTCTGGTGATCCATTCACGGATGAATGTCCACCGAAACACATCTAATCATCAATAATTAATTAATGCTGACCATCAGAACTGATTCTTTTCCCTGCAGCAACGACATCCAAACTTCTCAAGGTTCTGGATTCCGACAGGCAAAGCAGCCCAACCTTTGCAGGCTCTAAAGCCAACAGGCAGGAAAGCAGAGGGCAAATCTCAAATACCAACCTCTGAATAAGGCAACAGAGCGTGACAGTGACAAAAGGCCAAAGAGGAAGACTGTCCCCAGGGCCAGCCAGTTGGAGGACACTGTGTAGTGCTCCAGGCGGTAGCGCTGGAAGATGAAGTGGTAACATTTCTGAGGGAAGAGTGAAAAAAAGAGGCAACATGAAGTTAATCAAACTCTGAGATGCTCAGCAAAATTCTCATTTTTAGTAAGGGCCTTACAGCAGTGCATCTCCCAGCAGATCTTTGGTCTTTTTTAATTCAGAGCCATAAAAACGCACAGAATAGGGTTTAGTCATATTGAAGTGATAATCTGGAGATATTTAAAGAAGTTTTCAGCTCTTTTCCCTAGGAAGGCCTCTGGACTTCTTGGTTGTTGCCAGGTGAACCAGGGGTAAGTGTCCCTGTCAGACTCTTCTGCAGAACTTCCCAGCACAGCCACACCTGATTTTCCATGCTGGACTGAATTCCTGTCTAACACAAGGTCCATGACCCAGATTTATGGAATGACCTATGGGTGTTTACCCTGCCTGCACAAACCACAGCTTTGAAGTGGATAAAAGAACACAGAGCACGTTCTGCATCCAGCTTTGGACACAAGTCACTCTGAAAGTGATAAAAGAAAAATTGATAAAATAAAAATCCTTTAGGTTTTTTTGTTGTTTTGGTTTTTTGTTGGGGTTTTTTTTTTTTTTTAAAGCCTTTCTGGGAATACCCAGGAGGAAATACATCCAGTCCCTGGTTGGGCCCCTCCCTCCTGTTCTGCAGGAGTGGTTATTCACTTCCTACCCTCAGCTGCTTTCTGTTTCTCTTGTCCTGTTTGCATTTTTCTCATAACAGCCAAATCCACGTGGTTTGGAAGGGGAGAGTGACAAGCTTGTCCTGCTAGGAGGCAATCAGTTCCAGATTCTCAGCTGGATGCTCCATACTGGGCAAAATGTCATTAAACAGTGGTAAAATATGCAGGAAATGTACAGTAAATTTTCCTAAAGCCATATTTGGCAGAAATAAAAACAAACAAACATTGCCCTGTGATGTTCTGAGAGCACAGAGGAATTCTCAGAGCCATGAAAGTGGTGACATTCCAGAGCTGGATGGATGGATGCAAGGATTGGAGTTCATCTGGGGAGTGAAGGGAAATCCAGAGCCAGAACAGTGCCTGACCAAGGGAGGGATGAGTGAATTGAGGGGTGGGCAGGAATTGCAGGAATTGCAGCAGTGCTGCACAGCAGGACAGAGGAGAACAGCAGGATGAGGCCAAACAGCTGGAAAAGGCTCCAGCAGGGACTCCTGGCTGAATTCCTGTGCCTTTTAACAGCAGGAGATGAATAATTCTGAGCTTTGGGAAGGTTTATATCAATCTGTATTAGTGCTTTGCTCTGTGAAGTGGTTCAAGTGATGTTTACTAAACATCCAGTTTTTGGCTCTTCCGAATTTCAATTCCTCAACCTTATTTCCCAACATTGAAATGAGATCCCTTTTCCTTTTTTCAACCCAGTGAGGAATTCCTACTAGAACACAGCAAAATGCATTTCCTACAGACCCACCCTTAAAGCTGAACAGCAAAGGAGGCTCAATTCCATCAGGAGGTTACTAAATGCCCATGGAATCTCTTGGATTTTGTGTGGTGTTGGCATTACAACATCACAGCTCCAGGAATTCCCAGTTGGGATTGGAGAACAACTCAAAGTCACCATGAAACAACCAGTGGCTGGGAAATATTCTCAGCTGTTTCTTAAAACTCACTAAAATTTACCTGCAGAGCAGAGAGAGCCACAGCACCAGAGAGGCAGATGAGGGGATAGATGGGGAAGAGAAACCTCTCCTCTTTGTGGGGCTGGCTGAAGAAAATCAGGATCCAGATGTACATGGGAGCCAAGGTCAGCCAGTAGGGACGGCCCAGATTCTGAACTGCAAGGAACAAAAACTCAGCCAAGGAGCAGTGCAAGAATTCCCTCTGTTGCACAATCCCATCTCACACCCAAAGGCCACTCTTGAGACACAAACACGCCCTGCTCTGAGCACCCCTGCTCCTCAAATCCAGGTAACACACCCAAACAGCCAGCAGCAATTTTCCTCACGGGATTTTTGCAGATTCCTACAATATGAGCAATTTCAACAGCTTTAGGAAGACCAAAAGCAGAAAATAAGTGTTTCTGAATCCAAGCAAGACACAAAACCCATCAGGAACTGCCAGTCTGAGCAGGCAGACAGAAGCAGTGGATTTCCTGCTGGGCATTGTACACACAAAGATCAGAAAGGGCTTCCTCTGGATCTCCCCATCCCCTTCCCAACGCTTGTTTAGTGCCTGAAGTTTCCCCAGCCTTCATTGCCTCATTACAAAAATAACACCAGGAGAGGTCTCTCAGGAGCCTTCTGCTTGACAGAGGAAATAAGTGATACAAAAATAACAACAATTACCCTGAATTTCAGTCACACTGAGGAGGGTTCTACACTGCCTAACAATTTCCAGTCCCTTTCCTACCCCCTTACTACTCCCAACAGCCGAGTAAAGCAATTAAGCCAACGGCATTTCACAGACAATAAGAACAAAGCACTTGGCAGAATTGCTCCTGCTGTTTAGTACAAGAACACCAAGTGAACAGCAGGAAATCTTGCATTTACAGGAGCTCCTACTGAGCTTTTACTGCTTTCTGAGACTTTGTCACTCACAGCATAGGAAGAGATAGAAGCAAGCACCCCTTAACATATATTTTCATCGAGGATAATGTCACTGTTTCTTGTATTCAGTAAAAAAATAAACAGAGGGAGAGCAAAGCACTGACTGGACTGATGAATCTGGAGGCTGTTGCTGCCACTTGATGAGTTTTCCTTAGGTAAACAGCAGAGAAGAATTTACACTTCCCCTCTGGAGCCACTTACCAAGTGTCATGTGTTTAAACTGATGTCATTTTATTCAAGAAAAAGCCCAGTGGGAAGTAGGGAATATTCTGGTTCCTCCTTTTTTTAACTCTCAGTATGTCCACACCCACGGGGACATTTCCCAGAGCATGGGGAGCCTGGCAGGGCTCAGTCCTGTCAGCTGAAAAATTCACAGTGCACACAAGTCCAGCTTCAATCCCCAGAAGGTTCCTACCCATTTCCAGCTGCAGCCAACATGGGAACAACAGGTACAGCTCCTTTCCCCTTTAGGATTATTGACTGGGCCATTCCTAATGCCTTAAATGTCAGGGTGAAGGTTAGGAACCACACACCTTGTTAGGCTTGATTTGGTACCACATTTTTCCTCTCGAGATGGAGGCAAGGAACAATCCTGAACTCTAAGGAGTTCTAGGAACTTTCCTGGTGCTCCAAAGGCTTTTCAGTGAATGCAGGTTCACTTCCAATACAGAAAAGCTGCTCTTTGGCAGGCAAACCCTCCTGTGCTTGGCTCTGCCAGCTGCCCTGCACTCACCACGGAATTCCTGCAGCAGACACTCCATCAGACAGGTCAGGGGCAGCACCAGCAGGGCCAGGACAAATGCCACCGTGAAATTCAGAAAGCCATTGACGAAATAGAAGGTCCAGGGCTCTGTACCTAAAGGGTGAGAAAAAAGGAAAAAAGAGGTTTGAAATACAAGCATGAGCAGATGAAACAGCAGCTTTGCCTGACACAGTTCACCAGAGTATCTCACACTCACACCTGCCCGAGAAACTTCATTGTCTTTCTTTTCAGAAATTATTTTTCTTGTTATTTTTTTCACTGGGGATGGAAAATAGCATCACATCTGCTGCTCATGGATTCCAGACCACTCCAACAGTCAGCAGAATTCTGTGACACAGAGCTCACCCTTTCATTCAGAAAGCACAGCAAAGAAGTAGAGGTGGAAACTTGTGAAACTAAGAAACTTGACCCCAAATTCTAACTGCAGAGAAGTAACACAAAACCACACAACGCAATGTAATTCTGGAGTGAGGATGTTCACTCTGCATTGGCAAGGTTAGAAAATGTAGCAAAAAGGATTAAGAAGGAGAAGAGTTTGCATTCCCACTTCACCCCAACAAAGACTCTGCCACCAAATGCTGGTTTTGGTCCCTCCTTAGCCTCAGCACTATTTAAATGTCCCAACTTCAGCCTGTTCTGACACAAACAGGAGCGAGGCAGCTCTGCCTCCACACTCGGGAACTGGCTGCAAGCTCTGGAGGATGTAAACTGAAAGAAACTCCAGTCCAACTGTCATTTATTTAGACTCTTGATTCAGGATGCTTCAAACCTTTAACAATAAGGAATGCCAGTTCCTCTCCACACATTTCCCACTCTCTCAGTGTGATTAGCTCAATCAGCCAGTAAATGACACGCGGGGGCTTTAATCACTGCACTGTTGTGACATGTGTCACATGCCACAGCAATTTCCTGCAATCAGAGCCACTTAAATTGGGTCCGTGTTGAAATTAATCAGACAACTGAAAAGCAGCAAGGAAAACCCGAAACCTCTGCAGCTCCTGCAGATGAAAAAAAAGGGGAGAAGCTGCACTGGGAATGTCACAAACATGGCACTGGAGTCACTGGTTGGCCAAGCAACTTGGGTTTGTAGAGGAAACCTTGAGTTATTAGCACTGAAAGCAAATAGCAATTAAAAATAAGTCCTAACTCCTAAAAGGATAACTCCAGGGAGCATCCTGTCACCCTGCTATGGAAAGCAAAGGAAATTCACCCTGAATTCACCTCTCTCTGCTCTGATCTCTGATTTGGCAACTTGGGGGTCAGGAGTGAAGGACACTTTCTGAAACACAACTCCTCCACAATCCAAACACAGCGCAGACAGCACTGCTGCTAAACAGATCAGCTGCTCTGAAGCACAGCTCTAACAAAAAAAGGCTGCTCGCTCACATTTTTTTGCAGTGTGACTGAATTGCCCATAAAAAATAAGCACCAGAGCCTCAACTCCTTCTCCAGTGAGGGATTTTCTTCTCTGTGAGAGGATAAAAAAAAATATAAAAAGGGAGAAAAGAGAACAGTGCACAGCAGGCAAAAAGCACTCACTAGGATGGGTCACTGGTGACTCACCCATTCAGAGGCACTCAGGCTCAAAGCCTCCCAGGGCTAAAGGCTTTTATTGCTGTTATCCACACGGCTCAAGGTGAACTGAGACACAACTGCAGCCTTCAAAAGGAATGACCCCATTGCATGCAAGAAGTCCTGGCCCAGAACATCATCTCTGAAGCAGGGAGAGACACTGGAGAACTCTCTGTGCTCAGTATTAATGGGAAGATGCTTTCAGAGAATTGGAGGAGATGGAGCTTCCTGCAAGGATCCCACATCCCACAGCTGGGCAGATGTGGGATACAGGAGAGAGACTGGTGAAAGCCGTGGGAAAAGAACACCCAGGCAGCTCCTGGCACGGTGGTTCCATGGGCAAAAGCAGCTGGAAGCACTGTCAGGCAGAGCAAGAAAATGCTTTGAACTCTGAGGTCTGTGAGTGGCTCTGGGAGCAATTCCAGAACTCACACTCAGGAGTGAATCAAATTTAACCAGGCTGCACCTTGACCACAGGAATGGTGAGGGCAGCTCAGGCCAGAGCAGAGGAGTTGTAAAATAGGTTTCAGATAAGGAGCCCCACCCTGGGCTGAAGCCTGAGTGCAGAACTGCAGCTGGGAAGCAGTAACTAAGCTGCAATAATTTGGTCATGAGTCACAACCCTCATTCTGAGCGAGTCTGATTCAGTGCTGGTACAATGAACAGTCTGCTTGCTGCATTTTGTGTGTTCTCACTCTGTTCAAGAACCAGGATTCAACAAAGTGTCACATGAACAGCTCCAGCACGCTCCACCCTAGCTGAACAAAGCTTGCCAAAGTGGGACAGAACTTTGGTCACAAAGTGTGACTTCTTAGAATATAAGTACACAAAAACACCCCAAAGCCTCAGAATCAGGGATACACACTTAGCAGTTATTTTCCCTTGGCTGTAGAAACCTCCTCACTCCAGGGAAACATTAATTGCACGGACAATATTTATGTAGAAGGAGTGTATTGCTAAAGACAAGAGTAAAAAAAATAAATTGAACCTTGTCTCCAAAATACTGTGGCGCTTACACTGGAGATGATCTGGGTTGGTGACTCTGCTGCCATCACGTGAACGTTGGGAAATCCCAGCTTCCAAAGCCAGGAGGGATTGGCCAGCCTTTCATCTCCCCTGGTAGTGTTATTTTTCCCCAGTGTTTTGAAGCTCTCTAAACACACAGCGTTGTCCTGGCCACACTGCTTTAAAGAGCAATTCCAGGCAGGCTCTTTTACTAGCCCGAGGATGTTGTATGAATGTCACAGTGAATAAAACACTTCAGGATAGATTGGTCCCTGGAGGCTTCTGGAAACAACTCATGCACCAGTGTGGAAAAGGTCAGGCACAAGCCCCTGCCAAAACTGATCAGAGACAGAGCCTGGAGTTTACTTAGAGAAAACTCCCAGCTCCACACTCCAAAGCCTTCCTGCAGAGGCCAAGAGCCGTGCAGAGCAGCTGCTGTCCTGCTGTGCCACAGCACAAGTGACAAATCACCACTCAGCACCACCCAAACCAGCCCCTCCACTGAAGCTACGAGCACAGCTGCCAGAGCAAGGCCTGCTGCTGCTCAGCACTGCTGAACCCTCCTGGAACAGCTCTCCTGGGCTCCAACACAGCACAGAGATGGTGCAGGCATCCTGTGCTCTCTGCCAGCCCCTTTGAAGCCCTGAGAGAAATGTAACACTTTCCTATTGCTCAGCTCTGGAAGTGCAGGATATGGAGAGAGAGAATGGATTCTGCACCACTCCTCACCTCCTCAAGGTTCTGCACCCTGACTGCGAGGAACAACAGCCAGGAACAAGATTCAAGCTGACACTCACGGGCCACTTGTGCACAGACACTGAGACATCTCCTGGCAGTTCTACAGAAGTGGGAAGTGAACAAAAGCAGCACAACTCGCAGCCTGGAGAGAGCCGGCAGTGCATTCCCAGCTCGACAGAGACATCCCGTGTCCAGAGGCTGCAGCTGCAGCCTTCGGAGCTAAGCAGGCTGCTTTTCCTTTAGGACACGTCAGAAAAAGCACTGCCAATCACGAGCCACGGCAGTCAGAAAACCACGGGCTCCCTTCCCGGCTTGTTACCCCAAACTCACCGTAGAGATCAGGGCCGTGGGGGGTGAAGACGTTGTACAGAACAATGTTGAGAGGTGCCACCACCAGCTTCCCATAGTAATAGCTGTCCACGATCACCAAGGGCACCTGGAAGCAAGCAGGTATTAGTTAAAGGGCCAGCAGCTCCAGCTGATTTTCCTAAAGGAACTCATCCCTGCTATTGCAATCCATTCCCTCTTTGTGTTGTTACAGGCACTCACCAAAAACACGATCAAGGACACGACACACCAGTTCAGGAAACTCTTCCACCTCTGCTTCAGGATCAACAAGTCAAAGGCAATAGGAAGCCTGAAAGAGAGACCAGCTGTCAGCTGGAGACTCTGAGAACCCCACTGCAGGCTCTGCTGCCCCTTCAAAGCGAGAGAGAACCACCACTTCACTGGCCTCTGCTTCTACTCCAGATTCCAATCATCCAGCTCAGATTTTACTCTTTATTAATGTGAGGAAATCTCCCCAACCTAACTTTCTCAAAAGCCAATAAGCCTGTAGCAATGACCCTGGACTAAGCTGGCAGCTCAGTCCCTGCTGGCTTTCCCTGCTACATTCTCCCCACCCAGGTGAAAAACCACATGACAAAGGGCCAAAACCTCCTTACCCCAGAGCTGCACTGAAGGGCCAGCCCAGCAGGGCTCCAGCTGCCACCCCCAGCACTGCCACCGAGGTCTTGTCCATGTACCAGCCTGTCATGGCAATCACCGTGGTGTACATGCAGAAACTGCTGGGCAGGAAAGCTGCAACACAAGGGGAGAGAGGCTTAGCTTAGCTTCCCCACGCCTGACCCAACACCTGCAGCAAGTGTTTTACACAAGTCTGACAGTGGCTGGGAGAACAGGTACAGCCAGCCAGAGGGGACAGGACACAAAGGCAAATGGCAGTGCCAAAATATCAGCCTCCCTCCTTAGAACAAAAGATGTCCAAGGCAGGCAGGCCAAGAGCCTGTTTAAAGGGCACAGCAATAGAAAACAACACGAGGCAGCAACAGAAACAGGCTGGGAAATTGTAACACACAACAGCGACACAGAGAATGAACTCTGAATAAACACTTATTCTG
Organism: Entomyzon cyanotis; assembly: GCA_024500445.1. NCBI lineage: Eukaryota > Metazoa > Chordata > Aves > Passeriformes > Meliphagidae > Entomyzon > Entomyzon cyanotis. Next base: position 1,627,405 of record JAKEPQ010000773.1, on the reverse strand, counting down.
TCATGGAAACCACCTCCAGCTGAACCCAACAAAGACGTGTTAGAGGCATGGGTTTTCTTCTCTCTGGAGCTGCCTTTGGTCATTGTCAGTGCCAGTGCCAAGCCAACTCACCTGCAGAAGCACAGAACATCCCCGTGCTGAGCACTAGGAAGGCCAACATCAGCCTGCTCACATGCAGCCCAAACTTCTTGCACACAGCCCTGGGGAAGCAGGACAGAAACAGATACCACAAAATATCCTCGGGATGAGCAAAGAACAGCACCCAACACATGCAGAACCACTAATAATCCATGGAGCACCCTGAGAGCTCTGAGCTGGGGGATTCCCATTACTCAGCAGCTGCCTCTGGCCTGGGATTCCAGCTGCTGAGTTAGACCAGTGCAAAACTCTGGATGGGACTTGGCTTCTCCCAGTTGTGCTTGTGCAAATCTCAGCCACATCAATCCACCTACAATTCTCACCCCTCATAAAATCCCATCATCATGCGAAAAGCCACGGCTCATCTCCTTAATCCCAGACTGCTGGCAACAGAATAGTCATGCAAGGCAGTGGTTTGAAAGTCAGGAATCAAGAGGCGGCAGGTAAAAATAAAATTCAGGTTTGGACAAGGTAATTGCATGTTAGGGCTACTGCTTTTAGTGGATGTAAACAGCACTGGCAGAGAGATTACAGACAGCAACAATCAATGTATTCCAGTCAAATTCACTGTGATAAGCAAACACAGCACCAGACTCTCCTCAGTCTACAACACTCCCACCCTGCTTGCTGCCAGCAGTGAGAAAACGAGTGGAGTCAACAAAACGCTGGAGTAGAGGTGTGGGCGGCAGATCTGGGAGTACAATTTTGTCCTAATTGTGGCATTCTGACCAACATCTCATTAAGTTATCACAAGAACACATATTTTCTCATCTCCACATGAGCTTCAAAGCATATTTCCTGTGGCAATAACTGTGTATGCCACTCCCCCTGCTCCCAAAGGTTCCCTGCAGACAGACTCTGCCACTCACTTGTAGAAGTAGAGTTCACAAATGCAGCTCAGGAAGGCCAGGAAGCATCGGAGGAAATAGAAGATGAGAACCTAGGAGACACAGTCAGAGTCTGAATGGGCCACAGGACATTCAGTGGGCTTGTAAAGCATCGGGGAAAATAAATAAACCCTTGGAAATTGACAATGTTTGTCAACAAACCAGTGTTTTATGAACATTGAGTCTCTTAATTCCAACAACAGAGCAGCCGTTTCACAGACTAAAGGCACATTTATTCCTCACAAAAGCAGCTTCCACACGTATGATTTACCTTGTTGGTTTGCAGAACCCTGGCATGGAACCAGGCAGGCAAGGCATGGAGCCACAGGTAAGCATAGGAGCGGATGGCATAGGCTGGAGAGTACTCCCATGTCTGAAACCCCTTCCCATAAATGAGGTAGTGCGTCTGCAGCGGAGAGCAAATAAATAAATTAGCCTGCAGCACACAGAGCAGACAGTTTTCCATTCCCCACCTCTGAATTCCAGAACAAACAAAATTCTCATTGAAACAGAGAGATTAGCATGAGGTTCTAAATAAATCTGCATTTACATGAGCCAACTACAGACTGAAACAGAGAGCACAAGGCCCTAAATAAATGTGTATTTGCACAGGCCGAGTACAAATTCCCAATTCCAAGGGCAGGGAGGGACTCACCGGTTCCCAGTAGTTAAACGTCTCATCACAATCCGAGATGTTGCTCAGCAGAGCCGCACAGAACCTGGCCGAGATGAGACACTTGAAAGCTGTTGATCCTTCAGGGGCCCAAACTTGCCCTGCTTTGCTCCCGGATGGTCTAGTCCAAAAGGAAAAAAAAATACAAATATGCAGCAGGAAGATTCAGCAAGGAGCTCAAGGTGACAGCGAGCACAGGGCTGAGTATTTGCGTGGCGTTTGTGGGGGATGCCAGTCCTCTCAAAGGGGACGATCGGTTCTGCTCAGGGTCCCCAGAACAGCCCCGGCAGGTCCCCAAACAGCACCGAGCGGGGCGAGGCTCCAGCACCGGCACCCCGCAGCACGGAGCAGCCGTGCGACCGCGCGGGGAAACACCGACCCCGGCAGCCCCTCAGCCCCTCAGCCCCACAGCCCCTCAGCCCCACAGCCCCTCAGCCCCACAGCCCCGCTCCGGCCCCGGCGGCACCCACTCTGCCCGCGCCTCCTCGCCGCCCGCGGGCTCCGGCCGCCGCCCCGCCGCTTCCCCGCCGCCCGCCCGCGGCCGCTGCCGAGCTCCCTTGGCCGCCATGCCGACTACGGGCAGCGCAGCCCCGCCGGCAGCCGTGGCCGAGCCCGCTTGGCGGCCATGCCGAGTACGGGCAGGCCGGGCCCGCCGGCCGGGCGGGAGCGGCGGAGGGAGCGAGGCTGAAGCCGCCGCCGCCATGACGGGTGTGGGCAGCGCGCGCCGGGCGGCGGCGGCTGCAGCGCGAGGGGCGGCGGGAGCGCGCGGGGAGCGAGACGGGAGCGCGATAGGGACAGCGACAGGGACAGGGACAGCGATAGGGACAGCGACAGGGAGAGCGATAGGGACAGCGACAGGGAGAGCGCTGCCCCGCACAGCGGGGTCCATCGCACACCTGGTCACTGTCCCATATACATGTGTCCATCGCCCACCCAGGTCGGTCCCTGTCCGCACACACGTGTCCATCACCCACCCCGTCCCTGTCCCGCACACCAATGTCCGTCACTCACCCCGTGTCTGTCCCGCACACATGGGTCCATCGCACACCTGGTCCCTGTCCCGCACACACGTGTCCATCACCCACCCCGTCCCTGTCCCGCACACCAGTGTCCGAGCCAAGGTCCATCCCCGCCCTGCCCCTGCCCGGGCAGCGCTGGGCAGGACAGTGAGGAATGGGGAATGCACCGCTGGAGAATGTTCTTTATTTGGGACCCACTGTGCTTGGCAGGTGGGAAAGGACATGGAGGGGTTGGAGTGTGTCAAGGGAGGGAATGAGCACCAGGAGGGGCTCAGGGAGCTGGGGAAGCTCAGCCTGGAGAAAAGGAGCTCAGGGGGACCTTGTGGCTCTGCACAACTGCTGACAGGAGGGGACAGCCGGGGGGATTTGGGCTCTGCTTGCAGGGAACAGGGACAGGAGGAGGGGGAATGGCCTGAAGCTGGGCTGGGGGAGGCTCAGGATGGACAGCAGCAGGAATTTGCATTAGTAAGGAGATCGAGTCCACTCTCACAGGACCCTAGAAAACCTCCACTTTATAAAACGAGGTTTCATTACACACACAGAGAACACAAAAGCTCTTGGTCCTCCTTATCAGGAATTCCCACATTTAAACGTGTGCAGGTGCTCAAAGTCCACCCTGCCTTTGTGAGAGGCACTGCAACAACACCGTGTCAGCTCCAGTGAGATGCAGGTGACATTTTCCAGGTCAGAAACTGGCACAGGAGCTGCTGGAGCCCCTGAAACCCACAGGAGATGTTCTACCTCAGAGTCACACCCAGGTGTTGCTGTATTTCCTGCCGAAAGTGCAGCTGCATCTCTGCTGCCTCCCCGCAGCTCAGGGCTCTGTCACAGGACTGGAAAGTCACCCTGTAGCAGAGGCTCCTCCGTCCTGTCCCTGGCTGCTGGAAACTGTCCCTTAACTGGATGGAAACCACCGTTTCACCTGACACCCTCCTGGCAAGGGTGTGGAAAGCAACTTCATCAAACTGCTCCCCGTCAGGAACCCAGAAGCTGACATCATGCACGTAGGAAGGTGGATAGAGGGAAAAACTCTGGAAAAGCCTCAGCTCTCCCTCGGGAAACTGCCTGAGGAAGCGCCTGTCCGCTGTCCAGAGCATTCTCCAGTCGGATATTCCACACAGCAGCATGGCCAGCAGGTCCAGGTTCAGCGAGGCTGACACAACAACCAGCTCACTGCTTTTGGACTCGTGAGGAGCTGTCCTGATGACCCCCAGACAGCAGCTCGAGGGCTCTGGGTTTGTCCCCACACAGACGAAGTGCTGAACTTCACCAAGCTGACATTCAAAAGCAGCAAAGTCGTTCGGCTCAGTTTCAAAAGCTGCTGCTTCCTGCAGGGTGATGCTGGGTTTGATGCCAGGAGCGGCCTGGTGGAGAGAATTTGTGGTGGCTTGGATGTTATCCACCAACATCTGGACACAGCTGTCCTCTGTGCCCCTGCTGACTGCAAGGACAACGAGCATCTCATGGAAAACAGGCAGGGAGTGAGGAGAGATCCGACACTTCCTGAAAACTGGCCCAGAGAGAACATGAGCTGTCCCTGGGGGAAAAGCTCCTTTTTGAATCATTGCCTGAGCATCAGGCAGGAGGGAAGGCCTGAGGTAAAACTGCTTTGCAATGGGGCATCCTTCTTGCACGTTCTTACCAGTGTCCTGGCCAGAATGGGAAAATAAAACTGTGTTTGCCAGTGCCTGAGACATTTCCTCAGTGCTGGGAGCCTCCTGTGGGCTCAGAGTGACCCAGAAGGTGCTGGAGTGGCAAACCCCACCGGGGTGACCCTGGTGGAGCAGGGGAAGGCAGGGGTTGATGTTCTGCACTGGAAAAGCCTGGCTGAGCCCTGCACTGAGCTTCTCCTTTATCGTCCTTACTGGATGAGTTGAATTCAGCTCTAGGAAACCCCTGTGAGAAATAAAAGAGAAATTATAGACACCACTACACAGATTTCTTTCCTGTGGTCGTCATTTGAGCACAACAATTCACCCAAAATATTCTTAAACCAGTAACTACCTGACCAAGCCAAGTTTTTCCCCAAGGGTGCTGCACATTTTCAGGGCAGTGGTGTTTATCCTCACAAGAATTAACTGCAATTTGCTGGTAAAAAAGGGCTTAGCAGTCACCATATCCATTTATATGACTGGTCATTCCCACTGAGAACAGGAGAGTTGCTATTGCCAAACAGAAACTAATTACAAAACTCACCTATTAATTTTATCCACGAGAACTTGTGGCACTTGGAAAGAAACTTTTTGGCTTCCCACTTGTGTCTTGCAGCTCAGGGGTGTGAAACACAGGGGTGGTGTGCTCCGTGTGAAGATGTGGTTCAAAGCACCCTCTATGCAGAAGGATTTATCCTGACTCCTGGAAATACACAAAACCAGGGCAAAGTCAGTGGTAATTTCTGATATTTCATGTGCCACAAGGAGGCAGGACCAGAGGAAGGCCAGAAGTCCCTGCCAGCACCAACCCCCAGTCCTGCTGTCTTTAGGCTGAGATTGATATTTGCTCTGAAACAAATGCTTTTGACCTTTAAAATCCTCAGAAAGTCTTATGTTTAGAGGGTGGAAGCTTGGCAGGAAGCTTGCATGTTAATCTTGGCTATTCTGCTTAGAGATGAACAGGAACTGCCGCTATTTTAAGGAAAATTTTAAGGCAAATTTCAAGGAAAATTCAAAGGATTTCCTCTCCAGCAAACAAGACACTGAAAGAATATTTTACTGCTGGGCACTTTAAGAGCACAAACATCAGAATTTCAGTTTTGCCATGTGCTGCTTACCTGTAACCTGTGCACTTGTACCCGTGGATAGTGTCTGCTCCAAAAGGATGAACATGGCTCAGGATAAAGCCAGCTGCTGCTGCCACAGCCACCACCTGCCAGCTGTTGTGCCACTCCCTGGGCGGCTGATCTGCCGGGGTGCCACCCTGGCCATTGCAAAGGGCCACGTGGACCTCTCCCTCCTCTGCCAGCACATCTGCACAGCTGGAAGGGAAACCAGGCGACAAGGAAAGTCCTGTTAGCACACCCACAGACGTCCCAAAACCACCTGGAGCACAGCTGGAAAGCCGCGCCGCTTTGGTTAACTGGCACAGAATTATTTCTGGTTTGCTCACCTCTGGAAAAAGCAGGCAAGGAGCTCCCTGTTCTTCACCACCCCAGCCTTCCTCCCACAGTGGGGGAAGTTGAAATGAATGCGGTCAAATTCCCGTTTTTCTGGTAAAAAGTACTCCTTCAGCTTGGTGCAGTCCACAGAAAACACAACCTCGGCTCCTGCAACAGCAGACAGGAAACAAGGCTCTGGTGGTTATCCGGAAGGAAAATTTAAAGAAAGGTGGGAATGCAAGTCCTCTAGGGCATTATGAAGAATGGGAGAGCTGCTAGGTATCTCCCCATCATTATTGGGAACACCAGGGAGCCCGGGCTCTCCTTGCCCTTTGCCCTTGCCTTCTTTCAAGGCAGCAGGAACTTCTCAAAACAGTTCAAAACAGTCGTTTCAGCACCATTTCCCTACTATTTCAGCCAGATCGCATTTAAAGCGATTTGTTTCAGCCAGCTGGGCCATTCCAGTCCCTCCAGGGATGCCTGGAGTGGCGGCGAAGCTCGCAAGTGACACTGCAGCGGGGGGCAGCGATGTGGCTCTGGATGACACCAGGGTGACAGCGATGATGCTCTGGGTGACACCAGGGTGACACCAGGGTGCCAGCGAAGGGCTCAGCAGCAGCGCCACTCCTCCATCCCCACCCTGTCCCCCGCTGTCCCCGCTGTCCCCCCCCCGCCCCCCCCCCCCCCCCCCGTGTCCCGCACGCACCGCTGTCCCTGCTGTCCCCCGCTGCCCCGGCTGTCCCCCTGCTGTCCCCGCTGTCCCGGCTGTCCCCGCTGTCCCCCCCCCCGCCGTCACCCTGTCCCTGCTGTCCCCGCTGTCCCTGCTGTCCCCTGCTGTCCCCTGCTGTCCCCCGCTGTCCCTGCTGTCCCCGCTGTCCCGTGTCCCGCCCGCACCGCTGTCCCGCAGCTGGCGGATGCTCCTCGCCGCTCCCCCTCGCCCGGTCGCCTCCTCCTCGCTCTCGTAGCACGTCGCCACCAAACGAATGCCCGGAGCTCCGCACAGCGACGCGGCGAAGGAGAAGTTGCCCTCGCCGAGCAGCAGGACGCGGCGGAGCGGCGGTGCCATGTCCCCAACCCGGCCACCGCCGCCACCACCGCAGCCAGCGGCGCTCGCTCATGACGTGCGGCTCGCCCAGCGGCCACTGCTGGTGGCGTGGTGGCCCCGCGGGCAGCCCCGGGCACCTCCCGGCAGTCGCATCCCCATCGCCGGGGGAGAGGCGGCGGCGGGGCGGAGAAGGATGAGCAGCAGCATCCGCGGGAATGGGAGAAATTCGGGAGCGGGGGTTGGGGAGCTTTCCCGGCCAGCGTGCAACAGGAAATGGGTGTTGCCTTTAAAAAAAAATAAATAAAAAAGCTGTTAGGAAGCTAAGGAGTCGTGGAATCGCGGAATCGCGGAGTGGTTTGGGTTAGAAGGGTCCTTAAACCCTTAAATTTCCAATAATCTCTCTCCATCTTTCCTGGAAGGGCACAATTAGGTCGCCTCAAAGCCTCTCAACAATCCCAATTCTCTCAGCTTTTCCTCATAGCAGAGGAGTCCCAGCCCTATAATCAACTCCTGTGAACTCATCTCTACCTGTACCTGCAGTTCTGACACTTTGGCAATATTTGTGCTGCTTTAATTGCCAAAGGAGAGAAGGAGAGACAGACAGAAAGAGAATAAAAAGAGAAGTGAAGCAGTGGAAAGGTGGTGGAAGCATCGTTTGGTGTCAGATAATTGCAGACATAATCAAGGGGTAATAAGAAGGTCTCTAATTTCTCAACAGGGTGATACAAGGTAAATTAATTACCCTGCCTTACATATGTGTTTATGCACATGCCTTTGAGAAGAAAGGAAATTATGGTATATAATATATACAACAGCCAGGTCTGGGTGTCCCCTGCTCTATTTGTGTCCCCACAGCTGCCCCACAGGGCAAGGGACAGTGTTTCACATGGATAATGACACAGGGAAGCTTGGAATGGGCAAAGGAGAGCTCCAGCACAGAGCTGGTGAGCTCTGGGCCAGGCACTGCCTCCCTGTGGCCTTGGGAGAATCATTTTGTCTCTTTTAAAGGGCAGGAAAGTGGTCTGCAGAGGTGTTTGGCTTTGAGACATTCGGGATAAGAGTTACCACACAACATTCTAATAATTAAAAAAAACCCTCCAAAGGTATATTTAGCCATGCTAAATTTCAGCTGGAAGGGAAGCACAGGAAGCTTTGACACAGCCTGCTTCAGATTACAAGGGAGACATCAGAGAGGGAATTTTATGTGTGCAGAACTAGGACAATCTGGGTTGGATGTGAGGAGCTCCTCGATGATGTTTGTGCCTGGAGATGACAGAGGTGTTTTCTGTCATTCTCTCCGTGCTGGGCTGTGCTCCTGTGCCACCCCAGAACAGGTATTTCAGGTCACTCAGGGAGTGGTTTTGCATTTCAAGTATTCTCGTCTGGCTGACCTCATCCACTTTATCCCCAGAGAGCTTTCATTCAAAATGCCCATTTCTTGCTGCTGATTTGAGCCTAACAAAACCCTGGGCTTTAGGAAAGATTTCCCTCATTTCACTCTCTGGATATATTCTTCCTATTTTACATTTACTTCTTTTTAATGTGGATTCTTTCAGGATTTGAATAAAAACCTCGTTGATTTCCAGGCCACCAGTGTGAGCTGGAACCTCCCTTGTGCAGCCCAGTTGCTCAGTTCTGCTGCTCTCCAGGCCTCCAAATGGAGAAGGAACAAGAAGGACACAGGAAAAGCAGCAGAAACCTTCAGGAACCAATGATACAGGGATTTCCTTCCAGCACAAAGAGCTGTCACTCATGAAAGCCATGTGGAAAATGTTCTTCCTGCTTTTTAATCTGTGTTTGTAAGCTCTGTGTGTGTCTGTGGTTTGTTCTTGTGTGCAGAGGTGTCTTTGCCTGGCCAGACAAACCCAATTAACACCTTAGCTGGGAGAGATTATTAGAACCTGCTAATAGGAACCTTGGAAATGGGGTGGGATTTGGGGTGTTGGACAGTGACCCCACATCACAGAGAGCTCATTTCATTTCCCTCACCTAAAGCTGCAGAAGAAGGATAAACTCCCTGCTCATCTGAGGTGTAATGTGATCCCTTCTAACAGAACTTTTGTCTTAGCAGGGGTAAGGAACACAGAAAATAGGTCAGGTCACAACTGAGCGTGGTGATCTGTGCGACAGATCTGTCCTTTTTGAAGACGAATTTTTTAAATTCAATTCCAGCAATCCAGACTTCCCTTTGTACCCCTTTGAAGAGAGGTGCCAAGCAGAGGAAGATGCCTGAAAAGGACTTTAGCAGTGGTTTGCATCACTCAGCAGTGCTGGCATAAATCAGATTGTTGGTGCAGACATCAGATCCTGCTCGCTGTTTGAAGGACACTACCACCAGAGTTTCAAAGGGGTGTGATTTGCATCATCAGAGCAGGATGTTTCTCCTCTCTTTGCACAGATCTGTGTTTACTGCAGCCCTGCAGTTTTCACCTGCAACTGCTCTGAACCTCAACACTTCTCCATGACATGAGTCATTCCAGAGATTTTAGATACAGCTCTCTTCCAGCCAGCTGTTATCAAATACCCACACTTCACATGGGTTTCAGCTGTCATGGAGCTGTTTTACCAGTTTAATCTCCACGGGAGAAACTTTCCTGTTGCTTGTGAAACACTCTGAAATCCTCTGGCAGCGTTGAAGGGAGAGAGAACACAAGGTGTGATGAGCAAAGTGCTTCTGAACACCCAGATAAGCTGTCCTGGACACACCTGCCACCCAAGAACGATGTTCCCCTGCACTTTTTATCCACCTTTCTCATCCCAACTGATGCCTTAAGGATTTTTAGCTTTTATTCTTCATGTATCTGTAGCTTGGTGTGTAGTTCTAAGCTTCACAAAGTGCTAAAAACCTCTGTTCCCAGCGTTTTAGACTAAACAATTGAAAAATCCGAGGACACTTTGCCGCACCAAATATGTAAACAACAGTGAATTGGGGTGACTGACGTCATTGCCTGGGGGTGTAATTGGAGGATTAAGGACCCATATGTTAATTGGACAGAATTTATAAAATATGAAAACTTCGTGACTTGTCATCCATTTTGGGTGTAGCCTCTGGAGTAAGCTCTGTCTGCCCTGAATGTACCTTAAAGGCCTTTAATAAATTAATCTGCTTCTTATTCTCCTAACTGTGTCTACCCCTCTGCATCAGGTAAGCCTGTTTTAGTCACCACAACCCCTCAGCCACCCGAAACAAATCAACCCAAACTGCTTATCCATGGTTTATTCGTTAGTAAACCTCCTCAGCATAAATAACACGAGCAGCCATCCAGCACAGGTGGAGGCAAGAGCTCCATTTAGGAATGGCTCCCAAAAAAGGGTGACTTTGGGACAGCAGAGCAGCCCCTACTTCCTCTGGGCGCCTGCGATGGCCGGCTTGTCCTCGCGGGTGATGGGGATGGTGCGCTCGGGGACGTCGCTCAGCTTGCGGGGAGCGCTGACCGTCAGCACGCCGTCCAGCGACAGCGACGAGGTGATGGTCAGCGGGTCAACGTCGTCCGGGATGCGGTACTTCCTGTTGAACTCCCTGGCGATGAAGCCGTGCTCGTCCTGCTCACCGGGGAGGAGAAGAGGCTTTTGGTTGGGAATATTCGCCTGGTTCTGCCTTCACCGCGGGGCCTGGGTGGGAAGGGTGGGGCTGGGGAGGTCTGGGTGCACAGGGAAGCTTTTTGGGGAGTTCTGGTTTGCAAAGGAAAGCTTTTTGGGGAGTTGTGGTTAGCAAAGGAAAGCTTTTTGGGGAGTTATGGTTTGCGAAGGAAAGCTTTTTGGGGAGTTGTGGTTAGCAGAAGGAAAGCTTTTTGGGGAGTTATGGTTTGCGAAGGAAAGCTTTTCGGGGAGTTGTGGTTTGCAGAAGAAAGCTTTTCGGGGAGTTATGGTTTGCAGAGAAAAGCTTTTCAGGGAGTTGTGGTTTGCAAAAGAAAGCTTTTCGGGGAGTTATGGTTTGCAGAAGAAAGCTTTTTGGGGAGTTCTGGTTTGCAAAGGAAACTTTTTGAGGAGTTCTGGCTTGCAAAGGAAAGCTTTTTGGGGAGTTCTGTTTTGCAAAGGAAAGCTTTTTGAGGAGTTGTGGTTAGCAAAGGAAAGCTTTTTGGGGAGTTCTGGCTTACGAAGGAAAGCGTTTCAGAGAGTTAAGAGGGTTTTGAAGATGAGCTGCCCTCCTTAAAGAGGCAGAGTGAGACTGGCCTGCCTGGCTGCAGGTGCCTGCAGCACACAGAGGCTACAGAAGGAGGTTTGTGTCCCAACCCTGTGCCAGGCAGAGCTTCCCTGTGCTGGCATTCCCAAGGGGAACAGCACCAGAGCTCCCTGCAGTGCCAACCACACTGCCCTGGACACCCCCAGTGCTTGCTCTCAGTGCTTGGTTATGTTCTTGGCCAAAAAAATCCAGAAGTTATGCCAGTAGGTGGGAACAGGGGATGGAGACTGGAAAATGGTGTTACATCCAGCTCTGGGCATGGCTTTGGATTTCTGCCTGCCCAGTGTCCACACAGGTGGCCAGAGTTGGATGAATGACAGCAGAACACAACTCTTAAGGATTAGAAACTGATAGTTGGGCCCAGGAAAGGTAACACACAGGGCAATGCACTGATTCATTATGTGGCTCAATTATTACAGTTCATTTTTAGCTCGCTGGACGCCTCCCTGCATTCCTGGCCTCTTCCCAAAAAGAGGGGAAGCCCAAAAATGCTCATTTCACAGATGATTTTCCAGTTCAGCTCACAGTTCATGCACCATCAGCAATAAACCTCCACCCACCCTCTTGCTGCCCTGTCTGGCATCAGCTGGGGGGAGCTGCACAGAGCATCTTGATTTAAAAAAATCTCAAATATTTGAGATGAGCACAGGATTGCTTTGCTCCCAGAGGCGAGGGAGCTCACAGTGGTAAAGGTAAAGCAGAGGTACCTGGCGCTCCTCGTGCTTCCCGTGGATCTCAATCATGTCCCCGAGCACCTTCACCTTCAGCTCCTCGGGGGAGAAATGCTTCACATCCAGGTTCACATAAAATTTGTCCTTATCCAGGCGCATCTGCAAAAACAAGGAGGTGGCTTCAGGAGCAAGCAGGTGAGGAAGGCTCTCGGAATGCAGCAGGTCAAGGCCGAAGCTGATCTCTACACACACACAAAATGACCTTTGTTTTGGGAGCTGAGCTGAGGGTGGCTCTGGCCCTTGCTGGCCTTGCTTTAATGCCCATCGCTGCAGAGCCTGAGATCCTCGACCTGGATTTGGGAAAACTGACTCTTGAGTTCAAACTGACTCTTTATTGTGGATGCTTCACTGGGCAGCCAGACTTAGGTCACTAAATCAAGGGGAACATTATGCAAGGATTAAAATAATACTTTCACTCCTTCTGCTTGGAATAGCTCCATGAGCTCCTTGTAAGTAAGACTTGCAGGACAGGCAAAAGCCTCTTGGCTCAGCCCCTGGAGCAAGGAGATGTCTGCTCCGTGATCCTCTGGGTCCTGGATCTTATTAAAACTCTGATTTTCTGGGCAGGGATTGTTTAAAATAGGCCCCTTTTCCCTCAGCAGCCGTGAGCTCCTGCACTGCCTGACATGAGCATCCCTGTGCTCTTGGCTTCTCGGGTGGGAGTGGGATTGAAATTTTGGCACAGCACACTGGGAAATTAGGGAAATCGGGGAAATTAAGCTTCCTCCTTCCTTCTGCCAGCTCCTGGGTTCATCTGCCATGCCCACTGAGCTCTGTTCCCATCGCTAGGGCGAGACTTGCTCCATCCCAAACAATGCAGAGGCACAAACACAGCCCCCTTTTCCCCCAGCTTTTTTCCTAAAAAAACCCACCTACGAGCATCTTCCAAGCTCTCAGCTCTCCTGGGCCTCCAGAGCCACCAAAGCTGTGACAAAGAGCACGAAGAAGCAAAGATTACCTCCGAGAGTCCTGTCTCTAGCCAACTGGGCATCCGCAGGATGGGGGATCGCATCAGGAAGGGGCTGAAGCTGGGGGAAACGGGGAGCAGCTCCGACTCCGGCAGGTGCTCCCCGAAAATCTGGTCAAAGATACGACTCGGTGCCAACCAGGAGAAGAAGGGTCTGCGGATCAGGGGGTTGTGGATGGTGATATCCATTGGAGAGCGCTGGAGGAGCCTGGCAAACGACGGAGCTGCAGTGCCGTGCCGGGAGCGTGGGACAGCTTTATACCCGTGCAGCTGGCCTGGCCTTCCACCCCCCGAGGCCTCTTGAACAGTGGTGTCAGGGATTTTATTGTCCCACTCCTGGGCTGGGCCCTTCGGCGGTGCCCAGCCGCTGTCTGAGGGATTTGAGCGCCTGGCTGAGGAGGAGGGGGAAGGGGAGAGGAAGAAAAGGAGGCTGGTGGGGCAGCAGAAGGCCGGGTGCCCATTGCCCGCCCCGCTGCCCACGTGCTGTTTATCCGCGCAGTCCCAGGCGGGCTTGGCGGATGTTCCCAGCTGCTCTGGATGCCAGCGGGATCAATGCCGCTCCTATCTTTGGCTGGCGGTGACAGTGACAAGGGGCCCTTGTTGCGGCGCCCAGACCTCCTCACCCGCCAGGGCTGTGCCTCTGCTGCCTCTGGGGCAGGGAAGGTGCCAGGAGGCTTTGCTGGGATGCCCTGGCACCGCGGCTCTGCTGTCCTTGTGGGGTGGGCGAAGGAAGGATGGATTTCTCCACCCACGCTCCTCAGCCTTTGCCCAGTGCAGGAACTGGTTTTCTGGAGAGGAGAGCCCCATGCTGTGAGCCCAGAGGTGACCTGGGCATGGCCATGTCCCCACAGGGTGCAGAACGCCTCTGTCTGCCTCTTCCCCTGCACTAATGCGGTTTCCTGCTGCTCTTCACCCAATAATTCTCACATTTATTTTAATTCCTGCCTCGCCTGCGAACCCAAATCACTGGAATGGGTTCAGCCTAGCAACTGTTGAAGGGCAAGAGCTCCTCTGCCTCTGAGAGCTCTCTGTTTGAACAGAATTTCTGGCTCAGAGGCACTGCCAGCACTGCCGGCGCTTTGCAAAAAGGCTCTGAGCCTCTTCCTCTCGGCTTGCCTGCAAGAACAAGGAGCAGGATTTGCTCTGTGCAGCAGCCCAGGCCATAAATACCCTCTCCAAGTCCCCATTACATCAGCAGCACTGCACCTGCTCTCTCACACCGCAGGGCTGAAGGAAATCTCTGGTTTCAGGCTGTGCAGAGCTCAGCTGGGCGCTGCTCCCCGGCTGCAGCACCAGCAGCCCACCAGCCCTGCTCAGTAAAGCTGGATTTATGCCAGGCTCAGAGCCTGGATTAACTGGCGATGTCTGGCACCAGCATTTCTCCAGGTCCCATGACGCTGTGCCAAAGCCCTGGGCAAGGGGAGAGCCTGGACATGGATGGGGAGGTGACAGCAGTGGGATGTGGGTCTTGTCCAACTCCCTGCAGCCCTTCACCACTAAAGGTCTAACTCCCTTCTCAGCAGTGGGATGTGGGTCTTGTCCAACTCCCTGCAGACCTTCACCACTGAAGGAACAACAGACTTGAGCTCAGCTTTTGGGAGAACCAGTTTGCTTGTGTGAGGAGCAGGAGGGGTTGGTTTGAGCCCCAAGCTCCCAGTGGGACAATGGATGGGGACAGTGAGTGGCTTCATTACCCAGCCTGAACATGCACCAGGCACCCACAGGGGCTTAGGGCCACCAGTCCCAGGCCAGAGACTCCCTGCAACGAGCTTCTTGCTGGCCTTTCCTCTGGAGCAGCAGAGCCTGGCGTCTGTCCTGCTCCCTCCTGCTCCAGCCTCCCTCAGCTCCCGAGTCCTGCCTGTGCCCATCCCCTGCTCCAGGAGGACTCTCAGAGGCCAGGAGGACATTCAGGGTGTCCCCGAGGTGTCCCTGGGCGCAGGCACTGCCTGCCCTCCCTGCTGGAATGCAGCTCCCAGCTCCCCCGTCACCCTGGCCCGGCATCCTGGGGCCTGGCGCTGGGCTATTTTGGTCCATCTTTTTTATCCCACACTCCTCCCTTTGGAATCCACCCAGCCGAGCCCTCGCAGGCTGCAGCCTTCACTCTGCGAGGCAGCGAGGGCTGGGAAGGCACCATGGCTGCCCGCACCGTGCCCCACGCCTACCCCATGAGCTCCGAGTACGAGTTTGCCAACCCCAGCAAGATCTACGACCAGAACTTTGGGGAAGGTAAGGAGGGAGGTGGGATTTGCCCCCCAGCCTTGCACCTTTCTCCCCTCTGCTGCAGGAGGGCTGGTGGCGTTAGCTGGTTGAGCTCCAGAGCAGGAGGCTGGAGCTGAGGAGTTTTGAGTGGAGGAACCCAGATCAAACCGAGGGGGAATAGCCAGGGAATATCCAGGGAATAGCCATGGAAAAGCCAGGGAATAGCCAGGGAATATCCATGGAATATCCAGGGAATGCCCAGGGTCTCTCTCTCTCTCCATGTCCACCTCTCCATCCATGCCCACTGCTGCCTGTCCTGTCCCTCCCTCGTGCCACCCGTGCACATGCTGTGCAAACATGGAGCGAAAGCGCTCAGGGGAGGGGGGAAGCTTTTCCAGCCCGGGGGATGTGGAGAAAAGCTGAGCTGGGGCGTTCAGCACAAAGCTGGGCAGTGGCTGGCCGAGGGGAAGGAATGTGGGCAGCAGCAGAACCATTCAGCACCAGCACAACAGCGTGAAAAGGCAAAAAGCTCCAAGGAAAGCCCCCCGGACAATGGCACACAAAAGGCCTTTAGTTCCTCAGGGAGCTTTCTTCACCATCAGCATTTTCCATGCCCATCCCTGGCTGTGGGCTCTGTCCTGCAGAGCTCCCAGTGCACCCACCAGGCCCTCCCTGTGCTCCCAACATGCGAAGCTGGATGCCAGCCCTGGGCTGGCAGCTCTGGGCAGCTTTTTGGGATGGCAGGGCTGGCAGGGATGTGGCTCTGCGGCACAGAGGTGGCAACTGCGGCAGACTCCACCCACGGTGTGGTGATGCGGTGGCACAGCCAAGGTGTTTCCCAGGTCCCAAACCCCTCCTGTCACCCTCCCCGACCTGCTGTCACCTCCCACCAACCCGTGGAATTGGAATTCCCTGGGATTCCCTGGAAACTCCTCCCCGGGTCTCCTTCCCAGGTGTGTCCCCATCGGAGATCTTAGCCCCAGCCCTGTACCACGGCTACTACATCCGGCCACGGATCAACAAGCAGCTGGAGAGGGGAACCTCGGAGATCTGCCTGAACGAGCACAAATTCCAGGTGTTCCTGGACGTCTGCCAGTTCCTGCCCGACGAGCTCAGCGTGCGCACCGTGGACAACCTGCTGGAGGTGGTGGGGCAGCACCCGCAGAAGGCTGACCGCCACGGCTTCATCTCCAGGGAGTTCACCAGGACCTACATCCTGCCCCTGGACGTGGACCCCTTGCTGGTGAAAGCCACCTTGTCCCACGATGGCATCCTGAGCGTCGTGGCTCCCCGGACAGGCAAGGAGCTGAAGGCCAGAGTCAACGAGGTGAAGATAACGCAGCAGGAGCAGCCAGCGGGGAAAGAAGAACAGGCTGAGGGAGGAAAAGAGAAGGAAAAGTCCTAAAGGCCCCAAATCTGGGGAGGTGGGGGGGGCAGGGATGGGGAATCCGCAATGCCAGACCCCTATTTGTCACCATCAGAGTTCAGCAGGGCCCTGAGGAAGCCAGACTTCTGCTTCTCGAGGCTGATGGCTGGGAAAAAAAGGGACTTGGAACTGGAAAAAAAAGGGACTTGGAACTGGAAAAAAAAGCGTGGGGCTGAAGTGTGAGTGTGAGTGGCTGTAATGCAGGTTTTCTCCTAGGTCAGGGCACTGTGCAGGGAGCTCTGCTCTCACCCCAGGGTCACTCCTACCCTCAACTGTGAGGCTGAATCTCAGTGGACTGTGCTCTAGCCCAGAAGGGCCCTGGGAAGAGGGAAAAGATAATCCCAGAGGGAAAAGATGATCCCAGGGGGAAAAGTTGATCCCAGTGCCTGGCTTGTGAGCTGGTGGCTGAGTTCTGTGCCTGTGCAAGGTGGGTGTTGGTGTGTAAAAGTGCCTGCAGCAGTCAGGAGGAAAGAGGAATAAATCTGCCTCTGCTCTGCTCTTGTTTTCCTTGGATTTGTGTTGCTCCTGTGAGCAGAAGGATGGACAATGCCCAGCTGGAAGCCATGGAGGGACATGGAGGGACATGGAGGGACATGGAGGGACCTTGGCCACCTCTGTGCCTCACCCCCCGGCCCAGGTGCTGTTTTTAGGGAGCCCAGGGTGAAGTGGCCTCAAGGACAAAAAGGTGTGGAGTGCTGAGCTCTGGGAAGATCCCTGAGCACCTCCAGCGCTGCAGCTGGAATGAATGAGCCCAAGTTAATGGGGGAGAAATAAATGCCAAACCACAGCCTGTGCCTGCCCAGCCCTTGAGTTATGGGACATCCTTCACACACAGCCCTTTGTGGGGGGACTGAACCCCAAAACACTGATGGGAAAGGCTCTGCTGGCACCCCAGCCCTCTCTGTGGGGTCAGGAAGGGGCTAAAGTGGGTCCTTTTGCAGACACGGTGATGCTCCATGAGCAATGTCCCCGCAGTCTGGTGACACTGGGCAGGGATCGTGTGTGCTGCTGGCGCTGGCAGCTGCTGCCCCGGGGGCTCAGCAGGTGACACTTGCCACCCTTGTGTCGTCAGGGCACACAGAATGCTGTGTCAGTGGCTAAATTTGGGGTGTTCGTTGCGCAGCTCTCCCGCAGCGACGAGAAGAGGTCCTGAAATCCTTGGGGATGTGACTTCCCCCTCTCGCTGGGACTCTGCCTCCAGCCCTCTCTGCCTCCAGGAACTCGTGGGCCCTGCTGAGGAGCCTGTCCAGCACATCCCTTTGGAAGCTGGAACACGACACGAGGCTGATTTTTGTCCCCTGCCAGGCACAGTGGGATCCAGACCAGAGCGAAGCACTGCCCAGCTATTTTGAGCTATTTTTTCCCAGCACAGTCAGAGGAAGAGCAGCTCTGCCTGCCAGGCTCAGGAGGCAGAGGGAAGGTGGCTGAGCCTCCCCCAGCCCAGGGCAGCCCAGGTACCCTCAGTGCCCCAGCTCCTGCCCTGACTCCTGAAGTAGAACCAGATGGCTGTCAAAAGAAAAATCACCTTTAAAACAGGCATTGTTTAAGTCATTAATGACAATTCCAGAGATAATTCTGGGCTGGAGACTTTCAGTCACCTGCATCCCATTCACCCAGTGCCCACCCAAACCCCAGAGCTCAGGAGGGCTGAGTTCCTGAGCCCCGTGGCTGTGTGTGGCCATAATTTCCTTAGTCCTTCATCATAAAAATCTTCCTCAGCCTCACAGACACTTCATGGCAGCAGCTATGAAAGGCTTCTCTTTGTCTCAGATGTGGCAAGAAATGCTGATGGTCGCTGGGATTTCCTGGGAGGTTTCCTGGGATTGGGATGAACTCCCTCTCCGGGCTGGGGGTGGGCAATGGCCAACGTGAGCCCCGAGTGGGCAGAGCAGAGCTCACACAGCAGACATGGCACAGGCTGCCACACCAAATGCCATCTGTCCCTGCTCGGCAGCTTTCCGATGCACTGGGGGCTGCAAACAGCACATGGCCAGGGCTGGGGCTGCACTGCGAGCGGATTCTGAGAGAAAAAAGTGCCTGGAAGGGTTCAGCTCTCTCTCTGTTTCACTTTTGACAGACAATGCCAGCTTGCTGTGTGCCTGTGCCACACCTGTCACAGTGCGAGACCAGAGCTGCTCGGCGTTAGCAGCGACCACACAGTTCTGCTCCCTCTCCAGCTCTTCCTCGCCCTATTTTCGCTCTCCCCCGAGCTCCGTGTCCCCGCCGGGCCCCGTGCGGGGCTGGCAGTGCCCGGTGCCGGCCAGGGCTGTCCCTGCGGCCGCAGGATCGCCGGCAGCCCGCCTGCTTTCATCCCGCAGACAGCCCGGGCAGGGAATGCGGAGCGGCAGCCAAGGACTCCCCGGCCCTGCCAATGTTTGTGATGCTTTTCTGTTTGTCTGGTGGAGCTCGAAGCGGCAGCTCCAGTAGTTGTGAAACAGGCTGATGGGAACGGGCCCGCAGCCTTTTTTCTTTCTCTCCTTCCCCACAAAGCAACAAAGCCCAAGTTATCCCAGAAATCAAAACAGACGCTGGTTCGTTAAAACAACAGTGTCTGTGGCGAGCCCAGAGACACACAGTCTGCAGCTTCCCAAGCAGAGACAGCGTCCTGGGAACACCTGCTCGCTGCAGGACCCTGAGAAAGTGGAACTAGCATTGAATCCCAGCTGGCTGCATGAATCTAATCCTAAATTCGCAATTCTCCAGCCCCAAGCTGAGGGGCAGTGTCACAGCAAGGCTCAGGCTCTGCAGGTCACGGTGCAGCTCACCCACGACTCAGCTGTGACCTTTCCAAAGCAGAATCCTTCTCCTTCCACCATTCCCAGACAGGTCCAAGCTTTGCTCTGGCCTCGGGCAGATGACCAGTGGTGCTGTGAGCCTGGCTGAGAGCGTGGGCACACCTGAGCAGGGGACCAGGGCCAGTCCCTGTCACAGCAAGGGGAATTAAAACTCCTAGGACACCCTTTGGGGGAGCAGACCTCCACAGAACTGGGGCTGACTGCAGAGTCAAAGCTGAGGGGCAGAGTTTCTGCTCAAGAAAGACATTAAAGTATTTTTCTGGAGTATCAGTTTTCTTAGACCTGCCTGAGATTAGGTCCCAGGAATTGGCTAATCGGTAGGTCCAGGAATGACCAGGGCTCTCTCAGACAGCCTGCAGGGCTCTCAGCAGGGGCAGAGAGGTGAAATACACATTGCTGTTCCTGTCTGACCCGCTGAGGGCGAGCCAAGAGCTGCACTGTGCCTCCTTAGGGATGTGAGGTCCCTCCTGGGGTCCTGCCACTCTCAAAGGCACAGAACTGCACACTTTTATCCAGGTAGCTTTAAAAAAACTGGATTTCCACTTTCCCTGAGGCTGTGGGTCAGCAGCAGCAGCACCAGAGCTCAGCTGAGAGGAGAATTCCGAGAAATTCACTCTTTCCCAGGTGATGCCACCCATGCCACAGGTTCTCCTGCCATCCCGCCCGAGGTGCGAGGATGAGCAGCAGGAGCAGCACTGACAGCTCCCACCCCGGGGCTTCTCCTTTCCTTCAAAGTCCCTCCTCCGTCCCCTTTTGCATCACGGCTGGCACCGGCGGGAAGGCGCCGGGGGGACGGAGGACAAAACCGAGTTTTGGCCGCAGGGTGACGCCGGGGAACACGGGGAGACCTCGCCGGGAGCAGAGGCGAGGCGGCCGCGGGGACATCCCCGGTAGATGGCACACGGGGCCAGCGCAGCGCGAAACCCGACACTGGCAGACACTCCCCGGGACAGCCAGGGGCCGAGCAGGAACCAGGAAATACAAGCTCTGCCTGTCCAGAAATCGCCGCGGCTCCATGGGGGAAGGAGCGACATGGGCAACCTGTGCAGCTGCGGGCGGCCGTGGTGAGTTTGGCGCCGGGAACAACTTTGGGGAGGACTTTGGGGACTTTGCCAAGCTTTGCGCCCTTGTGCCGGGCTGGCCGGAGCTGCGGCTGGCGCTCAGGCTGCCCCTGGCCGGGGAGGGACAGGTGAGCGCGGGGACAGCGCGGTGCAGGTGACCGGGCACGGCAGGAGGGGGACAAGGGGTTTTGTCACATCTCAGCCCAGACGGGTTGGCAGCTCGGGGTCCTGCGGCCGCTCGGATTTCCCCGGATAATCCCTGTCCTCACGGCAGAGCTCTCCGGCCAGGTAGGACCAGAAGGTGTCACTTGGAGGGTCCAGCTGGGGTCCAGCCACCCCATCCTGCTCTCAGCTCTTCCAGCCCCTCTCCCTGGCTGCGTTTAATTAACGCTCGGGAAATCCCGGCCACGGTTATGAGATGCTGTGGCTCTTTCTCCCGGCGAGGGACGGTGACACTGTAATCCCTCCTGGCTCCTGCCGTGCCCTGGACCTCCTGCTCGCGGAGAAAGGGCATCACTCGGTGCCAAGCGGGAATATTTTCAGCTCTGGGCGTGCTGCGAGGGGAAGAGCCAGGAATATCAGACGAAGCTCCGGGGACGTTCTCTGTCCAGCGCTGCGTTTGTTGAAAGTTTGAGAAATTCGTCCAGGATTTTTAATAATTCCAAGAGGCACAGCATCACCTAGTGGAGGAAGGTTCGGGAGTTCAGGACAACGAAGTTCTTCCAAGCGCTGAGGAATTTGGGATTTAGGAGGAGGAGCTGTGGGTGAGGGTTGGAAAGGTGGTTCTTGACATGTCGCCCACCAGAAGTCCCGATTTTGGTTTCCTCCGTGCTCTGGCTGAGGGTAAATGAGGAATCCTCAGCAGACAAGGGCTGCCTGGGGCACAGTCTGAGGTCTTTAAAGAAAAGCTATGACAGCAAATTTATTGCCAGGGGGAAGTTATTGATGAGGGAATTGTGCCCTCGGGTCTGAGCGCCTCTGCCCTGCGCAGGGCAAGCTTCCTCACCATCCCAGTGGCACTAAAGTGTGCACAGGCAGGGAAAACTGCCCAAATCCAGACTCCGGGATTATGTAGGGCAGGAACTGGGGTGGCCTTGGCACGGGGAAAGGGGAAGCAGGCGCAGAGCCATGGTGCTGGCATGGAGAATCCTCTCAGGCTGGGAGTTACAACACTGACCCGCTTGGGAGGGAGGGAGGGAGGGAGGGGAGAGGAGAGGCTTCCCTGCTCCCATTTCCCGTGTCACACGTGTCCCCATTCCCGGCGAGATGCCGTGATTATCCCGCCGACAGGAATAGCTGCAGCCCACACAGCGCCTGCGGTGCTCCTGCACAAAGGGAGCAGCCTGGAATGCCAGCCCAGCCGCCTGGCTCCCGGCTGAGGGGAGAGGAACCCTGCTGGTTCTGCCCCAAAATGCTGCTGTGGGGACAATCCACGATGTCCGAGGGCTGGGAGGGAGGAAGGGGCTCTGGCACCAAGGCTTGGCAAGGGGAAGACGCTGCAGACAGGGGAGGAGGAGGCTGTGAGAGAACCCCACAGAGACAAAGCAGTGCTGCTGGGAGTGAAACCCCGAATTCCTGGGGAGAACCCCCCGGATTTTGCCTGGGAAGGGCTGGAGGTGCCCCTGGGGCAGCCTTGGCCACCCTGCCTTGCCCGAAGCTGCCTGTGGCTCCCCAGCTCAGCAGGCCTGGTTAATCATTGCTGGCCCTTCTGGAGCTCTCTGCCTGCACTCACAGCGAGGTTTGTTTCCCCACGGAGTGCCAAGGCACTGCTGCCCTGGCTGTGCTGTCCCTGCCTGGGAGAGCTGGCACGGGCACAGCTCTGCCCGGGGCGCTGCAGGGCTGGCTGGAAATGCACCCCGTGTGGGACACACAGCATTCCCTGGACCCCAAAAGGGAGCCTGGAGCGCTGGGCGAGCACTGTGTCAGCTGCTGAGCCCAGCCACAGCCCCTGCGAGCCCCTTGGCCAGCTCCCCAGGGACATGTGTGGGCAGGAGGGGACACACCCGGGCTGCCACCTGCTCCCCGACCCTCCGAGCGTGACATTTCCGTCATACATCTGTCCCAGAACGGGACACAAGTCCCCCTGCCGCTGCCAGCCTGCAGGAGCTCAGCTCCAGGCTCTGTTGTTCCAGCTGGGATGGATTTGGAACAGATCCATCCTCCTGTCCTCTCTTGGGACAGACCTGTGGTTGGCCTGTCTCTCTCTGGTCACACAGGTGGGGCTGAGATGAGGGTTTGGCTTGGCTCGGGACGAGGGCAAAGCTTGTTTGGTTTGGTTGTGCTCTGAGTGGAAAACTGAGAACCGGGAAAGTGTCAAACATTCAGTCAGAAACTGAAACACTCAGTCAAAACTGAAACATTCAGTCAAAAACTGAACCATTCAGCTGCTCGCTGGGCAAGGGGGTCAGAGCACAGGGAGGGCACAGCTGACCCCAAAAGAAGGGGTTTGTGCCGGTTGGGATGGTGTCCTGCACCCTGCACCCAGCAAAGGGAGCTGCACAGCTCCAGTGAGAGTGTTCCCATTCCTTGGGCTGCCTCCTGGGCAGGAGGGAAGGCAGGGAGAGCCGGGCTGGCTGTGGGGTGGGGTGGGTGTGTCACAGGAGGAGGAAACACATCCCACACCTTCCCTTTGGACATTTTCCCTGCGAGAATCACTCGGGCTGTGCTGTGGCTCTGTGCTGAGCCTCCTGTCTCATCCCCTGGTACCCAGGTGGGTGTTTGGGTTGGTGATTTTGGGGGGAAGAGGTTTGGGATTTTCAGGGCTGATGTGTCTCTCTGATTTCAGGAAGTGTCCTTCGCCTTTCAAAAGGAAGAAAGAAAAGCAAGGTAAGGATTTGGGGCGATGCTTTGGAGGTGGAGTGACAGAGCCCCTGGTGAGGTGACATCGGTGGCTGTGGTGGGGACATTGGTGTCTCAGCCTGAGGCTGACCTCCTCTCCCACTCTCCTTTTGTGCTTAACCTTCCTCAAGAGAACTTGGAGGCAACATTTCTTTAAATCTTAAAGCAAGGAGGGTGATGTGCCAAGGGATTTGGTGAAGGGACTTCAGCAGAGCCTTGAAAATCACCAATTCCACCCCAAAACACATCCAGCAGGGCAGGAGCTGCAAACATCTGTCTGACAACACTCCCTGGAATGAAGTGCATTCCTTAGGCTGTGTCCTGTGGCCTTTGGACCATGCTGGGCAAAACATGTTTGCCAGGAGCAGAGGAAATAACAAAGTTAAAACTGGATCTGACTCCTCCAGGGCCTGACAAGGAGCTCTCTGTGCTCTGCCTGGGTTCTGCCAGGAACACTGCGCTCCACAGCCTGCTGGCATCCTGGGAAATCTTATTTTTCCCAAAGAAACAAGCAAACCCTCTCTTCTTGGAAGCATCAGGGCAGCTTTAGTGTGTGAGATGAGGTGGAAATTTGATTTGTGCCCCGAGGGGGAGAGCCCATGGCAGCATTGCTGCATCCCAAGGTGGAACAACAAACTGTGTTAACCTCATCTCCTGCTGTTTCTTCTGCAGGAGCTAATGTGAGGCATGAGACTCCACAGCAGCAGCCTGGCAGGAAGGTAAACAGCTTTCCAGAGGGTGTTTTTGTGAGTGTGCTTTGAGAAGACAGAGCTGCCCGAAGCTCCACGGGCTGGGAGGACCCAGGGCAGGATTCAGAGCCAGCAATCCTCTCACCCTGTGAGGATTAGAGCCACTTTAGGCTCTGATGTGGGCACAGTATCCATGGCTTTCCCCACAGTTTTGTGCCCTGAAGGGCAGTGGGAACAGCCTGAGGTCAGAGGGTGGGTGGTGCTGTGTGGGGTCTGTTGGAGCAGCCCAGAGATCCCAACTCCCAAAACCTTCTCTCCCCAAAGGTCCCCACGTACGAAGATGTCCCCGATGTCCCCGTCTACGCCACGGTGAGCAAGGCCAAGGGCGTGCAGCAGGATGACAACATCCACTACGCTGACATCCAGGTGTTCTCCAAGGCCAGGGAGCGCTCGGCGGCCGAGGTGAGGAGCCTGCAGCTGCAGAACGCCACGGAATATGCCACCCTCAACTTCCCCAGGGCCAGGCTGAAGTACGACAGCAAGAACGGGACCTTGGTGTGAAGGACTCGATGGCTTTTTCCTCCTCCTGCCGCAGGGAAAGGAGCTCACAGCTGGAGAGCCAGGAAAACTCATGGACGAGTCTGGGAATTGGGAGAGGCTGTGTTTCCCACCGCAGGCATTCTCACCGAGGAGTTTCCCATCTGCTCCTGCTGGCCAAAATCCCCTCCTGCCCTCGGGAGAGCTGTCCCTGGAGCTGGCAGAGCATCTCCTGCCAGCGCTGAGAGGTGGCAGAGCTGCTGCTGAAAGCTCAGAGCTGCGGGGAGAGGAATCTCTCCAGCCGAGTGCTGGATTTGGGAATGAGGCACACGGAATTCGGGACTAAAGGGAGGTTTTGGCACAGGATTTGGTGTCAGTGTTAAAGTTCTGAGTGTGCAGAGTGCCATGTGGGTGATGCCACCTCGAGCAGGACCTGCTGCAGTGTCTCCTTGCAGCAGCTGCCCCTGGAGGTGCAGCCAGGCCTGTGTGCATGCCCTTCCCAAAAATCAGTGTTCTACAGCCGTGCACACACCTGGCAGCCAGAAAAGAGGGATTGCTGAGGGCTACAGAGCAATTCCTGTCACTGATGTGCATCCTCACCCCGCCATGCAGACAATGAGGAGTGAGCTCCTGCCTCTGGTTGGGAGTGAAACAAGATAAAATTGGCAGTTGAACTGCAAGCCACAGCCTGTGTTGAGGGCAGAGCTCCAGTCCTCCGAGTCCAGCAGCTGTCTGCATGCCTGGGATACTGGGAATGAATCCTGGGCAGCTTTGGAGAGGCCTTTGGACTTTGCTTTTTTCTCACTCTGTGCTGTCAGCCTCGGTTATAAACCCCAGTGACACAGAGCACACGTGGTGCCATCAGCCCCACCCTGGGGAAGCTGTTCCTGGATTTCAAACGGTGATAATAATTTCGTGGAGCAATTCCATGGTCTGAAAGGCTTCTGCCTCTGGGCAGCACTGCCAGGGAAGCAGGGCTGCCCAAGCACCACCCTCGGGCACTAAATCAGTGCCTGGCACATTGTGTTCCTCAGTCAGAGCAGATTGTGGGGCAGCCCTGGTTATCAGCAGCGTTTGGAAATGGTACCTTTTATAAACGTGCACAACTCTGCATGGTGTAACTCAGCTGCAGGTAAAGAGCATGAGGCAGTTCCTGCTTGTGGGGAAAAATAAAGCTGCTCTGGGCTGTGTTTGCCGAGGTGGAAGTGTTTGAGGACCAATCTCACCATTTTCCTGTGGGTTTTAATGAGCACCAGAGCCTCTGGAATTGTTTATCTCCCATTCCCCGAGGAGCTCCAGCTCCCCACCCGTGGGGCTGATCCTGGGGGTGCAGCTCATCCTAGAGACAATTCCGTGCTGCCATTCAGATGATTTTTGCCTGTTTTCCAGGCTTCCCATGGAGAACTGTGGAAGCCACGTGTTCTGCATAAGGATTTCCCTGAAGGACTGGGTTTTGCACTGAATATTAAATGTTTATCTCCTGTACTCCCCGCGGTTGTCACGTGTGTCAAACGAGTGCCGGTGTGTTATTAAAGATGCAGTATTTCGTTTTAAGTGATAAATCCTCACTTCGGGTGAGGCTTTGAGGGGCTGGGGGGGCAAAGAGAGTTGTGATCCTGGGATGGCGATGCGGGGCTGGGCAAAGGCTTCTCCAGCCGATCCCGATCCCAATTCCGGTCCCGATCCCGATCCCGATCCTGACCCCGGTCCTGATCCCAGTCCCGATCCCAATTCCGGTCCCGATCCCGATCCCAATAACGATCCCGATCCCAATTCCGGTCCCGATCCCGGCCCCACGATCCCAAGGGAGGAGCCAGCGCCATCCCGCCCCATCCCGCCTCCGTTCCCGTGGCAACCGGAGACGCGCACCGGGAGCAGGTAGGGCAGGGTGCGGCTGCTGGTACCCACCGCATCCCATCCCACCCCACCGCATCCCATCTGATCCCATCCCATCTGATCCCATCCCATTTCGCCCCATCCCTTCACCCTTTCCATCCCACCTCACCCCATCCCATCCCACCCATCCCAATCCATCCCATCCCACCCCACCCCGCTCTCTGGGGTCCCCACCTCTCCCCGTCCCCAGCATCTCCTCACCCCCAGCACTGCTCTGCTCCTGTTCCTGTGCCTGTTCCCCCACCCCAGCCCCACAGCCCATCCCAACCCCACAGCCCATCCCAGCCCCACAGCCCATCCCAACCCCACAGCCCATCCCAGCCCTGCTCCTGGGGATCCAGACCCCATCTGGATCTGCATCCAGACTCCATTTCCCCATCCCCATCCCCATTCAGACCCCATCCCAGCCCATTTCCAGCGGCACCTGGCACCCCCCAGCCCCTCGGAGGGCTCAGATCCTCGATGGATTTCCTCTCCCGCTCAGGTTCCAGGAGCGCTGGGATCTGTGACCTGCAGCATGGGGACTCTGATGGACACGGTGCCCTGTCACCCCCCGCCGCCTCCTGCGCCCTCTGTGAGTCCCCAGCAGCCCTTTCTGTGTCCTTTCTGTCCCTTTTGGGTGCTTCTCGAGGCGTTTAGGGCCGGTGACACAAATGCAGGGCTGGCTTTAAGCAGCTCTTAGGGTCATTGCTGCTCTCACTGATCCCCAAACCCCACAGGTGAATTCCCGAACCAGCCTCGCTCGTTTTCATCCCCCAACCATAATTTTAGTGGCAAAACCTGTGCGAGGGCAGGGGTTGGGGTCATGCTGGAAGTGGCCAGGAGATGGCAATGCCACCAACAGAACTGCCACCACCCTCTGGGCTCCGGCCGGAGGTCACCCACCCCAGGAGCAGCTGCTGGGGACACCCTTGGCAGATCACTGATGGTTTTGGAATCACTGGGGAGATGATTCCCTCGGGAAAATTCAGGGAGAATCCTGGAGCGTCGCTCCTGCTAGCGAGAGGCTTTTCGAAATTTGCTTCTTGCAGCTGAAAGGCAATTTCACCTCTTGTGTAAAACTGACAGGAAAATACAATCCCTGCCGCAAGCAGCTGGAAATGAGTGAAATGTGTCGAGTGAAACACAAAGGGAGAAGTAGAATTGAATCCTGAAAAGTTATTTTCAGCCCACACAGCCACCCCAGACCCATCGGTGTCCCCACAATGGCCAGAAGAATGGCTCAGCATGCCTGATTTCTGTTCCCGGGCATTCAGGCAGCTCTTCCAGAGATAACAAACCTCCTGCAGGAGCAAATCCTTGATGAGAAAATCTCTGAGCAGAGCTGTACCTGAGCGTGGCAGGGAAAAGGAGAACATTTTGTCTTTGCTGTGCTGTGTTGGGCTCTGCAGGAGGGAGATGGGATGAAAGGTAACCCCTGCATGCCAGACTTCAATCCTAGCTCTTCCTGGCTGACCCAAAAATCTCCACCACCTCAGCATCCTCTCCTGTTATGTTACAAATCTCTCATGAATGTGTATTTATTAGGTAAAAACTGGTTAATAAATATATATAATGTAATAAATATAAATATATATGATAAATTATTACTAGAGAAGAGCATCAGAAAGCCCACAGTGAAAGCTCAGAGTGTGTTTTGCTGGTTTTTCCTTCAAAATTAGGTCACTTTCTGTCTCGTGGGGAAACCATTTAGCTTCTCCACAAAATTTTGTTGGAATCGCACGGGCATAAGCTACTCGATTGCATTTTAAAAAAATGGGGTTAAATATTTATTTAATGGCATTTTGAAGCTCAAAAGTAAAAGGGATCAAGGCGCCAACCCCCCAGCATCTCCAGCTTACCAGGCTTTGTGCAAAGCCTCGCTGTAATCTGTTGTTTTGCTTAACAGTTGTGGCATTAGAATCGATGGAAACACAAAAATCTCAACTCCCACGGAATTATGAAAAGCAGGGAGAGCAAACGTGAATAATTTAATAGTGGAGAGGAGGGAACTGACTCCTTTTGGGGTGGTTAGAGAGGGAAATTACCTGTTGCTTCTCTTCTTGTATTTTAGTTGTGCCAGAGTAAAACAGTGAAATTATGCCACTGATCTTTCCTCATGATGCTTCTTCAACATTTAGGCAGGAAAAAAAAATATTTGGTTTTAAATGTATCTCCCACTTAGAAATGTATTCAGCAACCTGAAGGCGCCAGGGTCAGTGCTGCTCTGTGCCTGGCAGGCAGAGCCCGACTGGAGAGGTTTTCACCCATTCTGCTTTCATTTTCCTTTTTCCTTTCCCCCTTTTTTCTTTTCCCTCTTTTTCTTTTCCCCTTTTTTCTTTTCCCCTTTTCCCTACTTCCTGTAAGGTGATACCACCTTCGAGAGGCTGCCTGGAGATATTTGATACCTATTTCTGCGACGGGTGCACTTACTGATTTAGAAAACCACCTGGGGTTTGTATTTAATTGTTCGAACGCTTTCTGTCGGTTTTTTTGTTTTTTGTGGGTGTTTTTTTTAATTAAAAAACGCAATATTCAAACGTGCAAACCTTCCAGCTGCCGTGGCGTGGTTTGCAGCTTCCTGTGGCTGCAGAATGATCTTTTCTCT
Source organism: Entomyzon cyanotis (assembly GCA_024500445.1). Taxonomy (NCBI): domain Eukaryota; kingdom Metazoa; phylum Chordata; class Aves; order Passeriformes; family Meliphagidae; genus Entomyzon; species Entomyzon cyanotis. The sequence continues at coordinate 1,598,640 of JAKEPQ010000773.1, read as the reverse complement.
GTGCTTTCCTCCCCGTGCGAGGAGGGGGAAAGGAGGAAAGGAGGAAAGGAGGGAAGGAGGAAAAGAGGAAAGGAGGAAAGGAGGAAAGGAAGAAAGGAGGAAAGGAGGAAAGGAGGAAAGGGGGAAAGGAGGAAAGGAGGAAAGGAGGAAAGGAGGAAAGGAAGAAAAGAGGAAAGGAGGAAAGGAAGAGAGGAGGAAAGGAGGAAAGGGGGAAAGGAGGCAAGGAGGAAAGGAGAAAAGGAGGATGCATCACCTCCCTGCCCTCCTCCCTCCCAGCCCCGCTGCACGCAGAGTTCTCTCTGAAAAATCCCACTCCCCCAGCGGCTTTGGGGGTTTTTTGCCATCCCGACCGGCTGGAAATGTGTTTCAGATGTTTTCCCCGCGCCTGCATCTCGTAAAGCCGCGGCGTTGCCTTGGCAACCGAGTGACATCCTCGCTCCCTCCTCCTCCTCCTCCCGCGCGAGCATGCCCAATGCGAGCCGCGCTGGGGCTCAGCTCTGCCCGGGCTGCACAGATGGGACCATGAGCGAGCTGCCCCATGAGCTCCCAGCCTTTGTGCTCGGGAGGAAGAGCAGCGAGAGGAACCCCGGAGAGCTGCCCGGCACCCCCTGAGCCCCCCGGAGCCCCCCGGGATGATGCTCGCCTGCCTGGCCAGGGGCAGTTTGCTGGATATTCTCCAGGAGGGCTTCACCGAGGTAAAGCCACGTCTTCCTCGGAGTGGGTTTGTGCGGAATTGGTGCGGAAAAGAGGGGAGAACCGGCGTGGTTTGGTGGGTTTGTTCTTTTTTAGGGCTGCGATTCGGCAGGAGTTTGGTGAGGAGTTCGTGGTGGTTTTACAGCGCGGTGTAGCTCGGGGGGTTTGTGCTCTTCTCGCTGTCCCAGGAAATAATACAAACTGTGAGGCTGGGGAGAAGTTTGTTGTCTGAAATTAACTCCTCTGCCGAGCGGTGTGCGATGTCCGGGATTGGAAATCTGCTTTCTGGACTCACATTTCGTGGGAGAGGCTGACAAAGAGCTGGTTTGGGTTTTCTCCCCCCATTTTTTTCTAGAAGTGGAATCCCCAAGGAACTGAAATTCAACTTGGCCGGGAAAATGTAATTTTCCAAGTGTTCTTTCTTTGCTTATTCTGCTGTTAGGAGGCTGACGAATGGTAAAATAAGGAGATGCACCAAGAAACTCCAGAGATGGGAACCCCGTGGCTGCGTGGGGAGCGCAGGGGGACCTCCCGCTTTAGGGGGCACAAAAAATGAGTTTTGTTGGATATTTATGCTCTCAGGAATGCCGGGGCAGCCCTCGACCTGCTGTCTGTAAGCTGAAAAGGAAGAAAAACCGGGAGGGATTTGCTGGAAGCAGAGAGTGGCTGCTGTTGTATTTCTCATTTCCTCGCAGGGTCTGTCCCTTGGGGGCTTGTGTTCTTTCTTGGAGCGCAGAACTTAATTTTGGTTAGTGCTCGGTGATTCCTCAGCCGTGCAGAGCTGAGAATGAATATTGTCCCCACAGAAAATGGAGCATTGGACATCCCTGCTGGGTTCGCAGGGAACTCAAGCCGGGCTGAAACCTGAGCCCGGCGGCTCCACGTCGGCCGGAGGCTGCTCGCATCGCTCCATCCCCTCCTCCGCAGGCTCCAGGCTCCTTTTTAGCCGGCCGAGGGCTTGGTTTAGATGGGGCAAACACTTCCTGTGCTCCAGGGCAGCACATCCTCCTCAGGCACGGACTGGGAGTAATTAATAATGTAATTAATAATGGAATTAATAATGGAATTAATAATGGGAGCAAAAGCCGTTCAGTGCCTCATCCTGGCTGGTTGGACCCACAGAGAGCCCAGCTGGGGAAAAGGTGTGTCTCTCCCACCATAAAACAGATTGGTGGGATTGCTCTGCCTCCTCACCCACTGCAGATTAGAACAAAAGTAAAACTAAAATCGGTTTTGCGAGGGGAGAAGCTGTGACCTGCCGAGGATGTGCATCACACTGCAGGCACTGGAAATGAGGGAGGAACTCTGTCACTCCATTCCTGCTGCTGTGATCCCCAGCTGTGCATCCTCCCATCCCTGTTCACCTGTTCAGGTGTTTATTTACCCAAAAATAAATGTGGAACTGTGTCCTGCTGTGTGATCCCAGCGCAGCGTGGTGACCAAACCCAGCACAGCCAAGTGACCACAGCACAGTTCCTTTTGTTCCCTCGCGTCCTTTCCTCTCCCTCTCTCCATCCCTTGTGACTGAGGCCACCTCAGCAGCCCAATTACGCCCTAATTAGTGCTGGAGATGGCACCACCATTGTCCCTTCTGCAGGTCCTGCCTGTTCTGCCTCACAGCTCACGCTGGACTGGTGCTTTCTCTGCCGTGCAAGAAATCCCAGCCTGCTAAAGGAGCCCCTAAATGCCCAAATTGTCACTTCAGACCAGTTTATTTCCCTTTTTCCCCTTCCCTTTCAGAGCCACAAGCCTCACAGGCTCTGTCACCTGCAGGCATCTGAAGCAGGATGGTTTTGTTTGATGTCGAGAGGCAGCAAAGTCCCCTGAGGGCGTCAGCAGCTCCTGTGTCCCTCTCATTAATGGCCTTGAAGGTGTTTCCCTGCTGGTTTTTGGGATTTCTGCTGCTCCCAGGCACATAAATAATTCCATCCCACAGCTGGACGCTGCCCTGGGGACGTGTGGCTGCTAAAAGCAGGAGTTTATAATGAAAGGGAGCCACACAGTGGGGTCTCATCTGCGGTGACTCTGTCCATGTGGCCTCAGCCTGTTCTCCCTCCTCGGGGAAATGCAGTTTATTTATGTGCTGACGCTCCTGTCAGCTCCTCAGAACAGATGGGGCACAGAGAAATGTGTCAGAAATGGGCCTGGCAGCTCCCAGCCTGCTTTTTAACAATAACACACCTTCTCTTTTTCGAGCTGGGGGATCATTTCCTCTGGCAAGCTTCATTATGTGGCTGCTTGGGTGCAGTGAGTAATTTAAAATAATTATTTTTTTTACCCCCCGAGATGCTGTTGAACAAACAGTTCGTTCCAGAGAGGACAGGGAGGTTTTAAGAGCACAAGCAGAGGTTGTTTGGAAAGGAAGGTCTGCCACCAAAGTGAAATGCAGGGTTACCACCAAGGCTCTGCCCACGAGGGGAAATCTCTCCCCGTTTTGGAGGTGAGAACTGTGCTGGCAGGAAGTGCTGCAGGGCAGGCAGGGCTGTGTTCTGTCCTGGCTGTCCTACTCCTCTCACTGAGGGCTTGCTGGAGTGTTTTTCTCAGCAGAGTGGGTAATTCCTGCATTTCCCACATGGAATATTTTCCCTGGTTAGCTGAGTGGCTAATTCTGCATTTCCCACACATACAGCCTCTCTCCTTCACCCTTTTTTGCCACATCCTTCGGTGGAGTGGAGGTGATGAGGTGCCATCTTCCTGTGGGATGTGAATCCTCTCTCTGGGCTTAGATTTGGGTTGTTTTTGGTTAGTTTCTCTGTTTGGGGTTATTTTCTGGCAGCATGGCCCAGCCCTGGCTCTGCTCCCCTCGGGTAAGGTCTGCTGTGTGACAAAAAGCTCTCTGCTGCCGTGATCTCAGCACAAGGAACTCACACTCACCCTCTCCCTGCAGTCAGGGCTATTTATAGGATTAATAGGATTCACCATGGAGAGCTGTTTTGACTTCTGGCTCCCTCATCCTGCTCAGCCCCAGTGCTCCCTGGAGCACTGAATCCCTCCGTGTTTCCCAAGCTCTGGAGAGCTGCTGCTGGTTTTTTTCCAGCCCAGCTTTGTTTTGGGGTGAGGCTGGCAGTGTTTCACACCTTCTGCACCCTGTCAGAGCCACGGGGTGCTGGCTGGAGCTGAAGAACCCTTGGAGCTTTTCCAGCTGTGTGAGCTGACTGGGCAGCTGCTGCCCTGAAACCCCACAAAGCACAGCTGGGGCTCCCCACATCTGGATTTACCCCCAGATGTGCTTCAGCCGATGATTCCTCGCTCTAGCAAGGAATGCTCATCAGTTTTCCCCCAAAATCTCCTGCCTGGCCAGCAATGGGACTTCTCAGGAGGGAAGGATGTATTTGCTGCTCTATAGGATTAGGGTGGAGCAGTTGGGATTCAATCCCTGCCCCGATGGCTAAGCCAGGCTGTCCCTCGGCAGGCTGTCTGCACAGAGCATTGGCACACAACACTCACAGATTTCTCGTTTCCCAACTTTTCACCAGGAATATGAAAGTTATTCCAGCTGCTTGATGGGTAGAAAGAGAGGCTTGGAGAGGTGAAGAGGCTGCCATGGGCAGAGGGAACTCAAAATTGTGTCCTGAATGTGCCTGCAGTGCCCTTCATCCTGGCCCAGGGAGCCTCTCTGGGTGTTTCTTCCCCTCTGCAAAGTTCCTGCCTGCGGATTTCTCAGTCCTGAGGAGCTCAGGCTCCTCACAGAGCTGCCTCTCCCTGCCTGGGCTGGGATCCTGCTAAAGAAGGGACAAAGCTCCTTCTCTTCCCCACAGCATCTCAGTGTTCTGACAGACCTTAGACTTTGTTTGGGTGTAGTGCAACCGTTTGATAACTCGGGCTGAATCATCTGCTCCAAAGCCCTGCCAGCTTGCACTCAAAGCTCAGCTTTTTGCCAGTTTTTGTCTTTATTTTTTTGCCTGTAACTGGCATGGAAACACTGCCGGGGTGGGAAAAGGGCTTTAAACACCAAATGAGCTTAATGTGAGTGGTGCTGCTGCTTCAGGATCTCACTTTTGCATTACTCAGCCCCTTCACAGCACAAAATGAATAAAATACTAATGTATTTAGGCACAGGCAGGGATTATTTCATCCTGCACTAGAAGCTGGGTGACTCTGGAATGGGTCAGGGCAGTTCTTGGCTTTACAAGAAGTGAAAATCCAAGTGGCAGAAATAATTTAGGGAGTTTGAGTGGAATTGGACCTTGCTGTTTACACCTCAGCTCTTCCTGTTAATGACCAAAGGACTGTGAAATATGTGGAAAACTTCACAGTCAAAAATTCCATGTCCTGCTGGAGAGCTGGGAATGCTGGAAATCAACACCTCGTGCTTTAAATTAGGAGTTTTGTGAAGGAGAACTCCTGAGGGTGTTGTTGGTCATTCTGGCTTCACCGTGGTCATAACTGGGTGGTTTTCACTGCTGGATTCATCTCAATACATTGAAAAGCCTGAATCACATTCAAGCATCAATTCTGAGAGGAAAAAAAAAATCCTGTGCTGGCTTGGAGAGCAGAGAGAATAATTTTCTTCGCTTGGGAGTTTGTGTTTTCTGCCTCTACAAAGGCCTTCTTGAACAATGGCAAAAATAAATCAGCAAACTGGAGGCAGGCTGGGTGGAAAATTACAGTTCCCATCTAATTAAGGTAATGTCAGAAAGCTTAGAAATCAGCCAGGCCCTCAGCCACCACATCCTGATGCAATTAGGCTGCTGCAGACCTTTGGTTCAGTGCTCAGAGAGGGAGAAACAGGGAATTCCTTTCATCCTGGGAGCTGCAGTGCAGCACGAGGGCTCTGCTTGCTGACCTTGCTAGACCTGGGGCTGGGGCAGTGGGAAATGAGGGCAAAGAGCCTCAAAAACACCATTCCAGCAGGAGGATTCCCTCAGTGATAAGGATGGGTTCAAATTGATCATATTAATATCGAGAAAGCATCTGTTTCTGGAAGCAGAGAGTGTTACAGGATCTACTGAAAAATGAGAGTGAGGAGGGCAGACCCTCCTTGCTAAAAAAACCCCAATTTTCTCCATTTGTTCAACAGCAAAATGTGCAATATTTTAATCTCAGAGAGGTGAAAATTAACCTCATAGAGTGGAATGTGGCTGGGACTGATAATAAAGGGCAGAGCAGCACATCCAGGGGTGGTGATCCAGTTATGATTCATTGATGGATGGAGGGATGGATGGATGGATGGATGGATGGATGATGGATGGATGGATGGATGGATGGATGGATGGATGGATGATGGATGGATGGATGGATGGAGGGATGGATGGTGATGGATGGATGATGGATGGATGATGGATGGATGGATGGATGGATGGGATGGATGGATGGATGGATGGATGGATGGATGGAGAAATGTGAGCCCTGAGCAGCTGGTGGGAGCTGCACTGGAGAAATGAGAACTGCAAGGACACCTTCACCTGCCACACCAGAGCTGGGCAGGACAGCCTGTGATGCAATTAATTGTGATTATCCAGAAGGGTTTGGAGCTGCTCAGAAAAATGTGGTGTCCTCTGGAAGGGCATTTTTATCCTATCAATGGGAAACACAAAATTATCTCCTCCTGATTTCCACAGGTCTGAGTGCTCTCTCCAGGGCAGTGAATGACCCAAAGTGCAATCCTGCCCTGAGCTGTCCCTACTCAAACAGGGACATCTGGAATGTCCCAACCTGTCATTTGCCCATGGAACTCTGTTGGGGAGTCCTGTAGTCCCTAAAATCTTGCTTTTAAACCCCTCTCCTGCCCTGCAAAGTCTTCCAGAGTAAGAGATAAACATCCCACAGAGATCTGCCTGGTAAAGTTGCTGCTCCTCCCATGGCAAGGTCCAGGGAAATGGGGCTTTTTTTGGAACACAAAGCTCTGTTAATGTAAACAGGATTAAGCTTAGCTCCACCATAATCCTAAATAATGTGTGTTCTGTATAGTAAACCCCACTGCAGGCTGGTTTTCCTCGGAAAAATTCTGGGTTTGGAAGAAGTGTTGGTGAGGAGTAGAGCAGTGTGAGCCTTGAAAATTGTAAGGCTGGGCACAGCAGGAGCTCAAACCAAAGAGCAGGGGAAGGAGGAACACTCCACACGGGTTGTGCTTGTTCCCAGACCTCTTTTTTTGGGATCTTGTTGTCTAAAAGGAACAGGACCTGTGTGAGAGTGGATGTTTTGATGGCTGCAGCCCCAAGTGGGGATGGACCTGTGGGTTTGGTGCAGTTCTGGGGGCAGATGAAGGCTCAGGAGGATTTTTGTGTGGTGGGATGGGATGGGATGGGATGGGGGGGGGGGGGGGGGGGGGGGATGGGCTGGGCTGGGCTGGGCTGGGCTGGGATGGGATGGGATGGGATGGGATGGGCTGGGCTGGGCTGGGCTGGGCTGGGCTGGGCTGGGATGGGATGGGATGGGATGGGATGGGATGGGATGGGATGGGATGGGATGGGATGGGATGGGATGGGATGGGATGGGGGGATGGGATGGGGTGGGGGGGGGGGGGGGGGGATGGGATAGGATGGGATGGGATGAAGAGCTCCTCTTCTCAGGGCAGGACTCATCCCAGCAAACCTTTGTCCTCCCTGTCCTGGGAGACAAAACCTGGAGTATTTTCCAGGATAGATTACACAGGAATGATGTCCATCCAAGCTGCAAATCACATTGCTGTGATAACATTTAGGGCTGTGTTGGGGTTTGAAACAAATGGAATGGTGAGGGGGTGAAATAAAAAATCTTCCACTTCTTTTTGAGGTCTGAATCTGTGGATTTAGAGGTCTGAATCTGTGGATTTAGAGGAGTGAACCTGAGGATCAAGGCCCTGTGCTTGTGGCCACAATGTCCTTGTTGCTCCCCAGCTGATGGTGAAGTGAAGCATTTTTGACTCACCAGCTTCAGAAATTCCCTTGGGGTTTCTGCTGAGCAGCTCGGGGGCTTTGTCCCTCCTCACATTTCACAGCACTTTGCCATTTTTAGGTCACTTTTCTGTCTGATGTATTTCCTTGGTGAGTTCAGTCAGTGACAACTCCCTCCCTGCATTTCTGGGCTTTGCTGAAATCTCTCGGTCTGCCAGGTTTTTGGGTACAGAGTTAGGAAATGCTCTTCAGTCCAACTGTCTGAACTTCTGCAGGAAAATCTTAGGCTTTGATGGAAAAAATAAACCCAAAACCAACCAACCAAGTCTGTTAATGAAGTGTAAGTCTGCAGAATCACAGCAGCCACTGCTAGGAAATTCCTTTGTCGTGGTGACATCCCAATTCCATTGCCTCCTTTTAATTCTCACTGTTTAAAATGTAACTGCTCTGGGATTTGGGAATGGCTTTTTTTTTCACTAATAATAACAATGTCAACCTCCTCATGCTTTTAAGAGATAGAGACTCAAAGCTTGCCAAAAATTCTTTCTTGTGAATGCACGAGGAATGTTCTGAGAAAAGGAATAGAAAACAAAGTGCTTGGCGAAAGGGTTTTTCCTTTAAATGAGGCAGAAGTGGGAGATCCACAGAGACTCCTCCAGAAACTGCAGATTTTCTGTAGGCTGGAAGAGGCTGGTCCTTGTGGAATTAGTGCCAGCTCTTAAAATTATTAGAAAAAGTAGAAAATCAGGATTTACAGGCCTGGGCATTGCTCACTGCAGCCAGAGAAGAGCTTGCAGAGTCCTCCCCAGGGCAGACCAGCAGAGATGGATCAGATCTGCCACTTGTGCTTCTTTTTCCCCCAAACCCACCCTGCAGCCCCTCAGCTCTGTCGCCTGTCACTGCCCAGCCTGTGCTGAGCGAGCAGAGCTCCCTGCACACAGGTCCAGCCACCTTTCTGAGCCAGCAGACCGAGCCATGTGTGATTAAAGTTGGATTTCCTACGTCAGGATAATTGAGAGTGAAGCTGTGACCAGATTGTGACTTTGATGGGCTGTAAAAGCATAAACTCTGCCTGACACTGCTGAGATCATATGGAATGGGGGCTTAAAAGCTGCTGCATCGGCACAATAATGGGAAGCTTAGTGAAAAGGGAGGTAATCCCATAAATGGATCAGTTTGTTTACCCTCCATGTCCCACAGCAGCCTCTCCAGCAGCCCTGGAAGTGTGACAGAGAGGGGGATGGAGAGGGAAAGGTCATTGGGATCTGCTCGTGGCCTTGGGGTCATTTGTGCCAGATGGGTCCTCAAGCTGACCAGGAGCCTGAGGTTGAGTTTCCCTGATCTCTGACACCGACCAGGAACATGAATTTGAGTTTCCCTGGCCTCTCACAGTGACCAGGAATGTGAGTTTGAGTTTCCCTGATTTTGAGTCCCTACCACTGACCAAGGAGCCTGAGCTTGAGTTTTCCTGATCTCTCACACTGAGCAGGCACACTAAGTTTGAGTTTCCCTGGCCTCTCCCACCGACCAGCAGCCTGAGTTTCAGTTTTTCTGGTCTCTCACAGTGACCAGGAACCTGAGATTGAGTTTCCTTGATCTTTCACACTGACCAGGAACATGAGTTTGAGCTTCTCTGATCTTGTACCTCAACCAGGAGCATGAGTTTGAGATTCCCTGGTCTCTCACACTGAGCAGGAACCTGAGTTTGAGTTTCCCTGATCTCTCACACTGACCAGAAACCTCATTTTCAGTTTCCCTGCTCTCTCCCACACACAGCATCCCTCACGAGCTGCAGGAAAGGCTCTGCTCCTTGCTGCCAGGGTCCAAGGCAGCTTCTCTGCCTGCAGGAATAGAAACTGGGCCATTGGAAGTGCTGAGGCAGCTCCCAGGGCGTGGGGGAGATGTACAACTGCTCCAAACGAGCCACGCTGGGAGTGGTACAAGGGAGGCTCTTGTCTCTTCCAGGAATTCTCCCCGGGTTGTCCTGGAATAGTTTAGTGGGAAATAATTCAGGGCTCTTGGCTCATTCATTGTGGGTTTTCTGCTTTCTTGGTATGAAAATAGCTCGGATGGGGCACTGAGGGAACCAAGTGTGGCCCCCAAGTGAGGGATGAGTGCACTGGTTTGGCACACACGCACATCAGAGGGAATGAGATGAGCTCAGGGGTTCTGTGCTGCTCCCTCTTCCCATCCTGGCGTGGGCAGAGCTGTCAGGGATGACACCTTTGGCGTTTATTTCCGAGGGCAAACCCTGAGATCTGCGAAGCTCAGCGACAACAGCGAGAGCCTTGCAGCTCCCCCTGCCATGCAAACATTTCATTTTCTGTCTCCAGCAACAGCTGCAGGCATATGTAGCCTGGGTGAACTCGCAGCTGAAGAAGAAGCCAGCAGTGAAGCCAGTGCAGGACCTGCGGCAGGACCTGCGGGATGGAGTCACCCTGGCCCTGCTCATCGAGATTGTAGGTCAGTGCTGCCATCTGCCTCTGTTTTCCCCTGAGTTTCTGGCTCTGTTTTTCCCCTGAGTCTCTGGCTCTGTTTCCCCCCCGGCTCTGGCAGCTGTCAGGCAGATGTTCCTGGGGGTGAGGAGATGGCAGGAGGAGAAAACAATCAGAAAGCAGATCATCAGTGCAATTCCATTCAAGGCCTTATGGTTTGGAGGCAGTGCCAGCAGATGGGAGGAAGCTGGCAGGGCAGGGGAGCTCCACAGGGCTGGCAATGAGTCAGGGGGTGTTTTTTGGGAAGGGTGACCTGTTTGCTGGTGGAATCCCTTCTCCCTGGGCAGGGCATGGGGAATTGGGGTGCAATGCCTCTGAGAGTCCTGAGTGCTTCAGCTCTCCTCTGATCAGAGTTTTCCCTTCCTTCAGCCGGTGAGAAGCTGAGTGGCATCGAGGTCAACCCCAGCAGCCAGCAGGAGATGAGGGAAAATGTGGAGAAAGTCTTGCAGTTCGTGGCCTCGAGAAAGATCCGCATGCACCAGACGTCAGCTAAAGGTCTGTGGCCCTGGGGGTGATTTTAGCAGCTGAAAGCCTTTTTCTGGCTTTGTTTTATATCAAACTGGTAATGCAGGAGTAAATTAATGTGTCAGTTTGTGGGGGAATTCAGGGTTTTTCCTCCCTGTGATCTGGAGAAGGTTTTGGGTTGAAAGATGCACAAAGCACAGAAGCTAAAGTGACTTTTTTTCCTGCTGCTGAGCATTCAGAAGCTTGGAATGGTGTGATGAGGAATACAGACTTGGAATCTTTCACCAAAAGGACACATAAACCTGCTAGAGTGAAATGAGACATGGAAAAAAATATTTCTGGTTCACTGGAAGCCACGGCCTGGAAATAAGGAGGAGACACAACACACAATCACATGTCTGTGGCATGCTTTAGTCAGGGCTTCGAGTGGCTCTGACTAAATTGTTTTGGGAAATCTTGACCTGAAAGAGTGGCTGATCCTTGCCATGTCATCAACATGCTGGAAAAGGCCTCGTGTGATATCATTACAAATATTAATTAATGCTTGCAAGGTGCTGCAAGCAGTTCATGGCACAGTTTGCTGCCATGCATGGCTGTTCTGTCTTTGGTGTTTAAAAAAAGGGAATTCTCTGCTAATAAACTCAGTGATTAGACCTCAGACCTGCTCTGCTCCTGAGTGAGCATTCAGTAATGATGTGTGCAGTAATTAACTGCTGGGTTGGTGGCTGGAAATGGCCGTAAAGGAGAGGCTCAGAGCACTGAACTGTGCTCTGGGGGTGGCAGGCAGTGTGTTATGTCCTGCAGCACCAGAACAGCCCTGCTGAGTTTAATTTAACTGAGTTTCCACCTTGTTGGGCAGCACAGCTCTGGTGGTGCTTCACCCTAACGACCACAACACTTGCCTTTTGCAGATATCGTCGATGGCAACCTGAAATCCACCATGAGGCTGATCCTGGCCTTGGCTGCTCACTTCAAGCCAGGCTCTGGCAGAGCCAACAGCCCTGGCTCGGGGGGCAGGAGCTGGGCAGCACCCCCGGGCAGCCTCCGGCCACGCTCGGCCGCCGCTGTGGCCCAGGGGGCTGTGGCTGCCCTGGCTGATGTCCGGCAGGATGTCCAGCAGTCCGGCCGGGACGTCTTCAGGCACAGGCAGAGGTGAGGGGCTTTGCCCTGCTCGTGTCAGAGTGGGTTGGATTAAAATTAAAATTAAAATCGAAATTGAAATTGAAATTAAAATTAAAATTGAAATTAAAATTGAAATTAAAATTAAAATTAAAACCAATTTATCCTGAAAGTCTTTATCCTGAAAGTTCCTGGCGTGAGGAAGCTCCTGTTGTGCAGACAAACACCTAAAAGGTGCCCTCACTGAGCTGGCACTGAGCTGGCACTGAGCTGGCACTGAGCTGGCCTGCCATCCCAGGTTCTGTTCAGTTTTTACAGCAAAATCACAGCTGGGGTTCTCTTTATGTCCCTGGAAAAGAGCAGGCAGTGATGGCCAAGGCAGAGGGAGCTGTGCTGCCTCATTTTCCCCTCGGTGCCCTTGGTGTCTCCTTGGAGAAGCTCTCATGGCAAAAGTCAGGTTTTCACCCCAGTTCTGGGCAGAGATCTGGGAGCTTCATTTCCAGAACTGAGGATGTTGTACAAATGCATTCTGGATCCTCCATTGCTGCTCATCCCAGTGCTCCTCCCAGCGCTGTGTGCTGAGTTCTGGGGATGCTGGAGGAATCACACAAGGGAAAATTCTGAAATTCCCCTTTGCCACTTGCCAAAGGTGCTTTGTGGGTGACAACAATAATAATAGAAATGACATTTAACAGAGCCAGGTGCTGGGGCTGGGCAGGGTTTCATTTACACAGCTGAAGGTCATTTGCCCATTTGATATTGGCTCAAGGGAGCACCTCTGGAACAGTCTGGAAATGAGGCTGAAATGGCATATTTTGTTGAAAAAACTAAATGTTAAAGGTTTCCCTTGCAAAGGCCTTGCAGTTCTTCAGGAAAGCCTTGTGCTGTTTGCAAATTCTGCTCTTTTCCTTGCCTTCCCAGAGCTTTTGGAGTTTTCTAGTTACAAAATCAGGGATGAGTTTAAACCATCGAGGTCTGTTTGCCTGTTTTTTCCTTAACACCACAATTATGGGGATCCCTGCTAGGAAAATCAGCATTTTTCCAGCTGTCCCCTCCTCCTTTCCTCCTTTCCCTTAGCTTCCCTCCCCTCCCTTTTGGAGACAGCAGAATTCCTGCTGCAGTCAGGCGAGGCTGCCCTGATGTTGTGGTTGTTCCCTCCAGGAACAGCAGCATGGACGAGGAGATTGAGAATCCCTACTGGAGCGTGCGGGCGCTGGTGCAGCAGTACGAGGGGCAGCAGAATGTGCCCTCCGAGTGCCACCCTGCCAGGTAAGGCATTTCATCACCAACATGGGACTTCTGGCATTCCCCAAAGTGCCTGTTCTCCTCGCCAAAACCTGCTCAGCTCTGGAGGATGAGGCATCAATGTAAAGCAGTTTTTTGTCGTTGTTTTCATGGATATTGGACAGAGACTTCAGCAAAAGTCTGGAGTAACCATCCCTGGATGGGTTTAAAAAAAGATAGGATGTGGCACTCAGTGAGGTGGTGTTAGGGCATGGGTTGGACTCTGTGATCTTGGAGGTCTCTTCCAGCCCTGTGATTCTGTGTGGAAAAAGGGCTTTTGAAGAAAAACTGCTCCACTGAGGGAGCTGATCCAGCATGGAGAGGTTCACAGTAAAGGGAAGTTGCTCCCTTTCCCCCCAGAGAACCAGAAACCACTTGGAGGAGCAGGAAGTGTGTTACTGAGCACACTGGAGCTCCCTCTGGAAATGGAGCTCTGCTCCAGTTCATCTCATCTGGAGCAGCTCCGAGGGCAGAGCTGCACGGTGGAGCTGCAGCACTTCAGCTCAGGGTTTGGTTCAGAGTTCCCTGCTCCCTCTGAGAGCCCCAACTCCATGTCCTCCTCCTGCCTGGGCTGCCTCCCTCCAATTTGTGTGGGAGAGAGGAGCTCATTTGCCAAGGACAGATTGCCACTGACAGCCTCTCAGCAGGCAGGACATTTCCCCAGCGTTTCTCAGGCCAATTTTTCTGCTCCACGGCACAAACAATTCTCCATGTACCTGAAAATTAAGATGGCTCAGCTCAACAGAGGGGAAAACCATCTGAATTTGTGTTTATCCCCACCAATTTGCTGTCTATCATGGAGAGGATGTTTATAAATAGATATTTGGAGGAGTGTGGGGCTCCTGGCGAGGCAGTGCTGGAGCTGAGCCTCCACATGATGTCAGCAGTGTGCTTTTGAGGCTGCCCTGCCAGGGGGTGTCAAACCCTGCTCTTGGCAGCAGCATGGCATGGATAATGTCACAGGAGCTTGGCTTTGAGCTCAGGAGTGCCACATTCTGCTCTCATCCTCCAGGTTCGGCGAGCTGCGGTATTTTATGTATTCTTCTCCCCTATCAGGGATTGTCAGGTGGCTGTTGTTTGCTCTTATATTGGTGGTAAACAAGAATTTCTCTGCAAATCCTAAATGGTTTTGTGTCGGTTTTTATTTTTTCTTCCCCATAATGCCATGAATTCTCTGACCAGGGTGCAACGCTGATATTATTGCTGACAGGGCAGAGCACAGCGAGAATCTTTACAGAAATTATCCAAAATTGAGGGCGTTCTGCCCCTCCAGCTGCTGGGGGTGTCTCTGCTGACACAATCCTGCACGATGAAAACAAGATAATTCCCCTTTCCTCGCAGGGAGTAACGTGCTGAGCTCAGTTAGGAGATCTGGCTGGGAGAAACGCGGTTTTTTTTCTTTTTTAATTAGTGAGAGATGTGGTTATTAATGCAGCCACCCCCTCCATCACACCGTGGTGTCCCAGGGCAGCATCCCCAGCCCTGCAGCAGCTCGCACAATTCCCAGGCACGGCAGCTCCAACAAGCGCAGGCAGCCGAAAATGATTCATGGAAAAATTTGCCAAAATCAGATGATTCCCATGCCGCCGAGCCCCTCACCCACCCCTCTCCCTTTCCCCTCCCCTTCCAGCAGCATTCCCTCCCCCACCGCTGAGGCAGGCATCTCGGAGAAAGGCACAGCCCGTGTGACAGCAGGAGGGAGAGGAGCTGTGCCTGGGGCTGCGAGAGCAGCCTGGGAAGATCCCAATCCCCCTGGAAGAGCTCCTTCCCCACTGCTCCTCGCAGATGCTCGGCAGCCCAGGGAGGGCAGCGCGGCATGAGAAGCACCCCGGGATGAAAACAGCCGGCTGTGCAGCTAGCTGACCAAAAATGCAGCAGCAGCAGCGGCAGGAGACAAATAACCCGCGAGGAAAACCAGCAGGAGCCGAAGCCGGGCTGCAGAATCCCCTGACTCCGGAATCAAACCCATTGCTGGCGGCTGCGGATTTGCCTCGCAGCCAGCGAAGACCCTGAGTTGTTTTTTATTTATTTATTTTTAAAATTTTTTTCCCCGTGTGCCGTTTCTGCTGGGAATCTGCTCAGCAGCCTGGCTTGCAAACCTTCCTCCAGTAGTTTGACAGGAGCTGGCGACCTCTGTGCAGCGAGCTGAGCATGTGAAGGGAAGGAGGGATGCCTGGAGCTGGGATCCTGCGGCTCCCCGGGACGAGGATTCTGTGAGCAGAGAGGTTCAAGTGGGATCATGGGAGGGAAGCAGGTCAAATGGTGAGCGCTTGTTGCCATTGTGCTTGGGAACAGCAGGGATGTTGATTAAAACTGGGGGAATTCAGGCGGCGCTGAGGTTTGGTGCCCTAAAGCCTTGGCTGTGCTAAGCTGGAGGATCTGGGACTCGGGGGAGGCAGGATGTGGGTTAAGGAACCAAGTGGTGAGAGGAATAAAAGTGGAGCAGTTTGCATCATAAATCTCTCTTGGAAAGCTTTCATTTCCCAGCCCTCATTTCTGCATGCCTTCACCGTGAATTGTTGTGCACTTTTGAAGGAATTGCATCAGTGGGTATTTCATACTCCGATGGGTTTGACTGATACAGGACCTGTGGAAGTGTTTGCAGCATTAATTTGGTGATGCATGAAGCAGCCTGACCTGTGCTGCTGCTTCAGCTGCCTCTGGCTGTGCCACTGGTTGGGATGTTTGGGAGGTGGTTATGGATGCTGGGTGGCCTTTTGGAATGGGAAAACTGCCTGGGAAGAGTCTGGGGATGTGGGAATGCCTCAGGAAATGTAGAGCTGCTGTGCTGTGGGGACCTATTGTCACCTGAGGTCCCTTCTCTTGGCTTTGGGCTGTGGATCCAGCGCTGGGAGAAGCACATTTGGAAGAAGGAAATGTTATTTCCAGGCTCATATCCTTGTTTTTCATCCTGCTGGTCCTTTCCAGTCCCCGTTTCACCACCTTCTCCCCCATCAGTGGTGTTTTTCTGGGACAGCTTTTGCATGGCTGAGAAGCAGCAGTGCCTTAGGGTGAGAGCAGCTTGAGAGAATCGGCTGGGAAGATGAGGGAGGCAAAGCTGAGATCTGTTCCTAGAAGGAAGTGCAATCCCTCCTGGAGCTGCTGGCCATGTCAGACCAGCTGGGCTTCCTGCTGGCACCTGTGCTGTGTGAAAGTTCCATCCTTTCCTCTGGCCCTTGTTGCATAATGCAATCCCAGCAGAGCTGCCAAATCAAATCATAAACATCATTTAAAAAAAAAAAAAAAAAAAAAGTAATTTTATGCCCTCATTCAGCAACGAGCAGGAACAGGGTGCTGGTTGCAAATTTTATATAAAAAATATTCCTGATGAGGGACTGCTGTGATGGATTTGGAATTCCTGGAGGTAAATCCTGGAGCAAAGCCAAGTGGTCTGGATCTCTCTGAGCATCATGCCCACACCTGAAAGGACAGGTGCTGTCCCTGCTGGACATTCCTATGGGAAAATGCTTATTCTTCATATTCCCTTTGACATGGGGGAAGTCTGGACCCCAAAAACCTGGACTCAGGGCTGTGATTTAAATGAGGAGAGGCTTGCCCTGGCCGTGGGAGTGGGGCAGGCAGGAGCAGCAAGTCATTTCCATCTCTATTGCAGGGCTTTTCCCATTCTGTGGGAGCTGTGGGAGACGGAGCAGCAGTGCTGGGAAGATGCAGGGAGGGAGCTGCTGAAGCCTCTTCTTTTTCTAAACCTATTCTATTATTTCCACACTGTTTTTCTTTTTGTTCTCTGCCCTTTGTTTCTGTGTTGGGGGAGAATGAAAAATTAACTCCTGCCCGCACTTGTGAGGATTTAATTCCTGCGACTTTCGGGGTACATTGAATGGGTCAGTGAGCTTCAGCCACCTTTTGATGTTGTCTGGGTGATGCACTTAGGAAGAATTTCTGAGAAAAAGATTGCTTGAAGCTCCCAGTCGGCTGAGATGGCTCCTGAGAAAATCTGTGGGCCCTTCCAAGAAGTTTTAGTTGGAGAAGATGAGTGAGTGGAATCTGACTCTCAAAAATATTGGGATGTCAAGTTGAAGTGATTCTTCTGAAAGCTCTGGAGTGAGAGATGAAGCCAAGGTGGTTTTTTGTCCAGCAGAAGGCTGGCAGTGAATTGCTTCTGAGAGTGGTCCTACCCCTGTGTGAGAGTCTGAAATAAAAAAATCACACACCCAGTTTGGTTTGTTGAAGGTTTCTCTAGGATGCAGATAATTCTTAGCTAAAAGTGAATGTGGAGAAATGCTTGTGAAAAATCAGTGCTGATCAACATCACCTTCCTCTAAAGAACTGTTTTCTCCTCGCTCTGCAGTCTGACCTCACCCAGCCCTGTCCACAGCGCAAAGAGTGACTCCACTGTAGCCCCCTCAGAGGAGAAGGAGAGACTTGTGATCCTCCAGGCTGAAGAAACAGAGACTAAAACAGGTAAAGCACTGGGACTCTGTGTGATAAACTCGCTGACAAGCTCCCCAGGGGCTGGAATTGTTCAGTGCTGCCTCCAGTGTGTCCTCGGGTCACCTCTGACCCTCAGGGATGCTCTGCAAAGCCCACAGGTGCTTTGATCCCTCTGTCACACACACTGTCCCCAGTGCTGTGCTGGGAAACCTCCCTGAATCTGCTGCAGCAAAGGTATCTGGGATAAAGTGTGTGGAGGAAAACTCAGTTTGCCTGAAGGATGAGGCACAAATCCTTGGGATCAGGCCAGCTGTCCCACCTGTAGCCACTTGCTTGTGGTGCCAGTCCTTCCCAGCCTACCATGAGCACAGCCAGCTCCTCTCTCTTGCAGGAGAGACTGACTCTCACTTCCAGCCCGAGTGGCAGGCAGGGAACTCTGGCTCCTACCTGGAGAACTCATGGGAGGAGCAGCTTTTGGAGCAGCAGGACCACCTGGAAAAGGAAATGGAGGAAGCAAAAAAGATGATTTCGGGTTTGCAGGTGAGAGGTTTTTCATCTCAGAGAGTGTTTCTTTCCAGGGTCACCCAATCCTGCATCAGCCATTCCATGAGCTTGGCTGAACCTTCACATTTGGCTCCTTCTCCCCACGATTATTTATTTGTGGGACCTCACCCTTGCTTCCCCTCCTGCCCTGCAGCCCCTCAGTGTGTTTGGCACTGCCTGGGGAATAGAACCCCTGATCCATATGGTGAAGGCACTGAACTCTCTCAGGAATATCCCTTTCTGTTTGTGCTGGGAACCATAGTGGCTTGGAATTGTAAATATTTATGTGGCAGTAAACAAAGCAGAGATTGTGTGAGGAGCACAGGCAGCTGGGCGGGCACTTTCCCCGGGGACAATGGGCAGGACACAAAAGAGTCACCAAAAAAAAAAAAAAATTCCTTAGTTCACTGGTAAAATCTGGCTGCGTTTTGTGCCCACTGGGAGCAGGGAGAGGAAGGACTGGCATTGCTGCCTCCTCATCCCCCGGGAGTGGGGAGAGGCAGCTGAAGTGGCCAGGCAGGAAATTGGATTTGGTTCATCGATTTTCCTCCTCTTGCTCAATAATTAAGAGGCTCCAGTTCGTGAGAGTTGGGTTGAAATATTGGGGATGTGATGCACACACACCCTATTAAGGTGCTGAAGCTGAGGTTTCACTCCCTGGAAAGCACAGTTGTCCTTGTTTGGTTCTTTCTGTGGGGAAGAGCATGGGCTGACAGACCCCTGGGAGAGCTGTGTCAGGGGAAAAATCTTCTTGGTCATTCCTGCAAAAACCCACTCATTTTTGAGAGGAATAAATCAGCAGAAATGGGAAATGAAGCTGGCTGGGCACTGCTGATAGGAGTGACTGCTGGCCAGAGCTGCAGCTCACCTACTTCCCTTTGAAATCTCTAAAAAGGAGATTTTTTTCCCCTCCTTTCTCTCCCCAGGCTTTGCTGCTCAATGGGTCTTTACCTGAGGATGAGCAGGAAGGCTCCTTTGAGCTTTCTGAGCGTGGAGCCTGCCCTGAGGAGCAGCTGGTGAGCACATTCCTGTTCCCAAATTTCCCAACTTTTGCACTGCCCTGCCCCTGCTGCACAATAATAACACTGATATTTTGCATTCAGATCATCATCCGTAGCCGTCTGGACCAGAGTGTGGAAGAAAATCAAGATCTAAAGGTTAGAGAATGACAGATGGAGGGGAAAGAGAAGTTTTGGAGATGGTTTTGCTTAATTTTTTGGAGGGAAATTGAGGTAGGAATGGCCCAGGATGAACAACATGACGGATGAAATGGGAAATATTCTGTTAGGGCTCCAGCTCTGGAGGTTTGGATGATGGGAGAAGTGTTTTATGTTGCCCTGAAGGACACATTTGGGGGACTGGGCAATAATATTTTTCCTCAGGACTTTCATAGCAGCTTTTGGCATGTTTGTAACTCTTTAAAATAGCTCAGGACCTTGACAGGGAAAAGGTGGGATGTGCTTTCTCCTGCAGCAGAAAACACCAACTCTGGTTGGTTCTGAAGGGGTGACAAGGTGCCTTTTAATCCAATTGTGTTGCATTTGCAGAAGGAGCTGCTGAAATACAAACAAGAAGCTCGGAACCTCCAGGGAATAAAGGTGAGCAAAGGGACGTTTCATCAAAAATAAAGAGTGGTGCTTCAGATGAGTAGGGCCAGCAGCAAGCAGATTTGAAGAATCTCAGATTGTGGAAGGAGGAGTATTAGGAGGCTTGGAGGTGAGGGATCCTGTGGTTTATTTCTGAATTTTTAGGCAGGTACGAGGAGCTGGGTTTCCCAGTTTCTGCTCTGTCTGTAGGATTGTGGTCAAATATCCCCTATTTTGGTTTTTTTTTCCCCTGTTTCTCCTAAAAAGATGAGGCATAAATTGCTTACTTCATTCTCATGGCTCTTTTATTCCCTCCTCTCTCGGGGTTCACACTCAGTAGCACTGGCCCAGTGAACTCATTCCTGACAGCACAGGAAAAAGAGCCTGAGGTCTCCCTGTCCTGCCCAGAAACTGCTCTGTTTGAGTCTCTGGAGTGGTGAACTCTGCTAATCTCCTCCTGACAGAGGGATTTTTAGAGCTGCCTGTCAGAAGGGAGCCAACAGCAGTAGCTGTCCAAGGTGGAGCTCAGGGCCCGGGTGAGTGAAAGGTGCAGAATTAGTGCTGCCTTTGGCCTGTGCAGAGAGGATTTCACTGCACAACTGGGTCACACTCAGGGCTTAAGGCTCCTCGTGTCCTGGGCTGACGTTGGCCTCTCTGTGCCCTCTGGATCAGGAGCTGCAGGGCACTGCACGCCCTCCAGAGCTCTTCCCTCCGTAAGATCCAACGTCCATCACTTCTGGAGCGGGAAATTTAGATTGAAGCAGAGAAATCTCTTTGTCCTGGTGGCCAAAATGTTAACAGGGAAATCAGCTTTGGGTAAGAGAGAGGCAGGAGGGCAGAGCAGCAGCAGCTCAGCCCTGAGTGGCCCCAGAGTGTTTGGCTCCTCGGGGAAGCTCCCTGCCCTCCTGCCCTCCCTGCAGAGATCCCCTCTCCCTAGGATGCTCTGCAGCAGAGGCTGATCCAGCAGGATGCTGCCGTCCTGCAGCTCAAGCAGGAGCTGCTGAGAGCCAACATGGACAAGGAGGAGCTGCACAACCAGAACGTGAGTCGCGGCTGCTGGGGTGGTTTTGGCCGGAGGTTGGTGGCCCCAGAGGGGCTTGCAGAGGGGATTTTGGGGTCGTGGGAGAGTGAACAAGCAGCCAAAGGCCTCTGAACAGCACAGGCTGCTCACAGTCTGCCGGCCAGCTGTGAGGCTGGAGATTCCTGACCTTCACTCCCACTTCCTGTCCTCCAGGACCTCCAGCTGCAACAGGGAGAGGTTTTCCCTGATGGTTTCAGTGCTGCTGCATTTGTCCCTCCTCACTCCCTGGGTTAGCAGGTGGCACCTGCCCTGGGCAGAGTCTCTGTCCAAAGGCTGCCACCCTAAACAGCAGCCCCCTTGACCTCTGCAGGTATTTGGTCACCCTTTAGCACAAGGGGCAGAGGTTTTCACCTCTGGGAATATCTGCTTCACAGCTGGATGTTATTCCTGCAGGCTGACCTCCAGAGGAAGGTTGAAGAGAGAAACCGGCTCCTGGCAGAATACAAAGTAATGGAACCTCTTCTCTTCCCTGGGGCTTTGGGTGGTTTTCAGTTTTGGGATTGGGATTGCTGGAGCAAACACCCCTGGGAATGAGTTGCAGGAGGTGTTTGTAGTGAGATGTTCTTTGCATTCCCCTCACAGCTTCTTACAGACCTTTTATTGTTGTGGTTTTTGGTGGTGGCTGCTGAGTGTCCAACACTTGTGCAGAGGAGTTGGGTGACCTGGTTGTCCCCTGATCCCTCAGGAATCTGTGTCCTCTGGGACAGCTGTGTGGCCTCAGCAGTGGATCTTTGGCCGAGGGGACTCTGGGCAATAAAAACCTGATTGGTCTTGTCAAACAAAAGGCTCTGACACTCAGCTCTAACATCTGGCCAAGCACACCCCATGCAAGTCACCCGATCCTGGCCGATGACACGATTTTCCCTGCCATGGGAAGATGACTGAGCTTCCCTCGCTGATTGCCTGGATCCCTGTGTTGCAGAAGGAGCTGTGCCAGAAGGATCGGCACCTGCAGCAGCACCAGAGCAAGCTGGATGAAATGCTCCGGCAGCTCTCCGAGGCAAACTACCAGCAGGTAGGGAGCGGCTGGGCTGCACTGGGAGCTGCTCTGGGTGGCCCAGTGGTGGTGACTCCTCTGCTCCACCTGCACAGGTGGATTTGGAGCGGGAGCTGGAGCACAAGGAGGCCCTGCTGGCTCACTGCATGAAGAGAGAAGCTGAGGAGGTATGGGAGCCTTGCTCCACACGTGGGGGAGGTTTGTCCAGCACCTTGTAGCCACCTATCTCCAGAAACCTTCCCCTTCATCCCTGAGAGGTCTGGCTCTGCCTTCTCACAGTCAGAGTCCTGACCAAGGCAGACAGACCCCACAGAGCACCCAACCTGCCAAAAATCCCAGTGCTGGGCACTCTGGCTCAGCCTCTTGGCTCAGAATGCTCAGCGATGAAACAGTGAGGGAAGCCAGAGACTTTCTCAGCTGACTTGCATCAGCTCTGACACTGGCAATGGTTAGACCACAGCTCAGTTTTCCTCCTCCTTTTCCTGCTGGCCCTGGTATTGAAGATTTGGGAAAGGCCAGCCCCAAAACCTGTCTCTGCACAGTGCCACCTGAACACTGACTGTCCTGACCAGAGCTTGCAGAGCCCTCTGATGTCACAGCAAGCTCCTGCCAGGCTCTGCCTCTTTTTTTCACCTTTATGTGAGGAATCAGGTCTGTGCTGTGACCAGGAACTCCCTGCACACTTTAGGCAGTGCCTTTATTTGGGAGAGGATGGAAGTTACATCACTGATGTGGAAAGCTCTCATTCCCTCTCATTTTGAAGCTCATAAATTGGAATTTTTGGGGCGGTCCTGCCACTCACACTCTTTGTTGCACCCACATCTTCCCCTGCCCAGGTGATGGCTTACAGCAGCCACAGTGCCCAGAGCAATGGCTTTCTCCAGACAGCAGGAAAAGGAGCTGCTCCCACCACCCACCGAGGGGTAAGTGCACCTGAGGGATGCATTCCCAGCCAGACACCCTGGAAACCTTTGATTTGCTGAGACCTGTGGGTCTAGATGGGGAGGCAGCAGGCTGGTCTCACCCGTGCTGTCCTGGGCAGACCAATGACCTGCAGCTGGTCCGGGACGCCCTGCGCAGCCTCAGGAACAGTTTCAGTGGCCACGACCCCCAGCACCACACCATCGACAGCCTGGAGCAGGGGATCTCCAGCCTCATGGAGCGCCTGCACCGCATGGAGACGCAGAAGAGGCAGGAGAGAAGGGTAAAGGCTTCCCAGGGCTCTCAGCTCCTGCCTCTCCCACAGCACCCGGAGGGCTCTGAGTGGGAAGTGACACTTTGTTTGTTGTTTCAAACACCCCAGGTTCGGGGGAAATCACCAGCAAGCAGAGCAACCAACGAGTGTAGGGACTCGTGGCCTCCCAAATCCAGTAAGTGCCTTGCACATCCTGCCCTTCTGCTGCCAGATCCATTGCTCAGGTGTAGAATCGCCTTGGGAATCTGCCCCCTCCAGCTTAACCTGCACGGGACCTTCCCTGGGTCAGAGTTCCCTGCAGAGGGAAGGGAAGACAAATTTATGGCTGCTTGTTTGCAGAGCACCATCTCGATGGGAGTCTGGGCCACTTGGGCAGTGCTGCAGCACTAATAACCATGGCAATCGCTGGGAAAAGGGATGTTATCCCAGCTTTGCTGCTGCTTTGCACCATCTAGTGGGGAGAGAGAAGTGTTCCCTGCCCAGTGTTTACTGCCTTTCACATCCACAGAGCACTACAGTCTGTTTTTAACACCACATTTCCAGGTGTCCAGAGTATTTTCTGCATAAAAGGAGCCTTAAAACTGGAGTCCCTCAGTTGCTGTGCTTCAGCTCTTGTGGGAGAAGCAGGAAACAAGGCAGGAGTCAGGGAGAGAAACACAAATGGGCAAATTAAAATCCACACACACCACCATCCATCCTGGCCAGCTGGGATGGGGAGATGGGGAGGGCAAATGATGCTAAGGGATGATAATCAGTGAGTTGATGCTTTGCAGAGCTGCCTCACTCCCAGAGCACGCCTGTGATGAGCACCAGTGCCTGCACCAAAGTGTTGTACTTCACCGACCGCTCCCTCACCCCCTTCATGGTCAGCATACCAAAGAGGTGAGGCTGGGCCTTCCTGACCCTCCTGTGCCCCTAAAAACATTTTTTAAATTTCCTGGGAATTCTCCCAGCCAGCACAGGTTTGCTGTGTGTTAACTTGGCCCCTGGATTTCATGCCATTGCCTGTGGAGAATGAAATCTGAAATAGCCCCTGAGCTTTGTTTCTCTGCTTAGTTTTTGTATTTATTTCCCCTGCAGGTTAGGGGAAGTGACTCTGAAGGATTTCAAGGCAGCCATCGATCGGGAGGGAACCCACCGGTACCACTTCAAAGCCCTGGATCCAGAGTTTGGCACAGTGAAGGAGGAGGCAAGTGTGGGACTGAGCTTTGGGATCAGTGTCACCTCACAGCCCTGGAGACTGCGGTCACCGCGCTTAGAAAATAATGAAATAGCGGATGTTTTCCCCAAACAAAACTGTCTGTTTTCCCAGGTGCACATTAATCTCCTCTTGTGCTAAAATGGGATGTTTTCATCCTCAGCTAGAGCTATTCCATGGATGTGATTGTGACTGCCTGGGAGCTGCAGAGCCCCTTGGGCACAGCCAGTCTGTGACACAGCTCAGGGGACACCGCAAAAATCCAAATTGCACTTCTGGCCCTTCCGGGGGGCTTTATAAAACCTATTGCAATGGGAGACCCTGTATTAAAAATATACTCCCTTTCTCCTAAAGGTTTTTCAGAGAGAATTCTTCTTGTGGCATCATTTCTGTGTGCTGCAGTGCAGCCCTGTTCATGCTCAGGCTGGTGTTGGTGAGGATTGGATTCATTACAGGTTATTGGGACAGTTCTTACTTCACAAATTAATTAAGACAGGGGCAAAGGGTCAGCCAGCAGCAGAAGCTGGAGGCTGTAGTCTGGCTCAGAAAAGCTGTGTTTCCTATCTTTAGTTTACCTTTTCTGTCAAAAAAAAAAAAAAAAGCCAGTAATAATCCTGATATTTATTGGTTACAGAGGCCTGGTCTGTTTTTTACCTAAAACCTGAAAAGGGGACTCACACCTCAGCCATCATTCCCATGTCTATATTCCCTAGGCTGTTTAGGGCAATCTGAGCTAGAATTTGATTTAATGCCCCTCACACTGCAGAGCAGGGGTGTCCAGACTCCAGACATGACCCAAATCCCTCATTTTATTTTGCAGGTATTCCATGATGATGACATCATTCCCGGCTGGGAGGGGAAAATCGTGGCCTGGGTGGAAGAAGACCACGGGGAGAATTAATGGAGCTTTCAAGTGCTGTTTCTATGGAAACCTGCGAGTGTCTGCAGAGCTCGGAGAGTGACCGAGGAGCCCACGAGCTGGGAGGAGGCCACTTCAAGCTGCCAAAAAAGAGCCTCGGTGGTGGTGCATGCTGTGTGCATGGACAGCTGGCACCTGAGTGCCCGTGGGCAGGGCGAGTTCTGAGGCTGTGGGACACAAATACCCACCTTGGCTCTGTCAGCAAAACCCTGGAGGCCTTAAGGATGCTTTGCCCCCTCCTCATGCTCCTCCATCCCTGCACTGTGTGCTGCAGGCTCAGCTGGGCATCTCCTGGGCTGGAGGCACAGAAATCTGCACTGACGGCGAAAATGTGAAGCTTTGCCTTCATGGAGGAGAAGTTGCTGAGTTGTGAGAGGTGAAGGTTGGACCAACGTTTGTCCTGCAGGAGCAGAGTGAACTTGGGACATTCCAGACTGACAGGAGCTGTCCTGGGGGAAGGAAGAGCCCTCTGGAGGGTTTTTGCATGGTCTGAAGCAAAGCTCACCAACCTGGCCAAGCTCCCTTTCTCCCAGCCTCAGGCTTCCATTTCCCAGCCCTGCTCTCCCCACCTGCTCTCCAAAGCTGTTCCCACTTCTGAGGCCCTCTGGGTTTGCTCTGCAGCCATGGGGACTGGGGGATCTTGGAGCTGGTTTGTTTGCTGAGGGATTTCACGGCTGGGGGAGCTGGGATCAGCTGCTTCTCGAGGTCCTTACACCCCCTGTCCTTGCTGAGCCTCTGTCCCTCTGCTGTCCCCACCTTGCCACGGCCACCAAGCACTTATCCACACTGGTTCCTTGCTATGCTGAGTCCTGAAGGATCAGGAAAGAACTGCTGGGGAAAGAACAAGCCCTAAAATCCCCGAGGGTGGATTTTCCCCTTTGGTTTTGTGTTTCTACATTCCCTGTGGGTTTAAAAGGTCAAATGGCAAGTCAGGGCTGCGCTCATTCCCAGTTCCTGTCACCTTCCATGGACTGTCTGTGTGTGCTGTGCATGAGGCTGGGAGAGGGGGCAACGTGGTTTTACTGTTTTATATTAACATGTCCTTTTGTAAACATGTTCTTGGAATTATTTTGTACCGATTCACATTTGTCTGAGGACTGTGGATATTTTTATACTAGTGCAAGTGCTCTCTGTATATTTCTGCACGCATTATACTGTGTTTTACTCCTTTCCTGGTGGATGCTGAGATGTTTTGTATCGTCTTCTGTTGACACAACACTGGGCTTGTAATTTTATTTTACTATGGAAATCCAACAGGGTACTACTGGGTTTTGTATCAAGGCTCTTATGTGGTTTTGTGCCACATTGGCACAACTCAACCTGCCTCCTGCTCTGGACAATCTGTGTGACTTTCTTACAGACAGCAGGAGGAAAGTTCATCAGTGAACAAGTTAATTAAGGGGGGGGGGGGTTACATCCCTTTTGGAAAAGAAACAAAGATTTTCTTTCTCCCTGGACATGGTTTCTCTGTTGCATGATCTCTGGTGAAGAGGGCATGGGCTTGCGATACTGAGATCAGTTGTATTTGAATTGCAAACTTTTTCACAAGTGTTTCATTCCTCGGGTTGTACTCATCAGCTTTATTTCACCAATGGAGTTTCATGGAGCAAATTAAGACAGTTTTCAAGGTGTGGAGCTGCCAGCTTCATGTCCTTCTCTGCCACTCAGAGGAGCAGTTCGGTTGGGGAAGTTTCTTCCTGATAAAAGCAAAAGATGTCACTTTTCCGTCAGTTTGGCACTGCTCTAACCCTGACTCCAGTGGGTTTTGTTACAAGAGAAACCTACAAGTATAGGAACAGGAAAGCACCTCTGAGGAAAACTGGGCAGAAATAAACAAGCTGTAAGCAGCGAAACAGACAAGTCTGGGATATGATGATAAGGAAAGGAAAGAAGTTCTTGCTCGTCTTGAGGTGGAACTCGTTGTAGTTTATATTTTACGGACATTGCTCCTCGTCCTGCCAGGAGCAGCAGCACGGAGAGTCTGGCACCATCTCCTGATGAGATAATGTGTTCTCCCGGAGAATCTCCCAGGAGCTGATGTGCTCTCCCTGCTGCCCTGGCCCAGCCTGAGGCTGTTCCTCTGCTCCTGTCCCTGTTCCCCGGAGCACAGCCTGACCCCCCGGCTGTTCCCTCCTGTCAGGGAGTTGTGCAGAGCCAGAATATGACCCTTTTCCCCAGGCCGAGCCCTTCCCCAGCTCGCAGAGCCGCCGTGTCCCCCGCGGTGCGGGGCGCTCCGTGAGGCGGTGTCTGAGGCGCTCCGTGAGGCGGTGTGGGGTGTGTCTGAGGCGGTGTCTGAGGCGTTCCGTGAGGCGGTGTGTGTCTGAGGCGGTGTCTGAGGCGCTCCGTGAGGCGGGCCCTGAGGCGGAGCCGCAGCCAGGCCCGCCCCGCCGCCGCTTTACGGCCGCCCCAGTGTCGCGCCGCTCCGCCCGCACGGAGGTCACCGACTGCCGCCGGCACCGTCCCGCCCGGCTCCAGCCCGGCTCCAGCCCCAGCATGTGGCGGGTGTTGGCGCGACGCGTGTCCCGGGGCGCGGCCGGGGCGCCCGGCCTGGTGCGGCCCCGCCGAGCGCTCGGGGCCGGGGTCGGAGCCGGGGCTGGCTCGGCCCGGCGCGGCCCGGCCTGGGGCAGCCCCACGCCTCGGCCGCTGCTGCCGCCGCCCGCCTGGCCCCGGCTCGTCCCGCGCTGCTACTGCAGCCTCCCGGAGCACCAGAAGGTGAGAGACAGCGCCGGAGCCCTGCCCCGGCTGTCCCCCGTGTCCCCTCGCTGCCCGTGTCGCTTTCCTGCCCGCTGGTTTTCCGTGCGGCTCAGTTTGCCCCGGGGATAGTTATGGGATCGTGAAGGTTGGGAGGGACCTTTGGGGTTAGCGACGCGGCACTGCGGCTGGAATCCCTAAAGCACAGCACCCTCAGGGCTCTCAGACACCTCCTGGCTGGGGACTGCACCGCCGCCCTGGCTGAACCGATTCCAACGCCTGGCCGGCCAAACAGGGGAAAAAAGCTGTGATTCTGGTGCCCTTGGCACCACCCTGCCTCCAGTCCCCCTCCAGCTCCATCACCTCTGGCCTTTATCCCCGCACCGCTGGTGGTCCCTTGGCAGGCCCAGGCCAAGAGCTGGCTCCCTGTAATCCCTTCTCGGTACAATCATGGGGTGTTAAGGGGTTGGAATGTACCTTAAAGCCATGTGCAGGGACACTTTGACTATCCCGGGCTGCTCCAAGCCCCATCCAGCCTGACCTTGAGCACTTCCAGGGATGGGGCAATCACAACCTCTCACCTCATCACCTCATCACCCGGCGTGGCTTTGCTCAGGGCTTGTCACCAGCAGCTTGGGGCAGTCCTGGGGATTCGCTGGTGGTCAGTGCCCCTGGTCCCAGGCTGAGCTGAAGATGTGTCAGGGTTGTGACACTGCCCTGTCCCTCACAGGTGGCCCTGCCAGCGCTGTCCCCCACCATGCAGATGGGCACCATAGCACGCTGGGAGAAGAAGGAGGGGGACAAGATCAACGAAGGAGATCTCATAGCAGAGGTATCCTGGGGACAAGGCTGGGCTGGCCTCTCGTGAGCTGCCTGGGGGCTGTCCCTGGCTGAACACAAATCTTGGCTTCAGGATCACAGATCCCAAGGGATGCTGGTGGGAAGAGTGGCTGGCAGCCTCTCAGGGCTGGTTTGAGGGCAAACTGCCCTAGAGCTGCTGCCTCAGGGTGGTTTTTCCAGAACTGGGGATGCTGTGACCCTACAACAGGCTCTGGGCTCACTATTTCCTCTTCTCTCTCAAAGGTGGAGACAGACAAAGCTACAGTTGGCTTTGAGAGCCTGGAGGAATGTTACCTGGCCAAGATCCTGGTGCCAGAAGGAACCAGGGATGTTCCTATTGGGGCCATAATATGTATCACAGTAGAAAAGTATGTATTTTGCCAACCTTTGACTTGAACTTTTATCTTGGGCCTTCTGGGGTGCCTCATATGAAAGGCTTAGAGATCATCACCTGACTGAGTTTGGGGCTCTGTGTTTTCTTCTAGGCCTGAACATGTTGATGCCTTTAAAAATTACACCCTGGATTCTGCAGCAGCTGCTCCCCCCGCAGCCTCAGTGCCTCCCCCTCCAGCTGCAGCCCCCTCCCCACCACCTCAGCCTTCTCCTCAGGCCCCTGGCAGCTCTTACCCTCCTCACATGCAGGTAAGAGAGTGCTGCTCCTGCTTTAGGGCTTGTTGCACTCTTTTTCTGCCCCTGGGATTGCTGCCTGTGGACCATTTTGTCATAAAAACTGTCTGCAATGGGAATTTATTAACTGTGCCGCTTCAGTTGTTGTGTGCTTAAAATAGGTGTTGGGGAGCATCCCAGAAAGGTTTTTTTAAATGAATTTATTTCAGCATCCCAGCTGCTGATGGAGGAGAGACTTGTCCCTCCAGGGTTGTTGTCTTGAAAGAGCTGCTAAGTTTGCATTATTTGGACAGTTGTGGTACAAAAAGACCTTGTGTTTAGTGTGAATAAGCTCTGCTCATATCTCAGAGCTGAGCTACAGTCTGTAATGCTCTGGTGAACACCCCAGATGTGTCTGTGGGTGACTAATAAGGAATTGTGTTTGTGGATGATCCTTTTGCATTGCTTAGACTTTGCAGTGTATCCACTGATGGATTTGAGCGCTTTGTGCAGGGGCTTGCTGTGCCATTCCTTTGGAAATCTGAAATGCTAAACCCCACCCCACAGATAAAGCATGTGGGAACTGATTTGCCTGAGATGTTACTCAAAAAGAATTAATGAAACGCTTCTTAGCCTGTGTTTTGGCTGCTGAAGTTGCTCCCTTCCCTCTTGCCCCCTCTGCCCTGCTGTGCTCCGTGTGTGTGTCACAGTGACAAAGTGACTTGCTAAGCCTTCCTTAGCCTTGCAGGTGGCAGCTGCAGGTTGATGGCTGTGATGACTATTTTGATTTTTCCATTTCTTGCCCTCTGCTCTCTCTTGCTCTCCTGCTCAAGCCTTGCTAAAAGAAGCCAAAGCAGCACTGTGGGACAGCTCTGTGCTTTGCTGTCATGGAGCCAAACCTAGGAGTGCATTAAAGCTGCTTCTTTAGGTTGGCATCATTTCTCAGGGGGTCAAACTGTGTTCCTCAGCCTTCTGGATGACCAGGATCTGACTGTGTTGTGTTCTCTGGCTTCCCAGATCACTCTCCCTGCTCTGTCACCTACCATGACAATGGGCACAGTGCAGAGGTGGGAGAAGAAGGTTGGGGAGAAGCTGAATGAGGGAGACTTGCTGGCCGAAATTGAGACAGATAAAGCCACAATAGGTGAGTCCACAGCCAGCAGTGGGTGGGATGCCCCTGGAAGGATCCCCAGCAGCCTCTGCCAGCTCTTCTGGCTGCTCAGGGGATGATGCTGTGGGACAGGTTTTGTTAACATCTCATCCCTTTGCAGAGCTAAACATTGGAGCTCCTAAAACCACTTGTATTTCCTCAGCAATCCTCCTTAGCAAGTGCATGGAGAGGATTCCCTGCTGGAAAGGATTCTCCTGCAGTTCAGGGCTTCAGCTGCCAGAGTCACCAGCAGCAGCAGCATTTAGAGCAACTCTTCTGCTCCTCAGTGTTGTTTCCCTCCCTTGCAGGCTTTGAAGTGCAGGAGGAAGGCTACCTGGCAAAGATCTTGGTGCCTGAAGGAACAAGAGATGTGCCCTTAGGAACTGCTCTCTGCATCATTGTGGAGAAGGAGGCTGATATTCCAGCCTTTGCTGACTACCAGGCTGCACCAGTGACTGACATGAAGGCAGCAGCTCCTCCTGCTCCTCCTCCTCCACCGGTAAGGGGAAGCTGTGGGCACCGCTGGGACTTTAAAGCCATGTGCAGGGACACTTTTACTGTCCCAGGCTGCTCCAAGCCCCATCCAGCCTGACCTTGAACACTTCCAGGGATGGGGCAATCATGATGAGGTGATCTGAGCTGTTCCTGGCAGTGTGAAGTCCTGGCTTCAACATTTGTGAGGGCAAGGCTGATCCATGTGTTGAGAAGTGCTCACTAAAACCTGCAGCAGGTTTCGTTCATTGTGGTCTCTTTCTTGGCCTATTGCTTGTGCCAGTTCTGATTCCTCATCCTTGAAAATGGGGAGCATAATAAAGCGTAAGCTTTATTTTATTTGGTGTATAGCCCAGCTGACCTCCTTCCCAGTGAGTTTCTGATTTAATTTCTGCCACTGGGAGCCCCTGTGCAGATTAGTGATTATCTTGGCTGTTCTCTTGATTGATAATTAGATGGGCCAATTCTCTTGCTGTGCCTTCCACTGATGGATTTGATTCTTTTTAAGGTGATGGCAACTCCTGCAGCTGCTCCTCCTCCTCCCCAGCCTGCTGCTGCTCCTGCTCCAGCAGCCCCCACGGCTGGGCCACCCCACAAAGGAAGGGTGGTGGTCAGTCCCCTGGCGAAGAAATTGGCAGCAGAGAAAGGAATTGACCTTACCCAAGTGAAAGGTACCTTTTCTTTCCATTTCCTTGCTCTCTCTATCAATTTTCTGTCCCTGTAAATCTGTATTTTCCTCTTCTTCCTGGCAGGAATATCCTAAATATGCAGCTGTAATTATCACTTGTGTTCAGTGATTTCTCTTTGCTAAATAATCAAAATCCTCTCACATTTTCCTTTGCCCCTTTCAGGTACTGGACCAGATGGCAGAATCACCAAAAAAGATGTGGAGTCATTTGTGCCATCAAAGGTTGTTCCAGTGAGTAGGCCATAAAAATGTAGGAATGGATGTTACAGGAAGGGAAAGGCTCTGTAGGAGGACAGTTCCTACATGGAACTGGCATTGCTGGATTGTCTGGGCTGTGGTGACTGTAAGGTTGTGAAATTTAACCTGTCAGAAACACAGATGAGGCTTTCTGCCTTAATTTTTCCCTTTTTTAAATACCCCTGACAAAAAAAAAATAGTTTGATCCCAACCCTTCCTTTGGTTGCTAAATCTTCATGGGCTGAGGTAATTTTCAACATTGCTGAAAAGAGGTGATCAGAAGGAAAGCCAGCTCTAGGAACCACCACCCTGTCGTTCTTGCCCCAAAAACGTTCTGATCCCATGGTTTGTGCTTTCCCTGCGTGGGTGGAGGTGTTGCTGTGTGTGCTGCACTTTGGGAGAGCCCTTCAGCCCAGCTCTGCTGTCTGTAAAACACCCAGGGAGCAGCACTGGCTGTTCTGGGAGCTTCACTGCAACATCTATCAGGGTTGCTCTGCTAAATGACTCAAATACTGCATTAATAGTCAAATGCAGGACCTAGAAGGAGCCTTGTGGGTACTGGAGAGGTGGGAGTAGCTGCTGTTGTTGACCAGAGGCAGCTTGGCCTCGGCGCTGAGCTGCTGTTTGGCTATTCTGGGAGTGATGCTGGTTTTCCCTGCAGGCTGCAGCTCCAGGGGCAGTTCCTGCAGCTGCTGCAGTGGCAGCACCCGAGGGGACCTTCACAGACATCCCCATCAGCAACATTCGGAGGGTAAGGAGGTTTCATTCCTTTCTGAGCTCGTTCCTGTCAGCCGTGAATTTTCCGGGCTGATTTGTGTTCCTTGCGCTGCACAGGTCATTGCTCAGAGGCTGATGCAATCCAAACAAACAATACCTCACTACTACCTGTCCATCGATGTAAACATGGGAAAAGTCCTGGTGCTAAGGAAAGAACTCAATCAGGTGAGTTCTGGCATCTTGGCTTGGGGAAAAAACCACTCTTTTCAGTGTCTCTTGTGGGTTAGTTCTGGACTGGCTGGGACAGAATGAGATTTTTCTCATGTCGGCTGATTCCTGACTTCCCAAAGAGGGCAGCTCTGAGCTCTGCTTGGTGGTGAGCCATTATTTCAGGTGGAAAATAAAAGGATAAAAAGCTTTTTAATAGCAAGAAACGCAAAAAATTCAGGCAGAACAATAATTCTAAGCAGAGTTTGTGGAAAACTAAATATTAAAAAAGCTATTTTCTTAAATTATGAAGGAGATGCTTTCACCTCATAAATTATCCTTGAATATTAATGATTGTTTTCTAGCAGTTCCTGTGAGCTGCAGTGGCTGCCCTCATAAATTGGGGTGATATGTGGGGGACAAACTGACACCTGGAATCTCTTTCTTTGCAGGAGGTCTCGGATAATGTTAAGCTTTCTGTCAATGATTTCATAATTAAAGCTTCTGCTTTAGCATGCTTGAAGGTGCCTGAGGCAAATTCTTCATGGATGGACACAGTCATTAGGCAGTAAGTTTATGGCATGGTCAGAGCCAGACTATTTTTTTATTCATGGCAAAACAGAGGAACTTCTGCTGGGATTTGAGGGAGGGGAAAAAATACAATGCAAAGGTGAGGAGTTTTGGTAAACCTTTGAGTCTAAGGCTGGTTTACAAGGTGAAATAACTGTTGCAAAATTAATTTTGGGTTGTCTGGACTGTGTTTTTTTTAATTTCTCCTGTTTGTTCTGTTGCTGGAGTAAGCAGTAGCCGTTGTGTGTTGCAGGAATCATGTGGTGGATGTGAGTGTGGCTGTCAGCACTGCCGCAGGGCTCATCACCCCCATCGTCTTCAACGCTCACATCAAGGGCCTGGCTGCCATCAGCAAGGATGTGGCTTCCCTGGCAGCCAAGGCCCGGGAAGGGAAGCTCCAGCCTCACGAATTCCAGGTGAGAAATCCTTGTTCCAAAGGAGCAAAGGCTGTTCTGTGATGTTCAGTAATCACAGAATACCCTGAGCTGGAGGAACTCATGGGGATCATCCAGTTCAACTCTTGGTTCAACTCACCAGGAAACTGCAGACTGGGATGAGGTTTCCTCTCCCCTCGTATTCCCACATAAAACAGCTTTTGTGAGTTTGCCCATGAATGTGGTTTTTTTTTTCCTTCTAGGGTGGTACTTTCACCATTTCCAATTTAGGAATGTATGGGATTAAGAATTTCTCTGCCATAATCAATCCACCTCAAGCCTGCATCCTGGCAGTTGGTTCCTCAAAGGAAAGGCTAGTACCAGCTGATAATGAGAAAGGGTGAGTTTTTATCTGATCCTGAACTCAAATTTTGAAATCATGGCTGGTTTCCTAACACCTACCTTAGATAATAATTAACCCCTCCCAAAATGTATTGTTTACACAGTGCTTTCAGCACTTGCTTCAATTTGCATTTAAGGAAAGCCTAAAGGATGGGTTGTAATCCAAGTGTCCTGTAATATAATATTGGAGCTAAAATGGTTCTTTCTCTTGGATTGTGTGGGGCTGTCCTTGTGCTGCAGGGAAAGCTGAGCTCCCTGCCCTAAGGGGAGAACACAAAGGTGTTTGCAGTGCCTCAGTGAAGTTAGTTTTCCTCAGAGAGGGAATGAACACGATCTCCTCTCCAGTATAATTGGGAGAAACATCTGTCACCAAGCACCAGCTGCTATTCCTGCTCTCCAAGAGGAGCTTTTCTGCCGTGTAGGTGGCACTGCCCTGCAGAGGGGTGTGTTAACCTTTCCTTTTGTTGTTTTTCTCCCAGCTTTGACGTGGCCAGCGTGATGTCTGTCACCCTGAGCTGTGACCACCGTGTTGTGGATGGAGCAGTTGGAGCACAGTGGCTTGCTGAGTTCAAGAATTTCCTTGAAAAGCCAGTAACCATGCTGCTATAATTTAACAATGCAAAGCAGAATTTTCCTGGGTCACACTGTTGTGTTTTAAACAAGCTATTTAGACTTTAGTGTTCAGACTTTGAGAGAGTTCCTTTTTTTATTTAAAATATGTATTATATTATCTGGTAATGTTATTTACCAGTCTGTACAGAAAAAAAAAGTTTGCAAAAGTGCTTTTCAGAGCAATATTACATCTACACTGTATATTTATACAGTGAGTTAACTTGCAAACTCTTCCAAAACAGAGTTAAGCATCCCAGATTAAAAAAAAATATCCTGGCATTGTGCCAGCTGTTTCTAAACTATTGGGGGTGCATCCCAATAATTTCATGACCTCAGTGTCATCAGAGATTGGAATTTCAAACATCTCTTCACAGGAGTGCAGGTGATTTGGTCACAGAAAGGTACAATAGGAGGAGAATTCCCATATTATCTGTTCTGGGGTGGGGAGATGGCACATGCACTGAGGGACTGAAGTGCCTGGGGATAGAGTCTCAAAGGCCAAGTGCTGAGCTTTTTTGGAATTTGGCACTGGCTGGGACCTTCTCAGCTACGTGATCCCTTTTGAGCACTTTAAGGTGAAGGAGCACTGCTGTTTGTGGAGTCACAGCTTGGCTACCACAGGGAATGTGCTGTTCTCATGGACTTCACTGACATCTGCTTTCTGTATGAAAACTCCTGTTCCTCTGCTGTTCCTCTGGCTAAGTTAAGCCCAGCAATGCCATGGAAGTAGCTATTGTGCAGAATGTTCAAGGTGTGTCGAAGGCCAATGTGGACAAATCACACATAAAAATAAATCACAATATGAATCACACACATGATAATCCCAGCAGGGGATGTTAATCATGTGAGGACTGGGATGTTTGGAATTTTTCATTTCAGGCATTCTAACATAGGAAGCTCTGACTTAAGCCACTGGAACTGCAGACCTTCCCTGGATTGTCTATGTTGTCCAGCCTCAGTAAAGCTGCAGAATGTGCTCTCCATGTACATATTGTATGTAAGGTGCTTCTCTAGTTTGTTGGACTCGTGTCCAGTTAACCCCAGGCATTGTATCCTGCAAGGGCTGCAGTGCTGAACATTATGAAATTCCACTTTCCACATGGAAATGTTCATGTAAAAAAGGACAACCATGCAGTAATGACAGAGTGACCAGGAGAATTAAATGGGGGCAGAGTTGGGAAAAAAAAAAAGGAAGAAGTTCAAGCTGATCCTGTTATTCTGTATATTGCATTAAGTACTGTCTCCTGTAAAGTTCTACAGAATTCACTAAAGATATTGAAAGAAAATACTGTGGAAATTAAATATTTTTGTGGGAACTATTTAGTGTCTGGTTGCTGTGATACCCGGTTTCATGCCTTGCTTAAGCAAAAAAAAAAAAAAAAAAGTGCATTAAGGTTTTGGATTTTCTTGAATGACCTGAACTACCCTGATTCCAGACTGGCTTCAGTGAACCCACGTTCCATTAAATGTTTGGAATTGACAACTACTAAACCATGTCCCAGTGCTTTTCTCTTCAGTCGCGTGTGGCTTTTCTGCTCTGGGTCAGTGCTCTGCAGCCATCAGTCTCACAGTGAAACTCACCCTATTAACCTGACATTTAATTGCAAATCATTTGCTTTTCACTCTCTGCAGCTTCCTGTCTGCAGTGTTCACCTGGGCAGTGTGTGGGACACAGCTGGGCAGTGTTCCAGCATTCAGTACGTGGGAGAGCTGCTCTAACCCTGGGAATCCATTTATTTAACAAAAAACACGTCATTTATTTAACAAAAACACTGTTCTTGCTGTCCCTTGAATGGTGTGCTGAAGGGTGTAGGCATTTGTGGTTCTTTACTGCAGCTGTTACCTGTAAGTAACAAGTACTGGAACTAAATATTCACATACTCTGAATATTTACAGTCTTTTATTTTTTTCCTAAGTTTGGTGGTGCTACTATTCCTCCAACCTTCCTTTTGTAATTAACTCTTCCAAAGCCATTTGAGGTATTCATCCCTGACAATTAAAAAGCTAATTAAAACCACCCCAAACCTCATCACCGTCAAAGATTTTCACTCTGAGCTTTTGTTTGTAATCTGCGCCCAGGAGCTGGGCAGGATGGAGAGGTCAAGGATCTGGTGCCTCGGCTGTGGCTGCTATAATTTGTATTTTTCCCCCAAAAAGGACTTCTTAAGAGCTGCCACCTGCTGTGCCCAGCCCATGGCGTTGTCCCAGGGACGGGCAGCGGCGGGGGGAGCGCGGGCAGAATGTGCGGTGCTCGTTGCGGTGCCAGCCCGGTAGTCCCGGGTGGGTTCGGCTCCGCTGCAGGCCGGTTCGCTCGGTGCAGGCCGGCTCGGTCGGTCCCGGTTCGGTCGGTGCAGGCCGGTTCGGTCCGCTCAGGCCGGTTCGGTCGGTGCAGGCCGGCTCGGTCGGTCCCGGTTCGGTCGGTCCCGGCCGCCCGGCACTCCCGCACCCCGCGGCCCGGCGGCCATGGCGGCCCCGTTGCCCTGGAGACGGCGCCGGAAGCGGCGCGCTCGCGGCCCCGCGCGTTTCCGCGTCCCCCGCCCGGCCCGGCCCGCCGCCGCCAGCGACAAACACCGGCACCGGCACCGGCACCGGCACCGGCTCCTCCGCGCCCCGCACGGGCCCGCCGCAGCGCCCGCAGCATGTCCCGCGTGCCCGTGGGGAAGGTGCTGCTGCGCAACGTCATCCGCCACACCGGAGCGCACAACAAGGTGCGGGCCGCGCCGCGCCGGGCCTGCGGGGCCAGGCAGGGCCTGGGAGCGGGACAGCCCGGGAGAGGGGACAGCCCGGGGAACGAGGATATCCCGGGGAGAGGGGACATCCTGAGGCTGCCAGCACACGCTGGGATGCAGGGACATCCCGGGGGTACGGGGACATCCCGGTGTGACACAAAGTGATGGGGGGACATCCCGGCGCTGGTCCTGCTCCATCCCAGGCTGCGGGGACATGCCGGCGGTGGGGGGACATCTCGGAGGTGCGGCAGTGTTTGGCAGAACCAAAGGAGTTTGGTAAATCGACATCCTCACCCTCCCTTTGGGTTTATCGCTGTTTGTGTGGAGTTCAGTTGAACCCCATTCCAGTTTCCCCCAATTTCAGGTTAACCCCGTTTTGGGAATGTGTCCATATTTACTTTAAAAGTAACAAATCCTTAATAAGTTTGTTTTGTGTTGTACTGTGAATATACTTTTAATTGCATCAGAAACTTTGAACTTTGTGTGCAGAGGGAGGATTTTAGTGCAAGATTAAGCAACTCCATTAAGTTCAGCAAGCTGCTTCATGAATCCCTGACATAATTCAGCAGGTCCAACCACCATCAGGAAGTTCTCCTTTTGGATACAGCTAAATATTTGTGTAAATAATTCTCTGTTGGGGAATGATAGGGCAGGTTGCTGTGAGTTTTCTCGGCAGGAGTGTGGAGGCTGGAGCTCATGCTGCACGACTGTGAATTTCCCCTGATGTTCAAGTCGTTTCCCTTCTGTGACTTTCAGCTTCAGGAAGAGACAGAAATGTGGAAAATAAGAGAGTGGGAGAAACAGACAGAAGAGACTTACTGGAAAAGGCAGAGCAGAATGCTGTCAGACACCTCCAGGTGAGATACACTAGAGAATATCTATTTTCTCCTTAATGAGTCCCTGAAAACAGGTCAGGACTCTGCTCAAGCCTGACCACTTGTGTTCATTTAGATGCAAAATCTGAAGCTTTTGATTAGAACTCCACGTTCATGGGGTGGGGTTCTCTGGAGCTGTGGGGCTGGGAGGTGTTTCCCCACGTGAAGGATGCTGTTCCCTCTGCAGCAGTCGGATGCGCAGCGATGGATTCGATGAGGAGGGACACAGGGCAGACTGGAAAGCCAGGAACCCACAGCTCCTCGACCTGGTGGAAGATGATCTCCTCAGGGCCAGATCCTGGAATAAAAAGCTGTATGAATGTGAAGCCAACATGCCAGACAGGTCTGTGTGGGAATTAATGTTCTGCGATTATAATTGAAACATTATTTTGGAGCCCTGTACCAAAAAATTACACATTTCTGTTCAGTGGAGTTTCTAAGCAGCAAAAGCCCAGCCCTAAGCTTACTATTTATTACTTTGCCCAAGGAGCTTAAAAAATCACAAGACACACAAGTCCAGAGTTGTTTTAAAGAAATCTGAGTTGCAGTCTGAGAACATGAGGTGTATTTAAACAGCACCAAGCAAATCAGTCCTATTGCCTTCCTCCCTGTTTGAACTCAGGTTCATTCTGTGGCTCTGGGTTTTTGTCCTCAGATACCCTGTGTGTTTTTAATGGATGGTTCTGCTTTCTTACAGGTGGGGGCACAGTGGATATAAAGAGTTATATCCTGAAGAATTTGACACAGACAGGTAAGGCTTTGCTGATGGGTTCAGAATCTGCCTTCTGACAAGTTCTGCAGGGAGTTCTACAAACTGAGTTTTACATTTTGAATATGGATCAGCCTTGAATGCAAAGCCTTGCTGTCCCGTGAAAAAAATCAAATCCGTTAATGTGTGAGTCTTCTGAGAATCTTTTGTATTAAGATATTCAGGTTTAGCTGGAGTTACTAAAATCTATGAATCTGGGAGGTAAATAAATTCTTGCAGTATCCTGGAGAGTGGAAAAATAAGGTTTGAAGACATAATTAATTATTTTTAACCTACACCCAGCAGAATCATCAATATGTGTCAGAATTACAGATTTGATATGAATGAATTTCATCATTCAGTGGCTTTCAGTTCACCTCCTCCTGTTCCTTTTCCAGTGACCAGCAAGAAGGAGATGAGCAAAAGGCTGTCAATGGGAAGAAAAGATCCCACCTGGGGAAGCAAACAGCCCGCGAGTCTCACAAGAGGAAAAAAACCAAGAAATCCCACAAGAAGAAGCAAAAAAAGCGCTCACACAAAAAAAGGAAGAAAAAGAAAAAGGAGCAGGGGAGAACTTCCTCAGATTCCTCCCGGGGGGAGAGCGAGGGCTCGGCAGAGGAGACTCCAAGCACCCGGAAAGGAAAACACAAGCGCAAGAAAAAGACCAGGAAAGTGCCTGCCAAGGAACCTACCTCTTCTTCTGGGCAGGAGAGTGACTTTTCCCATGCAAGCAGCTCCAGCACCAGCAGCTCTGAGGACACTGAATCCGAGGGGAAAAAGGAGAAACGACCCCCAAGGAAGAGAAAGAAGCGTCCCAACTCCGTGCCGGAGAGGCAGAGTGAAGTGCCGGAGAAGAAGAGCAAGAGGAAGAACTGGAAGGTGGCAGGGGATGAGAAATCTGAGGACAGCTCTGATGAGGACTGAGGGGTCAGGGCTGCAGCTCAGAGCAGGGGGAGAGGTCAGAGGCAGGTCTTTGTCGTTCAGCACTGCCCACACCCTGCCAGCCCACGGGGAGCAGCTGAGCCCGGGCAGCCTGGCTGCCCCTGGACTCAGTCAGCAGTGCTGGACAGCACTTCAGATTCTTTGGTTGTGATCAGGATGTTTCTTTCTTAAATTATGTTTTAACAGATTGCCCTTTTGGTTCAGCAAAACAGTGGCCAGTAGGAGAGAGGACAGGCTGATAAATCAATCTGATAACAGAGGAAATGTCACTGTAACCCCACGGCAGTTTTGCCTTCCCATCTCCACCAAAAGCAGAGCTGTGGAGGCATGCAGTGGGTCAGCGGGACACAGAGGGGAGCTGAGGGAATATTCTCAATCCAGCTGAAGGTGCAGTGACTTCTTCTCTGCTGATGAAACAAGCCAGCAGAGAACATTTGCTTGGTTTGAACTCCTGTCAGAGCCTGCTGTGGGCTGGCCGCTGTGTCTACCTTCCTTCATTCCCTGTGGGGATGCTGAAACCATTTGTGCTGACAGAGAGGCCTTGGTGGGTGTTGTGTCCTGTCTCTGCTCTGCCCAGTGTGTTACTGGAGAAACTGGTACCAGGCCGCTCTCCCTGCAGCGAACAGCCAAGCCTTT
Source organism: Entomyzon cyanotis (assembly GCA_024500445.1). Taxonomy (NCBI): domain Eukaryota; kingdom Metazoa; phylum Chordata; class Aves; order Passeriformes; family Meliphagidae; genus Entomyzon; species Entomyzon cyanotis. The sequence goes on along the minus strand of JAKEPQ010000773.1, from coordinate 1,558,342 downwards.
TAATAAAATAAATCAATCCAGATGTGGTTGATGCTTCTGTCATTGTTCTGGAGCGAAGCCCGGGGGCAGAGCACAGGGAGTTTGGGTGGTGTCTGTGTTCTCCCTGTGCTGTTTTGTTTCTGCTTGATCACACTGGGAGGAGATGAAATCGGCACTGGGGAAACGTGTGGGGTGATTGTTGTGTGCTGGACGAGCACAAAACAGTGTCAGCGCCCCCAGATCCTCAGCAAGCCCTGATTGCTGCTCCTTTTTTAACTCGAAGTGGACAGAAAAACGGGATGTCCATGGAGATGTCTGTTGTGTGCACAAAGGTGTTTTATCAGTGAACATACAGGTGAGCAGCACCTGGGACTGCTGTGCGCCTTGTGGGGTTTAATTACAGAATTGCAGGATGGTTTGGGCTGGAAGGGAATTCGGAGATAATCCAGTTCCAACATGCCGCGGGCAGGACACTTCACTATCGGGCTGCTCCAACCTGCCCGCGGGCATTCCCAGGCATGGGGCAGCCAGCGCTTCGAGCTCACAGGGAGGATTCCTTCCCCTAACCCGCTCACAGCTGCCCCGGGAAGCGTTGTTCCCGGTTCCGCTCCGTGCCGTGCCGTGCCGTGCCGGAAGCGGAAGCCCGGGCGGCGGTTCCGTGTCCGGGCTCGGTGCCCTTGGAGCGGACATGGCGCTGGCCCTGCTGCGGGCTCAGCCCCGCGGGGCTGCCCTGGGTGAGGGAGGCCGGGGGCAGGGCGGGCAAGGAGCGGGACCCGGGCGGGTGCGGGAGCCGGGAGGGTGCGGGATCCCGGGGGCAGTGGGACCCCGGGCGGCAGTGGGACCCCCGCGCTCAGCCCTTGCCCCCGTTGTCCCCGCAGCTCTGCTCGGCTCGGCTCTGCTCCGCCGCCCCGCCGCTCTCGGTGCCGCCGCCGCCCGCTGCGCTCCGAACCGCGAGAGCCACGGCCCGGCCCGCCAGGGACACGGTAGGGCCCGGGGGGTGTGTGTGTGTCTGTGTGTGTGTGTTTGTGTTTGTCTGTGTGTGTTTGTCCGTGTGTGTGTGCGGGGAGCTCGTCTGGCCGGGAGCAGGGAGCGCCTTGCCCGGGAGGTTCCCTAGCATCCCTGGCAGTGCTCAAGGACACGCTGGATGGAGCTCCGAGCAGCCGGGTCCTGCCCATGGCAGCGAGCTGGGATTGGATGGTCCTTGGGGTTCATTCCAGCCCTTTAATTCTCTGTGATTCTATGGGGATTGGATGATCCTTGGGGTTCATTCCAAATCTTTAACTTTCTGTGATTCTGTCGGGATTGGATGAAACTTGAGCTCTATTCCAACCCTTTAACTTTCTACGATTCTAAGGGGATTAGATGATCCTTGAGCTCCATTCTAACCCCTTAACATTTTATGATTCTATCGGGATTGGATGATCCTTGAGCTCCATTCCAACCCTTTAATTCTCTATGATTCTATCGGAATTGGATGATCCTTGAGCTCCATTCCAACCCTTTAATTCTCTATGATTCTATCGGAATTGGATGATCCTTGAGCTCCATTCCAACCCTTTAATTCTCTATGATTCTATCGGAATTGGATGATCCTTGAGCTCCATTCCAACCCTTTAACTCTCTACGATTCTATCAACACTGGGTTAGGAAGGACCAGGGTTTGGTTGGGGACCAACAGCAGTGCAGGGATGAAGGACAGAGGTGATGCAGGTGATACCCGATGGTCGTACAGGGACTCAAGTTCAAGATGAGCTTTAAGGTTCCTCCCAACCCCAGCCGACCTGTGAATCTGTAATTTTTCTGGGCCAGGTAGGGGGTTTGAAGTGGCAGCTGTAACAAAGTGCAGAAAAGATATGCACATGGTACAGTGGTTTTTCTTGGTGTCTTCTTGGGTGATGTGGTGTTACCAGCAAGAGAAAAAATAATCCTAAATGCCAATCGATTTAAGGGAAAAGTTGTGAAATGCTGAGCACTGTTAGATCAGGAATTGGTTGTGCAGAGATGTTATTTGTGATAAATAACTGTGAGTAGTGTGTGTACCCTCACATTCAGCAGCATTGTTACCAGTTAATGGCACTGGGATTTGCACTTTGCCCAAGTCCAAACCTCAGGTCCTTTGCTTTCCTTGTCACTTTCTACATTTCCTTTCTCCTTGCCAAAAGGAAGGAAAACATTTGCATTTTGGTTTAGGTGGGTGGATGTTATCTGTGTGTCAGTTGAGCACTTTGGGGGTGTTGTAAAAGATAATTTCAGAGTCAATTCTTGATGTTTTAGACCTGGGCTGATGCTCACATTGTGTTTCCAAGCGTTGCTCATGCTGGGTTTTGGTTTGCAGACAGCCCTGATCTCAAAGCCATTCCTCCAGCCCCTGGCAGAGGGATTTTCCCTGAGAAGTGTTTCTCCTTGCAGGCACTTCCAAGGCTGCATCTCTGCACTGGACAGGGGAGCGAGCGGTCAGTGTGCTGCTGCTGGGGCTGCTGCCTGCAGCCTACCTGTGCCCTGGACCAGCTGTGGATTATTCTCTGGCTGCAGCCCTCACCCTGCACGGCCACTGGTAAGCACAGCACGGCTGAACTCACTGGGAACTCTCCAAACCTCATCCTGCTCTGCTGTAAAAGCACCTAGAAAGAGGAAAACAAATCCTTGGTCTGTCCTTTGTCACGCTGCTCTCCCAGCCAGAAAAGGAATCCATAGTGTTCTACACAGTGTCTTACCTCAGGAACACTGCCTTGCCCCTGGATGTGTAGAATGTTGGGTGTTTTTAACTTGTGGGGGAACCAGTGTTGTACAAACAGAGGAAACAGAGGACAGATCTATATAAAAATAATAGAAAAACATTCTTGCTCTAAAGCTCTGTGCACTGGCTTTGTGCATCTGAGTGGTGATGAGGTTCTGCGTAATAAATAGCTCACAGAAAATATTCCACTGAGGAGACCTGGATTGTTATTATTCCTTGATTCCTGGGAAGTGGATGTTTGCTCATGATGCTCAGTGTAGTTCTGCTGTGATCCTTCATGGCAGCAGGGGACAGAGCTAATTAGGAGTAGATCCAGCTGCATGGTTGGTCAGACTGGCAGCATTCACCTTCTTGAGGTGTTCCTGCTTTGGAGTTCCCTGCCACAAGGTTAAAGCAGATTTTTGTGGTAGTTTGGGGTGTCAGGTTTTCTTAAACCTCAGTTTTGCCCTGAGGAATTGTGCCAGGGATTCTTGCACTTTCCTCACTCTGACTGGGAGCTTCTTCCCAAAGCTTGGTGGCACCCTGTGCCTTCTGTTCCTAGGTAGTTTAAACCTGGACAGGAATTTGCTTCCAGATGTGGAAAAACCCCAAATTATGGTAATTTTTTTGGCTGCCAGTGTTCTAATCTGAATACATTCCCAGGAGTCTTCTGTGTCTTTGTGACAATGGTTGGTCCCAGATATTTCCTTGGTTTTCCTCTTTTTCAATCAGATAAGAAGGCAGATTCCAAAGATTCTGTTGTCTGGAGAGCTGTGCTCAGCACCTTGTGTCCTCAAGAACACCCCGAGCCAATCTGTGCATTTTTAACAGAATGTGTGGAATGTTTTGTTTTGTTTTTGCAATAGATGCACCCTCTTTCTGAGTGAGAGCTGAGCACTCTTCAGGAAAGGTTGATGGCAGCAGGTGACAACAAGCGGCGTTTGAGGCATCTTGGTAGAATGTGACACAAAGTGGATGAATCCCAGGGAGTGCCCTTTGCTGATGTGAGCTTTTCTCTGTTCTTTTTAGGGGTCTGGGCCAGGTGATCACTGATTACGTGCACGGGGACACCCCCATTAAAGTGGCCAACACGGGGCTCTACGTTCTGTCTGCCCTCACCTTCGGCGGCCTCTGCTACTTCAACTACCACGACGTGGGCATCTGCAAGGCTGTGGCCATGCTCTGGAGCCTCTGAGTGTCCCCAAGTGTCCTCTGAGTGTCCCCAAGCCCTGACACACATGATTGTCCTCTGCTGCCTCTGCTTCATCAGCTCGTGACCGACTTCAGTGCACAGCAAAGAACAGCCGAGGGTCCCTAGTGAGAGCAGCCTGCAGGGAGCTCAGAGCTAGTTTAGAATATAAATAAGAGAAAAAAAAAACCAGATTAAAACTGGAAAATGTCCAGTGAGAGTGGGGTGATTCAAGCTGCACTGGAAATTGGGATGAATTAATTACATCAGTGGCAGACTTGCATAGCTAAAGGGAACTCTCCTTGTAATACCAGCTTTAATGAGTGTTTTTCTAAGGTAACTGTTGGTTGGTTTCCTCTTCTGTAAAACAAGCTTGGCTTGTGGAAAACTGAACTGCTGCTTCTGGCATCAGTGTGTAAGGCAGACCCTGTAACTCTGGACCCTGGGAGTTGATGTAGAAAAGGGAATTCTTTTTTCTTAATCCATGCAATAAAGAATTTACAGAAATTGTGTGTGTGCTTCTGAGCCGTTTTTAGTACTTTTGGGTTGCTTCCAATGTTTTCTCTGCAAATGGGTTTACTCTGCCTTACTTCATTTGGCTATTGTAAAACACAGAATATTTTCATTAATTAATTCTTAGAGCTGTTTTAGACTTGAGTTAATACAAGGATAATTAATGTCCCTTGGAAAATATAACATGAATTGACCTGGAAGAGAAATACTTTTGCAGAATGACTTCAGGAGCACATGCCTGTCAAGGTTTTTATGCTCATTTTCAGTATTTTTTGGGGTTCTTTTTTAAATACTCTAATCTGTGTCATCCTGGGTGACTGAAAAGACAGCAAGCAGGAGGCTGAGGGAACATTTTGTTTTTTTTAGGGTTTGCAGCAATTTAGAGGGGAACTGAGATTGTAGTTTTTAACTTTCTGCTTCAGCCTGTCTGACTTTCACATCAGTAAGGAGTGGAGAACTCTTTCCACATTCTGCTGGAACTTTTGTGGCACTATGAATAGTAAGAGGAAGAGAATTGTGTTACCATCAGTGTGGTTATGCAATGAACAGAACAACCAAGTCACTGTTAGAATTCTGCAAGACTTTCTGATGGTTTTTTTTGTTTTTTGGGGTTTTTTTGTTTGTTTTTTTTTTAGAAATCAGGATTGCAAATTTTATTTATTTCTTTAGAAAAGGTTAGCTGGCCAATTTTTTGTTCGTTTTGTGGGCTGATTTAAATACCACCATTTGTTACTTTGGCACACATGGGTGAGTCATGGGTAAATCCCCCTGGCCAAGCTGAGAGTCTCTCATGGAAAGTGAGATTTCCTCACGCAAGACACATCTGTTTGTAGTGTTTAAGTCACTTGGGTGAGACATGAGTTATCTGAAAGTTCTGGGAATGTAGAAAATGCAAACCTAATTCAAAAGCTGTTTGACCAACAGCTACTAAAGATTTTAGGGATCAAAATCTACAGGACTGTATAGACATGCACATTTTTGTTTCTTCAGTGTGTTAATGCTGTCTGATTGGAAAACATTCTTCTGCTGCTTTTTGCCAAGAATTTGCTTTTTTTTAAAAAAAAATTTATTTCTTTTATAAGTACTGACAGTAGTGAAAACATAAAATTGGCTTGTTTTGAATAAAGACATACTAAAGTTGCTTTTATAAAAAACCAATATTTTAAAACTGTCAAAGTATTCTATTATAGGTTGTGATTTTCATTCTGAACTTAGATAAACTTAGATAAACTTATCTTCATGGTTTCATCCACTTCATCTTTTGACAGTTTCTTTAGAGTTAATTTTCTTAAGTAGCCTTCTTCCTCAAAGGCCAAGAACATTCCTTGTTCCAGGGAATATTCAAACTTAAAGGCTTTGGAGCAGGAAGGTGTAAATGTCTTTTTGAAAAAGATGATGTTGCTTTCACCAGGAATTTCTTTGGGAACTTCTCCTTCCTGAGGAAGAAAAAAGGGAACAGATTACTCCCAGCACAAGGCCTGACCAGTTTAATTCCAGGTCTGAGCTGTTCATTTTGCCTGTTGGTTTTGTACAGATGTGGAGAGGGAAGCAGATCCTTACCTTAAACCTCACAATCATTTCCCCACATTCCTTCTCACAACACATGTAATAACTTTTGTCTTCCACTTGGACACTGAAGGCCACAGGCAGCCCTGCTGAGAGGGTGGTGGTTTTGTAGCAGTGAATGCTGAAGTGCATCCCTTTGCCTGGAAATAAATTGATTATTGTTGATTATCTGCTTCAAGGGAGCTGCAACAACTGAACTCAGTGAAGTCTTACCATTCCACTGGCAGCTCTAGCTGTCTTCCCATGATATTTTTCCTGGCAGAAGAGCCAGGACTTGAATTGTTATGACTTCAGGTTGTACCTTTTTGACTTTGTGCAATCAGGCCATAACCAGTGTGCACCAAAGCAGCTGAGGGTACCAGCCAGGACTAAAGGATTGACAGTGGGGAGGACTCAGATCCTTCTGTGTGCATGCAGAAGGTGAGACTGGGATGGGTAAGTGACCATCTAAATCAGACCATCATATTTTCTCCATAAAGAAATATGGTCAACAAGTACAGTTCTGAATAAATGGCTGAAGCACCCTAAAGGTCAAAGCCAGAACTATAAGTTTGTTAACTGCTACTTCTAGAAGAAAGACCTTGGAGTGTCAATACATTGTTTAGATTTTAAAATTATTTTTTGTAATCCAACATTCAAAAAAAAGGGAAATTCAGGATTTTGTGGTCAGAGCCAAGCAAAAATCTTAACAGCCCTTTTTCTGCATGACGTCCTGCAGGCCTCAGCCTAACCCAGAAATCTCACCCATGACCACTGCCCAAGACACAGAATTTCACTTGCAAATGAAGTTTGAGTCATTACTCTCAGTCCCCTCATGATGATTACAAAGAATAAAACCACCTCTAGGACAAAGCAGCAGAGCAATGGTGATGATTTATGTTTGGAAATTACCAGATTGCATCTCCTGGTCTGTCACATCCTCAAAAGCTGCCGCGTTCAGGTCTGGCCGCACCACGAGCAGTTGGCTGTGCACGTTCCTCAGCACTCGGTGCAGAATCTTTTCCCTGCAAAGGGCATCACATTCCAGCTCTGCAGGAATAATGAAGGAAAATTCTTAATGTTTTAGCTGTTGTCTCCTCAGATTTTGATAGTTTGCTGCCAGATTAGTCTTGGCATTGTGGATGTTGTGTGAAGTGAATTCTTAGAACGACAGCAAACAAAAGGAAGGCCACGTTATTTTTTACACCTCTGGCTTGAAGCAGGTTTCCCAGAATACAGGAAGTTATAAGCCAGAGGAGCTTCTGTCTTTGTTAGTGAGAATTCAGAAGCAACAGTTCTCTATTTTGCCCAACAATTAAAGTGCATTGAAAGGTGCTGTCAGGGAAGTCACTCTGCTGTGCCTCAGGAGGAATTAAAGCAGCACCAGGAGCAGTGAGATGTAGCTCTGGTTTTCTTGCAGCCACTCTCAGTTTGAAACTTGTTCTCTCTGGGTTAGTAAGTGAAATGGATAATAAAGGTAATAAATGATCTCTCATCTTACCATCGTCATCTTGGTTCCAAGGGAGCAGTGAAAAAAAAGAAAGAAAAAACAACATTAAGCTCTGCCCCCACAAGAGAAACCACTCTGCACCCAGGCAAGGCTGGAAGACAAACAGCCACCTACACATCCCCAGTGCCACCCAGGCTGAGCTGCTGTCACTGCAGACAGGGTTGTTGTGAGCAAAACAAATGGTGAAACCCACAGTCATTTGAGAACTGGAGTCACCCCCAAAGCTGAGGTATGCAAAATGCTTTCTTAGGGTTATTTCAAGGTGAGCAGGTCACTCTAAGCCTAAAACTGAGGAATAAGTGCATGCAAATTTTTGGTTTTATCAGTGCCTTTATTCTAAGGGAGCAAAAGGCCAAGAAGCCGTCATTACAAATTGCTTTTAGAGGAGAAACTGTCTTCTAACTAACTTTATTCTGTAAGATTGGAAATTACTCACTCCAAGTCCACACCCCAGTATTCCAACTCTTCTGAGAGTCCCTTCCCGGAATGGTTAATATTAGCATCAAGTGTTCCCCTGGCTCAGATACTTGGCAAACAACACTTAAAACTAAAACTTACAGGAAAATGAGGTGAGATCAGACTGGCAAAGGAATTGTGTTAAATCAGTATTCAAACAGAAAAGATTAATACATGCTCTAATTACCGTCAAAATAGAGGCAGAAGTTTTTTCCAAGTTCTACTGCACGCACCAGAATCTCTTCAGCACTCATCTTCACCCTGCCCAAAGCACCCGGAGAGGAATCAGAGTTAAGCTCCATGCTTCTTGCTCTATAAAGTGATAAAAACTAAGTCCACACAGACTGATTTTACCAGGCTACCCCTAGAAAAGAATGAGCTTCCAAAATACCAAAAAATTAGAATGCATTCTGACTGCCCTCAAAAAGTCATCCCTTACATGCCTAAACATAATCCATGTGTTAAAACCAGCTGAGCTGATGGGAAGATCTGGCTCTTGCACTGGGATTTTATTGTGCAATCAAAAATAGTCGGCTCCCTTCCAAAGCTTTTTTACCAGTTGAAAAATACATCTTATACCAAAGAAATGAGCAATATCAACATGAAGTAAACACCCACGCCCATAACAATTAGGGTGGGTAATGGCGGTGATTTTCTTGCCCCTCTAGCAAATCACTTTGAGAAATGCATTTGCAATTGATTTTTTCCCTTTCTATATGATCTCTGGTGCAGAAGAGGCAGCCAGGCTCCCAGCAGCATCTTTGTTTGCAAACTGGCACTCCCCAAGCCTTAGAAACAAGATACCACAACACCCAACCCTGCAAGCTTCATCCCCAGCAGACTAACCACAAAGGCAAGGACGACTCTGTTATTGTAAAGCCGAGGCACAGGCAGGCACAGGCAGGACCTTTGACAGAGGATTAAAGGAAAAGGTGGAAGGGAAATAAAATGGAAGGGGAACACCCTTATATTTATCGGTAAAACAAAACGACTGGCTTCTTCCCTTCATCACAGAATCATAGAATCAAAAAGGTTGGAAAAGACCTCCAGGATCATCAAGCCCAGCCTTGAGTAGTAAAAGATGATCATCAGACCTTTTACCACGCACATTTGAAAAGAACGGCCGACCCTGAAAGGAGTTTTCAGCTGACTGTCGGACGTGGAATGACTCACCCTGAGGAGCCGCAGGGATGCGGGGCGGCAGCAGAGGTGGCTCAGCTGATCTCTGGTGATCCCTCCGGGCTCCTCGGAGCGAAGCAGAGCGATGGGAACCAGGCGGAGCTCAGGATGGGTAGGTGAGACCAGAGATAATTCACGGTGGTCCCTCCTGGCTCCTCGGAGCTGCAGCAGAGTGATGAGAACTGGGAAGAGCTCAGGATGGGTGGGTGGGAGCAGGGATGGCTCCCGGTGGTCCCTCCTGGCTCCTCGGAGCGAAGCAGAGCGATGGGAGCCGGGCGGGCGCGGCTGCGGACGGACAGGAACTCCGGTCGGATCGCGGCAGTCCCAGCTACCCCGGGTCACCGCACCGCTGCCGGGGATGCCCCAGGCGGAGGGAAGCTGCCGGGAGGGGCTTTATAGGGGCCGAATCGAGCCGCTTTCCCAAGATCTCTGCCTACGTCGGCATTTCTGGCGCGGCATTTCCCCTCCTCGCCGGCGCAGGCAGTGCCTATGCAAATCTTGCGCACCAGGGTGGCTTTGTGCCCTCGGTGTCCCGCTGAGGTCACCGCGGGCTCGTCCTGTTGCTCCACCAGCATCTCCAGCCGGTCCACGAAGCCTGCGCGGCACTTTGGGAACAGCTCCTGCCCGTGCCCATCCGGACTGCCCTTGCGGGGAGCCGCTTTGGGATGGGAATCACCGCGCGTGTGTTCTTGATGGCAGCAGTGCCGAGGAATGCTGGCACGGGGCAGGAAATCTCCTCTCCCAGCCGTTTGGGCAGAAGAAGATTGATAGGAGGAGTCCAGCTCCTGTTTTGGGATAAAGCCGGGTTCCTCCATCCCTCCCTGCCTCTATGAATGTTTAAAGCAACAAACGCTGGAACTGCGGTTATGGGACAGGCTCCAGAAACCAGGAAAGCGAGCTTGGAAATAACTGATTTACCCGTTGGCTAACTGCAATCGCCATGCCTGGATTTGCTGATTCTAATCCTTATCAGAATTTAGGGCGTTCAGCTCTGCAGCTCCGTGGGTAAACTGAAGAGCCCCAAGTTGTGGGGGTGAATAAAACCACTCCAAACCCCCAAATCAAACCCAAACCCAAGTCCCCAAGATGTTGTCTCAGCTGTTCGTGTGTCTGTCACTGCTGTTGGAGGGAAAAATAAGAAACCCAAAGTTCATAGGGAATGCTTTAATATCTGTATGATAAAATCAGGGAGATAATTTTGAGCTTAAAAGCACACCATTAAATCTTATTTGAAATTATAAAGATAAAAGCACTGTCTCTTTTACTAATAACCCTGGAGTTAGGGTGGTTTACCTTGGCAGAAGTGTCTTTCAAGCAAACAAAAACTATGTGTATGCTACAGAAATTTAGCTGCTTTCTTTAAAGTTTTGCAATAAACAAATGAAGTTGATTCAAAAGAAACCTAAAGAGCAGGAGAATTCAGCATCAGATTAAAACATCCTGTTTGCAACAGACAAGCAAAGAAAAACACATTTTTTGTAACTACTGTCTCAGATAAGAATATATATCCCTATTTACAGACTGAATTCCAGCAGGACATAAAAAATATATTTGTATCTTTCTAAATTTAACTGACTTCTGTTTCTTGGCCACCCATTTCTGTCCATTTTCCCAATATCCATTTCGTAACAAATAGTTCCTCCTGCGAGCAGGATCAAAATGCCTCTTGGTCTTTTTCAGCTAAAATACTCAGCTTCAGCCCTTTAAGTTTCTACCTCTGGATAATTTTCTTCAGCTTCAAAATAATATTCAAGTGTCTTTTCATCACTCCGGTTGATTTTTAATATATTTGAATTTTGGCTTTATTCAGGAGAGTTCCCCATTTGGGTGATTCTTGTTCACAGATTCTTTGCATTTCACTGCAAAAAAAAAAGTTATTTAAAAAATTGATACTGTACTAATCATTTTTCATTTAAGTTTAAACATACATTCAGATCATTATTTATTCTGTGTCAGCTGTTGGCCCTAATGTTTTTGGCCTATTGATATTCCATATAAAGCTATCAGGAAGGAGGACTTGGTCTTTCAGCCTTTGAGAGCCTTAAAATTTAATTAGGTCATTCAACACATTGAATAAAAGATATTTCCTTCTCTTTAGTGTACATATTCGTATTTTTGAGGACCAGACTCTAACTCACACAACAGCTTTTATGGTAAAGGTTAAACTTTCATTTCTCCTGGAATTTATTATCTCAAATCTTAAAGGAACTGCAACTATTTCTAGAGTAATGGCTTAGATAATTTTTCTCCAATTTAAAAGGAACTGAAACGCCAGTAAGAGTGAACTGTCACCCCTTAGATAATTTTATTTTAATGTTATTTTTAGTCTGAGATTTATCCATGGACCATCATATCCATAAGATAATGGAAATGAAAATTCAGATGTTTAATTTGTTTGACTTCAGGTGCTCTGTTACTAGAACCTACTAAAGGTGACCCAATTAAGTAAACACCTTAGGAACGTTTTGCTAACATACTCTGTCCTATCTGTTTCTTAATGTTTAAACAGTATTGCTAATAGCATAAATGTCTATAAAATATTTGAGCATTAAATGAAATGGGCCTTGGCAGCTTATTAAAAATTGTTTCTACTTTATGGAAGTATTTAGTTCTCATTCTCTCAGCATTCTTTTGATTTCTTGTGCTGGGATTTTCATTTCAAAGCCTCTTTGGATAACGTATGTGAGATTAAGGTCCCTTTTACTCCTAAAAGCAGAGAATAAAGAAAAAAGGGGGGGGAACAAAAAAAGAGAACAAACCAGAGACAAAATTTATGTCCTATAACATAAATCACATATTTTACATAACATAAATCATATCCCATGTCACATAAACCACCCATCACAATATACAACTTCCATGCATGATTTACATACGTTATTTACATTCCCATAACTTCAGATCTCGCTATGATACATTTCACCCTAGGGAATAATACCAGTATTTTGGAAAGCAATAACTCGGTGTGCAGTTTAATCTTTTTGGATGCAGAAAGTTCACTGCTGACTTGTTGTGTCCTGTTTGCTCCTCTTGCAAAGGAGCCCAAGGGTAAATCAATCTTGGCGAAACAAAACACAACTTTTACCTACAGAAGTGCAGCAAAACCTCAGGAAAACGCAGTTTTATTACGTGTTCTTTAGAGAGAGTGAGACAGAAAACCGTCTTGGCAGTTGTGCGTTTTAGCGTTACTTATTTTAGTAGCGCTCCTCATTTTAGTGGTGTTAATCATTTCTACTGCCTCATCTCTCATAATGCGCTAATTTACGGCTCGTGTTTCAAGGAGGATCCACTGGTCATAAAACTCATTCCAGGGCTTTCGCCTTCGGCTAGAAGGTGAAATTTGACAGGAATGGATGAGGAACTGTTTAAAGCTTTAATTGAACAGCCCGGGCCGGAGCCGCTCCCTCGGCCTGCGGGGCACCTCGGGCCGTGCCTGGTGCCCGGTGCCACCGAGCCGGGCAGGGCTGGGAGGGTGCTGCCAGCCCCGAGGAGAGCTGCTGTCCCCCGTCCCTTGGCCCTTGTCCCCTGTCCCTTTTTAACTTGTCCCCTGTCCCCTGTTCCCTCAGGGCCCGTCCCCGCCCGGCCCTACCATCCTGAGGGAACCCTCAGCTCCTGAACACCTCGGTGCCCTGAGGAGACCTGCTGTCCCCTGTCCCCTGTCCCTTGTCCCCTGCCCCTGTCCCTTTTAAACTTGTCCCCTGTCCCCTGTTCCCTCAGGGCCACTCCCCGCCCGGCCCTGCCATCCTGAGGGGAACCCTCAGTTCCTGAACACCTCGGTGCCCTCAGGGACAGGAGGGGACCAGAAAGGGACAGAAGGTGATCAGAAAGGCATAAATCCCCCCGGATCTCGCCTTTAGCACACCCTGCCATCCTGAGGGAACCCTCAGCTCCTGAACACCTCGGTGCCCTCAGGGACAGGAGGGGATCAGAAAGGCATAAATCCCCCCGGATTTCGCCTTTAGCACACCCTGCCATCCTGAGGGGAACCCGCGGGGTCCCTCCTGGGCAGCTCGGTGCCCTCAGGGACAGGAGGGGATCGGAAAGGGACAGGAGGGGATCGGAAAGGGACAGAAGGGTATCAGATTTATCCCTATAAATCCCCTCAGATCTCGCTTTCAGCACAGCCCGCCATCCCCCCGCCGTTCTGCCGCCCCTCTGAGGCGCTGCCCCGCCATGAGGAGAGCGCCCTGGCAGAGGAACAAAACGCAGGTTTTACACGTTTTGATTTAAACACCCTCCCCCGAGTGAGCGCTCGGCAAACACCCCGTGCTTCCCGTGAGGCAGGCAGGGCGAGCAGCGCGCAGAAAGCGGATGGAAAGGGAAATAAAAGCACAAAGATGGAGGTGAGCGGTGCTGGGTGAGGAACTCCCTCGTGGCCCCTCTGGACTGAACCACAAAGGATCACGGCACTTTTAGGGAGGTTTTGGGAAAACAGAAATGATTTTTTTTTTTGTGTGAGGGAACCACAGTTTCCCTGAGGGCTGGAAGGCCACGATAAATTGGGTGAGCACTGGGCAAATATTCATATAGGACTTCTTGAGAATGAGCTTCTGGAGTACACAGCTTTTGCTAGATATAGACACTACATATATCAGTGTATCTATATACAAATGTGTGTGTGTATATATAAAAATAAATCGGAGTGTATTTATAGTGAGATCTCAATCTGGTACTTCCCACCCACTCCCCAAATGCTGTAAACCCAACTCCACTCACATTTTCCCCAAAACCACTCACAAAATATTTTTAAACCTCTTCTTTTTCTCACCTAAACTCTGTGCTAAGCTTGTTTTAAATCCTAGAACCTGTATTTTTTTTTTTCTAATGTGCTCTGTTGTTAGAATGAAGCTTTAGAAACTCCTCAGTTGTCTGACAAAACTCCTTCTAAGGACTCGCAGTCCAACACTGAACCACTGGAAAAAGTTTTAAATGGTGATGTATTAAATATGCTGGAAGTAAGTATGGAATTATCTAATTTAATGCTGAGATTCATTCAAATGTTGAAATAAAATTGTTTTTTCTCTCTTAACAGAGACGAGCAAAGAAATTAATAACTTGTTATCAGAATATGTTGACATTATAAGGCAAGTTAACTCTGTCCTATTTGCACAGCAATTTTTAAATTCTCTAGGTGATGGATGGGTGTCTGCAGTTTAGGGAAATTAGCATTGAAAACTGTCAAACACAGACCTTGAAAGAAAAATGCTGTTCTCTGTTCCAACAGAGAATTAATTTGGTCAGAAACTGGGTATTGATAGACAACACATTTTTAAGAATAACATAAAAATAGTGAGAAAGTTAATGGCATTAGCACTGATTTTAACTACAGATTTCTTCATTTCAGTTCAAGAGCAGAGTTGGATTCTTCTTGTGTCCAGGAACTCGATAAAATCTTAGAAGAAGCCAGAGCCATAGAAAACCAGCTGAAGCAGAGAAGGGAGAGCCTGAAGCAGAGATTCACTGCCGTTGCCAATATTCTGCAAAGCTAAACGGAGTTTGTTGCAGAAATGCAGAGCCAAGGCTGTGTTTGTGTATGAAAATAAACTGCTATCAGTGTTGTGATGTCTGTTTCTTATATAAATATTCCTGGCAGTTCAGGAAACTTTCAACAAGTGGCAACTTAGAGTTCAAATACATAGTGTAGTGGTAGGTAGTAAAAATGATTCTGAATATATGTTTCAAATCCTGTGACTCAATGGATTAAGACATTAAACCATGTGGTTTTTACTGGTTAACCTATTAAAAATAGTAAAAAACATTTCTGTGAAACATAGATTTTTATTATGTAAGTAGAAAAGGACCTCAGATTTTTTCATGTTAACCATTTTCTGGTCATGTTGTTTCCTTTTTTTTCTTTCTACTTTAAAAAATGTTTTTGTGCTAAAATCTTAATTGAATATACTTGCAATGTTATTTTCATTTTGTCTCTGAATGTAAACAATTTGAAAAGATCAGTTTAGAAATAGAGTTCTATTAGGAATGCTACTTCAGGAGAGTATAAAGTCTTAATTTAAAATACATTGTAATACTTGCAGAGCTTTGCAAGGCCATGTTGATCTAAAACATAAAACTTTGTTGTTGGTGTCAATAAAAAAATAGATAATGCTAACATGGTCTGGAATGACAGTGTTCTGTTACTTTGCTGTTTGGCTATGTGAGTGTTGTTTGCTGGTACTCACTTTATTTGAGAACACTGAGTGCTTTTTCTTTCTTGTCAGTCGACTCTGTTAAGAAAAAAAAGATGAAACATGGAGAGTACAAAGGATCATTTGTACAAACTGTGGGACTTATGTAATAAAGAAAAGCCCTCGAATAAGATATATTTACATCTTTACCCCAGTAGTGTGCAGTGATTTCCTCTTTAAATCCTCTCAGACTTAATCCATCCTCCTTTCCCCCTTTCCTTAGCTCAAAGCCCAATGTGCTACGTGTCGCAGTGACACGATTTAAAACAAATAACGAGAGGAACTGGACATGTAGGGTGAGATTTAGATACCTAAAGATGCAGATATGTCCTTAGCAGGATTTTCAAAGTGCCTAAGCATGGTGTAAGCGCCTTACATGCTTAGGAATTTTGGAAAATCCCCTAAGGTGCCTATCTGCATCTTTAGCATCTAAAGGCTTTCAAAAGTCTCACCACTGCTCTCCATCATGTTTAGCAGCCTCTTAATTTGTCCCTGATGGTCTCACCTTGCAGTCACTGCTGTGTAAACCGAGAAATGTGGGAGAAAAAGAGAAGAAGACTTAGGGAGTGACATTTGCTAAAATCCTGTGCTGAGTGTTTCTAAATACTCATCACTGTGCTGAGTGTTTCTAAACTCCACACTCATCTGTGGTGATGACACAGCCCAGAGTTTCAAAATGATGTCTGTCAAAGGTCTGAACTCAGCCATTTACCCACAGATGTTTATGCAAGGCTTTCAAGAAAAGTTACACAAATGTAATCACTGCTGAATATCTGCCTGCTACCTGCGTTTTAGCTGTTTGTGCTTGGGGAAAGCATGCAGCCTTTTTAGATCATCTGGATTTGGATTATCTAGGTTTAGTTTATGTGGCTAATTTAATCAACTATTACTAAGCATCAGAACTTGGATTTTATATATTATTTTACAATAATTTTATATGTTTTCTCCTTTTGGAGATGAAATGTTCCTGTTGCAGCCGTTTGCTCTATTTAAAAGTTTCATAAAATCCAATAAAAATTGGTAAAACTCTACTTTTTAGAGAGAACAATGAAGAACTGCTTAGTGCACTTAAGTCCAAGATACATTTTCTGAGTAATGATTCCTGGTTTTCTACAGTGATTTCTTATATAGATGTTTGTCATTCCATTTAATAAGATTTAATAGAGTGGGGTTTCTGGGATAATAAGAGGAATTTGGAATTTGAGGAGATACTGAAAGTAAAGTCAGTGAATATGGCCATAGTAACTTAGGTGAGCTTACGAACAGTGTGGTTATAATTATTAAATTTTTTTAATTACCAAGAGCAACAAAGCTTCTGGGTTTGCTGCATGAATATAGGTGAGGATATATATATTAAAAAAAACCCTAAGTAGAATGAATTACATTAATTTAAAGAGTTTTGGCTTGAAATGGTAAGTTCAGAAAGATTAAAAGATGCATTGAAAAGAAATTAATATCACCTCTTTTGAAGTTAAATATTTCAGCAATGGCAACACATTAATGTCTCTGTCTTTATCTCTCTGTCTTTAAAGGGAGTTTATATAATTGTTGTGCTGGCCAAAAATGTAGAGTTGGCTGCTCTGCAGTGTTCCACCTGATATCTTAGTATATGGACAGACTCATTACATACTGTTTTCCTTCTAAACCATTAAAAATGTTTTCATTTTCCCATTTGATTACCACTCATCCGCCCCACAGATTGCCTCCCTTATGGATTTTGGTGTTTATTGGGAGAAACGAAGCGAGTTTTCTCTTCTGATCTGACACTAAAGGCTCATTCGTGCTCTCCTTGAGGACTGAGCTCCTCATGAAACCCAACTGGCACCCATCCCGTCCCTATCCGCTTTCCCGTTTTACTGAAGGAGGTTTGGACAGAAAAGTAATTGGCTTTAAAGCTGCCAAATCTGATCAGCAAGGCTCAGCTGGGAACTACGTTTTCTTTTAAGCTTCTCCCCTCCTCGTTTAAGCTTCAGCCTATAAATTAACAAGAAGGTCTAAGATGACAGATCAGTAACAGAATATAAATGGATTTTTTAAAAAATCTGGAAGCATCTTAGATGAAGTTCCAGCCCTCTTGGAGTGAAGGGGATCTTGACACTGAGCCTTATGTGTTTCTGAGCTTGATGTGAATTTCTCCACAGGCTGGAAAGTGTAAGTGGAAAAACTCAATTCTTCTCATTGCTCTTCTATTATCTAAAATCTAAACATGGGAAATAACAGATAATACAGAAGGAGTTCAGGTAATCAGTGATGGGAAGTTTTCCCTGAGAAAAGGCTAATTTTGACTGTTTACTTAAAATGAAACTGCCTTTTAGCATAGATGGAACAATGTGGGTCAGAATAGAAAAATACGAAATCTAGTAGGTAAAAGAGTGGTTTATTGACATTCTGTCCAGAACTAATCAGAATTCACTGGAATCTTTATTTTTTTCCTTTGAATTGTCTTTGAAATCCTGATGGTGGAGTTGGCATTGGAAAGGAACAGAGTGGGTGTTTTGCATCATCGGGGGAAAAACCAGGAAAAAAAAAAAAAGGCAAAGACTCACAACTCAGTCAGCCTAAATCCCATCCTGGAGAGTGCCTGAAGCAAATTTCTGAACTTAGACTTGGATAACAATAATTTAAAAAAAAAAAAAAAAAATCCTTTATCAAAATAGCTGACTTAATATGGAAAAATTATCCGTGAGTACAGCTTGGTGTAAGGTTACACCATCCTTTATGATATATAAAATAAGAGAAACTAGTAAGTAGGGGCTAATAAATGAGTTTTAAAGTAACCAATACTCATTTCTTTTTCTGCAACATCAGCCTGTGTGGTATTGTATAGTGATCTGCTTCCAGCTTTGCTTGTTCCTCCTTATCCCAACTGACTTAGAAGAAGGACTTTAGAGGATACAGTCTATTTTCTAAAGAGCAGCAACCTAGAAGTCACAAATGCTCTCAATAACATACCCTGGAAATTCATTGTAGTCTCAAGATGAAGGGTCGAGCAGTAATCAAGATTTCTGGAAACCAGGAATTAAAGAAAGAGCTGAGAGAAAGTGATCCGTGAGAAAAGGTTGAAGCAGTTGGGTTTGTTGGGAGAAAGCACAACTCAAGGGAGTGCATAATAAGAGATGAGTTAAAGGAATGCAGGACGAGTAGGAAGAAATTAGCTTGATTTGCAGCAGGTTTAGGATGAGTATTAACCTGTCTGTGGAATGGGGTCCCTGGGGTGCTGTGCCTCCTGCCCTGCTCCCTCTCGAGGCACAGGGTAGCTTTCAAGAGCTGCTTAATACCATGAAATAAATATTCCATCACATTTTCAAAGCGCTGGCAGCTTCCTCGAGGCATCCCGAGGGAAAGGGTCCATCCTAGGTCCGGCTCAGTTGGGAACAGCAGAGCACAGCCCATCCTGCTGGACTGGGAGAGAGAATGCGGTGTGGCAACCAATATTCCTGCAACCTTGCGATTCACCAAGATGCAAAATGCCTACGCGGGTTTGGCAACAAAAGCACGCTGTATCCCAAGTATTTCTGGGAGATGAGCAAGAAGACAAGGCGAGAGGACTTCCGAAAGGATCTGCCTGCAAGCCTGGCTGCTTTGATCCATAGATCCCCATCTCATTTTTCCCCCGTCCTCCCGCCTCTCCAGCTACAGCAGGGCGCTGGAGCATTTTTTTCCCGGCGCGGCAATGCCCTGGCAGTCGCAGCTCACATTTTTCCCGGCGCGGCAATGCCCTGGCAGTCGCAGCTCACATTTTTCCCGGCGCGGCAATGCCTGGCAGTCGCAGCTCACATTTTTCCCGGCGCGGCAATGCCCTGGCAGCCGCAGCTCACATTTTTCCCGGCGCGGCAATGCCCTGGCAGCCGCAGCTCACCTGGCCCAGGTGCCGGCAGGGCTCGGCGGCCGCAGAGCGCGCAGGAGCCGCGCGGCCCCGCGGAGCGCAGCGCGGACAGCCCGCGCACGGCTCTTATTGTGAAAGGATGATGAGAGGCAGCGCTCACCTCCCGAGCCATCCCTGCCTCCTGCTCGCCGCCCTGGCACCGCTACCTCTGCCCGGCACTCCCAGCCGATGCCTCCTGCCAGCCGGAATATGTTAGCCAAAATCCTTTTCTCCGCCGCCAGCCTCCTGCTCGCTCACTTGCGGCAATTCCTCCTCGCCTTGGTGCAATTCATTCCAGGTAAAATGCGTCAAAAACAATCCCTTTCTTCCCATCCCTTCGGAAAGGGGTTGCCGCGGCTGCTGCTGCTGTTGCGTCGGAAGGACAATTCCATTTCTATTGTCGGCAATTCGGCACTGAGCGATGCCGGTGTCTTTGTTAGATGGCAGAGACCCTGCTATTTATCGAATAGATAAACGGGAGAGGCGAGGATTACAGCAGATACAGATGGTTTAGAGCTGGAAAAGCAGCACACAGCAGATTCTCTGGGCGGGGGAGCCAGCTGGAAGTGGGCTCGGAGAGGCTTCTTTGGAGCCGCGGCGTTGCTGAGGCTTTAATCTGACCGTGCACACGGGGAACTATCCCGAAGGATTTTTGTACCACCACCCGACTCTGCAATTCGTGTCAATTGCACGGCTTGAGCTGCTTTTTGTTTGGGTTTTTTTGTTCCTTTGTTCGCTTCGTTTTGTTCATTTGTTTGCCTGAGATTTTCACAAACTGGGAACCAATACAAATCATGGCTTAATTAACGAGAATTTCTGCTTTTGGATGGTAGTGGTGTTTTCCTGCCCTTTAAGCTCAAAGCATGGCTTCTGGGGTATCCAAAGAGCTGAAAGATTCTCAAATCTGCCTTCTTGTGCCACCAGAAGACCCCAAAGTGTAGAATATATTTCTGCTGGTTGTCTTTGGGAAACTCAAAGCCATTTCATGTGCTTTCACTGTCGTCTTTCTCCTTTCCTCCCTTTGAGCCTTCCTTTGCTCCTTCTCTCAATTATTTTTCCCCTCCTGTGTTTTCTGTCGTTTCTATCATGTTTTTCTTTGCTTCTTTGTCTGTTAAGCGAGGAAGTGGGTGGCTGCGCCCCTGGCCATGGGCAACCAAGCAGCTGCATGGAACAAGGAGCCCAGCACGTCCTGGCATTCCCAAGGCAAGTGCTGCACCTTCCCTTCGCAAATCCCTGTGGGACACGAGGGGCAGCTCAGGGTCCAGCCCTGGGGAAGGCTGGAGTCTGGGGGGCACTGATCCACAGCTCCAGGTCGGGCTGGGCGTTGGGGAAAACTGGTTTGCTTCCCTGTTGCTCCGATCTGTGTTTCGTAGGGAACAAAATGCATCTTGTGCCAGAGGATTATTGCCAGTTTGAATGGTCCTGAGGGAAAACAGAATTCTTGCTTCACTCTCCCTGCTTGAAAAATACCTTGACCATTCTGTTGGCTAAATTCTGCCCTTAATTCTGGTGGTCCTTGTGAGTCAAACAATTAGACTGTGTGTGGAGAGGCGGTTCCTGAGCCTCAGGTTGGAACCTGTAGGTTAAAATCAAAATGGATTTTCTCTCTGCCACGTGTTTCCAGGGCTAGCAAATGGCTCCCATGGCTCCTCCATCCACCATTAATGACTTCATGTCCCACCCACTGCTGCTGAAGTAGAATTTAATGTCTGAGTCGTGGTGACTCCACCCACAGCAGCTTTCTTTTCAAGAGCCTCATCCCTCGTCCCACCATTTCTGGATGGAAACCTCAATAAATAATTAATTCGGGGCTGTCCGTTTGTGCTGGGCAGCGAAATCATGGTGCATTGTGCAGGGAAACAGGAGATGAACAAAGAGCTAGGCCAGGATAACTCTGGAGTAATTGCCGGCTATGTTTAGAAAAGGTTGGAGGAAAGTTACAGCTCCGTGTTTGGCACTGCCTCCGCTCGGATATGCCAAAGAGCTTAAGCCTGTTTTAAAAAGTCGGAGCTAGGATGGAGACTGCTGTGGAGAAATGAGGTTTCTGAGAGGGCAGGTCGTGATCTGTGTTGATTTTCAGGTGTTCAAGCACACACGGAGAGCCCCACTGGGACTGTAGAGCTTGCATTGGGGATTCGAGTTCTTCCATCTTGGAGCATAGCCAGAAGAGTAGCTGAAGTAATTTTATTTACCCTCTACTTAACATTGAAAACCAGTCTGTCTTCTGCCTTCTGCAGAGAGAGATTGGTCCTTTATTGGGTGGCTGGGTGTTACAAAGAGTTACGATTTATGATTGAGCTTTCCCCTGAAGGTGGAACACAATCTAATTAACTGTGTTCAGGCAGGAGCTGTTTGTGTTCCATGTGTTCAAAGTGCAGCTAAATGTAACAGTTTTTAGAATTATTATTCTTTTTTGTTGTTGTTCAATAGGGAAGATATGTAGGACTTTTTTTTTTTCCTTCTTGCATCCCTCCCTTCCTCCTGGCTATTCTTAATTTACTCGAATCTTTCTGGAAGCTTCTGTTTTGGCTCATCTGGGTCTTGTGATTTGATCCAATTTCCCCCACACTTCTACCAGGATCTTCAGCTCATTTGAGTGATTCCCAGAAGAAAAACAAAAAAAAATCCATTCTCTTGATGTGCTTCTTTCTCCCCCTCTGGTCTGGAGTTGGGACATTCCCTTAAATATTCTTGTTTATGGTCCATTCTATTAAAACTCCACTTTGGAGGGGATGCCTTGGAATGAATTCTAAGGAGATGAATTCTAACTAGATCAGATTTCAAGAAGGATTACTGAGATGATCACGTGAATGGTTATCACAGGACAAGGAAAACAAAAAGAACTTGGCTTACTTAGCTTAGGAAGTGATATGATTCTTCACCCTAAATACGACATGAGGAAGGGAAAACTACCAAAGCCACATAACAGAGCTGACAGAAAAACAAGAATAGAGTCCTTTGGTAAATTCAAAGCATTTTTCTGATCATTGGGACAAGGGGTAGTTATCTAAAGAGGGGATAGGTGCCAGGAGACATAGGGATATTTAAAACAGAGTTCTTATGTAAGAATTTCTGGGACAGCAGTTGGGAGGGGATGATGCAGGAGGTCTTTTTCAGTCCTGTTCAGGCTCTTTTGTGGATTGTATCCTCCCAAAATTTCCATTTACAGTGCTCTCCAGGAAGTTCCGATGCAGTGCCATCCTGAGTCATGCCAGCTTTGTTCCTGCTTGGATGCAAAATGTCTCCTCAGCGATGCGTTCCTCCCATTTTAAAATTATTTTGTTAATTATTTTGCACCTTTGCAAGCTAAATCTGCTTTTCTGCAAACACTTAGAGATCTAAAGGAGCATTTGGGGATTGGCAAATCGAAGAATCACATTGGAATCTTGCATTTTACCTCCCTGCGTTCCTAACACCCGACCTGTGGGTGGTTTTGTGTAGAGAAACAAGTTTCAGAAAGTTCTGCCTGCCAGTTCAGCTCCTTTGCAGATATTCTGGCTGAAAAAGCAAATTTCCTGTGGTGGTGTTGAGCGCAGGGTTTCAGAGGAGGTAAACTGGGCAGCAGCAACACTTGGTCACCTGGATTAAAGGATGTAGGCCAGAAGCAGCAGCAGTGAAAGAACAAAAAATCAGAATGAATTCAGCAACAGCCTGGATTCCTTTCAGTGAGTGGTGTCTGCACCACCCTGGTTGATGGAGTTCTCTCTGCCACGTGCCCTTTTGGATCAGCATTTCAGTCCCACCCCAATTTCCCCAATCCCAGGCTGCTGCTGTGCTCCCTGGAGAGCAGCAGAGCAGCTCCACGGAGGGCAGGATGGGCAGGTGCCAGCCGGGCAGGGGAGGAAAGGCACCCCTGGCTAAATCCCCGAATGCAGCTAAATGGATTGCTAAAACAATCCTTGTGTTGATGAGGCTTTGCAAAGCAGGCGATGGAGCCAATCACTGACATCACTGCTCGCTCACAGCATTCCAATCACTTCATGCCCTGGTGGGGCTTTTGTCCTGGAAATGGGACTAATAAGGTGATCTTGCAGTTAGACCAGAGGCTCCATCAGAAATTATCCTTCTCTGCTATTGCTTGCTTCCTTTTCAATTTCCTTTTACTGAGGAAAACCTGTTTTGTCCTGTAAATGTCTTTCAGCTCAGTTTCATTTGTGTTCTTCCTGACTTCCGTGCGTTGGGGGTGGCAGATTATTTTTCTTTTTTCTCTTTTCTATTTTTTGTTTGTTTTCTTCTCTCAGCTGTTTATGAAATTGAATCCAGGTATAAATTTCTTTAATTAAAAGAAAAGTTATCACCTTTTCTATAAGCCTGTATTCTATTACCCTCTTTGGGCTGCAGAACAGGTGTCTCTTGTTAACTGCAGTAGAGTAAAATCCACTGAATTTTCAGCTCCTGTGGATATGGTAGGTTTTGTAGCTTTGCCTTGAGTATCCACTACAACTTGGCTGCTTGCAGATGCTGAATGCTCTTCTCCCTGACATCCAGTCTCGAGATCTAACATTTACCACTTTATTCCGGTGAAAACCCCAATTCCCTGCTTTTTGCTCTCCCTGCTCTCTTTGCAGGTTTCAAGAACTACCTGCCCAGCCCACCCAAGGAGCAAATCCTCTGCCACAGACCCAGGGGGCTGCAGTGCATCTCCCCTTTAGTGCAGAGTGTGGAAGAGACTCCTGAGCCCATCCCAGCCAAGATCAAAGGACATATTCCCAAATGGATCAATGGAAACCTGCTGAGGAACGGCCCTGGCAAGTTTGAGTTTGGCAATGACAAGTAAGTCTCCTTTACATGAATTTTAAAATTCAGGTTGTGGCCTGAACTCTAAACCTAAAGCAGACCCCCCTCACCATTCTTTGGAGCATCTTTTAGTTTCATTTTAGGTAAGGGAAGGAAGAAATATTGGTGTCACTCATTGGAGAGCAGTCGTTGGAGAGGCTGAGTCACAGAGAGGTGACAACTCACCGTGGTGGGCTGGGGGATGAAACATCCCCACCTCTAGTCCTCTGTCCTGAACAAAAATCTGCCCCTGAGCACTCTGAAATCCTGGGTAGGGATTTGGAGAGTTGGTGTGAGTTGCTTTAGAAGAAAATCGACACTATTTTATAAATACTAAATTAAAGTGTTTCCAGAAAGCACCTGCAGCTTGTGGCTTGGAATTTGCCATTCTAGACAACTGCCAACCAAGCTGATGGCAGCAACTGGCCAAAGCTGATCTCAGCATATTCCCAGAGTTAGACTATCAGGTTTTCTGAAAGTCTCACAAATTTCTTGGTTGGAGAGAGTAACACCCTGCAGGAAGCTGAGAGCTAAAGGCTGCTGGGTTTGCAGTAATAATTTCTATTGTTGTACAGTGCAGCACAGACTCTGTTCCCTCTGCAGGAGTGGGTGGTTTACCTGTGTAGATTATTTCCCAAAATTACAGCATTTTCAGGCTTCACATCCCACATACACTTGTTCTGGTTTATTTGATTCAGGTGTTTGCCCAAACAAAGCTGTGCCTGTTCAATTGTTCAGGGGATCTGGGAACCATCTTTTACAAACAATAAACCAAAAAGAGGCTACCACAGAGCATCATATAACAAATAACTCCTTCATCTCCCATTTCTCTCTCCTGGCAGGTTTAACCACTGGTTCGATGGCATGGCTCTGCTGCACCAGTTCCAGCTGGCCCATGGCACGGTGACCTACAGGAGCAGATTCCTGCAGAGCAGCTCCTACCTGAGGAACAGCCAGCACAGCCGCATCGTGGCCTCGGAATTTGGCACCCTGGCCATGCCAGATCCGTGCAAAAGCGTTTTTGGGCGTTTCCTGTCCCGGTTCGAGCCGCCACGTAAGAGGGGTTCTGTAAGAAACGAGAAGTGCTCTGAGATTTTCTTGCAGGAACTTGTGGTGAGGTGGAAAGGGAGGTGTGAGGAAGTGGGACAGACTTTCTGTGAGGCTGTGTTTTTCTCAGGATATGACCCAAACACAAGAATTATGCAAATTGCTGTCAGCCTTAGCTGGGGGAAGCACAGTTTCATGTTTTAGTGCCACTTCAGCTCGCTCAGTCCCGGGTCTGGTTGCAAATTTCCCACAGAAATCTCTCCCCGAAAGAACATCCTGTGCAGTGCTGATAATGAGCATTACACCCTGATGTTCTACCTGAGATACAGCTTTGCCCTTAAAACACCTTGCCTTGCTAAGCTTGTAGGGTAAGTGGGCTAATCCCTCCCTTCCTGGACTAAGGTGCAGGAGATTATGGAGTAGGGTGAGGGATGCAGTTGCACAGGAATGGAAGTTCCAGTACCTATAGGATTCTGTGTACGTCAGGGAAGAAAGAGGCTTAAAGGGAAGCAAAGTGTTCCCCTCTAAAACCAGAGCAGCCCTCAAGTTTGCCACTTGTTGTTCATGGCAAGGAGAGGAGAATAGGGATAAGGAGAGGAGAGTAAGGACAAGGAGAACGTCCTCTGTTCCTTATCCCCTCCTGCCACTGCCCTTTCCCAAGGTGCTCACACCTTCACTCACTGTGAAGCTCCCCAAATCTCCACCTCACCTCTCTCAAGACATTCCAGACCTATCCACAGCTCCAGCAATGGGTTGGGGATAGGTCTGGGATTCCCCAGAATGCCTTCCCCAGCTCCAGCAGTGATTTCCATCCCTGTCCTTGTCCTTTTAACCCAGCTTCACCTGCACAGACAGTTTCCCTTTGTAGATTAGTGAGATATTTCCAATCAATCACACGGGGATTAACGTCACTGCAAATGGGTTTATTTGTTTAAACACATCTAACTTGCCATAATGTGACATGAGCTGTGCACAACTCCAGGATTTCTGTTCCAGAGCCCAGCGACAACGCCAGCGTGAACTATGTGCTGTATAAAGGAGATTATTACGTCAGCAACGAGAACACCTTCATGCACAAGGTGGACCCAGAAACGCTGGAAACGAAGGAAAAGGTGTGGGCAGGTGGGATGAGGGAGCTGGGGGACAGATGGTGCAGAATCACACCTCGCTGCTTCTAAGGGAGGCAAAAAGGGATCAAATTCCAAAGGGGTTTGTCTGGACCAGCAGCATCTCTTCACGGCTGAGTCCCTGAACAGTTTTGTAGCAACAGGGGTGGAGATGTTGTCACTGCCCAGCTGGGCACAGCTGGCATTTCTCCTCTGCTCTCCCTGCTTGCCTGGGCTTGTCTGCACCTCTCAGCAGAACAGGAAACAACTTTTTTCCGTGTGCAAGAAAAAGTTAACACTGCACATCTCATATCTGCCTCCTTCCCTGGTGCTTTGCTTTCACATCTGCTCCCTTTATCTGCATTTCACTCCTCAAGCTTCACACCCTCCAAAGCTGCCCTTCAGAGTCTTGACTGAAACCTCTGTTGCAAGGGGGTGATCCAGCTGCCACTTGATTTTCTCCACTTCTAGAAAATGACCCAAACATCAGGGAAGTCTTCTCCTCTGTCCTGTGCATCCTCTCCCCGGGGTGTGGCTGGCTGGGACAGCAGGATGTCACCTGTGAGAGGACAGCACAAGTGTCCCCCTGCCTGCACCCTGTCAGGGGATTTGGGCTGGACAAGTGCTGAAAGGACTGAGGGTGCATTCTCCCCTTCCAAAATCAGAATTTCCTGCCCGTTTTGCACTGCAAAATGCCAGCTCAGAGCAGCCTGAGGGAGCCATTCCAAGAGTCCCTCCCTCGCTCCAGGGTCAGCAGTGAGTCACCAATACACTGTGTACAAAGCACAGCTACGGATGGAACCTGGGCAGTTGGGTGATTTGCCATCTGCTCTGTTTGTAAACCAGAATGCAGTCATGAAAAGACACGTGGGGATTTTTAGGTTCAGCTCCGTTGAACCACTTTGTCATTAAAAAAAAAAAAATCCCCTTAAGCTGCTTTTTTAGATGCACACTGGTAATTTTTCGTTTTTTCTTCTTTTGGCTAAGTGAAGGAATGGAAGGGATGATTTCACAGTTAAACTCTCCAGTTTCAGATGCCTAAATAAGACCTGGTTTTCTAAGCTTCTGGTGACAGAAAGCGTGGTGATTTTTTGGGGCAGTGACTGTCCCTTCACACGTCTGTCTGTGCTTATTATGGGCAACATTCACTGTGTCAGCACCTGTGCCATTAGGAATATTTATGTCTTCCAAGGAGTGGCTACTGCTATTAGTCCTGCTTTACTGATAGAGAAATATTCTTAATTTTCAAGGATTTCAGGAAGACTGCAGGCAGCATGAAAGCTGAAGCCCAAATTCCACGTTATTAACAATGAACAAAACCTGCTCCTCTCCCTCAGCCCTCCATAAAACTAACCTTTGGGAAAGTTCTGCACTGACTGAAAACCTTTGGCGTTTGCAGGTGGACTGGAGCAAGTTTATTGCAGTGAACGGAGCCACTGCTCATCCCCACTACGAGGCTGATGGGACAACCTACAACATGGGCAATTCCTATGGGAAGCACGGTGAGAAGGCCATGGGCAGGCCTGGCTTTTTGGGGTAGCTCTCGGTGCTGCTTCAAGGAGCAGCTGTTGAAGGAACACCCAGAGGGACCCTGAAATTGCTGTTCTGAGTCAAAAGGTCAATGGCAGTCTGTCCCATGCAATTGGCTTCTGTCTGCATTTAGGTTCAGATGCTTCTGACTTTAGCCTGGGAATATCCAGCAGATTCTCCTCTTCCTCTCCCAAGCTTTGCTGGAAAACAGGAGAATGATTTGGTTTTAGGTCCCATCTTTCTCATCTCAAGAAATTTAACAATTAGCCACGTGTTTTTCTCTTACAATAATTAGCTTTTGATGAGCACTATAAGGGTTTTTGCAGGGGAGAAGATGGAATCTATTCCAATAGCCTGGCTGTCTTACAGCACAAATGCATTTATGGGATATTTTTCTTCTTCTCAGAACTCTGGGCATCTTGATAGGATCTTGTTCCATCCACATGGCTGCTCAGAGCTGTCAGTCCCTGTCAGCTCTGTGAAATCCTTCTTTTCTTGAGGCCTCTGAAAACAGCCACTGCCCTTTATTGTGATGCCTCAGGCTCATTCCACATTTTCCCTGTTTTGATCACTTTTCATTCTTGCTGTTTTCATTTCCTTTTGGCCTCAGCAATATCCAGCTTTGCAGCACAGGCTTTTTTCAGCTGGACACACCGAACGAGATTATTTTTATTCAAACACGCTGCTCTTTCCTGCCCATATGCTCAGATTCATTAAATGAGCATCACCAAAGCTCCAAGTTTTCATTTCCTATGACTTTGGTTTTCTTCCTGCTCCTGTTATTGCAGGATTGCACTGCAGACAGAGCTGGAATTCTCCCAGACTGAGATGATCCTTCCACATCCTTTCAAGCTTCCTTTTTTTGGGGTTTTTCCTTTAGTAGATAATCCTCTGTGGAATGTTTTACTGCCTCTTGGTTTTCTGCTCAGTTTAGCAGAGGTGATCCCAAGTATTCTTGGGGAACAGGAAGGAGCAGAGCCCGAGTTTGGTTTTAGGGCTGAACAACCCCCAGGTCTGAACACCTTTTCCCCTTTGCAGGCTCCAGCTATAACATCATCAGGGTTCCCCCGCAGGACCCCAGCCTTGGGGACACCTTGGAGGGAGCCAGAGTGCTGTGCTCCATCACCCCCATGGACAGGGCAAAGCCATCCTACTACCACAGCTTCGGTAAGATTCCATCCCAAAATCCAGGATTTGGGCAAACGGGAGGCAGGAAGGAACTGTCCAGCTCCCTCTGCCCTCGAGGTGTTTTCTTGATTTAAATCTCCTTCCTTCTCTCCTCAGGAATGACTGAAAACTACATCATTTTCATCGAGCAGCCCCTCAAGCTGAACCTGTTGAAGATCATCACCTCCAAGCTCCGGGGAAAAGCCATTTTTGATGGGATAAACTGGGAGCCTCAGCACAACACCTACTTCCACGTGGTGAACAAGCACACTGGGGAGGTAGGTGGGTCTTTGGCCCCTGCAGCAGCTGAGCTGAGCTTTAGATCCCAAAAGTGCTACGCAGCAGCCATAGGTGGTTTGTGAATCAATCCTGAGGGTACAGCAATAAAGGCTTTAAAACTGGGGGAGTAGATTTGTTAGAAATGGGATTTCTTCATGCATTTTCCTCTCTAATCATTCATTTCTTTGCCAGCTCTGAAGGAATAGGCAGAAAGAAGCAGTTTGGGGTTCATGGGACTGAAATGCACGTCCCAAGGTATGAAAAGGTCAGAACTTGTGAAAGATGCACAGCAAGGGGCTGCTGGATTTTTTGGTTTTTCTCCAATTTTTTGCTCCTTACTGGCTCAAAGCAGCCCATTTGTAGCAACACGAGGAGAGAAGGCAAATCCCAAGGAATGAAAGAGTGGGGAGAGAGAGGATAAATCCCTCTGAGGTGTGGCTGGGAGCTGTGGGGAGGAGCTGCAGCCTTTCCCGTGTCCCTGCAGGTGTTGCCGGGGCAGTGGTGCACCAAACCCTTCGTGAGCTTCCACCAAATCAACGCCTTCGAGGAGCAGGGCTGTGTGGTGCTGGATCTGTGCTGCCAGGATGATGGCACCAGCCTGGCCCTGTACACCCTGCAGAACCTCAGGAGGAGTGGGGAAGGGCTGGACCAGGTGAGATCTCTGCCTTTGTCTCCCCAGGAGCTGCTGAGTTGTTTGTCTGCAGGTTCATGGAATGGAAAACACCACGGGGACAACAATGCCACAGCTCCATAAAAACTGAAATGATGATCTCTTGATGCTTTCTTTCCTCTTAAATCTCTCCCCATGGAGCATTCCCTTGAAACTTTTCGAGCTGGTGTGGGACACAGAGCTCCACAGCCTGGCAGAATGTACTTCTGGTTTAAAATCTTGGTTTTAATGACATTTGTTTTCCTCATCCCTCTGTAATACAATTTTCCCCCCAAGAAATGATGCAAAATAAGTTCTAGCATGACTTCTAAATAGAAAAAGGAACTCTGTTCCTCAGGGCATTACTTCTGAAAGGGAGCAATTTGTATGAAGATCACAGAAGCACAAATACCACGGAAAGCCCTACACTGTTCCCCACAGTCACCTCGCACCAGCACGTTCTGATAAATGATTTATTGTGTCCAACTCTGTGAAAACCCCAATTTCAGGCCACGTGAGGGGCATTACTTTGCATAGGTCAGCCATGGCTGCTATCAGTTTCTCGCCCTGCAGATGTGTTTATTGCAAACCCAGTGTGCTGCGTGTTCAGACAGGGCTGAACTTCCTCTGTCTGTGTCCTGAGCTGTCCAGAACCAACTCAGCTCTGACCTGAAAGGAGCTCAGCTGTGTCCCACTGGGTTCTGCTTTCCTTTGTCGTTGACTTTTGGTTTTTCAAGTGTTTTTGGAGCATTTTCGAGTACAGCAGAATATGCTCATCTGTTAAAGTATGAACAGATGTGTTAATCCAGTAACATAAAACAGTACCAAAGGGTGTTAATCCCATCTTTTTTCATCCTCCTCTGAGCACAAGCCAGCTGGAATCTGACGTGGCTGGAGGTGTTCTGATATCAGCACTGGGCCTCTTTCCAGCACCCACATTCTTCAACAGCCGAGTGGCATCACCCCCAAGCTTTAGCCTCACACAGGAGTCATTTCAGAACAGAATCTCAAACCTCACTGCCCCAGAAGCCTCAGGCATGTCTGGGCATGCCTTGTGTCCTTTCCCCAAACCATCCTCAGTGCTTTTGGTTGCTCACCAGCCCATGCTTTGTCTGTCAGAGTTCCTCAGCAGGTTACATGAACCAGAAGAGTTTAAAAACCGGGTTTCAGGATGAACAGGTGTGATTAAAGTGAAGTTTCACTTTTAACTGTTGAGCTGCAGGTTGGAGTAACTGAAAAGCACCAAAATAGGGTCGTTGTCATCTATTTAACATTTAACATTGTTATCTATTTAACATTTGGGAAGATGATGGGATCTAAGCTTGGCTTGAACAGAGCTTTAGTTTAATGGGGGAGTTATTTATTATATTTATATATAATATCTATTATATATATATTATATATATATAATATTTAGTTTAATGGGAGTGTACTGGAATGTGCAGACAACTTCTTTCCATGATGTGCCTTACCTTACCAGCACTTGGTAAAACATGTAACGAAAAGAAGAATTCAGGGGTGTGGCTAGCACAGGTTCTTCCCGTGGGAACATTTTGCTATATTTCATAAACAAGATGAAGTTTGGATGTTTTGCAAACAGTTTCTCCGGATTGAGTCAGTTTGGGCTTGGCCAATTATGCCTAGGGGGAGGTCTCGGGCTGACCAATCTGGGGCACCTCTGTAGACTCTATATATATGGAATTCAAAACAATAAAGTTCCTTTTCTCCTCTCTTTCCTTGTCTGAAAACTTGGGTCAGTCCTCAGCTAGCCGCTCAACAGCGACACAGGGGTGTCTAAAACTTCAGAATTGTCCCCCAAAAGTGTATTTTGCCTGAAATATCTCTCCTCTCTCCATCACCATCACCTTGTGTCTCTGTAACAGGTTTATGCCTCGGTCCCCAGAGCTTTCCCTCGCCGCTTTGTTCTCCCTCTGGACGTGGATTCAAACACACCTGTGGGGCAAAACCTGAACCCACTGCCTTACAGCCTGGCAAGGGCTGTGAAAAATGCAGATGGCAAGGTGTGTATGGAACCACAAATGCATTTATGCAGCAGGTGCTGCCCTGTGCCATTGTCTTCCCAGAGCTTTCAGCACTTCTGGGCTGTGCAGGGCTTGGTGGTTGGGCAGCTCTTCTGCCCTGTCCCAGCCCTGCTGTCATCACATCTCTCCCAGGTCTGGTGCACACACGAAAATCTCCACCCTGAGGGCTTTGAGAAGGTTGGGGGTCTGGAGTTCCCCCAGATCAATTACGCTCACTACAACGGGAGGAAGTACCGCTACTTCTACGGCTGTGGATTTGGGCACCTGGTGGGAGATTCCTTGATCAAGGTTGACGTGGAGACCAAGAATTTCAAGGTGAGGTGAAGTCAGATCATGGAGTCCACCCACTGAAGTGGATTTGGAGATGTGGCATTTGCTGGGGGCTTTAGGGGTCTTTGCCCAGATGGGTCTGGGATGAGATTTCCAATTCTTCCCTCACCTGGCACCTGGTGAACATGGCACACTCACCTCACCTCACCAGAGAGGTGAGGATGGCACCATCACATCAAAAGAATTCATTAAAAAGTGGAACTCTCAAGTTTCTCAGAGCACAGAATATTTCCAGGTGCCTCTGTGGGGAGCACTCTAACTTGCAACTCGGCTCACTGCAGTAGACAAGTATTAATGAAATGAAACTCATCCATATGTTCCTGAAACTCATCCATATGTTGCTGTCCTTGCTAGATTTGGAAAGAGGAAGGATCCTACCCGTCAGAGCCTGTGTTTGTGCCAGTGCCTAACGCCACGGCAGAGGACAGTGGAGTCATCTTGTCTGTGGTGGTCTCCCCCACTGAGGTAACTTGCTGTCAGTAGTTTGTCAAAGTCACACGGCGTTAGAAACACTTTTTAAACCCCAAAAAGTGGGTTTGAGGCTCCCTGGCAGAGAGTTCCTTGCTCCCCACGGTGTGTGGCTCTGCCATGGCCAGGCCCAGGCAGTGCAAGCAGGAGTTTT
Organism: Entomyzon cyanotis; assembly: GCA_024500445.1. Taxonomy (NCBI): domain Eukaryota; kingdom Metazoa; phylum Chordata; class Aves; order Passeriformes; family Meliphagidae; genus Entomyzon; species Entomyzon cyanotis. The sequence continues at coordinate 1,525,657 of JAKEPQ010000773.1, read as the reverse complement.
CCTTGGAATGTCAGTGTTTCCTGAGTGGAGCCTGTGGGTCTCGGTGCCGCTGGCTGGCAGGTTTGGTCTGTGTGGCCTGGTTGTGCCTTTGGGCTCTCCTGTGTGCACAGTGGGAAGAAGTTCAGTCTGGACACTCATTCTGCCTTTCTGCCCCTCCTGCAGGACCAAAGTGCTTTCCTGCTTGTCCTGGATGCAGAGACCTTCCAGGAGCTGGGGCGAGCAGAAGTCGGGGTGCCAATGCCTTATGGATTCCATGGCATCTTCACTGCCCACTGATGACCTCCTGGGCACCTCCTGGGACTCAGGGCCGAGCCAGGCTCAGAACAAACCTCAGCTGCTTTCACCTCCCACCTTTCCATCACGTCTGGGATGAAGGAACTGCTTTTTCTCTACTGTAACCTCCTGTATTCCTAACAAAATACAGCCGAGGAGGGCAGAAGCCCCTTCCCTCCCACAGCCCACTGCTTTATCTCCATTTTTTACTACCTTGCTAGACCAGCTGTAGCAGCAGTTCAGAAAGGATGCCCTGTTGAGGCTTCAGGGAGGAAATGGCAGCTGAGGTGAGCATGCCCTTCCTTTGGCAGCAACGTGCTCTGAAGGGAAGAGAACATCCATGCTCAGGGCTGTGACTTTGGCTAAAATATGGAAAGAAGAGAGGAGGAAAAAGCACCTGGTGGAGGTGTAATTACACCCCAATGAAGGGGTGAGTCCCCCCATTCCATCCAGGCTGCCTTCAGTGAACTCGAGGGTAGATGCAGACACTCAGAAGCTGTGCTTGTGCTTTTCTCTGTACACAGTAGCAGTGCCCTCAAATAAAACCTTGGGAAGTTTTTCCTTTCTTTCCCTGCCCTCACACGGTCATGTAGATGTGGAGGACACATCTCCAGAGCAGGACACAGCTCTGCAGGCAGTTTCTGCCCTTCTCCCACTTTGACCAGTAGGAAACACGGGAAGCTCCACCATGGCCTTGGGATCCCTCTGGGGTTAAGTAGAGCAGAACAAACTCCAGCCCCTGTGTCATCCAGGCTTCTCCAGCTGCTGAACTCGGGGCTGTAGGTGGGTGGGGGAACAGTGAAGGCTTCCAGGAGTTCTGTTTCTTCGTTTTGAGAAACCTGAAGAATTTTTCGTGTCATTTCCGAGAGAAAAAAATGAGCCCTTTCACCCACGGGGCTTCACCTCCTCTGACCTTTCCTCACCATCCTGACAGGTCTCAGGGAGGGACACGGCAAAGACAAAGGACTGAGCACCGGAGAGGCACAGGAGGCTCAGGCCGGCCCTGGCCAAAGCCACTAGATGGCAAACAGCTCCCGTTGCTGCTGCTGCTCCAGCCCTGCCCTCCGGCCTCCTGTCCCGCCGCCTCCGGGTCACTTGTCACTTGTCACACCCTGCCCTGCAGGAGCAGCCCCGGCGAGCTCACAGCCCCAGAACCGGCAGCAAAATGATGCTGAGAGGTGTTTAATGCACTTCGGGCATCGCTCATTCTCTTTTTAAAACTTTTTTTTTCTCGGTGAGGTGGGAAGCAAAAAGGTGTCCGAGGTTCGTGTGCAGCCTTGTGTGAATTCCAGGGGACTCAAGGCAGGGCTGCACATCCGAATTTTGCCCTGCAGGGCTCTAAACTGCAGTTTTTAAAGCTCTGCTTCAGCAGCACACAGCCTGGCAGTGCACCCAGGCTGTGCTCCACCACCCCAACAGCTCCTCCTGATCCTGCTCCTCTCTCACACATCCTGCCCTGAGCCTTGGCGTTTTCCCACTCTGCCAAACTGACAGCTCCACTCTGTTATCCCCAGGAGTCCCCAGGAATTAAGGGAATGTTCAAATAATTTAGGAAATAATTCAAATCCTTGCAGCGCTGAAAAATCCAGGTCGTCTCCCTCCTCCTAAACCTTTCTGAAAATCACCACACTTCAGGGATTCCTCTGCTTGAACTCCGTGACTGTTATTGTCGGGGTGGAACTCCTTCATGTCCATAACCAGCCCTGGGTCCAGCGGTGGCACAGGGGGATTTGAGCATTCCGGGGGGATTGGAGAATCCCGGAGCTGAACATGGAGGGATTGGAGCATCCTGGGGGGTTGGAGCGTCCCGGGGTTGACTACGGGGGGACTGGGGAATCGCGAGGTTGAATACAGGGGGATTGGAGCATCCCGGGGTCAAACACAGGGGGATTGGAGCATCCCGGGGTCAAACACAGGGGAATTGGAGCATCCCGGGAGGATTGGAGCATCCCGGGGCTGAAGACAGGAGGACTGGAGCATCCCGGGGCTGAACACGGCGGGATTGGAGCATCCCGGGTTTGGATACGGGGAGATTGGAGCATCCCGGGGCTGAACACGGCGGGATTGGAGCATCCCGGTGCTAAATACGGAGGGACCGGAGCATCTCCGGGACTCGGCGGGCGGATCCCGCCGGCTGGATCCGCCCCGGGGCCGGGATGAAGCCGGAATGGATCCGCCCCGGGGCCGGGATGAAGCCGGAATGGATCCGCCCCGGGGCCGGGATGAAGCCGAGGCTGGATCCGCCCCGCTCCGTCCCCGCCGCGTCCCCGCGATGTCGCCGCGCTCCGCCCGCCTGGCGCGGCTGTCGCGCTCCGTCACCTTCAGCGCCTGCCACCGCCTGCACAGGTGAGCAGCCCCGCGCAGGTGAGATGAGATGCCCCGAGGCTCCGGTGCCTCGCTGCGGTTCCCGATGTCTCCCAGGCTCGGCCCCTTCCCGCAGCGCCCGGCTGCAGTTCCGCGTTCGAGCGCGGAGCATGGCGCTTTCGCTTTGTAACCATGGCCATGATCTGCTGGGTTCCTCCCCAAAACGGATGTATTGCTGAAGAGAGCCTTGAGCTGAAACTGCCTGGAAGGAGGTGTTGGGCTCAGCCTCTTCTCTCGGGCTACAAGTGACAGGACAAGGGGAAATAGCTCAGGCTGTGCCCGGGGAGGCTCAGGTTGGACAGCAGGAGGAATTTCTCCGTGGAAATGGTGGTCAGGCACTGGCAGGGGCTGCCCAGGGAGTCGCCAGCCCTGGAGGTGTCCAAGGAAGGCCTGGAGGTGGCACTCAGTGCTCTGGGCTGGGGACAATTTAATCCAGGTTGGACTCGATGATGTCACAGTGCTTTTCCAACCTCAGTGATCCTGGGATGCTGTGATATTCCCAAAATGTGCCTTGACCTGAAACACTCAGAGCACTGGGATTGCTTCAGAGGGAAGATTCAGAGATCCTTTGTACTTCTCGGAGAGCCTCCCTAAGTTAATTAATGCTAAACCCAAATGTGCAGCTTGCTCCAGGCTCAAGTGATTTTGGGCCCAGATGTTGAACATCTCTCCAGCAGTGGTGGCAGGCAGATGCTGTGAAACAGAAACAAAACCACAGCAAAAAAAAAGACTCACTGTTGCCAACAACATCTTCTCATGGCCCAAACCCTGTTGTGTTTCTGCTTGTGCCTCCTGAGTAGGACAAGCTGTGGGTTAAATTTGGGAGAGGGGAGAGCTGGGGAGCTGGGAAGCAGAGGGAAGTGAAGCCATGAACACCTGGAATGGATCCTGACATGCCATGTCTGCCTTTCCCACAGCAAAGCCCTGAGCGACGAGGAGAACCTGAAGGTGTTTGGGAAGTGCAACAACCCAAACGGCCATGGACACAACTACAAAGGTGAATTCCAGCCTTTTTCAGGGGTGGTGCTGCTCTCAGGGTGGGAATAATCCCCACAAGGGTTGGGCCACTCATTCTCAGCAGCCTAACACAGCTTGTAGTAGCTGAATTTATGTTTTTATTAAGAATTAGAAGGAAATTTCAGCAGCAGGTGGTTGAGCCATAGCATGGGTTTGCCATCTATTTGGCTGAACAGATAATAAATATTTATCTTCTCATGCCTCTTCTTGAATCAAATCTGCTTGTCTCCACCCTGCAGTGTCATTGTGATTTGAATGGAGGTTTTTCCAAGCAAAAGGCATGCAAATTAAACAGCCTGTAAGCATTATTTGAATGTTGTTTCCACAACTTCCCCTGTTTCTGCTCCCTGGGCACATGGAATCGGATCTCTCCAGCTCCTGCAGCAGCTCCCTGGGTTGTTGGCACCCTGAAACCTCTGCTGAGGAGCTGCTTTGTCAGGGGAGCCAGGCTTGTCTCCACCTGCCAGGGGCATCAGGCTTTGCAGAAGGATTTTTGTGACTCTGTGTCGTTTTTATGGAGGATCCCCTCATTTTATAAAAGCAGCCCCACTGCTGAGTGCTGGGAGCCCTGGGGGTGAGCAGTGAGGGGGCTGTGGGTCACATTCAGTTTTGGGTTCATGGGCAGCACGGTGACCTGAGTTTTTTTCTCTTTTTCAGTCATAGTCACAGTGCGTGGAGAGGTGAGTGCAAGAGCATCTTCTGTCCCTCAGAGTGGCACAATCGTGTGAGGTTCTTGCTTGAAAGCTCCTCCAGTGAGCTGTTCCTCCCTGCTGTCAGCTCTCAGGAGGGAGGGGAACCTCTGGAATTGTTTCCAGGCTGTATGGAGCCCTTGGGATCATCCCAGGAGAGCACTGGGAACTCTCTGACAGCAGAAGGATATTTTCCTTGTGGCTCAGACGAGCTGAGCGCAGATACTGCCTGTCTGATTTGTGTCACCAATGTCCCTTCTGCTTGCCCTGCAGATTGACCCAGTCTCAGGGATGGTGATGAACCTGACAGACCTGAAGGAATACATGCAGGTAAAAATAGCCCAGTTTTTCTTCAAACCCCCTGGGAGAATTGATCAGAGCTCAGCAGTTTGTCTGGCACCAGCATGGACACGTGGTGAGGTGGTGACAGCAGGACAGAAAGAAGAAATTAAGGAAAAATTGAAGCATAAATGGCTTAGCTCTGTTCTGTGAGGCACTACCCATCTCCAGCTGGGAATTTCACAGCTGGATTTAGGGCTCTGTTCCCTGTTTCACCCCTTGTTGCCTGGCTGTGTGTGGTTATCTGAACCTCAGGCCACCCAGGGACAGGGCTGTCACTGTCCTCTCTCTGCAGGAAGCCATCATGGAGCCACTGGACCACAAAAACCTGGACAAGGACGTGCCCTACTTCTCCGAGGTGGTCAGGTGGGTGCTGGGGGCTCCTGGAGGGACTGGAGCAGTCCTCAATGCCACCTGGGAGCCACCAGGCTTTCCTGCACACAGCCTGGCAGGCAGGACCTTCCCATCCCACCCACATTTGCTGGCAGTGCCACAAACCCCACTAAATTCAGGTGTCAGCAGCTCCCCTCCAGTGTCCCCCAGCCCATCCTGGCTGCAGCTCAAAAATTGCTGTAATTCCTGACATTTCAGTCAGCCCTGCTCCTGTTCCCCCAGCACCACGGAGAACGTTGCTGTCTTCATCTGGGACAACCTGCAGCAGCTGCTGCCCCAGGGAATGCTCTACAAGGTGGAGGTGCACGAGACAGAGCAGAATGTTGTTGTCTACAAGGGAGAACAAACCATGGTGAAGTGAAATCAGCCCCAGAAATGCTCCATAATCACCTCTGGGTTATCCAGCCCTGGGGTGCCGATGTTTCACAAGGAGCCTTGCAGCAATTTGCCCCTTTGGGTTCTCACATTGGGTTGGTTTTTCTGTTTTTCCTCAAGACCTTCCTGTTTTGCAAAGCTGAGCTGCCCAGCTGATGTGAAATGTAGAGTTGTGCCCTGGTAGATAAAGCAGCTTTTGAGAGAGGAGCCTGGCAAAACCACAAAAGGTTTTGATTTTTCTCTAATTAAACACTGAATTAATTTATGATGTTTAATAATGTGGGCTTTGGTGTTCTTTTGCTTCTTGATCAAGCAGGGAAACATTTTCAAGGGTGAGAACTACATTCTCTTTTCTTTTCTTTTGGCTTCTTATCAGTTTATTTCCTGTGCTGCAAGCACATTTCTTCCTGTGGCCAGCAGCTCTTTCTCTGTGTGTGGAGCTGGGGTAGGTATGGTCATCAAGAATAAATTAGTGCATGTAATTAAAAAAAATTTTTAAAATTAAAAAAAAAAAAAAGTGATAAAAAGGGTAGTAATTGCCTTACTCTCCAAGGAAATGGGGAATTTGAACAATGGGAGCAAACAGCCCCATTTGGAGAGGTTTGATGAATAATGTTCACCTTGGTTCACTCTGCTCCAGGCTGAGGGTGAGATGTCCTCTGCAGGCACCAGCTCTGCTGGGCAGGGAGGTTTACACTGCCAGAAAATTGCCTGTGATGGCTTTCAAACTGCTTTTGCATTGACAATGGGGCCTGGAAATGTCCTCTTCACCTGAGGACAGTTCTGTGCTCTCCCTGCCTTGGTTCAGCTTCACTCAAACTTCTCGGTGAGCTTCAAACAGTGACATTTACCCATTTTCCCCGATTTTCTCCCCCCAGATATGTAAATAATCATTTTTTTCCAGCGTTGCCTCTGTCCAGGGAGGTTTTGCTGCTCTCCTGACCCCTCCTGCAGCCCTGGGGCTCGCTGGTATGGCTGTGCTGGAGCTGAAATGATGTAAAATCAAAGTTCTGGTGATTCACAGAGTGTCCTCAGTGAGTCACAGCCGCTCACACGCATCATGTGGTGTCTGTGCAAGCAGGAGTTCAGCTGCTGGCAAACGCCCAGCAAACAAACGGTGACATCTGCACAGCTCTGCCCTCTGCTTTTATTGGCACTTGGCAGAAAAACCAGCTGAATTGCTGCCCCTTCTGCTGAGGTTCAACGGCCCCACAGCAGTTTGAATATTTGGATTTATCTGTGCCAATCATCCTGATCTCTCTGATGGAAATAAGGGAGATCTGGGAATGAATCGGTTGGCTGGGTGGTTTGGGTGAAAAGGGGTTGGAAATTGGAATTAAATTGGAATTCCAGCCCCTCATCCTGCTCAGAGGATCTGCAGCTGGGCAGGGAATGGCTCTTCCCTCCATGCAGGGAGCTCTCTGCAGGAAGAAACCTCCAAATTCCCCGCTGAGGAGGGAGGGTTTTACAGGGACAGAATGAACTCCCAGAATTACACATGAAACTCTGAGCTCCTGAGTGATGACATGCTTTGAAGGGAGAGCTGTTCAGGTGACAGTGCCAGCCATGGAAAGGTCACAGCTGCTCCCAGCAGAGCTGCTGGAGGAGCAGAACTTCCAGCTTGAGCGCACAGAAATGAATAATTCCAGGGTGGGAATGGCAGGAAATGTGCTGGGCTGTGTTTAGTGGGACTGAGAGGAAAACGCAGCTCACATGTAAAATAAAATTCGATTTTGTGGCAGAGCAGCAGAGCTGAGGGAGCAGGGAGGCTGTGGAAGGAGCTGCTGGAGTTTCACACCATTGGGTTCTGTCAACCTAAAGCAGAGTTTGAGGCTGCCCAGGAAATCTGGCAGACAGCAGCTTTGCCTTTTATTCATTTAGGGAGCTTTTTCTCATTCTGCCTCGCTGGAAGAGGAAAAATCTTATTTTTTTTCAGTGTTTAAAGCCCAGTTGCCACGGGAGGAGGAAAAATCTTATTATTTTTTATGTTTTTAAAGCCCAGCGTCCAAGGGAGGAGGAAAAATCTTTTTTTTTCTCTTTTTAAAGCCCAGCAGGTGCAGCTTTGGCAGTGGGGTTGATCTTTTGCCATGTCTGGGGTGAGGTCAGAGCCCAAAAGGAGCCCCAGGCTCAGCTGCCACTCCTCAGGCTGGATTTTTCCAGCCCTTTGTAGCCCCAACAATGAAGGAGTTAATAAATAATCCACCCGTTGTGGGGCGAGGATGAATTCAATGAATGTGGCAAAGGATTAAAAAAATTCTGTCCCAAGGCAAGGCACCTCTGGGCCAAATGTTCTAATTCAGATTTGCAGGTAATTCCTGCAAGGAGATACCTGAGAGAGGGAAAACAGCAATATTTCCACCAGAAATGCAACAATGAGAGACCCAGGGCTAAAATTCCATCTCACTCTGCAGCAGTGAGGGTTTGGAGGGATGGAAATTTGGAAAATTGAACCCTGATGGTTGTGTTGCCCCCAGAATTCCTCCCATGGCAGCCACAAGATTGTTTTAATGAGAATTCATCCCCAACCCAAAAAAATTGTTCTGATTTTTTCGAGGTGAGGTGGTGCAACAGCCAATAAAACATCGGGGATTGCAGGAAGTCACTGGAAGGGTGAGAAAAAGAAAATTTAATGGGGCTTTATCCAGCTGTAATCACTGTGTTAATGATTAATCAATGTTTTAAGAGCTCGGGAGTTCCAGTAAGAGCTCTCTGCTCATGGCTCACTCCAGATTTCATCGCTGTGGCCTGAAGAGTTTATCTGGTTGATCCTCAGAGCTCTTCCCTGCCTGGCTATGTTTGTGAAATAAATTTTTAGCAGGGAAAACAGACAGGGGTGTAAAAGGAAATGTTCATTTTTGCTGCCAAACAGTGTGAAAATGGATGAAAATGCTCATTTTTCCCTGAGGCTCGTGGATGGGACAGAGCAGCAGGAGCCACCTCGGGGTAGTTTGGGACAGAGCAGGTTCCACAGGGATATTTAAATGCAATTTCATATTTATTATCCCAGGCTGCAATCTTAGGAGATAGACGGATCAACAAAGAGATTGGGATGGAGTAATAATTGACAGCACTAATTAGGATTTTATTGTGGGCTGTGCACTGGGCTAGCAGCAGATAAAGCATCCCTAGCTCTGCTAATCACCCTGCCTGCTCACCAGACGCCAATTTCTGAATGGCTGGGCCCTAAAAAATGTATTTTCCCGAAATTCTGCAGGAAAATTCCATGAGTGCCACCGGGGTGGTCGAAATTTCAGCAGAGAAATTGTGTTTTCTAGCCCTGAGCCCTCCACAGCCTGGCAGGAAACAGGGGAATAAGTGGAATTGAGGATGAAATAAGTGGAATTGAGGATGAAATAATTGGAATTGAGGATGAAATAGGTGGATTGAGGAGGAAATAATTGGAATTGAGGATGAAATAATTGGAATTGAGGATAACAAGGGAATTGAGGATGCAACAAGGGGAATTTGCACTGAGGGCATGAGAGGGAGAATTATCCTTTCCCTTTGAGGCAAAGCATGGACTTTGTACAATTAGAACAAGCAAGAGTTGAGGGAAAGCTCAGCTTGAAAACAAAACCAGCCTTAGCAGGTGTTTAATCACAACTGCCCAGTTAGATTATTAATATTTCAGACAATTCTGGAGGAACGAAACAAAAATCCCTCTTAATTCTGATGTCTGAGAAATGCAGATGGTCAGGGACAGTTTTTTGTTGTGTTTTGTGTGAAATTTTCAGGCTCCTTTATTCGCAGGCTCTTTAATCACTTGGGAATTAGGATTTATTCTGCAGAAATCGGGGAGACTTGGCCAGCTCTGGGCTGGGAAGGGCTCTGAAAATCAGAAATATGTGAAATCTTGCTGTGGTTTGGGCTGAGGAGGAAGCACAGGAGGATTAATGGGACAGGGATGTCTCACTGATCTTTCCCTCCAAAACCCCTTAGGGTCACCCTGGCCAGGATTGCAGATGAATTCTTTATTTTAATTATTTTTATTTACTTATTTTACTTTTTTTTTTTTTAGTTATTATTTTATCATTATTTTATTTGTTCCTTTCTGTGCTCATCTGTGGCACCAAAGCCAAACATTTCAGAATCATTTCAACCTCCCCAACACTGCAATGAAGGCTGGAAATAATGGGAAGTGCCAAAACCAGGTTTTATTCCTTTTATTCCTTACTTTATTTATTTTATTTTGGTTTAAGAAAAAAAACAAAATTACTCTCCGCAAACTGGGAAATTTCTAAATAAACGTTTTACCCATATAAAAATACAAACAATGACGACAAAATCAAGACATCCACGCAATCTTGCAAAATCAGATGTTGGAAATAAAAAAAGGAACACAGAATGCCTACCTTGCCTTTCCAGAAAAACAGGGAAAAACCCAAACAACAGAGAGAAAACAAAGAGAATCTTTATCATCGGATGAAATAACAAATTTTAGGGGGTTTTGGACCAAATAAGGACATGAATTGTCTGGTGAGGAGGATGCAGGACCTCCAGCTGCTCCTGCTCTCTCCCCAGTGCAGATATGGGGGAGAACATTGATTTCCCTGGGTTTTAAGGTGATTTTCAGCAGGATTTCCCAGCAGGAACAACCAGCAACCCCTCCTGGGGTTTCTCAGCAGCTCTGGAGCCCCAAGGAGAAGAGGAACTTCTCCTCTCCAGGCGTTCTGTGCTTCCCAGAACCCCAGGGGATGAGGAAAAGCTGGATTCATGAGCTCCCCTGGCCAGCTGGGCTCTGCCTGCCCAGCTTGCTGCCACAGAGGGATCTCTGCAGTGAAATATTTCATCTCGAGGGGAGCAGGATCAGCTCGGGGGTCAAGAAACCTTCCCAGTTTCCTGTGGAAGTGCAGTTTTCATGCTAACACACACCAGGGAGCAGCTTTGCTGAGCTTTGCCCAGCAGGAGAAGGGCAGCCCAGGTGGGTTCCCTTCCCTGAGCCCTAGGAGAGCAGTTTTCCTGTGAGGAGCAGCAGGGGAAGCTGCAGGGCAGCCAGGAAGAGGGAATTGCTCTGCACCGTGGGCACCGAGCTGGGGGTGCTGGCAGTGGGCAGCCTGGTGGGTTCTGCGCCTGGAACGGAAGGGAATGGGATTAGAAACCCAAAATTGGGCTGCAGCCTGCTCCAGCTGGTTCTGGTTTACTCTGAAATAGCAGAAATGGGGGTCAAACCCCTGGCTACATCCCTGGCACCAGGGGAGCATCCCCAGCCACCCAAGGTGGTGCCAGAAACACCGTGATAGCAAAGCCACAGCTCCCAAGCCTTTCCTGTGCCAGTGCTGCAGGAATAAAGGAGCCTGGCCTCTGCCCTGTAGCTGTTTCATGGCCCTGTGGGTGAAAAGGAAGCTTGAAAACGTTTTTAATTGAACATTATAACTCGCAAACCCTCTGTCTTTGCCTGGCTGCTGGAGGTTTGGGATATCCCTCAGCTCCAGGCACCCCGAGTCCTTCTCTCCCCAAACCCAGAGCACGAGTGAAGCCCCTGCTTGGGGTGTCCTTCCTTCCCCAGCTGCTGGAAATGAAGATTATTTACCTTCAGTGAGCAGGAAAATCGTGAGCTCGGTGGTCTTATTAGGGAGGCTGAGATAGACCCTGTGGGAGGAGGGAGAGAGGAAAAGTTCAGAGGAGAGAAGCTGAGTGTCTCCCGTGGGGATTGAAAGGGGATGTCAAAAGCAGGTGAAGGACAGGGATTTTGGAGTCATCCTGAGCTCGCTTATGTTGCCCTCCAGCCAAACTGAGCTTTCTTTGGGTATTTTTAGCACCTAAAAACAGTTTCTCCATCACGCTTTGGTTGCTCCCCTGCCCTCGTCTGCCTGGGATGGGGCTGCCCTGTGCCAGGGTAATTAACTGGGAGCAATCTGCTCGCTGTAATTAGAGCCATTCCCGGCAGGAGCTCTGCTGTCCCTCCTTCCCGCAGGTAGGGCTGAGCAGACCCAGGGCTCTGCTCCCCCTGGACAGACACTTCCCACCCCCTTAGAGCTAACGGGAGAGCTCAATCCAGCCATCTCCACTGAGCCAAAATGCATTTTTACCAACGGGAACATCCTGAAACCCCCAGAGCATCCGTGGGGTGGCCTTGGGCAGTTTCCTCGGTGCTTCCCAGAGAAAATCTGGGTTGTGTCCCAGCTGGAGGCTCAGCTGGAGCAAATCCTCACCTGATTTGCACAGAGGACAGGTTGCTGTCGGGGGCTGTCCAGCGGGTCGTGTTCTGGGTGATGTTTAGCATCGCTGTGGGGATGGAGCTGCAGTTCCTGATGTCTGCTTCCTCCCAGAGCCCCACGGAGCTGTTCTGGGGGGACAGAGCCTGCAGCAGGTACTGCCCCGAGCTCCCAGTGTGGTTCCTGTCATCCCTGATGGTCACTGGGGACAGAACGAGTTGGACAAAGTGAGTTCACTGCCCTGCAGGACCCCAAGGTTTCCAGGATTTGCTCACCCTCTGGTGACACTCGTGGTGACAAAACCCCTTGATGTGCTCCCTGGACTCCCCAGTGCCCAGGCTCAGCCCCTGGCACACCTGGCAGCGAAACCAGAGCCCTCTGGATGCCATGCAAATGGCAGGGGATGGGGAAAGGAACCTTTGGGCACGGCTGGGTGTGCCTCAGCCTTCCCTCAGACTTCCCCTGTCTGGTTTGGGGTCTCCCAGCTTTCCCCCCGAGCAGGAGCAGGAAAGAGCAGGGGAGCACAGAGGATCTGTTGGCAGCAGCCAGGAGCTCCTGGGACTGTCCTGTCATGGTCCTCAGCACCCCTCAGGTCAGCTCTGCTCCAAACCAACCCTGCCAGCACTGCCAGAACCTCCCGGAGCTGGGGGGAGGCAGGAACTGCCATCAAACCTCAATTCTGTGCTCAAAAAATAAAATAACAGCAGTGAACAAATGAAAAAAAAACCCGACCAACTGCTGTGTATGTTCCTCGGGTGAGATCTGAAGGAATCTGTGCCAATTTACACCTCCTCCCCTGCAGGAAGGGATCAGGGTGTCTCTCCTCCCCTATTTTCTCAGCGTTGAGGTTTTGCCATTCACCCCATCCTTTTGTAGGATTAAAAGCCATTTCCCATGATGGATGCTGGATATTTGTCAGCATCCCAGGGAGCTCTACCCCTTTGTCCTCACAGTACTGAGAAGGGCAAAGTGTCCGAGGGAAGGGAGGGGAACCAAACCACAAAACAACTTCTGCGTTTTCGAGAGCATTCAGGTCCTCCTGTGCAAATTTAGGCAAAAAGATGAAGCGAGAAAAAAAACGTTCTGAGGAACAAAAGAGAATTTGGGATTGAGCTGTGGACAGGAACATGAGATAGGAACAAAGAGGTAACAGCAGTGCCATTTACCCATCTCCAGCCTGAAATAAAAAGAATTAACAGAGAAAATGAAGTTAGACCTCCAGTTTAAACACATGTGAGAGCAGCACAGGAGCCAGGAAAGCAGCTGAGCTGGGAGCAGAGCTGGGAGCAGAGCTGGAGCAGAACTGGAGCAGAGCTGGAGCAGAGCTGGAGCAGAACTGGAGCAGAGCTGGAGCAGAACTGGAGCAGAGCTGGGAGCAGAGCTGGAGCAGAGCTGGAGCAGAGCTGGAGCAGAGCTGGAGCAGAACTGAGCAGAGCTGGGAGCAGAGCTGGGAGCAGAGCTGGGTAGAGCTGGAGTAGAGCTGGAGTAGAGCTGGAGCAGAGCTGGGAGCAGAGCTGGGAGCAGAGCAGGAGCAGAGCTGGGAGCAGAGCTGGAGCAGAGCTGGGAGCAGAGCTGGGAGCAGAGCTGGAGCAGAGCTGGAGCAGAGCTGGAGCAGAGCTGGGAGCAGAGCTGGGAGCAGAGCTGGGAGCAGAGCTGGAGCAGAGCTGGGAGCAGAGCTGGGAGCAGAGCTGGAGCAGAGCTGGAGTAGAGCTGGGAGCAGAACTGGAGAAGAGCTGGAGCAGAGCTGGAGCAGAGCTGGGAGCAGAGCTGGAGCAGAGCTGGGAGCAGAGCTGGGAGCAGAGCTGGGAGCAGAGCTGGAGAAGAGCTGGAGCAGAGCTGGGAGCAGAACTGGAGCAGAGCTGGAGTAGAGCTGGAGTAGAGCTGGAGCAGAGCTGGGAGCAGAGCTGGGAGCAGAGCTGGAGCAGAGCTGGGAGCAGAGCTGGGAGCAGAGCTGGGAGCAGAGCTGGAGCAGAGCTGGGAGCAGAACTGGAGAAGAGCTGGAGCAGAGCTGGAGCAGAGCTGGGAGCAGAGCTGGAGCAGAGCTGGGAGCAGAGCTGGGAGCAGAGCTGGGAGCAGAGCTGGAGTAGAGCTGGAGTAGAGCTGGAGCAGAGCTGGGAGCAGAGCTGGAGTAGAGCTGGAGCAGAGCTGGGAGCAGAGCTGGAGTAGAGCTGGAGTAGAGCTGGAGCAGAGCTGGGAGCAGAGCTGGGAGCAGAGCTGGAGTAGAGCTGGAGCAGAGCTGGGAGCAGAGCTGGGAGCAGAGCTGGGAGCAGAGCTGCCTTACCCATGTAGGTTTGGTTGGCCTGGTAAAACTTAAGGTCTGTATCCACAGAGAAATTCCCTTCAGTGGCATTCCCAAGCAAAAGGCACTCATCTTGGCCAGCTGCTGTCCCCAGGAGGAGGAGAGGCGCCAGGAAGAGCAAAGCTGCCATCACCCCTCGGATGTCACCTCTTCCCCCACCTGCACCTGGAACTGAGACAGCCCCGTGCTCTCCCAGCCCGTTTTATATGCTTCGATGAGGTAAATGCAAATATTTCCTCCTCCCCATCCAGCTCACACACCCACACCCCCTGGGAGGTTTCACTGACAGAGACACTTCCTCCTGACCTGCCCAGCCTCGCAGAGAAGTGCTGAGAATGAGGGGTGACCCCAAATGAGGGGTTGGGATGGCCAGGGGGACATCCCTGAGGAATCCATGGGCTGGACGTGGAGTTCTCCACATTTCTGGGTCCCTTGGGATGGTGAGCACTGCTCTGGAGCTGTGGAGGAGCATCAGTTCTGCTCCCAGCTCTGGCCAGGCTTTCCCAGAGGGCAAAACAGCTCCAGAAGATGTGAAAAACCCAGACAGGGAACATCCTGGTTCAAATGCTCAAATGTGGCTTCTGCTCCTGCTTGGAAAAAGCTGCATCATGAAGGGCCAAGTGGAAGGATGGTCTCTCCTAGCCCTCTTTCCCTCCAAATGAACACCACATTTTCTCACTGGGGACACATCCCTGATGCTGTGATTCCTCTCGAGTGATTTTGGCTGAACACCTCAAATAACATCTCATGAAGAAAACAGCTCGAGTTTCTCTTGCCTCTCCTTTCTGGATTTCCCCATTCTCCCCTCAGGCCTGAGGCTGAATTTGAAGTTGGTTTTGAAGCTGATTTCAAGGCTGATTTTGAGATTTATTTTGAAGTTGATTTCGAGGCTGATTCTGAGGTTGATTCTGAGGTCCATTACAAGGCTGATTTTGAAGCTGATTCTGAGGTTGATTTTGAGGTTGATATCAAAGCTGACATTGAGGCTCATTTTAAAGTTGATTTTGCAGCTGATTTTGCAGCAGATTTTGCGGCTGATTTCACAAAGTGCTCCCTGAGCTGTCGGGGCAGCACTGTGGGGTCAGTGCTGGGGACAAGGACAGCACTTCCCTGTCCCTGAATCGCTGGGATTCCTCCTGCTCACCTTCCACCTCCCTGGGACAGGAGAGAGCTGGCCCAGAGCGAAACCCGGCGGGTGAGACAGCCAGTAATTAGAGGTGATGATCCTGAATCAGCTTCCCTGCAACGGAGATCGCTCCAGAAGCTCCCAGGGATGATCCCAGCAACCTAAATCAGCAACACAGCTATTCCAGGCCAGCTGGATCCCCGAAATGAGAAGGAATGGCCTCTCTTCCCCTTGTCTGCCTCACACTTGCAGAGCACAGAACCCCAGGATGGTCAAGGACGGAAAAAACCCCAAACCACATCCCCAGTGCCACTCCCACTCCACCACCTCTCTGGGCAGCTCATTCCAATGCCTGGCCACTCTTTTTTCTATTTTTTTCCCCCTATTATCCAACCTGAGCCTCCCCTGGTGTGGGGGATAAACCTCCCTGGCGTTTCTGGTGTCCTCACTGGGGTTTTGCCAATCCCATCCACCCTCCTCCTCCTCCTCCTGCCTGTCCCTGCTGAGTCACTCGTGCTGCCTGCGGGGGAGGTTTGGGTTTCTCTCCCCTGTGCTCATCTTCCTGTGCCCCAGAGCTCCTCACCCCATGGGCTGAGCTTGGGGAAGGAGCTGCTGTGGGAGATGTTTCAAACAGAAGTTGGGCAGGAGTGAGAGACAAAGGAGGAGGGGGGGGGGGGGGGGGGGATGGAATGGGATGGAATGGAATGGAATGGAATGGAATGGAATGGAATGGAATGGAATGGAATGGAATGGAATGGGGAATTTTAGGACAAAGAGGAGAGCAGCAGGAAAGGTGCCAGGGAGAAAGAGGATGTGTTGGAGGAATGCTCAGTGGTGCTGCGTTGGTTGGAGGTAAATTTGGCCCATTAGGGCAGAGAGTGTGGGCAGTAAAAAATTGAGGTTTTCTGACCTGCTGAGTTCACAGAATCAAATTCCCCTGCAGAGTCTATTTCCTTGTGGTCTTTATCTTGTTTTCTGCTCTTCTGGGAGCTTCCCATGGCAGTTCCTTTGCTGCTCAGGGCTGAGAGGGAGAGAGTTCCTCAAAGGAACTTCAGGCTGCTCCTTGGAAATGGGAACTGCTCTTCCCCACCTGCTGAAAAACCTTTTCTAGGAGCATCATAAGGAACATGGGGAGTCTGTGGGATGGGGAAAAGGAATGGGGATGGAAGGAGAGGGTTTTGCAAGCCCAGCTGCTCTCGTGGTGCTGTTTGCCCTGAGCAGTTTCACATAAATTGTCCTTGCAAAAGCTCTGGGCGGTGGGGGTGACTCAGAGGGTGTCACTGGGACAGGGCTGGAACCTCCGCTGATCTGTCCTCTCGGAGAGAATTCTGCTGGGGAAGGAAAAGGCAGGATGGGATTGTGACAAAACCTCCCCAGGGCTAAAGAGAGACTTCTCAGTGGTGGTGGAAATGACAATTTTTATGCATGAGCTGCACTCTGGGGTTTTTCAGCTTTGTTCCTCGTTGGTTCTCAGAGAGGTTGATCTTCTGTGGGGAAGTGGGAGCCTGCCTTGAGGAGAGGATACAGCCAGAAAGCTCTGGGAAGCAGCAAAATCCATATTTTTATCCCTAGAGGTGACTGCACAAAGGTTAATTCAGCCAGGGATAAACCCATGGAATAAAGCCAATCAAACGGGTGTGAAGTCCAGTGGAGGAAGGGCAGGAAACAGGAATTTCTCCGGGAGACTCAGGTGTGTTCCAGAGGAGCCTGAGCTTCCAAAGGGCCCAGAATATCTGGAGAGGAGCTGGCAGGGCTCAGAGCAGCCCCTAAAATCCCCCCGGGGAGCAGCAGGAGCCCAGAACACCCCGTGGCTCCTCGGCTGGAGCAGCAGCAGCCCCAGAGTGGGGAATCCAGGATCTGCCCCAGCCAGCTGCCAGCTCCAAAGTCTGGATTTCAGGTGCCAAAGCAAACACAGGTTCTGGGTTGGAGCAGCTGCTGCTCTCCCAGCTCAGCTCTGCTCCTCGGGAGCTGTTTGGAAATGCTGTCGGGGTGGTTCCCTGGCTGCCGCCCACGCTGCCAGGGTTGCAGCAGATGGGATGACTCGGGCTTTTCCTCCCTCTTGGCAAGCAGACGGGAGTTATCGGCTTGTCTGGCTGCCTCCTCGCTGGCACCGGGGCTGGGGTTCCTCCCTGCTGCTGTCGTCTGCGGTGGATCTGGGAGGGCAACGGGCTCAGGGAGTATTCCGGGCAGGAGTGGAGCAAACAGGCAAGCAGCAGCGCTTGGAGCTCGGGCTGTGCTCCGGGAGTGAGGCTGAAACCCCCCAGACACTGGGAATAACCTGGGAAGGTGCAGAAAGCAGGAAACCCAAACCTCCTCCCACCTGCCGCTCACCAGGGTGGGATGGCAAGGGAGGGAGTGCATGTTTGGGTTTTTTGGTTTTGGTTTTTGGGGTTTTTTTGCAAAATGCAGCAGTCAGAGAGAATAAACAACTGCACAGAAGCACCTGCTTGGCAGCATGGAAATGTGAGCCACAGGAAAAGCGGCTCAGGCTCTCCCGGGTCAGGCAGGGGTGAAGGCAGGGCCAGGGCAGGGTGCTGAGGAAAGCAAGGACACGGAGTTCTCTCTGTTCCTGGTGCTGGAACTGCTCGGTCTGGGCTGGTCTGTGCTGCAGCCACCCTGCTCATCGGGGCATCCTCTCCCTCTCCCTCTCCCTCTCCCCCCCCCCTCTCTCCCTACCCAGCTCCGGGCAAGGAGAGCTGTGTTTGCTCTGAGCTCCTCGGCAGAGCTTTATGGGGTTATTTGCTTTGGGTGAAGAACTCGGGGCAGTTGAGATTTACTGGCCTGTTTTGCAAATATTGCGCTGGGATAAAGGGTTCTTTTACTGCCTGAGCTGCTGAGCTGGCTTGAAAAGACTCCTTGTCCTGCTGGAGGTGTGGGGTGAGTTCCCAGTGCCGGGATGGGCTCTGGATTCTGTCCCAGCACTGTCCCCAAAGCCACCCCATCCCTGCCTCCCTCCAGGGGGAAAAACAGACAGGAGAGGCAGCAGGGCGGGCAGGGCTCGTGGCTCGCTGGAGTTGCAAATGAGGTGTGGAATGAATTTTGCATCAAGAGGCGGCTGGGAAGCTGCCAGTGCCCCACGTGTGCTGGGAAACACCTCGGTGCTGGTGCCCTGCCAGCCCGGCAGGAATTCCAGCAGCTCTCAGGGCATCACCCCAGCCTGGCAGCCCGGGGAGGCTCTGTCCAGGCTGGAAGGAGAAAAGGTGGATTGTTCTCCGCAGGGACGAGGCTCTAAAACCCCCTTGTAACCGGGAAGGGCAAATCCTTTGGTAAAAGGCACTTCCCCAAAGCGAGCAGCTTAACGAGGGAATTTTCCTGCTCTTTGCCCTTCCTCAGGCAGGTTCCTGGTCCCGAGAGGCAGGAGAAGCAGCAGCCAGGAGCTCGTTGAGCTGCAGATGGGAGCTCTGGGCTCGCCGGCTTCCTCCACCCTTTCTCCCCCAAGCGCAGACAAGTTCTGCTGCTGGAGCAAAGCCCTGGCTGCTCTCTGGCTGTGCCTGCAGAGCCTGGCTGGAATTAAACCCACACCGCCTGTCCTGGTGCTCTGCTGCTCTCCTCCTCCAGCACTGCGATGCATTCCTGCTGCTCCCACCGCCGTCCCTTCTGTCCCCAGCCCTGGGGAGGCGACAGAGCAGCTCAGGTGTCACCTTCAGCAGGGCTGGGGGGAGGCAGGGCGCAGATCCTGGTGATTCCCGGGATTTTGCCTGCAGCTGCAGCCCGGGGCTCACCCTGTTTGGTTTGGCTGTGGTGGCACAGAAGCTTTGTCACGCGATCACAGCAGGGACGTGGCTGTGATCGCGTGTCCTCGGCGCCGCAGGACAGTGGCCCTGAGGGGAGGATTTGGGCCAGGAGGGAGCAGGAACCCTCGGGAAAAGCAGCTGGGAGGGGGAAGAGGTGCCCAGCGGAGCCGGGCAGCCCAGGAGATGGCAGCAGCTTGCCACGGGCTGTGCCCGGCGCGGTGCCAGCTCCGGTGCCGTCGGTGCGTCGGTGGCAGCTCCGGTGCCCCGGTTCTGCTGGGTGCTGGCACAGGGATTGGGCTCAGTTCGGCCCCCAGCTCGGCCAGCCCGCCTGGAAAGGCTTTTTCCGTGCCCGATTCACATTTCCCGAGCACCCTGAGGCGCAGGAGCAGCAGGAACTGTGATCCAGCACAGCCGGCGCTCTGGAAGGACAGCGCTGGGCGGGATGCGCCTGGCTGGTTCCTCTGCTCCTCCAGAGCCACCTTCGGCTCCCGGGGCTGGGCAGGAGTGTCCCTGCCTGTCCTCGGGCTCCTTCCTGCCTCCGCAAGGGCAGGAACATCCCTGATGCTCAAACTTCGGGCGGAGGCGGCGAAGCAGGGAGACAGGAGGGTGTGGGAGGCTGAGATCGGCTGGGAGGCTATTCGAGCCTGGACCTGGACCCGGCAGAGACCTCCTGGGAGAGCTGGCAGGATTAAACCGCCCCGGGCAGCTCCCTGGGGCTGCTCTGCAGCCTGGGAGATGCGAGGATGGGAGGAGAACCAGTTAAACAGTTAAACAGTTCCAGTGCCAACCACCGATCCTGTTGCATCCCCTTGATCTGCCTTCGGGAAGGGTTTTGTGAGGAAACCCTTGGAATTCAGGATTTGTCCTCCCAAACTCCGAGCTCCAGGACACAGCCACTTGCAGAGCCTGGGAGCTTTTCCTGCCTTGCTCGTCTCCTGGCAGA
Organism: Entomyzon cyanotis; assembly: GCA_024500445.1. Taxonomy (NCBI): domain Eukaryota; kingdom Metazoa; phylum Chordata; class Aves; order Passeriformes; family Meliphagidae; genus Entomyzon; species Entomyzon cyanotis. Next base: position 1,505,950 of record JAKEPQ010000773.1, on the reverse strand, counting down.
TGGGACGAGGCAGCAGAGCTACCTGGGAGAGCAGCAGCACCTGGAACAGTGCCTGCTGCTGCCGGAGCAGCTGCCAACTCCAAGGTGGAAAATGAGTTTTATGGCTTCAGAGCCAAGATGTGTGGTCCTGGCGAAGGAATCTGCAGCTTTATCCCAGGGAGGTGTTTCCAGCTCTCTGCTGAGACTATTTATTGACCTCCTATGGTACGTTTGTCCTTCTGAACCTGCTCAGCAGGAAGGTGACTTACAGCAGGGCTGGAAGGACGATGGATCCAATCAGAGGTGCATGTTTAATCATCCCTTCCTAATGGCATTTGGGGATTCCCTATTTAATCAGTAATTAATGTGCCTGGCAATTAATTTTGCAGGACTCTCGGTGCCCTGAGCACTGCAGGGTGGATTCTGAGCAACCCCTTTCTGGCTTTGGGGGAGTTCTGAGGAGTAATGAAGTTGCCATAATGAATTGCAAGAGATAATCAGTTTCTTTCCTGATTCCTTCTAATGAGTATGAATTTTTAAAACTTTTAAATTTTTTTTTTTTTTTAACGTGTATTTCACTTCTTGGAGGACAAGGGCCAGGCAGGCAAGGGAAGGAAGGGAAAGACCTTGCAGGAACTGAGCTCGGCTCTTCCTGGACAGCTCCTGATGAGCAATCAGCTCTCAGTTTGAGCTCCAGGAGCCTCGAACAGTCAGTGGTTACCATTCCCTGAGGAAAGGGCTTGTGGAGGAGCCGCAGAGCTCTGTGAGACACAAGTGCAGGAAAACCCACGGCAGAACAGCGCTGGCTTATCCAGGCTTTGCTAAACGCTTCCCCCACCTCAGAGCACCTTGACCTGATCGTTTGTGTTTGTGCTTGGCAACTCTGCGCTCGCTGGGGAGAGGGGGAAAAAAACAGAGGAGGAAAAACATTAAAAACGCTTCACTTGAGCTGGAGATTCAGCCCTGCCTTGGCTTTCTGCCGGCTTCAAACGCAGCAGCAGAACCTCTTGTGTTTAGCCCCAGAGGAGTCCCTAATGAGTGGAGAAACTGCAAAGCTCTGAACTTGTTTGGGAATGCTTTAGCGCAGTGGCTCCCCGAGGTTCATTAAACAAATGAATCCGGAGCAGTCAAATAGCTGGGATCTTCAAAGTGACAGGGACCTCGGCCCAGGGCTGCCACTGCAGAGGAGATGTTTGCTGCGATGGGTGGAACTGCTCGCACTGAGGAAACGGGGAAAAGGGGCCATGGGCAGCAGAGATTCCCAAAGGGAAGGGGCAGCGGTGTTCCCAGGGGCTCTGCGTGTCCCTGGAGGGGACGGGAGGGTGACAGTGAGGGGACAGGAGGGTGACGGGATTTTCCAGCGGCTCTGGTGCAGGCGGAGTGGGACAGAGGTGTGGGGAGCAGGAGCTCGGCAGGAGCACAGGATTGCCCCAAAGGCTTCGGGAAAACCCCACAGCAGCTCTCCCGGCTGATCCGGAGCGAAGCCCTGCGCATCCCCGGCTCGGTGGGACACGGAGCGTGTGTCACCCGCAGTGCCCACCGTCTGGGTGCAGAGGGGCTGCCAGAGCCCGCGGCAGTGACATTTCCTGGCGGGGCTGCAGCTGAGCTCCACGGAACGTTCCCAAATATCTCCTCTGCCTCCAGGGCGCGGCTGCTCTTTCACTCCCCAGCCCTTCCCTGAGCTGGCACTCCCCGCAGAGGGGATTGAGAACCATCCGGATGGAGTTTGAACTCCGCCAGGATGGAGGGGAAAAAGGAAGAGCTGCCCGCCTTGCCCTGTGGGGTCACTGCTCACCCCCTGCCCGTGGCCAGGATTCAGCCTCTCCCCGGCCCAGCAGCGTCCAGCAATGACAAATTAATGAATGGAGCTGCTTGGAGAGCCTCTGTGGGCTCCGGAGCTGCTGTTTGTACACCCAGCTAGTGACATCAATGCGACCTGACGGGCCGGAGCTCAGCTCCCAGCCTGCCCGCTCAGGTGCTGCTCCTGCTGCCTGGAAGGCATCTCGGAATTGCTGTCGTGTCCCGGAGTTTGCCTTCCCCTGGGTTTTCTTTCCTGACTGCTTTGACCCGGGAATTGGCAGGTAAAGCAGTTCTTTTTTATCAGACATACTTATTTAAACTTTAACTCTTGGTGTTTCTTTCCATTTCGGTGATTGTTACTGAGCTGCTGCGAGACGCAAACTCGTTTCTTGGGAGTTTTGGGTGAGTGCGACTTCTGTGCTGAATATTTGGTGACTTTTTCTCTGACCTTAGAGACAACTTGTGCTCTCCTCCTGGCCTGTTCTGCCCTGGCACTTCTTCTGCCCCTTTTCTGAGGGTATAATGATTATAGTTTGGTTATAATTTTGAGTGCTGAGTGTTTCCAGAGCTGGATTTTGTCTGTTGGAGTTTCCCACCCCCTGGGCTCACAGGAAAAGCTCACAGGGTTGAGCTCTCTGATAAAATCCCAATTTTCTGTGCCTTGCTGCTGCTGCACAGCTCCGATCAGGTCCCTGCTGGAGGATTTGGGGAGGAAGGTTTTGTTTCCCTCCGAGGACACTGATTTCCCACCGAGACAGGGCTGGGGACAGAGCCGGAGCCATCCAGCTGAGCCCGAGGTGTCATCCTGCAGAAATCACCTCAGGTTCTCACTCCAAACACACCTAAATATTGCAAATCCCTGGCAACCCTTGGATTTTATAAACTCTTTGGACTGATTTTTCCCCCCTCGATGAAATCCTCCCACCGCAGGATCCAAGTTCATTTGTATGAGTGATACAGTGATTTAGTTAATAACCTTCCCCGAGTGCTGTAAATTCCGCAGTGTCCATGCAATTTATTATTGAAATGCTGCATAAATCATGCAGGACAGGCGGAGGGGAGGATGGGAGAGGAAGGGGCAGAGGGAATGGGGAAAACAGGAGGAAAACAAGGCATGGAGTGGGGTTCGGATAAACACGGATTTCCTTGGATCCTCACGTTCCCAAGGAAGCTCCCGGTAAATAAAAAAAAAAATATATATATTTTTAAATTTGATTTTAGTTTCTCATAATGCAGGGAAAGGCTGAGTCACCACAGGCTGAGGTGGAAGTCACCCCACAGAGCAGCTCCTGTCCCTTACAACAACTTAAAGAGCAATTATTTCCAAGATTTTATTATTTTTTTAACAGCTAAATACATCACAAAGGCATTGATTTGCTCTAGTATCTATTCAGTGAGTGTGGAGCGCACCGAAAAACGTCAGAGGAGTTGTGGGTTCACCGCAGCTCTACCTGAACTTGGTTTTCACCTTTTAACACCTTTTTTTTTTTCTCGGTTGTAATGAGGATTTTAACACATTTCTGCGTAGCTGCCAAACCGACGCTTCTTGTAACACCTGTATAATTGTGTTTTAGTTTTAATTTCTAATGGTTTTTGCATTGTTCTCCCGAGGTGAGAAGGAGGTGAGAACACGTGGCAGTAAATCATTGAGGAGAAGCTGCTCGGAGCGACATCTCCTGCCAGCAGTTGGGTGCTCGAGGGGTGATCCACATCTGAAGGCGCTCCGAACAAAGCCTTGAAAGGTGTTAATTAGTTCATCGCGGTAATGAGCTCTGAACATGGGAAAACGCCCGCCAATGCTAATTGTTGTTGTGGTTATCAGCACGTGTAATTGGGGGTTGAGCTCCGCGGGCGCACAGCGGTTCAGAGGCACAGCCCGGCTGCGGCAGCGGGCTGAAAACCGGGATGGGCTCGGGAGAACCGGGATGGGCTCGGGATAAACCGGGAATGGCTCGGGAAAAGATGGGATCGGGATAAACCGGGAATGGGCTCGGGAGAACCGGGATGGGCTCGGGATAAACCGGGAATGGCTCGGGATAAGACCGGGATTCGGGTAAAGGGATGGGCTCGGGATAACCGGGATGGGCTCGGGATAACCCGGGATGGGCTCGGGATAAACCGGGAATGGCTCGGGAAAGATGGGATCGGGATAAACCGGGAATGGCTCGGGATAACCCGGGATGGGCTCGATAACCGAGATCGGCTCGGGATAGTCTGGAGCAGCTCGGGAAAACCGGGAACAGCTCGGGAAAAGCAGGAACAGCTCGGGGAAACCGGGATCGGCTCGGGAACAGCGGGAGCAGCTCGGGATAACCGGGATCGGCTCGGGATAACCGGGATCAGCTCGGGATCACCGGGATCGGCTCGGGGAAAGCTGGAACGTGGGAATATCACGGCTCTGGTGCCCCGAGAGGCCTCTCTGGCACCCGAGGTGTCACCGAAACTGCGGGAAAACCCAAAAAACCCTCCAAAAACATTTCTAGAGAGTCAAGGCATGACTTTATTTCCTGGCCAGGATGTGCCACAGAAATCACCTCAGAATCATTCCATGGCACATGGTTTTTCCGAGATTTTCCCCTAAACTTTTCACAGGAAAAATCCATAGAACTTCCTGGGTTTGATGTTCATTGGTCTAAAGCTGCGTGGCCTTTATTCGGTTTCTTACTGGATCCGGATTTCTTCACCTCTGCAGCTAATTAAGTCTTCACTCCCTGATTTCTTATCAGTGCTTTCCGGAGGAAATGTCTCCAACTGTGCCAGAGGCAGGGCTGGGGCAGGTCTTCATGGATGGCTGTTGACGTTCTGTTCATGGATTTCATCTTTATCTGATATCTTTTGGGTTACTCCCAATCTGTTGATACCTTAAACTCATCCCCGTGGAGTCGTGCTACACCCTTTAAAAAAAAAAAAAAACCCTTAAAAAATTTTCTTTCCCTAAAGCAAAGGCAAACCAAGCCTAATTAAAGTGATATAATTTTTTTTTTTTTTAACGGGTGTGTTTTCTATCAGAGGCACCGCGCAAAGCTTTGAGAACACCACGTGCAGAGTGCCCCTGACAGCCTCTGCAGGGAAATCAGCCACCGATCTGCCTCTGCTGGCTTTGCTGGAGTTAATAAATTCTGCTGGAGAATAAATAGATCCTAAATTACACCCTGGCCTGGCCAGAACTTTTATCTTGCTTGTCAGGACTGTGTAATATTAATTATAGGCTGCTTCAGCTGCCCTCAGGGAGAGCTGGCACATGGCTGCAGCACTCAGCTGTAACTCCCCCAGCTCTTATTTGATTTTTTTTTCCCTTCATTTAATCAATGCCCAATAAATCTGTAATCTCCTGAATCTGGACATCTGTGCTTAATGTATCCGGGGAGTGACCTAATTAAATTCCAGTTTAGACCATCTCAGGGTGGCGCTGGACCCTGATTCCTGTTTTTGTGGCATCCCAGGGGTGGGGAAATATCCCCAGGGAGGTTGGTGAGGGCCAGGGAGCCCCAAAAAGTGACCCCAAAAAGCGAGCATGGTACAAACTCCTTCATCCCAGCTCCTGCGAGGGAAGGATGGAAACAGGGCAGGAAGAGGCAGTGCTTGGAATTCCCGGGCTGGATCGCCCAGCCTGGTTTTGGCACTGAATGATGAATATCTAGAGATGCAAAAGCAGGATTTCTGTAGTGCTGCCTTCGCACTTGGGGTCTTGAGGACTCCCCGAGTTGCAGGGCAGCGCCAAGGCCTCACCTTTAGCGGGTGCTGCTGACTGATGGACAGGACAGATGGATTTCTTGCTTTTTGGGAACTCTTTATCAGCCCTGACCCAGCGAGCTTCGCTCACGGCCACCAACCAGAGCACTTCATCTGCAGCTCCCTCCCTCCTCCTCCTCAACCTCAGAAACGCCTGTTGCGGATGAAATGGATTAACAGCCCGTGGTTTTTATTTCAGATGAACAGGAGATAAATCCCTCTGCGGCACAATGAGATTTGCTGTTTGTGTCTGCTGGTTAATACAGTTTATTTTGCCCGCGGACCACTCCCTCCCCTGAACCTTGTGCGCATTACCAAGAACAGATCCCATTCTTTCACGGGGCAAGAACCTGCTTTGTTTGCTTTGTGCTGATCCCGACAAACCCCGTCTAATCAACGCTAATTGTCCTTAATGCCCTAAATTGACGGCAGCATTCCCCTCCGTGTCCCTCTGCATCAAGGTCTCCATGGCAACTCCTCCCCAGGGAGAGCATCCCGGTCTGCCCAGCCTGGGGTCAGCCACAGCGCCGGGCTCAGGCTGTCCCTGCCCTCCTGGACTGCTGGGAGAGGAGCCCAGGGAGGCTCCGAGCAGGGGGAATGAGGGATTTTTAAAAAATCTTGAGCTGGGAGCAGCCCCAAAGTGCAGCTGGGCAGTGTGCCTCCCTCAGGGCCTCAGTTTCACCTGCTGGAAACCAGAACCCAGCTCTCCCAGGCTGCCCAGGCTGCCGGGGGATGCAGTGATGGGGAAAAAAATCCAGAACCCAGGCTGTCCAGACTGCCAGTGATGGAAAAAGGAAATCCAGAACCCAGCTCTCCCAGACTGCCTGGAAATGCAGCGATGGAAAAAGGAAATTGACTGATGTCTCTCCCTCTGTTTTTGCGGATGGGATTGACGCTGGAGGAATTCAGCGCTCAGCCACCCTCCCAGGAAAGGGTTTCTCCCTCAGGTCGGGGGGATGTGGCTGTGATGATCCTTTGGGATCCTTGACCATCACTTCCAGCTCAAACCCCTCGATGATTCCCCTGGCTCCAGGGGTCAGGCAGAGCTCCGGGCTTCCCCTCGGTGCCAGCAGATGGCAATCCCTGCCCGGGCAGCGCTCTGCTCCCTGCTCCCTGCGCAGCTCCCGAGCATCCCGAGGCGCTCCTGGCCGCGCAGCTGTGGATTCACCCACGGCAACAGCTGGATCTTCCAGCAGCAGAGGAATTGCTTTGTCTCAACGAGCCTGGGCGCTCTGAGAGAGGCGTGGGGTGGATTTTTGGGCAGTCGGAGGGCAGGCAGGACTGGCGCGCTCCTCGGCACGGATTGCAGCTCGGCTGCCGCTGGAATGTTCATCCGAAAGGAGGAAACGCTGCCGGTGTTTCGCTCTTCTCTCACGCTTGGGGCAGGAAGGGGGCAGAGCTGAGGTGCGAGGGATTGCAGAGAAGGGAGATGAGAGGTCTGGGCAGATTTGTGGGGATAATTCACTGCTGAGGAGAGGAACAGGCGGGAAAGGATTGCAGTGTGGTGGGGAATTTGCTCATTGGGAACCTTGACTCCAGTCCCTTGCTCTGACTGCCAATTCCGCATGACCTCGGTCACATCCCTTTGTCTCCTTTTTCTCGGTGCTAAGAAACACTGTGGGCTCTGCAGGGACAGCAGCCTTTGGGGTGGGACACGAGATGGGGACATCATCAGGGATCAAACCTCTCCCTTCTCACCCCATCCCTCCTCTCCCTTCCCTCAGCAGCTCCACTAGGGGATCTATTCTGCTTTTCTCTCTCCCTGTTTTTCTGTCTTTCCTTTTCTCTCTCTCTTTCCCTGCTGGCTCTGTCGTTGCTGGGAGAACCAAATGGAAACACAGGGCAGCAGATCCAGGAGTGTTTGCTCCAGTGGCTCCTGATGAACTCCTGGCAGCTGAGCGTGAATTTTTCAGTCCCTCCAGCTCCACGTGCATTTCCTTTCTTGCAAGAGGTAGAAAAATCCCAAACGCTGCACTTATTTTGTCTCTTGAAGTGTTTTTTTGGAGCAGAGTGGGGCTTGCTTTGGCAGTCACTCTGAGTTTGTACCCAGACACTCAGCTTTGGGATTTCAGGGCTTTGCCAAGGAAATTCAGCCCCCCAGGAGTTCTTTCAGTGGCTCCAATTCCTTCCATTTAATCTAAAACCCCAGGAATCTCTGGGGCTTCCCCTGCTGCAGAGGAACAGCACAAACTCCTTTTTTAAGCAGCATTTTTATGGATGGGAGTGTGGCCTAGAAACCTCATTGAGCCCATGTTTTGTGTTTTCTTAGCTTCAGAGGAGAGATAAATCCCAATATGAGCGTTTTGAGTTCTGATTTTTCTGGGTTTCTCTGTTCTTCCTCATGGAGGGAGAGTTTTCACTGCAGCTCCACGCCAGGAACTGTTTTCTTGCTCAGAAAAGCAGTGCATTTTTAAACTGACTCTTATTTTCGCCTGTGCCTCAAAAGCACTCATGAATTTTGCAGTAACATCTTGAAACCTTTCTTGTCTTGTTACATCAAAAGCATTTTCCAGGCAGTGTAGAAGATCAGCCATTCCTGGGACCATTATCATATAAAAGCAAGCAGGTATTGTATAATTTTAAATAGTCTTGAATAACTTTCTTCTGACAAGAATCCTCTGAAGGATTGTCCAGGTTTGGGGGGTTTTTTTGGGTTTTTTTTTGGTCATATTTCTCTTAAAAACCATTTTCAGTAGCATTTTACATCCTGGCCCTTCTGGTTTTGGATAAAATGTCCTTTTTTTTTTTTCCCCTCTTTATTTTTTAATTAGTGTCTAAATCTGACTTGAAATCCTGCAGCATCCAAGCCAAGCCTTCCCTCAGCATCTGCAATTATTGCTGGGGATTGATTTGTGATTCTGCCTGAAGAATGGGTGAACAAAAAGAAAACCACAGAACCCAAAAGCTCAGAAACTGATGGATAAAAAGCACTTTATTGCAGCCCTGTAAAGCTATTTTTGATGGGGTTTTTCAGAGCTACCTGTCCTTTAAATCCACCCAGGAAGGAGCTGAAGCCAAGGCTGAGCTGTGCTTTGGGAGATTTTGCAGTCGCTGTCCCAAATTCCATCTCCACACCTTTTTCCCCATCAATATTTGGGATGAAGCCCTTTTTTCACATGCTCTGGTGGTGTCAGCCATCCTTCATTTCAAGTTTTCCACCCCAAAAAACTGCGAGTTTGGTTCTACACAAATTAAACCAGCAAAATGCAGCAGGATCTGCTTTAAAAACACCCCGCCTGAAATTTCCTCCGTGATCCGCAGCTTTCATCCTCCCAGACCTGCCAAAAAGCGAGCATTTTCTCTCTGCCAGCCCGAGAAATGATCAGCAGAAGGAAATTGTTGCTCTTAAGAGCCTTATTGCTTATTAATGGAGGTAATTAAATGGCTCTAGGCTGGGGCGGGCGTGCAGCTGAGAGTGCAGCTCATGTTCCCCGGCCTGAGAGCTGCACTCAAATTAATAAAAGAATTGATGTAGACAGTGGCTGATGGCTGGGAATTGCTCTCGAGACTGTAATGAACACGCTTGCCTCCTTTAAGCTTCCTTTCACTGTAATAAAGCTAAAAATAGCCCGGGTTGACACTCGCGACTGAGCAGCTGTTGTGCAGCAGCGTTTGATGTCACAGAGCACCCGGAATAGATGGAGGGTGGAGGATCCGGGCTGCTCCTGCTGCTGGGAGAGCCAGAGGGAAGCAAAGAGCTGGAGAAGATGGAGATGAGATCCTTGAACCCTCCTGTGCCTGTGTAACGTGGGAATTTGGGCTTGGAGTTAGACAGACGCAGAGATTTCTGTGCTCTCTGCTGTTCTGGGTGAACTGGAGGGCTGGGGAGCAGGGAAACCTCTGGAGCTGAAATCTGAGGGTGCTGTGTGTAAATAATGGGAGTATGGAGCAGAAATGGCCCAGCAGTGCCACTCCTGATGGGAGGCTGCAGGGTGTGCAGCAAAACGCCTCGTTGGCTGCAGCTCTGGGCTGCCCTGTCCTCTGAAGGGAGATGGGCAGAGATAACAGAGGTGGCACTTGGGTCAGGAAAGGTCAACTGGCACAAAACCCTGAATTCTCCACTGCCCAACCCTTTGCACTGACGTGTTGTTATTTAGCTCTTACTGTTATTTAACTTTTACACACGCATTGTTATTTAACTTTTACACACGCATTGTTATTTATCTCTTACACAGGCATTGCTATTTAACTCTTACACAGGCATTGCTATTTAACTTTTACACACGCATTGTTATTTAACTCTTGACACACACATTGCTATTTAACTTTTACACACAGTTATCTCTTACACTCATTTTTACTTAACTCTTACACACACATTGCTATTTAACTTTTACACACACATTGTTATTTAACTTTTACACACACATTGCTATTTAACTCTTACACACACATTACTATTTAACTTTTACACACACATTGTTATTTAACTCTTACACACACGTTGTTATTTAGCTTTTACACTTCGTCATTTAACTCTTACACAATCCCAGGGAAGAGAGGTTAATTCGGAGTTTAACCTGCCAAACCCCACCGGTGAATCAGAGCTGCTGTGTTTTGTTTCGCTCGCGTTAATCCCATCAGAGGTTGCAAAGGTCCTGGGATTGGGGTGGCGGAGAAGCAGAGCCGAGGGACCAATTTGGTTTTTCTGAATAGCATCAGCTCTGCTCTGCTGAGCAGCTGGAACACCCTGCTTCCCATGAGAAAGGCACGAGCAGGAACTCTGCTGTTCGACAGGTTGTACAGAATATTTTGGCTTCCTGCTGTTAAGCGGAACATCAATTTTGGGTTCTGGATAAAATACACTCCTGATTCTGCTGCAGTTCAGTGGTTCAGTGACTGGATTTTCTGGCTTATCAAGGTGCCAGCAATGAGAAATCAAAGCTCTGAGCTGGCCCAGCTTCACCCCGTGGGGTTTGTGCCCACGAGAGGTGAGGAGGAGTTAACAGAACCCCTGGAGGATGAGGAAGAGCCTGGAAAGACACACAGGGAGAGTTTCAAGGTTTCCACGAGGCTGAGCCCTGCAGGAGCTTCTGAAGGGAAGAGGAACTGCTGCTGATGAAAGGAGAGTGATCTCCAGTGCTCTCCAGCAGGCTGATGGAGCAGGAGTTCCTTTAGCCCTGATTGATCAGCTCTCTCCCTCCGCAGTGCTGCCGGCTGGGGAAGCTGTCTCGGGATGTTCTTTATGGCTCTGCTCTCCCCACTGATCAGTGGAAACGAACCACCAGGAACTCGCACCGTCTCCTGATGATGTGATGAGCGAGGAGCGAGGAGAAATCAGATTTTTTGGCAGCGCTCAGTGACAGCCTGTGGCTCCGAGGGATCACACACCAGCTTTTCTTTGTCAGCAGCTCCCTTCAGAAAGTCCCGATGTGCTCCAAAATAAGGAACACGATGAAGTGTTAAGATATTTTTCAGTCAGGAAAACCCTGTCTGGCAAAAAATAGGGCCTTTCCTTGGAGCTGCATTAAATTTCCCTGCCTGAGATTGAAGGTGGTAATAGGAAAGTTGCTCTTAAAAAGCCTCAATGCAGCACCATCTGAGCTTGAAGAAGCCAATCCCATTTCAGAGGCTCCTGGGATGGTTTGGAATCTTGTCCTGCATTGCAGGTGGTGAAAAATGAGGAAAAGGCCAAAGAATTCTGAAACCTCTTCGTTAGGAAATCCCATGTTAAGAGGAATAGATGAGTGTTTACAATCAGTTTCAGCACTCGCCCAGTGTGCGGCCACCAGGTGGGAGGCAGAGCAGCACAGTCATCCCGGGGAGGATTTATTGCTGCTCTCCAACAATTTCTGGGAGGCAAATGCTCAGTCCCAGTGCTCGGATGGAGGCTTTAAGGCTCGTGCTGGGGTCAGGAGCAGAGCCAGCTCCAGCACCTCGTGGGAGCAGCTTCTGAGTGGAGTTTGTGCTTTCCAGGAGAGGAAAACTTGCAGGAAACAGAGCTTTTATCACTCCTTGGCAGGAAATGGAGCTTTTATCACTCCAGGAAATGGCCTCAGAGGTCCTGCCTGAAGGACTCTGTGCCTGCAAGGGGAGCAGAGAGGGAGCTGTGGATCCTGGCTGGATCCCCAAAACTGGAGCCAACCAGCCCAGCCGGGAGGTGGGAGACTGGGGGCAGAGCCCTGCGATGCTGCCGGTGGCAGCTGGCTGTCGCATGTGTCGCATCCCGGTGCCATTCCAGCCTTCCCGGCGCAGTGGGAGTGCAAGCGGCAGGGCTGGGAGGAGGCTGAGCGGAGCTGCCTTTGATGTCCCCCGGGGGAGAGGAGGGAGAGAGGCTGAAAATAGCGGAGAGAAGGCAGCGGGGCAGGATGGAGAGGGAATCCCCCGGAATGCGTCACTGGAGAGCGTTCGCATCATCCCGCAGCCTCCCCGCCCAGCCGGGGCACCGGAGAGGAGCTGATTCCAGCAGGAGGAGGAGGAGAGGAATGATTTCAGCAGCAGGAGAAGGAGCTGCGGAGGGGAGAGGCTGAGCCAGCCGGGTTTAGCTGAGGGATGAGGAGCTGGGAGCAGCCCGGGGTGCTCCAGGGCTCTCCAGGGAGCTGGGATGTCCTCTGAGATGTCCCAGCGCTCGGTGGGATGGTTTAGGCACCCCTGGTGTGCAGAACTGACCTCTTTTGGTCTCTCTTTTTGACCAAAAGAGAAGCTCAGCAGCACCTGGAGGAGAGGCGAGGTCACAGGGCAGGAGCTGAGCGGTCAGGGATGATCCTTGATAATTCCTCCCATCCCTTCCTTGCCCAGCCCCTTCTCCTCGGGCAGGTGATGTGACACTCCCAAACTGACACCTTTCCCCTAGGGAAAGCTCCCTCTGCTGCTGTCAGGATTTTCCAAGCTGGAGATTTCCTCCCCTGCTCTCACAGCCTCAGAAATGAACTCTGAACGTTTCCCCACTAATGGGATTTAAGGCACGACTGTGCCAGCCTGGAGTTCAACCTGAGCCCCCAGGGGAAACCAGCTCTGCTTTTGCTCTTTTTTTGCCCTTTTCTCGTGCAATCTGCTCCAGCCGAGCTGCCTGGGGTTGCTTTGCTCGCTCCAGTGGCTCTGCCTGGAGATGTCCCCTGGATCCAGGGGCATTCCAGGGCTCAAAATCCCAGCTAATCGGTGCCATCGGGAGAAATGGGCCCCGCTGATCGCTGCAGGCCGGGGTTTCACGTGGAGATGGGGCTGGGAGCGCTGAACAATAGCTGCGGTTTTGTTTAATGCAGCTCAGTCCCGGCGAGGATGGAAAATCACAGATAAACTTCTCATTTTGGCAAGAACAACGCTAATCCCGGGAGATTTCCTCAGTTACAAATAAGAATTTAAGGCAAGCTGCTCCCTTGCCACCTGTTGGCTGGATTATAGCAATTTGTTTTTTCTTGTTGTGGTGGGGTTTTGTGGGTTTTTTGGTTTTTTTTTTTTTAATCTGGAAAATGACCTGCCGGAGTGAAAACAATGCAGAGGTTGTCGTCTCAGCTTGTTGAATTCCACCTTGGAATTTGGGGCGGTTCTACCTGTCCTGGCTGCCAGAAGCAACTGAATTCCCTCAATAAAAGAGGATTTAGCACATCAAAGGCTCGCCTGCCCAGGAAAAGGCTCAGCTCTGGTTATTGCGGTGGGGCAACGGGGAGTCCTGAAGCTCAGTCGTTGCCCTGTCGGGTTTGCGATGCTAAAACAGAGTTTTTCGGGAAATTCTGCGCTCAGGGAATTAGACACACAATAATTGCAGCATCCCAGCTGGTATAATGGGATGTTGTGGGGAGGGCGATGTGAGGGGATGGGTTTGACCCAGGAGGGCACAGCCTCCCTTCGGTGGCAAGGAGCCACCACCGAGCGGCAGGTGACAGTGGCACAGCGCAGTGACAGCTCCCAGATGGTGGCAAAAGCAGCGGGAGTGTCAGGAGGTGTAAGAAATAAAAGCACAGGTAGAGCTGGTGCTGCTGTATCTCCGTGCGAGGAAAATCAGCCTGGATATTCCAAACAGCCCCGGGAAAGGAATTCTGGGATCCACAGGGAAAGTGGAGTGTAATTCTGGCTGAGGGGAGAGCAGCAGAAGTGAACTCCGGGAAGGGAAATCATCTAAATCTTCTCCAAACTCTGGGCTCAGCACGATCCTTGAGCTGGATCTGGTCGCACAGCTTCTCACGGGATAAAAACCTCTCCCCAGCAGCTCCTTGAGGGACATCCCGGGTGACTGAGGCGGGCTGTGCCGCTGTGACACTTCCCGGGGGTGGCAGGGTGGCAGTGTGGCAGTGTGGCAGGGTGGCAGGGTGGCAGGGTGGCAGTGTGGCAGTGTGACAGGGTGGCAGTGTGACAGGGTGGCAGTGTGGCAGGGTGGCAGTGTGGCAGTGTGGCAGGGTGGCAGGGTGGCAGGGTGGCAGGGTGGCAGTGTGGCAGGGTGGCAGTGTGGCAGTGTGGCAGGGTGGCAGGGTGGCAGTGTGGCAGGGTGGCAGTGTGACAGGGTGGCAGTGTGGCAGTGTGGCAGGGTGGCAGTGTGACAGGGTGGCAGTGTGGCAGGGTGGCAGGGTGGCTGGGTGGCAGTGTGGCAGTGTGACAGGGTGGCGGGGTGGCAGTGTGGCAGGGTGGCAGTGTGGCAGGGTGGCAGGGTGGCAGGGTGGCAGTGTGGTAGGGTGGCAGTGTGGCAGTGTGGCAGTGTGGTAGGGTGGCAGGGTGGCAGTGTGACAGTGTGGCAGGGTGGCAGGGTGGCAGTGTGGCAGTGTGGCAGGGTGGCAGTGTGACAGGGTGGCAGTGTGGCAGGGTGGCAGGGTGGCTGGGTGGCAGTGTGGCAGTGTGACAGGGTGGCGGGGTGGCAGTGTGGCAGGGTGGCAGTGTGGCAGGGTGGCAGTGTGGCAGGGTGGCAGGGTGGCAGTGTGGCAGTGTGGTAGGGTGGCAGTGTGGCAGTGTGGCAGTGTGGTAGGGTGGCAGGGTGGCAGTGTGACAGTGTGGTAGGGTGGCAGGGTGGCAGTGTGACAGTGTGGCAGGGTGGCAGGGTGGCAGTGTGGCAGTGTGGCAGGGTGGCAGTGTGGCAGTGTGGTAGGGTGGCAGGGTGGCAGGGTGGCAGGGTGGCAATGTGGCAGTGTGGTAGGGTGGCAGGGTGGCAGGGTGGCAGGGTGGCAGTGTGACAGGGTGGCAGTGTGGCAGCGACAGGCTCCAGCACGGAGATGCTCACACGTGTCCCCGCAGGTGACTGCAGCTGCGCCCAGCGCGGCTCGGAGGGAGCTCTGGGGACAGGGGGTGGCAGGGCTGGCTGCGAGGGGCTGCTGGCTCAGAGCAGAGCACAGATCCCGGTGACAAGGGCAGGGGGAATGCCCCAGTGTCAGCCACGCCTGCCAGTCCCCTCCCGGAGCAGAACGGATGCTTCCCTCGGCAGGAATGGCAATGCTGGGAAGCCCTGGAGCCTGGAGAGCACAAGGAGGAGATTTTGGGAGTTTGAAGGGAAGTGCTTTGGGGGTGTTGGACACCTTTTTGTGCCGCTGGGCCTTGCAGGGAGAGCCGACTGGGAATGTGGAGGTGGGAATGTGGTTCTCAGCTGGGATCCAGCCTTGCTGCACACGGGACCTCCAGCCTGTGGCATCCCCCTGGAATTCCCATCCCCATCCCCATGGAATTCCCATCCCCCTGCAATTCCCATCCCCATCCCCATGGAATTTCCATCCTCATCCCCCTGGAATTCCCATCCCCCTGCAATTCCCATCCCCATCCCCCTGGAATTCCCATCCCCGTGCCCCAGGAATTCCCATCCCCATCCCCCTGGAATTCCCATCCCCATCCTCCTGGAATCCCCATCCCCTGGAATTCCTATCCCCCTGGAATTCCCATTTCCCTGGAATTCCCATCCCCATCCCCATGGATTCCCATCCTCCCCCTGGAATTCCCATCCTCGTCCCCCCTGGAATTCCTATCCCAATCCCCCTGGAATTCCCAATCCCCCTGGAATTCCCATCCTCGTCCCCCTGGAATCCCCATCCCTATCCCCCTAGAATTCCTATCCCAATCCCCATCGAATTCCCATCCCAATCCCACCCAGGCTGCTTCCCGGGGCAGCTCCCCGTTTCTGTCACATCCCCAGAGTTCCCAAATCCCTCGCTGGCTCCCCGCCGCGTGCTTTCGCCGGGGCTGGAGATCAATCCAACTCACTTGGCTGAATCGGCGAGGGGAAGGCATTTAGAAGAGGCAAAACCGCCTCGGTGATGCTCGGCTTAGCTCGTTGCTATGCGACACCGTGCTGTAACCATGGCGACGCCCAGCGCACAGCCCTTTTCTGGGACGGAAAACGGGAATTGGGATCCTGGGGGCTTCTCCACACCGCCGGGAGGGTGGGCTCGGCAGCCCAAATTTGTCCCCGTATCCCGCGGGGTTGCTTTGGCGGCTCCAGCTGGTTATTTCTGCAGCCATTCCCTCAGAAAATGTTGGATTTTCCTGATTGGCAGCCTTTGGATTGAGAAAGCCTGGCCGGAACAGCAATAAAGCTGCAGGGGAGCCGAGCAGGCGGTGGTTACACGGAGCTGTGCTGTCCTGAAAGCAAAACAGCAGATTTGTTCTGTGGTTTTGCTGGTGGGGAAGGGAATGGTGTGCTTGCTGAGCTTCCTCCTGCAGGGTTCAATGGAAGCTCACAAATAAACGCTCCCTGCTCTGGCCAGCATCAGCTTCTCCTTGCCTCTCCCAGGGAAATGGGCGAGGAAAAGTGGGAAATCAGGGATGGGAATGAGGTGAAAGTGAGGAGTTCTGGAGCTGGGGAGCTGTGCTGGTGGCTGTGCCAGCAGCTCTGCCGCTCGCTGGTCCCCAGGAAAGGTGGCTGGGATGGCAGGGGGTGCGAGGGAGGCTAAACCAGCTCTTCACAGCATCATTCCTTTCTGTTTCCGAGCACAGCAGTCTCCTCTGCATCTCTCTGAAACGCGACCTGCCGGGACAGAGCTCCAGGCACAGAGTGTTCCCGAGGATGTCCCCATCATCCTTCCCCATGCTCGGCCAGGGCACAGCTCTGCTCCGCTCTGCTGCTCTCCTCGGAGGAAAGCACAACCCGCAGGACAGCAGAGCAGGAGGGACCAGCTGGAGACGCTGCTGCAGAGGAGATAATTAAAGAGATTGAGAAGAAGAAGTGGCTTTTGGGAAGGAGGAGCACGCACGGGAGTAGGAGGCTTGGAGTAAAAGATGATAAATGTTTGGGATTAAGCACTAAACCCAGAAGGGGAGAGTAATCTGGATGATTCCTGAGGAGTGGGAGTGACTGGCTCTCCATCTGGAGTGCTGGCTGCGGGTGGCTGGAGGGAGCCTGGTGCTGTCAGCAGCGCAGATGTGCCGGGAGAGGGCTGGGACAGGGATGGGGATCCCAAAACCTGCCAAAAGCCGGGAGCAGGGCGGGTAGGGCTGCTTTACCCACTCCGATTTGCCGGCTGGGTTCAGAGCAGCTCCCAGATTTGACTCTGTTTCCTTTCAAAGCCATCGTGGGAGGTCAGCTCGGGAGCTGAGAGCAGCAATTGCCCTCGGGGGAATCCAGAGGCTCTCCAGATGCGGAGCAGGGAGGAGCAGCCCGGCTGTGGGGTCACGGAGCTCTGCTGCCGCGGGAGGTGCCCTCAGGGGACAGAGCCAGGGTCACAGAGTGCCCAGGGTCACTCCCTGCCAGCACTGACCGCTCCAGCCCGTCGGACACTCGGACACATCCCGATGCCGGGAATTGCAGGCGCAGGGTTGCTAAGCAACAGCGCAATGCTGCAGCAGCATCCCCAGCTCTCACCTGCATCCCTCTGCCTTCCCTCTGCCCTCCCTCTGCCCTCCCTGCTGCTCCCAGCGCTCTGCCCTTCTGGCTCCTTGGGAAACCCCAGCCAGGGAGCTGCTCTGGGGCTCTGCGATGGTTTGTGGGGTTTAGGAGCTGGGAGAGCAGCGAGAGTGGCTGTGGGTGCTGGAGGTGAGCCTGGCAACGGCACGGCCTGGTTTGTCCGGGAAAAACTGGAACAAACCCAGGCAGCACCTGGAAAGCTTTTGTCCCCTTTGTGTCTCACAATGAACAGAGCTCATTAAATGCCTTTAATCAGTAAGAGCTGTCAGTGGGACACTGGGAGCTCAGCAGGAGGGGCTGCAGGGCACAGTCGGGTGTGTCCCCAAATTCCCAACCTCATCCCCCTGCCATGGCATCCCTCCCTGCCTCAGCTGGCTCAGCCCAGCAGGGGCTGCAGGTCATGATCTCCTGCCCACATTGTGCCAGAATTGTGAAGGATGGAACTCAGCAAGAAATCCAACCCAGCTGAAGTGACAGGAAGGGAGTTCAGGGCACAAGGCAGAGCTGGAAAGCTCAGGAGGACTGGGAGTCAGAGAACTCCTGCTCCTTTCTTTTTGGTGTTTATCCATTTGCTTTGATGACAGTTGTAATCTTTAAATCAACTTTGAAGGGAAATTGGTTTTGAAGTGGTCATTCCTCCACAGAATTCCAGCCCAGCAGCATCACTCCCGAAATTTACCTCCCCCAGGCCAGCATTTCCCAGGCAGTAAATACCTTGTCCTGCTCCTAAAATCCATGAAATTCCCATGGAATGTCAGGGGAACAGCCATGGCAAAGAGAGGCAGGGAGGATTCAGTCGGAGGTGTCTGTGCTGCTGGGATGGAGATAATCAGCTATTGATAGATTGGCCACATTTGGGGTTTGAGGCACAGAGAGCTCAGAAACCTTTCTGCTCTGCCTGCTGGTGCTTCAACCATCAGAATGGTTTAGGGGAGAGCAATGTGATCATCCCACAGATAGAGGGGAATTTATGTTATTGTGGGGTGTGAGATCCTCCAAAAAAACCATTCTGGAATATTCCAGCCAGTCACAAACCCATGTCCACAACAACAGCAGCAATTCCACCAGAGGAGAGCTGGCCCTGGTGTTTGAATGCTGGAATTATCCCCATGAGTGGGGAGCTGAGCGCTGATTTCTGCTTTAAGGCTGTTTTTCTCCTCTCTTTTGTTTGGAGTTTGGAGTTGAGAAGAATTTTGTGGGCTCTCCTTCATTGCCAGATGACACAGGGTCCTCCCCTGGGTGTTTGTGCCTCGCCACAACTCCCCGTTAATTTGGGGTTTGTGCTGAATAAATACCGCCTTGCTGTTTGATTTCACTTTTTAAAAAACCGCATTTGTGATGACAATAAATTAAATTGCTTTCTGATGTTTGACAAATATAATTTTCAGGGTGGGGTTTTTTTTCCTCTTTTTTTCTACCGACAGAGACGGCAAATACAAAAAAACAAAAACAACCCAACCAACCATCAACCCCAGAACGCAAGAAAGTGCATTTTATCAACAGAATGAAATTAGATACCTGTCAAAATACATTTGTCCTCAAAATAACTATTCATACACTTCATTTTCCTGCATAAATAGATACTCATTTGCTCTCTTCTGCCTGTCATTTGTTACTCCCAGCCAGCACTGGCTGTGGGAGGGAAATATTTGAAGATGCTTCCAAAGCAATGGGCAGGCTGGGTTGGTAATTTTTGCCTCTGGCTTCCTTCACTTCATTATGAACGAGGAGGGAAACATCTATTTAAAGTCAATCAAATCAAATTGTCTTCCAAAACACGAATTCCTGGCTGCATCCCCTTGTCTGGGCTCTGTCAGATGAGCAGCTCTGATTTCCCAGGCAGGGCAGAACTCCTTGGGGTGCTCAGGGAGATCCGGGGGGGTTTAGGACTCTGGAAGGGGAAATTTGAAATCCTTTCCTTCAGGGATGGATGGATGCTCCCAGTCTGTGGTGCTCAGGGAGATTCGGGGGCATTTAGGGCTCTGGAATGGGAGATTTGAAGTCCTTTCCATAAGGTTTGTCCCACCGGATTTGTTTGGAGGGCTTTGGTAAAAGGGCTTTTTGGTTTTCAGCTTTATCAGTCCCAGGGATGATCACCCACTGTCCCTCTGGGACTGTCCTGCTTCCTTAGGACATTCCAGGTGAAAATTCCCGCTGGAAACAAGCAGGAAGGGACAGCTCTGAGGAGATGGTGGGGAAATATCCAAGCAAAAAGCTGTTTTCTACCCAGATCAAAACCCCAAAGATCCTGGATATCACACGGAAAACAATTTAGGATTCGATGTGGTTTGGATCCAGCCTTCCTAAAGGCAAAAAGTGGTTTCAAATCCCTACCCTGCTGCTGGAATTCGGGAGTTTGGCTCTCTCCCCTGCTCTGTATGGCACAGGCAGCTCTGGCAGGCAGTTCCTGGAGGGAAAGGAGCAGATCGCTGGCAGGTTTGTCTGAAGTGTGTGGACTGGGTTTTAATTTGTCAGTCCCAGCCCACCGCGAGGAGCTGTTAATAAGATTTTCTCTCTTTTTAAGTCTTCCAGCACGAGCAGAGCACATCTGAAAACGCTGCAGATAAAAGAACATTTTTTTTTTCCTTTTTTTTTTTTTTTGACCAAAGGAGAAAACACGGATTTGAAACCTTGCCGAGCCAACAACACTCATTAGCATCTGCCTTTCTTCTGGAGGGGCTCTGGGGAGGATGGCAGCGCACTGAACACTGGGGGTATCAAAGCAAGTCGCTCGCAGCTCAGCAGAACAGCGCTGGTGACAATTCGCGATGTCACAGAACACCTCTGGGGGCAAAGAAAAACACCTCTGCTCGGCCCAGCAGCGTTTCCTTGCTTGGCTCCCGGATCTCCCGACATCTTCCTCTCGGCAGGGCTGGGAATTCAGGCGCAGGTTGTTCATTCCCTGGCCTTGTTCTGGTTTTACTGCTCGGCAGCTTTTGCTGGAAAAAAGGGGGAAGAGGGGTGGATGAGGAGCTGGGGAGAGGAGCGATCCTGTCGATCCCATCGATCCATCAGATCCCATCAGATCCCATCAGATCCCATCAGATCCTATCAGATTCCATCAGATCCCATCAGACCCCATCAGATCCCATCAGACCCCATCAATCCAATCGATCCCATCAGATTCCATCAGATTCCATCAGATTCCATCAGATCCCATCAGACCCCATCAGATCCCATCAGACCCCATCAATCCAATCGGATCCCATCGGATCCCATCACATTCCATCAGATTCCATCAGATTCCATCAGATCCCATCAGATCAAATAAATCCCATCGATCCCATCAGATCCAATAAATCCCATCAGATCCAATAAACCCATCAGATCCCACCAGACCTCATTGATCCCATCAGATCCCATCGATCCCACCAGATTCCATCAGATCCCATCACATCCCACTAGATCCCATCAGATCCCTGATCCTCGCCTTTCCTCGGAAGTTTTCCTGGCTGTCTCCTGCCTAAACACCCTGCGTTTATCTGCTCCAGGCACCAGCAAGGACTGCTTTTCTGCCTGGATCTCCTTCCCCTCTCCCCACGACGTTCCATTCCTGAATTTGCATTTGAATTAAGTGGGAACAGTACAGGTGGGAAGTGAATCCCCTGTCCCCCGAGGCCCCGGGAGGTTGGACACATCCACAGCCAAGCCTGAATTTCCAAAAGGTGAGCCTGGGTTGGTTCTGCTACCTCGAGATTCGAATCTGGACATCCCCAGGGTGTGGAAAATATTCCAGTGGGTTTCCTCAGCAGCTTCCTGTGATGCAGAGAGGGGACAGAGCACATCCCAGCCCCAAATCCTGCTGATTTAACCCCCCTGGAGAGCCCGGCCTTGCCCTGCAGAGGTGGAGCAGCAGAGCAGCAAAACTATCGTTAAATCTGCAATTTGGAGCTGAAATACCCTTTATCAGAAATTTATAACCCATTTAAAACGAATCCATTCAGGGCCCAGCGAGGGTCCTGGCTGAGGGAGGAGATAATTCCCCAGGTTTTTTTATATCGTTTGATAGCTTTTATGCCAGGTTAGTAAAAAAGAGTCTGTGCCAATAAAATACTTTCCCTGCCCGTAAAACTCGGCAGTGTTTTATCTGCAGTGCTGAATGGTGTTGCCTTTTATCGTTCTGTGGGATCGGGGGGAGGCAGCAGGGACCAGCTCAGCCTCTCTTCCCAGGATCCCAAACCATCCCTGGGCATCCAAACCATCCTTTTTGTCCTCCTCGAACTGCTAATTTGGGTGGAGAGAGAGTTTGGGCACACGGATGGAAGGGAAACCCATTAATGTCTAATCCAAAATCCCTTCAGCTTTCCATCACAGGGAACGAAGGAGATGCAGGGCCCTAGGTGAGATTTGCCCTAATCTGAGGGTCTTTCTCAGCTCCTCAAGTCCAGGAATTGTTGGTTTGGACTGAAATTCCCTGTTTTTTCCCCTCACAACCATCCACTTCACTGTCCAGCTGGATGAGGCTCCGGTTTTCATCGCAGCTAGAAGGTGCCAGGCAGCACCAGTGCTTTCCTTGTCCTTGTTAAGGAAAGAAGAAAACCGAGTGGGAAAGAAAGAAGGTGGAACTCCAAGCCCCACAGGGCAGTTTTAGTCTTGGTTTTCTGTGCTAAGCTGTCCCCAGGTGGAGTTTAGTGCTGGTGGGGTAATAACAGTTCGATTCGAACTGTATTGGAATGCAATTCCTGCCGCAAAAATACCGTTATTCTGGAATTTATTGCGACTGGGGAAATGCTGGGTAATCCTCTGCGAAGTGAAGCGTCGGGAAAAGGCAACAGGGGTGATGCTGCTGCTTAGTTTCGTGATCCACTAGTGGTGCTGGGAACTCGAATTCTTGGGAAAACATCAGGAAAAATGCTCCTCTGGAATGGGGGAATTTCACCTGGGAGGGAATGTCCTCCCCAACAGCTGCTCTTGCGTTTTCTGCTCTGGAAAAAACCTCAGAAAGAATTATCCAGAGGCTGTAGGTGTGAAAGCAGCAGCAGAACGGGTCAGAGGGAATTTGTGATCTGACACGCTGTTGTGTAAGGAGTTTTATTCAGCCACACCGCCGAAACCAGCCGGATTAATGGGAGCGTTTATCACGGCACGGGAAGGAAAATGAGGTGATCAAATGGGAGCGAATTTCCCCCTTCCTGAGAGATCCGGGAGCAATCCCAGGACAAGGGAATCCGCGGAGAACTGAGAGGAGCTTTTGTGCGAGCACAATGGAGAGGAGAAAGGAAACTCGGCGGGGAGAAAGAGGAGCTGGAGGGAGAGGCAGCGGCAGAGAGAGGAGCAGGAGCGGCGGTGTTATCTGTGACAGCGACACAATGTAAACCGGCGACATCAAAGTGACAGCGGAGCCTGGCGGAGCGGCAGTCGGGGATGCGGGGAGGGAGGGAGAGCAGCGGCACGTGGCTGCGGGAATTAATGCCAGGAAAATGCGGGATGAGGGATGGGGACGATGGTGGGGAGCAGGGAGAGGATGCCACTGGGAGGGGAAAGCATCTGGACACCGAAAAATCCCGATTTTCGTGATTTGGGGACACAGCCTCTGGCAAAGCAGCAATGCCACATTGTCCCCAACATCCCCGGGGAGCAGCGTTGTCCTGCCCCGCTCTCCTCCTCTACAGGTGGGTGGAGGCCACAGGTGAATTCTGCCACTTTAGGGAGCACAGAGAGCTCCTAACACACCTTTAGGGAGCTGAAATCCCCCGGGAAATGCGCATTTGAGTGGAAGCAGGGCGAGCCAGCCCGCAGCGCCAGCACGCTGCTAGAAAACTCCTTTCCCCCAACTATTACAGTAATAACTATAATCAATCTCGCCGCTGCCAAAGCAGAGGATCCTTGTGAAACCAGCCCTGAGCGAGGAGGTGCAGAGCTGCTCTCGGGGGATAAATATTGCCGGAATGGCTCGGCGTGGGGATGAGTCACGGCAATTAGCCACGCGTTAAAAGGTGTTTATACTGACGTGTGTCATGGTATGGAGTGTGCGGGGAATAGATTTAGGTGGGATTTTGGGGAGGAATCCTTCCCTGGGAGGGTGGGGAGGGCTGGGATGGGATTCCCAGAGGAGCTGTGGATCCCTGGCAGTGTCCAAGGCCAGGCTGGAGCAGCCTGGGATGGCAGAAGGTGTCCCTGGGCATGGCAGGGGTGGCAGGGATGAGCTCTGAGCTCCTCCCACCCCAAACACTCTGTGATCCCATGGAATTCCCAGCGTTTCCCTGGCAGGATGATGCCAGGAGCTCCACAGCCATTCCTGCAGCTCCACCTGTGCCTGCAGCCTGTGTCCCTGCGATTTGGGGTGGCAGAAGGTGTCCCTGGGCATTGCAGGGGTGACACTGGATGGGCTTTAAGCTCCTTCCAACCCAAACCATCCCAGGATTCTGTCTGCTTTTTCTGGATTTGCAGCAGAACAGGTGAGCTCCGAGCAAGGAGGGTGGCCGTGGGACAGAGGGATCCCTCTGATGTCCCCAAAGCCACCTGACTGTGACGGGACGGCACTCGGGGAACAGTCAGTCCCGTGGATTCCGTGACAGATTGAACGAGAACGAGCAATAAATCACCTCCATCCCTCGCTCAGCTCCCTAAAGGTCAGCTTTATCAGTCCCAGGGATGATCACCCACCCTGCCTCTGGGACTCTCCTGCTTCCTTAGAATATTCCAGGTGAAAATTCCCGCTGGAAACAAGCAGGAAGGGACAGCTCTGAGGAGATGGTGGGGAAATATCCAAGCAAAAAGCAGTTTTCTCCCCAGATCAAAACCCCAGAAAGAACCAAACGCACCAAATCTGCCAAGTGGGGCCAAACCAGAGGGGAAAGGGGCGGCTGGAACGGCAGGGAACATTTCCAGGCTGATTCCCCCAAAATGCTGCCCAGCCAGGGCTGGAGGAGCAGCAGGGACAGTCCCTGCCCGGGGACAAGGCTGAGCTCGGCTGCCCTGCCTTGTTTACACCCGAAATTAGCAGTGAAATGAGGGAACGCGCTGCTGACAACTCCCGGGCTGTTAAATTCCAGCGGAGCCGCTCTGCTGAGCTGTCCTGCGAGGTTTGTGACAACAACCCGCCTGGCCCTGCGGATTAATGACCCTGGGTGCTCGGGAAGCCAAACTGAGAGGACGCAGGGAAAACACTGATTTTTGCCCCCCTTTCCCTTTGTTTTATTAGCCTCTAAATAATTAACAGGCGAATCGTGCTCCGTGGCTGCCGCTCTGCAGCCCGAGAGGGCCCTGGAGCAGATGAAATCCAGGACTTGCCATTCCCAGTTCCCTAGCAACAGCCGAAGCAGGGAAAGGCGCTGGGCTTTGGCACGAAGAGATGTTCAAATAATTAATATTCATCACCGATGGCTGGGAAGAGCAGCCCTGGCGGAGGGATGGGATTGGGGAGGGTGAAATGCATGAATGGAAACACGGGGAACCTCTGGGAGTTTAAAAAAATTTATTAATTTTTTTAAAAATTTATTAAAATTTTATTAAAAAAATAAAATAATGAAGTCCTCCAGCTTGGCACAACATAAGGTGGGAGCTGCGTGGAAAACATGGATTTGAGGGTTAAATTCTGGTCCTATGCGATGTTGCCAAGCTGGAGGACTTAATTATTTTATGTTTTTATTTATAGCCGTTTAAACCAAGCTCAAAAATCAGATTTCTCAGGCTTCATGCAGATCCCACCCGTGACAGGTGGGGTGAAGGACTGGGTTGTTCCACGCTGTGGCAGCAAATAAATGAGGTTTTGGGGTCCGTTTTTTTTTTTTTTTTTTTTTTTTTTTTTTTTTGGCAGCCAGAGGTGAATTGAGAACTTCGCCTGCGGAAAACACAGCTGGGCTGGGAGAAGAAGGAATTATTTTCATCAATTCCCTTGGTTAAAATAAGGACATTTAGAGAGATTAGTCACCTGCGCGGTGGAGAGGGACAAGGGACAGCAGCAGGAGCGAGTGAAGGTGAAGAAGTGTCCAAACGGGGCAGGAATGCCACACAAGGACACAAAACTCTGCGTGTTGCATCCCCAAAATTCTAGGTGTGCTCATCCAGATTTTAATTTTTTTTTTTTTTTTTTTGGACAGCGTGAATTATCGCAGAATTCTCTTGGCTGCTGCAGGGAAATCTCTCTCCTCGCCCTGCTCTGCATAACCCAATGAGAAGAGCATTGCCTACTGAAGCTTGGATGTTTTTGGGGTTTTTGGGGGTTTTTTGGTTTTTTTTTTTGTTTTTTGTTTTTTAATCACCAGAATGAGAAAATTGAGGGGTGGGGATGTTAAAACCCAACCAACCAACCAACCCCACCGAGGATATGCTCAGAGCACTGGGCTTTCCCACAATTTTTTTGTGGATGAGCAGCAACTTCAAATTTCCTCCTGCCAGAACAAACCCTCCGCCAGGAGCCCAGGTTAAAACACACTTAATTGACCCCGGACTCGTTAATTGTTCGAGGCGGAAGATGGCGACACATTCAGCATATTTAATTAAACTCCCAGAATTCGGCGGCGAGTTAATTACCACCTAACATTTGCCTCTCTAACGAACGCTTCTTAAGACGGGCTAAGCAAGGCAACAATAATTGTAACAATTAATTAGAAATGCAGCCGATCATGGCTACAGCTGCTCACAATTAGCAGCTAATTATGTCAAGCACTTTAACCCTTCCGAACAGGGCTGGAGGCTGCTGGGAGGTGCAGGTGGGGAGGGATAAATAATTCGCTCCGCCCATCCCAAAATTTGAGGTTTCGGAGTTTTTTTGGGAAGCAACAACTTCGGCTGTGGTCCAGGTAAGGCTGGAAATTCTGAATTATTTTGAGTTAGCAAGGATGGGCAGCATCCTTGATGAATTAAATGAATTTAAAATGAATTATAAATGAATTTAAAATGAATTAAATGAATTAAAAAACTTGTTGTTTGTTCTCCTTGTTTATCAATAGTTATCCATGTTTGGAAGACTTTAAGCCCTCAGGTTTTAGGGGAACATCAGTATTTTTAATTTTGTTTCAATGGGAACAAGTGTTTTTAAAAGGTTCCACTCAATGAAAATTCTGAATTATTCTGAATTAGCAAGGATGGCGAAGAAATGAATTAAAATATAGTTTGTTCTCCTTGTTTATCAATAGTTATCCATGTTTGGAAGACTTTAAGCCCTCTGGTTTTAGGGGAACATCAGTATTTTTTATTTTGTTTCAATGGGGACAAGTGTTTCGAAGAGGCTCCACTCAATGAAAAAGCTGCTCTTTCTCAATTCTTCATTTCTTCTCGCTTTGGAAAAGAATAATTTCATGTCTTCAATGCCTTGGGCCTCTGGTTGCTTCTGAAACTCAGTCATGGGAAAAGAAAAAAAGCAGAAATATTTGACACTTAGCGACAGTGAGAAATCTCTGTTGCTGCTGAGCTGCGATGGGCGATGTGCCCTTGGGCCTTGCCTTTGCAGGAGGAGAAATTCATCTATTTCGTGTCTTTCCAGCCATGCCAGGGCAGGAATTCCATGGTGTTCCACGAGGCAGAAAGCCTTTTGGGGCAGGAATTTGGTTTCTCCAGGCTTGGGCTGAAGTGTGGGGCTCCAGTGGCTTTTATATCCCTCTAGAAATTCTCTTTTGGGCTCTCTTTGGGCAGTTTGAGTGAAAGCACCATAAAAACGGGTTTGTTTGCTGTTGGGAGAGTTTGGAGTCTCTGCTGCTGCTCTGGGCAGCTTATCCCCATCTCCCCTTCCTGTTTCTCAGAATCCTGACTGTATTCCAGCACAGCAATTCCATGGAAATGCTCCCTGCCTTAGTTCCCCTGAGCAGGGCAGGTGCCAGCAGCAAAAACATTGGTTTTTTCCCCCATTTTTTCCCCTGTGGGTAACATCACCTTTTCCCCTGAAGCATCTCTGGTGGGCAAAACATAAATTTGGACTAATCTGGGCCCCAGGGGTGACCTTGGGCCATTGTCCCCTGGCTTGCCCCACACTGTGGTCGCCCACTTGCTCTTCTCTCCCCAAACCACAGCCTGTCAGCAGCTCGGGTTGGTTTTGGAGCAGAATGGAGGCTGGACTTTGCCAGCAGAGACAATGAAATGTAATAATTGGAGCTGTAAAACCCATCTGTTCGAGCATGAGGAGGTTTTTTGGTTTTTTTTTTTCCCTTTCCACGATGTTGAATTGCTTGTGCTTTCCATTTATATTTAAATCCTGAGCCTGTGGAGAGAACTTTCCCTGGCAGGGGCTGTGGGGTGAGGGAAGAGCTGTGCAGAGGAATTTCCAGGGCAGGGCTGGCTCTGTGCTGCTGCTGCACCTTGGGAAGGCACAGAACTGCCATTCCTGAGGTTTGCATCCCAATTCTGGTGGATTTTGGGGGTCAAATTGAGCGGTACAGGTGGACAGGGAGGATGTGCAGCTCCTGCTTCTTGCCAACCCTGTTCTGCTCCATCTTTATCCCAGGCTGGCAACCCAAGGGATGCTAAAACCACAGGGATGTCACTCTTCCTCAGGTGTGGCTTCTCGTTGTAATCCCCTTTTGAGCCCAGCAGCTGCAGGTTTGTGCCATCCCACCCCCATTTATCCTGTTTGTGGGGCTGAGAGGGGGAATTTGCCCCAAGCCCTCCCCAGGTGCCTGTTTGGGGTCAGAGGCTGAGCCAGTTTGGCCAGCAAGGACCCAGTGATGAATTACAGGACCAGCACGACGGAAATGTGTAGTGCAGAGTGTTGGGCTGCACTTCGTGTAAAATCCCACGTTTAGCCTGATTTGTTGGCAATAACTCCATTCCCTGGCTGCCCCAGTGCTCCTTGCAGCAATGCTTCCTTGCTTTGGCTGTGTTTGCCTATCTTAGCATAAAAATGATCCTTAACACCTTTAATTCCGAACTCTCCTGCGCAAAGCACTTGCAGCAGCTTAGGGAAACCAATCTGCAGGGCTTGGGCTCCACAGAGGTGCCTGGAGAATTCAGCTTTTTATTTTTAGCCAAGGAGGCCACACGTGGCTCTTGCTGCTGTTCAGGAGACACATCCATCAGCAGGCAGACAGGTAGGAGAGCGAAACGTGGAGCTGTTGTTTTCCCCTGTGCTGAGGCAATCAGCAGGAAGATATTCTGGGAGCTGCTTGAAGGGGAAAAAACATCTGGAGGCACCGAAACCAAAAATCCCTGTGTGGCTGTCAGATAGATCTGGGGGGAAAAACGGAACTGAAATGAAATGAAAGGTTGTTGAGCAGTGCTTTATGAGCTGGGGAGGCTGCAGTGGCTCTCCTCTCGCCGGGGATGTGGCAGTGAGGTGTCAAATCTGTGCCGAGGCACCAGCAGGGAGGTGGGGTTGAGTCTGCAGGGTGGCTGCTGGTGATTCCGGCAGATCTGAGCGCTGGAGCACCAGGAAATCAAGGAATTCATTGCCTTCCTGCAGCCAGGCTGGAGGAGCTGGGGGTGGCACAGGGGGTGGCAGCACGTGGAGATTCCTCTCGTCAGCAATTCCTTGGGTTTGATGGTGTGGGGAGGATAAAACCAAACCCTGAATGCAATTCCATGGATTTTTTGGTGTGAGGAGGATAAAATCAAACCCTGAACACAATTCCCTCTGTTTGGTGGTGTGGGGAGGATAAAATCAAACCCTGAATGCAATTCCATGGATTTTTTGGTGTGAGGAGGATAAAAG
Source organism: Entomyzon cyanotis (assembly GCA_024500445.1). Lineage (NCBI taxonomy): Eukaryota > Metazoa > Chordata > Aves > Passeriformes > Meliphagidae > Entomyzon > Entomyzon cyanotis. The sequence continues at coordinate 1,477,103 of JAKEPQ010000773.1, read as the reverse complement.
CAAACCCTGAACTCATCCCTGGATGCTCCCTGCTGTAATTCTGTGCCTTTGGCCAACACTCCCATGCTGCAGGAGCACTCAGAGCACCTCAAAATAAGGATGAGCAGCTCCCGTGGCTTAGCCACCAATGGCAGTGAAATATCAACTGGAATGAGGGCTGAAAATAAGTTTGATGTGAAGTTTGAAGGGGATGGAGGTTCATTCAGGAACATTTAAAGCAGAGATAACCAGCGATGGGCCAGGAGAACTCAGCCCTGGTTTGCCAGGGGGTTTGGGGAAGGGGGTGAGGCTGTTCCATGGAGTGGAGATGTTTTCTCACCCTTTGCTTTCCCAGTCTGCGTGCACAGGGGAATTCGGGGCTGTGCCTTGGTTTGTCTGTCAGGATCCCAAACCCACCCTTTGCAGGACTCCATGAGAGCAGGGGAAAGCCAAGGCAGGAAATCTGTATCCCCTCAGCTCCTCTCAGACTGAAACAACCACAAAAACCAAACTAAAACCTGCAAAAACCCCAAACCCTGAACATTTCTAACCTCCCCATTTTGCTCCCTATTTTCCATCCCCAGTCCTTTGCAGCTCTGGTGTTTGCAGGAAGCTTTTCCCACTCCTGCTCCCAACCCCACAGATTCCTGACCCTAATAAAGCTCCAGCTCTGCTGCAGAGCCCATTGCTGCCTGAATCATTTCTCCTCTGCTTTAGGATGCAGTTTAGATAATTTTAGGAGTTTGGGGAACCCATAACTGAATATTCTCCTCGTCCCAAACTCTGCTTTAGGATGCAGTTTAGATAACTTTAGGAGTTTGGGGAGTCCCAGTGTTGCCCCCTGCACATCAAGGCTCACATCAGCATCTGTTGGGTTTTTTCAGGTGAGGTGGAATTTCTGGTTGTGCAAAACTCCCCTTTCCCTGCTCTGTTCCCTCAGTTCCTCTGGCAATCACAGCATCTGTGCCTCCACTGCTGCTCTTCCCATGGCTATGGGCAGACAGGGATTTTCTCTGCAATAAAAATCATCAGCAGAGCCATGAAATGCGTTTGGCTCCTTGGCTGGAGCTGCATGTCCAGACAGTAAAATCTGTAACTCAGAGGTGAACGTGCAGTAAAAAAAAGGGATAAAAAATAGCAGCATAAGTTTGCTTCAAGTGTTTTTCTTTCCCTCTGAAGCTGGCGGTGTATTTAAGGATGTTTGTGGCCTTGTGCTGAGTATTTTTCCTTGATAAAATTTGGGTCAGAGATGGATCTCTGCGGGTGTTTTAGCACAGGAGAAGAAAATATTTGCAGAACAGGAGCTCAGGAGATCCCTGCACTGGTTATACTGGGATTGCTTTTATGGTGGCAATGGGGATGATATCCTCTGGAATTCCTGGTTTAGGGCAATTCCTCCCTCGGAGGATTCCTCACCCCCTGATCTCACTTTGGGCCCCTCCTGCAGGGCTGCTGGAGCCTCTTCCAGGCGTGGATTCATGGATTTGTGGATTCTGATGCACGGAGGTTTATTTTTTTAAAGCCAGGCGTGTTTGCAATTACCCTAAGTGTGAACACATGCTTCCAATCCTGCCGCAAAGCAAGCCCTGGCTCCTAATGAGATTTATTCCTCCAAGCCTGAAAGAAATGAAACATGGCAGCTCGGGCTTTTCTTTCTGCAGCAATGCAGCGAAGCTGTAAATATTCCTGAAGTGATCTAATCCTTTTATACTTCTTACCAGGCAGCAGCACTTCCAAGTGATTCCCTTTTAAGGCTCCTTTTCCACCCAAATTCCCATCACAGGGGTGGTTTTGAGCCTCTGCATTGGCAAGGTTTGGGGTGAATGCTCCTCAGCACTTGGAGGAGAGCAGGGAGAGGAGCCAGGAGAGGAGCTGGACATTTTGGGTTGATTCCTGATGGATTTTTTTTTCCCCTTTTCCATCTAAGTTTTGGGACTGTTGTGGCCAGGAGGCAGCGCTGCTGGGTTTGCCATGCTTTCCCTGGAATATCCAGCTCCTGGAGGATCCAAGTGCCCTGCAGGAGCTGTGGGTTTGGGGTTGGCTCTGGACAAACCCCTTGGCTCAGGGCAGCTCTAGCAGGGCTCACCATTTCAATCCTGGCCAAATCCCCTCAACCTGGGCCTCAGTTTCTGGTTCAAACTGGGCTTTCAAGCCTTTCCTGCTGTCCTGTTCCAGGCTGGAAATCCAGGGGGGAAGCAGGGAAGGTGACAGCAGGATGGATGTGAGGCAGCCCAGGAGCGTGGCTGCAATCCAGGAAGGCTCCCAGCTGTTTGCACATCTGGATTCTCTGCTTGTGGTTAGAGAAGATGCTCATCCTCGTGCTGGAGATGGCCTGACAAAAATTGCTCTGGAAAAAAAAAAAAAAGCTCCCCCTCCTGCTCGAGGTCTAATTTGCCCCAAATAAAAGTCAATTAAAAGTTTGGGGTGTGCTAAAGAGTAACTTACTACAGGCTGGAAGTAGCTCTGAGTAGCAGAGGTGCTCCCTGGGAGCTGTGAGGAACAACACAAATCCCAGGCAAGAAAGAAAGGTCTCTCTTCATGAGGAATGAAATTAATTAGGAACCTCAAAGGGCATAAAAAATGGCAAATTCTGGGATGTCATTTGCTGGCAGTGACTTGATTAATGCTGGGCAAAGCTCTCTGCTGGGCTGACAGATGAGGTGGGGCTTGGAGGAGCTGCAGAGACTGAAACCCCAAATCTTTTGGCACTTTGGTGGCCCCAGGGTTGTTCCCAGCTGGTTTTTGGGGTCTTTTCCTGTTATTTTCTCAGCCTCATTAGCACTGACACTCAGCCCCTGGCTCGCTGCCCCTTATGGACTTTCCTGTCAATTTTTATTGGGATTATTGATTGTTAATTAGTCCCTCCTATAACTACAGCCAGGAAAACCTTTCCTTTGGCAGCAGGGCCTGTTAACTCAGCTTTCCTTGGGCACGGCAGGGAATCAGCTCAGCAGATTGGGTTTTTCACAGCACCCCTGGCACTCATTCCCTGCAGCTCCAGCCCTGGGATGAGCCTGGAGGGAGCCTGGACACCCTTTTTGCACTGCTGCCTGTGGTGTACATGGAATAGAGAGGTAAATCAGGGTGGAGTTGGGACTGCAGGCCTTTTTCCTGGAAGGAGAATTTCTCCCCCAAGCAAATCCTTGAGCCTCCAAGAGAGCATGTGGGAGACAATATCTGGGGCTGGAGGGTGTTCAGGGAGCCAGGAGTCAAAGCAGGGAGGTGAATAAAAAATATTCATTTTATGGGATATTTGGGGATGAAAACAGACTTGTGGGTGGAAGTGAAATTTTGGGGATTATTATTTTCCTGTGCGACTTCTTAAAATCACCGTCAGAGAATCTCAGTCTCGGAAGATGTCCTTAAAACTAAAGCTCAGATTTTTAATTCCCAGTTTTGGAAAATGAAACCATGTCACCCCCTTTTCCTGCACATAGTCTGGGCTGTGAAATCCTCCAGGTTTCCAGCTGTTTTCTGGGGAAAAGGGCTGGAAAAACTCGTTTGGTGTTGTTTGTCAGGAGACAGAAATGACTTTATCCTGCATCCCATCATCATCCCTGGTCATTTCCATTCAACCCCACAAGTGCAGGAGCTGATAGAAACCTCCCCCCACATCAGCCAAGTGCCCTTATCTTAATAGGAAAGGACCTTTGGGGTTGAAAAGGACTGGAGGGAGGCAGGAGAGGGAATCTCTTCCAGGAGAAATGAGGCAGCACTCTGTGCTGACACTGCTGAATTGATTTTTTCACAAGTGGGGCACTTCAGCATCTTCATTTTCCAAATGAAAATTTTGAATTCGGTGGGTTGCAGATAAGCTGGGAAGCCCAGTGGGCTGGGACACTGCAAAACCCACCAGCTGGGAAGGATTTGGGCAGGAAACCTTTCAAAAAGAGGCTCCTGGATTTTGATTTTCAGACACAGTGTGGGGCTTTTTCCTCCTCAGAGCAAAAAGGGAGCTTTGATGTCAGAGCTGAGGACAAAACAAGCAGGAATTTCTGAGGAATTAAACATCCTGACAGTTCCTGTCTCTCCCAGGTGCACATTTTGGGTTTTCTCAGCCTTTGCAGCCCCTGTGGGGTGTGAACAAGGGAAGTCCACTTGGATTTGAGGTTGGCAGTGGCAGGAACTGCGGCTGCACCTGGGAAATTCCTTATTTTTGACTCTTATCCTGCCTGTTTCTTTGTGCTTGCCTCCCCCCTGCCCGGATGCAGCTCCAGAACAGTGTTTTCTAAGCAAATCATATCTTTTTCCCTAATAACCCCTGAGAAAAAGAGTTCCCTGCCAGCCCCAGGCTGCCACGATGTAATTAGGTGAGCTGGTGGCACTGTGCCCCTCGTGTCTCACTCCCTGTGGCCTTCTGGGGACAGCCAGCTCTGGTTTTACTGCCTTCATTATCCTTTTCCCAGGAATTAATAGCTCCTGAGACTCCTGGCCTAATGGCTGATTGATGTTGGGATGGAGCAGAGCAGGGAATTGCTGGTTTGGGCTGAAGGTGCAAGCAGGGGACAGAATTCACCTGCAGGGTGAGGATGCTCTGGGTGTCCCTCGGGGTCCCCAGGGTCACCACAGAGCTCTCCAGGGGCTTGGAAGCTGAATTATTGCTTTAATTTTTAAAATCTTGTGGGAAATGTGCCCTTGGAACTACAGGAGCGAGATGGGTTTTTACATGGGGAATGTGGGAGCAGCACTTGTGGAATTCCAGCACTTCCCTTATGGAATTCCAGGTCGTTCCCTGGTTCCTGGGAGGTGTCTGTGGTTGGGAAATCCTGTTTGCTGGCTGTTGATGAGCCGTGGACAGATTTCACCGTGTGTGGGAGCTTTCTGCAGGCTGAGAGTGCATCAGCTGGAATTCTGGGGATGCTTTTTCTCCACACTCTGTGTTCCCTAAAATCCCCCAAAAGTCAGGCAGGCTGGGTATTTCAGCGTGTTGTAGGTGCTGTAAGTGCTCCTCTTGCAGCTTTTCCTCTGTCTTCTGAAAGATAAATTCTATCTTTCACTCTCTTTTGAAAGAGAAATTCTCCCCTCCTCTGTGTTTATCTGCTGAGGGATGAAGGAGAGAATTTTCGGTAGCCTTGCTGCAAAAAGCACCACCCTGGTGCCACAGGGGCAGGGAGAGGTGAGGGGTGGGAGGTGGGAATCTTGCCTGGATAAACAGATAATTTGGGTTCTGCAGAAATGGAGTTCTGCGCTTCACCCATGGCAGCAGAGCTAATGAGGGTGAGAGGGATCAGAGGGGGAATTTTGGAAGTTCCCGCATTGGGAATTGAAGAATTCGGATCTAAACTAAGGGGGAAGGTGGGTTAGCAGGTGGGTAAAATAGAAGATAAGGCTGAACTGGGCACAGGAGGGGTTTGAGAGCTGGCCAGGGAATGTGGAGAGCTTTGGTAGTGCAGGGGATGGGCTGGGCTGGGCTGCACCATGGCAATGTCCAGGGGAAAAGCCAAGAGGCAGAAGGGTTAATCCCCTCTGGGTTTACCACATCAGCCCTTGCCCTGCTGCTGGGTGAGGTGAGAGACCCCAAATCCCCTGTGCTGCTCCCCCAAATCCCCTGTGCTGCTCCCCCAAGCCATGGTGTGGCTCCAGGGCAATCCAAGTGCTCAAACCCCACGGTTTCCCTGCCCGAACAGCTCTCCCCATGCCCAGCTGCTGCTGCCCTCATCCCTGCAGACAAGGAGAGCTCTCTGCCAGCTCCTGCCTTGGCTGAGGGGGAGAGCAGAGGGGATTTGCCCCCGAGGTGGGGCTGGGGGCTCAGGGCCACTGGATGGCACTGCTGCCTTGCACAAACTGGGAGGGGAGGAGCTGCCTGGATGGGGAAGGGAAATGGGAATGCTGGCAGGGACAGCCCTGGGATGGCACTTGTCACCTGGCACCATGGCTGGGTCATCGTGGCACCGAGGGAAGGAGGATCTGGGAGTGTTCTCCAGCCAGGAATGGACAAGGGAGCCTCAGCTGGGCTCATTCCCTATGGAATTTGGCATTCCCAGTGCCATTTTCCCAGCCTGGGTTGGGCCAAGGTGGGATCAGCCAACCCTCAAGGCTCCAGAGCAGGATGGATCCCAAACCTCCTGGCCATTCCTGGGTGCCCTGAGGTGCCTTCAGCCCCTGTCTGGTGGCTCAAGGACAGCACTGCAGACCCCCAGGGCTTTGCTTTCTGCTCCCTTCCCAGGTCTGAGCTGACTGATGGGAAAGGGAAAAGCCCAGGGAACGCCAGGCAGAAGAAAACCTGTAGAGAGAATGAGAAATGACATTTCCTGGGCTGTGCTCAGAGCGTCTGCAGGTCACACCCTGTGCTGGACCTTCTTCAGAGCACAGCCACAGCTGGGGGAACCTCAGGCAGAGCAGGGATGACCGAGAGGAAAACTTTGTGTGAGATCAGCAGATGAAAACCCAACCACTTGACCTTCTTTGAACTGATTTCAAACCCATCAGGCACGGAGCAAATTGAGGCTATAACTCAGGTTGCTGCTGTTGGTCACATTACCAATTCCATTCCACCGGGCTGTTTGTCTTAATTGAGCTGCAGCCTGGCCTATGACTAATTGCCAGGTCACACTGGCCCTAAATTAAAGAGCAGCGTTGGTTTCTTTACTTTTAACAACTTTAAAGTCCAGTTATGGTCACATTTCTTCCAAAAGTCTGTGGGTTTTTTCCAGGCAGGCTAAATGGTGTGCTGAGTTCAAACCAAGGCACATTTTTCTTCTTGGGGTGGTTATTTATATTCCAGCAGTGGCTACACAGAAAATGGCCCTGGAGGTTACTTTGAGCTTTGGGAGTTCATTACATCAACAGAAAAAAAGGTGAAAAACTGCATCCTGCTCCAGAAACTCCTTGGAGTTTTGTAAGAGGGCTGGAAAGCGAGTCGAGACAGAGTCAAACGTGGTGGCTTTGAGTAGAAAGAAGGGTCTGGAAAGGATGAATTATCCATTTTTCCATGGCCAGAGTGCAAGGCTCAGTCTGGGGCACTGACAGAGCCTCATTGCCTCCCTGTTCCACGGCACTTCTCAGGGAAGAGCAGGAAGAGCTGCCTGATCTCACTCTGAGCAGCTCTTCCCTACCCAAATCTCTCCCTGAGGCTTTCCAGGCATTCCCACTGGATTTGTGTCCCTTGGCAGGAGTTATCATCATCCCTCACTGTTACAGGACCTTGCTTGTAATTATTCTCCCTCCAAATCTCACACCCATTTCAATTTATCATTACAAGACGGCTGGCTAATGATTCTCCCCCTCTGATGATTTATAGGGCATTTCCTGTGCCTCGCTGTGGCTGCCAGGATCAGTTCCAGGCTCTGCAGATAGCCGAGCAGGGCTGACAAGCCCTTTGCTGTGGCTTCCAATTAGGGAGGAATTACAGCACTTCTGGAGGGGAAATCAGAGGGAGGAGGGCTTGGGCTGCCTGTGGAGCAGGGGAGAGGCTGGGCTGGATTGTTCCTTCGCTGCAAAGCACTCGGAGATGTCCACAGGCAGCGTCTGCTTTGGGGATGCTGGTGAGGACAAGGAGAGCTGGGCTTGCAGCTCCTTCAGAGAGGGATGAAAGCATCAATGATGAAAGCACTGGGTGTCCAGAATGCTCTGGAAAGGGTTTGTGAGGCTGGGACAGGCTGATCTCCCTGCCTGGGGAGATGGAGGAGGTGGCACAGGGAGGAAATTCCTGGTGTCCTTCCCTGCAGGGCTCAGGGCTTGCTGCTCTCACTGCCAGCATTCCCGGAAAAAAGCCAAAAAAAAATCCAAAAAAGGCCAAACAGAGCAGTGCCCAGGGTTTGTGAAGGTCCTGCACCCTACCCCATGGCAATCACTGAACTCCCATTGCTCCTGGCCTAGAAAATGAGCATCAAACCCTGCTCTGTCACAGGGAGAGGCTAATCAATATTCAATAGGCAAGGTGATATTCCAGGGGAGGGAATGGCTCTATCTGCTGTGCCTAATGAACATCTGTCATCTCCAGCGCTGGGAAGGCAGCAGTGACATAAAAACGTGAGGTGCTGCTGCACGCCCAGCCATTTAGAGCTGTTTCCCCACTCACACCGACCAAATTAGCACCTGCCGGGGAAGTGCAGGGCGTTCAGTCACACAAACAGGTTTTTTTCCATCGAGGAATGTGTTTCAGAGATAGAGGCAGCCTCGGTTTCACAATTAGGCAATTAACGGGGCTGTTAAAAGGGAGTTGAGCTCGTCGAGCCAAAATGAGGCGCAGGCAGAAATTTGGAATTGGCATCACGGACTGAGAGCAAGGTGTGGTTTCTGTCCCTGGGATGTGAGAATGAGCTGGCTCTCCCCAAATTTCTTGGAACAGCATCAGCAGCACTGCAGCAGCTTCAGCTCTGAGACATCTGCTGTGCTCTGCTCTCAGTGGGACATGGTTGGGGTAAAAATATTGGATCTGAAGGGCAGAAAGTTGAAATTGAAACAATCCAGGTGCTGGATAATGCTGCTTCAATGCCAGGGAAACTTCCTGAAAGTGGGTGAGGCCCAGAGTCCCCAGGTCCTGATGCAAGCCAGGTTTCGTGAGTTGTGACAGAATTATTATATCTGAGTTATCTGCCCTCCAAAGGGCTCTGATCCCATCCTGCCAGCAGGGAATAGCTGCAAAAATGTGGGTCTGACTGGACCTTGGAGCTGATTCTTTGTGCCTGTTGGATCAAAGTTTGGCAGTGCTGCCTCCTTTTTATTTATATTTTTTATGGTTTATTAACATTCACCTGAAGGATGATGGGTGCTTTCAAAAGAACAGAATTCAGAAAAACGGCTTCACCCTCTGCTGTGCCCCAGCCCAGCGATTTTGGCTTCCCCACCAAGCTTCTCCCCCCCCTCCCCACCTTTTTCTCCATCCAGGAGCCAAAAGAAATGCTGAGAAACAAGAGTCTGTTGAAAGGGGAATGTTGAGGGAGCAACAAAAAAATCCCCCACGAGAAAAGAGGTCAAGAAATTATCAATAGAAGAGTCTGTCAAGGTGGCCAGTGGCTCAGGTTTGATTCCTGTGAATGTGTCCCCTCTGATTAGCTTTACATCTCGGGGCTATTATCGAAGTGTATTGTGTTGGAAACCACGCTCCAAAGGCAGAAAATGCCCCACTGCTTCTCAGGCCCCTTTGTGAGAGGCAGGAGTGGGAATGTTTTGTGTCTGGGATGAACCATGGCCTCTCCTCCCTGCCTGATGCTTCCCAGATTGTTCTCTGATTTGGACACACTTCAATGGACACTTTTTAATAATTTTTTTTTTTTTTTTTTTTTTATTCCGTCTGTAGGTCTTTTGTGTTTTCTCTTTGTTTCCTCCTCAAGGCTGAGAGGGAGTTTGGAAGATAACAAGTCCATTTGTCTCCTGCTTTTTTTTTTTTTTTTTTTTTTTTTGAAACGTAGACATCGATTTTTGTTCAATTTCCCCCGTTTGCACCTGAAGTCAGCTGGACACAGGAGTAGGGCCAGGGAGACAATGATGGATCACTGAGGAGAAAGAGGAGCTGGAAAGCACAGGAAACTCCCTAAAGACTGAGTTTTAGCTCTCCCATCCTTTTCTAGGTGCTGGGAGTGAGTTATTCTGACCAAAAGCTTCCCCCAGTGCAGCCAGGAGCACAGGGAATGTTATCTTTGGATGCTGTTTATTGACTTTTTATTGACTGCCAGCCCAGCTCTGGGCTTGATGTTAAATTCATCTGAAGTTTATTCCTTTATTCGCATGGAGGTGTTGGCTGGGGGTGGATTTGGGGCAGCAGAAGCAAGGAGAAAGGAGAATAGATCATTAAATAAAGAGCAGGAGGTGCTGAATTCCCTGATTTCTGTGTCTGGCAGGATCATATTCCTGCCTGGGTGCAGTGGTCCTCAGGGAATTGGGATAATTGGGGTTTTCCCCATCAGATTTGCCCAGAAGCTCTGGAGCTGCTGGTAGAAGCTTTAGTGCAGCCCAGCTCAGCTCTGCCTGGCTGGAAGGTGGGCAGCAAGGCTGGGATGAGATGAGCCTTTCCTTTTGGGAAAATACCATTTGTGGGACCCACAGTGCCATAAATATGGGGTTTTTTTCTGGAATGGCTCATTTCAGTGGAAATATTCTAGCTTAAAAGTGTTTTAAATCCACATATCTCCATTACCAGCGTTTAGCACTTTGCTTTTTTCCTTTGGGCAAACTCAGGATGTTCAGTTCTCCATCTCAGCGTTTCCAGGGCTTTCCAAGGAATTTCTCTTTCTCTTCCCAAGAAGCAGGGCTGATGATCTGCACATCAGGTGGGAACATCCCCCTTGAGCTCGTTTGGAGGGGAGGTGGCTGTCACCAGCACCGCCTGGGATGTGGCATTTGAGCAGAGCTGCTGCAGGCTCTGCGCTGATTCTGGGACGCTGAGCATGCTGATGAGATGCACATTGCGCCTAAATATTTAAACGAAAATCAAACCAAGCCACTTTGCCTGCTCCATGCCGAGCACCCATGGCATGGCAAACATCTCCAGGAGGTGGGGGGGGGGGGGGGGGGGGCCGTTGGGGGGGGGGGGGGGGGGGGGAGAAGGGGGGGGGGGGGAAGGGGAGAAAGGGGGAAACCCTTGGGGGGGAAAAAGGGGGAAAGGGGGAAAAGCCGAGATTTAGTTGGAGGAGAAGCCGAAATGATGGAAAAGCTTGGATTTGGTTGGAGGAAAAGCGGAAATGATGGAAAAGCTGGGATTTGGTTGGAGGGAAAGCCTTGGCAGCAGCTCAGGCTCCAGCAGCAGCAGCAGCTGCCTCCTGTCACTGAGGGGGACTGAGGGACAGACTGAAGTGAGACTGAAATCAGGGCTGAAATGTGAGCTTTGCTGCTTGGAGGCAAACGGAGAAGGATTTGGGATTTGCTTCCTTGTTTAGAAACGTGTCAGTGGGAGATGTGACTTCTAACTCTTGTTTTTGCTGCTCAGGGGCTGAAAAACTTCCCTTGTGTTTTATTCCTCATTTTCACCTCTTTTTTCCCCTCTCAGAATTCCCAGTTGCCAGGCTGTTGCTCCAGCTGTTCTCTCCCCACACTGAGATTTGCTCCATCTCTCCAGGATTTTCTGTGTCACTGCCACTTCCCCCTGTGCCCTGGCTGGATTTGGGGACAACCCTGGGGTGATTTCAGACCTCCCCTCCTGCACTGCTGGGTTTTTTTGCCCAAACTCTGCCCATAACATCCTCAGCCCCAGCTGGGGGAATGGAAACTCAACCAGAGCCCCAAACCTGCTCTGCACCTGCTGGATTCCTGCAGAATTCCTGCTGGATCAGGTGCTGAGGATGGGGTCAGGATCCCATCCCTGAGCATCCCAGCAGCTCCTCTGGCTGGAATTCCGTGCTCCAGGTGCTCAGCAGCTTCCAGGGGTTCCTGGGGTGTTCAATCTGCACCCTCACAGCCCCAGAAAAACCCAACTAGGCAGCTTTGCTGTGCTCAGCCAGATGCCTTTAAATTGAATTAATCTCCAGCTCCGGTTCCTGTGCAAACTCCATCCATTTGTCTGCAATTAACTCGTGGCTCTTGCAAAATTAAATTGTTGGTTTTTTTTTTCCTTGGAGTGGGTTTAAAAAAAAAAAAAAAAAAGCACAGCAGCAGCCGATGGAGTCCTGCTTTTCATTCTCCAAACTGCCAACTCCCGGCTCTTTCTTCTCATGCCCAAAAACAAGAGGACTTTGCCTTCGTTAGGTTTTATTGCTTCTGCTGGACTGAACAATAACAAAGGTGCAGGAGTTGGACTGCAGGTGCATGATGCAGTTAGTGCCCTTAATGAGAGGCTGGGCTTTCACGGGGTGGAACCTCAGACAAACACCAGCAAATCTGAATTTAGGGTGTGAGGAGAGAGGTTTAGGCTCAGTTGTCTGTTTTGCCGTGGATTAATGGAGTGCAGAGATGTATAACTTCGTTTTAGTTATATTAATTTGTTTAGCATGTCTGACTCTGAGCTCTCACTTAATGCAGGGATTATTTCCTAGGTGGGATTTAGGCTCTGCGTGTCACCAGTGGGGAGGAAAAAAAATTAACTTCTTTGGATAAACTTGCATCTCACAGATGCCATGAGGCAGCAAGGAATTTACACTAAAAATTATAAAAATGCCTCCCAGTTCAATTTTGGTGTTGCCTCTTGGGAGTTTGAAACTTCTCCAGCCAACTCCAGAGCTGGAATGTTGTCTGTGCTTTCATAGGCAGCCCTTGGTAAAAAGTTCTGGTGAAATGAAAGGGTTTGGTTTCTTTGCTTATCTTTAAAACTCCTCTGCCACTGGGGGTCAGCCAGCTGGACACAATCCATGGATGGATTTGGAAATTGGGTCACTCGGGTTTAATTCATTGTTCCCTGCAAGGAAGGAGACAAGAAGCAGCTCTCCCCCAGCCCAGCGTGTCCCAAAATGGACCAGTTTGTTCCATATCTCCCACTGTTCCCATTCCTGGGGAGGGGACGCTTTGGGGAATGAAACAGGATCTTCCTGAAGAGCTCCTTCCCCTTCAGAGCTGTTCCCCTTGGAGTTAGAACTGAAAATGATGATGGAAAAGGTTTTTTGTGTGAGTTTGCATTCACCATGAGGCTGTGGAGAAAAGCCGAGCAGGCAGTGGGTGTGACTTGGGGCAAAACTCTGTGCAGGAAAAGGTGACAGGATCAGCTGGATCCCGTAAAAAACCCCCAGGATTTACCTTCCCTGCCCTTCCTCGTGCTGCTGAGCCTCCTGATCCATAGCAGGAGGATTCTCCACGTCCCTTTTCACCCTGTTGTTCTGCTGAGCTTGAACTGTGCAGAGAACAATCCCAGGAGAGCCTGCACACCCTCCCTGCCCTCTGAATTTCACAGCGAAGTAGCTCTTGGCTTTCCATTTATTTTCCTTGGGTTTCAGAAAGGAAAGGCGTAAAAGAGAGGGAAGTGGGCTGGAGCACTTTTTCATCACTTTTTCATCTTTCACTTTTTCATTGTTGTGCTGCCTCGACGCAAAGTTTGCCTCTAGGAGGAGATCATTCTTTCTGACTCCTCCACCCTTCCCTGCACCCCACCAAGGCTGCCCAGGGAGCTCAAAGCAAGCAGAGATGCTGTTGGCAGGGCTGAGATCAGCTGTGATTCCCTGGAAAGGTCAGCCCGGGAGGTGTTTGTGGAGGGCAGAGATAAGGGAGAGCAGCAGGCTGGCAGTTTGCACAGGATGAGGCCAGACAGCCCCAGGGGAAAAAAAACAGCTGGGAAAGCAATCCCTGGCTTGGATCATTCCCAGCTGGGAGCTGAGTGTCCATCCTGGCAAAGGGCAGCAGCAGGAGCATCGTGAGATGTCCTTAAGAGCCTTGGAAAAGTGGGGAAATGTTGCAAATTGGAATTAACTGGAATATTCCCATCTGATAAATGAGCATGGTGAGATGTCCCTGAGAGCCTTGGAATAATGGGGAAATGTTGGGCAAATTGGAATTAACTGGAATATTCCTATCTGATAAACTTGCATCTGTCCCTGCAAACGTCTTTATGATGGTGAAACCTTTGCTGTTTAGTGACCAAAGGATGTCCTGGTCCTGTCAGGGATGCTGGAGCCAAGAAACATTCCTCATTCAGGAACACCAAAGTATTCAAGCCAAAGCTTAAACTTTTAGGGAAGATTTGTTGTACTTAGGAATATCAGAGTTCTTATCCTGACCTAGTGGACAAAGGACAGTCAAAAAAATGGGGGAAAAAAACGTCTTGGTCATTAATTTGGGGCATTTTTGGTCAAGAAGTCACAGTGAAACAAAGGGAAAAGGGAATTCTTTTCCCTGATCCATGTCCTCAGTAGGCTTTGCCTCCGTTATGAACTCTGGAATCTCTAACCTGTTTCTCCCTGGAGCCTCAAGACTCCTGGAATGAACTCCAGCTGTGTCACTGCCTCAGTTTCCCCAGGTGTTCCCAGAGTGAACATTCCAGCTCTGTCCAGCATTCCTGGCTTCCTCACTGAAGCTGTGCAATTCTTCCCACTGGCTAATTAGGAGCTGGGTAATTAATGGGTGTAAATTAGGGGTCTGGGATGCAGAGCGTGGTGTTAATGCAGGGAGGAGACATTTCCTGGCCTGGAACTGGGGATGCTGCCGGCTGGAAGTCAGGGAATTCTGTTCCAGGGGAATTTGATGGTTTTGCAGAGCAGCCAAAGGGAAACGAGGAGTGAAAATGCAAAGTGTGGGGCTGGGAGGTGTTTGGGGTTGTTTGCAGAGGAGATGGGCTGGGGGAAGGCTGCAGGGAGTAATTCCTGGCTCAGCCCACCCAGGCTGCTCCTCTCCCCATCGTTGGGTTATCCATGCTGCAGTGAAAGCCACGTGTAAACACTGGGAGAAAGGGAAAGCAGCTGGAGGAGTGGAAAATGCAAGAGTGGGGCTGGGAGAGTCCCCAGTATCAATAACTGCCCTGCCTGGGATGAAGATCCCCAAATGATTAAACTCAGCCCAGATCCCCTGCCTTGCTCCCCAGTATCCCCTGTGCAGCCTGGTTAGGAACGAGTTAATTCCAAAGCTCTGGTTTGGATTGTCTGCTGCTTTCTCTCTTCTGCTCCTCATAATTAAACATTTCAGCTTTAATTTCGCCCGTCTCTCTAAACAGCATCATCTTTTACTCACTGGGTTATGCTTTGATACCTTTTCTCTGCTGCCAAAACCTCCAATCGTCACGTTTCTGTTCTCTTCCCCAAACTGAACAGCTCACTCCTCTCCCTGAGTCGTTTAGAGTCAAATTTGAAGTCTCTAAAATAGAAATTATCTGGGAGAATACAGGGAATGTGTTGGATTTGGAGAACAGAGCCCTTGGACTGCACAGCACAAGGTGGATCAGAGGTTTGGGCCTTTTAGTGTCCCTTTGGAGTGGAGATTTTGAGAATTTGAGTTTATTTTTCTTATTCTCTTGTGATCCAAGTAGGAATAGAGATTTCTAAATAATCTTGAATCTTCCTCCTGGTTTGCTGGTTTTTGGTTTTGGTTTGGTTTTGGTTTTTTGTTTTTTTTGGGGTTTTTTTGTTTGTTTGTTTGGGGTTTTTTGGGGGGGTTGGTTTTTTGTTTTTTGGGGGGTTTTTTTGTTTGTTTGTTTTTTGGTTTTTTTTTTTTGGTTTTTTTTTTTGTTTTCTTTTTTCCCCCAATCAATTGATTTACTCAGAGCTGCTGTCCTAAAGGCTAATGAGGCAGTACAGAGATTTATGGATGATATTTTCCTAGCTCTGATGGGACTCTTTTAATGCCTAATTAACTCTCTATCAAAGCATCCCAATCCCCCTGAAATCGGAGCCACTGAGAATCAACTCCTCGTTCATTTTTCACCCAGGACTTGTGAAAATTGACTCTTGGCTTTCCTGATTCCCTTGGCGTGAAGCAAGAGACCACCAACCCCCCTGGCTGTACGATGAAGCCTTTCCATGCAAAAATTTGGGGTTTTCCATACAAAATGTCACCTTATTTGGTGAAGAGTTGAGCGGATGTGTGAAAAATGAGATTTATTTGTGTGGCTGAGACAGTTTTGGTCGAGGCTGCGTCTCCTTTGAGAGAGAGATTGTGGATATTGCAGACTGAGCCAAACATAAACAGCTTTGGGAAGGAGGAAATTCTTTCAATCCCATGAAAAGAACAACATTTGTGGGGAAGCTGGGCAGCCTGGTGCTGGATGTAAACCCAGCCGTGTCCAGGAGAGCAACGTGAGCATCTCCACGAGGTTTGTTTGGAAACAAAAGCCACCCAGGAATGCGAGGGGAGCTGTGGTGGCTTTGGCTTTTCTGCTGGAATGTGGAGGGAGAGAAATCCAAAGAGTCCTCAGGACAGAGAGAGGCCTTGGCCCTTTGAAGCTGATATTATAATTAAAGCTGTATTTATATCAAAGTAAACATTTGGGATGAGAACTCGGAGCTTCCTCCCCTCCTGCTGCTGCTGGGTGAAACTGGGGTGGTTTTTTTGTTTTTTATTCCTGACCTTGGCCATTTCCAGCTTTCTCTGCAGCAGCTTGGGGACATCACTGCTGGTCATGAGAGGAGCTGCCAGAGCTGCTCCTGGGGCTCTGCAGCGTCACTCCTGGCTAATTCCACGCTTGGGATGCTTGGGAAGCAGCTCCCCAGAGGCCAGGATTGGGATTTTTCTCTAAACTGTCATTTAGGAGGTGGTTTGGGGCAGTGGCTGCTGCAATCTGTTGGGTAAAATGCTCCAGACACAGCATTGGGATTGAGCTCTTCCCCAAAGCTTTTGCTGCTGTGGCAGGAAGGGGAGAGAGCAGGAGGGAGTTGGGTTGGGATTTCAGGGATCTGAATCCCAAATTCCAGCAGCTCCTGGCTCTGTCCATCACCACAGGAAGGTTAGCTGCCCCTCAGTTCTGGAAATCAGGGAATCTCCAGCTGGAATTCTGCCTGAACACCCCCAGCCCCGTTTCTGCTCCTCTCCAAGTGCTCCAGAGCTGTTGTCTCTGCTGATGAGCAGTGCTGCTAACAAAGCCCTTCCTGCAGGCATCACCTGCTGCCTTTCACCTCCAAGTTGTTCTGCATTTCTCTGTGCCCTGTTAGAGACAGGAGAACTCGGAGGAGGAGTTTGATTCTCCTCAGCAGAGGAAAAACAGAAAACCTCTGAATCTCCCTAAAAAATAATTTCCCTGGAAGTGGCTCTTCACCTGAGAGGGCACAGTGCTGATGGAGCAGCCTGGAAAGGGACTGGGGTGTTATAATTATATATAATTATATATATAAATACAGTTTTCTAGGAGTTCTGTGGATCTACAGCTAAATCCTCTCAGTGCCCTTGTGAGAACTTGCAAGAAGTTCTCTTTCTGGGCCATTTTTTATAGTGAGTTTGGGAGAAAAATTCTTCTCGCCTGTGGATGTGACCTTCAAAAGGAGAGAGGGAAGGCAAGGCTGAAGCACAGGCTGGAATGTCTCATTTCATGAAAAACACCAGGAAAGTTGGATTGATTGATGTATGATTCCCTAAGGGAAGAGAATTTTATTAGAGGAAATGACTGCCAAAAAAATCTCGAAATAATTAATATCAGCACTTGCAGTTTTTAAGTGCTGTGAGAGAGAGAAAATGAGGAGAATTTATAATCCAGAGCACAGGGGCTGAATTGAGGGGCTGTGTGCTTCAGCCAAGGTATTGAACAAGCTGATGGAGAAGCAGATATTTTACAGTTTCAATTAGCACAGATTACTTTATTACTTTCTCCCAGACAGTAATTATTTTTGTGGCGAGGAAGCCTTGCAGATTTTTTTAATTTTCCCCGTGCACGCGGGATGGAGCACAACGATGAGCTGGAGTGACAGGAAGTCAGATCCCTTCAGAACTTCATCTCTCTGCCAGGATGGATGGCTCAGGGAAGCACTTTTGACATTGAACAGCGTGGAAGTGTCAGAAACGTCTGATCAGGGAAATTAGCAGTGTTTATTAGCAAATAAGAGCGTTTTAAACTCCCTCTCATCGGGGTGTGTTTGGAGAACAAGTGTGTGAAAATTGATAAAGGAACTGGCATGAGTTGGAGGATTAATGAATCTTTTCCAGGCGCTTCTGCCTGAGCTCAAACTGCCTCATTTCAGTCCCTGAAATGGGGGATTTCAACCAGGAGTGTGGTGGTTTCAGGGTCCTTAAATGGGTTCATTTATCTTATGGGAAGGGCAGGAATGTTCTGGGCTCAGGAGTTGACCTGCTGCTTCCCTTCCATTGGAAACCTTGGCTCTTGTGCTGGGAATTCCAGGCTTTCCATCCCAAATCTGCTGAAATCTCCCAGGGGCAGCTCCCAGAGCACAGGTGGTGGATGCTTTCAAGGATTAATATCATTTAAAATCTATTTCCTCTGGCTGTTCAGGGCAGACTGTGATTTTGCTGTATTTGCCAGTCCAGTTGAGAAGAAAGGCTCTGTTTGTGTGCCACACATGTTGCACATTTCATGCTTAAGAAGGACCTGAATAGCTTTAGTAATTATTGGGATCTTTCCTGTGCTGCCACAGCTGTAGAGCAACTTGGTGTCCACATTTCACAAGGTCTGTACTGCCAGACAATGGCTGTGATTCTGAGATCTGAAATGTGCCTGGGGTGAGGCTGACCTGCCCCTGATCCCACTGGGGTGAGGCTGAACTGCCCCTGATCCCACTGGGGTGAGGCTGAACTGCCCCTGATCCCACTGGGATGAGGCTGAACTGCCCCTGATCCCACTGGGGTGAGGCTGAACTGCCCCTGATCCCACTGGGATGAGGCTGACCTGCCCCTGATCCCACTGGGGTGAGGTTGAACTGACCCTGATCCCACTGGGATGAGGCTGAACTGACCCTGATCCCACTGGGATGAGGCTGAACTGCCCCTGATCCCACTGGGATGAGGCTGAACTGCCCCTGATCCCACTGGGATGAAGCTGAACTGATTCCTGATCCCACTGGGGTGAGGCTGACCTGCCCCTGATCCCACTGGGATGAGGCTGACCTGCCCCTGATCCCACTGGGATGAGGCTGAACTGATCTCTAATCCCACTGGGATGAGGCTGAACTGCCCCTGATCCCACTGGGGTGAGGCTGAACTGATCCTGATCCCACTGGGATGAGGCTGAACTGCCCCTGATCCCACTGGGATGAAGCTGAACTGCCCCTGATCCCACTGGGATGAGGCTGACCTGCCCCTGATCCCACTGGGATGAGGCTGAACTGATCCCACTGGGATGAAGCTGAACTGATCCCACTGGGATGAGGCTGACCTGCCCCTGATCCCACTGGGATGAAGCTGAACTGATCCTGATCCCACTGGGATGAAGCTGAACTGATCCTGATCCCACTGGGATGAGGCTGAACTGATCCTGATCCCACTGGGATGAGGCTGAACTGATCCTGATCCCACTGGGATGAAGCTGAACTGATCCTGATCCCACTGGGATGAAGCTGAACTGATCCTGATCCCACTGGGATGAGGCTGAACTGATCCTGATCCCACTGGGATGAAGCTGAACTGATCCTGATCCCACTGGGATGAGGCTGAACTGATCCTGATCCCACTGGGATGAGGCTGAACTGATCCTGATCCCACTGGGATGAAGCTGAACTGCCCCTGATCCCACTGGGGTGAGGCTGAACTGATCCTGATCCCGCTGGGATGAAGCTGAACTGATCCTGATCCCACTGGGATGAGGCTGAACTGATCCTGATCCCACTGGGATGAGGCTGAACTGATCCTGATCCCACTGGGATGAGGCTGACCTGCCCCTGATCCCGCTGGGATGAGGCTGAACTGCCCCTGATCCCGCTGGGATGAGGCTGAACTGCCCCTGATCCCACTGGGATGAGGCTGAACTGCCCCTGATCCCACTGGGATGAGGCTGAACTGCCCCTGATCCCGCTGGGATGAGGCTGAACTGCCCCTGATCCCGCTGGGATGAGGCTGACCTGCCCCTGATCCCGCTGGGATGAGGCTGAACTGCCCCTGATCCCACTGGGATGAGGCTGAACTGATCCTGATCCCACTGGGATGAGGCTGAACTGATCCTGTCCCACCCCGAGGATGTCCCCAGGTCCCTCCTGCTCTCCTGTCCCACCCAGCTGGCCCCACCAGGCTGCCAGTGGACATTTCCCTGGAAGCTGGAGCAATCAGCTGGCAAATCTTCAGGATTTCCCTCCCTCCGAGCAGTCCAGCCTGGGCTGCTCTGCCCTTGCTTCAGAGCAAGCAAAGCCATTCCGAGGGCAGCAGATGAAAGGCAAAGCTTTCCTGTGTGCTGCAAACTCCTTTGCATCCCTCTGGAAGCTTTTCCCTTCCCTCTTTGCAGCTGCACAATCAGTTTTCAGTCGGGTTTAACAAGCTCCTGCTGGGATATTGTCAGGGAATTCATAATCCTGTGTATTCCAGGCTGTTATCTTCCCCACTAATTGTTAATAATAGTTTCACACACGTGGTGGATGCTGCTGATCCACGAGGAGAGTTTGGGAGCTGCTGCTGCCTGGGTTCCTCTCTGCCCTTCAGGAGGATGGAAAACAGGCGAATATCGAGTTTTATGATTTATTTTGTTCTTAACGCCACCAGCCGGGGGTGGTCAGTGATTTAAGCAGAAGTGCCAGGGGAGGGGGAGCTCTGGAATTCCTCCCTGGAGGCTGGAAGGCTCGGGGGGAGATGAGCTCTGCTGCAGCAGTTTGTCAGGATCAATAAGGAGGGAGGAGAAGGGATGAGCTGAAATGAGCTGATGGAGCTCTCAGCAGCCACAGCCACTGCGCTCAACCAGCTGCACTGTAAAGGCAGCATTTGGGAATGTTTGCAGCACTTCCTGCCTAGCTCTTTTCCCTGGTTGTTTTTTTTTTTAATTTTTATTTTTTGAAGTGGAGTTTGAGTGACTTTGTGCTGCTGTGGCTAGGGCAAGAATCAGTTGTGTTTGTGCCTGTGATGTCTTTTGTGGGGGAGAAAAATGGAATAAATAAAAGCCAAATAGTGCCTTTTTTTTTTCATTCTTTATTTGAATGATTTCCAGAGGGGTTTTTTTTTGTTTTTTTTTTTTTTCCCATGGAATTTTCTAATGGACCAAAGGTGTTCATTTCAACAAGCCCCCGTTTTCTTGGGAAGAGTGGCTGAGAACAGCCAGGGCTCGATGCAATAATGGGCATTACAACGCAGGCACTCTGGCAGAGCTGAGGTTTTATCCTGCCCTGGTACCAATCCACAAAAGTGTGATTAGGCAGCCTAATTCCGAGCTGCTCTGGAGCAGATGTGCCCATTGTCAAATCCCATTTCTGCCGTTTATTGCCTGTTTTTTGTTTCCTTTCATTCCTTCCTGTGCCCAGCACCCCAAAGCAAACACTGCTGGCACGCTGCAAACACCCAGCCAGGGCCAGCAGCCTTTTTGGGGTACAAAAAAGGAGATTTTATCTGCTCCTCTGGCCCCTTGCAGCTGCCCAGGGTTGTCAGCAGGGCTGATAAAGGTTTCTGGCCGTTGTGCACAGCATTATCAGCCTTGCCCAGGGATTATTTTCCTGGCTCAGGAAGGCAGGAGTTGCTCCTGGAGGTGCTGTGAGGAAGACATTCCTTTTCTTTGCCCTCTGACTGTGGAGTTTTGCACAAATAGAAGATAAGGAATGGAATAACCAGCTCAAACACTATGAGCATACTATTATTTCTGTAGTAAAAATCGGTGTGGTTCCACTGATTTCACAAACTCTGATAGTTTACATTGTTTTTTCTCTGCTGGCTCTGATTTGGTTTCAATCCCTCAGCAAAACGAGTGGAAATTGCCATTTCTGGGGCAGACATGCTGGCCAACAGTGTCACCAGTTCAACTATAAATGAGAAAAACACCAAATTTAGGAACACTTTTAGTGCTCCTGAAACTCCCACGCTGGTTAAAGTCCCTGCGGACTGAGCTGATTTGGGTTGGAGGGAGCAGTGAGATGCACAGGAACCTCTCAGGCTGGAAATACTGGCTTAGCTGTAATAATAATAATAATAATAATAATAATTAGCCAAAAATTCCCAGTTTTTATCCCTCCCTGACTCTGACACCAATCAGAGCAGCTGAATTACCCCCCAAGCTCTGGAAATGTCAGTGCACATCTCTCTCCAAGCCCTGCCCTTTGCTGTTTCCCCCCTGCCCCTCATTTCAGGGGACAAACCAGGTGGGAGAGGCCGAGCAGGAGCTGTTTCATGGCTTTGTGGTGTGCAGAGCCACTCTAATTTTAGCTCTCTGCCTTCTAATTAAGGCTCTGAGCTGCTTTTTCCCTCTGCCTCCCCTCTCCGCGGTCGTGTTTACCAGGAGGAGAAGAAATAGGAGTTCTCCCAAGGCCAGCTCTCAAATTGTACCCTTAGAAAATGCTGGGTTTAAATTGCCTGTGGTCCTGAGGCTCTTCCCAAGGCCCTGCCTTGATCTCAGCTGAGGAGCAGCACTATAAATAAGTACAAGAGATGGTAAATCTCCCAGTAATGTGGTTCTATTATGTAGCAGGAGCTCTACAAAAAAAAAAAAAAAATCAGCACAAAGATGCTTTGCAACCCAGAAATTCAAGCTGCTGTGTCAAGCACTCTGAAGCATGGAAGAGGTGAAGCCAAATATATCCTGCAGCCTTAAATTTAATCCTCACCAGTGCCACGAGGACTCATTTATCCCTGTGAGTCGCCCAAAGAGGTGATTAATTGCCTGGCATTAGCACCACGTTCTGCTGGGGAATTATCACCCCAGCCGTGGCATCACAGCACATTTCACCTCCTCTCGCCGGGATGAAAACAGCAGCACGTTCTTGTGGCTTAATCAAGCCCCGCGTTCATCAGGCTAAGACACCCTAATTGTGATTGCAGTTAGGAATCAATTAATGCTCCCCTCAAAATAAAACGGTGCTCTCAGCTGCAGCCTCTGCCAGGTGCCCACTGGGTGACTTTAAAGCCCTTTTTGGCCTCAAATTCTGGAGTAGAATTTGTATTAAATAGGCTGACTTGTTGTCTTTTCATTTCCTCCCTTCAGAAGTTCTGCTGTTCCTTGCAGAGCAAACACTTCTGGGAGTCAGGGGTACAAACATTCCCCAAAGGCAGGGAGGTTTGGCTGCTGGAGTGAAATGTTCAGTGTGCCGGTTTGTCTCTCCTGATCCCTGGAACTAATGCCATTTTTGGCACCCTGCTCCAGCCTGCCTGGCCCACAGTATCCTGATTTTCCAGGCTCAGCATTCAGCTGGATCTCTGAGCTCAATGTAAACCTTTTCAGGGCAGAGGAGAGGGTCTGGAATGGAGCTGGGGTGTCACACCAGCTCTCAGTGGGTCTTTATTCACTTTATAACTTCTTTTTATTCACTCTATACCTTCTTTTTTTACTTCCCACCCAGCCTGGCTCTCCAAGCTCCCTTCAGCCTCCTGACAGTGTGAGACTCAGTGTGACCCACAAGGAGCAGATCCCCTCAGGAAAACAGGACTTCCAGGGGCTGTCCTTGGAGCTTTTTGTCCTTTTTCAGTTTTTGGGAAGGGAAATCAGTGGCTGAAGAGCTGAGAGCACTTCTTGCTCAGAAGGATGTGATTTCTGGCTGGGAGGAGTTTTCTGGTCAGGATAAAGTGGCACAGAGCACAGAAATCCCAGCCTTGCCCACTGATTGTTGGGAGAGGAGAGGTTCTTATGGTTTGGTTTAAAGGTTATAAAGGATTGTTCACCCTTTCTGAGCCTACAAACAGACCTTGTGCCCCGTGCCAGTGAGATTGTCCCAGGCAGTGAGGCAAGCAGAAAACCCAGAGCAAAGGTGACAACAGGGCTGGTGCAGGGGAAAAATCAGATTTTGGGACAGTTTTTTCACCATGAAACTATTTTTTTGTGCTTCCCTTTTCAATTAAACTAGCAAAAATAAATGCAGTTCAATTTTCAGCTCTAGATCTGATGAGATCCAAGCAGAAAACCCAGAGCAAAGGTGACAACACGGCTGGTGCTGGGGAAAAATCAGATTTTGGGACAGTTTTTTCACCATGAAACTATTTTTTTTTTTGTGCTTCCCCTTCTCAATTAAACTACCACAAGCAAACCCAGTTCAATTTCCAGCTCTAGATCTGATGAGCAAACACTGTTTTGCTTCCTCCTCTTAACACCTCTCCTTGCAAACACCGCTTGGCTCCCTTCTGGCTGCTGCTGGTGGAGAATTTCCCGGAGGAAACTACTCCTTCCAGCCTCTGGGAAGAGCTAACGAGCAGGAATTGCCCTGGCAGCGTCACCAGCACCTCGTGTCCCTGCCAAGGAGCCAGATGGAGGTGGGCTCCCTTCAGGTCACCGAGAGACTTGGGGGAGGAAAAACTGGGAAAGGCCATCGCAGCTATTTTTTGGTCCCTGAAGAGGAGAGATTAATTTAGATAGTCTGGGAGAGAGGGGAAAAAAAAAAAAAAGATGTGTTTGGAAACAAAGGGGATCAGTTGTGAGAGTTGTAGTGGGATTTGTTGTGAAAAGGGAGCAAATATCATTACTGAGCCTTTCACACCAACAGCTTTGGGAAGGGAGGGAGGGAGGGAGGAAAAGGAAGGAAGGAAGGAAGGAAGGAAGGAAGGAAGGAAGGAAGGAAGGAAGGAAGGAAGGAAGGAAGGAAGGAAGGAAGGAAGGAAGGAAGGATTCCCTGGATGCAGAGGGAAATGCAGGATGCCCTGTGGCTGATTTGGGACACAAAAGTGCTGCTGCCTGGGCACAGCAGCACAGCAGTCAGTGGGGCAGTGTGAGCTCAGCCCAGAATGGAAAATGTCCTGAGGTTCACCAGTGTGAGTGAAGTGAGATGATTCCTGTTGAATTCTCTCTTCAGCAGGGAGTTTGGGAAGCAAATCCTCTCCTCTCCCAAAAACGCTGTGAACTCCACATCAGGCTGGCGTGAAGTGGTGAATGAGCTGTAAAATAGGGGAGAGGGGGAAAATGCTGTGGGTTTGGTGATCTGTTCTCCCCTGGCAAATGTTGGAACCTGGAAACACTGATGGGAGAGCAAAGGTAACCTAGGAAGACACTAGAAAGGATTTGTGCTACTGAAAGTGTTCTAGAAATTCACATTTTAAAGCTTAAATAAGTTTAGAATAATCCTGATCTTACTGAGTTGAGGGACTTGGAGCATCAGGTCATTTTTTTGCCCCTTTTCTGCCACAGATTTCCCCAAATGAGCAGATTTTGCATTCCTGGCAGTGGCTGATGGAGCTGTGAGCTGGGTGAAATGCTGAATGAATGGAAACTGCTCACAACTAAAGTGGAAATGCAGAACCCAAGTGAGGCTGTGTCAATCCATAAACCCTAAATCCCAGGAGTTCCCATTCCCCTCCTGCTCCTCCACTCACCACCATAAAATTTGGCCATTTCTGCATTCCTGTAAAAACCTAACCCAAATCCAGTCCATGAAGTGAAAACCTCCCAGGAATGAAGTGCAAGCTTCATTCAGGACTCAAACTGAATTCCTTCTCCTCCCCTTTTCCTCTCCAGGCAGGGAGACAGAGGAGTTCATCACAGAGAGAGGTACTGAGCCAACCTTTCCCCTGCTGGACTGAAGTTTAGCTCAGCCTCTGAGCAAAGGCTCTGCAGACCAATTAGGGCTGACAAGTGCAGCACAGGGCAAGTGGAGATGTCTCAGCACTGAGGAAAATTCTCCAGCGTTTCTGACCTTGGGTGGAGTGAAGCACTCAGGGCATGAGCAAAACAGAGGGAAAAAATCATCTATTAGTGAGCATCAGAGCTGGAGGATATTCAGCTTCCTCCAGCTGCTGGGTGGCTTTGGCTGGGGTGGGACCGATGATAAGATTTTTGGAGGAAAATTTAATTTCCAGCATGGTTTATTTGCATCCTTGCTGTGAGAAGAGCCATGGAATTTCTTTGAGGTATTGAAAATTAGGGCTCTTTGCTCCCTGGAAAATATTTGCTGCTGATGTCCAATGTCCCTCTTCCTTTTGATGCCTAATAATTCCCATTTCTGGAATCTTTTAGGGCACAGAAATCTGGGTTTTGGCTGCTACCATCCTCCCCTCAGCCCTGCTTTTGGAGCTGAGGTGTTTGCAGCCCTCTGCTGCTGACAAATCGCTGCTCGTTGGGATCACTGTGATGAGATCAGGGAAGCCTTGGGGGCTTCAAACTCCCATTTCTTTTTAATGGGAGGAACTTTAATGGAAAGGCTGGAATTCTCCTTCCTATTTCGGCGCCTCAGCACTTCTGCAGCCATAAATTCTCCCCTCGCCCCTCTGTTATTACTGATGTATCAATTCTTTCTACTTCTCTGAGCACTTAAATTGAAATAAAATAAGGTTTAGGCTTTATGTATTTTTAATGGAATGAAATCCTGCTTAAAGTTGGAGAAAAAACAGTCCTTGGCGTGGAGTGCTTCAGATAAAGTTCTGGATAAATGGGAGCAGCAAGAGGGGAAGATGGAGGAGTGCAGGTCTGGGAGGGGGAAAATCCCAGTTTTGGCTTTGTGGCTTATTTAAAATCACCCTCTTTTCCATATTAATTCTGCCTGGTGGAGCTCATCCTGTGTTTTATTGGATTCATTGCATTTTCTCAGCCAAACTGCTGATAAGGTCCTCTTGCATTTCATGACCCCCACTGTAACAGCAGGGAAAATCCAGGTGATTTTGGGGAAAAACAGGTGAAAATCTCACCTTTCGTACAAGTGAAGAAATGAAACAAAAAAGGGTTTGGTTTCTTGGGGTTTTTTGGGGTTTTTTTGGGGTTTGGAGGGGTTTTTTTGTGTGATTTTTGAAATGCAAGTGTAAGTTTGAGTCGGAGGGAGAAAACTCAGGATATTCTGTATTGCAGCATTTTCCGTTTCAGCATTTTTTATTGTTGCAGGAAATAATCTCAGTCCTTAGGAGAAGCTCCGAGCTGCCGACCAGATATATAAATATCCATATTTTTTGCAGAATGTCTTGCCCACGGTTCATTAGAGGCTTTCTTTGGGCGGAATTACAGTTTGCATCATTGACAGCTGGTTTGTCCCATTGTCACCACGCCTGCCCTGGCACTGGGGGGACACGCATTCTTTCATTGTTCCTGATCATTTGGGGGTTTTAATCCGGCAGGAACTGACACAAACCGCTCCCAGCCAGCCCTAATGGCTCCAATAATGACGAGCACAGAGCTTTTCCCTTCGCAAGGGTCAGGGAAGCAGTTGTTTCTGCAGAAGGCTGGGTGGAAATGAAGTTCAGAGCAGCTCTGGGGTCACCGTGGGGAGCTGAGGATGAAATACGAGGCAATTCTGCAGGTTCCTCCCCAGCCAGAATGGACATTAATAAAGGGATTTCTGCACTTCTGTCGCTGGGACAATTCTGCCAGGGAAGGGGCAAAGTGCTCTGGGGATGAGGTGGTTCAGGAAAATCACAGCAATGGCACTTGGGGCTGGGTGAGCAGCATGAAAAATGAAAAAAAACCACAATTAAAAAGTGGTTTAGGCCAAGCTGAAACTGTATGGTAGCTTGAAAAATGAAAATGACACAATTAAAAAGTGGTTTAGGCCAAGCTGAAGCAGTATGGTTGCTCACAAGTTGATTTTTTTCCCCTTTTTTCAGGTATTCCTGACCAGCAGATCTTGGGGTCTGTCAACACCTCCACCCCTGAGGATTTGTAAGGCTGGCTGTGATTTTTTTTTTTTTTCCAATGAGTTTAATTGGTCCTTAGAATTTTTTTGGTGTCTTTTCCGGTAAAGAGTCTTGTGCCTTTTTGATTAAAAAAGGAAGAGCTTGGTGGGGAAATCAGCAAAATCTCTTCTTTCCAAACTCTCCTGGTGTTTTTAAATGTGATTTTAGGTGTCTTCAGGGAGGATCACACAGGATCATTTGTTGATGAGTGAGAGTGCCAGCTGCTTTCAGGACTCTGTGGAGTAGCTAAATTAATTTTAAAAGGGGTAAAAAAACCCAGGAAAAATGGAAATACACAAATTTCAGGGAGGTTTCTGAGCAGGAATTTGTGGATTGCTTGGGAAGGACATCCAAATGTCAATTAACAAATTATCAATGTGCCCAGAGGGTCACAGCAGTCACAGCCCTTCCTGGCTGCCTTGAGGAGCAGAAATGGAGCAAATTAGTATGGCAGAGGTGCAATGGGATCAGTTTTAGGGTTTCTTCCCACCCAAACCATCCCAGCACCCCACGACTGCACTGAAACCCTCCCCATTTCTGGAGATGCAAAGCCCTGCAGATGCACCAGCAGCACTCAGAGCCCCTGCTCTGGGTGGGATATAAATCCACCAAGTTTAACAATCAAATTAGCAGGAAAAGGACTGCTGCTCTGCAGCTCTGTGACCTCTGGCAGGAGGCCAGGCCAGCACTTAGTGTGATGGCTCTGGGAAAACAAGGAGGCTGAGTGATGCTTTTCATTTTAATATCTATTCTCTCCCCGTCCCCCAGCATGTTAATTCAACTTTGCTCCAGCCATGCCAGTCCAGGCTTGTATTTCCATTTTCCAGCTGAGTTTTGGGATGCTTTATCAATCCAGAAACAATTAAATCAAATCCTAGTGTTGCTGTTCATTATAAGGCAATAGGGACTTATTTCAATAATCCTATTCTGTTCTGCTTTTCTTTCCAACTTAGTTTTTTAATCAGATAGCAATAGGAAATGGGGATGTTTGGGAGGATCACAGCATCCAAATGTCCAGACCTGGGTGCCTCTTTTCCTTTAAGCCTTAACCCCAAAGCTTTATTTTTAAACCTGCTCTCCCTCTGTGGTATCTCTGCAGAGCTTCTGTTCCCTTTGGCAGCTTCAGCAGCTCATTAGGGCTTCTTGCTTTTATTTTGACTCGGGTAATGAGGGCTGTAAAGAATTGTGTCTGTGTTGGTATTAATAAAAACCGCAGTGCAAAGGGCAGAGCTGATAAATGCTGCTCTGAGAAGGGGGTGGGAATGAGGCAGGGAGGATTCAGCTCTGAGCTCCCTCCTGGAGGGGCTGGCTGTGGGAGGGATGGTTTGGCTGGGGGATCAAATCCCTCACGTGGGGTTGGCTCTGTATTTTCGGTGGTTTTGGTGTTGTCAGGCAGCAGGGAAGGCATTTCCCATCCCATCCCATTATCCCATCCCATCCCATTATCCCATCCCAGCCTAGCCCAGTCCCATCCCATCCCATCCCATCCCATCCCATCCCATCCCATCCCATCCCATCCCATCCCATCCCATCCCATCCCATCCCATCCCATCCCATCCCATCCCATCCCATCCCATCCCATCCCATCCCATCCCATTATCCCATCCCATCCCATCCCATCCCATCCCATCCCATCCCATCCCATCCCATTATCCCATCCCATCCCATCCCATCCCATCCCATCCCATCCCTCCCTCTGCTCCAGGCTGGCTGAGCAGCAGTGGGGAGCTCAGCCCAGGCAGGGCAGATGGCTCAGCTCTGCTGCTCCTCAGCCTCCCACCTTGACTCAGGGCTTTGCCTTTCCCGGGGTGACTTAGGGACAAGGAGGAAAATCCCCTCCTGCTGCTGCTCCTCCTGGCTGCTGCTCTTCCTCTGTGCATTCCCCAGGGCAGGATTGCTCTGCTCCCACCTGGATCTCTCCCTGCTGCCACAGCAGAGGCTGCAGATGTCACCTCTCTGCTGTCACCTGCCAGCTCTGAGCCTGTGGGGCTTCTCCCCCTGCAGCCCCTGTGCAGAAATATTCCACGGAGAATCCATTTCAGCAACCTGTGGATTTGCAGGACTGAAGGAGGCTTTGTGGGCTCAGAGGTCATGGAAAAGCCTGGCTTTCTGTCCCTGAGCCCACTGGGAAACCCAGGCTGGCACTGCCACACGTCCCTCTGTGCTCCCGAAAATCCAGAATTGCCATTCCTGGTGTTCTGAGTCAGCCTGCCTCCAGTGGGGGCTGACAGAGAGGAGGGTTGGGTTGGGAATTCGGGAAAAACCCTTCCCTGTGAGGGTGGGGAGGGGCTGGGATGGAATTCCCAGAGAGGCTGTGGCTTCCCCTGGATCCCTGAAGTGTCCAGGGCTTGGAGCAGCCTGGGACAGTGGGAGGTGTCAATATCCCTTCTGACTCAGGGCATTCCCTCATTCTGTGAATGCCTGGAACAATTCCTGCAAGGATGAGCTCACAGCTCCACGATCTGAGCTTGTTTTTGAGGCTGCTGCCGGGTTTGGCTCCTGTCAGGAGAGCTTTGATCCTCAGCTCCTTTGAAGCCCCACTTGTTGTGATCCCCGCCGGGCTCTGAACCAGGCTGAGCATCCTCCCGCCGTTCCCATGGCAACGGGATGCTCGCCGTTGTCACGGGGAGCTGGTTTAGGGACAGCAGGGGTGCTGCTGAGGACACGGGCTCATCCCAGGAGCTCTCACAGGGGTTTGGTGCTGCTGCCTCCCCGGGAAAATCAGATCTGGGTCACCCCTCAGGGTGTTCCCCACCAAATCCCATTTTTGCCATGTTTTAATGTGTGACGTCTGTCCAGAGCTGCTCCATCACCTCCAGCTCCACAATCCTGGAGTTTGATCTCCCATTCTCTCCCTGTTCCATCATTTTTAAAGCATTCGAACACCCTGGGTGCTGAGCTGGGTGTGATTCCTCTGAAAAAAGCATTTAAACCAACCTGACCTGGAAATATGGTGGAAATCCTCTTGTTTAGGGAAAATTCCCTGTTTGGGCTGCTGCAGAAATCCAGAGGTTTTCCTGGGCTTTTGAACTCCTTCCTCCACAGTTTGGGGAGATGCTGCTGCCTGCCAGGAAAGGGAGGATGAAGGCAGAGAGGGATTCCTGAGGGAAATCCTGGTTAATGGTGTTGGAGCATCATTGAAGTCCTCACCCTGCTCAGGATGTGCCAGGAATTTGGGAATTATTCTGGTCATTAATTCAGCAATTCCTGGAGTGCTTTCCTGTTCGGATTGAGGCTGCAGAGGACTCTTCCTCCCTGCTTTAACCCCCTGGCTGCTGGCATTAAATCAGGGCTGGGAAGCTCCAGGAGGAGCTCTGGAGAATTCCTTCTCCTCTAGTGGGTTTCTCCCACCAGGAAAAAATCCCAAAGGTTTGGTGTAGCTGTCAGGTTTTTGGTGTTTCATATTAAAAAATCCCAGATGTTGAGGTGGAAGAAGCAGGAGAGGCTCTGGGATATCCCATGTTGTGGTTTAGGGCACTTGGGGATGGTTGGACTCAAACCCCACAGAAATATTGGGAAATCTCCCAGCTGGAGGAATCCTTTATGTTCTCCAAGGAAAAACCTGGGGGGAAGAGGCTGTGAGACAGAGCAACTCCAAATTTGTCCTGAGCAGGGAGGATTTTCAACGGTGTGAAAGAAATCCATGGGAAATGCAGTTTTCCTTCCATCAGGAATGGTGATACTGGAATTGCAGGATGGATTTGCAGCCTCAGTTATGCAGTGAATTTCCTCTGAATGATCCTTTTTGCTCCTAAACATCCAGGGCTTCACCCAGCACAGAAAACAGAGGTTTTCCCCTGATTTTCCAGGAAGGTTTTTTCCCTCCTGGCCATTTTTTCCCCTGATTCTTTTTCCTGCTTGGCTCCATCCACCCACCTGGCTTTCCCTTTTGGAATTCCCCCCAGGAAAATGAGGTTTTCAGGCATTTTCCCTTCCTTCCCAGGGGTTTCTCTCCCACCATTTGTGCCAGGAAGGAATTTTAACACTCCTCACTCTCCTCTCCCCACCAGCTGATCTCATCTTCCAGCAAGGTTTTTATAAAAACCTTTTGTTGGCAAAAAAATTCCTAATTTTCTCTGCATTTTTCTGTCGTCTTTAAAGGCAGGGAAGGTGCTGCTGCCCCAGAATTGTCATCACTTATCTCTCCTTGTTGCCTTTGTGTCAGGTGGTATTGTGAATCCTTATCAGCGTGTTGTGGGGAGGAAATTAAAAGGTCTGAAGGGATTGAAACACAGCTTGGGAAAATTTGTACCTTGGTCACAAGCAGGAGCAAAAAAAATTGATTATGTATGAGATTGAGAAGTACATTTCAAACTGATTTTTTTTTTAATAAAGAAAGGAGACTCTCCATTCATCCCCAAACAGGGCAGAAATCAGATCCCAACAGAGCAATTCAGTGCAGAATTAAATGACAGAGTTAAATGTATTTAACTGGGAAGAAGTGACTTGAAGTTGCTGTGGATAAATAATGTATTTCAGTTTCCATAAACAACTCGTTTTCCTTCGCTGGAAACACCCAGAGCAAATGTTGCCTCCAATTGCAGATTAGATTTTCCTAGAAATTTCCTTGTATTCACCTCTTGGGCTGGCATTGGGAATCGGGGGGTGAGGGGAAAAAAAAATTAAAAAAATTAAAAATTAAATCAGGGGGTGAGGGAAAAAAAATTTAAAATTCCCTGAGGGGAATTTTTAACTCCTGTAAAACACGAGGAGCCTTGCAATGAAAAAACCACTGATTTACCTCCTCAAAATGTGGTTTTTCCTCCGAAAACTTTTGGTTTTCCCTCTGAAAATTTTGTTTTTCTGCCTCCTCCCCTTTCCCTCTCTCTCCTGCCTCTCTCCCCACCCACACTTGCAAATCCCCTGCTGACAAATCCCCAAACCCTCCTCTTAAACATTTCCCTTCTGCCATAAATCCAACCACAGCAGAGGGTACAAAATACCACATCAGGCAGCAAACCCAGCAGATAAGAGCCTGAACGAGCTCAGCTCCTCTCCCAGCTGTTTGATCATTCCTCACGTGCTGCCAGAGCAAACAAACCTTTCAAAATCACTGAATGGGCAGCGTGTCCTTTTCATCTGCTTGATCTCCTCTGAGATCCATAACTCGCTCTCCTCGCGCCTCCTAAACGGTTTCTATCATTCATGATTAAAGTCCCGAGCAGGAGGTTCTTGCATATCTCAGCAGACACTTGTTAGAGACATCCCGGTGTCATTAAGACACAGATTCAGCCAAAGGTCGTTAGGAGAGAATCCAAACGGAGAGACGAAGGGGAAAATCAGGGCTGAATGTGCGATAGGGTGGGGAAGTGGTGGTGGGAAGCAGAGTGGGACAGGAGGGGTTAGGGGCACGGTTTTGGGGTGGGAGGAAAGAGGGAAGAGGTTCAGCACATCCCTATCAGGATTTAACAGGTTTAACCCACAGCTTTAACCCCAAAAACCCCTCCCAGTTTGCTCCCAGCATCTTTATGATGAGCTTTATCAGGTCAAATTTTAAATGTAAATCCACAGCAGAGCTTCTCCCTGACATTTAACACCAACCCCTCCACGCCTGGCAGGAATATCCAGATGTTCCAAGCCCCAGAAAACAGCTGGAGGCCTGGATGATGTGGGGATGCTGCTGCTGCTGGCCCAGATGTGCCTCTGAGCTCTGCCAGCCCCTCCTGCTCGAGCTGGAGGTGCTGGGAGAGCAAAGTCCTTGGTTCGTGGCTGGTGGCTTGGTTGGAGCAGATCCAGGGAGCAGGAAGAGCTGCAGCTCCCTGGGAATGTCCAGGCAGTGCATTTGTCACAGGCTTGGCTGATTTGGGGATCTGGAGGAGTCTGGAGGGGAAATAAAGGGTAGTGAGGGACTGGCAGCAGATATGGGAGCATTTGGGAGCAGATTCCCATATTTGGGAGCAGATTCCCATATTTGGAAATTCCCCATATTTGGGAGCAGATTCCCCATATTTGGGAGCAGATTCCCCATATTTGGGAGCAGATTCCCCATATTTGGGAGCAAATTCCCCATATTTGGGAGCAGAATCCCCCATTTGGGAGCAAATTCCCTATTTGGGAGCAGATTCCCCCATTTGGGATCAGATTCCCAATTTCAGAGCAGATTCCTGCCCCTCCTGAGGGTGTTCTGTGGTGATTTCTGTGTCCCTGGACACACCTCCTGTCAGGTATTGCCAGAATATCTGATGGTCTGTGTTTCAGGAGCTCAAACACAACTCCACCTGCTGTATCAGAGATCTGGAGTCACAACAGACTCCAGAAAAGGATAAAAAATTCCTCATTCAGTGCCAGATCCCATCCCTGGGTGCTGGCAGAGCCGTGGGAACACTCCCTGAGCTGTTCCAGCTTTCCAGAGGTGACTCCTCAGCCCCAAAACTTCCCATCCCAGCTCCCCTTCACCTTTGTCTGTGGGCAATGAGCTCTGACAGCAAATGAAAACATTCTGCACGTGGGATTTGCTGGCCTGGCCGAGTTCAGGAGGATTTCCCAGGTTTTAGAGCAGCACCAGGTTGGAGAAATGTGCTTTTCAGTGCCACTGGTGTCATTGAGGTGACCATCCTGGTGTCACTTCTGTCTTACTGGCAGGGCAGGTGTTTTGTTAAAGGTGGTCTGTTAAAGGTGCTGATCTGGCCTAGGAGCTCAGGAAGCCAAAAATCCATAAATTAGATAAATGAGGATCAGAGAGACTCAGCTCAGCTTTTGTCTTCATCTGGATGAGAAGTGCTCCCAATGAGTTGGGATCTCAAACAGCAATTTGTCACTTAAATAATTAAAAAAAAAAAAGGAAAAAGGAAGGATTCCCATTCTCCATGAAAAGGCAACATCATCTTCTTTTATGGAGTTTCTCCCTGCAGAAGAAGCTGTTTTGAAAGCACTGGTGGTGCTGGCACAGGCAGTGTGGTGAGAATTAACAAACACCCCACTGACAAGCAGCCATTGTCTATGGCTCCTCTCTAATGTGATTTAACAAAACTGCCAGCAAGTCAAAATTAATGCAAATGAGTGCAAATTCACATATTCCAAAAGGATTAGAATATCATTAATGTGGGCATTAAATATTTAAACAATATCTCTATGAAAGAATTATGAGCTTTCAAAGCTTGTCTGTGTTTTATGACCACATTAAAGCAGTTGTAATGACATCTTCCGTGCTGGGACCAGGAATTATCCTTTTTTTAAAGGATCACTGTGGTCAGAGCCCCCAGTGTCCCCCCAGGTCGTGGTTCCCTGGGTGTTGTCACAGCTTTATCCGTGTTGGAATCATCCTGCTGGAGAGCTGGGAATGTTTTCCTGGCTCTGGTGGATTCTGTCCCAAAACCAGGGCTGGGATCACTCAGTTCCCTCTGCATTGCCAGCTGATCATTTTGTGTTTCATCTCCAAGGATCCCTTCAGGATTTCCTTACTCATGGAATTGTCTGATCCATGCTTTATTTCCATGTCCAGCTGATATTTTTATTTCCACATTCCACATCTGATCGTGATGCTTTCCCATCTAACCCAAACTGAAGCTCAGTGCTCCAGCTAGTGATGGAATAATCACATCCCATTACCAGCTGCAGTGAGGAATTCTGGGTTTTTTTGGGAATAACTTGCTGGAAAGTCTCCCCAGTTTCAACTGCAGGAGCAGAAAGACTTGGAGAATGTCTCAGCAGAGGGAAGAGCTTGCAGAAAAAAGATAACCACAATTAGATGGATACAAATGGGCAGCAAGGCATTTATTTGAGTGGCAAATATCAAATTAAGATGAACTTTGATAGTCTTAGTGAAGACCCAGCCTGTCCTGAGCCTGTCAGGCCTTTCCCTGTCTCTCCATGAGAATTAGAATGATCCAAAAGGATACCCAACAGACCACTTTAAATATTTGGTGGTGTTTCTGAGCCCAGGAGAGCTGTGCCAGCCCTGCAATGGGATCTCAGCTCAGCTCTGCACTCGTGGCACAAAGCACTTCTTTAGTGCCATTTCCAGCAGTGCCCTGTGTGCCTGACAAAGGGATTAAAATCAGAAAATCAAAGCGAATCAAGAGCATTATCCCTCTCAGGGAAAGCAGAGGGGGAGTGAAGAGCCCACTTGTGTGCTTTAATGCGTTTTTTAAGGAGCTCTCTGCCCCAGCAGGGAGGAGGATGGCTTGGGAGAGATTCCCAGAAACTTGGGAGAGATTCCCAGAATCCTGGGAGAGATTCCCAGCTCCAGAATTAGGGGAAGATCTTCAGGAAATTGTTCTGGAGGCTCTGGAGCTGCTGAGCACTGAGCTCTGCGGTGGGAAGTGCAGGGAAACACAGTGGGCTGAGCTGATTGCCAAACATCCTGTGCCTCCAGCCTCTGAAGGGTTTGGGATAAAGCAGGGCAGGGTTGGATTGGGGGATTTGCCCAGTTTGGGGGATTTGCCCAGTTTGGGAATGGGGAAGGTGAGGGATGATCCATGAGGATATTCCATGAGTGTTCCTGGACTCGGGAATAGCAGCTTTTGCTGTTTCCTGCTGTTTCCTTAGCCCTTTTCCGTGGGATTGGGTTGGGAAGGGAGGAGCTGGGCTGGGTGCACAGGGAATCCTGGGCTTTGGAATCCTCAGGGTGTCCCTGGGAAAATCCCTCTTCACCAGCACGGAATTGCCTTGTGCTGCTTCCAAAGCTGGGCTGGGCTGGGCTGGGCTGGGCTGCTCCTCCCTGGAGCTTTCCTTGGGACAGACAGATCCAGGCAGGGCTTCAGGATGCTCCAGACCCTGCAGCATTCCCTGTTTCCCTGGGACAGACAGATCCAGGCAGGGCTTGATTCAGACCTCACTTCCCTGTTTCCCTGGGACAGACAGATCCAGGCAGGGTTCAGGATGCTCAGACCCTCACATTCCCTGTTTCCCTGGGACAACAGATCAGGCAATTCAGGATCTCCAACCCTCACATTCCCTGTTTCCCTGGGACAGCCAGGGATCCAGGCAGGGATTCAGGATGCTCCAGACCCTGCAGCATTCCCCGTTTTCATTTCTCACCCCGGTGCAGAGCAGCACAAAATGCAGAACAACCAGCTTTGTGTGAGGCTTTCCTTCACCTCTGGAACCTTCTCAGGGACGGTCAGGTGCCCTGAACATCAATTCCATGACCAATCCGACCAATTTCTGAATTTATTCCTTGTAATCAGCAATCTGTTTCCCTTAACTGCAGCCACCATTTCGTGGCCACGACATGATCTAATTAAATGCAACGTATTAATGATCCCCTGCCTGGATTTGTGATCCCCTAATGAACGGCGGAACTGCGCCGCAGCTCTGCTTGATTTGGTGTGGATTTTAAAATCATTCCCTCCATTTAATGGCCAAATAATTAATGATAAATCCGTGCGTGACGCTGCTGTAAAATCCTTGATGAAAACCGCTCTGAGAAGGACATCCAGCTCAGCTAAGGTGGTAGAAATGATAATGAACTCAGCTCTGGCATGGATAATGCCTGGCAGGAGGCTGAGCTGTAGATCTGTGCTCACTTTTCCAGCTCCAGGTTTCCTGTTTTGTCGCTTTATCCACAAAAGCAGCACCTGGGAGCTGAGGGGTGGAGCAGCAGTGACACCTGAGAGAGAGCTGCAGAGTTATTTGCTGTGATGTTCCTGAGATTCCCCTGAAGTGCTGCAGACCTGGTGGATAAAAGCAGAGAAAAACTGAAGGGTTGGAGGCAGAGAAGTGAGGAGCTGCAGCCTGAAACAATCCCATCCATATTTATTTCTGCACAGCTGCTCCTGGGGGTGACTTACCAGGGTGACTCCATCCCCCTTCCCTAGCTGATTTGCCCAAACCCCATAAATTATAATTTTTTTTGACCACTGCTTTTTTTTAATAGCGAATTCAGCAGTTTGGTTCCGAGTCAGACATGAGGAAAAGCTGGAGGATTGTTCAAGGAGTGAATAAATGGTTGGAGGAGTTGGTAGGAACAGATTTTCTCAGCAAGGGCTCAGTGAAGGCTGATCTGCCTTGGGGCAGCAGAAACAAGAGAAGCTCTTCCACCCCTTCTCACCCTCGTTTCCTGAGGAATCTGTCAAGTGCTTGTCGAATTTTCTCAGCAGTTTGTGTAAAGTGAAAAACGCAGGGCTGGACCTCGAAATCCAGAATGTCCTCCTGCAGAAGGCAGTGGGTGACACCGAGAAAAAAGAGTGACAATCCACAGCCCTGGGTTCCTGTGGGTGCCACAGAGCCAGCAGGCAAATTCAGGCAATTTTGGGGTTTGTTTTCGCTTTGCAAAAGTGAAAGCTTTGGGTTGGTTTCAGCTCTTTCTTGCTGCTGGTTGATTCTGCTGTGGAAAATCCTCAGTGCTGCTGCTTTGCCCTGTGAAATTTGGATTCCAGCGTGGGATTTGGGGTTGGGTTTGGGGTTGGGTTTGGGGTTGGGGTTGGGGGGTTGGGTTTGGGGTTGGGTTTGGGTTTGGGGTTGGGGTTGGGGTTGGGTTTGGGTTGGGTTGGATTTGGGGTTGGGTTTGGGGTTGGGGTTGGATTTGGGGTTGGGTTTGGGGGTTGGGTTTGGGTTTGGGGTTGGGGTTGGGGTTGGGGTTGGGGTTGGGGTTGGGTTTGGGGTTGGGGTTGGGTTTGGGGTTGGGTTTGGGGTTGGGTTTGGGGTTGGGTTTGGGGTTGGGTTTGGATTTGGGGTTTGGATTTGGGGTTGGGTTTGGGTTGGGGTTGGGTTTGGGGTTGGGT
Organism: Entomyzon cyanotis; assembly: GCA_024500445.1. Lineage (NCBI taxonomy): Eukaryota > Metazoa > Chordata > Aves > Passeriformes > Meliphagidae > Entomyzon > Entomyzon cyanotis. The sequence continues at coordinate 1,439,532 of JAKEPQ010000773.1, read as the reverse complement.
TTGGGTTTGGGGGTTGGGTTTGGGTTTGGGGTTGGGGTTGGGTTTGGGGTTGGATTTGGGGTTGGGTTGGGTTGGGGTTGGATTAGGGGTTGGGTGGGGTTGGGTTTGGGGTTGGGTTTGAGGTTGGATTTGGGGTTGGGTTTGGGGTTGGGGTTTGGGGTTGGGTTTGGGGTTGGGTTTGGGGTTGGGTTAGGGGTTGGGGTTGGGGTTGGGGTTGGGGTTGGATTTGGGGTTGGGTTTGGGGTCTCCTGTGCCAGGCAGGCTCTGGGGCAGCTGGGCACACCAAAGCCAGGCAGCACGGAGTCACTGCTGTGTCTGAAGGGATAGAACTGCCCAGAGCTGACTCCTCCCAGTGATCCCAGCTCGAGGACAATCCCAGGGGGAATTTCTGGATCTCTGTTTCCAGGTTTCCCCAGCTGAGATGAGGATGAGCACAGAGAATCCCATTGATTTTTCTGATTTTTCCCTCCCTCCTAGGCAGCCGAATTTCCATCATGAAGGGATTTTGGTGAAAGTGCAGAGAACTTCCTTAGGCTGATCTTAGCCCCTGAATTTTGGGAACCAAATTTTTGGGAGCCAATTTCTTTGGCTGGAGAATTTGGGGTTCTCCAGCCCCTCCTGGAGAGGTTTGAACCTCCTCAAGGTTGCAGTGATTCCAGGGAGCTCTGGATGCTCAGGAATTGCTTGTTTTGCTCCTTTCAGCAGGGTTTGATTTATTTTACACATACATGTATGAAACCACAAAATAAATTGGGACGGTGCATGCTGCCTGTGCTCTGCTTTGATCAGGGTGCAGCTCCTCCAGAGCTGCCCTGATTAAATCAGAGTGAAAAATAAATTGAAAGGGCTTCTGTCTGATTTGTGAGGCTTCTTCAGGTGTTAGGGGGAGAGAGAGAAAACATCCAAGGAGCCAGGAAAAGAGGATTTACCATTTCATTGCCAAGGAAAACCCTTGCTAACACAGAGGATGTTGAATTCCCTGTCCTGGCTTGGAATTCCCAGATGGGAGGGAGAAAGGCTTGGGGAAGTGCAAGGAAGGAGAGCAAATCCCTTTGTTTTTAGGGAAAAGGGGGAGAGGATTGGTTCAGGAAAGCTCTGGAAAGGGAAATTCTTGTCAGGTCTGTCTGAGATTTCAACCTTTCCAGAGGTCAATAAATGGAATGGGAATTGGGGAAGGAGGGAAATAAATGCCAGGAAGGTGAATCAGGCAGGAGCATCCTGAGAGAGCTTCGGTGCCAGCTCAGCCTGGGCTCTGCCTGGGAGCTCCAGCAGGGCAGGGAAACACCCTGCAGGTCTGAAAACCCGAAATCTGACAGGATTGAGGGGAGACTTTCCCTTCACTCCCCATTTCCAGGCGGCTGGCCAAGCTCAGAGCCACCTGCAGAGGGGATTTGGCTGCTGCTGCTGTCACAGCCCTTCCCAGGAGTGCCACCAATCCCTAAAACAAACCAGCAGCTCTGTGCCACCCAGACTGGCAAAAACGATGCTTTTCCTTTTTTCAGCGTCCAGGAAGCTCTGAACTATCAGAGACAATCTATAACAATCTGTAAACCATTTTCCTTTCCCTCCCTGCTGGCTCTTTCCCCCTTTCTGACCAGAGAGACTCTGATTTGTCCTGGATGGAGAATCCCAAAAATCTCTTTTTTGGCTGCTGTGAAACCCTCAGCACTGAAACAAGCAGAGATTTCACTGCAAGAGGCAGGAAACCTTCAGAGGACATTGCCTCTGGGGAAATTCGTTCAGCAAGAGGCTTTATTTTTAATGTGAAACGGAGGAACAAAACAGGGAATTGAAGCTTTTTTTGGTAAACCTTGCACAAGGCCCACAGCCTTGCTCTCTCTTTTTGCAGCCTGCTATTATTCATGCCCCAGATTTGCTTTTTCTCAATGGGTTTCCTGAGATAAAAATGTGGACTCTGAAAGAAAAAAAAAAAAAGAAGGAAAAAAAATTGAGGGAAAAAAGTCTATTTCTGCTTTGTAACCAACCAGGCTCCCTCGGAAATCTCTTTTTCAGAAGGAGCAGCACATTTCAGCCGTGCACCTGAATTTCCTGCCTGTCAAAATCACTGAGGCAATGGTAGCAATCCCAGCTGCAGTAATTGGATTATTTCAGACAAGCATGCAGGAGTCTCTGTGTTTCCTCCCCTTCTCAAAACAGCTGCTCCTGAGTCTTTTCCTGCTGCATTGGATGAACTTCTGCTGAGGGTCAGAGCTCTGAGCAGAGCAGGAGCTGCTCAGGTTTTTCCTTTTCTGGTTCCAAAGGCAGAAATGATGTCTTTGAATTCAAGCCATGTCTTGATTGCACCCAGTGGACAAAAAGGAAAGAAACTTGGATAAAAACTCCAGCTGGGAGTTGTCCAGTCTGGATTTTCAGGCAGACTTGCATGTTGCTGGAATTTCTTTATTCCTGCCTTGGCCTCACCGTAGAACTTGGCAGATTTGTTGGGAGATCAGTGTGGAACTGAGCTTGGAAAGCTCCTGAATAAACCAAAAATGTCAGAGCAGAGAGGAAAGGACCAGAGCTGGAGTTCTGGAGAGTTCCAGAGAATTACATCGATTTTTCCCTTGTTTTTTCAGCAGCCAGATTTCCATCCCAGAGGGGTTTGGCTGCAGGGAAGGTGTTTAGGCTGATCTTAGAATTTTGGGGACATTTTTGGAGGCAGTGAGGCTGCATTAATTCACCCATTCCTCAGGGAAATACACACTCAGGGGCCACAGAGGAAAAGATTTCCTCTCATCCACTTGACTAATTTCAGCTCTGAACAACCTCCTGCCCTGGAACTGCACAGTTCTCCTCTCTCACCACACCAGGCAGCAGTTTTGCCACATTTCCAGCTATCCTGGGCAGTGAAACCAGGGCTGAGGAGAGCAGGAAAATACTAAATTAGGGGTTTTTTCAGCGTTTATACTGGGAGGACATGCAAAACTCTGGGTTTTGTGGCTCCCAGGGAGCAGAGGAGCAGCAGAGATCCAAAGGCTCTCAGTGTGAAAATCAGAGATCAATCCCTGGGAGGAAAGCTAAACCCACCAAAATTTCCATGTGGACAAAATCTGAGCCCAAATCTTGGCTGTGCAGAGCTTCACCCAGGGCTCAGGACACCAAAGAGTGACCAAACCTCACCAAAAACCTCCAGGAACACTGCGGGAAATTCCATGTTTGTTTTCCCCGCAGGGAATCTTTGGAATTCCCACACTTGGTGACTCTGCTGGGCACCCTGGGTGGTGTCAGTGATGATTGCTGCTGCCAGGGCTCAGCACAAACCTTCTGCTGAGCACCAGGATGAGTGGAAATACATGGAGAACGTGTTTACCAGCCCCACAACCTGGGAGATGCTGCTCCTCCTGTTGCCATGGTTACTACACTTGTCTGACAATATTAGGAGGAAAACGTTCACATTGATTTTTTTTTTTTATTTCCCCCCTTCTGCCTTCCCTTGTTTTCCCTCTGAAATAAAATATGACACCTGGGAATTTGAATTAATCCCTGGGCTGGCTGCAGTTGGTTTTCCCTGGGATTCACTACACAGGGATGGATTTTTTCCCTTTGGGCTTCACCAGCCCAAAGAATTCCCTCAAATTCCCTATTTTCAGCTCCTCTCCCCTTAACCCTTTGCCTGCTGTGCTTTCCATGGGAAGGTTCCCTGCAGGTGTGGGGGAAGGAGGATTATCTGAGGGTTGATTTTTTTTTTTTTTTTTTTTGTGTACTGGAAGGTGGGTGTGACTTATTGAAAGGTGAAATTTCCCAGCAGTGCTGTTCCATTGGTGCTCAGTGTTGGTGCTCTCATCTCACTCTGCAGCTCCCATTCAAGCCAAGGCACTGGAAATCGATTTAGAGAGTGGAGTTAGGCTGAATTTCAGTTGGAAATTAGTTAGAAATGGAGTTAGGCTGAATTTCAGTTGGAAATTAGTTAGAAATGGAGTTAGGCTGCATTTCAGTTGGAAATTAGGTAGGTGGAGTTATTTCCATGGTGTGAGGACAGGAATAATCACAGAAGGTAGAGTTTTCCCCCTGACCTTGTCAATGTAACCCTCAGGTCTCTGATGACCAAACGAGGAGCATCCCACTTTTCCAGTCACTTTTCCAGTCACTTTTCCATCTCTGGGCACACCTGAGGTACAAAATTCCTCAGGTGTGAGGCACTGGAGCCTGCAGGAAGGACAGTGACAGTGACAGGAGCAGGGGGAATGGCTTTGGGGTGACAGAGAGGAGGTTCAGATGGGACATCAGGGATGCAGGAGGGAAAGGTGATGCTGCTCTGGGGTGGAGCAGAAAGAATCCAAGAGGAAGTTTAGTTCCTCCACTTAGCAATTAAAATCAATCTTTCCTCACTGGAATCTGATAATCCTAAAAGCTTCCAGCGTTGAACACTGAGGAGGAAAACTTGCTGAGTGCCAAAGGCTCTCAGTGCAACCCATCAGCAAAACTAAAAAATTAACCTTGCAAAACTACAAAAGTAACGTTTGTACTTCCCTGATCCTCTCCCTAAATCAGGAGTTGCATTTCTGCAGCTTCTCCTGAAATGGGGCTGAGGGATTTTCAGAAGTCACAAAGCTGAGGATGAGGTTGCTTAGCAATCCAGCATGAGGATTCCTTGGAATCGCTGCTAAGCTGGGATGAACGTGATGTTCCTGTCACAAACTGGCACAGAACTGCGAGCATCACTTCATTGTCAGATTCAAACCTTAAACATTTAGATGCAAACTTATAAAACATCCCAGGCTTTTTTTTTTTTTTTTTTGCTTTAACACTTTTTTTGTCCTTTAACACTTTCTGTCCCTCAGTTTATTCCTCAAAACCGAGGCAGATTCCAAACACTTTGATATCATTTTTATCTTTTCTGGTTGCTGCAGCAAGTTAAAATCACCTGCTGGTGACAATCCCCCTGCCTCGAGGCTTAATGATGGCAGAGCTCTGCAAGGGCAGTGTTTGGGGTTTGATCCAATGGTGCAGGGCTGGAGGTGGCTCAGGAAGGACAGAGGGATGGCATGGCCAGGACTCTGTGCCGTGATGTGATCACACACCAGACGAGCCTTTGAATGGATGTGTCACTGATTTCCACTGCAAAACACAATTCAGGTTGTACTGGGGGAATTGAATTGGGGGAAGGACTACTGGGGGAAAGGATTCCTCATTGCCTCATCCCTCCAGTGGGAGAAGAAGGTGCAGTGCTGCTCCTCTGAAAGGCACTGGGCTGGCTGGTTTCAGTCCTGCCTGCAGAGCCACGCTTTCTCCTGTCTCAGTGCCTCCTGCTCTTTCTTCCTGCTTTTAATTTACATTGCACCATTTAACCATCATCACAGCCCCCCTCAGGCTATTTATTCGTGGAGAATAGAAGCTGAATGGGAGCTGTGCAGGAGCTGGAGCAGCTCGAGAACAATCCCAGGCTGGGGCTGCTCTGCCTTTGGGCTCAGAAAAGTTGGGAATAAATGGAATAAAGGTGCCCAGGAGCAGCTTGGAATGAGGCAGTGGGGAGTGGGAGACGTCCAAAATTGGAATAATGTGAGCTCTCCCAACCCAAACCATTCCAGCACACTAAAAAGCTGATTGTAATTTCCCCTTCCAATGGCTCTGAGGAGAATTAATGTGAAAAACCACTGTGATTCTCCCCTCCCTGGGATGTTTAGGCTAATAGCAGTTATTGAAGCGAGCAGGGAGGTGTTGGAAGGGGATGTTCTCAGCAGATGGGGTGGAAAGGGCTGTGGCTGAGCTGATTGCTCTCCATCCCGGCCAACCTGCACAGCCCCACGGATTTCATGTAACTGTGGTGATTTTACAGCCCTGAGAGGTGAAACAATGACGTTAATTGATTTGGAGAGCTGCCCAGGAGTGCACTGATCAAGGTAGCAGGTAACTCGTGGGGTTGGTGAGTGGAGAATAAGAAGAATAAGGAAAATTAAATCCTTTAATTCCCGTGACATCAGCACCAAACCTCTGCACCTGGCCAGAGCTCATCCCTAGAAACCTGAGATCCCAATCCTTGCTGCTTCATTCCAGGAGAGATTTCTAAAACATGGAAATTTCTGTGCAAACCTTTTTTTTTTTTCTCCCTCGAAAACAACAGATGCAAGTGAAGAACACCAAGAGGGGGGGAGAAAAGATCTGTTGTGATGAGTGGGCCTGAGAGGATTCAGAGGGAGTTCTGAGTGGGATCACTTGGCCCGTGAGCTCAGAGCAGAGCATCCCTCAGTGCCAGGGGGGGCTCTGCATCCCACAGGAGCTTTGCCTTGATTTCCACCAGCTTTGTCCTTTCTGCTTGCCCTGAGCAGCACAGCAGGGTCTGAGCTGCAGCTCTGGGCTGTGGCAGAGCACAGCCCAAAGGTGCTTTGGGCAGCAGTCCCTGCCCAGCAGCCCTGGGGACAGCGAGGTGTCCAGCTGGGTGACACTGCCCGGAGCTCAGCCAGGAGTCAGGGAGTGCTTGTTGCTCCAGGAGACCTTTGCCTCACCTTTCCATCTCTTTTCCTTCTCCTTTTCCTCACCTTTTCCTCTCCTTTCCTTCCCCTTTCTCTCTCCATTCCCTGTCCTTTCCCTCACCTTTTCCTCTCCTTTTCCTCACCTTTCCATCTCCATTCCCTCACCTTTTCCATCTCCATTCCCTCACCTTTCCCCCCCCCCCTCACCTCTCCCTCTCATTTTCCTCACCTTTCCCTCTCCATTCCCTCTCCATTCCCTGTCCTTTCCCTCACCTTTCCCTCACCTTTTCCTATCCTTTCCCTCCCCTTTCCCACCCTGATCCTCAGCCAGGTCCAGCCAGGAGCTCCCTATCTCCTGGGCAGCTGCTGAGCTCCAGCACAGATTTATCTCTCCCCAGCAGGTCCCAGGAGGCTCCCAGGGAAGCCCAGCGTGGGAAGGGAGGCTCTGGCACCCTTGACAAGTGACCTGATGGAGAAAATTGCCGTGTCAGCCCTGATTAGGGATGGCATTTCCCTCCCTGAGCTGCTTTTGGCCAGGGGAGCTGGGAGTCACCTGGAGCTGGTGGCCCTGGGGATGCTCGGGGTGACACCCCGGGGAGGCTGGGGGGATTTTTGGGCACATTTCCATGCTTGACCTGCTCCTCACCCCTCCCTGAGCCAGAGGAACAATGCTCTCCTTTCTCGGCGAGGATGCCTCGGTATTTTCGGCTGCTTGCTGGATGAGATCACGGAGAGACCTCACGGAAAACAATTCCTTTTCCTCCTAATTGGAGACTATCAGCACCTCTGAGCCCCAGACGTTTCTCTGGGTCTGTTCAAACCCGTTTTTGGCTCTTCTGACAGTTTAGAGGAACGAGACTGGCTCCAGCTCTGCTCCTCCCAGGAATTCCTGATACCTCCACATGCTCTTTCCTCCATCAGGCAGGAAAAACTTCAGGAAAAGAGGAGTGTCTCCCTGAAATCTGCAGCCCATCTGCTCGTGTGAATTTATTTTTATAACAATAAACTCACATCCCACCCGACAGGGACCATAGGCAGCTGCCACCCTGATTACTCCCAGCACAGAAATCTCCTTTGACAGGTTTTGCTTTCCTCATTTCCTCACATCAATTGTTTCTCCAGGAGCCTGGGGCGAGGTTTGGTGTCTTTCCTAAGGAAAAGGAAGCATTTGCCAGAAAAAGTGGGAATAATCCTACCTGGGCTTGGATATCCAGGTGGTTTCTCCACCTCCAGGGAGGTGGAAGGAATATTCCTGCTGCTGAATTTCCTTGGGAATGGCATTGTTCTTCCAAATTATTGAAACTCAGTTCATTTATCACAGCATTTTCCTAGTGGTGACCCTCACCAGGGTCAAAGGGAGGGAAAGAGGCATTTCCCAAATTTTCATGATTTTCCAGGCTTCACCCACCTGACTTGAAGGTGAATTTGCCAGAAGGCAGACCTGAGCTGCTGTGAGAGATGGGAACATCCCAGATCTGATGGGGAATCCATCCCAATCCCCCCCAGCCCAGCAGATCCACACTCCAGCCCTGCTGTGTTTGTCACCCTCTCACCAGGATTTCCCCAAACCCTCAGATCTGACCATTTCAGGGAACTTCAGCTGCAGTTTGAACTTGCAAAGCAGCAGCAGTGGTGTTGAGGGAAGTAGGGCAGGGAGAAGAGCAGAGCTGGGATGGTTTCCAGGGAGGGAGGAGAAGCAATTCCTGCAGGATTTGCTCCCTCTGTTCCCAGGTGAACCTCAGGACCCACAAAGGCTGCAGAGAACCTGAGCAGCTGGAAAACATTCCCAAAATCCACGGAGATACCTGGGTTTGCCTGCCCTGCCCTGCCCTTTGCATCTCCTCTCTCAGTCTGTGCCACAGAGCCCTGCAGGAAAGAACAACCCATTTCCCTATTCCTGAGGAAAGGAATCATCCCCATCCAGTTTAAACAGATTTAAAAGGATCTTTAGTGGCTGGAAAAGCCAAAAACACCAGCAGCAGAGGATGGCTCCTCCAGGAGGACCAGCAGCAGCCTAAACGTTGCATTTTTGTGAGGAAAACAGGGCTGTGAAAACACAGGTTGTGCCCTGGGAAGGAATATTTGCATGGATCTTCTCCTCCTGGCTGATATCCCATCTCCCTGCCTGGGGAACGAAGCCAGAGGGGTTTTTTGCATGCTCTGCAGGGCCGAGGAAATGGGAGATTTTGGGCTCTGAGTGGAGATAGCAGAACCACCTCGGGCAGGTGAGGAATTGCCGCAGTGCTGCAGTCACTATCACCATCCTGAGGCAGGGTTGTGCAGGGAAATCAGCTCCCCAGGAAATCAAACAGCTCTGAAAACATCCTGGAGGGACAGGCAACTCATCTGTAAGGGCAGCGCAGCAAAAGGGGAAATTCAGATTAATAGTTAGCAGAAATACCCAACTCTTAACACCCCATTTCCGCCAGAATATTCTCTTCTCCACTTGATTGTTCTTTTCCTTTAGCTCAGCTTGAATGCTTGGGAAGCAACTCGGATCGTTCTTTGCAGGTTAAAGCAGTGATAAGGCTTTTTTTGGTGCTTAAATTATTTAATGGACAGCTGACAGAGCAGCTTGTCCTGTTGGTGCAAATGCAGCTCCAAAATCCTGCCAGGTAATTGAGATTTTTTGGAGGAGCAGCTGTGGAATTTCTCTCACACATCCCATGTTTGTTGAGGTTTGGGTTCTCCTTGGTGAGGTTGGGGGAGTTTTTAATGGGTTTTTAGGCATTTCAACATGTTTGGTTTGTGTTTCAATAAGGTTTTAATTAAAGTAAAAATGTTAATGGCACACCTAATGCTCATAAAAACAACAGCAGCTCAAAGAAAGTCCATCAGGTTGTGTCTTTATGCTGAATTTTGCTGTATATGCTATTTTCCCATTTTGTTTCTTCCTATCCTTGGACCGAGACTGAATTGAAATTCCAAACAAAAGTCTCGAAATGTCTAAACCCCCATGAAATTTGACTTTTCCCCTTTCCTTGGCTGGCAAAACCCATATAGCTAACAATATCTCTCCATTGTCTTGGAGGCAAACAGGCCAATAATTGGGAATTCTGCATCTCCATGGGGTTGCTCAGTGCTCTGGGAATATGAAAGGGAAATCCAAGGAATTCCAATCAATATTCCAAGGAATTCCAATCAACATTCCAAGGAATTCCAATCAATATTGCAAGGAATTCCAATCAATATTCCAAGGAATTCTAATCAATATTCAATGAATTCTAATCAATATTCCAAGGAATTCCAATCAACATTCCAAGGAATTCCAATCAATATTCCAAGGCATTCCAATCAATATTCCAAGGAATTCCAATCAATATTCCATGAAATTCTAACCAATATTCCAAGGAATTCCAATCAATATTCCAAGGAATTCTAACCAATATTCCAAGGAATTCCAATCAATATTCCAAGGCATTCCAATCAATATTGCAAGGAATTCTAATCAATATTCCAAAGAATTCCAATCAATATTCCAAAGAATTCTAATCAATATTCCAAGGCATTCCAATCAACATTCCAACACACCTGGAGCTGCCCAGCCTGGTTTGCTGCAGTCCCTCTGAACTCCTCCCTCATTCCAAGCTGGCATCAATAACATATTAATACATTCCTGTGTACTAAGCAGCTCTTTAATAATTACCTCAACCCTTAATTTGCTGCGACTCAATTACTGCCGCAGCTCATTGACATTGCTGAGGTTAATAACTCGGTGATTCAGGGGACAGAGCACGTTACAAATCAAATTGATTGTGGCAATTGTTGCAGCAAACCTGAGCAACAATGGGCAAAGTGGTATTTAGAGACAGCTTTCCCGGCAGATCCCTCGGGAGAGGTGATGCTCTGAGAGGTTCTGGCAGGGAAATTCAAGAATTTTGGGCTGGCAGGGTGTTTGCTAAATTCTGGGGGAATTTCTCCTTGTGCTGGAAGAGGTAGATTGTGGATGCAGTGCTGGTGGGATGGTAAAAAATATCAATTTTTTCAAACTCCTCTGCAAGTCTCCTAGAGGGGGAAAACCCCACGGATTTTTGCCCCAGCAGTGCTTTGACCCTTTGCCCTGAAATTCCCTCCAATATTTCTGCTTTTCCTCCTCTCCTCCCCTGTCACCATCCCTGAGCAGAGGAGTGATGCTTTAATGGATGTGCTGAAGTGACTCCTCAAATGAATCTTAATCACATGGGCTAATTAGCGGCTGTGTTTGTTAATCAGATGTGAATAGCAGGCTGATTTCTCTAGTTGGATAAACGTCTGCTGCAGAACCTCTTGGCAGAAGGGCCAATGTTTGCTCCCCCCAGCCTAAGTGGGCATTTTAGCAGGTTGCAAACATCATTTCCCAGCTAATTAGGGAGAAATTAAAACAGCAATTCTGGTGTCCAGCGCAGAATCCTGAGGTGATGCTCAGGGTTTGCTCAGAACTCTCTTCCCCACACAATAAATCAGAGGTGGGAGTTTTGGGAAGTCATGATAGAATTTCTCTCACACATCCCATATTTGGGTTCTTCTCTCCTTTCTGAGGTTGAGGGAGATTTTAATGGGTTTTTAGGCATTTCGGAATTCTGGTTTTCTATTTCAATAAGGTTTTAATTAAAGTAAAAATGTTAATGGTGCACATAACGTCCATAAAAACAACAGCAATACTCCCCCAGCGACTCACTCAAGTCCATCAGGTTGTGCCTTTATGCTGAAATACGCTGCACGTGGTGCTTTCCCGTTTTATTTCTGTGTTATAAACCAGAGTGGGGTTTGCTTGCAGGGTTTTCAGGCTGATAAGAACCTGAAAAGATAAGAACCAAGATAAGAACCGAGTTAAATCCCTGGGGATGTCCTGGGCAGGGCCAGGAGCTGGGCTGGGATCATCCCTGTGGGTTTCTTCCACCTGGGATTCCATGATTCCAAATCAAACTGAACCCTGGGGCTGATCCAACCCAACTTTAATCTGAGTTTGTGATGCCCTCAAGTCCTTAAAGTGAGGGAAACAGGTGAATTTAGCCTCGAGAGGCTCTGCTCCTTGGGACGGGGGTGTGTCACCTTCCTCCAGCTCTCCCTCCTCATCACCCCATGGATCTCTCATCACCTCCCTCCCGGCTCCTCCAGTCAACAGCCCACTCTAAAATGAGATTTTCACCGTGTTTGGCTCTCCAGAATCACCCTGAAGAGTATTTAAATATCTCTGCTAATAATTACACCGAGTTCCCTGCTCCCAGTATTCCCTGTGCCAGTGGAAGTGCTGAGTTATCCTGCTTTTATCGTGCCTTCCTCTGGGTTACAAATAGATCTTATTAACTGCTCCGAGCTGACACAGCTATTGGAATAAAGGGGCTCATTTCTTCCCAGGCAGCAGAACAATCTTCCTGTTATGCTAATAAATACGGGAATTTGCATAAATGTAATCAGATGGGGAGGATGGAATGGAGCCCGGCGCTCCTGGGTGCCTGGGAGAGCTGATCCTGCAAGGGAATTGGGGGAAAATAGTTTGGAACTGGGAGGGAATGAGGGGAGAGTTGTCTTTCTGTCCTTCCAGCTCTGTTTCTGCAGGGATTGTGTTGCAGAGCCAGCCCAGCCTGCTGGCAATGCATTGTGTGCATTAAAGATCAGATTAGAGATGAGGAAATGCAATTTGCTGCCATGCCTGCTGGTGCTGGACAATCCCTTTGGGTGAGCAGGGTTTTGCAGCACCCAAACCCCTAGCAGGGCTGGTTTTGGGGTGCTGGCAGCATCCCAGCCTTACAAACCCTTTTTGCTCTGGGGGTGAACAATCCCTTTCCCTCCAACCCCATCCAGGTAAAGAAAATCCTGCAGCTTTGGGGAGAGAAGCTGCTGAAAGGCTGGAGGGATTGGTGATGGCAATGACAGATATTTTTTTGGGTTTTGTGTCTTGGACAGCTCTGCAGCAGACTGGGCTGAAAAGGGGGAATTTTGGGGGCAGAAAGGGATAATTTCTGCAGCCTGCTCCCTTTTGAGGCTGGTTCAGTGCTGGAAGGATGCAGCTCTTCCCTCTGCAGTGCATTACCGACAAACATGTCCATCCCTGCTGCCCATCCCCTCCTGCTTTACCCTCCAGCCGCCCTGGCTGTGTTTTTGGAAGGCAGGAAAGTGCAGCCTGCCCTTGTGAGCACATGTGCAAACATCAGACAGATGCCTGCCTCCCCGTGGGAATCCTCCCTCGGGCCAAATCCTGGATCTGCTCTGCTCGGGGAGGCTGGAGAGGCAGGTGGAGCCAAGGTGCACCTTCGAGACAGAACCAGATGCACCCTTCATGCAGAATGAGCCTTAAACCTCATCTCCCACCCTGCTTTGGCTCCAGATCCCAGCTGGAATTCTGGAATTCTGGAATTCAGGCTGGAAGTGCTGCTGAGCCCAGCCTTTCCCATGCCCTGCCTGCCAGGAGTGCAGCTCTGCAGGCAGAACTTTGATTTATTCATTTGGAAAACTCTTCCCGTGCAGCTCTGAGTGCTTCAGGAGCAGAGCATCACTGCAGCTTTGCTTTGTTCCTCTTCTCACAAGGTGAGGATGCTCCCAGGGCAGGCTGGGGGATTTGGCATGAAAATGGCAGGAATTCCACTTACAGAGGAGGGCAGGGACAGCTTGGGTCCCACTGCTCCATCCAGCCTGGCCTTGGGCAGTTCCAGGGATCCACAGCCTCTCTGGGAAATCCATTCCAGGGCCTCAAACCCTCCCAGGGAAGAAAAGAAATGCCTCTTCTCTCTGCAGAGCTGGAAAATCCCTTTTCTGTCACGTTCTCATTTAGGTTCAGGCTCTGGGGGTGCTTCTGCCTTCCACTCATGGTGTGTTTAAGGGTCAGAGTCCTCTGCCCCCCTATTCTCCATTTGTTGGAAAAGAGGGTGATGATAAACCCAAGATCCTGGGGAAGAGGGAGGATGATTTAATTTTCATACAGAATTTTGGAGCACATTGCTCCAGCTGCTCCTTGTGTGACACCTGTAAAGCACAAGGAGCAGCTGGATGGGGTGGGGTGAGAAATGGGAAATGCAAACCCTGATAAGAGCATTTCGGGGTTTAACCTGATTTCCATTGTTCTGGACACAGAATCCAAGGGCAGGGTGAGGAATGGGAAATCCAGTTCCAGGTGGTTTGGGGAGGATTCCCTGAGGCTGGGATGCAGGACAGGCTGCGTGGTGCCTCGTTGGCTGAATTTTAGTGCCTTAAAATCCTTTCTTTCCCACCATTCCCAGCACGACAGCTCTGCCCTGTAGCAGTTCCAGGTCAGACAGCAGGAGCAGCAGCAGTTTGGGTGAAATCAAAGCCATCCTGGAATCAAACCAGCCCTGCAGGCTTCACCCCACACCCACTCAGCTGATTTATCCCAGCACTGGTGACCTCAGGTTTGCCCGTTTGGCTCCCGGAGGCTCACAGAACGTTTGGCTTGGAATTAATGCAGGGAAGGAGTTTGAGACACTGGAGCCCTTGGAGGAGCTGGGAGGTTTTCCTGAGAACGTTCAGTGTCACCCTAAATTAGGCCATCAAAAGGAAGTGCTTTTTAAAAGCAATCTTGCACTGGAGGGTCTGCATTGTCAGAGCTGCCTGGTGATTTAGGGGTTCTCCTTCCTCGTGGCTCCTGTGAAAAATTCAGCAAATGGGAGTCTGGCTGCTGTGAAAAACACCCTTGCCTGTAAATCTAGAGGGAAAGCTATATATATAGAGATATATAAATATATATATGTATAAAAATGTGATAAACATCTATAACCCAGAGCCCATAAAACTGGGAGTCTGACATCAGAGCTGGGGAGCTCTGCCAGGGGAAAGCAAACCTGGATTTTTTTGCTGCTGTGATGATTTTCCATGGTGTTTCCTGTGCTGTTTACTTTTTTTGGGATGCTGTGATGAACAAGAGAAAATCCCACAGCATGAAATGGTTCATTTGTCATAAAGCTGGTTTTTTTTGCCTTTTCTTTCTGTTACATCATTTGAGTCTCCCTTGCTCAATTTCCTGATTTTCCTGAGCAGTTTATTTTCTAAATTTCCTTGTGGGGAGAGATGGTGCTGCTGGGTGGGACTTTATAGTTCTTCTTTCCTCCTTGGCTGCTGATCCACTTCCCCACAGTGCCTCCTTCCCACTGCTTCACTGCAATTTGGTCTGTTTGCTGATGGAGCTTTATTTATTACATTTTATATAAATAAAAAATATATATTTATATATAAAATATATAATATGTATTTTACAAAATATATAGTAGGTATTTCATTTACTTTCTATAATATTTATATTTTATAATATATATTTCTTTTATGATATATATTTTATATTAAGATAAAATATCTATTTTAATTATTTTGTTTTGTTTTATTTTATTTTATTTTATTTTATTTTATTTTATTTTATTTTATTTTATTTTATTTTATTTTATTTTATTTTATTTTATTTTATTTTATGTTTTTACCACTGGCTGCAATCCCAGCTGCCCTCCCTGACCAGCATCTCCACCCCAGTGCCTCTTACACAGTTTTTTTACCCCTTGAACCTCTCTGCCATTCAGTCCAACCCTGCCCTTCAACTCTAATCAACTCTTGCCTGCCTGGGTCAGCTTTTCCTGGGATTCCCACAAGCCTGGAAATGGCTCCGGGTGGGACAGGCTGGGCTGAGCTGGGCTCAGGGTTAACACAACACCGGGGGCAGGAATTAGCAGCAGCCTGGCCTTTCCCAGAGCCCTGTGAAAAGCCCTTTCAGAGGCACTGAATGTCCCCTGGCAGGGCTCAGGGATCACCCAGGGGACAGGAGACCCTGCAGCCCTGCTGGGTGCTCTGAGAGGGTTTGGGTTTTTCTGAAAATGGGTGGGTTTGGGATGGACAAAAAATAAAAAAAAAAAGGGAAAAACAATCAGCTTGGTGAATAAAATTCCCTTTTCCATCAGGAGCTAACGAGATCCAAGCCAGCTCCAAAATCAGAGTGCTCTGAGGGTAAATCCATCCTTCCTCTTCCTTGGCAGCCGAATTCCCAAACGGAGCAGAATGGTGTTTGCAGTGCTGGGGAGGTGATGGGGAGGAATTTCCTGAATTCCCTGGGAATGGGGTTGCTGTCATTGCTGCCTTTCGGGGCAAACATCTTCATTTTGGGGTGAAAAATGATCTCCTTGAGCGTGGCTGGGGATGGCAGGTGGGGCAGAATTTTGGACATCAATCAGTTGGTGCCTCCTGGAGTGACTCAGAGATGTCCTGGGGCTGTTCTGGACACAGAATCCAAGGATAGGGTGAGAAATGGGAAATCCAAACCCTGAGAAGAGCATTTTGGGGTTTAACCTGATTTTTATTCTGTTCTGGACACAGAATCCAAGGATAGGGTGAGAAATGGGAAATCCAAACCCTGGGTTTGAGCATTTATAAGCATTTATAACTTTAAGCATTTATACTAAGAGCATTTCTGGGTTTAACTCCATTTCTAGTCAATATTCCTCCCCTCTCCCACCTGGGTTTGTCAGGATAACCTCAGCTCCACAGCCAAATCCCAAATTCCTGCCCCTGCCTCCTGGGAATGTCCTTTTCCCACAAACAAGTGTATCTCCTCCCTGCAGGACCCAGGGCAATACCCATCCTGCTCTCCTGGTGATAACAGGCTTGCTTTCTCCCGGGAAGTAATTTGGGAATTGCACAGATCATTTAATTTTCTCGCTGTTTTGTCCAGGCTCTGCTCCTGCATTCTCACAAATATCCCTCTGTGGAGAAAACAGAATAGAAAAGCAGAATATTCAGTGATTCAGGAATCCTCGGGGGATTGCTCTGCTTTTATTGCAGAGTCACCAGCAGGAAAAATTGTAAATCATTTCTTGTCTGCCTTCCTCTCAATGCCTAGCTGTTTAAAAATGTAATTAGATCTGCATGTTGCTTGTTTTTAATTTCCATGATGTGTCTGGAGCTGTGTTGTTAAGGTTGTTTGATGTCAGTTTACCAGTGAAAATAACTCTGCTCCGTGCTGGATATCCCTGCACTTGATTTCATTTTAGATCAGCGAAATGGATTATTTTAAAAATAATAATTAAAAACAAACAAAGCTTTTGAAGACATTTAATACATATTTTTCCTAAGGATTTCTGGCTATCCCTAGGGGTAAAATACCTTGCTGAAAAATTGCCTTTTTTCTTGCAGGAAGTGTAAGCACACAGCGAAATGCTCTGGGTTTTGCCCCTGGAACATTCAGGATTTAGGAATTCTGCTGCAGTCTTGGGCTCTTGGGAAAAACACAGTTTTTCAGTGTGTGACTCTCAGGACAAGGTGCCAGGGAATCACTTTAAAAAATAACCAGACCGATTAATAAAATAAAAATAAGAATAAAAATAAAAATAGAAATAGCAATAGAAATAGCAATAGAAATAGAAATAGCAATAGAAATAGAAATAGAAATAGAAATAAAAATAAAAATAAAAATAGAAATAAAATAAAAATTACAATTGAAAGCTGCAGGCCTGCCAGGTAAATCCTGTATTCTCTCCACTTCCCAATTCCCCAGGCTGATCCCTGCAGCTCATTAATCAGGGAAGAGTTTATTCCTGTGAATAAAGGAGTTTCCCCTCGGAAGAACATCCCTGATTCCCAGCTATTAATAACTATTAATTTAATGAGCTTATTCCAAGATCACCCAAGCAAGGTAAAACTGACTTTGCTCACCTCGTGGGAACCCAAGGAACTGGAGGTGATTTGGGCTCAGAATTATTTGGGTGTAAACCTTCTGCTCCTCCCCATTGCTCTGCTTTTCCCAGAGATCTCTCTTAACCACACAGATTGAATATTTTCCTCTGCTGTTGGCTCATATCCCTTTCTTGCCCTTTGATGCTCTTCATGGACAAAGTTTTTCCTAAATCCTCACCGATTCCACAGCAGTGGGACTTCCCAGAATTATCAAATTATCTGTCAAAGGTGCATCCTCTGAGTTCCTCCCCTTTCTCTCTTTAAAGAAAATCACACGAAGACCTTTTCCTCCCCAAAACCCACAGCCTAGGGAACAGCACTGAGAGTGCATGAGGAGTTAGAGGAGCAGAAAGTGAAGATATTTGGTGAAACTTGCTGTGATGCTTCTAGCTGAGGTATTCCTGCTTTGCAAAGAGAAAAGAAGCAATTGCAGTGATTCTCTGGCCAGGCTGGGCAGGGCAGGGAGGAGAACCCACTGCTCTAGCCTTGCAGAGCTGGCTGCTGTCTCCCAGCATTAAATTTCTCATTATCTGCCTGCTCAGAGACCAAGATTTTCAAGGCCAGGGCTGCTCGACTCAGATTTTGTTCAAAAACTGATGAAAAAAAGTCTTTGTGCTGCTTGGGCTTCTCTGGGTAATGAATTTATATGGATTTGGAGAGGAACGTTGGTGGGAAGGTTTAACTGAAATTATATTAACTGAAATTATATTAACTGAGATTATATTAACTGAGATTATATTAACTAAGATTATATTAACTTTGGTAACTCTTGGTTAGCAGCAGCTCTGGGAAATCAACCCAGGAACGTTCAGGTGCAAAAGTGTATTTTCCCTAAATTGTTCTCCCCCTCTTTGGGGCCTGAAGGAAAATGGGAAAGAGGAAACACTTTTGCTTCAGGTATCATCCTCAATAAATGGAAATTATTCCTGAAGCATTTGCAGGGCTGCTTTTCTCCTGCAGAGGATGAAATTTCCCTAAGTGACAATGACCATGAAATATGTGATGGTTTTCTCTGCAGAGTGACAGGCAGGAAGTTCCCAACCCCAGCCAGCCAGGGAACTTTCCTCTTCCCCCTCTGGCCATGTCTCAGTGCTGAATAATTCACTGTGTCCTTTGCAATGATTCTTCCCTGGCTTTGTTCCTCCTCCTCTCTCAGCACTCGAGGCAAATTCTGCTCCTTTTTGTGATGAAAACAGCAGGAACAGAGCTGGGCAAGAGAAATCCCAAGTTTTTCCAAGCAAGGCCAAGCCATGCACAGCAAAACATTTTTCCCCCCCAAGGAGCAATCCTTCAAAGGCCAGGTGCCTCCAGCACCATGAACTGTGCTGTCAGCAGAGCAGAGACTTGTGAAAGATCAACTCCAGAGCAGGGAGAGACACAGAAATGCTCCTCTGCTCTCCATTCATCTCCCAGGGAGCCAAACTGAGTTCCTGGGGAGCTCAGCGAGGACAGGACTGGAGCTGCTGATGGAAAAAGAGATCCCAGCCCTGCCAGGGGGTTTAGCTCAGCTTTTCTCTGGGACAGCCAAAGGCAGAGTGTGCAGCTCCTGGAATTATTCATTTGGATTTGGATCATGGAGTTGTTTTCTCCTCCTCGTGTTTCCCATTTCTCATGCATTTCCTGCACCCCAAGCAGTCTCTCCCTGCTGGAGGCTCTTCCACCTGAGCAGCATTTGGGGTTCCCTGGAAAAAAAGGAGATGATCAGGTGTTGCCATGATCCTGCTGGAGCTGCAGGATTCCCCAAAACCAGGAGACTGGCAGATGAGGATGCAGCAAACAACACCCACCAAAGGAGAAATCCTGATTTTCAATGCTTCCCTCCCAGTTTTCTGTACCACAACAGCAGGGAGATACCAGCTATTCATGGCCAACACTGATTTTTGGACAAATTTACCCTGTGGCTTTGTTTTAGTTCACCCAATCCTGCCTGGCTGCTCCAGTCTATCAGCCCAATCTCAGCTGCAACGGATGCAGACCAGAGCCTTATCATTTAATTTCACTAACATCCCTCATTCCTAATTCATAACCGCAGCTCTCTGACAAATTGAATTTGTGTAACACAGTAAACAGAAAAGCTCCAGTTTCCTGTAATGGGCTAACCTTGTTGGGAACACACATTAAGTGGAACAGGCAGAGCTGGGGAGAGCTCAGCCTCCCTGGGATTCACTCAGAGCCCAACCTGGTTTTTCTGCAGCTGAGGAAAGGGGGATTTGCACCTGCTGTGATGATTTCTGGTGGTCTTAATTAATTCCTGGGGGGAAATGGGGGAATCTGTCTGCGTGGTGACAAAGGGCAGGTGAGCCAGCTTTGTGCTGGGAGGTTTGCACAGAGGGGTTGAGCAAAGCCAGCGGTGATGGAGATGAAACAGAATTCCAGATTCTCCCCAAAAAACCTCATTTTGTCCATCTGAGCTCCCTCCACACTCCTCCCTGGACAGCAATTCCTGCTGCTGCCCCATTTATCTCCCTCACCGCCGGGTTTTCCCTCTCCTGCCATTCTCAGCATTTTTATAATCCCCTGTTTATTGTTTTTCCCTCCCCTGGGAGCAGCCTGGGGGGTTCATCTCCCTGGGCTGACTGGGAACAGCTCCAGTGCCCTCCTGAATCAGCACCTGGCAGCTCAGAGCCTTGGCACCTTGGCACCTGCTGGTGAAGGTGGCATTTGGGACCTCAAAACGCATTTTTTCCCCCATTTTCCCTCCCATTCCTGTCAAAAACCCGAGCAGCTCCCACCCTCTGAACAGAGAAAAACAGGGAGAGAAATTCTTGTCAGTCCTTTGCATCCAAACAGAATCCAGGGAGACAAAGTCTAATTTTAGAGTCCATCAGAGACAGCAGCAGCTGAGTAAAGTCATTTCTGTCTCTCCAGCTTTGCCCCAGGGGAGGCTGCATGTTTACCTGATAATAAATAACATGGCAAGGTGGAAACAGAAATAAGAAAGAGATTTTTTTTTATTATTTTTTGTCCTGAGGCAGCCCAGCCCCATTTGCAGGGGGTCTGGTGCTGGGAGGCAAAGAGCAGTTGATGTGATATTTAATTTAAATCTCTTGAAGTGATATTTAAAGGAGGAGAAACTGCAAATAGAAAGGGCAGGGTTTGGATGGCACATTTCCCTCGGAAATTTATCTCTTCTGGATTTTCTTCTCCTTTTCAGGCTTTCATTTCAGGTCAGGGGAAATAATCCTGACCACAGAGAAGAGATATTTAGCTTTCCCAAATACCTGAGAAAACAAGGTTTTCCTGCTGGGATTTTCACGTGGAAAGGAGAAATAAACACATTTTTGGCTGGAAAGAAAGACAAGAGGAGCCTTTTGACCCAGCTGGGTTTGGCTCTGGGGCAGCAGAGCCACTGGGGAGGGTGGGATGATTCCTTGGAAAAATATCTGGGGGGATAAAAATCCAGAAACATCCCCAAAAAGAGGGAAAACAAGGGAATTCTTTGGATGGAAAGCACTAACCTGGTGCTCAGGAGTGTCCAAACTCCACCCCTCAGATCTTCATCTTCCTGAGCATCACTTCCAGAGCAGAGCAGAGCTGCTAAATCCTCCAATCTCCTACCTTTCTGTATCATTTTCCCCTCAAATTGCCCAGAGCAGGAGCAGAGCAATATTTTAGGATGGCAGTGAAGATCCCTCCTGGTCTCAAAGCAGCCAGGAAGTTCTCAGGAGCTGCCAGGGGAGCAGAAAACCTGAAAATAGCTTTTCTTTCTGGGGAATCAGAGCCTCTCAAGTGCTCCTGAGCAGCTCAGAATTACCTGGGCGAGCTGCTGGAAACATCAAAGGAACCCAAATGGGTTTTCCTTTGGTTTTTCCTTCGGTTTTTTTGGGTTTTTTGGGGTTTTTTTTTGTTCCAGGCTTTTCCTGCTGCTCCCAGAGGTGCCAGGGAGTTGTTATCAGCGAGTAAACTCTGCAAACAAAGAAGGAAAAAATGGGATTTTTATCCCAAATTCCTGGTGTAACTCCCAGGGGTTCAAAGCAGACCTTTCCCCAGCTTTGATGTTGTTCTCTGTGGTTGTTTTACAGCCAAAGTGGGCAAAAAAAAAAAATATATTGAAGGGTTCAGGCACTTCCCCCAAATTCCATTTGATGCTTTTCAAGTTCCCATTCTGCGGGGAAACGAATTAGAGACAAAATTTCATCGTTTTGGGAGGAAAATGGTGCTCAGGTCTGACTTGTTGCTAGCGTGTTGTCAACACACAAAGGGGAGTATTTAATGCCAGTGGTGGCAGATTAACAAATTGCCTCGTCTGGTGCTCCGTGGGATGTCACAGACCTGTCAGGGAAATGCTGAAACTCTCATCTTTAGCAGGAGCTGGATGTAAGCTGGCCTTTGGATTATAGGGCAATTTAAGCAAAAAAAAAAAAATTGCAGGGGAAATGTTATTTTTTTATTATTATTATTATTATTCCGGGTGACAGATTCAGAAGCTCCACTTGCTGCAGGAGGATGCTGGAGAATCCTCTTGCTCATCCCCAGCTCTGAGCATGGGAAACCACAGCAGCAGGAGTCAAAAATTCCATTTCACCTTCATTTTCCCCCCCAAAACAGGGGCAAAGCAGGAGTGGGGGAGCAGTGTAATTAGTGCAACCTCACAGCCACAGGGGTCGGGTGACTCTGATTGCTGCAGGGAGATGAAATCCTCCCCTCTGCACCCCAAAGGCTGCTTTTCCTGGCAGACAGGCTGACGTCAAGCCCTAATCAAATCTGCCCAGAGCTCTGTGCTGCTGCAGCTTCCCGGGGAGATGAAGTCCCACCTAACCGAGTTCTGCCTGAGAGCTCCTGACGGAATTATTGAGGTGACATCCTGCAGCCCCAGAGGGACAATCTGTCCTTCTAAAGTCCCTCTGGGCTGTGCAGGGTCACCTGGCAGCAGATCAGCCTTTCCAAGCATGGATTTGGGGTGCTGGGAGGTGATTTTAGGAGCCCTGGGAGCTGCAGGTTGCTGCTGCCTGATTAACTGAGGGAAATTAGGTGTTGGATGAAGAATTCTCCTAGATTTTCTCCATCCTCCTCGGAAAAATTCCCCCCAGGTTGCTCCCTCAGAGGAAATCCACCCCAGGGGATTGCAGAATTGCCCTGCAAGGGAACCTCCACTGGTTCTGTGCACAGCAAACTGTGGTGGTTTGGGGACAGAATCCCAGCCAGGCCCAAATGTCACAGCAAATTCCACCTTCAGGAGAAAAATCCATGAGGTGTGATGGTTAATTTAAATCAGGAATGGGGTGCTGTCTGTGTTGTTATCCCTCTGGGTGACGCTGGGAGGAAGATGACATTTGAGTGAGGTTTTGCTCTTAAAATAGGTGGAAGAAGTTCTTGGTTTTGGCCATTTGAATAAATCTGGTTTTTTTCAAAGGATTCTGGCTGCAGCTCTGCTTCCCCTCTGGCTGCTCCAGAGCCTCCTGGGACTCTTCAAACCCTCCCTGCAAGGAGCTTTATCGTCTCCAGTCGCTGCTGGAAAATCCTCGGCGTGGCTGAACTCTTGTTCCCAACTAGCTGGAAGGTTTATTTTCCACCAGGGGCCCCAGAGCAACAGGATCCTGGGAGTTAATAAACACCTCTGCTCCTCCAGCCCGGAGTAACATGGACACAGATCCAAAAATGAGGAAAACCTCACTGCCTGGCCAGGAATTTCTCTCTTTTCTTTCAGTCCAGGGACATCTTCCGCTGTCCTAAACTCCATCCAGCCTGTCCTTGGACAATTCCAGGGATGAGGAAGTTTCCATGCTGTGGTTTGGCAGCTCCCCTGAGCCAGCCCTGCTTGTTGTGCCTTTAATGGGACAAAGCACCAACACCAGGACAGGAATAGGTTGTTAGGAATGCCTTTGGGAAAAGGTGATTGCAAATCTGCTTCTCCGTGTTTCCTTTTCCTGGAGAACCTGTTTTGGGGAAGGGCTGGAACATCCCATGCTGGGGTTTTAAAGGGTCTCTCAAATTTGGAGGAATTAAGGAGGAAAAGTTGCCCCTGGCAAGTCCAAGGAAGCTCTGCTGAGCATCCAGAACCAGAAGAAAACACATTTTCTCGTTTTCCATCTCCCCCAGAGGAGCAGGGCTCAGGGCTGGTGGGAAATTCTGGTTTTTTCAGATTCCCAGGGCTGTGATCACCATTTGTCTCCACTGTGAACACTCCAGGAATAATCCCTTTGTTTCACTCCAGCTCTGCCTCTGCATTTAAAAACACTCCAGAATATTTCAGAGCTTCAGCTCCACCAACCCCTGGCAGAAGGAGAGAGCAGAGTTGGGTCAAACACACCCAAAACCTTGGCTGAAGATCCACTGAATCCTGGATTTGACAGCAGCACAGGGGTAGTTAAACAAAAATTCATTAATTAATTAAAAACCCATTAATTAATAAGAATGACCAGCCCAATGTGGGGCTCTGTCTGCTTTTAGGACCACGAGTTTTCAGCTCTCCCAGCTCCTGGTGGCTCCTGCAGGATTGATTTGTCCTGATGAGCAGCAGCAGCAGTTTTTCCCACGTGGCTCTGAGTTGCCCCAGACATTTCCTGCAGAGGAAATCAATCGGTGCAACTTCTGCAGCCTCCTTCTGGCCTGACAAAAGAGCCAAGTTATTCTTGTGCAGACCTCAGTCTGCCTTCCCGCTCCGCTGGGGCAATAAACACATCATTTACTGATTAATTCTGTGACTCTGGCTGCTGCCTGAGTGTTCTCCTGTGGATTCCCTCTCTCCCTGCACGGTTTGCTCTTCTCCAGCAAAGCTCTTGGCTCTGAGTGAGAGTTGTTCTGCTGTGCTTCAGCCACCCAGCCCAGAAATACCTCCTGCAATTCACTCAGCTTCCACCTTCAGCTCGGTGGAAAAAATTTAAAAAAAATAGATAAAGCCCTGCCCTTCAATTTTAAAACATTCAGTGGGAATTATTCCAGAGAGAGAGCCAAACTGTGTTTTCCTAGAGGTTTCACACAGATTTGTGCTGTGCCTGTACACCTTCCACGTGGTTCTGGAGAAGCCTGGAGTTGTTTAAAACATCTCCTTTTAAAATCTCTCCTCCTTTTAAAATCCCTCCTTTTAAAACCTCTCCTCCTTTTAAAACCTCTCCTTTTAAAACCTCTCCTTTCAGCCTTTACAGCTCTGCTCAGAGCCTTCATCCCCTGTTTTCCCTGCACGTCTGGGCAGCCAGGTTGTGTTGTCATAGACAATCAAGGAGTGCAAAGAGAAAAACATTAAATATATATCTCTATAAAATATAGATATGTATTATATAGCAGGGGGCTCTTGCTGTCCATAGCATGGATAAGAAATAAATAGAGTTATTCTCTCTTTTCCCCACCTCCACTCTCACCCACGCTTTGCTGGTTTTCCCTCACTCTCAGTTTTTTTTTTCCTTCCACATCCAATTGACTTGTTCAAAAGGGCTTGTCCAAGCTGACTTAGAAAATTTCCAATTGCTTCAGGTGTGTTTATGGTATTTTCTGCTCCACTTGCCCAGGGCTGCAAACCCCTGCTCCACCCTGTTAGTCCTTATCTGTGTGGAGCAATATCTCCAAACGTTCCTTTAATCCAATATTTATTTCCTTGCTCCTATTTTTCTGCTCTTTTAAACCTTGGAGGGCAAGAGGGCTGAGAGGAAATGTGTGCATGCTGCCTGTGCTTGTTTCTGTTGGAGGTTTTGGGGTTGTTTTGGGGTTTTTTTTCGCTGCTTTAAGTGCCCAGCTGTGGCAGGTTCAGCAGAGAACTTAAAGAAATTTAGAATTTTCGCTGCTGAGGACCAAACTTGGCATCACAGCAGGTCCATCATGGTCTCCATGCCTTATCCAAGAGAAAATAAAGGGTTTTAATCTTTGGGATTGATCAATCCATCCCCAAATTCCCTGAAATTCCAGTAATGAGAGCAAACCAAAGCAGCAATTAAACAGCAGAGCAGCACTGAAGCAGGTGCAGATCCAGGAGCTCTGAAAAATCAAATTGTGAGCCTCCAGTTCCTGTTTGAACTGAGCAAAATAAACACTCCTAACCCAGGAACACTCAGGGGAAAAAATGCCAGGAGACTCCTAAAGGCAGCAGTGTTTGCCTGGATAATTTAACTGGCACTTCACAGTGTGGCATTTCCTCCCCAGGCAGAGAGAAAATCCCCAAGTCACGGAAAACATGAAAGGAAAAAATGGATTTGGATAAAGCAGAGAAGGAGTGAGTGCAAACAGAGCTGAGAGCGAGCTGTGAGAGATGCAGAGTGAGCTTTTCCTTTCCACTCAGGAACTTTTGTCTGCAGTGTGTTTGTGCTCATTGTTTATGTTCATTGTGTTCATTTGTTTGTGCTCATTGCCTAAGGATTTACAGGCTCTGCGATATTCTGTGGTGCTGCACTCCATATCTCCTCAAAATCAGCCAGGAGCTGATATGAAATATTCCTTTTCTCTATCAGAGACAACATTTAGAGACCCTGGGGCTGCACTGTGGGTCTCCAGCTCCAAAGCCATTCCAGCCAAGCTTCCTGGAGGAATTTTCCTCCTGGAGGAATTTTCATTCCTGGAGGAATTTTCCTCCTGGAGGAATTTTCATCCTGGAGGAATTTTCCTCCTGGAGAAATTTTCCTCCTGGAGGAATTTTCCTCCTGGAGGAATTTTCCTTCCTGGAGGAATTTTCTTCCTGGAAAAATTTTCCTTCTGGGGGAATTTCCTTCCTGGAGGAATCCTCTTGATGGATGTATTTCCTTCCTGGAGGATTTTTCCTTCTGGAGGAATTTTCCTTCCTGGAGGAATTTCCTTCCTGGAAAAATTTTCTTCCTGGAAAAATTTTTCCTCCTGGAGGAATTTCCTTCCTGGAGGAATTCTCCTCCTGCCTCTCCTTTCCCCATGTAACTCCCCAGGGCTCATTAAGCACGACTCTGCACCTTGTTACCACATCCATCCCGCCGAGTTATTTTTCGGCTGCGGCTCCCCTTCCATTCCGAGTGTTAATTTCCTTTAACTCCTGCCCTATTCATCACTTGAACAACCAAATTAAGACGATTATTTTAATGAGTTAATGGACGAGCCAGAGCAGACGATGCACATTCATAACCACTCCTGCCAGGGCACTTTCCCCAAAGTCAGCCTCGTCAATAAAATATGAGACAATAAATGTGCTGCTGGAGGGCTGAGGGAAGGGATGGCAGAGGTTTGTGTTTGATTTAAACCCGTCTGGCTCAGCTCTGGGGGAGCTTTCATGTGCTCTGGGGGCTCTAAAATCAAGTGGCAGAGCTGGTGGTTTTTTTGGCTGGGGTGTTGATGCGAGGTGTTCTCGTTTGGATTGCCTGCGAGGTGGCTGCTCTGGATGTGTCATCAAAATGAAGATTTTTCACTGTTTTGTCACGTGTTTTCTCCAGGAGATGCTGCATTGCAAAGTTCCAGCATTTTTTCCAGGGGTTCACAGCTCTCTGATCCTCAGGTGGGAATTTTGGCCTGGGGAATTTAGGGAATTCTTCAAGCATCGAAATGTGACAATCAAACATTGTCATATTTCCCTGATTAAAATCTTGGTTTCTGATGGAATTCCTGGGAATCCAGGTGGGAATTCTAGCCTGGGGAATTTAGGGAATTCTTCAAGCATTGAGTCCTGACATTTTCATATTTGCCTGATTAAAATCCTGATTTCTGATGGAATTCTGGACAACTCAGGCTGGCATTTCCAGGAGATAGAAAGAGGAAGAGTGGAGGGAGCAAAGCCAACCTGTGCAGGAATTTCTGGATGTGTTTTCATCCCA
The DNA here is from genome assembly GCA_024500445.1 of Entomyzon cyanotis. NCBI lineage: Eukaryota > Metazoa > Chordata > Aves > Passeriformes > Meliphagidae > Entomyzon > Entomyzon cyanotis. The sequence continues at coordinate 1,412,780 of JAKEPQ010000773.1, read as the reverse complement.
CAGATCAGGGTGGGCTTGGAAAACTTGGCAGATTTTGTCATTTGGTGAGGCTGAAGAGGTGAAATGTTAAGGTTAAAATGCTCTGGCCTTAATCAGTGCACTCCAGGCATTTATTCAAGATTTATTCCCCATATTCAAGATGACCTTGCCAAAGCCTTTTGTGCAGAGTCCTGTTCTGCTGAAATCCTCTCCATCAGAACCCCCCCAACAAAATAAATTATAATAAAGTGAAATGAAATGAAATGAAATGAAATAAAATAATAAAATAAAATAAAATAAAATATAAAATAAAATAAAATAAACCACCTCCCCGAGGTAAATGATCAGCAAACTCTGACTCCCCCACGACAAACTCTCTATTAAGCAAATGAAATAGAGACCTCCAGGCTCTCTCCCTGTTTTTTCCTTCCCTGTGATTAACTGCCCAATAAAAAAGATATTAAGTGGGCATAAATTTGATACAGGACCTTCTAAATGGGAAACCATTACAGCTACAACAATAAACAGGAGGCATTCTGTTGGTGGAGAGTTTCAGTGCAGTTGTGACCATTCCAGCTCTGGTTTTAACCCAGAAAAAGGAGGAATAAACACCCCCAGCTCCCAGTTTGGGTGTGGATATTGATGCTGGGAGCTCCCAGCACAGCACTCAGCCCCTCTCACTCTTTATTCACAAGTTCCAGCATTCCCAGGCACCCCAATTAAAAGCAGAACCACCAACAAAGCCCCAGTCAGGGAATTTTGGTCCTAATCCTGCTGCAAACTTGGTTTTGTTGGGTTTTTTTTTTGTTGTTGTTGCTGGGATCACTTCTGCTCCTGTGACCTGCTTCTGTTTTTTCTGGAAATTGGGGCAAAACAAAGCCACACTGGCAAGGTCCATTCTCCTCCAGTGCCTGGAAAATGACAAATGTAGGAGCAGAGGGTTCCCTGTCTGAGTGCAGAGGCTGAGGCAGGCTCTGTCACCATGGGGCTGCCAGCAAACTCACGTTTGCATTCCAAAAAATAATATTCCAGCAGAGCTCTGGGGCTGGGAGGGTTCAGAGCTGAGTTGGAGTTGAGTTGTTTGGGTTCAGAGCTGAGTTGGAGTTGAGTTGTTTGGGTTCAGAGCTGAGTTGGAGTTGAGTTGTTTGGGTTCAGAGCTGAGTTGGAGTTGAGTTGTTTGGGTTCAGAGTTGAGTTGGAGCTGTTTGGGATGAGAACCCCTGATGGACTCCACCAGCCGTGGAAACTCACTTTGCCTTTTTTTTTTTTTTTAAAAATAAAACCATAAATAAATCATCATCACATTCCAGACAGCTCAGACTCACCCCTTTGCAAACGCAGAGCTCAGTGATTTTACAGTAACTGCTGAGTCCAGTAATAAATTTTGGAGGGAGAAGTCGCTGACCTTTGGAACAAAACCCAACTCCTACATCTGTTGGATTCCATTCCAAGGTTTGCTTTGCCTAGAAAGTCTGCAGAGTGGGAAAGTTTTATTCAGCTGCTGGAGCTGCTGAGCAGACAGAGGCTGGAGGAAAGCAGGAGACATTTCTGCACAAGAGGAGCAGCTTTTCCCCCTGTGTCACTGCTGACCTGAACTCACAAAAATCAACTTCTTGTGGTCTGAAAAAATGCCAAATCACCTTGCCAGGCTGCCCCAGCAGAGAGCTTGGCTGCTCTGCTTGGAGAAACACCCAGATTGTGCTTTACTGAGGCTGCAGAGCCTCCTCAGCATCCCTCCTTTGGTGCAGTTTGCAGAGATGAACTTTTTTCCCTCTCTGCTCCTTGTGTTGGTGGATTTCCAACCCGAGTCTCTGCTCATCTGGAACACATCAGGAGAGCACAGCCCACGGGGAAAGGCTTCCCAGAAAGGCCCTGCTGGAGACAGAAATCACAGAAATCCCTGCAAACAGTCCTTTTGGCTCCACACCATCTGAACTGGGGCTGTGATCATCCCACACCGCCCTATATATGGAATTAGGGAGCTGTGAAAGGAGGAATTTCTTTCTCTCTCTTTTATGGGCTCAGTCTGAGGCTCTTATACAGAGTTTAGCTTTTCAGGGAATCTTGGGAAGGATCTGCTGTGGTGCAGGAAAAGTTAATTTATACTGAGGGCATAGGGGAGAGGAAAGGGAAAAACCAAACAGAAATTGGGATTATTAAGATTCTTTATTCCTACAGCATTTACAGGAGATAATTTACAGTCAGCCCAGACAGAAGTTTGGGGTCTGAAGGATAAAGGACAGCTTTAGGATGCATTAATTCACCTTGCAAAGCTCTTTTGGGTTTTAACCCAGAGCTGACACAACAACCACCTTGTTCCTGCTTTAGGGGCAGCTGTTGAGGTTTGGTTTTCCTCTTTCAGAGAACTCAGGGTTTGTCAGGATTTGTGATTCTTCTAGCAGAATCACGAGGAGCTGGTCTAGAAAAGCCCAGCCTGACTAAGCAAATGCTCTCCCTGCTGTGATTTCAGCATCCACAACAAATTCGGAGGGGGAAAGAACACAATAATCACAAGCAAAGCAAACTCCAGGGTCTCTGCAAAAGCTGTTTTCTAATAAAACATCATCCCCTCAGGAAATTAATTTGTATGCTTAATTGGTTCAGAGAAATAATCTCCACCACCATCCCTTAAGGACTCTGCCTTAATCTTCTTTTATTATCCCGTGCTTGCTGTAGGACCTGGAACGCTTCCTGCTGAATTTGGGGATCAATGGATAGCAGAATTCCCGTTTCCTTGGGATCACCCTGGCCCTGATGAACTTGTGGGGTGGTGCTGCTGTTTGTCCTCTGGAGGGGAAGGAGGAATCCTGGATTTCTGGCTGAGCTCCATCCCTGGAGGAGCTGGCTGAGCTCAGCCCTTCCCAGAGCCAGCCAGGTCTGTCGGATCCCTAATTCCAGCCAGGAGCAATTCCCAAACTCCTGAGCCCTTTTCCCCTTGCCAGGATGTTCAGGCTGCTGCTGGGATCATCCCAGAGCTCCGAGGGAACTCCAGACTGGCAGCAATTGGGATCTTTGCTGGGCTGGATTTGCCTCAGTTCCTCTGCCCAGAGATCAGAACTGTCCCAGAAGTGCCTGCAGGACCTGGCTGGGCTTTGTCTGGGGGTAAACCTCATCCTGGGCAAATCCCAGAGCTCCAGTTTGGTTCTGGGCAAATCCCAGAGCTCCAGTTTGGTTCTGGGCAAATCCCAGAGCTCCAGTTTGTTCTGGCAAATCCCAGAGCTCCAGTTTGGTTCTGAACAAATCCCAGAGCTCCAGTTTGGTTCTGAACAAATCCCAGAGCTCCAGTTTGGTTCTGGAGAATCCCAAAGCTCCAGTTTGGTTCTGAACAAATCCCAGAGCTCCAGTTTGCTCCTGGACAAATCCCAGAGCTCCAGTTTGGTTCTGGACAAATCCCAGAGCTCCAGTTTGCTCCTGGACAAATCCCAGAGCTCCAGTTTGGTTCTGGACAAATCCCAGAGCTCCAGTTTGGTTCTGGGCAAATCCCAGAGCTCCAGTTTGGTTCTGGACAAATCCCAGAGCTCCAGTTTGGTTCTGGACAAATCCCAGAGCTCCAGTTTGGTTCTGGGCAAATCCCAGAGCTCCAGTTTGGTTCTGGCAAATCCCAGAGCTCTGGTTTGTCTCGGAGCTGTGCCAGGGTGGGTGTGGGTTCACCAGCCTCAGATCACTCCTGAGGGGTAAATCCTTTTTATTCCTAAGGATTCTGGAGCTTAGATCCAATTTGAGGATCCCCTCTGCTGAGTTCTGCCTTTCCCAGCCTTACAGGATGAGTTTCACTGCAGGAATTGCTGGAAGCAACGAGACAAAAGCAGATTTTGCTGCAAACTCCACACAACTCTTTCTGAATCGCTGCAGGTTGTCACCAGAACACCTCCCTGCTCCTCAGCTCCAGGGCTTCTTATTTAGGCTTAATATTCCTAATATTCCCTTCTCCAGAATGCTGAATGAGAACAGCAAGCCTGGCTTTGATTCAGTTCTATAAAGGCAAGAAGCTTTTATTTTATTTTATTTTATTTTATTTTATTTTATTTTATTTTATTTTATTTTTTTAGAGGATTGTTCTAGCCCACACAGCATCTGTTAGGGAGCAAGATGAAGCCACAGTGACACCCTTTATCCTCAGGTGGAGCTCACCAGGGAATAAAACTCACATTGGGAAGAGTGACTGGGAAAAGCTGTTCCTTGGATTTTTGCTCTGCTGGAATGACAGCCAGGGCTGCTGAATCTGAAGGGATTATTGCCTTTTTTGATGTTAAACACCAGGTTTGACAGACCTCAGCTTCCTGGAGCTCCTCACGTGGTTTAGCACATTTCAACTCTTAAAAAACAAACCAAAAAAAAAAAAAAAAAAAAGGTAGGAAAGGGAGGAGAGAGGCAGAAGTTGATTCCAACTCCCAGAACCTGGGAGAGAATCCCAGCCCATGGAGGACACATTTCATCTGCATCACAGCTGGCCTCTTTCTCCTATTTATAGGTCAAGAAAAGAACATTTCTCGATTCCAGGAGCTGAGGCAGTTGCCAGGGGAAACTCGATATTCTAGAGGGAAAAATCGTTCTTACATTTGCAAAACTTGGGAGTTTCTGTAACAACTAAATGTAAACCAAATGTGACATAAGGAGGAGGAGGAGGAAAGAGTGGGTGGGAGAATGCGAGGATGAAGCAGAAAGGCAGCTCAGGGTTTGGTGTGGAGTGAGTTTGATCCTTTGCAAAGGGAATTTGGGGAATTTGGGACCTTCCAGGGCAGGAAGTGTGCAGCAGCCAAACCCAGGGGTGCAGAGCTCACCCCTCACTCCCCTCCTGCTCTTGTCCTGCAGTGCAGGAAATGCTGTTTATAACATCATTGGTTTGAGGTTTTGGGGTTTTGTTTTGGTTTTTTGTTTTGATTCCCAAGCAGAAGAAAATGGATGTTTGACAGAGAACTGATGAGAACCAGGTAATGGTTGTGCAGAGCAGAGAGGGACTGAGCTGCTCTGGATGGGGAAAAGGGGTGGAAAGTGGGGAAAGGGATGGGAAATAGGGGAAAGGAATGGAGAATAGGGAAAGGAATGGAGAATAAGGAAAAGGAATGGAGAATAGGGGAAGGGAAGGGGAAATAGGGAAAGGGAATGGGAAGAATGGGGAAAATAGGGAAAGGGAATGGGAAATAGGGAAAAAGAATGGAGAACAGTGAAAAAGAATGGAGAGTAGGGAAAGGGAATGGAGAACAGGGAAAAGGGATGGAAAGCAGGGAAAAGGAATGGAAAAATAGGGAATAGGAATGGAAAATAAATAGGGAAAAGGAATGGAAAACAAGGAAAATGAATGGAAAATAGGGAAAAGGGATGGAAGATCCATCTAAAGCTGCAACAATTTGCTCCTCTCTCCAGGTGGGTGCCAAAGGTGCTGGAGCTCTGGAGCAGCAGTTGTGGCTCTGCAGGGCGGGGGGGGGTCTGGGGGTTTGGGGGGGGGGGCGGGGGGGGGTCTTTGGGTTTTGGAGGGGGGGGCAGGGTGGGGTCCTGTGGCTCCTAGCCCTGGGCTGGCCAGCTGGGCTCCTGTGGCTCTGCAGGGCTGGCCAGGCTGGGCTCCTGTGGCTCCTAGCCCTGGGCTCACCCAGCCTGTCCCCAGGGCTCAGCAGCATTTTCCATTCTGTCACACAAGCCCCATCGATCTGCCCTGCTCTGGGCTGGCATTGGCCGCAGAGGGATTGGTTGATTGATTGATTGATGGATCGATTGGGAGCATGAGGATGGCTCTGGTCAGGCACTGCCATCCCACAGCTCTGCCCAGCCCTGCTCACGGGGGTTTGGGGTGTCCTGTGACCTCCCTGGCCAAGGGACAGAGCCTCAGCTCATCACAGCGTTTGGGGACATCCATTCTGGCAGGTTTGGGGGTTTCTGCAGGTTTGAGGTGACAGAACATCCCAGGAGCTGCTGCTGTTCTGGTGACAAACCTGAGAGACACTGAGGTTTTTCCCTGTTTCACTGTATGCTCCCAATAAATGCTGAGGTTTTTCCCCATTTCACTGTGTGCTCTCCATAAATGCTTCCCTCCCTGCTGGAACTGTCGTGCTGGAGGAATTTCTGTCAATTCTGACAACACTCCCCATGCCCACCGTGGGGCTGAAGTGCCTTCAGTGTGAAAACATGCTGGAGTGGTGTTTGCAGAGCACTCGAGGGGCTCCTTTCGGGAGGTTGTCTCAAAATGGGATTTGTTTTCTCAACAACCATCCGAGAAATTTTGACAGCCTGGAGATGGTTGTGGTGGGTTTGGCAAACTTTTTCGTTCCCTTCATGAGCCAAAATGGGAAGGTTTTAATTGCTGCTGGTGGTGAAGAAAGGGAAAATCAGCTTCCTCCAGCTCCTTCCCCTCCCACCTGGAGGTGACTGCATCAAAAAACATTTCTTGCTCAATATTTGTTTGCTGTCCTCTCCTGCTAATGATGTTTTCCTCCCTGTGTCTCACACCATTTATGGGAACAAATTAATCTCTGGAGCTCCCAGGATGCAAAATAAATAAACAGAAAAATTTGACAGCCGGGAACTCAATAGATTAAGGAGATTTTGGTACCTAAAGCCAGGTAAGGATGTGATGTTGTTTTTAAGAACGCCAAGGTCACTGAGATTGCATCTCCAGGGATCAGAAGAGCTCTGAAATCCACCTGTGATTGCACAAAAATCCAGAATAAGGCTGAAAGCAGATCTTTCAAACAACCTTCAGAGGTAAAATCGTGTCTGCTCGTGGCAGCTGCATAAAATATTTCCCCAGTGGAGTGAGGAGAGCAAGGAGCAGAGCCTGGGATGTCTGCAGGCTCCAAACCCACTGCCTTGGCACATGTTGTCACAGGCTTTTGATGGCACTGATAAATATTTGCACTCTAAAATCACAGCTTGAACCCTTCACTTGTTTTATCAGCTAAGCTGAACCCATCCAACGGTCAGGAAAATCCCATTTTGGAGGTGAGCAGCCTGGATTCCCCGGCTGATCCATGCCAGGCCATGCTGAACTGACAGCTCTGCAAGCAGGGGGACACTAATTTGTCCCCAAACAGCCCCAGGGACACAACCCCGAGCACGCCCTGCTCTGCAGCAGCACCACACAAACTCTGCAGGGATAACACTTTTATGGAGTGAACACTAAAATCTCGCTGGTGGAGGAGACTGTAAAACAATAGCTTAAAAAAAAAAAAAAAATCCCATAAAGTTTCAGTGGTTTTGATACACCAGCGAACTTAAAAAACGATGGAGTGGCTGTGAGTGCAAAGGAATTAATGCAGGGTTTTAAGTAAGAAATACAGGCTGGGCCATCCTGCCCCATAAACATCTCTGCTGGGCACAGGGAAACATTAATTTTCATGACCCTTGACGGCACAGGACAGCCGAGGAATCGCTGGAGTCATGTATGATGAAATCTAACGTTGGGGGATAATTCCTGCCCATTGATCCAGCTCGGCTTCGGGGCTGATTGATGGCCAGGGCTGGGCAGGAACCTCTGCAGCTCATGGGCTGGGTGATGGGCTGAGCTAATGGGGCTGGAGTTATGGGCTGGGGAGCTGTTCTGCTGAGGGAAGTTTGCACCAGGGCGCTGAGGGGAGGAGGTGGCACAGCTGGCACAGCTGGCACAGCTGGCAGGCAGCTCGGCAGTGGCTTTTGGGGGAGCCTTGGGGGTGACTTGAGGCCAGCAGGAGAGCAGAACCACCACAGCAGCTTCTGAGCACAGCAGAGGAGAAGGTCAGGACTTCCCGACTCTCGAAGTTCAAAACTTCTTGACCCTTGAAGATGAAGAATGGCCTCAGCTCGAGGGTGTGAATCACAACTCCCAACCCACCGAGCTGTGCTGGGGAGAGCCTGGATCAGCAATCTGGGCACTGAGAGGTTAAATATTCCCTTTTTTTCCAATCCAGGGATGGAACACAGAGCCAATGCCTGGTTGGCAGTGCCCAGAGGAGCCAGGGGTGGCACAGGAGTCACGGGCAGTGCCAGCAACAGGCAGCTTGTCCTGCCAACGAGAGAGGAGAGGAGAGGGTGTGGAACATTATTTCCCTTCTGTTTCTGCAGGTTGAGGCTTCCCCTGCTGCCGTGGAGCTCCTGGGTGGCACAGCGAGCGAAAACCACCACGGAGCAGCTTGTGCAAGCTCTCTCTGGAAGGGGGGAATGTTTTCCTCTGTGCTGTCAGGCTGTAGGCACGTCTCAGAGGGAATGGCTGCTTCATCACCCGGAGGGGTCAGGGAAGCTCCGTTCACACCTCAGCCCCGAGCCAGACGGAGCAGTTGGAGGAGCAGCACCGTTCCCTGCTGCTGGGAGGATGTGAGGAGCAGTTGGGATGAACCCCTCCATCAGCAGCAGTTTAAAATCCTCCTGGCAAGCTGTGCCTGGGAGAAAACACTGCAGAATTGGGGCTTTGCTGGATTTTTCCTGTGGGTCAAGGCAGAGCTCAGGTGAGACTGCAGATCAGGTGTTCAACAGGATGGTTGTGTTTTGGGTTTTTGTCCCTCAGGATGGTTGTGTTTAGGGGTTTTTGTCCCTCAGAATTATTATATTTTGGGGTTTTTGTCCCTCAGGATGTGTTTTGGGGTCTTTGTCTGAGAGAGAGCTGACTCACCCCCCGGTTCCCAATTAGCACATTAATTCTGAGCAGTAATTAGGGCGCTGGAGAGTTCAGCTCTCACTGACCCACTTCCACTGCTCAGGGAAAGCACAAAGAGACCCTGAAGTTTGCAAATAAATCAATGGGAAAAAAAGGAGAAGTCAGTCCAACCCCAATATTGGTGACCTGGGAAATGCTGGGAAATGCTTCGTAAAAAGCAGATTTGCTTCCTCCAGCATGGGAAGAGGAAATATTTCACTGTAATCCTGTGAAAGTGAGGAAATACAGGGAAATGAGACATTGCTGAGGTGAGGGAAGGAAAGGCTGCAGGTGGGGAAGCAAAAATAGTTCCTTTAGGAACTCTCAGTTACCCTATTGAGCTCCATCAGGCTTAGAAAACAACATTATTCTTGTGCAAGAGCAAAAATGTTCCTTTTTCTGAGCTGTAAACACAATAACTAAAGCCAGAGGCTGGAAAGAGGCTTGGCTGTGAACTCATCATTGGTACACCCTGGTGAAATGAGATTTACTTGCTCTTCTTCACGTGAGGAAGTGAAATCTGGGAATAAAAACCACCAGAGATCAGCACATCCCACATGACAGGACCAGCAGAAATATTTATCCTAAAGGATGGAAACCCTGAAAATCCTGCTGCTTTCCAGGCAGGCAAAAGCCAAGGTAATTCCTCCCAAGGCACAGAGAGAAGAAGGGAAATAGTGAAGAATTGAGCTGGAAAAATCCACCTCCCTGAGGGCAGCAGGAGGGTTTGGAACACTGATGGGGTTGGGGTTTGGAATGGGAATTTCAGGGAGCAGGGAGGATTTTCCCAGGTCACATTTTTTTGGCTGTAAATGAGGATTTCCCTCTTTCAGGCAGCTCATTTCAACGTGTCTCACTCCCTATTTTTTTTTTTTTTTTCTGGAAGAGCTCAAACCCTGAGGATTTTCATTGGAAAACCCAGCAGATTTGGGACACAAATATAATTTGTTTTCCTTTTTGCAGAAAATACCACAAGGGCTCGACTGAAGTGGCAGAACCTTTAATTAGAGCTCCAAAAATGCCCTTAATGGGGCGACTCAGCTGCTGGGGGAGAAACATTTGTCTGATCAAAGCAAATGGAATTGGATTCCCTTCCCTGAGGGAACAGGGATGGCAGAGGGAAGGAAGACAGTGAGGCCAGCAGGACCCAGCTGGAGAATTCCTGGAAATTTTTCTGTCTGTGCAAACATCTGTCTGGTAAGCTGCAGGTGCTGATGAAAATCTGCAAGTGGGGTCTGGAGAAGAAGTGAAAAAGCTGCATTCAAGCTGCTCCTGATTCCCAAAAAAAGGTTGTTCCAGAGCCAAGGAATTTGAGAAATTCAATTTATCAGAGAACTCAGATGGAAATCAGGAGTAACGTTGTCCTGGTCATTCACAGAGGCAAAATTGCTCAGTGTTCAAAGCTTCTGCTTGAAAAGGCTTTTTGAGAGTGAATATTTTTATGAATATTTGAATATTTTAGTGAAACTTTAGTGTTGGCTCTGCAAAATAAAATATTCCAGAGGGTCTGCAGTTCCCTTCCAGCAAGAAATCCATGGGAAACAAGCAGAGGGAAAATGGTCCTTAGAGCAGTGCTGGGGAGAGCAGTGAGCAGGGAGTGGAAGGTTTTAAATGTTGAATCCATCTGCGTGGAATGGAGGTGAGAACGATGGGGAAAAAATGAGTTTTATGGGGAAATTGTGTGCTGGGACTGGGGCAGGGCAGATCACCAGCTGAGGGCAATGAGGAACATTAATTTTTTAATTTCTTTATTTATGCTCCAGGAGGCAGCATTGGTGATGATCCCCTGAAATCAGTGTCCCCAAAACCCTTATCCCCAAAATCAGTGTCCCTAAAATCAGTGTCCCCAAAACCATTATCCCCCAAAACCATTGTCCCCCAAAATCCTTATCCCCAAAATCAGTGTCCCTAAAATCAGTGTCCCCAAAACCATTATCCCCAAAATCAGTGTCCCTAAAATCATTATCCCCAAAATCAGTGTCCCTAAAATCATTATCCCCAAAACCATTATCCCCAAAACCATTATCCCCCAAAACCATTATCCCCCAAAACCATTATCCCCCAAATCAGTGTCCCCAAAACTATTATCCCCCAAAACCATTGTCCCCCAAAACCATTATCCCCAAAATCAGTGTCCCCAAAACCATTATCCCCCAAAACCATTATCCCCCAAAATCATTATCCCCAAAATCAGTGTCCCCAAAATAAATCCATGTCCTCTGCTCCCCGTGGGTTGCACTCCATGTGGAGCTGCAGGCACTGTCTGTGGGGTGTGGGGTGGGAGAATCCCAGCGCTGAGAGGATCTCTGGCTGCTGCTGTTTGGCTGAAAAATTGGGGTTTTTCACCCCAAAGAGCATTTGAGACAACAGGAATTGGGGAAGGGTGGGTTTGGGGGTGAAAAGGCAGTGTGAGGAACCCCAGCAGGGACTGGGCAGAGCTGTGGCATTACTGGTTTCAGTGAAAAAAGGTTTAATTCTCTTCCAAAAAGTTCTGTCTGGAGTTGTTGAGGGCAGGAAGAACGGAGGAGAGCAGCATGGCTGATGTGGTGTCCCCAGGGAAGGAGGTCAGTTTGTTTTCCAAGGGGCTGTGAACACCACCTCCAAATCCAATATTGGTTCTGCAGCAGAGAGTCCTGATGGCAGAGAGGGGTTTGGGTTTGATAAATCGCTGGGATGGTGTTGGGATTCACCTCAGGCTGCTCACAGACAAACAAAAATCCACTTTTTTTTGCCCATTTTGGGGAGATCCTTCCCCAGTTGCTCTCACAAAACAGGCTTAAATTAAATGGATTTAATTGGAAAATTAAATGGATTTAATTTATGACCCATTCCATCAGAGAAAATAAAACCTCATCTTAAAATATCTTTCCTTCTTCCCAGGCTCAGTTTTACTCCCTTTTTTTAAAATTTTTTTTTACAGGGGGGACAGAAAATGGGGTCGGGCTCAGTTTGCTCTTTCTTGATTTACTATTTTATTGCTTCTTTATTTATTTATTTTTATCCCTTGCTTCTTTAAGAATCCATGTTTTCCTTTCCTCTGAATGCAAAACAAAACCAAAACCAACCAAACAAAAAAACCCCAAAAAACCAACAGCAAATCCCCAGAAAAATGGAAATTCTGCAAAAAAAAAGCTGGAATTTCAGGACAAGATCTCGGAAAGGGAATTTCTTGCTGCCCTAAAAGTCAATTCCTGCTTCTCCCTTCCCAAAAACTCATCCCTCCCTGCTCAGATCCGCGGCACAGCTCTGATTTCAGCTGCTCTGAAACCCAAATGGTGCCAATTAGCCAACGTTTCACAGGGAAAACCAGAAAGTCAAAATATTCCTGCAGATCCACATATGGCCAGATCCTCGCCTGGTGTCAACACTTGCAGATTTTTTTGGAGCTAAGCCACTTTCTGCCTGCTCTGATTTTGCCTTTTCTAAGATTTTTTTCTGGGCCGTTGTTGTTCCAAATGAACTGAGCTGATTTTGGCTTTTCTATGATTTTTTCTGGGCTGCTGTTGTCCCAAATGCCCTAAAAAAACCTGGAGTGTGGCTGTTATCCTACAAACAACCCCGAATTCCTGGAGAACTCCATTCTCTGCCTCGCCCTGTGCAGTTTGGGAGCAATAAAGCTCATTTTCCGATTGAATCCAACATATGGCTGGAAGTTGCCCGTTTGCCCCCAGCCAGAAAATCACACTTGGCAGCTCTGCTTTCTGGCAGGGCTGGATTCAGAGTGGACTCTGTGCACATCCAAACGGGCCTGGGATGGGAGAATGTCCCAAAAATGTGCCCAAATATTTGGTGGTTAATTGCAGCAGAGGTCAGGGAGGTGTGGAGGGAGGGAATTCTGCTCTGTGTTTAGCAGAAAATGAGAAATCAACCTCCAAAATGTGCCATTGCTGGGTAGAAATGGGAATTTAACAGGAGATTAAATCTGTGGAATTAAATGCAGCAAAGTTGAAACCCCCCCAGGTCAATTAAAATATCAAATAAACGGTCTCTCCTTGCAGAGAGCTCTCCCAAGGCAGCAGAGTTTGCACAGAGCTTGTGCTGCACCGTGCAGTGGAAGTTTTCCTGCCTGGTTTGTCAGCTGGAGGAATAAATGGAGTTGAACACTAACACAGCTCTCCAAAGGGCATTTGGGAAGCAGGAGAGGAGGGGAAATGGAACAGAAAAACCATAAACAGGAGGGGAAAGAGGGGAAATGGCAGTGGAGCGTGAGCAGCTACAAGGTGATAGGGGATCCTTGGGAAAAAACTCAAAATATTGAAAATAAAAATGTTGGTGACCTGTTTGGAAAAAATTTCTCCATGCCAAAATTCATATTTTCTCATGAGCTTTATGCTTTCCTGGAGCCACTAAATTTGAGAGGAATTAAAATACCTGGATGGTGAATTTTGCTCTCTCAGGACCTCCCTGTGATGGCTTTCAAATGTTGAAATAAATGTGCCCTTTGGACATCAAAAATCACCCTCTCTCTGTAATCATATCTCTCATAATTAACCAACTTTTTATTTATTTTATCCTTGAGTAGAGGGTTTGGAAACCGCCTGGGGAAAGGCAGAGTTGGAAAAAAGGGGTAAATCAGTAAATCCATGTGGATTCCTGAGTGCAGCAACTCCAGGCAGAACCTCTGTCAGTGCATGAATGCACTGTTTGTAATGGGGGAAAAAAAATAATAAATGAATGTATGAGGCATTGAAAACTCGGGTTTTTGTGAAGTCCCACTCTGCCATTATTTGGAAAGCCCAAAATCGAGGTTGCACACAATGTATCGTTTATTAGGAGATTTTTTTCCTGACGGTGCAGTTTGGGATGAGGGAAAAGAATGTGGGAATGAGGGGCTGAGGCAGCTTGGAGGAAAGGGAAAGAAAACAAACAACCTTTCTCTCCACCCCTCTGGTGAACAGGGCACAGAAATTCCTCTTTTTGCCCAAAACCTGTGTCTCCACAGCTCCAATTTTGGGGTTGAAAATCTGATCGAAGCCTGTGGTATCATTTGATGGGCAGCAAATGGAGTTATTTTTACTCCAAAAAGCCTCTGCCCAACTCCTGGTGTGGCACAGCCTCCCTCTGCAGCTCTGCACATGCAGATTTATTGTTATTAATTATTTATAGGTCACCAGGAGTGCTCAGGGAGCGTCAGACACTCAGCAAACAAGCTGGCACCTCCTGCGAGTTGCTTCCCAGCCAAGTCTTGCAGCAGAAATGCAGAAATCCAGCATTTTAAGGACAAACCAACAGCAATATTTATTGCTGATCCAAGAGCAAGAACTTGTTTTCCCGCTGCAGTTGGCACAGGCTGGCAGGGAGCAGCTTTCAGCACGGAGGATTCCAGTTGAATTCTCATTACAGGAACACTTTTCCCTCCCTCCCTGCCCTTTATTTCCTGTTTGTGGGATGGTTTGTTGATGCTCCCAAAGGTCTGGAGGAGCCAAAATTGCAGAAATCTGGTTCCTGGAGGAGCCAAAATTGCAGAAAACTTTGCCAGTATTTCAGTTCCTGCTGGATGGAGTTCCCCAGGTGACCCTGGGTGTCACAGCCCAGCTGAGCCACATTTGGGGTGCAATCTGGGGTTTGCAGGTGAAGGGGTGGGAGAACCTTTTTTAAAGCCACAGCATTCCCAGGATCCAACAGGAATTTCACAAACCACCAGCCTGGCTGCTTGGAGCTTCTTCAGAGAGCTCCTGCTGCAAACCCTGCTTTTCTTCCCTTAAAATTCTGCCTGGCAATCTGGGAGAGGAGCTGGAAATTGATGGGTGAAGCCCCTGGAGGTGCTCAGAGCTCGGGCAGAGCTGGAAAAGCTCCAGGACACAGGGAAAGAAGTGGGAGCTGCTGGGGTTTTTTTTCCAGGAGGGGTTTGGGGATGTTTCAGGAAGCTCAAGGAGATTTTCCAGCCCCAGAATTGGGGGAAAAGGGATTTCCAGGGTGTTCAGCAGAGCTCTGGCAATTCCTGCCTTGAGACAAGAGGAGCAAACAGGAGCTCTGGAGGGAGAAGAGCTGATCTGGAGCTCCTGTGGTGGTTCTGCTTGCCTTGGGGACATCAGGACATCATCCCCGCAGCCCTGGAGGGACAATCAATCAATCAAGAGGATTGTTATCTCCTCTCTCTGCTCCTCCTCTCCCCTGTCACCAACTGCCACGCTCTGCTCTGTCACCTCCCAGCAGCTCAAGCCCAAACACATCCCCATCCCACGGAAAACGAGGAGGGATTTATCCAAAAATCTGGCTTGGCTGAACAATCACCACCAGCCTGGTTCCTCCAGCCCCCAGCTGGGATCCTCCAGAAAAAGCCCCCAAAACTGCCGAGAGGTGACACTGTAGGCAGGATCAGTGTCCCCAGCTCTGCCCCTGGACAGCTGCAGCTGCTCCCTGGGGTCACAGAGGCATCACAGAGTGGCCTTCATCACTGGAGCTGCTAATTGCACCCCCCTGTTCTACCCCCGAGGCTGGAAATAAATATTTTTCCGTGCCTGGCGAGGCTAAACATAGCATTGTGCTCCATTGGCAGCTGATTCCCATTGCCATGTCCCCTTCAGCGCTGCTCTGCTCTTTCATCTCTCTGGAGCACCGAGCCCTGCAGGTGGCTGGGATGGAGAGGATGCTGGGCTGGAAGGACCTTCCTCCCCAGGGGATCCCAGCAGAGCTCCAGGGCAGGCTCTGCACCACAGGAGGGGGCTGGTGACATCCAGTGTGCATGGCAGGTGGGGGAAAATTGGGATATTAACCAGCCTATTGAATAGTTCCCTTGCGTCCTTCTCCTTTTCATTTTTCTCTTTCCTTTTCCTTTTTCCTTTTCTCTTTTCTTTCTCTTTTCCTTTTTTTCTTTCCTTTTCTCTTTTCTCTTTTCTCTTTTCTCTTTTCTCTTTTCTCTTTTCTCTTTTCTCTTTCTCTTTTCTCTTTTCTTTTCCTTTTTTTCTTTCCTTTTCTCTTTTCCTTTTTTTCTTTCCTTTTCCTTTCCTTTTCCTTTTCTCTTTTCTTTCTCTTTTCCTTTTCCTTTCCTTTTCCTTTTCTCTTCTCTTCTCTTCTCCTTTATTTCTTTCCCTTTCCTCTCCTCCTGCTTTTCTCTCCCCTCTCTTTCCCTTTCCCTGAGCAGCCCAGGCTCTCAGTCTCTCATCTCCTGAGCCCATCAGAGCACAGACACCATTAGGAGATAACTCAATTAGATAAATCAGCTCTGAGAGCTCCAGGAAGGAGCCTGGCCAGAGCCAGATGAGGAGGAAGCCACTCCCCGTTAATGAATTGGGGCAAATGTCCCTCTGTGTGTCCCTGGGGTGCCATCCAGGTGTCCCAGTGCCACCCCAGCTGGCCCTGCTGTCCCTTGTCCCCAACCCAACCCCAGTGCTTTGTTCTCCTGCAAGCACATTTTATTTATGGAGGATGGTAAAGACATGGAATCCCTGCAGGGGTTCAGCTCCAGGAGAGGGGAGGAGAGGAATTCCCATCTGCTGCCAGCCAAAGGAGTGGCCTCTCCTGCATCTGAGAGTATTCCATGCATGCTTTGGGGGAAAAAAGACAATGAAAATAGGTTTGGTCAGTAGGAAAGGGCTTTACAGTATCTCAGAAAATAATAAGCATTCACTAATTGTGTCTATCTGAAAATCCCCATAATGCTGGCTTTGGATCTCTGGTGTCTCTGAATCTCCTGTGCTGCCCAGGCAGGAGCCACTGGGCCTCCAAGGCGATTTAAATCCCATTTTATCTGCTTCAAATTGCCCAAGCCCAGCCTCCCTCCAGCGGCTCCCTCCAGTGGCTGGCTCCAGGAGCTGTTTTCCTGCAAAAACCGTCATTTTTGGGATCTCTCCGTTTGTAACCGTGTGATAACCATCAAACCCAGCTGGGAACTCAGAATTCCCAAGGAGCTGCAATGTGAAAATGCTGTAAGTCAAGAGAGTTTCTCACCAGAAAGCTCAGGCGGAAATATTAATGGGATATATTAATGGGAAATACTATTCGGTGATATTTATGGGAAATATTAATGGGAAATATTACTGGGGAATATTAATGGGAACTATTAATTGGAACTATGAATGGAAATATTATTGGGGAATATGAATGTTGCCTCAACAAGTTGCCTCTATCAGCACACCTAAGTTTCTTTTCCAGCCTGCAGTCCATTCGGAGAGGTGAGAGCTGAACCCAAAGGATGTCAAACACCCCTGGTTTTGCCCTGGGAGCTTCCCACCATTTCCCAGCTGCAGTTTGCTGTGACAGAGATGATTCCTCAGCTGGAAAACAAGGACCATTCCACAACATTTCAATGGGGAAAGGAAGCCCTGCTCTGCTGCTCCTGAGGCACAGGAACTGGCAGAGTTGATTCATTCTGCTCAGGCCCAGGCAGGTCACAATCCATCACGTCACAGCCACATCACCTGCACTCAATAAGTTTTTCAGAAGGGAATGAGAGGTGCATTCTGCAGGGATAAATCATGGCAGAACGGGGGCTTGCTTGGAAACAAACCTATCATTTGCTCTGAAAGGATAAATATGTTGTTTGCTCCGAACATTTCCGCAATATTTAACAGCCGGCTTGGCAGGGAGACAAGGCTTGGCTGGGAAAAGCTGTGCCTTGAGCTCGGGAAAATGGGATTGAGGATCAGTTCCCCCCACTTTTCCAGACCTACAGAGCCTCTTAGAGGTTTGAGTGACACCATCCCCGTGGGCAAGGCTTGGAATTGGGAAAAGAGGATTTTTCCTCCAGCTCTGCATGGAAAATGTTGTTGATATGAGGATGTCAGCTGATCCCCAAAGCTGCTGCCCCAGGGATGGATCCCCAGCGTGTCCCACAGCAGGATCAGCTCTCAGGGCAGGGGAATCACCTCTCCCATCTCCCTGGCACAGGAGGAGCACAACCAGACTGCCAGGCTGCCAAAAGCAATGGGTGCAGGAGGCTCCAGCAGCCCCAGAGCTGTGAGTTGTTGTGCTTGGTCAGAGTAAATCATCCCAGCTCTGCTGACAGCTCTGCAGCTCTTCCAACCTGCACCAGCTGGAGATTCACCTCTTTCCATCGGGGAAACACAACATTGTGGAGTCTCTGGGGGGAAAACCAACAGACAGGGCTGGGATAAAGGGATTAGGCTGAGGCAGAAGTGTTAAAGGGTGAGAACTGAGACACAGATTGTAGGAATGATTTCACATCCTCCATCAGTGCTTGAGACACTCAAGAAGTATTTGCTCTTTCAGTGTTTGTTCTTCTTCCTTTTCCTCTTTCAAACACCCCAAATAAAAGAAAGGGTCTGCCCTTTCCATCCTGTCCAACTGCAGGGAAACCTGGGAATGAACCATTGCAAGAGAAAATTCTGTCCTACAGCTCCTGCCCCGCTCACCTCCATTCCCACTATTTCATTCTGAGGGATATTCCTTCTGCCTCGCTGCTGCCAAGTTTCTGTTTTTAAGCAGCTTTCCCAATTTATCAATGAAAAATGAGTCAGGGAGCTGAGTCAGCCCGGAGCTCAGGCAGCTGATTTCGGGATCAGATTTCTGATTTCAGAACCAAAGAGCCTGCGAGGAGCAGCTCCACTCATCCCGTGCTTCCCGTGGGATCCAGAGATGCCAGAGGTGATATTGGGCATTTCTTTGGGGTGGCACAGCTGGAGGGAGCAGATCCCAGCCGGGGGAGCACAGCCCTCACCCCGAGCACAAACCTGCAAAGACTCGCTGGATTGGTGGGAAGTTTCCCAGTTTCTGGTTTCCAGCCAGGAATTGGGTCCTGGCTTTGTTTGCAGGAGCTGCTGGTGAATCACATGGAGTTCCTGGCGCTGGGAGGATGAGCTGGCACGGATCCCTGGGGGATGAAGAGGGGTTTTGTTGGGAGCCAGTGGCTCCTGGTTTCACGGAGCTCTGCAGCCATCCCAGCAGGAGCAAATGGCTCAGCAATTCCAGCCCTGCATTCTTTCCAAAGCTGAGCTCGGGGAAGGGAGAGCAGGTGCTCTGACAGATGCTCAGTGGGTCAGGAACACTCAGAAACACTCAGAGAGTGCAGAGGATGCAGAGGAGACCACCGAGACCCTCACTGGGGATAGATATCCTTGGGGATGTTCAGGTAACCTGAATTCTGCCTTGGCTTCATGTTGAGAGTTATTAGAGCATTTCTCTCCCACTTTTGGACAGGAAATCAGAAGCACAGAGCAGGGAAGGAAGCTAAGACTGAAACCTTGGTTATCCCACTGCACAAACCACTAGCTGTGAACCACAGGGCTCAACCCTTTGTCCAGAACCTCTGAATCCCTTCCCTCCATCCCCGGGGCTGTCACTGGTGATGAAGTGACCAATATAGAGCAGGAACCAAGCAGCACAGACAGCAGGGCATGGGGCATCCCCAGCCAGAGCAAAACCCAGGAGTGATGAGGAGCAGCATGTTCTGATTGGGGCTGCTCGACCCACAGTTCAGCCCAGATATTAAACCAGAAAGTGTTGGTTGCTTTAGGCCAGGAAAGAGATATTAAGGAGATGCTCTGAACATGGCACCTCGTTTGTCACAGGGACAGAAGCACAGCTCACCTTGTCAGGGAATGGAAGCTGGATTGATATTCTGGCCATGGAGCAGGGAAGGGCCCAACCCTGCAGCCCTGGTGCAAAAAAACTTTATTTGATTTGAAATGGAAGAGGTTTTAAATCCCAAAATCCACAGAGAAAAGCCCCAGCAGTGGCTTCATGCTGCACAGTCCCAGGGGGATCCCTGTCCCCAGGCTCAGCCTCCTCACCCCAAAAAAACCCTTTTTTTTCACCAGAAACTGAGGGAAGCTGAGCCATCTCTCCTGGCTGCAGGTTTCCCTCTCCATCTGCGGAGCAGGAAGGATTTGGGTTGCACATCCTGGTGACAATCCAGCCAGGCAGGCATGTGGATTCTCACAGGAAGCAAAAGGAGGAGGAAGCAGCGATGCTCTGCAGGAGGACTGGAAGCTGTGGGCTCTGGCAGGTGGGAGGGCTGGCAGAAGGAAGCAGTCCAGGTTGTCACACTTGTGGATCTGCTGGGGAGTTCCTTGCACAGCCAGAGAGCCCAGGGAGCAGCTGGGGAAGGCAGCAGACACAGAACAAAGTGGGAATGCTGCACCTTCCCTGGGTTCAGCGAACTTCCAGCCTGCAGAATTCAGCTGGGCAGAGCTCAGATGGCTCTCGTGGCACATCAGCCTCAATCTCCAGAAAGGACAACAGCCAAACCCATCTCATGGAGCAGAACCTTCAGCACTGCCTCCCTGGGGGAAATCCAGGGCAATCCTTGCTGGTTTTCCACAGGGGAGGCTTCAGGCACAATCCTCATATTTGGTTTTGATTCTGTGAAATGAAATCTGATGTTTCTTCCTAACCAAGCTCCTGGGGGAGGTTTAAACCAGACTGTGCTGTTTTGATCATCTGGACAGCTTTCATCTTTCCCCAGGGATGGATTTTCATGGCTCTGGGGGCAGAGAACACCAGCCTGACCCTGTGGACACTGATCCCACCCCAGCTGCTGCCAAAGCCAGCAGGGGGAAGGATATTTGCTTTAATGCTGCCCTTGGAGTATTTAAGGAATCTCCTAGGCAGCTTTGTGATTTTAAAAGGTTTTCAGCGATGCAAACGCCTTCCCCTCTTGCCTGAACTCTGCTGCACTGTGCTCAGAGTCATCTTAGCCCGGCCTGATTTGGAATGGAAGAGGTTTTAAATCCCCAAATCCATGGAGAAAAGCCCCAGCAGTGGCTCAGTGCTGCACAGTCCCAGAGGGATCGCTGTCCCCAGGCTCAGCCTCCTGTCCCCAAGCCCAGCGCTGTGACAACGGGGTGACCTGGCTGGTTGGATGTTGCTGTTTGGATAATGCAAAGCAGTGATCCCACACATCCCTGCCCTCCCCAGGGCCCAATTTGTCCATCCCAGCCTCAAAGCACAGCTCATTCCCACAGGGAAGGCGTTACCAGGGAGTGTGAGGCACCTGGAGCTGCAGGGAAGGCAGGAGCAGCAATGCCACCGCAGGGTTGCTCAGCAGCTGCAGCTCTGAAATGGGAGAAGGCAAAAAAACCCAACCAGAAACCCCAAACCAAACCTGGCAAAGCTGTGTTTGTGCTCTGCCATTGTTCTAACCCTCCTGCCAGGTAAAAGGTGAGTTTTCCAAGAGTGTTCCTGGGGAGGGAGAGGGGTGAACATGACCAGCAGCAGCAATAATGTGGATTATCTGTGGGATTTAAAGCTGCCCCTTTCCCAGAGCCTTTCATCCCACGTTTCCAGCCCCATCAGCTCCAGGGCTTGGTCCTCCAGAGATCCCTCCAGAGATCCCTCCTAGGACACAGCTTGTGTTTCCAGCAGGGAGATGAAAAGCCAGGGGTTGTTTTCATCTCTGCCCTGCCCCTCAGGAGCATCATTAACTGGGGCTCCAGCCCTAAACAATCCCCCCAGCCCGGCAGATCACAGATTAGCCACATGAAAGCAGGAGCCTGCAGCTCCCCAGCAGCAAATCAATGGCTCCACAGTGACAGAGGGAAGGCTGAGGCCCGGGGGTGAGGCTGGACCGACAGAAAGGTCCAGGCTGGAGCTGAGCAGTTCCTGCAATGGTTTGGGGTTTTGAGCTCCTGGCAGAAGGCTGGATTTTTTCTGTCCCCACAGCAGAGTTGTGAGGCCACAAGTTCAGGGCAGGAAAGAATTCCCAGACCTTTCTGGCTCGCTTCCTACCCACATCCCTATCCCTGCCCTCTTTTGCAGGGGATTGTCACTTCTTTGGTGATTAACAAGTGTGTTGAAGTTCACTTCATGCCAGGAAAACTGGTGATGGAGATGGAGGTGACACCAGCTGGGTATTCCTCTTCCCCTCACACCCATAACTATTAAAAAGAAATGATAAATCCCTCTTTCTCCATCCAGAGACTTCCAGAAACCTACAGGAAGCCCAAAGGATCAGTTAATGCACTCTATTTTTCCTCAAGAAACAGATCAGGTTTGATTTCTTCCCTCAGAACGAAGTGATCCAAACTCTCACAGTCTTCTGACTTACTTTGGAAGATTTTGCATGGAAACAACTTTGCTGTGCTTCCAAGATGTCTCAAGGCATCCTGACAGGCTCTTTTAGGCACTGGCAGTCCATGTTGGAGGTGCCTCGTTGGAAGTGTTGCTGTGCCCTGCTGCAGTGAGGGTTAGCCTGTGGGATGTGGTTGGGACTGGGATCTGTCCTGGACAGAGCAGGCTGGCTCTCCTGGAGGATCTGCAGGGGGTTTGGACATTCCTGCTGCAGGATCACCTCCCAGCCCACTCCTGCCTCCCTTTCGCCGCAGGTCTCCCCTGCAGACTGTCAGAATTCTGTCTGCCTTAAGCCTGAAATGATCCCAAGCTTCTCCCTCATCACCTTCTCTATTCCTGCTCCTTTTCCTTTCGCTCCTTTTGTCACCCCCAGAGCACAGAGAGCCGTGAATCCCTCATTCCCTGCTGTCCCCTGCCTGTCCCCTGTCCCTGGCTGCTGCAGCCCCTCTGTCCCTGGCTGCTCTCAGCCCCTGTCACTCATCCAGCACTTCACCTCCCTCCCAGCCCCGACAAGAACCTCATTTCAAAGGCCTTTCAAACACTCTTTAGCCCAGATAAGGCTTGAAGGGTGAAGAGGCAACAAAAAGCAGCTAATCCACTTAACTGCCAAGGGAAACTTCACCAGCCAAAAGAGCAAGTGGGTTTTTTTGGGATGACTTCTCCCCAGTCAGATCCTGGGGATTTCCAGCAGCTGCACAATCCGTGTTTTCTGGTAATGAATACTAACGATCCTTCACTTCGATTTTAATTGCCTGCCCATCAAGCTTTGTTAATCTTCCCCATTTTCCTTAATCTTCCATCGTGTCACTTTTTTTCCCCCCGTGTTTCTTCTGTGTTGACAAGGCATTTAAACAGCTCGCCAAGCAGAAAGGAAAATAAAGGGGGAGAAGAAAGAAAGAACGAGAGAAAAAGAAATCGTCCCTTTTGCATCTGGAATGCTCGTTTTCCAGGTTAGAAAAGAAGTGGCTGTGGTGGGATCTAATTAAAACGAATAGGTTAATTAGTGAATATTTAGATCCCCATCCTTCCAGACCAGGAGGACTGTGGGCTGCTCCAAAGCCAGACTGCTCTTAAACTGAACAATCCGTCCAGAGGGAATCTAGAGCAGCACTTCAGGAGGAATTTCACCACAGGTTTGATTGGAGTTTTGCTCACTGAGGAAGGTTGTGAGCAGAATCCCTGCTGTGGCACCAGCTTCTCCTGATGTTTGTTGGTTTTATCCGAGAGCCTCTCGCTGTGGATTTCCCATTCTGATGGGCACGTGCTGGAGAATGGTCAGCTCCATTTAGCGTCAAAAAGAGTCAGTGCAGGGAAAATCCCAAAACATCCCTGGCTGTTCCCAAAACACCATCCCTGGCTGTTCCCAAACCATCATCCCTGGCTGTTCCCAAACCACCATCCCTGGCTGTTCCCAAACCACCATCCCTGGCTGTTCCCAAACCACCATCCCTGGCTGTTCCCAAAGCATCATCCCTGGCTGTTCCCAAACCATCATCCCTGGCTGTTCCCAAAACACCCATCCCTGGCTGTTCCCAAGTCATCATCCCTGGCTGTTCCCAAACCACCATCCCTGGCTGTTCCCAAACCATCATCCCTGGCTGTTCCCAAATCACATCCCTGGCTGTTCCCAAAACACCATCCCTGGATATTCCCAAATCACCATCCCTGGCTGTTCCCAAGGCATCATCCCTGGCTGTTCCCAAGGCATCATCCCTGGCTGTTCCCAAAACACCATCCCTGGCTGTTCCCAAACCATTATCCCTGGCTGTTCCCAAATCACATCCCTGGCTGTTCCCAAATCACATCCCTGGCTGTTCCCAAAACACCATCCCTGGCTGTTCCCAAAACACCATCCCTGGCTGTTCCCAAATCACCATCCCTGGCTGTTCCCAAAGCATCATCCCTGGATATTCCCAAATCATCAGCCCTGGCTGTTCCCAAAACACATCCCTGGCTGTTCCCAAAACACCATCCCTGGCTGTTCCCAAAACACCATCCCTGGCTATTCCCAAACCATCATCCCTGGCTGTTCCCAAAACACCATCCCTGGCTGTTCCCCCACATGCTGGAATTCCCACAGGAGCTGGAATTCCACCCCAGGAGGTCCCCAGGAGGTCCTGCTGGCCCAGCCCTGGGTGTCACTGTCCCCGAGTCTCCTGCCCCGAGCGTTTGCTGCACTCTCAGTCCATCCCCGAGCCGCTCCCTGCTGCCTCCCTGCTCAGCCAAACGTGCTCAGACACCGAGAATCTGCTCTGCCTTCCCGGAGCTGCTGCTGGGAGCTGCTGGGAGCTGAGCCTCAGCCTGAGCTCAGGAAAGGGAAGAGCAAACAGAGCTTTTCTTCTCAGGGGAGGAAAATAACTCCACCTGCAAATTGTCCGATTATGGAAATCCCGTTCCGAAATCTTAAAATTGAGATCCCGTTGTTCCAAACACATTTCTCCCTTCTTAAAACTCCTCTATGGCAGTCTTGATTACTGCATTTTCAGTGCTTTGACAGGTTTGTTATTTACAAAAACTGACGGGAAGTTTTGGGTGTCTCATCCACCTGATGGAGCTTTCCTGGGTGTCCTTACCTTGCTTTTTCCCACCAAAATAAAAATTATTATTTCAATATTCTTTAAAGCAGATGAAGCAGATTTTTGTTGGAGGGAAAGGTGGAATGGTGGTGTCAAACCAAGGCCCTCTGAAGCCAGCCCAGCCTGTGCCCTGGAAAAGGGCAATAATCTTCATTTTGGAGGGATAAGGGCAAGAATCCTCCTTTTGGAGGGATGTGAGATAACTGATGCTGCTCGAGGAGTCTGCTCAGAGTCGCTGCAAGTCACACACTGTTTCTGAACAGGACACCAAACACCTCTGAATGTGGGCTTAGCTCAGCTCCCTTGCCAAATTTGCCATATTCTGGACTCGCTGTGAGGAGTTCCATGGCTGATTTGCATACTGTGTGAAAGCAGTGTTTCTATCTGCAGCTCAGACTTTGGGATTTCTTCACTCTGTGCCCTTGCAAGAGGAAATCAGAGATTCCTGGGGCTCTCTGCATTGCTGGCCAAGCAACCCTGATTTGGAGCCACTCAGAGCCTGAGGGTTGCTTTGGAGACAGGAGAAGTGGGAGTGTTTCAAATCTCTCAATGCTGCAGATTTAGAATGAGAATTTCTTATTTTTTTTTTTTTTCTCTTTTCAGGAAAATGCGAGGGAGTGTTTGTGGCTCAACCCCTCCTGTGTGGAGCCTGGCTGAGCACATGGAGTGATGCTGGGAGAGCAGGAAAAAACCCAACACCACCTCGGGCTCCCCCTGGGACAGGAATTCCACAGGGAAGAGAGTTGTTTTCACATCTGCTGTGCCCTGAGAGCCCCCAGGTTGTGTCCCCAGCTCCCAGTGCTCGTTGTCACCACCCAGATCCTTCCTGGAGCAGCTGCTGCTGCTGCCCTGATTAAACCTGCTCTGGTCAGCTCCTTAACGAGGAGTTTAGAGCAGCAGCAATTAGGAGCTCTTAATCCATCCCGTGGCGTGAGTGGAGCTGGGTTTGCTCTCAGAAACAGCGCTGCAAACTGGGCCACAGAGCAGGGAAGGAGAGTCCTGGGGAGAGCCAGGAGTGAGGGGGTGCTGAGGGTGTGGAGGAGCAGGGAGGGGAGCAAGGCTCTGCAGGAGCAGCTGCACTGAATTTTCAGCTGCTGTGGGTCAGCAGAGTGCAGAGAACGGGCTGTGATCATCTATCAGCCCATAAATGACATTTGTCCAGCCGATAACCTGCCAGGGGTGATGCTGGATGAAGAAAAGGTTGAATATTCCCATGTGAGATGTAGACTTTATTCTTTGTCTCTCTTCCCAGCCCAGTTTCTCTGCCACCCTCCCACCTTTCTGTCATGAATCCAAAGAGAATCTGATGTCAGCCTTGGCCAGGGCTGTGGTGTTCCCCAGGGAATGATGTCTGCTGGCAGCTGGCAGCTCTCCCCAGGCTCTGAAGGCAAGGAGAATTATTTGCTCCACAGTTCGTCCAGCTTCTCCTCAGGACTGAAAAATCCAGGCACGGGTGAAAGTGTCAAACCTCAAACACAGCCAGTCCTCCAGCTAGGAGCTGCCAGCAGAGGAGGAACTGCTTAAATCCAAAAATGGAGGGGAAATTTACCTTGTTTCACACACAGAGCAGCTCCTCGTGCTCACCTGGGGGAAGTGTTTGTCCTTGGCAAAACCAAGGCAGTGCCACATCCACCAGGCAAACAGCACCTGTTTCTGAGAGAAGGAAAAATTCAGAGCACTGGAGGGTGATTTTTGTATTTTAGATATTTAGAATACCTCCAGGAAGGGTTTGCACTGATATTTAAACTCTCTACCCCAGATATTCCCAATCTTCCCTAGGCTGGTTGGAAGAGGATTTGGCTGTGTGGTAACCTCTGTTCGGTATAAAAATAAAAAAAAAGTGTTTCATTTTATCTTGATAAGTTATATTTTAATAGAGAAATGCAATCAAATAAAGAGATGCAAAGCCAGCTCATATAAAAACAGGATTGATTGGTCTCTGCTGCAACCACGCTGAGCAATCAGAGAAGGTCAATGGTCTTAAATCAGGAGGTGCTGTCAGAAACCTCCATCTCATCCCCTCAAAGGAGGCTGTTGCCTCTTTTCTGCCTCACTCCAGAAGCCAAGCCCCACATTTAATTTCAGACAGGGGCTGTTGGTGCAATCACAGCCCCAGAGATGATGTTTCTTAGGTTTCAGTGCCTCCAAGGCCAATTCTGCTACTTCTGCTGAATAGAAAAGTGAAAAACAAAGCAGGGGAGAGGCCACATCCTGCCCCAAACTGCCACCAATATCAGGTAATAAAGCACCTGCTTTGCTCCTTCTCAAAAGGCAGGAAATAGGCAATTTTACCTCTGGCCTCTACCTGGGGAGGAACCTGCAGCATGGAGCTCCAAACCAGTGAAGGTGAGACCTAAAAAATGCAAAAATTCACCTTCCTGCTTCACAATCATCCTCACGAGAGCTGCATGGCAGCGAAGGTGACAGTGTGACAGGACTGCTCCACTCGAGCTGCTCGTGTTCCACAGCAGGGAAATTACTCAGTGCCACAATTAAATCCCTCCCAGCCCCGCTGGGCTCAGGTCACAGCCTCTGCAGGAAAAAAGGAAGGGTAGTCGGAGCTCTTCTTTAAAAAAACTAAATTACATTGGGAAGTAATTGCAAATTATTATTGCTGTTATTATTTATCACTTCCCGACCTGCTCGGGTGTGCATGATCTGAATGCTTTGAAATCTTCCCCTGCTCTGAGAGATGAGTTCTTGCAGGCCAGGAGTGTCTGTGAGGGGGAATACATTAGAAAATGCCACTTTTATTGCCAGCCCTTTGTTTTCTCCTTGCTGGATGGGTTCGGTGAGCTTTGCATTTATCATGCGGGGGGAGAGGCAATTAAAACACAGCCGGGGAGAGGTGAGGATTGCTGCTGTAAAACACAGCTAAGGGGCAGGCAGGATGGATCTCCCTGCTCTGTGCCTCCTGTCACAAATGGGGGATCACAGGAGATCAATGTTTGGGTGCAGAGTGATTGCAAAATTTGGGTGATTTGGGCCCAGGAAAAGGATTTCCAGTGCAAGGCTCCTCTCAGCCCCTGAGGTGGAATTCCTCCTGCCCATCTCGCAGAAGGCAGCTGGGCTATTTTCCCATGGAAACTCTGCCCCAGACACAGGAAAACAGAGCTTTATCAGAGCAGCATCTCCCCGTGGAGATGAAAAACAGCCCAAGCCCAAGAGGTGTGGGGGAGTCATGCATCAGCTATTTGAACCGTTGGAGGTGTGGAGCGTTAAGTGGGTCACCAGCACAGGGCTGAGCACTCCCAGCTCTCCATCTTCTCCACAGATCTCTCTCCTGCTTTCCCAGGCATTTCCTACAAATCCTGGCACTGCTGAGCATCTCCCAGCTCAATGTCCAGCTTTGGGAATGTTGTCCTGAGTTTCTCTCCAAGGGAACACAGGTGGGACACCCTTCTTCCCCTGGTTCCTTCTGTGTTTCTTGGCTTGCAGACAGAGCTGCATTCCCCCAGCTCTACAGCCGCAGTAATTCCTCCCCAGCAGCATTTTGCTCACCCTCAGACACCTCTCCACTCCCCGTGGCTGCAGCCCTGCTGTCAGCTCTCCCCTCCCAGCAGCAGTGTGCAAACAGTGCCGGGCTTTTCCCCGAGCCCTGCCAGCTCTGCCCCAAAACACGAGTGCTTTTCATCCCTGCTGCTCCCTGACAGAGCTTTGCTTCTGTGCTGCTGTTGTGGTGGCTGCAGTGCTCCCCGGGGCTGGCTTTGATCCCCAGCCCTGGCAGACACTCCCTGAGCCACAGGGACACTGCAGCACGAGCTGTCACTGCCCTGAGAGCATCTGAGAGCATCTGAGAGCACCTGAGAGCACCTGAGAGCACCTGAGAGCACCTGAGAGCACCTGAGAGCACTGAGACACCTGAGAGCACCTGAGAGCACTGCGAGCACCCGAGAGCACCTGAGAGCACTGAGAGCACCTGAGAGCACTGAGAGCACCCAGAACACCTGAAAGCAGCTCCTGCTGCTCTGCAGGGCTGTTTTCCAGCTCAGATGTGGCAGGGAAGAGGAGGTTCAGAGCTTGGAGCCTGTTGTGGCTAAAACACTTTGCTGGTGCTCTCGAAAGCTTTGTAAAAGCCTCCTGGGAGGACATGGGGGTGTGCAGAGAGTTTGTGCTGCTTGTTTGGTGCCTCTGGGGTGGGCAGGGAGCAGTGACAACTGAAAAGCAGAGCTGGCAGCAGTGACAGTGCCGCAGATGCTTCAAGAGCCTGGGTGGTGATGCTGTAGGTCAGCAATCCCATTCCAGCTCTGCCCCTGGCCTCTGGAAAAGCATCTGAGGCTCCATGGCATGGCACAGCTCCTTCCTGTGGCTGCCCAGAGCTCGGGACAGGGCTGTCACCAGAGGAACAGAGCCCTGCCCGCCCTGCTGTGACATGGGAATGAGCAGAGCCTGCCTTTCTCCCGCCTGGGAACTCGGGCAGGGGCAGCATCCCACTTGCCAGCGGAGAAGAAAGGAGCAGAAAGGAGCTGGGATGTGCTCCAGGTCAGCCAGCAGAGCAGTGGCCAGGAACAGGAGCCAGCTGCCACTTCCCTTCCCAGAGCCCTGGGCTGCTCCCTGCGCATCCCTCGGTGGGGCTTTAATCACCAGAGCGTGTTTGTTTTCATGCATTCCTCACACCCACACGATATCGGATCCTCTCTGCCCTGCTGGGCCAGGTGGGTGGACAGCAAGGACTAAACTGTCTCTTTTCCCCAGGCTTTTTCTGAGTTTCCTGCTTGACTCCAGCCCTGTGAATTCCCTTGGGTTTGTGCCTCACCCTGGTGCTGAGGAGCAGAAAAGCCTTGCAAAGTGAGGGTCCTGCTGCCCTGCTAAAATCCTTGCTCACTTCTGGTACTTTGGCTAACTAGAAAAGCATTCTGGGAATGACTCAGCTAAACTAGAGGTGAAAAACAAGTTAGATAATTGTAAAACAATTATTAGAACCAATCAGTGCTCACACCGTGGGGCTGTGGTTGGTTATACCTACTACCTGTTCCTATCATGGTCTGTGGTTGTTGGTTAAGCACATTTGTTTTGCCTCACAAGGATGGAAACTCAGAACAAATTAGTTTAGGAATCCTGGATTTTTGCAATGAGGTGTCTTCGCCATACCATGGTGGAGATGGTGTGTTGAAGGCTGCAGCCTGGGGCAGAGGAGACCTGCAGAGCACTCCAACCTGAGCTGGCAGCTGGAGCTGCAGGGCACTGTCTGCAGGTGACAGAGTGCAAAGGGACTGAAATGTGCCTGGTGCTGACAGGAGGAGGACAGCAAAGGCTGTTCCCAGCGTGAGGATGCATCCCTGTGTCACTGTGATTCAGTGTGATGGGTGATGGAGAGGACTCTGCCCTCCCTTAGCCCAGGTTTGAACTCTGGGAGGAAGGAGCTGACAGCCTCCCTGGCTAGCTGGAAGTGCAAAAAAAGAGGATTTCTGCACCGCCAGCAGCAGGGATTGGGATTGGGGTTGGTTTGGACATGATCAGGGCCAGAAGGCTCCAGAGAGCAGAGCACCAGGAGCCACAGGCTGCAGCCAAAGTGAGGAAATGGTGTTTGGAAGCAGAGAGGTGGTGAGGGAAGCAGAGAGGTAAGAGAGCAGGGAATATCAGGGGTGACAGAGTCACTGATGGACAAGGCAAGGAGCAGAGTGTGGTGTATCCCACTGGGATCAGGACTGGAAGGGAGACCAGGCAATGCCTGGCTGTCATTTTCAAGCATTTTAAGATTTGACCCTTAAATGTTCCATTCTACAAGTCAATCCTCTTCAATTCAGCAATCAGATGTTTTTAATGAGATATTAGGGGGAAATCCTTCCCTGTGGGGGTGGTGAGGGGCTGGGATGGATTTCCCAGAGGAGCTGTGGCTGCCCCTGGATCCCTGGAGGTGTCCAAGGCCGGGCTGGATGGAGCTTGGAGCAACCTGGGACAGTGGAAGGTGTCCCTGCCATGGCTGGGGGTGGAACTGGATGATTTTTAAGGTCCTTTCCAACCCAAACCACTCCACGAGAATAAATCCTGTCTAGCTTCCTGTCAATATTTTAATCTCCATTTATTGTGCAACCCTGAGCTCTGGGTGACCCCGAGAGCCACCAGCAGATCCTGCAGGGCTGCCAGGCCACAGGCAGGGAGGAAACGCAGCCCCAGCCACCCTGCCACTGCAGCTCAGTGGTCAGGGGCTGTGGGAAGCAGGAATGCTGCTCCCAAGGAGTCACGGATCAGCAGGAGAGCTGTGCCATGACCACCTCTGCTCTGCCCGGGGAAATCAGGACTTTCACAACCCAGAGAGCAATGGGCAGTGGCACTGTGTGCTAGCCAGGAAGCAGAGGCACAGAGGGGTTTGATTTCAGCTCTGGAGGGGAGCTGTGGGTCACTGCTCCATCTGCACACAGCTTAGCTCCACACGGGCAGCTTGACTTCACCTCCTGTGCAGCCATGCTGATCCTTGTGCTCTGCAGGGAAACCTCTCGTCCCCAGCACTCCCTGAGGAGAGAAACTCAGCAAAGAGGCAGGAAATGGGCTCAGCAGAGCTGTCCAAAAAGGGGTTTGAGTCCCCAGGGCGCTGTGGGCTCCCCATCCCTGCAGGGATGTGGCACTTGGGGACCTTGGCAGTGCTGGGAGAGCTCCACAGCCTTGGGGTCTTTTCCAGTCCCAAAATCCCATGGTTCCAAAGCATCACCAGCACTGCCCACAGTGCAATCCCACCCCAGCAAGGAAATGATGGCAAAGCACTGGAACAGCAGGGAAAGGTGCTGCTGGAATTCTCCTGCTTGGCTGAACAAAAGGAACACTGGGGTTGCCAGGATGTGCCCTTGAGTGCCACCAGATTAATGAATTGCAGGAGCAGGAACTGCAGACTCACCCCCAGAGGGGGGAGGATGCCCTGGGAGTGCTGCTGTCTCCAGCCAGGGGTGTCCCTCCTGTCACCCTGCCCTGCACAGGTCCCACAGGCTCTGTCCCCAGTGCATCACAGTCTGGACAAAGAAAACCTGGATTTAGCCCAGCTGAGCTGAACTTTAGCTGTCAGACCAGTGCCACATCGCCATGGCAACAGCAGGGCTGTGCTGGGCAGGGCCTGACTGCTCTCCAGCCTCCATCCCTGCTGGGCTAAACCATCCTTGGTCCATGGAATCCCATGGATTCCAACCTGGAGCTCGGAAAAGATCATCAGCACCCACCTGGTCCCCAGCCCAGAGCACTGAGTGCCACCTCCAGTCCTCCCCTGGACACCTCCAGTCCTCCCCTGGACACCTCCAGTCCTCCCCTGGACTCCCCCAGTCCTTCCCTGGACTCCTCCAGTCCTTCCCTGGACATCTCTAGTCCTCCCCTGGACACCTCCAGTGCTTCCCTGGACACCTCCAAGGATGGCAACTCCAAACCTCCCTGGAGATTTCCACCAAAGCCAAAATTTCCTGTGACAACAAGATGGGATGGAGACGTGGGGAGAGATATTTGGAGAGATGAGGCGCTAAGGGAGTCCTGAATTCGTGTTCCTGAGGGATTTGGGGTTGTGAAAACCTCCTGGTGTGACTTGTGCTTCACTTGGGATGGGCTGGGCGAGGATGGAGCTCCTGTCAGCCCAGCTGGGGTTCTGTTGTGGCACAAGGAGCAGGAGTTGGAGGCTTTGAAGCTCCCTGAGGAGCGCTGGATTCCCCAGGGATGAGCTCCTGCAGGTGTTCCCTTTGCCCCACCAGCTGCCACACCTTGGAACCAAATCAAAGCCAGGAGGTTTTCACAAAACTCACTTTTACTATCCTCTCCCTGATCGCAACGTGCTCAATTGGGAATTCAGGCCAAAATCACCTTTCAACAATAGGAACTCTCCATGTTTCCCCAAAAAACCTCCAATCCTGGTGCCATCAAACCCTGCAAACTGGATTTGTCTCCTGGATGGAAACGCCAGCAGCCCGTGGTGGTTAATTGGGAGTTTTCCTGGCAGGCTGTAAGTGATGGGATCTCGCTACAAAAGGCATTTCTGATGTAGGACGCTCTGTAAATATTTATGTTCCTTCAGAGGAGGAATGCCTCGCAATCAGACAAACCACACAAAGGCAAATGAACTCATCAAAAGAAACCACAACTGAAATGCAAACATTATGGGAAAAAAGGAAGGGAAGAAAGCTGCTCTTCTGAGAGAGCTCCGAGCCCAGGTGGTGCTGGGGGTTTTCCTCAAGAGAGGATTTATTTTGTGATCTGCAGGTGCTTCCAGGTGATGAACAGGATGGGAAATCTGGCCCAGCCCACCTTAAATCTCAGAATTTATGGGAATTTCAGGCACAAAGGCACTAATTACTGACCAGGACATAATCACCACTCACACTCAAAGACTCCAACTTCCACCTCTGTCTTTGGTAAACTTCAGAGCTTCTCTGAGCCAAATATTTTGCCTCCTCATCTCAGTTTACACTCTTTACTCCTAAACGTTTGGCAGCAGCAGGAAGGGAAAGTCTGTGTTTTGTCAGTTAAAGGTTTCTTTATTTCAGCCTTGTTTTCTAGCACTATCAGCTAATCCCCAGCACCAAAACAACACTGGAACTTTGTCAGGAGTTTGCTGCTGATATCCAGAAATATAATTGCATTTATTTATCTCCCACCTCCAAATTTTAATGGATTTTTTTTCCCGTTGCAGATAACAACAAGGACACAATGGCCCATAGATAGGCAGCAAATGTAAAGTCCCAGATTTTCTTTTTTCCCTTGAGCTCCTCTTGGGACAAACACGAACAGCACCAGGACTGCAGGAATGTCACAAGGGTGAACCCAAATCCTGTGTCCTTGCAGGAAAAGTGGATTCCACCCTGCTGGTGCAAATCAGAACTGCCCTTCCCTGCCCAGAGGCTTTGGGAAGAACAGATTTTCAGGGGAAAATACAAATTATCTTTGTCAGACCACCCTCTTCCCCTCCATTTAGGATCTTTTCCCTACACACCTTTATCCTCCACATCTCACAGTCCATTCCCTGATGGAGGTGCTGCTGCTGAGGGCAGTTTGAGTTTGTCAGACCAAACCTGTGGTTAAATGGATCCCTCAATTCCCAGGAAAACACCAGGAATGCTGTCAGGAGCTCTGGAAATGGTTTGTGCAGCAAATCCCGGGGGATAAGGACACGAGGAGGTGGGGAATTGCCAGCAGCAGCAGGAGCTGGAGCTGTGTCTCCCCAGGAAGCCCAAAGCTTGGCGCAGCCCATCCTCAGGAGCTCCAGGAGCCCCAGGAGCTGGCAAACCCTGAAACGAAGCTGTCAGCCCTGCCAGGCTGGCGTGGGGTGGCTGCAGGGAGACCTGGCTGGGCTGGGAGGAGCTCCAGCCCTTGCTCAGGCCAGCCTGGCAGTGTCTCCTCCCGGATCACAACTCCCAGAGCTGCCACAGCCCAGCCCAAGGCGAGAGCTGGAATCTCAAAGCACAGCAGGGACCAAGTGAAGGATGGAGGGGATGAGTTTTCCTGCCTGTTTTCCCCTCAAAACACATCAAACCAGGCAGCAGCTGGGGCTGGAACAATCCAGAGGGTCTTGGATCATGGCAGGGATGTGGCAGAGCCTGCAGAACCTTCCCATCCCAGAGGAGAGGCACTAAATCAGGACCAGGGAACAAAGGCAGCTCCTCGATCGCTGATCAAAGCCATGCTGGAGCTCCTGCCCCAGCAGCCATCCCTGCTCTCTGCAGCCCTCCAGGCAGGGATGGAGCTGGGATAGCAGCAGGAATGGCTGCAGAACGTGGCTCAGCACCTCAGCACTGCCAGGAGAATCCCTTAACTCATTCAGTGTGCAGAGCTCACCTCTTCCCTTTCATTTCCCAGCTGCTGCTCAGCTGCCTTTGCCATTGTCCTTCCTGCAAAGGAACCCCACATCCCAAATGCAAAGATCCTGAATCCTCCACCAGAGCAGCTCTGACCAGCCCAGATCTCACAGAGGAGAGAATCCTGATTGTTCCAAAGGACTTCCAGGTATTCTGCAGGAGAAAACACCGATTTTGGGGATTCCCAGACGGTCTGGGGCATTAATCAGCAAAAAACAGAAGAGAAAAGGCCAAGCATGACTTCTAAAAAGGGATCAGCAGCAAGGAGAAGGGATGGACAATGATTTCAGTCAATTATTTCAGTGCTTTCATGAGACTCCAGCAGCATCCTGGAAGCTTCAGTGGAGCCCAGAACTCCACCAAGGCAGGGGGAATTTTTGTTTTCCCCCAAAAACTCTGAACTCCCCACACTCAGAGCAGCTCTGAGATTCACACAGCTCCAAGAGCTGGATGGGAGTTTGTCCATCCCAGCTTCATTGTGGATGCTGGAACGGCAGAAACCTCAGCTGCAGCTGCTCTCAGGAACTTTTTCTCTCTCTGTGGTAAATCTGACACATTTTCTGCTCTGCACCCCCATAATAACACAGCAAAGCTCTGGCTCAGGCAACTGGTTGGAATTGGGTTTTACTGCCAGGATGCAGCTTGCTTGTAACAAATCCTGGACTTTTCCAAGTTGGCCTCTGTCACTTTCTGCTGAGAGAGCGAAACCTTTCATTTTTAATTCGGGGTTGGTTTTGTTGGGTTTTTTTTTTTTTTCATTGTGTTTTACTGGTTTCTCTGGAAAATAAGACAACTCAGTCAGGGAATGCTCGAATGGAAATTGTGCTCCCAGAAAGTCTTGCAGATTTGCAGGAGGTTAAACCAAGGAAAATTGGAAGCCATTATCTTCCCAATGCCAGAAAATGTGTTGCCTGAATTAATGGCTGATCTCAGGAATACATGCAGCAATGCCATACATCAGAAATGAGACGCTAAATTACCAGCAATAGCCCCGTTCTTTATTAAACACTTTGGCTAATTAGTCTGGGAACATTTCACAGGCTGGGGCACTGTGAAGAACTGCAGAAGGTCACAGCAGCAGGCAGCAGGCGATGGATTAGTGAGCACCAGAACCCAGCAGGTCTGCTCAGCCTCTGAAATCCGGCTGCCTGAGCTCCCCAGCCCTGTTTTTCCCACCTGTAACCACAGTAAAATAAAAGTGAATGATGATTATTAAGGTGAGGAGACCATGAAAATTGTCATTTCTGAAGAGGCTGCCTGTCTGAGCTGAGAACTGCACTGGAGCTGGTGTGAATTCCCAGCCAGTCCACGTTCTGTGAACACCCTGGAGCAGCACAGCACGCCTTGGAAATGGAAAAGTTTGGAACTGAGGTGGTTTTTGTGCCTCACCTGCAGTGCTCAGGCAGGGCTGGCACAAGGCAGGAGTGCCCTGAGTTTCCATGTGGGTGAGGAGAGAGCAGTTTCCCTGCAGAGCACAGAGCTGGGTTTGGCTCCAAGGCTGAGGGTTTGGAACAGGCAGCTCCACTGCTCTGCCATTGCTATCCCCTGCATCCCACTGTGCTCCTCCAGGAATGGCAGAATTCGGGAAGTGACTGCCAGGGGCTCCCAAAGCTTGGGGCTGAGCTGGGTGGGGGATTTTCCCTGGATGTGCAGTGGGACAGGGAGCTCCCCCTGCAACCTCCTGCCTCCAACAAACAACCTCAGCCCATCCCTCCGCAGAACAAAGTGGGAATTCTCTCCTGCCGCTGCAGCACAGGCTTTGGAGCTGCGGCTGCTCAGCCTGAAGCTCATCCCAGAGCAGGGAATTTTCCTCAGCAGTGACGGCAAAGCCACGTTTCGCCTCCACCTGTGGCCCAGCAGAAACCCCACCTTCTTCCCTTCCCCAGCCAGCACCGTAAATTAATGGCATTAAAGCTCCCATCATGTTGTACATGACAGCAGTGGTGTTGATTTAATTCCCTTGGCAGAGACCCAAGCCAGGTAATTACCCTCTGCCTCCCTCCATGTGCTGGTGGGCAGTGCTGGGAACATTCTGTGCTCCCTGGGAGCCAGCAGTGCCTTCCCAAGCCACCCCAAAGGTTTCCCCTCTTTCCTTTCATGAAAATAGCTTTGATTTTGAGGAATATCTTTGATTTTGAGGAATATCTTTGATTTGGAGGGATGTTTTTGCTGGAGGTCAGTGTTGTGTCATCTGGGATTGTTTACAGGCAGCTCTGCCCTGACAAGGGCTCTTTGTGGGGCTGGGGGTGGAGGGAAAATGATGTCCTTATTCATGGCTAAACACCAGTTTCCAACTGGGATTTTACTCCGAGAAGGTCAGAAATGCAAAATTGGTCCTCGGCTCAGGGAGCAGAAATCAGGTCTTGCTGTACAAGAGGTTGTTATGCAGAAAAAGGGAAACTCAACCCTTGGGGTTTCATTAGAGAAAAATATGGTGAGTTGTACTTTTAGCTTGAATTCACACGAATCAGATCTCAAACTAAAAATCCAGGGATGAATTCCAGAAATTATCGCTGAAAAGGTGTATTTTTTTTTCCTCTTAAAGTCAGAAAAGAGCGAGGAAAAAAAACCCCAACAATCTCAGGTAGCAATTTGGTCATTTGGCAACGTGATAAAACAATCAAAGTGATTAAATAATAACAATAAATGTTATAAATGTGATAAAATAAGGTGCCCAATGTCAGCTCACCACCCCTAACCCTGAGGATCATGGAAATGAACTGGAAATACAGCAGAGAAACACGAAACAGAATCTTCTGCCATTGTATTTCCCTTTTCTTTGCTCCATTTGTTCTGTGATTTATATGGAGAGCACAATTTGGAAGATTGCACTGTGCCAGCAGTGAGACCACACATCCTTTATGCCAGGATGAATTATTTTTGCAGCTTTTTCCATGCTGTTAAATCATAAATGGGGGCAATGGGCAGGAGATGAATCCGTGACTAGGCAGGGTTTTCTTTTTTTTCATGCAGATTTCCAAATTTTGACATATTTTTTGGTTGCATCATAGAAATACTTTGGGGAAAAAATGTCTTTTCTTGTAGAGAGAGTGGGAAGAGCACTGGGGGTGAAACCCCAGCAGAGGGACAATGCAAAAGAATGCAATGCCAGGGACACAGCCAAGGCTTCACTGAGGGCAAAACAGGGAAATTTTGGGGTGGATTTCAGTTTTCCCAAGGTTTGTCAAGCTGGACGAGCTGGCAAACCCTTGATCAAAAGTGAACCAGTAAAATACCAACCTTGATTTATAAAATATTTCTCCCTTTAGAGAGGTTTTTGAGCCTCTCTACCCTTTTGTTTTGGCTTGGCTTTCACATTTCCATCTCAAATAACTCCACAGAGAGCTTCAGCAAGAGTGAGAGGAAGAAGAGCCCCAGAGCAGAAGGAGTTGGTGGAGTTGAAAAATGCAGTTTAAGCGTCCAACAAGTGTCCTGGAGGAAGCTGCACGTTCCACATGCATTTTCAAGCTCCTACAATAAACAGCTTTGCTCCCTCTGCTGAATAATTTGCTCTGGGTGGCAAAAATAGGAAAGAGCAGCCTGACTTAGGACTGAGTCCTTTCACTGGAGGGTCTGAAAGCTCTTTGCAGTGGGATTATTTCAGAAATAAAATCAGGAGCAGGATGGAAATTGGAAATTTGCAATATCGTTGTGTTTTCCTCTCCCAGTGCAACAGCTTTGATTAGTTGGAGTGTTTATAAAGGGAAAGCTGATCTCCAAGTTAACCCAGAGCAAACGGCTGTGTTTAATGGTGATTCCATGGCTGGGAGTGACTGTCAGCAATGCTGTGAAAAGAGTGCATTGTGGATATTGATCACCCCTGTAATCGTGAGTCATTTCCTCTGATACAGTGCTGAACGTTAGGATGCCCAAGGGGCTGGTTTAGGCTTCAGGAAAAAAAAAAAAAGGGAAATACAAAGGGAGTGTGGGCTGTGGAATGGCAGTGACTTTCATTCAAAAAAAAAAAAAAAAAAAAAAGTTTGCAGAATAGCTTGGCTTTGAGAAGGAAAATATTTACATCCCTTCTAATATGGAACTGGAATAACAAGAAACAAACCCTTAAATGGCAAAAAAAAAAAAAAAAAAAAAAAAAAAAAGGGCAAGATCCCACAGTTCCAGAGGCTTTGTAGCATTAAATCCACTTGAAAGAACAAATCACAGCTTAGGTTTTAATTACTCACGTTATTGTAATGGAGCTTTTGGAGCAGGGCATGAGGGGAAGGAATATTTTGTTATTCTTGCATTTAATTCCATCCTGCTGCTTTCAGGATTGGCCTTTTGCTTCACGATTTGAAGGGAGGCTCAGGAGCTCTGTTTCAGCTTCCTGCTGGCCCCAGCTTTCCTACAGGGAAGCACCAGACACATCCCTAAATCAAACTCAATCTGTTCAGCTAAGGTGCCTTTGCCTGCTTTGGCTCCGTCCTGAGCAAGGGCTGTGCTGCTAAAATCCAGAGTTTGGGTTTGCAGAACAACAACCACCTGGGGAAAGCGAGTTTAGTGCAATGAGCAATAGGAAATGATAAAGGAAGGTGTTGAATTCCAACACCTCCCAGGGCTGTGGGGCTCAGTGGGAGCTGCACGAGCCGAGCTGTGTTTAGCTGATATTTAGGGGTAATGATGTGTTTGTCTTCAGGAGATTTATCCAGACGAGTTTTAAGCCCCAGAGACACTCCTGATTGCCAAATGCACTGTCTGTCCCTGATTGTCTTACCTGACTGGGATCAAAATCTCCTCGAAGAGGCTCCTGAGCGATAGCAAAGCTTTTTTGGGTTGTTTTTTTCCCCTTCCATAGCGAGCACAGCCCTTCTCCACGAGAGGCTGGAGCAGCTGTGCAGATGGCAGACATCTGCCAGAGAAATGCATCATCTTACATCATCTGGCAGCTCTCCTGTGAGCACAGAACCAGCTCTTTGTCGCCCAACAATTCCTCAGCAGAGATGGAACTCGTGTGAGGAGGGATGAAGCCAGGCTGAAGATGTTCCCCTGATCCCCTCTGGATGGGTTGAGGGGCAGCCTAGGACCTCCTCACCCAAATCCGCAGATAAAAACCACCACATCTATTTTGGTGAGATGCTTTCTGGGGTGTGACTCTCCGTGGAGCATCATCTCGTGTTCAGGAGATCATTTCATATCAGATTGGAGTCCAAGAGCAATAAAAACTGACTCTAAAAATCCGGGAGAGATCCATGGGACAGAGCAGTGAAAATCAGGGTCAGCACTGGAGGGGCACTGGGGGCTCTGGGTGATGCTCACCAGTGAATTTGGGTTCCCAGACTGGTGATGGCAAAGACTGAAATCCCAACGTGGTGCCCAGAGGATTCCTGGCTGGATTTTAACACCCAGATGTGCCTGGGGAGCTTCCTGAAAACAACCTGGATGTCACAAATCCCAGCGCCTTCATCCAGGCTTTGCTCATAAAGCAGAGGATGTATCCAGTTCCAGGAAAAAAAAAAAAAAAATTATTTTTGCCTCAAAAGCAAGAATTTTCCAGGATTTTTTTCTTTCTCACTGCATTTCAGCACCATCTTAAGACCATCATGTAAAAATAGAAACACTCCTTTAACTCATATTTTTATCCTCTCCACAATATTTTTAGGGAAATGTGAGGCTGACATAACACAGAATCAGAGACTGAGATTCTGTTACAAGTTTTGTTCTTCTGTGCCTTACAGCCAGTCACAACCCAAAAAATGTTGGGGAAACATTCAGCTCTGCTCAGGGCTGATTTAAAAATGGAATTTTTCCTTTCTCTGTTGGGATGAATGTCTACCTGGCTGCCTTTTAGGCAATCAGCATAATCCTGTTTAGTTGTCTCTCAGCGAGGGGAAAGTTTGAAGCACAGTTCTGCTTCAGTGGATTTGTCTTTTGGAGCTTTGGCTGGCAAGGAGCTCCCTGTGGTAAGGGAAAAGAGAAGAAAAAATGTGTAAATTACTCCTTTTTTGCCATTTTTTGGGATAACTCTTTGCTTTTGGGGGATGGGGGGAACCTTCATTAAGTTTCTGGGTGAGTCCAATGGTCATTGATGCTTTAGATCCAATTTTGGGGAATAAATCTGCTGAGTTTGGGGCTGGCAGTGCAGCTCCATGTGGAGAGAATGTGGTTTCTCATAACTTTCACATGTGCTTGAACATTCCTGCCAGGCATATTTATACTTTTTTAAATCAAAGCAGACCGAGGGATGGATTTTTCCAATTAAAACGATCATTTCTTGCCTGCTACCAAACATTTAGCCAGAGACACCCTCTTGTTTTAGTCCCTTCTATTCTAATTTTGCACACACTGGTTTTACACTTGAATTAATCCACATGATGTGATGGGGAGCCTTGTAATTAATATTATTACAAATAAAAGCAGCAACTGGAACAGCTGCTCTTTTAAAATAGCCAGGTATTAGTGATGCTGGTGTCTCTTATTTAGAGGCAATGAGCAATGGAGGTGCTTTAAATGCCTTTAGTATTTTAAATTAGAACAAAATCCAGCGACGCCATGGGGAGAGTGGAAGAGAGCAGTCAATTAATCCTGCTGTACTCCTGACTCTCCTCCTAATTTCTGTGACTCTGCTCAGCTGAGGCTCCTCTTCTCCTCTGAGTCGAACCATCAGAGTTGACTGGGCAGGTTAAAAATATTAAAATGAGACATTCCCCACACTCTGTAATGGTTTCACACGTGAATGAATGGTTTCAAATTGAACATTCCAGCCTCAAAGGTGGAAGGTTCCTCTGGTTGCCACGAGTGCCAGGTGACCTGCAGGGGTGGCAGCAGCCTGGTGCCACACGGGCTGTGAGTCACAGTGACACAGCATCCCCACCGAGGTCCTTCCCAGGGATATCTCCGTGACTAACAACTCTCCCATCCCCAAATCCACAGCTCTGGGCGGGGAAATCTGTGGGAAGCAGAATTCCAGGAGAAAAGCAGGATCAAGGCTGGACTCAGCCTGAGGTGGGGACAGAAAACCTTAAATTTGGAATTTCTGGGCTGTAATTTTCCCTCCCCAATTCCGATGACTTCAGCCTCATTCTTATGGTTTATGACATCAGCAGAGAACATGAATATCCTGGTAAGCCAATTGGCTAAACAAGGAAAGGGAGATACTCTTACTTTTCTGCTATATTAAGACTTTTAAAAATAATCTGTGACAAAGAGAGGGATATTTCAGGCGGACTGGATCTGCTTTTATTGCCTGTCTGGGAGGAATATTGATTTGAGGTCATTTTGCATGGTGTTGTTATCCATCATCATAAACATCTGCAGAGCTCAGGATGATCCCCCTCTGACCAGGGGGAATTCTGAGGTGAATTCCTTATTTATTCCCATTTTCCAGAGCCTGCAAATAAGGGATAACTCTGCTTTGAGGCTTGTAAATCTGGGCCGAATACCTGTGAAACGCCTGTGTGGTTAAAATTCACTTTTCTTGTATTTGCATAGCAGAAGTGGAATTAATTTGACAGATTCCACCGCTGCTGCTTTTAACTGTGGCAGAAAACTTCAAATTTCCTGCTCCCTTTTGTGCCAAGCACCCAGTGAAGTCACTAACTGAGACTTGCAGCTCGGTTATTGATTGATGGGATTTTTTTCCCCCTTTTTGTTTTATGGATTAACAAAAAGAAATGCTCAGGCACGGTCCATAAACCTTTGTTAATGGCCAAAAAAA
Source organism: Entomyzon cyanotis (assembly GCA_024500445.1). Lineage (NCBI taxonomy): Eukaryota > Metazoa > Chordata > Aves > Passeriformes > Meliphagidae > Entomyzon > Entomyzon cyanotis. The sequence continues at coordinate 1,371,246 of JAKEPQ010000773.1, read as the reverse complement.
AAGGGAAATGTGTCAGGTAATGTACTTGGAGCACCTCATTCCATTTGGATATGCCTGGGACTCATCTCCGTTGGATTTTCATCATAAAATCCATGATTTTGTTTTGAAATTACTTAAATTCAGGCTAGGCTTTTGGTGTCTTTGCTCTGTCAGGTATTTTTAAGAGGAAAAACCCGTATTTCTGGGATTCTGCTGCAGGTGAAGTGGTGTCTCAGAGTCTCCTTTCTTTTGCCCCATAACATCAGAGGGGATTTGGGGTGATTTCTCCTCTGCTGAATTCCCTGTGAGTGATTCCCTCAGCTCCCCCATGGAGTTAAAACTCTCACATCATGGACTTTATAAAAATATCATTTAACAGGAATAAAGCTCTGCTGATATCCCTAACACAAACAACTGCTCCCCCATGGTATACCATAATTCAAGTTATTTGTTCTGAGTGATATTCTTTCCTCACATATCCTTCTGCTCCGATTTTTGGGGATGTCAGCTTGCAGGGAAGAGGAGCTGCCTTAATTGATTTAATGTTCTCTCCAAGACTATTGTTTACCACAGAGGAATATTCCTGCTTTGCGAGTGTTTTACTCTTTTGTTGATTTTTGTCATGGTGTATAATATATTTTTTGTGCTGTATAAAAGAAAATAGATCTATTTTATTGTATAATGTATTGTGACATATCTTACATCTTATATATCTTACATCTTATATGACTTACATATATATTACATAGTGTAAATAAAATTAAAATGTATATAGAATATATGTAATGTGTATAGCATGTATATAGTATATACTCTTTTATACTTCATTATACTTTATACTTTTATATATGTTTTACACTTTATAATTATACTCTGTTATACAGTATGTCATTTATATGTTACGTGTTGCACCATTAATTATATGCTATAACAATTAATATACTGTAAATGCCAACATAATTAATATTATATTATCAACAATATACTATAATTGATACAAGCTGCATACACTATATGTATTTTCATATGGCCTGTAACACATAGTAGACACACAATGTACATACATATACATATGTATATGTAAAATATACATATGTATATTTTACATAACATATGTATATGTATGTATATTAAATATACAATAAAAAAAATATAGTATACATAGATAATACACACGTGTTTTGAATGTATAATATATACATATTTTATATAGCATATATTAGATATATGCTATATAAATATACATAGTATATAAATAATATATGTAATATTGTATATTGTATCTAGTATGTGTTATATATATATAACACATGTTAGATACACGTTTTATATAAAAACGCTCTAATAATTATTAGCTCTCATCATAATTATTATTGGTTTGGTTATTTACTGAATAAGAAAATTTATAAATTTAAAATGTAAAAATGTAAATTTATTTGGCTATCTTTTGATTATCTATTTGGGTTTTTTTTTTTTTTTTGTTATTTATTACAGAAGTTAATATATTTTATTTCTCACCCTCCCCCCCCGGGCGCGCAGCGGGCGCGGCACTACTTGTCGGCGCGGCGGAAGGATCGGCGTTGGCGGCGCGCAGGGATCGCGGCGCGCTGCGGCGGCTGTCAGTCAGCGCGGCGGCGCCGGGACGCGCCGGGCGCAGCGCAGCGCAGCGGAGCGGCGGAGCCACCGCGCCTCGGCTCTCCGCGCCCGTCCCCGCGCCCGCAGCCCCGGCGAGCGGCTCGCCGGCCCGCCGGTGCGATGCTGCTGCTGCTCGCCGTGCTGCCCTGCGCCTTCGTCCTGCTGCGAGCCGCAGGTACGGCGGGAGGGAGGCAGGGAGGGAGGAGGGCGGCGGGGGCGCGCCGCGCGAACAATGGGGTCGGGCGGACCCGGCGCCGCGCGCGGCTCCATGGCTGCGGAGCTCCGCGCCGCTCCGCGCCGCCGGCCGCGGCGGGAGGGCTGCGGGGAGAGCGGCCGGGCTGGCGGCGGGGAGCCCCGGGCCGTGCGGGTCGGGCGCGGGGAGCAGACAATGGGCGCGGAGGGGATGCTGCGCTGCGGGCGGCGGCTGGCGGCCGGCGGGTCGCGCCGGGCTCGGTGCGCACGGCGGGGATGCTCCGCGGCCGCCGCCCTCCGCCGGCGGGGCGAGAACGCGGGCAGCGAGCGAGGGATGCGATCGCCGTGGAGCGGCTGGAATAATGGGGAAAAAAAAAACCAAACGGAGGAGAGGGAGAAGAAAAAGGAGGGGCGCGGGGCGCTGCCGTTGTGGAGCGGCGCCGGGCGCGAGCGGCGGAGCGGTGGCCGCGCTGTGGCCGCTCGGTAGCCGCTCGGTAGCCGCTCGGTAGCCGCCGCCCGTGTCCGGGAGCGGCAGGTGGGCTGGGAGCGGCGGGATGGAGCGGCGGGATGGAGCGGCCACACCTGCGGCGGCCCCGCCCCGGACAGCATCCCTGCTGCGGGCTGCATCCCTGTGCCGTCCGTCTGTCCGTCCGTCCGTCCATCCACTCTCCGGAGCGCGTCCGTGTGCCGCCCGCCCGTCTGTCCGTCTGTCCGTCCGTCCGTCCGTCTGTCGGTGCGGCGCTCCCCGGGGAGCGCTCCCTGGAGCCGCGCTGCGCTCCGCCGCTGCTCCCTGTCCTGTCCCCAGCGCAGCAGCCTTTTCCCTTCCCTCGAGAGCATCCCGGCCCCGAGCACCGCCCGGGCTGCCTGTGCCATCGCCGCCTGGCAGCTGTCACCGCGCCCGGCTGGCAGCCCCTCTCGGGTTTGGTGTTAGGTCCCCTGCTCTGTCCGGGTCCCTGAGCTGTCGCTGTGTCCTTGTCGCGTTCCGTGCCTCCCTCCAGAACCTCCACCCTTCCCCGCGCTGAGCGCTTTTATCTCCTTAAGCAATTCCTGCTCTGCTGGTGACAGCGGCGGTGACCATTGCCACCAGTGTCCCCAGGGCTGCTGCCAGCCCGGAGCCACCTGTTTAACACCAGCACAGCACCCACCCTTATCCATCCATCCCTCCATCCCTTATCCATCCATCCCTTATCCATCCATCTCATCAATAGTGGCACAAGCGCTGCTATTAGCCCCTTTTTAATTAAAAAAAAATTCAGCAGCGCTAATTAGAGGGTCGGTGTGACAGAGGACAGGTCGTGTTCCCGTCGCCAGCAGCTCTTGCCCATATCCAGCTCTGCATCTGCCCGGCCACACCCTCCAGCCCGGCTCTGCACATTCCTGCTCTCCCCCAGCCAGCCTGCTCCCTGCCATTGCACAGCCATCGCCTCCCTGACACATCTCACAGCCTTTCTCAGCTGTGGGAGGGCAGAATAAAGCGGGTTGGTTGGTTTTTTTGGTGGTGGTTTTTTTTTCTTTTTTTCCAGGGGAAATAAATGGGAGTAAGCAAAAGAAAAATTATCTGCATATCATCTGTTGCCCCACTCAAATACATGTTTATCCAATAATAATAATTATGAATATGGAGACTGCCTAGGGAGCTGCACAGCTGGAACTGTTAAATCAGCATAAAATGGAGAACACAAAAAGCAAATAAAATATTAAAAAGCTAGAACAAAGCAGCAGCAGTGTTTATGGTGAAAGCAGCACCCAGCAAATCAAGCTCTGCTTTCCACCCTAAAGGATGCTCTGCTCTTGTACCTCTTTTTGTTTTTTTCCCCAGCTGAGCTCACCAGTCTGTGATGGGGGAGAAGAGATTTGGCTTTGAAAGCTGTGGAGCTGTCAGTGAAAGAGGGTGTTTTATTTACTTCTATTTATTTGATTTTATTTATTTTACGATGGTGCTGCCAAAGAAACCTGAAGCTTAAATACAAGAGGAGGCAAGAGACAGATATTTGATAGTGAGGAATCCCTGAGGAAAGTGTTGTCTGAGCACAGTTGTGGGGTGGGCTCACAACAAAACCCTGCCTTTTATGGCTTTTAGAATAATTCCACGTTTTGTGTGTATCCCTGTGGCCTGTGATGGTGACGATTTATTTAGTCTGCCGTTAAATTCAGACATTCCCTGATAACTCAGAAGCTGATTTATGGACAGAGCAGATGGCTCCTCTCCTTTCATGTACATCCTGAGAACCATTGCTTCCTAAAGAATAGAGCCTATTTTGTATAAACTTTATCCCCTTGACTCATGAACTTGAAAATTCCTGACTTGACTGTTGGCTTGTTTTCTTATTGTTGGGTCTCCTGTGTGTGCGTGGGTTTTGCTTTTTTTTTTTTTAATAAAGGACATTTAATATAACAGTGACTTAATGAATACCCAGTTTTTAAGTGTTAAAGATTGTGGCTGCTCTCCAGGCTGAAAGTGCCTTCACTCTCCTTGGCTCCTCTCCAGAAATATATTTTAAGGATCGACTGCTCTGCCATTGGGTACGAGCGATGGTTTCTGTTTGGTAGAGAACACCATGGGGGGATTTTTTTTTTTTTGTGTGTTTTTTCCTGTTTGTTTGGGGGTGGGAGGACAATGCCATGGGTTTTCTCTGCCAGGGAAGCAGAACCAATTGCTGGGAGAGGAGGAGGAGGAGGAGGAGATCCTGCATCTGCTGCCATCAGTCTGCGGGAACAGAGGAGCAGACAAAGCACGGTTTATTTGCTCATTTCAAAGGCCGTCCTGCGGTTTCTCTCGTTATTTACCACACCTGGTGAGATGAAAAAGGCACAGCTCGGGGGGTTTTTGGGGGGGGTTCTGGTGTGGTTTTGGGAGCAGCAGTTTTGCAGTGTATTCCAGTGTGATTCCAACTTAACGTGGGGATTGTGAACTTCCCAAAAATGCCTGGGAGAAGCTGTTTCCTCTGGAATTGTGGTGGCTTTTGTGCAGGGAATTATGAGAAAGGTTCGAGTGTCTGATGATGCTTGTTTTCTCGGTGGTTTTCAGGTGCAGTGAAAACACCATGTCTTTGTTCATTTCCCAATTCCATCCCTTCTCAGGATTGTGAAACGCGAATGGAACAAAGCGATTCGGTTTGTAAACACGAACTCCAAGTTTGTAAATACTGAACTCTGAGATTAACCAGAATTTTGGTGTTTTCCTTGCTGGTTGTAGACAGGGAGAATGGGAATAACTTGGCTGAGGGTGTGTCTGTGCAGGGAACTACAGCTCCCAGGCACCTCCTCTCCTGCGCGTGTTTTTTGGGAATTAGTGTGTTGGTTTTCATCCCAGGGTTAAAAAAAAATAAAAAAAAAAAAATAAAAGAGCCACCAGGCAAATCGACTTGGAGCCATCCAAATCACAGGAGCAAATTTGAAGGTCAGCTCTCGGGCTGGCTGTGGCTCCTTTTGTTTAGGAAAACACATTAGCATGGAGCAGAGGGCTGGCTGATGCAAAGGGATGGAAATGAGGAGGGTTTGGCAGCAGTGCCATTATGGCCTCGCAGCTCCTGGTGGGGAAATGCAGCTGCTCGTTGGGAATGATGCTTTTTGAAGTGACCTGAGAGCCAAATGGCAGCTCCTGCCTTGGAAAGGGCTCAGGCAGCCACTGCTGGGAGGTTTTTTTGGGGTTTTTTAGTTTACTGTGGACGTGGAATGGAGAAAAATGGATGCAAATCGAGGATAAAATTCACTTTAAAATAAATGTATGGCTTAAAGTCCAGTATTTCCATGGTATCTGAGGTGATGAGGAGGCAGATAATCCCTCTCTGTGCAGTCAGTGATGCCTGCAGGTTCCAGACCTTCCAAGGATAAATAGCAGGTAAGGGATGGAGTCACCATCCCTGGAAGTGCCCAAAAAACGTGTGGCTGTGGCACTTGAGGACAGGGTTGGGTGGTGAACAGAGTGGTGGTGAGACTTGGTGATCTGAAAGCTCTTTCCCAGCCCCAGTGATTCTCTGGCTCCAGGAAAAGCAGTTTCAGGAGGAATTTCCTCATGGAAAGGGTTGAACATTGGCAGGGGCTGCCCAGGGAGGTTTGGATTCCCTGAGGTGTCCAAGGAATTGCTGGACAAGGTGGGGATTGGGCACAGCTTGGACTCAATGCCCTTGGAGAGCTTTTGCAGGCTCAGTGGTTCTGTGATTCCACGAAAAACCTCTCAGATCAGTCCTGGGGAGGTGCTGATGTGTCTGAAAATACATCATCTGAAAATTTCAGCCACCTGAAAGCTTCCTTGGGGCATTTTTTGGGACTTTGTACAGCTTTGGCTTCTTAGGTTGCTTTAGCATTTATGTAGTGGAGGTGTTTCAGCTAAATGGACAAATGTGGGACATCAGCAGCCCTGAGAACTCCCCATCTCCAGGCAGCTGCTGGAAAAGCTGATTTTTGGGGAGCAGCACACAATGGGAGGTTTATCCTGCAAAGCAAGTGCAAATTGCTTAAAGATTCCAGAGCCTTCTGAAGCAGCAGCAGCAGCTGTGGGGTGCAGTCACACAGAGCTGTGCTCAGGAGCTGGGGGAGTTATGGGAATTCTTAAAAGTGAATAATGATTAGTGTGGAGAGCTGGGATTTGCAGCAGGAGGCAGGGAGCTGTGTTGGGTTTGGGGGAAAAAGAAGATTGTTGTCTCCACTTCCCTCTGCATGGTCAGGGATAGAGCTGGGAGAACTGGGAGTTGGCTGGTTCAGTCCAACCATGGTGGAATAATGTGGAAAATATTTGGGCAATCCATTGGGATTGGTAATTCTGGGATAATTAGAACAATGAGGAGTTTCTTTAAATGGATTCTGTCCTGGATGGGTGTTTGGTTTAACTCAAATCATATGGTCTCTCCATTCAGTCTCATCGACAATCTCATGGTGTCTTGAATAAAAATATTCATGTTTTCTTTATAGCTGAGGGTTTGAGACTGTTCCACCCACTGGGTAAATCAGGATAGGTGCTTTTCACAGTTTGTTGTGAAAATCAGGCAAGTCAGGGTAATTTTCTGCAAATCCACCTCATTAATTATAATTTACCACATTGATTAACTTGCTCCTCACTGCTGAGGCCACGTTTGGAGTGCAGAGTCCAGTGCTGGGCTCTCCAATGCCAAAAAATCTGGATTTACTGGAGTCTGGAGGAGGCACTGGAGCATCTCTGTGTGAGAAGAAGCTGAGAGTGGCAAGAGAAGACTCAGGGAAATGTGGATAAATTTCTGCTGGGAAGGAGTGACAACGACAGAACAAACTGGAATACAGCAAATCCTGCCTGAACATCTGAAAATACACCAAAATCCCTCTTTTTTTTTTTTTGTTGTTGGATGAATCCTGGAATAGGTTGAGTGGAGAGGTTGTGGATTCTCCATCCATGGAGCCTTCAGAAGCCACCTGGACAGAGTTTTGGTGTCCTGCTGGAGCTGCTTTCCCCTCCTGGACTGGATCATCTCAGCTGTTCCTTCCAACCCCAATTATTCTGCGATTTTCCTGCCTCTACTCTTATAAAAATAGTTATAATAGAAGCTTGTTTGAATATTTAGTTTACTTTTTCTTCTTTCTTTGTTTACGTTCATCATGCTTATCACCCTTGAATCTTTAGGAGAAACAAGAATGTTAATTATTTGTTAGTGGTTTATGGTTAATTATAATTTACTGCATTGATCAACTTGAAATATAATTCCCAAGGCATGAATGGGAGTGTGTAAATCTGTGTAGAGAAATTGGGAATTGTGTGAAATAAAGGGTTAGAGGAAGAAATTAGTTAAGATATTCAGGCTACATTTTGGGCTCATTTTGGGCAGAATATGGTCTGAATCAGTGCTTGAAATTCAAGTTCCTTTCCATAGGAGAGACCTGGCTGAGATGTGGAGTTGAGCAGGTGATAAATGATAAAGTGATAAAGCTTTTAGACAATGGAAATAGAAAATCATTGCCTCCGAGTCTGAATGGGTTTTTCCAGATGTTTGATATCTCTTGTCATCCCAAAAGCAAACTCTATAAAAATTTTCTTTAATTGTTACAGGAGCTGCAATATATCCACGCCGAATTAAGTTAATTGTCGCTGAAATCAAATTGCAAGATTGTAAATTTTCTTGTTTTATGAAAGAAAACCCCAAAACATCTATTTTCCAAGCGCAGCTCTTTGCAGAGACTTCTCAACGCAGATTGAGAAGACTGATGTGCATTAAGCATTCAAAAATCCCATTTTTCCCCAGCGCCTTCGCATGTGGGATTTCCAACTCTCCATCTCGCCGCCCCACAAAAGAAGAGCAGCCAGTTTGGTGTTGTTTGCACAATATTGGCAAACTGGGGCTTCAGTGCATTATTGCATAATCTGCTGTTGAGCACAAACACGGGCAGTAATTGAGGGAAGCTCGGCGTTGGGAGATGCTCAGCAGTGGTTCTCCAAGCCCGCTAAAGAGCAGCCTGTCTCTGCATATTAATCACCCTTTCAAAGGAGCTCTGCCTGATTTGCATTGTGCAGACACCGAGCAGTCCCGGAGCAGGAGGGGGATCGGGATTGTTGGGCTCAAAAGGGTTTTTATTCCATTCAGCTGTTCATTCCGTGCAGAATCCCGGCGGTGTTGGGGGAGCACAGCCCCACTGGTGCTCCCTGGGCTCTGGGATGTCAGATATTCAATGTAAAACCTGAGGATGGCTGGGGCTGGTAGGGCAGTGGGGGTTTGAAATGGAATAGCCTGTGGGTTTGCCTTTTGGGAGCACGGCAGGGCAAGCTGGAGGCTTTGATCCCATTGGGAAATATGGGGGAAAGTTGGGGAAATTTCAGGTGTAATAACAGCATTTCTCCATGTGGTTTTGTGTAACTCCAGCTGCTGCTTTGGGGCAGAGTGAGGTGAGGTGGGAATGAGCTGGGTCTGTATGAAAATAGCCAAAAAAAAAGTGAGATTTTGGTTCCTTTTCTTTGTACAAAAACCCCCATGGTATTGAAATGTAGACTTTAGTGAGCAGTAAAGACGTCTCAGTAGGTTGGTATTCTGAAGGAGAAGAAGATGTGCAGATTATATATATTTATTTATTTATTTATTTATATTTACACAAATGGACCACTATTTGTGTAAATAATAGGATAAAGGGAAATAACAGGATAAAGGGAATTGTATTTTGGCACAACTCAGCGGGAGAACTGGGCTGCAAGTCGTGGTTGTGAGTAGCACCAGCAGCTTGTGATGTAAAAGTGATGCTGGTTCTGCTGAAGGAGAGCTTGTGTTGGAGGAAAAACTGCATTTCACACAAGTGAGCATCACTGTGCTCCCCAAAGCCAGAGATGTTATCCCATGTTGGTGTTTAATCAACATTATTGAGCTGTTTGCTCAGCTCCTTGCTATCTCTTTCCTTCTGCTTCTCCTTGCCTTATCAACTCCTTGGGCATCTTTTCTTACCTTTGATTTTTGTTCTGCTGGAAAGCTGACAGAGTTCCCTTTCCGTGGGAAATTCTGGAAACTGCAAAGCAGGAGTTTCCAACCAGTTATCCAAGGAGCTAAAAAAATCAGAATAGCATTGAGTGATGATATTCAGGTTGGTTCTAACTTGGGAAGGAATGAACACCTGAGAGGAGCTTTTTTTTGTGTTTGTTGTTGCTCTCTGTGTATGCAAAATGGAATTTTCAGTGTTTTTCTGTAGTGAACAGGAGGAATTTTGGTGTAAATTTGGTAATGCTGTTAAGGCAGGAAGATGGGGAGAGCATTCTTGTGTGAAATGTTCATTTTGCTGTATTTTAGTGAGAATTGTTTGGTTTATGTGTGAGGTAGGGTTTTTATGATGCAGCAGAGCTTTCCCTGTGTCACTGCAGTCAGAAGGAAACCCCAAACCATCCAGGACAGACAATTCCATTTATTTCCCTCATATTTCCATATAAAACACGTTGCAGTATGTAGAGGTTAAGTGCAGCAGGTAATGCACACAACCAATGTTGATATTTCCCTTTAGTGGTAGCTGCTTTCATATTCTTTTATATCATTAATATTAATTGTTGGCAAGCTGTGGCACTATTATGACAAAGCACTTAGTGCCCACCTGGGTGTGCTTTGAAAGCCTTAAAATCACCATTTTTAAGCTTTCTTTTAACCTTGTTCACGTGCATAAAAGATCCTGTGCAGCTCAGGATCTACTGAGAAAAAACAATTAGCCAGTATTGGCTAATTATGATATTTCTCAAGGACCTAATTTCATATTTTTCAGTGTGCTAATAGCGAAAGTCATCAGACACAGAAGCATAATCAACAGCTGCTTGGGCAAGGAAATTATTGAATTATTGCAAGGCTGCAGAAATGAAAAGAGCAGAGAGCTGGGAGTGTATTTCAGTTGTGCTGGAATAGATAATCCCCAGGAGTGTAACGTGCTGGGCAGACACAGAATTACTGCCCACTGCCCTAACCCTGCTGTAGTTTGATCTCTGGGATGCTGCAGCCTTTATTCCAGACTGCCTGCTGCCTGGGATTGAAGAAGAAAATTCAATTTATTTATTTAAGTCAATGTATTTCTTGTGGACACAGCCTGGGATGGGTTTTTGCTGCAGGGAACTCACTGCCTTGAGAAGCATCAGAGATATTTATTTTCACATTGATTCCCTTCTAGCTTTGCCTTTGTATTTTATTTGTATTTTATTTCTATTTTATTTCTATTTTATTTCTATTTTATTTCTATTTTATTTATTTATTTGAGCGTTGGCCATTTCGCTCTTTAATTTTTCTCCGTTTCTCTGGAAAATGAATATTTCATTCAATACAAGTTTGTCCTTCATGGACAAAAATAACATAAAGCTGCAGTGCACATTTGTGGTTTTAATTTCCCAATTCAAATATATATACTGACTATTCAGATATATATACTATACTGTGAAATACTCCTGGTTCATAGAATAGAAGTTGTTTTTGCTAGAAATGGGTATTTCTGCTGGGAGGGTGCCTTTATTCTTGGGGGGAAAAGTGTGTATTTTGTGCAGTTTGAGGAGGAAAATCCTGGTTTTATCCACATCAGGGACACTCCCAGGGAATATCCATAAATCTGCAGAACGGCCATTTCTTTTTAAATGAATAATCTTTCTTACACCTGGTTAAAAAAAGAATAAAAATAGGGATTTAATTGAAAAGGAAAAGGTTTTTTTTCCCACCCAGGCCCTGCCTTGCTGCTCCCTCTGCAATTAATGTGACCTGCAGCTCATTAATGGCTTGCTGTGGGTGGGTAGGGAAAAAAACCCCAGAAAATTCATATAAACAGTGCTCTTTTCCTTGCTGGGTGCTCTGGGAGGATTTCAACCAATCTGCCAGCAGTTTGTGGTATTTCACACTCAGGTTTTGGTGCAAGAGCAAAAATCTCCTTTGCTTGCAACCAGCAAATCTCATCAGCAAAGCAGTGAACAAACCCAGTGCTGAGAGATTTTTTCCCCTCAGTCTCACTTCCAGGGAAACTTTTCAAACCCTTTTAATTGGTATTTTTTTAAAAATCCACTTCTTTTGGAGCAGCTTTTTCCATTATTTTGCTAAGAAGTCACTGGATATTCAAGGTAAAAAGGTGCTCTTGGAGCAAAAGCTGTTGGAGGAATCCCTGGAGTGTGTTTGCCTTGGATTTTTCGGAGTTCTGGGCAAACACACTTCAGATATTTCTGCTTTCATCAATGGCAGCCCTCGCTGTTTGCTCGTAAAACAATAGTGAAAAGAAATGTTTTGTACACAGGCTTGCTGGGTTTGCATCGTTTTAAAGTGGAAATAATACCTGGTGGGAGAGGAGAGAACTGGAAAGGCTGTGCTTCAGGATAATCTCAGTTATGCTATTTAATACTAATAAATTAAAGGGGTTCTGTGCTTTTTCATAGGTGTGCATAAGTTTCTGATAACGTCTATTTTAGTCACTTTTTACCTGTTAGTTCTCAAAGAAAAGGTTGAGTGTTTTGCCTGCAGATCAAAGCCTGAAATTTTGAAATCCCCATTATTTTGGTTTTAAAAAACATAACTGTATATGAAGAATTCTTGGCTGTAGATTTCAATGAAATCCCAGACCCACCGTGGACCATTTTTATCGCATTTATCCCTTGAATTTCAGCTTCTGCTTTGCATCTGCAGCCACTCTGGAGTGTGATCAGTGCCCAACTCCAAAGCTCCTGTATATTCCCAGGAGCTGTTTCTCATCAACCTAAATTGGTGCATCCAAAGCAGCCTGGAGACAAAAATAGCAAATCCCACCCTCTGTCGTTTTGTGCATTCAGCCCCTGAATTATTGATGGATTCCTGCTCTGTCCCTCATGGCCACGAGCTGCTGGGATTTATTATTTAGTGGCACATGCAGAAGGACCTCCACGGGTCAAAAAAACAAAATATGAAGGTATTTTCTTATCAGGTGAATGGTTCTCTTATCTCCTTTCCCTCGAAGACTGCAGGGAGTGGTGGGAGCAGAGGAATTTAGCTGGAGTGGTGAGTGAAAGCAACGCTGCTGATTCCCTGGGAATTTAGCACTTTAAATGGATTAGGACTAAAAATATCCCTGCCTGGCATTGCGTCAGCTCCAGGAGCCTTGGCGAGTGGCTGCATTTCCATGTGTGATGGCGATTTCCCAGGATTTCCACCTTGGAGCTGAGGGGGAGCGTGGGGAGGGGAAGGAGGATTCTGCACTGGAGCAGCAGGGCGTTGGGTGGAATTGTGGAATTAATGGGAAGGGCTGAAGTGGGAGCCTGGAGGAGGAGTATTTGGGGAGGAAAAGGGGATTTTTGGTATAGACAGGATGGGTGATTCTCTCCTTGGAGGTGTGGAAGCTTTAGGAGGAATTAACTTCATTTGCAGTGGGGTCTTTCAGCATCTGGAGCATCTTCTTGGTCCATTCTGTTACCAATAAATGCACTCATAACTCATATTTTGGGGTTTTTTTGGTTTGTTCACACACATCGATGGTGTGTGAACACTGCAGGGGGTTTGACACGTGTTCCTCAGAATCCCAGAAACCCAGAAATTATATTTTAACAACGGGAAGGGAAATAATCACATCCTGTGCTTATCTGAAAACCTGGAGTTTACCATAAAGGAGGAGATTTTGATTGAACTTGTGCTCCTGGTTTGTTTGGACAAATTTGACTTTTCTCTAGTGGTGAAATGATCCCACTGCCCTTGTGGAGGGGCTGGAACAGAGAAATACCCAATCCCACGGTGCTAATTGGGGTTTTTTAATGAGGTGTGATGGTACCTCTGTGTTAAACATCCTCATGCATTATTAGCTCCCAAACCACTGGAAAAAGAGCTACAAATCAATGCAGGTTTTTTTTTCTTCTTTACACTGAGAATTTCTGCTAATTTTGGCCCATGGTTACTAGGATTGCAGAGCTCTTGGCTGCATGTTCAGGAGCTGTAAAGGTGAATTTTGGTCTGGAAGGTGAAGCACAGAGTTAAACTGCTCTGTTTGGTGGATCAGCACTGCAGGGAAAGCTTCTCAGAGAGGTTGTGAATTCCAGCCAGGTAGGATTTGGCAGCTGTGGTCCAGGTTAACATTTTGGACTCCACTAGATGGCACTGATTTATTGTGCTGTTGACAAAAAAAACATCAAATGCAGTGGGAGATTTTTTGGGTTTTTTTTATTTTTTTTTTTGAGCAGGAGGTGATGAGGATGCTCAGGATTTATCTCTTTGTCTGGTGGGTTCATATATAGTTTCCATCCTGACCTCCTGCTTTTGGAGTTTTGGGTGGGATAGGCAAACCGTGAGCAGATTTTTAAAATATTTAGAACTGGGAAGATATCTCTAAAATAAATAGTTGGTTTTTCTTACCCTCTTGGTGTAACCATCTTTTTTTTTTTGAAGAAAGACGCTGGTCCAGTGTTGGTGCAGGCAGCTGGGTTTCCCATCATTGGGAAACCATCACAGATTTGAGGATAAAGTCATTGGGAAACCATCACAGATTTGAGGATAAAGTCTTTGGAACATTTGGGAAAATTTGGGAAACCATCACAGATTTGGGTAGTCTCATCTTTCTGATAAGAAAAGAGTATTCCTGGTGGGTCACAAGCACTGGTTTTGGTGAACACCAGGGTGGTTTCAGAGGGGAGGACACTGGGTGTTCTTTCTGTGACCACGAGAGTTCTTTTAGTCAGTTTGGTACCCAAATTCTCCCCAGGACCTTCTGCATCCTGCTGCTCATCCGGAGTTATCCCAGGGAGCTGCTGCTTGAGGAGATCATCCATAATTCTGTATTTTTCCCCTTTTTTCTGCATTCCCTATGCACCAAACGCTGCCCTTGAATTATCACAGACCTACATGGAGCAGGAGATGCTCTGCTCAGCATTTCAGATGCTCCACGAGGATCAACTCTTCGTTCCACCTTGTTTTCCTCCCCTAATCCTCCTTCCCTTAGCTGAGCAGAGCTGCAGTTTGGCCTCACCTGACTCCAGAGCTGGTGGGTGTTTTAATCTGCTGCCTCACGAGAGAAATGCTTCCTGCAGAGAACTCTTGTTGGCTTTTTTTTTTCCTCCAGAAAGCAAAGCCTGGCTGCTCCCTTTGCCTTCCTTTCAAGGGATTTGGGAGGAAATGGCTTTCCAAGGAAATCAGGAATTCCTTGTTGGAAATAGCTGTTACCTGCCTGGCCTGTGGCTGGAGGGGTGGAACCTTCCAGGAACCTCAGATAAATAGAAAATACAGAATATTGTAGGTGCTGGTGGTTTATACCATTGGGCTGCTCATCCAGAAAGCTGCTCTTTTTGGGATCTCTGCAGGAATTTCCCTGGGGAATTGGGAATTTGGGAAAAAAGAACGATGGAGACCTTTGCAGGGATTCAGCAGCTGAGACAGTGCAGTGATGCATGGAGGGACCTGAAATCCAGTGTTGTCTTCAAAAAGAAAGGAGATAAATCCAGGAGCTCTGTCTTGAGGCATTTATGCTGTAAAAACCACAAAGCTGTGATTTACCTGCTGCTATTCTCTGTCTGCTTTAGGGTTTCTTGCTGTTTTTCCCTTTTTCCCTCTCAGACTGGAGGTTCAATTGGTATTTGGTCTCCAATCCAGAATTAGTGATGTCTCACTGCAGTGTGGGACACTGTGACATCTTTCCTGTGACATTGACAGCACTGGTTTTTTCCAAACCTTTTTATTTTTCCTCTTGATGCTGTCAATTTTAACATAAATTTATGGATTTAACCCTTGGTTACTAGGTGACGTGCCCTGGCTTAGAATTAATCCCTAATGCCATTGTTTCCTAACTCCATTATTTATATATTCCATTGAACTCCAGGATTTATATATTCTCAATTCCTAATTCCATTATTTCCTGATTTTTGTTTTTCCCCACTGCCACTTTTTCCCCAGGATTTACATATTATCATTCCCAATTCCATTATTTTTTTTCCCCACTGCCACTTTTTCCCAGGATTTATATTTTATCACTTCCTAATTCCATTATTTCCTGATTTTTTTTTTTTTTCCCCTACTGCCATTTTTTCCCAGGATTTACATACTATCACTTCCTAATTCCATTATTTTTTTTCCCCACTGCCACTTTTTTTGCCTTCTTTTCAGGATGATTGTCTCTTGCTTGCTGTGTACTGAATTTTTGCTGTCACCCCTGCAGATATTCCAGCAGATATTAATTATTAATATTAATTTAGTAAGCAGATCAATACATTTATCATGCCCAGCGTGGCTCCAAGAGCTTGGGGACAGCCTGGCATTGGACATTCCCCAATCTGATTGGAAATTGCCCTAAAAAAGGGGATTTAGAGGAGCATTTTGGGGGCTGTTGGGTTCATCCTGGTGGGAGAATCCCTCAGGGCTGGGTGGAGACTCCAGCCTTGTTTTCTGTTCAGTTTTCCAGCACAGAAGGTGGAACAGTAATTCATGATCTGCCGTGCTTTGCTAGCAGATGGAAAACACTCTGCCGGTGGGTTTGCAAGGGTGGGAATTCCGGGAGAGCCTTTGCATGTGTCCTTCACCCCTGGCTGTTCTGCGAGCTTAGGAAAATCACAGTGAAGTCATTCTTGTGGGTGGAAGTAAACTTGGGGGGTGTTCTCATTCCTGCTGTTGAGATGGATAAAAAATCCCCAAACCTTCCCAATGGGGTGAAGAGATGGAAATCAAAGAATGGCTGGGGGAGAAATGCAGTGAGCTCTGCGAGTTCTGCTCAGTTCTCATCCTACAAGTTACCTTTTTAGTGCAGAAAGACCTCTGTGTGTATATATGTATATATGTGTATAAAAATAGATATATGCATAATATATAGAATGTATCTATAATATAT
Source organism: Entomyzon cyanotis (assembly GCA_024500445.1). NCBI lineage: Eukaryota > Metazoa > Chordata > Aves > Passeriformes > Meliphagidae > Entomyzon > Entomyzon cyanotis. The sequence goes on along the minus strand of JAKEPQ010000773.1, from coordinate 1,355,220 downwards.
ATAAATATATATAATGTGTATATAAATATAGATATAATATATATAATGTGTATATAAATATAGATATTATATATATAATGTGTATATAAATATAGATATAATATATATAACGTGTATACAAATACAGATATAATATATATAACGTGTATATAAATATAGATATAATATATATAACGTGTATACAAATACAGATATAATATATATATCGTGTATACAAATACAGATATAATATATATAACGTGTATACAAATACAGATATAATATATATATCGTGTATACAAATACAGATATAATATATATATCGTGTATACAAATATATACAAATATAGATATATAATATATATATTATGTATAACCAGGTATAATGATCTGGTGAAGAAAAAGGAGGTGTTAAGGCTAAAAACCTCTCATTTACAAACCGAGCAGGTGAATAAATGAATCCGTGAGCAATGAAGCTGCCCAGTGCAGCGTTTGGGTTTGAGTTTGCCTTTGTTTGTAACTTTTTTCAAGAGGACAATTAATTAACCTGTTTGTTTGCTTTTTGTTTGTTTGTTGGGGGAATGTTTGCCTTTATGGATTTTCAAACCGGGCAGTTCTCACCCTGTTGTTTGGGGTTTTGTAACATTTTTTAGTGGACAATTAACTTGATACTTTCTTTGGGTGGGAGTGTTGCCTGTAGGGAATTTTTACTGTGAGCTCTCACCTTGTTGTTTGGGTTTATTTGTAACTTTTTTGAAGTGGACAGTTAATTGCTTGATTGTTTGGGTGAGGATGTTGCCTTTAGGGCATTTTTACCGGGGAGTTCTCACCCTGTTGTTTGGGTTTATTTGTAACTTTTTTTTAGGGACAATTAATTAATGGGTTTGTTTGGGTGAGGATTTTGCCTTTAGGGAATTTTTATCAGGGGAGTTCTCACCCTGTTGTTTGGGTTTATTTGTAACTTTTCGAACTGGACAATTAATTACTTGATAGTTTGTTTGGGTGGGAATGTTGCCTTTAGGGAATCTCAAACCATGACTTCTCACCTTTTTGTTCGGGTTTATTTGTAACTTTTTTAAACTGAACAATTAATTACTTGATTGTTTGTTTGGGTGACGATTTTGCCTTTAGGGAATTCTTTTCGGTGAGTTCTCACCTTGTTGTTTGGGGTTATTTGTAACTTTTTTAAAAATAGACAATTAATTAATGTGTTTGTTTGGGTGAGGATGTTTCCTTTAGGGAATCGCAAACCATGAGTTCTCACCTTGCTGTTTGGGTTTATTTGTAACATTTTTTAGTGGACAATTAATTAATGTGTTTGTTTGAGGATTTTGCCTTTAGGGACTCTCAACCCACGAGTTCTCACTGCCCTTGATAAAGGGTTTGCCTGGCTGGGGAGCAGCTCAGAGCCCTTGGCAATCAGGATTTGGTTCCTTTTGGCCATGAAGTGCCCGCTGGGGCTCCGGCTGTGCTCAGAGCTCCCTGCACACCCCGAATTCACCCAACCAGCAGGGAATAGTCCTGGTTAGAGCTTTCCCTGCCCAGGGAGGAGGAGGCAGAGCAAGGTGTGGGATCAGCCAGATGGTGACTTAACCCAAATCCCCTCAATTCCCCTGACACCTGGCCAGGCTGCCGCTGGGGGAGGTGATGGCAGCGCTTTGTGACATGTCCAGGTGACATTAAACACATAAATGACATTAAATGTTCCCCGGAGCACCTGGAGGGGTGAAGGGATAGCTGCTGGTGAGGTGATGGTGAGGAGATGGCAGCAAGGGTCTGCTGATTGCTGGGAGGGTGGGATTCCACCAGAAATGGGTTTGGCTTGGAAATTTCCTATTTACAGCTTTGCTTACAACTCCAGTGAATGTTTATTTGATTTTTCCTTGCAATTAAAAAAAAATAGAAAAAAAAAGCATGGCATGGACATTGACTATAGAAAAGCAAGAAAACCACATCCATGCATTAACAGTGCATTCATATATCATATATGAAAATATGAATATAATATATTCATATCATATATTCATATCATATATGATAATGCACTGATAATGAATATATATCATATATATATTCATGTGTCCATTTGTATATCAACCATTTGTATCTATCAGTCTCATTTATTATGTATTTTCACCACCTGAGTGTTAATTTGGATCCCTGCAGCTCTGCCTTTCTGTTCCATCATCTCCCCATCCCATCCCAACATTTCTCCCTCTGTCGCCTGGAGAAAGCAGCGACAGGGGAGATGCCAAAGCACTTATTCCCCGTGAAAAACCAGCAAATCCCGCCTGATTCCTGCCAGAACAGGGACCAGAAAATCCCGTTGGAAATCCCGGTGCCATTCCCAATTAACCAGCAGCGTGTTCCTTGTCCTGGCGCCCATTAGCAGCAGCTGCATGGGGGACTTTGATGTCTGGGAGGACAGTGGGGTCACTGTTCCACTCCAAACTGCTTTTCCTTGCTGATTTTCTTTGTTCCAGGGGGATGGCAGTGGGTAGGACGTGAGGGGCGACACGGGATGGAAATCTGTGGCAGGAAATTGCTCCCAAACGGCATCACTGGGACGTCAGGATTTTTTAGCAGGGATGCTGATTGGAAAGGAGAATTTGAATGCTGGCGAGTAAATGGGGATGGAGGGGGGAATTGTGCTTGTTGAAGAGGGGAAAATCCAGCTGAATTCAGAGCAAAGTGTAATTAAGAGGGAAATAACTTAGATGGAGAGAGTTAAGAGTTGATGGCAGGAGAAGTTTTTGTGCTTAAATGAAATTTCTCTATTTCTGTCCAGTTTTTTTAGAGAATATACCCTTGATTTCCTGGGGTGTTTTATGAAGTGAGAACCCAGAAAGTTTGGGTAATTCCCTCCTGATTTGGGCAGTGAAGGAGGTCCCTCTGTGCAGGAAATTTGAATTTCTGCAAAGTGAGGTGCTTTAAAAACAGCAAGAAAAGCAGAGCTAGTGAATCCAGGAGTTTATGAGCAGGAGGAAGGAACTGGGTGGGATGGATAATGGGGAGACAGAATCTCCAGCACAGTGCTTTGGGTTAGCCTTGGAGTTGGTGCAAAATAACACCAAAAGACTTTTTCCTCTTCTCTTCCTCTTCTCTTCCTCTTCTCTTCCTCTTCTCTTCTCTTCTCTTCTCTTCTCTTCTCTTCTCTTCTCTTCTCTTCTCTTCTCTTCTCTTCTCTTCTCTTCTCTTCTCTTCTCTTCTCTTCTCTTCTCTTCTATCTCATTAATTGCCCAACACACCCCAAAACTGTGGCTAATCGAAGCACAGAGATAAATTCCTATTTCTGTTTCCCCCACGGTTCTGTGTCAGGATCCCAGTGAGTCACTTTCTCCGCGGGTTTTATTTTTTTTGGTTGCTGTTCCCTCCAAGACAGCAGTGACTGAATTCCTGCTCGCAGGCATGTAGGAGATCCCACATTTCTGGTGCCATCTGTTACCAAACTTTGCGGGTTTTGTTTTTCCCAGCTTGCAGCAATTTGAGGGAGAGAGTAGGGGAAATAGAGCAGGTGATTAAAAGGAGGATTCAAGTGGGATTGCAGCGATGCAAAACACTGGGGTAACGACCAGAAAAAGGAGAGGAGCTGCTGGGGGGTTTTAGGCAATTCAACAGCCTCTCCCAGAAGATGATTTTACTCAAATATTCTGGCAAAACCTGCAGGTCACTCATGGTATTCATGCCATGAACCAATTGATGTGTTTATTTATTTATTTATGTATTTATGTATTTATTTCCAGTTGTGCCTTGCAGTAATTGCAGCTCGTTATCTGTGTTGTGCTGAGCTGAGGGCTGAGGATGTCCCAGGAGGTGCTGGCTGATAACAAAAATCACCTTGCATGTGAGCTCGGAGTCCCAGCCAAGCCTCCAGAGTGCATTTTTTAATGAGCTCACCCAGTAGAAAGATCCATTGTTCCCTCCACAAACAATTGCTGGCTTGTGCTGTTTGGAGTTCTCTGCTTGGGCAGAATTCTTGCCTTCTGTGGGAATTGTCCTTTGGAAAAAAAAAATCTTCACTACATACAAAAAAGAAAAAAATCCCATCCAAATATGTATTTATATATTTGTGTATTAGTGATAGAAAGCTTCTGCTCTATTATGTGATGTTGAAAGCAGATTTTTGAACGAGGGTGAGCAAACAGCTCTCCACGGTTTTCCCACAGGAGGAGAAAATGTTGCTTAAAACTGAAATCCCCGTCATTCATGAGTCAGGGCTGATTTTAGGCAGGAGCTGATTGGACATGAATTACGTAGCTGCTACTCCAGAGTTGAAATTATCTTGGGTTACTGTGGGTATTTATATCTGTGCAGCTGCAGGATTGAAGGCAGAACTGTGCCTGCAGCTCTGCTTTCTGTAAAGAGGAATTTCTAACAGAACATTTTCATCTTTCCCTTCAAGTATTCAATTAGCAAGCTTTGATCCTTATCTTTTTCTGTCCCACAGACAGATTGCACCTGCAGCTTGGATTCCCTGGCCATACTGACTCAGATCCTTTTCCCCTCACTGAGTGGAGGGTGTGTGAGTTCACCGAGCACATCTGGCCCCAGATGTGAGGGGCAGGCTGGGTTCAAGGTCGTGGGGTTGTTCCTGCATTGGCACCTGGGATTGTTTGAGGTATCTCAGAGTGGAATTGTGCTGAAATCTGAAACAGGAGCAGATGAAGCTCAGTTGGTTCCATATGGGAACTCCTGGGGCTCCTCACCCTCTGATTTCAGACACCTTTTATCTTGTTACTATCATTTATCCTGTTATTTATTAACAGCCCTTTATCCTGGCACATCCTTGATTAGTTTCATTTATTAATACTATTTTTCCCTAGAAGGCACAATACATTTGTTGTGAGCTGTGAATGATCTCCTTCATGTATTTTTGAAATTTTGGGGATGGAGCAGCCTGGAATTATTCCTATTCTGCTTCTCACCTCCTGGATGTGTCAGTGAGTGCCATGGATGTGTCAGTGAGTGTGCAGAGCCAGGGAAATCATGGATGTGACAATCACAGATCAGCTTGGGCTGCTCTGCTCCCTGTAAGGTATTATTAGGAGTGCTGAGCACCCAATCCAGCCAAATCCAGCAGCTAATCCAGTTGTTCAGAGGAAATTTTAATGCTGCACGGCGTTAGAAGCGTTTGTTGGTGATTCTGTGTCTCTTGTGTGGTGCCTGAGTGTTTTGGGTGAACTCGAGTCTCCTTCAGGATGATTTTATTTGCTGCAGTGGCACTTGGACTGGCCTGGGTGAAGGGATTCAATCAATCCATCAATCAACCTGGGGAACACACCCTGAAATAACTGCCAGCAACTGGAATATCTCAGTGGGACGGGGAGGCTGGTGAGTCCCTGGGAATGGGGATATCCCTCCCAGCACCCCTGGGATTTTGGGAAGGAGCACTGCAGCATTTTGGGTTCACCAAGCTTCACCAAGTTGGCTTCCAGGATTGCTGCAATTGGAGGAACAGGTGATTTTAGCCATTTTTCTCCACTGCAGACCCATTTCTGAGCCATCAGAAGAGCTGTTTCCCTGCTCTCAGGGAGGGAAGCAAGGACAGCACCATCCTGGCAGGAATTCCTCCTCCCCAGGTGTGGGGAGGCTGCAGAGCTTCCTTGGATTTGTGCAAAGTGTGGTTTAACAGTGACAGTTGTGCTCACAGAGCAGCTGGGAGGAAAACAGCCCTGGCTGCTGCTGCTGCTGCTGGGGTGGAACTCAACAAACTGAGCTTCATTGCAGTGCAGAAGGTGATGTGAAAATCATCAGTCAGAGGAAAATGATGAACAAGGAGTGATTGTTTTATTAAAAAACAAACTGGGAAGTCTCGCTGGGTGGGCTCAGTGTGGAAGACAAAAGGTGTGGAGGCTGGGAATGATGGTTTCCTGCAGGATTGTGTCTGTGCACCTGGCTGATGTGATCAGGAGAGCAATCCTTCACCGAGCACAGAAACCCAAATATCTCAGTGCAGGTTCAGCCCTGAATGAGCTCTCCTGCTCTGGAGAGAACAGTTCCCAAGGGGGGGATGCTCTGTGCTGCTCCAGCAGGGCACAGATGTTGTCACCTCTGCCCAGATGTGGCACCAGAGCGTTGTCCTGCACCCAGAGCTGCTGCTGGCCCAGGTGAGCTGAGAAATTGGGATATTCCAGCAGGGCAGTTCCTGCCCACGTGGGATTTTCTGCCCTTAACAGCAAAATTCCAGCTGGGAGCATCTTGGAGAGCATGTCTTGACTTTGTCATTGTGAAAGTGGAATTCTGGGCTGCACCTTTAGTGCATCCTGACAAACTGCTGTTGGATCATGCAACGTCCTTACAAGCATTAAATGTGATTTTCTCTGCCCTTGGAGATCTTGTTGCACAGAGCTATTAACACCTTTTATAACCCTGTTAACCCTTGTTATGACATTTTCTCTCTGTTGCTCAGAGAAGCCAATCCCATCTTTGAGTTCTTCACCTTCAAGTATTTCTGGAGAACTTTGTGGAAAACTGATTACCCCAAAACTGGCAAAAATGTTTATTTTATAGGATTTGGATTGCAGTGGGTCCTTTCCACTGGGGTACCTAAACTCCCCACCCAAATTCCTGCCTGACTTGCAATCCACAAGCTTTACTAAAAGTGTAATTTTTTCCAGTGTGCACAGGTGATGTCAAAGGACCATTAAAACACTGCTCAGCACAGATGCCCTTTTGCAGCACTGGCAGCAAGGAAAATCATCCCAGAGGAGGGAGAAGCGGAAATAATGGGATGCCAGCAGTGCTGTATGGAGCCTTTCACTGCTGCCCACGGAGCACTTCCAGAAAAACCTAGAGCCAAGGCTTTCCTTGGCAGCAGCTGCTTGATTTTTGGTTTTTTTTTTTTTTAAGTTAATTTAAATTATTGTCTCCTGCAGACAATTCCATGTCCTTGGTTTAAGATTTCTCCAACCAGGCTGTTCCTGTTTGATGTGAGCAGCTGAGATCTGGGTGAATCCTGGGTTGTGGGGAGGATTTTTGGCAGTGCTGGGATTTTATTTAGTGCTCTTTCCCCCCCCCTAATGATGTGATGTTGCTAGAATTTTCCATGAGTGGGAAAGCCTGGAAAGAAAAAAAATATATATAATTAATCTTGTTTATTTTATTTATTTTCTATATATATATTTTTTTTAAGTGATGTGGATGAGGGGTTTGGGAACACACCCTGAAATAACTGCCAGCAATTGGAATATCTCAATGGGATGGGGAGGATGATGAGTCCCTGGGAATGGGGATATCCCTCCCAGCACCCCTGGGATTTTGGGAAGGACCACTGCAGCGTTTTGGGTTCACCAAGTTGGCTTCCAGGCTTGCTGTAAAGTTGATTTTAGCCATTTTTCTCCACTGCAGACCCATTTCTGAGCCATCAGAAGAGCTGTTTCCCTGCTCTCAGGGAGGGAAGCAAGGACAGCACCATCCTGGCAGGAATTCCTCCTCCCCAGGTGTGGGGAGGCTGCAGAGCTTCCTTGGATTTGTGCAAAGTGTGGTTTAACAGTGACAGTTGTGCTGACAGGACAAGCACTGAGCTCTGGCAAAGGCAGGGCTCTGTGCAGGGAGCAGGATGTGCCTGTGCTGAGGGCAAGGATCGGAGTGCTTGGGTTGCTGATTGATTTTTAATTGCTAGAAATAGTGCCCTGTGTGTCTGGGTGGAAAACTCACGGGGTTGTGTTGTAATTTAAACATCTTTCTCACCATGCTGCTTGAATTTCCAGTTGGTTCTTTGCTCTCACCTAATTCAGCATCATGCAAAAGGTGTTTTCCTTTTTTTTAATGAGATTTTATCCTGAATTCAGCTTCTCACAGGCAGAGAGGGAAGTGTTCCCACTGATGTCACTGAGAAATGTCATTATCCAGGTTTGGGAGGTGCAGGTTTGGGTTATTCCTGGAGGAGAAATAATTCCCTGGAATCCTCAAATCAGGAGTTTCTCCTGTTCGTAACGATTGTGGATTAAAATGAATATGGATTAAAAGAATTCATTCATAAAAATAATGAATAATAATAATTAAAACAAACGTGGATCCTTTGCACATCTGCCTGGCAAGGAGCTCTGGTGGGGCTGAGCTGCTGGGCTGTAATTAGCGGCTGTGGCTCTAATGAAGGTGGCAGACAAAGGCAAATCCCATTTCCTCATTCTCTGCCCTGGAAGCTCCCGGGGCTGCCGGGTTTGGCTGCACTCTGTGCCTTGTGATGCCCCAGGAGGAACAACAGACCTATTCACGGCTAGAACTGCCCTACAGAGACAATATGGAAAATCAATCAATTGTGGCACTTCTCGTGCCATAGAGTGTTGAAGTTGGAATTTTCTTGTTTTCCTTTTCCTGGGTTATAAATCACATTGCTTCTCCTTTTTTCGGTTGTTCCCAAGAGCTGTGTAGCATTTTCAAATAATAGAATGGATATTAAATGGTTTGGAGTTGCAAAAATCCCTCGGAATTGTATTTTGGGAGTCAGGGGCTGTGTTGCCATTTCTCTGTGAGAAATCTGCTTTCTGGAATGAATTCTTGAACAGGACTCGTTGGGAAACAAATAATGGTTTTTATATTATATTATTGACCTTTGAAGGCAAAGAATAGTAAAAAATGACCTAAAAGCAGCACAGAGTTGCTTTAGGGTTTAACAGCTCCACACCCAGATGGAGAATGTTTGCAGAACTTGTGGAAGGAGTATTGATTTTTAATCAATGAGCAGAGGATCCAATCCCATCAATCTGCATTTTCCCTTCCCTCTTCATTTTTATTGCAGCTCATTTTATTCCGTGCTGTTTCATCCTTTATCATCTGTTCCCTTTTCAGAATAATTAAGGAATGAAACATATGATTTATGGCAATTATCTTGCACATTAGAAGGGGGAAAAATCCCCAGTTAGTCTGCTTTCTGTGGTGCTGCAGTTTGCAGGGTTGGTAAGCAGCCCCAGTTTCCTGACACATTCATTTTTCACGTTGTTTCAAGAGAATCTGATGTGACACAGTGAACAAAAGACTAATCTATCTTTTTTTTTTTTTTTTTTTTTTCCCCCTCATCTCTCATGCCTGTAATATTTCTGCTTGGCTTGATGCATATGTGAATATTGGATATTCTGGGTGGATATGGAGGCAGGGAACAATGTGGCTTCCCCTTCCCTCTGAAGACACAATTCAGAATAATCTAAAAGTATCTCCAGCTATGGAGCAAACCTCTCATTGCCTCTGGGGAAAGACTCTTGGGATTTTAGGCAGGAATTTTTTTTAGGGCATGTGATCATTTTCGGTAATCAGCAGCTGAACTTGCTTTGTGATATTTTTATTATTGATTGATGTTTCTGGGAGAGGCAGAGGTGATGAAAGAAAGCCAGGTGGAGGCTGAACTTAACATGTATTTTCTTTATAGTATAGAAATATAGAAAAGAAATATAAAGAGAAATATTATTGTCTTTACAGCCAGGAAAAACAGCCAATTCAGGGGCTGAGAGGCTGAATTCCTTCAGTGCAAATAGGCAAAATGAGCTGTGCTGGTGCTGCCAGGGATCACTCGGGTGTCTGTTGATGAGTTCATTTATTAGGTGATTTATTCCATCCAATGAAGGTGTGCAAAGGTGTTTTACACCATTTCCACGTCCTTACCCACGGATCTGCTCCACCCTTTACCAGCCCAAAGCCCAGCTCAGCTGCCTGGAAGAGCACTTTGGTTGGTTTTGATTCCAGCTGTGTGTGAAGGAAGCTCTGCAGACAACAAATGCTGTCTGTGTGCTGCTGCTTTGCACTGGGACTGGGAAAAGAAACACTGAGAGGTTGTTTTTTTTCCCCCTAATCCTGTTTTACCTTGTGGCAAAATCCATCCCCTCATCTGCTGGGTTTCAGTACTGGGTTTAAAATAGGGTTTTCTCAATGCCTGGTGACTGTGATGCAGGGAAATGTTATTTCCATGGCTGAGCTGTCAGCGAGGCAGGCAGGTTTTGATTTCTGGGTGTTCATCTCCATAATCACAGGGTGGCAGTGCCTGGGGACGTGCCTGGGAGCTGAGGGACACCATTCCTCCTGGCACTGGGGTCTGGCTGCTGCTTTTGCTCGTAATTGCAGCGGTTTGGATGACAGGAATCTGCAGTTCTCCAGCAGGACTGCTGCCCTATTGGACTTGTCACCAGCCTGAGGGAGATATTAAAATAAATCAGGCTGGAGCATCACAGAGCACAAGGATGGTCAGTGGTTTGCTCAGAACAGCTTCATCATTTCAGGAATTCAGGCTAGAAAATCAAACTGTTCCACCCTGCTTTCCCCTAAAGCCAGTCTGCTCTCAGATATTGGTTATTAATAAGGTTATTCCATCGCTCCTCTTGCCTGGCAGGATTTGCCACTTATGAAATGATTCCATTCAGCAGATTAGTTTCTGTAACTGCATATTGCTTTTCATTAAGATTTCATGGGGCTTTTATTTAACATGCACTGGAGCCTTGTTTACGTGGGACCTGTTGCAGGCAAAGGGGATTAGGCCATTTAAGCCATGGATAATCCATTCCCTATGGATTTCTGTCTGCCTGCTCCTCATCTCTGCTCCCTGCTCCTCTCCATCCATCCATCCCTCCATCCATCCATCCATCCCCTCACCCTGCAGGGAGCAGGAATTCTGCAGAATAAACTAGCAGTGCTTGAATTGCGTGATAACCAACTTGTTCCAGGCTTTTCTCCTCAGCTGACTTCCAACTTTGCTCCTCACTGAAAGCCCAGTTTTGGCTCTGGAGTGGTGCCAGTCCTTGTTGTTTGCATGGAGATTTCTGCCTTGTTTTCAGGGATTCAGGGCAGGTGTTTATGAGTTTTGTTTCGTGGTTTGTCCGCTGGGTTTAGCTGAGTCAGGAGGGCAGTGCTTGGGGTTAATTCTTGCTTTTTCCAGGAGTTTTATTTTGTGTTTATTGTGTTTGTTTATTGTGTTTATTCCCACAAATCACACAGGGCCAGGGCTCCGTGGTGCTGAATTTGGGGAGGATTTGATCCATTTTGGGTTCCACACGTTTGCAGCATGGGAAGAGCTGAATCCATGGGATACAAGCTGCAGTGCAGGAATTGATGTGGGATTCACCTGGGGAAAAGGGCTGCATCCCTCCCCTGCTCCTTAATTACAGCCTCAGCCTGGTGTGTCAGGGAATTCATTTCTGCTGAGAAATGTTCCCATTCCCACACGCTTTTAGGGGGAAAAATTAGGGAATTTCAGATGCAAATCCACCTTGGAATCATGCAGGGAGACAGCACATTGCTGCTTTAGTCAGAATTACTGTCAGCAGTGAAGAACTTGCAGCATCTCCTCCTGCAGGAGATTGTTTTCCCCCTGAATTTCACCCATTAATTGGCTGTAAATGTCCAGCTTTTATTTCAGTGCTCTCTCCACTTATTCCTGATGTGGGGTTTGAAATCATTTCTCTCAGCTCCCTCCTAAACCTTTGGAATAGCTGTGCTCCAAAAGCTTCTTTCCAAGGCTGTTTCAGTGGCTCCTTGGAGAACAGGGCTCTGATTTTGGGGAAATTCCAGCCTGGACCAACTCCTGCTCCCACCTGCCCTTGCAGGGAGCTGTCCATGGAGGGAGGGGAAGCTCAAGATCCAACGTCAGGAGCTGGAGGTGAGGATTTTGGGAGGCATTTCCCAATTTCCCACTGCCATTCCCACGGGGATTTCCACCCGGGCAGGATCTGCAGTGCTGTAAAATCCACTATAAAATATCTGGGGGTGAGAGGAGCCACCAGCCAGCAGGAGAGGATGCTGCAGGAGTGCAGGCTGGAGCTCGTTTTGGGCTGGGATGATGGATTTGGGCTGGTTTTCCATGTCACTGCAGGAATGACAAGGATGGGATAATTCCTGATTCCTGCTTTTATTCCCGCTTTTATTCCCGCTTTTTTCAGCCCCTCTGGACTCCCAGTGCCTTCAAAGGTGCAGCAGAGCCCTTTGGAGAAGCTTTAGCTGCAGAAATAGTGAAAATGGAATGGTTACTCGCCTGTGCTAATAGGTTAATTGTCACTCCTAGCTCTTCTCCATTTCCAGCTCCTTTCTCCTCTGAAAGGTGAGAAAATAAGGCCAAAAAATCCCGAGGAGCTGTTCCTTTCTGAGCCTCCTTTCTGCAGGCTGGGGAGATGTGTTTCTGCAGACAAAGGGCTCTTTGAGGCTCCTGGGCTTGTCCAACATTCCCTCCTTTCACACGAAATTAAGGGCTGTGATTTACTGCTCTGACCTGAGTGCTCTCATTTACAGCCTGCCTGCCTTTTTTTTTTTTTAATTCTCCCCTTTTTTCCCCCTTTTTTTCTTCCTTTTTTATTTTTTGGGGAGTTTTTGGTTGGGTTTTTTGGGTTTTTTGTTGTGGCTTTTTAGGGTTTTTTGTTATTTTTTTGGTGGGTTTTTTGTTATGCTTTGCTTCTTTTTGTTGGGGTTTTTTAGGGTTTTTTGTTTTTTTTGGTTTTTTTGTTTTTTGTGGTTTTTTTGTTTTTTGGTTTTTTGGTTTTTGTTCTTTTGGTTTTTTGGGTTTTTTGGGTTTTTTGGTTTTGTGCTTCTTTTTTTGTTATATTTTCCTTGGGGTTTTTTTTTGTTTTTGGGGTTTTTTTGTTTTTTGTTTGGTTTGGTTTTTTGGTTGCTTTTTTTTTTTTGAGGGTTAGAATGTTTTTGGGTGCTTTAGTCATGCAAACACCCTGCTGGCCCTGGGGGGCCTTGGCTGGTGTCTTTGTGGCTTTGCTTTCCCTCTTGTGATTTCCATCCCCCTGGACATTATAATCTTCTCCAGTGAAGAATTAGCACAGATTGATTTATTTGAATTAGATTTCTTGTAGATTTTCTCAGCTCTGGTGGAGAGGAAGCTCTGCAATGGTGACTTCACCTCTCACTGCTCCATATTCTTAAGAAATACCAAATTTTCCTTCCCAAATTCAGGCTGTGTATCCCAACCCCATTCCCTAACCCATTCCTGTTCCCTTGGCAGAGATATTCAGGATTTCAGAGCTGATTTAGGTTTTTATCCACCCAGACAAGGACATGCAGCTCTATCCTTCCCCTGCAGCATTTTTGAGGTGCACCTGCTGTCCCTCCTGACTCTTTGCAATAATTTTGGACAAATCCTGGTGGAATTTATACAGAAGACATTCAGATTTTTCACTCTGCAGCCAGAGATTTTTATAAAAAAACAGATATTTTCAGTGTATTTCATAGAGAATGGTGTTTAAATCAAGAGAGCCATGCAATTTTATTTTTTATTAAACTGCAAAAACCCTACAAAACCCCATTATTTGTTGTAAGAACACTGGTTAACCACACAAGAAACCCTGCAATGCAGATGGAGCCCAAAAGCACCAAGCAGAGCACAAAATTTGGCTTATTCTCTACGACTTGTTGACTAAAACACAGATTGGATCCTGCTGGGCTTCTTGCAGAGAAAAATCTGATTTTCTAGGTGGATTTGGCAGGAAGTTTGGAGGGTATCACACAATATGGGGCTTTTTCCACCCCTGCTGCCACCTCCTCCTCTCACAGCGTTTCTCCCAAAATTGTTGTTGCTGTGGAAAGCCCAGGAGTGTTTGTCACTCGAAATATTCTATTCCAGGTTGGTGTAAGGAGAGTGAGGCTGTCAGGGCAGAGTTTGGAGTTTCCTTTTTTTTTCTTGGTTTTTTTTGGTTTTTTTTTTTTAAAATTTCTTTCCTTCTGTGGGATTTGCTTTTTCCCTAGCAGGTGGTGGAGGAGGAAGGCAGAGCTGGGAATGTGACAGAGGATTCCATGAAAACCTCCTTTAGTTGGCGTCTGATTTAAGGAATTGAGGAATTCCTCATTCAATTCTATTTCATTTCCCTATTTAATTTTATTTCCTTACACAATGTAAGGGTTTCCATAAGGAATTCCATAGGTGCTTCTCCTGGGAGCTGTTTTGTTGCAGGAAGGATAAATTGAAGGATAAATTCAGCTCAGTATGGAAACTTTCACAACGAGAGAAGTGCTGCCTGGGAAAGGAATGGGGAGAAAGGAATTGATTCCTTTAATCACAATTTAGTTTATATTGGATGCAACTCCCAGCCCTGAGCGTGACATTGGTTAGCTGCTGTTTTATCCTCCCTTCAGCCAGATTGGCTCTAAAATAAGAGACCAAAAAGCAGTTTTTTTGCAGAATCTCCTTGCTAAACGTGCAGTGGTGGCTCAGCACCCTGCAGAAGCCTCTGTGGCTCTGCTGTTTGTTATGCTTGGCGTGCAGCAGCAGCTCCCTGCAGAGTGCTGCAATCACCCCTGGCAGTGAAACCCCTGTGCTCCTCGCCTTTGCTTTCACAACTTTTTCCACTCCTGGATTTCCAGTGCGGCTCTCCCTCGGATGTGGCACTGCAGTTGCTTTGCTCTGTCATCTTCTGTCTCCTTTTCTTCCTCTTATTTTTATCTGTCCCAGTCTGTCTTGTCCTTCACTCCAGCAGGGACAAAACGCCCTTTGTGGCTGCAAACCGCCCTGCCAAATAGCTGGAATTACTGCAGCCCTGCAGCCCTGCACGGGTGAATGTGAAACACTAAATTCCCTTTAATGCCATCCTATAACAGCAAGAATTCCCGTTTTAATAACTGGGGCAGGGGAAGGGCTGACCTGGTTGTTTGCTGCTTGCTTGGCTTGGTTCAGAGATGGGGTGGTTTTGGTGTTAATGATGCTGTGCTCATTAACATCCCAATCTGAGCTCTCTGCTGCTCTTCCTGGCGTGGATTATTCCCTCCCTGAATCCCTGGGTTCATCCAGGCTGGGATTATTGCCTGTGTTGTGCCCAGGAGCACTGGGAGCACATGGATCAGGCATTCCTGGAGCTGCACTTTGCACTCACACTCTGCCCCACCACAGCTGGATCGATAATTTGGGGTTTTATTGCCAATTCAAGGAGATTCTGTGAAGGTTTTGTGTCATTTCTGCTAAATTTCCTGGTTTTACCTGCTTTGTGGAATTTCCTTCACTCATTCCTACACTCTGGTTATTCCATGGAATTAATCTGAGCTCAGCAGATTTCCCTGCATCACCTCTTCTCCTTAGAGCATAGATCATAAACGAGGGAATATTTTAAAAAGGATTCATGATTTGATGGATAATTTCAAAAGGAAGAGCCAGACTTCAGCAACCAGTTGGGGTTTGGAGCACTTGCAGATCATAACGAGGAGATGTGGAGTGCAAGTGAAGCTTTGTAGCACAAGTCATTAAACTCTCAGAAAAATCTGCATCTGCTGCTCCACATTGCTGATTTTCCTGGAGGATGCAGGTGATTCCCAGAGCTTTGCTGTACACCTGGAAGGGGCAGCATGAGCAGGCTTTGGGATTTCTGCACGTGGAAAACTGCTGGGATTGTTCCTGGGATCCAGATCCATTCTTTGTTTGGAAATTGGGCATCCAGATCCACTCTTTATCTGGGAATTGGGCATCCAGATCCATTCTCTATCTGGGAATTGGGCATGCAGGTCCATTCTCTATCTGGGAATTGGGCATCCAGGTCCATTCTTTCTCTGGGAATTGGGCATCCAGATCCACTCTTTATCTGGGAATTGGGCATCCAGATCCACTCTTTATCTGGGAATTGGGCATCCAGATCCATTCTTTGTTTGGGAATTGGGCATCCAGATCCATTCTCTATCTGGGAATTGGGCATCCAGATCCATTCTTTCTCTGGGAATTGGGCATCCAGATCCATTCTTTCTCTGGGAATTGGGCATCCAGATCCATTCTTTCTCTGGGAATTGGGCATCCAGATCCATTCTTTCTCTGGGAATTGGGCATCCAGATCCACTCTTTATCTGGGAATTGGGCATCCAGATCCATTCTTTCTCTGGGAATTGGGCATCCAGATCCATTCTTTGTTTGGGAATTGGGCATCCAGATCCATTCTCTATCTGGGAATTGGGCATCCAGATCCATTCTTTATTTGGGAATTGGGCATCCAGGTCCATTCTTTCTCTGGGAATTGGGCATCCAGGTCCATTCTCTATCTGGGAATTGGGCATCCAGGTCCATTCTCTATCTGGGAATTGGGCATCCAGATCCATTCTCTATCTGGGAATTGGGCATCCAGGTCCATTCTTTATTTGGGAATTGAACATCCAGGTCCATTCTCTATCTGGGAATTGGCTATCCTGCAGCCTGGGAGGTGCTGTGCAAATGGCTCAGGTATCTCCCAGCTCCTCCTTTCCCCTCTGCTGGACATGTCAGTGGGAAATCCAAGCTGGCAGCTGTTCCTGGGGATCCCAGATCAGTGTTGTTGGAAAATAACCCTAAGAGGGCTGGGAAAGGGATTTCCCCTTCCATGAGTGCGACTGGGAGCTGGCAGTGTGCAAACCTGGGGTGAGAATCATGGAATCATGGATGGTTTGGGGTGGAAAGGAGCTTGAAGCTCATCCAGTGCCAGCCCTGCCATGGGGTGACACCTTCCCCCATCCAGCCTGGCTCTGGACACTTCCAGGGATGCTATTTTTGAATGCTTTCCCTGGGGGTGCAGGAAGAAAAAAGGCTTCAAACCCAAAAATGCCACATGGTAATGAGGAGTTGGTGACCAAGTTTGGGAGAAGTGGGGTAATTTTGCTGTCAGGAAATTAGAAGGCGTTTTGTTGGGTTGTGGGGTGGCACAAAGAAAGGTTTAAATTCTCTGAGTGGGATCTGGAGAGAGGAGCAAAGGATTCTCTGCATTTCTGATCCCATTTGGCTGATCCAGCAGGGAAGGTGGTGCTGAATTCCAGCTGGCCTGGGCTGGGTTGGGTTTTCCCCCATTTCTCCTGATTTCTCAAATATAAATCTGTTCCCAGTGCTCCACAGGAATCTGCTCTGGCATTTTTGGGGTCACTGTGCCCCAAATGAGGCCACTATTCAGATTGGTAGTGTTGCTTTGGAAACTTCTGCTTTGGCTTTTCACTTTGGATTGACCCAAGCAGAGCAGAAGCAATTTGGGATGAGAGGACAAGTTTTGAATTCCCACCCAATGCCCCTGGGATAAGGAATGCTGATTATTTTACCTCTCTGCCCTGCATTGTGCTCGTGCTTCTCACAGCCTGGCTGAGCTGGTTTTTCCTCCCAGGGAGGGTCGGCATTGATGGGATTTCATTGTGGGATGCAGGAATACAGTGTGGCTCAAAATAAACCCTCCCCAGTGGGATCAAGCTCTCCAGCCCCGCTGTGGTCTCCATTCCAGCACAGCAAGCAGTTGTTAGTGGCACAGAAATCTGTCCCTGAGGTGGCAGAAATAGCAGTGGGGAGCTCAGGGCAGAGCTGCATCTGCTGCTGGGGAAAATGTGGGGAGGGAGAGGATGGAGAAGTGGCTGCTGCCTGCTTGCCCTCCTGTTTTCTGCACCTTTAGGATTTCAGAATATCCCATAAGGAGCAGCAATTCCAGCTGTGCACAGACA
Organism: Entomyzon cyanotis; assembly: GCA_024500445.1. Classification (NCBI taxonomy): domain Eukaryota; kingdom Metazoa; phylum Chordata; class Aves; order Passeriformes; family Meliphagidae; genus Entomyzon; species Entomyzon cyanotis. Next base: position 1,337,901 of record JAKEPQ010000773.1, on the reverse strand, counting down.
CCCCAAAATCCCAGCCAGCACCTTCCAGCCCAGTCCTGGCGCTGCAGGTGAAATATCCTGATTTCAGGAATTTCAGGATGTGTCCTGAGAGATCCCTGAGCAGATTCCATGGCAGTTCTGTTTTACTGGAGTTCTATTTCACTGCAGTTCTGATTTACTGGAGCTCTATTTCACTGCAGTTCTAATTTACTGGAGTTCTATTTCACTGCAGTTCTGTTTCATTGGAGTTCTATTTCACTGCAGTTCTGTTTCACTCTGCACAAGTTCAGAATTGATGAGGAGTGATTTAAGGCAGTAGATCATGAGGTATTTTTAGGAAGATTTCGAAGCTCTGCTTTGCTTTGCTTTCCTACGAAAGTCACAGTTTGGAGGACTGAAAAATTTGTCAGTTTTTCTAATTTTGCCACACAAAATCCGTGCTGTAACTGGGATTGTTTGAGGATGGGGAGGGGTTGAGCTGGACGTTTTTGGCAGTGAGCATCTCAAACCTGTTGCTTTCCGCGGCAGAAAATTAGAATTGCTTTCCCATTCTGCTGAATTCCCTTTGCTGTCAGTTCTTTCTTCCTCATCAGGCATCCTGGAAAATGGGAACATAAAGTCCTTTTTGCCCTTGCACGGCCATTAACCTTGTGTTGTCTGAGCCTTTCTGAATTAGAGTGGAAAATGGGATGTCCTTGAGTGCCGGGATAACTCCTGGCTCTGTGTGTGGCACCAGTTTGCACTTGGAATTTTGGAATTGATTTGAAATTTGGAATTTTTGGGATTAATTTGAGTGCAAGGGGACAGGGTTGGAATCATGTTGGGGGTGCCTGACTTGTAGGCACAAGGAAATTCGGTTTATTTCAAGGAAATAAACCCTTTATTTCAATGAAATTTGACTGGAATAAAGGCATTTCATGTCTGTCATGAAGCACCAGAATCCAGATTATTCACAGTGAATATTAGGAATGAACGAAGCCATTCCTGCCCGATTTTTGCTTTTATTCCTCCCCAGATCCTTTGGAGGAGCAGATCAGCAGAGTGCTGCTTTCTGACCTCAAAATACATGGTTTAGGAGGGGAAAAACCCCATCCATGTGTAATTCAGGGAGCTGGCAGGGATCCATGGACAGTCACAAAGGATTATTTCATGTGCTGGGTGGGCGAGGGATGAAGGGGGGATGTCTGAAGACGTGTTTTCCTTTTTTTTTTCCATGAGGAATGTTCAGTTCTCCACTTTTATTGCCACTGAAGAACGTCAGGGACATTGCTCATCCTGTCAAGGTTTTTCTCCTGCAGCCTAGATCTGTTCTTTGTCCTTTCTGGCCTCATTTGCCCCAGTTTCCACCAGTATTTTGTTTATTATAAACCAAAAAAGCTGCATTTACCTTTTACTGTTCATTCAGGCAAGAAAAGCTCTCTGGTTTTTGGCTTGTGGGGTTTATTTTTCCTCTGGTCTGGGTTGATAGGGTTTTATAGCAGAGTTTTCTCAGGGAAAAGGTGATGTCCTGAACAGGTTTTTTAGGGAGATGATGAGAAAAGGACTTTGAAAATAACCAAAGGACTGCAGATATCGAGGAACACAATTTATTATAAATTATTATAAACCTTCTGCCATGCCTGGTTTCATGCTGCCTGTCCACACATCAGTTGATGGGCAATGCTGTGTTGTTTTGTAAGTTTTTTACTGATCAAATTCCCTTTTTCAGCCCGAAATGAAGGGCAGAGTTTGCCATGCATTAATTTTTCCCCATTTTGCTGGTGTGTTTTGCACAGCTGTGGGTCTGGGTGAGGCTGGGAAATGTGGGGCTGGAAAAACAAATATTTTCTCTCCTGGTGAGGATAAAAAACAGGATATTGTATGTGGGACATGCAGGCAGAAATCAGAATCTGGTGCTGAAGGAATGAAGGACTCCCAGCTCCCTGGGGATGTTTGGGAGTGCAGAGCAATTAATTTTTGGATTGCAGAGGGTTTTTAATGGGGCAGGAGCTGTGTGCAGCCACACTCGGGTTTGTCCTTCTGCAGCCATCCTGCTGAGTGCCTGGGCTGGCTTTTGCCACTTTAAGGACATTTCCATTCTGCTGCTGCTCTCAGAGGACATTTCTCCTCCCCTGCTGCCTGTTCTGGCTGTTTGTCTGTGTTTTTCACCAGTGCTGCTGCCATGCCCAGCCTGGAGAGGAGCAGAATCCAGCAGCAATCCTCAGCTGCTTTCAAGGTCTTTGCCCTCCCAGATCACTGAGCATCTCCTTCCTCCCCTGCTCCCTCTCCTTGGGTAGTTCTGACAGCAGAATTGGAGTAAAAACATTGCCAGCAGCAGGAAAACATGGAAAAAATAATTCCCTGAGCCCTGTTGTTAGCATTGCTGAACACTGGTGTGTTTAACCAACCAGCTCGAGATTTTGGGAGTTTTGGGACTTCAGGAAAAGTTATCCCAGAATGTCCTGAGTTGGAAGGATAGTTAGAGCACTAACCTAACTCCTGGTCTTGCAGGACACCCAGCAATCCCTGGGAGAATTCCTGCCAGAATTCAGGAGATTCACACGTGGAATTGAGGAAATTCGTGTCCTCCAGGCAAAAAGGCTTTAGGAGCCATAAATCCTCCAGCCATTAGCAAACAGGGGTCAGGTGGAGTCTGGCCCTGGATATTCATTATCCCAGGGATTAACCTCGCCTGCTTCTGTTGCCAGAGCTGCTCCTGCCCCTGGTGGAGCTCAGGTATTGCCCCTGGCTCAGCCCTGACAGGGTCCTGGGGGCAAAAGGCTCCTCCAAGTGCAGATAAACAGCCTAGCTGCACTCCAGGCTGGGCAGTCCCCAGTGCCAGGTCCTGTTTGGGGAGCACATCTCAATCAAGGGGCTGCAGGGCAGGGCAGGGCAGGGCAGCCACCAAAAATCTCTGCACTCGCTCAATATTCAGCCGTTTGTACATCTAATTTGGGATCTGGGGATTGAGATTTTTTTTGTGGAACCTAAAGGAGGAAAACTTCATCAGAGAAATCCTGGTTTTTCACCCCTAATTTATGCCCCAGCATTGTGAAAATTGTCATTACCACTCTGCTGTATCAGCTCTTTGTGTTTAATTGCAGTGCCACCCATTTCAAGCAGTTGGACCAATTTGTTCTGATTTTGCTCCTGTCAGGAGAAGTTCTGGAGGAGACATTAAAAACGGGAGAAAAGCAAAGTGCTGCCTCGGTGTGTGTGGCTTGCCCAGGCTGTTTTGGCTTGCCTGGGATTACAGATTTGTGCTTACATTTTGGTCATTCTGTTGGGTGGAGTCGCAGTGGTTTTAGCACAGATTAAAAGCCTTGATGGATTTAATACAAAGCAGCCTCTTGGTCGTGGCAGTGATGAGCTGTGGCTTTGCTGTGTTCTCTGAATTTTTGTTCTTTTCCTCCCCAGCAGAGCTGCTGCTGGGCTGGAGGGCTCCTTTTTATTTTATTTTATTTATTTTATTTTATTTTATTTATTTTATTTTATTTTTTTTTTTATTTTATTTATTTTATTTTATTTTATTTATTTTATTTTTTATTTTATTTTATTTTATGTGTGTAGCATCAATTAAACATGCTGAGCACGTGGAGCCTCAGGCCACTGCTGGGACTTCAGTCAAACCCAGAGAGACCAGCAAGCTGAGAGATGGAAATCAGAATTTCCATCAATCTGAGGTGTATTTGTGCCCTGTGTGGAGAGGATGAATCTCTGTGTGCCTTCGTTATTTTATTGGCTTTTTCAGAGATGTTTTCTGAGTCACGTGAAGCACCCAGCAGCAGCAATCTGCTTCCCCTTAAATTCAATTTTCCCTCCATACTGCACAAGGAGAGGTGGGAAAATCCAGTGGCGTTTGGAGGTTTTCTTGGAGTAAATTATTGCAAGCCTTGGAGGAAGTTATTTCCAGTTATTTCCAGTTATTTCTTGCTTGTACAGACCAGGAGAGGTTCACAACTGACCTCCTGACAGTTCAGTTAATTTTTGCAGCACAAAGCTCAGCTGAAACCTTCTTTGTCCGCTGTGCATGACTTACGAGTCGCAGTGATTGAATTTGTGGTGTTTGCTGAATCCTCCTGGGTTTCCCGGGGGACAGGGATGAAGCATTTCCTTGGCTGCTGGCAATGCAGGAGTGTTTGTCCTGTCAGTCACAGCTGGTGCTCCAGCCCCTTGGATACCCTGGCTGCCTCGAGATGCTTTTTGTTCCTTCCCTGGCATCGCCTGCTTGGAGCTCCAGCTGGAAATGATGTCTAAATTTGAGTTGGTGTAAATAATTCCTGTTCTGATTTAGTGTTCTACCTTGGCTTTATTCTGCCAAGCAGGGAGTCAAAGCAGTGCTGAGCAGCAAAGAGCAGTAAACTCTTCTTTTTCTTATTTCTTATTTCTTATATTTCTTATATCTTTTATTTCTTATATTTCTTACATTTCTTATTTCTTACATTTCTTACATTTCTTGTATTTCTTGTATTTCTTGTATTTCTTGTATTTCTTGTATTTCATTTCTTGTATTTCTTATTTCTTTCTTATTTCAAGCTCATTTCTCTCTGGCCTGAAGGGATTTTTGGTTCCTCTGCATGCTGAGCAAACAGGGCACTGTATTTACATGTTACTCTCCCCACTCTTTGGCCATTCTGGTTTCATTATAATAATATTTTGGTTTTTATTCAGTGCATGCTGTTAATGATGCTAATAGTCCTGATGATATTCTGGAGGTTCTGTCAGCGTGGTGCTTGCAAAAGGTCTTGCAGTTAAAATACACTTGGAAATGTCATCCCACAAGTCCCAGTGGTATTTGCAGAGGCACTGATGTTTTCAGCAAGTCCCCAAATTTCCAGAAACATCTGCCCTGTGGCAGTGCTTTGGCTGTGGGCTCAGGGGGTTTTCTTCATCAGCATCAAAGGTTTGTACCAAAAATGATGAAAATTATAAATACTGACAGAAGAACTGTTGTCCTTCTGCCTCCTTGAGCCTCCTGCTCTTCCCATGTGGTTTCATTTAGTGGAGCAACCTTCCCATGTTTTTAATGGCAATTAATTTTTATAATTAAATTTCTTTTTCACCTAACACAGCAAGGAAAAATGGGACTGTTTAGCCTTAGGTTGTAAGGCAGCATTGGCAATTTCTGTGATTTTTAGCTCATTCTAAACTGTCCAGTGATATTCAGCCACCACAGAGCTCCCAGCTCCCACCAGGTGTGAAAGATTCATTGACAGATTAAATCAACTATTGATTTCTGACACTTTTCTCTTGGCCAAAGATGGCTGCAGATATGAATTCAAACCACTAAAATACAGAGTACTCTCTGCAAAGCACTGTGAGAGGCTGTGAGTCTCTGAGCTGCAGGTGGGATATTTAATAGGTGGATATTGGGAATAAACCCTTCCCTGGGAGGGCTGGGATGGAATTCCCAGAGAAGCTTTTCCAGGTGCTTTTTTAGGAGGAATGACCTCGAGCAGGAGATGCCAAACCTGGAGCAGGAAAAGCCAATCCTGTTGAGCTCCTCAGTAACTCCCACCCTGCACTTTCATTTCTTTACACCTAAGGAGGATTCCAAAACAATTCAGAATGGGAGGGCTTTGCTTCTGGCTGGTTTGACCTGCTTGGAAACAGAAAAGAGACAAAATTCACATTCCATGTTTTCTTTCCTCTTCCTTTTAACTGGAATAGGAGAGAGAGGTTTGTTTTCCTCCTGAGACATCCCAGTGAGAATCTCTGATAGGCAAAGGGAGAAATTATTCCATGATATGGGATGGAATGGATGAGCTAGACCTGGAATGTGCTTTATCTGGGAGCTGCAGGGAATGTTCCACTGCAGTTAATGGTGTTTGGGGAGAAAATACTGAATTATTTCAGGCTTTGCAGCTGGTTCAGCTTTAGCCATTGCTGAAAACACATCCCCCAAGTGAAATCACAACACAAAAAAGCCTGGGGAAGAATTATTTTATAAACTTCAAAACCAAATCTCAGGCCAGGAATTCTCCCAGGGCTGAATGATGGGCTGTGGGGGAAATGGAGCTGGCAGGGAGTAGGGATTTCCTCCTTTGAGGAATCCCTGGAGCCTCAGGGTTGTAGCTACTCCTGCCTTACACATGTAGTAATTCTGTGTTCCCCTAAAGGATGAGTTTGTGCTGCTCAGCACTCTGCCAAGACAAACTGGCTGCAGCAAGATCAGCCTTGAATCCTGAGCTTTTACAAATCCTGGTTTTCTCATCTCCTCCCACAGTGCACTGTCACCCACCCAGATTTCCTTTTTTTCGGCAGGAGGTTGGAACTTGCTTGGTTTTTAATTAAAATTGTCCATACTCTGATTTAATGGCTCCATAAAGCATCCTGGCTTACCCTGCCTCAGGTAAATGAAAATATTTGCTGTGGTAAATAGGACTATTAGTTTTATGATCCACAGCAATAAAAAGCCTTTATCAAGAATGTCATCAAAAGAGGCATAAAATTGTATTCCATGTAAAACCACCAAGGTGTCTGAGAAGTTTTACTGTGATTTATAAATTTCTGCAGGAAAAGGTGTTCAGAGTATCACTTTTTTTGGTGGTCATTTAAAAATGAACAGCACTTGGGAGCAGATCTGTTCCATGGAAAGGATGAGGTGACAAGGTGGACATAATGGGAATTATTCCCTTTTCCCTGCACGGATTCCCTGCATCAGGTATGCCATGTCACTTTGGTCAGGAGCAGAATAATTGTGACTGAAATGAAATTCTGACTGAGTTCCCTGCCTGTGTTTCCCTGGTGCCACAGCTGCTTCCAGCTGTTTAGCCAAGCCCATCCTTCCCTGGCATGGGCAGGTTGGAAATTCCCCAGGAGGCAGAGATGGGTGTGGATTTGGGCTTGGAGAGACCTCAGTCCTTCAGAGAGCTTCCTCACTGGCCAGGCTGTGCTGTTTGATAGAATAATTTGAATTACCTCTGGTTTAAAGGTGAGCAGCATCTGGCTCTGTTACAGCAGGCAGTGAATTCTTCTCCCAGCCCCAGCATCCAGCAGATCCTACTGGAAATGGGGTTTTTCATCCCCTAACCCACCTTGGAGCTGCTGTGAGCAGAGCTTGCCCAGGGTCAGAGCTGGCCTGGATTTTTGGGATGCTGTGCTGAGCTCGGTGCTTCCCCAGAGCCCTGTGCCTCTGAGCGGGGCTGGGATGTCCCTCGGAGCCTGGTGACACATTCTGGAGCATCCCTGCCACCAGGACCCCAGCTGGGGTTGGTGTTCATTTTAGGGTGTTCCCAAATGGGAATGGTTTGGGATGTTCCCAGATGGGAATGTTTTGGGATGTTCCCAAATGGGAATGGTTTGGGGATGTTCCCAAATGGGAATGGTTTGGGGATGTTCCCAAATGGGAATGTTTTGGGATGTTCCCAAATGGGAATGATTTGGGATGTTCCCAAATGGGAATGATTTGGGATGTTCCCAGATGGGAATGTTTTGGGATGTTCCCAAATGGGAATGGTTTGGGATGTTCCCAAATGGGAATGGTTTGGGATGATCCCAAATGGGATGTTTTGGGGTGTTCCCCAAATGGGAATGGTTTGGGGTGTTCCCCAAATGGGAATGGTTTGGGATGTTCCCCAAATGGGAATGGTTTGGTATGTTCCCCAAATGGGAATGTTTTGGGATGTTCCCAGATGGAATGGTTTGGGATGTTCCCAAATGGAATGTTTTGGGATGTTCCCAGATGGGAATGTTTTGGGGTGTTCCCAAATGGGAATGTTTCGGGATGATCCCAAATGGAATGGTTTGGGATGTTCCCAAATGCAATGTTTTTGGGATGTTCCCTAACGGGAATGGTTTGGGATGTTCCCAATGGGAATGTTCTGGGGTGCTCTCTGCTCCCTCCTCTCCCTCTCTCCCTCTCTCCCTCTCCCTCTCTCTCTCTCGCTGTGGCTCTAGCTTGCTGCCGCTCCCTCCCCGCATCTCTGCTCGGCGGTTCCCCGGAGGAATCAGCAATCCCCTCCTCCAGCTCCTGGCAGATTTAGGGAGCGGTTGCCATGGCGACGGGGGAGGAATTGGATCCGCAGCCCAGCTGGGATCAATCCCAGCTGCTGCCTCCTCCTCCTGAGCAGTCAGCGGATTTTTAATAAAGTGACCGTGTACGGGAGGCTTGTCTTTGTCTTGTTAAGCCTTTGTTGTGGATGCAATCCCGAGGGCTGTCGCCGTAATCTGCTGCTCTCACAAGCTGGACAGATGCTGCCCTTGCCCGGCGAGCTGCGGCGCTGGGAGCAGGGAGATGCTTCTCTGCTGATGGGTTCATTGCTGGAACTCCGTTTGGTCGCTGAATGGTTGGTTGGAATGAACAGAATTAAAGGTGCAGCCTTGGAGGAGGCATTCAATCAGGGCTGATTCCATCCACACTGGGCTTTATTTGCTTCATTTGCCACAGTTTTTTTCTTTTTCTTTTTTGATTTTTGAGTTTTCTCTGGGTTTGACTCATGTGTTGTGGTTGTGCATCATCCCCTGGGTTACCTGAGCCAGGAGCACAGGGATTTCTGCCCCTGGAGACACCTCCAGGGCAAAACCCACCCCAGTGCCCTGCCTGGCTCACAGTGATGCTGGCAGCAAGATCCCCTGGATTTGGGTTCAGCCCCGATGGCATTCCAGAGGTAACCCAGGAATGAAATGCAGACACATCCTGGGCAGCAGGAATGACCCCAGAGAGGGGAGGCAGAAAGGGCTGAGACCTTTATTTATCTTTATTTATTTATTTATTTATCTATCTTTATTTATCTTTATTTACTGTCAAATCAGAACCTTTTTGGGGTCAGTGGTTGTGTGGGAAGGGAAGGATGTGAGGAGATGAACTCCATTTACCTGAGGGAATAGAACTCCATGGTGAATTAATAATTGGGTGTATTTAGTGCTCCAAGCCATTCCTTCTGTGTGCAGCAGGACAGATGTGCAGAGCAGGGAGGATGAATATTCCTGTTTGTGGTGTGGATATTCCTGGTGTGGCTATTCCAGATGCTGTTTGGGATCTGTCCAGGCACAACCCCAACACCCAGTGATTCCTCTGGGCTGCCAATGGACTTTTATTGACTTTATTTACTTTATTTCCTGCCCAGGTAGAGCCTTCTGTTAACCTCACTCTGAGCCCAGCAGGGACACAGCCTCCCTGCCTATTACCAAAATCAAGGCTTAATTTGAGCTCATTTCTTTTGTTGAGATGCAAAACTAATTATATTTAACTACAGATGAACAGGAAGTTGCATTAGCAAATTTGTTGGGTTTTTTTGGTTTGGTTTTTTTTTTAATCAATGGGGAATTATTCAGCATTTTTTGGGGGCTGGGGGAACTGTGTAACCAGATAAAAGATATGGGGGAGGGCAGAGCTATAAAAAGCGTTATTGTGTGATTATGAAGAGGCCTTTTAATGCAGTTATTATGTGATGCTAAAAAGGCCTTTATTGCTTGAAGTTGGAAGCAGAATACAAATGGGCTCACAGTGTCTATTAAATGAAGAGTGGAAAAAAAAAAATAGTCCCCATTTCCCCGAACTGCACAGCAAAAATAACGATTAAATAACGATTAAAACCAGCAGCTCTGGCTTTGTTAGCCTGATCACAGCCTGGGCAATGGAGCTGGGCGAGTGGGGAGTGATTGTCTGTGCAATTGCAGGCAGAGCCCGTTGTTCTGCTGGACCTGCTCGTCCAGGTGACAGCAAAACCCTTGTGCTGCTGCAGGCTGAGCCAGCCGGGGCTGAGCTCTCCCTGGTGTGAAATGAGGACAGATGAGCTGGAAGTGACTCATTCCCAGGGATGCTTCCTTCTCCTGGCAGCTGAATTCCAGAAGCTACCTGCAGTTTCTGTGGCTGGAGGAATGAGGAATGAGGCTGTCTTGTGCCTGGCTTGTAGGGCAAAGCTTTACAAGTGTCTGCAGCCAGCCAGAGAACAAAACCCCACAGCCTGACCAAAACCCTTCACAGAACCCGGGAGATGACAGAAGAGACTGGGAAAAAATAAATCAGGTAGAATTTAGCTCCTCAGCATCTCTGGCAGAATGGAAATGTTGGGATTTCTCAGTTTTGTGTCTAATATTCCCCTGGGTGTGTTTGTGCTTAGGTGAGCGCTGGGAGCTCCCAGTTCTAATGGAAAAGGGAAAGGAAATAATCCCAGGAGGTTTCCCCCTGTGCCTCCCTTAGGCAAGGGACTGTGCTGATGTCCAATTGCTGCCCCTCTGCACAGCCTTTGCAGCAATGCTGCTCCTTATTCCCCTAATTATGGGGTTTAATTTAAATATAATTTAAATTTATTTAAGCTCCACAGCTGGGGGAGCAGAGGGAGCACTGACTGCATGAGGTGCAACCAGGGATCTTCCTTCCTTCCTTTCCTCCTCCCCTCCCCCCCCCCCCCCCCCCCCCCCCCCCCCCCCCCCCCCCCCCCCCCCCCCCCCCCTCCCCCCCCTCCCTCCCTCCCTCCTATCTAAAAGCTTTTCCTTCCTTCCTCTCAGGGTGATTTCCAGATTTTTTCAGCTCTCTCACCTGGCCCTTTGGGTTGTATTTACAGTGAGATATTCCCTGGCTGTGTGATTTCCTCGCCCTCTTTGCAGTAACGTGGCACAAAGGTGCCTAAAAAAAGATGTGAGGTAGAGCCCAGCTGCTGAACGGGGGGTGATGGAGAGTTCAGTGCTTTCCACAGAGCCTTTCTTCTCCTTCCTGGCTGCACAGGAATCACCTGAGGATGGAAAGAAAGGCATTACCAGCCCCAGCCTGTGCCACTGCCTGCCCAGCAGGCAGCAGCTCTCTCGAGTGCAGCAGAGAGCCAGGGCTGCCTTTGTGGAGTGGAATGTGGGGAGAAGAATGACTGTGAATTCCCATTAGATCTCAATTAGCTCAGAGCCGTTTCCCAGCACCCCAGGGCTGAGCAGCAAGCCAGCTGATGGCTGTTCTAAAACCCTTCCCTGGGCTGCTTTTCCAAGCTCTTTCCATGACTCAGGAGATCCAGGGGGACTTGGCTGTCCCTTTTCTGAAATCCCTGCAGGATTTCAGGACCATGGAGCACTCAGTGCTCCCAAGCTCTGCTTCCCATTGAGTCTTGGCTGCGTTCCTGGGGTTTGCTGCTGGATCCCAGTGTTTGGGGATGGAGCACCAGCATTCCTGATTCCATTTGGGGATGGAGCACCAGCATTCCTGATTCCATTTGGGGATGGAGCACCAGCATTCCTGGTTCCATTTGGGGATGGAACAGCAGCATTCCTGGTTCCATTTGGGGATGGAACACCAGCATTCCTGGTTCCATTTGGGGATGGAGCACCAGCATTCCTGATTCCATTTGGGGATGGAACACCAGCATTCCTGGTTCCATTTGGGGATGGAGCACCAGCAGTTATCAGTCCATCCTGCTGAGCTCCAGAGTCAGACCAGAAAAGTGCAGAGACCTTGCACTGGGGTTATCCTGGTCCTGATTATTGCTTCCACTTTCCTTCTGGAGGGAAACGCTGTGTCAGGGTGGTTGTTGGCCAGAGGAATGTGCTCAGAAAACCCTGATATTCCTGTCCTGTGCTAACAAGGACAGCTCCACAATCAGTGCCTCCACATCCCCCCAGCCCATGTCTTTCCCCAGCACTCCAAGGAATGTTGCCATTGGCACACACAGCCAGGTTTTCATTGCATGTTTCTTAAAACCCCAGGTGTGCTTGGCAGCTGAAATAATGCCTCTGCGGTCTGGAGGTAAAATTAGCTGCTCTGGGAGAGAGATTTTCGGATTTTCATGCGCTACGTGAAAACACAGAGGGTGTTTTCCAAAGGAAACCTGTTTTGTTGTCCTCAAATTCAACTTGACCCAGGCTTGTTAGGCCACAGAGCTGCCGTGGAATTAAGCTATAGCTGGAGGAAAGCCAGAATCCAATTACATTTTCTGCCTAATGGGTCATAATTTATGCAATGAAGAAGGAGGCAGGGGTGTTGCTGGGGGAAAAGGGCACTGGGCTTGCGTGGATGTGCACTGGGAAGGGCTGATGGTAAATGGGAAGTGGGAGGGCAGGGCTGCTGTCCTTCCTCTTGGGTTTAAAATATTCCTCTCATTTAAAACCTTCTTCTCCTATTTATAACCTTCCTATCACGTTTAAAATCTTCTCACGTTTAAAACCTACTTTTCCTGTTTAAAACCTTCCTCTCGTGTTCAAAACTTTCCTATTGTGTTTAAAACGTTCCTCTCGTGTTTAAAACATTTTGCTTGTGTTTAAAACCTTCGTTTCTTGTTTAAAACCTTCAACCCTTCCTCTCGTGTTTAAAACCTTCTTTTCTTGTTTAAAACCTTCCTCTCATGTTTAAAATGTTCCTCTCGTATTCAAAACCTTCCTCTCATGTTTAAAACCTTCCTCTGGTGTTTAAAACCATTAATTCAGACCAGAAAATAGATGTCCTACTGGACTGCAGAGTGAATAAGGGACCCATGGTAAGGTTTTTGCTGGAGATCACTGCTCTCCCCTGACTGTGCTCATTCCTTTTCCAGCTGCTCTCCAAGTGGACATTGTCCCTAGCCAGGGGGAGATCAGCGTTGGAGAATCCAAGTTCTTCTTATGCCAAGGTGAGTGGTGGCTGAAGGGTTTACTCAGTTCCAAGGAAGGTCTGGGATGATATTTGCTGCTCTGGGGCAATCAGAGCGATGGGATGTAGGAGTTGAGCCTGTAGGATTGGAGGGTCTGTTTATTGGTTTGGGACAGTTGGGACAGAGATGAGAGACCTCTGCAGTCAGGTCTGAGAGCATGGGGTTTGTTGTGAAATAAATAAATAAACCCCATGGGTGGGTGTAGGAGAGCTGGCAGGGGCTGCCAGATGCAGCTCAAAGCAGGTCAGAGAAGCAAGAGAGAGAGAGAGGGAGAGAGAAAAAGATGCCGGTTGCCGTTTACAATACAATAAATCATCTTCTGTGTTGAATGTTCTAATTCTCATTAACCAATCTAGAACAAGCTACAAACCCTACATTTACACACAACCTGTAAGAATCATCCCATTACCACACGGGGTTATATTTTAAACCCTAAAAACTGCTTTTTGGACCCTCTGCCAAGCGAGCAGGGTCTGCTCTGACCCTTGGAGCTGTCTGCAGGCAGAGGGTGTTGTTTCATCAAGAAGGGGGATTACCTCCAGTCAGCTGTACCATTGTTTTCTAGTTGTTCAGTAACTCAGAGCTTGTCTTCATTTCAATCTCCATATTCTCAGCATCTTTTCCCAGGTAACCATATTTATAAGATGTTCCTACTCCACCTTCCCCAACAATGGGATTTATGATCTCTCCTCTCTCCCCCCGCAGTGGCAGGGGAGGCCAAGTTCAAGGACATCTCGTGGTTCTCCCCGAACGGCGAGCGGCTGAGCCCCAACCAGCAGCGCATCTCGGTGGTGCGCAACGACGACTTCTCCTCCACGCTCACCATCTACAACGCCAACATCGACGATGCTGGCATCTACAAGTGCGTGGTCAGCAGCCAGGAGGAGGGCGACTCCGAGGCCACCGTCAACGTCAAGATCTTCCGTAAGATTTGGCCACTGAGCGCTGGAAATGAAAGGGAGAGAAGTGTTTTTAGGGAGAGAGAAGTTCGAGGGGTTGAAGCAAATTCTACCTGGAGGGGAAAAAAAATATTATGTAAAAATTTATTTATAAAGTGTTATTTTTAAATAATATTATAAAATGTTATTTATAAATAATATTGTGAAATATTGTGTAAGGTGTTTAGATTTAATGTATTTAATTGTAAATAATACTTTAAAATATTATTTATATAAATTTATTTCTAAAATTTATGCAATTACGTAAAATACATAAAAATTAAAAAGGCGAAGTATTTAGTATAAAATGTAGTAAATAGCAAATGTAAAATTATGATCGTTAAATATAGATAATCAAAATATTAAATGCAGTATTAATTAGTGACCAATAGTAGCATCACCTAAAATATTATTAAATCTAAAATATAGACTTTAGTGAAGCATTTAGTACTTTTCATAGATGAAGGGTGGTTTATTTTGTCCAAGGAATTCAAGGAGCAAAGGACAAAAAGAATCTGACTTTGCTTTCTGTATGGTGAAGGTGCTGGGGCAGTGTGTTTGCCATTTTGAGAGCAGCAGACAGAATTTTGAAGTGCTGCCATGAAAAGCACCTCCCAGGCTTTGTTCTTGCTCGTGCATGAGGCAAGATTAGGGAGGAAACTGTTTTACTTCCTTGGAAAAGGTTGGAAGGGGAAGGAGGAGGATGGGAGGAAAGAGGATGGTGAGATGCAGGTGAGATTCTTGGTGTGGAGGGGGAATTAGGATGAATTGGATGTTCAGGGCATCACCAGCACCTCCAGAGCTTAAATCCTTCTGGAAGGCAGCAGAGCAGAGGGTGGAAGGAGAAGGTTCTGGTGCAGAGCGAGCAGCTGGTGTGGGTGACAGACACTCTAGCGTGGAGTGAAGAGGGACCCAGGAATAAATAATAAATAAATAAATAAATAAATAAGGTTTTAGCCCCACCTCCCTGCTGGGGAGGAGCAGCTCCAAGTTCACATCTTGCAGTGGGAATTATTTAGAGTGCTAATGGTGGGTACAGGGCTGGAAATGGGGTGCTGTGGGTGGTTCATTCACTCAGACCTTTGTCCTCCCTTGGGAAGAAGGAGATTTCTGGGGATTTTGGGGTTTCTCTGTGCTGAGAAAGCTGCAGTGAGCTTCTCTTTGCCTTGTCTGCAGAAAAGCTGATGTTCAAGAACGCTCCCACCCCTCAGGAGTTCAAGGAAGGCGACGATGCTGTGATCGTGTGTGACGTGGTCAGCTCACTGCCCCCCACCATCATCTGGAAGCACAAAGGCAGGGATGTCATCCTAAAAAAGGATGGTAAGGCCTTGCTTCTTGTCCTTTCTGGGGTCAAATGTCCATCTCCACCACACACACAATGCTGGGGGAGGAGAAGCAGTTTGTGCCTGAAACAATAGGCCATGGGGTATGAATTGAGTTCCTCCAGGTGCTGTGGTTTGCCAAGGAAGCCAAGCAAAAAGCCAAGGAAATCTGGAAATACAGCATCTCCATTTAATGGTGGAGAGAGCAGTTTTATTCCACTAAGCCTAGAAGGGGCAAAGAACCTAGAGTGAGCTTCTGTTCCTCTTGTGTTTCACAGTGAGGTTCATCGTCCTGTCCAACAACTACCTGCAGATCCGTGGCATCAAGAAAACCGACGAGGGCACCTACAGGTGTGAGGGGAGGATCCTGGCCAGGGGGGAGATCAACTTCAAGGACATCCAGGTCATCGTGAATGGTGAGGAGCTCAGGGGCTGCAGCACCTCAGCCCAGGCTGCTGCTGGGAGGGCAGCTTCAGGTTCACACCGTCCTCTCCCTCTGCTGTGCCCAGTAAAAATTGACAGAATTCAGTGAACGTTTGCCAGGTGTTTACAGGAAAAAAACATGTGGAGAAGTGAGGAACTTCAGGTTCAGAGTGAGGAGCTGAGTTGGTGGCACTCACAAGTGGGTTTGGCCACCACACTGATTATTTTTTTTCCCTTTCTCCCCTGTGCTGAGAGCTCGTGCCTCAAACCCATTGATGAACCCATTGATTAGGTGATGGTGACAGGTTTGGGTGGCTGCTGGCATCAGAGATGCTCAGGCAGCCTCCTGTTGCTCCCAGCCTGTGTCCTTCCCAGCTCAGCCGTGCTCTCTCCTCTCGCAGTCCCTCCGTCCGTGCGCGCCAGGCAGAGCAGCATGAACGCCACCGCCAACCTCAGCCAGTCTGTCACCCTGGCCTGCGATGCTGATGGCTTTCCTGAGCCCACCGTGACGTGGACAAAGTAAGAGCTGTGTGCAGGTCCTGCTGGCGTGGGGGTGATTGCCCCAGGCTTGGGAAGCCAAGTTCTAACTGGGATGGGTTGATTTTTGTCACAAGAATGGCCTCGTGGTGGGACTGAAGTCACCTTCTGCTGGGGGTTAGGCAGGGAGCACAGAGCCCACCCAGGGGGAGAATCAGAGGGTAAAAATCCTGTTGGTTGAGATAAAAACAGTTTAATAGATAAAGCAAAACAAAACAAGGAGTTCCTTCAGTGCTCCCCACCCTTCAGCTGTGTCCTCTCCCAGCTTCCTGCATTTCCCTGTCAGGCAGTGATTCCCACACCGAGGACATCATTCTTGGAATTGTGTAGCCTTTGGTGCAGGTTATGAGCACAAGTGGACGTGGAAAAGCTGATAGCAGCTTGGAACGGTGCCTTGGTATGGCAGAAGCCACCCTTGGTGGGTCACAGCTCAGCTCTGTCACCCCTGCGGGAAGGAGAAGATGCTGTTCCCTCTCAGCCCAGGAGCTGCAGGGAAATAATTGCATTAACGAGCCTGCCTTGTGCCCCCCAGGGATGGAGAGCCCGTGGAGGAGGTGGAGGATGAGGACAAGTACAGCTTCAACTACGATGGCTCCGAGCTGGTGATCCAGAAGGTGGACAAGAGCGACGAGGCTGAGTACATCTGCATCGCTGAGAACAAGGCTGGCGAGGCTGACGCCACCATCCACCTCAAAGTGTTTGGTAAACACCCCTGAGCCCCCTGGGGAACCTGCTGATCCCAGTTAGTGCCTGCTGGGCTTTTCCCGAGCTGCTGCTCTGCCTGTGCACCTCTGCCATGTGTGTGTGCAGGGGAACTCAGCCCAGCTCTCTGTTCCTCTGCTCAAACATGGGCAGGGCTGCTGAGACCCCCCAGGCTGCTGGGAATGTCCCCCAGGCTGCTGGGAATGTCCCCCAGGCTGAATCCTGACCCACCAAAGCTGCTTTAGCACCTCAGGGGGCTTGCTAGGACCCATCTCAGGCTTGTTGGAGTGAATCAGCAGCTCCCCTGCCTCCCGTGGATCTGGAAGTGTTGAGGAATATGGAATTCTCCCTGCCTTGTATGCAGTACTGACAAAGCTGCTTAGCAAAGGGCTAATTTGGGGCAGGGCAAGTGGGCAGGGAGGTGGAAGAGTGAGCTGGTTATCCTGGGACTGAGCATTTGGACACTCTTACATGGGTTTTCTCATAGAAGCCTCAGCTGTAAGAAGGAGCAGAAGAGGATTTTTAGGTCTTTCAGCTCTGCGGTGAGGTGTCCTCTTCAGTGTCACACTGCTCCTTCCCCAGCTGGCAGTCAATTTGTCACCATTCTCCCCAGTGCTGCCTGTCCCAAACACCTCTGGTGGCACACAGGCTCCATCCTGAGCCCCACCTGAGCCAAGGTTCCTTCTCCTCCTCAGCCAAACCCAAAATCACCTACGTGGAGAACAAGACAGCCATGGAGCTGGAGGATCAGATCACGCTGACCTGCGAGGCCTCGGGGGATCCCATCCCCTCCATCACCTGGAGAACCTCCACGAGGAACATCAGCAACGAGGAGAAGGTACAGCCCTTCCCAAGGGCCCTGGGGTGGCTGGGGGCAGCACAGCTCATCCTGCCTGGCCTGGCTGGAGTTGCATGCAGATGCACGTGGAGATCTGCAGGGCACAGGGTCACATCAGCCCTGCCTGCCCTCTGAGGAGCCACCTCGGGTCACAGCGGCTGGGGAGATGTTGGTCACTCCTGCTGTGCTCTCTCGGGGTGGATTCAGTTGGAGAGAGCCTAAACCCTCTTCAGAGGAGCTCCTGGGAGGTGGCAGTGAGCACCCTGAGCCCAGAGCTGTCCCCACTGTGCAGGTGGCAGGTGAGGGATGGGACGTTCCCTCTGCAGGGTGCAGTGACCAAAAAGAGCCTGTCAATTCCTCCTCCTGCTGTCCTCCGACACTGCACATCCCCCAGGCACAAAAGCCTTGGCTGCCTTTTGTGCTCACCTGTTCTGTTGATCCCATCAATGCCATTTTGTTCTTCAAAGGCAAAAATAATTAGCAGTTTTTTCTTCTTTTAGAAGAAGAGTGCTGGTGTTGTTATTGGCGACAGTTCCTTTAATTAGCCGAGGTTAGGCTGTGCTGCTGCACTGGAGATGTTTCATAAGTGGTCAGGAGGCAGAATTAGGAGCCAGAGAAACAGAAGAAGGAGTGAGGAGTTGTTGCTAATTAATAATCTGCTAATAACAGGGTGCTTCAGGGCTCAGCTGCCTTGGCCATGCCAGAGGTCCTGGCTCAGCGTGGAGGCAGCAGGTGACACTCTGAGAGTCTTGGAGCAACAGAGGTGTCCACTGTCACTGTCCCCACAGCTGCTGCCCTGCACTGCAGCTCCTAAATGAGCTTTTTTAATTGCCCCCATGACGTCAGCCCCTCCCCACGTCCTTCATGTGTAACTTTATTAATCACAGTGCCAAAGTTTTCCAGCTTCAGCTCTTTCTTAGCAGCTTTTGGATCCCAGGGCTGCTGTGAATCCCTGCAATGTTCAGGGGGAGGTTTGCAGTGCCTGCAGAAGCTGCAGTGTGACTGAGGGACCTGTTTGGGCAGATTTGAGGTTATTTATTCGTGGGTTTGTCTCTGTTAGGAGAGCCCTGGGAGGTGCCAAGGGCTGCAGTGCTGCTGGCTCTGGAGTTTGGATCACAGCCATGGACAGAGCTGGGCAGGGAGGAGAATATAAAAACTCAAGAGTTCCCCCTCTGCAGCCCAGTTAAACCATGCAGATCTCAGTGGCAAAACTGCTAACTCATTTTTGCTGGTTTTTGAGACTCATCTATCCTGCTTGGTGCTGTGAGGTTGGTGATCAATAGCAAGGGAAATGTTCAAACTCTGAAACTTTCTTGCTCAGACAGGGGGAAAGCCAAGGTTTGAGGCACTGCCATGTGCTGATCAAACCTTCAGGGCAAACGTGATTTTATCACATCCCATGCACTTTCTAGGCTGGGTTATTTTGTGTTTGTGTGTGCATTCTGTTTTGGTTTGTCTTCTCCTTCTCCCATTCTCTATCTTGTGCTCTGAGTTGAGGTGAAGTTTCAGACATCCAGAGAATCAATAGGTCAGAATAGCTCTGATAAATATTCTGTTACAAATGCTATTAGAATATTTAATTCTATTAAATATTCTGGTACAAATGCATACATCCAGTTTATTCTCCACTTTCTTTCTCTGGGACAGCACAGGGAAATGAATGGTCTTTAATGCAGGACAAACAATGCTATTTTAAGAATTTTCAAGCCCTATTTTTGCATATTTCTGTTATCCAGGTACTTGGATGCTTCTCTCTTGCTTCACGTTGTTTGCTCTTGTAATCATCCTTCAGAGTAGATTTTTAGAGGTGTGGAGATCCTTAACTCCCAAGAACATTCTGGAAAACCTACCCGAACTCCCAGCCAAACCCCAAAAGTTAGTTCAGCCGTGTTTCCGGGCAGATTTTGGGGTGTCACAGTCTCTGGGTGCTCTGCCACCCTTGCATGGGGACATTGCTGGGTGTCCCCAGCCCGTGGGGATGGCAGGGAAACACTGCAGCTCCTTCATCCAGAGCTGGAGCCCCTGGGAGCTCTCTGCCAGCCAGTCCCCAGTCCTGGAGGGCAGAAAACAAAGGGAACATCTTCTCACCACAGGAGTCCAAGAGCAGAGGAAGGGATCAGCTCTGACTTCTCCCTCCTGCATCCCAGTGGCAGTTTAACCTGTGGTGTCACTGAGCCTTTTCCCCACAAAGCTCCCTGCTCCTCAGGCAGGGAAATGCAGATTTCTGGGTGGATTTCAGGTGTCTTTCACCTCTGCTGCAGGTGAATTCCATCACTGCATTGCTAAGAACAGCCCAGTCCATCCTTGCTTTATTTCCTGGGCTGCTGTGTCTGCCCAGGAGTCTCTCTCAGCTCTGTGTTGCTGGCAGCTGAAGCAAATGGATGAGTTTTTAAGAATTTAGAACCTGAAGGTTTCTAAACATGAGGTACATGAGGTTTTGGGTTCCTCCCTCGTTCCCTGCATGGTGCCAGGCAGGGCTGGTCTGTCTCTTTTGGTGAGGAAGGGTTAGTGTGGGATTCTCTGGGATGGAGAACGTGGTTCTGCCTCTTCCCCCACACCCTGAGGGCAAAGAAGCAGCAAACTCTGAGCGTTTGGGAATGAGCTTTTCCCCTTCTTCATCTTCCTTCAGGGTGACAGCAGGGGACAGAAGGTGTCCCCCTGTGCTGGCACTGCAGAGCAGTGCACAGAGCGGAAGGGAACCCCCAAGGCAGATCCCTGAGCAGAACTGGCACTGAAAAAGGGATTTTCCTGGATGATCAGGCTGCCTGTTGAGCTTCCAAGCCCCTTGTGCAGAGCAGGATATATCCACACTTTGGGAATGTCCCAACCCCTCAGTGAGCTCCACCTCAGGCTTTCGGTGACAAGCAAAGCATTTGCTTCCATCAGAGCCATTGTCCCACGAGGCTGTGTGTCCCACCTTTGGCATTGCAGTCTCTCAGTGGTCACTAGAAGCCCCGTGGCAGCAATGCTGTTTTCTGATCCTCATTCCCCGAGCTTCCATCTCCATCCGTGTCACCCCTGTGTGCTGTGACATCCCCGCAGTGTCACCGTGCCTCCAGCCGGCGATGCCATCCTGGCTCTGGTGTCAGCAGGTGATTTTTGACTCCTGAGCTGAAGGGGATTGACTGAAATGACAGAGGCCAGGAGATATTTGAAATATGAATTACTGGGGGGGCAATGGAACCCAGCAAGCTGGCTGTTGGTGAATATGGTGGCTTTTTGTGAGTGGGAAATCTGCTTTAATGGCAGGTTTGTGCATGTTGCACTGCTGTGGGGCTGAGTGCTCCAGCCCTGAGCCCAGGGAGTGTCCTGTCCCGCTGTGCTGCTCCTCCTGGCACTGCCTGCATGGAAACTGAGCTCCAAATGCATGATGAGCACGTTAATCAGCATTAATCAGTCAGGGTGGGCTGGCAAACAGAGCAGGGGCACCAAAGCAGGTCTGTCCTCTGCAATTCAGTGACCAGGAGTGTAGAACAGGTGAGATGTGACAAAGGAAACAATCACTGGCACATGATAAATCAGCCTCGAGGTGCCAACAGAGTTAGTTTATTCGTTTCAAACCAATCCAGAGGCTGTGGAATGGGGAATGCCCATCTAAATTGCTGGAAAAGGGAAGGTGTGATGGAACAGGGAAGGTGTGATCCCCCAACACACCCAGGAGATGTACAGCTTGGAGCCTGCATGTGCACACAGCTCAATGTGCTGCAGATCTGGTGCCTGAAAGCAACCTTTGATAAACTTTTATTGCTTTTTTTCTGTTGTCGTTGTTGTGTTCTATATCTGTTCTCTCCAGGCTTCGTGGACCCGGCCCGAGAAACAAGAGGTATCAGATTACCAGACCTTTAGCAAAACTTCTTAGGTTGTTGGTGGTTTTTTTTGGTTTCTCTTCTAAGCATCACGGATTAACAAAGCTCTAGTCCAGTAACCAACTAAATGAGCATTAATCTGAGCCAGTTAAATACCATAAAATACATAAAAGAAACAGCTTCTAGAGGTAGAAGTTGCTTGGCATGTAGTGATGCGTTTTTTTGGATGAGCAAAGTAGCTGTGTTGGGAGTGAGGAACTCTGCTTGTCACTTCAAAATTAAAGACAATTAAAAGTCAAAGCAAATGCAAAATGCTGCTTTCACCGTTTATTTTTCCTATGCTGCCAGTGTGAATCATCCTCTCTTTTAGAGAGGGAAGAATTAGCACCAACCTGTGTTTTGAGAAAGTCATTTTTCCCCAAGAAAGCCTCCTCTGCTCCAGCCAACTCACCTATTTGCTCATGGCAACTCCTTCAGTGTGACCTTCTCTTGAAAGGACAACTGCAGCATGTTCCATTTCCAAGTCAATGCAGAGAAACCTTGCACGAGGGGCATTTCTCCAGAAAATGCTCCAAATTGCTCAATTATTTTGATTTGTCTTTGATCTGCAAGGGTCAGCGAGGGGAGGGAGGGATAATGCAGTGACTGGGGGTGGTGCAAACGGGGGTTGATTTTTATTTCACACTCAGTGCTGTGCTGTGCTGTAATAATAGTAATGATAATAATAATAATAATAATAATAATAATAATGATGATGCACCTGATTTGTAGCCCTCTTGCTTCAAAAGGGACCAGAAGGAAAGTTCCTAAGCAAATAACAGGGGTCAGGTGGAGGACAAAATGAGCTCTCAGAGCTGGGGGACTTGGATTTGTATTTTTAGGATCAGCTTCATGGAGGCTCTGATTTTTTTAACTGATTTTTAAGCCATCTTAAAGCACAGAGAGGGAGCCAAGCTGTGCTGTAACTTGAGCACCACCCAGCTGTGCTCCACGTGGGGCTGAGGACATCCTGCAGAGCAATCTGTTGGGCTGTGGCAGGTGAAGGCATCGACATTCAGAGCAGTTTGCATTGAAGAATTTGGAATTGGAGTGGTTGCATCTCTCCAGGATCCCACGAATTCCTGTCCCAGCTGTCCCCTCCCTGCCCCCAGTGATTTCTCTGTGCTCTCTCTCTCCAGCTTCTCATTAATATGAGCA
This sequence comes from Entomyzon cyanotis, assembly GCA_024500445.1. Taxonomy (NCBI): domain Eukaryota; kingdom Metazoa; phylum Chordata; class Aves; order Passeriformes; family Meliphagidae; genus Entomyzon; species Entomyzon cyanotis. The sequence continues at coordinate 1,315,629 of JAKEPQ010000773.1, read as the reverse complement.
CTAATACTATTAAGTTTGCTGTCTCTACATTTCCTACTGCCTCTGTGTCTTGAAATACCCGAGTAGGGTGCAGGAAATCTCTTTTAAATCGCTTTAAAATTGCTTTAAAGTTGCCTGGGGGCTTTTAGCAGTGGATTCCAGCAGCAGGGTTCAGGTCTGGGGAAGGTCAGGGAATGAAATATTTGACTTTAATAAAGGAATTTCGGGTGAGGAGGTGAAGTCAGTCCTGGCAGCATCTCAGTCACTCCCCAAACTGGTGATGCCTCTCTGGCAACTGGGAATTGGTGCAACTTAGGGATATTAAATAGAGGTTAAATAGGGATAGAAACACTGCACTGCAAGCACAGAGCAAGGAGAGATCTCTCCTTTCCTGCAGGGAATTGCTGCCTGTGCTCAGAGTTTGTAGGATTTTGGGATGATGTGGGCAGTGGGTGAGGAGGAGACAGGACTGGAATTATTCATGGGTGCTCCTTTGGGAAAGCAGGAAGGTGAAGGGGAATAAATGGATTTTATTGGTTTCTCCTCTGCCCCTTTGGCCCTGAGGGGTTGAGTGGCTGTGCCCCAGGCATGGCCAGAATTTGGGGAAAAATACCTGCACTAGGTGAGGATAAATTGCACTGATTGGCAGTGCAGAGAATATCCCACTCTGCTCGGAGGGGTGACTCACTGCCCTGTCCCTGAGCTTCTCTCCCCATCACCAGGAAGCATTTTGTTAGCTCAGATCAGGGAGATTTCACTGAAAGGTCAGCAAGTGTCAACATCTGGCTCAAGTTCCTGTCCTGTCTGCACAACCAGAGCACCTGATGGGCTGGAATAGGGATAGAGAAATCTCACAATGTGCTTTCTTGGGTAGACGTTTTTCTCTCTTTAGAGTGTTTTTCCTGCTCTCTCTCTTTCTTTCCTTGTGCCTTTTTGCATTAAGCAGCAGAGCTTCATCTTCAGAGTAGTTGCATTGCTCATGAAATCATCACTGACCATGATTTCCTGGCACTCCTTGGTGATGGATCTTGAGGAAATGGGGAGAAAGGCAGAATTTGGGTGTAAAATGATCTTTGCAAGAATCACCTGTGCTGATCCTACACTGCTATTTTGTCACTTGTCCTCTCCTGGTGAGATCACAGAGACAAAGATTGAGAATATTCACCCAGATCTGGAATCTTGGCATTTATTTATTTATCAGCACTTGTCCTGTGCCTTCCAGGAGCAAAGATCCATGGATGGGATGGAGAGTGGCAGGAGGCAGCAGCCTGAGATTTATTCCCTTGCGTTTGTGCCACAAAATCAGAAATTAGAGAGAGCTGGTGCTTTAGAGCTTGCAGGGTGGGGAGAGCAGTCCATGGCTTTGTGGTTACGGATTTGGTTACAAACTGGAGAGGAGAACCACCCCAGCTGGGCTGGCAGGGTGGACACAGTGCCCTTGCAATCCCCTTGGATTTGACACTCCTTGTCCCCCTGGCAGTGCCATCCCCACTCTCTCTGCTTGTGGGAAGTGGCTCTAGGATTTTCTCGAGGCAGGGCTGTCTGCAGATGGTTTCTCGCCCTTTTCACTGCACTTTCCTCTCTCCATGTGCCACATCCAGGTGTGAGTTCTGAGCTTCCTTTGTGTCCATCCAGCCTTGGGCTCTGGAGCTGTTCTTCCTCCTCCCACTGCAGGGACTCTGAGACAGAACCAGTGTTGCTGAGAGAGCAGGGAGGGCTGGATTCTCTCTCGGGAAGCTGTCGGGGAGGATTCTTTTTTTTTCTCTTTGCATGCTGGCAAAACTCTTTAACCAGAGCTGGATCTCTGCAGTTCCCATTCTGGGGAGAAGCTTGACTGTCCAGTTTTCCTCAGACACGCAGTAGCAGCTGACACTTTGGTCCTTCTTTTCACATTTTCCCTTTTCCCCAGGTTCGAGCGACAGGGAACCTTGTTGCTCTCGGAGTTCCCTCCCTCACAATTTTTTGGTGAGCTTTGGGATCCCTGCAGCACCGCAGGGCTGGCGTGGGGAGCACTTTGGGGTGCTGGGGGCTCAGCTGTGACCTTGTCCCCTCTCTGGCAGACGCTGGACGGGCGGATCATCGTGCGCAGCCACGCCAGGGTGTCCTCGCTGACCCTCAAGGACATCCAGTACACGGACGCTGGCGAGTACGTGTGCACGGCCAGCAACACCATCGGGCAGGACTCGCAGGCCATGTACCTGGAAGTGCAGTGTGAGTAGAGGGAGCTCTGCCATTCCCTTTCCCTCCCCTGAGCCTGTGCAAGCAGCTCAGTCCGATGGGAAGCTCAGTCTTTCATCAGACTTTCTTTCTCGTTATTTTTGCCTTTTTCGTTTTCTGTATTGGTAACCTTCCCACTGCTTTTCCCTGCCCTTTTCCCTGCCCTTTTCCCCAGCTAGAAATACCAAACCCACTGCACTGGAAAACCAAACCCATAGGCCTCTATCCTATCTTAATTCTTCCTGAGAACCAAAGTCTTTGAGACACATTTTCATAAATAAATACAGCTAAGTACCAACAGTAAGGAGCTCCAGAGAAGGGGCTTGACCTAGATCAAATTACATCACCACTTATCCTCCTAATTAGTGCTTTTTATCAACTGTGCTAATTTCCTAAAACCTATCAAGCTAAAACCTATTCACCCCTGTAGAAGTGAGCTTTGGTAAATATTCTTCCATAGCTGCCCCTGGAGCTCCAATAAAAATCCACTTTTATATTACCTGCTATAGTAAAGTTATCTCGAGTTTCATTTCTGAGCTGAAAAGGCAGCATGAGCTATGACTGGGGGTTTGCCCTGCCTGTCTCCAGCTGGGATGCTCTTGGATCTGCTGCAGTCCACCATGGATCTCCACCATGGATCTGCTGCAGTCCCATTTGTTGGGAATCAGAATCCTTCCCCAGCACAGCTTTCCTGGCCTCATTCCCCACATCCATCCTGCTCTCTGCTCTCCCACACTGCTCAGGGGCTGAGCAGCTTTTCTCTTTATGTCCTTCAGCAACACACACTGCCCACCCCCTGGCTGAGGTGGGGAGATTTTTCTAGTTGAGATTCCCTTTCCTGCACGAAGGTGAACTCCAGCCAGGAGTGAGGCTGCTCTGGGAGCTCAGCTAGCTCCAATTCCCTCCCCAAACATGTTTTCCAGATGCCCCCAAGCTGCAGGGCCCCGTGGCTGTGTACACCTGGGAAGGAAACCAAGTGAACATCACCTGTGAGGTGTTTGCTTACCCCAGCGCTGTCATCTCCTGGTTCCGGGACGGGCAGCTCCTCCCCAGCTCCAACTACAGCAACATCAAGATCTACAACACCCCCTCAGCCAGCTACCTGGAGGTGAGGAGAGCCCAGGAGAGAGCAAGTGATGCGTGGTGAAGGGATTCAGTCCCGTCCTGTTGGTGGAAATGAGGTTGGGTGGTGTTTGTGGCACATAAATGCTGAGAAAAAATCAGATAGTAGGAGGTGAAGAAATCAGGTGATAGAAGAAAATCAGGTCATAGAAAGTAAAGATAATCAAGTGATAGGAGATGAAGAAAATCAGGTAATAGGAGATGAAGAAAATCAGGTAATAGGAGATGAAGAAAACCAGGTAATAGGAGATAAAGAAAACCAGGTAATAGGAGATAAGCAGGTGTAGAAGACACAGCCCATCCTTGCCTCTGAATTTTGCCCACTGCAGTTCTCTTCCCCCACGAGCAGCCCTGGGAGCACAAACAGCTGGATTTGAGTGTGGCTTCTCTCCAGCTCGATGCAGAGAGCCTTGGCAGGGTGCAGAGGGGTTTGTGGTCACAGTCTGAGCCTTCCTGCCCCCCACAGGTGACCCCAGACTCGGAGAACGACTTTGGCAACTACAACTGCACGGCTGTGAACCGCATCGGGCAGGAGTCCTCCGAGTTCATCCTGGTGCAGGCAGGTGAGCAGCCAGGCCAGGCCAGGTGGCACAGGTGACAACGTGGCCCTTCTGTGCTGCCTGGTGGCACTGGGGTGGCAGGAGAGCAGCTCTGCCTGCAGAGAGGCCTTAAGGAGAGTGTGTTGGGGTGGAGATGCTCAGCAGCTCTGTTCCCTCGGCTCTGTTTCCAGGGGCTGCTTTCCCCAGTTTCCAGTTGCTTTCCCCAATTCTTTTCCCCCCATTCTTTTCCCCAATTTTTCCCCAATTCCCCAGCTGTCTTCCCCAATTTCCCAGCCATTTTCCCCAATTATTTTCCCCAATTCCCTAGCTGTTTCCCCAATTCCCCAGCTGTTTTCCCCAATTCTTTTCCCCAATTCCCCAACTGTTTTCCCCAATTCTTTTCCCCAATTCCCCAACTGTTTTCCCCAATTCTTTTCTCCAATTCCCCAGCTGTTTCCCCAATTCCCCAGTTTCTTTTCCCCAATTCCCCAATTCTTTTCCCCAGTTTTTCCCCCACTCCCCAGTTGTTTTCCCCAGCTGTTTTCCCCAATTCCCCAATGCTTTTCCCCCATTCCCCAGCTGTTCTCCCCAGTTCTTTTCCCCCATTCCCCAGCTGTTCTCCCCAATTCTTTTCCCCCATTCCCCAGCTGTTCTCCCCAATTCTTTTCCCCCATTCCCCAGCTGTTCTCCCCAGTTCCCGTGTCTCACCGGCTGTTCTCCCTTCTCCCAGACACACCCTCCTCGCCGTCCATCGGCAGGGTGGAGCCTTACTCCAGCAGCGCCCAGGTGGAGTTCGACGAGCCCGAGGCCACGGGAGGAGTTCCCATCCTCAAGTACAAGGCGGAGTGGAGAGCTCTGGGCGAGACCGAGTGGCATTCCAGGTTCTATGATGCCAAGGAAGGTAGGAACAACACAAAAAAATGTGCTTCCTTCCCCACCAGCAGCTCAAAAACAGTGATTTTCCTTTAGGGAAAAGCCATGGAGGGTTCAGGGTGGAGGCTCCAGACAGGTTTTTGAACATTTGCTGTGAGTGACACCTTGAAAAGTCAAGTGGGAATGAGTGTTGGGCTGTGCTGAGAGCTCTGTCACTGACCTGTCTGAGCAAAGGGGAAAACCTGGGCTTGGAATGAAAGTTTTCACTTGCTGCTTCCCCCAGGAGGCTTTTCAGCCCTCGTCTGTCACCCCTTAGTGCCCCTTGGAAAATAAACTCTGCTGTTCCAGCAGCAATCCTGTCTTGTTGAAGTGATCTACAGCACTGCTCACTGCCTCAAATCGGTCTTGGAGTCACATAAACCAAAAGCATTTTGATTTGGGGAGCACTGGGAAAAGGAGAGTTCTATTCCAGAGCTGAATCTTCCACCACCAATCCTGTGTGGAGCTGAAATTCTTCTTTTAAATCCCCACTGGAGCGATGTGATCCCAATTTCAGATTTATCTGTCTCTCTTCTCCCTGCACGGGGAAAACAGAGTTTATTTTCCTTCAAGTCCTGAGCTTTTCTTTGGTTTTTTTTTCCCCCTCCAGCCGATGTGGAGAGGTTGGTGACCATCACGGGGCTGAAGCCTGAGACCACCTATGCAGTGAGGCTGTCAGCAGTCAACGGCAAGGGCGTGGGGGAGCTCAGCCTGCCCGCCGAGTTCAAAACCCAGCCAGTCCGTAAGTAAAACCTCCTCTGCACCTCCCCAGGGATCTCTGCCATGCATGGATCACTCCTTTTCTCTCTCTTGCAGACCTGGCTGCACCCTCTGTTGTCTCTGTGGCTTTGGGTTGTTGATAATTGGTTATTTGGTTGATAATTTGAAGTGTTTTTTGAAGGGAGGAGGAGGAGGAGTTGTTGTGTTTGCAGTGGTTGGTGTTTCCAGGTCAGCCTGGGAGAAGGAGCTGTGCAAGGAGGATTTTAGTGAGGAGAAGCAGCTGGGAAGGGCCTTGGTGACAGGGAATGTGGTGGCACTGTGACAGGGCAGGTTTGCTTGGCACATTCAATGTTCAGCACAGCACTGGCTGTGCGAGGAGGAGGGAGGGAGGGTTGGTCCTTCCTGCATCTCCTGCTTTGGGATGATGGACTGGAGGAGATTCCATGGATTCCTCGGGCTCTGCTCTGCTCAGCCTGGGTCAGCTGCACCTCCTGCTGTGTCCCAGCACTGTCCCTGCTGTCCCAGGAAAGGTTCAATACCAGGAGTCCAAGCTGGGAAGGAGAGAAAGAGGAGAACAATTGAACAGTGCAGTGGGCAGGGCTGGAGTGAGCAGAGCAGCAGGGAGAGGAGGATCTCCCGAGGTTCCTTCCCATTCCCACCTGGATCTGGGGTTGCCCAGCTCCCCCAGCCCTGCTGGATTCTCTCCCAGACCCTCTGGTACCCCAGGGCTGCCATTCCCATCCCATTCCCATTCCCATCCCATTCCCATCCCACCCCCAGCATGTCTGGAGCTCCCCAGCTGTGCCTTTGCCACCTCCTGCCTGCCCAGAGCTGCTGAGCAGGACACACCTGGGATCTGCATTTTCCAGCTCCATGTTCTCTGTCTCCTCTTCTCACATCTTCTACATTTATTTTTTTTTATGTGTGTGTGTCTATTGATTTTGTTTGGTCTGTGTTCCATCCATGGATAAACTGCAGGCATCCCTCAGCCACGTAAGTGCTTTCTGCATTTCTTTCACTCTTTTTTTGGTGTTTTTTCCTCTAACACACAGAATTTTTAGCTTTTAATTTAGTGCTTTTTTCCCCTCTCAGGGGCTTTAGGATTGGAATGATTAGTGGTGTCCATTTCCTAACAACACTGACTCTGGAATAGTCACTCTGCTCTTTTTAGAACAGAATTAGGGTTAACTCCTTGTCTGTGCTCTAAAGCATGCAGTTGGAATATTTAATGTAGTGATTATCTAGTAATAACAATAAAAATAATAATAATAGTTAGCTTGTTGACTCAGAGTGGAGTAGTGGAAGGCTTGGTATTTATGGATCAATTGAAATGGTTCAATTTTAATGATATTGAGATAATTCAGGGAAATCGATTTTGGTAAATTGCTGATTTGGTTTAGACCAATTGAAAGCCAACCAAAAACTTCAGCTGTTTGAATATCTTCTCTATTTTTAAAGGACAAACTTCAAGAGAAAAAACATGACATTTTTTGCCTCTTCTCACTACTAATTTTTACCACTGGACAGTCTTCCAGCACTTGTGTAGATTGTGTACTTAAAATAAATAAATCTCATACTAAATTTTAAAAAATGGCATGTTCCCCCTTCCCCAATGCAAAATGAATCCAAAATGTGATGGATTTGTGCAATTTTAGGGAAATATTGAGATGACTCCACAGCTTTGTGCCTTTGCAGCCAGAGCTGATCAGTGGAGCTCAAAGAAACCTCTTTATCCCACTGAGCATTATTCCATTTATCAATGCATAAATGGCAATAAATCAGAAACAAATAAATCTTCCCTCTTGTGGGAAGCTGCTGGCATTCCCAAGATTACATGGGGAAGCTCAGAGAAACTGTGGCACATTCTTGGAGACTCCTGAAGTAAAAAAAACAGGAGAAATTTTTAAAAAAACTCTTTTTTTTAACCCAAATTTTGAATCACGCTTGTGCCTTTTTCCCTTCAAGATTGCATTGGACAAAAGCTTGGATTTAGTGGAGCAGGAAGGGTGAGGATGGATGGATGGATGGATGGATGGATGGATGGATGGATGGACAGGCAGGATTACAAATTGCAGGAGTTAGGGAGTCACCTGGGAGGCATTTCCAGAAGATTTGTGCAGCCTGGAGTTGTTTGGAGCCTGTGAATTCCAGCAGAATAAGAAATATTGAGTTAATGGTGGTGAGGGTGAGCTCAGGAGGATTTGGATCCTTCTGGAGTGCAGCTAATCAACCCCCAGGGAGAGCAGGGCTGGGCTAGCCACTGCAGGGGAGAAATAAAACAATAAACCAGCAAAGAGCACAGAGAACAATGGAGAAGAGAGGGAAAAGAGCATAAAGAAAAAAAAGAGCTGTCTGCCCATCACCTGGGGACAGGTAGGTGCCTCTGCAGAACATTCCAGCACTTCTGGGGCAGAGTGTTTTGCTTTTATTTTAATTTTTCCATGTGGCAGTGAGCTGTCAGCCACTCTGCCCTCCCCAGCTGCAGGGGAAGTTCCACTTCTCCCTCCTCCAAGCCATTTCTCATGTGCAAACTCCTCCTGCTCCCCAAACTCTGCAGTTTGGATCATCCTGGGCATCGTGTCCTGCAGTTCTCTCCTTCCCAGAGCTCATCTCACATCCCAGCTGAGCAAATGGCACCACAGAAATGTCCTTTTTTCCCCATTTATTCTGGAATCCCAATCACCTGTCTGTTGACACAATTTGGGTTTGCCCTCCCCCGGTGTGATTGGAAGGTCACAGAGATATTTTGGGAATTTTACAGCTCAGATTACCCAAAGCCACTCGTTTTCCTTGCCCTATTATTTAAAGTTCCTGTCTGAGTGTAAAACCTGACACAGTTTTTGATGCCTGCTGGGATAAGTCTGAAGTCATTTTGATTTATTTGATTTCCCTCAATAAGTAAAAGCAGTTTCTGTCTCTCTTAGGGAGCCTCTCCATGAGGTAATTAGTGCTAATTATGTATTTTTGTGGCACAGAGCAGAGTTCTGGAGGTTGGCAGAGTATCTGTGTGACCTGACCTGGGGTTGGATTTTCATTTCAACCATTTGCTGGTTTTCTTCATTTCCTTCTCCTTCCACATCTGAAGCCAAACAAAGGCCTGAGGAACAGGGAGGTTTTTTTGAGCCCAAAATTGTGTCCAACCCCGAGAGTGTGGGGTTGGGATCAAAATATCTCCTTGTGCAAAACCCCAAACCAACACTAAAACAACCCCCATGTTCCAAATCTCCTCATTTGCTGGTTTTTGGCAGCATTTTATAATAATCTCCTTTTTCTGCTCACCCTATTTCTCTTTCTCCAGCCAGTGCTGCTGCCCCCAGCTCCCGTTTAGCAGAGAGTGAGTATGGCAGGAGGGTTTGTTCTCTGCATGATCTCCTCACCCAGTGGGCTGCAATTCTAACATCTCTTTCCCTGCTTCCCTGGAGGTTTTTCCCCCAAAATCTGCTGCTCTGCAGCTCCCCAAGGTCTGGTTTTACCCTTCTCACATCCTTCTAGTTCTCTGCCTGCACTTGGAGGCACAGCAGTGGGAATTCTTTTGGTTTTCAAGGTTTTGTGGGGAATAGCAGAGAAATCCCTCCCAGCTCGTGTCCCTCCTGCTGTGTTCTTCCCAGGACTTCAGGAAGCAAAGACACTCCTTGTCCCTTTGCCCTGGAACTCCTGCTGTCTGTCTGTGCTCTGGGCAGTGCAGGCTTCCCTCCAAACCCACTCATTCCCCAAAGTGCTCACATTTTTAGGGTTCTCAGACCCATTTTCTCCCTTCCTGGGTTCCCTGGATGCAGTGCAGGGAGGTGGGAACGAGCAGGGGGTCAGGGGGGTCAGGAATTTCTCCTAGAGACCTCCCAAATATCCCATTAAAAGAAGACAAAAATGGGGATTTGGGGCTTCAGAGCCCTTCAGGATGGAAAACCCTCAGGGCAGGGTGCTGTCCCTGTCCCCTGGGGCTGGCAGGGCAGCGTTCCTGCTGGCTCTGTAGGGACACAGGGCTGGTGTCACCCTCCCTGCTGTCCTCCCTGTCCCTGCTGTCACCTCTGCCCCTTTCCCCCTGATCTCCACGGAGTTCTTCACCTTGACACGTCCTGTGCATCCTTCCTGTTCCCATAGCAACCACACCTCCTGCTGCATCCCAGAGCTCCGAGGCGCCGAGTGAGTAGCTGGGATTGCTGCCTGTGCTGCTGGATCCAGGGAATTCCAGGGATTTCCAGGGCACTCCAGAGATTTCCAGGGAATTCCAGGGAATTCCAGAGATTTCCAGGGAATTCCAGGGCTCCCAGGCATTGTTTGGGTGTCTGTTCCCCAACAGTTTGCTGTGTGAGCATGCTGAGATCCCAGCATGGTGCCACTCTTCCCCTCATTCCGGGCTGAAAAATGGGAATAAAGGGTTTAGAAGAAGCATAGAGAGGGAGAGAAAAAAGATAAAAAACCTCCACGAATTATCATTTCCACAAGGAATGCTTCCCTTTCATGTTTTCCATTTTAGTATTAAAGCTGCCTTTGCAAAAGGGATGTGGATTAAATAATTTTCTTGCTAGCCTGCCTTACTCTATTTTCTCTGAATACAGGGAGATAGAGTTTATATTAAAATTAGGGCTATTGGATGCTGGAGGAAGATGCAAATGAAGAGGTAGAATATCCTGCAGGAGAGGTCCCAGCTTAGCACCTGCTTGCTTTAAAAGAGCTCTCAGACTTCCCAAAAAATCTGTATTTGAGAACTGGATCCAGACTCCCCTGTTGGTTGGGTGGGAAAGGGAGAAGAAGGAAAACCCTTGAGGAATATCGAGGTTTACCTGGTGCATGGGTGTGTTTGGAATAACCAATGGTTCCTGAAATGCCAAACGCTTTTCCTGGTGATTTGCAGTGATGTGTGTTTGTGGAAATGTGGGATTCCCCTCAGGTGGGTTAGAAATGCTTCGTTGCTCCTGAATGGAAAACACTAAAAGCATGAAGTGTGGGATGGTTTTGGGAGTTGGGATGGAGGGAGAGGAGAGTAAAAGGGATTTAAAACCCAAAAATGATTTTTTGCACTTGTGACTGGCACATTTCAAGGTCCTACACGTGGCTTTACATGTCCTTTACCTCCCAGTGGCCACAAGCAGCGTGCTCCTTGTGCAGCAGTTTTTATTTATCAAGTGCCAAAGCCCAATCCCTGCTGCTGGAGAGACCTTTCAATTCCCATCAGACTGGGAGGATGGGCTGGGGAGGGCAAAGGGCAGAGTCTGCTAATCATCTTGATTCTTTGGGAGGCAGAGATTCCCTTCTGGCTGTTCATGTGTGGGCTGGAGAGCTTCCCTCGGAGGGAAAACCTTGGGTTCATCTGTTACAGAACATTTTATTCCTTAAAAAAAAGAAAATCTTTACCCAGAAAAGATCCTAAGAGCTAATTAATGATAAACATTTTCCACTTTTTTTTTTTTTTTTTTTTTTGGCATTGGGGTTGTGTGTGGAGGAGGAGGAGGAGGAGGAGGGTGTTGGTTTTTTTTTTGAGGGTGAAAATTTCCCTTTTGGCCTGGGTGGCAGCTCAGGCTCAGTTATGTGTGTGTACACTGAATTTATGCAAACAGAGCTCCCATTTGTATGCCGAGCTGCGCCTCAGCCTGCGAAAATGTGAAACCCAACAGCACAGAGAGGGCACAGGAGCAGGGCAGCTGCTCTTCCAGCTCTGCAGCGTTTAGTTACTGCTGCTGCAGGGTCTGGGCTGCCCTGGCTCACCTCGGGGCTCGGGGAGGGAAAGCAGCAGCAATTAGGAGATGAGAGCTGCTCGGGGCTCCAGCAGGGAGGAACTGAAACCTGCAGAGCTCTCCTGCTGCCTTCACCAGGTTGTGGGGATCTCTGTGGATGAGGTTTGGGATGTCTCTCCTTGGATTTCACCCTCCAAATAATAGCTCTGTAGCAGTTTTGACATTTTTGTTGCAGCTCTCTCCGCTCTGGGATCATTTTTGTGTTGAAATGGTTGAGGTCCCTTGGAAAAGGGGATTTTTTTTCAGGTTGGAGCAACCTGGGATAGTGGGAAATGGTCTGCCCAGGACTGGGTAATCCTTCAGGTTCCTTCCAACCCAAAGCATTTGATGATCTTCATGCTGCTAATTTTGCCCTTGATCTTTACCTAAACCTTTCTCCCATGAGGACAAACAGCCTCTCTTCCCTTTTTTTCAAACCTCAGGTTATACTGAGCTGACTGGAGTTTGGGAAACGTTTCTTCCAAAAGACCAAAAGACCCTGATTTTCCTTCCAGGCAATCTCACAGTAACTCCTAACCCTCCCTCCTCCCCAGTGCCCAGAGCTCTGTGTTTAAGGAGAATGGATTGAGAGCTTGGCTGTAACAAATGGATTTTCCATTCCGTGCCATCCGGTTTTTTTCCCCTGGCAGTGGTCTGTCCTTAATCTTGTCACAGACAAGCACCCGAAAGATTAAGGGTTTAATTCTCTCTCCATCAAATTACCAGGGAACCACCAGAGCCCTGTGGATTGGCCTCATTAGGATGAGACAGAGGAGCATGAGGAATGCGAGTTGGGCAGTGATTTGGGGAGGGGAGAGTGTGGATTCTGCTCCAGGCTGGCTGCTGATGTTTCCCATTCCCTGCTCTGCTCCATCTCTCCCAGCAGCTTCCCAGGGCCAGGCTGGGGATGGATGACACCCCAACCCCTGGTGTCACCTGCTGGTGGCTCTCACTGTCCCCACTGCTCCTGGAGGGACAGCCCTGCCCTTGGATTTGCTCCTGCAGGATTTCCTCCTCGAGGAGCACGTTGGTTCCTGCAGACACAGCAGGGCTGATCCTCCCTTTGGGCTCTTTGACCCTTTGGATAACAGCACTGCCTTTTTCTCCCCAGCAGCTTGGTGATTCCTGCAGCACTCCTGGCACACGTTACAGTGATTTTTGTTCCTTTTGTTCTTTGTATGACTAAGCAGTGACGCAGCTGTGCCTAACCCAAGGCAATAACTCAGTGCTTGCTGTGATTTAATATTCTTATTTTCCAGGCGGTTTTACTGTCCTCCCCAGTGTTTCTGATATATGCCGGCTAATTTAATTTTTTGCTCCTGTTTTTATTTACTCTGTAATTCTGTTGTTGATTTATTTTTTTTTTCCCTTGCCCATTGTTTACATCAGTTTTTTAATTTTTTTGTATTTTCCATGTGACCTCCTCCACTTTCCTTTCAACCAAACTCATGTGCGTGCGTATCATGTGAATTTGTCATGTGGCTTGCATGGTGCTGATGATGTCGTCCTCGCTGGTGAACAGAAGGTAAAACACTTTGTTCTGATTGGTTGCCTAGGTTTTTTGGGGTGAGGATTCCTCTCTGGGATCTCCCAAATTCCCAAAAAAAAAAAAAAGAAAAATTAAAAAAAAAAAATCCTTTCCCACCGAGCCTTTTTGGAGGAGTTGCTCGTCACTGTCTGCATGGGAAGAACTCGAAGCTGCTGCACTGAGCTGGAAAAAACTTGGAGGGAAAACAGGAAAAAAACCCCAAAAAAATCCCCTGGCTCAGTCATTTGCTTCTTTATTCTCAGAATATCTATCTCAGAATATATATCTCAGAAAATAAAGCAAGGAGCTGTCCCAGAAAAGTGCTAAAAAACCTCTGGAATGAACACCAAAGACCAAAATCCAGAGACTCGAATTTGATGGGGAATTAGAGTTCAAATCCTGGGAGCATCATCTGGGCTGCTGCTTTAGCAGCATTTGGATCCTAAAAAATACACATTTCTGGAGATATATAAACACACATTCACACTGTTCAGTAGTCTTCCAAAAGAATCCTGAATTCCCTAGCTCTGAAATCTAATGAGTGGGAAGCATGTCACAATTTGATTTAAGAAATAGATTTTTTTTTAATTGTGAAAATTAAACATAACTAGAGTGGAGTGTTTATTTTTATATGAAGTATATATTTATACTATATATAAAGTATAGATTTATATATAATATTTCTGTAAATATAAAGTTATATATTTATGTAAATATTTATAAATATTATAATTTTATAATTAGATTATATTTTCATAATTATTCATACAAAAATTAATTATGCAAAAATTTATAAATATATTTTATATAATAATTTTATATTATAAGATGCTCTCTCTGTATAAAATTCTATTATAAAATACTCTGTCTACATAAAATTCTACATACAAATATTGGAAAACAGCACCCCCAGAGCTGCTGGTGGTCGCAGACCTCACACAGTTCTCACCAGAGGTGCTGCTGCACTTCTCCTGCCAGAGCCTCTCCTTCCTCCCCGGGATCTCTGGGATCCTGGCAGGGATTTACCCTGAGCTAGCTCCCATCCTCATCAGAGCAAGAAGCAAATGACTGACCCTGATCTGCTGGAGTCAAACCTGTGCTTGTGGCAGTGAGAGACAATTCCTTTTCCCAGCCTCACTGTGCACAGCAATCTCAGGGAGGAGGGAGGGCATTCCTGCTTGTCACGGGAGAGCCAGGGAGCAATTGGCTTTTTGCACCCAGGAGTTCTGCAATCCCTTTTTGGCTGCAGCACCCCAGGAAGGGATCTGGGGGTTAGCCAGGGCAAGCAAACTAACACCAGTAACTCCCCACATGACTGCATGCTCACACCACCTCTGGGCTCTTCCCTCTCCGCTGGAATCCCGGGAGGATGGAAGACTTGGCTGTCTCGTTTCTGTTTTGTTCCTAATCCCTGCTGCTGCTGTTTGCTCCCCTCGTGTGCATCCTGACCTCTTCTTCCTCTGGTTTTGCCACTCGTGGAGATCCCTGTCTGTCCCACTGTGGGTCACAGTCCAGTCCTGGTTATGTGGTCATCGGGGTCTGCAGAAATCAGCCTTTTCCTCTTCCCTCTGCTGCAGGAATTCCAATTTTCCTCTCTGAGCACAGGGAGGATGCAGGACCTTCCCTTGTTACCAGCTGGGCCAGGATTAAAGCTCAGTTTAAAGTGCTGATTTTTAAGTTCAGTTTAAAGTGCTGATTTTTAAACTCATTTTAAAGTGTGATTTTTCATTTTCCCTTCTCACCTCAAGCTGCCTCCACTCCTGGTGCTTGTGGCACCCTCTGAAAAATATAATAAAAACAAGAACTTCTGCAATCTAACAGGCCAGAGTTAGGGCAAGGAGGCACTGGAAAGAAGTTTAGAAGTTTAAAACCCAAAATGTTTAAAGGATATCAGGGAACATTTCCTGCTTCCCTGCAGCAGGAGTTGGTTGCTGCTAATGGCATGGCAGGGAGTGGATGAAAAATAACTTGGCAATGTACTGGTTTGAAAAGGAAATGAGCACTGCCCTCAGCTCCCCTCCCAGCAGCAGCTTTGGGAAGCCATTCAGCCTTTGGGAGGCTGGAAAAAAGTGCTTTTTTCATTGATCAGACTCACCCTGAGCTCATTTGGAGCCCAGGGAAGGGATGGCTGAGCTCTGGACTGAGAGCCCTGGCAGGATGGACTGTCCTGGATTCCTCCTGCCAGCCCAGCCTGGCTGCTGGGAAGGAGAGCACAGCTAAAGCCCTGATTTGGGTCCTTTTTCCCTTTTCCCTTTGCTGAGTGTCCTGGGAGTGAGCTCTGAGCTCAGCCTCAGTCCCACAGCACTGTCAGTGGAAGCACAAGGTCCTGCATCCCTCATCCTGTACAGCGAGGATTTCATTAGATATTTGGTGATTCTGCAGAGTTGATCTGGGCTCTGTGGAGCTGCTGGATCTCACCAAAAGTTGGGAAGTCCCTGAGAGGGGTGGGAGAGGCTGATTTCTGCAGAGTCTGAGCTCCCCAGCATGTGCAATGTGCAGCCTGTGCTGCAGCTCTGTTTGCAGCCCCTGCAGTGGGAGATGCATGGCTGAGCATGATTTCCTCCCCTAACCTCCTGCTGACCACCTTCTCTCTTCAGCTACTCACCTTTTCACTCATTATAGGGTTGCTGATCCTGCTGGACTAAACTTTTCCCACTAAACTACTTCCTCCTCTGTTTGACACACTAACCCAGTTTTCATTTTGCAGCCCTGTGTCTGGATTGCATCCACCTGCTTGAGATAAATTAAATAAATTTGTATTTATGGAGAGGAAACTGTTCTCTACGAGGGCTTGCACTGCTCCACCTGTTGGTTTTCAGCCCTCTCCTCTTTGAAGAGAAATGTTGGAATTAATTTCAACGATTGGGGGAGGAAGGAATGAATCAGGAGTTAGAAATTTGATAATTCAGAGTGAAGGGAAGTTTCAGCAGAGCAGGTAATTAATCATGGTGCTGGCTGTGTGCAAAGTACAGCAGCATCTCTGACATTTAAAATCAAGAATAAGCATCTTTTCAAAGGATGTTCCTATTAGTCTTGGTGCTCAATCACTGGGAAAAATATTCTAGCCTGTGTTAGATAAAAGGTCAGATTCTGTAAGTGCATTGTTCCCTTAGCACTTCAATATCTCTACTCATTACTAATTATCTCTGAGATGAGGGGGAAAGGAGCAAGGAGATGTGATTTTGTTCTGTCCCTCTGCCTCCAACGTGGCAGAAATTCAGCATTGAGTTTCCAGGTGGCTCAGAGTTCACCCAGAGCAGCAGCCAGGAGAGTCCTGCCTGGTGCTGGAGCTGCTTTGGGGCAAAAAGGGGCAGAATCAGGCATTTCCCTCTGGTTTGTTGCGATTATGGGTGACTAACCATGACACAGCTAGTGCAGAATAGCTCCTTCCAGTCACAGCCAAAAGCAGGGATTTTGTGGTGCTGTTTGTCTTTTGGGATTGAAGGACAAAAATAGAATTGTTTGGTGAATTGAGATGTTCAATATACCCAGCTGAGGATGAAGTTCTCCTGTTTATTTGTGCCTTAAACCACCCTTGAGTCACCTTTTCATGTTCCAAGTGCACTGAGAAAGGGTGGAATCCACATGGGGAATGTCCAGGGTGTGGGTGGGAGATTTTATAAGGGCAGAGGGAAGGATTTGGGAGAGCAGAATCCAACCTGGAAAAAGGAGTTTTGCCTCTTGCCATCCATCAGAGGAGCTGCTGTGGACAGTGTGGATTGCTTCCCTCCTTGGATCAGCTTGCAGGGAAATGGAATTATCTTAAATCACTATTTCAGTCCAGGTCTTGCAGCTTTCTCTCCAAAAAAAAAAAAAAAGGCTCAAATTTCATTGAAAGGGAAAGGGCTTCAAGTGAATTTTTGGAGATGAGCTTCTGCAGGATGTTGGGAATGAACCTTTCTCTGGCCACTCAGAAATGCCTGTGCTGGACACAAATCCAGGGGTGCAAATGTGCAATCTGACCTTCTGTATTTGGGGTTTTTGGCAGAGGTGCAAGGTGGGATTGAGGAACCTCCCATGGCATGGAGGAGTTGAGGAGGAAAAGCAGTTTGGGAGCTGTGCTTGCAGGGCTGGGGCTGCAAATCAGTGTCCCTGCAGGAGGAAGGGACATTTCCATTTCCTGCTGATGGCAAAGGGTGCAAACTGGGAAATGAGAGGTTTTTTTCCCTAAAAATGCTTCTTGCAGAAAGGTGAAGAGGTCCAGGGCTCTCCAGTACCACTGGAATAGTGACACCAGGCTGAGTGAGATGTGCTCTGGGGTTCTGTTCAGCTTTTTTTCCATCCCCATTTAAGTGGATCTTTGCTCCAGCAACCCTAAAACCTCTAAGCAAGATGGAAAGTGCAAACCTGGGTCTGTCTGAGAGGCACAGTGACCTTTCCAGTGATGCTCTGGGGCAGCCACAGAGCTCACCTCCATGTTTTCCAGGTGTTTCACAGAGGTTTTGTCACCAAACCAGCCAGGAAGTGCTCATTGCTTTGGGATATTCTCAGAGGAGGGTGGAATCCTTTTCACTTTGACTCTCAGCGCACAAAATAATGGAAATTTGTGTCACAAACGCAAGAAACACTTGGGTGTGGCAAATATTTACCTCAGAAAAAAAGTGTCCTCTGTGCCTGGAGCACTGAGCTGAGGAGAATGAACTATTTTCCCGATTTTGATGAGTTTCCTTGATAATATATATATTTTTTTCCCCCAAATTGCAGGGGAACCCAGCGCCCCCAAGCTGGAAGGTCACATAGGAGAGGATGGCAACTCCATCAAGGTGAACGTCATCAAGCAGGACGACGGTGGCTCCCCAATCAGGCACTACCTGATCAAGTACAAAGCTGTGAGTGTGGCACCCCCAGCTGCTCGGGGGGGCTTGGAGGGCTGGGGAGTTGAGAGAGAAATCTTTGTCACTCAGGAGGTTTAAATGTGACATGAGTGAATGATAGGGAACTGCATTTCTGCAGAAGTTCCAGCTTTTGAAAAGAGCTTACTGATGGGGCAAAGAGGAGAGGAGGAGCTGGGGGGATTTCTGTCAGGAAGCAGAATTGTGAGCAGGAGAGGCTGCTGTGACACCTCTGATCCTCCCAGAGCCAGCAGCACGCTGGTGTCACTGAGTGCCACAGCAGCTGGGCTTGGGGAGCTCTGGAGGTCACCCAGAGGGACACGGGGACACAGCCAGGTGGCTTTGGGGTGTCTGCAGAGAGGGAGCCTGTCCAGAGCTCTGCCACCCTGCAGGGGAGGAACTTCTGCCTCGTGCTGGGGTGGAAATGGCTGTGTTTTAGTTGATGGGCACTGTGACACTGCTGGCTGTGGGGTGAGGGTGCTGCTGAGCCTGTGGGGTGACCCCTGAGCCCATGGAGTGACCCCTGACTCTGGGATGTCCCCTGAGCCCTTGGGGTGTCCCCTGACCCCATGGAGTGACCCCTGACTCCGTGGGGTGTCCCCTGACCCCATGAGGTGTCCCCTGACCCCCTGCCCTATCCCCTGACCCCCTGCCCTGTCCCCTGACCCCCTGGCCTGTCCCCTGACGCCGTGCCCTGTCCCCTGCTGCAGAAGCACTCCTCAGAGTGGAAGCCAGAGATCCGGCTGCCGTCGGGCAGCGACCACGTGATGCTGAAGTCCCTGGACTGGAACGCGGACTACGAGGTGTACGTGATCGCCGAGAACCAGCAGGGCAAATCCAAGCCTGCCCACTACGCCTTCCGCACCTCCGCCCAGCCCACCGCCATCCCAGGTACCGCTGCTCTGCCTTCCCGTGGGTCCTGCTGCCCACTAACGCCGCCGAGCTGCCCCTAATGTGCCTCAGTAACCCTGACAGCTCGCTTGCTTCGTCCTCTCGTGGCTGGTTGCCATCCAAAGCTGGCGGCTGTGGCTCTGCATACCTGGCGGCTATGCAGAGCGTCGTGGGGAGTGCTCCTGGCGAATCCCTGCCTTGCTGTTCCCAGGGGATGTTGGGATCCTTGGGGCGGGCTGGGAAAAGCTTTCTGGGAGCAGAAAGTGGAGTTTGAATTTTAAACTCGAAGAGACTCTTCAGCTCAGATTTCCCAAATCTCCCTTTCTGCTGTTTGTCCATCTTTGGGGGAATAAAGGCGTCAGGAGTTTGCTGGCAGGTGGAAAAGGAGGCAGTGACAATCTCCCTCTGAGCCTTTTGCAGTTCCAATTATCAACTGACAGTAATTTCCAGTGTTGGGGAGGGCATTAGGAAAAATAACTCCAAAGCTTCAGGATGCTGCTGGAAGCTCCTAGGACAGACTCTCCTGCTCCAAAAGTGAGGGATAAGGACAATTATACAAAAACCAAACAGAGCTATCAGCTGGGAAACTGGAATTGAGTTTGCTGCAGTCTGGTGAAAGGACAGCTAGGATGTCTTTAGGATTTCTTTTCTCCATGTGGACATTTAAGAAAAGGAGGGAAAACCCACACAAAGGAACCAAAACCTGAGGGTGGCATTGCTGGAGTAGCTGTAAATTAAATTAAAGTTGGGATGGTTAAAGACTGAGGGATGCTGAGTCGAGTCCTCCCTGCACAGCCAGGATTGGTGCTGCCAACCCAAATTAAAGGGAATGACTTGATTTCATTCTGTCTCTAAATTAATTCATGTTTTTTCTTGAAATTAGAGAGTTTCCTTCAGTGTTCCCCTTGCCCTGAGAATGCAGTCCTTGCTCTGCTCCCCCTGCACCATTCCCTGCTGAAGGAAACAGGCAATGCTCAAAAATCCCCCATTAGAAAATGTTGCTAAGCACAGAAATGAGTGCCTTTGGGCTGGAAAAGTGGGTCTGGCAGTGAGGAGAAGGGAAAAGGAGCCCAGGAGAGATTGGGGCTGCTTGAACAGGGCAGAGCTTTGGGTGGAAGAACCCTGAGCAACTCCTTAGCAACTCTGTGATTCTCATTCTCAGCAGCTCTAACCCTTTCTCCCCACTGAACCTTTTAAATCCAGTGGGGAACTCTCTAAAAACAGGGAAAACTCCAGTTTGTCATCACAGTGAAACCTCTCTGAAGTTCCCCCTTGCTTGGCTGGGTGTGAAGGATCAGGATCTGAGGCTGCCATTCAAATATTGCATTGTAAAGCAGTTTTTGGGAGTGCAGGGTTGCCCCAGGGTCTGGAGTTCAGCTTGTCCTCAGAAAGTGCTGGGATTCTTGGGCAGGATTATGATTATTGCTGCATTTGTGACTCCTTTCAGGGATTTTGTAATTAAGGTGTTCCCAGAGCCTTTGGTTCCCTGATTCCCAAACTGATAACAGAGGAGGGTATTTCCAGGCACAGGTTGGGTTTTTCTCTGCTGTGCAGCCCCACGTTTTATTGCCAAACTGCAGCAGGGAGGAGGCTCTGTGCATTCTTTTCCTTTCCTTTTCTTGTTGTTTTCGTGGCATTTCTGTGTTTTCCTCTGGAAATGAGCTGTGCAGGAGTCAGAGGCAGAGCCTGGCATTGCTGTTTGACAGCAACAGCCAGGGATTCCCTGCAGGAAAATGGGGATTTCTGGAGCAGAGTCCTCTCTTCCCCTCACCTGGGCAGAGTGGCTGGCAGGACAAGGGTGTTATTTTCAGTAATAATAATAATAATGATTTTGGAGTAGCTGACAAGCAGCTGGGAGGCTGAATGGCAAAGGCAGAGTATTGCTGAGACCTTGGTGCCTCTGCAGGATAATGTGGATGAATTACCCAAGCTTTGGGGAAAGGCTTGGACAGGCAGGTGGATTCTCTGCTGCACCAGAGCTTTTCTTTTTTTCCTTTTTCCCCTGTGCCAAGGCAGCGTTGTCCTCTCCAATCCCAAATCCCAAATCCCAAATCCCAGCCACCCTTTCCATGTGTTTCTTGCTGAGTCCCTTCTGTCCCATCATTTTAATCTCATTTGCTTGCTCATCCCAATATCCCAATACCCCAATACCCCATCCCCCAATAAATATCCCAATATCCCAATATCCCTTCCCATCCTCCCTGCCTTGGACTCTGCTCTGCAGCTTTGGGCTTTGCTGAGCTTCTGACCCTTTTGTGGTGAATGTGCTGCTCCTTGAACCCCTGAGCCATTTTAATTTAGATTAAATAAACCTTGGATTCTTATGTTTTCTGTATTTATGACCTAATTTTTTTTATCTATTTTTTCTCTCTCTTTTTCTCTCTCTCTCTCTCTTTCTTTCTTTTTTTTTTCTTCCTCGTCCTTTCTTTCCCTCCCCTCTCCCTTCTCCCCCTGACTCCTTTCCTATGTCTGTCATCCATGGTCACCTTGGATCTCACGGGGAACATCCACGCTTGCCACATGCACCAAATTTGTTTTTAAAACCAACCATAATTCCCCCCTCCTGGGAACCATTGTCTGGCACCTGCAGCGACCTTGGGAAGTCCATCAACGTCGTCCTCCTTTGTCTCATTGCTTCTTTCTGCAGTGACTCTGCTTTTGCTCTGTTAGAAACTTAAAAAACAAAACAAAAAAACAACAAAAAAAAAAGTCAAATAAAGCAATATTTGCTTGGGAAGGCCTGGGTCCCACCAAGGTGTGAAAGGAGATAACTTTGCTTCAGAGGATTGTGTCAGTTCAGAGAGAAAAAAAAAAAGAAACAAACACAGAACACTTTAAAAAAAAAAAATGTTTAATTTGAAAGAGTCAGTATTTTGTAACAAGGAAAAAAGGTTTAAGCCAAGTTTTTTCTCTTTAACATTTTTTTTTCATTACTTGTAATGAATTTGCCCTTTTAAATGGATGTAAAGAAAGCTTATTCTTTTTTTTTTTTTTTGGTGTTATTTGCTTGCTATTTCCATCAAAGGAAGGTGCAATGTTGAAAGCCTTTAAGATCCTGCTTTTTACTGATTTCTCTGCACATCTGGTGCTGATCTTGTGCAAAAGGAGGCCTCAGCACAACCCCAACCCCACAGACTGTAAAAAGAAAGAGAAGATTTGTCAGAAACCATCCTGCTGATTGCCCAGCTGTCTCTGGGGGTTTTTGCATGTGGATTCAAATGTCTGGAAGGTTTTCCTGCTGTGCTGCTCTGACTATAAACATCTGCTGGGAACCACACTGGGGGCATTGCTGGTTTTCCTTCTTTCCCTGCTGAGTTCTTGTCTCTCCCTCTGTGCAGATTCCTCCTGGAATCACTGGAATCATTCCACTGGAATCACCAATTCCCAGTGCTTGTCCAGCTTTCCCTGGTTTTGCACTGCTGGGGGAGCACAGAGAGATCCCTTCCTTGCTGTTCTAACAGAAAAACTAGCTTGGATCGAGTTCCCTGACCAGCAAAATTATTGTTACTGATCCTTAACAATATTCCTGGTTAACTGTGCATGTGATTCCTCCACACTCCAAACTGCTGCAGCAGAGCCATCTGGGTCACCAAGTGCTGGGAAATTCACTGGATAAATCCCAGATTTTTTTTTGTTTCTTAAAAAAAAAAGGCACAGCACCCCACACCACAAAAATCACAACAAAACAACCCAACAGCATCCCCAGTGAGTTGTCTTTGGGATAGGAGACAGGAGTCTTTGTGATTGGGACAGGAGATCCATTGGGGTAGGAAATCCATTGGGGTAGGAGATCCATTGGGATAGGAAATCCTTTGGGATAGGAGATCCATTGGGGTAGGAAATCCTTTGGGATAGGAAATCCCCATCCCATCTGCTATTCCCCTCAAATCAGGGGTCTCTCCCTTGCTGAAGGTTCTGTTCAGAAGGTCCCAAACCCTCTCAGCTGGGTGGGTTTCATCTTCCTGACCAAGTTCTGCCAGGGAGAAACAAACCTCTGCCCTCGCTCGTGTCTGACTCTGCCTCTTGTGCTCTGCTGTGTTTGCTCAGACCTTGTTCTTCACGAGTTGTGAACTTTTCTGTCTGAATTGTCAATGAAAACTCGGTGCAGGTGTCACACACAACAAGCCTGTGGAATTCTCTTTTTACAAAAAAATAAATCCCCTCATTTCCAGTGCTGTAGAGTGTAGGCACTTGGTTAGAGCTTTGGAGTTGACTGAAGTGCAGCAAAATAATCCTCCTGCTAACAAAAGGTGTGGTTTCCCCTCTAACTGGATTAATTGAGTTCATTTGTAGATCTGCTATCAGCTTTTTGTGGGTTTCCCATTATCTACACTGCCCGAGGCTGAGATGTATCTCACCAAAACCACAGTGGTTAAAATTCTCTTTATAACTTTTTGTTTTGTGGAAATAGAGAGAGAGAGAGAGAGAGAGAGAGAGAGGTGTGGAGGTTCTGTGCCAGGAGAGGCTTTAGGGCAGGGAGGATTCTCTGTGGCAGAATCCTGGCAAGCAGGTGAGACATCATTGATGGAACTGAAATCAATCCCATCCTCAACAGCAAACAGGAGCCCAGCCAGCATGGGATAGAAGATAACATAACTGGGGTTTTAACTGCTGATTTGGGCAGATTTGTGACACGCCAGGTAGCAGAGATCTGTCAGAGGTCTGTCAGAGATCTGTCAGAGATCACACCTCGAGGTGGGACAGTCCATGTTCGAGGTGCCAGGCCTTGATGTGAGTAAAATAAAATTGAAGAAAGGGTTTTTAAGAGAAGGCAGCTCGGAGAGGAGGCAGAGATTGCGATGTGGAAGCAGAAGGTGTGACTCTCCAGCCCTGGGGTTTTCATGCCACTGGGGTTGTCGCTCCCATGGGGGTGTGAGGAGCTGCAGAGCCTTGCAGGAGCTGCAGGTTTCCCAGTTTGTTGAAGTCTCTCAGAGGTGTTTGTCAGAGCATTGTTTGGCTGATTCCATGGACAGGAAGCTTTGGGAATGTCCTGCTCCACCAAGAGAGCTGCAGGTTCTCATGGCTCTTGGTTCATGGCCAAGGTTCTGAAGGTTTTAGCTAAACAGTTTTAAAAATTAGTAGTTCTGGTTCCTGGAGGTGCTTGGGCAGCTGGGGCAGGGCTCTGCTTTATCCAGAAAAGAGGATTTTGGTGTCACCCTCTTGTGTTCAGCCTGGGGGAGGGAAGCTTTGGGGTGACCTGATTGTCCTTCTAGCTGAAGGAGCCAACAGGGAAGATGGAGATTATTTATTTCCAAGGGTCTGGAGGGACAGGACAGGGGGGAATAGCTTCACACTGACAGAGGGTCAGATGGGATTTTGGGAAGGAATTCTTCCCTGTGAAGGTGGGGAGGGCTGGGATGGAATTCCCAGAGAAGCTGTGGCTGCCATGGATCCCTGGCAGTGTCCAAGGTGTTGCATGGGGTTTGGAGCAGCCTGGGACAGTGGGAGGTGCCCCTGCCATGGCAGGGGTGGCACTGGATGGGCTTTAAGGTCCCTTCCACCCCAAACCATTCCACAATCCCATGACAGTCCCTTTTTCATCCCCAGTCAGAGGGAAACAGCAGAGCTTGAAGGAGCAGAGCCCTGAGGAGTTTGGGGCACTTTTGGGAAATTCCCATTGCCCTGTGAAACCTGACTTTCTGTCACTGGCTGGGCTGGGGACTCTGGGAGAGAAAGGTCCTTTCCCCACTGTGACCTGGGGAGTGTGGGAGGGAATCAGCTCTGGAAAACCTTGCTTAAAGGAGACTTAAACCTTCTCAAAGGAAACTTAAACTTTCCTCAAAGGAAACTTCAATGTGTGCAAATCAAAGCATCCACTGAGAACAAAGAGCTTTTCCCTGGGTTTTGTTTCTGGATGCACGAAATGGGTTTTTATTTGCTCTCTTCGTTCTTCTTTCTTTTGCCAAATGCTGTAGGAGCTCTGAAATGCCTGGAGTCCCACCTGCTTCTCTCCATCCCTTTTTGTCTCTTTGTCTGCCTGTGCCTGAACATTCTCTAGCTGAGACCCTGCTAGGAAAACCCAGCTGAGCTCTCTCTGACAGGGCAGTTTTTGTACAGAAAGTGAAACTGATGGGTGATGTTACTGTGCACTGTGAAATGAGGGGGATTAGAAAAGCCAGTCTTGCAGGAAGCTCATTTTCCATTGGAAAACATAATTTGTAATTAATAAATTCTTCACTTCTTTAGAATTGAAGGACTCCAGAAGTTCTTTAATGGCTTTGTGTTTCCTTATTGAACTGGTGGAAATGTTATTCCTCTTAGTGCTGAGGATGGCAAAAGGGGATTTATGAAAGGGTTGGATCAGGTCAGAAATGTCCAACATCTATTTATTTCATTTATTCCACACACACAGCGTGAGCAGCTGCTGTTCCACAGCCCATTTATTTATACATTTCTTTTGTACACAGAATTGTTTTAGGCCCCAGCAAACCCTTTAGGGATGGCTAAATATTAGTTCCATTAAATACAACATAAATCCAGCTACAGCATGGAGGGAACGGCTCTTGAAAGTATTTGTAGATCAATTTAATTTAATCAGATGGGACAGGCTGTGAAAAGAAGAATCCATTATGATTCCTGCGTTTCATAGCAGCAGCAAAATTCCTTTACAAGGAAGAAGAAAGGCATCACCAAGTTCATGGGGTCGTGGAGGATTTTTATATTATTGCTAATCCCTGAAAGATTTGGGCTATCAGTTCGTGCCATGAATTAGAATTTACAAAACCACAGCTAATGGAAAAGGCTTGAAAGGGAATAAAGGCTCCCTTCCCAGCCTAGAAACCCAAATTGCAGGCAATTACCTCGGCCCAGTTTCAGTGTGAGGTGTGAAATCCCAAAACGGCACAAAAGCAGGGCAGAGCTGTCCTGGCTGTCCTCACCTCCCTCCTCCTCCTCCCCGGGCAGGGAGCAGGGGCTGGAGGACAGGGTGGTCCTGCTCAGGGCTCTGCCTTGCTTTTTGGGGGGATCAGGGGGATTTGGGGCTCACAGGACACACTGGTGGCTCTGGGTAAAGCTGGGGGGGAGAGGAGAGAAGAGCAGGGCTCTGGTGGGAATGGGATTTTCCAGAAGGTGTTTTCTAGCACAGGGGAAATTCCAGCTCTGGAGGTTTCCAGGAGCTCTGATCCTCTAATCCTGTCCGGGATGCTCTCCTTGGCTCACCTTTGCTTCCCAGGAAGGGGTGAGGATGGGGAGGGTGGCACAGGAGGAGGAACATGGTAATTATTGAATAATCCACCCAAGGACCCTGGACACATTAAAGAGGGAAAATCCATGCCCTCCTCACTGGCTGCAGCCATCAGAGGGTGATTAATTGGTGTAATTATGCAGGGGCTGGGCTGGGGGACAGTGTTGGGCTGACCAGGGACTGATTTGTGATCCCAGTGTCACTCAAGTGCCTCAGAGTGGCTTTTCAGTACTTTTCCTGCTGGAATCTGCATTCCTTGCTCCATCTCGGGCTCACTAAATGAAACAGCACTTCTCTGCCTCAGGCTGAGGATGTCCTGCCTGCTGGTTTTAAACAAAATAAAAATAAAAAATGCCTGGCAGAGGGTGTGGCTCTGGGGGAGCCTGGGAAGGTCTTTACCTGCCAAAATCAACATCCATCGGGCTGAGGGGATAAAGGAGCTTTGCTGGGGGTTCTGCAAAGGAAAGATTCCCAGGGTTTGGGGTTCTGAGACTGTGATAGTAAGAGGCTGGGGAGCCATGAGCACATTCTGGAGAGCTGGGTCATACCTGAGCTCCAGGAAAGAGTTGAATTCTGTTTTATCACATCAGGGGATCATCAGCACTCAGCATCACCCAGTGGTTTGTATCCCACCAGGGAAAATCCTGCTGGAGAGTCTGGGCTTCACTTGCCCTGGTCCTTGGGCCAGGCTGGCCGTGCCAGGGTCACTCTGGACCTTCCCTTGGGGAGGAGGTGGAGGGAAGCAGGAGCCCTGCTGGGCATGGGGGATTCTGCCCTGTGCTTCCCAGGCTTTATCCCACCAGGGATGGGAGAAGCCGTTACTCCATCTTTCCAGGGAGATTGTCTGTAGGACCAAACCCTGCTTCTCACCCAGGGCTGCTGGAGGGAGGGTGGATTGTCTTTGAACAACCTAAGCTCAGCCAGATCTGAGCCCTGCAGCCCAAAGGTCTAACCCAACTGCCTTCTCTCCTTGTCTCCCTCGGTCTCTGAAGCCAGCACTAGCCCTACCTCGGGCCTGGGCACTGCTGCCATCATCGGCATCCTCGTGGTGGTGTTCGTGGCGCTGCTGGTGGCCGTGGATGTCACCTGCTACTTCCTGAACAAGTGCGGGCTGCTCATGTGCATCGCCGTCAACATGTGCGGCAAGTCCGGCCCGGGGGCCAAGGGCAAGGACATGGAGGAGGGCAAAGCTGCCTTCTCGTGAGTACTGTGCCCTCCTGAGTGCCCACTGCCCCAGCTGAGTGCCCACTGCCCATCCTGAGTGCCCACTATGCCCTCCTGAGTGCCCACTGCCCCAGCTGAGTGCCCACTGCCCATCCTGAGTGCCCACTGTGCCTCCTGAGTGCCCACTGCGCCTCACTGAGTGCCCACTGCGCCTCCTGAGTGCCCACCAGCCCTCCTGAGTGCCCACTGCCCCTCCTGAGTGCCCACTGCGCCATCCTGAGTGCCCACTGCCCATCCTGAGTGCCCACTGTGCCTCCTGAGTGCCCACTGCCCATCCTGAGTGCCCACTGCCCCTCCTGAGTGCCCACTGACCCTCCTGAGTGCCCACCGCCCCTCCTGAGTGCCCACTGCCCATCCTGAGTGCCCACTGCCCCTCCTGAGTGCCCACTGTGCCTCCTGAGTGCCCACTGCCCATCCTGAGTGCCCACTGCGCCTCCTGAGTGCCCACTGACCCTCCTGAGTGCCCACTGCCCCACTGAGTGCCCACTGCGCCTCCTGAGTGCCCACCAGCCCTCCTGAGTGCCCACTGCCCCTCCTGAGTGCCCACCGCCCCTCCTGAGTGCCCACTGCCCATCCTGAGTGCCCACTGCCCATCCTGAGTGCCCACTGCCCCTCCTGAGTGCCCACTGCCCATCCTGAGTGCCCACTGCCCATCCTGAGTGCCCACTGCCCCTCCTGAGTGCCCACCGCCCATCCTGAGTGCCCACTAGCCCATCCTGAGTGCCCACCGACCCTCCTGAGTGCCCACCAGCCCTCCTGAGTGCCCACCAGCCCTCCTGAGTGCCCACTGCCCCTCCTGAGTGCCCACCGCCCCTCCTGAGTGCCCACCAGCCCTCCTGAGTGCCCACTGCCCATCCTGAGTGCCCACTGCCCATCCTGAGTGCCCACTGACCCTCCTGAGTGCCCACCGCCCTCCTGAGTGCCCACCGCCCTCCTGAGTGCCCAGCTCATGGCAGTGCTGCCTCGGGGAGCTGGGTGTCCCTCGTGGCTGTGGGGAGGGTGCTGGGACAGCTCTGGGTGTTTGTTTTGTGCTTCCAGGAGGTTGTTTGTGGAGTTGTTGCTCTGGTTTTTTTGTCTTGTTCCTGTTGGTAACCATCAGATAGGTAACCCAGGTGGTGGACATCCCAGTGCTGGATGGACATCCCAGTGCTGGATGGACACCCCAGTGCTGGACATCCCAGTGCTGGATGGACATCCCAGTGCTTGCTGGACATCCCAGTGCTGGATGGACACCCCAGTGCTGGATGGACACCCCAGTGCTGGACATCCCAGTGCTGGATGGACACCCCAGTGCTGGATGGACACCCCAGTGCTGGACATCCCAGTGCTGGATGGACACCCCAGTGCTGGACATCCCAGTACTGCACATCCCAGTGCTGGATGGACACCCCAGTGCTGGATGTACACCCCAGTGCTGGATGTACACCCCAGTGCTGGATGGACACCCCAGTGCTGCACACCCCAGTGCTGGATGGACACCCCAGTGCTGGACCCCGGCCCCGCCCCCGCCCCCACGGTGGACACCCCAGTGCTGCACACCCCAGTGCTGGATGGACACCCCAGTGCTGGATGGACACCCCAGTGCTGCACACCCCAGTGCTGGACATCACCCTGGCGTTGTGTGCCGGGCAGCAGTGGCAGCAGCAGTGACCCCGAGTCGCTCAGCGCCGTGTCTGTCACTCACTGGCCGTTTGCAGGCTGTCTTTGCAGGAGGAATGCATCTCTCCCCATGCCGTTGCCTCGTTACAGGAAGGACGAGTCCAAGGAGCCCATCGTGGAGGTGCGGACGGAGGAGGAGAGAACCCCCAACCACGACGGGGGGAAGCACACGGAGCCCAACGAGACCACGCCGCTGACAGAGCCAGAGTATGTGGCCTTAGGCAGCCTAGAGCAGGGTCACTGCATTCCCTCAGCTGCCCTCAGGAGCACAAGTTAGGGCAGGAAGAGAGGAAGAAAGGTGAAACCTGCACGTGCCCGTGAGGAAGTGCCTCTCAAGCGTCAGTGACTCCTGTTCCCAGGAAAGGAAAGGGAAGGAAGCAGTGTTTCCTGAAACACTCTGCCAGTCTGTGCAGTGTGGAGATCCAGCACTGTCCAGGGCACTACAAAGGATCCAGAGCAGAATCAGCTAGCACCAAACCTGTGCCACAGTGCTGGAGGAGAGCCTGAAGCCTTGGGGAGAAATACCCCCTGCATGTGGAGTCACAGCAATTCTGAGCGTCCTGAGAGAGCTGGGAGCTGAGCTGGGGCTGAGTGTGCAGGGATGTGTGTGTGGAGAAAGGAATTGGGTTCTGGGGTGTCTCTGCAGCCTTCAGACAAACCTGCAGCAGGACAGGACAAGGTGAGGGGCTGGACTGGGGTCCCACAGTGGGACTGTGCTGTGGTGGTGACAGGTGGCAGAGGGGGAAGAGGAAAGCTGAGAGGAGAGATTTAGGTGAGGAGAGAAGAGTCTCTGCGAGCTGACAGGACCCCATTTGCCTCAGCCCAACCTCCCACTCCACATGAACAAGCCATTCCTGCAGGTCACATCCTCTTGGCTGTTTTTCTCCTCCTGATTATCCTCAGCCATCCCAGCCTGGCTCCTTCTGCATGTCTCACCTCTGGCAGTCTCTGCTCTGAGTCCCTCTCCGTGTCCCCTGTGTGTGCTGTCCTCGCTGTCCCTCTCTGCCCCCTGTCCCCGCTGTCCTTCCAGACCTTCACTGTCTCTCTTTCTCTCTCTCTCTCCCTCTCTCTCTCTCGTCCCCGTGTCCCCTCGCAGGCACCCCGCCGACACCGCGGCCACCGTGGAGGACATGCTGCCTTCTGTCACCACGGGCACCACTAACTCTGACACTATCACTGAAACCTTTGCCACTGCCCAGAACAGCCCCACCAGCGAGACCACCACGCTGACCTCCAGCATTGCCCCTCCGGCCGCGGCCGCTCCCGATGCCAACGCCGTCCCCAGCCAGGCCACCCCGGCCAAGGGCTCGGCCACCGCCGCCTCGGCGTCGTCACCGCCCTCCTCCACCCCCAAAGTGGCCCCTCTTGTCGATCTCAGCGACACCCCCAGCTCCGCTCCGGCCACCAGTAATTTGTCCTCAAGTGTCCTGCCGGGGCAGGCCGTGCTCAGCCCCAGCACCAACGCGGCCGAGGTGACAGCCAAGCCGGCCGTCCCCAGCCCTGCCAGCCTCAGCAGCCCTGCAGCTCCCTCAGAGGCCAAGCAGGAGGTGGCCAAGAGCCCCGAGAAGGAGGCTGTGCAGCCCGGCGCGGTGAAGAGCCCCGAGAGCCCCAAGAACCCGAGCGGCGTGAAGAGCGAGGCTGCCTCGGGCAGCGCCAACCCCTCGCACCACGAGGACTTTAAAATGGACGAAGGGACCTTCAAGCCACCAGACATTGACCTTGCCAAGGATGTTTTTGCAGCTCTTGGCACTGCCACTCCTCCTCCTGCTGCCGGCGGGGCTGGTGGGCAAGCGGCCGAGCCTGCTCCTCCCGCTGCAGACAGCTCTGCCCCCGCTGCCAACACCGAGTACGGCTGCTTTTCTCTCGTGTCGTGTGTCCCTCGTGCCCTGGTGGTCGTGCTGTGTCCTCTGTTGGGTGTTCTCCTGACTAATCTCGCTGTTTCCTTAGCCACTAACCCACCTGAGAGCCCCCAGGGCTTGGCTTGGCAGGTGTGCCAGGAGGGAGCAGGAACGGGCTGTGCCAGGGAGGCAGGGCGAGGAGAGCTGGGGAATCAGAAATCTTTTGTCAGAAATGTGCTGTTCTTGAGGTTTTTGTGCAGTTTTGTCCGTGGTGGGTCATTCCTGGAAGGGAATATTGATGGGTTATTTCATGGAAGAGATCAGAAATAGTCCAGGTTGGTGTGAAGAGCTTTCCTCAGAGTGCTGAGGTCCTGCAGGTCGAGGAGCAAACCCACCCCAAATGCCATTTCCTGGCAGCTGCAGGACTCACTGCGGGTCAGGCTGGGCACAAAGCAGTGCCCTGAGCGAGGTGGCAGCCCTGGCAGCTCTGGCTTTGTCCCTGAGCTGGCAGGAGGCTGAGGTTTGGGGTTCCCAGCTGTGCTGCAGATGTTGGACTCTGCCTGGGCTGGCACTTGTCACCTCTGGGTTGTCACCTCCCTGCCACCTGCGGAAATGTGTGTGACAAGCTTCCTGTCTTCAGCATCCTGGGGAATTCCAGGAGTGGCTCCCTGTAGGAACACAAAAAATGGGATTTCTGCTGAGCTGGCAGGCTGTGTGACCAGGGAGTTTGGCTGCTAAAGCCAAATCCTCCTGCAGCTCTCATGAGTTTTCCCTGCCGCTCCTTTTTGCACCCCTGCAGCTGAGCCCTGGGCAGGAAAAGCCAAAAAATTACAAATTCAGAGCTAAATGCACCAGGGTGGGCGAGCTGAGCTTGGTTTTCCTTTAAAAAAAAAACCAGTTTTGCTCTCCCAAATCCATTTATTTCCACAAAAACCCCTCTTTCCCCGTGGCTAGCTCAGCCCCAGCCGCGTTCTTCCTCCTCTAAACTTTGCAATCCTGTTTTCTGTCGGCAGGAAAATGCCAGCAGAGGAGAAAGGCGCCGTGCAGGACAGGAAGAGCCCCAAGAGCCCTGCGGCAGAGGTGAAGACGGTGCCCAACGAAGCCACACAAACAAACGAGAACGAGAGCAAAGCATGATCGGCGGCGGCAGAGGGGACGGCAGAGAAACTTCACCCCAGCATTGAAATCACAACCCACACCCCCATCTCATTCCTCTAGTGTCTGTTGCCTTTTTTTTAAAAAAGAAAAACAAACAAAACAAAGAAACCGGAAAAATGCAGAAGTGGGGGGGAGGGAGGGAATGTCTCTTTTTTTTTTCCTTTTCTTGTTTTTTTTTTTTCTCTTCTCCTTTTGTTTTTTTTTTTGTTTGTTTTTTGGTTTTGATTTTGTGGTTTTTTTTAAAAGAAGATTTCTAGAAAGGTTTCTATTCGTTGTGCACTTGCTTTTAAAAAAGTAAAACGTGTTAAAAAACAGGGTTAAACCCATCACCAAATCAGGGCTCAGCTGGCCCTGCGGATATTCAAACATCAAAAATTGCAATGCTGGTTGCAATGTGGTTGGGAAGCTCAAAATCAACTAGTCCTAGACACAAAAAAAAATATATAAAAAAAGACAAAAAAAAAAGAAAAAGAGACCCTGTTGTTTCCTTTGTTAGTATAGCAGAGATCACCACTGTGCTGCTGGGCACAGCTGGTGCTTAAAGAACAAAGTCCACAATTTATTTTTATACTTTTCAGTCGAGTTTGAAATATGTAAAGCCTCATAAATAAGTTATAATTTCTGTTCACCTTGTATCTGGTCAGTATGCAAAGTGTCTCGAGCTCTTTGTGACTGAATCCTGCTCGCCACGTTAGACCTTTATTTGGGGTTGATTATTAGCTATTTTTTAGGAAGAATGCCAAAATTGCAGCTTCGGGGGATGTATTTCGATTTGCAGTATTCAGACTCTCCATTTCTTTTTTCAATTTTACATTCTTTTTTTTTTTTTTTTGGGTATTCTTTTGTTTTGTTTGCCAACTTTGGTTCTTTCCAGTGTTTACAATTGACAGATATTTTTTTAACTTTCGTTGTGTTGAAATGGATGTGTAAAATAGCTGCCTTTTTTCTCTTTTTTTTTTTTTTTTTTTTTTTTTTTGTTTTTGGTTTTTCAGTAAATCCAATCCTGTAGACACTAGGGTAGCAGCATGCTTGCTTTGCAAAGGGAGACATTTTTCAACCATGGATGTTTACAGTAGTCGTTTCCCCTTTTCTCTTTTCTTAATTATTGTTATTATTATTATTATTGTTATTATTATTATTATTATTTCTTACTGGAGTAAGAAGAAAAGCGATGCTGGGGTTTGGTTTGGGGTTTTTTTGGGGGGGGTGGGGGGAATTCAAACCACTTGCCACCAATCCAGGGCTTTATCCAGCAATCCCCAAAATCCTGCTTGGGATTTGGGAATTGCTGGAGGAAATCCTTCAGTGCTTAAATTTAGTTTGGAGTCCTTGCTGGACCTGGGCCTGACTGCATAGAGAAATACCATCTCTGCTTTTTTGGGATCTTCTCCCCTTTCCTTTGTGGAATTCTCCTGGAGCTCTGAGGAGCACAGGCAGGTTGGGCAGTTTGGCTGCTCTGGGCTCAGGTGTTGGAGCAAATCAGTCCCTCTGATCATGGCAGAAAATCCCAATTGCAGTAAATTCCAATTGCAGAAAATCCCAATTGCAGAAAAGATCTGTTTCAGAAAATTCCAATTGCAGAAAATACCAATTGCAGAAAATACCAATTTCAGTAAATACCGATTTGAGTAAATCCCAATGTCAGAAAATACTAATTTCAGCAAATCCCAGTTTCAGTAAATAGCAATTCCAGCAAATTCCAATTTCAGAAAATCTCAATTGTAGTAAATACTGATTTGAGTAAATCCCAATGTCAGAAAATACTAATTTCAGCAAATCCCAATTTCAGTAAATACTAATTTCAGCAAATCCCAGTTTCAGTAAATAGCAATTTCAGCAAATTCCAATTTCAGAAAATCTCAATTGTAGTAAATACTGATTTGAGTAAATCCCAATGTCAGAAAATAGTAATTTCAGAAAATACCAATTTCACGAAATTCCAATTTCAGTAAATACTAATTTCAGCAAATTCGAATTTCAGAAAATCCTTATTTCAGTAAATACCAATTTCAGAAAACACCAATTGCAGAAAATCCCAATTTTAGAAAATTCCAATTTCAGAAATTACCAATTTCAGCAAATTCCAATTGCAGTGAACACTCATTTCAGCAAATTCCAGTTTCAGAGAGTCCTAATTTCAGTAAATACCAATTGCAGAAAATACCAATTTCAGCAAATTCCAGTTTCAGTAAATACCAATTTCATGAAATTCCCATTTCAGTAAATACCAATTTCACAAAATTCCCATTTCGGTAAATACCAATTCCATGAAATTCCAATTTCAGAAAATACCAATTTCAGCAAATCCCAATTTCGGTAAATACCAATTTCATGAAATTCCCATTTCAGTAAATACTAATTTCACGAAATTCCAATTTCAGAAAATAGCAATTTCAGTAAATACCATTTCCTTTGATCCTGAAAAAAAACCAAAATAAAAGCAAAGATTTTTTTTGCCCAAGGTGCTGGGCAGATTCCAGCCCCACCATCCCATGGATCCAACACCTGGAATCAGGAGCAGGAATTTGGAATTCAGTGCCAGGGATGTCCTGCAGGGCTGGGAAGGTCTGGCAGCACCTCTGTGCCGTTATGGAATGGGGGAGCTGATTTAATGGGATTTATCATCGGGAATCGTGGAGCAACACGGAGATTTGGGGGTGGGGGAGCTGATGGATGGATTTACCTTCAGGAATCATGGAGCAACACTGAGATTTGGGGGTGAAGAGGAGCTTTGAGCAGAAGGAAGGCAGAGGAGTGTAGGGAGAGACCAGCCCATTGTATAGAGATGTTCCTCCTGTTGAGGTTTGGGGTTTTATTTCTTTTTTCCTTATAATTTTTTATTTTATTTTCCCTTTTATTTTCTTTTCTTTCTTTTTTTTTTTTTTTTTTTGGTTTTAAATTCTACTTTAGATCTGCAAGCTTGTGCACTGTGGGTGCGTGACTATTTTAGTGTGAACCGTGTTTTTTGTCATAGTATTGAAATAATAATAATAAAAAAAAAAAAGCTTCAACATAGTTTGGATGTGGAAGGTGTAGCGCTAGTTCAGATTTGAGAAAGAAAAGATAAATATTCAGGAATTAAAATAAAATTTAAAAAAAAACAAAACAAGTGAATGAACAGAAAGAGAGCAACTTATAAAAAAGCCTTTAAATGAGAGAAGCAACCCGAGCTGAGTCTGGCGTTCCCAGGAGGATGAGGGGTGTGGAGGCTGAATGAATCCATGTATTCCTTGGGAATATGCAGTCTGTTCCAGTGGCATCTCACATCTCCAGCTGTGCAGAACAATGCTCTTGTCATTCGCTAGCTGTGGGGTTTTCTCGCGTTTTTATTTTCTCCCCTTTCAGCTCCCGGGCTGCCCGGGGAGGGCGATGGAGGAGCGAGCAGGGGTTTGGGGTGACGAGCCCCAGTGCCAGCCTGCTGTCACAGCCTGCTGTCCCCGCGGTGTCCCCGGCAATCCGGGCTCACAGATCCATGGCTTTGCTCCCAAAAATGAATCCAGCGAGCCCAGCCCAGCCTGGCTGCAGCAGGGAGTGCTGGGGCAGCAGTGGTGCTCTGTCTGGTGCTGAGCAGTTTGTCCCTTTCGGGGGCAGCTTTTGTCACCTGCGTGTCGCACCGCTGAGGTTTAACCCCTGCAAGCTCAGCAGCTGGTAGGAATCTCCTAAAAATCCCCAAAAACCTGCCCAGCACGCCCAGCAGGGAGCTGTCCCACCTGCACTGGCATTTTTGTCCCCAAAGGTGACAGCTGAGAGTGACAGTTTTGGGGTGGCACTGGCTGAGCTCTAAGGTCCTCCTCAC
The DNA here is from genome assembly GCA_024500445.1 of Entomyzon cyanotis. Lineage (NCBI taxonomy): Eukaryota > Metazoa > Chordata > Aves > Passeriformes > Meliphagidae > Entomyzon > Entomyzon cyanotis. The sequence goes on along the minus strand of JAKEPQ010000773.1, from coordinate 1,280,320 downwards.
CCCAAAACTGTGGTTTGGGATGGATGGAGAGAGGCAGGAGGGACAAACGAGCAGCTCCTGTGACAAACCCTCTCCAGGTTTCCATCAGGTTTCTATCAGGTTTCTAACGGGGAATAATTCCATTTAATTCACAAATTCCCCCTTCCCAGCCAGCTGCAGCCTCCCGGCTCTGCTCTGCCCGAGCTGGGGACACGGCGGTGGCACTGCTGTCCCTCCCGGGGCACGGCCGGCAGCGGGGGACATCCGTGCCATTCGTGCAGGTGACAACAGGTGACAATAGTGCGTCCCTTCGGCTTCCACCGTGGAGTTTTCCGTTCACACTTTTCTATGGAGCCTTCAAACCCCACATTTTTCACCTCTAGGCTGTTTTGATAGTTGTTCTCAGCCCCTCCATGGCCATCCTTTCCCCAGCATTCCCTACTTTTGGGGGCCTTCGAATCTTGTTAAAAAAAAACCAACGGAAAAAACAAAAAATCTTTTTACCGAGTGAAAACATCGACACTCCACCTTTATCCCCATTCTCACTGGTGTAAATACTGATACTAACTGAGGATTTTGACTTTGCATTCTGTCAGAATACTGTGTTCAAATAAAAAGTACAAAAAAAAAAAAAAAAAAAAAAAAAGCTGATGCCTGCAGTCTGCCCTTCTTTAGTGTCACTAATAGCATTTAAAGTTTGTTTCTTCATTCCTCTATATTTATTTACTTATTTCCTGCAGAAAACAAACCCAAAAATGCAGTTTCACCCCTACTGTGAAGTTTTTTCCCCCAAGAAAAGGCACTTTTCTGTTGCCTGGCCATGAAAACTTTGAGTTTTGGCTTTACCAGGTGTCCTCTGCCCACCCCGAATTGATTAATGAAGGTTGAATGGAATTAATTTATTCAATTAATTCATTTAAAAGTTTTGCTATTTTTTCTAAATTTTAGTTAAAAATCGCCCAAATGCCCAACGTTAATTTTTTCAGTTTGGGGGTTATGGGGAGGGGGGGAGGGAGGTTCCCTTAGCTTCACAAAGAAGAGTTGATTTGCACATAGAAGTTTCCATTTAACTGAAAAAGAGATTTTTTTAATCACTGCCCAACCACTTGAGAGAAAAAACACCAACTGTGTTCAGGTGGGGAAACAGCAATTCACCCAAATGCCTGGCTGGTGTTGCAGGGAAGGCTTTGGGGTTGTAGGGAAGGTTCTGGGGTTACCTTTTCTGGGTTCAGGGTTCCCCAGATCCCCCGAGGATGATGCCAGGAGGAGGATGAATCCTCTGCCCTGCCTTTGCCTGTTCCCTGCTGCACCACCCTGGAGGAGCTCAAGGCTCTTCCCTCTCCTCCCAGAGAAGTGAAAAAGGATTTTCCTGCCCCTGGAGTCACGGTTGTGCCCATTGGCAAAACCACTGACAAACCCTTCACTGGATCTTTACGTTTCCTCAGCCATTTCCCAGCCCTCAAAGCTTTTAATTTCGATTTAATGTTGATTTTCCCTCCTCTCCCTCTGTTAAGGCCGTGGCGCCTGGCTGGCAGTGTCACCCTGGCTGAGTGTGGCTGCTTTACCCCAGGCTGGGCTGAATTTGGGGTAAGTCTGAGCGGGGCTGGGGGGCTGGAGGGAGATGGATGGAGGGAGATTTTTGTGCTGCTTCTTCCTCTCACCCCTTCTAGAAACGACAATTAGCTGGCCTTTTATCAGATATAACTACATTAATATCATGCACCTGCTTCAGAGCATCATTTTAAGTGTTTGTTTAGTATTCCAGAGACCAAAGGTGTCTCTCCCCTCTGCAAAGTTGCTGGTTTATTCCCCAGATTTTCTGGGGTTACAAATAAACCCCAAATTCCTGAGAATCCCAGTGCCCCAGTGATCCCAGTGATCAAGGTGGTGATCAATTATCACCACGCGGGTGTTTTTAATTGGGAAAAGCTTGATGAGAGTTAAAACCCACCTTGGGGCTGGAGCTGATGGCAGTGAGGGGAGGGTTTGGTGCTCCAGGGGACAAAAAGGGACATCCTGGCTGCTCCAAGGAAGGGATGGAGATCCTGGCTGCCCGTGGAGCTCAGAGCACTCCGGATTTCATCTGCCGGGAGCTCAGGTGGGATGGGGAAGTGGAAACATGTGTGAATTCCAGGTGAGGTCTCTAATGTCGCCCCAGCAGTCCCCAGGGTGCTCGCTGTGTCCCCAGTGTGCCACTGCCGGGCTGAGGCTGTGCCGGGAATGGCAATCCCGAGCGAAGCGCAGCTCCGCGGTGCTCTGGCTCCCTGCGGTGGCCGAGAGCTTCCATCGCCGCAGAATTATTCCCAATTTTCGAGCAAACAGCGCTGCCTCCCGCTGAGCGGGAAAAAGCCACTTTGGGGGATATCTTAAAGAAAAAATATCCGAGTCTGGGATAAAAATCAGGACGAGCTTGAGGTTGGACAGCAGGAGGAATTTTTCCGTGGAAAAGGTGATTAAACATTGGGATTGCTGCCCCGCGGGGTTCGCAGGTGCCATGGGAAGGTCTGGACGCGGCGCTCAGGGCTCAGGGCTGGTGACAAGGTGGGGATGTGTCCCCATGTGTCCCCGGGCGGGCTCGGTGGCTCCGGAGCTGTTTGCCAAGCGGGACAATCCCGGGACAATCCCTCCGTTCCGTGCCGGCAGCCGAGCCCGCCGCTTTCCCGCCAAACCGCGCCTTCATTTGCATGAACCGGTGTGATCTGCATAAGCCCGCCTCCTCATTTGCATAACCCGGCCCACCCGCCGGTGTGCGTCAGGCGCGTCCCCACGGCAACGGCGGCGCGGGTTCGAGGCCCGGCGGGTCCTGCTGTCCCTTCGTGTCCCCTGCTGTCTCCTGCTGTCCCCTCGGTGTCCCCGCGGTGTCCCCCGGCCATGCTGCGCGACGAGGCCACCGAGGCGGATTTCCAGCGCTTCCTGCGCCGCGTGGACGATGTGGGTGAGTGGCCGGAGAGGCCTGGCGGCCGCGGCGACACCGCCCGGGGACAGCGCGGGGAGAGAAGGGAAAGGGGGGATTGGTGGGAAATTGATGGGGAAAGAGGGGAAATGCCGCTGCTCCGCGCTGTGGGTCGGTTTGCTAGGGTTTGCCTGTGAGTTCGGGTGTGGGGGAGCTTTGTGGGTGCTGAGAGTACTCTGCTTTTATTTTATTTTATTTTATTTTATTTTATTTTATTTTATTTTATTTTGGATGCTGAGAGTTCTCTGCTTTTATTTTATTTTATTGGAGAGCTCCCTGCTTTACTGGGAATGCTGAGAGCTCCCTGATTTTACTGGGAATGCTGAGAGTTCTCTGCTTTTATTTTATTTAATTGGGAATGCCGAGAGCTCCCTGCTTTTCCTGGGAATGCTGAGAGCTGCTTTCTCTTGTATATTTCGATCATGTTGGCAGAAGCTGCAGGTGACCTCTCAAAGTGATGGGAAATCGACTTTGGAAATGTTTGTGTTTATTTGAAGTGTTCCAGGTTGGATGGGGCTGGGAGCATCCTGGTTTAGGGAAGGTGCCCCTGCCTGTGGGGCTGGGTGGGTTTTAAGGTTTTTTCCACCCCACACCATTCCCTGGTTTTATGGTAAAAGCCATGCTGGTCAGCAGTGCCTTCAAAGCTGAGCTCCTGGTCCTTCCACACTTGAAGTCCTGTATATTTTTTTTTTTTTTTTTCCTGTGTCTTTTTAGCCAATTTGCTGCAAGGCTTGAACTCCCCAGACCCGGCTGTCAAGGAAAAAGCTCTTGCTGAGACAGAGAAAAGGCTGCAGGAGCAAGAAGGCAGCAGGGAGGAGGAGGAGGAGGAGAGCAGAACCACAGTGAACAGAACAGTCATCAACACTGCTGTAAGGCTTTTCCCTCTGAAACCAAAGCTGGGCACACCTCAGGTCTTGCCTCATCAAAGCCAGCTTTCCAGGAATGTCAGAATTTATCCAATCCTTCCCACCCTTTGTTTGAATGTCAAACTGATGCTCCTTCTGTGTGTCACTCTGGATATTTCTGATGCACCCAGCTATCCCTGTGGCTTTGTACCACCCAGCCCAGTGTTCCTCTGCTGCTGGGCTTCTCCCAAAATCTCTGTGCTGTGTTTGTGTTTTCCCAGGGCACGGTGAGGGCACAGGCAGTGGATGCAGGTAGGACAGAGCTCCCCTTAGTCCCCTTAGCTCTAAAATCAGTTTTAGCAGGGCTGGGATCTACTCCAACCCTGATCCCACCCCTGATTCCACAACCCAAGCTGACTTTTCCTGGGCTTGAACCAAAATTCAGGCAGATCTAGGAACACGCTGGTTGTATTTTTCACTGGTAGGAGCCTTTGTTCCATTCTGGCTCCTCATCCAAACACTTCTTATTCTGAATTTTGAAGCAAACATGTTTGTTTGCCCCTGGAGAGGAGCTGCAGCAAGGCAGGTGTGCAGATCCTCATCATCATTAGCTGTGACAGCTTGTCAGCCACGTTCCACTTCCATCGCTGAAATGTCCCCTTTGTGGGTTTTTTAATTAAAAAATGACTCAGAAACACCTTAGGATGTTTTTCCCCTCTATTTTAATGACGTTTGCTCTTTTTTTTCTCCCTTCACTAAAATGCCACCACCCCTCCTGGCTGGAAGATGGCTTCCTGGCAGCTTTGGAGAAGGATGCAAAAGAAAGAGCCCAGCGAAGGAAGAGGAATGAGCAGCTGGCAGATGGTAATTGCTGAAAAAAATGACCTGGCAGGGGCTGGGGGAGCCACTGTTGGTTGTGACAGGGTTAGGGATTTGCCAGAGCTGGTTTTCTCCATGTTTTCCTTGCTGTGATGCTGGTTTGGGGCGGAGGGAGTGATTTGGGGTATCTCAGGGCTGGGCTGGGCAGAGAGAAACGCTCAGTTTTCCCTCTGGAGGAGCAATGTGGGCTTTGAGAACCTGCAGGTGATGTCTGGGCTGGAATTGGGGTCAGCAGGGGAGCAGAGGCCCTGTTTGCCCAGTCACCATGTGGGGAATGAAAGGGGAATTGTTCTCTCTGCAGCCCTGAAGGAGAAGGGGAACGAAGCCTTCAGGAGAGGAGAGTTTGCCTTGGCCATCCAGAGCTACTCCGAGGGGCTGCAGAAGCTGAGGGACAAGCAGGAGCTCTACACAAACAGGGCTCAGGTCAGGGCAGGAGCTGATTTTGGGGTTGCTGTGCCAGGGGAAAACCCAAACCCATAGCTCTGTGTCTAAAGGTGATGGTTATTCCATCCTGAGCTCCCATCTCCTCCCTCTGGGATGAGGTGAGTCAGTGGGCAAAAATCATTCCAATTCAGTTTTATTGAAATACACTATTTATTAATTCTTCCTAGGGATCACTGCTGTAACTGCAGAATGAAATATTAGCTTTGCATTCTCTGTTTGCCTTGCATAATCTGTGTGTGTGTGGAATTCTATTCAATTTATTCCAAATTAGAAAATCCAAGGGGATGGCAGACAAGAACCAGCTGGGAGTTAGCTTACAAAATGAATGGCTGGGCAAAATCAGCAGACTGATTTTATTCTTTTTAATTAGCCAGTGTTTGTACAACAGCGAGCACAAGTTGTTGGAAAGGTTCTAATTCTCCTGCCTGGGGCTTTTTTTGGGTTTATTTCAGGCTTACCTGAAGCTCCACGAGTATGAGAAAGCCATCAGTGACTGTGAGTGGGCGTTAAAGGTAATTCCAGAAGTGCCAAGAGGAAAAGACCTCTGAGATCAGCATTATTTACAGAAATCCACTTTTTTGACACAAAAATTAAATGGGAAAAAAATCACCTTTTGGAAACCCCGAGCCTGTGTTCCTTGAAGGGTCCCTGGGGGTAGTAATTCAGCATTAAAAACTTCAGACACCTCTAATAAATAGTATAAATACCCTCTGCTTTGGGCAGCTCTAATTATTAATTATTAATTAATTTATCATAATTATTTACTTATTAATAATTATTAATAATGATTATATATTAATATATACATTATATTATTTATATATTATATATTATATTATTAAAATAATAATAAGTTTATAATGATTTCTTATTTATTATAATAATTAAATTATTAATTAATTATTTATTAATTATTAATTAATTATTAATTAATTATTAATTTATTTGCCAGAAGGCTGGAAAAATATTAAGAGGCTAAAAATTTCTGAACTCATAACTCACAATAATTCTTTTTTTTTTTTTTTTTTTAATTCAGTGCAATAAAAACTGCCTTAAAGCCTATTTCCTAATGGGCAAAGCTCACCTGGCACTGCAGCACTTCAGTGAGGTAAGTTGAGGCTGAATTTTGAATTTGAGGACTGAGAATAATTGACTTTTTGGGGAGTTTTGCCGTCTGTGTGTCTATAAATTTCACTTTGCACGTTTTTTAAGGATTGTGGCCCCAGAAACTTTTGGAATTCCTGGGATATCTGACCCCATCTTCCTATTTCTATCTGGAATTGAGAGCTCTTTTTTCTCTCCCTCAAGTCCAGGCAGTGCTATGAGAAGATGCTGCAAATTGATCCCCAAAAGGAAAACCTCTTTAAAGGTAAGAAATTGCTATTTTTTCCCTTTTTTTCCTGCTGAAGATGAAGTTCAACAGAAACCATTTCCCTGCCATGTTTGGTTTCATTCTCAACCCCCAGATTGTGTGAGTGAGGCAAACCTGGAGGAGAAGAGGGTGAAGGATGAAGAGAGAGCAGCGAGGGAAATGCAGGCTGGGAATATTTCTGCTTTATCCATCAAGGAATTCCTGCAGAGGATCAGCAGCCCTGGCCAGGATCTCCTCTACTACACAGGGGGCATCAAGCTCTTGGCAGGAGTTGTGAACAGCTGTGAGGATTTGATAGAAAAGTTGTTAATTTTGGGAGTTGTCAGCCAGGCAGAGGAGTGCAAGAGAGCAGTTTTTTAAAAGAATAATTCTTAATGTAATCATTTGTAATAGTAATAATTTTAATGTAATACTTTTAATTTTAAAACTTACGTTTTAAAACATAAATCTGGCGATGTTTGGTATTTCTGTAGGTGGTTTTTAGAATTAGACTGATGGTGTAGCTGAGCTGTTGAGACTTCTTAGCCATTTGGCTCTCACTTGTTTATAAATATTTGTAATTCTCTGTTAAAGCCCACTGAGTTACAAAGCCAATGTTGTGGTTCAGCCTCCCTGAATAGCCTTTCACTGGAAGCCAATTTTCCCAGCACCAGCCATGAATCCAAACCATTTCCAGCTTCTCCTACTCCATCCATTCTTGAATTCCCCCATTTCCAGGGCTGGTTTGGTGACCTTTTCTTTTAGCACTGCCCAGGAAGAGCAGGAGCCTTGTTGCTGTGGATCTCCACCTGAGTTGTTGATCTCTGCCTTTTCCAGGCACTGAGCAAACCTTATTTCGGACAAACAATGGTTTCAGTCTGCTCAGCATCGAGGCTGTCAGGGGGTAAGAGCTCTGCAGGGGAAAGTTTCCAGCAGGAGGAAATGGGAATATTGTTTTCAAGAAACAGAATCAGCCCCTTGAAACGCTGGAAGTGATCAGAGGGGAATGGAATTCAGCCAGGCTGTGGTGGCTGAATGGAGGGATTTGTACCTGCCTGACACAAACAGGGCTCTGAGAATTCGTTGATTGCTGATTGTGTCTCCTCTCTCTGGGCAGTTATCCTATCTCTGCTGCTGAGAGCAGCTCGGGGGAAAAAATCTGAATAGAAAGAACAGCTCTTGGCTGCTCTGGCTACACCTGCTGGTGCTGTGGTTGGCCAGCAGGGGATATTTGGGTGTTTGTAACCTGGAAAGAGCATCCCTAACCTGCAGCACTGAGACCTTTTGGGGTCACCCACATTTAGCCCTGAGGGATGAAGCACTTAGAAAATTGTATTCTCTGGATATTTCTCACCGATTTGTTCTGAATTTTCTCCCTCAGGGCCTTCTGTGCCGAGAGGAAAAGCCCTGCTGAGGTGGAGCTGTGTGTTTGCCTTCTCCTCCTGTGGCAAGCTGCCTGTGCTGGCAATGGTAAAGCCCTGGAATCCCCAATTAGCCCTGTTAATGAGTAATTAACGTGGCATTGCTGGGCATGGCCTCCCCTTTCCCAGAGCACCTGCATCCACCCAGAGCTGCCTGTAACCAGGTTTTACAGCTCCCAGGAGGTGTTGGGTGCAGCAGGAATTTTGGAATTCCCACTCTGCTCCTGGGAGTATTTCAAATCCCCCAGGGGTGGGAAGGGAATTCCCTGTGATTATTGCTGCTTTTCAGGTATTGCCACTTGTATGATTTTCTTTCTGAAGCAGTTACACTGCAAAAAGCAGAGTTTTGCAGAAGAGCCATGAGGGGAAGCCGAATTGCTTTGGCATTGACAAGCAACTGTCCTTGGGCACTATTAATAATCAAAAAATGAACAATATACATGACATTGCTGTGGGATTTTCTCTTTCTCCAGAAGAAAACCAGCGTCTCCTGCTGAGCCAGCCTGCAGTGAGTGCCCAGCTGCCCGAGCTGCTCTGCTCTGGCTCACCCCAGATCCAGAGGGAGACCTTGGCTCTGATTGCTCTCTGCTCAGGGAGCCCCAGCGGGAGGAGGCTGCTGGTCAGGCAGGAGCTGAGCAGGTGACCAACCCCAGGAGATGTCCTGGTCAGGCAGGAGCTGAGCAGGTGACCAACCCCAGGAGATGTCCTGGTCAGGCAGGAGCTGAGCAGGTGACAAACCCCAGGAGATGTCCTGGTCAGGCAGGAGCTGAGCAGGTGACCAACCCCAGGAGATGTCCTGGTCAGGCAGGAGCTGAGCAGGTGACCAACCCCAGGAGATGTCCTGGTCAGGCAGGAGCTGAGCAGGTGACAAACCCCAGGAGATGTCCTGGTCAGGCAGGAGCTGAGCAGGTGACAAACCCCAGGAGATGTCCTGCCCAGGCAGGAGCTGAGCAGGTGACAAACCCCAGGAGATGTCCTGGTCAGGCAGGAGCTGAGCAGGTGACCAACCCCAGGAGATGTCCTGGTCAGGCAGGAGCTGAGCAGGTGACCAACCCCAGGAGATGTCCTGGTCAGGCTGAGCTCACTGAGAGGACACAGGGACACTGAGCCTTCTGTCCTTTGGGACTGAAATCCCATGTGTTGAGGTAGAGCTGGAGGAATTTTGATGTCTGGAAAGGAGTAGGAGGTGCTGTTGTAATTTCAGTTTCCCTCCTTTAAACATGTGGCACTCAGAGCTCACCCTGAGCCTTTAAAACCTCCTGGTTTCCAGCTGAGAGTCTCTCCTTGTTTAATAATTGGTATTTGTGGTTCTTTAATGTTGCCATGACTCACTGAGTGGGGAAAGAAACACCATCCCATGGTTTTTATCCCATTATCCTGCTGCTTCTGCCCACAGTTACCCAGAGAAATGTCCATTTCTTGGTTTGAATTTATTATTCATCCAATAATGGGTGAAGAGAAGGGATTGTTCATTTTTCCTGGGAAGGTTAAAGAAATGAGTCTCATCTCAGAGGGTGCTAAAAAAGCAGATTTAACTGCGGCTTGAAATACCAACGGCCTGAAAAAAATAGAATTTTGATCTTTACTAACTAAGCCAAAGCTGACAGCAAGTTTTGGTTGGTTTCTTTTATTTGAAGCACAGATGGCTGCAGATTCTGATGGCATTTGTCAGGAGCACTGATGGAAGGGCTGACAGTGCCATGAACATCCTGTCTGACTTAACTGGGGAGAAAAGGTAATTCCAATTCCTCATTCTTTTCTATCAAGCCATGCTTTGAGGTGAGCCAGGGCCAGGCTGTTGGCCACCTCACTGAGGTTTGTATTGTTCTTGTGTTGCCTTTAGCTGTGATTTTTGCATCAAACTTCTTGTTTTTATCCCCCAACAGGTTCCAAACCCAGTGTCGGGCTCTGTTTTCCACTGATGTTTTACCTTTGTTCGCCCAATTGCTGGTAGGAAAGATCTGGTTTCATATTTCCAGTTTATTTTTGTGTCCTGTGTCTGCTCTACAGGTGGAAGAAATTGAGTTTTTTCAGGAAAATGGGGTTTTTTCTCCACTGTTTTGTCCTACACATCCCTAGTTTAATATCCAGTGAAAGCTCTGGCCTTGGCTGTAGATTCTCACTGATAATTTCACCTTCAGGTTTGTGTCAGGCCCTTCTTGATGTGACTTTAATCCCCTAGCTCTGCCTTGGATGGTGACTTTTCCCTTCTACTCTGAGGGATCAGGGTGAGGAGATGTCATTGGCTCCCAAAATAAAGGGTTTTAGGGGTTCAGATCTCTTTCCTGGGCATCCTTTATTCAAACAGCACATTTAAAATGTGTTGGTACAGAAACCTTTCCTCAGGAAGAGGGAGGATTGGTTCTGCTGCAGAATGGCAGAGCTGGGGAGGAAAATATTCCCATTTCTCCAAATGAGCAACTGTATAGTTGGGGAAAATATAATTCAGGTGCATCAACACTTGATTCTTAGTGCTGCCACTTGTGTGGCAATTAATTTCAATTAATAAATTATATAAATGATGCTTATGATGAGAAATTAGATCAAGTGAGATAGAATTGGCATTATAGATCTCATAGAAAATCTAGTTTTCATTCCTTCCAGGGATTTCCTAAACCAAAACTAATAGGTGTTTTACAGTTTGACAGTTCACAATGTTCTGACAGTCTTTTCTCCTTCAGTACTGATGTGCTATATAATCAATTTTATAGCAAGGCAATCATCCCATACCTTTCACACTGTTTGTTGCCCTTTCCTTCTGAGCATTCCCTGCTGGAATTCCAGCTGCAGCAGCTGAGTGACTGTAGGAAATGTTCACAGCCTGGGATTAGGGAACACTGAATCCATCCCTTTCCCCCAGAGCTCCTAGAGCAGAAGATCCATGGTGAAAACGAGGGAAATGGGGCAGCTGGGATTTCCCAGAGAGCTGCTGGAATCCCATTTCCCATAGCCAGAGGGTCTGACACATATCTTTGGTGCTGATTGTCCCTCCTTGTCTGTGTTTCAGGGCAGTGCCAGGCAGGTGAACCAGGCAGCCCTGGCACGGGCTGTGGGCACCATGGGCAGCCTGTGTGCAGATGTGGGGCTGAGGGCACAGCTGGCTGACAGCAGGCAGGGCTGGCAGGCCTGCCTGGAGCTGCTGGTAAGGAAACCTGGGCATGTCCCCAAGCCTTGTGTCACCGAAACTGTGGGAGAAACAAAATCCCTCCAACAACATTTTAATGTTAGAGAGTCAAGGCATTGCTTTGTTATCTGGCCAGGATGTTGCTCTGGCCAGGATGTGCCACAGAAATCATCTCATCCACACACAGCCCAGCTGTGCAGAGAGAATCACTCCATCACACATGATTTTACTGGATTTTTCAGATATTTTATGCAGTAAAAATACACAGAAATGTATTGGGTCAGTGTTCATTGGGCCAGAGCTGAGCAAACCCCCAGTATTCAGTTCCCCATTGGATCTGAATCTCCTCACCTCTGATGTTAATTAGCTTTTTCATTCTCCAATTCTCCTCTCAGTCCTTTCTGGTCCAGATGTCTTCACCCCTGCTGCAGGTAGCTGTTTGTAGATAAACACTGCTGTCTGCTGGTGTTCTGCTGAGACCTCTTTATCTTTTGGGTTACTTTATCTTTTACCTTTATCTTTTGGGTTCTCCCAGTCTGTTGAAATGCTGAGTCCACCAGACCTCACCTGGTAGAGCAATGCCCTGGAAAGAAACCTAAAATTCCTTTTCCCAGGGTAAAGACAAACAGAACCCTTTGACTAAAGTTATACAAAATTTTTTAAGCTGATATATTTTCCAACCTTTCCTCCAGAGGGTTGAGGAGGAGCCTTTGGTGGCCCTGGCAGTGATTTTGTGCCCTGCTGTCCCCACAGGAGCAGAGCCCTGCTGACAGCAGCCCTGAGCACCAGCAGTGTGTGTTTGCAGTGCTGGGGCTGATGATGAACCTGCTGCTGGAATCCAACAGCACCATCCAGGTATGCAACACCTGCAAAGAAATCAATCTTAAAAAATTAGGGTGTTTCAGGTTATTTTTAAGGGTAGTTCTTGGTTTAAGTAAGCTGAGAAGTGAAAAGAATGACAAAATTTTCTCCTCCAACACTACCTTCAATATACACACAGTTAGGGTGAAATTAAAAATGTTAAGCACATCATTTGTCTTTCCATAGTGGAATAAATGTTCTGTTTGGGATCACTCTCCAGCTGTGCCATGTTCTGAGATGCTGGGCACATTCCAAAGTTCTCCAACACTCAGGATTCCCTCCAGAAGGAAGAACTCCATCAGTTCCCCTGGGGTGGTGCAGGGCTGGTAACTCCTGCTGTCCCCTGAGCTCCGTGGGATTGTTTTGTCTCTGAACCCATTTCTGCTCCAGCTGGATCCCAGTTTTCCCTGTGTTTTCCAGGACTTTGCTGTGCCCATCAGTGGCAGCTGCCTGGCTCTGCTCAGCCATCAGGAGGGAAGGATTGTCACAGTAAGTCACCAACAAGAGCTGGCCTTGGCTTCCCTGAGCCCTTCAGAGCAAACCTCTTCTCCCTCATCCAGAGAGCCATTGGAGTGCTGAGCCGAGTCCTGCCAGCTTCTCCCTCAGCAGTGGAGGAAGTGGTGAAAGGAGGAGTTGTGAAGAAAATGCTCAAATTCCTGAAAGTAAATCAAACTCTCTTTATTATTTCTGCCTTCATTTTCCCTTGGGCAAATCGAATTCCCGCTGTGTTTATCCTCCTTTCCCTGGAGGATGTGTCTGCATCCATGTCCATTGGAACTGCTCCTAGGGTTAATTCCAGGCCTTTCAAAAATAAATTTTGAATTCTAATTTTAATTTTTGCTGTATGTCTGATGTGGGTTTTGCAGACCCAGTTAGTGTAGAAAAGGTTTGTGGCTCTTGGCTCTTGTCAAGGGGAGTTGATGGTTTGAGAAGCGTTGGGCTGCTGACAGGAGATAGCTGGGTTGGTGTGGTTTTCAGCCTTGAGATCCATTGCCTGGCAAGGGTTTAATTTGATATTTGGGTGTGAGGAATGCCTGACTCTCCCTGTAGTACCCAAACTGTTCTGGGGTAAAATGGGGATGAGCTGTGTTTGTTCTCATCTGCTTTAATCCCATCAGGCTGGAGGGAAACTCACAGCCAGCTATGCCATAAAGACCCTTTCCATCTGCACCAAGGGCAGCAGGCAAGCCCAGGAGGAGCTGGTGAAGTGGGATAAAAGTAAGTGAAACCTCTGATTGCCACAGATTGGGGTTGTTCATGGTGTTCTCCATGGGGATGTTGGGCTGATTTTAAAGCCCAGTGGAGCTTTGAGAGCAGAGAGTGTTTGGGGTGTTTCTGATCTCTGCTCTGCTCCTGCTTGCATTGCTTTCAACCCCAACCCCAATTAATGCTGATGGAACTACAACAGAGAATGCTCAGGTTTGATTTCAATGGCTGAGCCTGTCAGTGGTGCTGTCAGTGCCTGCAGTTCAGCCTGAACTCCGAGGATTTCCACTCATGAAAAAACTCCCAGAGCATCCCAGCTTGCTCTCCCTGTCAGCTGCAGACTGAGCTTCCATTCCCTCCAATTAGCAGCAACACTTCACTCTCACTCTCTCCACCAAAACTCTGAGTATTAACCCGGGAGAAGTCACTAATTCTGATTTTTTCAGTGTTCTGTGCCGAAGGAAACTTCACAGATGAAAAAGCCGTGGCTGTGTTTTATTTAAACACTGTTTAGTGATCTCTAAACATTTCAGAATTCTGAGATGCTGCTGCTTTCAGGTGCCAAAATATTCTGCTGTACTTTGGGGCAGCTTGCAGGTGAGCTTTGGTAGCTCAGGATGTGCAGAAAGCTTTCTTTGTGTTCCTTTTCCCAGCTGTGCTTTCCCCAGCAGCATTGCTGCTTTAGGGCATTTCACGTGGCACATTCAGCTCCAGCTGCTTGCTGGGGAAAAGCATCTGGGCAGGTGGAGCTGAGGAGCCTCTTGGATGCTGAAATTGCTATGAAATTGCTATGAAATTGGGGGTTTTGTAGGAAAACAGCCCCAGATTCCCTCCAGGGCTTACCTGGAGCAGCTCTGATGGTGATTGCTCTGTCCTGCCAGGGTTCCAGGTGCTGCTGAGGCTGCTGGAGTCAGGGGAGGAGCTGATCGTGGGCAATGCAGCTTTCTGCCTCAGCCAGTGCCTGCAGCTGCCCGGGGCAGCCTCTGCCCTGCTGGGCTCCAACGTGGTGCTGCTGCTGCTCCGGCAGGCTGGGGGTGATGCCCAGAGAACCTCAGTGCAGGAGAACTCTGCCATCGCCCTGGGCAGGCTCTGCGTGGCTGAGCCAAGGTAGGGACAAAAAAAAATCCCTTTTTTCTCTTCCTTTTGTCGTTGTTAGGCATTAATCCCTGAAAAAGCAACCAGGGTGAGTCTTCCCTCTTGTGATCCTATCCCTGTGTGGCTCCTGGGGTGTTCATTCTGTCTCCACATCTCAGGGAGTTCATTTACCCGTGTTGGAAAAACAGAAGTGATGTTGAAAGTCTGCAGATGCCAAATGAGCAGCCCAGAGTATCAGCCCTGAGATTTGTATAGCAGCAGAAATAGAAAAGGGGAACACCTTTCTTTGCTCACTTTTGTTAATCTGAAATGCCACCTATTTGAGGAGTATTATTCATGTGCCTTTCTGAGGGCAGCAATGATCTAGAAACTCTGTGTCTCCTGCTGTTTTAAAGGGAATTTATTGAATTAAACACCCCTGAAAGTTTGGGCAGAGCAGGGAAAGCTTAGAACTTGAATTTTCAGTCACCATCTGTTGTCTTTCCAGGCACATTCAGCAGCTGAGGAAGCTCAATGGTTTGGCCATCCTGAACTCCTCCATGAAATATGTGCACAGCAGCTGAATCCTCCAGAAACCTTCCACAAGTGCCCTTCATACCCCTTGCTGTTGAGTTTCCTTTAATAAAATTAATTCCAAGCACATCCATTTTCTGTGGCTTTTTGAAGTGGCTTTGGTCCCCCAACAGAAGCCAATAAACTATAGCAGGAGAGAGAAGTTAATTTATTATCTCAGCTACCAACTCAACCAACACCTTGCATTTCTGGCCATTTATTGAATTATGTCATTTATTAAAGCAAAGATGTGATGCAGCTTTTGGTTTGGTTTGGTTTGGAACACAGGAAGCAGGGGAATTTATTACATTTCTATCAAGAGCAAGCTAAGGCCAGTCATGTTTGGGTTTAAACTCTTTTGACTTTTTTTGCCTTTAAAATGGCACTTCAGCTGCCTCGGTGACACCTGGGGGTGTCAGCTCTGTGGGAATCTTTGTCCCCTCAGAACAGGGTGACACATCATCCATCCATCACCTCTCTTTCAAAAGAGCAGCTGAATCATCTTCCCACTGGAGGAGAAGGAGTTCTCTCACACTTGGGATGAGTTTTCCCCCCTCTCAGTGCAAATGGATAATCTCCATTTAACAATCGGGTTTTTTATTATCCCACATCGAGTTCCACCCTGTGCAGACAAACAAATCCTGCCTGGAGAGTTCTGCTCTACAAATGCCAGGAGTTTTCCTTCTCGTGGAGTGGGAGAAGCTGGAATGACTGACCTTGGCTCCCTTGGAGGTGAGTGGCAATGGCATCTGCCAGCCCTCCCTGCTGTCCCTGCCCTGTCCCAGCTGCCCAGGGCTGCAGAATGGCTCATTGTTGTCCCCCTCAGGAGCCAGCGCCTCTCCCTGGCTGTCCCTGCTGCTCCCAGCTGTCATTATGGGTCTTATCTGCCTTTTGCTCAGGTTTTTCACTGGCCTCAGCCAGCCAGAATGTTCTCTGCTGTCCCCCCAGCCTGGCTGCAGCTTTGGCTCAGTGTTTGTGCTCCTGGCACGGAGAGATTCCTGCTGGGTGCTGCCTGCTGCCCTCGGGGGGATATTTACAGCGATTTTGGGGGCTTTAGGCTAAAAAAAACATGAAGAGTGGCTGGGATTTTGCCCAAGAAGCCTCTGGGCTCTTCCTGGGCTGCTAGGAAGGTTTGAGTTCTGTGCTTGTTTCCCTGAGGTTTTCATTCCTCCCTGGGATCCACACTGATCCCTGGGGATGTTTTTATTGGCACAAACTGGCAAAACTTCTGTCTCTTCTTGGGTAAATCAGAATCACGGAATAGTTAATTTAAAAAAGACCTACAGCCTCACCCAGCCCAGCTGCCTGAGCACTTCAGGGCTGAACAGAAGTCAGAGTGGTGTGTTGTTCAGGGCACTGTACAAAATCTCCTTCCCAGGAAGCCTTGCCAGGTTTTTACCCCCTTCTTGGTGAAAAAACCACCTCCAAATACCCAGTCTGAGCCTCCCTGCTGCAGCTCAGCCATTCCCACCTGTCCTGCCCCTGATCCCAGGAAGAAGAGCTCAGCACCTCCTTTCCCCTCTCTTCCACATCTCCACGTCCTCCTTGGGCAGCTGCAGGGAGCCAGGAGGTCTCTGATCCTCCTTTTCTCCAAAGTGGACAATCCCAGAGCCCTGAGCCTCACGGGAGATGTTTCCAGCTCTGTTTCCCTCCTCTGGATTCACCCAAACCCCTCCACATCCCCACCCAGCCCTCCAGGGAGTGCTTTAGCTCTTGCACCTTCTCACGTTCACAGTCCCATTTTGCACCTTTTGGCCAGAAAACCCACCTGAACACGCTCTGCTCTTTTGTTCCAAACCGATTGATTCCAATTGGTGCAGGGCTTTTTTTTTCCTGCAACAGGTTATTGGTTGGTGTCTGGCCTAAGCTGCTATAAAGGAACCCAACCCTCTGCCCTTCAGAGCCAGCAGCAAATGCCCAGAGGCTCCTCAGGAGCTCCTTCCAGGTGGGATATTTACTGGGATGGCTCAGGAGCTGCTCCACGAGATGCAGAAAAAATTCCTCATCGTTATCCTGCTTGCAGCTGGGCTAGCGGATTTATCTGGTGAGTGATGGGTTTTGTTCTAACCTGGGAAATTGCTGCTTTTGTGCCTCTTTTGCTCTGTTCTGTGTTGTGCCATCCCTGGGAGGGCACATGGATTAACTGGGCTGGTGTCCTCAGGAAAGACAAACATGGGAAAAGGCAAAGAATTTTCCACCTAATTAATAATTTCATTTTTGTGAAGCTGCTGAACCTGTGCTCTGCCTTTGTTAAAAACGACAATTTAAATGCATAACTCTTAAGCTTTTAGATTCGTGTCTTTCCTGGCAGGTGCCTAAGGAAAAACGCTTAGTTTTTACATTTTTGTCCATGGTTTGGAAAGTCTAATGGGGAATGTCAACCTTGTGATGTGAAGACAGAAAAAGTAAAATGTGTGGAGAAAAGAATGACCTTTTAAACCAAGGCTTTGCCTTTTCCAATGTCAAAGTGGCTGCTCTGGTGTTGAGAAGCTGCTGTGTTCTGTCTGCTCTGTGTCCAAACAAACCTGCCTGGATGGATCAGGAAATTCCTGATGGGATACTGATGGAGGGGAAGGGGTGAAGGAGAGCTCATTCAGGGTGATTTAATCTTGCTTTGCTGGGGAAGAGCTGCCACCTTCTGCAGTGCACATCAAGGGTTCCTCTGGGGCTGTTTTACGCTTTGGGTCCTTCGTGTGATGCTGAATGTGAACAGCAGAGGAGGAGGTTTATATGGGATGGGGATGGGAATGGGAATGGGGATGTAAATGGGAATGGCAGTGCCTCAGTGTGGCTGCAGGCAGTGCCTGCTCAGCTGAGCTGCCTGAGGTGCTGCTGGAGCTGGAAATGCTCATCCCAACTGACCCCAGGAGTGCTCTGTGTCCCCCAGGTGCCTCCAGGAGTGACAGCAGTGCCATGTGGGGCCTGAGCTCTGGGTCAGCCCAGCCCCGAGCCCAGAGCAGCCCTGGGGCTCACTGGGATCATCTGCAGAGCCCAGGAGCTGATCCCAGCCACGGATCAGCCTCTGAGCCCATCTCCCAGCCGGGCAGAGCTGCAAACAGAACTCAGGGGGGCTCTGAGCTGCTGCTCCCAGAGCCTCCAAAACCCCTGGAAAAGCCCTGGAGTGGCTCCACACCGGGATCACAGCCCCAGCCTGGCAGGGCACTGCAAATCAAACCAGAAAGTACCCCCGGCGTTGGTTTGAGTCCTCCCAGCCCTGGGCTGCCCCAGCCCTTGTCCCCTGGAGGGACACAGCAGGACTCTGCCCAGCTCTCAGCTCTCTCTTCCCCTCCTGCCCTCACACCAGCTCCTCCAACATCTCTGCTGAGTCCAACACTCCATTTGCATCCTCCAGGGAAAGAAACAGCAGCGTCTGCATCTCCCAGCAGAGCTGGGGTTTCTCCTGGAGGAGCAGGGCAGGGCTGGTCACCCTCGGGAATGATTCCCACTGGGAAAAGGCTCAAGGACACAAAGCCAGCAGCCCAGCCTGACCCCAGAGCAGGGGTGACAGCTGCCCACCTGAGGAGGACTCAGAGCTCAGATGCTGAAGTGACAACTCCAGGGGACCTCAGCTCAGTCTATTCCAGAACCACACCAGCCAGGGCTGTTCCCTTCTCCCCTGCTCCCTCTCTGCTGCAGGAAACCACAGGCAGCAAAGGCAGCAATTCCACCTCAGCTGGAACAAACGGCTCTGCACACTCAGCCCAGCTGCCTGCTCCTCACACACTCCCACCAGGCAGCAGAAATTCTTCCTCATCCCTCATGGAAGCTCCAGCTCCTGAGGAATTCCATCTATCTGCATCCCAAGCTGGAATCAGCACAACTGATGGCCAACAGCCTCTCACTTTGCACAAAGCTCTCAGCTGCACCAAACCTGCTCCCCCAGAGACCAGCAGGAGCTCCCAGGAACTGGCAGCTCTGGCTCTGCAAAGAGGAGATGTTCCCTGGGCAGTGACAGGGACACCTGGAAAATCTCCCTCCCCTGAGAGCCCACAGCCTTCTCCCAGCTCATCCTCATCAAGCCAGTTGTGGATTTCCACTTTAAAACCTTCTTCAACTACTAAAGAGCTCAAGGAATCGACATCTCCACGCTCTCCAGCAATGCCCACCTTTGGCAACGCAGATCTCCAGCCCTGGGATTCTGTCCAGGCAGAGCTTCAGCCCCCTGCTGCCTCTGCTCGTGCTGGGATGGAGCCCATGGACATCCCAAACCCTGCTGGGAGAGAACTTCTCACCCCAAATCCCTCATCCACACCTCCTGCCTCTGCAGTGCAGCTCCAAGGAGCTCCTGTGCCTCAGGGAGCCATGGCTGGGATGCTGCAGGGGAGCTCAGGGCAAAGCTCCAGGAGAAGGAGCAAACCTGCTTCTTCAGCAGTGACCCTAGCAGTGACAGCCAGGCCAGCCCCCAAAACTGGTTTTGCAGCTGTGACCCCAGCAGTGACAGCCAGGCCAGCCCCCAAAACTGGTTTTGCAGCTGTGACCCCAGCAGTGACAGCCAGGCCAGCCCCCAAAACTGGTTTTGCAGCAGTGACCCCAGCAGTGACAGCCAGGCCAGCCCCCAAAACTGGCCCTTGCCAGCTGTGACCCCAGCAGTGACAGCCAGGCCAGCCCCCAAAACTGGCCCTCCAGCAGTGACCCCAGCAGTGACCCCAGCAGTGACAGCCAGGCCAGCCCCCAAAACTGGCCCTCCAGCAGTGACCCCAGCAGTGACAGCCAGGCCAGCCCCCAAAACTGGCCCTCCAGCAGTGACCCCAGCAGCCCCCAGCCCCTCCGGAGCACACAGCCCCAGGGACCAGGCAGTTCCCCTTCCCAGCCCTGTTCCCTCCCCTGCTGGCAGCTCCTGCTCCAGCCCTGCTGCCATCCCAAGCCTGGGGAAGCCATCCCAGCTCCCTCACAGCTCCTCCTGGCCCAGGGGTGCCCAGTGAGGTGCCAGCAGCCCTGGGACACCAGCTCAGGCTGTCCCTCGATGCAGCTGCCCAGAGCCTCAGCGCTGCCAGAGGTGACACCCTGACCCTGCTGCCCTCCTCCCCACACTTGTCCTTCGTGCTCAGGAGTGCTGATGGCATGATCTGCCTGCAGCCCATGCAGGATTCCCCTCTCCCCTCAGAATTCCCAAATGCCAGCCTTGGGGGGTTGATCTCCATCCAGCAAATCCTGGCAGCACCCAATTCTTCAGTGCTGGAGCTGGCAGAGCTGCAGCAGCTGAGTCCCTCCAGCGTGGTGCTGGTCAGGCCCGTGTTTGTGCTGCTGCCCAGTGACAGAGCTCATGGCCAGCTGCTGCCCTCTCCTCAGGGTGACACCAGGATGGCCCACCTGGCCACAAGTGTGGCCACAACCGGGAGCAGCCAGGATAGCCCAGTGGGGACCAGGTCCTCTTATTGCCCTGGGAAGTCTGTGGGAGCTGAAACTGCTGTGGCCACTGTGTCCAGAGCACAGGCAGAGAGAGCAGAAGGGACTTCCGAGCCAGGGCCAGCTCATCCTAGTCCCACAGCCCTCAGGGGCTTGTCCCCAGCTGTCACCTCAGCCCCAGGTCATCTCCTGGAGCCACTGGTGAGCATGAGCCCTGCGGTGCCTGAGGAGGTGGAGATCCCTGCTGCTCGTCCCCAGCAGGCCACGGGCTCTGCTCTGCTTCCCCTGCCAGCACAGCCTGTCCTGTCCCCAGTGCCACCAGAGCCCGTCCTGTCCCCAGTGCCAGCACAGCCTGTCCTGTCCCCAGTGCCACCAGAGCCCGTCCTGTCCCCAGTGCCAGCAGAGCCTGTCCTGTCCCCAGTGCCAGTTTTCTCCCCTTAAGCACAGCCTGTCCTGTCCCCAGTGCCACCAGAGCCCGTCCTGTCCCCAGTGCCAGCAGAGCCTGTCCTGTCCCCAGTGCCACCAGAGACTGTCCTGTCCCCAGTGCCACCAGAGCCCGTCCTGTCCCCAGTGCCAGCACAGCCTGTCCTGTCCCCAGTGTCACCAGAGCCTGTCTCTTCCCCAGTGCCAGCACAGCCTGTCTTGTCCCCAGTGCCACCAGAACCTGTCCTGTCCCCAGTGCCATCAGACCTTGTCCCCTTCCCAGTGCCAGCAGAGCTTGTCCCCTCCCCAGTGCCACCAGAACCTGTCCTGACCCCACTGCAATCAGAGCCTGTCCCCTCCCTAGTATCAGCACAGCCTGTCCTCTCCCCAGTGTCACCAGAGCCTGTCCTGTCCTCAGTGCCAGCAGAGCCTGTCCTGTCCCCAGTGTCACCAGAGCCTGTCCCTTCCCCAGTGCCACCAGAGCCTGTCCTGTCCTCAGTGCCAGCAGAGCCTGTCCTGTCCCCAGTGTCACCAGAGCCTGTCCCTTCCCCAGTACCACAGACCTTCCTTCCTCATCCAGCAGAGCCTTCCTTCCCCAGTGTCACCAGAGCCTTCCCTTCCCCAGTGCCAGCAGAGCCTGTCCTTCCCCAGTGCCAGCAGAGCCTGTCCTGTCCCCAGTGCCACCAGAGCCTGTCCCTTCCCCAGTGCCAGCACAGCCTGTCCCTTCCCCAGTGCCATCAGAGCCTGTCCTGTCCTCAGTGCCACCAGAGCCTGTCCCTTCCCCAGTGCCAGCACAGCCTGTCCCCTCCCCAGTGCCACCAGAGCTGGGTTCTGCTCAGAGCCCCCAGGCTTTCCCCAGAGTGCTTTTCAGCACTGAAAGGCCACAGGCTCCATCCACAGCTCCTTTCCTGCCACCACAGCCACCCCGTGGCTCCCCAGGGGCTGCCCTGTCCCCAGAGCCTGCCCTGTCCCCAGGGCCTGCCCTGTCCCCAGGGGCTGTCCTGTCCCCAGAGCCTGCCCTGTCCCCAGGGGCTGTCCTGTCCCCAGGGCCTGCCCTGTCCCCAGAGCCTGCCCTGTCCCCAGGGGCTGTCCTGTCCCCAGAGCCTGTCCTGTCCCCAGGGGCTGTCCTGTCCCCAGAGCCTGCCCTGTCCCCAGGGGCTGTCCTGTCCCCAGGGGCTGTCCTGTCCCCAGAGCCTGCCCTGTCCCCAGGGGCTGTCCTGTCCCCAGAGCCTGTCCTGTCCCCAGGGGCTGTCCTGTCCCCAGGGCCTGCCCTGTCCCCAGGGCCTGTCCTGTCCCCAGGGCCTGTCCTGTCCCCAGGGGCTGTCCTGTCCCCAGAGCCTGTCCTGTCCCCAGGGCCTGTCCTGTCCCCAGAGGCTGCAGGAAATGTCCAGAACGGACAGAAGGGCTCACTGCCCACCCCCAGCGCTGCCCACACCCCCTGCACGGGGGGTCTGACCCCCAAATCCCCACCCAGGCCATTCCCCAGCACCAAACCCCTGCAGGCCACACCACAGAGGCTCCCAGGCACCGAGCTGCTGCTGTCACCAGCTGTCCCCAGCATGTCCCCAGTGCTCCCAGCTGGGAATGAGCACAGCGATCCCACAGTGCCTGCAGGAGTCCCTGCTCCTGCTCCAGCAGCTCAAACCCCCATCCCTGCTGGAAAACCTGCTGTCACTCAGCGTTTGGGGTTGGCGTTCACCCCCAGTGCACCTCAGCCCTTGGTAAGCACAGAGAGACCAGCAGCAGCAGCTCCCTTCTCCACAGAGCCCCAGAGGAAAACAACGGTTTCTGGGGAGGTCCTGGCTGTGCTGAGCCACCCAGGGATGTCTGCTGGCTCTCCTGCACCGTCCCCAGCCCAGCCCAGCACGGGACAAAGCACAGCTGAAAGCAGGACCAGTGCAGGAAGAACAGGAGCAGGTGAATTCCTGGGAATGACTGTGTCTCCATCGGCTGTGTTCCTCACAAGGACACCACCACCCCCCTCAGCAGCCCCGGGGAATGAGCTGATTTTAACTGCAGCCCAGCCATCAGTGTCCACAGGAGCTGTGACTGCCCTGCAGGGACATCCCAAACCCGCAGAGAGCTCCTCCCAGGCTGGGCCAGCAGGGACTCCTCTCTCTGCCACCAAAGGGCACCGAGCCACCACCCCACTGAACAGCACAGAGCTGCTTCACCTGCCAGCGTCAGCTCTGCACTCTGCCCCAAGCCTGCTGCCGAGCACATCAGGGACGATTTCCACAGCCGTGGGCAAGGCTGACGGGGGAGAAAAAGGAGATGCAGCCACCAGGCAGCTACCCACCCAGGCACCCGGGTCTGCTGCACAGCAGGCATCACCCAGGACACCTCTGGAGAAGGTGTCCCACCCTCTGGAAGTGTCCCACCCTGTGGAGAAGGTGTCCCACCCTCTGGAGAATGGATCTCACTCCCTGGAGGTGTCCCACCATTTGGAGAAGGTATCCCACCCTCCAGAGGAGGTGTCCCACTCTTTGGAGAAGGCATCCCACCCCTCAGAGGAGATATCCCACCCTCTGGAGGACGCGCCCCACCATTTGGAGGTGTCCCACCCTCCGGAGGAGGTGTCCCGCCCTTCAGAGAAGGCATCCCACCCTCTGGAAGTGTCCCACCCTCTGCAGGAAGGTGCCATCGAGCAGGACATTGGTCACTCCAGCCCTGGCACTGCTGCTGCTTCCCCCACGACGGCAGCATCTCCTGTCTCTGCTAACTGGCTGGCTAATGAGGGCACTAATCAGCCGGCTGGCGGTGGCTCTGAGCTGCCCCCAGCCCCAGAGAGCCCCTCGTCCTCCCCGGGGGATGCCTGGCTGGACGCTGCGGGCACAGACTCGGCGCAGAGGCTGCTGCTGAGCACCGAGCAGGCAGAGCAGGAGGGCAGGACGAGGGAGGTGACAGACGGAGCAGCTGAAGGCTTGGGGACAGTGGTGACACTGCAGCCTGGAGCCCTGGGGAGTGACTCGCACCACAGGAGAGGGCTGCACTCGGATGTCACCGTGCTGGACGGGCAAGTACCACAGCTCCCTGCTCTGGCTGCTGCTGCTGCCTCTGCAGCCTGGCTGGGTTTCATTTATCCCCTTTTTCCCCTTTTTTTCCCCCTTTTTTTCCCCCCTTCTCTCCCATTTCTCCCATTTCTCCCTTTTCGCCCTTTTCGCCCCTTTTTGCCCTTTTCCCCTTTTCCCCTTTTTCCCTTTTCCCCCTTTTCCCCCTTTTTTCCCTTTTTCCCCTTTTTCCCCTTTTCTCCCTTCTTTTTTCCCTTTTCCCCTTTTTCCCTTGCCCCCAGCCTCGCCACCGTGAGCGACTCCTGCGGCTCCGGGAACCACACGGTGCGGCTGAGCCTGAGCGCCACGGGGGACACAACCCCCGGGATCCCGGGATCAGACCCTTCCCAGGACACCTTCCTGGTGCTGCTGGCCCTGCAGAGCAACAGCAGCCAGGCTCTGCTGCACATCCACTCGTGCTGTGTGACTCCCTCTGCCAGCCCTGGGGCTGAGGGTGCCCAGTGCTGCCTCTTCCACAGGTGGGAATGGGGAACATCTCCTTTTGCACAGGATTGATGGGAATAAAGCCATCCTGCTCCCCCCAGGGTGCTGCTCCCCTGCCTGCTGGGCAGAGCAGGGCAGGGATGGCAGCCAGGCTTCTCCAGACCCCCTGGCTCCATCAGCATGTCCCCTGTGTGCTGGAGGCCTTGGGCACTGCAGGATTCATTAGCTGGGGTTTGTAAAGCCACCGAGGTGTGAAGTGTGTGTCACAGCAGGGCTTGGTGGGCACACCGCAGCAAAAGCAGAAAGAGGGCAGGTACAGCTGGGAATGCTGGTGTTTTGGGGATTTTCCTGGCTCTGGGATGTGTGTGGTGTGGGGTTTGTGCAGAGCTGTGCCAGCAGATCCTGCTTTCCCCAGGGAGAGCTGGGATGTGGAGTTGGTTTTGCCTTTCGCTCCTGCCAGGCTGCCCTCGGACTGCAGGCACATCCAGCTGCTGCACAGCAGTGGCTCCACAGCTGCCAGCTTCTCCATCCAGCTGTTCCAGATGCTGAACCACTCCGTGGCCTACCTGCACTGCGGGCTGAGGGTTTGCCTGCAGGGCCAGCCGGGATGTCAGCAGGTACTGAGGGTGGAGATGATCCCACAGCAACCACGAGGGGTTTGGTGCCTCCAGAGTCACCCCAGCAAGGTCACCCCATGGCCAACCAATCCTCTGCCAGGCTGGGAGAGGAGTTAGTGGGGTGGAATGGTGGCAAGAGTTGCTAATCCCTAAAAAAAGGAAATTAGGGAATAAAGATTTATATCTGTGCTGGTCCAAGGATTGGCATGACAGCAGAGCTGGGAAACACTGAGGACACCCAGGGCAGGAGGTTCTGCTCAGGACACTTCCAGGTGTTTTCCATGTCTTTTCCAGGACTGCTTGGAGAGCGTGGAGTCCCTTGCCCAGCCCAGTGACAGGACCAGCCATGGGAACCTGCACAGCCTGGTGTCCCTCGGGCCCATCTGGAGGATGAACAACAGGTTCCTGTATAAACCAGCAGAAGGTGGGGCTCTCCTGGTTTTATTTCTCAGTCTCTTGCAGAAGTTTTTGCCCAGCTTTTCCTGCTGCAGGAAAAACAGGACATTTTTACCAGCTTTCTTGATTAGATTATATCACAACAACTCCTCGCCTTTGCTTTGGCCTTCCTAAATCCCAAACGTGGTGGTTAATCCGTGCCACATCCAACAGGAATTGAGCCAGGAGACAGCCCAATGCATCTTCTGAAGGAACTGAAGCTTTAGGAGGAGGAAAGGGGGGGGGAAAGAGGCAGAATGTTCTCTATGTGTACAGTATTTCCCTGCCCGTTGTAGCATTTTGGTGCAGAATGAGGTTTGCCATAGGTCAGGAGTGTTCATAGGTGCAATGCAGCAGCTGGTTGGTGTTAATTAGATGTTTTTAGATTAGATGTAATTAGAAAAGAGTGACACTGAACTGGTACAACATTATAAACTTCTTAAAACCCCCTGGCACCACCCCTAGCTCCTTGTGTTTTTATTATTTGCACAAAGAACATTTCTCACCGCTCCCTTCCTCCTCTCTCCGTGTCCAGGTGCTGCTCCTGCCCTGCTGCTGCCCATCCTGCTGGGCTCCCTCAGTGGCTGTGCCGTGCTGGGCAGTGCTGCCATGGGGCTGTGGCTGCACCACCGGCACAGAGCCAAGCCCAGCCGTTATCCCCCGCTCGGAGAATTCCACGGGCTGTGATCCCAGAGCTCCCCAGAGAAGCAGCTGGATTTGCTTTGCTTCCGTAGAGCTTCTGCCGAGGCAGGGAGCAGGAGATGCCACCTCTGCTGCCAGCCTGCCTGCCCTGCCCTCCTTTCCTTCTGCATCAGCACTCCACAAACTGCAGGCTAGAGCAGGAATCCTCGTAGTGCTGCAGCTGCCAGGGAGAGCAGAGCTGGAAGCCCAGCAGGGAGCAGGAACAGGAATGGGGAGCAGAGAGGAGACTGGGGGGCAGAGGAACAGCATAAAGCACTGTGGACTAGAGCCTCCCACCAGGGAGGAAAGGTAGGGAAAATGCTGGAATGGGGAGTGTGAACAGGACCCAGGAGCTCCAGAGGTCTGTCCCCTCGGTTTTACAGCTTTTTCACATCTCCAAAGCAAAGTCCCTTCCTCCTTTCCCTCCAGCCCTGCTGCTGTTTTCTCCAACAAGGTCCCACTGCTGGTCAGAGAACTCCAGACTGGAAACTGCTGGAATGCACTGGGGAGAGGCATCCATAGGATGGGAATACAAACAGGGCTTTCCCGGGGGCACACTGGGGTTTTGGGGTGGCTGTGGCAGCCAGGGTGGGGCCATGGACAGTCCCAGTGGGCTCCAATCCTAAATCCCTCTGTCCCAGGGGCTCTGGGGCTGCTCCAATCCCAAATCCCTCTGTCCCAGGAGCACTAGGGCTGCTCCATCCTGTCCAGGAGCTGCTGGTGGAGAAGAGCAGAGCGAGGAGAGAGAAGGAGCTGCGAGGCAGCAGTGTGAAAGGGCAAGGAAAGGCAGCCTGGGGAGATGAGTGACCAGCAGGACTGCTCACCTCCTGCTGCTCCTGCCAGCAGAGCTGGAACATGCCCAGCTGTTTGCCCAGAAATGCACCTGCGAGGTCTGGGGAGGGAGAAAAGCAGCAGCTTTACCTTCTGCAGCCACGGACTGCCCGTGCTCCCCCAGCGCCTGCCCTGCTCCTGAGCTCTGTAATAAAAGCTGAGCATTGCAGTGTTTGTCTCATCTGTCCCTGGGTGTGAGGGAATGGGGGACCAGAGTGCTCCAAAACGGTGCTGGCAGCTGGGAGTGGAGGCATCGCTCCTAGGGCGTGCCAGAGAATTGGCAACCAACAGCTTCTAATGGGGGTTTATTCTCCTGAAAAGGCTGTGGAGTCTGCCTGGGTTTCTCTTCTCTCTCTCTTCTCTTTCTTCTCTCTTTCTTCTCTCTTCTCTTCCTCTCTTCTTTCTCTCTTCTGTCTCCTCTTCCTTAGAAAACCAGGGACCACTGCCAGAGCACCTTGTGTCAGTGTAAAGAGAAGGAACTCACACTGAGCAGGCTTCCTCCAAGGATTTCTTCAAGATTCTGCTGCAGAACTCAAAATCCCAGGTCAAGGCTTGCTGGCAGTGAGACAATTACCCTGCAGCAGTGCTAATTATTATTTGTGTTGCAGTAGCACTGAGGAAATCAGCACACCTCGTGGTTGACACTGAGTTACCTCCAGAGAGAGCTGAGGCATTAAAACACAAACGCACAAGACGCAGACAAGTGTTTTTAAACTCTTTTTATCAGCTGAAGGTGTGTGTGCTGCTCCTGCTGCTCACACGGTGAGGGTTAAACTGCCCAGACCAGTCTTTGCTCCTCACACACCCTTTTCCAGGGATCTGACAGCAGGTTTTATTTTATTTTATCCCTGAGGGAACTGCTCTGGTTTACCACATTTCTGGTGTTTCTGCTGAGGTATTTTCTCAGGCTCATGAACTCACGTGCTAATTCTGGTTGTTTAGGGTTTTTTTTCCCTCAGTTTTTCATCTTTCTGAAGTGCTTTCCACCTCTCCATCCAGCTACTTCTGGGTTGCTCTTTTTTTTCCTCTGTTCTTCCTGGAGTGTTTTCCACTCCTTCATCCAGCTACTTCTGGGTTTGGGTTTTTTTCCCCCTCTGTTCTTTCTGGAGTTGTCTTCTCCCGCATCCAGCTCTCACATACAATTCTGCCCAGCAGCCTGGCGGATTTCTCTCTTCCCCTCAAGCATCCCCCTGCCCCTCTTTCCCACCTCCCTTTCCCCCAGGTTGTGCCTCAGGTGAGCCATCCCATCACTGAAGGGCTGCTGCACCATTTCCCACCTGGAATTCCCTGAGGATTCACCCACCCAGCGCTGGCTGTGAGAGCTTTATGGAAAAGAGCCTCATTGCCAGGCTGGAATTCAGCCATGGATGTGGTGACAGCGAGGATCCACCTCTTGGCAGCAGCTGACAGAGCTGCCCTCAGGTGAATCCCCACCTTCCCGGGCAGGGCAGGGCAGGGCAGGGCAGGGCAGGAGGAGCTCCTGGTCCCTCGGTGCCAGGCAGGAGGCAGCCGGGCAGTGCCATGGAGCGAGGCAGGCAGCTGGGCAGCCTCACCGTGTTCAACAAGGAGGATTTCGAGGATGACTGGGTGCGAGTGGCCAGCGGGGGCTTCGGCCACGTGTACCAGGTGAAGCACAGGAGGTGGAGGACAGTTTATGCCGTGAAGTGCTCGCCCTACCTGCTGCAGGACTCCAGCGCCGACAGGTAAGCCCTGCTCTCCTCTGCTCAGCGCTGCAGCCTGTCCGTCCCGGCTGGGTGGGTTTGGGGCTAAAACTCTGCGGGAAAGAGCTTCTGCTGCTTGGGGAGTTGAGGGGTGGGTGTCCAGAGGGAGTGGGGAAAGGGTTTGGAGTTCTGCCTTGCTTGTCTCATGTCTGGATGGGCAAAGAGACACGAGGAGCAGGGCTGAGACCTGGGGCTGAAGGCAGCACCTCAAACAGGGATGAAGGCAGCCTTTCACTGGACATTGGGGCTGATGTTTGTCTGTCTGTCAAACTAATCACCAGAATCACCAGGTTTAAAGGTGAGGGGCAGAGAATTTCCAGCTGGTTTTGCTGCCCTGCTCCTGTAGCCTCCAGACATCTCTTTCCTCTCCATGGTGTACCTGCAGCTCCTCTGGCTTCTTGCTCTGTCTGTCACCTGCAGAGACTCCTCTGGTGCCCACCTTGGGGTTGGCCAGGTAATCACAGCCCCTGCTGATAACAGCACAATGCAGAGCTGCTGGACAAACGGCTGAGTTGATGGAGTTACTTACTTCAAAATTTTATTCAGTTCAATTTGGAAGGATCCTGGCTAAAAATCTCACTTTCATGATTTCTTGTTATTGACAACAACTGAGCTCAGGCTGAGCAATGACTGTCCTCAGTTCTGCAGATGTTACATTTGTATTTTGTTCTTATTTGGGGGGAGGAACAAAGAGAGTAAATCAGTTTTACTTCTGTGTCTTACCAATTGTAGTCAAATGCCTGAGCTTCCCCAAGCCACAGGCAGGTCTCACTGTGGGCAGCCTGCTAGAGGAAGCCTGGCAGAAGATTTTGGTTGGCTGAACCATTTCAGATCAATTAATGGCCTGGCCTAATTGCTGGCAGCTCAGCCCCGTTCCCAGGGTGTGCTTTTTAAAGGCACTGCTGCCACTTTGCTGCTCTGCTGCTCCCGGAGCACCCGAGGCACCCCAAACCCGTTCAGCAGGTCGGGAAAGGTGAGA
The DNA here is from genome assembly GCA_024500445.1 of Entomyzon cyanotis. Taxonomy (NCBI): domain Eukaryota; kingdom Metazoa; phylum Chordata; class Aves; order Passeriformes; family Meliphagidae; genus Entomyzon; species Entomyzon cyanotis. Next base: position 1,251,083 of record JAKEPQ010000773.1, on the reverse strand, counting down.
CTTTGGAGAAACAGGTCTGCCAGAGCTGGCAGCGAGGAGTGTCTGATCTCCCTGGGAGCAGAGTCACTGTGCCCAGGGACACAGGCTGCAGGCACAGGTGGAGCTGCAGGAGTGGCTGTGGAGCTCCTGGCATCATCCTGCCGGGGAAACGCTGGGAATTCCATGGGATCACAGAGTGTTTGGGGTGGGAGGAGCTCAGAGCTCATCCCTGCCACCCCTGCCATGCCCAGGGACACCTTCTGCCGTCCCAGGGTGCTCCAGCCTGGCCTTGGACACTGCCAGGGATCCACAGCTCCTCTGGGAATCCCATCCCAGCCCTCCCCACCCTCCCAGGGAGGATTCCTCCCCAAAATCCCATGTAACCCTCTGGCAGTTTGAAGCCATTTCACCTCAGTGGGAGCAGCACAGGCTCTCTGCTCACTGCAGGTCTGCTAAGGACTGAAATAAGTGGAAATTTTTCATTTCTTTCCCTGTGGTGGCTGATTTTACCCAAATAAACCTTCAGCTGATTTTGAGGAGCCATAACCCCTTGTGTGTCAGATTTTAGTCTACAAAAAGATCACCACGTGGCAGCATTATCATCAGTTCAAGGGGGAAATTGGGATGAATCTTCTTGGGGTGAGCAGTGCTCAGAAAAGCTGGATATCACTGTGTTACTACACATTTACTGAGTCGGTGAATCAACTGATAAAATTTCTTCCTTCCACTATATTTTTCACTTTTTATTGTCATTATTTTCCAGGACCAGCATGAACTGTCTGATGGAAGAGGCAAGCAAGATGGAGAAAATCAAATTCCAGCACATCGTCACCATCTACGGGGTGTGCAACAGCCCTCTGGGGATCGTGATGGAATACATGGCCAGGGGGTCCTTGGAGAGAATCCTTCCCACCCACAGAATGTCCTGGCAGCTGAAATTCCGGGTGATCCACGAGATGGGCTTGGCCATGAATTTCCTGCACAGCATGAATCCTCCTCTGCTGCACCTGGATCTGAAACCAGGGAATGTCCTCCTGGATGGGAATATGCACGTCAAGGTATGGCCTTGGTGCTGGGTTTGTTATTCCTCAGATAAGAGAGAAATTATTTTTGCCAAACGAGCCCAGAATCCCAGTCAATCAGGTTCTCCAGGATCACCCCATGAAATTCTGACCTGTGGGGATTTTAAGGAGCAGCTGGTGGAAAAATTATATGGTGCTCTGAAGATCATACAAGGAAATCTGGGAAATTAAGGCTCCAGCTGGACTCGGTGGCTGCAGGTTGTCAGGGTTTTATCAAGTTCCTCCTCCAGATCCCAAAGGATGGGGGGATGTCCAGGTGGCAGGAGGAATGGTGATTTGGAGCATTTTGGGGCAGTTTCCTCGTTTCTGCTTGCAGATCTCCGACTTTGGGCTGTCCAGGTGGATGGAGCAATCCAGCAGGATGCAGTACATCGAGAGCTCAGCCCTGAGGGGCACTCTGAGCTACATCCCCCCGAAATGTTCCTGCAGAACAGCAAACCCCCGGGCATCAAATACGACGTGTACAGGTGAGGGATGCCCCAGGGCTGCTGCTGGTCATGGAAAAAATGAAAATAAAAAGTGAAAAATATAGCGGAAGCAAGAAATTTTATCAGTTGATTCACAGGCTCAGTAAGTGTGTAGTTAATTTAGCGATAGCCAGACTCTCACACAGCAAGGGGGGTTGGAACACTGCCTTGTTTTATTGTTTAAATTCTGGCTTTTTTGCTTTGTGTAATATGGGTGCCCCACATTCATTTTGGGTTTGAAACACCCCCAGTATTGGCTTATCTGCTTCAGTGTTCAGCTTCATGTGGGGCAGGAACAGGTGGGACAGAGATTTCAACGTGGTTTTGTTCCTTCTGGGCACAGAGCTTTGCTGCACATTTACAGGAGCTCCATGTCTGTGTCTGGAAATTCCTTGGCTCCTTGGTCTCCAAGACATAAGACATGCCTCCTGCATGGCCACAGGAACTTGCAGTTCCAAGGGCTCCAAACCCCAAAGTGAATAAAGGGGGAAAAAGGCAGTGACAGGCTGATTTTCACAGGAAGGGCTCCAAGTCACTCACCCACTGCACAGACCCCACTCTGAAGGGAGATGTGTGAGGCAGAATCCTAATCTGATCCTTCTGACCTGCGGGATGAAATCCTTCTGGTCTGGGAAGTGAAATCCTTCCCTCCCAAAGAACTTCCTGATTTTCCCATTTCTCAAGAAGGCAGAAGCAGCAAATGCATTTTATATCCAATTGCTCACTGTCTCTCCTCTCCCGCAGCTTCGGCATCGTCATCTGGGAGGTCCTGATGCAGAAGAAACCTTACGCAGGTAAACAGGATCTCTGCACCTGCAGAATGTTCATTCCAGCTGTTTTCCCAGGGAAATCCCCAGCGTGTGCTGCTGTTTTCCAGGGGCCAACATGATGGCCATCATCGTGAAGGTGGCAGCGGGGAAGAGACCAGGGCTGGAGCTCGTCAGGGACGACTGGCCCGGCGAGTGTCACCAGATGGTGGACCTGATGAAGAGGTGTTGGGACCAAGACCCCAAGCAAAGGCCGAGCTTTGCAGGTGGGGTTGGGGTGTGGGAGAGGCAAGGAGCAGCCCCAGCAGGGGATGAGTTTGTGTGGAGTTTTCCCGAGGTTTAGCTGCCCTTTTGCTGTCACACATCCCTTCATCCCTTTTCCCTGACCGCTCTGCCCTGGCAGATATCCCTGTGGAGACAGACGTGCTGCTGGCGCTGATCCAGAGCCTGGTGCTGGACCCGGAGAACGAGCGCCTGGTCAGGAAGATGTCCCACAAACCAGCCATCTCCAGGAGCCAGCAGGTGAGGAGAACCCCCTGCACCTCTCAGGAGCTCCACTGAGTCCTCTCCCTGTGCTCAGCACATCCTGAGTCCTCTTTGCCCTCCCAAAGGTGCAGCTCAGCAGCTTTGCAGGGTTTGTCTGCAAGGATTACACCTGTATAATTCATTTATGGGGAGAAGACACCTGCAAATTAATTAACAAATGCACTGAATTATAAATGGTCCAAGAGGAAAACCCTTTTCTGGACCTGCTAAGGTGAAAGTGGGTTTATCATGTTGGCCTCAGTCAGTGAAAGAAACGCAAAAGGAATTCAAGCAAACAGAATCACAGGGGTTCTGCTCATGACACAGACCTGAGGGTGTTCCAGTTTGAACAGCTCTCACAGAAATGAAAAAAAATTATAGTTTTAAATCCCTGTGTTTCTCTGGCTGAGGAAAAAATCAGGCTTCTGGATAGTCACAATGTAATCCCAGCTACTGGAGTGTGATTGTGCCTAGGAAACAGGGAGAGATAGGAGTTGGGAACTATTGGTGTTTAGAGGATTTTGCCAAGCTGTGCAAGAAACCAGAGGCTTGATGAGGTGGGGGCTTGGGGATCCCTAAACAACAAAGGAAATAATTTTGGGATGCTGCCATGGGCTCGTGAGGCAGTCAGGAAGCAGAATGTGTGTGTGTTTGGGAGCAAATGAGCAAGAGGAGGAAAAGCTCATGGATATCCAGGGATCATCTTCAGGCTCCCCCATTCCTGTTGTGTCATGATTTGCTCAGCTGAGTTTTGGGTGCAAAACCAGGATTGGCTAAAAAACTCTCAAATGAGGACACAAAACTGCAGAGCAGCAGCAAAGAATTTTGTGCAAACATTACAGGATGCAAGTAAACACTTTGCCTTACGGCTTTTTCTTTTCCCCTTTCTGAAAACAAGAGTGACAAAGAGGAGTTCCCCTTCCCCCGAGACACCAGGAGTGGGGGTAAGTAGGGAACTGACTTTGCAATTGAAAATTAAAGAAGGGGAAGCTACAGAAGTAGTCTGGTTCTTTGCAGAAGGATGTGGCTCATGAGGTTTTCCATGTGGGTGGCGTTTTAAGTTAAGGAAAATGAACTATGCCTAATATATAATAAATAATTTTTATATATATATAATTATTTTTATTATTTATTTATTATATTTATTTATTTTTCATCTCGTTTTTATATTTTTATTATTTATTTATTCTATATATTTATTTATTTATTTTTATCTGTTTTTATATAAATTTTTTATATAATTTATTTCTTGTATTTTAAAAATATATATATTTTTTAATATATATTAAAATAATAAGTAAATATATATATTTATTTATATATATATAAAAGGAAATAGGTACTGTGGGGGAGAGGCCAAATGTCCCAGTGCATGTCTGGCCCTATTTTATACCCGTTATCTCTCAAATGACATTATTTCATTTAGAAACAGAAGAGTCACTTCCTTCTCAGGTGTTTTCCCCTCGGTCTCACTCTTTTCCCCCTGTTTTGTGTCCCTACTGCAGCCAAGGACCCCGCGGAGGTGGCTGTCCCTGATCCCCGCAGGGATGCCGCTGTCCCCGCGGAGCTGCCGCCCGAGGAGCTGCGCCGGCTGCACGAGAACGGCCTGAGCCTGCTGCACCTCTGCGTGCTGCAGGCCAACGCGGCCAAGGTGCGCTTCCTGCTGAGCTGCAGGGCCGGCGTGAACAGCCGGGCCGGCTGCGGCTGCACCCCGCTGCTGCTGGCCGTGCAGCGGCGACTCCCCGACATCTGCGCGCTGCTCATCGAGCACGGCGCCGACGTCGACGCCGCCGACGAGGACGGCTGGACCCCGCTGCACTTCGCCGCCCAGCACGGCGACGACCGCGCCGTCCGGCTGCTGCTGGACCACCAGGCCCGCGTGGACGCCCAGGAGCACGACGGGTGGACGCCGCTGCACCTGGCGGCGCAGAACGACTTCGAGAACGTGGCGCGGGTGCTGCTGTCCCGCCAGGCCGACTGCAACACGCAGGAGGTGGACGGCAAGACCGCCCTGCACGTGGCAGCCTGCTTCGGCCACGTGGGGCTGGTCAAGCTGCTGGCCAGCCAAGGGGCCGACCTGGAGAGGAAGCAGAAGAACCTCAGGACGCCGCTGCACGTGGCCGTGGAGAGGGGCAAGTTCAGGGTGGTGCACTACCTGCTGAAGAACGGCGTCTCGGTCAACAGCCTGGACCAGAACCACTACAGCGCCCTGCACCTGGCCGTGGTGAGGGGCAAATACCTCATCTGCGAGAAGCTCATCAAGCACGGCGCCAACGTGGAGCTGAGGACGGACAAGGGCTGGACCCCGCTGCACCTGGCCTCCTTCAAGGGGCACCTGGAGATCATCCGGCTGCTGAAGGGCAGCCACGCCCGGCTGGACGCCAAGGGCGGCATGGACTGGACGCCGCTGCACCTGGCCACGCGCTACGGGGACGAGCCGGTGGTCAGCGAGCTGCTGCGCTGCGGCGCCGACCCCAACACGGCCGAGAGGGCGCTCTGGGCCCCCCTGCACTTCGCCGTGCTCAGGGGATCCTTCCTGAGCGTCATCAACCTCCTGGAGTGCCAGGCCGACGTCAACGCCAGCAACAAGGTGGGCTGGACGCCGCTGCACCTGGCCGTGCTCAAGGGCAACATGGCCATCATCAAGACCCTGCTCAAGGCCGGCGCTCGGCTGGACCTGCAGGACATCACGGGCTGCACGGCCCTGCAGCTGGCCGTGAGGCACCAGAGGGACAACATCATCACCCTGCTGCAGGGCAAGGAGGCCTCGGGGAGCAGAGCTGGGAACAGGACTCTGAACGACGGGAAGATCCCGCGGCCCAGGCTCATCCCGGGAAGGACAGATTTGTAAATTCGTCAGCTCTGGAGTTTGCAGCTTGAGCTTTCCCACGGCGGGTGTGATGCCTCAAAGCACCTTGTCCTGTCACCTGCTGATTACAGGAAAATATTTCCCCGTTTTAAATGGAGATTTTTAAACATGAACACTAAAAGAGGAAAAGAACATGAAGTTATATGATGACAAGTTCTCTTCCAAGCTCGCAGAACATTTTGGCTTGGTGGTACTTTAGGCAGTGCTTCCCCATTTAATCCTTCCTGTGCAGGGATTTCTGCAGCCCCTGTTCACACAGGCAGTGCTGAAGCTGTGCACAGCACATACACATGTCTTCCGCAGCTTTTATTGCTTTTATTCCATGTTTTCCTACAGAGAAAATTGGTGTAAAGTGGCCCTGGCACAGGTGGGAATTGAATCGTGAGATTCTCACCTGCTGCTGGCACAGCAATGTGTCAGATTTTCTGACATCTCCTTTCTGTAACAAGGATCGAATAAAACAGGGAAGGAAGGAAAAAATCACTGGCAGAGAGTGTTGAAATGGATTTGAATATGGAATGGAATATTTGAATATTTGGAATGGAATGGAAGGGGAAAGAAATTCCAGAATAATCACACACGAGATCTGGCTGCTTGCAGGTCAAGGTGGGAAATAATTCCTGCTTTCCTTCAGGAAGATGTTCCAGAGCTGTGAAAAACACCATCTCGGTGGATGTGATTGCTGGGTGACAGTGAGCAGCACTTGTGTGCAGCTCTGACAATCCTGCTGTGACTCCAGAGCATTCCCAACGTGCCTGGTGGGATGATGACTTGTCATGGCCTTCAGCTGGAGAGGCTGAAACAGAAACAAACAACCCCAGCTCTGCAGGGGAGATGTTGCTGGCTGGTAACAGGAGATTAAATGGGTTAAAATGATGGGTTAAAAAGCCCAGCCTCTACTAATTTCATTTTTTTATTAAGTTGAACTCCCCTGGTTTTTATGATGCTTTGACACCAAAGCATCTTTCAATATCATTTATTATCAATTAATTGAACTACAGTGATTCATTTTTAACATTTGCCATCGGTGAAGTGAGGAGCTGGGCAGGTTATGATGTGAAATGCTGGTGACATTTTGGGTTGCAGGGAGTGTAAAAAATGGACTTTCTTTTCTTGCAACCACCAGAAAAAAAAAAAAAAAAAAAAGCTTGATGTATTCAGAAATTCCTCAAGAATTGAAATAGGGAAACAGCAGGAAAATACTTGTTTATGATGCAGATTTTCAAAGGGCTGGAGAAGGAAAAGGAATGTTCAGAGCTGTAATTGAAGTGAAGGACCTGTGTAGCCCATGAAATAACATGGAGTAAATTTTCCATCCTCAGTTTTCTTCCTTCCCTTCCCAACTATGTGGGGCATTAAAAGCTTGGCCTTTCCCTGATTTACCTGCTCTTGATGTTCCATCAATTTATTCCAAGGGGGAAAGGCCTGGCTGGAAGGAATTCCTGGGCTGCTCAGACCTTGCTGTGCAGCTCCTTCCCTCAGCTCCAGCTCTATTGATTCAGCAAATGTCTCCCCTGCTCGGTGTCATTTGAAATATTTACCCAGGAAAAAAGAAATCCAATTGCCACATAATTCAGCAGCTCCTTTCTGTCCCCGCTCGGGCAGAAAAACAAAACTCAGCTCTATGTCATCCAATGTTCTCTACAAGAGCTTAATTAAATTTATAATGAAAATAACAGGGGATTAAGAAGACACGAGGGAAATACATTGCTCTTGCAGAGCATTCCAGAGGTGATAGAAGCAATTTGCAGAGAAAATTACCTGTTTGCTGCTCAGTTTCTATAGAAATTAAATGAGTCTTTACAAACTCTGGAAAAGTGCATTCCAGCCTCCGCTTTGTGACTGTGCAACTTGCAGCTTATTTCTAAAATTATTCGTAGATCTCCATCCCCCCCCTCACCTTTTTTTTCTCCCCTTTTCCAACTCCATTTCAGTCTTTTGTCCCTGCTGATAAATCTGCTGCTGATTATCTCATGTTCTTTACCCGAGAGCTGCCGAGGTTCACAGCTCCTGGCAGGGGATGGGAGCAGCAGCAGGGCTGAACTCTCCTAAACAGCTCATTTAGATTTCAAAAGATGGAAAATTTGACCTTTATGCCTCCAAAAATCATGTTTTCAAGGTGCCCAAAGCTGCTTGGGTGAGCGGAGTGGTGTTCTTGATTTTCTGTGGAATGACTCTGGAGTGTTGCCCTGAACATCTCTCTCCCATAGCAGTTCCAAGCATCCTGCACCACAGGAATATTTTCAAATCAATTACTCTTCAAAACCCTCAGAGAATCCCAGGATGGTTTGGGTTGTTCCCTTGGTTAAGATGGAAAACTGGAGGGGAGGAATTTCAGATCCCTTAAAGCTGATCTTGTATTCCCCAATCCCTGGTGACTCCCTGTGCTCTGGAAATCCTGGGATGCCATTTGGGTTTTCCATCGATTCTATCCAGGACACCCATGGGGAAATAAATGGGATTTTTGAGACGCAGGGTGTGACTTTTAAGCCACAGTTTGTTCTCCACAAAGAGCACATGAATAAACTCAGAGTAAATAAATCAGCAGAGCCAGGGAAGGCGTGAGGGGTGAAAGCTGGGCTGGCATTGATTTCCTGAGTGCTCTCTCAGCATCTGACTGTAATACAAATTTTCTGATGTAAAATTTGCTTGGAGGGGAGATGCTTGTCGTGATCAAAACGTGGACATTTCAGTGAGAAGTGTAGCTCTTCTGTGGGGGAATGTGCACAGGGAGATGTCTGGGAATGAAGTCAGTTCAATCCACGTTTTGCATTGCTCCTGTTTCCCAGTGACTGTGATTTGTTTGTTTGGCAGTGCTGCAATTATGCAGATACGGGATTAAATTAAAATTAAAATAATGCTGCGTTTTAGAGGAAAGGAGATCTGAATAAATACAGCTTCTGGGGGGAGAAAAAAAAAAACCAACCTTATTTTTAGCAGAAATGCTTGTTTTTTTCCATAGCCCCTTAGGTGTAGAAAATCAAGATGTTTCTGACAGCAGTGATGTGAATGTAGGAGGGAGCGATTTTAATGTAAGAAGAAATAGTGAATTTCTTTTTTTCTTGCAAGGAGGTGGTTGTAGCTCTGTGCTGTGTCAGTGTGAGCAGAGCCTGGAGAGCTCAGCTCCATCCTGCTCCTTCCCAGCCCTTCCCTCATTCCAGAGAGGCTTTCCCTTGGAGATAAAACCCCAAAATCATCTCCCCACCAGGGCACACAGGTGTGAGCTCCACTTCCATTAGAATAATGGGAAAATTCCCTGGCTGGGAATCAAGGAGCACTTGCTGTTTGCTCCTAGCAGGAATCTCCTCCCCAGCAAGTTTAACATCTTTTGATCAGCTGCTGCTCTCCTCTCTCAAGGCTCAGAGCACGGCAGGAAACTCTTCTCTTGTGCAATTTGCTGCTGGCCTCCTTCTCTTCTTCGGGAAAAAAAATGAAAAAACCCCACAAAGCCAAGGCCAAAAGTGGTTGTTTTTACAGCCTGAGGTTCTTGGCAGTGAGAGGTGGAGTTGAGCTCTGTGGGGACAGTTTGGTGAGGAGATATCACCATTCAGAGTCCCATTGGGGCAATTCGGTGCTCCTCACACCCTCTGTGGCTTTGGGGAAAATGTTCTGTACGCAGACAAAGCCCAGGAAAAGAGATTTATTTCCCTCCTGTAAGAACAACAGGGCAGCTGAGAGGTTCAGAGCCATAAATCTGCTGCCCTGGGTCTGGGGGGTGATGGAATCATGGTGATCCTAAATGAGTCTAAAGAGCTCTTTTTGAGGCAAGGATTGGTGCTACCAACAGCAGTGAGCTGGGAGGAACAGCAAACCATCCCTGGAACACATTGCTCTGAGTTTCCCTTAAAAACAACAAAAATCAGTTACAGAGATCACCTCCAAATCAGCCAAGAGAAAACCCAGAGAACACAACTGAATTCCCCATCCTGGAGGGAATTACTTCTGAATGATACTAAGTAAATATTATTTATTTTGAATAAATAATAATATATTAATAATATATAAAAATAATAATATATAAAATAACATTTTCATTTTTATATAATAATCTATAAAACAAAATTTTAAATAAAGAATAAACTTTTTTTTTAAAATATTATGTATTTTCTAACTGGTCTTGCTGGTTAGCAAATATCCCAATAAAGATTGCAATTCCAGAGAGGAGCATTAGGCCAGGGGCAGCAATCAGGAGGTGCAGTAATTAGCTGCAGCAAGGGCTAAAACAAGCCTTTGTTTGCTGCTCTGCTGCGAGGCCATTGCTTTAGAAATAAAAGAGGAGCATTATGGACAGGGAGAAAATTCAGCTTTGCCAGGAACTGAGGTTTGGGGCATTTCTGGCCTCATTCCATTCACTTCCAGTGCTCTCTGTGATGAGCAGTGTTCTCATCACCAGCACCAGAATATTGCTATTCTTTGGGCAAACTTTTAATATCTCCTCCAAGCAGGAAAAAAAAACCTCACGAGGAGCTCAGGGAATTAATTTTCTCACCCTGGAAAAGACCAATCTGCCCAAAAGGTTTTGCTGAGGCTGCCCTGCCTTTGTTTGGTTGAAGTCTTTGTTTTGCTGCCCGGCAGGGTTTCTCCCAGGAGAGCTGAGTGGGGCTGTTTGCTGCCCAGAGTGTTGATCCTTCTGGCTGAGCACAGCCAGGTTGTGCTCCAGGGAATGCTGGAAAATGCCAGAGGACATCAGCACACTCAGACATTCAAAAGGAGCAGGGAGAGATCAACAACCAGCGGGAAAGGAAGAGAAAAAAACAGAGAAAAGGTGGAATTCTTCTAAAATCTGGGGAGACTCCTGGAAAAATGGTGCTTTTGGGGTCATTTTGGGAGGCTGGGAGAAGATCCTGGGGCTTCCTGCTGCACCTGCTTGGCCCCATGGAATAATCCATGCTGGGAAAAGCCTCCAAAATCATATTTTCCAACCAATTTTTTCACCTAGCCAGGACAGCAAGGAAGCCCAGACTCTGGAATTCACCTGGAAAACCTGGGCCAGGGTTTGGCCTCACTGTGTTTGCAGGCAGAGGGGGGAAAATTTCAAATTATGCCTAAAACATCAGCATGGATTTGAGAATTCTGGAATCTTAGAGAGCTGGAGGATGAGCCTTGCTGCAAAACCAGCTTTTTGCCAACGAGTTAAACCTGCCAGTGAGCTCGTGCAGCTCCTCCTCCCCAAATCCACTTCTGCCTCCCCCTGCAGCACAAGGATGTGCTGGATGAACCCCTGGATTGTCACCCACAGGGTGACAGCTTTTCCTCCAGGCTTTGGGGTTTCAATGCCTTTTCCCAGCCCTGTCAGGCTGCCTGGGTGAAGAAGAGCATCTCAGTCAGTCTACTCACAGAAAACTTCCTTTTGCTGTTTTTTTTTTTAATTAAGGAGGTAGAATTTACTGTGATTCTCCCTGGTATCTCTGAATCACATTCCAGCCCCTACTATTTCACTGTCTGGAATCTCCCCCAGCAATTCTGGCCTCAGCTTTGAAGTGATTTAGGGCTTGTTTATCACAAAGGCAATCAGACATTTTCCCTCCCAGACACCCTGGAACTGAATATTCCCTTTGATAGAGAGCTCAGACACAAAGGCACAGCTAAACAGGTTACCAGCACTAGCTGAGCCCTGCTGAATCACTGCCTCCATCAGCTGTGCTCCCAGCGAGCCCCAGGTAGGCATTTCAATGTAAACATGATGAAGGAATGTGACCTGCAGCATCTGCCACCGGCTGGGGCCATGTAAACTCAATTACTGCAGCACGGGGAATTGCCAGCCTCAAGAATTCACCCATCAATCTGCATCCCCGAGGTGCATCGGGTGTGGCTTTGGCAGGCAGGCTGCTGCAGGAGTGCAGTCCCCGCTGGGCTGGCACGGAGGGCACAGCAGGGCCAGCTGGGTGCTCAGGGCACTGAGGAGCTGAAATCTCTCCAGGTGTCTCTGCTCTCAGCCAGCCCCACGCTGGGGTTTGGGAGATAATTCTGGGGCTCATTCCCGTTTCATTCTGGTCAAACCTTTCCATTCTGTGTCACCAAAATCTCTCTCCTCTCTCTCTCACCAGCCCCCACTCAGGTTTGGGGTTTTATTCTGGGGCTCATTCCCGTTTCATTCTGGGTCAAACCTTTCCATTCTGTGTCACCAAAATCCCTCCAGGTGTCTCTGTGCTCAGCCAGCCCACACTGTGTATTCAGGGAATTCTGGGGCTCATTTCTGTTTCATTCTGGGTCAAACCTTTCCATTCTGTGTCACCAAAATCTCTCCAGGTGTCTCTGCTCTCAGCCAGCCCCTCTTTGGGGTTTGGAGATTCTGGGGCTCATTCTCTTTTCATTCTGGGTCAAACCATCCCATTCTGTGTCACCAATGTCCCTCAGGTGTCTCTGTTCTCGGCCAGCCCCACTTTGGGGTTTGGGGATTCTGAGTCTCATTCCCATTTCCCTCTGGGTCAAACCATCCCATTCCGTGTCACCAAAATCCCTCAAGGTGTCTCTGCTCTCAGCCAGCCCACACTGTGTATTCAGGGAATTCTGGGGTCCATTTCCATTTCATTCTGGGTCAAACCCTCCCATTCTGTGTCACCAAAATCTCCCTCTGCTGTCTCTGCTCTCAGCCAGCCCACGCTGGGGTTTGGGGGATTATTCTGGGGCTCATTCCCCTTTCATTCTGGGGCAAACCCTCCCATTGTGTGTCATTATCCCAGCGATTCCCTGGCAGGGAACACAGCCCACGGCCCAGAGGGAGGCAGAGGCAGCAGTTCAGCTCTTTAATAGCACACAATCATCCCCATCTCGTGTCCCAGAGTCGTCTCACGCCGTGGGGTTGATCCAGGCCAGCCGTGGGCACACCAGGGTGGGTCTGCCTCCCTCCCCAAGCCCAGCTCAGCACATCCCTGTCCCCTCCAGAGCTCAGTCACTCCCATGCCAAGTCCCTTGCAGCACCCACAGCAGCTGCTTTGCCATCCTGCTGGGGGATTTTTTTCCTGGCAAACTTGAAGAATGACGCCAGATCCAAGTCCCTTTTGACTGGAGCTGTCCCAGGGGGAGGGAGGTGTTCAGAGAGAGATGTACATATTTGTTTAGACTGGCACTGACTGCCCATTTCTTCACACAGACGAGCTCCCAGCTCATAACCTGTCTTGTTCAATCAGATTTGCAGCTCCTGGGTTTCCCTCTGCAGCTTTGTACATTTTCCAGCTGGTGATTTGACAGAGCTCTCTGAACTCACACTCGGAGCTGCACAGAGATCCTCTGTGTTGCTGTTAGCACTTGGAGACAAGATTACATTTCTGCCTAATGTCATTTTGAGCTTTTCTTGCTTTTTTCACACTGCCTGAATAGAAAAAAAAAATCAGCTCTGTGGCTGCATTATTAAATAAATATTAATGATGGCTGTTATGAAACATTTGATGTGTGACAAAGGCTGAGGTTATGACCTGATTTTCTCCCAGGTGATGTTTGCAGCCCTTTACATCTGCCCTGCACTCAGTTCAGAAGGGTTTATGGAATAGATGGGAAGCAGAAACAGCCATGAGGACACTTGAATTCTGCTGATATTTTTTTTCCCCAGTGTGCAGATTTAAAAGCCCCCAATATCAGCCATGGGAAGAAGGATGTGGGTAGTGTGTGGCTCCTCTGTCCAGGCTGTCCTGAGGTCACAGGCACAGCTTGCTGTGGCTCCCTGGCAGGCTGTGGTCAGGAATTGGTCACCCCTAATACCCTTAGGACATTCCTGTCCCGAGTCCCCCAGGCTCAGGGGAGGAGGTGATGCAGTTTCTGTCCCCAGGGCAGGCTGTGGCTCTGCCCCAAAGGGGCTCAGGGCTGCCCTTCCAGCAGGGAATTCTCTGCCCTGGGCTGTGGGGTGTGAAAGCAGCTGGTCCTGCAGAGCCAGCAGCCCAGGGACACTGTGGCCACCAAACCCTGGGCAGGCAGGAGGCACAGCCTGTCCTGCTGCTGTCTGTCCCCTGTCAGCCAGGGAGGCTGATTTACCCCTTCTGTTCTGAGCTCAGAGCCTCCCCAGGGAAGGGACAGCAGCTGAATCCCCAACCCCTGCATTTTCACCCATTTTCTGTGCTTTCCTGCCTGTTCTGCTGCCACACAACACACTGTGTCACCCTGCTCTGTGCCACCACCTTGGCCAGACCAGGAAAAATGACTTTTCACTGAGAACAAGAACAAAGCTGAGCTGTTCCCCTCCTTCCCCAGCCTGGCATCCCATCCTGGGGGTGCTGAGCCCTCGCAGGGCTGCAGCTGATTGCGCGTTGATTACATTTAGCTCAACTCTGTGCCTAAATGTGCTCACTGTTTCATTAGCTCTCTGCTTTCTCCCGGGCCCAGCATGGCAGCTTGGTAAGCCACACTGTTTTCCTCTCGTTTAAAAGGGTTTTTGCTTGGCTTCTTAAGTCTCTGTGAAGGCATTTCTAGGTCTGTTAATTATTCATGACGCGTTAATTATGTTTAGTCCACCGTGCTCGCTCTTTCTTCGCTGGGGAAAGTTGTTATTTGCCAGTCAAAAGCTCTTTATGAAGCAGCCAGGCTGGTATCGTCAGAAAGACTTGGGGGAGCAGTTGGAATTATTAAAAGGAGCTTTGATTAAAGACGGGGAGTTAATTTAACGAGAGTAACTGGTTTTATCTTTTTGGGGTTTTTTTTTCTGGGTGAGCAGAACAAAGCCCAGGCAGGGATGTGTCAGGTCTGACCTGGAGGAGCAGGACTCACCCAGCTGCCCCAGGAGATGGCAAATCATCCTTTTTATCTCTTCTGGGTGCTGGGAATGGGTTTTGTCCAGAGGCTCAGAAATAAAATTTGGCTGTAAGGGTGAAGCTGAGAGGAGCTGCCTTTGATCCTGGCAGGCTCAGGCCAGACAGAAAACCACCTGGTGTGTGTCCTGTCTCCTCTGAAAATATCATTTATTCTGCTGTCTTGGGGAGGGGGAGGGGGGCATGGAGCTCCTCATTTTCCCTCTGTCACGGTGGCATTGAGGTGAATCATCCAACAGGGAGAATTCAGCCTCGCTTGAACTCAGCAGCTCTGGAGATTCTGGTTCCTGCATGAACTCAGGGCTTCAGGGCAGGGATTGTTCTGTGTTGGTTCAAAACCGAGCAGACCTTTGGATCTGAGGCTGAAATTAAACTCAAATTTTAGTTTGTTACTCCTTGGGGATGGACAGACAGTTTTCTTTCCTAGCAGTGGGAAGGATTTTCTTTTTATTATTATATTTTTTTCTTCTTTTATATACGGAAAATAATTTTTATTAAAAAGTGCTGATGAAGCCTGGCTGAGGGTCTCCCTGCAGAAACACCAAACCTTTCAGTGTGTGCCTTGAGAAAACAGAGCAACATCAACAGAAATATTCCTAAATGAAATAATGAAGTTCTCCAGCCAAATTCAGCTGGGCACTCCTGCCTTCCACCCCCTCCTTCTCCAATCCTCCCCAACCCACTGCTGCCTGGGAGAGGAGAGGAATTTCAGAGCATTTCCTTTCTGTCTGTGTCTTCCTGCACCCTTCCCTTCCCATGTCTGCTTCTGGTGGCTTCAGGCAACACAAAACACAGAATTCCCAAGGACAGACCAGGACAAGGGAGGAAAAGGGAAAACAGTCTGCAAAGCAAGTCAGAATAAAGACAAATCCCATCTGCAGGCAGATTTTCCTGTGTGTGTTTGAGCTCTGCAGCAGAACTCAGAGCTGGTGTAAAACACAACAAAACAATCAGATCAACAGCAGGCTGGCTTGTGCAAGTCTCTATTTAATTACAGTGCTGCATGAAGACATTGGTTGGTGTCACATGTACCTGTGATGGGCATTTTATACATTCCTGACTCCCTCGGGAGTCATTTGCACTGGAGATTTTCACCACAAGAGGTAGTGGCTTTATTTTTCCCGTTTTCCATTTTTTTTTTTTAAATTTCAGCAGGATTGGATAAGCTGGTTAAACCTACTGGAGTCAATTTACTCTTTAGCCAGGAAGATAAACAGTTCTGTGGAGTGGGAGCAAGCAGGCAAGCAGCAAATACAGTGCAGGCAGAATTCACTGGCTTTTAATTCAAACCTTTTTGGGGTGCAGAGAGCCCCAGCCAGGCCTTGAGCAAGCTGGGAGTCACAGGGAGGGGAAGCAGGAGCAGGAAGACTCCATAAGCAGAACTAAAGCCTCAGTTATAAATCATGAACCACAAAAGAGGGGCTAGAGCAAGGGTCTGAAGTTCTTGAGGAACAAAGAAATGAAATCTTCTGGTGAAGGTGGTTTTTCAAAGCAGCTCAGGACCTTTCCCACCACCAGCAGAGGTCTTGGGGAAGCAGAGGTTTGTTTGTTTTTCTCCAGAGTGGAAGGAACAGTGAGGTCTGGGTTTGAGAGTCCTCTGGGGTGCAGCTGAACTTCTGAGAAGTTCCCACAAACAGCTTCCATCCATCCCTGGCTCTCTCTGGCAGCACAGGCTGTCCTTGCTCTTGGCATTGCTTTATTCCTTGGGAAGCCAGAGGTGGGATGTTCCAGAGTTTTGGTGTTCCCAAAAGGTTCCATCCAGGGGTGCAAAGTGCTTTCCTTTGTTGCCTGCAAGTGCAGGAATTTCATGGGGAAAGAGAATCTGCTGCAGAATTGGCCAGAGCTGGCACTGCCACCTCCCCGAGGGCACTGGGGACATCCACATTGCCACAGTTGAGGAAGGAGTGGCTTCAACTGTCCTGGGGATGAAGGAGGGGCTGCAGGTAATTCCTCACAACGAATATTGGAGCTCTGGGAAATCACACCTGGGTTTTCTCATCCAAGCTGTCCACACTTGAAGCACATGGGCTCTTTTCCCCCTTTTTCAGCAGCTTTTTTTTCCCCTCCACAATATTTTGGAAGAGTTTTTCAGGCAGTGGTTCAGGTGGATTGAGCTAGGAGGTTCTGCTTCTAAATTCAGAAACAAAATTTTGGGGGCAAGGTACACAGCATTGGAGATGAGGATTTTCCTTAACACTGGACACAAAGTAAAATTATGGCACAAAGTGAAGATCTTACCCACATTCTGCTTATCCTGAGGGCTCACACCAGGTTTTAGTGCAGGGCAAACATCACCTGTGGCAACTTATAAATTATTTAAAGCTTTCTTCCCCTATATATGGCATTATTTGCTATTTTGGTTCAGCTCCCCACCTGTTAATTCCCTAAGTCAAATGGATCTTTCTGCTTGTTAATAAGTTTAAAAATGGACCAGTAGCTTTTTGCTATTTTTCTGCCCCAAAACCTCCTGACTTTACATCGTTCTATGAATATTGGGATAAAAGTCTGAGTTGATTCCCATCTCTGAGTGAACTTGTTTTGTTCAAACTGGGTGGGGAAAAGAGCAGCTCATGTCTGCCAGAGATCTCTCCAGTTGGTGCTCCCAGTTTTGCAGGTTTTGGCTATGAAAAATGTTCAAATGTCACACAGGGCTGTGGGCTGAATGTCAGGAACCCTGGATTTCAGCCCTTGCCAGGAATGCCAGCTTTAGAACAGAAACCTTTGGATTAAGGTGGGACTGCTGCTTCGATTTTAGGAAACAGCTGAGATTATGTGTTAGAGCTGCTTGGCATAATCTCTTCCTGAATCACAGCTGGAACTCATCCCACCAGCACAGCAAAATGCTCTGCTAGCAATACAGGAAATCCAGGGAATTAAAGGAAACCTTGGCTGATCTTCACCTCATCTGAAGCAGAAACTGAGGGAATATTCCACAAACTGCATAGAGAGAAAAGGGATTCTATTGCTCTCCCAGTTGTGTTTTTTACTCCTTTGGAAAACAGCAGGAAACTGTTTTCCACCCTGGGAATCTGCCCTGCTTATGGCTATTGCAACCTCTGCTGCTCCCAATCCTACAGGATCTCTAGCCAGACCTTTATTCACCTTGCTGTGTTTTATTTACAGAGATATTGCAAAATAGAGTGTGAGCTGAGTACGAGTAGCAAGTGCAGCGTGGGTTTGGCAGTGCCAGCTTCAGCGTGGTGAAAGGATGCTCTTGGGGGATTTAATTCCTAGAATCCATGGAAAAATAGATAGCAGAGAGCAAGGGGTGCTGGAAACATCCAGACCTTTCCAGAGTCCAGCTTGGACACAGCAGCTGGTCCAGGTAGGGGCTTTGTTGGGGTTTGATTCTGGCTTTTTCCAAAATGCACAGTTTTGTCTCCTTGACTGTTAATTAAATTAGGCACAATGTTATTCTGCACTCTCCGTGGAGAGACAGAGGCAAATCAGCCCCCAGGTGCTCCTTGGGGCTCCTGGTTTGGGTGAGAAGAGCCAGCCCTGGGCTGGCTGGAGTGTTCAGGGTGCTCCCCTGGCACGGTGACCTCGTGTCTGTACTGTCACCACCCTGCCAGCCCTGCTGAGCGTCCCCTGGGCACAGGAGATGAGATGCTGGTGGGCAGAAATCGCTGATGAGAGGTGAGGGGTCCAGGTGGATGAACACCATGCAAGACAAGGTTCCACTCCTTGAGTTTCTCTCTCCATCTCTGTTCCTATTTTTTGGCTTGGGCTCCAAAATCCACCCTATTTATTCCTATTTACACCGATGCAGTGGTTTGGCGTGAGGCTGATGCCTCTTTCTCCCTTCCAGCCATGGCTTGTAGGTCCACACTGCTGCAGGGCTCGGCTCTGGGGGTGGCAGAACCTTCTCGACCCGCCTGGGGACCTCGGGAAGGGTTCGGGTTGGTTTGAATCGAATTTCGGAAGGCTTCAGCAGTTAAACACCGGGTGGGTCAGCTCGAGGTGAAGGCAAAGCTATTGCACACAGGCCCTGTGTGGCTCCAAGCGGGAAGGATGGCCTTGTCTTTGGTGAGAGCTGTGCCGATGAGCCTGCTGTGGCCCCATGGCCATTCTGTGTCCAGTGCCCTCCGGCCAGGCGGCCAGCGGCGAGAACCGAGCGGGAGTGCCTCCATCTGCGCACCTCCACTTCCAACACAGCGCAGGGGTGGCTCTGCAAAGCGCCCTTGGGGCAGGTCCAGAGGTCACCCAGCGGGGTGACAGACCCTCCCAGCTCGCTGCATCCCCACGAGGCGCTCGGGCACTGAGCTGTGCCCAACTCAAAGCTCCAGCCCCCCTCCCCGGCCGCCCCGCCGCGCGTGAATGGCGTCGCTTCCTCTTCCCCCTCCGTTCCTAAAAAAATTGCGGATGCTGTTTGTGACTTTTAGCAGTGGAGGATCTTCATGAAAGCCTTGCGAAACTCGATGTTGAAGGTGGTGTAGATAATCGGGTTGACAGCGCTGTTGACATAGCCGAGCCATGTGAAGGCGCTGTACATGGCCGGCGGGATGTTGCAGTCGCAGTGCATGTTCAGGATGTGAGTGATGAAGAAGGGGAGCCAGCAGATGATGAAAACACCTGGGGGGGAAAAGGAGAGAGGAGGGTTTTGATTGCTGAAAGCTGGGCAGATTCTCGGGCTGTGAGAACAGTGAGGTTCTCTTTGGTAGGAGGGGGAAAATATTTCCCAGAGGAATAAGCTTTGTGTTTGCGTGCTCAGTCTCCTGCTCTGTGTTCTACCCAGGTGCTAAAGAACTCCTCTGCTCCTGTCAGGAGCCCAGACAGAGCTGAAACTCTGATTTCTCTGCTTGTGTAATGAGCCCAGATAGAGCAGAAATTTTGATTTCTCTGCTTGTGTAATGAGCCCAGATAGAGCAGAAATTTTGATTTCTCTATTTGTGCAATGAGCCCAGATAGAGCAGAAACTCTGCCCTTAGAGGTGCCAGCCTTCTGAGCTCTGCTGCCTTTTGTTCCAAAAAGCCCACGAGCTCTTCCCCCATTTTGGGAGCCCAGCTGGCCCCGAGAGGGGCAGTTTTGGGAACCTTTGGTGCAGCACTGCCAGCTGTGTTTGGCTGGGGAGGATGAACCCTGCCATGGGCAGCTCTTGCCTAAAAAAATGCGGATGCTATTCCCTAATGCATCCAGGGAAATGATTTGTGAGAGGGGCTAGAAAGTGCTGGCCATGGGGACTGGGATTTCTGCAGGACCCCAGGGCAGCCAGGGCACGCTCTCACCGAGCACGATGGCCAGCATCTGGGTGGCTTTCTTCTCCTTCTGCTGGGACAGTTTCCTCCTGATGACGGCCTTGAGCAAGTTCCTCGTCTTGCCGTTGGGCAGGGAGTGGATCTCGAAGACCTTGGCTGTGTGGTGGGATTCTTTGGCATGGCCGTTCTTCTCCACCTTCCCAGGGCTGTTCAGGGGTGCCTGCAGGGTAGAGTTGTTGCCCCGATTAGAAGCAACTGGCACAATCAACTGGTGGTTACTTGGTGCTGTGGGTTTGAGGGCGGCTTTCTCAGGGGGACTGGTACTGGACACCATCTCCATTTCCATCTCTTCTATGTGACTCTCTGCCTCCTGGACAAGAATCAAATGTCCACAACATAATGACAGGTAAATACACAGAGAGGAGCAACCAACATTCCTTACAGAGTGAAGCTGGATGATGCTGGAGAGCACTCAGTCCCTCTTCTCCCTCCCTGCGTGGCGCCTGGAGAAAGGGCTGTGCTGTGCTTACGGATATTTTGGGATTGATATTTGGGGATTGACAGAGCTGCACTGGAGGTTTCTCCTTCTCAGCACAAAGAGGCTCGGAAATGGGAGAGAAGCTGCCTCCACTCTCCAGAGGTTTTGTTCAGGTTTTCGGAATGCGAATAAATAAAAATGGAGTCAACAAGCAAAACCCAACGAAGCCAATGCAGTCCAGGATATAAATAACAGAGAGGAGAAGGAAATCAAAGGCACAAAAATGTTCAAATGCCGTGGTTTTTGGAGCTGATCTTTAGGTGAGCTTAATCTGGCTTTTTGAGCTCTGTGAGCTGAAAACCCCTGCTTCACTCTAAGGAATGGGAAGACTATTTAAATTTTGAGATTGAACCTTTGCTCTTATTTTTCTCCCACCCTACATAAATTAACCTCGTGTCCTGAGGGAGAAGGGGAAGGCTGAAGGCTCTGGAAAGCTCCCACTTCTCTTTAACACTCACCACTTTGCGCTTATTAACTTGGAAGCTCCCATTGGACTTCACAATAACTGTGCAGAGCTTGACGTCTTCTGGATGAGTGCATTTGTCCTAAGGGGCAAGCACCAGCTCAGAGGTTACACAGGCACAGAGGGGTTGGGAAGGGGAGCTGCTAAGGGAGGCACGTGGGGACACAAAGGAATGAATCAGGAGCTCATCAGTGCGGCTGAGGTGCCGAGCAGGATGGCAAGCTGCCGCGGAGGAGCAGCGATGGAGGCTGCTGTGCTTGTCACCAGAGGGTGACCTCGACGATCTGCTGGTGTTTGGCTGTCCCTGCCTCCTTTCCTGCAGCCCCGAGGCAGCACAGTTTGGAGCTGGAGCCCCTGAGTCTGCCCAGGGTTTGGACAAGTGGATTCACACCAGCCTGCCCAGCTGGGCTCCCTCTCCCTGCTTCCCTGCAGAGCTGTCCTTCCCAGGGATGAGCTGTGCGCCCCAGCTGTGCCCTGAGCTTTGGGGACACCTTAGAGCACCCCAAGGGGGTGACAAGAGAGCTGGAGAGGGGCTTGGAGTGATTAGGGCATGGGGGAATGGCCTGAAGCTGAAGGAAGGTAGGTTTTGATTGGATATTAGGGAGAAATTCCTCCCTGGCACAGGTTGTCCAGGGAAGCTGTGGATGTCCCCTGGATCCCTGGAAGTGTCCAAGGTGAGGTTGGACAGGGCTTGGAGCAACCTGGGATAGTGTGAGATGTCCCTGCCTGCATCAGGAGGTGGAAAAGATGGCTTTAATGTCCCTTCCACCCCAAACCATCCCTCAATTCTGTGATTCTGGACTGGCACAAACAGTGGTGCAGCCCCTGGGTCCCCAACCCAGCCCAAGGAAATGCTCTGGGTCAATGCAGCAGCTCCTGGTGCAGATCTGCTGCTGGAGTAACCCCTGAGACCCAGAGGGAGGTGTGTGGAGCACCAGCCAGAGACCTGGGACCCCAGAAAGTGCAACTTGGACCCCAGAATGTGCAGCTGGGACCCCAAACTGACCACAGCATCCACCCCTTGCTGGCCAGTGTTCGGCCCAGTGCAGCCAGGGCGGTTTGGGGCAGGAGGAAGAGGATGCTGAGCAGGGAGGAGAGAGGCTGGGCAGTGCTGGGTACCTTGAGGGGTGCCTGAGTGTCCGAGTCCAGCACGTGGCTGCTGCGCTTGGTGCTGACGCGCTTCCTGCGGCGCCGCAGCACGATGTAGATCTGCACGTAGACCAGCAGGGTGACGATGAAGGGCACGTAGAAGGACACGATGGAGGAGTACACCACGAAGGCAGGGTTGGCGATGATGCACTCCTTGTCATCTGCAAGAGAAAGCCTCGCGGGATTGTTGTCCCCTCTGAGGAGCACCAGGCCAGCTCCCCTCGGGCTGCAGGGAGTCACAGCACCCCAAAACCCCTGGCTGTCCCAAAATCCCTTGCCTTGCAGCTCAAGGCTGCTGATCCCATGCTGTGCCCAGCCCAGTCTTCCCAGGAAGCTGCTGGCTGAACTGCCAGTCCTTTTCTCTGCTGCCTCAGGGAAGGTTTTGCCTCTTGGCTTTCCTTTTCATGTGTTTCAAACAAGGATTTTGAATTTGTAGTGGGCAAATGCTAAGGCAACATTGAGCAGTGTGAACTTCTACATCCCCCTTCAGTTCTGATGAGTCTGAAACTCTGGTCTGGAGCAGCAAGAGATGAAACAGACCCAGGAGCAGCTTGCAAATAGGGATGACAGTGGGAGAGAACACTTCAGATACACCTCAGACCTGATCCCACTTTTATTCCTGGCTATGTGGGGACCCAGGAGGACACCAGGAGGCAGCTGCAGGTGGCCCAAGCCTCACCTGTGTTGTTGAGGCCGAAGAGGAGCGGGCAGGAGATGGCAAAGGAGAGCACCCAGACCACGGCGATCATGAGGGTGACCCTGCGCTTGGAGCTGTAGCGAGTGTTGTAGAGCATGGGCATGGCCACGGCTGTGTACCTGCAGGGACACACAGATTGTCACCTGAAGGGCTGGGGACGGCCCAGCTCCTGGCCCAGCGAGGGGATGGCAGGCAGGGCAGGTTTCATATGTGCCCTGGGCCAGCTCAGCACAGTTTTCCTTCACTCCTTCCCAGAATATAAACAGAAGGACCAAACTCATGGCAACATAGACACAATTCCCTCTGCATCCTCAAGCTGGGATTTCTATGCCTCCTGACCAGAATTCCCTGCTCAGAGCTCACTGAGATCCTTTAAACTGCTCTTCAAAAAACCCTCACAGTTTTTTTGGGACTCAGAGTTTCCAAGCCTCTGATTCCCAGGTAAAACCACACGGAGCTGGCTGGGACTCGCTGCCCTGGGTGTGGCACGGGCTGGTGGCACTGAGGCCTCACCTGTCGATGCTGATGGCACAGAGGTTGAGGATGCTGGCAGTGCACATCATGACGTCCAGGGTGACAAAGATGTCGCAGTGGATGCGGCTGAAGCGCCACTCGCCAACCACCTGCAGAGAGAGCAATGAACAGAGAGAGGCTGGTGAACAACGCCCTGGGCTGGGCAGAGGGAGCAGAGGAGAGTTTGGCACCAAGACAGAGAGACTGGAGGGTGCTTGGAGTGGTGTTGGCTCAAGTTCTGCCCCTTCTGTACCAAACCATCCCCCCAGGATGCCATCCTGCCCAATTCCACCCCTGCAGCAAACCTGGGCTCACAGTCCAGTTCTCTGAAATGTGTTCTCCTTGCTCTGCGTGGAATGTTGGACTGGAAATGGGAGGCAGAACGGATCCAGGCAGGGATTTGGGAAGTTAGGTTTGATTTCCAGTTCACCCCTAGGTTTCTGTGTCAGTTATTCTGTGCTGCAGTGAGGTCAGGCAGAGTACCTGGGATTTTTGTGATCAGGGAGCACAAGGCTCCTCTGGGCCAGAGGGAAAGGTGAAGGAGCTTAAACAGCTCTCTGAAGTGTTTCAAGGCAGAATGAGGAAGGAAATACATTCATTTTAATTCCCAAGCATCCCTAATTGTACTTACACCTTTCTTGGACAATTTTTCCAATTATACTGATATACTGAACAAAGGTCAGCAGCAGACAATCAGGAGCTTCCCTTCATTTCTTAGTTTAAAAAATCAAGATAGACATTCCTCACCTTTATCTTTTTTCTTTTGGGTGAACAAAATGAGTTTGATTCAGAGTGAAATCCCTTTAACACTCCCCACGACGTGCTAAAGACAAAGAACTAATGATAACACTTCCAGTCACCAGTAGCCTTTTTTCTCCTCACTTCTCTTGCTGTTGGAGCTGAACTTTGCCAATTAAGTTTAATAGCAATTATTCGGACTGCTGTGTTTGACATGTGATGAAAAAAAAGGTATATTTCCCTCTAACAAAAATAGAGCCCTACTGCATTTGAAAATAGAATGAATAAGATATCTATTCTTCAGTTATTTCTGCTCTGATATACATAACCATAGGCAGCATAAAGAAGGCAGAATGACTGCATTGAAGCCTGAGTGACAGATGAATACTCAGTGATTAAAAAAGCACTTCAGAGACAGTTACATCAGGAACTTTGAGGAGAATTTGCCCAAAGGCAAAGGTTTCCAGCCAGATCTAAACCTCTGCAAAATCAGTTTCCGGAGGGCATGGTTTGGGCTTTATGGGAGAAGCTGGGAACTGCAGCAATTCTTTCTCTTGGTGCTTTTATTTGTGTGGGAGTAACCTTTGGAGGTAAAAGATCAGTTTGCACCAAGGCTGGGGCTTTTTTCAACTGTTTCATTTTGATGTCAGTTTTTGCCTAAGCTTGTGACATCAAAAATTGTCCTACTTGGTAGGCTAATGCAGCTGTGGTTGCTGACCAAGCCCTGAACATGAGCCCAGAAAGGGGAGAGGATTTTGCACCCTCTGTGGTTTATTCTTCTGCCTTAGAATCAAAAGGGTCTGAGAGATTCTTGTGGTTGAGGATGTGATGCTTCACCCAGCATCAGCCTCTGCTTCAGATGGGTCATGGTAAAAAAGGAACAGAACAGAGCAGAAGGACAGGAAAAGTCCCAGAGGCTCTGCCTGTGGTCATGTTAGTGAGCTCCGTTCTGTGAGCGCCACGAAAACAATCATTAATCGAGTGATAATTAGCGCTGTGCTCTCTCCCAGCCCGGGTCACCTCAGTGGGTTTGTTTTGCTTTGCATCAGGGCTTGATGGGCTCATTGATTATGGCTTCTTCCTCTCTGTGTTATCATTGCCTCTCATAAATGAGTGTCTGGGAATTAAATGAGCTCAGGGTGGTTTTGTACCAAACCATGCTAAAGGCAGAGGTGTGAAAAGTGATTTTCTCTCCTATATTGTGACATAAAAACTCTGGATTCCCATCCTGCTTCCACAATTGCCTTCCTGCAGGCCTTGATTGCTATTTTTTCTGATTGCTGGACTCAATGATCCTTGTGGGTCTCTTCCACCTCCACAAATTTGATGTGGTTTCAGTGTGATGCCCACGGTGTGGTTTTGAAAACAAAATTGGGGTCCTTTCCGCCCTGACCCCTGTTTTTCTGGTGCAATTGGGCTGTCATTTAGTCCCCTGGGCAGCAGTGGGGTTTTGAGCCAGCCTGTCACCTGCTCCCACATCCATCTCCTGGGGAAAAAAAATGGCAATTTCGGGAATGAAAAACCACAATTGCAGGAACAAAAAAACACCATTTCAGGAATGAAAAATCCTGCCGTTTAGGGAATGAAAGAAACTGTATCTAGGGAATGAAAAGCACTTTTGGGGAATCCAGGATTTGATCTCCAGGCTGCTAAAAAGGGACACCAGAAGGGACACCAAGCGCTTACCTCCAGGTAGACCACCCAGGGCATGACCAGCGTGGCCACCAGCAGGTCAGCCACGGCCAGGCTGACGATCAGGTAGTTGGTGGTGGTCTGCAGGGCTCTCTCCCTGGACACTGCCATGCACACCAGGACGTTGCCAAAGACGATGACGAAGATGAGGAGGGTGAGCAGCACGGCGTAGTAGTTGTAGTGCGGTTTGTGCGTTGCCGCCGAGGCGTTGAGCGCCCTGCTCCAGTTCCTGTCCTCCCCGGAGTACCACGAGAGGTTGAGGGGATCCATGGGGGTGGAAGTGCTGGCTGTCAGCTCCACCCTGGAGCAGAGGTGGTGGAGAGGCCGTGGGGATCAGCGTGGAAAATAAAAATGGGATCGTTAGGTCGGTGCTGTCTCCTTGCCTCCCTAAAATGTGTTCTCCCTAAAATGTGTTCTCCCTAAAATGTGTTCTTCTTGCTCTGCGTGGAATGTTGGGCTGGAAAGGGGAGGCAGAACAGATCCAGGCAGGGATTCTGGCAGTTAGGTTTGATTTCCAGTTCACCCCTAGATTTCTCTGCCAGTTATTGTGTGTTACACTTAGGTCAGGTAGAGTACCTGGGATTTTTGTCTGTCCCCTGACATTCCCTGCTCCCCTCAGGTGAGCAGAGTTCAGGGCAGAAATGCCATGACCCACTTGCTTTATTTTCCATGTGCTTTAGGCTGTGTTCCTTTTATTTATTTTTCTTCTTTTGCCTTTTCCTTATTTTTTTCTTTTCCTCATTTTTTTCTTTTCCTCCAGCAGCGAAATAAATAAATTTTAAAACCCAAGACCTGAACAGTGACAGTGATAGAAGCTGACAGCAGCAGCTTTGCAGTCAGGGCTGTGCTGCCTCTGCCATCCCCCCCAGTGAGGTCACAGAGGGGGACATGCTGGGGACAGCATGGTGCCACCCTACAGCCCTCAGTGTTTTTCTGGCACTGGAAACATGCTTTTCCTGGTTTTTCCTGGAAAATCTTGTCACCACAGCAAATCCCCACCATTCCCTGGCTAATGGCATATGAAAAAATATGGGATTCCTGTGGGGTTCCCAAGAACCTGTGGAGGTTTCGGTGTTTGTTTTATCCACTGTGAGTGTTTTTTGGACTTTTTCTGTCTCTCTGTGCTGTCACAATATCCTCAAGAAATTCTGCTGGTGGGACAGAGGTTTGAGTGACTTTCAGGTGGAACTGCAGGCAGCAAAAGCTCCTCTGTGCTGAGGGAGGTGAGCAAAGCAAGCTGAAGGAGGATGTGGTGTGGATTTTCCCTGTGTCCCACTTAGGGAAGGGATTTCCACAGAGTAGAAGCAATTTGGGCAGAAATTGGAGAACGAAATTTCAGTTTTTAGATAATTCCTGACCTTTGCATACCCAAGCTAGCGGTGCAGGTAGGGCTGGGTGAGCTCACCTGAGTATTTCAGAAAAGCCTCAACTTGTGCCTGGGGAGGTTTACATTGGATATGATGGGAAAAATCCATGGAAAAGGTTGTCAAGACCACTGAGACCAGGAAAATCTCAGACACCCCAACCCAGGGCCACTTAATTTTCTTAATAAAAGACAAAGCGACTTCGATTTATTAAACCACGTAAAGTGATCAAAATAGCAAAACATTTGCAAATATCAAATTCACCCGGGAACAATGGTTTCTTTATGTTTCACTGAGCTTTTGTGTGCTTTTCTCATTCAGAGAACAATTTGGATAATAATCCTTGGAAATTTGTTGCATATGGGTCCTTAATAGCTGATAATTCAAAAAGTGTCTGTCTGACAGTGCTATCAGCAGCACTTGATAGCTCTACAAATGTCTTCTTAGGAGCTGTCAAAGTGTCAGAAATTAATTAAATGTTAGCTTCTGTGACTCAGAGTGAAGGGGAAAAATCAATGCTAAATACAGCAACAGTTTTTTTCTCTTCTCCCGTTGCCCTTTCATAATGCAAAACTATCTCGAGGAGGCAGAAAATGCAGGGTGGGAAAGAGGGGGAAAAAAAAAAGCAGGACATGGAGAAGTGTCTTTGAGGTGTAAAAGGGATGGGATGGTTTGAGGATGGGCAGGATCACCCCTTGGGGTTGCTCTGCATTTTTCTGAGCTCTGACTGCAGGAATAAAATTGGTTTTAGAAAGGAAAGGCCACAGACAGGGAGATGGGGACAGCAATTCCAGCAATTCCAGCAATTCCAGGCTGTCACAACTCCGTGGTGGAGTTGGAGGAACCATTTATAGCTCATCTCTTGTGTCCATTCATCAGGAATTTACTCAATGGTGGGGAGGGAGAGTGTGAAATTCCCTACATAATCAAAATTTCCTTTCATTTCCTTCTGCGTCTTCCACGAGATTTCTTTTCCTTGTAATAGAACTGTTTTTACAGTAATAATTTTTTTGCCTTTAAATGCATCATGAGGGAAGCGAAAAGATCATGTTTGAACGTTGTGCAAATGAGAAGATTTGGTACTTTCTGTTTTTAGGAGAAAAGGTTTTAATTTGGGGAAACAAAACAGAAAAAGGTTTCCAAACATTTTGTGTGAAAAAGGGAAACTAAACCACCAAAACCTAAAAATTAAAGCTCTGATCATGCAATTAAAGGCTGTATCCAATATATATCCCCATGGTAAACTACAATTACACGGACAACTCTGTTAATTCTTGACTTTGGAGAGTTCTCAGTCCTAAAAATAACCTTATTTTCTCCAGCCCCAGAGCTGGCATCATTTGGAAGCATTTTGGTGGCCATTAAGGTGTTCTGTGAGTCTCTCAGTCCTGCTTTGAGGAGCACTTTGGATTTTAGTGCTGACAGTTCCTCAGCAGAGAAGAAAGGAGCACTTAGGCTGGGAAAGGGAGTGTTTTTCCCTGTCTGTGCCCAGAAAAGTGCATTTTCCTGGGGAAAAGAGAGAGGGAAGAGATCAAAAAACACGAGGAAATATTCAGCTGGCTCTGCCCTTGTCGAGGTTCTGTACAGAGGAAAAACAACCTCAGTTTCAGAGGGAAAAGAGTCCCAAAGGCAACAAATTCCCTTGTGAATTAAGTGCAGCAAAGCCACTCTAATTCCCACCAGAGTCCCCCCAGATTTCCAGGGTGGCTGAGCTAATCCTGCAGGATTTGCTGCAGGTCAAGGGCAGGGCAGAGCTGCAAGGGTGCAGCCTGCTTGGGTGGCAGCAATGCAGCAGCAGGAAATCATCACAGAAACCTCCCGAGGGGCTGATCTGCCCGGGGAGCAATTTTTCCAGCATTTTCCCTGGAATTTCAGGGAGAAATGCAGAGCCAGAGGTTTCCCCTCCTGTGCTGTCAGCTCCCCGTTCCCTTCCAGAGAGCAGAATGAAAATGGTTTGTTTGCCACGCCAGGATTTCTCCTTGGCTCCTCCCGATGGATCATCTCATGACACTCGTGGCAAACAAGCACGAGATCTCCTGGCAAGTGTGGGGTTTTCACAGCCCAGCAAAACCCTTCTCTGGCAGGATCTGAAACCCTTTTTCTCTGAAGGTGTAACTCTCCTTGTGGTTCTCACTCTGCAAACATTCCCTGGCGTAAATCCCTGGCAGGGCTGATGCTGTCAGACTATCACTGTCACTGCCTGGGGAAGATTTGGGGCCAAAACTCCAGCCAGCCTTTGCTCCTGCACGCAATTCCCCAAGGTGTTGCCTCAGAAATTATGCATCGAAGATAAAATCTGGAATTCAGGGAGGGGTTAAGCTTTCCTCCAGACTCCAGACACAGTTTTGTGAGCCCCAAAAGAGCAGCCAAAGCCACCAGGGGCAATGTCCCAGTGGGAAATTCTCCCCCAGCAGCCTCAGAACAGCCTCCACCTGCTTCCCCTGAGGGATTTTGCAGGCAGATCTCTCCAGATTGATATTTCCTGCTAATTGCTGCTGCCCAGAGGTGCCCATCAGGCTGGGCTGCTCCCAGACAGATCCTCTCCAAGGGCTTGGCGCAGAAATCAATGTCTAAGTGGAATTTGCACAGAACAGTGGCTCCCTGAGTGTTGTCATCTCCCTCAGAAATTTTGGAATCAATGGGCCATGGGAAAGCTGTCAAACTGACATCCTTTCTGTCCTCAAGATGTTCTCTGGGCTCCACTGAGAATGTGACAAAGACATTCCGTTCGAGGGAAATAACGTTTTTTTGGAGGAGGGAGGATGTGGAAGAGAAGGGGGAAGTGTGTTTGAGGAGCTGCTCAGGGGTTTTGTGGGGAAAAAAAAAGCAGCTTCTGGAGTAGTTTCACTTTTTTTTTTTTTTTTTTGCATGTAAGGCCAGAATTGCTGTGGATTCCTAGCTGTGCTTCCCTGGAGAGCAAGGAAGGTAACAGAGTGAGGACCTTTTCCCATTTATTCCTGCTCAGTGTCTGCAGGTACTGAGGAGGAGGAGGAGGAGGAGGAAAGGTCAGGAATGAGGAAAATATTGTCAATTCTGCCTTGACCTGAGAGTGCTGCTGAAAAACCCTATCCTGGATTCGTGGTGGCTTTAAATATCCCTGAGTGCCCCGGGCTGAGAGCTGGGGATGTCACAGCTGAGGTGGCAGCTGTGACTGACAGGGCACTAATCCCACCTGAGCACTGCCTGCCTCTCAGAACAGGCAGAGCTCCTCTCTCGGTGCTCTCCAGGAACCAGCAGAAGCTTCAGCCACCTCTGCGCCCACAGGAGACAGAATTAGAGACAAAAATCCTGGCCATGTTAGGGGGTTTTTGGGGGCTGAATTCTCCTTTCATCGCTGGACAACCTTCTGCCCTTCATCTCTTTCCAAAAGCCTCTTGGACATCTTCCTCCTCCTCCACTTTTCTCCATCCTGCAGAACCTTTGCCCGCCGAGATATCAAAGATATATTAATTACAGCTACTGCTCACTTCGGATTGAGAAACACTCCTGGTTTTGTGTGATATCCAAAGGGATCCTCTTGCTGGAAGTGTTCCCACATCCCCCAGAGCAGCTGATCCAGCTTTCCCTGGGGATAGAACACCCCAGTGCCACTCTGAGTCACCCTGGAGCTGTTCTTTGTGATTCCTCGGGATTTGCTGCTCCCAGCACTTCCCTGGCATTGCTCAGAGCTCCCTGCAGAGCCCCAGGCTGGGTTCACCTCTCCCCAGCTCCTCTCTGGAGTGCTGAGGGGTTCCTTGCCCCGGGGAGGGTGGCAGGATGATCCCATTCCCATAACTCCAAACTTTGGGGCTGATTCCCGGTTTTAAGGCAGATTTCTCAGTTCTCCATTTGGGGTGGGGCTGCTTCAACCATCCCTCTTTCCCTGTGGAATTTTGACTTTGGATTGAAATGCTCCTTTTTCCCAGAGCATTTTTCCTGTATCCCTGGGATGGACCAGAACCTTCCCTGCTGAAATCCAGGGCTCACCCCAGGCTGCACCATCTGGAGAAGGATCTCCCAAGGCTGAATTCCTCTGGGAATTCATTGCCTGCTGCTTTCAGTCCCTCTGAGAATCTCCTCCTTCCAGGTTTCTTTGCAAGCCTTTATGAAAAGGAAAAAACTCAGTGGTATCTCCCCCTGAAGTGAGGGAATACTCTTTTAATTTCCTTTAACCTCTCCTTTTGCTAATAAAAAGTAGATTCCATTTTTATAAGGCCTTGTCTTTATTCAAAACCTGCAGCCAAATGTGGTTTTATCAGAAATCCTCCAATTCTAACATTTTCTCATTGCAACATGCTGAACAGTCAAACCCAGTAACTTCAGCAAGATGTTGCAGTGGATTGATTTGAGCTGTTTGGTTGGGGTTTATTTTCATAAATAAGCATTTTAGGAGCAGTTTTGGGGTATAAATAGTCCCCTCCAGCAATAATCTCCTTGCAGAAAAGCCCAGCTCTCCCCTGGAACTCAGGAGAGGTTTGACTCCTGCCTGGCAGGTGCTGGAGCAGAGCCACAGATTCCTCTTGATTTAACAATCTGTGGGCACAGGGCAAGCTTTGATCTCTGCAGCACTTGGCGATGAATTTCTCAAGCTGGAGCTGCTCCAGCCACAGCCCACTTGAGCCCTTCCCAGCTGGGTGGAGAGCACGGGCAGAAAAGGCTTTTTTAAAATAATTTCTGACTCTGAAATACTGGGCACATCTTGACATTCAGTGGCTGAAGGGGAAGGATTTATCCCTTGCCTGTGTTCTCACAAGGTCTCTGTCAGCTCTTCAGCCTGGAAGATATTGGTTCTTATTAAATATTGCATCACTATAGACCCAACATCCTGTTCTGTACAAAAGCCCTTTTTTTTTTTTCTTCTCCCTCCTCATAATTCCTTTATCTGTATCCTAATGCCAAATCTCTCTGACGAGATCTGAGCCTCTGACTAATCTAATAAATTCCCAGCTTCGTGAATGCTGGTGATCTGTGTTCCTTTAGAATTGGTGCTGTGCTTGAGATCAGCCACCAGTGCCTGCAAATAACCCTTGATCAGTCACAGGGCTAATTGCACTATTTTTGAGGAATTGGAAAGGTTGAATCTCTTCACTTCCCACCCCCTTCCTTACGTACAGAAGTGGCTGAGATTTGAGCAAAATGTTTACTTTTACTGGTTAGAATGTGGCAAATATTTAAGGAATTTTTATTATTATTATTATTTGGTTTTGTCTGTCTGACGTTCACATTCTGGTGCTTGGCATTTTGAAATTGTAAAATATTTAAGGAAATTTTTTTTATTATTTGGTTTTGTCTGTCTGGTGTTCACATTCTGGCGCTTGGCATTTTGAAATTGTAAAACTATTTAATTGCAGGAATCGATTGTGTTAATTCCTTGGCCGAATAAACCCTTTTTGCTTCCCCTCCAGTGAGGCTCCCCATGTTTATGCAGCACCAGGCACAGGATCCTTTAGCTCTTGAGTCCTTCAGCCCCACTTTATTAAAAGTAAATAATAATAATTCAGATTGAAGCCGTCAAATATTTGCCCTCCACTTACATCACGGAGCACTCGCTGAACACCTGCTCTTTCCATTGCCCTGAGCTTGTTTGCAAAAACGTTCCCCAAAAGGAGTGAAATCCAGAGGAGAATTCCTTTTTCCCCTTTGTCTTTTCCTCAGATTTGAGGGAATTTGCCCCAAACTGTCCATGACTAGTATTTGCCCCTTGGCAGAACTCAGAGCAGCAGCTCTGCCGAGGATGTCAATCAGCACAGCCCTCCCCTCCCTCCAAGTGCCAATTCCAGCCTTTAAAACTCAAAAAACCCACTTAATGAATTACTGTGCTGTCCCTCCTGGCGAAGGAGCTCAGATCCAGCCTCCAACCCCACAGGGAAGGCGAGCTGGCTCCAAATATTCCTCCATGCAGAGCTCCTGCAATTCCAATTCCTAATGATCTTTAATCATTTAATCCCCGGGCTAAACCAGCTCAGCTATTCAGCTCAAATCCCGACTTCCAGCAGCCACCTCTGTCGTTTGTGCAGGCAGGAGGAGAGGAGGATGAGGCACCTCCTTCTGGATTTGTCCTTCCCCAGCTGCTGCCATGCAGGAATTCTGCTGGCTCAGCAGCTCTGCCATCAGCATCTGCTCTCTGCAGAGGACTTGGAGGTTCCTGTGGCTCCTGCTCTGCCCTGGGGCCACCCTGTGACAAGTGTTTGCCTGACCTGCTGGCTCTGACCTTCCTGAGAGGCTTCCAGCTGCACAGAACGCCTCATTACCTTTAATATCTGCGAGATTGCATTCCTCCCTGCTCCCTTTCCATCCTGATGCTGCTGCATCCTTGTGTCTCCTCTCTGCTCAGCTCACCCCACCCATGAACCCACAGATTCTCTTCTTTGCCCTTCCTTGTTTTGCCACAAAACCTCACGTTCTTGGAGGAATTATTGCTCCCAGGCATGGTGCTCTTCCCCATGGGATTTCTGCTGTGATTTCATGTTTTCAGCTGCAAAAGTGTTTGGATTTCAAGTGAGGAAGTGAGGTTTCCATGCTCAGCTGGTTACCCTGGGGGATTTTCTGTGCGTTTTGGGGTTGTTTTTTTTCTCTGCCTGGCCTTTGGAACTGTTTTTCTGATGCCAATCAAATTTCCATGAGCAGAGGGGTCTCAGTGTGTGTTAAATTCTCCCACGTTCAGTGAAATCTGGGAGTGGAAGGATTTTGCTTCCATCATATGTGGTACCACCTGCTTTCCAGGTGAAATCATGGCTGTTTTCTAGGTGATATCATGACTGTTTTCTAGGTGAAATCTTGACTGTTTTCTAAATGAAATCACGACTATTTTCCAGGTGAAGTCATGGCTATTTTCCAGGTGAAATCTTGACTGTTTTCCAGGTGAAATCATGACGGTTTTCCGGGTGAAATAATGGCTATTTTCCAGATGAAATTATGACTGTTTTCCAGGTGAAATCGTGGCTATTTCACCTGTCCCTGAGCCCAACTGTTCCAAAAGTGGTTGAAGGTTTTTATCCTATTTTCTCCGAGCAGAAGGCACTGAACTGAAGTTCTCCCACAGGCCTCCATGTAAATTCAGGAGAGCTCATTAACATGCTGCAGTCTAATTACAGCTCCTGGGTGATCACAGCCCAAAAATAGATTGGACTCTCAGGTCCCCAACCTGTTGCCAGAGGATCTCTTGCTCAGTTCATGGCTTTGGGCTGATCCTGCCCAAAAAAACCTTGGAAAGATAAATATTTTTTTCCCATATTCCACAAAAACTTGTTGGTAGCATCACTACAAATCCCCAGCCAGGGGAAAAGGCTGTTCAAAGCTCAGTTTTTGGAATGATCTGAGGGATTTTTCTCACTCTCTCCTAGCCTCACTGCCCTCACTCAGCTGCTGCTCTCCTGAGTTTGATTTGACTCTCCTGAGTTTTATTTATTTCCAGCCTGCTGGGAAGTGGCCAATCCACCCATAGCCACCCCAATTCCTAAATCCAGCAGTCAGGACAGTGAATTCCACATGATTTCCATATTCCTTTAATCCACAGAGTCATTAGCAGGGCTCCAGAAAGCCATGAATATTTTCCCCCTGCTTGGCAGGGAGCAGATATTCTTTCAGGTGAAGCGTTACAAGGAGCTGCAATGTTTTTAATTAAGGTGCTGGGTATGATTATTGGGGAAGTTCAGGCAGGACTAAACCCAGGGCTGTTTTCAGTGGCTGTTTAATTCATCGGCAATGAAAATCTCAGGGTGCAGAGGGCTAAAAGCAAAATGTGCATCATCTGAGCACAGGTGCCCAACCTGCTCAAGGTGAAAGGAGCACAGAAGCCCAAAAAAAAAGCCTCCTGCAGGCACTTGGTCACCCTAAAATAAATATTCTCTTTTACGTGCTCCTGTGCTTC
The DNA here is from genome assembly GCA_024500445.1 of Entomyzon cyanotis. Lineage (NCBI taxonomy): Eukaryota > Metazoa > Chordata > Aves > Passeriformes > Meliphagidae > Entomyzon > Entomyzon cyanotis. Next base: position 1,216,458 of record JAKEPQ010000773.1, on the reverse strand, counting down.
TCTCCAAGAAAAATCCCCAAGAAATCACTGATGTGGTTTGCTCTGTGATCAGGGCTTGCTGTTGCTCCTGTGCCTTTGATTGTTCTCTCCCATCAGAAGTCACTCTCAGTGGTCACTGTACTGTCACACATGACACTTTAAAGATGCCTTAGAATAATATCTTTGTGGGAACACTGGCTGCTGAGGACATCTACAGCTCTTCAGGAGTTGCTTTGCCTGTTTTCTTAATTTTCATTCTTTTTCTAAAGTGTGTTAATTGTGTCTACAAACAATGTCTCTTTCTGAGGTTTGGTGGTTGTGGTTCTGAGGTCTCCTGGATCAGAAATTCAATGGGAAATTGAATTGCAAAGTGTAGCCCTAAAGAATCTTCACTTTGTTATTACCCCTCCTTGTCATTTTCTGTTAGGGTTGTAATTTCCTAATTGATTCTTCCTTCACACTGAGAGGGAAAAAAAAAACCCAACAAAAACCCTCGAGATAAATAAAAATAACCCTTGGAAAGGATGACAAAGCCAAGTGCAGAGAGGCAGACATCACACGTAGACAAACATCCTCCCACAGGACGGATTGCTGCACATGGATTTCTCCTTTCATTGGTGCCACATCTCTCCCAGAAATGCAGGTCTGTGCTCCAGAGGGGATGTTTGGGCTTTGCTGGTGCTGTGGGACCAGGGAATGGCAAAATGGCCAAATGAACAGGGAGTGTTGGCAGCTAAACAAGGTGTGCTGGCAGAGAAATGCCTGAATGAGTGTTGGTGGGGAAGGGAAGGGATAAAACTCCTGAGAAAAGCAGTTACGTTGTGCAAACACTGCTGGGGTTTGGTTTTCAATGGAAGCAGTAAAACTGAGTTTTCAGGCAGCCCTGGCTCCTTCAGCTCTCCAGAACCAACACTGAGGGACCAAAATAAGACATTTTTTCCCAGTGCTGCCTCATCCCAGCACATCTGCTCCATGGGCACACTCTCTTTGGAAACAAGGACAGAAATTTGCCCAATTTCAGGTCTTGCTCCAAAGCTGTTTGTGCCACCTGAGCTCTGGCTGTGCTGCAGCCCTTGGGGTTCTCACTCCTTATTCCCCCAAATCCTTTTGCCATGACAAACCCCAAAGCCACAGAGCCTTTTAGGGCACAAGGGCTTCTTTGGGGCAGAGCTGATTCCATCCCCAGCCCTGTGCCAGGCAGCCCTGGCTCTGTCCCTGCCCAATCCCAATAATATTGATCAGTTCCCAATGATCCAGGCTCAGCCAGTGCCCAGCAGGCAGGGAGGAAGCCCTGGAGTTATCCAGGGATATAAATCCAAGTGGGTGGGAGCTGTGTGTGACCAAATGGGCTGGAATTTACTCTCAGTCCATGTCTGAAATCTGGAAATAAATCCAGGGTAATAAATGTAAAATAATAATAAATCTGGATCCCCCAGACCTGGCAGATCTGTCTCCAGCAGTTGCCTCAGTGCTGTCCTTGGAAACACTAAATCTGCTTTACAGCCAATTGCTATATTTGGGGGAAAGCTCCTCTTTTAGTCTGGTTTTCTAGAGAGGAAAGATAAGCAGAAACCTAAATTTCATGGGTACCTTATGTGCCATTGTAAAATAATACTAATAATAACGGTAATGCTTTATAATAACAATAATTTTTTAATAATCTCCTGCTATACTGGCACAGGTCTGGAATCCCCAGTCATGCATCACAAATGAAAATAAACCAATATTTAGGACTCTACTCACGTGGAAATTCTGATGGTGACTTTTTGATTCCCTAGTTAGTGAGATAAAGAAAACCCTCTGATTCTCACAGTTTTGCCATCAAAGGGCAATTAAGGAGATTTACACATGCCTGGACATGGTGGGCTGGGATATTGCTGTAGTATTTATTCTAATCCCCATTTTAGTACTCACAAACACATTTTTAGAGCATCCATAACCTCCTGGGGGTGAGGAATGATTCATGCAGTGGGACATGAGTGATTCTTCCTGTTCAACAATATGGATGTGAATGTGGAGGGGGGGGAAGTTTCTATTTTTAAGGTCGTTTTTTTTTAATTAGTGAGTTCTTTATAATTGTGGCTTTTCAAAGCTGGGTGACTAAAATTCACCTCCCAGCTCTGTGTGGGGATGTCTCAAGGAGGCTGGAGGTGTCCTGGCCTGGAGACAAGGCTGGGGCTCAAAGGTGCTCAGAGCAAACAGATCAAATATTGGAAATCTATTTCCAGACTCCAGCAATCCCAAAGATAATCCCATTTTTCTCAGCCTTCATAGGAATATGCAAAAGCTCGAAATAAGCAGATCCAAAGGGGCTGAGGGTCAGGGAGTGCCTGTTGAGGAGAATCTTCATTTGCTGGCACTCCAGATTGCCTGAGCTATCCAAATAGGATGGAAGTTTAGACAAGTAATTTGCAAGGTGCCATATTTGAGGTAATAACTCCGAGTTCTCTGCTGGAGTGTGTCAGCTGCAGCATTCAGGGGAGCTGATTGAAAAACCTGAGCTGTGGGGAAGGGTTCATTTCTCTCCCTGGAGCTGCAGATTGCACACAGCACTCTCAATAGGGTTGATTTTGCTGATCCATCCCCAGCGCTGGCAGTTGGCAACCTGGAGCAGTGAGCAGAACCAAATCCGTGTATTTCTGTGTGTATTTATGTGAGGATTTATCTGAGTATTTATATGAGTATTTATCTGAGTATTTATATGTGTATTTATATGAGTATTTATGTGTGTATTTATATGAGTATTTATCAGCCACTGAGTGTTTGCAGATCCTGGGACACCTCACCCCAGCCCAGCTGAGGCTACAGAGAAATTTGGGATAAATCACAGGGAAAGGAGCTCCAAATCCAAGCGAATGCCCAGCCGGGCTGCAGAGGTTTCTCTCCTCAGGCTGCTCCATGATTACCTTTCCCCAGGCAGCTCCGTGGGTTTATTAACTCCCCCAGAAATGTGGAGCGTGGCCATCCCTGCAGGGCTGGGCTCGATTATCCCAGCTTTTATTGCTCCTTGCAGTCTCTCCCTCTCCCCAGCGCTCCAGAACACATAAGGCTGCATTTACATTTTCTGAATGGACTAATCATGGCTCTCTGCTTTGATAAAGAAAGTGCAGCCTCCCACATAACCACATGGAAACCAACAGGGAAGAGTAAACCAGAAATAAACCCATTCTGGGGGGTTGAGAGAAAAATACCCACCAGGATAATTGGGAGGGATGTACAGAGAAGCTGCAACTGAACACATAGTCACATCTTCGGGGAGAAAAAAAAAAAATGATAATGCTAAAAATACCCAGGTGAAGGACAGCAAGAGAAAACATGATTGAAGCGGAACAATTGGGAGAGGAGTTAATAGTTATTAGCAATCACTGCAGATTGAATATAGGTTGGTTTTGTAACAGCACAGGGGATGATGCATCTGACAGGACTTAAACAATTGCCTCCCCCTTCCCCAGAGGAGCTCGTTGGCAGCACCCTGGAACTCACTGCTCACTCTCCCTGCTCCTCGGGGAAAAAGTTTTCCTTGGGAAATGATAGCCAAGTTAGATCCCAGACAAAACTATATTCCAGCCCTGAGTACATGGTGACATTTATCCCACTGTGTTTTCTCTTGCAGCCGTTTAAAAGTAACCCTGGCGGGTCAAAGTCCCACCAGTCTGGGATGGTTTTACCCGATTTTGCCACTGCCTGGGAAGGAGTGTGAGAATGGAGCAATGTTTGTGAGATTTCTGCAAACACTCCCCCGTCACCCAACTGTTTGCTGTGCCAGCCTGGTTTCTTTGCATTTATTAACAATCTGTGGACTTCTTCTCCTTGGAATCGCAATTCCCCAGTTCCCACAGCGTTTGGGAACGTTTTCCATGCAGACATCCTGTGGCAGGAGGCTTTCCAGCTGAACATGGATGTGTTCCCTGTCCTCCATCTCCTGGCACTGGAATATCAGCTCTGGGCGTGTGAGAAATCCAGCTCTGAGCTCCAGATTTCCTCCGTGTTCTCAAGGAATTTGTGCACAGAGGGTGAAATTGAAAACGAGTTATCCTGAAAGGATTGTGAGTGGCGTGAGCCAAATCCATCCTGTTCACAACTGCAGAGCTACAAAGCCTTGAAATAAGTATTTTTCAAAGGGGTTTTTTGGTGGTTGTTGTTGTTTTAGAGAATTTGGGTGTGATGTTTGTCACAGAATGACCTTTGGGGGTTTCTCCCAGCTCAGGATATTCCATGGCTCCACCAGCTGGCTTTAGAACTCCAAAGGTGAAGCACACAGAGTGGAGATTTGCTGATTTAGAGCACAGGATGGGTTTAGGGAGAGAACACCCAGAGAATGGTGCTTTTTGCTCCAGGCCTGTCACTGAGGGGGACAGCTCTGTCACAGGTCCTCCCTGCTCTGAGCTGCTCTGAGCTGCTCAGAGCCCTCAGCCTGGCTGCAGAATGAGCTTTTCCTGCTGTTCCAGCTGCGTTTCCCAGCAGGTTTGTCCCTTGCTGTCACCCCTGCTGGTGGCACAGCCCAGGGGGGACAATTGCAAGCATCCCTGGATGCCATGAGGGCAGAGTGAGGATTTCTCCAGGCAGCTTCTCCCACTGGAGCAGATGAAGTGCACTGCTGCCTGGCGCGGGGACACCGCGCTGTGCCACCCCTGTCACACCAGGGAAAGGACAAATCCCTGTCCCCTCGGCCTGGCAGGCTCAGGGGTGGAACCTGCTCACCTCAGAGGGGATTTGGGATGTGGGAGCAGCATCAGGATGGACATGGGGACACTGTGGGATCTCTCATCCAACCCAAACCCTGCCCAAGCCTTCCCTGCAGGGTGAGAGTGGCACAGGAGCAGAATGGCACGGGGAAGGAGCTCTTTGGGTCTTGGTGCAGCCAATATCACCTCAGAGATACCCACAGCAATGTTCCCCTGCTTCTCAGGGGTCACAAGCTTCTCTCCAGAGCCTAAAACTTGCATTTTCGCTTTCCCAGTGTGGCAGTGAACCTCTGTGTGTGGCCATGGAAGTGACATGGAAACGTGGAAAGCGTAGCAGATTTTACACAGTGGTTCATAAAGCAGCGGAAAGTTATTTCACAAAAACTCTGCTCGGAAGTAAAGAAGAAAGGTTTGTGTGTAATGATTTCTGTATTGTGGAAAAGAAGTGAAAAGAGGAGGGAAAATAACAAAAACAACACTCTGCCTGATGGAGTCAGAAATATTGCCAAGAGGTTGGGTTTTCTCTAGATTACTACCAGCAATTACTTCAAAAGAGATAAAAAAGCCAGGTTGTTGGTTCTTAATTCCATTGTGTGGTTAAAGAACAATAATTCCATGAATCCCTGAGCACACAGGAAACCCAACCCACGCAGTTTTGCATGTGTAACCTACCTGACCAGCTCTAATATAACCCTGGCTGGTTATTAATAAAACAACCCGAGCTGTTTTTCTTTTTCCCTCGGAGCTCCACTCGAGGAGCAGTGATTCATGCTCCACATGCTGGGAGCTCTGCAGCTCCATGCGGGAAAGTCGGGCTGAGGGAGAGACTTGAGAATTGCCAAGTGGGGATGTGTTATGTTGTGGAGAAACAACCTACAGACAACAAGTGAGACCAGAAATACTCCAGCGCTGAGCAGGACTCAGCACCATCCTGCTGGATGGTTCCCTAAAGCCACACTGCCCACTGCTTCCAAAAAGCTGGGTGGAACTTGGGACTGGAAAGCAATGGGGAAAAAAATATTGATATGGACAGGAATGGTTTAGACAAAGGTGACTAAACCTGGCAGAAAATCTACTTGCAACACTCAGAGGAATATTTCTGAGAGGTTTCCTTCCAGGGGTTCTTCAGGAAAGGGTGGCAGATTTGTGCTCCACTGGGGAAGGTGGTTCAACATCAGGAGAACAATTCAATTTTGAATTGAGAATTCACTTTGAAAGACGCCAGTTTTACAGCACCAGAAGTAAAAAAAGGAGTGTGATGAGAGAAAAAAAAGAATGTTTTGCCTCAACTAATTCAACAGAACAATCTCGTTCCTTGGGGAGCTGCAATGTACCTACATTACATCCTCTCCACATCCTCCTCCTCCACTTCTCCCTGTCACTCTCTCTCCATTGTGTCTGTGCGAGAGCAACGTTAAACATCAAACTTCCCAAAATGAGCCGAGCTTCTCAGCAGCTCTGAGTGCCTCTTTGGCATACAATAACAACTGTTTGTTGCTTCACAGTGACTGGTTTGGATGGAGAAATGAGACAGCCTGAATTTCAGTTTGGAAAGCCGCTCTCACCTCTTCTCCAGTGGAAGAGAACCGCTTAATGGATCTTTTTGGTGTAATGACAAATATTTTCCTTTTCCCCCTGTCTTTATTCACATCTCCAGGCAGTGGTGATCGCAGCAGCCACTGCTGTCTGTCTTCCCTCACCAGGATATTCACAACATTGAAATTTCCGGGAGAAAAGCACGGCGCGAATCTCTTACCTTCAAGCCATACGAATCTCTCCAGCAGAGGTGTGAACACTTCGTGCCAAATATATCCAAAACGCCACAACTCTCCACCGTGGCTTTCCCCGAGCTCTCCCAGGCTTTCAGGCAGACTTTCCGGCGCTCAGCGTTCACTCACGAGCAGAGGAGCAAAAAAGAAAGAAAATCACCTGCCTGACCCCTGCCAGCTGGGAGTGGCGCAGGTGGAACTTGCCGTGGCAAAGCCCGGGCTGAGCTGGAACTCGAGGAGCTCGGCAAGTGCCTCAGTTTCCCGGGCAGCGGCGATCCCGGCCAGGCTCTCCCGCAGCAATTCGCTGTCCATCCCTTCAGCACACCGCCGGCTGGCGAGGCAGCAGCTCCGTCTCCATTTCCCAGAGCCCAGGCTTGGCTAGCGGCCGAGCAGAGCCTGCCCTTCCTCCCGCTGAGAGATCCCGACAACCTGTTTCCACTCCAGCTCCCTTCGCCGGCCGCGGGATGCGAATTCCCGCAGCGCTTCCCTCTCTGCCTCTCCCGCCGCCGCTGCTGCTGCTGCTGCGGGGAGGGGAAGGGAGGGGAGGGCAGGGAGGGGAGGGGGCGAAGTTTCCTCCCCCGAATCCCACGGACTCACCCCGGCGGGGATGGGCGGCTCCAGCCGCGGGGATGCGACAGCGGGACAGCGGCGGGGCAGCGGCGGGGCTGGCGGGAGGGCAGCGGGAAGGGTTGTCACCCCCAGGAGCCCCCCGGGGAGGGGGGAGCGGCTTGGCCGTGCCCTGCTCTGCCCTGCGCAGGCACTGCCGGGTGAGCTCCGGCCGGAGATGCTCAGGCAGGGATGCTCAGGCAGGGATGCTGTGCGCCGTCCTGGAGCGCTGTCCCCTCCGAGCCCCAAGGTCAGCGCTGTCCCCTCCGAGCCCCAAGGTCAGCGCTGTCCCCGCGTGTTGTGTCACAGCTGCTGGCACGGCAGGGACAGCACGGCAGGGACAGCCCGGGGAAGGTGGAAAGGAGCGGTTCGTGTGGTTGTTATTCGCGCTGTTTGCAGCCTGTGAGCTCCGGCGCTGCCCAGCAGGAGCATCACTCACCTGCGTCCTGCCCAGTCCCAGATTTGCTAAAATCCCGGCTGGAATTGTCAGCAGTGCTCCTTGTTTAAACACTCCCCGGGCTGCTAAAGAGATCTCTTTGCAATTCAAATGCCAAGAGAAACCATTTCCTGAAAGTGTAGCTGCTGCCGCAATATTTTAATATTTTCTTATAGTTTAATATCCCTAACATCTCCTCACTTTCAGAGCATCAGCAGTCCCTCATTTGAAGATTGTTTCCTAAGAAAACTCCTCTTTTTTTTCCCCAGTAATGGCTCAAAACCTTTTCTGAATGTGTTTTCCATATTACCAACCAAAGAGAGAACAGAGTGAAACTCATCTCTGTGGTGAGGGTTTAAAGAAATTCAGTTTCTGGAGGATTTTCCCCAGAGGAGTGGATTTCAACCTCCCAGGATGGTGGAACCCTAAAGCTCCTGGATGTTCCATTCCCGAATTGCTGTGTGTGCACACTTGACTCTCTGAGTCATCTTCGGTGCTAAAGTCAAACTGAATTCTCCTGAATTTTCCAAGTTTTGCGGCAATAATTTCCTTTTTACCCGATTAATGTGAGTTTTGCGATGCCAAGGGAGCCAAATGAGCTTGGTATTGAACAATTATTTCTCCTGGAAAGCAGGACAGCAAAGCTTTTATGCACTTCGCTTGCCTCAAAATAAATATATTTATTTAATGGATGGACAAGACTTCTTAGAGATGTTTACACTTTCTTTGAGGCCAAGAAGAATCTGTCCTCTCCTAGACTCCTTGGGCTTCCAAGAACATTTTCCATCCAGCCATCCATAAGAAAATCAACTCCACTCTGAGTCAGGAAAAGAGCAATTTAATAACTGAGAACTGAGTGAGGTGTTTAATGGAAGAGCTCTGAGTCTCACTGACTCTCTGCCATCTGCCTCGGCCTCTTGATTTACAGTGTTTAACTGCTTGTAAAACTCATCTTGGTCTGGGTTTTTTTCAGTCCCACTAAAGGAAAAAAGCATTTATTCTTTCCCCTGGAAAACGGTGAATTAAAATAACGGCTGGTCTGATGGGAGATGTGCTGCAAATCACAGCTGCCTTTGCCAGAAATGCACCTTGTCTCTCAGTCTGTAATGGGAAAAGCTGGGAAAACTGCAGGAGACTTTAATCAGGTGATGGAGATGTCCTCAGGAAGTTTAAAGTGAGATTCATTTCCCTTGCATTTCGTATCAAGGATTTCAATAACTGCCCTGGAGTTAGATGAATCATGGGAGAAAATAAAACACAATAACAAGAAAAACTGATGGGTTAAAAAAAAAAACCAACCAGCCCTGAACCTGAAGCCAAAATAAAATGAAACTTCCAACTCACTAGTGTAACCTCCTCATAAGGAGCAAAATCTTTTCTTTTCAGGGCTTTTCTGGTTTGTGGAGTGCAGCTCCTGGGGCAAATATCCTGAACGGTCTGTATTTCCTTAGCATGTTCTCTCTTTTTGCTTCTGTAACGGAAGGTTTTGTCATCTGGGTGGAAGGAGATGAGGTGCACCACAGCAAAAAGGGAAATGGCAGTGAAACATCAACCCCTGAGATCCTCACAGACAGAGAATTCATTCTTTTGCTGCTCTGTCACAAGCTGCTGGTCAAGCTTTCCACAGCTTGAGGAGAGTGCTGGGGTCTTGACTGACAGTTTGATTTCTCTGATGCAAGGAGGAGTTGGCCACAAATGCTGAAGAGGAGATGTTTCCGTCAGCCCTGGGATAAGGCAGAGTTTTTTAAGGCAAATCCTGAACTGTGGAATGAACTTCCCTGCAAGTTCATCCCAACTTTGTTGCTGTCTCTGCCAGGCCTGTCTCTTTCTGGCACCAGAGTTCAATAAATATAAGAATAAGGAGGATTTTCAGAGCAAACCACTTCAGTCTGCACTCAATTCCTCCTCCTGTATAACCCCAAAGCTCACCCAAATCCTTTGACAACTGATTAATTGGTACAAGGGCATCACACACAATCCTAAATGTCCCTCAGGTCTCATATAAAGTAAAAAAACCCACAAACTCACAAAAAACCAGCTCAGAATGGTGCAGAACTCCCCTGTTTCAGTGCAGGAGCAGGGAGCTTGTTAACTCGTGGGCAATGCTCAGTACATTGTCCAAAACTCTGGTTATTCAAGGATATATAATCAAGGCTCAGTGCTGTGCAGGTGAGGAGGAGAGTGAGGACAATGCAAGAACAAGACCAGGATCTTCATCCTCTCTCTGTGGCACCACAGACCACCCCAAAAATGCTAAATCCCAGCCAGGGGTCAAAGTGCAGCTCCTAACTCCTAACTCCCCAGAGAGGGAACTCTTGGGGCAGGGATGGAGACAGATCTCCATCTCCTTTGGCTGCAGCTTGTGCCACCTTGATTACAAATATCTCAATTAGCATCCCTGGCAGGATGTTCTCTCCCAGGCCAGGCCTGTAGCTGACTCTGGAATACAAAACCTGCAGCTCAGGAAGGCAGATTAGTCATCATGAGCCTTCTGAACTCGAATGCTCTGCGGTTTTCTCGTCTCTTCTGCCAAAACAAGCAGCATTCCCACCTCCTGTGCTCGCTGGGAGTGCAGAGGGAGGATTTGCTTGGCTCAGCAGAACAGGCACAGGGAATTCTTGGTCCGAGCTGGTTTCTGAGGAATGATTTTCCCCATGCCTGGCACTGGGTGTGGCAGAGAGAGCAGAGCCTGGCAGAGGCTGGATTGAATTGCAGGATATCAAACCCAGCCCTGGGCAATGGACATGGCTGCAGAGGTGGCTGAGGCTGGCAGGAGTGTCCATCAGTTTCTGGGTTTTTACAAAGTCAGTGACTCATCAGCCGTGAGAATGAGGGGCTGCAGCAGAAATTGGTGATCTGAGGGCATGGCTTGTGCTCTGAGTGCTGCAAATTCCTATGAGATGTGATATCCTATGAAATATCAAATCCCTCTGATAAGGAAATTGCCATTTTTGCGTCCCTGAGCTGCAGAAAGAGGCACCCAGAGTGTCCTTCCCTGCTGGAGCTCCTGTGGGTCAGGCAGCTGTGGATAAATCGTGTTTCACCCCATTGCTGTGACCCTGAGGAGGTTTGATGCTCCAGACCTGCTTTTGGAGCTCCAGACCTGCTTTTGGTGCTCCAGACCTGCAGCATTCCCAGTGAGTTCAAACCACATTCCAATCTGTTCACACAGCTCCGGAATGGACTGGATCAGTTCATCCCAAGGGTAGGAAATCAATAGTGTGAGGTTTCTTGGGAGGCCAAGATGGGTATTGATATCCCTGGGAAGGAAATGAATTCTGCTCTTCTTGCACGTTGCCCAGGATGGGCCAGGAGGATTCTGTTACTGCCATGGATCAATAAGGTCAATAGTGCAGCTAATAGTGGCTCGAAATATTTGGGGTTTTTTTTTTTCCAAAAGCAATGGGGTGAAGAAGGTTAGAACCAGAAGGAAAAGGAATCTGATCTACCCAAGCCACTGATTTCCTGTGGGTCATTGGGCATCTTTTGGCCTTTTCTCTGTCTCAGCCTGAAGTTAGGACAGAATTTCGGATTATCACGGGCTCAGAGTTGATACGTATTTTCTATTTTTCAATCAATTGCTGTTTCTCACGGTTGCTTTTATCCTCCAAAGTGGTGTGTGCAATCTCCACAGGATCCCTGGCTGGGGAAATGCTATCAGTGCATATTCAAACAGGAGAAAATCTGCTGTGCCAGTGTTGATACAAACACTGGCTGAGCTCTCTGGAGAGCAAACCCAGAGTCAATACCAATTTGTCCGTGGGTAAAGGGTTGGGATGTGCATTTTGGAGCAGCAGAGCACACTGTCCATTCTCAGAGCAGTTTTTTGGGAACTGCAAAAACTCCCTTAATTTCCTTGCTGAGGACAAGGATAAAAGATGTGCTGCTGAAAGGGATTCCTTGGCAGAGCCATTGTTCCTCACCAGCAGCTCGTCTCCCTAAATGCAATATTTTGCAGGACAGATAAGGACGAGAGGAGGAGGATTTAAAAGCACCTGGCTAAATGCAGGTTATTAATTCTGATTAAACGTGAGGAAATTCAGCTCCTGGCTATTCCAGCACCCATGGGGTGGCTCAGGTGCTGTCACAGCTCTGTCCCACCAGGGAGGCAGAGAAATGTTCACCTGTGATGTCCCCCAAATATCTGAGTGTCCCAAATTTGGGGTCCTAACCGGGTTATTTTAAAATCTAGAAGGAGATGACTCCTCCTGCTCTCTCCATCTCTTTGTCTGGTGCTTTTTCTCTCCTAACAAAGGCCCTTGGGAGCCTTGAGTGTTGGCAATCAGCTTGGAAAAATTCACCTGGCTTGCAAGAGCCTCTTTCCTGCCTTTTCTGAGCTTTTTTTTTCATTTCCTTCTTGCCTCCTTGTTATTTTCTCAAAGCTCGGCAGCCAGCGAAGATGTGTAATTAGAGTTAATTGTGATTGCTCGGTGATGCAGCAGCCCCCTACTGCCTTCAGGGTGCTTTGGCTCGGGGGTGGGGACATTTCAGAGGGACAAATCCCAGCCAGTGTCCCCCTGCTCCCCAGCCTGCTCCCACAATGTCACCTGGCGCAGGTGAGTTGGGTTTTCTCGGGTTTTTTTTCCCATCCCTGTTTGTTTTTGAGGCTGTGCTGACACATCCCCGGCGCTGATCAACGCTGCGGTTTTTCCTCCCCGAGGCGCAGGGGGAGACTGAGAACACTTCGAGAGGTGATCAAAGCCAGGCTTGTCACCTCCCACAGCCACCCAGCGAGCCCTGAGCTCAGCTCCTGCCCTTCCCAGGATCCACAAACCCCTGGGAAATTTGTATCTCTGCCGTGCCGTGATTTCTGGAGGATCTGCGTTAAATAACCTGCCTGGCCTTCTGATGGAAAAAAAAAAAAAAAGAAAAAAAGAAAAAAAAGAAAATTTTAAGAAGAGGCATTTTAATAGCTCTGAAAATCCCTGATTTAGCATCATTCTAGCCTGGTGTAGTGGCTACTCAGTGAACTTAAAATGAGGTTTAAATTGCTGCATTTTGGGGCAGCACACCTTTCAAATGAGGCCCAAAAATCGTATTTTTCCCCCCAAAACGGATGTTTCATGGTCATGAATGCCAAATTCACTGCCCAGCCTCACGGTGCCATCCCCACCCTCAGGATGGGACATTCCCGGGCTGGAATTCCTCATTTCCCAGCGAGATGGAAAAGAGCAGAGCGGAGGGGAACAGATGGTGCCAAACACACCCATCCTCCAGAGCGCCGGGGAGGCGAAACACTCAGCCGGGAGTGGGAAATTCGGGAGAAAGAAATTCGGGAGAAATTCGGGAGAAATTCGGGAGCTGGGGAGGCTCAAAACAAAGGCGGGTTGTCAATGAGGCAGAGAAGCTGCACTTCTCGGGATTAGTGAAAACCCCAGGGACAGCCACCCCCGGGCCAGACTGCTGCTGCGAGACACAGCTCGGAATAGATCACAGCAAATCCTGAATTCTGCACGAGTTCCCCCAACCCTTCGGCAGCTCCCGCTGCCGGCTGCCTGTTGCACGCGGGGAATTTCGGCTTCAAAGGGCATTTTTGGGGTTCTGTGAGGGTTTTACAGCAGGGAATTTGGGCTTCAAAAGGCATTTTTGGGGCTCTCTGAGGGAAGATGCCGGTTGCACGTAGAGAATTTGGGCTGCAAAGGGCATTTTTGGGGCTCTCTGCCTGTTGCATGTGGGGAATTTGGGCTGTAAATGGCTTTTTTTGGGGTTCTCTGAGAGAAGCTGCATGTTGCACATAGAGAAATGGGGCTGTCAAGGGCATTTTTGGGGCTCTCTGAGGGATGCTGCCTGTTGCTCGTGGGGAATTTGGGCTGCAAAGGGCATTTTTGGGGCTCTCTCAGGGTTGTACACATAAAATTTGAGACGCAAAGGGCATTTTTGGGGCCCTCTCAGGGTTGTACACATGGAATTTGGGCTGCAAAGGACATTTTTGGGGTTCTCGGAGAGCTCCGCGTGCTGCTGCCAAACCAAACACGAGCACCATTCCGCTCACCCCGCCCAGCCCTTAACTGCTGCCGTTTATTTCCCCCAAAACGCCTCTCCAGCACTTTCCCTCAGACCCAGCCAGCCTAGAGCGAGTGTTAATCACCAGGATTCATGTGTATTGCTGCACCAACACTCCGGCGAGGAAACGAGCTCTGCCTGGATATTTTGGGATCAATGGTCAAGGCGTTGAAGGAAGAGCCTGGTTGAGCAGAAATCTAAATTATAATAATTCCCTCCCTGCCTGCTCTGTACCCAAATGCTCTCAGCTCGCTAAATCGAGCTGACTTGGCCTTTTTGGAGCACAAACCCTTCCCCAATCCGTGACTCTCACATGGAGGGCTCTTTCCCATCTCTCTTTTTCAGCAATGAGATTCACGAGCTACCTGGCTCCTCTTTGCAGTTCGGGAAATAATTACTTTACGCAATATAATTTGCTTAAAACCATGACAGTTTTAACTATAGTTTAAGGCTAAATGACTGCTCAGCAAGACAGCTGGTAGAATTCACCCTGTAATAAGACTGCAGCGATGTAAACAAGCCCAGCCCATTTAGGGCTTTGAGTTAATATAGACGTCAAATCCTCTCAATATCTCTAAATTTCCCAAACCATCAGGCGTTTCCCTCCTTTGTAAACGTGTTTGTAATTGATCTCATCCTTTATCACCTAAACCCGCAACAAATGTCTGTCCTGGATCCATATAATTGATTGTGTTGGAACATAAATTAACCTCGCAGCAAACGTGGTTTGTCGGAGCGCCAGAGGCAGCTGTGGCACCAATGAGCACAGCTGGAGGGAATTCCAGGCTGGAATTCTGGCTCCTTCTGCCTCGGAATGTGCCTCTTTCCCAATGAAAAAGCAGCCTGGAGCAGCCGAAAATGTCAGTGCTTGGGTTTTATTATACAATTATTATTTTGATTTGTAATGTAATTTTATTTTATTATGAGAATATTATAAAATGTGCCTTGAGGGCTTTCCCTCTGCTCTGTAGAGCTCTCTGCAGGAGCTGTGCTTTGCTTTCTTGCGAGATTTTGTCTGAGTTTCTCATGCTCGGGAACTCGGAGAACTCCAGCCAGGTAAGAGCACCAGGTGAGAGTCACCAGCTTTCGGTGACAAACTGCTTTTTTCCTCTCAAATGGTGACAATTTGAACACAATTAGGCTCAGGAGTTGCTGAAAGCCTGCTGTCCACTCCATATGCTTTGCTGCAGCCAAAAACCAGCCTGGAGGGCAGAAGAAAATTGTATTTATAGAGAAGGAGAGTCATATTCTCTCTGATGAACCTCTGCAGCCTCTGAGCAACGCCAAAATATTCCAACCGCACTCCCGAGCAGTAGGAAAGGATCTCCAGGGCCTGATGTCCTCTCTCCCGCTCAGTTAATAACCACCATCCAATCGCAATTATGGCGATAAAGCTTAAAATTCATTTGCAGCCGCTCGAGTTGCGGTGATTTATCGTCGGGTAATTATCTTGCCGCAGTCTTGAGGATGGAATAATCGCCCTGATTTGCATAATCGAGGCATCAAAGTCTTTAGAGCAGGGCTTGGATCAGCAGATGGCCCTGGTGTGTGCGGGAGGATTTTATGGCTCGCCGTTGCATCCAATCTTGTATCTCTTTGCCTATAGCAAAAGTTTGCCGCCTTCCGCTAATTAAGTGTAATTTACATTAATATCGAGAGTCCTTTCTGTGCTGCTGGAGGCAGAGGCAGCCCTGACCCACCTGGGTGGCTGAGCAGCAGCTGGGAGGGACAGGATTGGATTTAAAAAAAGTGGAATTTTAGGATGATTTTGGTTGGGAGGGACCTGAAAAAAAATCCTCTCGTTCCAATTTCCCACTGGCGCAGGTTGCTCCAAGCAGAGCTGATAAATTCCACACAGCAGGATGGTTCCTCCTTTTATATCAATTTTTTTTTTTTTTTTTAAATTCTCTTAAAACCAGGAGGTGCCAGAGGAAGTGGTCTGGATGTGGTCTGGATGAAGAAGGAGCAGAATCCACAAAACCTGAGAGCTTTCCCGTGGAAATGTGATTTCTGTGAGAGCAGGGCTGTCGTTCCATTAAAAACCACACGTGGAAAAAAAAGGCTGGGAATTGCGCTTTGAGCTGAAATTTTTGACTTGACATTTCTGAGCCCTGCAACTCTGCGCCTTAAAAATGACACCAGCACTTCTCATCTGCCTCTAACGTCGGTTTTATACCAATAATTACCAGCACCGTGTAATTAGCTGAGTGTTCTGAAGCTCTGCCTGTCATCACAGAAATTGGGCTGTTCCCTGGAAAGGGTGAACGTTCATGGGCTCTGGGGTTTTTTTTTTTTTGCCTGAAATCTGAGTTTGCCATGCTTGGTTCACATGGGTTTTGGTAAAACCATCACATACGAGGCAGAAATCGATAATAATTCTGAGTTGTCTTATCAGTGGTGTTTCATCTCTGTGATTTCATGCAGGATGGAGAGGAGGAAGGTTGAGTATGAAAATTTGAATTCCTAGACTGTAGATTTTTATCTGCACTGCAGATTTTTGATTTCAGCACAATCTCAGATGCCCTGCTTAGGTTTCTAGCCATAACCTCCTGTATTTACCACCCTGACCAGGTTCAGTGTCCTGATGCTCCAAAATTACCCAAGAGCAGCAGGAATTTCCCCATTTCCTGCACTTTCCTGTCCTCAAGGTTGAGTTCTCGGGTGTCTAACGAGGTCTGTGCTCTGAGAGAAAATCACCTGGGTAATTCTGGGTGATAAATGGGGGGAGAGGAGGAAAAAGGCAAACACCAGCAGGGCTTGACGCAGATTTTAATGTCAGTTCCACCCAAACTGGACTGGGCACAGCGAGAGTTGCATTGCCAAGTGTTCAGCTCGTTTTGTTTCCAGAGGATTTATCAGTGTAGCTCTTCTTGCCTTTGGACCAATACTCAACTGATTTTGTTCCCTTAAATGGGTGAGGGGGAAAAAAAGCACAAATTTTTTTTTTTTTCCAAGTGTAATTTTTAATTACCCTTCTAATTAGGGAGAAAAACTGTCACGGAAATTACATCTTTGAATTGTCACACGCAAGAAAGTGAAGTTGGCAACTTCGTTTGCTATTGTCAGTGCTTTTCCTTGGGATTGGGGTGACTTTTTATCCCTGGATAAAATATATATCCCTGGGTAAAATATGTATCCGTGTCGTGCTAACGTGGCCTGGGAAAGGTCTGGGGATGCTCTGAGGGAGGGAAATTCAAATCAAATTCTACATATTTTGCCCTTTTTCCCCACCTGGGTTGTTTCATTCTTGCGGAGAGAAAAGATCTGAGTTTGAAGGACCTTTGCGGGTGGAAATCTCCTCCCAATACCCGCGGTGAGCACTGGAAAATCGGGCTGAGGTTGGATCCGCAGCCTTCTCTTCCTGCCAGGGCATCCCCGAAGGGGTTACAGCGCCGGGATGCTCATCCTTGGCACACAGAGGGCTCTCCGCTGGGAATCTCTGCAAAGTTCAGGAGGATCCTCACCTCTGTTTGCCCAGAGCTCACCTGCTGCGCTCAGCCAGCTCTGCTGTCCCCGAGGAAAAGCTCAGCCCTGAGCAATAAAAGCACGAAAGGTCAGCGCTGAATGCCTGATGAGCAACGCTCTGCCCACCAGAGGTGGGTTTGGGGCTCCAAAGGCCTGGCTTTTCCCCAAGTTTTGCTGAAATTCCCCGTTAAGCATTAAAACCCAGCTTATTTAGGGGAAAATCCATCTTCTCCACAGATCGTTCCAACCATCTCCGCTCAGTAATTCCTCCCTTACTGGCAAAGGAGTGTTTCAGGAGTTGGTAAATCGGGTTTAAAAGGCAAATTGACACTCGGAGATTATCTCCTCTCTTGTTTTTTTCCCTTTTATTTTGAATTCATTTCAGGCTTAGCCTGCAGGCTGCATCACTGCCGCAATCAGAACTCTTCTTATTAAAAAAAGAGCGGGATTGAGCTGCTAATTCCACAGAGCCATTCTGCAGCTCGCAGCTCGCTTGTAATTTAGATTCAATCAGCAAATAAATATGATAACAGGCTGCTCTTTATTGAACCAACAGACAAGAAAGCTCTGTCTTTAGGCAAAGCTGTGGGACTTGGCAGCTCTTGTCTGGCTGCTGGGCTGGGATTTGGGAACAGGAGATCCTTCTGCAGGGATATCCAGGCGTTTTCCCTGTCTTGTGCTGTCTGACCTTTTGATTTCCTCCATCCCTGCTTCCTTCTGCCTCTGCCCTGCCATGCTGTGCCCATCCTGGCCGCCAGACAGCCCCATCGATTCCAATATCGACATCGATCCCAATATCGATCCCCATTCCAGCGTGATTTCCACACAGCATTCCCAGCGCGGCTGTTCCGTGGGGGAAGCAGGGGAAGGGCAACAAATGAACTCTGGAAAATGTGGGAACGAGGGGTCTGCCAGCAGCCAATCCAGCCGGTTCTGCCTGCTGCTGGCCGGGATCTGAGCATCTTTGGAACTGAGGGAAGGGCCGGGAGGATGCTCTGAACCTCCCCAAACAGCAATCCCCGAGCAGATGCCAGGCAGGGAGAGAGGAGCTGGGATCGCCTCAGCGCTGCCCTAGTTTGCCGGGAGATGAGCTGCCCTATTCCCGCGTTCCCCAAATCAAGGTTTGCCCGCAGATCGCAGGAAGAAATCTCCACAAGGCGGAACAATGCAAATAGCGGCTCGGTGGATGGGGATGGCAGTGTCAATGAGTTTAATTAGACATTTTCCTCTCAGATTAGAGCCCTAAAGCAGCGCCGTTTGTTCGGCCAGCTCTCTCAGCATCCCGGGCAGGCCAGCGGCGAGGAACAGCCGCTAGTTAAGGCAGGAATGATTGAATTGTTCTTGCGGAGCACCGTGCAGCGGGGCAGATGGAGCTGGGCTGATTTAAAGCCGTGCTGGTGGTTTGCTGCAGGTATTTGCCAGCAAAAGTGAGGATATAGCCATGGGAAATGCTGCTCAGCGAGTGGATTTGGGGTTTCTCAGTGGGATGTGGCACTGAATTGCAGGATGGTTAAACCAGGGGAAGCTTTTCCTTGGCCTGTCAGTGGAGGGCTGATGGATCTCGAAGCAGAGTTGTTGTTGTTATCCCTTGAAAATAATCCAAATTCTCGATCCCATCTCAGAGTGAGACTTTACACTCTATGCAAAGTTCATTCCACAGCTTTCACAATTCCCATTTCCCCCTTGCTCTGCTCCTCCTGGACACTTGTTTGCAGGTAGTCAAAGAATAGTTGTGATCGTTACTTTTTTTTTCTTTTTCTCCAGTTGGCTTTCCAACACCAGGGGGGAAGAATACTGAGATTTAGGGCAGGATGGGAAGGGAACTAATCACTCAAGACCTAATTAGCAAGGGATTCTCACAGGGACGTCCTCCCCCGGTAATTGCTGCTCATTTTCAGCTGTGGATACAGGAAGACAGAATAGTTTTTGGGAGATTAATCAAGTCCCTGCACAATCCTGTGAGGAGCACCCAGAGTTGAGCGGGGAGGGTGGAAAGGAGGGATTTGCAAAGGGTTCTTTAAAAGTATTTAATTAAACAGATTTCCCCCGGGTTGGTTTGGGGCTCCTGCAGGATTTGCCTGCAGCATCTTCTGCTCTCTGTGCTCACCAGGCAGGTGCAGATGTGCAGAATATGAGTGTCTCTGCTGCTAAAAACCCATTTTCTTTTGGAATATCCCAGAATCAGCACCAGGACAGCTCCTGTCCTAGCAGGGACCACCCTTAAAATGCCAAATAAAAGCAATTTTCTGGCCATACATTCTCAGGACAGCTGAGCCACCAGCAGCAGCCAAACCACTCCTGTTTGTTTACTGCTCTAACTTGCTGTAAAACATTAAATTTATGCTTTTTCCCCCCTGCAGAACAGAACAGAACAGCAGTGTGAGAGCTGCACAAGGCGTGTGTGCTCCTGCAGCTCATGACTCTAACCCTGTGAGTGACTTGTTCTGTTAGCATGATAAACACATGCTGGAGAGGAACAGCACTAATTATGACCCTGTCACCTTCATCAGCTCCCCACTAATTGTTTTGGCTTTTTTTAATCTCGGTGCTCGGAGATGAAACATGATGTTTGGTTCTGCAAAGGAGTTGAAAAGAAAAGAGAAGAAAGAATTGCATTTTAAAATAGAAGCATCAGGTAGATCTTTCTGTCGGATTTGAAATTCAAATGACAGAAATTATAACTTTTTGGTGTGTTATTAAAATAAGGCACGGGAGGTTTTTAGAGGACTTTTCTGGCACTGCCCAGATCGAGTCTGAGTCCACTGCTTCACCTTGGGTTGTGCTCCAGTGATGCTCCCAGATCAGGGTTTTCTGTGTCACAACACAATTAAACTTCCCTAAATCTCTCCGGGTGTTGCCAGACAGCTCAGAAACCTCCCCAGTGATAAATCTGCTCCTCTTTTTTGAGGATAAAAGGTGATATCTCCTTATCGTGGGCTCTGTGGGTGGGAGAGTGAGGATTAGGGTTCAAGCCTGCAGCAAAACCCCACATCTTTTGTTCCTGTGGCTCTCAAAAATAGCAAACAAATGGAGCAGAATCTGGATTTTCTGCTGGACTTTTCTTGAGAGTGACAACCAGGTGTGAAGGACTGGGTCAGGTCTGTGTATAAATAAAATACTGAATTTGTCACAAAGTAAAATCAGGGCTAAGGTTTGTTCAGGGGAAGAATCTTCCCAGGTGCTCTTTATCCCCTCACAAGGGGCAGATTCTGTAACTGCTCCAGGACCACAGTTAAACCTGATATTGACTGCCATGGCTCACAAATGCTTTGACAATTACAATTTGTATGAAGGAAGGGATCTCTGAGGACTCTTAGCAAACCCTGCAGGGTGTTGTTCTCTCTGGGGAGAACTCTTGAGGTGGAGAAGGTTTCCAGCCATTTGGGAATATTCCATTTCCAGTGTTCCCAGAGCAGCCAGTGAGGCACAGCTCAGTCTGTGCCAGTGCCCAGCTTTTCTCACAAACCTTCACACCAATTGGTTTTATTTTTTATTTTCACCAGTCTCTAAAGGAATATTGGAGAAATCCACGGATCTCCTCAGTGCTCCATTGTGTGCTCAGCTTTGCTCAAGTGCTGTTTTAATGTCCACATGTGCAACGAGCAGCAGAGCAAAAACATCAGTGCAAGGCAAGGCTCTGTCAGCCCCGGGAGATTTGGTGTGGAAAATTACCTAACTGGGGTGTCCAGGCCTTGGTACAAACACACACATGGAAAAAGAGCTGAGGGAACGAAGCCAAAAATAAATATCAATGAAAGGCAAAGCTGTGATCAGCGCAGGGCCTGATTTCCCAGGGCTGCCCTGAGTGATTTCCACGAGCCGTTGTTTCAGCAGCCTGTGAAAGGAAATTGGCTGGGTGAGCGAGCTCGGGGTGATTCGATTGTGCAGCTTTCTGTTCACCACATGTTTGTGATCAAGAGCAGCAGCCCGTGTCTGCTGGGCTCGGCTGTGCAAACCCCTCTGGCCGGGCGATTTTGGCAATATTCCCTTTTCAGTGGAGGATGAAGGGGAGTGAATGTGGAGAGGAGAAGCTGTGTCCTTTCCCGTCCACACCCCACAGCCTGCTGACTAGGGGCACAAAGGTGCTGTGTAAAATATGGGATCAGAGAATGGTTTGGGATGGAAGGAACCCCAAATATATCCAATTCCACCCCACTGCTAAAGGCAGGGATCCCACATTGATCCCACACCCCACAGCCTGCTGATGAGGGGCACAAAGAAGGTGTTGTGTAAAATCTGCAGTGCAGATGCTGCAGGGTATGAGTGTCTCTGCTGCTAAAACCCCATTTTTCTTTTGGAATATCACAGAATTAGCACCAGGACTGCTGAGGGAGGACTACCAGGACTGGGATCAGAGAATGGCTTGGGATGGAAGGAACCCCAAATATATCAAATCCACCCTACTGCTAAGGTAAGGGATCCCACATTGATCCCACACCCCACAGCCTGGTGATTAGAGGCACAAAGAAGGTGTTCTGTAAAATATGGGATCAGAGAATGGTTTGGGATAGAAGGAACCCCAAATATATCCAATCCACCCCACTGCTAAAGGCAAGGAATCTTCCTCTGGCCCAGGTTTCTCCCTCCAGCCTGGCCTGGACCGCTCTGCCCTGTCAGAGCCTGGCTGGTTTTAGTGCCCAGAGGAATGAGGAGCTGTGCCTCTGGCTGTGCAGGGAGCATCAGCTCCCCCGAGCCAGGCGGGTTGGGAGGCAGAGCCATGAATAAACATGATTTGCTCTGCGACTGACGCACGGCAATCAAAGGCAAGCTCGTTTAGAGTTTGAAATCCGGACTTTAATTGCCAACCCACGTTTACCTGGCTGTGTAGGCAGGAGGGAGAACTCTTCACCCAGCTGCATGGGATGCTGGCTCTTGGGAGGGGAGGAATTGCTGGGAGCTGCTCTGGGAGGGTTCTTTTCATTTTCATTTTCATGTCCTTCCTCTTGCTTGGCAGGCGGGTGCTGCAGAGGTCATTAAATAAAGAAAAGACCCTTTTACATCTACATGGTAATTAAACAGCATCATCCTGATGGCAGAGCTCAGCTTTTTTGTGAAGGGATGTTTAGCTTGGTCATTTTGTTTTTCAGCATGAAAACATTCAGATTATGCAGGATGACCCAGGAGTGGGGAAAGAAAATACTCATTTGTGGTTTTGTGGCTAATCCAGCCCAGACTGGTGCAAATCCCAAAAGCAAACTTCCAGGTGGACAAGGCACTTTCCAGGGATCAGGGAGCTGTTTTCATGCACGTCCAGTAACTGAGAAAAATGGCTTTTGCTCTGCATCAGTTTTAGTCAAATCGATCCTCGCCCTCGACAAAGATCACAGAAATCGAATCTGTATGGGGAGACACTGAGCCCTGTGGACTCAGATTAATTCCAGCTCCCCCTGGCAGCTCCTCTCCATCCCATGGCAGGCAGGGCCTGCTGCAGCCATCTGTGGTTATGTAACCTCATTAACCCAGCTGACATCAGCCCATTCCAGATTTCCTATAACTTCTTTTTCATTGCCCTCAGCAGCCAACCAGCCAAGCAAACCCACTGTCCCCTGATTGATTCCCTAAGAATAACCCTATTATCGTGTCCTGCCCAAAGCCAGCCTGGTGCCCTGAGCTGGGAAGCCATCTAGAGGTACAGGAGGTATTCCATCATTTATGGTGAGGGGGCACAGCATCATTTTCGCTCCCACACTGGTGTTGGATTTATTAGCCAAACTTTCTGCCCTTTCTGGGCATCACATCTTGGTGCTCTCCCAGGTACCACTGACCTTCCTTCCTCCTCACCTGGGCTTGGGCTGGCCCGGGTTTGGAACATCATTTTTGTGACATTATTTTTGAGGTCACAGAGAAATATCAGAAATGTTGATCCTTATGAAATGGCTCCTAATAGCTTAAAAAAAAAAAACAGTGAGTAAAAATTGAACTTTTAAAATATTAACTTCTTAGTCACGCCCTGGACTTTCTCTTTGGCTTCTTGTTGATGTTTGGGCAAAACATCTGAGCTGCTTCTCCTCCCAGCTTGCTTCCCCCTCCCTGCTGGCTGCTGGCAGATTGCTGTGGATCAGTTCAGCACCACAGGCGAGCCTCGGCGGGGAAAGGGGAAGATTAATTGGAGAATTAATTTCTTCTCTTTCGGTTTGATGAGCTAAGTGGGAGAGGCAGAGCCCCTGTGCTCCTGGAGGCCTCGTGGGGCTGTGAATCAACTCCACAGGCTGGGTTTGTGTCAGCTTTGGGGAATGTTGGAGCAAACAGTGCTGCAGGCAGAGCTCATCCATCACTGCTCAGCTCCCAGCGCTGACCCCAGGCAGGGCAGGAGGAGGAAAAGGAGCTCTGAGAGGAGTGGGGAGGGTCAGGGGTTGGGAATGGCTCAGCAGGAGGGTTGGGAGACAGGAGCAGGGCTGAGGAAGTTCTCCAAGGGGCAGCAGCCAGCTGGAGCCAGACGAGCCAAACTGCATGGCCAGACTGTCCTGGGGGCAGTAAATCAGTCAGAGAGAGCGAGGCACTGAGGAAATGCAGCGTGCTTGCACTGTCCTGCAGAAAGCTGGAAAATCCCAGACGTGGGGGTGATCAGCAAATGGAGAAAGAGCTTTTCCTTCTCCTCAGCCTTGCAGCCTGACCTCGAGCTTCCCCTCCTGCCTCAGTATCCCCAATTATTGCCTTGGTACCCCAATTCCATCCAGCTCTGGCCCTCCCAGGCTGCTGCAGAACAGAAGTTCTTGTTGCCTCAGCCAGCAGAGCCATGATCATCCCTGCTGTGTGATCCCAAAAACTGAAACCTAAACCCTCAAAGGTCCCCATTCTGCCACAAGAGACTCCTTATTCAGTTAGTGTTGATTTCTTCCTTTTTTTGCTGTTTTTCTCTCCATTCCAGAGCCTGATGGAATATCTCAGTGGGGTTTGCCTGCAGACAGATGGAAGGGCAATGAGGAGGAGCAGCCAGGAGTTACCAGCAGCTTCCCTGGCGTTATTAATCTGCAATTAGTCACCAGCTTTTGACAAACTTCCTGCCTGGGCTGTGCCTCCTGCCTGGGGTGACACTGAAAGGACATTTCCTTTTTTAATGGACAATCTCCATCTTCTGCCAATTGCCCAGAATCTTCTTCACTTTGGACTCCTCCTGGAATTCCCAAGGAGCATCCCAGCTTCCCTCCCTGTGGGAAAAGCAGGGACTCCAGCCAGGCTGAGAGCTGCCTGAGGCCAGCCTGGAGATCTGCAGTAATTACAGGGAGCACAAAAACTTCATACTTTCAAATGTCAAGCGGTGTTTATCTGAAATTCATCCCGGCTGGGAGGAAATGAAAGGAGATGCAGCAGCAGAAGGAGGAAAGGCCAATCCAGCATGGGTGGGAAGGCCAGCCTGACCCTCTGGCTAATCATCCACAGGAGCTGACGGGTTGGGAAAGGCTGGAGCTCAATGTTTCAGAGTAGACAACAACAAACTCTTCCCATGGCAGTTGGGGACACAGGGAGGATGTGACAAACATCACAGAGTCCTCTGATTTCCCTTTAATGCACTGAAGAGTTTCATCTCTTTCCAAACATGCTGAAGTGCCATCATCCCATGAAATTTCTTTTTTAATTGGTTAAATCATTCCGATTTTTCCCCCTCAGGTTCTCCTGCAAACACACAGATCTGTGTACAACAGGGGTTTGGTTTTCCGTGATAATGGCACAGAAAATGCTGCTTGTAAGGAGTAATTTAAAAAATATTATCATGGCAGCAGAGAGAATCCCAGGCTGGGTCAGGCTGGAAGGGACAACAGCGTGTCACCTGTTCCCAGGTGGTGCTGGAATATCTCCAGTGAGGGAGATTTGCTGAAAACTCTCCCCATCGCTGTGCCTGAGCAGGAATGTGCCTTTGGGAGAGCCTAACTCACACAGAGTCACGTTTGCTGCATTAGCATCACCGTGAGTTTCCAGCTTGCACGAGGAAATGTCACCACTGGGACCTCAGGTTTGTGTTCTTTGCTTTTCTCAGTAGCTGGGGTGGGATTTACTCACACAGGGGTCTGGGTGTGCTTCCAGCAGGTGGGTTTGGGGATGGGATAATGGGATAATAGGATGATGGGATGGGATAGAACATCCTGCAGGTGACAGAGTGTGGAGGGGACTTGGTCCCTCTGTCACCTCTGTCTCCTCACCTGTCACTGCTCCCACCCCACGCCTGTGTCCTTTCCCCATTTCCAGCTCTGATCAGTGGGTTTTTTCCCTGATAAAGGATTTTTAGGAGTTGCTCCATGTCTGTGACCTCACAGCAAGCTGTGATCCCCCCAGGACTGTGTCTCTCTCCCATTTCCAGCTTCCCACACTGGGACAGATTTGCTTTGTTGTCATGTCCAGGCTGGGAGAAAACAAACCCATGGACAGCCAGCCTAGGAGAGGAGCTGAGGAGCTCCAAACGCACCAGCCTGAGGGGCTGCAAGCTGCAGACAGCCCCGCCAGGCTGCAGGTCAAACCATTCCACACAAACAACATCCCTGCCACGAGCTCTCCAATCCCACACAGAGAGGACTTGAGAAGGTTTTTTTTCATCCTTTTCTTGCTCAGTTTAACTCCTCCCCGGCGCTCTGCTAGCTGTGACATGGAGACAAGCGAGTGTTTTATCTCTTGGAAACCACTCCAGCCTCCCTCAGCTCCCTGCTCTGGCCACAGAGCTCCAGCCCCATTACACAGACGATTTATGGCTGCACTCCTCAGCTTTAGGCTGCCAGCAACTTCGGGAAGGTTATTTGTCCTTAAGTACTTGTAATTCTTCCTCTGCAGGAGCATAATCAGTCATTATCAGCGGCAGTTTCACACTCTAATCATAAAGCTGTTATTTCTGCTTAATCCTAACCTTGCTAAATATTAATTTGACGTTTAATCCCCCTGGTATCTGGCAATATTGGTCTGTTATTATTGTTGTTGTTGCTGTTATTCATGTGGCAGCGAAAAATTAGCACTGTAGGAATCACATCCTTCTTTATTTACCATTTATTTGCCAAATCTCGGCTGCTCTCCTGCCACCCTGTGCCCTGCAGTGCCACCCAAAATTGTCCCATGTGGTGAAAGGGACAGGTGACACTGTTGAGGAGGAGGGGACAGGGACACCACAGAGTCACTCTGCTTTTTTAATCCCTCCACCATCCAAAAAAAAAAAAAAAAAGCGAATAAACAAAAAAAAACTACCCAACCAAAAAACACCAAACAAACCAAAAAAAAACCCAAACAAACCCAAATGAAACAGCTGCAAACCTGCTAAGCTTTCAAACACGAGGTGACAACTGATCAAACACTGCAGACCTCACCTCGAGAGGAGTGACAGAGCCACTGCAGGAATTCTCGCAGGAGCAATTATCAGGAGTGTCATTATTAACCAGTAATTACCTGCTGGGATCAATAGAGCCATTTCACAAATGCGACTTAAGAGCTCCTGCAGGCTGTTTGTCCCTGAGAAATGCTGTGATTTGCCCTAAAATTAGAGGCTAAAAAGCTCTTTTTGGCGCAGTGATGCTCTGGGGATGTGGCCTGGTCTGTCCAGCTTGGATAAAAAGGGTGTGAGGGCAGAGCTGAGGCTGGTGAGGAGCAAAAATCCATCCCCAGGGAGCTTTTGGGAGCTGCTGCTCCCCCCTCAGCATCCCCTGTGCTGAGGCTGCTGCTGCTGGAACCTTCCATCCCCTGACAGCCTGGCTGTTGTTCTGTGGCTGGAAATTAACTCAGCAAACATGCAGGGGATCCTCACGTTTATCTGTGCACTGAAACTGCACTTCTGTTTTCTCTGAGAGCTGTGATTCCTCCCGAGGCTGAGGGAGAGCAGCCAAGGCACACAGATCTGGGCTCTGGTTTTGCAATTCCACGTTTGGGTGGCAGGAGAAGGTGACAAGCAGGGTGACACAGGTGCCAGGCCGTGTCCCCAGAGCTGGGCGAGGAGCCTGCAGGTTCCCTTTGTATGAATCCTCCCAGCCTTTGCTCGGTGATTACACGGGAGGGAGTTTCTTCAGCAGAGAAGAAAAATCCCTCACTGCCTCATTTTCCAAGGTATAACTTTGAAAGCTTAATCATATTCTCTCCACAATGCCTTATGGTTTATATATATTTGGGTTTTTGTAACTCTTTTGTATTCACCCTTTTCGCTGTCAGTTTAAGCTTAATATTATTAAAATTGCTCTGGCTCGCTCTGCTTAAAATTCTGCATTTACAGTGTTTTTTGGGGAAGAAGTGCTAAGTCAAACGCTGCTTCTCCTATTTCTTGTTTGTCTTTAATGACTCATTAGATCATCACCTCTGAAATGAGGAAGCAATAAAGCTGCAGTGAGGAAAGCCTTGCAGAGAGCTGGGGAGGCTCGGGGTTGTGCTTTGGGGCTCTGGGGTGGGAGCTGAGCTGTTTTTTGGGACACAGGAGGAGAGGAGAGGTCAAAGGGCACAGGCAGCAGTGGGTTAGAAACACCATCCTGCTGCAGGGAGGGCAGAATTTCACTCTTTTTGCAGGGTGAAGGAGGTAAATCAGCACTGGAGCTTCTCCACCTCGCTCAGGTGGGATCAAATTTGATTTTTAAAGGGAACAGTGGAGCTCAGCACAGCACTGCGGGTGGGAAGGCAGCCTGGTGTCACTGGGGATGGGGGAACAGAGCCTCCTGCACCCCTTCGGTGCAGAAATCCTTCTGAGCTGTGTCTTCTGCCCTCGTGGAAATGTCTTTATTTATTTTTTTCCTCCAGAGGGTGACGAGAGCATCATCCCTGGCCCAGCAGCAGCTGCTGCCCTTTCCCCGCGGCGCTGGGCACAGAGAGGCTGCGGGGAACATGACAAACGTCAAAAGCCTTTGTTCGCTGCCTCCTTCCCCTTCGCAGCCACTGACAAATCCTCCCGCGGTGAAACACGACGTGTTGATGAGGGAAAGCAGCCCCGGAGTGTGGCACGGAGCACAGCTGGAGCACAGCTGGAGCTCAGCCCGGGTGCCCGAGGGTGCCCAAAATTCCTCCCTGCAGGAAAGAGCAGCTCCCAAAAGCGTTCGCAAGCGCAGATAAAGAACAATTTCTTTCCCTTCCTTGCCTGCAAACACGGGGCTGACTCATCACCTCGCAGATGAGAAAAGCGAAAACTTCCCCGGCGTTGGGGAAAATGATGTTTTCTCACACGTGCCGAGCATTTTGTAGCGCTGGGGTGAGAAAAGCCAGCTTTGGGCTCAAATATGGGAACTTTATTCCAGTCGGTGTTTGGGGTGATTTATTGGCAAACTGCTTCTCCAAACTTGGAGTCTAGAGAGAGTGAGTGAAGCCTGATATCGCTGATGTGGTGGGGATGTTGTGCTCCTTTACAGCAGCCGAAAAATCGCCGTTCTGTGCTGGATGGACAGCGCTGCCCTCGGGTTCACCAGCGTTTAATGAGGATTCAGCAGTGCGGATAAGGCTTGAGTGAGTCGGGCTGAGTCACAGCCCCGAACTGCTGTGAGATCCAACTGCTGGAAAAGCCGAATTAATTAGTTAGAAACTTCAGCCAGTTAATTATATGTGTGTTAGCGTGGCACCTTTGGAGCTTTACAGCTGCACTGGGAGTCGGACTACTCTCTGGTTCAAAAAATTAGAAAAACAGAAAAAAACAATGGTGTCTGGATTGCCAGGACTTCCTAAAATATGTCTATTTTTGAGTCACAGATGGCAACTCTGTCACCCTCTTAGCACCTCACAAAAGCTCTGCTGGGCCGCAAGGGGTGACACAGTCCGGCAAATCCCGAGGGTTTGGGATCGTTGTTCTCCCATTCAGGATCATCCTTGTTTTGTTATGGCAAGCAAACGGGGGAAAAGGAGATGGGAATGGTTGGTGCTCAGAGGGGTGTTGGGTTTCCTCCTTCGCTCAGTACTTTTTAGAGTCATTATATAGGAATTATTTATTGATGTTAAAATCTGACAGAGGTTTTTACTGCGGTTGTGGTGTCGTCACTAAGAGTTGTGGGAAAAGTCCAATATCCATTGTGGAAATAGGAACGTTTCAGGAGGTGATGCATTCCTTTTCCAAGAAGTGCTGGGATTATGTGCCAAGAGCTCACACAAGAATCCCTGGATGTTTCCTTCCTTCTCCCGAGCCTCCATCCCCTTGGAGTTCTCTCCTAATTCACCCGGAAATGCCCGCAGTGAAGTTCCTCCGGGTGATGGATTTATTATTTATTATTTATTATTTATTATTTATTATTTATTATTTATTATTTATTATTTAGCACAGTATTTATTTCCCACCTCCACGCCCTCCGAGTTCCCTTCGGTTTCATCCCTGGGCAGGACGGGGGCAGCACAGTTCCCTCTTTTCACAGCTAAGCCCTGAAACCCCAAAATTTTTCCCAAAGCCAGCCCTGACTTCAGTCCCTTTGTCACCAGACGACGTGCTAATCGAGCACACTGGAAACAGCAAGGAGGGTCCAAAAAGCCCATTTTTTCTCTGTATTTGCGCTATTTATGGCAATGGTTACACTTCTCCGGGAGAAATGCTGGGGTTTGTTTTTATCTGCTCTGGCTGGGAAGAAATTAAGAAGATCAAGGGTAACTCGCGTGAATAAAGCCGAGATGAAGTGAGTGAAGCTGGGGTTTGTTCTGTGCCATCATTTTGTCCCCAAAACCCCTGGCGGCACTGCTGAACGATTTGCCGCCGGGGAATTCAGGGAGGGAAGGGGAAAGTTGCTCACTGTTTATCCAGGGCTGTCGATATTCCCCATCTGCACCTCGCTGCTCGCCGTCCCGCCTGCATTTCCTGCTGAGCCGCACGAATTCCAGCCCGGAATTTGTGAGAGGAGGGGAGCGCAGGGCTCAGCTGGCGGCGGGAGCAGCAGCGCACCTGAGCGGAGCGGAGGGGAGGTGAGCGCTGAGTCAGAGCCACGAGCAGCTTTGTTCAGCTCCCAGCTGCCACACTGCAGCCTTTTTGCTCATCTCCGAAGGCTCTGGGATGGAATTCCCTCTCCCTTCCTAGCAAAAATCCTCCTCTCCCGCATAAGCCAGGCTGCGACCGCGAGATGGGTTGGATGTGAAATCGGGGTGTGCCTGAAAATGAGTGGTTTTTCCCCAAAAAACCTGTTTCTGAGCAGCGCTGGAGGAAGGCAAAGGTGTGCTGCCGGTCTGGCAGCTTCCAGCAGAGATTCCCTGTGCGCACTGGGTGTTCAGGAGCACGGGAAGGGGAAATTCCAGAGCCCACGGGATGGGCAGTGTGTGACGGGCAGAGGCAGCATGGGGACTGGGGAGGACAGGGGAGTTCAGCATCGATGCCACATCGAGAGTGTCACATCCCCTACAGAGGTGTCCTTGTCGCCTTCCAGCCTTGCTCTTGACGAGAGGGCTGCATTCTGGAGAGGAATTGCTCCAGGAGGGGAAATCGGGCTGATGTGCATCCGGGCTAATAAACGGGTACCGCAGCACTTCCTAAATGAACTCACTTTTTTAAAATTTTTTTCCCACTTTTTCAGTTGGCAAGAGCTGTTTTGCAAACCTGAATATTCCTGAGTTGCAGGAAGCTCTGTGCTCCGAGGAAGGCTGTGGTTACCAAAGTGCTGCAGAAATGAAACAGAAAGAAAAAAGGTGATTTAAAAATTTTTTTAAAAATTAAAAAAATTTTTTGAGCCTTAGGTAATCCTTCAGGGAGGTATCGAGGCTTCTGTTTTAAAGTGCTGAGGAACTCCCCCGTGTGAATTTATGAATTTATGGGGGGAAATAAACAAGAAAGGTGGAGGAAATAAATAAGAAAAGTGAAGGAAAGGCTGTTTTGGAACTTTACTCCCTTAAATGTCGTGCCTTGCAGCACTGCTGCCGGTAAATGCTGCCATAAGGGGAGTTATTTCTCTGTCAAGATGCATTAAAGATGTTTCACTTTGCAGCCTGGAGAAATGCAGAGAATTCCAGGTGGGAAGGAATTTCCTGGTGCTAAATGAGGTGTCAGGGTGTGGAGGGGAAAAGGGAGAGGATTGGACCAGGGCAGGAGCTCTCGGAAGTGATTTTCTCTTTAACCGAATCGATATTTTCTAATAGCTTTTCATAACTCTGTAATCGCAGGCGGCATATTTATTTACATAAGTAGGGGGCTGTAATTACAGAGAGTGAAAATGGGTAATTATTTAATTAGGATCCATAATGAGGCTGGGTGAGGGAGCTCGGAGGCAGATGGTTTTGGTTAGCAGCACTGGCCAAGACTTTGTGCTGTGGCATGGAGAGGAGGAAAATCAGAATACAGGAGGATCCAACCAGGATCTGAGCACAGGAAAAACGCTGCTGCTGGCTGGGGAAATCTTCATTTCTGTCCCCAAAAAGGAGGTTGGCTTTGGTACCTTCTCTCTCGAATATTTCCCAGCAAAGCCTGGCGGGAATACCTCTACTCCTGGATGCTCCTTTTCCATGCTGAGGGAGAAGCTGAGCTGAACAATGACAGATTTCCGGGAATTCTGGCAGCTCAACTGCCCAGGGAAAGCGGAGGCTCCCCTTGAGCGCTTGGAGTTAATTTTATGGGGTGTTTAGCAGGCTCTAAAGAGCACCCAGAGACCTGTCGATCTTCGCAGGTGGATAACTTCCTGGCAGGACCGAGATTGCAACTCCATTTCATCCCTCGCGGAGCCACAGCCTGCCAAGGATGTGTCCCCAGGGAAGCCCGAGGTGCACGAAGGTTCTCCAAAGGCAATGCTTCTTGAGGAAGAACCAGAAAGGGAAAATCCTGCTGCCCCTGGCATGGATTTCAGGATTTCAGAGTCACCTCCGGGAGCAGGGAGTGAAAAAAATCAAACCCAGCAGCTGGTTTGTTAAAATTCGACAGCTGGGGTGAAATCCTGGGGGAAACACAACCTGAGGAGAGCAGGGCAGAGCTCAGGGGGAGCATCTGCTGGGATGAACGTGGAGAACATCCCCTGACCTTCCCCTCTGCCCAGCCCTGGGACAGGAGAGGGCAGTGGGGTGGGAGCTCTGAGCCTGAGGCTCTCAGGGGCTCCTGCTGCTGGATTGGCTCCGGCTGGCATGTCCCCTGCAGAGGGTGACACCTTTCCTTTTCCCTCCCTGGGATTTGGGTCCTCAGCACCTTGTGAGGTCAAAGGCTCAGCCGACAGATGATAGATGAACTGTTTGGAAATGAGGGGAAAAAGGAGCAGAATATAAATTTCTCCCTAACAATTATTCTCCTTTGACTCGTCTAGGAGAGTAAACCCCTGGGGATATCTTGGTGCTGGAACATGATACAGAGAATGGAAACATTTTATCCCTGACATCCTTAAATTCTCTGTTTATTAGGTGATGGATGAGAACCCAGGGTGGGGTTTTGCTGGCTGTCCGTGCTCTGCAGAACCACAGGAGCATCAAACCCCTGCATCTCACCTGAGATGGGGACAGGGATCAGCTGAAGGTGACATCGCCCAGGAGGTGAGCAATGTGCCCATTCCCTGGCCGTGGGGAGGCTGGCACAATCCCTGCAGGGAATTACCTCGGAATTGGCTCTGCTTCACGCCGTGCCAGCTGCTTTTTAAACAAATTATGGTATCAGCCCATAACAGTGCCTCCATTCAATTCCTTCCAGCGAGAAACCAGTTCTCCTGAAATTGCCTTCTCAACTCCATAATCATTACCCAGCAAATTGCCTCGGGAGAGAGGTTGGAGCAGGGCAGTGGGTGGGGTGTGCTCTGCCTGGGCTGCGGTGGGAGCTGGAGCAGGAAAATCCATCAGGAGTTGTGCCCAGGGTGGGCACTGTCCCTGTCCTGGGGACCCCAGGGATGGCAGAATCCCAGAACCCAAAGGATGCTGCTCCTGGTACTCTCAAAGGGGATAAATTCCCTCCCTGCACGTCAGTTTCCCCCTCTGCCTGAAGTGGGAAGATTTGGGAGGAACTTAAACACTTCAGTAAAGAATTTATTCCTAATATCTCATCTAACTGCTCTGTCAGTTTGAAGCCATTCCCCCTTGTCCTGGCGATGCTCTGGTAAAAAATCCCCGAGGAAAGGCTCAGCTTTTCCATGGGAAAGGATGGAGCAATCAGCACAGAATTAAAGCAAACGAACCCCAGCAAGTGGCTGTTAAAGCTGCCGTGAGATCTCCAAATTGGGAGCAACACGGGGGTGAGCTGTGCAACGCGCAGCTTTATGAGCCAATTATTGACCCTTCCGTGCTGATTTCAGCAGAAGAACCGGGCAGGGTTTGTGTTTGTCGTGTCACAGGGTCGGGAACTGTCATTTGTCACCCCACGGTTTGTCCTCCCCGCTCTGCTCCTGACCTTGGCGGCTCGGGGCTCCAGCAGGGCCAACATCTGGCTGGCTGCTGCACAGCTGTGCTCTGCCTGCTGCTCCGGGGGGAGAGGGAAGGTTGTTCTGACGGGAGTGAGGTAGAAAAATGACAGAGGGAATGTCTTGTGCTTCACAGCACCTCAGCACCGTGCCAGGGCTTGGCACTGCTGCTGCTTCCCTTCGGCTTCATTGTCTTCAAAGACTACTGAGGAGTGATGAAAATGGGAAGAAAAAGCTTAAAAAGCTTTGCTGCTGCTCCCCTTCCTCCCTTTCCCCCCGTGTGCCGATGGTGAATCTGGATGTTGAATTTGCAAAGTGCTCTCCTTTCACTCGCTGCTCCCTCACTGCAGGCTGGATGGAAATATCGATCTTGGGATGGGTTTGAGAAGGAGAGAGCAGCGTGACTCAGAGCGGCGAGGCAGCAGGATGAGGATGTCTCCTGGTGTTTCACCCTTTCCCGGTGAATCCCTCTGCAATCTGCCCTGGCTCCTCATTTCCCCTGCCAGGACCTGCCCTCGCTCGCTGTGTTTTGCTGCAGGGAAGGTGTTTGTGTCTCGCTGGCTGTGCTCACATCTCTGTTGAACTTCGGCATCTTCGTTTAACTCCTCAAAATCTCGAGTTTCTGGGAGGGGAGACGACCCGGGCTGGTCCTGCAGTGACCCCGGGCTGGGAGGAGCAGCCTGGTGAGTTCCTCCCCTCCTGTGTGCCCAGAAAAGCTGTCAGAGGATGCTGGGGCTGCTTTCTGTCCCTCGGATGTTCTCTCCTCTCCCACTGGTGCTCCAGCACCATCTAGAGTCCTCCCCAGGCCGAGGAGATCCTGCAGTGCCACCGGGCGTGGCACGGGGAAGGGTCAGACAGTGAGCCAAGCTGAGATCTCAGGGGTGTTTGCAGCCTTTCTGGCCTGAACGTTAAATGGGACAGGGGGCTTGGAGAAAAAGATCCAAACAGATCCAAAAAAATCCAAACAGACCCCAAAAAATCAGCTGCCCAGCACAGGGTGGGGCTGTGCCACTGCACACCTGGTGCTGCTCAGAGAGCACAAAGCCTCAGCCCGGGCTGCAGGACAGCCCATGAAATATTCATGGGGGTTTCTTTGGTTAAATGGCATTAAAAATTCATTGTTTGGAGCACCAAGCCATCAGCTGTCCCTGCCAGGGATGGAGAAGGAAATAAGAAAAGCCTTTATTCCGTGGGTTCTCTCAGTCTGTTCAGCTGCTCCTGGTTTTGGAGGCTGGGGTGGAGGAGGATGAGGGATTTCTGTTCCACCAGAGCTCTGCACTGGTAAGGAAATCATCTCCTACCCCAACAAGGCTCAGAAACTGATCTTTCAGTAACAAGAAATGGTGTGGAGAACCAGGAGCCCAGCTGAGAGCTGCTGCCCAACCTCTGCTGCTCCTCGTGTGCTCCAGGCAGGGAAACCCCATTCCCTGGGGAGCTGGGGCTGCTTTCCTGTGGGAACGCAGGGCAGGGAGGATCTCCTGAGTGCTGTGGCCCCACCAGCCCCCCTGACACACCTGGGGGTGGGAAAAAGCAGCTCCAGAGCTTTTCTCCAATTTTCCCCCACTTTGGGAAGTTTTGATCCCCGAGGGGCTCAGAGCTCACTGCTGTCAGTCCCGGCTGGAGGTGCAGCCCCTCAGCAGCTCCTGGGGCTTCTCATGGGGCAGGGAAAGGGAGGGGAGAGGGGGCAGCAGGTGGGAGGTGGGTTTGGGGGCTGAGAGAAGGGGGCAGCAGGTGGGAGGTGGGTCTGGAGGCTGAGGCAGCTGCTGCTCCCGCTCAGGGTGACCCCAGGGAGGGACAGGAGTGTCCCCCGGGACACCTGGAGCAGCAGGGGGGCTGAGCAAGGGCCCTGGCAGCAGGGAAGGGGGGTTTGGGAACAAGGAGAGCCTCGGGCGCATGCACAGGAACCTGAGCTGCCCTGGATCTGAGCACACGGCTCTGCTCCTCTGCCATGCTGAGCAGAGCCACTCGCTGTCCCCTGGCAGGACAGCCAGCCGTGTCCCCGCCGTGCCCTGGGCTCTGCCGCTGTCCCCAGGGCTCAGCCCCACCCGAGCAGCCCCCCAGGCAGGCCGAGGATGCTGAGCAGAGCCCCGGGAGCCCCAGGAGGACAGCACAGACCCACGGTGGGTGAGTGGCTGTGGCACGGGGAGCAGGGTGGGCTCTGGGTCCTGCCCTGGGACAATCCATGGCTCAGCTCAGCTCAGGAAGGAGCGGCGAGCTCTGGGAATCACTGCAGGACATCCCAGGGGCTTGGAGAGCTGAACAAGCCACGCTGATCTCCCTCCCTCTCTTCCAGCTCCTGCTGAGGCATCCTTTGGGGTTTTCTGCAGCGCCAGGAGGCTGCTGCTGCTGCTGGGGGTGGCCGTGCTGCTGGCAGGGACAGCGGCTGGGACGTGGCTGCTCGGTCAGTGTCCCCAGGACAGCCCTGCTGCCACCCCGAGAGCGAGCTTGGGGTGCCAGCAGCGGGGTGGTGGCGATGGGAGCTCCTTGGTGTGGGGTGGGGACAGCTGTGCTCCTGGGGAGGATCATCCCCCCAGTCCAGAGGGCAGGAGTGACCCCAGTTTTGGGCAGCTTCTGAAAGAACTCGTGGAATTAAGGCTTTTTTTTATTTTTTCTCACCTTCACCCCCTTCTCTGTCTCCTGAAGTGAAGCACCTGAAGGAGCCCCAGCCAGGCCAGGGGTCCCCACAGGAGCAGGATTTGGATGTGATCCCAGCTTGTGAGGATGGTGAGGATGGTGAGGAGGAAGAGCCTGTGGTCCGAGGGGCTCCCAGCACAGGTTTGTACCTTTGCTTGATGTCCCAGTGACGGGGAGAGGGGAGCCAGACCCAGCAGGGACAAGAAAAATGTTCTATAAAATCAATATCTGCTGCATTTTGCAGTTGTTTTGCTTTTCTCTGAAGTCCTGCTGAGCCTCTCAGCATTGTAGCTTCATTGCATGGGGAAATCCCACAGCAAAGACAATGTGACCCCTCTGGTTGGGTTCATTTTCAGTTTCTAACTCCTCAAATGGCCTTTGCTGGGATTTAGGGAGGGTTTTTCCTCTCTTTAGCTGTGCAGAGGGTGGGAACTCGCAGGCTGGCTGTGATGGGATGGCTTTAGTGTCTTTCAGGATAAACAGCACCAATTCCTTGCTGGAAGCACGGCTGGAAGGACAGCCAGGCTGGCTCCTGGTGTGCCACGAGCCCTGGGCTCCCTCCCTGGGCACCCTGCTCTGCCAGCAGCTCGGCCACCTCAGGTGGGCACAGCACAGACAGCTGCTCCTGCCCTGTGCCAAGGGGATGATCCTGGAAAGGAATGGGGGTTTGCCAGGGCAGCAGCAGAGCCACCAATCCCCCGGGAAACCAGGCTTTGGGACCTGCAGGAGCAGCTCCAGAAGGTCCTGCCAGCCAGAAAGTTCATTGCCAGAGCTGCAGGACTGTGCTGCTCCCCCAGCAGGGTCACATTCCTGAGCCCTTTCCCGGGATATTTGCTGTTGCTCCTGCAGGATGACCCAGCAGAAGGGAGTGAAGCTGAGGGATGTGCAGGTGAGGGAAGGGCAGCAGTTCCTGCAGGTGACACCCCAGCAGGAAGGCAGCCTGGAGCACACGTGGCAGCTCAGGTAAGGGCAGCTGGGGCCGAGCAGGGCTTGCTGGAGCCTTTTCTCAGCTTTAACCACAGAAGTGTGTGAGTGCTGGGCAGCAAGCACCCCTTGGGGAGCTGCTGCAGCCACCCTGGAGCTCCCTAGGGATTTTGGTTGATGTTTATTCTCACCAAATCCTCATTTCCCCACAGGAGCAGCTGTGAGTCTGATCGGATTGTGGCTCTGCAGTGCTCAGGTAAGTGATTCCCTCCTCTCCCGTGTCCCCAGGACCTCTGCCTGGATCTTCCCCTGCTCCCCTCGCCCTGCAGCACACAGGGCTGGGGCTGCAGCCTCTCCCACCCATTCCTTGCAGAGTGTGGGCTGCAGGCAGGGGCCCTGCGGGTGGTGGGGGGCACTGACGTGTCCCCTGGGCGCTGGCCCTGGCAGGTCAGTGTGTGCCAGGGCTCCCAGCACCGCTGTGGGGGCTCCGTGCTGGGGCCTGAGTGGATCCTCACAGCAGCTCACTGCGTGCACAGGTATTTGGGCTCCCTGTGTCCACCCAGGGCTCTCCTTGTCCGTTCCTGGGCTCCCTGTGCCCATCCCCGTGTCCATCCCAGGCTCCCCGTGTCCATCCCAGGCTCTCTGTGTCCATCCCAGGCTCCCTTTGCCCATCCTGGGCTCCCAGTCCCTGCTGCTAGCCCAGACCCCGGTGCTGGTTGCCCTGCCCTCATGGCACCCCGCTCTGCTCGGTTCCAGGCAGCTCCAAGGCCCTGCCTGGCTGGTTTTTGCAGGAATTGTCACCCACAGCTCCCTCAAGCCCGAGGCTGGGGTGCCAGTCAGGGAAATCATCGCCCACCCGCTCTACAACGACAGCAGCCTCGACTACGACATCGCCCTGCTGAGGCTCCAGGTGCCCCTCAGGTTCTCAGGTGAGAACTTCCTGGTGTCCTCGAGGTGTCCTCATGTCCTTCTGTGGAGTTTTCTGTCCTGTCCCACAAGGAAAGCTGCCCAAACCCAGCCTCTTCCAGTCCTGTCCCTCCCGGGCAGCTTGTGCAGCAGCAGAGTTCTGCGGTGGTTTGGGGTGGAAGGGATCTGAAAGATCACCCAGTGCCACCTCTGCTGTGACAGGGACACCCCACTGTGCCAGGCTGCTCCAAGCCCTGTCCAGCCTGGCCCTGACCCTCTCTGCAGGACACCCGCCCTGTCCCAAGCTGGGAGCTGCAGTCCCACAGCTCCTGGCCCAGGAGCCTTTCCACGGCAGGCTGAGGGCTCTGACAGAGCTGTCCCCTCTGCCCTGTCCCTGTGTCCCTATCCAGGTGCCATCCGTGCCGTGTGCCTGCCGCCCTCCCGCCGGGACCTGCTGCAGGGCACAGAGTGCTGGGTGTCTGGCTGGGGTTACACCAGCCCTGCCCAAGGTGAGCTCCACCCTGCTGCTGGCCCTCAGCTCTTTCCCTGCCCCATCCATCCCATGTGGGATTTTCCAAACACTCCTCCAGTCTCCATCCCACCCTGCTGCTGGCCAGACCTCACCCCCAAGGCAATCCCCTCCTCCCTGCTCTCCCCTCCTGGCCTCTGTCTGTCGCTGTCCCCAGCGCAGGTGGCCGGGATGCTGAAGGAGGCCCTGGTGCCCCTGATTGGCACCAGGAGGTGCAACAGCTCCTGTGTGTACCAGGGTGAGCTGACGGCCAGGATGCTCTGTGCAGGACACCTGCAGGGACACGTGGATGCCTGCCAGGTAGGGCTGGGGACAGGGACAGGGGGCTGGCGGTGACTGAAGCCACCCTGGGGAGGCACAGCTTGCCCTGAGCTTTGGGTGCTCCTGGAGATGCTCAAGGCCAGGCTGGACAGGGCTTGGAGCACCCTGGGCTGGTGGCACATGGCAGGGGTGGCACTTCAAGGACCCAAAGCAGTCTGGGGTTCTGTGATCTGCCCCTCTCCACCCCACAGGGGGACAGTGGGGGACCCCTGGTGTGCTGGGATGGATCCAGGTGGCGCCTGGTGGGAGTTGTGAGCTGGGGCCGGGGCTGTGCCGAGCCCAACCACCCCGGTGTCTACAGCAACGTGGCTCAGCTGCTGCCCTGGATCCACCAGGTCACCCAGGTAAGCCCAGCCCTGCCCAGCCTGTCTGGAGCCTTTGTCCCTTCGACTAATCCCAGCTGAACCCTTTCCTTTGATTCACAAGCCCCCTGGACAGCCTCTTTCATGGTATTGATTCCTTCTTTTGTTTCCTTTTTGACTGATTTGATTAGATCCACTAGAAATCAGACTCCACAGAGCAACTCTGCCCTTCCCACAAG
Organism: Entomyzon cyanotis; assembly: GCA_024500445.1. Lineage (NCBI taxonomy): Eukaryota > Metazoa > Chordata > Aves > Passeriformes > Meliphagidae > Entomyzon > Entomyzon cyanotis. The sequence continues at coordinate 1,177,455 of JAKEPQ010000773.1, read as the reverse complement.
TGAAGAACAGCCCAGGACTGGCTCATCCTGTAACCCAAACAGCCTCCCAAACGTGCTCAGTATAAATAGTTTATTAAAGAAAATAGCAAATTACAATTCTGTGGACGATCAACAGGGGAGAAGTGTTTTCCAAAATAGCTGTTTTTTCAGGCTGCTGTGTTTAAAGGTGCAGGGGATCCCATGAGATGCCACTTGGAGGGGGGAAAAACAAAACCAGAAAGGTTCTGCCAGGTCTGGGGTGCCATGAAAGCCTCAGGCCCTGCACAAAACACTTGGAAATGGGAACAGAAGTTGGACAGAAGTGCCAATGACAAGGAGACAACAGGAGAAAACAGATAAAAACATTAAACTGTGACTGAAACTTCTCTAAGCACTACTGGGCAGGAAGGATTTTGCAGCACCTTGGTCTCTGGATTAGTGAATGCTCAGTGAGTTTTCCAATTAAAAGAAATTTACAACAATCCAAGTGTCAAACATTCAGTGACTGAAAAGACAATGCTGTGAGTGTACCTTTCATTCCCTTTTTATATTGGTTTACAGTTCTCTCATTATTCTTAAAGGACAGAAAACACAACACCAGAAAGACACCCAACAAAACATAAAGGAAGGAGCTGAACTGGCTTCCACAGCTGGGAAAGTGAGATTGAAAAATTCTACATCAGTTTTAATATATTTCCCATGAGAAATAAGAGAATTTTCCTACTTTCCTGTGACCTGATCAATGGTTCATTCAGCACAGGATCTCCTTTCCCCACATTCTACCCTAAATTCTCTCCCTTGAGGTTTGCTCCTCAGGGGAACCTGAGGTGGCAAAGTTTGGCACTTCCTGGAAGGCTATGAAAAGCTCTCCAGGTCTGTGATTTGCAGGGACAGAAGAGGTCACAGAGGGGCTGCAGGTCCCCTTGCCAGATGTAAAACTGCATAGATGAGTCAGAGCTGAGCACCACAAACACCCTGAGCCCAGCAGGAGATGAGGTTACACAAACAGAGCCAGGAGATGCTCCTCCCACCCAGCCAAGCTCCACGAAGCACTTACCCAATTCCCAAGTTTTCCAGACTTTTCAATTTCAGTACAAATCAGAAAGGTGAAATAAAAAAAAATTGAAAGTCTCAGTTTGCTCTTGCTGTGCCACAAAAGAGTAAACACGGAGTCACTTGATCTTGGCCAGTGCTGCTGCTCTCCTCTCAGTGTTCTGGAACAAGGCTCGGATCAGACTCTTCACCTCAGCTGCTGAGAATTCCTCTGCCAGAGGACCTTTTCCATCTGCCCACCTGGAGGGGAGACAGGGAGAGCTTCACTCCACCAGCCTGCCCACAAATGGCACCTCAGACAAGCCTTCAGTGTCAGCAGTGCAGGTGTGTAAATTCAGGATTGTTTAGCCAGGTACAGAGCTGGGAGGTGATTTTTGCACTCAGTACCTTTTCATTCTCCTAAACAAGCCTAAAGCCTGCCTGCAAAATTCCCATTTGCCTCCTAACAACACAAAAAAGGGGATTTATGCCCTGCTGGAAGTGGGGTTGGGAAGCTTTGGTGACTTAGATGTTCCCAAGAGCAGGAGCTGCTTTCCCTGCACCTTCCTGGTTTTCCCTGCTGGAGACAAGGTGTTCTCCTGCCCTTCAGAGCTCTCTGGGAGCAGGGAATGGCTGGAGAACCAGCTGGAAAGGGAAACACCTACTGATCCACGATTTCTTGGAGGTTGGCCTGCAGGATGATCATCAGCTCCTTGAACGTCATCCACTTCTGCACATAGACTGGAACTTCCTCTTGGTACTTTTTATTTTTGGCTTCTTCGAGCAGAGGGGTGAAGACTTGGGGTCCTTCCTCCACCATGATCCTGCAGAGTGAGTACAGCCTGTCTGCATCCTCTGCAGAGATGTCCTGGAATGGGGAGAATAGGAACTGAGGTTCATTTTTAGGGTGAGAAATGGGTCCTGGGAGCATTTCCCACGGACACACAGCGATCATTTCTGTGGGAAATGGGATCTCAGGGAGAATTTCTGGAGGTGCCAAACGCTGTCCCCAGCACCCCCCGTGGCTGTTACCTCCAGGGCAGCAATCCTGGTGACAATCTCAGCCAGGGCTGTGTTCAGCAGAGCCCCCATGGCCTTGCAGTACACATTGACGGGGAGCACATCCTGCCACACCAAGCCCAGCCTCTTCAGCTGGTGCAGCACCTGCAAGGCAGCACAAACACCACTCAGGGCATCAGGGGTGGGCAAACACAGAGAAACCAGGCTGAGAGAAGCAAAAAGCAATGAAATATCCTGCTGCAGACAGCCCAGGACAAAAAACCCCAAATTATTCTGTCAGGAAATCGGTTTTTTAGCAGCTGCCCAGCTCTCAGGACTGAGATGACACAGTGCACCTCCCCAGACAGCTGCAGGCACTGGGATGTTTGGCTTTCTCTGCCCCTCCTTACCTGCTTTATGGCTTTCTTTGCTGCACAGTAATTCTCCTCATCATCCATGTTGGAAAAGTTCCTGGCACTTGAGAGCCTCTCCAGGATTTCTCCCTTCTGCACTCGCATCTGGGCCAGAAAACACTCCATCCCTTTAGGAGCAAAAATAAGCAGAGAGAAGCAATTAAGCAATTAATAAATTTGCTCTGCCTATGTATGACTGTAAGTGCCGAATAATGAATTTGCTATGATGTTTTATTTTTAATCAAATTTCCAGTCTCCAAACAGCCTCCCAGAGCCAGTCTAACCAGCGAGCTCTTGTGCAGCTTGTGTTGCTACAACACTGCTGGAAAATAAGCAGAGTGGTGGAATTAATTGTGGATGACTCCTGAGCTTACATAAACTTGTATCTGAATTTATTTCTATAGATTAACTAATGGAAATATCAAAGAATTGAGCAGCAGATCCCAAAACACAGTGCTACACTTGCTGGAACTAAATGCTGGACAAGACACCATTTTCAAAGAGCCAAAAATTCCCAATTCAGAAAACATTTTCGCCAAAAAATACAAATCCACTGCTCACACTGAGCGAGCAGCCACACCTCCACTAAACCATCCAGCAGCCAGGGCGAATTGCCATGTGATCCATGAGATTTTGAGGGAAAGGGGAGTTACCCAGCCTCCTGAAGCCAGGCACCAGGTCCACGAAGGTGGCGCTGCCGTTGCTCAGCACGGCGGTGCTGCGGTAGCGGAACTGGTGGCCCAGGGTGAGCAGGTGGTGGGCGATGTACATGCAGTTGTTGTGGTGGATGGCAGCCAGCTGGGGCAGCTTCTGCAGGTTCTCCCTGGTCCAGAAAGGAGGGGAAATGGAGAAATGGGTTTATTTAGAGCTGGTTGTGTTAAGAAAATAGGGATGTCTGCCTTAGAGAAATGCACGGTCTGTCAGGCAAGGCCTGACTGACATCAGAATGAAAATATTTAACCTCTCATCCCCACAGGAACTGACAGGAAAAGTCTGAAATGGCACTAAACCATGTGTTATCCCACACCATTTCCAGTCATGGACTTTCAAATAGGAATATATCTTGTTACAGCAAAGTCATGGTGAAGAAAAAGGAGAGAAGTTCCCTGACAGGATTGGGAACTTTCCACCTTCATTGCTGCTCTTTTTTTCACAGGAAAAACATCATGAAAAATCTGTGCATCAGATCTGGGGTCCAAGTTACATGGCTGGAAACAAATAGAGCTGTGTGAGAACTTCACCCACCCCTGGATCACAAGACTGACAACGCAGAAACTCTCCAGCACCTCCTTTGCACAGGTATGATTTAATAACAGATTAAGGGTAGCTGATTTTTGCTGCTGGAGCCTCTGGCTGCAGGGGACAAGTGGGACTGTTCCAAGAGCATTATCCCCTCTCAGAGCAGGAACTATGGACACACTGACCTGTGGTATGTGGGCACCACCTCGTAGAAGAGCTGGAAGATGTTCCGGACGCAGTCGAAGAGCTGCACACAGCTACAAGGGCAAGGAGGTTGGTGTCAGCCTGTCAATAATGCCTTGTTCACAGCCGACCCCCAACCTGCCCCACAACAAGGTTTTCTGAGCAGTGAAGCACTGGCACAAAGAGGGGATTGTCAGCATCAATGACAGCACTGTCAACACTGAAAACTCCCAAAGGCTGTGGTGACCTTGAAGTTCAGTGTGGGAGGGAGGTATGTGACAGCCCAGAACAAAGGGGACAGTGTCCCTTCCCCTCCAGGTGTGCAGCAACACTCAGCCCTCTCTCTGCCCCTCAAGGGCAGCTGTTACCTGGGCAACTCTCCTGCTCCAGGGCTGTGGTCTCTGCTTTTCAAAGTTAAGATTGTGTGGATCCTGCTTGTTTTTCCTCAAGAGCCCTGCCAGCTGCAGAGCTGGAGTTTTTTGCTTTCAGCAGCACAAAACCAGGCAGAACTCTGCTCACAGTGGGGGCCAGCACTCAGCATTGGGTTGGGAAAAAAGAAATGGGTTTGATTTTGAAAAACAATTGATTTTTCTAAAAACCTGAACTCCACGGGCTGCTGAACCTGAAGGAGCAGCCTGCAGCAGTCTCAGTCTCCTGCCCAAACCCAGGGATTTATCCTCCAGCCAAAACAAGAGTAACTTCAACGGCTGATTCTAACTTTTAGTACTTTCTATTCTTTTCAAGTTCTTTAAATCTATTACCATCTGCTTGCAGTGCTAGAGGCTGACACCCAAGCTACTGCTAAATAATTCCTACCAGAGATCTGTGCTGGCTGTGGCCTCCAGCAGGGTGTGGTAAGCCAACTCCACGAGCTGCTGCACGGAGGAGCTGATGCGGCAGGTGGGCAGGCAGAGGGTGAAGGGGCTCAGCCTGCTCTCACTGCCCAAATTCACTGTCCCATTGGGCAGCAGGCTAGGTCTGTGCATCTTCAGGTGGTCTCCTGCCCCAGGATCAGGGAGCTCTGGTAGGGCAACACTGGAGTCAGGGGTGATCTGAGGGAAAACAAGAATTCAGAGCTCAGGAAGGAGAATCTGCAAGATTAGGAAGCGCTGAACAGCAGAGATTTAAGACTCAAGATAAACACAGGACTGCAGCACCATCCCAAAACAGTTAGAGATTGTTTTCCTGGTGGAAAAGCTGTGTGGCATCCCCAGTCACCTTGACAGTGTTGTGTATTTCTGAGGTCATCAGGCTCCTGGCTGCCATGATCACATCCTGGCACTTCTTGTTGGCAAAGTGGGAATCCACATTGCAGGCGTATTTCAGCAAGGCAGTCGTGTCTTCCTTCAAAAACTGCATCTTCTTCAGGGCTTTCTCAAATTCCTCTGTGCATTCGATCACCTGAGGAGAGCAGATGTGTTCTGTATTAGCACAGTCCCCTAGAATCACCAAAAAAAGTTAAAATTGGGTACAAAAGCTGAAAGCAAAGGAAGAATGATGTTTTGGAGGGCATTAAGCACTGCAATGACACCACACTGGAGTGCCTGGGGGTTCAAACCTGAGGGATTTTTTGGGACTCACCTCTTTGTACTGCTCCAGTTTGCTGCTGTTGCTTGGGATGGAGTTCACCAGGCAGTTCTGGATGAGGCAGTCTGAGAGTTCCTCCCAGATGAGCTCCCCCAGCAGCTCTGCCAGGGTCACTCTGCCATCCTTTCTGCCTTCCCCAGGCTGCTCCAGAGGCACATCTGGATCCCAGAGAAGAAAAATGGATTTTAATACAGCTGCTTCCTGGACCAGACCCTTCACCAGTTCAAAAGCCTTTCTCCTTTCATTTTCCTTGCACATAAGGCTGATTAGCAATCACATATTCTAGAAAACTCTAACTAAATGAACAAGATACTGATCGTAACTAATTCCAAAAGGAAGAAACTACCTACTTAGCAGGTATTTGTGCAGCACTTCAAAAACCAGCCTGATCTTGGCAAACACCTCCATAGGAGAGGACTCATCCAGGGCAAACTCCTTGGATCTAAACCTGAGGATGAACACATCTGGCTGCTCCTCTGTGACTGGCTCCAGAGATGGGTATGAGATCAGCGGCTTCAGGATGTATTGCAGCAACAACTGGCCTGAGGAAAGGGAAAAAAATGAGGTTTTCCAACAGCAGATTGCTCCAGTGAGGTCCAACCCTGATTATTCTGGATTTAAACATTCTGCATGAAGTGAAAGGAACCAATCCCTTGAGCAGGGAATAGCTAATGAGGTTAAACTTGAAACACCAGACTATGAAACCACACAGCCACAGATGAAAAGCACACTGAACTGTCAGGAAACGATAAATAATTCCAGGTAGATCATGGGATAAATATTTTTCTATTAGTAAGAGCCACAGCATTCACCTCAGTGGGAAACACAAGCCAGGAGAGAGAGAAGTTTTCCAGTGTCCTGCTGGAGCGAACAGGATCTCACTGTGCATGTTAAAACAAGTCTGAACTATCCCTCTGAGCTACTGGGGCTGTTCCTGGGCTCTGTCTTACCGAAATCCTTGAGCTTGGAGTGCAGCTCTCCCACGACAGCCAAGGCCTGCAGCACAGCAGCAATGGAGGGGACAGCAGTGTCCTCGTCCTGGGGCGGCACCGTGTGCAGGTGCAGCTGTGAGAGCACCACAGCCTCCAGGCTGCTGCTTTCTGCACACAGAGAGACACAGGGCTGTCACCACGTCACAGCAGAAGGCACTTCACTCAGCTGAAGCAAAGATCTACTCCTCCCCACAGCAAGAGCTCCTTCAGCCCAACAGTTTTAGCACATTTCCCATCTTGCAGGTGACAACAGGCACTTCAGTGGGGCAGAAAGAGGCAAACAAAACCTGTGAGCACCTTTGGAAGGGGGAAGCTTCCACACAATCAGCTTCTGCCACTCCTCCCCGAGGTGGTAGATCATGTTCTGTGTCTGCACAGTGAGCTCCATGCCCAGGGCCTTCAGGATCTTCAGCTCAAAGCCCCTGCGGGATTCCAGGCTCCTGAGGCTGCTCCGTGCCTGGCAGGGGAGAGCAAACACAGCTCGGGTGAGTGCAGCCCCTGTCACTGAAAACCACCCTGTGGAACTCATTCAGGTATTCACCAACACCGCCAGGGGGTCGCTGTCACCTTTTCCAGCTGCTGAGCTGCTGTCACATACTTCTTCTCCAGCAGGGCAGCGTTGCACTCCTTGATGGTTGTGTCGAACTGCAAAGGGCAAACACACGCAGGTGTCACTGCAGCTCTGCTCTTACACCACACTTTGCAAGCTACAGCCACTCAGCCAAAAGAGAAGCCCACAATAATGTCTCAGACTGGGGAGCAGGGTTTTTGCTCCCCCTCCTCACCTCCTGCAGCTTTTTCAGGACACTCAGGACCAGTGTGTCCCTCTCCAGCTGCTGCTTCAGCTCAGTGAATTCAGCAACAGCGACGTTTAGATCTCGCTGGACCTAAAACAACAACATTTTTGGGTCCATTGACAGCAGTTGTTAGCATACACACTCTCCCCTTCCTTTATATTTCAGTTATTGTTTATTTCTATTCATAGAATAATTCAGTGAGGAGAAAAAACCTTCCATCCATTTTATTCCTGTGTCACACCCCCTGCCACAGCCAAGGCTGGTCCTTCTCTCTGAAGGACACTGTGACACACTTTTCCACCTACACAAGAGTGACAATTCTTAATGACAGCTCTTAACTGACACCCTGGTGCCACCTCAAGGCATTCTCTAGGGGTGATATCACCCTGGGATCTTAGTCACAGAATCGTGGAATATCCTGAGCTGGAAGGGACACAGGGGTGTGTCACTGAGTCCTGCCACCCACCCCAAAATCCCACCATGAAGGTGTTGTCCAAACACTCCTTGAGCTCTGGCAGGTTTGGGGCTGTGACTATGACAGGGTGGAGGCTGCAGATTAGGGATGAAACGGAGCAGAATGTCCCCGCGCTGTCACCTCGCTCTCGATGCCCGCCTTGAGCAGGTCGATGTTGTTGGACAGCCCCTCCACCTGCGCCACCAGCTCCTCTGCGCTCTGCATGCTGGGCAGGAACTCGCTGTACTTCTTGTTGATCATGGTGCACACCTCTCCCTGGGGACAGCCAGCAGCGGGACAGCGTCACGGACGGGGACAGCAGTGGGACAGGGTGAGAGAGCGTCACAGGGCTGGGCACCCCTTGACCCACGGCTGGGCACTCTGCAATGACCCGGGGCTGGACACCCCAATCCACACCTGGGCTGGGCACCCCGAGCTGACCCAGGGCTGGACACCCTGAGATGACCCAGGGCTGGACACTCTGAGTTGACCCAGGGCTGGACACCCCGAGCTGACCAGGGCTGGACATCCCTTGACCCAAGGCTGGCCACCCCGCTCCGGCCGCGCTCCGCCGCAGCTCCCCGTCTCTCCCCGCCGCAGCCCCCCGTCTCTCCCCGCGCCCCCCGTCCCTCCGCCGCTGCCGCCCCTTGCCTTGAGCTCCTCGACGCGGCGGGACAGGCGCCCCACGCGAGCCCCGAGGTGCTCCTTGTCGAGGCGGCCCGAGTGCGCCAGCACGGCCGCCACCAGCGAGCCCGCCGGAGCCGCCATGGCCGCCATGCCGCGCGCCCTACGGCGGCCGCGAGGGACACGGCACGGCAGCGCGGAGCGGAGCGAGACCGGAGGGCCGAGGGTTCGAGGCTGCGCGGGGACAGCAGGGGATGGGGGATCGGGGGGTTTGGGGACAGCTGCACGGGGGGACACGGAGATGCCGGGGGGCTCTGCGGATGGTGCAGGGTTCTCTGGGTGGGGTGGTTCGGGGCTGCTGGGGGCACGCCAGGCTATGCTGGAGGTGTGTGGCTGGGGGGTACATCAGTGGATGCTGCGGGTCTGTGACTGTCGGGGGACAGTGACTGTCGGGGGACATGGAAATACCGGGGGCTCCCCGGTACATGGAAATACCCTCCCCAGCGGCGGCAGGAGGCTCAGCATGCTGCGGGACTCCATGGATGCTGCCGGGTGCTGTGGCTGTGCAGGGACTTGGGGATCCCTGATTTCCGGGGGTGCCTGGCTGCTGGCGGACCCCAGTCTCAGCCCCCATGTCCCCCTGCCCTGCCCCGGGTGCCAGGCTGCGCTCCGCGCCGCTCGTCCGTGCCCAGCCGCCGGGGGAGGGGGCAGCAGCTCCGCATCCGGTACCGACACAGCCGGGCGGGTGTGCCTGGGGGAGCAGCGCTCCGCACCTCTTGCCGGCGGGACACAGCCACCAGCCATGGCGACAAGCGGGGCTCTGAGCGCCTGGGCACTGCTGGCCAGCCTGGCCCTGGCCGGCTGGGCGGTCCGAGGTGAGTCCTTGCTGTGGGGTCATCAGCTGGCCACTCGCCGTGGTCACTGGAGATGCTGGGAAGGAGCCCCACGGCTTGGTGGGGTTTGCCACTGGGGGATGAGGTTTGGAATGTCGGTGGGGGAAAAGGAATCAGAGCAGCAAGGATGGGAAAGTCTGCTTTTTCCAGAGTTGGTTGTTTTTTTTTTTTTGGGACAGCCTGATGTGGTGTTTCACCTCCATGAAGGATCTCTGAGCTCTGCACCGCTGCTGTGACTCAGAGGTGAAGTTCTGCTCTCTTTTCCTTTCGTAGGACAGAACATAATCGTGAAGGAAGTCAGTGGGAAGGTGTTCCTGGAATGTGTGCGAGGCCAGGGCAACAAAAACAACATCACGTGGTGGAAAGATGGGAATGCTGTTGGAAATGGAGAACATCTGGACCTGAGCGCAGTTTATGACGATCCCAGAGGTCTCTACACGTGTGACACAGGAAAATCCAAGAAAAGCCTCCAGGTGCACTATCGAAGTAAGTGTTGCACGCCTGCTTTCCTAGAGCCAGAGCTGCTTGGAGTTTTCAGCGAAGCAAAGTCTTGGGGGAATTTCCCATTTTCTGGGGTGTCTCCACCATTTTGCTGTATGTGGTGTCCCTGTGACAGCTTTGCAGCCTTGTTTAGTGCCATGACCTGCCTCTGTGGCCCTGCGCTGAGCGTGGGGGACATGTGGCAACTTGTGCCACTGCCCTGGGTGACGGGGCAAACCCAGCTGGTCAGTGTTGGCCTGGGGCTGAGCACTCTGGGTGTCACCCTGCTCTCAGTGGCTGTGTCCTTTTGGGCTTGCAGTGTGCCAGAACTGCATCGAAGTGGACGCTCCCACCATCTCGGGCATCGTCATCGCGGACGTGGTGGCCACGCTGTTCCTGGCGGTGGCTGTGTACTGCATCACTGGCCACGACAGGGGACACTCCTCACGAGGTGAGGGACAGGAGGGACAGGAGAGCCCTCCAGGGTTTGTTTGTCAATGTTCCCCACATTGCCCGTGGCTCCCCTGATCCCTCACCTTGAGCTTCTTTCTTCCTTCAGCTTCCGACAGACAGACTCTGCTTTCCAACGAGCTCTACCAGGTGAGTGTGGGGGACACCTTCAGCCCCCCTGTGTGGAGAGAACCTTGCCACAGGCTGATCCAGCTCCCCCTCCCAGGGCTGGGCTGGCACATCTGGGGCTCATCTCCCTTTTTTCCCCTCCCAGCCCCTCGGAGAGCGGGAGGATGAGCAGTACAGCCGGCTGGCTCCTGCCCGCGCCCGCAAGTGAAGTGGGAAGACTCTGAGACTCTGACTGCCTTCACCAGTGCTGGTTTTGCTTGGAGATTCCTCCAGGATGGGCTGCTTGTAGCACTGTGCTCATTCCGTGACCTCTTGCACTTGTGTATTCCTGCCATTAAAGATGAGCCTGTCCCACAGTGTCCCTGCTCTGTCCCTTGTGCTGGGGACCCTGGGGAAGGTGCACATGGGATGGGATCTGGTGTCTGGGAAGGTTCATATGGAATGGGATTTGGTCACTGTGAAGGTTCATATGGAATGGGATTTGATCACTGGGAAGGTGCACATGGATTGGGGTCTGGTCACTGGGAAGGTTCATATGGATTGGGATCTGGTCACTGGGAAGGTGCACACGGATTGGGATTTGGTCACTGGGAAGGCCAGGTCTCCACTCCCCAGCCCCGAGCAGAAACAGCTCACGTGGTCTGAGTCCCCAAAATGGGACAGAGGCACCAGAGAGGGCCAGCCAGCATCACCTCACCCTGGGAAGGACACAGCAATATTCCTGTGGTGCAGGTAAGCACAGTGGCAGAGCTGATGTCACTGGGTGGGTGCTGATCCTGCAGAAATCAGTGTCGGATGGCGCTGGTGCAAACTTTGGGATACATTCATGTACCCCAAAATGGTGGTAGAAGCACCAGAGTGTAGCAAAATGTAGACCTTTTGAGCCCAAATTGAGGCAGCACACCCAGAGTGGTCCAAGTGTCTCTCTGGTGGGAATGTCCTGCACGGCTGGGCTGAGCAGACATCCCTGCAGCAGCACTGCTTTGCAGAAGGTGACAACGTGACCCTGAGTGGTTTGGAGCTGCTGGGGGTTGGTGCTGTGTGTATCTTGCAATCTCCCTGCTCAGGCTGTAGGGCCCTGTGTGGTAAATGAGCCCAGCTGTGCCTCCAAACCGCATCCTGCACGGAGCTGCTGGCTGTCACCTCCCCCGGGGCTGAGCCACCCCCAGCCCTGCTCTGCTGCTTCCTCTGCTCTGCTCAGGAGCACAGACGGGGGTGGCTCAGCCACGGCTCGACCTGAAACCTTCCCAGGCATCAAAACAACTCGAGGGCTTCTAAAGCTGCCCTGCTGCTGTGGCATTTTGGGGTTTTTTACTGCCTGCCTCTGTTCCTTTAGCTGCAAATGAAGGTCAGGCTGTGGAGGTGAGAGCAGGACGAGGGCAGAGAAAATCCCTCTGAGAGGAACCCACTATCAGCCCAGGAAACCAAGTGGAGGCACTCAGGGCAGGAATTAAACTGGAGGGAAAACCAACTGGAGCAGGGAGAAGTGTGAGAGGAAAAGGAGACCAGGAAGCACGAGTGAGGCTGCAGTCCTTTAATGAGAAGGAAAACTCTTGCCAATATGCTCGTTTCTGTTCCCTGATGGCAAACCCCAGCACACCCAGGGTGGGACAGCATCCCTGTCCCTTGGCCTCCTGGCTTGCTAGGGCCTCAGCAGAGCTGCAGAGAGCTGGGAACAAGCTGGGCAGAAGCGATTAGCCCCGAGTGCTGCTGGCTTCCAGCCTGGCAATCCCGGGAATGTCAGAACCCCCTGGACTGCAGGCCTGCATACACCTCCCGCTGGCCTTTCCGGATGGGCTGTGGGAACAGCAGAGACCTTGGCTCAGCAATCCTTACCTGAGTCCACACAAAACGTGGAGAAAAGCCCAGCAGGGCAGGGGCAGTGCAGGGGAGCTGCAGTTCTGCTCCCAAATAAATCCCTGTGGTAGCACCAGGAAAAGATGCTCCACCCTCGCCACCTTTTTCCTCCACTGCCAGGAAAACTTGGAGCTTTTGGAGGACTTGGACTTTGGAAAACTTGGAGAACTGGATATTTCTTCAAGGATTAATGACCTGGCTGCCAGAGCCAGCCCTGGCTATCCCTCCCCAGCCAGCAGGATGGACAGCACAGGGACAGTCCTCACCTCGTAGTCCGGGTTTGGGACAGGGGGAGGACGCTGCATCTTCTGACCTGAAACAGAGCACAGAGAGGGTGAACCCCTGTGGGTTCCTGTCATGAAGGATGATCCCAGGATGACCCCAGGGCCAGGCACACTGTGGATCATCTCCCAGGGCTTTATTTTGAACTCCTAAAGAGGCAACTGCTGCCAGGAGGGTTGGCTGCAGCACCACAGCCTGGAAAATGAGTTCCTAAAGGCAGGAAGGCTTTGGCACAGCAGCCACTGCCAGCCCTGCGTGAAGGCAGCCTGGAGAACACGTGTGGGAAGCAGGAGCATGGTTTGGCAGCTCGTGGAGAGCAGAGGATGCTCCGCCAGGCGGTGGGGATGAGGGATTTGCTGTGTGCTCAGGGGTGGCTGCGGTGGCTCTCACCTCGTGGCCGGCTGTCCCCAGCAGCGCTGGCTCTGCCCTTCCTGCGTTTGCTGAAGTAGTAGACCAGGATCAGCAGCCCCAGGGTGATGAGCAGGTCGGCAGTGATGATCCCTGCCACCGTCAGGGCGTCCAGCTCCTCGCAGTTGTCACACACTGCGGGGATGAGGAGATGGGAGATGCTCAGAGCTCAGCTGGGAAGGGGGAAAGGGCAAACTGAAAGGAAAGGGGAGATTCCTTCTGCCAAAAATGGGCTCTTGAACTCCTTTATTTCCCACACAGAGTGGGAAGGGCCTGGGTAGCGTCAAAAATCAACTCCCAGCTCCCCAAACCTGCCGTGGGAATGTGCAGACTGAGAAGTGAGAGTCTTTCTCACTCACCTCTGGCGTTCAGGTACAGCTCACGCCTGTCACTGCCCAGGGAACAGCTCAGGTTAACAGGAGTGCTGTCGTGGTCCTTTATAATGAACTTCCCCTCCTCGGTTGTCCCACGTGGCTCCCACTGGACACCCATGTCATCCAAGGGACATGTGACTGTCACCGTGGTGCCCGAAATCTCCACCAGGAATTTCCCTTGGGAAGACAGAAAGGAAGGAAATGACGAAACCAAGGGGAAAACTCAAATATTTCTACCTGGTTTTTAGCCAGCTGCAGTTTTTATATTGCACTAAGTAGTTAAGAATGCTGGTAAAAGTCACTTACCTTCAGGTTCTGCGTCTGCAAAACAGAAAATAAGGAGTGTTAAAAAGTCATCTCACAATTGCCTCGCTGCTTGGTGCTGTTGGAAATGTCCAACCCTGCTTGGGGATCACTGGGAATTATTAGGGACAGTTCATGATGGTCAATTTTTCCAGTCAGGCACACCATTATCAATTAATGAATAGTGAATGTTTCTATCCTGCAATATTTGCAAAATTCAAATACTTCTACTTAACTCTTGGTCTTCATTTTTGAGGCATACTTGGGGTTTTTTTAACATATTAAATAGTTAAGAAAGGTGGTAAAATATACTTACCCTCCTGAGCTGTGGTGCCAACTGCAAAGGAAAAAAAATTAAGTGATTGAGCTTCTGATATCAAACACTTTTCCTACTCCCAGGACATCCTTTCTGAGCTCAGCTGCTCGAAAGAGATGTTTATAACATTATCACATTGATGCTGAAGGCATTAGAGCTCCTCTGGTGGGACAGGATGTTGTTCTGAAATTGGAAGCCATTTTTGACACAGCCTAACGCAGAATGGAAACTTGAATCATTTTCCAACCCAGCTCAGAAAAAGGGTTGTTATTGCAAGCTGCACACCCTGAAATTCTGCAAACGCTGCTGGAAAATCCTGGTAAGAACCTCTGTCCTCTGCAGGAGAGAACTCACTGCAGACCCTGACGTTGATTTAACTGAAAAACAGTTCATCTGTGGGATTTTCCTGCCTTGTAGGAAACAACTTGCTCCACAGAAGGCTCTGGAGCTGGAATAGTAAAGAAAGAGCTTTTAGGAGGTGTGAATCAGGCCTGTGATTTCCTTTAAAGGCATTTGTCTTTTTACAAAAAATAACATAGGTAAATAATCATAGATTTGAATTCGGACATTGGACATTGGACTTGGCTGGAGAGAAGGTGACCGGATGGTTTTTTCTATGTGTAGATGAATTTAAATTTGAAAATAGAGCAGTTTTATTGCTGATAAACCACATTTTAGTTTTTCTATCTTCTCAAAGTTTGGTGTTTGCAGCGTGTTGGCAAAGTAGTTGTATTCTCATTGTAATATCTCTTAATTAATTACCTTCAAGACTTATCTCTCCTCGTTAATGGCTCGTTTAGAGCTTTGGACAGATATTCTGCACTTCATCCTATCCCAGCTGGTCCTTCACCCTGGTGAGGTGGAAATTGCCACCACACCCTTGACATCCCACCAAGCCTGAAGTTATTTACCCACGATCCCAAAATGCTTTAAGAAAAGTGCATGGGTAAAGATAAAACCAAAACTAAGACCACGGTACCTTACAGCTCCCACTGCACTGAATTTGGGGACTCACCTGCCCACAGCAGGAGCCCCAGGAGGGGCAGGCAGTGCTCCAGCCTCATCCTCGTGTTCCTCCTCCTCCTCCTGCTCCTCTCCACCACATCAGACTGGCATGGCTGTGGCAGGAAAGAACGAGGTGGCTTTTCAAGAAAGAGGCCCAGGATTTCTTTCCCAGAATCGATAACGGCTCAGGCAGGGCTGGGGGACTCACTGTCAGCAGAGCAGCCAAGGCAGAGCCAGACATGTGAAATAAGCTCAGGTCAGGAAGTGCGGAGACTCAAAATGTCTTCATGGGACGTCACTGCCAGCCAGGGGTGGCTGTTCTGCTCTGCAGCAGCTCTGCAGGGCTCGGGATTGCTCCTGGAGCTGCCCTGGGAGCAGCAGGAGGAGAAATGAGCTGGAATCAGGTTTGCCATCAGGACTTTCCCAACAGCTTTCCAAAGTGAGAGTTTGAGAAGTTCCAACCGCAGCAAACGACTTCAGGTGGAATCATAGAACGGTCTGGGTTGGAAGGAACCTTAAAATTCATCTCATTCCACCCCCTGCCATGGGCAGGGACACCTTGCACTGTCCCAGGGTGCTCCAAGCCCCAGTGTCCAGCCTGGCCTGGGACACTGCCAGGGATCCAGGGGCAGCCACAGCTCCTCTGGGCACCCTGTGCCAGGGCCTGCCCACCCTCACAGGGAGGAATTTCTCCCCAGTGTCCCATCTGACCCTTCCTCTGGCAGTGGGAATCCATTCCCCCATGTCCTGTCACCCGTTTCTGATGAAGTGTCCCTCTCCATCTTCCCTGCTGGTCCCTTTCAGACACCGGAATGTCGGAAGGAAGGACCCAGAAGCACCCCAGGAAGCTCAGCACCCACAGACCCTGCAGGGGCACAGAGCTGAGCCTGGCCGTGCCGGGCTGGGACATCGCTCCCTGCGCAGCCCTGCGCTCACCCGGAGCCATCCCAGCAGCGTTTTTGGGATGTTCTCCCGTCTGGAAGTGGCCTGCCCCACTAGAGGGGGCTCCTGCCCTGCCAGCGCCATCGCAGGGACTGTCCCTGCCAGCCGGGGCTGGGGACAGGCACAGATCCCCGCTAGGACCGCGACAGGGACATTCCGGGCTCTGCTGCCCGCAGGGATGCTGGATATTCCAGAGAGGGAATGTTGCTGTGCCCCATTTCCTTTATCGGGGCGCTCTCTTTGGCTGTCAGAACTTCTTTCCCTTTTCTGTTTCCCTATTTCTGTTTCCAAACGGAACAGCAAGAATCTCGGTTACTGGCGAGCATGCCAGGGATGTGGTGTTCTCTTAAAATTTGTGGTCCACGTGTTTTGAAAGAAGATGAAGATTGGGAAAAGTCTGCTGGAGAGGTGGGAACAGACCCTGTGCAGAAATAATCTCAGGAAGTGGCAGCAAATTGGCTGCTAAACGCTCCTTGCAAGTACTTTAAACACAACCTCAACGGAGCCCCAGAGTGATAAATATTCAGGGCGGCAAGGAAACAAAAGGAGGTGACATTTTGGAATAGTAACTGAGTGGAAATCTGGGGAGGTGAAGTGATGAAGGATTTAACACAGGCCGAATTATTCCCAGGAAAACGGCGATCCTTGGTGTCTCGGATCTTAGCAGGGATGTGTTAGCAGATTCAGGATTCTCTGTCCAGTTTTGGGGACAATGCAAGGATCTGATGGCCTCAGTGCTGCTTTTCCATCGCCAAATCTCCGCAGGGAACCCCACGAACACCCAAAAATTCGGGCATCCTCCCCAACCCTACCCTGGCACCACGGCGAGGAGAATCAGCACCAAGCGAGAGTGATAGCAGGGATGATTTCTTGGAACGAGCTGGTGAACCAAACACAAACACTGCCAAACCAGTGATTTGCGGCCCGCGAATGCAAACATCTTTATTTTGCCAGCACACGGGCTCTGATTATTTCCACACTCGCAACCGCCACGTGCCTCCAGCGGAATATTCTGTGTTCTGTGGAATTTCTCACTCGTGGAGCACCGTGGGGTTTCTCCAGCTGCGCCTGGACTGCCCCCGGGCTGGAACCATTTGCCACTTGGCTTCTCCAAGAATTTCCCAAGCACCAGTCCATGCAGGCTGCCAATCCTTGGCTGCAACCAAGGAACATTCAAATCATTTTAGTGCAGTTATCTGTGTTTCAGTGGGACGTTTCCATCTCCTGGATGAGTACCCTCACTGCGGCCACGGACTGTCACTTTTTGGGATCGTTCGCAGGTTTTTTGCCCCACAAATGGCCCCCGTTCCTTCGAGCCACCTGCGAACACCTCCAGGCAAACTTTCTTTGACCTCCCACGAGAGGGGAGTGGTTTCAGGTGGCGGCTGGGAGGAGGAATGATTGCAACACGAAAGAGCAAAGGAATATGGGAGGGAGAAGAAATTAATCTTACCTTGGGAATCTGGCCGATTTAAGGGCAGAAGTGAGCGGGGCTGGGCGCAGCTTGGCACGGGCAGGGGCAAAGCTCACCTTCCCTGGCAGGCCGAGCTGGGGGGAAGGGATTTGCGCTGTTGCGCAGGGAAGAATTCGAGAAGCTCATCTTCCACGCGGTCAGCGAGAAGCCGAAGCGAGTTTGGCTCCGCAGCCCGGATTGTCTCCCCGATGCGCGGCCGCGCCTGGCTGGGCGCTGCGCTCGTCCTTGGGGCGCAGCTCCGAGGTAAGGAAACTGTCCCTCATCCCCTCTTCTGATCCCCGAAATCATCCCCAAGGCTGAGGCTTTTCTCCCGTCCTTGCTGCTGTTCTTTCTGTGGAGGTTCGCTGGAAGTTGCGCGAAGAGGTTGAGTTTCTACCCCGACAGGTTTAGGCGTGTTTCAGAGGAAGAACATTGATTTCCTGCAGTGATCTCCTCCTCAGCTCGGGTTTCAACGTCTTTTTCTTCCTGCCAGGAATCTGGACTTTACTCCCAGGCTTTTTTTTTTTTTTTTTTTTTTTTTTTTTGCTACCTTTGTTCCTAAACAATCAGGGATTGTCCAGGAGCCCCGGGTTCAGATCCTTTACTCAGCAGAGGTTCCAGACTGACACGCAACTCGCTTGAATTTTCAGTGGTTTATATCAAAACACTTGGATTTTAGGAGTACCGCATCCTCCTTTCCCAAATGCATCAGCACACGGATGTAATCTGCTTTGGAAAAAAAAGGATTTTGCACTTATTTCTCGCAGTTTTTCTTGTCAAGGAGTTTAAAATTAAACGATTTGGCACCGAATCTCTGTATGAGAAACGTGATCTCTGCCAGTGAGGTTTTTCACATGTGAATACTTTCAATGTTTTGGCGTTTCAAATATTTTTCCCTTTGAGATAAGGAATTATTTGGAAGGAAGTCCTCAGTTATAAATTACTTCCAAATACGTCGTCATTATGAAGTCATATTGTACAACCCCAGATAAGCTTTTTTTTGGCTTGAATCACACTGGGGCGAGTTAACTTCCTAAAGTGACAGGAGCTGATTGATATTTTATTTTTCCTTCATCAGCAATCCATTCTTTTTTCCTAATTTTCATTTTATTCCTTTCTTTTCCTTCCTGCTCATTGTCCCACTTCCAGGGCAGCATCAAGTGAGTGATGCTCATTATTTCTGAAGCAGCAACCGTGGTGGTTGTGGGGATATTTCTTGGACAAACAAATCCACATTTACCTTGAGGATTTCCTCCAGAATTCCTCAGCCTGACTGAATTTACCTGCAGTTGCTCAGCTGGGCTGTAAAACCTTTAAAAGTGGCTCTGGATATATCAGCAAGAGCAGTTTCACTGTGATGTGCATGAGGGTGGGTATAAAGTTCATAAAGGAAAGTTCTGGCATGGGAAATAGCAATTACTGAGTGGGTTTCAGTCTGGTTTGAAAGGGCAGGGCTGCTTTGCTGAGTAAATCTGCAGGATCACCCCCTGGGACACTCCGATTGTCCACTGCCAGCACAGATAAGGCTCCTCAGGAGCTAAAGCTGATAAGGAGCAGTGCTGAGCTCACTGCAGACAGCGATTTCCCCCCTCCGTTTTCCCCGCAGCGCTGTGGCTGGCGGCAGCAGTGGAAGTTCACACTGCCAAGGAGGTGGTTGCTGTGAACGGGACGAACCAGCGGCTGAAATGCACCTTTTCCAGCAGCAGCCCCGTGAGCCAGCAGCTGTCAGTGACCTGGAACTTCCAGCCCGAGGACCTGAGCACTCACGAGCCGGTGAGTGGAATCCTTGTGCTCCATTTCAGGGGTTCAGGTTTTCCCAAATAAAGCAGTGCCAGGTATGGACACACCTGAAAGCCACAAGTACATTCATGTCTTTGTCACTGGTGATGATTAATCTGAGTTCTGTTTACAGACCCTGCCTAGAAAACACTCTGGTGTTTAGTTTTGGGTGATCGGGGTTAAAATATTTGTGGCCTGGTGGAGCTGGAGCTGCTGGCAGCACAGCTGTCTGAGGGGACATCCTGCAGCTGACACGACTGAGAGCACACAGGAATCTTCCAGCTCCCTTCCAGCCCAGGCCATTCCATGTTTCTGTGCTTTTTCTAGGTGTTCTACTACCTGAAGGAGCCCCACAAGCCCCCCTTCGGGAGGTTTAAAGAGAGAGTCACCTGGGATGGGAACATTGAGCGTCACGACGTTTCCATCATGATCTGGAACCTGCAGCCCAGTGACAATGGCACCTTCACCTGCCAGGTGGCAAACTGGCCAGATGTCTATGGCACCATCGGGGAGGTGCGGCTGAGGGTTGTGCAGAAAGGTGAGAGGCCAAGAAACCCCCCAGGGGTTGTGTGAAGTTAGCTAGAGTGATCTTCCCCCACATCTGGGGAAATTCTGAGAGGAAAGGGGTTGTAAGTGGAAAGCAGGAGGGGAAAAGAGGAGCCAAAGCCTATTTATTCACAGATAGAGGATCTCAGCCTCGTTCCTCCTGTGTGTCCCTCTGGTTCAGTCCTGTGTCTGTCTCTCCCCATGCAGTGAGTTTCTCAGAAATCCATTTCCTGGCCGTGGCCATCGGATCTGCCTCTGTGCTGATGATCATCGTGGTGACAGCTGTGATCATCTGCCGGCAGCGGCGCAGGAAAGCGCGAGACAAGAGGCTGGAGGTGGCAGACACTGAACTGTAAGGACACGGAGGGAGGGAGGGAGGGAGGAGGCTCCTGGAGATCTTGTCAAGTTTATCTGCACAGCCTTTCTGAAATCTTGGCTTGGACCCTGCAAGGAGCATCTACAATGCAAAACTGCCAACCCAATTAGCCGTAATTGGCTGCGTGCAGGCAGAGCAGAGCCCCAGGATGGACAAGCTCTGGAGTCCTCATGTGGCTCTTGCCCTTCTCCGTGGCTCCTCACTCAGAGAAGGACCCAGCCGTGGTGGTGGCTGCAGATGATCACCTGAGCTGTGGTCACCTCACTAACTGTGTCACCTTAGGTGTGCTCCGTGTGACTCAGGACACCCTGCTGCTCAGCATGGCACTGATTTGGGCCTTTTTCTCTTCTTTTTCTCCCTTTTTATAACAGTAAAGAAAAGGAGAGCTTGAAGGCGAGAGAAGAAAAGGAACCCATCCCGTTGGAAGACTGAAGGTCTTTGCTGGTGTGCACAATGCAGGTATCCATCCAAACCTCCTCTCATTCGTGTCTCAGCGTCACTGTGGACTCTCCCAGACAGATTCCCTCGGGTGTTTCCCTGCTATTCACAGTCAGAACTGAGGCCACAGTCACACTGTGCTGTTGAGGATCCTTCAGAGACAGCTGAACAATCACAGCCTCTTAAATGTACAAGAGATTCCTCCACCCTGCTGTTGAGGAGCATTTGTAGGAAAGCCATTGTTGCTGCTTTCCGTGGCATTCCTGCTTTGTGGATGAAAAGGAATGAATTACTTCCCTTTTGTCAGTTTTGAATCTGCTTTTTGATTACTTTAACCTTTATTGTTTCAAAATTGCTGCAGGAAGACTGGAACTGTTTCCATATTCACCAGCTGTGCTTAAACATGTCAGCACAAATTTTACCCACAGTTTCTGAGGTCAGCCGTCACCTCTATTATTTTGGTTTTTGCCAATAACCCTGAATAATGGATGTTTGTTTTTCTTACAACCTTTCTTCTCAGGTGCTTCCAAAGCAGCTGGTGAAAACTTGTAATTTGGGGAGCTAGAACAAAGCTGGATTACAGACACCCCACGCTGCCAGCGTGGTACCTCTGCTCAACCTGAAAGTCCTGCATGGAAAGACAGCGACTTCACATGAGTTGAGAATTCCCCTCAGCAAAGCCAAGCAGGAGGAACTTGCCTCATGAACAAAAGAACTTTCCTTCATCTTCTTCCCTGTGCAATGCGAGCAAAGCTTCTCTGGAGGATGAAAGTGCCAAGAGAGCTGCCTGAACTGAGGGTTGGGAGGTGTTGGAGCAGATGCACCCTTGCACCTTAAAAACCACAATGTGCCTTCGTGTTGCCCTGTTTTTCCTCTCCAAACTCCTCCCTGACACCCTGAAAAGGAAGACTGAGCAATGAGGGCTCAGCTGGCACAACAAACATGCTTGGAATCTATTTTCTCCTTTAGATGGACAGTGTTAGAGCTGGGCAACGTGTGCTGTTTGCTGTTCAGGGTGGTTTTCACATCCATCTCTTGCAGCTTTGGGAGATTCTGTGACTCTGGGGGCTGAGGAGAGTTTTCTGCCCTCCTTTTCCCACTCTCACTATCCCAGTGCTCCCCTCTGCTCCCCTTAGCTCCATCCCCTAAACCACGGAACACGTGGAGCTATGATGGTATTTAACTGCCCCAAATCAATCCTGTTACAGTATTTACCCAGCCCTGAATCAAAGCCTCGACTGTTTGTTTGCAGAGTGTCTTTATGGCTTTATAACCTGTGCTGTGCCAGCCCTGTTCCCTGGCTGCTCCCTGGCTGTTTTCATTTTCACTCACCTGTGTTGTAAATAAAGGCAACTTGCTGAGAGCTGTGCTGGTGTGGAGGATGCCCCTGACACCCCAAACGAGCAGATTGGCACTGTTTGTCCCCAAAATCGGGTTTGTTACAACAAGGCAATAATGAAATGCTTCAGAGAGACATTGATTATTGATTTCAGAGCAGCCCAAGACTGGATGCTCAGCAGTGTCCCACAAACCCAGCAAACCCCACTGGATATTTCACACCATTATTTCTACACAGAAATCCAGTTAGTAACTTTCCAAGTACAGCCCCTCTCCTATTAATTATTAATTAGTTATTAATACCCATACAAATCACGTAACCCCAGCAAATTTCTAGTCGTGCTCAGGGTCTTTTTGACCTGTAGGTGTGATTTTTTGGGTATTATAACCAAGGTGGTTCAGGTCTAGGATATCTGAACCTTGGGTATTTTGCCCAGTTAGCAATGTACACATAGACACACGGATGTATTAAATCTATTCATTTAACACATCATTAGAACTTTTTTCGTTCCCGGATGTCCTTGGCTAAGGGATGCAGCTGATTAGGTCTCCTTTTTTTTTGGCTGATTGCGCTTGAGAGTACAGAAATCTTACAGCAAGAAACGTCCTGACAAAAACAAAGAAACAAAAACAAACCAATTAAAAAAAAAAAAGAAAGAAAAAAGCGCAGTGAGCGGGCTGGCTGTGAGCGGAGCCGCTCGGGGATCTGGGGACAAGCGCAGTGACCACGCCGGACCCGGCAGAGCCAGCCCAGTTCCAGCCGCCCCAGGTGTCCCCAGGCGCCGCGGCCATTTCGGGGCTGCCCCGCCCTCACCTGCGCCAGGTGAGCGCCATGTTCCGGGGCTGAGCCCGGCCGGGATGTGGCGCCGAGGGGCGGCGGGGGGTGGCGGCCAGCTCCTCCTGCTGCTGCTGCCGCGGGGGGCTCTGCTGCTCATCGGTAACGGGGGCGCGGTGGGGTGGGGTGGGATGGACGGGATGGGAGGGGAGCGGCGGCGCGCCGGGGGTCCCGCGTGGGAACCGGGCGGGGATGCGGCTCGGGGGCGGTGGGAAACTCGGGACGGGCTGTCCCCGGGCCGTGGGGACTCCGAAGGGAATGGGAAGCTCGGGAAGGGTCGTGCCGGGGCGGTGGATGGTCCCGGGGAGTTGGGAAGCTCGGGAAGGGTCGCGCTGGGGTGGAGAATGGTCCGGGAGCGGTGGGAAGCTGGGGAAGGGTGGTCCTGTGGCCGTGGGGACTCCGAGGGAAATGGAAAGCTGGAACAGAGCCGTCGGGGAGCGGCGGGAGGATCGGGAAGGGTCGCGCCGTGGCCGTGGATGGTCCCGGGGCAGTGGGAGGCTCGGGAAGGACCGGAGCATCGCGGCACCCGAACGGGGCTGGAAAGAAGTGGCTACACGCACTGGAAACAAGAACTGAGAGTGCTCTGTGCTGCGGGGAGACTTTTGACCCACCGATTGTGAAATTCGGGCGCTGTGGCAAAAAACACGGAGCAGAATTGCTTTGAAGTACCTAAAGCTGGTGCTTTGCAATCACCAGAGACCCAGCTGATTCCATTTCTCGGCTCTTTATCTCCACATGTAAACCCCTGTGAGCTCACAGACAGTTCATTTGGAGCTCCTTCCAGTGCCACGGAGAACAATTCAGGGAGTTTTCTGCTTTCCCCCAAATTTCATTGTGGGGGAAGGAGTCACTGCTGTGCTTTAGCCTTTGAATTCTGGTTGACTCGCACACCAGTCGGGACTTTGGGGACAACTTTGCACCTCCCAGGTAACAAGAAATGAACCCCTGCCTTCCATGCCTGTTCCATCAGGTGTCTGCAATGTCCTTTCCGTGGACATCAAAGCCAGTGCTAAGGTCCGAGCTTTCGTGGGTGAGCAAGTGCTGCTGAAATGCTCCTTCAAATCCAGCTCCCCCATCACGGAGAGCCTGCTGGTGGACTGGACCTACCGTCCCCTCAGCGGTGGCCCGATGGAGACAGTAGGTGGAACAGGGCCAGCCCTCTGTGCATGCTGAAAATCTGAATATTCTGTGTGCTTTGCGGTTTGGGAGTCTTGTTGTTGCCCTCTTTCCCCTGTAAAATTCCTTGGGTGTCCTCTGGGTAAAAAAAAAATTGTGTGTAAATACAAAACAGCATAATAATGATAAAGGGGATAAATGTTGGGGTTTGCCACAAGTGCTGCATTGTGCTCTGTGCCAAATAACTGTAAAGATTTGACTGGCGCTGTGTTTATCTTATAAAGGAAATATTCTTTACAACTTTTCAAAGCGTCATCATTCCTTTATATTTACAATGCAAAATTCCTTCATTTTCACAACGCAAAAAGCACTTTATTTGTTTTCTCAGATGAGTGTTTTATCGCCACAATTACTGCTTTTCCCTCCTCGCAGATTTTTTATTACCAGTCCGTTCCACACCCCACGACATCGGGGAGGTTCAAAGACAGGATCTCCTGGGTTGGGAATGTCGCTAACGGTGATGCTTCCATCGCCATCGAGAGCCCAGAGCTCAGTGACAACGGGACCTTCATCTGCAGTGTGAAGAACCCTCCAGACATTTATCACAACATCCCCCAGACCCTGCTCGTGGTCACGGAGAGGGGTAAGGCTCCCTGCCCAGAATTTGGCCTCAGAGTTGCTTTGTGGGATCCTGGAATTCTGAGCATCACCTGGGAAATGCTCCCTGGAGTTTCAGCAGGGGTCACCTCAGCCCCGCTCCCTGAGCTCAGCGCTTTGAGAATCACTGAACTGATTTGGGGCAGGAAGGGACAGGGGAAGCTGTGGTGATAACCGGAATCAAAAGCCTCCCTTTGTTCAGGCGTTTCAGCCTCGGCGAATTGCGGCAGAACAAGTTAAACATTGAGGAACCGCTGGCCTAAAAATAATCTCCACATCAGAAGCGCTGATTGTCAGTAATAATTTCCTCATCTGCCCTGCGTGCCAACCCTGCCCCAAATTCCCAGCTCAGCCGTGCTGATAGAAATGTGTCGTGCCCTGCCTGCCTCTGCAGCTCCTGCAGCTGAGTGTCCTCCTGGGCTGGGCTTGGTGGCAGCAGAAAATTCGGTGACAGCAGAAGGTTTGGTGGCAGCAGCCCTGCAGAATTGGTGCCAGGCTGTTTCAAGCCTGCCACCCCCATGTTTCACGTGAAAAGGCCACCAAGCTGTGTCCTGGGTGAGTTTTTGTCCCCAAGGCTCAGCAGAGCTGTGTCTCATTGCAGGCCTGGCCTTCCAGCTGACCTCAGCAGCTCTGCTGTCCATCCTGGTGTTTGTCCCCTCCGCCATCGTGGTCATTCTGCTGCTGGTGAGGATGGGGAGGAAATTCCGGGTGCTGAAGGAGAAAGGAAAACCTGGCTACAAGAAATCCTCCATTGAAGTGTCTGATGAGTAAGTCCTGGAGCCTGTATTTCCACTTTGGGGTGTTGGCACAGGCACCAGGGATGATTTCCCCACTGCCCTTCAACATCAGTTGCCTGCAGTTCACTCACTGCTGTTTGCTTCTCACCCAGCAGTCAGAAAGCCTTGGGAAATCCCCATTTTGGAGCACAAAAAAAGTGCTGCACATCCCTTTTTTCCTGTCATTTGCGTGAGGAATACCAAGGAACTGAAGTGGTCAGGGTTAGACATTATTTCACTTCTGTAATCAGGTTTATTTTAGCCAGAGTCAGCAGGGTGTTTTGCATGTGTGAGGTTTGTGGGTTGCATTTTGATATGAAGTCCCCATAACAATAAAAAAAAACCTAATAATGCTGTCTGTGGTGGCCTGAGCAGAGATCCCAGGAGCTTTGGAGACTGAATTCCCTTCTGCTCTGTAGAGGATTCTGCTCTGGGAATGTTCAGTAGAGAGAAGGACAAGGAAACAGTAATTTCAAACCTGGCTTTGGAATTATTTCAGTACAACAGTTCCTTGCAGGATTTTTTTTTTCCCTGCAGTCTTTTAATACTCTGATAGATGGTGTAAGAGCTGCCAGCAAAACCACAACTTTTGTTCTACTCTTCGTGGCACTTAAGTGAAATATTCGCCTTCAAAATGAGACGCCAGGCAGTTTTTAGTCATTTTGGTTTTGCTTTGCAGAGTCAAAATCTTTTCACCCCGGTGAAAAACCTCCAGTTCCATGTGGTATAACCAGACTTCACAGTCCAGAGGAGATCCTGGAATGTCTGGGGGGTAAAAGTCCAACTGGTTTTGTGCTTTTCCTGCAGGCCTGAGCACTCAGACACAGCGGGCTGCGGCGGGAAGCTCCAGCAGTGGTGTCTGAACTGTGTGGTAAGTGGAAATCTGGTGTTTTCACAGTGGTTTTGCCAGCTTGGCTGCTCAAAGGAGGCGCTAAGAGCAGCGGGGAGAGTGTCACAACACCTCGGGGTGTCCGAGGTGTGTCCCAAATCTCTCCTGGGAGTGAGAGCTGCTGGTTGTACTGGTGGGGAAGCTGCCATGAGATCCATCAAACTGATTTTTCATCCGACTTGACTGGAATCAGAGCTGTCATTTTGAGATGAGAAATGCGGATTGAAGTGCCAGCTGCTGCGGGGTTCCTCCGGGGGCTCTGCAGAAGCAGTTTGGGGCTGGCAGTGCTCTGGTGGGGAAATGAGGCAGTGACCCCCCAGCCACTGTTTTTGCAGAGGTGGTGGAGATCTTCCTCCTTTTACCTCCCTTTCATTGCAACAGAGCATTGCTAAACCCTGGTGGTTTGGTTGTTTCTGGGTTTTGTTGTGCTCTCCGAAGTGGTGGTTGCCTTCTAATCCTGCTCCTTCCCTTCCCACCCCAGCAGCAGCTCCTGGGTGGCTTTGCCACCTTGTTTGGAGTGAGTCCTGAGCGCTGGAATCAGCAGCCACAAGAGTGGCACATTCCAGAGTAATGCCCAATTTGAGAGGCCCTTCATTCCTTCGGAGCAGATTTACCTCAGGGGCACCTTTGCATCTCATGTGGAGTCAGTGTTAGGAGGATTTAAATATGTGTTGCTTGATTCACTCCTCTAATGCCAGTGATTTAAAATGTCCTAAGTGCCCAAGCCTTCAGACAGGCGTGTGCTGATGGTTTCTCTTAGATACAGGATGAAAAACAGGCAATTACGTAAGTTAAACATAAAATATTTACGGTTCTGCATGAGGCACAGCAGGTACAGAGCTGCAGTGCTGGGAAGGAGGGTTTGGAGAGGTGCAGGAGATGCTTTGTGCCAAAGGCTGCTCCAGGTGATGCTCTGGGAATCAGGGAGGCACCAGGTGGAGAGATGGGAAAGGATGGAGCCCCAGTTTGGTGAGGGAAACGCTGTCAGGAAGTGGGAGATCTTAAAATTTGAAAATGATCTCCTCATCCTTTGGGAGGAGGGAAATTGGAATGATAAAATCCTGCTGCTTGCATGCAGAGTGTTTGGTCAGGTTTGATCCTTTGCTGTCTGATATTGAAATGTTTATCTGATCAGGTCTCTCAGAATGCTGCCCCACTCCCTTTAATGATTCTGCAGTTTTGAGGTTCCTCTAATGTGCTTTTTTCATGCTTGATATGTGACCAAACAATTAAAATTGCAAAGCCAGTGGGAAATCTCTTCAGACTCCAAATGTCTGGAGTGTCAGTGAGATTTGCCTTGTAGAGCTGAGGAGTTTGGGTGAATTTCCAGCTCAGAGCTGCTTGTGCGGACACCACCAAATGAGTCCTGTGGTTACAGCAAGAGACGATGGGGCTCTGAGACTGTGTGGTTGTCAGGGCTGAAAAACAATAATTTGTGCTGCTCAGGACGGTGTCTGCAGGGTGGTGCTGCAATTTCTGGCTCATCTTGAGCTGCTGCTTCCCTTCAAACACATTTCACATGTGGGTTATGCCGTGGTGACTGTGTCTGGGAGAAGTCAAACTTATTTGTATTTATATTTGTATTTATATTTGTATTCATACCAATTTTTTTGCAATTCCTCTGTCCTGTCCAAGCACAGCAGCATTTCTGGGGAGCATTCAGGCTCTCACCAGAAGCCCAGCCAGACTCAGCATTTGGCTGAACTCATGACTTCATTCATGGCTTCACACATAGTCTGTTTCTCTCCATTTCCCCGTTTAGGACACGGATGAGGAAGATCCATACTGATGGAAGAATGAAGCTCTGGAGAAAGACTAAAATTACAGCACTGAAAATCATGGTTAGGTCTTCCAGAGGCTGCTGGATAACCAGTGCAGACTGAAGGACTCTGCTCTTGCTGGATTGGAAGAATAATGCTGAAGGGATAATTCACTTCTATTTAAGCACAAAATAATGATTTAAAAAAAAATCTAATTTATTGGGAAAAGAATGTCTTACCCTCTGCAGTGCCTAGAATGCCAATGTGCCTCAGTTTACCTGAAAATTGGTTTGATTTTTTGGTTTGACATTTTGGTGACGTCCCTCCTCTCCTGAGCCTTTGAAATCCAACTTCTTGAAGCAAAAGCTGTTCCAGCTCTCTGGGCTGCTCATCTTTGGGCACTGGCAATATTTGTTCTCAGGTTTTTTGGAACATACTGACTCAGACCAGTTGGATGAAGTGGTGCCTGGAATCCTCTGTCTTGGAGTGAAGAGAACCTACTGCTTCTGAAGTATTTTTTGGTTTATTCAGCTGCATCACTGGGTACCTCTCCTTCTACTTGTAGAAGTGAAGCACAATTCATAGAAAACATTTTTTTAGAATTTTTTTAAATCAGAAATGCAAATGGGGACTCTGTTTCTGGGGACACATAACCCCATCTACCTCAGCCATGGACTCAAGCACTGCCCAAAGCAATGTTCTGTTTGCAGTAGTTGTTTTCTTCCTCCCTTCTTCTAGGACCCATTTTAGGGAAATGGTTAATCATGCAGCATTAGTTCCCCTCGAGGGAGCTTCCTCTTTCACCAGCCTTGTCCAATAATGAACAGCAGAGAGCAGTGGAATTCATTCACTCAATCCCTAAAAAGCTGCTTCCTTTCTGTATTAGCCAAATACTCTCTTTTTACAGATGTGCTCCAGGTTTACTGTCGATTTTGATGTGCCATTACCAATAAATTGCATTGTTTCGTTCTGCACTGTGGGTCTCTTTATTTGGCTAAATACAGCTGAACTCATAAAGGGTATAAAAATTGAGGTATAAAAATTGGCATGTGATGATGGTTTGGGGTTTTTAGGGAGCAGATTTGACCCAAAAGGGAACCAAGTCCCCCTTCAGCATCTCCGTGCTGCCTGCAGGTTTCAGGTGTGGTGGAGCTCCTCACTGAGAAGTAGGTCAGCTGCAGATCTCCAGATAAAGAAATACATTTTTCTCCTGTCTACTCTAAAGCAATGTTTAAAAGGTTTGTACTCCCTGGTGACACAACATCCTTGTCAGCCAAAACTCTCCTGGGAAAGGCTGCTGGGGAGATTGTGCAGCCTGGGGGAAGTGGCTTTGCTGTCCATGACTTCTCTGTGGAAACCAAAGGCTCTTTTTTGCTGCAAAATGTTGGATTTCAGCTGTGACTCTTTGGCCAGGAGCGGGCTGGATCCTGGGCAAATATTCCTGCTGCAAAGCTGAGCTGTGAATGGTGCTGAGCTTTCTCTTCCTCTGCTGCCCACGTGGAAATTTCGTGGTGCACCGTGGAACCCAGTGAGAGTGGAATAGAGAACAGGAGTTGTGTTGGTGTTTTGAGGAAAGAGGAAGGAAAATGGGCTTTCAAAGTGGCCATGGAGGGATGCAAAGCAGAGGCTGGTGGGTGTTTCAGAAGGAAGCAGCTGTCCATGCTGGGACAGGGAGGTTTGGGGCTCTGGCAGCACCAGGAGGAAGGCAAAGCCACATTCCCCAGTGTTGCTGATCCTCACGGGGACAGCATCCAGCGTGCAGCACTGACAGCTCTCCACCCAGCTCTGCTCCCCAACATCAGAGCAGCAGGGAGCACAGGCTGCATGCTGGAATCTCTGTGTCCTGGACTGGTCATCTGGACAGGTCATCTGGACTGGTCAGGCCAGTCTGCCACACTCAGAGCCCCAGCTCTGCCTGTGAGTATCTCCTGAAGCTGCCCCATCCTGTGAGTATCTCCTGCAGCTGCTTTCCCCTCTCCGTCGCACATCCTGATTTGTTGTTCTGCTTTCTCTCGTGTGTGAAAGTGACCACCAGACTCAACCTGAGAGAAGGAACCAGAGGCTGCCAAGAAAGGACTTGCATATGCAGCCTCGAGATGATTTAGCAGCTGATCAGTCGCTGAAGAACGCTTCGTGCAAGACAAGCTGACTTCCCCAGGCCACGCTAGGTGGGTATTTTTTGCTGTAATACTTATTTCTGGATGGTTTTTATCTCATTTGTTTTTCCTGAGAAGAGAACCAGGGGAGCACAAATGGTGACCCCATGTGCAAAAGCAGGGAAATGTCAAGGCCATGTGGTGTCTGTGTCCTTTTTTTCCCCAATCTGTTTGGGAAAGGCGATTTGGATGTGTCAGCACTGGAAGGCACAGAGCAGCCTGGTGAGTGGGTTTGGCTCCAGCTGGTGCCTCCCAGCACCCTCTCCCTGCTGTGTGCCACAGGGGGAGACCCTGCAAAAATGTGTTCCCAGACAGGACCCGAATTGCTTCTCAAAAGCAGGGTGATACATCCAGTGAAGACTTGGTGGCAAATAAGGCCCAGAGCAGCTCAGCTGCAAGAAGGTTTTCCTGGGTTTTTTTGAGGTTCTGGGTATAGAAATCCCAGCTTTCTGCAGTTGAGGACTGTTTTTTGAGCTGGCTGCTCTATCTGCTGCTGCATGGGGGTGGTCCTGGGAGGGGGCAGCTCTGCAGGTTTTCTCAGTGTCTCTGGAAATGTAGGATGCTGTGTTTGCTGCCCTGAGCTGTGCTGGCCCAGCTGAGGGCCCTGGGGCTGAGCAGCAGTTGTGTTTGTAGGTCGTGTGTGCAGCAAAGTGTGTCACGGCAGAGCTGCAAGGAGCACAGCAAACCACACCAAAACCCAGCCCCAGAGGGGTCCTGTGCTCTGAGAGGCAGAGAGGAGAGGATTCCAGGTTTGCTGTCACTTCTGAGGTTTTTTTGCTTGTGGAAAGGGCAGGGTGATGAAGGTACAAAGCTGCAGTGACTCTGTCAGCCTAGAATTGATCCAAAGGTCCCCAGCAGCTGATCCTGGGCCTGGAATCCCTGCTGGTGTGCAGATCCTCTCACTTGCATGATGGAGCAAGAAAGAGAGAAGCTACCAAGACGCCAGAGATGATTCAACTCTCGTCTTTCTATTTCTATTTCATTTCTGCAGTGTTGGAAAATACATGCTGGTAATGGCAGCCTCAGCTCCAGCTCCACATGAGGGTTCCCTGGGCAGGAGAGCTTCTCTCAGTTACTTTTTACCTTTAAATAAGTTTTGAATGGCCATGGGAATTGTGGAGCAGGGACAAGTCAGGCAGGGTGCCTTCCTTTGGACTCTGGCTTGTATCCAACTTGCTGGTGGTGACAGCCAGTCCTTCCCTGGGCTGCAGGATAAATCTACAATGTGTAGGAAGGAGATATCAGCTTTATTCTGAGGGATGTGGAGCAGGTCAAGCTGAATGCAGGGAGCAGATGTGGCAGTGCTCCAGCAGAACCTGTCACCATGTGCAGCACCCTGGGGCGAGGGGTTAGCTCTGGAGCAGGGGGTCTGTGTTTTAGGACCAAACTTCTCTGGCTCTGTCCTATTAAAAACGTCTGGTTGCTTTGGGAGCAGAGCCAACATCTGTGAACATCTCAGCTCAGATGTCTCGACCCCCAAACTACCGGAAAGATTCGTGACTTCGGGTAAAGCATGAAGGGGTTTCGGCTGAGCCCTTTCCCCCACGCTCGCTCTTCTTTTCCAGGCTCAGCACAGTCTCAAAAACCAGAGCCCTGCTCCCTGCCCTCTGTGTTTCAGCTTCCCAACCTGAGAGGCTGCACATCAGAGCCTTGCTCTGACCTTGAGCTGGTTGCCAGCCCTTGGTGTCCTGCCCCAGGGGACACTGGAGCGTGTGTCACCTATGCTGTTCTTTTCAGAGGGAGATGAAGGTGTTGCTGAGCCTGACCCTGCTGCTGACATGGCTGGGTAAGCTCTAAGTTTTATTCCCCTCTGCTTTCCCCTCTGAAACCATCACCTGCTGTGGTGAGAACCCCTTGGAGCTGCTCCTCTCCTGGCTGCCAGTCCTGCCTGTGCTGCATCTCCCCTTCCTGCAGATCTCCCCTATAGATCAGCTTCAAACTGCCCTGGCATCCCCCTGGAATTGTCCTGTATTCAGGCTCCAAGGCTTTGAAAGGAGTAGGACTGCTTCACCAAGTCTAAATACAGGGAGAGGTTTCCAAGGTATTGATTTTGGCTCTGCTCGAGGCAAGCAGCTCCCTTGGTCTTCTCCGCTGGCAAATATTTGTCGTTTTCAGCTCCGCAGCTGGTCAAGACCAACAGAACTTGTTTGGGAAGCTGCAGCACTTTGCATTCATTATTTACAGGGCTTCAGACAAACAAACACTTGGTGCTTGGCCAGGGCCCAGCCCTCGGTGGCTGTGGACAGGCTGAGCAGAGTGGCTCAGCCACGAGGATGGGCCTACCTGTCTGAGCAGCTCCCCGCTGAATCAGCTCACCCAGCTCTCTGCCAACAGCAGCACAGCCTCAGCCTCCCCTCGCAGTGCCACTGCAGCCTCTGAGGCAGGTGGGGTTTCTTCTGACGAGCTCCAGTGATGTTTTCTGCCCCACTTGTTTCAGAGAATCGTTTAGTTTGGAGAGGAACTTTAACCCCCTTCCTGCCACATGCTCTGCAGCCCAGTGAGCCAGCAGCTGCTTCGTGCAGGTTGTGTCAGCTCTGTGCTCTTTGATGTTCCCCGGTTTGCTTTTCTCCCCCACTGTCCAGCTTCTCTAGAAACCCCAAGCTGTGGTTACGTGGCCAGACAAGCTCAGGTCTGGAGCCTGTGAGCAAAGGGGAAGGAAGCCAAATGGGCAGTGAGGGAGGAACTGAAATGTGTGTGAAGCACTCGAATTGCCCCTGGCCTGGGACAGATGAGAGCAGCACAGGTTCTCCCAGCCGGTGACTCACAGGCACAGCCCCGCAGGAGCTGCAGGCTTTGGCTCCGAGGCGTGGAGGGCAGGGGTTATGCTTCCCAGCTTCCCTTCGGCTGGATCACACGGCAGCAGCCCTTGGTGTGGCGGCGGGAGGATGTGCTGCCCCACATCCCAGGCACGCCACGAGCAGGGGTCAGGCGCGGGCTTGGCCTCTGGACTGGTCAGTGCCGTGAGCCCCAGGCTTCCCTGGAGAGGAGATAGCGATGGGGACAGGCAGGCTGCAGCTGGCCGTCCTCCCCGGGCTCATCCTGCTGTCCTTGTCCCCAGCAGAGCGATGCAGCGGGGCTGGCTCGGTGTTCATGGAGCCTCAGCTCCAAGCTAGGGCTGGGGACTCTGTGCTGCTGCAGTGCATCTTCCTAGACCCCGACAGCAAGGGCTGGACCCTGCTCAAAGTGGACTGGCTGCACAAGGCAGGAGCTGGCACTCAGGTGGGTCAGGGCAGGGGTGGCACCGGAGGGGACATGGCGCTGGTGGCAGGCGAGCAAGGCAGCCATGGGGAGGCTGTGGGGAAGCTCATCCTGGTCGAGACCACGAGGGGAGGAAGTTTCCATGAGAGGAAGAAGTTTCTGTGAGAGGAAGAAGGGTCCCCGTGTGGTGGGAGGACACCTCCGCATGTCCCCGCAGCACCAGGGAAGCTCCGCTCCGGGTGCATCCTGGGGTTTTCCAGAGGGTGGGAGAGAGCCTGGCTCTGTGCGAGGAGAACAATCCACGGGGAGAGGGAGACAGGAGGGAGGGACAGGAGGGACAGGACACCTGGCACTGCTCTCACCTGACGCCGCCTGTGCCCCGGCAGGAGGAGATGGTGTTTTATTACTACAGCAACCGCGGCGTGCCCGTGGGTCGCTACAAGAACCGGGTGCAGTGGCAGGGGAACACCTCCCGCGGGGACGGCTCCATCCGGCTGCGGGACGTGCGGGTGAACGACAGCGGCACGTACGAGTGCGAGCTGCGGCTGCTGCAGAGCAGCAGCATCTTCAAGAGCCAGACCGTGCTGCACGTCAGCCCCGCGGAGCCCAGAGGTGCGTGCCGTGCCCCGGAGCTGTCCCCGCGGCTCTCCCGCAGCAGGGCTGGCGTCCCCGCGGTGCCATCCCCTGCCTCGGTGTCTCCCCGGCAGAACGAGGAGCAGCGGCCGCTGAGGATGCCGCGCCGCCGAGAGACTCTGGGTTCTGGCCGGCCGTGGTGGGCTGTGGCTGCGTGGCTGTTGTGGTGGCGTTCCTGGCCGGGCTGTGCGTGAGGAAGAGGTACCAACAGCGGCTCTGGGCTCACAGGGATGGAGAAGCAGCTCCCCGCTGCTCTCGCTGGCCGAGCTGTGCCCCACCGCGCGGGTTCTCAGGTGCGAGGGTTCTGCTGCCCAGGTGCGGGCTGCAGGCTCCTGCTGCCATCTAGTGTCACCTTGCCCTGGCCGGTGTCCCCTCGGCTCCCAAACCCGTGCCAGCAGCAGGGATGGCCTGGCAAAGCGTGTGCAAAGGGATGTCAGCGTCCCGGGAGAGGGAGGGAGGGACAGGAGGAGCGGGTGATGCTTCTCGCCCGAGGTGACACTGCTGCTGCCTTTCCTCGAGGTTGGCAACCAACACAACCCTGGAGAGGATGGGGAAGAGCAGCAGCAAGAGCAAAGCAGAGGTGAGAGCTGAGCGCAGAGGGATCACCGGGTTGGTTGTGTGGGCTCAGGGCTGGGGAGGCTGAGGGAGGAGATCCCACACTGCCCAGGCTCGAGGTGCCATTTGCTGGCCAGCTCCAACCGTGGCTCTCGTTGCTTGTCCTGCACCCCGGTCAGGCAGCCCTTGTGTGCTTGGGGGCTGCTGGATTCCAAACACCCTGGTCTGCCCCTTGCAGGAAGCAATCTACTGCTCAATCCCTGGAGCTGAGGTACCCAAGGCTGAGCAGGAAGCAAAGAAGAAGAGGAAAGCTGAAGACACGTACATAACCATGGTGAGCAGCCAGCCTGCTGGGACCCCCTCATTGCTGTCCCCATCACCCATGGCCTCCCTCCTCATGCTAGACCTCAGCATTCCTTGCCTCCTGCCCCCCAAACACACCCTGATACCCGTGCTGAGGCTCACACCTTGTCCCTGCAGCACCCCTCTCACTGCCGAGACAACGGCGTCTATGTGGAGCTGGCCAAGAGGGAGATCCCGTCGGAATGGATGGCAGAGGGGACACAGCAGGATGGACAGAGCCAGGAGCCCCACAGCAGGCCAGAGGAGACGCTTCCCAGGGCTCCAGAGAGGGAGAAATAGCGGTGCTGTGGCATGGCAGCCCCTTATCCAGATGTGTCCAAGACACCTTTGTCCCTTTGAGGACTGAGAACTGGTGGAACGTCACTCCCTGCTCCGTGCCAGGGCACTGCTGCGGCACAGCCCACTCCAGCTGTCTGCAGGGGACCAGGGCAGGCTTGGCTCTTGCCCCCTGGTCTCTGGAGAGAGGCACAGTGGGCACAGCATCACGCTCCAGCTTTGCTCCTGGCCCAGGATAAGGATCTCCAAGCGGGGAGATGCAGCTCGAGTCACAGTATTTTTCAGAAGATAATAAAACTCAGGGAGTCTTCCCTGATCCTGTCTTCATTTTACCTCCTGCCTAAGCATGTGATGTCCAAGTGTGCCAAAATCTGCCTGGCCCAGGGCCTGGGAACCCCTGCACCCACATGAATCCTCCCACAGCACCTGCCAGCCCCACTGGCTCATGGAGGGAGCAAAGCCAACCGGGACAAAAAGGCGTCCCTTGGCAGCAGGATGAGGACGGATGGGAGCAGGACAGAGCCCGCGGGCAGTGGGGTCCCACACGTGTGTCCCCTGGCCAAGGGTCAGCAGCCGGGCGATGGGCAGCGCTGGCCGGGGGAGCCCAGCCACCCCTCCCTGGCCTCCGGGGCAGCGTCTGGGCAGGGCTGGCGCTGCTCCCGCGCTATCTCTGGGTGCTGGGCGCTATCTCTGGGTGCCGAGCGCTATCTATAGATGTTTGACACCTCCAGGTGCGGAGGGGGCCGGGACCCTCCACCTCCCACCGCTGCCGGGAGACTGCAGCGCCGCGCTGCGCTCCTTGGTTCTCGTTGACACCCTGCTCTCTTTTCCCGCAGGCAGCCGCGGGATGGCATTTGGTGGCATTTTGGTGGGAAGCAGCCCCTGTAGCTGCATTTGGGGGGCCGGGGGGTGGCACAGAGCCTTTGTGGGGTCGTGGCAGGCATGGCAGCAGAGCAGAGCGGGCTTTGCCTGCCCGGTGTGGGTGGGAGAGTGCTGTGTGTGCAGTGAGTGCTTGCTGAGCTGCTGTGACACTCTCATTCCTTCTTTCCCTGCTGCCCCTCCTGACTCTGCCCAGGCAGCAGAGCTCCTCTGCCTCCCTGCTGCCTCCCTGCTGCCCCTTCCCTCCATCGTCAGGGCTCTGCTGCACAGGAACCAAGGTGTGCCAATGCTCCTGGGCATCCCTCGCCTCTGTCCCCAGCGATGCTGTCCCAGCAAACACCACCACCCTGTGTCCCAGGGCCTGAGCAGCTGCTGTCACTGCCTCTCAGGTCTCCAGGAGGTCATGCCATGTCTTTCCTGCGCCCATCCCTGCAGCCTGAATGCAGGTGTAGAGCCCAGGGCCAAAGGCTTCCATGACTGGTGATGGGAAGGGGACCAAAGACTTTCTCCAGCCCTGGTACTGCTGGGCAGAGCCTCCCTGTCCCGAGGGTGAGGAGAGGTGTTCTCCTGGGAGAAGATGTGCTGGAGAAGGGGAAGGAGTCACCAGCAGAATCTGACACCCCTGGGAAGTGATGGAGCTGTCCAGGAGCAGACAGGTGACTGGGAACACCTCTACCTACTGCAGCCTACCTGGGGCATCCTGGCCGGGCTCCTCGGGCTCCTCACCTCTGCCCAGCCTGGAGCAGCCCCTCTGCTCTCTGCCTGGCTCCAGGAGGGCATTTCCAAAGCTCCTGGGCCCCGCTGGGCTCTCCCGAATGGGCACTGCTGCTGTGGCTGGTGTGAGCAGGGCTGGCCGCCAGCCTCCCGCGGGGCACAGGGGACACACCTGCATGTCCCCACTGCCCCCGGGGGGCTGCAGGGGCCGCGGGACCCCCTGTGTGACACATCCCATGCACGGAGCAGGGAGCCGGCAGTGCCAGGAGCTGTCGCCTGCAGTTCAGGGGAAAATTTTTCCGCCCTCCCACTCCGGCGGCTGCAATCCACCAACCACAGCATTTACTGCTTTTTTTCGCCCCAGCTCCGCTCCAGCCATATTGGGCTGTGGGGAGAAAGCGGCTCTAATGTTCTATGTCACCTGCAAATAACCCGGGCGTTCGAAAAAGCACCTCCACCACCTCCACACCCCACACCAACACCACGTCCTCTCCACACACAAAAGTCCGTCAAAATGAGCCTGGAAGCCTGGCTCCCGCAGCCCACCTTGTTCCTCAGTGGCCTCACCTTGCTCCTCTCGCTGGGTAAGTGTCGCCTTGAGCCCCCCTGCATGCACCCAGCCGGGGAGACACCCGTGTCCCCGGCTAGAGCCCCTGCCCGTGTCCCGCCCCGTGCCGCAGGGATGGGGACGGAGGTGGTCCGGCATGCACCCTGCGGAGAGCCACCAGCCAGGGTGACCTGCTTTCGGGCGGGGTGGGGGGTATGCTGCCACTGCATCTTCTCCTAAAACACCCCGCAG
This sequence comes from Entomyzon cyanotis, assembly GCA_024500445.1. Classification (NCBI taxonomy): domain Eukaryota; kingdom Metazoa; phylum Chordata; class Aves; order Passeriformes; family Meliphagidae; genus Entomyzon; species Entomyzon cyanotis. Next base: position 1,140,181 of record JAKEPQ010000773.1, on the reverse strand, counting down.
CCTGCTCGCTGGGCGCTGAGCACAGAGCCCTTTGCACGGCAGGCGGAGGAGCGGGCTGGCGTGGGGACAGGGCTGGGAAGGTGCTGGCAGGTGGGCTGTGCTGGCTGTGGCTGTCCCTTGGGTGCTGGCGGGTGGGCTGTGCTGGCTGTGGCTGTCCTTTGGGTGCTTGCAGGTGGGCTGTGGCTGTCCCTGTGGCTGTCCCTGTGGCTGTCCCTGGGCCGGTGGCAGTGCTGGGGCTGTGTCCGTGCGTGCTGCCCGTTCCCGCAGCAGCCGCGCTGTGTCAGCAGCTCCGCGGCCGCATCGATCGCGGCCGGCAGCGCAGCGCTCCTTTGAAGTGCTGTCCTGGAGCTCCTGATGGGCTGCTTTTCCCCGAGGAGAGAGCCTGGGAAAGGAGCATACAGAAGCTAGCAGGGCTGCTGTAGAGGCTGCTGTAACTGTACCCCAGCCTGGGTGCAGCGTGACGGAGCGTTTGGGAGGCTGCACAGCGCCGCAGGACACGGCCTGGACAGTGCCAGGGGTTTCGGGGGATTCTTCCCCCATCTCTGGTGTCCCCCAGGGCCGAGAGCCCGGGCAATGGCAAAATTTGGAGCCACACACATGGGACTCCCAGGTGCTGCCAGGCCGTAGTTTCCCAGCTTGGGGTGACAGGTTTGCTGCTGGTGGCACTTCATCCCTCTGTAGAGCCCTGGGGCACCCCGAGGACACGGGACAAGGCCGTGCCACCCACCTGCAGGCACACAGGGCACCGTGTGAGGGGCACTCAGACAGTGGCTCCATGCAGGCCTCCCTTCCAACCATTCCTGCTGGGGCGAGCTGGCTCTCCTGGCTCTTCTCTCCCATCCCTGCAAGGTTTTCTTGGAGGCATTGAAGGCGGTGGACTGCCAAGGGGTAGAAAGGCTGTGACACTGGCTGGGGACACTTCTTCCTGCCTTGGGTGCTGTGACTCGTCCCTGTGCACCAGCTGTCCCCATCCCTGTCTCCCTGAGACCTGTGGGAGCTCTCCCTGCACGGGGCTGGATGGAGGTTGCTCCCCACGGCTGCCAGCACAGCACGGAGCCATCTCCAGGGCTTGGCCATACCTGAGGGCACCTCTCTGCCCTCTGTGCCCCCAGGGAGCTTCAGGGTGCTGCTGGTTCCCACCTCGCAGCAGGACCTGTGGCTGGACACAGCCGTGGCTGCAGCTTGGGAAAGGCTCTTGTCCCTGGCTGCAGAGCCTGGCCCCTTTCCTGCCCTGCTTGCAGGCGGAGCGCAGCGGCCAGCGGAGCAGCCCTGACATGCACCCAGCTTGGCCTCGGGAAGAAGGTTTGAGAGCCAAGAGCAGCAGCCCAAGGGGAGAGGTGAGGTGATCAAAAAGCACCTGGCGGCAGTGTCGCTGTCCCTGCCCTGCAGGCTGTCACAGCCCCCCTGCACACTCCGGTCCCTCCCAGGGCTCTCTGTCCCTGTGCTCCTCAGGGCTTGGCCTCGTGTTTGCAGCCAGCTTGGCTGCACAGGAGCCTGTTCCCCTGGCCCAGCCTGGGGACAAAGTGCTGCCTGCAGGCTCTGGGTTTGGGGTGCTGCTCAGGGGAGCTGCAGGGAAGGAGCGGAGGAGGAAGCAGGGCACAGACACCTCATCCCTGCCCCTTCCCCAGGTGAGTCCTGCCCTGTGAGCTGCCCCAGGTAATGCCCCTCTTTCTCAGCAAGGCCGGGGAGCAGGGACTGGCCTTGTTCCCCCAGGAGCAACCGAGATCTCGTTCCACTCATTCCCAGCTGGAGAGTCCTTGCGTGGGCACTGCTGGCAGGGGAAAGCATCTGCATTCCCCCCGAAGCCCCCGGGGCGGCCCTGGCAGACCCCAGCCTGCGCTGCCGTGGTTGTGTCCTGCTGGGAATGAAATGTGATGAGCGCAGCCATAATTTTCCGCGTGGCTGTGGCGCCGGGCCCCGCGTGCTGACGCTGCAGCGCCATCGATCCCGCAGCAGCACAGCCTCGGGGGATGGCAGCCAGCAGGGCTGGCCTGCAGCCAGCAGCGCTCAGCACCGGGGATGGCACAGGAGGGTCAGCAGCCCCGGCAGGGCAGGGATGATGCTCTTCCTGTGCAGCCAGGGGATGATGCCAGGGCTGGGGTTGCTCCCCCTGCTCCTGCTGTGCAGGGAAATTCCGGTCTTGCCTGGATGTGTGTGTGTGGATGTGCCTGGAAGGAGATGCCCCAGGGAGAGCTCTGTGCAGGCAGGGCAGGATGGGGAGCTGGGCTCAGCTGCCAGCATGGCTGCCTGTGACATCCTCCCTAATTGCTGTGCCTTCGGCAGCACCCCCGGGACGGGGCATGGAGGTCATGGCCCCTGCCACCATCAATGCCTTGAATGGCTCCTCTGTGAAGCTCTCCTGCACCTTCAACTCCTGCTACAAGGTGGAGAACAAGCAGTTTTCGCTCAACTGGACGTACCAGGAGTGCAGTAACTGCTCGGAGGAGCTGGTGAGTCTCGCTGGGGATCTGCAGGGGGTCAGGGAGCAGCTCAAAGGGTTGCTTTCTCTCCTCGGGGTTTCTTTCAGGGCAGCAGGTGCAGGGAGGGTGTGCCTGGCTGGGAAACGAGCCCGTGGGGTGCCAAACGCTGTCTCACCTGCTGTCCCCCACGGCTGACAGTTCCTGCAGTTCCGCACGAAGATCATGAACAAGCAGCTGGACCGCTTCGGGAACCGCGTGGAGTTCACCGGCAACCCCGCCAAGTACGACGTGTCCTTCACCCTCAAAAACGTGCAGCTGGAGGACGAGGGCACCTACAACTGCTACGTGCTGAACCCCCCCGGACCGGCACCGGGGCCACGGCAAGATCAGCCTCAAGGTGCTCACCCAAGGTCAGTGCTCCCCTCTGCTGCGGGGTTTGCTCCCAGAGCCCTGCCCGTCCCCAGCTGTTCCTGCTGGACACTGCATACCCTGAGCCCGTGCCCTGTGTCTCCAGAGCCCCCGAAGCACGACTCGACGGTGGCTGTCATCGTGGGCGCCTCGGTGGGCGGCTTCTTGGCCGTGGTGATCCTGGTGCTGATGGTGGTGAAATGCGTGCGCCGGAAAAAGCAGCAGAGGCTCAACACGGACGACCAGAAGACGGAGGAGGAAGGGAAGACGGACGGCGAAGGCAACCCGGACGAGGGCACCAAGTAATGCCCCCCCGCCCGCCCCCTCCCTCCTCTCCCCTGTACAGCGTGACCCTCTTGATGTGCTTCCCAGAGCAAGGATTTCTGTCTCCCCAGAGCATCCCTACTTCCATCCAAACACCCAAGCCAGCCTGGAGCAGGGCGCAGAGAGAAGGTCCCCGGAGCCTGGCTGTGCTGGGCAGGGCTGGGGAGGTGGGGCTGAAGCCCCTGAGGCTGAGCTGGGACCAGCCTGTCCCCTGCTCTGAGTGCCTGGACGTGCTGGGGACAGGCTGGGGTGGGTGAGGGGGGACTGGTATGGTCCCCACACACGGAGGGACTGGAGCAGGGGGTAGCAGGAGGGGCAGAGGGGTCAGGGCAGCCCCGTGCCTAGCTGCCTGCTCTCTGTCCCAGTAGAAAAGGCAAGCAGGGGCCAGCAGCCTGCCCTCGGGGTCACAGCTCATCCCGAGGTGCTCCTGCTGTGCCTGGGCCACTGGCACTGGTGTTCCCATGCCAAGGCTCCTCCTTGCAAGCCCTGTGTGCCAGTGCTGAGACAGAAAGCTCGTGCTCCTCAGGGACTGTCCCAGGCTGCTCAGAGGCTGGTAGCCAGGTAATGGCCATGAGCCCACCTGGTGTCTTGGAGCTTTGCAGTGTTTTGGAAGTATTAATGGCTCTCGGTGTGTAAGGGGTGAACCCTTCTGCCTCTCAGGCTGTTTTTGTGTCTGAGCATCTCAGCTCAAGGTGCCGGGCTGACTTTTTGTGCTCATTTCTTTCTTGGGGAGAGTGATTGTGATGGAGAATGTTCTGCTGATGTGTCAGACTGAGGTGGTGGGGAAGGGTGGGGTGAGGCTGCTCGGGACAGAGAGCTGCTGAAAGGAAGGGGAGGTTTGGGGCACGTGCTGGCAGGGACTGGGGACAACAGCAGGCCTGGAGTTAGGACAGCTCAGTCACCCTGGAGCAGCCCTGTGATGCTGAGCCTGCCTCCTCCAGCCTCCCTGCAGAGCACTGCACACCTGTAACTGCCACGGCAATGCACTGCCAGCGTGCCCAGCCCCAGGTGCCACCTGCCCCAGCTGGCAGGTGAGCTGTGCTGGCTGCAGCACACGGGGCTCAGGCAGGGAATGACCCAGGGCAGTGTCCTCGGTGGCACCGGGCCTGAACTTTTCTCCTCCCGAGGCTGGCAGGAGAGGGACAGTGCACGGAGCCGCAGGGGACACTGCCCAGGGACAGGTGATGGAGGTCCTGTCACCCACGAGCAGCACTGCCAGGGGAGAAGGGAGACCTTAGCAGTGTCCCTGCGCAGAGAAGGGACACCTTTGCAGTGTCCCTGTTCAGGTGCCATCCTGGCAATGCCATCAGGGGATGGCGGGACAGCTGTGCCCTCCCTGCTCTGCCCCATCGCTTTCCACCCCGGCCCCACGTCCCTGTCCATCCCACTCGACCCCGCCGGGCTCCACGCTGCTCCCTTCCCATCGCAGCAGGAATGTGCCGTGTCCCACGCGTGGCTCCCTTCCCCGGGCTCTGCTGCCCGGGGAGGGCCGGGCTGTCCCCGCACCCCGCACAGTGCCAGCGGTGCCGCAGGGTTCCCGCACCGCCTTCTGCCGGAGCCGGGCTGTCCCCGGCGCCTGGTGGGACTGAGCCAGCACCTCGGGGGCTCAGAGGCCTCTGAGTGCTGCCCACGACCAGTCTTGCATCTGCCTTTCATTTCTTTCGTGCACTATCCTTGGATTGCAACTTGCCAATGCATCTGTCTGTACACAGCTGTTCACAGCAGAGAGCCGACAAATACAGATCTGTACACACAGGAGGGGCTGCTGTGGGTCGTGCTGTGGCCTTGGGTGTGCGCCTTCCCTGGGCTTCTCTTCCCGAGCGCTCTGCCGAGTGTGGGATGTTTTTATTGCTCTTTGTACAGTCAAACAAACAAAAGAACAACAAAACACCGACTTTGCCCTCGATGCTTTTGTGCCGCTGCCTGGAGGGGCAGGACAGGTCCCTCATGTGCTCTGCCCGGGGGTGAGCCCTGTCCTGTGCGGAACTCCGTCCTGCCAGCGTGCTTTGGGTGTCCTCAGCCCTGTCCCTGGGAGCTGTCACAGAGCGGGGCAGTGCTGGGGTGGGAGTGTGGCCAGTGCTGCCCCAGCCTTCCCACAGCGAGATTTCCGGGGTGCTCTGCACCCACTGTGGGACCTCCAGGACCTGTGCCCTGTCAGCTTCTCCAGCTATGCTTCTCAGAGAGCCAGGACTGACAGCTGCTCGTGGCAGGTAAGGCTCAGCAGGCTCCAGCAGAGCCTGGGGCACGCACTGGGTGATGGACACCCGTGACTGGGATGTTCTCCCAAGCCAGCAGCGCCGTGGGGATGCTCCAGAGCAGCACGACACAACTGGGGCACAGCTAATAGGCACATCCATCAATTCACCCACCGTGGAGACACGAGGGAAGCTCTGACAGCCGCCCTGCACCGTGCCGCTCCCTGCTGCCCTTCAGTGCCGGTGCATCCCAATTCCTCACACGAGCAGGGTCTGGCCACACGCTGCCCCAAGGCACTGCCACCACCTCTTTCCACCTTCCAGCCCTGCCTTGCCCCCTCCCCAGCCCCTCACCGCTGTTCCCACAGCAGTGCCAGTGGGATGAGCTCTCCAGTGTCCCTGTCCCTGCCCGCCCGGACACTGCACCTCAGCGCGGGGTCAGCGCTGCGGAAATCTTCCAGCTCCCCATGGCACCTCTCCCTCCCCGAGGAAGGGCACCCAAATCACCTCCACGGTCCTGCTGACACAGTCCTGCAGCGCTGGGCTGCTGCCGGGGGTGCAGCCAATCGATCCCTGGCCCGTGGCAGGGAACAACTTTGCAGTGCAGGGAGGAGCAGCTCCCCGGAGGAGGACGTGGGGTTATCCCCACCCAGCTTTAGGGGGTCAAATGCAGCCACAGGCAAAGGGGATGGGGGACCACAGCTTGGCACTTTCGGGATACCTCTTGGAATGCTGCTGGCAAAAACTTGAGGAAAGCAGTGGGATCATAGAGGAGAACCCGTGGGACACGACAAGGGTGAGTTCTCATCGCTGCAAGGGACAGGGCAGTGACAGCAAACCCCCTGCACTGGGGCTTCACGGGTTGTCCAGAACCAGGGACATTCCCTTGTACAGAACACTAACATTTCCCTGGGCCAGGTGGGATTACAGGTGTTAAAGAGCAAGACAGGGGGTGGGAGGAGGCAGGGACCTCTGCCTGATCCCGTGCAGAGTCACGGGGGACTGCTGGGGTGCCTCAGGGACAGCCCAGAGCCACAGTCCCTGCAATGCTGCCCTGCTCCCGGGGCCGGGAAGTAAGGAGGGGACACCTGGAAAGGGAACAGCCTGGGGCGGTGAGGTCCGGGGCAGTGAGGGGTGTGAAGGGCAGCTCCGAGGGGACAGAATGGGGAGGGTTCGGTGGACTCGGGCTGTGCCGGGTCAGGAACAAACTTTCTCCTGGGATACAGCAGGGTTGCCTCAGCGATTCTTGCAGATGCTCTGCAGTGGCTGCCGGGGGACACTGCCGCTCTTCCCCCGCGTGTTTAAAGAGCCCGTGGAAGGGGGTGAGGAACCTGCGAGCTCCGCAGGGCTCTGCGGGCGGGGGTGAGCAGGCAGCGGCAGCTCTGGCGGGGAGAGAGAGGGGAAAGCACCGCTCCGAGGGAGAGCTGCGGGCAGCCGAGAGCCGGAATGCCGAAAGCAGCCAGGTACTCACCCGCAGTGCCCGGGACGTCTCGCTCAGCTCCCAGCCCGGCGTGTCCGTCCCAGCCAAGGCAGTCCTGCAGAGCCTGATCCCTGCGGTGCCTCCTGCCCACTGCCAGCTCCCGGGATGCCAGGCCACCTTGTCTTTTAAAGGTCACAGCCAGAGGACCTTGCAGTAAATATAAGGTGCTGATGGGAAGCTCTGTTCCAGCGTTGCCACCTCCTCCTCCCCCTCCATCGGCAGGAGGGCTCTGCCTGCTCCAGGTCCGGGAGCACAGCATCCTCTGGCTCGGGGAGCTTTGGGAAGGAGGCTGGCACTGTCCTCCTGGGGCAGCCCCTGGCAGGATGCTCCGGGGCAGCCGGGGCCAGCGCTGCTGCATTGAGCTGCGAGCTGCAGCCCAACTGCTCTGCTCAGCCCTACCTGCTCTGTACCCACGTGGAGGGACGCAGGAGCCCTCCTCGGAAAGCAGCAGCCTGGCGTTTTAACCCTCTCAGCTCCGCCAGTGCAAGGTGAGAGGGACCGAGGATACACAGGCAGCCGCTGTGCCCCCCCGGCAGGCTGTGAGCCAGCTGGCAGCACCCCTGAGCCCTCCTTCCTGTCCCCCAGGGAGGTGACAGTGTCCGAGCACAGGGTGCTCGCCTTCCCTGAAACCAGACGCAGCAGCCTGGTGCTGGACTCAGCAGAAGGAGTTTCCGCTGAGCCGCAGGAATCCCGGATCCCACGCCGGACATCTGCGTCCTGCCGAAATCTCAGGGCCAGCTGCTGCCAGTGCCCTTCCCGGCCATGGCACCGGCCGAGCGGAGGGACAGCAGAGCCCTGTGCAGGCCCGCGGCAGTGGCAGATGTCTCATGGGATCAGCCGGTCGAGGAGACTGGCTGGAGCTGCCAAGTGTGACAGCTCCATCAGGCGCTGGTGACAGCCGGCATCCCGCTCCCAGCCCCGGGGCTGAGTGAGCACAGCTACCCCGGCGTGCAGGGCAGTGGGCAGGGGGACGCCAGGCTGTCACCTGTGCAGGGACACGTGGCTGCAGGGCCGTGTCAGCACGGAGCAAGCTGGGTGCTCACCTGCCCAGCGCACCCCATTTGTGCCAGCGCCCGCAGGAGCTCTATCGTGTTTACTGGGCAACCCTTGCAGCCAGGTGGTGCTGCCATTCCCACCTTCCTGCCTCCAGAGGGATTTAGGGCTCTGCTGGCGAGATTCCCAACAGCAGTTCGGCCAAATGCATCCCAGCCTGACCCCTCGTTTTGGAAGCAAACTTGGGAGGCACCTGAGCACCCCAGGAGGGGCTCCTTCACACCTTTTCCTGCAGCAGGGTATGGGTGCTGCTTCTCCAGGTCGCCACTGCTGCAGGTCTCCGTGGCCCTGTGCTCTGGATGCTGGCCTCAAACTCACCTGCAGCTCTGCCCCTGGCCCCAGCAGCCACCAGGCAGCCCTGCAGGGGTGACAGGCTTCCCTCCACCCCCTCGGATCTCCGTGCCTGCCCTCTCTCAGCTAGTGATGCTCCAGCAATCGCTGCGCTCCTCCTCCCATCTCCACACAGCGCCTGCGGCTCCGCTCCCCCTCCCTGCATCCATCCCCTCCCTGCATCCATCCCCTCGCTGTATCCATCCCCTCCCTCTATCCATCCCCTCCCTCTATCCATCCCAGCCGCCCGCCAAGGCACCTTCTGCTGCATCAGCAGAGCCGCGCACGCCGCTCCCGCAGCGCCGGCTGCCAGCGCTGCCCAGCCCGCTCCGCCTGTACTTTTCCTGCTTCTCTTGCCAGCTCTGCAGCCCTAACGCCTCAACCCACAGGCACTGCTGGCATCCTCTCAGGCTCCCCTGGGATGTCCCCGTGCCCTGCAAAGCCTCCTGCTTCCCCTCCTCCTTCCTGCTTCGTGCTGCCGGCCGGGAGAGCTGCAGAGGGGGTTGGGTGGGGATGGGGAGGCTCAGCGTGCCCTGAGGGTGACAGGTTGTGGCACTCTGGACACGCAGGCAGCATGTCTGCAGGTGAGCTGCTCTCACACCCGAAAAGCAGCAGTCCCGTTCGGGGAAGCCATGCCTGGTCCCTGGGGTGAGCTTTGCCAGGACGTGTGCCCTGTGTCACTGCAGCCCAGAGAAAAACCAGCGCCGTTCCTGCTCGGGGAGTGTGGCAGCACCTCCTCCCCTTCCCGCCATGCCTGTTTCGGGATGCGCCACCTCCCGCAAACGCTGCTCTGCTCGGGAATCGCTGCCTAATGGACCTGGGCACCGAGGTGAAGCTCTGCCTGCCCACACCACGCCCTGGGGCTTCCATTAGGAGAGCCCCCGACACCATCCTTGGGACGTGGTGTGGCCAGGGCAGGTCTAATGGATGCGACGGCGAGGAAAAGGTTGCTGAGATGTGAACTTTTGTGCAGCCGATTATCCCGGCAGAAGCTCACGGTGAGAAAAATAAGTTCTCGGTGTTCCCTTTGGCGCCAGACAGGTCCCTCTGCAGCCATCGGGGTCTGGCTCTGCATCCCCACCTGTGTCTGCTGTCTGCTTTGGCGATGGAGGGCAGGGACACCTGGTGTCACACTGCAGAGGTGTCCCGAACGACAGCTGAGCACCAGCCTTGCCCTGGTTTGCTGTCCTGGGAAGCCACCGGCCTTAGTGGTGCTTTGGCCCCTTCCAAAGGTGGCCCAGGACAGCACCAACCCAGTGTTTCCAGGCCAGCGCTGCCAGGGCCACCACTAAAACATGTCCCCAAGTGTCACATCCATATGTTTTTTGAACTCTTCCAAGGTTGGTGACTACACCACTGCCCTGGGCAGCCTGTCCTAGGGCTGGACAACCTTTTCAGTGAAGAAATCTTCCCTAATATTCACCCTAAACCTCCCATGGCACAGCCTGGGGCCTTTTCCTTTTATCCTGTCATTTGTTACCTGGGAGAAAAGCCCGACCCCCACCTGGCTCCACCCTCCTGTCAGGGAGCTGACGAGAGCGAGAAGGTCCCCTCTGAGCCTCCTTTTCTCCAGTTTAAAACCCCCCAGCTCCCTCGGCCGCTCCTCATCCGGCTGGTGCTCCACTCGTCTGGGCACACTCCAGCAGCTCACTGCCCTTCTTTCCAGGGGCCCAAAACTGCACCCAGGGCTCGGGGTGCGGCTCTGTCAGTGCCGAGCACAGGGGGACTGTCACTGCCCTGGTCCAGGGAGCGCTCCCCAATCCCCGGGAGGGCGGATGCGCGGGGCGGGGGAGCGCGGAGGGATGCGCGGGGGGATGCGGAGGAGCGCGGAGCGGCGCGGAGGAGGGCTCACCGCAGCCCCGCCCGGCGCGGCCCCGCCTGGCGCTGCTCGCCCTCCGCGGGGGCGGCCAGAGCCGGGCGCTGCGGGCAGCAGGCACCGCTCCGCACCTCTCCGCTCCGCTCCGCACCGCCCCGCGCTGCAGCCATGGCCCCGGGCTCGCCCGCCGCTCGCCGCCGCGCCGCGCCGCGCCTGCTGGCCGCGCTCCTGGGTAAGGGGTGCGGGGGGCTGCGGGGACCCCTCCGGGTACCGCCCGAGTCCTGTGTCCCCCTACCCCGGCTCTCCGTTGGGGACCGTGCCCCGGGGAGCCGCGGCAGCCCCAGGCGGGGGGACGCCGCTCCGCGCCCAGCCCCTGCACCCCGCCCGCCGCGCCCGGGAATGGGGATGGGGATGCCGCCCGCGGGCGCTAACGCCGCTCTCCGCTCTGCAGACGGACGGTCCGGAGCGCCGGGGATAAGTCACTTGGCCAAGGTGACTTCGCAGCCGAGCCCGAGCTCCGAAGTCCCGGCTCCAGCCCCTGCCCTGCCCGCACCGGCTCTCCCGTCGCCAGCGCTTCTCCTGCGAGCACTGCGGCTGCACCCCGCTTTGCCCCTCTCCTGCGCTGCCCGGCCAGCGGGGACCGCGCTGCCTGCCTGCCCGGGACCGGGGGAGGCCATGCACTGCTTCAGCGCCAGCACGCCCGCCGACAGGTCATTGTCTTACGGTTCATTTGGTACAACAGCCATTCGCATGTGCTTGTCCCTGGCGCGGGGACCGACCCGCGCTGCAGGGCCGCTGCTTGGAGCATGATGCCCAGCCCTGTGCCCGGGGATGCCCGAGATCCCTCGCCACAGGGTGCAGGGAGGGCTCGGCAGCAGGTCCCTCCCCACTGCACACCTGGGCAGGCTCCAGCCACCTGCATCAGCCTCACGCCCCCGCCGCACTCCTGCTCCCGTGGGTCATCCTCGTGTCAGCCTGGAGCCGCGGGCTGGCTGTGCAGCGCTTGCTGCTGGGGAACTCCCGTGGGAGGCGTTTTAGAGGGCATAGCTCTTACTTTTAAGGGTGCTGGAGACACAAAAATCGTGTAAGTACCTGACCCCCTGCAAGATTTGGGTGCCAGCACCTGGGCTGACAGTGGGGTGGTAGGAGAGGCCCAGAGATGCTCGAGATCACTCGGGGGTCTGGAGTCCAGGGTGTGGAGGTGGGAACTTGGTCCCACAGGTCGCTCGGGTGGGCTGGGAGCTGGAGAGGGCGGTGGGCAGGGGAGAGCAGGGCAGGTCTCCCTGCGGCTGTAGGTTTCGGGATGCTCCGCAGGGAGTGGCAATGGGTTCCTGGCTGTACCGAACGGCACGGCCCTTCCGTGGGAGGGGTGAGGGCCGTGAGTCCTGTCCTGTCCCGGAGCACACCGCACCTGGCTCTGGGCTGGCCGAGGAGCTCCTCCCTTTGAACCCTGCTGGAGAGCAGCCCGGCCAGCCTGCCAGGCATGGCTTGCTGCCTGTGCCGGCATGTCACGCTGACTTTTATGGGCAGTGAAAGTTTTCCTAGAGCAGCTTTCCCACAGCTGGCAGTCCTGGGTGAGCACAGTGCTCGGCGAGCCCCTTCATTGTGGGGAGCTCAGCCTCTGCAAGCGCAAAGCGCAGGCAGCCAAGGCTCTGGCAGCAGCAGGAGTGGCTGCTCCCTGCTTCCCTGGGCTGTCTCTTGGAAAACGCTGGTCCCTGCAGGCATGGGAGGAAGCCTGGAGCGCCCAGGGAGTGGCCCTGAAGGTTGGGGGTCTGATGGTGCAAAGCGCAGCAGCTCTGGGCGTGTATGGGAAAGCAGCGCTGAGAGCTGGCGTGTGGCAGGTTCAGTCAGTGCTCCCCAGCGTGTTTTCCTCGGTGCTTTATTTAGTGGTAACATATCAATTCTGTCTTCCTGAGAGCACAGGATGACAGGAGCAAGGTCAGCCTCGATTTACCCCACACGCTCAATTCCGATTACCTTCTAAGGGTGGCAGACAGGGTTTAAAGTGTTACAAGCTGCAAGGAATCATCTTTCCTGTGAGTGAGTATCCCCTTGCAGCACCCTGCAGGCTCAGCCATACCTGCAAAGCCAGGCATCCCTCTGCCAACTCCTGCTCCAGGGGGACAACTCCTGTCCCCTGGGACACTCCTGCCTGTGAAGTCCCCTCCATAACATCCCCAGGGCTGCTCTTGCAGCCTGACAGCTGCAGGAGATTCCATCTGCTGGGAACCACTCCCTGACGTTCGCTCCAGCCTCTCGAGCAAAACGAGGAGTGCTTCTGTGTAAAGTTAAATAACTCCTCGCCTGCAGTGCTTGCAATGCAGCACTGCAGCAGGGCCCGGAGCCCAGGATGCAGGGCTCTCGGGCTTGGCTCCGGCTGCGACGTGCCTGGGGAGTTGTTAGCACCGGCTTGTGTGGGAGAATAAATCAGCAGCTGAGGCGGCTGCAGAGAGAGGCGAATTCCAGACTGAGGGCAGCGTGTCCGAGTTAAGGTGTTGAGGGAGCTGGGGATCGGCTCATAGCCCTGGAGAAAGCTGTGTCCCCTGGCTTTTGTGCCCAGGGAGAGCTCTGCGGGGGTGGCTGAGGTCTGGGAAAGGGTTGGACAGCGCCTTGCTGGGCTGTGTCACATCCTAGCCATGCCACATCACACAGACGGGACGGGGCCGAGGTGGGATGGGGACAGGGAACAGGGCTGTTCCTCTGGCCAGGACCAGAGCATCCCTGTGCCCCCAGAAAGGATCTGCGTGCACAGTGCTGGCCCAGCCCAGCGCAATGCCAGTCCCTGCACCCCAGGAGCATTCCGCTGCAGCTGGGCTCCTACCTGCTCCTCTCTCCCTGCTCGCAGGAGAGCTGCGTCCTGCAGTTTGAAGGTCATCTGGCAGCTCCAGAGGGAGCAGGGGCTCTCGGCTCCCGGGCGTGAGGGGACTGCTCCGGAGGGCTGCGGGAGGGCCGGCGGGTGGCAGGCAGCCAGGACAGCCACGCTAATTACTGCTCCAGCTCCCGCCTCAAGAACAGAGCTCTGCTTTGCCTTGGCTTTTTTCTCCCCCTTTAAGGTCTAGCTGGAGGCCTGTGGATAACATGCAAATCAGGGCTCTCATTTGCACGCTTTATTCGTGGGGATATTCTGGTTCCCTTTGAACCCACACTGTCTCTGCGGGTGACCCAGCCTCAGTTCCTGCAGGTCCCCTCTGTCACTGAGCCGTTCTGGGGCTGGGGACAGGCGCCGTTGCTCCTGCCGTGGCAGCCTGGCGAGCCAAAAGGGACGAGGGGTGACAAACCCGTGGCCTCACCTGCCTCGTCTGTCCTCCCTCCTCCCTGCCAGGTTTGCACGTCTTCGCCATCGCCTTCGCCTTGGAGGTGTCAGTGGGGAAGACTAACACGGTGATGGCTCTGAATAACTCCAATGTCCTTCTGCCCTGCACCTTCGCCACCTGCATAGGCTTCCAGGACCTGGTCTTCACATGGTATTTCAACTCGACGGAGCTGGTGGGTGGCTCTCTGGGCTCTGTCTCTGCTTTCCTGGCAGGTCCTTCTGTGCTCCCCCAGTGCAGCCCAGTGCTGCAGTTCTCACAGTTCCCATTCTCCTCGTGCAGGATGCCCTTTTCTCCGGGTGTCACCAGCTCTGGGGGGACGAGGCTGTGCAAACGGGGTGACTCAAATATCCCAACACATCTGTGCTTTTGGCACAAAGCGGTTCTAGATTTGCTGCTGCCCACAGGCTCATTTGTTTTCATAAATTCACTGCTCAGGTGCAAATCTGCACTTAGGGCAAAATATGGTTCATTTTCTCCTCCTTTGCTTGCTCTGAAATATGAAAGGTTCTGTATAGATTTGCTTCCTGCTGGGAATATTTGGCTTCCCGATTCCTCAGCAGGAGGGAAGGTTTGGAGCTGTGCTGGCCAGCAAAGGAGCTCGAGCTCTCTCCCTCTCTCTCTCTGGGGATCTCCCATTTTTTGCCTGGTCTGTTCCATCACTTCAGGGCAGGTCAGATCTGCTGCTTCCCAGCAGGATGTGCATCAGGTGCATCCTCTCCAGGGCCATTCTCATTTTAATGGGATGTAATGGGACATTTGGCACGGGTGTCTGTGTGTGCAGGGCTGAGTTTGGGCACCATCAGGAGACCGTGAGCATTTCCCTCACCTGGGAATGTCCAGCTGACCCCACTCCCTGCCTCTGCAGATTTACCAGGGCAAGATAAAGAACAAAGCCTCAGAACCCACCGTCATCTCTCGCAACCCGCGGGTGGAGTTTGTTGGCTCCACCACCAAGAAGGACAACAACATCTCCATCGTGCTCAACAGCGTGGAGTTCAGCGACGCTGGCAAGTACACCTGCCACGTCAAGAACCCCAAGGAGAAGAACGCCCAGAACAATGCCACCATCTTCCTCACCGTGGTGCACAAGAGTGAGTGCGCTGGGACGGCACCGGGCTGGGGGAAATGCCAACACACGGTGACAGCCTGCTTGGTTGTGGTGCTGCATGGAGGTGGCTGGCATGTCTGAAGGCCTCGTGGGGCCAGCTGGTGGAGGGGGGCACGGCTTTTTGGGGTGGGATGTGCAGCTGGGAGCTCCTCGCTCCCCTCCCGACCCCCCTCAGCTCCTTCTCTCCCGCAGTGGTGGAGACAGACAACACTGTGACCCTCATCATCGTGGGCGTGGTGGGGGGGCTCATCGGCCTCCTCATCCTCTTCATGCTCGTCAAGAGGTTGGTCCTGTTCATCATCAAGAAGACGCAGGACGGCAAGTGAGTGCGGGGATGCCGCTGGGGGTGGCGGGGAGCGGCCAGGGGGGCTGTCAGCTGGCCGTGTGCTCTCTGCGTGCAGGAAGGAATGCCTGGTGAGCTCGTCAGGGAACGACAACACCGAGAACGGCCTGGCCGGCTCCAAGGCGGAACAAAAAGCACCACCAAAGGCATGAACGAAGCGGCGGCGCCCCGCGCCCGCCCCGCCCCGCCGCGGGAGCCCGGGCAGGGGACGAGCCTTCCCCTTTTGTTTTCTTTCCGAACTGCCAACGCTTGAGACATGTTTCTATTACACACGTGCCTGCAACCTGCACTGCTTCTCGGAGAAGGCTGCGGCTGCCGGGGGGACTGGGAGCTTCTCGCGGACTCGGACTGGGAGGCTGCTGGGGCAGGGGGAGCCGCGGGCTCCGCTCTGAGCACAGGCAAGAGGGTGCCGGGCAGGCAGGGCAGGGTGTCCCGGGTGGGTGCCGTGCCTGGGGGGGTCGGTGCTGGGCCACCGGGGCGTGCCCGGAGGGTGGAGGGTGGGGTGGCACGGTGGGAGCTGGCGATGCTGAGCTGAGGCGGCTGGGAGCTGCCGGCTTCATCCAGGAGGTTTCTGGAGCAGGGCGAGGATGCTCAGAGCCGGCCGTGCAGAGGGAGTGGCACAGCAGGACGGGAGGGAGCAGGGCTATGTTAAGCACACTGGAGAACCAAACCAGCGAGAGGCCCCTGGCTGTGCCCCCGTGCCTCCCACAGCAGGGCTGGGGGGCTGGCCGTGTCCCAGGGTCACTGCCGGCCCGTGGTGGGGTGAGGTGCCACATTGCACACCGGCTCTGTCCCCGTGCAGGGCCATCCCTGGGAGCAGGGGGTGCTTTTCCCCAGGCGGCCATCCTGGGAGCGCTCCCTGGCTTGTGCTGCCCCCTCCCCTCTCTCTGGAGCTCGGCACTCAGAGCAGCCGTGCTTTTGATGCTGGTGCCAGGGCTGAACTCGTTACGTGGATATTTTTGTATGAGATTCCAGGGGAAAGCAGCCAATTGCGTTTCCCTTTCATTGCGTCCGTGGCCATGCAGGGAGGGAGCGCAGCCGAGCCCTGGCGAGGGGAGCCGGGCCAGGGCTGTGCCGCCGGTCCGCTGGGCGACCTTGGGCAAGTTGCTCTGCCTCTCCATGCCTCAGTTTCCCCGTCTGTAAAATGGGGACAATAATACTGCTCTACCTCACGGGGTGGGTGTGAGGTTTCCTTGGCTAACGGTGGTGAAGTGCTTTGGGGCGAGGGATGCCACAGAAAGCCAGGGGGTCTTTGTGAGTGGATTCACAACGCTGTGAGACGTGAAGTGAGTGAGCCACAACTGAGGTTGTCAATGTCAAACGTGATTTATTCCCTATTTCTCCAATTCGTTCCCTATTTCCCCAGTTTGCGGGTGTCTGACAGTGAAGCTGCAGGACAGGCAACTCCCCTGTGCCCACAGTAAATTGGGACTCACAGCTGAGCCGTGGCTTGCTGAGGGGACTTGTGCCCTGGCAGAGGTGCCAGAGTGGGAGGCAGGGCTGTGTGCTGAGGACAGGGGACAAGGGACAGGTACAGACACCTGGCCCCGGGCAGGTTCCCTTGGCAGGTGAGACAGGCAGGTGGGAGTTGGGATCCTGGTCCCTTCTCTGAGGGTCTGTGGGGCCCTCAGGCAGATCGCTTGAGCTCTCTGTGCTTCAGTGTCCCCATCTCTAACTGGGGACGGTGGGTGTGAGGTTCCTCCCCGGAGGTGTCAGGTGCCCTGCATGGCTCTGCCACGATCCCGGGGCGGAAGGCACTCTGTTGCTAGGTGTTGTGACATGCCACTGCCACCTGTGAGAGCCCGGGAGGAGCTGTGAGACCTCCCAGTCACCCCGAGAGACCCCCCGGCCCGTCCCTGGAGGAGCCCTCCCGTGGGGGGAGGACAGCGAGGGGAGGAAGGGAGTTTTTTTAAAGAACTATTTTTAGCTGTCCTAACCTGTTGGCCTTTTTTAGCCGGCGTGTGGACACGGCTCCACTTCCTGCCGGATATGCAATGCTGCACTATGCATGGATTACTCCTCTGGCTTGATGGGAAAAGTCCACATAAGCAGTTTTTGGAATGTAACTCGATGTGCACACGGGTGCTCCGGGGGAGCGGGCTGCCTCGGGGGGTTGTGCCAGCACCAGCGGGGTCCCTGCTGTCACCAGGGCTTTGGGGGGCTGGAGAGGCTTTCCGGGGCATTTCGGGGAGAGGACCCCCCGGGAGTGTGTGCTGCCACAGACACGTGTGTGTCCAAGCAGAGGGGAAGCTGCGTGGGAGGTTCCTGCGTGTGAGCACAGGATGTGTGTGCGCCGGGCTGTGTGATGACTTACAGCACATCTTTGCACTGTAGAGGTTTAGTTAGCTTTGCCTTGAATGAAATAAAGTTTACGTTTACTAGAGAAACTCGCCGTGGTTTGGGGTTGCTGTGCGTGTCTGGGGAACTGGGAAAAAATAACCCTGTGAGGAAGAGGGACAAAGGCTCGGGAGGCTGTGTGAAAAAAAAATCCTTTCCTTTAATGGGAATAGGGGGACACTCTACAGCACAAACACCATTTCTCTCTGTACAACAGGAGTGAGCTGACAGCAGCTTGGCCCCCCAGGAGCCATCCTGCCACAGCGGGGTCAGCACAGGGCAATAAATTAATCTTGCTCCGGAAGGGAGCTGGAGGGGGTGAGATTCCTTCACGGGATCACTGGCCGTCACTCCAAGTCACCCTTTGCCTCCTTGGCTAAGCTCTGGCGTCCTAAATCACAGCTGCCAGCGAGGGTTTGGGAGATTCTGCTCACCTTCCGTGGCTGGAGATCCATGTCCCTGCTGCTGCCAGAGCGAGGGCAGAGGGATGGGAAGGGAGGCTCGGGGAGAGGAGCGACCTGTTCCGGCAGGTCTCAGAGCTCCGACTGCGGGGACAGAGAGGCAGAGAAGGAATTAAGACTTTCAAAGGGCAGCCAAAACCAGGAGGAAAAGAGCTGTGTCCTTAAGGAGACAGCTCGGCCGAAGGGAGTTTCCTCTCCCTCTCGGGCAGGACGGCACTGACCCTGCGGACGGCGTAGATCCAGTCGAGGTAGGCGCGGACACTGGTGTACACACCGGGCGTGCTGGGGGTGCCGCAGCCCTGGCCCCAGCTGACGATGCCCACGACCTGCCAGTGCCCGCCCGAGTACAGGAGTGGCCCTCCGCTGTCCCCCTGCGAAGGACAGACCCTCAGGGTGGCCCGGCAGAGCGCGATTGCTCACTGCAGCCGCTCCCGAGACAGCTCTGCCCTCAAAGGAGCCTTGTCACAGATGGGTACAAACCCCCCCAGCCCTGTTTCCAGCCCGGGCCCCACCTGGCAGGTGTCCACCCCGCCCTGGGGCAGGCCGGCACACAGCATCCTGTCGGTGACATCGCCGTGGTACGCGGCCTGGTTGCAGCTCTGCTCGTCTATGAGCTCCACCTGCGCCTGCTGCAGGCGCTCCGACAGCTTCCCTGTGTGACACACGGCCTCTCAGAGGGGCGACGAGGGAGCTCTCGGGCCTCTCTGCTCCCGCCAGCAGGGCTGGGGGCTCTGGCTTTGTCCCTGTCACCCCCATACTGTATCACCCACCGTGCTCCTCCGTGTAGCCCCAGCCGATCACCCACAGGGGTGTGCCCGGCACCAGCTCCTCATCGAAATAGGGCAAGCAGATGGGTTTGGTGCTGTCTGGAACAGAGATGTCCAGGGATGTTCCCAGGAACTGGCTGGGGACACCCACCGGGCACCCCACTGCCTCCCCAGCGCTCGGAATGCTGCCACGCCAGGCATCGCCCTCCCAGCCCATCGGGGACACTCGGGACTCCTGTCCCGGGAGGGCTGTGCCAGTCTCACCTGAGTCATGCACGGGGGAGCGCAGCTTCACCAGCGCGATGTCATTTTCCTTGGGGGACGCGGGTGTCACCTCCGCCAGGAACACCTTCTCCACGGCGAAGGTGACAGCGCCCGACAGGAGGTCGGAGCCAGCCTTGACGCGCCAGCTCTGGATGATGGGGTTGTTCCTGCGCACAGACAGCGCTGTCACCGCTCGTCCCCCAGCGGGGACAGGCACAGAGCCCTGCAGGAGCGCTAATTGCAGGACATTTAACCCACGCACGGCTCGGAGCCCGCGGGGAGCTGCCCACTCACTTGAAGCAGTGCGCGGCCGTCAGGACCCAGCCGGGCCCGATGATGCTGCCGCCGCAGATGTGCTCCTTCCTGTACTGCAGACTGACCTGCCAGGGCCACGTCTCGATGGCAGCAGGGCTCCCGCCCAGCACCCGCGGGGTCCTCACGCTCTGCCCGCAGTCTGCGAGGGGACAGAGCAAACGGAGGGACAGGAGTGTGGACAGGGTCCCTGACCCTTGCAGGGCTGCCATCACCCCTCATCGCAGGCTTGCTGGAAGGGGTCCAGCCATCCCCTGCCCGCTCCAGCCCCCCAGGATAATTAGTTTAATCAGGGTAATTCGCCAGTAAAACTAAACCCATGCAGGTAGCTGGGTAAGCCTCCCTTAGGGTGTTTAATTTCTGGGAGGTTTGCACTGGCTTAACGAGGTTAGCAGTAATTAAATCCAGATTTCCTCGTGCAAACACCATGGAATGGGCTTGGGATGGAGCCACACTCCCACGGGGCTGGGCCAGGACAGAGGACCTGGAGCAGGATGAGGCCCCAGAGCCCACAAGGTGTAGCTACTGTCAGGTACTTACTGGAACAGAAGAGTGACACAACCAACCCTGAGAGGCATTTCCTGGAAGAGGAAGGAAAAAGGAATGGGTTTGGCTCCTCTGGTGGGCACTGCAGGCTCCTGCTCGGGTTCTCATTGTCCCCACTCACCTGCCCGGCTCAAGCACCTGGAGGCTCCCGTTGCTCAGCACGACCTCACGGGGAGGCAGCGGCTGCCCCACGGCCACCTCCACGGCACGGAAACTCGGGGTGCTGGAAGACACGGGGGACAGGGCTTCAGCTGTGGGAGAGGACAGCACTGGTGCCTCAGCACCTCGGGAGCCTGGATCCCAGGAAGAAGGGGCTTGCTTGGGACAGGGATGCCAAAGTGGGGATGTCACAGCCCTGGAAGGCTGGGACACTGAGCCCAGGACCAGGGACAGGAGCAACGGAAGGAGGGGAGTTTTCCCTGCTATGCAGGGGGGTGAGAGGTGGGTCTGGGAGAACTCAAGGGGGTCCCTGCTGTTGTGACACTTGGGTCTTCTATTCCAAGCCTCCATCACTGCCTTTCTGGACCCAGAAAAAACCATATTTGGCTCAGTCTGGGTTTCTACAGGCACTCAAACACCAAAACCCATCTTCTTCCTGGTGTACCCCTTATTTAACCCAACTTCTCCCTTAATCCAGGGCTGCTACAAAGCAGCTTCCCCAAATCTCAGCTTCAACCAGCTGTGTTTGACTGCAGCACCCCAAACTTGCTGCTAGCTCAGGGCAGAGCACAAGGGGCACACAGGGAGGTGTCACAGAGCTCCATGGCAATGCCCCAGCTCAGATGTGCTGCATCCACATCTCAGCCAAGAGCTATTCTCCCAGGGCTATAAAAGGGAAGTGCAGGAGGCTGTGCCCCACTGCCCAGGTGAGCCGTGTGGGGCTGCTCTGGGGAGGGCAGGGCTGCAGGTAGGGGGATGGAGGGAGAGCAGGAGCAGGGCAGGGCAGTGTTGTGGGCTGTGGCAGAGCAGGACACAGCACTCTGCTCCTATAGGAGGCTGCCAGGGCTCCAAGCCAGCTCCTGGGGACTCACAGAGTGCTCTGCATGCTGGGGATGGACTGGAGGCATTAGTGCAGAGCTGGGAGTGCTTTAGAGAAGCAGAGCTTTTACGGGAGAGGCACGGCTAAAGCAGCAGGGCAGCAGTCGGGTACCTCGTGTATCCCATCTGCTCGCAGGCAGCTCTGGCCAGCGCCGCCGTGAAGTGGTCGTGGCACACACAGGACCAGGCTCCAGTGTTGCTGTTGAGCACCTGCAGGATGGATCTGTCTTTGGAAACACGGGCTGGAGGCAGACACAGAATCAGCTCGGAGGTGGCTGCAGCAGCCCAGCCCCTCGGAGCTCTCTGGGGGTGTCCTGCACTCACCCCTGGCTGGTGGCCCCCCGGGGACCCACTGGGGACAGTTGGCCTCGTCCTCGCCCTGCAGGCAGTCCAGCTGCCCGTCACACACCTGCTTCAGCGGCACCAGCTTCAGGGGCTGCTTGCAGAACAGGTAGTGGTGGTCCAGGTAGGTCTTCACTAGGAGGAAAGGGGGGCTCAGAGCAGAGCCCCAGCTCCTGGGCAGGCTCAGGGCTGGCACGGGGCCTCAGCAAGGAGCTGGGTCCGTGTTTGCTGAGCCGTGGCCATGAGGAAGGAGGGGAGAGGAGGTCAGCAGCTGTACCCAGGAAGCCAATGGCAACCAGGCAGGCGAGGGTGAGCACCACGGCCAGCACGAGGATCCCGATGCGCTTGAAGGACTCTGGCATCCTGGAGGATTTGGGTCTCGTGTAGGGACCTGTAACACAGAGGAGGGTGGCCCTGCATGGCCGGGCTCAGCCTGGCACCACTCATCTCTCCCAGCTCCCACAGGTGTTACCTCTGCCGTTGAGCCGCTCCGAGGCTGAGTCCTGCAAATCAGAGGGAAAAACCAGATGTGACCCGAAATTGTGGCCAAAAAGCAGCTGGAAGGTGGGAGGTGTTGTAGTGTGGGTATCTGGCCCTGTGGAAAACTCCCAGCCCAGGAAAACTGCCCCCGCCTCCATCAGAGGTGGCTTTAGAGCTGCTGGGAGTGGGGGTGGCATGCCCTGTGGTGACAACGCCTGGCTCTGCAGTCACCCAGGGTCACCCGCTGCATTGTTCCCATAGTCACCACCTGTGCAGTTCCAGTAACTGGCTCTCAGTGGTGTAGAGTTACTGCCATTAACACACCAGAGGCTTCAAAAATCACAGGTAGTTGCGAAAGAGGCGCTTTGTGATGTTCCTGAAACCCTGAGTCAAAATACACACGCCTGAGGGGCTGCGGCACACGGGCGTGTCACGACGGGGGCTGTGTCCCCAGTAGGGTCAGAACAGGGCTGGCACAGCCCGAGCGCTCCCCGGCGGGCTGCAGGAGCACCGGAGGAACCAGCCGGAGCCAGGGGAGCCAGCACTCCCAGGGCGGGGAGGGAGGGAGCTGTGCCGCTAAGACACGGGATAAACACAGCCAGGGCTGCAGTGGGGATGAGTCAGGCATCGATCCGCTTGAGCTCCTCAAAATTATCCTCCTGGAACAATTCCTGGTACAGGAAAGCCCTGGTGATGATGCTGTGAGCTGTGCTCGGTGGGTGGGCTGAAGCCCAGAGCCCCTCTGGGAGGGTCCAGGCGGGCACTGCAGGTGTCTGTTCCATGTTTTCCAGTCAGGGTTGGCCTGTACCATTGAACAGCAGTTTGGAAAGATTCCTGCTCCACTGAGCCTGGTCCCTTCCATGCCCCACCAGCCCCAGGGAGCTCTTTTGTGCTGCTGCTCCTGGACTCTGCCACCACAGGTAAGACAAATTTTTTTTGCGTGTAAAGAGGTAAGCAATGTTAAACCCATTGTGATAAACTCACAAATCCAGGTGCACGATCCTGGAGGGTTTGGGATTTTGATCCAACTGCTGAACTTCAGGAGCTGCACAGGTCTGGAGATGATGGTGTTTGTCACCTCAAAGGAGAGCAGAGGTCTGGAGATGATGGTGTTTGTCACCTCAAAGGAGAGCAGAGGTCCTCATGCCATCCTGGGGCTCAGAGGCTGTGACTTGGCAGTGCTGTGGGGGCACTGGGGCTGTGGGCCAAGGTCAGAGGAGAGGTGAGCCCTCCCTGCCCGGGTCACTGTGCCAGGACGTGCCCAGCCATGCACACACACTCTTTACTGCAAGTGCCAAGCCATTATCCCCGGGTTAGCTCACAAAGGTAGGCTGGCTTGGAGTGCCAGGAAACATTGCCTCCCTGGCATGTCCCTGCTGCATGGCCTGGGCTGTGGGCTTTGGGAACAAGAAGTGACCTGTGCGGGGAGGATCGGCTCCTGCCCCATGCCGGGTGGCTGTGTCCCAGCACGTCTGGCTCTTTGAGGAAATGCCAGCAGCCTTTCTCCCAAAGCCAGGCTCAGCTGGCACCCGTGCTGCATGTGGGCAGCTTGTGCCAAATCCCCACCCCTGCATGGGCTCTGCTCAGCTCCTGGGGTGCAGAGCCTGTTTCCTGGCATCAGGGAGCTGCTGGGAGCAGGAGGGCAGGATGGGAAGGGGAAACTGAGTCCTGCATCTCCCACCTCGGCTGCCCTTCCTGAGCCTCTTCTCTGCGGAGAAGGGAAAATCTCCTGGAGGCCTGAGAGTTTTGTAATGCTGCACCACCATCTCCCAGCACAGCCAGCCCAGGGCACGTGGGGCAGGTCCTTCCTCATGCTGACCTCCTGTGTCACCGTGGGCCTGGGCCGGGCACCACCTGGATAATGGGATCCTAACGGTTCCCGGCGGGAGCGGTCCAGGTCGGGATGGATCCTCCAGGCCCCGGGGCTGAGGGGCACTGCAGCATCACAGCTGCCCCTGTCTGACCCCATGCTGCCCAAACTTGTCCCCATCACATCATCCAGCTCCTTTCCAAGACACCAGGTCTGGTGCTGATGCAGATAAGATGGGTGATTATTGATTCTCTTTTTTTTTGCATTTTCTCCAGTCCAGGAACCTCTTCTGTTTCAAAGGGATTCAGATCTTGGAGCTGCCTCTCCGTGACTCCTCTCAAACCCACACCACGAGCAAGAGCTGCACTTGTTAAATCCACAGCAAGGTGAGAGCTGTGCCCACTCCTGCCTGGAGTGGAGGCACGTGATTTCCTGGAGAACTCAATGCTACCGTAACTAATTGAGCTCCCTTGCCGTGTTCTCTCGGAGCACTTCAAGTCACCATGGCCATTCCAGGCTCCAGCTGTGCCAGTGCCAGCCCAGGAGCCGTGGAGTTCCGATGAACCTCGTGGGGGGCTGCAGGGTGTGCTGAGCTGGGCTTCGTCCCTCCCCAAGGAGCAGGTGGGATGTTCCTCCACCAAACCGAGCTTCCCAGGGTGATCAGATTCTGAGGGTGACTCCTTGGCTGCGGGGATTTAACCCGTGGGTGTGTGTAGACATTGCAGGGAGCGAGTTCCCCACCCTGGAGGGGCTGATGTCCCGGTGCGCTGCTGCTGGAGGGTTTTCCAGTGCCCGGCGAGCTTGGTCACACTTGTCCACCCTCTCGGTGAAGTGTCTCCCTCCCAGGGAGGGACTGCATGCCAGGCTGGGGTTTGGTGGCCCTGGCTTGGCTCGCCAAGGGCACTGCAGGTGTGTCCCCTGTGCCGAGCAGAGGCACCGGCAGTGCCGCGGTGGGAGCGGCGCTGGGGGGAGGGGAGGGCCTGGCTCCCACCCAGGCTGTGCCCAGGAACCAGCCCCTTCCGAGGGGTGGGATAAGACCCTTCAGGAGGGCCTGTTCCCCTTGGCAGGGGGGACACAGCCTTGTTTGTCTGCTCCTCGGACAGGGAGAGGGACAGGTAGCCCCAGAAATGTGGGAGTGAGAGCTGGGGGGGGTATCCCAGCGCTGTATCCAGACACGGAGGGGTGTGAGAAATGGGGAAAACGCTTTCCCTGGCTGCTGCCAGGCCGGGGAGCAGCAGCTCCTTGAGCCTGGGCTGCTCCATCCCCTCCGAACCGCTCCGGGCAGGGGAGCACGGGGGAATGGTGCCCATCCCGGGAGCAGGGCTGGGGAGAGCGCTGCCAGGCACTCACCATGGTCATCCAGCGTGGTCCTTCCGCCTGCAGAAACCCAGAAATGTCCCCCGGTGGGGGACAGGGAGAGGCCGCGGCTGCCCCGATGCCCAGGAGCCGGGCGGGCGATGCTCCGCAGCCCTGTGCCTGCGCCCTGTGCCCACGCCGCGCTCTCACTGGGGCAGCACCGCCCCGGCCCTCCTTAAAACCCACAGGGGGAGTTGTGAAACAGGAATTATGGTTTGTATTGTAATCCAACACCGGTCTATCAGCAGCACCATCACCTGTGGTAATCTGCCGAGCATCTGCCACTGGAGGGTGACTCACCTGCGGGGCTGCTGTCACCAAGCAGCTTATCAGAAGTGAACGGACTGATTTTTCCTGCTCCTCCTGATGATAAGAGCATCCACGGCCATCCCGCTCTTTGTCCTGCTCTTCCGCGTTGCGCTGGGGTGTTTTCAAACCGAGGTTTGAGTAGGTGGAGGAGGAAAGGAGGAGAATTTGTGCTCTCGGGTCACCCGGTCTGTGTGTCCCCGGCAGCCCCAGGTCACGGCTGGCAGTGGTGGGGGAAGTTAAAGGGAAGGCAAGGGGGTGTCCATGGAATGTTACCCCAGACTGCAAGGAGGGGACCGGGGGTGCTCTCGGGGGTGGCTGAGGGTCGTGGGTCTGTGATTATCCAGGAATAATCAATCCGTCTGAGGTGAGTTGAGGAGGCACTGCCCCAGGGGGTGAGGGTGGCACGGGGGGCGGGCTGGGGTCGGGGAGGCTGTGCTGCCCTCTGCACACTCATGCTGGAAGCGCTGGGTGTGCAGGATGTGTCGGGCAGCTAATTACTCTTCTCCTGTGGTAATCCAGCTTTCCCAACGGTCCTGCTGCTGCCAGGTGTGTGGCTGTGCCAACGGGAAGCTGCAGAGCATCCCAGACCTGCAGCTCCTCACGGACTGTGCCATCGCTGTGCCAGCTCATCCCTGCCAGCCGGGATCCTGCCAGTCCCACAGCCTGGCCGGGGACCCACCTGTGGCCCTGCAGGTAAGGGACACCCTCCCCCTTGGGAGGTTGTAGGGACCTCGTCTGGCTGCATCCTCAGCTCTCGTGGTCCATGTGATGCCCAGAGAATGCGGGATGGAGGGTTCAGGCAGAGGGTGCCTGTGCCCTGTGGGAGGTTTCAGCTTGAAAAATGGCTGAGGGGCTGCAGCAGTGGGGAGCTGGGCAGAGCTGGCAGCCTCGCCAGAGCATCCCAGCGCCAGCCCCGCTGCCGTGGCAGGGAGAGCAGCCCGGGAGCATCCGTGGGGAGAGAGGTGGCACGGCAGGAGCAGCGATTCCTCCTTTGGGTCCCGAAGGCTCTGAGGAAGCACCTGAGCTTTGCAGATGTGTCACAGCCCCGCGCGCCTCCGGGGCTTTGCTTCCTGCAGTGCGGCTGCGTTTGTGACCCTTGCCTGCTCCCAGAGCCTGGCATGACACAGGTTTCCGGGCAGCTGGCTCCCCTGGGGTCAGGCAGGGGTCAGGCGGTCGGGGGCTGACCCAGGCCTCTGTGTGGCCACACTACCTCCGAGCCACACGGACACATCCCCATCCCTGTCCTCTCCGCTGCCCAGCGAGGAGCGATCCCAGCCTCTCTGTCCGAGCTGGGCGCTGCCAGGATCTGGGGCGCTGCAGTTCCCCTTGTCCCCTCTGCGTTCTGCCGGCTCTGCATCCCTGCAGGTCCCTCTGTCCGGGGTGTTCCTGCCCTTTGGGCTCCCAGTGCTCCCAGTTCAGCCTCTTCCAGCAGCGGGAGGGCAGAGCTGCCCACGCAGGCGGGAGGGGAGGCTGGGCAGGGCACGGCGATGTGCCGCCTGTCGTGTCTGCCGCAGCTCCTCCGCTTTCTCCCCGCCAACCAGTCGGACCAGTGGGCCAGGACTGGTGCCCAGTCTCGCTGCAGTGAGGCAGCAGTGTCAGTAGGAGAAAAGGGGACAGGCAGGACGTGCCAGGCTCCAGCACAAGCAGGGAACTGCAGCAGCAGCCTCCAGCCCGGGATAGCCGTGAGCATCTCCTGCGGGACATGGACTCCCGGACAGGTGAGCTGGCGGCCTTTTCCCCCCTCACGGGGCACAGACGGGGTCGGAATGGCATGTGCAGCGCTTAGGTGACCTTCCTGCCCTCTGCCCTGCGAGCTGGGGCTCACTGCAGCTGTGGCTCTGCCCGAGCTCCTCCGAGCCATCCCCTGCGATGTGGGGATCTCTGCTCCCCAGGGAGGCAGGGCAGGGACACCTCCCACACACGGCACGGGGCAGGGCCTGGGCACGACGCCGTCATCCTCCCACGGGCCGTGGGCGTGGGGACGGGGCAGTTTCGGCAGCCGTCGATTCAGGGAGGCTGTTGCACCACGTTCCTCCTGCCCCGCAGCTCCTGCCGTGAGTCACACGGCTGCTGCAGCTCCTCACCTCACCCACGCCGGGGGTCCCGGGGCTCCAGAACAAACATGGGGCTTTGGCCACCCGCGTGTGCTGAGCCGTGCCAGGAGTGCTCAGCGGAAGGGAAGGACGGGCGGGAAGGGTGCCGAGGAGCCCGGAGCTGGCGGCCGATGCTCTGCGGCTCCCGGCTATTTGTGGATCCCATCAGGTCGAGCGAGTGCCGCGGCTGCAGGACGCGCCGGGACCTTGCTCGCTGTGTAAACACTGTGACCACAGGGGAAATGTTCTCACTGCGCTGGCATCTGCCTAAATTTAGCCGCTCTTAGCTCATCCCTTTCCGCTGTCTGCTCGCTCCCGGAGCTGCACAGAGCCCCTTCCCTGTGCCCTCCCCTGCCCGTGCCCCTTGTCGCCTCCTGGCACAGCCCCGCCGGAGCTGTCAGAGCAGAAATGGATGATCAGAGGCTGTGCTGGGCACCTTGGTGTCCCCTAGACAATTCCAAGACCACCGACCGGTGCTGGGTTTTGCCAGACGCTGCGGCACCGATGGGAGGGCGCAGAGCCCGCAGAGATCCCGCACAGCCCCGGCCGTGTCCCATCCCGCCCCAGCCTGGCGCTGGCGGGAGAAAGCTGCTCGTCTTGACGCGAGCATCCTCTAGAGGGAACTGCCAGCCCAGGAATGGCACTGAGCGGGGCTGGCTGCGCTCAGCCGTGCCTCCCAGCGCCACCGGGAAGGGAGCATCGCCCCACGAGGGTGTGAGTGGGACCAGGAGGGAGGTACAGCATCGTCAGTGACCTCCGGAACTCCACCTGCCAGCTCACTTGGGGACAGCGGTGGTCTCCATCAGGGGCTTTGGGGGTAGCAAAATTCTCTGAGCGGCAGAGCTGTGCAGCTCTGCAGTGAGAAGTCCCTCCCTGCCGTGGGGACAGCACACGGTGCAGAGCTGTACCCCAGCTCCCAAGTGTCCTGTCCCCTGCAGGGGACCATCGAACGCCCAGGGGTGTCTGTCTGCAGAGCCCTTCCTTCCTTGCTTTCCAGGACAAGAGTCCATCAAGGTGATCGGGGTTGTCCTGGGAATTGGGCTGGCGCTGCTGATCCTGGCGAGTTTTGGCTACACCTTCTTCCGGTGGTACCGGAGGGGTCACTCCCGGCGCCGTGAGTAGGGACAGGGCAGGGGACAGGGGGGACAGGGCAGGGGACAGGGCAGGGGACAGGGGGGACAGGGCAGGGGGCTCAGAGCACGGGGCTGTGCAGGCTGGGATGTGGGGAGCACAGGAAACCCTCATGTGGGGGGCTCTGGGCCAAGCTGGGGACACGCTGAGGTGACAAGGGGATGCACAGTGATGTCTTGGTGCTGTTCTGCTGCCTGTCCTGCCTGTCCCCACATGGCCACACAAAGCAAGGGGTTCGTGGCACCACATGGCTCTGACATCTCTCCCACCTCTCCCTCCTGCTTCCCCAGGGCCTGACTTCGTCTTCAGCCTCTACCACTCACGGTGAGTGACACCATGGGGGGACATGGGCTGGGCAGGCAGCTCCTTTTGCCCTGTGCCCAGGTGTCACACCCCCTCCCCAGTCCCAAACCCACGCAGTGCTGCTGCTGGCAGGGGACAGGCAGCTTAGTGACCTGTGTGCTTTCCCCGCAGCGGGCTGGGGTCAGTGGCACTGGAGTTGGTGCCACCATTCAGCATCAGTGGCTCGCTGGGCACCAAGGGCAGTGGCTATGAGCCTTTCACAACCAGGGGCCATGAGGTGGGAGCTGGGCTGGTGAGCAGGTAGGACATCCCGCTGTCCCCCAGCACGGCCTATGTGTGCCTCTGTGTGGGACACAAAGCCTCTGTGTTGCCTCCAGGGCATCACAGCTTTCCCCAGGATAGTCCCAAGGTTTTTCCAGCAAAAATCCTCCCTGTGGCTGTGGGGTTTCTGGGGCTTTCCCTGAGCTCTGGTCTCGGTTTCCCCTGCGCAGATTTTGGGTTGTGTTTCCTTCCCCACTGTCCCTGGCCTGGGATGGGACATGTGGCCAGGGACAAGGGGATGGGGCTGGAGTCTGGGTGCTCTTGCAGGGCTTCCTCTTGCTGCCTCTCTCTCACTGCCAAGTAGCAGCCAAAAAAACAACCAAAACCTGCCGGGGGGAATTCCTCCATTTTCACTTCTGCAAAAACAGCCCCTGAACACGTTGGATTTCTACTGAAATGGTAACATTGCAGTTTCTGTTTCTGAAAAAGTTTCACAGAACCACAGAGAGTTGGGGTTGGAGGGGATCTCTGGAGACCATCTGGTCCAACCCCCCTGCCCAGGGTCACCTGGAGCAGGTGACACAGGTGGGTTTGGAATGTCTCCAGACAGGGAGAAGACTCAACTCCATGAATTCCAGACTGTTCCTTAGGAAAGCAGAAAGGGAGGAGGGCCAGAAGCCCCAGATTATGAGTGGATTTGTGCAACTGCCAAACACCATGAGAAAATGGAAAATCTGGCTCAGACCTCCTCCTCATCCTCCATCCAATACCTGCACCAGCATGGAAGTTGGTTCTCCACACTGGCAGTGCAGGGAAATGCCTCAGAAAGCCCCTGTGGAGTTTCTCCTGGATTTTTTTTTGTATCAACTGCCTTCGGTTTCAGTAGAGCAAGTGGCTGTGGAAGTGCCTGGAGCAGGAGAGCAGCTGTGGGAAGCTTCTGTGACCACAGAGAGGGGCTCTGCTTGGCCAAGGGGGCTGGAGGGCCTTGGGAACCATTTCTGTGTGAATTTCTCTCAGAAGAAAAACTAAGAAAAACTCCATGAGACCCACATGGTTGTGTGTAGAGAAAGAGGTGAGGACAGAGTGTAGAGAAACTGGTGAGGACAGAGAGGGATTTCCAGAGACTCAGAGGGACTGTCTGTGCTCTCAGCTATCAAAGCTAAACCCTGCGGTCTGTGTTTTTCTCCTGGTTGAAAGGACATCTCTGCCTGGCCATGGAGAGGGGGAAATGCCACCTCCTGGGCTCTGGGAGCCCTCCGTGGTGAGCAGGAGCCAGCAGAGCCCTGCAGGGCACAGGATCCTGCCACGGGGGCCTGACGTCAGCAGCGTTTAAAAGAAAAACAACCAAAAAAAAAAAAAAAAGCCATGCTTTTGATGACTCCGTTTTCCAGAGGAAGTTGAAAAAAATAAAGAAGAAAGCGAAAAGCTCCAACCCCCAAAATACGCAGAGGCAGAAGAAATGGGGCTGGTGGAGGGGCAGGAGGAGACCCAGTGCCCTGCACAGCCAGTTCCCTGCGGGATGCAGGGATGCATCTCAGGTGAGCAATGCCATGTTAGATGTAAGAGAAGGAAACACAGCAAGGAACAGCCCCGCTTCTTCCTGCCAGCACAGAAAACCTGAAAATAACACCAAGAAATCCTTCACCTGAAGAGGAGGCTTTCCAGCACACACTCCCCGAGGAGGGTTTCCACCAGCAGTTTTACTGGGACTATCCCACTGTGACAGTTCCTGGAAATGGAGTGGCTTTCGGAAAAACTTCCCTGTGCCCTGGCAGCAGGCAGACGTGGCCCAGGGTGAGCTGTTCATCTCATCCTGTTTCCATTCTGACGACAGCTGCTCACAGCATCACAGAATCAATTAGGCTGGAAAAGACCTCTGAGATCATCGAGTCCAACCTATGACCCAACACCACGTTGCTGAGCAGAGCACTGATTGTTGTCTCTCATGGCTCCCTCCACCCCTGGGTTTGTCCTGTTCTACCCCTGTCCTTCCCTGCTGATGTCCCCAGGTGTTGCATCCCTCTGGAATCACTGGGAGCAGCCCAGCAGCTTTTCACTGCTGCTCCTCTGGTGAGTGCTCCCAAAATTCCCCCGAGATGGCCACCCAGGAACTCAGGTGTGTGAGAAGCTCTTGGAGAGCCAGCTTGGTTTTCCTTTTCCCACTTGTGATGTGGAAACTCTTCCCCACGTGAGGCAAAGGCACATTGCCGTTTGCCAATGGGGAATGTCCAAATCTGGAAACAGAAAGCTCGGCTTGACCTTAGGAGAGGATGAACGGATAAATGGAGCAAATAAATAACACCACATCCTTTCTGTATTTACAAACAAAATGCAATAAATAACGTCTGTATCTAACAGAGGCAGAACACAGACCATAGTGTGGGTAGGACTGCCCTGGCTCATGCTGGGCTCATAGGTGCATCCCATATCTTGTCCTGGAGTCTCCCAGAGGATGCTGAAGGGTCTCTGTAGGGTCAGGAAAGTCCCTCCCTCCCTCCGTGTGAGGTCAGGCAGGGCAGGAGTCCCATGCTGCCAGCAGCAGGGTGCTGATGTCAGGCTGCGTTCGCTTTCAGTCTCTGTGTTGTGAAAGGTCGGGATGGCATCAGCAGGAGGAGCCCAGCGCTGGCCCAGGAAAAGGGGAACAGGAAGCACAGGGCTGGCCCAGCCCCAAGGGTGGCCCTGTGGCCCACGCTGGGCTGCTGAGGAGGGCAGACAAGGCAGAGTCACCCTTGGGAGACATCCTGGTGTGTATCCTTGGTGGTGCCAGGCAGTCAGGATGAGCTCCTCCAGCACAGCCCAACCCATCCCTGTCTCCCTGGCTGGAGGGACGTACTGGGGGCTGTCCACAGCAGGACTGGCCAGGTCTGGGCCCAGCACAGTGAACATTCAGGGGTCGGTGTAGCTTATCCAGTGGCTGCTCCCCACGGGCAGTGGGCAGGTGAGGTAGCTGGGTCAGTGTGCAGGGCTGGTGGCCCCAGGGGACAGGTCACAGGCGGCTGTCCTTGCTGTCCCCACTGAGCAGGCTCAGGGGCTTGGTGGGCAGCGTGATCCAGTCGGAGCTGAGGCTGGGGATGAACGGCAGCGTCCCCAGGAAGTCAGTGCTGTTGAAGATGCTCAGGTCGAAGGGAGGTTTCAGGAGCTCAGGGCTGGCTTTGGAGGTCAGTGCAGCACCTGGAGCCCCCCAGCTCAGCAGAGCAGGGGCTTGCAGCCCCACCTGGCTGGAAAAGTCCCAGGCAGGGGCTGGCTGTGGAGCAAGGTCCTGTGTGAGGGGATGCTCTGATGAGGACTGCTTCAGATACCCTTTGGACACAGGCAGCTCGGAGCACTGCATGTCCAGCACGGTGTCGGTGCTGCCCAGGCCCTGCACAGCTCCTGCACAGCCCAGGAGGGGCACTGCCTTGCCCAGGCCCTGCTCTGGCTCCACGGTGCCCTTGGACTGCTGCAGGTACCCCCGGAACTCCACATCTTCCTGGCCGGTGGCAGGGGAGAGCTCGGGCTGCCCTGGGCTGGCATTCTCACTGCCAGAGGAGCAGCCAGGAGCGGGACAGGAGCTCTCCAAGCCCACCCCACTGTCCTCACGGCGGGGCAGCTGCTGCCTGTAGCCCTGGGGCTCAGGGCCCACGGAGCAGCTCAGGGAGGAGGAGGAGGAAGGCATGTGCAGGCAGATGCCACTGTCGGTGCTGGTGCCGCTGCTGTCCCTGCTGCCCGTGGGCCCCAGCAGGCACAGCTGGTCCTTGGGCCACGCTGGGAGCCTCCAGCTCTTCTCCAGGGGCAGCTGGGCTGTGCTGGTGCTGCTGCCAGGGCTGCTGTCCAGCTGGGGCTCCTTCTGGCACAGGAAGAGCTGCTGGATGGAGTCTGCATGCAGGCCGGCCCAGGATGGGGGCTCATGCTCCACCCAGAGTGAGCTCTGTTTCATGAAGGACTTCTGGGAGGGAGAGAAAGAGAGGGGGTGAGCTGTGCTTCATCCCTGGTTGGTGCCTGGCTGTCCCAGCTGTCCCCAAACCTGCAGCCTTGCTCTGGCCGCAAAGGCACTGTCCCTGCCTTACCAGGACAGACGGTGTCCTCGCAGGTTTCCTCACGTAGGTGAGCACCAGCAGAGCCCCCAGCAGGCCCAGGAGTGACAGGATGATGGAGGAGGAGCTGAGGATGGTGGGGAGAAGCTCTGCACTCCCTGCAAGAGAGGAGGTGAGCAGGTGAGGGGGGGAGAGGATTCCTCAGTGCACACACAGCACAGAGAGGATGCCCTGGCCTGGACCCCCACATTCCCAGGGCCAGGAGGTTCTGGGGGGTCTGCATCCTGTGAGTCCCCCCTGCCCTGGGTGTCACTTACTGTCCCTGTGGCCGGTGGTGACACACTGCTCGGCGCTGCGTTTGCCAAGGGCGGGCCGGTTGGCCATGCTGATCTCCACGCTCAGGCAGTACTCTGTGACCCAGAACAGGCCATTGATGGTGAACTCTGTGCTTCTCTTCACCACTGTGACCTGCAACAAACAGCACAGGTTGGTACCTGAGAGCCCCCAGTCCTGCTTTCCTCCTTCTCCTCCTCCACTGTCCCCAGGGAAAGTCCCCAGGGTGTGTTGCGATAATGATGACAGCAGCTAGACCCAAAATCCCCACAAGAACTGGAAAACTCTGCCATAAATGTGCAGAGAAACCCCTCTGTGATGCTGTGAGAAAGCTCAGCGTTTACCCTTAAAGAAAAGACCGTGCTTTAAGAATCTGTTTTTCCACTTGAGCAGCACCGTGTGGGACAGGTGGGGACAACACGGGAGCAGCAATTCATCTCACCGTGTGGTTGTCCTGCGTCCTCCTGACGAACACTCGGTACCGGGTCATTTTCTCCTGGGATTCCCTGTACTCCTCCGTGAGGTTCCCGGAGCTGGGGAGCTGCAGCCGCACCAGGATGGAGTTGCCCGTCACGGAGAGGCTCAGGCCCGCCAGGCGCGGGCTGGCTGGAAGCAAATCAGTCACAAGAGCAGGTCAGGGCGATTTCCTGTTCACAGCTCTGTGCAGCACCAGACTGAGCTGTGACTGTCCCACCCACCCTCGGGCTGTCCCACCCTACTGCGCAGCCCGCCTGCTCTCCAGGGAGGCATGGACAGAAACATCCCTGCTGTCATTCGTCCCGCAGTCCTTTCCAGGCAGTTTGGCACCTCACCAACCCAGCGCAGGGTGGATGGAAGCAAACCCCAACTCACCTTCCTGCGGGGAGAAGGCGTTGGTCCTATTCCATCGGGATGTGGCGTTCCCGCACACAGCCCTGACCCGCGCGTAGTAGCGCCGCTCGGGATCCAGGGTGTAGCGGGTGAGGTCACAGGAGTGCCCCGAGATCATCCCGCACTCTGGGATGGCTGTCCAGGGGACATTCGAGCCATATCTGCGGGGAGAAGCAGCGGGGGTGAGCGGAGAGCTGGGATCAGATCCCGGCCAGGGCAGCACCCCGCGTTCCCCAGCGGTGTTACTCACACTATGTACTCCACGTCGTAGCGGGTGTTGTTGGGACAGCCGTGCCCTGGCTCCCACCTCAGCAGGTGCAGTGCCACCTCCACCTCGAAGCGCACACCCCGGGGACTGGCCAGCCCCTCACCTGGGGACACACCGGGAGCTCAGGAGGGGCCGCACAGCCCTGTCCCCCCTGTCCCCACAGGAGCCCTGGGATGGCCTGCTGGAGCGTCACCCCGTGACGGGTGACATCACAGCACTGACCACCCGAAACCTGAAAGCTTCTCCCCAGATTTCGTTTTCCGACTTCCAGCATTTGCTCATCCCCCTCTTCTCCTTCCTCTTTCTCTGGGGACAGCTCAGCTCAGCCCAGCTGGGGCTTCCCTGTGCTTTTCTGCCCCGAGAGAGGAGCTGTATTTGCATCCCCCATCCCCAGCCGCTCGTCACCAGCTCTGTTTGGACTCGGCTTTCCTGTTTTGCTCATCTGCTGCCTGGATGAAACCAGACTTTTCACACCTCCTGCCTCATTTCGGTGTTGTCACCTGGCAGAAAAGCCCCGCTGATAACATCTGCCACCTTTCCCTCGCAGGTTTCTCCAGCAGCTGCTGTCTGCTGGCAAACAGCACTGTGTCCTCAGTGTCCACAGCCTCTCGTGGTCACACCAGTGGGGACAAGCGAGGCTGCTGCCCCTCGCTGAGCCCTTGGGGTCCCAAACAGCAATGAAAGGCAAGCGGTGAGCAGGGAGCCCTGGCCGTGTCCTGCTCCACAGCACCCATCTGAGGGCTGAGACCCCAGCCAAGGTGTCCAAGCTGTGGCTCCAACCCCCCCCTGCCTGCTCCCCCATCCCAAGGAAGCCACCCGGGGCGATGGAGCTCAGCCCAGCCAGCAGGGAGATGCAAACCAGCAGGAGAGACTCACCGTGCGTCAGGCAGGCAAGGAGCAGCGCCAGGCACAGCGCCAGGGCGGTGGCACAGGGGACCATGGCCCCTCAGCATCCTCCGTGGCAGCACGGTGAGCGCGGGGCTGAGCTCTGTCTTGGAGGGAGCCGAGCGCTCGTTTTTCCCCCGGGGGTTGGCTCAGTGACGTCTCGGAGGCGTTAAAGCAGCGCCAGCAAAGTCACTCTGCAGCCACTTCCACTTCTCTTCGTTGTCCACCCACTCAGCCCCCGGCAAAGCTTCAGCCCGGGCTGGGCATTTCCGACAGCAGGTTTAAAGGAAGAGTTCTGGGGGCTTTTCTGAGCAAAGCGGGGCAGTGCTGAGAAAGGCAAGTAGAGGTAAATGATGCCTCTGCCTTTGCTGCTTTGTCATGAAATGAGATGTCAAAAGCAGGGCACAGGTGAGCGACCTGTCACAGGGGTTCTGCTGAGCACAGCACGGTGTTCTGTCCCTCCAGCAGGTCTAACCAGCCCTGCAGTCCCAGGAGGGGGTTCTGGCTTCCCCTTCCTTTGGGCTCAGCCTGCAATTCCCCTTTTTCCAATTCTGGAGCTGAGTGACACCCTCTGGGCTATCCTGTGCCCCCCAAGCACCCTCACACAGGGCTAGCAGCTGGAATCCAGTGTGACAGAGGGTCTGATGATGTCCCCAGAGCTCTGGCAGCCTCCCAGGTATGTCTGTGATCCCGTGGCTGTGGGCTCTGCCCCATGGCAATGTCCTGCCTGTCTGCTGATGCTGGGACTGAAATCACCACCCAGCAGGTTGTGAGTCCTCTGCTTTGCCTCAGAGCTTGCTCGAGGGGTTTCCTGGGTCCCCCATGTGATGGAGGGTGATTTTCCCCAAAAAGAGGAGTTTCCCAGTGGGGGGTTAGTGGAAAGAACACAGATAAAATGAGCAAGAGAAACCAAAAGGGCTCTGGACAGACTCAGAGCGTCATGGTGGGCACAGACGTGCAGGACCGCAGGTTCCTCATTGAAGAACCGTCTTAAATGCCTGACGTGGGAGATTTCTGCTGTTTTCCCTGACTTATCCTTCCTGCTGTAGGCCAAGGGCTTCCACAAACTCACAGTATGGTCAGAGCACCAGCTGCAGATCCCCTCCCTGCCTTGGGTTCATCCCCCCGTCCTGGGCAGAGCAGCTGATGTCCTTCCACTCTGCTCTCAGCCCTGAGTCACATCTGGCATCCACAGAGCTGAGGAGTCCTGAGATGAAGCACAGCCTGTCCCACTCAAAGCCACAGACTCTGTTTTGTGTAAGGTAATGACAATTAAAAGCAACGGGACCAAAATCCAGGAAAGGGAGCTGTGGAGCAAAAGCCACCATGGGGCTGTCCTGTGGGCGAGGCTGCTCTGAGGCTTGGGAGATGTGGTTGGCAATTCAGGGGAAAATGAAAGAGGATGAGGAGGAACGAGAGTTCCGCAGAATGCTTGGATGGCAAGTGGAACTCAGGCTTTCATCTGAGCTGTGCAGGGACAGCACTGCCAGCTGCCACTGGAGAGGCTGCTGAGGGACAGTGTGACCTGGGGGTGATGTGGCTGACCCTGAAATGCCTCCCTGTGGACACACTGCAGAGAAACCCAGCCCAGGAGCACCTGGATCCCTGTGTTTTCCTCCCTGCTATCCCTCAGGAGGTTTTCCCGGGGTGACAGCAGGGTCAGACAGGTGCTGCTGCACCGAGCAGGGCAGGGATGGGGCCGGAGGGCTGTTCTGCACAGGACACTGTGATCCTCTCCCCAGTTCCCTCGTGCCTGGGGGTTGGAGCAGCTCCCCTGGGCTGGTGCAGCCGGCTCTGGCTGTGTGTTTTAGCTCCTCTCAGGGTGCAGGGAGAGCTCCCAGCAGCAGTTAGCAGCAGGAAAGGTGAGGATCTCACCCGGGAGCTGCTGTACATGCTGACATTTATCAGGCTGCTGGGGCCAAGCCACACACCCTGTTCTCTGGAACTTGCTTGCCGTAGGTGGCTTTGTAGAAACACCAAACAATGAATGATTCCTGGAGTTGTCACCTGGAGCTGTTTTCTGAGAATCCCTTTTTGAAGTGGATGCAGCAGGTCAGGAGGGCACGGCTGGATCAGGGCTGCCTGGGGATGCAGCTCAGCGCTTGGCCAGCGCTGGCACTCAGCAGACACAGCCTGCAGAGGCACAAAAAGCAAACAAAAAAACCCAAAAACCACTCCTGGCTGTGAAAATTACAGAGAAGTGAGGGCTGGCTCAGAACCACCCCAGAGAGGGGGAATCCTGAGAGCAGCAGGGGTCAGAGGGAGCCAACCCAGGTTTTCCTACCTTGAAAGGAAGGAGCTTTGCAGCAGAGTTCCTCTAAGCTTGGATGTCCCTGCTTGCCTCCTGCCTTCCGATGGGCAGGTGTGGGTGGGGAGCTGGATGAATAAGGGACTTACACTATGAATAATGCCAGGAGAAACGTGTGGCACTGAGGGTCATGGATATCAGAAAACACTGAATGAAGCTAAGCGTTTTCCTTTAATCTGGATATTTTTACCTGTTTCTACCTGAGTTCTTGGTTACACAGAGCATCCCCCAGGTTGTGCCTGCAGGAGGAGCAGGAGGCTGCTGCTGGCTCCTGGAAGAAGCATCACTCCATTAACGAAGGAGTGAAAAAGCTTCTAGGGAAGCTAGAGGGAAACAGCATTTCCTGTCCCTTGGAACAGGGAATTCTTGGCTTCTGGGTCACACCAGAGAGGTTTTCCTGGGGCTGGGCAAGGCTGTGCATCCCTACCTGCACTTGGCCGGGCAGGAGAGCTGTGGGTGAGTGCGTGGTGGGCACAGGGGGGAGGAAGGGTGGGCTGGCAGGCAGGAGAGCGGCGAGGATGCTGCTCTTCCCCGGGGCCAGGTGTCACCAGCCTCCCAAGGCCCCACTGCCCTGCCCCACATCCCCGGGCCGGCACGGGGCAGATGTTTTGCAGGCTGTGCCTGGAGCGGTTGGGAAACCGGCGGCGCCGGGGCCGGGCGGCAGGTCGGACAGGTTTGCTGCTGGCACTGACGTACGAGCCGCTCGCCAAACACCTCCTGCCCCGGCCCCGCGGAGCTGGCTCTGCTCGGCACCGCGCTGCTGGCATGGCCGTGCCGCAGCTCTGAGCCCAGCCCAGCCCCATCCCGGCCCATGGACGGCAAAACCTCCCCGGTAAGTGCGGCGGCTCCCTCTCGGACCCGGCTGGGGGCGCGGGGGGCTCCGGGGACGGATGGACCCGCTCCCCTGGGGTTTGGTGGAGGGTCCAGCCTCTCCCTCCTCTCCGGGGTGTTCCTTCATATCAGGCGGAGTGGAGAAGGGATGGGGGAGCAGGCTGGGGAGCTGCTGCCTCTGACACCCCTCGGCACAGGCAGGGAGGGACATCAGCATCCCCCGTGCCAGCCCCGTGCTGGCAGAGCTGTCGAGGCTCTCGGGCACTGCCTCGCTGGAGCTGGGAACTGAGGGGACCAGTTGGTGCTGTCAGAGGGCTCTGGTGCCGCTTGGCGTGTCCCTGAGCCCTGTGGTGCTTTCCAGCGGCACTGCGCAGGTGGACACTGCCCTGCTGCTCCCCCTCGCCTGCTCTCCAGGCAGTTTTCCCTGCGCCCTTTCGGGGATGGGCTGACTGGGACCTGCTCAGCCCTGGATGTGGGGCTTTGCTGAGCATCCTGTCATGAGGAAAACATCCATCCCGGCCGGGCACCGGGCGAGGCAGCGAGTAATTACCGTGCTGAGCGGCGCCGGCCGTGCCAGCGACATCCGGAACAAAGCCGGCGGTGACGGCGTGGATGGGGCTCCAGGGGAGGCAGGGCCAGCTCCAAAACCGTCCTCTTCCTGCCCCTTGGCCTGGGGTCTGTGCAGGACCCTGGCTGGGTCTGAGGAGCTGCAGAGGGGTCCCAGCTCTGGGTGGCCCCAAAGCAGGGTGGCATCACTGCATGGTGACAGTGGGCCAGGAACTGGGATGCCCACATACAGAGACAGTTGCCCAATACTGGACAATCCCACTGGGCCACCTTGGCATTGTCACTTGGATTAAATTGGCCATCGGGGTGCCAGGAGCCACCCTTGGCTCTGTGACTGCAGCAGAGTCGCTTTGTCTCTCCAGGCCTCTGTTTGCCCCTCTGTGGAATGAGGTGAGCAGCAGCTACTCACCCCCTGGAACATTTTGGGATCTGTGCCCAAAGGGTGCTCACGCTGGCACAGGGTGACTTGTCCCTGGCCACCTTGGGCTGGCTCAATCGACAGTCGGTCACCTGCACTAGCAAAGTGTCCCTTTTGTGCTTTGGGGTTTCACTTCACTGTGTGTATTGGGGTCCTGGCAGTGTCCTCTCACCCTGTCCTGGGGCTGGGGTCTGTCCCCTCCCAGGCAGGCCCCTCTCAGCTGTGGAACTCGAGCAGGACGGTGTCACCCGGAGTGCTCGGGGGCTCTCACGGGCTGGGGATGGCTTTGTCCCCGGCAAGGACAATGTCTCTGTTGTGTGCTGGCTGAGCTGCTCTGCGCAGACAATCGGTGCTTCACAAGCAGGTGAAGGAGTTCCCAGCCTGGACACGGGGCTGTGAGCAGGTGAGGGCAGCAGGGAGGGTGGTCACCCACTGAGACAGCTCCTTCCAGTTTGTTTAAGCCAGGCTGCCTCCCTCTCCCCCTCTTGATGCTCCGGATTTTGGGATGTTCCTGTATCCTTCTGCTCCTCCGAGAAACTGCTGGGCCCTGGGTCTGGTTGCAACACTCAGGTGTTCCCTGGCTTCCGCTTTCCCTCCCACTCCGAAACTGTGGGTGACTGCTGGCTGGTTTCCCTGGATCCTGAGCCTCCAGCCCAGCCTGGGTCACCTTTCCCCTGGTGCTTGTCCCCTGCTGCCCTGGGTTTGGGGCCTTCCTGCCATGTCAGGGTGCAGAGCTGCAGCTCAGTGCACGCAGCAGCTCACGGTGCAAAGGGGACAGGCAGCTCAGGGCTGCTCTCTGTGGTTTGGGCGCCTTGCCCAGGGAGTGAGGTGATGTTTCCACCCCTGACAGGTTCAGCAAAGGGCTCATGCTGCAGACAGGCAGTGTCCAGTGGTCTGCACGGTGAGCAAAGCTGGCCAGGGGGTCCCTGAGTGTCCCCAGCATCTCTCCTGGCTGTCCTGGGAAAGCCACCTGTGCCACAGACAGGGCTGGCTGTGCTGCCCTCCCCACAGCTGCCTGTGGCATGGATCACTCTCATGGCTGGAAGGGCATTTGCAGAGAGGCTGTCGGGGAAAGGACTCAAACCACAGCTGCATGTGCCATCCACGCTTGGCTCTGCCTCTGACTTTTACTCAAAAGCCAGTGAAGGATGAGTAAATGTTTTGTGGGCAGGAGCTGGTGCTCACTCACTGGGGTCACGCGCTCTCCTCACCAGAAACATCTCTGCGAAACCTCCGCTGTTCTCTCTGCTGCATCTCTGCACTGCTTACCTGGAGCCGTGGCAAGAGCTCTGTTAGCTTCTTTGATAGACCCACAAAATAATTTAGACCTTAGACTTTCAAGGAAATAAGTAGCTGGACGTTTAGCTGAGTGTAAGAAAGGGCATGTGCTTCCTGCTGAGGAGCACTCAGAGTGGTTTGACCTATGGCATGTTTCAGTGTTAATTTGATATATTTGCACTCTGGAGGTGGGAGTGCTGTGGCATCCAGCACTGCTGGCTCCCTGGGGAAGCTGGGCTGTGTTTTCTGAGTGTGATGGAGAGGTTTTTCCTTTGGAGGATTGTAGTTCTGCTGGTCTGATAAGCAAAGGGTTTCAGCTGCTGCAGGGTGAGAGGTGAAATATCAGAGGTGTGGAGGTAGCACACAAATGCCAGGGTAAAAGGGTATTTACAAAAACCCCATTTATATGTGGACAGGAAAAATTCTTTTCTCAGGAATGGTTCCTGGCATCCCCACATTGTTTTGTTCAAGACCTGTCACAGCTCTGGCTGTCACCAAAAGTGGGCACTGAGGGTACCCAGGGATGCCCCGCAATGTGGGCACCTGAGAACTTAAATCCCATCAGTGTTGTGACCGCTCAGTTTCAATAGGGTAGGGCACTTCAGGGCACCTCCAACCCTCCCAGCCTCGGGGAGAAAACTGAGGGGCTCTCCTGGGCTCCCTGTCACCTTTGGGACAAGGCAAGGCTGCAGCACTGCTGGGAAATCCAGATGTGGGGAAACCTGGAGCACATCCAGGCTTGTTCTGCTGTCTGGCGGGGAAGGGTGAGAGTAGGGCTGATGCTGAGAAACAGAAAGTGTCTCTGCTCTGCAAAGCGCCTCTCTCTGCTCCTCCCCATGCGCAGCAGCCCGGGGAGCCCGACACGAGTGGGGAGGTGGCTCCCCGTGGCCGGGGGACATTAGCGGTGTTTCTGCCAAGGCCCCGCGGGGCGGGAGGAGGTTCGTGCCGGGGGTGGCCCTGCACAGCCCGCTGCTGGCCAGGGCGGGTGGCCCTGCCGCTCCCGGAGCCCGGGGTGCCGTGCCCGCCGGCTCCGCGGCGATGAGCTCCGCAGGCACAGCCGAGCAGGGCAGGCGTGTCCCGATGTGGCTGAGCCGCGCTCGGACCCTGCGCGGACGCGTGGCCACGCCGGGCCGTGAGTCACAGATAATGCCCAGGAAGTTACAGCACCGCATTGCAAGCGAGGGCACCGCCGCAGTTACAAAGCACCAGCCCGAGCAGCCTCTCGACCTGCTCATTAGGGCTCCTGGTTCCCGGCAGGAAACACGAGGGGAGAGAAAACCCAGCAGTGTCCCTGCTGTCCCCGTGTCCCCATCCTCCTGCGCTCCAGCCCGTGCGCTGCTCGCTGGCTTGGCAGGGAAAGGGATGATTTCTGCTCGTGGGGAAAGGTGATCTCTAGCAGTGCAGGGCCAAAAATCAGAGGCAGTTTTCCAGAGGGATGTGCTGGAGCCCATCTCTGGCTGGTAAGTGATCCCTGTGGGATGGTGGCTCCACTTTTCCCGGGGCTTCCCTTCAGAAGTGCTGTCACAAAATCCCAGAGCAGTTTGGATTGAAAGGGACTTAAAGCTCACCCAGTTCCAACCCCGTGCCATGGGCAGGGACACTTTCCACCAAACCGGGTTGTTCCAAGCCCTATCCATCCTACAAAAGGTAGAGGAAGCAGCATTTATTTCAGAATTTGTTCACAGGTCCTCTCTGAAGGATAATGAGAGGCTCTAGCTTCTGTCACTGAAGGAGCATTTTTGAAGAGTGTATTTTGAAGAAAGGAAACAGATACATATTCTTTTGTGAATTCACGGATCGGGAGTGACACAACTGCAGAGCAGCATTCCAGGGTGCAGGACGTTTCAGGGCTTGGAAAACACCGATTATTAAGTATTACTAAACGAGAGCTGGAAATTGCACTGTATTTTTCAAATGGCTAATTAAGGATAGATGCATAAATTGGGGCACTGGCCCCGTGGAACTGGGCCACAGCGTGACTGTCACCGTGCCAAATACCCGGCTGATTGCTCGGCTCACAGCGATGGCTCTGGGAAGTTCAGCCACCTGAAGGGGAAAAGCCCAGTGGAATCGAGGTTTTGGGACATGGCTCAGGTTCTGGTACAGAGAGAGGCGCTGGGGTGGTGACTCTCCACGAGGCTCCTGGCACTGTGAGGAACAGGCTGGTTGTGGCGCCAGGGAGGCTCAGCTCCGTGTCACTTTTACCTTCAGAGCTGGGGGGTGGCAGCTGGGGCACTCTCCAGCAGGCATCAGTCACTGCTGGTGACAGTCCCCTCTGCCCACAGACCACTGCCTCGCCCAGCAGTGTCACCCCCAGCCTCCTCCATGTCTCCACGGTCAGCAGCATCTTCGGTGCCCGACCTGCGCAGCCTCGAGAGAACGTCCTGGGCATCAGCTTCAAACCCTACAGCCCCGAGTCCGGCCCGGCCCCGAGCCCCTGCTCGGCCTGCGACAGCTCACGTAAGGATGGCGCCCGGGGTGGTCCCTGTCCCTGGTGCCACGGGAAGGGGAGGGATGGAGGGAGGCAGGGGTGGCACAGACAGCCACGGGCTGGTGTTTCCCTGGGGGTGTGAGGGGTGCAGGGGGTGAGAGAGAGGACAGTGAGCACAGGGCACTGTGGGGTGGGCATTGCCCTGCTCTCCCACAGCCCAGGGGTGGGCAGCAGGATCTGGGTGCCCTGGGGAGGCAGCTGCCCCCCTGACCCTGCCTCTGCCCTGCTGCCAGGATCCTCCATGTTCAGAGCTCCCTGCATGAGCCAACGCCGTCTTGCACTCGTCTTCTGCGTCTCCGTCCTCATCGTGCTGCTCATCGCCCTCATCCTGCTGTGTGAGTGAGGTCCCAGCCTGGGGGGACTCCAGGCTCCTGGAGGGGACCTCAGAGGGGCTGGGGGACAGCAGAGTCTGGGGATAGCCATGCTGGGAAGTGCCAGAGAGAAACCCCTGGCCCAGAGGCAGCGATGTGCTCTTCCCATTCCCTGAGTGTTCCTGACATCTGGTGGAGGGACGGGAGCTGGGGAAAGGAAAAAAGGAGCTCTGGCTGGGCTGATGGCATTATTTGGGGGATTTGAGGATGCGATGTGCTTTCTTTCTGCTGGGCTCACTTTGGTGGGCAGTGGGGCACCCCATGAGCACCCACAGTCACCCACCCCGAGGCAGGATCTGCCAAACAAATTGTGATCCACAGCACAACAGGCACAGACAGCGGGGAATCCCTTTAATCCTGGTGACATCTAGCTGCCGCTCTCCAGCTGGTGGGTCTGAAACACAGGCTGAATGTGGGTGGAGGGAGAGGGGCTTGCAGCAGCTGGGCAGCACGGGGGTGCTCAGGATGGCCAGTGCTCCTCCAGCCCTGTGTCCGGCAGCTCCTCACTCTTGGCTCAAACACACCTCACGCTCACACCCAGTGATTTGGAATGCTCCTGTGCCCGGCACACCTCTGGATGCCCACCCAGGTGGGTCTCAGCCCCTCACCCATGGCCAATCCCAGCCTCAGCGTGGTGTTCTCCTGCTTCCAGTCATGTTCTGGCGTTCCCAGACGGGCATCGTGTACAAGGAGCCTGCAGAGAGCTGCAAGGACAGCGCCGTGCGCTGCGATGGCATCGTCGACTGCTCTCAGAGGAGTGACGAGCTGGGCTGCGGTGAGACCCTGGGGGGTGGGATGGGGGGAACGAGGGGATTCCCGGGGTGCTGGGCAGCCCTGACCCTCCTGCTCCATCCTGCAGTGCGCTTCTCATCCGACGAGTCCTTGCTCCACGTCTACTCCAGCGCCGAGAGCCAGTGGCTGCCAGTGTGCAGCAGTGACTGGGATGAGACCCTCTCCAGGAAAACCTGCCAGCAGCTGGGATTTCAGAAGTAATTCCTGGAGGATGGGTTGTTCTGCTTGGGTGCTGGGGCCCTGCCTGGCCCCTGCCCTGCCTGTGCTGTTTCCCCCAGGGTTGTGTTTTCCCACTGGAAGGTGTCATGTCCAGCGCTGCCCTGGGCATAAGGCAGGGACCGAGGGGTCAGTGGCTGCATGGGGACCCTCACAGCTTGTCCTCTCCCTTCCCAGTGCGTCACAGACCGAGTACATCCCCCTGCGTGTCCCTGGCAAGAGCCTCACGGTGACTGACGAGAGAGACACCATCCAGCAGAGCCTCAACAGGTACAGGGTCACCTCCCGCCCTGTCCCTGCCCTGCTGCCGCAGGAATGGGGCTGAGGCTGGCTGTCCCTCCTCTCTCCAGCAGCTCCCAGTGTCTCACAGGAAAGTACGTCTCACTCCGATGCACAAGTAAGGAGCTGGCTGGGACATGGCAGAGCGTGGGCCCCATTTTCACAGGCTTGGGAGCACTTTTCCCCTTCTCTGCACAGGGTTGGGCAAATGGGACATTTTCCAGCAAATTTTCTGGGTGATAGAAAACTAATATTGCCCGCCCTGGTCCCCACTGCCCCTAGCAATGTGGTGCCCCTGGGTGGTGGGGATGTTGTGTGTGTCACCCTTCCCTCCGAGCCTT
The DNA here is from genome assembly GCA_024500445.1 of Entomyzon cyanotis. Classification (NCBI taxonomy): domain Eukaryota; kingdom Metazoa; phylum Chordata; class Aves; order Passeriformes; family Meliphagidae; genus Entomyzon; species Entomyzon cyanotis. Next base: position 1,095,319 of record JAKEPQ010000773.1, on the reverse strand, counting down.
TCTGCCAGCTCTGCTCTCCCCTCCAGCCTGCGGGCAGAGGATTTCTGGCCGGATCATCGGGGGAAAGGAGACATCCGTGAACAAATGGCCCTGGCAGGTCAGCGTGCAGTACGGCCCCATCCACATCTGCGGCGGCACCATCATCGACGCCCAGTGGGTGCTCACCGCTGCCCACTGCTTCTTCATGTGAGTGCTGCTGCCAGCCCGGGCACCCAGCCCAGCCCCGTGGCCAGCTCTCACTCCTCCTGCCCCATCTCCCCCTGCCAGGAACAGCGTGAAGATCCTGGACGACTGGAAGGTGTACGGAGGGGTGTCGGACCTGAAGCAGCCCATGGAGGGCATCCCCGTGTCGCAGGTCATCATCAACTCCAACTACAGCGACGACCACGACGACTACGACATCGCCCTCATGAAGCTCTCCAGGCCACTGACGCTCTCAGGTGAGGCCTCAGAGCTCACCTGGGCTTGGCTGGGGGTGGTGTTTGGGGGACAAGGAGAATCTGGGGTTGGGCAGGAGCAAGAGGCCGCTCAGGTCACCTTGGAACTATGGTGCTGCTGCCAGATGGAGCATCCAACTCTGCTGTGGCCACCTCGCCAGGAAGGGCTTGGCACACACAGCCATGGGCTCAGCTGTGCCACCAGCCCCACACGTGGCTAGGGAGACCCTGCTGGGGTGGGCAGGGAGGAGAGCCTTTCCTGCGCCCCACGCTCCTCCCTGGCTGCAGGGCTGTGACATGTCTCTCCCGGGTGACTCATCCCTCCCTCCTGTCCCTGTCCCATCCCGTGTCCCTCCAGCCCAGGTTCGCCCCGCCTGCCTGCCCATGCACGGCCAGCGATTCCAGACCGGCAGGTCCTGCTTCATCACCGGCTTCGGGAAGACCAGGGAGAATGAAGGTGAGGAAAGACTTCGGCTCCCCGCAGGCAGCTTCTGCCCACCAGCACAGCCCCGCTGTGCTCCTCGAGGGCTTTCCCGCAGGGATAACTCTCGGGATTGCCCTCCCGGCAACGAGGCTTTGCAGAAATAAGAGCTGCGAGAAAAACCCGCTTCCTCCCTCGCTGCCGCCAAGGGCTGGGGGGGAGAGGCCGGGGAGGGGATGAGGCCCCCTTGCCCCAGACCTCTTCCTGCCTTGCAGATAACACATCCCCGAAGCTGAGGGAGGCTGAGGTGAAGCTGATCGACTACAAGATCTGCAACAGCGACAAGGTGTACGAGGGCTACCTGACCCCCCGCATGATGTGCGCCGGGTACCTGCAGGGAGGGAAGGACGCCTGCCAGGTGAGCTGCGGGCACCTCAGGGGAGAGCTGCCCCGTTTTGGGTATCTCCTGTGTCCCCTTCTCACTGCTCTGCCCCTCTGAGCCAGGGTGACAGCGGAGGGCCCCTGGTCTGCGAGGACAACGGCCGCTGGTATGTGGCTGGGGTGACAAGCTGGGGGACAGGATGTGGCCAGAAGAACAAGCCCGGAGTGTACACACGTGTGACAAAGCTCCTCAGCTGGATATACAGCAAAATGGAGGTGAGGTGGCAGGGCTGTGCCGGGGCAGGGTGGCCCTGGAGAGGGGTTGTCCCCCAGCCCAGCCCCTGGCACCTCACCCGGCTCTCCTCTCTGTCCCTTGCAGAGCGAGAACGACTAAGAGCGGGATGGACACTTGCCTGGGCTGTGCCTCCCTGGCTGGCACTGCCACTGCCCTGGGCTGCTGCCAGGGCACGATGCCACCAGCCAATCCCCCACCTCTCTCTGGACTGTCCGTGCAGCCAGGGACCTATGGCTGTGCCCGAACTCTGAAAACAGAACCTGCAAAGAGACCCTGCCCTCAGCTGGTGGCAGCGGTGACACGGTGGTGGCTGGGCACAGGACCTGGCCAGACCTGGGGGGACACAGCCCACGCCAGCGGCTGGCCGTGCTGGCTGGGGGACACCTCCTTGTCCCACCTCTGTGGCTCTTCTCCTGTAAATAGAGCTGTCTGGACCGGGTGTGCGAGTGCTTCCTGGCAGCATCGTGGCACACTCAGCTCTGAGAGCTGCCAGCAGTGCCCGTAGAGGGGGAACCCTCTCCTTTTGCCAGGTCACAGCTGTGCCACCTCGGGGTGCAGGATGTGGCAGCTGTGTCACACCTCCGGGGCCACGCTGGCGGCTTTGTCACGAAGGGGAGCCCCGAGGTGCAGCTATTCCACCCTCTGGGAGGGGCGGCCGCTGCTCTCGTGTTTGCGGACAGATTTAGGAAATGCCTTTTACTTGATGTCCCTCCCAGCGGGAGAAATGCCTTTTTGTTTATTTTTCCATGCCGTGGATCTGGTCCGAGCCAGCACTCCCTCCCAGGGCTGCAGCCACTCTCAGGCTGCTCGGGGAGGGCTGGGGCAGCTCTGCACCCTGGGGTGGCCGTGGGAGGTGTGACAGAAGCCAGCAGCAGCCAAAGGCCATGCAGGAGTGTGGTGCAGAGCAGTGCCCAGTGTGAGGCAGCCCTGCATCTCCCTGCCGTGAGCTCTGCAGTGCCGAGTGCCTCCTGCCTGCTGGGGTGGCACAGCCAGCCTGTCCTCCCTGCCCATGCCGCAGCAGGGACACGTTTCCTCGAGGAAACAAGTGTCTCCTTGTGGGCGCTGGGGGCACGCAGGGAGATCCCCAGGGTGAGCAGAGGCTGCCTGCTCCTCTCCCCGGCTCTGTGGTCAGCTGCAGCAGGGTCCTGTGACGCCTGGCCACCCTGCACTCTTCTAATAAATGTTTTGGAAGTGCTCCATGAGCAGATGGATCTTCGGGATGGGTTGAGAAGGAGGCAGCGACGTGCTGAGGTACCAAGGGTCTGTGGGGAGGGGGCATGAGATGGGGTGACCCTTGCTGCCCTTCTCCCTCCACATGGCTGGGAGAAAAGGGATGCTTTAGGTTCCCCAAGTCCCGGGAACATCCTGATCCTGCTGGAGCTGTGTTCCTGGGAGCAGTAATGGTAACTCCATTTCAGCTCATGCAGAACCTGTCCCTCTGCTGGGGATTTCACCCACCCGGGGGTTGTTGCTCTTCTGAAAGTCTCTCACCACAGAGAAACGCTTTCAGCCCTAACACAAATTTATTTCTTTAAACCTGCCACCCAGCAGTGTCTCTCCCCAGTCCCACGGGCAGGTATGCTGTGTTTTCCCAAGGGATGAAGTTTTCTAAGCAGATTAGAAGTGATTATTTCCCTGTGAAGCCGCTTGGCCACGGCTGCCATGCTGTTCCCAAATGTTGTTCAGATGAAGCAGATCCTTGGACACCACTCTGCCTCCACTCCTGGAGCACTCTCCATACCCTGGGGGAGCAAAGTTTTGTCCCAAGGTGCTCCTGGGACAGCCCAGGCTGTCACCGGTGGCTCTTGTAAAGCTCTTTGCTAGCTCAACATGTCCTGCTCTGGAGCATCTTCCGAGACAAGGCGTGCTGAGCACGGCCCTACGTCTGGCCAGGCTGTTCCCATGCTCCTCTGTGCTCTGGAAATCATAGGCCAGCGTCCCAAAGGGATAAAAATCACAAAAATACAGCCTGGCGGGCACCACGTGAATTACAGCCCATTAGTGGTGGTTTTCCCGATCTCTCCTTTTATAGCTCTTTGTTCTGCTGTGTCAAAACAGATTTGTTTATAGGGTTTCAGCGATGATGTTTCCCTGCAAAAATGCTTTTCCTCTAGTTGGGGATTGGTTCCCTCCCATGGTCAGTAACATCACCACTTGGCACGGAGTCGCTGGACTTCAGCTTGAGCTGTGCTCAGCAGGGGAGTGCAGGAGCTTCAGTGCAGCCACTGCTTCATCCCTGCTCCTGCAGGGACTCAGGGCATAAGGAATGACTTGGACCTGATGGCAAATGATGTTATTGGGGTAAACGCAGCCTTATGGCTACACACAGCTTTTGTCACTGCTCGGTTCTCCTGTGGCCCTGATGGGGCCGAGGGCTGCCTTGCCACTGAACAGGCAATTCCCAAGCTTGGCATTGCAGAGAGAAACCTTAGAATTGGAGGGGAAAGTTCTGGAGAGCAAGTGGCTCCACCCCTGCCCCGAGCCCACGGGGAGGAGGTGCTCCAGGGTGAGGGACACAGGCTCAGATGAAATCCTGCCCTGCTGGAGCTACTGGCAATGCTGCTGTGCAGAGGCTTACCATGAGCGACTGCTGGGGCTGCTTTTCCCCCACAAGAACAGCACACCTTCCCTTCCCAAATTCACTCTGGAGTCTCTGTTTTACCTCAGTTTGCACAGGAAGAAAGAAATCTATGCTCCTATTTTTTTCTGATTTTACTCACTTTGGGCAGAGCCTTGGAAATTTGTAAATCAAGAACCGCAGGAAGGAGAGCACAGAGCACATCCAGCCACATCCAGCTGTGTCCTGGCTGCTGCTACAAGGGACATCTGTGCTGGGGTCTCTGCAGAGCCCCACTGTGCCCTGTGCCGTCCCCAGGGCATGGTGACACCTGAATGTTTTACTGTGTGCTGTGGGTAATGACAGCTGAGAAGCAGATAAGGTCAGAGAAGCCCAAAACTTGATTATATTGGCTTGATCCCTGCCTCCCTCTCTGCAGGGTAACTGACAGCCTTATGCTGTTATCCCCATGCATTAGAGGGACTTGATGTTTTCCAGCTCCTCAGTATTGGTCTGTATCTCTTGACCCTTTGAATGATTGCCTTGAAATGCCAGTGCTGGTTCATTTTCTTTTTATGTTTTACTGGAACCAGGGAAATGGCTGTGGAACAGTGCCGTCACTGCCTGATTTCTATCTAACATGCATTTGAGTTAATAGGGGATGAGCCAGCTCAGTGGTGATAGCATTGCTGAGGTGTTTTTCCAAGAAGAAATGGCTCTCCAGGGCAGCAGCAGGAGCTGAGCAGACAGAGGTGTGCCAGTCTGGCCTGGCAGGGAGTTGTGCCATGGCTCTCAGCAGTGGGTGCTGCCTGGCAGTGTCCCCAGCACCCTGTCCCCTGTGACATCCTGTATTACACATGGATCTCCCTCCCCGCCTTGCTCCTCCCAACATGCCTGTCTGATGGGAATGAACTGGGGCTTGCCACAAAGCTCCCTGGCAGGGCTTTCAGAGCTTTCCACAGGGCTTTCTGTCCAGCCCTTCTGTCACACAGCATTTTCCCCTGGCTGGCAGAAGCGTGGGTTGGTTCCTGACCCGCTCTGGCTAGCACCCAAAGGGGCTGGTTTTCTGCAGCTGCCAAATGCTGGTGGATTTGGGGCAGGTAACAGCTCCTGGGTGTGCCTGAAATGGGCTGCAAGTGGCCCTGCTGCCCACTGTGACCCGGGTGGCCCCTGAGATGTGGCTGGGTGACGTGACTGAAGCCCTGTGCAGTGGGCCACCTGGCCTGGCAGCCTGGCAGCCCCTTTCCCAGCAGGCTGCAGGACAGCAAACCTGTGCCGTGTTTGCCAATTCATCTGTGTGTGTTTTCTGCTGGCCCCAGAGGAGCTCCCAGTCTGTTCCTCACCTGCCTGAGCTCGCAGAGCCTCAGGGCAGAGTCCAGGCCTGCTCTGCTTGGGCAGGGATGTTCACAGCCAGGTGAGCATTTCCCCTTCCCGCCTGCACCCTGCAGGCACCGTGACTCCTGCAGAACTGCAGAATCACAGGATGGTTTGTGTTGGATCTTCAAGGCCATCAAGTTCCAAATCCCTGACACACCTTCCACCATCCCAGGCTGCTCCAAGCCCTGTCCAACCTGGCCTTGGACACTTCCAGGGATGAGGCAGCCACAGCTTCTCTGCCAGGGCCTCCCCACCCTCACAGGGAGGAATTTCTTCCCACTATCCCATCTATCCCTGACCTCTGGCAAAGCGAACCCTTTTCCTCCTTTTCCTATCAGTCCATCCCTTGTCCCAGGTCCCTCTCCCGCTCTCTCGGAGCCCCTTTAGGCACTGCAAGGGGCTCTAGGCTCTGCCTGGAGCGTCTCTTCTCCAGGCTGCGCACCCCCAGCTGTGTCCAGAGCAGAGGTGCTCATCCCCCTGAGCATCCCCGTGCCTTCCTCTGGGGGGATCTGGGAGCCGCCGAGGGCCGGGCCGTGCTGGCCGCGCCTCCGCCGCTGCCCGCGCCCCCCGCCCCGCAGGCACCGCCTCCGCCCCGCCCGCCCGCTCCCCTTTGTGCGGCAGCCCCGCTCCGCGCTCCGCTCCGCTCCCCCCGGCACCGCCCGGCGCCGCGGGGCCAGCCCGGCTCTGCCCGGCTCCGCCCGGCCAGCTCAGGTGGGTCCGGCCGGCGAGAGGTCTCGGGGGGCCGCAGGGGAGGGAGGCAAAGAAGGGGTGGCTCGGGGGTCTCTGGGTCCGCCCGGCATCGCGCGGCTCGGGGATGCCCGCTCGGGGGTCCGAGCCCCGTTACCGGGCTGCGATACCGTGCCCAGCCCGCTACCCCCTGGGAGGCTGCCGGGACCCCGCCCCGCTGCCCCGGGGCATCGCCCCCAGCCCCGACCCGCCCGCATCCCGGCCCCGGCGGCTGCCATGGCAACGCCGGGTACCGCGCTTTCCCTCATCCCACCGTTGCCTGGTTACCAGCCCCCCGTGTTGGGGAGGATGCCCCGGCGGACCCCACCCGAGACCACCGCGGGCAGAGCCCGGTGCTCCCCAGGCTGGCGGGACCGTGCGGAGCGGGGGGATCCCGGACAGCGAGGGGATCCCGGGGAGCCGAGGGATCCCTTTCTCGCAGCCCTTGGCAGCGCTCTGGCTCCTGTTGTTCAATATTGTAGTAACACCGTGCGTAAACAGCCAAGCGCCTCATCCCGGGAAGGCGTACGGAGGAAGGGAAGAGCGTGTCTCTCAGGGTGTGTAATTAATGCTTCCAAAGAAACGGATTTTGGAGTCCATGTGGTGGAACTTGGATCTTGCAGGGATATTTCTGTGGGAGGGAAAGTGACAGGTGGTTTGTGTGGATGTGAATAAGCAGCGTGAAGGAGCAGCCTCTCGGGGAAAGCTGTGTGTGTATTAGAATGGAGCACCCATTTTGGCAAGCCCGCAGTGCTCCTGGATGCTGTTTGGTTCCGTTGGGATTTTCAGTCCCTCGGGGTGGTTTTGCTCCCAGTTTGAAACAAAGACAAACCCGGAGAATCCCTGCTTGTGCACAACTGGACCGTGATTCCGAGGAGGAGTGAGGTGGAGAGCTGCCAGCATGAAGTGCCATGGCTGCCAAGCCAGGCCACCTGTTAGCGCGTGTTTGGGACCTGCTGGAGAATATCCTGTGCCTGCACGGTGTGAGTCTGCCCGTGCCTTCCTCCCATCAGCCCCATGGCTCACGCTCACCTGGAAATTTTATCTGCTTTGTCTCAACGTACCCATTCAGGTAAAACATGGAGTGTCACGGCTTTGCCAGGTGTGGAGGACACTCCCTGGCACAGCAAACCAGCAGCTCTGTGCCCGGCTGCTCCGGTGTTTGCCTTGCGGGCTGTTTGTGTGTTCCCAAGGTGCAAAGAGCTGAGCTCTGCAGCTGTTGCATCCCTGAGCACGGGGAAGGCACTGGCAGCATGGAGGTGTCCTGTCCTGTCCGTCCCACCCGAGGGCTGTGCCACCTGCCCGTCACTCTGTGCGTGTGGCAGTGTTGGTGGGGACCACAGCCGTGCTGCTGGGGGCTGCTGGCTGCCTCGTGCTGGCGGTGGTCGCGGCTGATGGTGACAGCAGAGGAGAGGAGGGAGAAAATGTCTGCTCTGATGTGCAGTAGAGCGTGGCAGTGCTGTGGTACCCAGCATGCACGGGAGCATCTAACAGCTTCTTCCACGCTGCTCTGTGGGGGTATTCTGGTCATCTGGGGCACTCTCACCACCAGGATCCTCCAGGTAACCTCACCTTTGTCTCACCTGTGTGATTGCCGCGGCTGATGCCTGTGCAGAGCCCGGGCTCGTTCAGCCGGTGTGCGGCCAAACAAGGGTGTGGTGGGAGGATGGGATGGTCCAGGCAAGTGTACAGTGAGGTTTCCAGCACCTGGTGATCTGTTAATCAAATGAGGAGCGATCAGGAGCAGCAGACTGCTGGTGGGAGGTGGTGGTGATGTTTACTGCCCGCCGGAGCCCAGGCTGGGTTCTCTGGGCAGGCAGCCTTTAGCTCAGCAGGGATTTGCCCCAGTGAAGGGTTGGCCTCGCTGCCTCACTGGGATGTCATCGGAGCTGTGCTGTGCCACACATGGCCAGGCAGCCTTGGCTGAGGCTCCTTGATGGTTTAGGGTCAATTCCATGAGGCTGAAAGAAGCCCTGCAGGAGGCAAGTGGAATTCTGGGGAACAGGTGAGGGATGGTGTGCTCAGAGACACCCCAAATCCGCAGAGGAAAATCGGATCGTAGTGAAGCCAGGTTTGTGTCTCCCACCCAGCCAGCCTCTGAATCAGCACCAGATTTGGGAAGGGCCGTCCATGCCGGAATGGCGAGGGCTGGAAATCTCTCTCATTTAGAAGCACGAGGCACAACAACAGGCACATTAATAGGCAGATTGATGCTGACGTGAAATGGCAGAAGAGCACATCTATGCAGAGCTGGAAATGTCCATTCACACATGCACGCTCTTAAACGCCCCGGGCAACGGAGCGCTGCTGTCACGGTCTGGGGGGCTTTGCACAGAAACCAGAGATTTTAACTAGGTCTGATCTTCGGGAGATGCCCTGAGGACTCCTGACGGAAGGCGGAGGCTGCCCGGAATTGCGCTGTGATGGCTCAGACTTGACAGGGCAGATCTATGCAAAACAATGAAAAGGAAAAGGGGACTTGGAGATCCAACAGTGTTACAAATTCACCTGCCTTGCTCTGGCAGGATTTGCCGTGCTGCGGAGAGCTGAGCCAGGCGGGAGAGACTGGGTCTGTCTGCCCGGATTTGCCCGCTCCTCTCCCTCGCCCAGGCTCCGTGCACGCACACACAGCAAGCCAAGGGCACGGGAATGGCGAGGAGGGATTATCCAGGAGGAAGAGGCTGAGGAGGAGCTGTGGCTGTGCTGTGCACGGAGGGAGAGCTGGCTGTGCGCGTGGCAGGGCGGCGGCGGGGCGGTGAATCATCCTGCCGGCTCGTGTGGGTGCGGGTGGCTCGCAGCTCCTGGTGCCGGGCTGGCCCTGCCACTGCCACCCTGCCACTGCCACCCTGCCACTGCCACCCTGCCACTGCCACCCTGCCTTGTGCCCCGCTGGTGTCACCGCTGGCTGTGCCCCTGCAGACCCTCTCCGTGGGGCAGGTCCAGCTCCGGCTGCACTGGGTTAATCCCTCAATCTGCTCTCGTCCTCCCAGAAAACAGCAAACTCCGTGTTCTTCCTCGCTCTGAGTCGCTGCCTCCTTCCCCCTGAGCCTCTCACAAATTCCTGCTGCCTCCTCCTACTGCTGGCTCTTCTGTGGAGACAGGGATGGGGGGGAAAGGTCTGCTTTTCCTCATAAAGCAGCAGGTTGGGCTGAGATGAGATGGAGGGGGAATTCTGGACTCCTCTGCTCTGCTCCCGTGCCGCTCCGCCTCTCTCCGTGTTTAGCCGGATCTCACAGTTTTAACAGGAAACCCCCATGTTTTGGTTCAAGTCACAGGCATCGCCACTCCCCCGTGGTGTCCGGGGTGGTGACTCCAAACTTTGTGTCACCGATGAGGAGAAAACACGGAGCTTTGGGCTGTAGGACGTGGCAGCTGCTGGATTTCCGCTCCTTCCCTGTGCCAAGGCACAGCTGGATTCAGCAGGAGGGAAGGCAGGAGAACCACAAACCCTCAGCAGTGCTCGCTCTCACTTTATTTCAGCTTCAGGAAGAAGTGGGTGGGCCAGCTTGGAGCAACCCAAAAAAACCTGTGGCTCTTTGCAAGGCATATGCTGCCTTGGAGGAGAGCTGGGCTCGTTTGCAGTGCAGAGCGCCGTGTTTGCCTTTGGAGCAGGGACACTGCCAACCCTGGCGGTTCACTCGTGCGGAGAGAAGCTCGAGCGCGCGGAAGTGTGTGAATTCTAGGAATTGAGATAGAAAAACAAAGAACATATGTGTGCTGCGTGCTTGGCTCGGCCCAGCAGTGAACTCTGCCGCGCTATGTGCGAGAAGCCAAACGCTGAGCGAAGGGTTGGAGGCGGTGTGTGTGGCTGGGCAGGGCCCAGCGCCACGTGGAGGGGCTCGGGGCAGGGAAAAATGCAAAATTCCCTGTGTGTTCTTTGGGGAATGCGCTAATAGCAGGCAAAGAATGGCAAAATCGACAGTAAAAATCTGATGAATGATTTGTTTGAGAAATACGGGAGCCAATTGATACCATTCATGGCATGATAGCATGAGCTGGGTCACAGCCCTTGAGCACACACAGAGCCCTCGGAGAGGTAGAACGAGTCGGATTTTGCAGCCTTGGCAGTGAAGAGATAAAGGATTGGAGAGAAAAAAGGACGTGGAGAAACGTGCAGCTCGAAGTGACTGTGTCACCAGCTGTGGGTTCTTTGTGTGTGTTTCTAAGACCTGGTAATTAGCCCGAATTCTGTGTCTCAGCAAACGAGGGGGTTTGTCTGGGCACGCTCTGGTGAAGCCCCGCGCTGCACAATGGCAGCGCAGCTGCAGGAGAGGAGGATGAAACCCTCCAGTGTTCAGATAAACACATCGCCTTCGGAATGGCAAATCGTGGAAGGGGAGGGAAGGATGGGAGTTATCGTGGGATGCCGCTTGTTATGATGAACAAGGCGGGTTCTGGGAATATCGGTGGGGCCGGGGCTGGTTCCTCTGTGGGTGCGGTGGGAACTGGCTCCCAAGGGCAGCACTGGGAATGGCCACGGAGCCAAGCGCTGCTGGAGCCAGCCCTGCTGGGCATGGCTGAGCCTGCTCCGTGCGTGCCAATCCTGGGAGCTGGAGCACAGACTGGGAGAAGGGGCCGCAGCAGGATGTTGGGGACCTCGGTGTCCGGGGGAGCCAGCCTGGGGCAGCTGAGCTGCCTCCCCATCACTGGCAGGGGATGGGCTGGGATGGAGGTTGTGTCAGAATCAGGTCAGGCTCTGGAGGGGCTGAATAGCTGCTCGCCAGGATCTGCATCCGTCAGCGAGCTGAATTCCTGCTGTGCCGAGGGCCCCTTCCTTATCGGCACTAATCCAGCGCGGCAGCTGCAGCAGCTCTGTCGCACTCGGCGCTCTCGGGGCCGGGAGGGCTCCCGATAACCCGCCTTGCTCTCCCGTGCCAGCAGCGAGCCCTCGCCGTGCTCCCGACCATGTATGGCCACCCAGCCGGGCGCGGGGGCACTGGGTGACTGCCTGGCACCGCTGACACTACAGGCAGAGCCCCGAGGGGACAGAGACAGCGCCCGGCCTGCCACCACCCTCCCTCGGAGGAGCTGCAGCAGCCAGGCCCTCTCCTCCTGGCACCAGGCAGGCGACCGTGTCTGCAGAGCGCTGTGCCAGCTGACAGGACAGGGAGCAGCTCCCCGCTGTCCCCTGGCTGTCCCCTGGGAGCTGGAGAAGCGATGCTGGCAGCAGGTTGTCACCAGTGCCCACCTTTGGCACAGCGGAGTGCCGGGTCGGTCCCACCTGAGGGGTGCGGCAGTTGGGGACATGTCCCCTGCCCGAGCTGGCAGGGAGTGTCACAGCCCGGCCGCAGCGTCCTTACACCCGGGAGAAAGGTCTGCACTCCAGCCGGGTGCTCCCAGTGAAGGGACGGGGATGGCTCCGCTGGGAAGGAGCACCGAGATTATTTATGGTCTCTCCTTGCCGCTGCAGGGAGCCCGGAGGGCAAGTGTGTCTTTGAGCTCACGTCCCGCCAGGGCCACTGGCCTCATTGCGGGAGTGTAATTGCTATCCTAATTGGGACAAATCATCACCAGGGGCCGGGCCGGGGGCTGGTGGCCGGGCGCTGTGCCGTGCCGTGCCCCAAGCCGTGCCGTGCTGAGAGGAGCCCTGGGATGCTCAAAACCAATGAAGTTTTACGAGCAGATGTAGAGAGAGCAAACTAAAATTGTTCTTCTTGACTCTTCTTCCGTGGTGTCTCTTGAATCTTCTTGAGAAACTTTTTAATTGAAACTCACCGCATTAAAAAAATAATCCCAAGTGCGAGTGGAGCCTGTCCCAGTTCAGGAGGCTGGAAATATTCAGCAAACTGGTTAAATTATGCCAAGTTCTCCCAAAGACAGTGGGATTTAGGCTTGAGTATTTCAGCAAACTAGGGTAACTGTAAATCCAGCCTCTTCCTTTTTTTTTTTTTTTTTTTTTGGCTCTGTGGAGGTTTGGGTTGAATATCAGGAAAAGGTTCTCCCCCAGAGGGTGGTGGGGCACTGAACAGGCTCCTCAGAGAAGGGTCCCCTGGCTCTGTCCCCGAGCCATCTGGGTGCTGACAGCCTCCTCTCCCCTCTCTCACAGCAGCCATGGAGGCAGCGCTCATCTTCCTGTGCTCCCTGCTGGTGCCAGCAGCCGTGGCAGACGGTAGGTGCCCAGGGCTTCCCCACAGCTCGGGAAAAGGCTGGGGGACACGGGGAACAGCCCCCACATGGATCCAGGGGGGCTGGAGTGGGGCGGTGAGCAGCAGAGCCCCAGAGTTTGTGGGGGCTGGCAGGGCTCAGCCAGGGACTCGCTCAGCTCAAACCCCTTGTCTGCTCATTTCCAGTGGCCACCCAGGAGAAGGAGAAGGACGAGGAGGATCCCTTTAACTATGGTGAGCATGGCCGAGCAGGGAGGGGGCTCCATGGGGAGTGAAGGAGCTCCTGCTGTGTCCTTCCCCTTCCCTGAACCCCAAGGAATGAGCCCTGTGTCTCCCCCTCCCAGATTACCAGAGCCTGAGGATCGGGGGGCTGGTGTTCGCCGTGGTCCTGTTCACCGTGGGCATTCTCCTCATACTCAGTAAGTTGGGGACATGCTGGGCTGGCAGGCAGGGCAGCAGGGGCTGTTCTTGTCCTGGGGGGCACTGGGAAAGGCCACATGCCATTCCCACTTGGGACACACTCACGGAGTTTCTCTCCCCTTGCAGGCAGGAGGTGCAGGTGCAGTTTCAAGCAGAAGCCCAGGTGAGTGGGGAGCACATCCCTTGGGAAGCCACTCTGCTCCGATCCTCCCGGTCTCCCTCCTACAGCTGGCAGGGCAGCTGCACTCCCTGGGTGTCCCTTTGGGGTGCCCAAAGCAGCTCTGCCTGCTCCCAATGCACCTTCCTGGCCATCCCACCATGCTGCTGGGCATCCCATGTTGGGATGGGGCACAGATCCTGCTGCCCTCACCGTGCTCCTCTCCTTGCAGGGCTCCAGGGGATGAGGAGGCTCAGGCAGAGAATCTGATCACCTCGAACGGTAAGGTCACAGTCCTGCGGTCACCGTGCCACTGCCCAGTGTCACAGCCACCTCCTGATGCTGGGCAGGCACTGCAACCCCTGTGCTCTTCCCTTTGCAGCGACGGTGGCACAGAAAGCAGAGAACTGAGCAGGAGCCATGCGGTGAGTCCCAGGCCAGGCTGGGTGGGGACATCAGGATGGGAGGGATAGCTGGGGATGCATCTGGGGTGACTAGTGCTCTGAGCAGCCCAGTAGAGCTGGGCAGCTCTGCATCCCTGGGATGGGGCGGGGGTGAGCACTGTGGGGTCCACAGCAGGGAAACTCAGTGCTGGCAAGGTCCTGAGTGCAGGAAAAGGAAGCACCTGTCCGGATTTTCCCTTGTGTTACACTTCCTTTCCTTGTGCTCCCCCACCTCGGAGTAGTTGTGGTTTTACAGTTTTCAGAGATCTGATTGTGAATCCCTCGGGACTCACCGACCTCCTGGGCTGTGCCCTGGTGAGAAGAGGGGGAAGGCTGGAGCCCGTGCTGGCAGTTTGTGCTGCCAGGGCACAAGCCCTGTGTGGGGAGAGCCTGACCCGCTGCTCTGCTCCCCACGCAGACCCAGAGACCCGAGGATGGACGCTCGGAGTGCAGATGCCCGCAGCCTGCAAGGAAACTGAAACCCCAGCAGCAGGTCCCCCTCAGGAGACGCAGAGCTGCCGTGTCTGTGTCCCCTCTGTGCTCCAGCACCGGTTCTCTGTTTCCTAACCCGACTAAACTCCGCTCACCGTCCTCTCTGCCTCCCGTGGTGTGTAATGTTGCTGTGAGATGATCATTACCTCTAGGGCTAGTTGTTGCTGATGTTGTAATCGTGACTTTCTCTTCACCTTTCTCGTGCTGTGCGTGTGATTCGGGCTCTGTAGGACTGGCAGGCGCTGCCCTTTTGGTGCCCTCCAAGCCTGGGAACAGCCCCGGTCTCTGCCCAGTGCCAGCAGCACAGCCCCACTGGCTTTGGGCAGGGCTTGGGGACCTGCAGCACCCTGGGCACCTGCCCAGCCACTTCAGGGCCACCCGTCTCCATTTCAGCAATAACCCCCTGCATGCCCCCAGCCTAAAAACAGCCATGGTGGGGGGTGAGTCAGGCCGGGACATCCCACGGCTCAGCCCTCCTCACTGGGGTCACCGGGGTGCTGCATTCAAGGCTGAAGGGAGCTCTCCTGCCTGGCACTCCCCGTTTCTGTCCCTGGTTAAACCTGTGGGACGCTGCTTTAAGTGTGAGGAAAGACCTTGGTGGCAGAGAAGCCCGTGAGGTCCCCAGCATGGTGACACTGTGGAAGAGGGCGGCAGCACAGCGGTGACCCCATTAACCAGAACAAACCAGCTCCTGCCTGCGAGCCAGAGCTGGGTGGGTGACACAGTCTGAGGGCTAGAGAAACAAAGATCCTGTCTGTGCTTGTCTCCTGCCACCTTGTCACTCCCTATGCCACCCATGTCAGTGCTGTGTGTTGTCCCGTGGTGGTTCTGTGTCACCCCTGGTGCCAGCTGTCCCTTCTCCCCACAGAGCAGCAGCAAGGGGCAGTGATTCTTGGGTCTTTGGCACACCTGAGCTTGCACTGTGACAACGTGCTGAGCCCAGAGGCCATCGTCACCCTGTGTCCTCTCATGGGTCAGAGGCAAACCTGTGGTTTTTGGCCCTTCTCCAAGTCCATGGGCAGGCAAAACCTCAGTTGGGGACTGCCAGCTCGGATGGGGGTGGCAGTGGAGGGTGCCCAGGGCTGCACTGAAACACCTCAGAGTGCCATGCCCACACCGAGAAGGGGGGCTTGTCCTCCAGGATGGTTTTGAGAGGGGTTTCTGCTGCGTCCATCCCCCTGTGGTGGCCCTGCTTGCAGCGTGGGCTGTGTCCCTTCGTGCTTGGCATCACTTGGTGGCAGCGGGAAGCTCTGTCCCATCTGGGACAGAGGGACCGTGTCTCTCGTGCTGTGTCCCTTGGCTCTGTCCCGGCTGTCGCAGAGAGCTCCGGGGCAGAGCAGACCCCAGCCCGGCCCCCGAGTGTCACGGTGTGTGTCCCGTCGGAGTGCCCGTGCTGTCCGTAGTGTGCCGTCGGTGTTACCACAAAACAAAGAGCTCCCTGTGGTGTGTAAAATGGCCAAACCCTGACTGTTGTAAAATAAACTGAGCTATTGTGTCTCCTTTTAAATAGGCGAGTGTGCTGCTGTGCTGGAGGGCTGGTGTGCTCTGTGCTGTGACCTAAGGGGAAAGGAATAAAATATCGTTTCTATCGGTGCCTGCCTGCGTTGTCTCGAGGGCCGTGGCGTTCCCAGGGCAGCCTGGCAGCTTCCCACGCTGTCCCATTGTGGCCCGGCTGGGGCCAGGGGAGCAGGGGCAGCGCCCTGGGCAGCACAGCCGGGCTTTGTGCCGGCCGAGCCCCGTTCTGCAGCTCAGCAAGAGCCGGAGCCCGTGGGAAGGGAGCGCGGAGGCGCGGCCAGGGCCACTTTTGTCCCTCGGATTTTTGGGAGCCGCGGTGTCGGGCTGCTGGCGCGCCGGTCCGGCGGATGCCGAGTGCTGCCAGGGCGCTGTGACAGCAGTGACAGCAGTGCCACGCAGCACCCTCCCGGGGCTCGGCTGCACCCCGTGCACCGGAGCCGGGCTGCCGCGGGCTCCGGGTGTCTGCGCTCCGCAGCCCTGCCAAGGGGAGCGTCCCTCGGGCCAGCTCCCCCGGCCACCCCGGCGTTAATCGGCTTGGGCGCGTGACTCGCGCTCGCTGATGGCGAGATTAGAGCAAACTGGATTGCACAGCCCTGCTGGCAGCTGTCCCCGCTGGGCCCGGGGCTGGCACCGCCCGGGCAGGGGCGCAGCATCCCGGTGCCCACCGCCGGCGGGGATGCGCCGCGGACACGGCCGTGCCGGGGTGCTGCGGTGGCCCAGGGTGGCTCGGTGCTGGCACGGAGATGCTGACCCGGCCGAGGGACACCCCCGGTGCCAGGCTGGGAGGACGGGGAGCGCTGCCCGCTCCTCTCCAGCAAAAGGCAGTCGCAGCCTGTATTTGAGCCCATCCCTCGGCTCGTCACCGCCGCAGGAGGTGAAGGCCAGCTGGGCTGACAATGGGAAGGGGAGGCAGGGCTGCGACAAGGACACGCAGCTCGGGGTGCCCGGCCCTCCCCACCGGCTGGCACGGTGGGTGCTGCCCCTGCCCTTCCCTCCCCTCTCTCTTTCCCAAAGGCGGGCGGGAGCCCTGTGCCTCCCCTCGTGACTGCGATAAACATTACACCGAGGCCATTAATGTTTAATGAGGTTTGTCTCCCAATTAATGCGCTTTCCCGTGGGTTCCCACTCGCAGAGCGAGGCGCCCGCCGGACGACACGCCGAGGCCATGGGTGACGGTAAGGACAGACACCTTCACGGGGACATCTCTGTGCCAGGGGCAGGGCTGGTCCCTCCCACCACGGGGGAAGCTCTCCATGAGGATTCGGGGTGGGGAGATGTGGGGATGGATCCTCAGAGCTCCGCAGCCCTGTGGCACATCGGTGCCAGCTGGTGCTTGGCTTCTTGGGGTGATTTCTCCTTCCAAGCTGCTCCCGGCAGAGGGATGTGCACTCAGGTAAGGTGGCTGGAGCAGTGACACGCAGCTGTGGCGTGGAGGGGGGATTTTTGGGGTGCATCTGGTGTGATGTGTGAGCCCGAGGGGCTGTTCAGTCCTGTGCACTGAGGGAGCAGAGCATGGATGGAGTCTTGCAGGAGCAGAGCCACGGATGGAGTGCTGCAGGCAGTGGCACTTCCCGAGGGCAATGGTGCCAGGTCGCTGTCTGCAGCTTCACCTGGAGCTCAAAGGCTCCCGAGCATCCTGCAAATGCAGCCTGCAAGTGCATTCCGTGAATTCACCATGGATGTTAAGCCTCCTGGGGAGAGACCCAGAAGTTTCCTGGCTCAGCTACGGGCCAAGGAAGTCACTGCACTCTCGCTTGCAGTCCTCGATCCTGGTGTTTCCCACATCCACGTTGTGAGGACGTGGCTCTCACTGGGGTTTCTCCTCTTTTCCAGAGCAAGTGCCTGAGCAGGGCCCGGACAGGTTCAGCTACGGTGAGTGTGTGTCCAGGCAGGCCGGGGGCTGTGGGCAGGGGGACGAGCAGCCACTGTGCCACGGGCTGTGTGCTGCAGGCTCAGCCCCACGCTCAGACTGGGCTGACACCTCCTGGCTCTCCTCCTCCCCAGACTATGACACCATCCGCAATGGGGGGCTCATCTTCGCCGTTGTGGCTTTTGTGATCGGGCTCCTCATCATCCTCAGTAAGTGCCTGGGTGGGCTGAACACCCCTCGGCTCCATTCCCTGCTCCGCTCAGCCTCCTCCTCTGTCTGGGAGGAGGCTGGGGGTCACCAACACTGCCCCACCACACCGGGGGTGGGCACAGCCTGCCCCCGGGGCTGCCTGGGAACTTTCCATCCAGGCACGCTCCCAGCAGAGAGCGAGTTGGGAGGGAGACCACGTAAATATTTAGTGTTTCCCTGCCAGCGCCAAGGCTTCGGAGGGAAGGTCACTCATTAAAAATAGCAGAGAAAACTCTGACATTTCCAGAGCGAGGAGCCAGCTTTCCCAGAGCCCTCGGACCCCGGCAGCTCCCAGAGTGACCCAGTGTGACCCTCCGAGGGTGTTCTGGCACTGCTCCATGCTGGCACTGCTCCGTGCAGGGTGGCCGTGGTGTCACAGCTGGTGCAAGGGTAGTGCCACCTAATTTTAGGGAGAAATGCATGAAAACCAACAGCATTTACACTCATGGGACAGCTTGAGCAGGAGCTGGGCAGTGCCAGGGGTGGGTGCAATGGGGTGGGAGGGAGGCTCAGCCTCAGTCGCTCCTCTCACCCCCAGGCCAGCGGTTCCACTGCGGAGGGAGGAAGAAGCGTAGGTGGGTATTGCACGGTTTTCAGGCAGCCTCATCTCTCCTGCCTGTTCCCGTCCTGCCAGCTGACAGGGCTGGGGTTCAGCCCGTACTTTCTCCCTGCCTCAGTTGCAATTCCCAGTGTAACACTTCTCCCCTTGCTTTTTGCTCCACAGACAAGGCAACGAGGAGGAGCTGTAGGTGCAGGTAGGAGGCTCCCTGTGCTGGGCAGCGATGCTTTGGGGTACTCGTGCTCCAAGGAAGTACTTTTGGGGGGGTTTGTCCCGGGAGGAGAGGGGCTGGGACACGCTGGCCATGTCACCCTCCCTCTCTCCGGTTTCAGAGCTGCAATGCCACCGTGGAAGCAGAGCTCCAGCCGAAGCCCAGGAGTCCTGGCCAGTAGCCATCCCTCACCCCGCTCCGGTGGATCCATCACCCCGCAAGGCCAGAACGCAAATTACCCTCGTGCTTCCCTCTCTCTTAAACCCAGCAAGAGTTTCTTGGCTAATAAAGTTCAAGCTCCGAGAGGTTAACTCTGTGCCCGAGGCGTTTGAATCGCCCACTCTCCTGGCCCGGCGCCAATCACTTTTCTGCCCCGCAGGCGTCTTCCACCACAGACCCAGGAAAAATTCCCGCTGGCTCCTCCGCAGCCCGAGGCTCGGAGCAGCCAGCCGCCTCCGCCCTGGGTTTGCTCCGGATGTTTATTCTCCCAGCTGCGGGTTCCTGGATCCTGCGGTATTCAGGATGCCCAGGCAGGGGTTGGCAGCGCCGTGGGGCTGTTTGTGTGCTCGTGTCCGGCTGGGATGGGGTTAATCCTCCCCCTCGCGGTGCTGGGCTGTGCTGGGAGCTGGGCAGGTGCTGGAAACACTCCAGCTCTGGCTCTGCTGTCCCTTCAACATCCCTCTCACCAGCGGGCGGGGTGGGCAGGATCCCGGCAGGGGACATGGCCAGGGCAGCCCCAAACTGACCAGAGGGATATTCCAGACCAGGGGAGATCTGCTCAGGTAGAGAAGGACTGGGAAAATAGGAAAAAGGGGGATGTTCGTGTGTTACATTTGCCTTGAGGAGTGACCCCGACTTCCCGGGAAGGGGCTGGACACCATCTGCGGATGGGAAGTGGAGAATTTCGGTCTTCTGGGTTTCTTTTTTCCTTTTCTTGTGCTCACACTCCCTCTGCTTTCACTTTATAAACTGCCTTTATCTTGACCCACGCGTTTGGGGGACTTTGCCTCTTTTTAATCCCTCCCTGCCCTGCTGGGGAGGAGAGTGATGGAGCAGTTCAGTGGGCAACTGGTGTCCAGCCAAGGTCAACCCAGCACAGCAGCACGGAGCGTGATCCAGGCGTCCTTCTCGGTCAGGAGAGGGGCTGGGATGGAGAACGGAGCTCGGTGTGAGCTCTCGGCCTCTCAGCTTCAGATTCTGCCAGAAACGCCTCTTCAAAAAAAAAAAAAAAAAAAAGGAAAAAAGGAAATACTCTCCGGCAATTGGGCGGCGAGTGAGGAGGGAGGTTCGCTCAGCTTGCGGAGAGCTGGCCCGACACAGACACCTAGTGACGGGAGGGCAGGGCTGCCTGAGCCCCACCGCTGCCCCCCACCCTGCCCCAGAGCCTTCACCCCTTCCCCTGCACGCCTGGGGCCAAAGGGACACCCCAAACCAGCAGAGGAGGGGGTCAGGGAAGGATGTTCCCTCCCAGCCTTGCCAGTCTGGGGGTTGCTTGACCAAGGAATGGTTTGGGTGAGAAACCCCAACTCAGGGGTTTTCTCTGCTCACCTGAAGCCTCTCTGGTAGTTCAGGTGTGCCCTCAGGGACCCCGACCACCCCAGCACGACAGGGATGGAGAAACCGACTCCCTGGGTCCGTTTGGGCTTCGATCGAGGTCAGACATTGACAGAAAAATAGGATTAGCTGGGGGAAGGTTATTAGGCAAAATCCGTGCAATTTGTTTAATCTGAGGTGCTTATTTAACACAGTAAGGAGATTATTTTGGAATATAATTTTGACTTGACACTGACCCATTAACAAAGACTCGTTGCAGCTTTGCACAGCTCGAACAGGAACCGGAGTCCTTCAACTCATAAAGAAAATGGTTAACGGTTGAATTGATGGTCTTAGAGGTGTTTTTCGAACTGTGATTCTCTGCAAAGTGCCTGTTTCACAGCACCTAAGGGTTTGGTCACAGCAGAACTGAGTGCGGCGGGGTTGTGCTCCCCGAAAGCAGGAGCTGAAAGTCCCGACCGGCAGGAAGGCAGCGGGGTGTGAAATGAGCCCTTCCTCAGCAGGGTCCCTCAGCCCCAGGGCTCCCCTCCTTCCCGGCTCCTTCCCGAGCGTGCCGGGGCTGCAGCCGTGCCCTTCAGCTCCCTGTGAGCCCCGCGCTCCGAACCCCCGCGGCTCCAGAACGGGGATTACGGGGAGCGAAAAGCCGTGTCTGGCTCCCGCGCGGAATCTCCGTCTCGGCACCAGATGGCATTAATGGCATTATTCTGCACGGCTTGGGGACTCCCGCGTGGCCAGCACCTGCACAGCCCCACAGCCCGGCCCGGGGGGACAGGGGCAGGGCTGGGGACACTGACGGGCGACAATGGCAGGGCAGGGCACACCCCAGCACCCTAACACTTGCGCTGGGTGTGACTGCGAACAGACTAACTTTGTGCTGCGCCAGGATGGAGCCAGGGAATCTGGGAACTGGGAGCAGAGGGGAGCAATTGTGGCCTCCCTGTGCTGGGACAGAGCGACTGCCAGCAGCTCTCCAAGCCTCCACAGCCATTTGCTCTGGATGTTGAGCCCTGGAGCTTTGGGAGAGGGAAACTCTCTTTTCCCAGGAAAAGGCCACCATGTCTCCTTCCTCCCTCAGCTGTCCCGATGAGAAGGTCCTGCTCTGCCCCTGGGTTGCTGTCCCCATCAGAGGGTGTCCCATGGACAAGCCCAGCCCCTCAGCCCTTGCTTGTGCTCTGTGGCCTCGGCGAGGAGGTGTTTGCCTTCTCCCCTGAACCAGGCAATCTCGGAGGATTTCTGTCACAGCCCCTTGAGCCATTAATCTTCTCAAAGCAAATCTTTTCTGCGGCACAAAGGGGATTGGGTAAATAATACAGTGGACAACTGGAATGCCCTTTTCCTCTGGGAAGGCTTCCAGACTCAAACACCTTCCCCTTGGCTCTGGCTATTCCCTGTTTGCTTCGCCACTCTCTGGATGGACAGGTAGGAGGGACAGGGCTGTGGCTTGGCCTTTTCCTGTGCTTCATCCCTGGCTGAATGTGAGGAGATGAGGCAGCAGGGCAGGAATCGGAGGAGCAGCAGCCACGGAGGAGCTGCCAGCACTGCTCCGTGATGCCAGGGACGCATTTCGCCCATGAGGAAACACGAATGCAAAATGTCTCCTCATTAGTTTAAAGAGGAGAGCAGCAAATGGTGACTCAGGGAGCCAAAGAGGAACAGTGGAGAGCGGAGAGATGGGCCGGCTTGGCGGGGAGCCAGCCACGCGCCTCGGCCTCCCTTTGTTCTGCTCCCGAAAAGGCAGCGCATCCAGCAGCTGCAGCACCCTGCCAAAACATCCTCAGCAGCGCTCCACGGGCTGGAATTATCCTCCAGCCCCGGGAAAGGACATTTCAGCCCCCGTTTCCATGCTGCACGTGCCCCAAAGTGGAGGTGATTAGGGAATGACTGCTCACATTAATTCGGCCGGGGGCAGCGATGCTGTGGGTGCACAGCCCAGGGGTGGACAGGCTGGCTCCTCCCAGTGGGATTCACAGTGGGATTCGCAGTGGGATGTGGCTGGAAGCAAAGGAGAGTCCCTCTGAACCCAATCCTTGTGTTTCAGGACAGTTCCGTGGGATCACGGAGGTTGGAAAACACCTCTAAGACCATCGAAGTCCATTAACCAAAGCTGCCAAGGCCAGCACTAAACCATGTCCCCAAGGGTCACATCTGTACACATCTGGCTTTTAAATCCCTGTTTTAAATCCCTCCACCACCGTCCTGGGCAGCCTGCTCGGCCCCTGGAGCTTGCCAAAACTGTGCAAAGCCCGTGGAGCAGGCGAGGGCAGGGACCCCGCTGTCCTTCCGGCACGGGGCTTTCTTCAGCCAAGTCCCCTCGCCCCTGTCCCCTCTGTCCCGGTCCCCGCTCAGCAACGGAGCGCGGCGACACTAGAGGGAACCAAATCCCAGCTTCTTGCCAGGAAAGCGGCTTTTCCTTGGCAAGCCGAGCATCCCGGCTGTCCGGCGAGGGATTCTGGCTCTGGACACGGAGGACACGGAGCCCTTTGCAGAGAACAGAACCGCAGGATGGTTTGGACTGGAAGTTTAAAACTGTTCTCCCTTTCCGTGTCATTGTCTGTCCACAATCACTAGTGCCAGGAATTCCTTGTGGAAACGAAGCTGTTCCTCTTGTGCAAGACACAAGGGGCTCATGTAGGATGTCATTTTTGGGTACATGTTTGTCCAGGGGTTTGCCAGCCTTTTACGGGGGCACAAGCCCCTCACCACCTCCAGGGCGTTTTTCCTGCCACCAGTCCATGTGGCAGCCACTTGCTCCCCTCTGCCAGTGGGGAAACTGAGGCACTGGGGGGCTGCAGCCACAGGCAGGGGGGTCCTTCCCCCCTCAGCACCCACACAGGGCCAGTCTTGGGATTGTGGACAGCTGTGGAGGGGGTAGGGGGGTGTCCAGGACAAGTTTTGCTGGAGGGAATCCATATCGGGCATGTCCAGAACTTTCCACCCAGGTGTACCCAATAATCAGCGCAGCTGAATCCCATCTGCAATTAGCCCCTCAGCCTCGTCCTCCATGTTAGCGGTTGGACCGGACTGGCAGCGGTGCCCGTGCAGGACACAGCTCTTCTCCTAGTCCCTGTGGGACAGGGTGTGCAGTCTGAGGTCACAGCGGGCTGGCCGCAGAGGTGCTGCGAGGGTAAGTGGGCGATGCGTGGGAAGTGCTTTGTGGCAATCGGCTCGAGGCAGATAAGTAGCCCTGTTGTTTTAATGACTGCTTCCTGCGGGGATTTGTCTGCGAGGGTGGCCGAGGGCACAGCCTGGGGCCCGGCGGGAGGTGAGGTGTGCCCTGGCCAGAGGGATGCGGGGTGCACACCTCTGTCCCGCACGGGACACAGACTGGGGCTGACCCCAGCAGCTCTGGGGGTGCTGTGGGGATTCCCCTCTTGTCTGCTTTCCTCAGTGTCCCTCTGTCTGCCTGCATGGAGAGTGGGGGGTTTTTGCATATTAGCAGAAGAATTGTCTTTAAAGGGAAATACCTCCCTGGCCAAGGGGGTGTGTGAGCACAGGGCACGGCTGTAATACCCATAGCCCTGGAGGAGCCTGGAGCTGAGTGTAGTTCTGCACAGAGGCAGAACAAATGCCAGGGAGGGGTGGATTGGAGGGGAATGGCTGTTTTTGGAGGGCTGTGGGCTGCCCGTGTTCCCAGGAGAGGCAGCAGGACCCCGCCGTGTAATTTCTGCTGTGGCGAAGCGCAGAGGGTTCCCCCTCCCGAGCCTGCTGGGGCTCGGAGCTGTGCGTGGGCGTGTGTTGCTATAATTTCTCCTGTGTCTTGTGTGGAGTTTGGGCCAGGGAATTAATGCTTCAGTGTGAGCTTCACCTTTGAGCCGTGCAGCTGGGCTGGCTGGCTGTAAACGGGTCAGTGGCTACAGGGAGAGTGAGATGGGCTTCTCCTCGCGAGTCAGCGCTGGCCTGGCTTCCTGCGAGCCGCCTGTGCTGCCAAAGCGCAGGTCAGCTCTGCCCAAATAATTACTGTGGAGATTTCCTGCCTTTCCTCATCGCAGCCACGCGAAGCACACGATGCCGTTCTGGTTGTTAGCAGGACAGCAGCTTTCCGGGCCGAACGCTCGTGCTAAGGTGACACACAAACGCTTCCTGTGCGCATCCAAATGCAGAGCTGATGTCCCCAAAGGGTGGCTGGCTGCTGGGCAGGAGCTGAGCCCCAGGTGTAGGCTGGCAGGAGCTGCAGCTCCGGGAGCTCTGGCTGCCTGCCCGGTGCTGCCAGCCCCGCACGTGTGCCCGGGCTCAGTGAGCTGGCAAAGGGCCTGGGCTGAACGATCTGGGGAGGAGAAAACAGGGCTGTAGTGAATGCTACAGGCAGCTCAAGGACTCGCAGGGCTCCCCGACTGTGACCCAGGCTGAGCACTTGCCCTGCTAGCCTTAAGTTTTGACTCTGGTGCAGCGTCCTGCCGTGCCAGCAGCTCCTGTCCTGGAGAAAGGAGCCCTTGGCAGCGGGAGGTCAGTGTGCTCAGCTGAGGCTGATTCTCTGAGCTGGGGATGGTGAGGAAACTCACGGGAGCTGCTGAACAGCCAAGGGAGCTAAAAATGAACCGGTGAGCAGCGTTTACTCCCCCTGCTCACATGCCTCGCAGGAGCTCCGTGGGGCCCTGTGGGTGCTGTGCCAGCGAGTGCCCTGCCAGCCCACGCAGCCCCGTTCCATTCACTCCCGAGCGTAGGAGGGTACCAAAAATCACACCTGAGTCCCGTGCATCGCGTGCTGCTTTACGAAGTGCTGTAGCAGCTTCTGGGGCTGGCAGCTCGCTGTCACCAGGCTGGGCTGTGCTGCCATCCTGCAGCAGCTGCCGGGGAGGGAAGGGGGCAGATGCCTGGCATGTGGCTGGGGCTCCCCAGAGCCCGGGCTTTGCTACTTGCCTGGGTATGGGCCTGCATACCAATTTCCCTGCGAAGTATCAGCGAACATCTGTACGGCGATGTAGGTGGCGATTGAAATGCACCTCGGCTCCTGGAGGGACGTGTGGGCACCGCGTGCGCATCAGCTGCTGCCTCGCCGCCTCTCGGGACGCCGGTGGCGCGGCCAGGGGTGCCAGCGTGGGGCTGGTGAGCGGCACGTGCCCGCGTGGGAGGGCTGTGACACCCACGCAACGTGACAGAGCCGCTGAGGTGGCCTGGGAACGGGCTGGGGAGGGGGTGGTGACGGTGCTACCCAGCTCAGCACCGAGGAAGAGGAAGCACATCCTTGGGGAGGAGGAGGAGGAGGGGGAAGGCTGTGGTGTGTCAGACCCGCACGGCACGGGCACAGTGTTTGCTCCTGGCTGTGCTGCTGGCACTGAGGGCTGGGCAGGGGTTAGGTGGCAGTGGCCTCGCTGTGCTCACTGTGCTAGAAGTGTCTCTGGTGTGGGTGGCCTGGAGCAGGGAGGGGACACGGAGTGGGCATGGAGGACCTTGAGCCCTGGCAGCTTCTCCGTGTCCTTTGGCCGTGTCCCCCCTCTGAAATGGGAACCTCCCACCCACGGGTACCCCTTGGTGAGCTCTTCAGGGGACTTCTAGGTGGAAAAGCTTGCAGCGAATCCACGAGGGCTGGAAATGGCCAAGGGGCTGTTGTTTTCCCAATCTCCGTGACGATAGTTGCGTTTTCAATTAAATCTAAACAGTGTTTTTTTAAAAAATCCGAACGTAATGTTTTTCCTGCTGGTTGTTTTGTTTGAAATCTGAATGCTTTAATCTTTCTTTCTGTTTATTTTCCAACAAATTGGGCTTGTAAAGGCTGTTTTGGAAAGCAAAGAAAACCTGCTATAATCACTTCAAGAAAAGACGCTCTGAATGCTCTAACGGTCCAGACAAATTGGCTTTGGTGCGACTAAGTCTTGGGGAGTACAAGCCTCGGCTTGAGCTAAGCCTTGGATAAATACACCCCAAAGTAAAGCATTAGCTGGTATTTGTTTGTTATTTGCTGGCTGCAGGGATGAATGTGTAATGAATCTGCTGGCCCTGTCTTGCTTGTGTCCCCTCTCGTGGGGCTGCTGAAATCCTGATCTCCCATCCCTGCGAGTGTCCAAAGCCAGGCTGGACAGGGCTCGGAGCAACCTGGTCTAGAGGAAGGTGTCCCTATGTTCTGTAAGGTCCCTTCCAACCCAAACCACTGTACCATTTTTGTCCCCTGGATGCTGGAAGGGTGTGCAGGAGGCCCCGGGAGCAGGAGAAGTGCCAGCAGAGAGTCCCGGTGCCCAGCCGTGCTGCTGCACCCCATCCCTGCGGCCAGGCCAGGGCTCGGCTGGGGCAAGGCTCCGCGGTGCGGCTTTGCAGGGATGCGGGAGAGCAAACCGCGCTCCGGCCCCGCGGGGCTGCACCGGGGCTGATGGCCCGCGGCGAGCGCAGCTCGGGGGCGGCCGGAGGGGGACAGGGGCTCTGCCAGTCCCCGCGCCCGCCGAGGAGGAGGAGGAGGAAAGGGCTCGGCCGGCGGGGGCCGCGGCCGCCCCCAGCCCTGCGCGGCGCGGGGGGGCGGGCGCGGGCGGGAGCCCGGCCCACGGGCGGGAGCGGAGCGGGGCGGAGCGGGAGCGGCGCTGGGCACCTCAGCCGGGCTGGCAGCGGCGGCAGGAGCGCGGCACGCCGGGGCACCGCACCTCCGCAATTGCGCCGCAGCCCGGGGCCAGAGCTGCTCTGTATGGCATGTGGCTGGTAACTTTTCTCCTGCTGTACTCTTTGCCGAAAGGTACGTGGGCAGCGGGCCGGGGGGCGGCGGGGGTCCCCGGCAGCGGGCCGGGCGGGTGGCACGGGCTGCGCCCTCCCCGCGGCTCTCGGCGCTCCGTTCCTCGGTCCCAGGGCTCTCGGTGCGCCCTCCCCGGGGTCCCGGGACTCTCGGTGCGCCTTCCCGGGCTCTCGGTGCGCCCTCGCCGGGGTCCCGAGGGTCTCGGTGAACCCTGCTGGGATCTCGGTGCGCCCTCCCCGGGGTCCCGGGGCTCTCGGTGCCCCTTCCTGGGCTCTCAATGCGCCCTCCCCGGGGTTCCGCGGCTCTCGGTGCGCCCTGCCCGCTCTCGCTGCGCCCTCCCCGTAGCGCCCGGGATGGTCGGTGCGCTCTGCCGGAGCGCTCGCCCCGGACGGCGCGGCGCAGCGCGGGGCTCGGTGCGCGGAGCGGGGCCGGTCGGTGCCGGTCGGTGCAGGCGCATCCCGGAGCGGCTCCGCGGCGGAGCCCCCAGGGCGGCGGTGGCAGCCGCGGCCGGGACCCGCACCGACGGGCGCAGCATCCTCCGGCGGGGCCGCGCCGGGACCGAGCGCTCCGCGTCCCCGGAGCACTTCTCAGTCTGATCCCGTCAGCAGGCGAAACGCAGCGATGCCTTAAAATTCGCATCCTTCCCTCTAGGAATGCTGTGTGAAGTGTAACCCAACGGCTTGACATCAATCAGATTATAGATAAATCATATATGTATGATGGGGGGGATGGGGAGAATCATGGAACGAGCGTGTCAAGGAGACACACGCTGGAAGATTACAGATTAAATTAAAGTTGGGCATTAAGTGAATGCTGCCCACATCCAGCGAGGTGATACTCTAACCGAGTCTCTGCTCTAGATGCAATTAAAGAGAGGCAGGAGCTGCGTGGAGCACGGGCACTTAAATCCCACTGCGTTTGTTACAACAATCGATCCGTGTTACATAAAGGAATTGCCCATTTCCGGATCTGCGGGAATTTTTAATTATGTTTCTGTAATAAATTACCTCTTTGCCCATGACCCGACCTGCGGGTGCAGTGCTGGAAGCGCCCACCTCTTGGAAAATCGTCTGCTCGGAGGATGTAAAATGACATTTGCCCTAATTATCGTCTCTGACATTTGAGAACAGCAAGGGGGAAATTTTAGGAAATGAGGGAAGTGAAAGAAAGGGGACAGAGCTGCTTCCTTGCATGAGACCTCTCTTGCTGCCCATTACATTACCCCGTTAGCTGAATGTTAATCCAATGAAAAATATTTACTGAGGTTTAATAGGGCGCCCTGTCCGGTTGTGCGTGATGATCAATTATTCCATCAATTATTAATTATGGAATAGCTGCTTTATTCGAGCTGGGGTGAAGCTGCTTTTGGGAGGTTTACCCAAAATCGCTATTGTGCTTCAGATCTGCTGAGCTGAACGTGCCAGCGTCTGCTTTGCTTACATTTGCATTTTTTACTGTGCTAAAAGGAAAAAAACAAACCTGGAAACAAATAACCGTCGAGGATGCCATGATTCCTTTCGACCCCCAATAGTCAAAATAATAGAGAGCTGCACCGGTTTATTGCTTTTTGCATCTTTTCAGCCCCAGCTTCTTGGAAAAGGGATCTCTTCCCACAGAGCTATCTCTTCGGAGAAGAGCAAATTAAAAGCCTCCATTAGCACAACTCCTCGTGGCCTCATTTTACATTTTGCTTTTTAAAAAAAAAAAGATATCTTCAGCATCTAACAGTCTTGGTGATGCAAAGTGTTAACGTGAAGCGGTTCCAGAGAGAGGACAGCGATACAATGGAAGTTTCATTAGAATAATAGGATAAAAAAAAATGAATTGCTTAATGCATGATAAACCTTTCAGATACTTAGTATTTCTGGGCATCGAAGCACATCCTTTTAACGTGCTCCTGCTGTAGAACAAGAGCTCAAGTAGAAACCGAAAGCAGATAAACATTTGATCCGAGGGACCCCTGAAGTTTAGAAATCCCTCGATGGGCTGTAGCTGCTTCTTTCTGCCCGTTTATAAAATAAACAGAAATAGGTGGTTGGCAAGCAGAGAGTTGAGCAGCAAGATGGTCTGGCAGGGTGAGGGAGAGCAGCCAGGCAGAGGGAAGACGAGTGGTGTGATGAGGGACGGACTGGTCACAAGTGAGAGGCTGGGAGCCAGGGAAGCATCTCCCTGCGTGATGTTGCTGGATGGCTCTGCCGCCTGATTTATATTGGCATTATATTTACATGATGTTCCCGCGTTGGGCGCAGCGAACGGTGCAGCTCGCGGTTTCTAATCTCTCCCATCTCGGCCCCCCAGTGTGGCACAGCGTTCGTTTGTCTCTGAAATGAAACATGGAAACCTCATTAAATGCACGGAGGAGAAGCCTGCAGTGCTCAGCTCCTCGCCGTGCCCGGCGCTTGTTTATCCTGCCAAAATTTCCCAGCACCAGGAGCCACCATGGCGGCTCGCCCAGAGCCTTTACCTGCGCCTGGCGCGGGCTTTGGGCTGCTCCTGCATTTGGATGGGGAATGGATAAAGGCAACCCTGATGTTCCTGGGTGTTTGTCCTCTGGAGGAAGAGCGCCTTGTGCCTCGTGCGAGGGGCGCCAGGGATGTGCTGTGGAACAGCCCTTTCTGGAGCCGGGGGCTGCCTGCGAGCTTGGGGCATGGCTTGGGGCAGCCGTGGCTTTGTCACTTTGGTGTTGGGGTGCCGCGATCTCTGCCCGCGCTCTCCCGTGCTGGGGGGATGGATGGGCAGCTCTCTGTCCTTCTCCGGAGCAGCTGGCGAGCCGAGGGCAAGAATAAATCTGGAAGTCTTTGTGGCAGGAATTGTGACATGGCAGCACGCGAGGCTGAGCCGCGCCTCGGGTGACACGGAGGCATCTCCTAGCCAAGGCAGCACGTTAATAGGTGCGACTTCCATGGTGGGCACGAAGGAGGAAGGCGCTCGGTCGTTGCAGTCGTTGCGATGCTGCTGTTCGGGGAGGATGTGCAGTGGCAGCTCTGGGTGCAGAGTGTTCCTTGCCTTTGAAATCTCGGTTATAGCCAGCTCCTCGTCTTTACATAACCATGGGGTTGGGAGTTAGCCTTTCCCTGCTCGTGGATCCCGCAGAAATATCCTCCACCACACACAGGCTGCGTGTTGCCGCCATCATCCGCCAGCAGAGCTGTACCAAATATTTAGGAATTCCATTTCCAGGCTCGTGTTCCTGCCTGCTCCCAGCTGCGCCTGGGAAGGGCTGCGGTGGCTCCTCGCCCTGAGAGGGGAGCGAGCACGGCTTGGAGGGGATGGGCAGGAGGTGAGGAGCTGGCAGAGCTTGCCCTGAGGTGCTCTGTCAGATGCATGAAGGAAATCCTGGTCTCCACCTTGCAGAGCCACCGAGTGGGTTGTGATGCATTGGCAGTTGTGGAAGGAGCCCAAGGCCAGGCGTGCGTGGCCTCTGGTGTGTCCCCTTGCCCACCCCTCGTGCCCCCTCGTTTGGCCTCCCCGGGGACACAGTGCTGTCACTCTGGCTGGGTAATGTCACCAGATGTCCCCTTGGGACTCAGCTGCAGCTCCTCAGGCGTTGTGTTCGGCATGGCCATGGCGTGGAGGTGGGCTCTGCAAGGGGAGGGAGAGGCCATTCCCTGTGCTCCCTGGGCTCATTCCTCACCCCCAGAGCTGAGGGTCTCCAGGCTGGGGGGCTCGGGAAGTGGAGCAGGGCTGGGGGATGCCCAGCTTTGAGTGGAGGGCATGGTGAGGCTGGTACCTCTCACAGGCTGCCATGGGAGGCTCAGGAAGCAGCAATCCAGCTGGGAGAGCCTCTTTTCCCAGGCAAGGGTTACAGCCTCAGCCTGGGTGCTGTCGTAATCGCTGGAGGTGGTTCAGGCCTTAATTTCCATGCAGATGCATTAAGGAGCAGGCGCTTGGAGCATGTTTGAGCCGTGCCCTTCCCCGCAGAGGACCAGAGGCAGGTTCTCCTTTGCTCCCTCTTTGCTTTGTCAGGTCGGGAAGGACCGTGCCGCTCGAGCCAGAGGGGCTGTGCCACCAGGGTGGGACTCGTGTGGTGGCCAAATCGCAGTGCCAGGGCAGGGACGATGCTGTGGCAGCTACCTGCCAGCGCTGCTGCCGTGCTGGGCACCAGCTGAACGCCCCAGGGCCTGCTTGGCATTTCCTGACACCATTTCCACCTCCTCAGACCGACCCCTGAGGGGCACAGCGAGCGGGAGTCACGGTTTAACCCTCTGGGCTGGGGAATGGTGACATCCCGGGGGGATGTGCTGCTCTCCCGGCTGCTCAGACACCCCCGAGCTCCCCTTGGAAGGGGCCAGCCTCGGGCTCTTCCCTCCTCATCCCTTCCGTGGTGCTTGGGAGTTCCACTTCTCGCTCCACCAGCTCCAAGGTCACTCCCTTCGTTAGCACAAAGGCTGTTAAAGGTGTCCTGGAGATGAGGGCTTGGAGAAAGCTCGCTCCGGGAGGGTCGGGAGGCTTCTCCAGAGTTCCGAACGTGCAGACGGTGTGTGATGGAATTCCTGCCCTCTCCTCGGTGCGGAGGAACGATCAGGACTTGTCACCTACCTGTAATTCCCAGCCCGGTGCGTGCCGAGCTCTGGTTCGCGTTCTCCTTGAGCAGGGCAGGTGTCAAACACCCTTAATGAGGATAATAAATGAGCTGCGAGGTGCCCATTAGCCTGCTGCTCTCACAGCATCCCTGCAGCCCGCCTCGCCCGGGGGTTTGGGAAGCCCTGGCGGTCCCTCCAGCCTCTTTTTGGGGGTTTTTCCCGGGGGGAGTCCCGGCGGCTTCTCACCAGCCTTGGAGGAGGGCTGGGCTGGGCACGCCGAGGTCAGACCACCAGGATCAGGATGGAGGTCTCAGGAAAGCTGCTGCCAGAGGGGTAATGGGAACTCCAGTCTGGTGCCTGCCCAGAGGATGGCATGAACCCCCTTGCAACACAAATTGTTCAGCCTTTTCCCAGCTCTGTCAGGTTTCCCCCCAGCTAAAGGGCCGTGCTCAGCTCTGAGGGACTTGCTGGGTTTGGGTGGGCACGGGGCTGGCTGGGTGGCACCGAGCCAGCAGCCTGCCAGCACAGGTGATGGACGTGAGCAGGAAAAGCCTCTTATCTCAGGAGGAAGAGCCCTGGCTGGCACGAAGCCGTCTGAGACTGCTCCTAAATCCGCTTCTTAGAAAAGCATGGGCTCTTCCCTGGGAGGTTTTGTGCTGCTGGGGAGGTGATGGCACTGCTGTGCTCCTCGCTCCTGCACCTCTCCAGGAGATGGGTGGCGTGGTGGCAGATCCTGGGGACAGTTTGTGGCCCCTCTCTGGAGCAAGCAGGTGGTGCAGAACACCCAGTGCTTTGCTGTGTCACTGAAGGTGGTGGAGTTTGGGAAGTCCAGCCACCCAGACTAGTAAATATTCCGAAGGGATGATAGCAAAATGACTTGCTTCGCCCAGCTCGAATAGAGACATTAATATTTCAATACCTCTAGGTTGTAATTTACCACAATTTAAGAAGATTGAGCTCTGATAACTTAAAACACCTGCCTTTCAGAGCCAGCTCGAGTGTCCAGCCCTGCTCTGGGCTCGGTGAAGCTCCCAGCTGGAGCCAGGCTGGGCTCCAGGCTGCATTCCCAGCAGAAACTGTTCCATCTCAGCTCCCCCAGCCTCCTCTTTTCAGGTTCAAGTGAATTAATGCCCTCGATATGTAGGTTAGGGTCAGCACATCTGACCAGATGTGAGCAGTGATTTCTGGTTTAAAAATATTGCTGTGCTATTTCTAAATTTTTAATCTCTCCCAGTGATTTGGAGACAGTTTTATGAAACATGGAATTAGGATGGTGCTCAATGCTAAATGGTAAAGGAGATTATGTGGATTTAACTCTATGCGTCTGTCACATAACTATTGCCAATCCCATAACCTCCATTTTCTATTAAAAATCCCTTTCCCCCTTTGACCTGAAAAAGCTTTATGGGTAATCTGAATTTCTCTGTTTATGAGGTATTTTTCCACTCCTCGCCCCAGCCCCTCACCCGTCCAGCTCTGAATCCTCCTGGTGCTGCCGAGGATGAAGATGTTTCCCTGGCAGGCTCTGGGTGCTCGAGGAGCTTTCTCAAGCTGTCCTGTGGGATCTAGGGAGAGATTCTGGATGGAGCACGGGGCACAGCGGGATGTCCTTGGTCCAAAGCCAGGCTGAAGGTGGCTTTTGCTGCGCCCAGTCTCCAGCCATCTTCTGCTCAGCTCAGGCTCAGCCACAAATAGCTCCGTGCTGCTCGTGCGGGCTTTGTTTCCCTTCCTCTGCCTGCAAATGTGCAGTTTTCTCCCTTTCATGTATTTGGGAGAAGCACCGCGCTGCTCGGATGGAGGGAAATGCTGATTCATGACGACAAACCAGCCTGGAGATGTCACAAAATGACATCTGCAGGGCCGAGCAGTGTCCCCGTGGCTCTGCAAAGGCTCTGCTGGAGCTTTACTCCTCTGTCCGTCGGTCTTTGGTGCTCATCAGCCATGGAGGGAAAAATAAATGGCTTTGTCTCCTTCCACCTGCTTGTGGAAACAGGGAACTGGTGTGTGGGGAGACATGGAGATGATTTGGTGACCTAAAAATGGGTTTTCTGGTGTGGTTATGGAGCTGGACCTCACTATCAGCTCATTCCTCGTGTGGGTCAGAGGGTTCTGAGTGGGCACAGGAGGAAACCTTGTCATTTTCGGGGTGATTCTGTGCAGTGCACACAGAGAGCAGGAGTAAGGTGCTGAGAGAGGCACGAGGTTGTGCATGCAGCTGGGAGAAGGATGGAGAGGACTCTGCTCCGAGAAGGGCTGAGGTGCTTCAGGGTGTCCCATCCTGACCTGATTGAGGATGCTGTGGGTTGTGCTGGTGGCACAGCTCCGAGGCAGGAGAGGCACCTGGCTGGAGAAGCCTGGCATTGAGATGGAGCGACAGTGGCCACTCAACCAGTCCTTCCTCGGGCGAGGAAGCCGAGGCGTGCGGATGAGGCTTTCCTTCTCCCCCCTGCTGCCGTCCCCTCCTCCCCAAGTTAAGGAATCGAGGTCAGGGAGTGTCCCCCGTGACTCGTTCTGAACCGGCGGCACGGTGCTGATCTGCTTATTGGCTCTGCGGCACCACGGGCGTGCGCTCAGCCGCAGCTATTAATACACCCGCCGAGGGCCCTTCCCAGATCCCTGTCCTTCCGCCCACTTGGAAAGAGTGCAGCTAAAAAAAGAAAGCGGATCTAAGTGACTGGGGGCCTCCTCATCCTTATTTATAGCCAATTTCGGTGGCTTGGGTTGGGAAGGGGGAGCTCGTGGTCCTGGAGAGTGGGAAGGAGGGACTGGAGCAGTTGGGCGCAGAGGTCCATTCCCTACTTCCCAAGAAGGGAAGAGTTGTTCTCCAGCAGTGAGAGCTGCTCCTGGGCATCCAGGTGGCCACAAGCTCTGCCTGGACTTTGCTCCTGAACCCACCTCAGTCCTCATTAGGATGGTGCAGGGATGGCCTGGAGAAGCTCAGGCTGAGGGCAGGGTGGGTCTGAGCTTCCTTCCCTCTGGCTCTGGGAGAGGGGAGCAGCTCTGATTGTGATTTCCCTGCTCCTCTCCTGGTTTGGAGGCAGTGGTGGGGTAGCAGGAGAAATCTCTGGGGTGGTACTGGGGGGCTGAGAGGGAGCAGGGGTGCTGGATGGGCCTGGAATGTCGGGGTTTGCAGGAGGAACAGCGTTGATGGTTGTGCTTGGCAGGGTGTCCTCAGGGCTGTGGGTGCTCAGAGCCACCCGGGTGCCTCTGGGGAAGCCTCCTGGGGTGTCCATCCTGGCCTGCACAGCCCCTGCTCGTCCTGCCGAGGTGCCTGTGATCCCAGATCCGTGCTGGCAGCAGGAGCACTAGCCTGTGAAGGTGGCCTGTGTGCTCCCAGCCATGCACGGATGCTCCCGTGCTCCCCTGCTCTGCCGCACGCAGGGCTCGGGGGCTGTGCCAGGGGCTTCTCTGTGCCCAGGGGCTTCTCTGTGCCAGGGGGGTCTCTGTGCTGCCAGGCCTGGCGACCCCTGCAGTGACCCCTTGCCCTTGTGGCCTCTGCTTTGTCCACAGCACAAGCTGAAGATGTTGGAACCAGCCTCTACTTTGTGAACGACTCCCTGCAGCAGGTCACCTTCTCCAGCACAGTGGGGGTGGTGATCCCCTGCCCGGCAGCAGGGTCACCCAGCGCCGTCCTTCGGTGGTACCTGGCCACAGGTGACGACATCTACGATGTGCCCCACATCCGGCATGTCCATGCCAATGGGACTTTGCAGCTCTACCCCTTCTCGCCATCAGCCTTCAATAGCTTTATCCACGACAACGACTACTTCTGCACCGCGGAGAACTCGGCTGGCAAAATCAGGAGCCCAAACATCCGTGTTAAAGCAGGTAGGAGCTCCCTGCTGTGCTGGGCTTTGCTCGAGGGGCTGGGCTCTCCCTGCTCTCCTCCCCAGGCTGCCAGGTGACACATCAAGTGCAGAACCAGGGCTGCTGTGCTGGATTTGTACAACAGAGCCAGTTGATGCAGGTGGATGGAGCAGGGAGAAGGGCAGGGTGATGGGTGGGATGTGCAGCTTGGAGGTCTCCAGTGATCTGGAGGACGTGGTGTGGCTGCAGCCTGGTGGCAGGAGAGTTCCTCTCCCTTTGAACTGGGTTTGTCTCACCCAAATACATACTGAGGCTTTTCCCAGCTGTGTGCCACATCCATCCATGCTGGGAGTCCCCTCAGTGTCCAGCAGCCCCGTTCCCACTGCAGCATCCAGCCGCAGCTCGCCAAGGCTTATTAAGCAAAAAAAGAGAAAAAAAAGTAAATAAAATAAATAAAAAGGAGGAATATGGCAAAGAGCTGATTCCAAAAGCCATTATAGTAAATTATTGACCAGACTGAGGAGGCCTAATAGCCCAGGAATGGCTTCATTATGTAACCTATTAAAAGTGGGGCTAGCAGAAGGAACGTGAGAGAAGTGACTACAGGGTTTTTTTATTTTAATACCTTGTACTGCGAAGTAAATTGGTATTAACCCCCTTCTGCAGAGTGAATTATTTACCAGCACTCTCAGGTTACCTATAAACCACAGCTTGGTGGAGGAGCAGATGGGGTAATGTGTAGTAAATGTGGAGCTGCTACTCTCCTCGTGCCAGGCATGGCAGAGTTGGCTCTGCTGGGATCCCACGTGTCCAGAGCTGTCCTGGGATCACAGAGGGAAAATCCTGCCTCTCATCCCTCTCTCCATCCAGAACTCAATGCTGTTGGGCTGGGAGCTCAGCCTCCCTCTCTGTTAGCAGATGTGGATGTCCAGTGGGGTCACCAGGATGTCTCCAGCTCCTGGAGCTGCTCTGGCTTTATGGCACTGGAGATGCTTGTGGAACATTCCCCAGCTCCTGCTCCCTCCTGGCCATCCCACATCCCAGTCTTTGTAACAGCAGTGCAGCACAGGGAGCCAATTGCAGCTGGAGAAAGCAAGCAATTAAACAAAATGCAGTGGAAGCTGAAAATATGAGGGGAAAAATTCTCTGGAAATCTTGGAAAGCTGTTGGCAAGCACGTGGAGCAAATTTCTGCAGCCAGTGGAGAGGTTTAAGTGTGCTGGTGTGTTTCCCTGGTGGGGATTATTCCTGCTGGCAGGAAAAGGCTGGGGCTGGCACAGGTCAGGGGTGCACTGGGGGCTGTGCCCAGGGTCTGCTCCGAGCTGGGCTTGCCGTGGTGGCAGGGAGCATGCAGGATGCTCCTCGTGGTCCCCGCTGGCCTTTAAAGCCTGTGAATAAACCTCTGCTCCAGGTGATTAAGGAAGCTTTTGCTGGTTAATCTGCTTTGGCTCTGCAGCCCCTTTCCGTGGCTGCTTCTCCTCCTGCCCTCGTGGCACATCTCCGAGCAGGGAGCCCTGGAAGCCCTGGAAATCAGGGTGGGAATGCTGTCACCCTCTCGCTGCTGGCTGGGCTGGGTGAGGTGTGGGATGCAATGCCCACAGGGACTTCCCAGCCAGGGAAAACACCTTCCTTTTGGGGCTGCTGAGGGTTTGTTGAGCTGCTCCTGCTCTGGGCAGTGGTTAGATGACAAAGTGAACGTGCATTTGTCATGATGGCAATTGTGTCCGTGCCCTGCAGGGCACAATTATTGTCACAGTGAGCAGGGAGCTGCTCTCTACCGCACTGTGTAGTTAAATTTCAGGAGTTTGTGGTGTCTGTGCTGCTGGGGCTGGTGACATCTCTTTGTCTTGCTGGAGAGGCTGAGGTGGGTCCACCTCACCCAGCAGGTGCTCCTGGAGCAGCACAGAGCTGTCAAAGGGATGTGCATCTCCCTGAGAAATAGGGCACAAGCTGGGAACATGTGGCATGGCTTGGAAAATTGTCACCTGCTTGCCTGAAATATTCCTGCAGTGGGTTCCAGAGGGTCCCAGGCAGCCTCTCAGCTGCATTTTCAGAACTGAAAGATGAAAGGAACATTACAAGTACAAATTGTCCTTGGTCCCCACACTGAATCTGGAAAGCTCAGGTGACACTGGGGACCGTGGCAGGTCCCTGATGTCCCCCTGTCCCAAGCCCAGTGCCACATTTCCCAGCAGAAAGTCGCTTCCTTCCCCGGGAAGGTGTTTGGGATGGAAGCAGCGTGTGGCTGGGTGGGTTGGTTTGTTTGGGAAACGTGGGATTCAAGCAAAAGGAAGTGTGTTTTCCTCCTGCACTGTCATGCTACCAACCATCTGCTTTCCTCCACAGTTTTCAGGGAACCGTACACCGTTCGGGTGGAGGACCAAAGGTCGATGCGTGGAAACGTGGCTGTTTTCAAGTGCCTCATCCCCTCTTCAGTGCAGGAATACGTTAGCGTTGTATCCTGGGAGAAAGACACCGTTTCTATCATCCCAGGTAAGAGAGGAGCACCTGTTCTCTTGGGAATCTGACCTGCTTTGCCATGTGTGACATTTGCTGTTGTGGAGGGTCTGGTTTTTGGCTTGTTGTCGATGCCTGAGCTGCCTGGCAAAGGCTTTTATTGGTGATTTTGCAGCTCCAGACTGAAAGTGCTGCTGGGGTGAGCAGAGGTGTTGTGTCCAGAGTCTCCTGGGTGCTCAGGGGTGCTCAGTGTAATTCTGGCAGTGCACATGCCCTGGATTCTGCAGGATGCTTTGGGTACCTGGCACTGGTGCTTGGACAACAGGGACAGCA
Source organism: Entomyzon cyanotis (assembly GCA_024500445.1). Lineage (NCBI taxonomy): Eukaryota > Metazoa > Chordata > Aves > Passeriformes > Meliphagidae > Entomyzon > Entomyzon cyanotis. The sequence goes on along the minus strand of JAKEPQ010000773.1, from coordinate 1,057,780 downwards.
CCTGCCTGTGCTGTGTCAAATCCTGCAGTCAGGGTTGGTGTTTGTGTTGTCAGGATGATGCTCAAGTCAAAATTTCTCCTCTTGTGCGTTTTCACAACTGATTCAGCCGTGGGGAAAGGAGCTTGGTAAAAATGCCATCATCTCCCTTTTGCCTGTGATGGAAGCTGTGTGACCTCCCTGTCCCATGTCCCTGCCTCGTAACCTGGGCTGTGTCACACTCAGAGGTGACTTCCATCCGTGGGGAAGGGGCTGTGGGAGGGACAGCATCGCTCACCTCTACACAGGTGCAGCTCCAGGTGTTTTTCCCCAGGTGTTTCCCTGTGATTTTTTGGCTGTGGCAGGTTCTGGCCACCAGCTCTGTGTCCCCATGATCCGGGGTGACCTCCTGGCTCCTCCGTGGAGCTGCTATTGATGGCAGCACTGGCACAGTGTGTGTAAGCTGGTAGTAAAGCAATCAATAACTGCTTCCCCCGGGGGATCCAGAGGGAATTAAAGGATTTTGCCCGAAGTGAGTGCTCTGCGCTTGATATTTGCTCACAGGTCAGCCAGTCTCGGTGCTCCTCTGTGTCTCAGTGCTGCTGCAGGGAGCAGAGGCCACCGGGAACAGGGCTGGGGCAGGCAGGAGGAGCTCAAGGAGCAAAGTGCTTCACCTGGAGGGGGTGACCGGTTCTCCTGGGGGCTGTGGTGGCTCTTGCTGGTGACCTGTGCCATCTGAGTGCAGCCAAGGTGCTGTCCCAGCACAGCCCCTGTGCCTGGAGGTACCTGGGCTGGCGGTACCTGGGCTGGTGGTACCTGGGCTGGTGGTACCTGGGCAGGCACCCTTTGGTGACAGAGGGGCACCACAGCATTGCCAGCCTTTCTGTCTCTGTGTGGATATGGGAATATAAGGTGGATTTCTGTGTGGTGGGTGTGAACAAGGAGTTTGTGGTGTCGATCCCTGGGGCATGGAGGTGCTCAGGTGGTGCTCTTGATGCATTTTGGGTGATGCAGGTGATGCTCTGACCACCTTTGGGTGCCTTTGATGAGTAGGACACGATGTCCATCAGCAGCACAACCTGGGGTGTTGTTTCCTCTGTGATTTTGGAATTCTTTGGTCTGGAATTCAGGAGGATGGAATCTCTGTGGCCACCAGGCTCGGCAGCAGGTTTGCCAACTGAGCATCCGTGCACTCGCGTGATCTTAACCAGACTTGTTCCCAAGTTTGCTGTGGCAGTGGATTTTTTAATATGATGATTTAATTAGGGTGGAACGATTTTAACATTCTAAAGCAATAATTACCCTAAAGACAGAACATATAAATTGTGTTACAGTGCAGAGTCAACACAAGCAAACATGTTTTGCCGTTGGATTACAAATATAGTATCTGCCTGAAGCTTATTTTTTTTTTTGTTGCTGGTGTGTTAGAGCTAAAACTGGCTTTGCTGTTACCAAAAATATGTTTTTCCCTGACCTCTGCTGAACCTCTGCTTCTGCCCTGATTCTGAGTGAGGAGGATGAGGGGAGGGAACGGGGTGGAGGTGAGGAGGGCTGGGGTGTGGTGCTGCAGCCCCACGGTCCCTGTTGGTCGCAGTGATGCTTTCAGCTCGCTGGGTCAGTGCAGTGCAGGAGGGCAGCAGTGCACCTGAGCTGTGCTCGCAGCTGCCTGTGGAACATGCTGTTCTCTGCTGACTCCAGCGTGCCAAACCTGCTGCTTTCCCAAAAACTTTGCTCTAGTGCTCCCTGCGGAAGGCTGGGCATCTTCCCAGCAGCTCGAGGTGCAGCAGGGGAGGAACTGTCCTGATGTGCAGAGCAGGGAAAATCTCCATCCAGACTCCTCAGCGGCACAAAGCTCTTTTAAAGTGACTGTTGGCACAGTAAATGTCTTTTCCCCAATCAAACCAAAATACCTGCAGCTCAGAAATAGGGGCAGTGAGGGTTTCCCCTGGGGTTGCTCTTGTGAACTCAACCTGTATGCAGCTGGGGTGAACCTTTTGTGAGCTTTCTCAGGTTCTAGGAAGAAAGTCTTCCCTGGCCCAGGGTGCCCAGAGAAGCTGTGGTGCCCCTGGATCCCTGGAAGTGTTCAGGGCCAGGCTGGACAGGGCTCAGAGCAGCCTGGGATAGTGGAAGGTGTCCCTACCCATGGCAGGGGGTAGAACAAGGTGGACTTTAAGGTCTCTTCCAACACAAATTGTTCTATAACTCTTTGATTGATTCATCTTTTTTTTTTTTTTTTTATTAATCGGTATTACAGGGCTCCCAACCTTTCATATTTTTTCAGCAAAACCTTGTTGCTCTTTTTGTTGGTGCAGAACCTTGGTGGTGCCTTGCTGGCAGGAGCCCAGCTGGAGAGCTTCTGCCTCCCTCCCCGGGGTTTGGGTGATGAGTTGTGCTGTTTGGTTAACTTGGCAACACCGTAACATACCCTGAAATCAAAGATAAATTCTTTATGGCAGGTTATCCTGCACATAAATCATCATTAGTGCAGCTCATTTTTGTTTAGTGCCCACCTGACTGTGCTGCTGTGTGTTTAGAGAAGTCAGGGGTTGTGGAGAAATTACAGGGCTTTCAAAAATCCATTTGCCTTGCTGGTGCTCACATCAGAATCAATCTTGCCTCGTGTTCCCAGCCTTGCCACAGCCACAGCCCTGCTCCCAGAGCTCTGCTGCTCTTTGGGAGGGCAGGAGCTGTGGCCACAGGACAGGGGCTGGGGGGACAATCACACCTCAATCTCAGCTGCTCCTGGTGCACCTTGGTGTGTATTTGGGGTGCAGGATGGGAGCAGAGCAGCTCAGCAGAGGGTTTACACACCCCTCGCCCCTTTTCCATGGAGTGAGAGTGAGAGAATCCTGCTGCAAGCTGCTTTAAGGACTCGGCGTTGTAAACAGCTTTTCTTTTATTATTATTATTATTATTATTATTATTATTATTGCACGTGGCAGTGGTGGCAGTGTGGAGCCCAGGTGTGTGGGCACTCCTGGTGCGCCTGCCCAGCTTCGGTTTGTAAAAACAACATGGGGAGCTACTTGTGACACCACAAAGTGGGGCTTTGAGCAATTCCAGCCCCTCCTCAGCTGCTGCAGAGTTCATTTGGTCACATTTTAGCCCCGAGGGCACACAGTGCTCCTGAACTTGCACCCAGGCTGTCCCCCAGCTGGCTCAGGGATGTCACTGTGTCCAGCTTTGCCCTGCTGGGCACAAATGTCACCTGTCCAGGCTGTGCCCATGGGAAGAGCAGCACTGGGGCTGGCTAGGGCAGCAGGATTTGGAGGCAGTGAGAATTACCAGCCTGGCAAACCCAGAGCTGAGCTGTTCTTTGCTGCTTCAGTGTTGTGTACTTGATAGGCTGTGTTGGGAAAAAATCTAAATAGAGCACTTGTCAAGGTACCAGCGTTTCTAAGGGTGCTGCCTTTGTCACCAGCCTAATACAAATCCTCTGAGGGCTGTGCACATGAGGATGTACTTAGTCATTGGTTATCCACAAAGCCTTTTCTCTGGAAAGCAAAACGTAAAGCTTGCCAGAAGGATGGAGCTTAAAAAAAAAAAAAAAAATTGAGTTCTGTGAAGTTTTAGACGTGGTTTTGTGTGTGTGTTGTGGGTTGAGCCTTTTAGGAGTTTCCAAAATATCTCTACCTGAGTTAATCTGTTTGTGGTGCTGCAGCTGTGAGGTTCACCTGACCTGTGTGGCCCTTCCTGTGCCCTCCTCAGATGTCCCCAGGGGTTCTGGGGTTCCTAAACTCCTCTCAGCAGCTGTTGGGCGAGGTGGGCAATGAAAGGGCAGAAGCTTCTTCATGGTTCCATGTGGCAAATCCACCCAAAAACTTTCCTCTGCCGCACCTCACCACTGGAACAGCTTTTTTCTCCAAAATTGCGCACAAATCCCTCTGTAATGCATCCCAGGCTGTGGTGAGTCCAGGGATGAGGCAGGAGGCTGGATTTCTGGGATTTCTGGGATTTCTGGGAATCCTGGGCACAGCATTCCCTGCCGGGCAGGCGCTGCGTGTGGAGGGGCACGGCGGGGGGATGATCCAGGGGGCAGAAGAGCCAAGACCTGGATAATTCGGCATTGTCCTTGTGTCAATGGGCTCATTCTGGGGGACACCAGGCTCGTGTTACTGGGGAAAAGCTGGGAGCTGGGACAGAATAAACACGGCGAGGCGAAAGGCTGCCCTTGTTTGCGCGTTTGGCATCGCCGGGAGGTTTGGGGGCAGAGAGGAGCTGCTGGGGGTTGTTGTTCTGGGTTTTTTTGGCCTGGATGTGGGACAAGCAGGAGGTTTCAAGCAGGAGGCTGTGAGCTGGAGCGTGCCGGGCACGAGGCCACCCTGCTGCCGTGTCCCTGCTGTCCCCTGAGGCTGTGACCTGGCACTTCCAGCGCAGCGAGGGAGCAGGGCTGCTCCTCCTGATGTGTGCAGGGAGAAATCCCCTCTCAGGCAGCTCCCAGAGGGACCACCAGGCTGGCCAAGGCTTGGCCTTTTCAGTTGGGTTTTGTCACCTGTGCCCGGGACAGGCTGAGCTGCAGCGCAGAGCCGCCTGATGTGACAGGAGCGAGCATCCTCCTGTCCTACCTGTCTGGGGGTGCTGCAGAACCTTTTCCCCTGTCGACCTCGAGATCTCCAAAGGTGTCCTGGCTTCTCCCCCACCCCTTGCCACCCTCTCTGGCTGCGACATGTGCCCAGACCTGTTACAGAGGGAAGTAGCTCCAGGCGTTATTCTCACCAAGTGGGGTGAGATTCTGTCTGAAATCATTTCATCCTTCCCCAGAGACTTGGCGTGAATTTTATCTAATCGCCATGGCAACAGATAAAAAAAGGTGTGAGCACATCTCCTTTTGCTGTGATAATTCAGATTTATATATTCAGATCAGATTGGAGTTAGAGATTTTAAAAGGAGCAGATGCAGCAGAAGGTGTGACTGCAAATAATGTGGCGAGAACGTTTGATGATCCTGCCCTTTAAGAGGGGAGAGCGCTTTCCCGCAGGTTTTTTTGGAATATAATTATTCCATCAAATCCACTTTAACAAGGACTCATTATAGCCCTGATAATGCAGAGTCACGTTGGAGACAATCTCCACACGCATGCACACACGGCACACGCAGGGACCACAACAAGTAAACAGCAGCCTGGGAGCTGCCAGAGCCAGGGTGGCCGTCCTGGTCCCTGTGTCACCCCCTGGTGCCCTGATCCCTCAGGCTGCCAGCCTCCCCAGCCATGCAGCAGGACCCAAACTGGGGTTTGGTGACACTGAGCCCAGGCCACCCCAAACCAAAGCTGTTGGTGGCTTTTGCTGTGCTGTGGTAGTGTCTGCAGGAGAGGGGAGCTTAGGCTCAGAGCAGAGAAAGGAATCACAGAACCATGGAATGGTTTGGGCTAGAAGTGACCTTGGACCACCTCGTCCCACCCCCTGGCATGGCCAGGGACACCTTCCAGTCACCCAGATGGCTCCAAGCCCTGTCCAAGCTGGCCTTGGACACTTCCAGGGGCAGCCAGAGCCTCTCTGGTCACCCTGTGCCATCCTTTAGTGCACCTGTGTGACTCTCCAACCACCCTGAGGAGCATCTATGCCATGGGGAAGGGATGGATGCCTGAGGGTCTGGAGACCCCATGGAGGCAGGTGGGCTGCAAATCCCTTCCTGGAGTGCAGAGAGCAGGAGGAGGAGGAGATCAGGTGCAGGAGGTGCATGGGGGAAGAGTCTGCTGGCTGTCAGGATGACTCTGCATGCTGGGACACATCGTCCCTGTCACTCTGAATGGCACATTGAGGTTTTTCAGGCAATGGTCTAGAAACTGGGGACAAGAGGGGAAGTCTCACTGGTGACACAGGGAGAAGGGGAGTGACCTGGGCAGGAGGGGGTTAGGGCTGATGAACTTTAGAGGTGTCTGGGCTTCCCTGGAGTAGCTCAGAGACTCTTGGAGCATCGCCACACATCCCTGTGAGAGGATTCTGTGCTGAGCAGCAGCCCCCAGAGCAGAGCCCCCTCACAGCAGAGCTGAGCTCTGTGATGAAACCTGGTGCTCCACGTGCCTCGTGCACCTTGCTGACCCCAGCACCCTCAGAACCCAGCCTGGAGCACCCAGGTCCTTGCTGAATCACGAGGGCAGTGCTCTTGTCTCCCTGTTCGCAGGGCACTTGCTAAATTCTAAATTCTAATGCTTTTGTGCATTTTAAAGACCTTCCTGCTGGCAGAGAGCTGAAATCCTCTGGGATGGGAGTTTCTGTGAGGCACTGGAGCAGCTCAGGCTGAGGCTGTGATCAGCACTCTGCGTGCTGGGCAGGACAGTGTGGGTGCTGGCAGGGGGGCTTGGGGGGCTCTGTATTTAGGTTCAACCCCTAATCAGCCAGGGGTCACCTTGCCTGAGGTGTTCTTGGGGTGACCCCTCTGCCTGGAGTGCTCTGCAGGCTGCTAACAGCCTGATGGGCTTGGAATGCTCCAAAATCTATTTGAAAATCCCAGAAGAGAATAGAAATATAGAATGTCCTGAAATTGAAAGGACCCACTGAAGTCTAGCTCATGGCTCTGCACAGGAGAGCCTTGAGAATCCTCCCAACAAAACGCCAAAGCCAGCTCTGAGAAATGGGTTTGCTGGCATGTTCAGGTTCCCCACCCAGCCCCAATCTTTGTCCTTTTATACCTCTATTTAAATGTCATCTAGCGGAGAGAAGCTGCTGCTGGCTCCTGTCCTGCTGCCCCAGCTCTCCCCCGGGAGCACAGCCTGCCCGGGCAGTAATTGCTACAGCAAAGGCAAGTGATGTGAGAGCTGTGCAGGTCAAAGCTCTTCCCAAACCACATGTTCGTGTGAGCTTGAGCCACCTGCCCCTGGGGCCTGCGCTGGGCTGGGCTGGGCTGGGCTGGGAGGGAGGGAGGGAGAGGCAGCAGAGCTGAAGTCACCACATCTTGTGCCACCGGGAGGGTGGCTTGTGCCTGGCCAGCTCATCCCAAACGGGGCTGGGGGCTCATGGTTTGGGGCTGGGGGCTCGAGGATGTGTGGCTGTGCGTCTTCCTCCCCCTCCTCGCCGTGCAGCCGCGCACATCCCCAGATGCAGAGACAATCACGGTCATTATTCCTGCCATGGTGACAGTGACAGTGGCAGAGATGCCAGCTTCCTCACACAGACGGCTTTATTTCATCTCCTCTGTTTTTCAAAGCCTCTTTCATTTTGTATGAGGAGACAGATGTGAAGGGCTGCAGGCTGATAAATTCTGCTGTCTTATGAAAAGAGAGGGTGGGTTTTTGTTGTGGTTGCTGCTCTTCCTCCCTCCCTTCCTCCCTCCCTCCCTCCCCAGCCTCCTCCCAGCCGCCTCTTGCTGTCGAGGGTGCTCCCTGCTCCGGGCATGGGATGCTGGCTGGTGGTCACCTCTCGGGAGCTTCACAGGGCTGGATTTGGGGGGAGAACCTGGGGTTATGGTGATGAGGTCCTGGCTGGAAGAAAAGGAGACCCTGGTTGGAAGGAAAGGATCCCAGTGGTGCAGATGCCTCCCAAAACATCCCACCCATCAGGTGGGGAGGAGCTGATCCCGGCTGTGGAGTGAGGCTAACCCAAATCCTCATCCTTGGTGTGACATTGCTGGGGCTGTGGGGTCAGGGCTGAGCTGCTGTGCTCTGTGCCAGTGAGGAGCAGCTGTGGGGTGGGGAGGAAGCAGCCAGCACCCCTTTGTGGGGCTGTTGGGAACATCTGCTCTGTGCCTTTGCCTTCCTCTTGGAGCAGTGTGGCTCCAGTGGCATCTGCCCTGAGTGGCACCAGGGGTCCCAGTGCAGCCCCCCTCCCTCCCCTCCTGCTCTGCTGACGATAGTTCAAGTTTAAAAATAAATTGCTCCATCTTTAATTGCGGTTTAAATAACTGCTTCATTTTTATTTAAATGTGGCTCTGCAAGGCTTGGAGAACAATTAGGAGAAAATACAGGGCATTGCTCTGGTGCATGTGTTCAAGCATATAATTAATTTTTTTTATTATACTGATGTTTGCCGAATCTGGAAAAAGATCTTATTGTTCCTCTTGATTCAGTCACGCAGAGGATCTACAAATACACCAGCCATTTCAGGACTCCATTTCATAAGCTGTGGAGCCCTGGTGCTGACACGCTCTGGAAAGGCTCCTCGGGTCCCTGCCCTTTGCTGTGACAAGGATACACCACAGACTGTGGGGTCTGCAGCCCTAAAAAAGGGTGATCTGGTGTCTGCAGGGCCTCCCCAGTGCCAGGCTGGTGGGCACAGCCCGGGCTGGAGCTGCTGGAAGGATTTTGGTGCTGCTGCAGAGCCCAGAGCCCGCCCTGGGGGCTCACCGGGGTGAGGGTTTGTGCTTTTTGTTAATGAATGGTGTTAAAAGGCCAATCCATGTCGGGGGGATGTGGGGTGAAACCTCTGCAAGGCTCAGCCTGACCCAGGGACCTCTCCCGAGCGAGCTGGCCATTCGGGACTATAAATCTCATTCAGAGTCGATAGGGATTAGGTTCCTAAGTGGCCGACATTGCTAAAGTGCTTCTCAAAGTGTGGCTCGTTGAGGGCTGGGAGGAAGCTGCATGTGGCCTGGCTGGCTCTAAGCTTATCAGTCAAAGGTGCTTTACTTGGTGACAGAAGCCACTTGTGGTAAACAAGCTGCTGGCCCTTTGGACCCCTGACAATCTTTTAACCATTTATTAAAGCAGCTATGAGCTCTTCTTGGAAATGAAATCTTAATAGCGAGCGTGGCAGAGATTTTTCACAGATGGCAGCACTGCCAAAAGCAGGCATTCAAGAAAACATTCATCAAAAACATTCATTTCTTTCAAAAAGAAATTGACGTTTATAGCGTAGACAAATTTGGGACTCATTTGCTTTGCCTTTCAGTTTCGGGATTTTTAGAGGTCACGTTTTTCTGCACCTTCGAGGGTTAGAAACTGGTGTTATTTTTAACTGGAAACTGAGATTCTCGTGTAAGATGTCACCAGGAAATGGGGCGTGTGGAGAGGCTGGGGGACTGGCAGGGGATCAGAGAATATCCTGGTTTGGAAAGGACCCACAAGGACCATCCAGTCCTGGTCCTGCACAGGCACCCCAACAACCCCAGCCTGTGCCTGGAGCATTGTCCAAACGCCTCGGGGCTGTGACCACCCTCTGGTCCATCCTAACCCACCCTGGCTGTGCTCCAAGGGCTCCAGCCTCTGCCCTGACTCCTGGTCTCTGGGTTTTTTTCCATGCAGGCTCTCCCTGGGGTGGGATGGCTCCCAGCTGGCTCTCCCAGACATGGAGAGGATGGCAGGGCCCAGTGGGAGCTCTATTCCCTGGCATGATCAGGCAGAGAGCTTCCCCATGCCCTGGAGAGCATCTCTGGACCCCATCCTGCCCTCACCCTTCGGCAGGCCGGGTGTGCCCTCCCTCCTTAAAAGCCAGAGATTCCCTTAAGAGGGAGCAATTCATTCGCAGCTCATCTCCATTTCATCTGAAGGCTGCACCACGCTGGGTTTCAGCCTTGTTATGTTTTCTCTTGAGCAATACCTTTTATTTCTGCAGTGTTTAATATTCCTTCCCAGAGCCTCCGTTGCCTGTTCTGGGTCTTTCCACTGAAAGCAGCTTTAAAACTATAATTTTTCGTGGCTGAGCATGTCACAACCAGCTGGGTCCTCTTTGCTTGAGTGCTGTCGCCCCTCCCCATCCTCCCTGTGCCCGCTCTTCCCTCCGTGCCAGGCATCCCTAGTGAGGGCTACCCTTCCCAGGCAGACTCAGCTTGAGGAGAAGAGGTTTCTCTTGCCCAAGCCAGCCTGGTGCTTGGAGCTTGGCACTGTGGAGGGCTGGAAATGCTGTCACAGGGCTGGGGAAGCGAATGATGCAGGCACTGAGATCATCCCTGTGCTGGTCAAGGGGAGCTTGGGATGTTTCCCCATCCTTGTGGAGTAAGGGGAAGGACAGGTGTGTGTTTTTCCATGCCTGGGGAGTTTTGGTGGTGGCTGAGATGAAAACTCCATGCTGGTCATGGCTTTCCCTTCACCTGCTTCAGCCCCTGACCGACGGGTCGGAGCTGCTTCTCTTCTCCCCACAACCAGATCTTGCACAGGGGAGGAGCAGCGTGCTGCCGGCAGCAGGAGCTGGGGCCAGGGCTGGAGATGTCCCCCATGTGTCATTCCGTGTCCCTGTGCCTGGCAGGCCGTGTGTTTAGCGTGCAGCCAGGCCCTGTGAGCTGCGGTTTCACAGCCTCCTCCCGCGCGCGAGGAGCAACGGTGTTTCTACAGCTTGTTTCACACCCGCGCGGATCCCAGGAGCAAAGCTGTGCCACAGCGCGAGCGCTGCGAGCAGCAGGGCTGGGGAAGCACCCCTGAGCGAGGCTGAGGATCAGGTGCCCATCTGTGGGTGCCTGGGTGGGTTTTCCCCACCAGCCAGGGCTCGAGCCGCACAGCTCCTTCCAGGGAGGTGATTTCTGCCTTCCCAGGTGAACTCTCTGTGCACCTTGGACCATTTCCATGTGCTCAGCACTGCTCCCTGCACTCGGCTGTTGGATAATCGATCCGACATCCTGGCACGTCCCGGTGTTTAAACAGGAGCTATGGCTATTGCGTACGGTGGATGTACAACACGCGCTCGGCGGTGTCAAGAATTAACTTCATAATCATCTGCGTGATCTTTCTTGGCAGGGTTCTGGCATAACCTGTCGTGTCTTATCTGGGGATTGCCTGTGAGTTATAGTTAGCTCCGGCCTGGCTCTCCAGGCAAGCCAGGTTTTGGCTCCTCCAGTGCTCTGGGTGTCAAGAGTTCTGACTCCAGTTTGCAGCTGCATAACCACAGCTGGAAAGCTGGTGGGGGATCTCCTGCCTGAAGGATGTGGACCACATCCCTGTGTACCCTCATTGAGCATGGTTTCTGGAAATTTGATGGTCTCACTTCCCAAAGCTGTTAAAAACACACATGTGTTTCTCTTTCCTGCAGAGTTCTTTGGAGATTACATTTTTGTTCTAGTCAAGAGCAGATTTAACCAAATGCCCATCTTGCAATGCCAGGCCTGATGAAATGGGAATGGCTGAATTCCTTCTTTATTTATCCATATATACACAATGCCTGAAACAAGCTAAAAATGATGAATTGCGGCTAATGCTGCTGCGTGATGGAGATAAGGCCGTAATTATTTGTTTGGGCAGCTTAAATCAACACCAAAAGCCTGATGGAAAACAAAGTGATAATTTAAATCTCTTTGTGTGGGTCTCGTGGGCTGTGTGACCAAGCGTGAACTTCCAGCCGGGGCTGCGTGAGTTTTGCATCGGTGTGTGGTTAAAGCAGGTCATTGTGGTGTCACGCTTCACGTGCCACCCTCTGAGAGAGCCAGGGCCTGTGCTGGGGGACAGACACACTCTGGGCTCCTTTCTGGCAGCACAAAGGTTCCTTTGGCTTCTCTGTGCTGCCCCAGGTTTGGCAGTTTGATATTATTGATATTATTAGTTTGATTTGTGCTGCAGGTAGGAGTGCAGCACATCCTACCTGCTCCAGAGGGATGTCCCACTCTCCCTCAAAATCCCAGCCTGCCCAGGCTTGTTAGGAGAGAAGATGGGTGGGTTGAGCTCCAGCTGCACCTGAACCCACGGCAGAGGCTGTAAATTTTTGCGTTCATTATGTTTGTTTTGCCTGGGTTTAATTAACTGATCGATGAAAGCCTATCGAGCTCTGACCTCTCCTGCAGCTGCCATAAATCAGCTCTGGCCATGGTGGAGTGGGATTTGTGCATAGTCCCAGCTCCTGAGCTGTGCTGTCACATCCTCAGAGCTGGAATCGCCTGGCAGAGAGGCAGCACAGTCCACAGGGACACCTTCTACTGTCCCAGGCTGCTCCAAGCCCATCCACCCTGACCTTGGACACTTCCAGGGACCCAGGGGCAGCCACAGCTTCTCTGGGCACACTGTGCCAGGGCCTCCCCACCCTTCCAGGGAAGAATTTCATCTATATTGTTTTCCTGGTGACCCTGGAGACACATGATTTCCCTGGAAGGGAGATTTGGAAGCCCCCAGTTCCGCTCTGCCCTGCCAAGTCTTGCCTCTCCAGCTTCTGCACACTTGTGTTTAGCTCGTTCTGTTTTGATCCTCTTTTCTTGGTGAAAACACCTTCCCAGCGAGCTGAGCCAAGCTGAGTGAGGATGTCACCAGTGCTCCAAGGGTTATCCGTGTTGGTTTCCAGTTGCAACTGGGAGGCATTGGGACCCTGAGACATATCCCTGCCATTAGATCACCACCTTCACTGTCATCCTCAGCACCTTCCCTCTGCCAGGGCCACCTCAGCATGATCCCCAGCAGCTCTGTCCTTTGGGGCTTTCCTTCTGTGCTAAACCCAGGGATTCAGCACCCACACCCTGGGCATTTCTCCTTTTTCAGAGATATTTTGCCAAAATCTGGAAAAATCAAACTATTTTGTCTTTAGAATGATTCCCTTTTGATCCCCAGCTTTCATTATACTAACTTTTCTTAAAGAAAAGTGCTGGAGAGATGGTGAGGGTCAGATCCGAGGGTCCGTGCTGGATCACTGAAGAGGAGGAAGAGCTTTTGCATCTTGCATTACCACTGTGTATTTATATTTTAGTGTAAAGGGGAAAAAACGCACTTATTATCGAATGATGCACTTTTTTATCATCTTTATGGCTTCTAATGCTATAGCTGCTTTTTTCAAACCACTAAAAGCATAAGCATTAAAGCAATTTTCCAGAGTAATATAGCAAGAGGTCTGCAGCAGCTCTGCAACATTTGATAATAGTTGCCATCTTCAGCTGAAGATAATGATGTTAACAAATGTAATGGGAGTAATGAGTGGAGATTCAAAAAAGCAGCTTTTGTTTAATTTTTTTGTAATGCAAATGAGTTGAGGAATAAAGAAGGAGAGCAGAAAATAATGAAAACTTCATTGGAAATGAGTCTTAATCCTTGCAACCAAGAGCTGGAGGGTAGGAGGGAAGGAGAGGGATAGAAGTTGTGGATGCTCTATCCCTGGAAGTGTTGGACAGGGCTCAGAGCAACCTGGGATAGTGGAAAGTGGTGGAAATGGATGATTTTTAATGACCTTTTCAATCCAAACCAATCTTTGAGTGTCTGAGGTGGCTAGGCTCTGTGTCAGAGTGGAATAAGGTGAAATTTGGTGTCCTGGCAGGGCTGGCTCAGGTGAGCTCAGGTGAGCAGGAGGTGTCACCCACATGCCAGGTTTGCTCCTGTCTCACCTCTGGCCATGGCAGGAGCTGTCCAGGGAGGTTTGGAGTCCTGGAGGTGTGTGGCACTCCGTGGGTGACAAGGTGGGGATTGGTCACAGGTTGGACTCGAGGGTCTCAGAGGGCTTTTCTAACCTCAGTGATCCCGGGATTTTGTGACTCCACAGCCCAGCTCCTTGCAGCCTGGTGCTGATGGTTTCCCCTGGCTCAGCTGCTTTCAAGCAAAGCAAAACTCCCTTCCTCTCACTCCTGGGAGGATGGAAATCCTCTGCTTTCTGCTCCTGCAGCACCTTCCACTTTAGAATGATGCCAGCCGAGTTCAACCTTGTGGCAGCCCAGCGACTCCCTCTCCCCCTCAGAACAAGTGAATTTGCTTTATTTAGATTGACTCCCAGCCCCAGTGATAGGTATGAGGCTGGCAAATGAGCATCCTTGTGATGAGGACTGGCACTTATGCATGTGCAGAAGATTCAGGTCTGTCAGCTTGTGTCAGCTCGCCTTCTACGGAGTGTTTAATCTCCTCACCCTTGGCCAAGAAATGCATTAAGAGATCTGCAGTGAGTGGGAGCTCGGGAAGGGAGGGATGTTGCTGCCTGCCCTGCTCCTGGAGCACCCAGGAGTGATGGCATGAGGGCAGTGGGAGGATCAGTAGCCAAACAGGCCTGGAGGAGAGCTGTGGGCAGCTGGGAGCTGGGGGGAATGGGAGGAAACAGCTCCTCTTCCTCCTGTCAGGGTGTTTTAGGGGTGTAAGCAGAGCGCCAGGAAGGTGTTTGCAGCAGGGCAGGAGCAGTGGGTGACCCCAGGACTGCTCTCAGGCGATGCCACAGTGCTGGAGCCAGAGCTGGCTCGTGCTGCCAGCGAGCAGATGGTGGTCACGGCTACGTGAATGTCCTTGGGCACGGGGAGCAGCGTCCCCAGCCCTGGGGGGTGGTGTCTGTCCCCTCTCTGTGCAGCTGCGGGGCGCTGGGGCAGGACCTGCTGCTCCTGGGGGCAGTGGAGCTCGGGAAGATGGGGTTTTGGGTGGTTTTGGGGCTCTCCTCCTGCCCGGGGACCCTTTGGCACTGTGCCCTCCTCAGCATCGCCTCTCCCTGCGCACTGAGCTGGCCTCGCTGGGGTGGCACCGTGGTGGCACCGGGAAAGGACACCTGGGTTTTGCGTGTCACTCCCTGCCACGTGCCAGGTGTCTCTGGGGACCCTCGGTGGCAGTGCTGGCTGGGTCACAGCGAGGATGGAGTGATGTGGCTTTGGGCTGAACCCATCTCAGGAGACAGGCTGTGCTATAAACCAAGAGACTTTCACACTTTCCTCATTTTCCTGGGTTTTGGTTGGGGGTTTTTTTTGTTTTTTTTAAATTTTTTTGGAAGGGTGAAGATGTGAGTTATCGCATCTGGCTTTGCAATTTACAGCTTTTAATTAATCTGAAATTTCAACATAGAGTTTTACGATAAGCAGAGGCATCTCTGCAAGCTGGGGAGGAACCTTAACGATGATCCAAGATGTATCTGCAGGATGAGATATCAGTGCAATAAACAGGGCTATATAAAACAGAATTGTGAAGTAAAAAATGCTGAGATATCAAGGCAATGATCTACAAATGAGATTTCTTTTTGGAGCTCTTCCCTGTTTCAAGAGTGTTCCTTTCCTGTGGGCATTTGTCAGCTGTCCATTGGTTGTTCCAGCAGCTACTGATGATAAGTGAGTCAGTGGAATCTCAGCTGTCCGTGTGAGATGGACACTCAGTCCATCACCAGAGCACCTTTAGGCCAAGGGAGGAGGAGGTTTTTGAGTAAGGATGGTCTGGTCTGGCTTGGGTGAGGTGCTCCAGCCTGGAGAAGCATCCAGCTGGAGCATCCTGGTGTTTTGGGCCAGGCCAGGTGTCTGTGGCTGTGACACTTTGCTGCTCTTCCTTGGCACAAAGGCCAGAATTGCTCTTCCTCTCCTGCCCTGGGTGCAGGAGCTGTGCTGGGTCTGCATGGACCCAGTGCTCACCATGTGGTTCTGGTGTCACCAGGTTGCTTGGGCTTGCTTCTCTCCCAGTTTAACTTCCTGCAGTTTCTGAGCGGTGCATTATCCTGTGTTTTCCCTCTCCAGCCACCTAAAGCCTGGAAAATTGCAATAATGAAGGGTAATGACACAGTGTGGGGAGCAGGCTTCCATTTGAAGTCTCTTAAAGTTGGATAATCACAAGCAGGAAGCATTTGTTTACAAATATTTCCTTGTGAATGAGTAAGGGGGAGAGTAAGCTCCTTTTGTCTCTGACAGGCACATCCTTTAATTCCCTGAGCCCTCCTTGCTCCTTCAGCTGGGCTGAATCCCTCAGGAGTGGGACAGGAGGGTTCCCAACGCCATCAGGGCTTCTTATCCCACCCTGAATTGCAGACCCCAGACCTGGTGGCAGTGAGGGTCCCTCCATGTGTCACTCCCCCCAATGGCTCTGCAGGAGTGTGGGTCCTTGTGGCGTGAAAGTCCCGTTGGAAACACAGGCGAGGGGCAAGCTGGGAATTTGCTTTTAACATCAATATTCAGAAATAGTGCATGTGAATAATTGATGGTCCTGCGAGCTGGGGCTTGTCTGTCTGTCACAGCAAAGCAGAGGTGACAGAGTGACAGCCTGGGGTGGGGGGAGACTCCTGTCCCTCCTGGGACACACCAGAGTGGCTGCACAGGGTGAGAGTGGCCTGGATCTTGGCAAAGGCTGCTCTGGCTGTGGTTGGTGTGACAGGGACAGTGAGGGGCAGGGGTCTGTCTGCTCCTGGTCAGGGCTGTCCTGTTCTCCAGCCTGGGCCACAACACTTCCAGCAGCAGCTCCAGCTGCTCTCCAGGTCCTGCTGTGCTGCGCTGGCTGAGCCACCGATCTGAACATTTTAGGTGAAAAATAATCTGTCAGCAGGATTTGCCTGACCTTAAATTAGCTCTCGCAAGAGGAGCTTAACCCTCATTGCTGGGTCAGTGTCTTCTCCCTCCCCAAGTCAACCTGGCCATGTGCTGCTGTCCCCTCTCTGGTTTAATGCCTGTTTTGAGTCTTTCTTTCGGGCATCCTTTGTCTTTAGCGTGATTACACGGTTCTGTTCCGAGCAGGCACAGCCTGCCATGTTTGCTGTGAACCACTGGCAATTAGACCAGAATAGCTGTCTCCCTAATGATCCCATGCTGTGCAGCACTGCTGCTGTGCCTGCAGCAGCAGGGACACTATGCCTGGGAAATTTGGGTGCTGCAGGGCTGGGGCTGGTGAGGGCTGGGCTCTGCAGCAGTGTTGATCCATGTGGTGGCTCTGGGATGGTCAGTGTGGTGTGGGATAGCCCTGTTGGAGGCCGTTTGGGCCATGCAGGTCACTCGGTGGGATTCA
Organism: Entomyzon cyanotis; assembly: GCA_024500445.1. NCBI lineage: Eukaryota > Metazoa > Chordata > Aves > Passeriformes > Meliphagidae > Entomyzon > Entomyzon cyanotis. The sequence goes on along the minus strand of JAKEPQ010000773.1, from coordinate 1,041,312 downwards.
GCCTCCCGCCAGCTTTGGGATGCAGGAAAACCTCGCAGTTCCCCTTTCAAAGCCTCCAGCACTCACTGCACAGAGCAGAGGGGGAAGAAAAGATCTCCCCCAGCCCAAACTGCAAAGGAAAGTGAGAGCCGGAGCCTTTATAGCCAGAAACCTGAGCGGGAGGGAGGAGCAGGGCTGAGCTCCTGCCGCTGCCTCTGAGCTGCTCTACAAAGCAGCTCCCGGCTTGGCGAGCGAGATACAGCAAGAGGTTCGCAAGTTGTGACCTCAGCAAATGTATTAGACGGGAGAAAAGAGCTTTTTTCCTTCCCCCTGTTCTGGTGTCAGCGTAGCCGTGGCTTTTAAACCACATTATACAGGCTTGTCATCCAAGATAAAATGTTATTAAGATAAAATGCTACACAGGGAGCAGTAGGGGACTTCCCACTGCCGTATTTCAGCGCCGCCGTAGGACCGCGCTCTGCCGCTGGCACGCAGCCGTCGCCTGGAGCTGGGGCTGCTGGGGATGGAGCACGATGGGGATGTGGTGTCCCCCCGTGTGTCCCCAGGGCGGTGGGCACGGGGAGGTGCTCCCCAGAGTGTGCCACTGTGCCCGAGCATCGCCCTGCGTCCCCCGCGGCGGCCTGGCGAGGCAGGGGGAGGCGAAGGCATCAGGGCCTCGGCCTGCGTGGAGCTGACAGCGAGCATGTGGGCGGCCGGGGGGCCTTCCTGGGGCTGCTCCTTCACGGGTCAGGGCACTCGCCGGCTGCCTCCCTGTCCCCCAGCCCCTCTGCCGTGTGTCCCCACAGCCCCGGCTCCCAAGGCCACTGGCTTTGTGTGCTGCCACCACTGCCCTCCCGCCCAGCACCCCATGGTCCCCAGCCACGGCCAGTGCACTGGGTGTCGTGTGTCCCCAAGCCTCTGCTGTGTGTCCCCAAGCCTCTGCCATGTGTCCCCACAGCGCTGCCATGCCTCCATCCCCTGCTCAGGGCTGGCGCAGCCTCTTTAGCCTCGCTGACAGCCCGTCGATAATATTAATGTACTCCAGCCTCTGTTAATGTCCGTGCGAAGTCTCCTCCTGCCCTTTGCCATCACTTTTCCATCACCAGACATTTGTGCGGCGCGGCTGTGACATTAATCTGCTGAGCCGTGCTGGCAGTGGCAGCGTGAGTGGCTCTGGAGCGCAGGTGCAGAATTTTTGGGGGAGCTTTCCCGGCCCATCTGGCAGCAATGGAGATGTTTAGGTGAATCCTTCAAAACGACTTGAAAAGAGCGGTGATGTGCGCCCTGCTCGTCGGCAGATACAAAAGGAGAGGGCAGGAGCATCTCACCTGGGGCAGGTGTGTGATCTGCAGGCAGAGCACACAGCAAAACATGGAGAGGGAAGAGCTGTTTGACCTGACACCGAGGCAGAACAGAGAGAGGGAAGAAAGGGGAGAGGAGGCGAGGTGTAGCTACAAGGCTGGGTAATCCCTCGGTTGAGCCTGGCGAGTGCTGTAGCTGGAACATGAACTTGTCCTGGGCATGTTCAGCTTGTAAGAGGGATGAATGTAAAAGCAATGCTGTTAGCTGCCTTATTAAAGGCTCGGGTCTGAGTCAATACGCACGTGTCCCAGGTGGCTCAGGGCTATAATTCCTAAAGCTTCACACTTCTCTGGCAGCACTTAGTGCTTGGAGGTTCTCCCTGTCGGTTAAAACCTCACACCCCTTTGCTGTCCTGGGTTTACACCCCATGTGTGGGGAGAGGACAGGCCTGGGGCTGCAGAGGGGCTGAGAAACCCCCAGCATGCCCAATCCCTTGCTGTGGGACTCACCCCAGCCCCAGGTGCTGCTGGAGGTGGCAGTGCCAGTGTCCCGTGGTGTCACACCTGCTAGGACATCTCGAGCTCCTGCCCACAGTGCCAGTGGCATTTCCAGCATCGCTCCCTCCTGCTCTGTGTGTGTGAAACAGGGCTGGGACTCGTGGTCCTGACCCCGGCGAGTGGCACCCATTGGATGGTGGCCACAAACAGATGCCACAACCTTTGGTCATCTCACGGTTCCTGGCGCCGCCGGAGTGCGTGTGATTGAACGTGTAGGGCTGAACGTCTGAGCAGCTGCTGTGTCTGCTCTGCTGAGCAAATGTTTGCAGGCAGAAGGAGACAGGCGCTGCTGGTACAGGTATTTTCCCACCCTGTGCAGCTCCTCTGTGCCTCCCTGGGTGCCAACCCGAGCAGGGACCCACAAAGGACCAGTGCTCATGCTGCCAGGGATGTCCTCAGATGAGTCTGGGTGTTTTCCACACTTTTCATCACTCTCCTGTCCTCTTCCACCCCATTCCTCTATACACTGGCACAGGTTGCCCAGAGAAGCTGTAGCTGCCTCATCCTGGGAATTGTTTCAGGCCAGGTTGGATGTGGCTTGGAGCAACCTGGAATAGTGGAAGGTGTCCCTGCTCATAGCAGGGAGTGGAACTGGATGATCTTTAAGGTCCAAACCATCTGGGGTGACTCTGTGATGCTGTGTGGGGCTGCTCCATCTCTCCAAGCCCTGGGGACCCAACACTGGGGTCTGGAGGGGACAGATGAGCCTTGTCATGGGACATGTCACCCCATTAATACCCCGGGGCACTCACAACACAGGCAGTCAGCACCAGACACACTGTTCTCCTCAGTAATGGGATTTGGTTTTAACCCAGGGACATCCCTTAAAGCTAATGAAAACCTGTGTCGGTGGAGATGCTTCCTTCTCAGTGGGATCTGTGTTTGTCCTTGTGCCCCATTTGCACGTGGGTGTCAAAGCCCCACACTGGAGCACCCCCTGCACCAGAGCTTTGGGACTGGAGGCTGCTGGGGCAGCTGGGGCGGATGCAGCCTGATGGCTCTTAGGGCTGATTGCACACAGGCACAGCTGGTGCCAGGGAGCTGAACAATAAAGTAGCCACTCTGGGCTGATTGGGCTAATCCGTGCTGCAGACCAGGGCCTGTTTTCATTAGTTTTCCTCGATCAAATTAGATTGCCAGACGACAGATCCTATTAAAGCAGGGGAGACCTCCAGCATGGTGTGTCCTGCTGGTCCTGGGACGCCGGCCATCGCTGGCACCCGGAAGGGAGGAGGCTGCTGAGGATGCTGACAGTGCAGCCCCTGGGCACAAGGATGCCTTTGCCCTTGTCCTGGTAGTGCAGCAGGGACTGTCACTCAGGGGGACATGGCTCTGATCCTGCCTGGCACCACGGCACAGCCCTGTGTCCTTCAGGGACAGAGCTGCCCTCTCCTGCAGGTGCACTGCTCCCCACACCCCTCATTTTCAGCACCCTCCCCGAGCCTGCACCGAGCTGGCTCCTGGCCTAGGTTAATTCAATTTAATTTTTAACTCTGCTCCTCACGGGCAGGGCAGGCCCAGCTGTGAGCTCTGGCACAAGGCTCGTGTGCTGTGTGCCCCAAATAGCAGATTATGCTGCCCTTAATCCAGCCGTGCCTTTGGGGACCCAGCCTGGGGTCTGACCCAAGACACGAGTAATGGGATTTGGGCCTCCTTGGAATATAGTTCCTAGCACGGGTGATTGATTGGCCTATTGATGACCTGCTATTGATTAGCCTTATGTGGCTCTGAGACAATCGGGCTCCAGCCTGCCCATAACCCATCAGTAATTACTTCATCCTGCCGTGAAATCCACGGCCACAAAAGATGTTTGTGGGGCAGGGGGTGCAGCTGTTTGTACTGACAAGAGCATGGCAGTGCCACTGAGCTTTGCCAAGAGCCTCTGGCTGTTCTTCCTGGTCTTTGGGATGAGCTTCACTCTCTGGTGGGTTGGGCCCAATGTCTTTGGAAAGGGAAGTTCAGTGGGAAAAGTCTTGGCACAAGGGACATCCTGTCCCTGTGAACCAACTCCGAGTCACGGCCCTACAAGTGTTGAGGGTCTGGGATTGGCTGGCTTGGGATGTGAACTTCTGGAACCTGATGCCTTTGACTTTGAAACTAATTTCATACCAGCGCTCAGGATGGAGTTCATTTTATGCAACCAACATTTCTTCTCCTTGATTGAAGAAAGAGGCAGTGCCGGGGCAGGACAGAGTTCCCAGCAAGCATAATTAATAGCAATTTTGCTTCCCTGCTTATTGATCCACCATGGAGTTACCTCTTCCAGGAGGATTTCCATGGAGTTACCTCTTCCAGGAGGATTTCCATTGTTACCTTCCCCAGCACGCCGGGTAGTTCGATGTAGGAATAAATGTTTCAGTTGCCCTATAAATAATGGAGCGAGTAAAGATGTTGTGTAAGCGGCGCTCTGGGTTTTGCCAGGAGGGACGTAGTTTGTTGTGAGGGTTTTTTGTTGTGTTTTGCTGTGGGATTTTCTGTGCTTGTGTTTTACCTTTTTCTCTCCCCGTTTTTTTTTTTATCCCTCGAGTCCAACACGGGAAGCCTCACTCAGGAGACTTGAGGGAAGGGAAGGAGATGAAAGTGTTGAAACTAAGGGAATTCTTAGGGTGTACTATGAAGTGGTGTGAAAGCACTGGTGGTGCTGGGGAGCAGCACCCTGCAAAAGCTGGAGCAGCTGGGCTCCCAGGGGTGGTGTGCCTGGATGCAGGGAATGGCCACGGATTCAGGGGATATCGGCTTTGCTCTCTGGAAGTGTTAAAGCTGTAAAGCTGTGTTTTAATCATGGATTTAAGGAAGGAGCAGAGGCAGCAGGTCTGGAGCCCATGGTTTTTGTAGAAGTCAAAGCTTCCAGGTTGGATCCCAAAAGCTGGAATGCTGAGACCCTCATTCTTGCAGTACCCAGGGCTGGCTGTGGCACGGACAGGAGGTCACACCTGACACAGTGTGATTCTGGGTCTTTTAGTTCTGCTTTGGCACAGCCCAGAAGCATTAATGAGGGAGAGGATGGCCTGCAGGGGTGAGGTGTGAGCAGCAGCTGTTTGCAGGAGTCCAGGGAAACTGGGCATGGGGAGTTCATCTGCTGTGCCTGAGGAGAGCCAGCAAGATCCGCCTGAGGTTTGATCTCTAACTCACCTGAATCTTTATTTCCCTTGTGTGCCAGCAGTGATGAGCACTCCCAGATTCCCCAGGGGCTCACCTTGGCAGCCTGGGGTGCCAGCCCAGCATCCAGGGGCTGAGCAGAGCTGGTTCTCTGCCCATGGTGTCTGGGCTGATCCATTCAGCACTTTGTGATGCTCTGAGCAGCATCCAGGGATGGCAAAGCACTGTTGGGCAGGAGCTGGCTGGAGGCGCTGGAGGCACAGGATGCTCAGGGCAGCTGGGGGAACCACAGGTTTCAAAGTTACCTGGCTGGGCGAGAGGGGCTCCTAGCAGCTCCCACTGCTCCTCCTCCTCTTCCCGGGGGCAGCAGGCTGTCCTCCCCTCTTCTGGGGGCCAGCAGCTTTGTGGACCACCCAGCAGCCCCACGTCCAGCAGGGGAGTGGATTAGGAAGGGGCTTTACTCCTCTGCTAGATGAGTGCTTTTAAGCACTCGTGTGTTGTTGTGTGTCCTGCTGAGAAGAAGCCAAATGTTCCGACAGCTGGCCAGACCCTGGATCAGGGGGACTTGAGCTGTAGGTGTTGCAAACAAGGTCTTAATTGATTTATCTGGACACATGACTTTTAATTTTATGGTGGAGTTAAGAGCTTTGCCCCAAATCAGGGGGAAGGGGAGAGAAATGAGGTGATGTGGTGTCTCTGCAGGGATCTGGGTTTGTAGGGGACTGTATGGCAGGGATGTCCCAAATCCCCTGCTCCTGTCAAAGGGCACAGAGATGGCAGCACTCCCTGCCTTCTTCCCTCCCTGATTCTGCTCCGAAGTGGTGGGGAGAGGAGGGGAAGCACTGAAGGGACCTTTTCCTGTGAGTAGCAGAAACATGAATATTTCACAGCTCTCCGCGGGGCCGGCGGGGACCGATGGATGTGGGGATATAATTTTGCTTGACAAGTGCCGTGATCCCGGGGCCTCTCTCTCCCTGCTGCCCTTCCTGAAATACCTGGCGAGGGGCAGCTGTGTCCCTTGGGCATCCCTGGCAGCGTGCAGGGCTTTTCCCAGCGCACAGCAAAGGGGCTGCTTGTTGGGGATGCTCAGGATGTCTGAGGGTTCTCACGGGGAAGGAGGAAGGAAGGACTGCAGGGAGCTCTGCAGCAAAGTGTGTTTTCCCTGTTTTGCGATGCTTACTTTGGACGCGACTTTCTCGGAGGTGATCCCAGGAGGTCCGGGAGCTGTGGCACCTCCCTCGGTCACTGCGTCCTGCCCTGGCACAGGGCGCTGGCCCCGCAGTCGTGTCGGGTGCCACGGTGGCACAGCGGGCACGGAGCAGGCTGGGGGGCTCGTCAGGCAGAGACAGCCACAACCCCGACTTGGGTCTGTCCTCCATCACTTCCTGTAGGAAATCACTTCACTTACCCAGATGTGAGTGTACAGCCGCGCTGCCCGCGGGCTGCCCCGCTCTCCCCCGCCAAGCCCCAGCCTCTTACGCAAATCGCTTTTCACGCTTCCTTAATTGAAACTGTCAGATGGGCTTTACCTTTTTTTTTTTTTTTTTTTTTTTTTTTTGGTGGTGATACAGACGTATTAATTCCACTATGGATATCCCGGCAGCTAGGAGAGATCAATAAAATGAGGTTGCATCTGTGACATATATATTACAGGAGCGGCACCAGCAATATTTCATGGGGAAAGCCGAGCCAAACACACGTGTGCAGAGCCCTGGAGAGCACATTTGGCCGTGCAGAAGGCAGAGTTATTGCCTGGCTGGAGTGGCACTGGTTTTCTGTGCCCTCTTGCCACCCACCTGGCACGGGAAGGGGATGCAGAACAGCTCCCATGCCCTCAATTTGTGCATCTCTTGTCCCCAGCCATGGGACACTGAGCCGGGTTATTTTTTGGCGTGCTCTGAGATCGTGTCAGCCTGGACCTGTGGGCACAAGGTGCCCTGGCACTGTGTCTTGGTGCTGGTGGCACCAACTCCTGCCGCCTCCCACCCCCCACTCACCTCCCTCCAGAAATCCCCACAGCGGGGATTTGCGCTTTGATTATTTTCAAATACTGGTTTGTGTAAAATTTGATTTGAGGAAACATTTTTCTCCCACATGCTGTAGGATTGAGGGCGTGTAATCCCTCCTAAATCGCCCGGACGAGGTTTGTATTGCAATGCCAGTATCAGAGCTAACAAAAGGGGATTAGACGGGAAAATTCTGCGTGAAAACCTGCCGCTCTTTGAGGGCTTTTAGTACAAAGAAGATAAGATAGGTAGAGCAGAGCCATTTTTAACCCAGATTTTAATGCACTCAGTGCCTCTCCTTCCAAGGCAAAGGAGAGAGGAGATGGCATTCCTTTTAACCCTTTCCCTTCCTCTGGCTCTGAGGGGCAGCTGATGTTTCCTTGTAGGCGCTGCGCGGCAGGGCGAGTGCTCTGAGAGGTGCTGGGCAGGAAAAGCTGCCGGAGAATGCCAGGGGCAGTGTTTTATTCCCTTTCCAAGCAGATGGTGGGGCAGCGTGGAGCTCCGTGGGAGCCCCCAGTGCTGGGCTGTGTGTCGAGCTGCAAATCCTCTCTGTGCCACTCAGCAGGGCAGCGAAACACATTCCCATCTCACCTGCCCGGAGCCAGGCACGGCGTCCCGCCAGGAACGGCTCTGTCCCGCCGGGGATGGATCGCTGTCCTGGCTGTGCCGTGTCACCCTGCCTGTCACATCGGCGTCAGTCAGGGGGTGGCATCGGAACGGAGACAGCTGTCAACATTTGCGGGCAGCCATCCGCCCGCCAGTGACTTCCAGGAGCTCAGCAAGTGCCAAGGCGCATCAGGCCACGGGAAGAGATGCTCCAGGGGGAGATGAAAGGATCCCTTCAGTGGAATTCATGTGGAATAAGCTTTCCACGGGAGATATTCCCCGCTAATCCTCCTTAGCGCTCAGCTGGTGCCTTGAAGCATCAGGGGTTTATGTGCCTTTTAAAAATTCATTCTTTCTGCTCTAACAGCAGGTGTGTGTGTGTTAACAGCTGCCCTGCCCAGACCCCTCCAGTGTCCTGTCACAGCAGTTCTGGGGGTCACCTGAGCCAGGTGAAGGCAGCCTCTCTCTCTGCTGGCTCCCCTGGCAGGGTGGTGAATGAGCCAGTTCATGACAGCCATGGGGTTTTGATGGTGAATTTATGGGGGACAAATGGATATCGAGCAGCTGGTGGGATGGGAAAACACCCGGACTGCTGCCTTAGCCCCATCCATCCGCCCCTGCTAATTGCAGCTGGACTTATAATATTCCACTTATCTGGTCAAGGGATCCATGTTAGTTATTACAATTGATTATCACTAAAACCCGTCTGATACCCAGATTTACAGCGTGGCTGGAGAGCCAGGCAGCCTCCAGCACTGAGCAGCCAGGATCTGGCACACTCCTCCAGCCAGAGCTGTCTCTCCACAGGTGTTTGGCCAGGGAGAAGCTGCTTTTCCCTTGTCCCTCCTTGGCTCCTGAGGGAGCAGATCCCACAGCTCCTCAGTGTTCAGTGTTTTACTGCCGTGCTTTATGGTCCTGGGCAGGGTGAGGATGATGAAGCTGTGAGAGCTGCTGGTGCCAGGTTGTTTTTATTGTGCTGTCTGTGTTTGGGAGGCGATGGCTGCTCCTGCACCGAGCCCTGTGGGACAGTGAGGTCCTGCAGATGCTCTGCTCCCAGGCTGGGTTCAGTAACAATCACTGCACTGGGAGAACCATCATCAATCTGCTGCAGATTAATCGTCACCAGCAGGTTGGGCTCATTGAGGGGGCTTTTCCAAGCAACTGAACAGAGTTTTCCTGCTGTGGATGAGGCTGTGCCCTCCTCGGCCGCTGGGAAATCCCACGTGGCTCTGGGAGATGTGTGGCCTTGTGCATCTCTCCTGCATCCAGCACGTGGCTGGAGCTGCAGGAAGGGTGTGGGATCCTGCTGGGATCCTCCTGTGGTGGCCAAGGAGCATCAGTGAGGCACAGAGGAGGTTCTCCAGCACACCCAGCGCTCTCGTGGTCCTGTGGTGGGGTGGGAGGCAGAGAGGAGCTCCTCAGCTTCACAACAGCTCCATGGCTGCATGATAAACAACTTGACAAAGTGCTGAAATCCTGAAGGCGGGGCTGGCAGGGGAAGGAGAGGGAGGTCATAATTGCACGGGAAAATAATGAACTGCGCTCTTCTTGGAATATGCAGCGGCCTAACAAGAATCGGAAAATTAATTATCTTCTGTAATTAGTGTAATGACCTACACTATTAGAGGTTATTTACAGCAGGAATAAAACTTCCCCCTATAAATGTCAGGCTGTGCTGTTGGAATACAAAGGCTGGAGCAAACCTGTGCTGGGTGCAGCGAGGGTCTGGAGGCAGGGCAGGGTGTTGGCCACCTCTGCTCAGCCAACCCCTGACCCTCACAGGAGCCACCTGCACGTGGCATGGCACCTGCTGGCAGTGTTCCTTCATCCCTGATGCTGGTTCTGTCATCCCCCTTGCTTTGTGTCCCCTGGGCTCTGCTGCTCATGGGAACTCAGCTGGCTCAGAGCCTGTCTCAGGTGTGCTCTCCCACCCTGGGCTGCCCCTGACAATAGTGTTCATATCTCCTCTGGGGTGCTGCCCATGTCCAGATCTTTGCTGTTCCCCTTCCTGAGCACATCCTGCTTCCCACAGAATGCCTCCCCGTGCTGGCTCTGGAGAGGCCCTTTCCCTCCCGGAGGCAGGCACCAGCTGCATGTGCATGGCTCAAAATGGAGACATCAGTCAGCTATTGTTCCTCAGCCTGAAGCCTTGGTGGCTCTGGAGCTGTCCCTTTTGGTGGCCAGGGTGTGTGAAATGGCTCCGTTTGCAGCGTGGGGCACAGGGAAGGTGTGGGTTCCCTCCTCAGCAGGGGTTTCCCTGCTGCAAGGGGCCATTTGGGGTTGGATTTCAGAGGTGCCAAGCTTTGCTCATCCCTTCTCTCACCTGGCCACGTTCCTGCTGTCTCTCCTGCCAGCCAGGCTCCTGATCCGGTGGGGATGTGTCCCACAGGGAGGGCAGCGTGGCCAGGGTGCTCTGGGTGCCGTCTGGCAGGGAGCAGATGGGTGAGCAGGTGAGCGCGATGGGGAAACGCTGTCGGCGTGGTGAGGGCAACCTGAGAATTGCCTGACATTTGAGCGCCGAGGATCATGACTCCTGCATTATTAAAGGCGCGGTGATAAAATGCCTTACCTGTCACTGAGAACCGACATCAATAATTTAGTTTGGCACCTGGTGATTAAAATGAAATAAGCACTGGTCCAACTCCCTTCCCAGAGAGGAGCTGAAAGGCAAGGGGATGCTTTCCCTGGATGCTGATCCTCACCACACTGAGAGGGCAGGGCTGCTGGGCAGTGTTATCCATGCCCAGCATGTCCAGACATCCGTGTGGTGCCCAAGCTTTGAATGAGGATGGGGACAAGGCTGCTGCTGCAGCATCTGATGTAACCTCATTGTATAAACAGAACAGAGTGGGGCTCTTGAAACTTGAGAGTGTATTCCTTCCAACAGACCCTTAATGTAATTTGAATGTACAATCGAGGGTTTTTATAGCTTAATATTCCAGTGTTTGTGGTGCATCCTGGAATTTAAGTGTCTTAAACGTAATTATTGTTAATTGCTCGCACGATTCTATAAACTCATCCAATTAAAAAAAAGTTATTAACTTTATAAAATATCGCAGGCATCCCACAGTGCAATATATTTGCAGGAAATAACTGCTGCAGCAGGCAGAGCTGAGATGCAGCGAGGTAAATCGGTGACACCTTGTATCCCCCCCTTTCCTGGAAGCCCTTTGGGAATGCGTTGTCTCCTTGGCTGGTGTTTGTGCAGGGATGTGAGGAGAAGGCCGTGGGCAGCAGGGAGCTCTGGGGCTGGAAAGGGAATTGAGTCTCTTTGCTGTGGGGCTGAGGAGAGCTTTACTCTGTGCTGAAACCACCCTGGGGAGCAGCTGGGGATGTCTGGGGGTCTTTGAGTGGCACAAAGTGAGCAGCAGCCTCTGGGGAGGGTGAGTGGGGCTGCAAGGCCCTCGGTGGAGCACACACTCCTCCCTGCCCTGCTCCCCAACCTCCCTCTCCCCGAGCCAGGACCAGTTGTGGCCGGTCAGCAATGATGATTTTCATCTCACAGTCTAGTGCCAGAATTTATAACCGGGGATTTATTGTCCCCTGATTGCTCTGTGCTGCCATTTAACTCATGCCCTGGAAGAGTTATTTAACACAGAGTGAGTGGAGTTGTGCTAACGGTGCCTCATGCACATACATCTTCTCCAGCCTTCTCTTCCTGTTTTCCTTGTGGGATTAAAACCCTGGGCTCCTGTTCGTGTGGCTACAAGCTCAGTCTGGCTCAGTAGGATTTCAGCTGGAGCTGCCTGGCTTTGGAAGGACTGACCAGTTCCGTTCCTGGGTGCTCCCTGCATTTCCCATTGGCTCTGCTCAAAGCATCACTCAGGTGGGAGCTGATGGAATCCTCTCAGGGAAGGGGAAGCTGAAGGTGTGTATTGGGCAGGATCCACCTGATCCCAGCGTCGCTTTCCCTTTCCAACTCACTGCTTTTCCAGTAGAGAAACAAACAGTCTGTGGGCAGGAGAGGTTTGAAGAAAGGAAACTTTCTCTCAAATGGAGACAAAATTGAATTCAGTGCGTGACTGAAATGAGAAGTTTCCACAAAAGCTTCATTTTGGCAAAGAAGTATTTCCTATGGGATCGCTTCTGTACAAAAGCCTCAGTAAGGAGCTATTACAGCTGGTCAAATGCTTTCTCTGAGAGCTGTTGGTGATACTTGGTTTGTGATATTTGCCTTCCCCATCTCTGTTTGCATCCCTTGCTGGAGTCACTCTCCTCCATGCAGGGGTCCCAGCCCTGGGGCAGCAGCAGCCACCATCCAGGACAGCTCCAGCTGCCACGTGAGGATCAGTGGCAATTAATCCATCCTCTAAACAGCAGGGTTTGCAGGTAGATTTTCCATCTGAAGTAGCTGCTGATCTAGTGGCTTCTGGGACAGTGACGGGCTGACAGAGAGCACGCATGAAGCGGCATTTGTCAAATTAATGAGGCATTATAAATTATATCCACAATTTTCTCTTCCATTTCCCGCCGCCCCCTCCTGTCACTGGCAGGGAGAGGGGACCTTGAGGAGCCACTCCCAAGGTCTGTGGGGGCCAAGGCTTTCTGGCAGAGCACCCACCTGGTCTGGGATGCAGGCTCAGCCCACTTGGCTGGATCAGGAGGAGAAAAAAGCCAGCAGTTCCTCGTTTTCACGAGGAAACTCGATGTAACTAGTATTGATCTCTCTATTACCTCTGTGAAGGGCAGCTTCATTTTTCAAGCAAAACAACCTTTGTATCTGAAATATAGAAATTGATTTTGAGTGGGGGTTGCTGGCACTGGCAGACGGCGTTAGGCAGGGGCGATGAGGATGAGGATGAGGATGAGGATGAGGATGAGGATGAGGATGAGGATGAGGTGCAGAGTGAAGAGATTGTCCCTCCACAGTCAGGAGACACGTCAGGCTTGTCTGATCGTGTTACCTTGATCCAGCGTGGCAATAAAGGGGTTTGAAAGTCAGAAATAAACTTTGCTGAAGGTGCTGGAAACAGAGCAGGGAGACAAGGAGCTGGCAGGAATAAGGACTGGTTTGGGAAGAGCCTCATCCCTGGCAGGGAGGTAGCGAGTGGCTCCTGGCTGATAGCTCTGGCGGAGGTGTCATGTTCTGGGATGGACTGGGAGCAGGTCTGGGAGCATCCTGGGCACTGTAGGGAGACAACCCACACCAGCTTGGAACCCAATGAGCCACACGGCTTCGTTTTAGGGTTGTTACAGTCCTGCTTAATTGGCTCTCGGGCTCCCTGTGCAAGGCGTCCAGTGCATCTTAATGAGGGATTCTCAAAGACTGGCTTTTTTTCCCTGGGACTAGAACGCGGTGGTGTTTAATATTCATGTGTAGCTCTGCTCATTTGAAAGGTAACAAGGGAGTTGGATTCCCTGCTGGCAATGAATCGTAATAGGATCTGGGCTCCTAAATCACCTGCGCATCGCGGAGCTGCCTCCTCCCGGAGTGGGCTGGGCTGGGGGCGGAGAGGTCTGCTCCGGTGAGGCAGCACGGGCTCAGCACGGACAGGAACATTTCCAGGCCAGTGCTGGCACTGGGAAATGCTCTTCCACAACACTAGTGGTGGGGATCTGGAGTGTCTCGCCACAAGCAGTCACGGAGGTCGAGTTGTTAGCCAAAAGCAATTGGATGTTGACATGACAGGGAGACGCTGCGGAGCGAGAACAGTTCCTGACAGACGTTCTGACAGAGCTGTTAAAGCCTTGGCTACAGGCAGGGCTTGAGCTGATCTTTGACCATTCGGGCTGGTCCACGTCTGCCAAGGCTGGGATTTTTTTGTGCTTTTGTGCCTGGTGTCGGGTGCTGGATCGGGGAGAGGCGGGAGGTGTTGTGCTGGCACCGTCCGGAACACAGATGGCCACAAATATCAGCATACGTGGGGGTGCCTGGAGGGTTTGCTGATGGAGGGGCTGGGAGCTGGAGATGCCTGGCAGTGTCCCCCACTGTCCCCGAGGCCTCTCCAGGGTGTCAGCCGTCCCATCCCTGTTCCCTGGCAGCCCTCCCCTCGGCAAAGGAGGGCACCGCCCCCTCCCTGCACGCTGCAGCAGCGTGGCCTTGGAGAGGAAGCGTTTGTGAGCCCTGCTTGTTGGGAAGAGACAGGAAATAGCCATGGGGAGCGGAGCTTTCAAGGGGGTTTTGCTTTCCATCTGCCCCCCTGCCTTGACTGCCATGCCCATCTTGCCATGCTTGGGGACAGCAGAGGGGAGGCTGTGTCAGGGAGGACCTCTGGGCATCTCCTGCTCAGCCAGAGTGTCTTGTGCAGCAAAATGGTGGCTCCTGGAGCCTTTCCGGGGATAGTCCTGCTGAGCAGATTGCAGCTGTGCCGAGGGGGCCACACCAATGTCACCTGCATGCCCTGGCACTGGGCAAACCCCTCTCTTTCAGCCTGGCCAGGATCATCCCTGGCCAAACCTCTGGAGCTCTGCGTGCAATACCTGTGCCTGGCACGTCGGAGAATCACTCCTGTTTGTGCAAAAGATGCTCTCCCCATTCTCGCCTTCCTCCCTCCCTCCCTCCTGCTTTTCCTCATTGTCATTTTAGCCTAGATTAAAGAAAATAGGGTGCAGCGCTGTGCGCATGTTCCGAGCGGTGTCTTTTCACAGCACTGTACTGATGCCAAGCAATAATGACAGGTTCAAGCTTTTCTGCATCACAAATGAACTGCATGCAAATGGCTAGTCCTGAATGGAGAATAATCGTCAGCACGGAGAGTCCTGCCTCCGCCGAGCCAGCTCCACCTTGCTTCCGAGGGGAGAAGGCTTCAAACAGTTAACGGGGATGGAGACGTGGAAATAGCGGGGAGCTGCCGTTTCCACTCTGCTAGAGCCTAACCTGTTAGTGCAGAGCTGTGTGAAGAATGTCAGGGATTTGTTCCAAGCGTTATCGAGATGTGGCTTTACATCTGTAAATCCTTTTACGCATCGCAGCTCAGCCGTGAGGCTTCCCCACGTGACGGGCAGCGCTGGCTGCCTGGCCATGCCACACCGGGCAGGGGCAGTGCCAGTGCTGGACATGACGGTGCTTTCAGGGCCTGTTTTGGGTGAAACACCCACAAAACGTTGTGCTTTTCAGCTCATTCTGGCTGCAGATTGGCCACGATTGCTTGTTCTCCTGTGCAGAGCCACCTCTCTTTCTCTCTCTCAGAGCCTCTTTGGTGCTTTCACATTGCCCATTTGTTCTGTCTCCCCATCTCCTGCACCCTGATTATCCTCAGGATGGTGTCTGTGGGAAGCCAAGGCTGGGAGCTCCTCAGCTGGGTTTGGCTGACTCTTGGGGAGCTTTTCCAGCTCACGCCAGCTGTGGATTTGACTTAGCGCCACTTTGCTCTCCTGCCACAGCGTTACCAGCAGAACCGGATTTAGCAAACGATTGTGACAATCTCCAGCACCATCAGGAAAACATGCTCCATCATTCACTGTGATGTGCGCTGATGAGGGGAAAAAAAAAGGCTTGTTCATCCATCAGAAATTCACTGATGCTGTCTCTAGGTGAGCAATTTGCCAGCGTTACCTGGTGTCACTCATTAGACACAAGATGTAACAGTCTCATTTACTCTTCGGGCTTCCTGCCACTTACTTACTTTTGCATTTGACTTTGCACATGAAACTTAAGCTCGTTTTCAGCCTCTGTCGAAGTCGGCTTTCAGAATTCCTGCTCATTAAGCCCAGTCCCAGTGTGTGGGCTGCATGCACAGGAGAGGGGTTTGGAAGCCAGAAACGTCCCCTGGTGCCTGTTGCCATTAGGCTTTGCAGAACAGTGTGTGCATCTTTCAAAAAGCCAGCAGACGAAGCAGTTTCTGCCCTCCCATCACTAGGTCTGAACTTTCCAAAACGCCTGGGCTTTGGCTGAATTTTAGCTGCATTTTTTTACAGGCTTGTGGGCTTGTAACTTTTACATTTTTACATCAAATTTGATTGAAGCTTGTAGCCCATTTAGGGTTTTTTTTACTCGGACGTAAAAGCAGGGCAGAAAGTGCCAGGATTTGGCTTCCTCTGAGGAATCAGAGCCAGGGCTTGAGCAGGTGTTTCATGGCCAGAGCTTTCCTGGTGTCTGGAGCAGAGACAGCAGACGATGCAGGTGGGGGATGTTTCAGTGCAGAACCGAGTGTTTCCCTTCGCTGTTCGTCTCTGCTGCTGGATTTACGTGGTTTTAGCCACTCCTCTTGCTGGACAGAAGGTGTGGGAGCAGGGGAAGGTGAAGCTGTGGGTGCTGCTGACTCGGGACACGCAGGGATGGGGCAGCTGCTGACTTTCCCTGAGCTCCCAAAATTTCCTGCAGCCATCCAGGCCGGTTGTGCAGCTGTGGAGGGCACTGGAGTGGCAGTCCCTCACAGCAGAGCACGTTGGTGTCCCTCTCTTTCCACCCCATTTCTGTGGACAGGAATGGTCCTCTTTGTTTTTAAGAGAGTCCCTCCCATTCGTCTGTCCCTGGCTGCGTCATCCAAACTGCATCCTATCCTCGAGGTTTGCGTGCGCTGGATGAATTTAGGATGAATTTCAGGCTTGACACAGGCAAAGAACCAAGCAAATCGGGTAATGCTGAACTGAACTGTGGGATGTAGAAGCAAAGGACTGGGGAGGGATTCTGCAAAATGCAGGCTGGGAAACTGGCGTTTGAGAGGGCTTGGCTTTGTGCTGAGACAAAAAAATCCTGTTAGGAGCAGTGTTTATATCTCCACATCATTGCTAGAGTTGTCACAGCTCAGCTCTTCGGGCGGCAGAGGGTGAGGAGCAGTTGTCTGATGGGAGAGGAGGTGGTAATCCCTGGGATGTCTCTGCACGTGGTGCTGGGAAATCATTGTCTCAGGCACTGTAGAAGGGGCTAATTTCTTTGCTGGTGGAGTTTAATGTGGTGTAGAGCTTGTATGAACCACAGTGGTGTTGAGATATGCACTACAGTGATAATGCTGCAAATTCTGGAGCATTAGTGTTATTAAAATGTCAGGCTGATATCTTCCTCAGCATTAAAACTCTTAATGTACTTTATCCTTTCAAACTCGTGGTGCTCCAAGTGAAAGCGTGAGGAAAAAAAGTGGTTACAGAGCAGAAGATTAATAAGAGAGAAAAGGGGGATGCCCTGGTGCAAGGCTGCTGTGCAAATTGCTTCCTTGAGCACTTGTGCCTTTCAGTTGGGTTAAAATTCAGCAGGACATGTTCACTTTTGTGACAACAGCCTGAACCTTGCTCGTGTTGCCCAAAGGGAGTATTAGCAGCAGTGCTGAGCTTTTAATGTTGTTGGAAAAGAGCTGGTATGATCACATTGGGCCAGAAATCCCAGGTGCTGCACACACTCAGCCAAGGGCCAGGAGGGAAGAGCTCCTGTACCTGCAGGTACAAAGCTGGCCTGGGGCTTGTGGCCATTGGTGGGATTTTGGAATCAAAGAACTGTTTCATTTGGAAGAGGTATTTAAAAGCCATGTAGTACAGCCCACTGCAATGAGCAGGGACATCTTCAACCAGAGCAGGCTGCTCAAAGCCCTGTCCAATCTGACCTTAAATGTTTCCAGGGATTGGGCATCTGTCACCTCCTTGGGCACCCTGTGCCAGTCTTTCACCACCCTCATTGCAAACAAAGTCTTCCTTACATCTACTCGAAATAGACCCTGTTCTGGTTTAAAACCATTTCTCCTTGTCCTTTTTCCTGCATCCTGGTGATATCTCAGGGGAGATGTTTTTCGGGAAATTGAGGAGTATAGATCGCAACTCCTCACATCCACGCGTGTTCCGGGTGGTTGTGCTTTCCAGGGCCACCCTGGATGGCACTGCCTACTCCTCGGAGCTTCCCGGGGAAGTCACCAGCTCTGTGGGTGGGAGGGAACACTCTGCCAGCTGAAAGGTTTCTGCGGCGAGGAAGAGACGAGGAGCTGAATCCTTCCCGTGCCGCCTTGGCACGCACGGCGTGCTGAGAGTTTGGGGCACCGAGTACCCCCTCCTCGCCCTCTTGGAGATAAATAAGCCTGAAAGAATTCAGGAAAAAAGCCAAAAGCCCGGCTTTTAAGGGCTGCGGACCGGGCGCTGTCCGCGGTGCTGACCATCCGCGCTGCTGACCAGTCCGAGGGGAAGCTCCTCACTCCCTGAAAGGAGGGTGTAGCCAAGTGGAGGTCAGGCTCTAGCGACAGGACAAGAGGAAATGGCCTCAAGTTGTGCCAGGATAGGTTGAGATGGGATATTAGGGGTTATTTCTTCACCAAAAATGTTGTCAGGCTCTGGCACAGCTGCCCAGGGCAGTGCTGGAGTCACCATCCCTAGGAGTGTTTAAAAGATGTGGCACTTGGGGACATGGTTTGTGCTGGGCTTGGCAGTGCTGGGTTATTCCTGATGGTCTTAGATGGATTTTCCAACCCTAACAATTCTATCATTCTGCATTCTGAGCATAGTCCTGAGCTTCTCCTGCCCTCAGTACATGCACTTTACACCAGGTTAATATTTTTCCACTGTTTTTCCACAATGGAACAGGCTCTTCTCCAGTATAACTCGTTTCCTGCTCAGTGCTGCTTCCAGTGCCTCTCCTCAAATGGCAGCAGAGAGGAATCCAATCCCCAGGCAGTGAATTAGGAGGTGGTAGCTGCTCATTTTTCATCTCTGTGATAAAAAAAAATCTAATGCAATCATCAAAAAATAAAGCTGCGTTTTTCATGTCTTCACCATTAGGAATGTCTCTTGCTACTGCTCTCTTTTCCCTCCTACTCCCAAATTATTGAGGTCTCAGCAGTGTTTAAAATCTCGTGGAAATTTACTTTTGGATGCCAGCAGAGGGGTGGGAGTTTGAGTAATCTCTAGGGCAATAACATTCCAGAAGTGTTGTGTTCCCTTAATAAAAACACTTTTGATTCAGAAACATAAATGTTATTTTTCCAAAGGCACCCTCCTGAAGGGGGCTATTCTTTCTTATCCTCTCACTTAAGGCATTACAACTCCTGGGAGACGTTCTGCTGCTTCAGTAGCCATAACCTTACATTTATTGCATGTGTGGCCACAGCAGCCCCCTCAGATAATTTTGTTTAGGGCTGTGAAATTTGCCTTCAGCCCCGAAATTGAATCCATTCTCTGCTCTCAGCAGCGTGATGGGTTCCTGCATGTCTCTCTTTCCCAAGGATGTTTGCGGTTATTGATGCTGAGTGCGGCTATTTATCACAGACAATACAGAACAAAGAAGAATTTATTAATAAGTCTCCTGGCCCCATATGCTTCCCTGAGGAACCTGAAGCACGCTATTTTCTCCTTGCCCCATTTATATCTACGTGGTTTTGCTGCTGTCCACTCGGATTAAATGCTGGCTGAGGAGAAGGAGTTGCTCCGTAGCGTATGGCAGGGTTAGACCAAGCGCTCCAGGAAGGCTCTGTGGGCTATTGGATGGCAACAAACAGGGAAATAATGTGAAATTTTATCAGAATGACACCAAAATGTGTCCCAGAGGTGGGGGTGAGGATGCTGGTGGCCCCAAGCAGCTCCAGGGCTCTCAGGGGTTGATCTGCTCGGCTTTTGTTGTGGGTCAGTTTGTGTCAAACGGGGAGGATATCCAGAGGCAGGAGCTGTGCTGTGTTCTGCTGGGTGGCAGGGGTGATGTGGGGGCAAACAGCACATGCTGGATGCCTGTGGCCCTTCTCTTGCGTCACAATAGCATCACAGAATCATTTTGTTTGGAAAAGACCTCAAAGATCGAGTCCAACCTGGGACTGATCCCCACCTTGTCACCAGCCCAGAGCACTGAGTGTCATGTCCAGTCCTTCCTTGGACACCTCCAGGGATGGGGACTCCAAACCTCCCTGGGCAGCCCAAACCAATGCTTAACAACCCTTTAATTCTACTTGATGCCCAACCTGAACCTCCCCTGGTGCAGCCTGGGGCCATGTCCTCTTGTCCTGTCAAGAGTTGCCTGGGAGAAGAGGCCGAGCCCATGTTTGGCCAACAAGATCCTGCAGGCACTCGTGGTGGGAATCTGCCTGTCCCTCACCCTCCTCTTGGCCCTCCTGGGACATCAGTTCAGCAGCAGTGCAGGCAGAGAGGGGGAGGATGTTCTGTAGGAGATCCTGCCTGGAAAATCAGAGTCAGTGGCATGGGGACTCAGAGATTCCTGCTGTGCTTGAGAAAGGGAAGGTGCCTGGGGAAGTTCTGGTGGCTTTTCCCCCTCTTTGTGCCTCCTTATGCACTAATTAAAGGTCAGTCCCATTTGCATTCAGCGCGTTTCTCTCCTTCCCTGGGCATTTGCATTGGCAGAGGGTTGTTTTCCATCTGACCAAGCCTTGGCTGGAGCCATAGCCTGGGGGTGAGAGTCTCTGCTCCCACCTTTGGAAACCCAGCAGAGGCCTTGGTGGCTCAGCCAGCATCTGCAGGAGAGAGGAACAGAGCCCCCCTTGTGCTGCTCCCCCTCCCCAGCCCCACAAGACGAGCATTAGGCATTTTTAGGTTTTTCTCCATGGATACATAGCCAGGCACGTTGGTAAAAATATACCCGTGCACGAGTATATTTATGTGTAGTGCAGCGAGAGCAGCGCAGGCTGATTCCCGAGCTGATTCCCTCGGGTGAAACACCAGCCTTCCCTCCCAGCGCTTTCAAAGGGGAGCTGTGCTGATAATTAGTGCAAATATTTTGAATACAGAACTCATCACGGGCCTTTGTCGCGGTGACAGGCAGTGACCTGAGATACGTTTCTCCTTTCTTAATGCACCCGGAATATGTAATTAAGAGGTGACTAAAAGATTCTTTATCACTCTTTGTTTTCTAACGTGGCAGGCTGTTATGAAATGCTGCCCCCTCCTTCCGTGGCGTTCGGCTCCCCGTGACAAATGCAGGGATGGAGATTTGCTCTGCTCTCCGAATCACTCCAAGTTCCTTCACTTCCAAGGTGTTCTGACTGCTTTCTGTTCGGTTCAGGGTTTTAAGAGTCAGAATTAGGAGGGGAAGGCAGTTGGCAGAGCAGGAAGTTGCCTGGGAAGGTGCAGAGGTGCTGCTGGAAGGGCACAGCAGGCATGGTGCTGCTGTCACCACAAGTGCTTTGGTCACCGGGTGCAGGCTCAGTGCAGCTGAAGGAGATTTATGGAAATAAGGCAGAAAAGCAGGCTGGAGAACACCTCCAGTGCAGTTCTCCAGGTCCTGCCACCCCGAGCCGTGGGTGTGAAGGGCCAGGGTTGGCCCCACATTAGCACAGGCAGGCAGGCAGGCTGCGATCCGCTGCGGTAAATGCAGCGTGACAGCACCTGAGCGAGGCTACGTGCAGAACAGATGTCTCCTGGCTGGGCTGGGCAGTGGCACAGCGTCACTCCATCAATTATAGATCGCTTCCCTCGCCATCAGCGGGCGCCCAGGATCAGGGCTGCTGAAGGAGGCAGTAAAAGGTTTGAGAGCAGAAGGGAAACTTGTGAGGAGAGGGTTTGATCTTTGGGCTCGTTTGCAGTCTGGGAGGTGGTGGAGGGCTGGCAGGACCTTTCTTGGCTCCTTGGCCAGCTGTGCTGAGCTTGTCACTTCTGTGCTCTCAGAATTCACAGCACGTCCCTTGATGGGACCCTCAGCCCTCACATCAGTGATGGGAAGAGACCCAGGGCTGCTCCTTCATCTCTTCCTTTGGGGCTGGATGCTGGGATGGCTGCAGCAGCCTGAAAACCTGCAAACCCCATCAGCTTTTATTCGCCTGTTGACTTATTTGTCTGTTTAATTGTTCCAGCCTGCCACCTTTACCTGGCAATGCTGCTTCATTAAAGGGAACGTGGGGCCTTTATTGGGACTGTGGAGTGTCATCCAGTGTTTTCACTGAACGTATAATTTGCCATGTATGAAAACCATTTCCAGAATTAATTTACCTACTGCAAACAGTTTGTATTAATGAAAATGCATTTTTCATGTGGGTTTGCCGGCAAAGCTGGCTGGAGCTCAAGAGCTCACTTTATCCATCCGGCATGA
This sequence comes from Entomyzon cyanotis, assembly GCA_024500445.1. NCBI lineage: Eukaryota > Metazoa > Chordata > Aves > Passeriformes > Meliphagidae > Entomyzon > Entomyzon cyanotis. The sequence goes on along the minus strand of JAKEPQ010000773.1, from coordinate 1,019,881 downwards.
GTAGGAGATGGAATTTGTTTAAAAATTAAATAAATAACACACCCACCCCCCATTTTTTAATACAATATGGCCCAGCAATAATCTCCGAGGCAGACTGCAAAGGCTGCAGAAAGCTCCATCTGTGGCATTTTAATATGCAGCATTGTCTCCTGTTTTAATATCCCCCCTTGCCCGGCTCGTGTTTGTGTAAGTGAGACGCGAGATGCTGTCATCTTCCCGGGTCACATTTTGCTGCTCAGAATGAGCAGAAGTGGAGATGGATGCAGCCATGGAGCCCTTCCCATATTAACACGCATATTTTAGAATAATTGATGCTGAATTCATTTTGCAGCCTCGTTTCTCCTCAGCCTTCCCCCACCCCCTCTTTCATATTTGCATGGAAAAAAATCCTGTGATCCGTCCAGATGGCAGCTGGAGGCTCTCAGCTGAGCTGGGCCGTGCTCTGGCTTTCAGAGGCTCCTCCTGGCTGGGGTGGAATCAGGGGCTGGAGGTGGGATGGTGTGGCATTTTCTGTGCCACGCTGGAGGGCAGGAAAAGGCTCTTGCTTAGATGTCACCCCAATGACACTCGGCTGGGTTTGGGGTGTCTTTCTCTGCTCCTTGGCCAGAGCTGCTAAAGCCAAGCTTTGAGGGTGGTCAGGTCTGACCTCTCTCTCAGTGGAGGGGACATCAGGTAATAAAACCAGGGACTTTCTGCAGAAATGTGTTGATCAAACCTCTGGGGAAGGGCAGAACGAGGGTTTAAAATAAAAAGATGCTTTAAAACAAAAAGGTTTGAAACATATTGCAAGACCAGACTAGGAAAACTTGCTCCTGTTTTGGGATTGTCTTCAATTATTGCATGCTAGCAGAAAACCCAAACCAAGCTCTTTTCTGTAAGTGATAATACAGTGTTGGGGAATTTTAATGAAGAGAATCAAGGCAAGCATTTGAAAATATGCAGGTGTGTTTGAGTAAAGATGATCTGCAGTGCCCACAGTGTTCTTGGCCTTTGTGAGGAGCTTTGGACCAGCTTGGTGTCCAACTTCAGTGACTGTCCCTGTGCTAAGCTGGATGGGTACCTCTGCCATTTCGGTCACACCCCCTTTGTGGGGTCTGTCCCTGCTTTTTGTCCCAGGAGGTGACACTGAGCATCTCAGCCCTGTGCCTGCTGAGCCCCTGGTGTGTGCAGCTGAGCCCAGAAATAATCCTTTGGAGATCAGTGGACATTTCATGTGCTTAAAGTTAAGCCTGTGCTGAAAGTTAAGCCTGTGCTTAAGCATGAGCAGGACAGACTGACAAGCTGGGCACAGTGGCACCCGTGGGTGATGGTGGCACCAGGAAAAGGGGGACACTCTGGGCAGGGACACCCGGGGTGAGGCTGGCTGGAGCCCTGGGCCCTCACCAGAGGCTGTAGAGCTCATTCCAGGTGTGCACTGGTGCTCTGTGCCTCCCAACGTGCAGCTTTTCAGGCATTTCCTGGTGCTCTCCCCACGCCTGGGGACTCCCTAATCAAGGACATTCCCGAGCACACGTGTCACCTGCCACTCAGCACACAGCCTAACCTCATGCCATGTGTTTATCTCATTCCAGGACTACAGTCAGCAATGCCACTCTAAGCATAAACTTAATTATATCTCCTCGGGTAGCAGCAGGGAAGTGATTTATTGCTGCTTTTTGTTTCCTCCCTCCCCTCACCTCGCTGTGATTACGCTCCCGTTTGCTGCCGTGGGGATGCCAACATTCCACTGTGACTTTGCTGCAGTTGCAGAGCCCATGCCTACAGTCAGTGGTGGCCAAAGGAGGCCTCTCCGTGGCCACAGAGTCTCTCTTGGTGGCCCTGTCCTTACACCCACCCCGCTGAACCAGCAGGGTGACTCAATGCATCAGGATATTTGGGTGGGTGAGCAGGAGCTTCCAGGGCTAATGCTCTGTGATGCCTTTTCAGGGGATAATTTTATTTTAAAATAATTGCTGCGCCAAGGCAGTAGTCCCCTGGCTGAAGTGGCTCCTTGGGAGCAGATGTTGGCTCTCCAGCGCTTCTCCAGCTAAAAAGCCTGAGGTTTCCCATCGAGCTCTCTCGTGCTGGCTGGTTTTCCCTGGCTCCTTCCCCACCCTGGGTGCTGACAGGAGCATCCCCGCAGGAGGCTCTGCCCTGCTGCCAGCCTCAGCTCCTGAGGAAAGCTGAGAAGTTTGGGAAATGGTTTCTCTTCCCTGTGCCATCCACTAAGGCTCCTGCTCTGGTTCTCCAGGGAAAGGGAAGGTGCTTTAATTATTCCTGCCTTCTGGAAAGCCATGGTAATTAGCAGCGCTGCAGAGAGCAAGGCCTGGCTGGGCTTCCAAGTGCTCCCGATGGTTTTTAAAGACATTTTCCCTCTGAGGTACAGCTGTGACAGCTCCTGGAGCTCCTGGAAATGCCCCTGGCTGTGTGGGACAGGCTGGGATTTGGGGGTGCTGGGAGCACTGGTCATGTTGGGGTTACTTTGGTGAAAGTGCCCCAGGATTTCTACAGCATCACATCAGCTCTGGGTTTCAGTATGCAGAGCACAGCCCTGCCACGGCACACTCAGAATTTCTCCATGTGGTTTTGAACAAATTGCTGATTATTTTTCCCCTCATTATTCACCTGACAGAGGAGCAGGTTGAGTAATTAGCGAACGCGCGTGAACTTTGCAGTGTTTTTATGAATAAAACATTTGTGAATTGGCTGGGTACTGGCCCTGCTGCTTTAGCCTGTGCACCCACTAATGTCTGTCAGTGAGGAGCATCCCTGGCCTGTGCCACTGTCCCCGTGTCACCCTCCTTGGGACAGCTCAGCGTTTTGCAGAGAAAGCTCCTCCTGTTCTTGTGCAGCCTGGGCTGCCTTCCTCACCCCTTGTGGATGAGGAGCTGCTTTGTGTGGCTGTGATGGATGCTGCACTTACCCCTCCCTGTTCCTAAAATCACCCCTGTGCCTGCCCTGCCCGCGGCTGTGTGTGAGGCAGCAGCTGCTCAGAGCGGTGGCCAGCAAGGCTTGAATAGCAGCTGAAAGGGAGGAATAATTTGTATCCCGTCAGTTCTGAAAGGCACTTGGAGGAGGGATCGGGCTGCAGTGCTGCAGGGACAGAGGGACTGGGCTGGGGAGAAGTGCTGAGCATTGGTGAGGGATGGAGAGCTGGGTGCTGCCCTAGACAGAAGGGCTGTATCCAGGGCTCTGTCACCTTCAGAGCTGGACATGTGGGGCTGGACACTGCATGCCAGCCAGGGAGGCACTGCCCAGCCTGTGCCACACTGTCCCTTTGCACCTCCGTGTCCCTTGCTCCCTCCTGTGCCTGCCCTCCGAGGGGACCCAGCCGCAGTGGCTCCCTGGCGTGAGCTGCTGCCCATCCCTCAGCCCAGCCGTGCCTCTGAAGCTAAAGCCTCGGGCTGTCCTGGCACAGCCAGTGCTGTAAAGGCATCACTGAACCATGCAGAGCAGGAGGGAGCCTTGGGCAGAAGGCCAGGGGCTGAGGTGTCCCCCAGGCCAGCGATGGAGTGTCCGCACTGTCCTCGTGTCCCTTGCCCTGAGCAATGCTCCAGCCTGGGAGGGTGTGGGGGCACCTCGAGGGCTTTTCATGTTTGCACGAGATGAAGGGAATTCACCCTGAATGTCACTGCAGGGAAGCACAGAGGAGGCAGGAGCAGCACAGAGTGAGCTCGAGTCTCACATAAAACTGTGCATGTGACAGGTGAGCAAGATGCAGGTCACACCTGAGTCACTGGAGAGTCATGGGGTCCCAGATCTTGCTGATCACCCCAGACTGAGTGGATCACAGCGTGGGGTGGGGGATCCATGTGCATCTCTGTGCCATCATGGTGACAAAAACAATGGGCAATCTGGTGGCAATGCCCAAGGGTGCCGAGCCCTTGTGTTCTGCTCCCTGCTGTCCCCAGGCTAAACCTGAACAGGCTGAGCTAGGTTGGGAGCCAGGGCAGCTCCCTCTGTCCCCTGGACACCTGGAGGGTAGGTGAAAGCAGATTGTCACAAGGTCCCATCTCATTTAAGGACCTGGAGTCGTGTGGAGGCAGCCGCTCTCCTGGTGAGCTGCCCCAGCATCTCGCTGCTTGTTGCTAGGAAATCACATCTGATTGCAGAGTTGGATTTGCCTGAGTTGAGCTCCCAGGCCAGGGATGTTGTGCCAGCATCAGGAGGACACAGGATCCCTCTTCCCTGTGTCTGTGGTGTCCAAGGAGTTGGGTACAGGGGGTTATACAGCATCCCACAGCACGTGGCTAATTCTTCTGGCCCTAAATGATTTTTGTGATCATGTCGTGAACTATCAGAGTATTTCCCCGCCGTCTTTGAAGCCTAAACTGTTACTCATAAGTGCCCCAGTGCTCACACGTGAGGCTGGGAGGGAATATTTTGGTGGGAAGTGCCCGTGCCAGGCCTGCCTCCATCAGGACTGCCAGGTTGCTCAACAAAGCCACCGGGGCTGGTTTTCTTCTTGGACTTCTAACTAGGTCAACATACATTTGCCTCGTCTTAATAATTATTGATAAGCTGCAGCGGATCATGTGAGGTGCAGGAAGGGGCTGCTGCTCCTCCCAGCTGCCGGTGCAGCCCCCGCCCGTGGCAGATGCTCTGCGGTGGATTTGTGCCGTGGCTCCGGCGGGGGAGCGATGGAACAAGAGGGTTGCTTCCCCCCGGGAATGTGTGCAGCTCCCCAGCGCTCTCTGAGCCTTTCCAGCACTGGAGTGGGGGTGAACGGCAGGTGGTGACATGCTGGTGGCTTTGGTGGCTGCAGGGATGTTGCTCCCTTCCTGCCCCTTTCCAAAGGGATGCTGGAGTTATCCCACATTTTGGTCCATGTTTGCTTTCACTGGTGGTGCTCGGGGAGCAGATGGGAGGTGAGGGCAGGTGATGCTCCTGTCCCACCCAGCAGCCCCCTCCTCCCCCACTCCCAGCCCCCTTGAGTGCTCCTGGCTGCAGGGAGGGTGAGGAGAAGTGGTTTCCCAGTGCAGTCACCCCCTCCAGAAGGGTGGGCAAGAGGGAGGGAGGAAGGGTCAGTGTCCCACAGGCTGGGCAGGGTCACTGTGAGCTGCCCCAAGCTGCCTCCAGCCTCCAAGCCAGGCGCTGATGGGGCTGTGCCCACACGGGTGGGAATCTGTGTGCCCCAGGCTGGCTGTGCAGAGCCAGCACTCAGGCTGGGTGGCTTTGGGGTCCCTTCCTCAGCCTGGGCTCCTCTCTGTGCCGCCGTAATCAAAGCATGCAGAGCAACTCCGAGCGAGGTGAAAGGCAAAGAATAAACCCAACCACCCTCTCCAAGCTGCTCAGACTTCAGAGCTGAAGAGGAGGTTATGTCCTGGGGATTTTTTTTTCTGTTGCTTTTCCAGCACTAATGAGCAGGGAGGAAGTTCTACTCTTTGTTCGAGTCGCGTTCACTGAATTTTTTTTCCCCAGTGAGTAGCAGGGAGAGGAGGAGGGATTGGGAGGCACCGTGTGTCTCGTGGACATGTGGGACCACGGCAGCGTGGGATCATTCCACTTTACCCCTGAGTTTTAGGTGACAGAGTTTCTTTTGTGAGGCTTTTGGGTTTTCTCATCAGATCAAAACAAGGTCTGGGCTTCAGCAGGATTCTTTCAGAGCCGGAGCAGGGCAGTGATGTGCAGCTCTCTTGCAATTTTCTATGTTGCAGAGGGAGCTTCTGGCCTTGGCTTCTTCCCACAGGCTCTGGGTAGATTTTCTGGGGAGCCTGCACCAGTCTTGGCCTTTGCAGAGCTCTGTGTGCTGTCCTTGCCCTTGCCCTGCCAAGTGCATTTCTGGCTGTGGAAACACAGACTGTGTGGGGATGTGGCTGTGGGCTCGGGCTCTGCTCTCTCTTCCTTCCAATCCAGCAGGTTTTTTTTCAGAGCACCCTGCACATGAGAGCTGGTGGGAGGGCTGGGGTTTGCAGGGTGCCCCTGTGCAGGCAGTGTCTTGTAAAACTCCACGCAGCTCTTGCCTTCCTCCTGAGCCAGGGCTGGGCTGTGGCCAGGCTGGGCTCAGCCCCTCAGCACAGGGACACAGTGCCCGGGGGTGACAGGCACTGCCACCCTCCCTCACCCACCCCAGTGCCCACTGCCCCTCCATGAGGGCTCGGCACGACTTTATCATAATGCAGCATGAATTTCATTAGCTCATTTGCCTCTGAGCCTGGGGATAATTTAATCCCGACGTGGCTTACGAGGAGAAGAGAGGTTTAGTCTGCGGAGCTCCACAGCCCCTCAGTGGGCTCAGGGCTGGCTGGGCACGGCCGTGGGCTGCCACGGGGAGGGGGATGTGGCTCTCCACACCCTTCCCATCTCGTTAGCCAGATTTGATAGCGTGAAATAACAGCGCGAGGGCTGCGCTGACCGGAGCTGGGGTCTCTCTCACGTGCATCTGATTTTCCTTCCATCTCATCACGGGGAGGTTTACTTAGCAAGCTGAAAAAAAAAATCATTACATATGCTGCTAGTGGCCTGGTTAATTAAGATCTACAGTTCTCTGGGTAGGAAAAGACGACCTATATTTACTGTATGTAGGAAGACATCTGTCAGCTAGAAGCGCTAGATATCCCAGCGCAGGTTTGTCCTGCTTTTGCAGGCTCTGAATTGCAACTGTTTTAAGCTCTGATGCAGACCAAGTTAATTTTAAGATGACTGTTACTATTCTAAACATAAGGAAGGGCATATTTAGCCTCTCAGTACTCAAGAAGGCAAAACCCCCTGCATGTTTCTAGTAATTTTTCCCTAACAGTTTGCACAAAACAACAACAACAAATCCTATTTGGTTTCTGCAAAAGAATATGTTCGAGGGTGATCGTAAAATAGATTATTTTTAAATCTGCAGATGGTTTCCACATATTCCTCCTCAGCTCACTGCAGCTTTCCACCTCAGTAAACTGGTTTGTAATTTAGCCGAGGGCTGTGGAGCAAGCGTTCTGTCGTCTTGTTTTTCTTGTTCGCCTCCTTTACCCCCCCACACCCCCCTCTGCTTTCTGTCCCCTTTCTCTCCTCTCCCCTCTCTTCTCCCCTGCTGTCAGTGTTGGGATGGGTGTGAAGGGACAGTGGGCCGTGAGTGGCTTTGTCATGGCACTCAACAATCCCTTGGGCAGCATTTTTGGGGAGCTCCTGGCAGAGCTGGGGGCTCCAATTAGGGCTGGGGGGCATTGCTGGGGAGCCCAAGCCACTCTCCCCCCTTCATTCCTCAGTGGGGAAACTCTGCCACGCTGGCCATGGAGGTGGTTTCTCCCATCCACACAACCCCCTCCAGCTGATGGAGGGATCAGTGGGCTCAGGCCATGGAGAAAGGGATGCACAGCTCTGGAAAAGATAATTAGAGGAAGGATGCACTTGGAGTTCTGCAATGGCGGCTCCCCCCTCCCCCCGCTCCCTGGAAGAAAACACTGCTTTTTTTATTTCTTTGTTCTTTCACGGTTCGGCATTATAATTATTGAGATTTCACTGCAGGGCAAAATGATCATTTGACAATGTAAGTGGGGAAAATAATTCTCGTGTTATCCAGCAGCCTCACTCTTATTATAATTATGGCGAAACTCCTGCAGACTGAAGTGGGGGCAAAGAATTTCCTCCTATGTGGTGTTTGGCTTTTCAAGATTTCTCAAGATTTGATTGCAGATGGGAGAATTTTTTCCCCTCCCATCAATAATCCGAGGTTGGTGATGGATGGCGAAGGACCAGAGTACCTGTTGTTTTCCCCTTTGTTTTCATTAGGCGTTTTCCATTTCTGTCATTCTCGGCGTTGGTGATGGATTTTTATGAGCAAATATCTTGGTTCAAGCCATTCGGAATTGTTTGCACAGTAATGTCTGCACCAGCAGCAAAACCCAATTAAAAAATCAGAGGAAAATTGATGCAAAACTGCAAATCAGCCCCTCTCAAGATGGGGGACAGCAACGGCTCATTCTGTGCTGAGGCAGTGGTGATGTGTTCACCCTGACCAGCTGGGGATGGGCTGTGGGGTTTTCTTCCTGTGGGTGTGGGTGATCCCACGGTGTTGGCAGTGCTGTTGGAGAATCTCCAGATGTGCATCTTTGTGAGCAATTCTTCCCAGGGCAGCGTGTCCACCACGTTCCTTGTTCCATCCTGCATCCTGTGCCATCCCGTGCCATCCTTCATCCCATGCCATCCTGCATCCTGTGCAATCCTCTATCCCATGCCATCCTGCATCCCACACCATCCTCCATCCCGTGCCATCCTCCATCCCGTGCCATCCTTCATCCCATGCCATCCTCCATCCTCTCCATCCCGCTCCACCCTCCATCCTCTCCACCCTCCATCCTGCTCCACCCTCCATCCCGCTCCACCCTCCATCCCGTGCCATCCTCCATCCTGCTCCACCCTCCATCCCACACCATCCTCCATCCTGTGCAATCCTCCATCCCACACCATCCTCCATCCTGCTCCATCCCGCTCCACCCTTCATCCCATGCCACCCTCCATCCCGCTCCACCCTCCATCCCGCTCCACCCTCCATCCCGCTCCATCCTCCATCCCGTGCCATCCTCCATCCCACACCATCCTCCATCCCGTGCCATCCTCCATCCCATGCCATCCTCCATCCCACCCCGCCATCCTGGTGCTCAGCATCCCTCACAACTCTCTCCCGGGCTGGCAGGGAAGCACAGTGGTGGTGGGGAGGTCTGCTGTCCCCTGCCACCCCGGGGCTGATGGAAACGAGCTGACAGAACACAGGCAGCATTAGCCTAATTATGGCCAAACCCGCTACCTCTGCGTGGATTTTCCTTTCTTAGCGACTTCCTGTTTTCCTCTTTGAGATGCAAATTTTTGCACAGTCCTCGATCCAGATTTTCTCCTCATTAGCATGAAATCTGACTAGTTCCGCGGTTTTTTAAATAGCAAATGAAAAAAAAAAAAAAAAAAAAAAAAAAAAAAAATTAAATGCTGTGCACAAAGTAGCGGCGAAGCCCCCCTGACTCTCGGGGGCAGGAGGTGGAGGGGCTGGTGAGGATTTTTGGGAATCACTCAGCCACAGCGGCGTTTCTCCGTGCCAGGCTGCTCGGCTTTGCTCGTGCGTGGCTGAGAGGATGCGGGAATCAGCACGGAGGGGTCTGCGGGCAGAACCCCTGCCCAGCTCCCCAGCACCCTGGGCTGCCTTCCCAGACCACCCATCCTGTGCCAGGACAGACGCAAATTCAGCCTGTGGAGCGAAGCCTTTTGTTTTCCTTCCTCCTGGAAAACGAGACTCATCGTAACAGGAGGCTAAAAAAAACCCCAAAACCCGACGCTCCAAAAATCCTTTTTTTTGAATTGAGTGTTCTCTTAGTGGATTTTATACGTTTTTATGCCTGCCGTAATCCCAGCCCACTGCAGCTCAGTGCTGGGAGAGGGCTGGTGATAGAGCCGGAGCAGACGGCACTATTTTGTGGTAAATGTCACTCTAGTAATACTCAGCTCTGCTCGGAAATAGAAATACAACCCTCGCTGACGCGGCGCGGAGACACGGCGTGGTGAGCCGGGCTCGGGAGCTGCCCTGCTCCCTGCCAGCCCCGCGTCCCGATGCTCCGGGAATGCCTTTTGCCTGGCATCGCCCTCCCCAGCTTCCCTGCCCAGCCCCTCCCTCCCCCCTGCTTTCCGCCACATAATGAGTTTGATAAGAAATTGTCTCGTTAACAGGATTAGCCATGGAAATCTCTAGTCCCCTCCTATTCATTTTGTAATGCTCTTCATCCTGTTCTGTAATTTTCTGCTGGTATTAGGCGGCTCCGGACCACCTCGGGAGATGAATTCCTCCTCCTTTGGCAGTGCCAGCGTGGCTGGTGACAGGGGGCTGCTCCATGGGCAAACCCCAGCCCCGCAGCCCCCACCCAGGGGATTCCTCCTCCTCCTCCGTGCTCTGGTTCAGGGAAACTGTGTCATTCCCAAAGTCGCTTACGCAAACAAACCCAAGTGTCCCCAAACACTGCTGGGTTTCGCTGCCAAGCGCTCCGGTGACTCAGAGGTGCATTAAAACCCGGAGAGGCAGAGTGTGCTCTCCCTCGTACCCCCGTGAATCCATTTCCGTGGGCAGCGTAATTCCGGATTTACTTCGAGGAACATGACTTGCGAGGCTGGCCCTTGGGTAAATAATGACTCTTGATTTAATAACTCCTGCCAGCCCTGCAGGATACCTCACTTCCGAGGGAGCTAATAGAGAGAGATCTTCCCTAACATCTGTTTTTCCCAGTTTTGCCGACTCCTGAGCCTGGATCTGGGAAGCAGCATCCAGGTAGCAGAAGCTGCCCGCTGCCAGTGAGTGCAGTGAGGATGGAAAATATCTGGGAAACTCGGTGCTCCACTCGAGCCACAAGCTGGCTGCTCACACCCTGATGCAGGGAGCAGGATAGGCAGTGCCAACTCCTGATTGTGCCTATCCCATGTTTCTTCTTGTGTGTGTTTTGCCTGACAAGAAAATCCCTGTTTCTGCTGGAAAACCTCTCCATTAATGCTGCAGTCGGTGCCACAGGGCAGGGTGACAATGTTCAGTGGCACATGTCTCTGGTTGCCATCCTGCTGCAAAAATCCGATGCTCAGCAAACCCCTCCAGTGTTTCCTTTTGGATTTGTTGGCTTTTCAGATCCTCGGAGCGCCGGGAGTGGCGACCTGGCACGGGGAGGTGACAGTGACACCCTCCTTGTAAACCTTTCCTGCTTTTTGCTTCTCTCTCTTGTTTCACGTCTCCCTCTCAGAAAAGCCATTTAAATGTAATTCTGTTCTTAAACCCTCTGCCTCATGCATGCCTAATGAACAGCAGGCAGAGGTGCCGGAAACGGGCCCGAGTAGGATTCAATCTCGCCGAGTGTCGACAAGTCATTTGGAAGGAGCCCTGGGAGCGCGCCCAGTTTTATTACAGCGTAATTAGAAATAAAATCTTGTTGCGGGAGGAGAATGAGAGATGGGTGTTAATCCTGTAACGGGAGGAGATGGAGCCGTGCTTATAAAGGAGATTAAGGAGGGGAGGCGGAAAGCTCGTCACGACTCCCCGATTTCCACCCCTCCCCTGCCGTTCCCCCCACTCTGGCTCCAGCAGAAGCCATCCTGTCCTTTCGTTGGGAAAAGGGACACTGCTCCTGGAGGGTGAGGAGGATGAGGAGGATGAGGAGGAGCCCCTTGGTGCAAAGCCCGAGCTGCTGGCTCAGCTGGCAATACAAATGGCCACGACTCTTCCAGGTGGGAACCTTTGGCTGAGCGCACAGCTCTGCTGCCCTGGCTCTGCGGGAGAGCTCTGCTGCCTTTGGAACGGCTGGGAGCAGCGACGGCCCTGCAGCTCCCCTGGGATCCCCACGGCAGGCAAACACGTAAATAAATCTGTCAGATTTGTGCAGGTCCTATGAAATTTGCATTGGGCTGGAGTTATGGCTCCTCTTTAACATCCCCACGAGGGAGGGATGGATGGAGCTTTAATCTCAGAGCCCGGTCCGGGGCCCCTCTGCTCTCAGCATTTGCTGTGGCACGAGCTGAGTTCAGCCTGCTGAGATAAAAGGCAGCTCTGGTGCATGGCCATCAATGCCAGCCCCCTCCTGTGCCCTGTGTCCCCTGTTCCGCTGGGGACTGAGTGCCAGGGCTCGGGCTGTCCGAGGCAGGGAGGTGGTGATCCATGGGGCGGGCAGGAGTTTTAATCCTGGCTGGGTTTTCTGTGGCTGTTCCTTGTCCCCAGGCGAGCTCCATGCCGGGCAAATGGCATCCTGTAGCAGCAGCCACAGCAGAAAAGTGCCGCTGTGGCAGCGGTGGAAAATTACAGGCTTTGCTCTTTGGGGTTTCCCCCTCCGTGCCTTCCCCCCGGGAGGCGTTTGTCACTTTAAACGTGGCCAGAAATAGCACCAAACTGTTACTGGATTTGTCCAGGATGCCTTGGGATGCACATGCTCCGAGTATGGCTAATTCATAAACGCTGGCACCTATTGATTCTGCAGCAGTACCAGGGGAAAGTTATCTCATTAGTCTTATGAACTACAAAACGTGCTCCCTCCTGAAGCCCTGACCCCGTTGTTTTGATAAATCTATATGGGATAGAGCAGGAGCTGGTAACCTGCATTGACTGTAAGCTTTCTCTTGGAACTGGGAGGCCCTTTGGAATGACGCTGGGGTTTCAGGGATTATGCAGCTGGATGCAGGAGAGGGGTGTGTGTGTAATCAGTGAGACCGTGCCGGAGAACCTCCCTCTCACCCTTGTGCTTTCCTCCAGGTGAGGCACCAGGTCCTGGCAATTTAGGTAGAATTTAGCTCCTGTTGTGCTCTCATCTGTGTTTGATCAGAGGGCTTTGGTGAGGTTTCTCCAAAGGCAACAGCTCAAGTCCAGCTGGAAGAGTTATTAGAGGCACATCACTCCAGCCTGGCCGCGGATGTGCTTAATCCTCTGCTTCCTGTAAAGCTTTTCCACCTCCTGGCAGGCAGAAAGATCTGATTTTGCTCGGCAACCTTCGACGTTAATCTCCCTGGCAAACTCAGCAATAAGTCACTTGGGTGAGGTCTGTCGGAGTCGCTTACATCACTTACTGCCCTGCATCTCCCCTGAACCAGCAGAATGTTCCTCGACGGAGTCACTTGTCCCTTCCCGGGAAAAAAACCCAAAGGCAGCTGTGCTGTCAGCTTGGGAGGATCTCACACGTGATGGAGCAGTGTCACCACACCATGCAAGGGGCAGATGCCTCCTGTCACTCCGCAGTGGAGACATGGATCCTAAACCTGCAGGATTTCTGCCTGTTCCTGTCCCTGGCGGGGTGTTATGGCTGGAGCTCCATCCCAGAGCCTGGCTCTCCAGCACAAGGCTTTGTTTCCAGCCCGGAGCACAGCAGCACAGGGCTGTGGATCCCCAGGCACGGCCGCGTGTGAGGGTGTGGGCTGGGGCTGCCAGCACTTCGCAAAATACAGCCCCGTTACCATGGAAACCGGCTCCCCCCATCTCAAATTCCAGTGCAGCCCATGTTCTCCGCTTACTGGTTTGATGGGAGATGAAAAATTAATGTTTGATTTGCATGTTATTTCAGTGCCGTGGGACCACTCCCCCTGCCCTTCCGCGGGGGTTGTATGGATCCCGGGGCAGCTCCTGCTGCCAGTGGAGCACAAAGCTCGCACCACTGCCCATCCGGTCCCAGCTGCACACTGGTGCGGGACATGTGCTGCCATACCGGTGGTGACATGCCACAGGATGGAGGTTTCGGCTGAGGTTATGGCTGGTGAACCCCTGAACCAAGGGGATCGAGTTACAGGGGTGTTGCTGGAGGTGTGGGGATGGCAGCTCCTGCATCCCATGGGGCTGCCAGCTCCTGCTCCTGCTCCTTCCAGGGAGCATCAGCACAGGGTGCTAGCCTGGCAGGTGCCTGTACCTCTGTTAGCCACACTTGACTGGCATTATGATTAATTATTTGCTGTTTCTTTGCTGTTTGGAGTCCCTCACACTCTAGTATGAAGCAACTGGAGTCAAACGTGCACATCTGGCTAAGCCAAGGCTGGGATGGGTAATGCCAGCACAGCTCGGCACTGCTTTGCCTTGGTTCATGCCAGGGACACACTCTGGTTCCCTGGGTGAAGATCCCTGTTTTCTGCTGGTCTGTCACCTGCAGCACTTGCAGGGAATTGGGTCTGGGGTCCTGCCCAGAGTGCCTGGGAGCATCTGCCTCTTGTCCTCTTTTTCATTCGTGCTCATTCTGCACTTCTGACTTTGACCACAGAGCTTTCTTCTGCCTAAATTGAGAATATCCAGGTGCTTCCAAAAGGTGCTGGAAGAAAAATCAGTTGTTCGGCCTCATCAGCTAGATCGTGGCTTAGCAGGCATTGTGCAGGGCTTGAGGGAGCCATTTGCAGATGTTGCTGATTTACAGGCTGGGTTTAAAGGTTTTCACTCTGAGCATTCAGCTGCACTAAATTACCTTCTGCAGTCGTGGGGTTTGGTGGAGGGTGGTTTGGCTGGCAGCACGGTGCAGCCGAGCAGATGGAGCATCCTATCCCAGCTGAGACTGGCGCTGGAATAAACCCCAAAGCCCCGCAGAGCCGGAGGTGAAAGCCTTGCTGGCACGGAGGGGCAGGGCAAAGTGCTTTCCAGGTGGGCAGGGAGCTTCTCTCCAGAGCCTCGGCTTATCCTGCTCTCCATGTAGCCACTACACAGGCCGTTCTATCCGTGTTAATTACTGTTGTACTTCATGATGAATTGCAGGGGTCATGAGCCATCAAAAACTCCTTTCCCCCGCGCCAGGCTCCAAAACCTGCTGGCCGGAGGGGGCTGTGCCGGCAGCGCTGCTGGGGCCGTGCTGCCCTGGCTGCTCTCCTGCCACCCTCCTCCCGGGGCTCGAACATCAGCTCGAGCCCTTATTTGTTTTCACATGCTTCTAAGTAAGTTAAGCTAATTATTAACTCAGCGGGACGGATTCACTTTTAATTGCCGCGTTGCCATGGAGCGTGCGGCACCGCGGCGGAGCAGTGAGTGTTGGAGCTCCGTGCCACACGCTCTGCTCACCCTCTGCCCCCACGGCCTGCCTGAATCCGAGCCCTGTGAGGCAGCTGTGTGTAAAGACACCCCAAACCTACCTTCACACCTGGGCAGGTGTGTGTGCTTGCCCGGGGTGAGTGATGGAGGCTGGCGTTGCACACACAAGGCTGCAGTGGCTCACCCAACTTCACCAGCCCGCCTGAAACTTCAGCCAGAGCTGCATCCCGATGTGGTGGAGGAGCAGAGAGGTGGAGGAAGGTCCCTCTTTCCCTGCCACAGCTCTGGTGCCAGCTCGGAGCGTAGGGGCTCTGCCTGACTCGGGTGCTCAGCCTGGGGTGAGGGTTGGGTCGCTCACTCTTCTCCTCCCTTTGTGTCTCCAGAAAATAGGTTTTTTATTACTTCTTATGGAGGTTTGTACATATCGGACGTGCAGAAGGAAGATGCCTTGTCCACCTACAGGTGTATCACCAAGCACAAGTACAGCGGGGAGACGCGGCAGAGCAACGGCGCCCGGCTCTCCGTCTCAGGTGAGCGCCTGGGGCTGGCAGGGTGGGCGCGGGGCGGGTCCTGTGCCCGGGAGGGGGTCCAGCCCTGCCCGATGTCCACTACCTGCATGCCTGCCCGCTTCCCCGCTGCCCACAGCGCTGCCATCCTCCCGCGGTGCACAGAGAGCGATGGCACGGCCACCTCGTGTCCCTGCAGCGAGGGGACATCCCAGTGCGGGGCGGGAGGTCCCGTCGGGGCTGCGCAGGGGTTTGGCACTGCCTGGGCTGTGCCCCCGGCACGCAGCCCCCCCGAGCCGGGCGCGGCGGTGGCAGAGCCGCGCGTCACCCCGAGCGGGAGGCGACGGGGCGCGCGGCGATGCGATGTGACAGCCCGCGATGTGAGCAGCCTGACGCGATGTGACGAACATGCAAGCGATACTGCGGCGCAGGCAGTGCAGTCCGGAGTGCCGGGTGTCTCGGGGCGCTCCCGGCTCCGCTGACTGCCCAAATTACTCCGCTCGGGAGGGAGGGAGGGAGTTCGCCCGACTCTCTGCCGCGGCGCCGCTCGGTGCAGCGCGCCCGCTCCGTGCCATATGCCGCTCCCATCCTCGGGTGCTCCCGCACCGCTCCTCGAATTCACCTCCGGAGGGCAGGGAGGAGATCCAGGGCTTGCCTAATCTCGCCTCTCGGAGACCCGCGGGTCCCGTGTGCCACCCGTGCCCGTCCTGCCACGCGTCCCGGCGGTGCGTGGGCGTCGCCGGGTGTATCATCCCCAAAACGCGCTCTTCGAGCTGGCCCGGTCCCCTCCTGGTCGCTATCATTATTTACACGTCACGGCGTTTTACTTCTGCTTGGGAGTAATGAAAGAGGTTTCTTTCCCCTGGAATTTAATTTCACGCCTGAGACTTAGTGATTAATTTTCTCCTTTCCCAGCTGCCTGATGGGCCCTTTTGCTTGTAAATTTTGAAATGTGCCACAGAATTTGTGTATTTTGCACCAATTAGGTGTCACCTTGAGTAATTCCTCCGGTGCTGAGTTTATTCCTCCCCTCAGCTACTTAAGAGGTGTTTTCCCTCCCAAATTTCCGCGTGCCTGTTGTCCTGGCTGCCAAAAGCTGTGCTGGCCAGGTGGGACAGGGCACCCCATGCCCAGCGAGGATCACGGGGTGCATCCTGGGCTCCTGTCTGGCTCGTGGGGATGGGGAGAGCCAATCTGTCATGCATGGTGCTGCCCGGGTGCAGTGTCATCATGCCAGGGGGTGTGGCGGTGTCCCTGCAGACACCTCACCTCCTCCTCTTCCCTCTGTGGGCCCAATTCCTCTCCCGACCCAGACCCGGCAGAGTCCATCCCCACGATGTTAGACAGCTTCCAGTCCCGGGAGGTGAAGGCGGGCCGGCTGGTGGAGCTGCCCTGCATCGCCTCGGGCTACCCCAACCCGGCCGTGCGGTGGATCAAGGACGGGCGGCCGCTCCCCGCCGACAGCCGCTGGACCAAGCGCATCACGGGGCTGACCATCAGCGACCTGCGCGTGGAGGACAGCGGCACCTACATCTGCGAGGTGACCAACACCTTCGGCTCCGCAGAGGTCACGGGGACCCTCACGGTCATAGGTGAGAGCCGGTGGGGAGGAGCGGTGCGGGGCTTGGTCCTGCTGCCTTCTGACACCTAAAGCCTTTTGAATATTAAGTTTTAGGGGTTTATACAGCTGTATAAACAATAGCCTTGTATTTTGGCACAGTGTTTTGCTCTCTGGAAGCCACTGTCTTGCACGTGTCCGACGTGTTGGGTGCCTCTGCGCTTTGCTTTGTTGATTTACATAAAATTTATGTTGATTTACATAAAATAAGCTCTAGCCAAACAGTAAATACCATCTGGGCAGGCCAAGTATTTATCACGTGCTGCTTTCCCGGGGGTTCCTCCTGTCACCAGGATCCTGGCAGTACCAGAGCCACTCTGCCTGCCTTACCTAGAGCAGCGCTGATGAGCACGGTGCCAGCCGGGCACCATCAGCCTGCTGGGAGCCAGCCTGGTGTGTCCCCAGCTCATCACTGTCCCTTTCACGCCGACTTCATCTTCTTCCAGCCATCGTGCCACCTCCCCGCGGTACCCCCGCCAGGGGCCTGGGGCTGACGTTAAAAGCAGGGGCTGTCAGCAGCGAGGACGGTGGCAGGGCCACCTGCCTCATTGTGCGGTGACATTTAACGCGGAGCCAGGCTGGCGCTCCCGGGGCAGGAAGAGCGGAGAGAGCGCAGCGGGGATGAGCTGCCTCCCGCTGCACGGCGCCGCCAACGCCTCGCCGCTCTCCCCTCTCTCACAGACCCTCTGCGTGTGACCCTCACACCAAAGAAGCTCAAAACAGGCATCGGCAGCACCGTCATCCTCTCTTGTGCCCTCAGCGGGTCCCCCGAGTACGTCATCCGCTGGTACCGCAACACGGACCTGGTGGCGGTGGATGACTACATCTCCATCCGGGGCATCAGCAACGAGACCCTCCTCATCACAGCTGCCCAGAAAAGCCACTCTGGGGCCTACCAGTGCTTCGCCACCCGCAAGTCCCAGACGGCACAGGACTTCTCCATCATCACGCTGGAGGGTGAGCTGGCTATCCAGGCTGGGGGCTTCTTCCTCTGCCCCTCTCCGAGGGAATGCTTTGTGCATGGCTGGGGGGCAGCGAGACCCGCTGGGCTGGGGTTCCTGGGGCTGCTGCCAGCCCATTCCTGGGCTCTGAGTGCTGTCTGCAGGGACACAGCATGGCTGGGACAGGGAGAATAAATGTTGACTTGCTATCCCCAGCCCCTGGGCCAAGGCACCTCCATTCAGCAGGCAGCCCTCCCTGACTGAGTTCACTGAGTGTTTGGACAAGGGATGGGCTCTGCCGAGGGAGGTGTCCCCTCAAGCTGGCATCCGTGTCAGCCGCCGTGTCCCCTTGCATCTCCCTGCCACAGGGGTGCCAGCACGGCCACGTGTCCCCCGGCTGAGCCTGGGGTGGGAGCTCGGTGCCATCCCGCCGGCGGGTGACGGCTGCTGCCTGCGGCTGCCACCCCCTGACCCCCATCCCGCTGGGTGCCCCCAGATGGGACCCCCGCATCGTCTCCTCCTTCAGCGAGAAGGTGGTCAACCCCGGGGAGCAGTTCTCCCTGATGTGTGCCGCCAAGGGAGCTCCGCCGCCGACTGTCACCTGGGCGCTGGACGACGAGCCCATCCCGCGGGACAGCGGGCACCGCTCCAACCAGTACACCATGTCGGATGGCACCACCGTGAGCCACATGAACGTGACCAGCCCGCAGATCAAGGACGGCGGCGTGTACCGGTGCACCGCGCGGAACTCGGTGGGCAGCGCCGAATACCAAGCGCGAATAAACGTAAGAGGTGCCTGTCTACTTTTAAATATCAGAATAGGACTTTTACTGGGCTTTTTGGTTTTGTTCTGTTCCCCGGCTGATTGTTCCTCCTCCCTCGTCCTCCTGGCCACGTGGGTCTCCCTGGCTACCCCAGCCTCATTCCCTGAGCCCTGCCTCACTCCTCACACACCTGCCCACAGATCTGAGCCTCTCCAGTGCTTAAAGCAGGGAGTTTAACGAAGTGGAAAGCAATTCCAGAGTCTTGGAGAACTGGAGCTTGGCTTTGCAGGAGTCAAAGGGCAGCACTTGGGGTCCATTCTCACCCCACCAAGCTTTGCCTTGGGGTCTGCACAGGGTGGGCAGCACCTCCCGAGGGATCCCACGCATGGAGAAGGTGGCAGGCCCAAAAATGTCCCCCGTGCTGTCCCAGCCACCCCCCGTTCCCTGCAGGAGCCCCACTCCTTGGCAGCCACCGTGCCTGCTGGCACCGGGATCTCCATGACAAACGATGATGAGGCAGCACGTGAAATCGTGGAAAATGAGCTTTGATTTGTCATGTCTGTATTTTCTTTGTCTGCTAAAAGCCATGGCCGCGTTAATCACCGTGTTATTACGGCTGGAGCGCGCTGCTCCGTGTGTTCCGGGGAGCGCTCTCAGGCACGGGGTGTGGTGTAAGACCCTGCCCATTAATAATCCCCAATTAAAGCTCCCAGGCTTACAGGTGGGAGCAAGACAAGATAAGGGAGCGTTTATTTGTCTGCTGAGAACGAGGGTTGAAGGGCTGTGTTTGTCTGTGTCTCAGGTTTGAAATGGATCTAGTGGCTTTTTGGCTGGGATCCCAGGAGAGTCGGAATTTTGCTGCCGTTTACTGCTGAATTTGGAGGAAGTTCTTCCCTCAGCCATGAGAAGCCAGAGCAGCGTTTTCAATGAGGATCTTCCCTTGTCTCCCTTTCTCCCCCGTCTCAGCTCTTGATGAGCTGTCACTAGATAAGATTTGGGTTTCTTTTTCAGTGGCACAGAGCATGTCCCTCAGACAGGCCCGAGACATGGTTACAGAGTGAGATGCTAATTCCTTTTCTCCTGCTCCTTCTCTTAACGTGTCCTAGAATGAGAAACACCGTCCATCAGCTGATCCTGAGTGTCTGTTAAGCTGTTATCCTGCTACGCCCTCAGGACAAGGAGTCAAGACAGGGTTAATCTTTAGATTACTTTGCTATTTTATGCAGCGGCTGGGAGAACAATGTAATTATTGATGCATGAAACCTCTCGTTTAAAGGCTCACCTGCCACATTCTCCCAATCCTCAGGCAGCTCCAAAGCCAGACAGAAACTGGTGGCTGTCTGGCTTTTCAGTGACACCCAGGTTGGCAGCGGAGGGTGCAGAAAGGTGGGGTTTGAGGGAGGTGAACTGTGTTTGCCAGTGGAAGTCAGGTTCCCATAGCAGCTCTTGCCAAGAATGTTTGGCACAATGAAGGCAGCTCCCTCCTGGGAGAGACAGAGAGGCTGTGATGGTGGGAGAGCTCTCCCCGTGTCTCCCACAGCTCCAGTGCTGCCGGAGGAGCCAGGTGGAGGCATCCTGGGCAGCCACAGTGCCCAGTGCAGAAACACAGACACCATCCGACCTCCCCCAATGGGCAGCAGTGGCGTCTGTGGGCTCAGCTTCCCCAGCACTGGGGGTGGGATTTGCTGTTTGAAGTGTGGCTGTGACCCGGGAGCTCAGCCCTGTTGGTGGGCGAGGATGAGGAGCTGTAGCTGAGGAGCAGCTCTCCCCACATGTGCTGAGAGGAGCCCGTGCCACCTCCTCACCCAAAGCGGGTGGCTCCTGGCTGTCCTGGTCACCTCCTGTGCCTGTGAAGCTCGGTCTGGAATAGCAGCAGATGTGCATGCAAGCAAATGGCCCTTCGGAATTAACCTAGCCTGCCTCTTCCTTCCTCCCGAATATGTAGGTCCCCCGAGCATCCGTGCCATGAAGAACATAACAGCGGTCGCGGGTAGGGACACTTTCATCAACTGCAGGGTCATCGGGTACCCCTATTACTCCATCAAGTGGTACAAGGACTCTCTGCTGCTGCCTGATAACCACCGCCAAGTGGTGTTTGAGAACGGGACCCTGAAGCTGATGGACGTCCAGAAAGGCATGGATGAAGGAGAGTATCTGTGCAGCGTCCTGATCCAGCCCCAGCTCTCCATCAGCCAGAGCGTCCACGTCACCGTCAAAGGTAAGAGGGGGAAAGGCTTCCCCTGGACGGGGTGGAAAGCTCATCCAGGTTGTGTTTGGGTTGTCCCTGCCGCGGGGTGGAGGCAGAGGAGCACTGCACAGGGAACTGCACGGCCAGGTGGTGGCTGCGCTCTATAGTCACCAGGCATGGAAGCTCAGATCTCACCAGCACAGCCCTCGGGATCTGGCTTGGCTACCTGGTCCTGCCTGCCGCCGGCAGCTGCCCCGAGCCACGCCGTATCCATTTCCCCTTACAAGTGATGGAGCAAGGATTTATGGTGTAAACATAACGTATTAAAACATCTAACCTTTGCTTGGATCACCTTCACCGATGTTTTTCTGTGTGTGCTAGCTTTTAAAAAAATAATACTCTCGGTCTTCTGAGCGCACAGAACATCTTAAAAGCTTCTCCAGGCCATCAATTATTCAGCCCCATTGAGGGAGCTATCAGTCCTAATGAATTGAGCCGAATGCATTCCTTCCCAGTGACTGGCTGAGATTGCGCTGGGAGCGCACGGAGCTCCCGGATCTCCCGTCCTCAGGAGTTGTCGGGTCGCCTCCGCCCGTCGCCAGCTCGGTGTTTGCAGTAAATCATTCAGACAAACACGGCGGCGCTGGGGACGGAGCCGGCCAATTGTCATCCTGCCTCTCAGCCAGCGGGGGATTCGTGCACTGGATTTACTCTGATCCCCCTCCCTCCCCTCCCAGCCACCATTTTCTTATTAGGAATCAGGTTAGCGAGAGAGCGCATCAAGCTGATTAGAGATGCTAGCACTTGATTAGCTAATGCTCTTCTCCAAGGTTTCCAGAGGGGAGAGGGGGCTGTGGATAACCTGTCTAAGGGCAGTGCGGGGAAGTCTTCTTGCCCCTGGGGTGTGCAGGGCTTGGCCAGCCCTGCTTTCCTCACCTCGTGTAAATCCTGGTCCATGTGGAGCCCCAGGGCTTGGAAAGAGGCCAGAGATGCTGATTTTGTGTTGGGACAGGCAGGGTTGTTGTGGAGAGAGCATCCTGGGATGTTTGTGAATAGTTGAATAGTGGGATTCACTGGGAGGTGCCCTCGGAGGGTGCAGGATGCTGAAGTTCAGCTGAGGATCTGTGTATCCTGGGAAGCAACCCTTCCCAACCTGGATTTACTGCCTCAATTAGTGGCCAGTGATGGGCTGAGGAAGGCAAGCAGGCAGGAGCACAGTGTGGGACAGGCAGAACGTCTTCATTCTGCTGCTGGAAATTTACACCTGCCCTGCCAGATGAATTCCTCATTTCCACCAGCCCTTGGATAAAACATGTGTGTAAAAGAATAGCAAAGGCCCTAGAAGACAGTGAGAGAGTGAATAAACATAACTGTGTAGCACAAGGAGTGCGGGGTGGTGTGGAGCACCATAAAGCTTTTACAGCCCCAAGTGCCTGGTGACCACATGAAATGCCACCAGTGAGTTACGCAGGTCCTTCGATCACGCAGCAGTAAAAGCTTTACAATTCCCCCCAGGAGCAGGGATGTGCAGGCCCTGCTCGTGAGGCATCACCCCCATCTCGTGCTGAAGGAAGCTCCTGCCCAGGTGTAGCTGCTGCTCCTGAACCCCAGGATCCCGGTTTCAAACCTCCCAGCTCCATAGGGCTTTGCTGCTCAGGGGTGCTGCTGCTCTTCCCTGCGCTTCGCCAGCAGCACAGCCCAAAATCCAACCTCCTCCAAGGTGCCCTGACAGCTCCTCATTCCCACAGACATCTTTGAAGGTTTTAATTAGTCCCATGTGGGTTGGTGCTGTCCTGGGGCTCCTGCTCAGGTGGCTGCAGTGTTTTGGGGAGCACGGGGCTGACACAGTGCCAGGGCTCTGTGGGGTGATGTTTTACCCCACGGGAAGGCAGAGGCTGTTCGCAGGGTCACCTCTGGATTGCAGCTGCTGGGATGGGCTCTGTGGTGGCACCATGCACAGTGCTCTGTGCTCCAGGCTGCAGCCAAGTGAGAGCCTGGAAGCTCTGGAGAAAGGAGAATTGCAGCAGGAAGCAATCTGGGAAGGAAAGGAGAGTTGTGAGCTCTGTTTGTGGGAAGATGAAGCAGGGAAAGCTTGTCTGTTGGCCGGAGGGGCGTGTTTAGAGAGGCACCGATCCACAAGCCCATCCCCGCTCTGCAATAGACTGCAGTGCATTCCAAATTAATTATTCATTAATTATGGAAAACAGGCAGCTCTGGCTCCATGGCTCCGGCAGCTCGAGCCACGTCGTTGTAGCCAGCAGAGGGACAGGCCAGCCCTGTGTGTACCTGCCTGCCTGGTGGCAGTGGCTCACACCTGGGGGACAGTGACAGCTCCTGCTTGCCTATGCTCTGGGACCAGGCAGCAGTGCCAAGGCCTGAGCCCTGGGATGGGCACAGGGGGAAGGTAGGAGCCCAGGGAAGTGTGTGGGGTACAGGGAGCTGCCCCCATGCCTGCGTGAGAGGGCAGCTCCCTACTGCCGAAGGGACAATTGGCAGCCTGCTAATTTAATTATGAAGACTGCAGAACGAGGATCTCATCTACCAGGTGCTGAGCCTTGTTAAGCTAATTGTCTCCCTCTCTCTGCTTTCTTCCCCCTCCCACATTGCCAGAGATGCTGCGGTTGCCTAATTAAGTTATCAGAAAGATAATGGCTGGTTCTGAATCCAGCGCCTTTAAGAAAAGCATCCATCTAATAATGGCTTTTCTGGGAGTGGATAAATGCTGAGGTGGAATTTCGGGTGGCACGTGCTAGGGGCGGCCAGGGCTTTCCCCAGTGCAGGGTCAGCGTTTCTCCATCCCACTCTCAGCAGGGTGGCCCTGCCAGGTGGGGGAAGCCTTCCTGCTGTTCTCTGCTTGATGGCACCTCCTGCTGTCCCCCTGGCCTTGTTCCCAGTGGAATCAAAAGCCTATCTTCATCTCTGGGCTGCTTCTCCTGCCAGGACAGCCTCTGCCCTGAGCCCCACTGCAGGAAGGCATTCCTGGGATGGGCACTCCAGCATTTTCTGCCTCTCCCCTCTCAGTCCCTCCGCTGATCCAGCCCTTCGAGTTCCCGCCAGCCTCCATCGGACAGCTCCTCTACATCCCCTGCGTGGTCTCCTCGGGGGACATGCCCATCCACATCACCTGGAGGAAGGACGGGCACGTCATCCTCTCCGGCTCTGGGGTCACCATCGAGAGCAAGGAGTTCATGAGCTCCCTGCAGATCTCCAGTGTCTCCCTCAAGCACAACGGGAACTACACCTGCATCGCCAGCAACGACGCTGCCACTGTCAGCCGGGAGCGGCAGCTCATCGTGCGGGGGTGAGCCTGTGGAGTGACCTGGCCACCTGCATCCCACCCAGTCCTGGTGGGCAGAGAGGGAGCAGAGGGGAGCTGGGAGTGTGAGGAGCAAGGCTGAGCCAGAGCACCCCTGTGCCCACAGGCAGTGGGGATCTGTAGGGGTCTGATGGGGATTTTCCTACAGTGACCATCTTTTCTCCCAAACTCCTCAGTGCCTCCTCGTTTTGTGGTCCAACCCAACAACCAAGATGGCATTTATGGAAAGGCTGGGGTGCTGAACTGCTCTGTTGATGGGTACCCTCCTCCGAAAGTCATGTGGAAACACGCTAAAGGTAGGGATGGGTCACGGCAGTGTGTGGGGATGTCCCCAGAGCTGGGGAGAGTCCCTTGGGCACAGCCCCCACAGCTCAGAGCCTCAAGAGTGCTCCTCTGCCTCGGCTGAACTCTGTGTTTCTGTGTCCCTCCTAGGAAGTGGCAACCCCCAGCAGTACCACCCCATCCCCCTGACGGGCCGCATCCAGATCCTGCCCAACAGCTCCCTGCTCATCCGCCACGTGCTGGAGGAGGACATCGGCTACTACCTCTGCCAGGCCAGCAACGGCGTGGGCACAGACATCAGCAAGTCCATGTTCCTCACCGTCAAGAGTAAGTACCCAGGCTGCGCCGTGGAGCATCGTCAAAGGGACAGGGAGCTGCTCCTGGCACAGCCACAGGGCTGGCTGGGGGGCAGAGGCAAGCACGGTGAGGGTGGCCGTGGCTGTGGGACATGGCATCATCAGCAGAGCCTGCTCTGGAGTAGCTTCATTCTCTGTTCTGAGGGCTCCAGCCTCAGCTCCGTGCATCCCCACGATCGATGCGCAGGGCACGGGAGGGCATTGATTCCTCCCCTCCAGGGACCCGCTTCCCTTTTGCTATTAAACACACTTTGTCTTTAATAAAACCAAGCAATCAATCTACATCATCCAGGAGGAAAGGAAATAGCTGGGCTGCTTTGACAGGGATGGGCTGGGAAGTGTTGTTAGACACCGTGTTTGAACTGTGTGTGTTATTGGATTGCCCTCCCGTTGCTATCAGCAGAATGTATAATTGCCAGCTCCGTGTTATTTATTGGGCTCGTTGCTGCCAGGAGCATTCAAACCTCCAGAAGGAGGTGGTGGAGGGTTCCAGCCCCATCATGCTCATTCCTGAGTGTCTCCAGGAGGGGCTGGGGTTGGGACTGGGATCAGAAGGACTAAGCTTTGCTCTGACCATGCCAGGGATGAGGCAGCAAGTGTGCTGTGCCAGAGGGGATGGGAGCTGCAGGTGAAGCTATGGAAACCACCCCTGGTTGTCCACCCAGGATGTTGGACAAAGGGGATGTGCAGCCCTCTCTGGTCACCACCATGCCCTGGCCTCCCTCCCCATCCCAGCACTTTCTCTCCTGACATCAGCAGCCCTTTCTCTCGGGGGCTTCTCCCCTCCCCACCCAGCCTCTGCCTTCCCAGGTTCCCATTCCCGTTCCCCTCCCTGTCAGCTGTTTAATTTATCCCTCCGACTGATGAATCAAACCCAGCGACTTCAAACAAGGCACTTCAATGAGGCTCAGGTACAAAGTCGAGGCGATTAATCCCGAGTGAGCGTGCGAAGTCTGGGAGCCCGGACTGGTGCCGTGTCCCTGCTAGCTCCTGTAATTGCATCCCAGGACAGGTTGCTTGCTGACTTGAATAGCACATAACCTTATTATGCGAGTGCTTTTGCATCTCCCGGAGCCCTCGCAGCCTTTGAAAAGGTTTGGATGAATAGGTAGACGAAGCGCCACAGCCAATTAAGCATTAGATGGGCTCTTTGTTTTGTTTCATTTTGGGGTTTTTGTTTGTTTAGTGAAATGTCAGCCCAATTAAAGGGAGATCAGCACTGGCTTTCCATGAAAGCCAGGCCACTGCGGACTGAGTTAAATGAGAGTTAATCAGAGCCCAAACAAAGCGTGTTGGTGGTCAGCAGGGGAGAGGGGAGTGCCACAGCCAGCTGGTGTCACACATCCTCTGCCCTGATACCACAGCTAGGGGCTCTAGGGGCAAGGTGGGACAGCCAGGTAAGACAGTGGACAGTGTGTGCTGTCCTGGCCAAGTTCCATGGACTTGGCAGAGCCAGGAGGAGCTGAACACTGCTTTTGTCAGGGGCTGGGTGAGGAAAGCCACCAGATTTGCTTGGGGGATGTCACTTGTGGGGTTAAGGCTTTCCATCCCTGGGCTCCCACACCATGGCACCTGTCCTTCCCTGCTTTGGGAAGGAACTCACCAGCATCCAGCTGGATGTCACATGGAGGGGAAGGTGAGGAGTGCTGGAGTATCCAAGCGTGTGCCCGAGGGGACAGCGGGCTGGGCTGGGCGCAGGTGAGGGACCCAGCAGCGCGTGATAAATGGCATTTAGCACATGGCTGCACACCTGCTCGGGTGTCAGAGCGTGTGGCATGGGGAGGGTCACATCCTCTGGGGTCCTGCCAGCTGTGCCGGAGCCGCAGCACCCTGGGCACTGGGGAGGGGGCTGCTCTGCCTGCTCTGTGCCAGCACCTCGATGCCCAGGGTCCAGCCAGGGGGCAGGCAGAGGGGTCTCTGCCTGTGGTCGTGGCACAGCCCCGTTTGGAAGTTCGCTGCCACACGGCACGAGCATAACTGATTGCTTCCATGCAATTTGAATAATCTCATGCTTCAGGTGAAACTCAGCTAATCAGTGTAGAAAGGAAGCTGAGACGGGTGCAATCAAATTAACATCACAGAGCCAGCTCCAAACAAGAAAGAGGGGGTGAGGGAGGCAGGCACAGCCCTTGTCACCCTTGTCACTGTTCTCATTCAGTTGTCACCAGCGCTCTGCGAAGCAGCTCGTGCCCCAGCCGGGTGTGGGACGGCAGAGTGTGCTGGTGGCTGTAAGCTTCCTTTGTTGCCAGGCTTATCTCTGCCCAGCCAGCAGGACCAGCCACTGTTTGGGGTCTTGTTAACAAGGCCGTGGGCACAGGGAGAGGCTGGGTGGGTGAGCTGGGCCCTGGGAGGATGGGTGGGCACAGAAGGTGAGGAGGAGAGATCTCCTTGAAAGAAGTCAGTCTGCCCAGAGTGCTGCTTGAGTTGTGGTTGATGCTGCATTATTGATGCCCCTGCAGCCAGGAAGGGATCACAGAGTGGTCAGAGCAGCCCCCAGCCACCCTTGGAGGTCCCCACAGCCACTCCCAAGCAATGTGGTCCCTCTGCAAGCTGCAGAGCTACTCCAGGGCAGGTGTTGGGCACCAATGCCCTGATCTGTGCTATCCTCACACCTGCTTGGGGTTTTCTTGGGGTTTGTTGTGCTCTTTTCCTGTTCTGGACTACGTGCAGTTCCCTTGGGACCCTGGCAATTGAGAGAAGTTGATATGTTTACATCCAAGGAGCTGCTTTTAATCAAACATCAATAAGTGCATTTCAGCGAAGCAGAGCCTGAAACAGAGCTCCTCTCCCGGGGCCTGTGCTCGCTGGGAAGGGGCTGATGTAGCCAAGGCTGTTGCAGCCCTGAGGGGCTGTCCTGCCCCTGCAGCCCCACGGCCACACACCCTCTGTGCTGCACCCTCCTGCAGCCTAAATGAGGGCTGAGTGCAGGGGTGACATCCCCAGTGCCCCTGCCTGCCAAACAGCAGGGTGGCCCCTCGGTGCTTTTCCATGGCAGGAAGTGGGGACAGTGGGCAGGAGCCTGGCAAGGTCTGCCATGGTGCCAGGAGGGGGTGCTGAGCCCCTAAGCTAGCTGTGTGTGCCCTTGTGCTGTGCTGGGCACTGTCAGCTGGGCTTTGGGGCAGGAGCAGGAGTGTCCCTGTGCTCTGTCCTCACCATGGTGGCACATGGGATGCTGGGGCTGGAAGTCCTTCCCAGACCTGCCTCTCTCCCGCTGTATCCCTGACACCTGCAGAGGTGTCAGAGCACGGGCAGGGAGCTGGAAATGGGACAGGGCAGAGTTAGGAGAAGTCTTGTGCTGTTTCTTGTAACCCTTGGTGCCCCAGGCTGCACTGCCACAACATCCCTGCTCTTTGCCATCCGCTGCCAGCTCGGGGGTGGCTGTGCTCCCCTCTGGGCAGGATTGTCCCACGGGCACCAGGCTGGGCACCAGGCTGGGCACCAGGCTGGGCACTATACTGTCCTGCACCCCGCAAATACCAGCAGCTCCGGAGGAAAGGTTTCCTTCGCTGTTAATTGAATTACATTGCCACAGAAAGCCGAGGAGTCGTAGCTCATTAGAGCCTCTTGTGTCCCATTAGAACAGTGTGTGTTGCCTTTGCGGATTGTCATTATCATACATTACTGCAGGACTCAGCACTGCTGTTTGTTTATGCATTACATTTTTTTCTGCTTACCCAGCCTGCCCTCTGTCCCCCAGCCTGTTCTTCCTGTGTGGTGCCTGCCACAGCCAGCCCACTGCATGGCACTGGGGTGGCACGAGGGCTTGGCTCTTGGAGCAGCGAAGAGCCAGGCCAGGGATCAGTGCAGCATCCTCACAGCATGGATCAGCCATCCCCATCTGTGCTGCACCCACTGCTCGAGCACCTCTGGGTTCTGCACCTCAGCCAGGTGGTGCCCAGGGCACAGGGTGTCCCCACTGCCCTCGTTTGCATATTGGGGTGGCTATGAAAAAAAAAATCATCTCTGGTATCTGCAATGCAAAGGCGGCCTTGCTGATGGGAAATCACACTCTGTATTCTGCCCAGGTTTATACGAGTGAATTATGCAAATCCGTGATGGAAAACATTCTTCCTCTCATCCTCGGGAGTGTAAAACCTTAGTCAATAATTCATACCCGCACGTCTCAGACTGGAGGCTTTCTCTTCATTATAGTGTGCACTTGGTTATTTGTCTTTCACGTTTTATTGTCTACCCCGGTGTAATGCTATGCATTATAAAATTTATCTGCTTCATTATTTTATGATCCTGAGCTGTATAATGCAGCGAGACGGTTCCGCTTCGGGCTGCGCGGCCTCTCGGTGAGAGCCGCATGCGCCATGTCCTCGGTGGGTCCGTGGGCTCTGCGGGGCCAGGCAGCCACAGGTGGCACCTGCCTGTCCCCCGAGCACACAGGTGACGATTTGCCTCCCCACAGTCCCAGCCATGATCACCTCCCACCCCAACACCACCATCGCCATCAAGGGCCAGACCAAGGAGCTGAACTGCACAGCACGGGGTGAGCGACCCATCATCATCCGCTGGGAGAAGGGTGACACTGTCATCGACCCTGACCGCAACATGCGCTACGCCATCACCACCAAGGACAACGGCGACGAGGTCATCTCCACCCTCAAGGTGAGGCCTGGGGCTCCTGCAGCTGCCAGGGGTCTGGATGGGTGTTGAAGGGAGGAATGCTGCACAGGGGGGTGTGGATGGACCCAGTGGGTGTCACAGGGGCTGGAACTGCTGCTGGACTCCCTGTGTGGCAAAGCCAGCGAGGTGAGGTGTTAAGAGTCACATGGGAGGGACGGCAGCTCCAGGGAGTGGCACTGTGGTGGGAGCAGGCAGGGGAAGGCAGGGGACAGTGCTCAGAGTAGCCCAGGCTGACTTGGCTCCTCTCCCTGGAACTTTGGCAGCTGAAGCCAGCCGACCGCGGGGACTCTGTCTTCTTCTCCTGTCATGCCATCAACTCCTACGGCGAGGACAGAGGCTTGATCCAGCTCACTGTCCAAGGTACTCCATCCCCCATGCATGAGCCCTGCAGTGCAGAGCCTTGCTGAGAGGGTTCCCCTGCTCCTGGGGGGCTCCTCTGCCTGTGTCCCTAACCTGCCTGCATGTCCCCAAGAGCCCCCTGACCCGCCGGAGCTGGAGATCCGTGAGGTGAAAGCCCGGAGTATGAATTTGCGATGGACGCAGCGGTTTGATGGCAACAGCATCATCACCGGCTTCGATATCGAGTACAAGAACAAGTCAGGTAGGTGACAGTGATGTCCCCTCCCCGTGCCACAGTGGGCTGGGGGCTGGCCTGCACGGGCAGGTGAGGGACTGCCCCACCGGTGCCTCCAAGGGAATATTCTGCATCCCGGTTCCTTTGATGAAGAAAGGAGAGAGCGGCATTAATGAAATATGGTAATTTCTGTTGGATGGGAGCATTTGAAAGGGAATATTAAAAGAGACAATATTTGCAAAAAGTCGAACCCCGATGCACAGTGGCAAGAGAGGGAAGCAGCACCTCTCCAGGGGTACAAAAGCTGGAGATGCTTGGGGACCTCACCTGCCTGAGCACAGCCCTCTTGGCACTGTGGGCTCTGGGACAGGATTCAGGTGCTGACCCTCCTGTCTCTCTCCGCTGCTGTTCCAGATTCCTGGGATTTTAAGCAGTCTACACGCAACATCTCCCCGACCATCAACCAGGCAAACATCGTGGACCTGCACCCTGCCTCTGTGTACAGCATCCGCATGTACTCCTTCAACAAGATCGGCCGCAGCGAGCCCAGCAAGGAGCTCACCATCAGCACTGAGGAAGCAGGTGCTGCTCCCAGCTCCCAGCATGGGTGGTGGGCAGGGTAACACGGGGGCTGCAGCCTGGGGGGAGGCTGGCTGAGGTACAGCTCTCCTAAAGCCAGGGGTTTTCATGGTGAGGAGCTCATGAACCTTCTCAATGTGCTTTTTGTGTTTGCCTCTCCGCAGCTCCCGATGGCCCTCCGATGGATGTCACCTTGCAGCCCATCACATCCCAGAGCATCCAGGTCACCTGGAAGGTGAGTGAGGCCAGGATGGAGTGTGGGCTTTCCACAGGGGCTTGGCCAAAGGCTGTCCCAGCTTGTCCTGAGACCCAGCATGTTATCAGCATTACAGAAGTCAGGAAGAATTCCCCAGGAAAAAGGAAAACCTGGAGGTTGAGCAAGCAGCTCACCTCACCACACAGGGCTCTTATCAATCATGTTTTATAACAAGCTCATTATCTCTTTGGGTGTCCATGTGGGACCATGGGGCAGAGAGGATAAATATGTAAAAACTGAGGTGCTGGGTTGCAAAGTGTTTGAGCAGAGATCAATACAACTTAGAATCGGATTTATTTTTCCAAAGCTGCCTAATGAAAAATAAAATTGATTGTAAAGTTAGGACTTGGGAATGAACTGCTAAGTCAATAAATTTAGGGTTCCAGCTTCTCCCCCCTCCCCTTAAGCACTGGAAAACAGATTAATGAAAAGTAAGATTCACTTGAAAGATAAGTCACTTCGTTTTAGGAGTATTTCAGCAAGATGGATCACCCTGGCATTGTAACATAAATTTGCAATCAACCCTATTGATTTCTTAATGCTTCAGAGAAATATTGTTAAGATTGATCTCAATCTGGCCTCTCAGGCTGCCAGACTTGGGGTTTCTCCTGCTCCAGTTGGGGACTGGTGCTGTCCAGGCAGCACTTTCCTCTCTGGTGGCTCTGAGGACCCACTGGACCTTTTTTATCACTATTTTGCCACTCAGTAAAAAGCAGGGAGGGAAAATAATTTGAAAGCCTTGAGAAAAGCCACTGGGGAGGGGTGGCTGGGGCACAGAGCCCTGCAAGCCTCCCACCCTTGTGACACCACTCCATCCTGCCCTCATTGTCCCTCAGGCCCCGAAGAAGGAGCTGCAGAACGGGGTGATCCGTGGCTACCAGATTGGCTACCGGGAGAACAGCCCAGGCAGCAATGGGCAGTACAGCATCGTGGAGATGAAGGCCACAGGGGACAGCGAGGTCTACACACTGGACAACCTGAAGAAGTTTGCGCAGTATGGGGTGGTGGTGCAGGCGTTCAACCGCGCAGGCACGGGGCCCTCGTCCAGCGAGATCAACGCCACCACGCTGGAGGACGGTAAGGGTGGCACCGTGACCAAACTGGGCACTTCTCCTGCTCCCCAGGGCCAAGTCCCACCTGGGGGACCCTCGGTCACTCACTGTCCGTCACAAGAGGGTCTGGGGTGGTGGCTGTGGGTGCTGTCACACCTTCCAGGGAAGGGACTGGGAGCGTAGGGGTCTCAGGATGCCCGTGGCACTGGGTTAGTGGCGCAATTAAAAGGTGCAAGGTGGATTGAGGCACTGTTGAAGTGCCAGGCAGCTTTCCATCTGGGACACAGTCACTGATGGCCTCAGTCGTTTTAACAACAATGAGGAAAAAGTTTTGCAGTGCTTTTGCTCAGCAGTTTTTCATACTTAATTAAGGCTCTCGTTAGCCTGTCAAACCGCGATCGTTTCCTGGCTGCATTAGCACTCCTCCCGGGGTATTCAAAGGCCCCTGTTTTAGCAATAGTGTCTTTTCCATAATTATATTACCTTCATTTTGTTCAAACGGACTATCTGTATTAGTTTATTATACTCTGTCCCTAATTACATGGTGCTTATATTTTTGCACCTAAGTAATATGAAACAATAATCATTTTCAAAGAGGATCGTTACGGTGATGTATTATCATTTAAATGCTCATAAAAATTAGAGTTACCTCTTGCGGGGCAGTGGGATCTAATTACCTCGCATCCAGCCAGCTCTCCCACTCTCCCCTCACTGGGAAGCATCCTCCCTGTCACCACCAGCACAGGGTTCACACCCACCTCGCTGGTCCAGGAGAAGGAAAACAGGGTGTTGGAGGCAGAGCAGTGCCAGGCAGGACTGGCTGAGGGGTCAGTGTGGGTGCAGTTGGGGTGGCTGGCTGGTGGGACACGGCTCCTTCAGCCTGGCATGTCCTGATTGTCCTCCTCTTGTGTGCCCCCCCAGTGCCCAGCCAGCCCCCCGAGAATGTCAGGGCCATCTCCATCACCTCGGACGTGGCTGTGATCTCGTGGTCAGAGCCCCCGCGCAGCACCCTCAACGGGGTGCTCAAGGGATACCGGGTCATCTTCTGGTCCCTCTACATGGACGGAGGTGAGCGCCGTGGGGAGCAGGTGACACAGGGGACACGGGGAGTGGCACAGGAGGTGACGGGCCCTGTCTCCCACAGAATGGGGCGAGATGCAGAACATCACAACCACACGGGAGCGAGTGGAGCTGAGGGGCATGGAGAAGTTCACCAACTACAGCGTGCAGGTGCTGGCTTACACCCAGGCAGGTGACGGCGTCCGCAGCAGCGTGCTCTACATCCAGACCAAAGAGGACAGTAAGTGGCACTGCCTGTCGCTCGTGCCGAAGGGCTGGAGTGGCTGCCGGGGCACAGGGGAAACCCCCGTGTACAGCCACGGGCAGGGCATTTCCCTTTCCCTTTTTTTCTTTTCCTTAAGTGCGGATATTTAAATATTTACACCCCGCCTGCCCTACTTTAATGCCATTAGCTCCGTGGCAGAGCATCCCTGTGTCCTAGGAAGCGCCAGATGCTGGGAGGGAGGCGCAGCTGGGCAGGGTACGGCTGACAGATTAAGGAGATGGCCATTAAAAGCCAATCATGATTTCTAAACCAGAGCTTGGGCTGCAATTAACCCTCCTGCCTCCGGCTCACACGGGGACCCGAGCCACCCGTGGAGAGGTGTCCTGCAGGCAGACATGTCCCTGCCTGCACTGACACCACCACTGCAGCTGCTTCCCAGGGTGTGGTTGGGA
This sequence comes from Entomyzon cyanotis, assembly GCA_024500445.1. NCBI lineage: Eukaryota > Metazoa > Chordata > Aves > Passeriformes > Meliphagidae > Entomyzon > Entomyzon cyanotis. Next base: position 986,676 of record JAKEPQ010000773.1, on the reverse strand, counting down.
TGCCAGCCCTCCTGCAAGATGCTGGGCAGAGACCTTGGAGACCTCACAGCACCAGCTCTGCCACATTCTCCCTCCTCAGTTCCAGGTCCCCCAGCTGGGATCAAGGCTGTGCCATCCTCTGCCAGCAGCGTCGTGGTGTCCTGGCTGCCTCCAGCCAAGCCTAACGGCATCATTCGGAAATACACCATTTTCTGCTCCAGCCCTGGCTCGGGGCAGCCGGTACGTGATGGGAATGGGGCTGGGAATGCTGAGCTGGCCAAGCAGGAACGGGAGGGACAGCTGATGCCAGGCAGCCGCAGCAACAAAGAGCTCTTGGGGTGCACTGCGGAATTGTCCAAGGGCATTCATGGGCACTGTGCACCAGGGAATGGTCCCATCATCTCTCTGTTTCCATCCTCTGGCATCTGCCCTGCTCAGCGCTTGCTCCAGAGGGGGAAACATGCCAGCAGCTGACCGAAAATGAAATAGAAATCCAACCTGGCCCCATCCCTCCTTGGTGAGGGAGAGGTTGATGGGAGGTCTGCAGACTAGTGCTTATCAAAAGCTCCTTCTCAAACTCATTTCACTATCTGAGCCTCTGGTTTCCAGGGCAACATAATCTTTTCATCAAAGCAACTGGTAAAACCGCTGGGATCCGATATTGTTTTCTTGGCATCTTGTCAAAACTGTCATTTGGGTAAAAAAAATTATGTATACTATACAATATTCATATAGGTGTGTCTGCTTTGGGGTTCACTCACATCCGTGTCCCCGCAAGGACGCACGTGTGCTGGTGGTGAGAGCATGGGTACCTTCATGGTCACACTTCAGTGCACCCATCCTGTGCCGCGGGGGTCGTGGAGCCCCATCACTGCCCGGTGCTGCCGTGGTGGCACAGCCGGGTGCTGTGCCAGGCAGTCCTTCCCCTCGTGGCATGCTTGGGGCAGGGTGACTTTGCCCCCGACGTGATGGGGACTGTCCCCAGTGCTTGCACACAGCCAGCCCTGTCCTCAGTGCCACCGCAGGGCTGGGGCAGTCGCTGTGGGTGATGCAGGAGTGACCCCACGCGGGTTTTGGGGACCCCTTGGCCTCTCGCTGTGACCACAGAGGGTTTGGCCAGCCCGGCTGGGGCTGCCTCCAGGCTGGCCCCGCTGCAGCCTGGCGGGTGCCAGGGAAGCGTCCTTTCCCGGGAAGAAGCCATGCCGGCGCAGCCATCTGTTCCTCGGGCTCCAGCCCGACTCCCTGGAGGAATCACGACACCAGCCGGCTCTCTCCGGCATTGAGGGATGTGAGCGGAGCTGAGCCGCTGCTGCTGCTCGGGATAAACCCAAAGCACCGCCGTGGGGTGGGAGTGGAGCTGGGGTGATGGGGTGAGGGTCTCACAGAGGCTTCACCTTGTCCCGTGTCGCTCCCCGCAGGCCCCCAGCGAGTACGAGACCAGCCCGGATCAACTCTTCTACCGCATCGCCCACCTGAACCGGGGACAGCAGTACCTGCTCTGGGTGGCCGCTGTCACCTCCGCCGGCCGTGGCAACATCAGCGAGAAGGTCACCATCGAGCCTGCAGGCAAAGGTACGGGGGCTGCCAGCCTGGGGGACACCTCTCTGCTGTGCCCTGCCCCATGGCCCGCAGGAAGCAACAGCTGGGTGACCCCGGGGCAGAGGAGGGGCAGCGCGGGGGTCCCAGGTCACCTCGAGGGGTCTGAGGAGCCCCCCAGGCTGACCTCCTCCTTGCCCCCAAGCCCCTGCCAAGATCATCTCCTTCGGAGGCACCGTCACCACGCCGTGGATGAAGGACGTGAGGCTGCCGTGCAACTCTGTCGGAGAGCCGGTCCCTGCCATCAAGTGGACCAAGGACAGGTATGGAGAGGGCTGCCAGCTGTGCCAGGGGCTGGTGCCACCTGCCTTGCCCTGGCTGTGTCACACGGCTGATGTTCCCCTTCTCCTCCCGGCAGCGAGGACTCTGCCATCCCGGTGACAGTGGACGGCCACCGCCTGATCCAGGCCAATGGGACACTGGTGCTGCGCTCGGTGAAAGCCGAGGACTCTGGCTACTACACCTGCACTGCCACCAACACCTGGGGCTTCGACACCATCATCATCAACCTGCTGGTTCAAGGTGAGAGTTCCCAGCTCCATGTCTGCCCAGCACAGACATGCTCCATCCCCGCTGACCAGGGCTCTGTCCTGCATGAGCAGCTTGTGCCAGTCCAGGGATGAGTGTGAAGTCTCATTGGCACTTTGGCGGGGCACAGTTTGGGGCATTCTGCGTGTGTGAGGTGTTCATCGGCTTTCCCTCCTCCCTAGTGCCCCCGGACCAGCCCCGCCTGACTGTCTCCAAGACCTCGGCATCATCCATCACGCTGGCCTGGATCCCGGGGGACAATGGTGGCAGCTCCATCCGAGGTAGGGCTGCTGTGAGTGACAGGGCTGGTACCAGCATCTCATCCCAGAACCACGACTGGTTCCATTCTCATGGAACATGTTTCCAGGCGCACTGTGCCACATTCCTCTCTCTGCACCTCAGTTTCCCCCTCTCCAAAATGCCTCAGAAATGCTTCAGAGCAAGGTTGGTGTCTCTGAGCTCTTAGCAGGGGCTGCCAGCCCTGATGAGGGGCTTGTGAGGTGTTTTGGACAAGCTGCAGGGACTGAGGTAGCTAATGAAGGGCACACCACCAGGTGCTTAGGGGCTGTGGCCAGGGCCAGCCCCAGTGCTGCTCTGTGTCTCCTGGCGTTGGTGCCACTCTGAACCCACCAGAGCAGGAGTTGTCCCACATCCCTGACAGGCTGGGGGCTTTGGGAGGGCTCCAGGAACATCCCAGCTTTCCCAAGTCTCCTTTCTGCTCTGATTCATCTCATGAATTATACGTTGAAACAGCTGCATGCAGAGGGGGAGCGGGGAGCGAGGAAGGAGACCTCGCTTACAATTAATTAAAAGCATGAAAGTAATTACAAGCAAATCTCCCCAGCCAGCAGCCTTTCACTCCAGCGGACTCTGTTGATAAATTTGGTTATAATTGGATTAGAAATATTAAAAACACGCCGCATGTACAAAATAAATAAATAAGCAGTGGCAGGCAGCAGGGTGGGTGGTGTGGGGGTGTCAGGGCTGGTGTTGACACCACTGGGAATCACGTGCCCGTGGCCTTGGGAAGGTCCCAAACATCCACAGGGAAGCCTTGGTGCTGGGAAGGTGTGAGAAATATCCCCACTGTTCTGCCCAAACTGGAACTGGGTGTTCCAGAGCTTGATGTGAACCCCCTGGCGCTGCCACGGTGGCACCTGGGTGGTGTTGGCACCAGAGGTGGTCCTGCCAGCCCTGCATTGTTGCAGCTCATTATGCGCACAGCAAGGCAGGAAGCCTACTCTTCCCTGCTATTTTTATTTGAGAATTGGCTAAATATCCTGCAAAAATATCCAAAGCTATCAGTGCACCAGAAGTGTTTGGTCAGCACGGTCAGGGCAGCAGGGATGTGCTGTCCCAGGATGTCCCCATGCCCTCAGGGCTGTCCCCGTGTCCCTGTGCCTCTCCCGGGAAGCCTGGAGCAGCCGTCTCCAGGCGTCTTGTTGATGGCAGCGTAACAGGTTTGCTCATCTAGGACACAGTGTGCTTCCTAATACTCTTCATCACGGGAGAGGAGGCGGTGTGCAATGACAGAAGCAACTTCCCTGCAGCCTCCCGAGGGAGCTGCTTAATTCCAGCTTTCCCTTTATAGCCTTGCACCAGTCAATCACAGCGTGCACTCCCATGTGCAAATGAGCACTGGGGCCATCCTGGGGGTGCTGGGGGCAGGTGAGGGGTGACCAGGGGCTCTGGCAGAGTTCTTGGGAGGTGCTGGGTGTGCCCACACTCCTCTTGTCCATGGCTCTGTGTGGTGGGCACAGCAGGCAGTTTTCACTCCACTCATGAGCATGGAGTAAGGCAGGGAGTGTGAGGGGTGCCCTGGCACTGCAAGGCTGCGCTGCACTTGGGCACAGCTTTGTGCCAGCCATAACCCCTTCCCCTTGCCCAGAGGTGCCTCCCCTCCTTGCCCCCCCAGGCTTCGTGCTCCAGTACTCGGTGGACAACAGCGAGGAGTGGAAGGATGTGTTCATCAGCTCCTCCGAGCGCTCCTTCAAGCTGGAGAGCCTCAAGTGCGGCACATGGTACAAGGTGAAGCTGGCGGCCAAGAACAGCGTGGGCGCCGGCCGCATCAGCGAGATCATCGAGGCCAAGACCCACGGCAGAGGTGAGCCTGGCCCGAGGTGTCCCTGCCCCACACGGGGGTCCCCTCCCCACCCTGCTGACAGCTCCTCTCCCGCAGAGCCCTCCTTCAGCAAGGACCAGCACCTCTTCACCCACATCAACTCCACGCACGCCAGGCTGAACTTGCAGGGCTGGAGCAGCGGGGGCTGTCCCATCACGGCCATCGTGCTGGAGTACCGGCCCAAGGGCAACTGGGTGTGGCAGAGCCTTCGCACCAACAGCTCCAGCGAGGTGTTCCTCACCGAGCTGCGCGAGGCCACCTGGTACGAGCTGCGCATGAAGGCTTGCAACAGCGCCGGCTGCGGCAACGAGACCACGCAGTTCGCCACGCTGGACTACGATGGCAGTGAGTGGGGACACAGGCTGGGGGAAATGCCACCAAGCCAGGGTGTCCTGGGGTGCTGAGTGCCCACCTGCCCGTGCTCTGCCCTAGGCACCATCCCTCCGATCAAGTCTGCCCAAGGGGAAGGTGATGATGTGAAGAAGCTCTTCACCATTGCCTGCCCCGTGATCCTGGCCACGCTGGGAGTGGCCCTGCTCTTCATCATCCGCAAGAAGAGGAAGGAGAAGAGGCTGAAGAGGCTTCGAGGTGAGATGGGATTCAGAGGCACAGCAAATGGGACCCCAGCTCATGTTTCTGGACTGTCTTGCACCCTAAAGAGCTCCCTTAAAAAAAAAACCCTTGGTATTTTTGTCTCCTGCACAGATGCAAAGAGTTTGGCAGAAATGCTGATCAGGTGAGTCTCGTGTAAGCCTGTATCTGGGACTGGGTGGGCAGGCAGGGGAATGGTTGGTGCTGGGGGTGGTCCTGGCTGCTATTAAGCCCTCTCTCAGTCTCAGACCTTCTCAGGCTCATACCTGAAGGTTGTGGCAGTGCCTCTGTAGCACAGCAGCCCAGTGCTCCTGGCTGCTCCTCCCTGCCTGAGGGTCCCACAGTGGAGGTTTCCTGGGCAGAGCTGAGCCCTGGGTGGGCTGGCTGGTGGCAATCCCCAGCCCGTGGCAGGCTGGAGCCGCCGGGGCTCTGTCCGGTAATGGGCGGGCCTGCGTCCCCTCTCACCTCACAGCAAGAATAACCGCAGCTTTGACACGCCGGTGAAGGGACCGCCGCAGGGCCCCCGACTGCACATTGACATCCCACGGGTGCAGCTCCTCATCGAGGACAAGGAAGGCATCAAGCAGCTGGGTAAGCACTGGCAAAGCTCCCATCCCCTCGTGCTGGGGGTCCCGTGGGTGGGCTGAGCGTGGGCCAGCAGGTGCCCACATCACCTGGCCAGAGGGAGGGCTGAGCTCCAGCTTCCTCACACAGGGGATGACAAAGCCACGATCCCGGTGACTGACACGGAGTTCAGCCAGGCAGTGAACCCCCAGAGCTTCTGCACAGGCGTCTCTCTGCATCACCCAGCCCTGATCCAGAACACAGGGCCACTCATCGATATGTCTGACATCCGTCCTGGCACCAGTGAGTGTGTGGGGCTGGGCTGGCTGTTCAGGGAGGAGGAACCTGTCCCCAGCACTGGCCATGCCCAAAAGCAGCTGCTGGGAAGGCAGAAGGCACAGGCAGTGCTCCAGGGAGACAGGACAGCATCCTGACATGTGGGAGGGACTCACCGTGACCCTGTCACCTTTGTGCTTCAGACCCAGTGTCGAGGAAGAGCGTGAAGTCTGCGCACAGCACCCGCAACAGGTACTCCAGCCAGTGGACACTCACCAAGTGCCAGGCGTCCACCCCTGCACGGACCCTCACCTCAGACTGGAGGACAGTGGGCTCCCAGCACGGCATCACGGTCACCGAGAGTGACAGCTACAGTGCCAGCCTCTCACAGGACACAGGTATGCAGAGCCAGAGCTGGCAGGGACCTGCTGCTTTGGGACACACAGAGACCCCAAACTGTGAGTTTGGGATGACTGCAGAACTTATCAGAGGGATTGTGGAACCATGACTTGGTGGCTCTGAGCAGCCAGGGCCATTCCTGGCTGTGGGGACAGATAGAATCATAAAAGAACAAAGTGCTTTGGGTTGGAAGGGACTTTAATTCTTATCTCATTCCACCCTTCCACTAGATCAGGTTCCTCCATGCTCTGTCCAACCTGGCCCTGAAGATGGCCAGGTGTGTCCCAGCAGGGACAGTCTGGGCATTCCCACGATGTGGAAAAAGGCATTCCCTGCCAGGGAGACTCCCCAGGTAGGTGACACCTCCTCTCCCCACAGACAAGGGGCGGAACAGCATGGTGTCCACGGAGAGCGCCTCATCCACCTACGAGGAGCTGGCACGAGCCTACGAACACGCCAAGCTGGAGGAGCAGCTGCAGCACGCCAAGTTCGAGATCACCGAGTGCTTCATCTCCGACAGCTCCTCGGACCAGATGACCACGGGCACCACGGACAACGCCGACAGCATGACCTCCATGAGCACCCCGTCCGAGCCGGGCATCTGCCGCTTCACCGCCTCCCCGCCCAAGCCCCAGGACAGCGAGCGGGGCAAGGGTGTGGCTGTGCCCATCCCGCACCGCGCCAGCAAGAGTAGGTTCACCTGGCCTTGGTGGGGGTCCTGAAGAGCTTCCCACAACCCTTAGGAAGCCTTTCCCATCCTCTATTCCTTGGCATTCCCAGCATTTCTCCCCATGCTGTGATAGTTTTTTCTCCATTGCTCCATGTATGCCTTGGTATTCCATCCAATCTTTGGTATTTTTTTCCCAGTCCCTTGGCATTTCTCCCCATTTTTTAGTATTCCTTCCCATACCTTAGTATTTTTACCCCTCTGTTTTACTATTCCTTTCCCTTCTCATTTTTTGGTATCCCTGCCTGTTCTTTACTATTCCTTCCCATTTTTCAGTATCCCTGGCTCTTGCTCAGTATTCCTTGGTATTCCTCAGTATTCTTCCCTATCCTTAGTGCCAGAACCCCGACAGGAGCTTTATTACCTCAAAATGGAACAATACCTGGAAGATATTTAAAAAATACATAGGTGGGAATTGATAGTTATTTATTTACTAATTATATAACACACAGTATAATGGGATCATCTTTCTCTGCAAATAAGACCACATATTTTTATGGTATAATTTAAATAGCACAGAGTGTATTAAGTATAATACAATTGTTACCTTATAAAAAATGGAATTTACAGAGCATATTATAAAATACACACAATTTAAGGCAATAGTGCTATAATAACACAAATATATAACAATATAACACATGTAAGAGACAATATAATAATGCAAGGCCTCATATATATATATATACACACATACATATAAACATATATACACACAGATTTATATATAAAATAATATTTGTATATAAATATGTATTCATGTTGAAATATATTAATAGATAAATATAATTTATGATATAGTTATATATAAATATATACAATTAATATATATTTTTTATGTTTTATCTATTTATATATTATATCTCTACATAAATTTTTAATAATTTTTATATAATTTATATACTTCTATGTAAAATATATTTTAGATATTTATATATTTACAGAAAAATTTAGTTTATATATTATATAAAAATTATGTGTGGATTTTTTAATATCTATAGCTAATTTTTTATATTTATATATAAATTTATATATTTTTTATATACACACACATAACCATAAATCCTTAAATTAAGGTACTAATATATATAATCCTATATATATATATATATATGTGTTTTGTGTCCTATATTAACACCACATATCCTGCACTATATTCCCTCCACATCCTATAAAGAGAGGAACATGCTGTTACAAGAACACACTACACAATATATACAATTAAAGTAGTAATGCTCTATGGATAGAGGTGCTATATATTGCAAATATAAAAGGCAAACTAATAACAGGGTTTTACATCTGTGGACATATAAATCCTTAAATTAAGGCCCTACAGCTGTAGGTGATGCTGTAGAACACAAAGGCAACAGCGAAATAGAACAGAAATAAAACACTCTAACACCTATAAGAGCCAATATAACAACACTGGGTCTTATCCATACATAGACATAAAACCCTTAAATTAAGGCACTAACTATAGATGATGCCATAACACAACATAGCAGAATCTATTGTTTATGGCAGCACAGCCACTCACCTTGGCAGAGGAATAACACACCACAGCCCACTGCTGGGTGCTGGAACAGGCAGGACACAGAGCACAGGGAATATTCCCCACTTTATTGCCATATACCACAGACACCTAGCATCACATTGTTACTATTATAACACTGTACTACATCACATTGTAATATTTATCACGCTGTACATTTAGCATTATATAATTAACAGTGTTGCATTATAGTACATCACAGGACATTATGTACAGCGCTGAACGCTAGAGCTTGACGCATCCCAGGCATCGCGCTGCACGGCGTGGGACAATTTTGGGATGAGGATGTGACACGTTCTTTACAGCACAACGTGTTCTCTATAGCACAAAGTGTTCTCCCTCTATAGCAGGGCTCATTCTATAGCACAGAGTGTTCTCCCTCTATAGCAGGCCCTGTTCCGTACAGCACAACACGTTCTCCGTAGCTCAACGCATTCTCTGTAGTTCAAGACGGTCTCTGTAGCTCAACACGTTCTCGGTAGATCAATGTCTTCTCCATAGTTCAAGATGGAGGGTCGCTGTAGATCAATGTGTTCTCCATAGCACAGGTTCTCCATAGCTCGACACGTTCTCCACAGCCCAACACTGCCGTGTCCAGAGGGTGGGGGACAAGAGGGTCCCTCCAGAGCCTTACCTGCCTGTTTTTCCCTTGGCAGGTGACTACTGCAACCTCCCGCTGTACGTCAAGTCGGAGGCCTTTTTCCGCAAGCCCGACGCGCACGAGCCGTGCCCGGTGGTGCCGCCGAGGGAAGCCTCCATCCGCAACCTGGCGCGGGCGTACCACGCGCAGGCCAGGCACATGACGCTGGAGCCCGGCGCCAAGCCCCTGGGGCTGCCTCCCCCGGCCTCCGCCGCAACCACCTTACCTCAGAGGACTCTCCCCATGCCTGGCCCGGCCGGTCCTGCACCCGCGCCCGCCGCCAGTGCCGCCCCGGCTCCCCCGTGCGCCGCCGAGCCCCCCCGTGGCCGCGGCCGCCGAGGCGCGGGTGCCCACGCACTCCAAAGTGGGGGGCTCCAGGGACTCGCTGCTGGAGATGAGCACGTCGGGGGTAGGCAGGTCTCAAAAACAGGGCGCCGGAGCCTACTCCAAGTCCTACACGCTGGTGTAGGGCCGCCGCCGGATGCTGCTCATTTCCCCGCGCCGTTTATATTTAATTAACAAACTTGTACATAACGGACTCTTTTGTATAAATGAAGCTATTTTCTTCTTCTCCGAACAGAAAAAGAAACCAGGGCACAAAGAATTTGATGTTACAGATTTAAAAAATATAATATATATGTAAACATATATATATATTTCACATCATTTTGAAAGGGGCACAAGGAAAGACTCAGCGACTTTTTTTTTTCTCTCCCTGATCTTGTCGGTGGTTTTAAAAAAGGAACGTCTCCGAGACATTGCATGCTATTTTACTGTTCTGAAAACAGCAGGAGTTGCTTCAATTTGCAAATGCTTATGTGTTAATACCTTTTTCTATGAAAAAAAACCCAGCGCTGTGTGCAATAAAGGTTATGTTTATACATGGGGCGTTTGTTAAGTGAGAAGGGAATGAGGCAGAACAGGGCTGGAGCAGGACAGGGCAGCAGGATGAAGAGGGATAGCCCAGGGCAACCAAAATAAAGAAATACTAAGATATGGGGTTAAATATATTATTGTATATAATAATTATATAGTATATATGTTATAATAAGATATACTATAGTATTATTATAATATATATAGACCAGAATAGAATTCTAGTATATATAATATTATATAATATTATTATTTAATAATACCATAATATTATATAATGATATTATATAATAATATCTAATAATAAATATTTAAATAAATTCTGATAAGGCAGGTATGCACCTGCAGAGCTGTGGGGCAGGAGGAGGGTCAGGAGCAGGGTGTTGGGAATGGTTCCACAGAGCAGGACAGCCCAGCCAGGGCCAGACTGTGCCACAGCACCAAGTCCAGCTCCAGCCCAGGAGGAACCATGGTGCCAAACAGAACCCTGGTCCAGAGGGGTGCACAGCTGCCCAAACCTCTGTGAGCCACAGCTCAAGGTAAGTGCAGGGTGGCTCCAGCCCTGGATTCAGTGTCCAGTGAGGCACAGCAGCTCCTGCAGGCAGGATGTGCCCTGGGATGTGTCACAGCCCCAGGAGGGAGCAGGAGAAGCAGCACAGCTGTCCTCAGTCACAGATGAAACACATCATGGTCAATCCAGCACAGCCTGGAGCTCAGTGAATCCACCTCAATGCCCTGAATTGTGGTGTCTCTGCTTCCCATCGTGGTGAATCATGGCCCAGGACACCACAGAGACACACAGTGACACCCAGCATCGCCCCACACCATCATTTGTTCTTATTCCCCCCTTAGTTTTCATCACCAGCCACAGCAACATCAGACCAAAGAAATGCCTGTTCTGCCTTCCCCCTTCCTGCAAGAGAAGTTCAAGCCCCAGGGCTGGCAGCCCTCCTTACCTGCTCCAAAGGCCAAAAATAGCTCAAGACAGTATTAACTCTTGCTTTAGTTACCCAAAGTAGAACTTCATCTTTCTGAGGAGCTTCTGGTGCTATCTGAGGTCTAATTAATTAAATGCAACTTTCATTTTCTTTTTTTCCTGTAATTTATAAGCTCAAGTTTTCATCACTTTCCCATACATGCTTGCTACCAAGCAGTTCCAGCTCTTTCCTTACAAAGATATATTTCCTATTTTAACTCAAAGCAGCAGTTGGGAGCATCTATGCACAGATTTGTACCATTCTCTTTTTTTTTTTTTTTACTCTTGACAAGGTTTAATTCATCAGCTATCATCAAGTGCTGCAGAGGTCATCTTTTCAACCTCTCTCCTTGATTTTTTTTTTTTTTAATTGAAGTACCCAAATTAAAATGACATGCAAATACAGTGATGTTACTGCAGCTTCCACAGGCAGCTTTGCAGTCTCCCTCCCAACCTGCTGGCACGCTGGTCAGCAGATCCTCTTTTGCCATCTGGTTCTCCCTAACTAAGGTAACTCCTGGAATCCTGCAGAGCTGGAAGAGCCTGGCAGCTGTTCACCTCTGGGGCTTGAGAAACAAGCTGCTAAGACGATTTCTTATGCCCATTTTTTATAATTTTTGGCCATAATTCAGGTACCACTCAGAGCCAACCTCTGCCAAGGAACATCCCATATGGGAAGGGACATCCTTCCCAGCCAGGCTGGAGGGGAGGCATCAGTTCAAAGCACATTAGACTTGGAAACCATTACATAATACAGGTTTTAAAGAAAACCAAGTGCCCAGCCCTCAAACCAGGGTCACAGCCAGGCAGCACCTCCAAAATACCAACCCCAGGCTTAGAATAGAAATAGAAGGGGAAAATAGAATTAAAAATAGAAGAGGCTTGAAAAGGCAAGCGTGTTCAGCTGTGAGAGTAAGCAGATTAGCAAGATAAAAAGAGGAACAGATTAAGAGATTAATACAACTTTATTGGAATTGGCTAGTACAGATTTCCTTCTACATCTCAGCAAGGTTTCTCCCCTTCCCTTCCCCAGCAGGCACAAGCCCTGGCCTCACTCAGTTTAACACAGCACAAGTTTTCAGCACTCACCTGAGACCCCCTGCCCTTCACCACAGCAGGATTTGAGGGAGAACAGCCAATTTCAGGCCATGCCTGCCCAGTTCTGCCTTCCAGCAGCAAACAAACGAGCAGCCACCAAGCTCAGAAATGCAGAGTGTTGTTTCAGGTCTGCTTTACCAGCTGCCCTGCACAGCACTCCAGCCAGACCCTGCCACAAACACCTTCCAGCATCAGCTCCAGGGGAGCCACCAGCACCGGGTGCCACCACAACCAAGGCCAGGCAGAGGCCAGACAACAAATACCAGCAGTCCCCAGCTGACGGTAAGTAGGGACAGCTGGGGACAGAGCCCTGGTGAGAAGGGCTGAGGGTAATTATGCCTGGAGAGGACAACAAAGGGTTCCTGGGGCACAGCTCAGCAGCCCTGCACAGAAAATCCAGCAGCACACCCAGCAAAGCAGCAGTGGAGACCACGCTCAGAGCAGCCCTGGTCACAGCCAGCAGCTCCTCCACGCCCTGCTCCTCCCCACAGAGCCCCAGCACCTCCTCACAGCAAACCTCTGTTCCTCTGCTGGCCCAGAGATCAGTGCTTTCCTATTCCTTTTCTCCAGAACTCTAAACACCAGCACTCAGCAGTGGGAGTTCATGCCCAAACATCCCTGCCAGCGTCACAGCAGATCTCTGTGGAGCTTTGTCACACCAGAACACCAGGCCAGGGGGCTGGGGGGCTCCAGGACCAACACCAGAATTACCAGAGGGCTGTCTTGGGAAGGAAAGCAGGTTCAGCCCCAGGGCAGAGTTCCACCCACTGCCTGCTCTGCAGCCAGGCCACCCCAACCACTTCTCCCCCAGAAAAGGTAAGACCAGCTCACAGCTCACCTCCTGTTCCCCTGCAGCACTTCCCCTCAGCGATGTCCCAATCCAGGCTGGCCCCTGGACACACTTGTGGCCACTCTGCTGGCCGGACAGAGCAGGGGACAAAGGCAGCTTTTCCACCTGGCTCCAGAGGCAGAGTGGAGAAGGTGGAGGCACAGGGGAGGGTTATTGTCTGGTGAAACAAGGTCCAGCTGGGCACAACCAGCCTCAGCTGGGCACAACCAGCCTCAGCTGGGCACTGACCAGCCTCAGCTGGGCACTGACCAGCCTGCACAACAAGGTCCAGCTGGGCAGGACTCCCTCCCACCCACACAGCTGCTGGGACTCACAGCATGACTCAAGGGCTGGCCAAGGCTCCCAAATGTGCTGTCACCCCCATGCCAATGTCCCCAGCAGCCCCTCACCAGCTGTGCCCTGGCCCACGAAGTGATGCTGTCTGGGGAAGGACTGAGCAGGACAGAGAACTCCCTGTGAGCACCAAGACAAGGGCAGAGAACCTACACCTGCAGCAGGAGCTACGAATTGGGGCAGATTCACAGTCACCAAATGTCTCTGGGGTACAGAACAGATGGACAGCAGGGACAGTGCAGGCCACAGATGGCTGGTGTGGCTACTTCTTCTCCTGCTTCTGCTGCTGGTACCTCCTGAAGTGGGTCTGGATGGTGATGGCTGCCCTCTCAGAAGGGTCAAGGACCTTGCTCTCCCTCCTGGAATCAGGGGTCACATCACCTGAGGGAGCAACAGAACATCACAGTGAGCACAGAGAGTGCCAGCAGCCCTGAACAGGCTCCACAGAGCAGGGCAGGGCTCTGGCATCACCCCTGGCATCAGTGGCCTCCCTATTCCTCAGCCAGGACAGCTTCCCTCGCTGCAAACCACAACTTCACTGTTTCACAGGGACACCTCCAGGGCAGAAGGAGCAGGGAACAGGAGGCAAAGCAAAGCCCAGCCTCCCTGGCACTGCTAAGCCCTCTATTTACACAGCTCCACTCCCCGAAGGCCGCAGCTTCCCCACGTTTAATCACCACGTATGATGCTCACTTACTTTCACGCACACAAATAAGATTAGAAAAAAAGCCCAGCCCTGCGCAGCAATAAAGCTCTCACGCTGACAAATGGGAGCCCTCCCCACTCCCGCTTAACGTGGCATTAGGGAAGTATTGTGAAATTCAACAGGAACTGCATCAAAGGCACTCAGCAGTGCTCCTCTAAGCCAGTGTGTCACTGCTAAGCACCCCCCGAGCAGCCATCAGGAATCCTGGGGACAGATGCTGCTGTATAAACTCACCGCTGTCACCTGAGCCCATTTCCCTCCACAGCCTAAAAGAAACTGCAATGTAAAAGGATAAATAAAAGGAGGGAGGGAGCTCTCTCCTGCCCTGCTCAACGAGACACTGTCAGCTGTGAATCCTGTCCAGGTCCAAGGGCAGAGGATGAGGACAGGCACTGCTGGGCACTGGAACAAGCAGCCCTGCCCGAGGGGCTCAGGCACTGGCAGCCCCAGGATCTGCCCCTGTTTGCAGTGAAACTCCCAGAGCTCCTGGGCCATGGGGAGGGATGGCACCCCCAGCCCCCACTGCCCATGATCCGCTCAGCACTGAGAATAGAACTGCTCAAATCCTCTTTGCTGAGCACTGCAGAGCCTTGCAGACAAGAAGGGTGAATTCCAGGTGGTTTTCTCAGAACAAGGAGAAAGGGGGCTGTTTGGTGGGACAGCACGAGTATGAGCTCACCTGAGTCAGTGGGGCAGGAAAAGGGGAGCAGACATCTGCACAGACATTTGTGGTGTTATATATTCAGCCCTGCATCACTGGGACCTTCACTGGCTGATGCTACACACATTAACAAATATCTCACCATCAAATAGCCATTACTATGTCATAGACATATCTGTGGAACAAGGAAGAGGTCAAGAAGGATGCAGGTACTGCAATGCCTGATTTTCTGCTGCACCCACAGTCCCAGCCATGAGTCTCACTCATTACTAGGGTTGTTTGGGTTTTTTTATTGCCTCCTCGCCTGCTCCACACTCACCTTTCTCTCCAGAAAGCGAGTAGATGCTGTTGTTCCGGGAGTTCCTGCCTCTCTAGAAAGGTAGAGAAATAAAATAAGAGTTAGTTCTATCCCAGGCAGAGGCAGGGAGGGCAGTCCCTTTCAGGCCAGCCAGGAAGATTTCCACTGTCCATTCCCTTTAGGAAACTGGAACATGTTTACTGTTGCTCCCTTAAAGAGTACTGATGAGTTAATTAATCTGCATTTATGAAAAGACCTCCAAGGAGAGGCAGGAAATAGCTTTGCATCCAAGCTCAGAGCTGTGAGATGCTCCAGTCCTCCTCAGGATGGATGTTGGCACAGGCTATCCTCATTGGATCTACATTTCAAACCAGTAAGGAGACAGCCCTACACCATGAACCTGCAGCTTCTGGGCTGCCAGGTCTTCCAGGGGATATTTCCATTCCTAAAAACAAGCTTGAATTTGTCCGCAAATATCTCTCCAACATTTTCCAGCTCACCCAGCCCTCCTGGCATTACACTTCCCCTAGCCTACACCTCCAGGCTGCCTGGCTCACAGCTGCCCCTGCCATGCCCCAGAAGCTGCCCTGGCACTGGCAGAGCTCTCACCTCGCTGTCCCGGCTGGTGCGGCGGCTCTGGGACACACACTGGATCTGCCAGGGCAGGGGCTGGTACACCAGGTAGGGCAGGGGCTCCTCACGGAACAGGTTGGTCCCCAGCTGCACACAGGGAGGGATTTCAGCAGGGAAGAGGACGGGAGAAAAAGAAAAAGCTGCTCAGCCATAAGCATCGCCAGAGATCACAACCCTCCCCAGCCACTCATTTTGGGGCAACACTGACCCCACAGAGCTCCCAGCCCTCCTGCCCAGGGTGGTTCAGGAGGTACAGAAAGCCATTCTCAGCAGGGCAAGCAGAAACTGCTGCCTCCTCTCCCTGCCCCGAAAGAGAGCAGCCTCAGGCAGGGGTGGAATAAAACAAGAGCAATGAAGGCTCACCTGTCTGACCGCCCTCACCACGAAGAACAGCGCTGTCATCAGGGTGCCCAGCATGGCTGGGGTGTTGCAGGGAGCCTCAGCTGGGGCAGCAGCACGCTGGGATCTCCAAACAGCCAGCACTGAGATGTCCTTCCTTGTGCAGGCAGAGCCAAGCCCCTTAATGAGCTTACAGCCCCAGCTCAGCATGGGGAAGTAATCAGGTGCTGCCCTTTTGCTCTTCTAATCACTGAGTTTCTCCATCAGACAGTGCTGGCATTCCAGGAAAGGCAAATCCTCTGCTCCACGTACCCAGGCAGGGCAGGGAGCACAGACAGTGTGCACAGCCCAGCCTGGGGCCACACCTGCTCCCTGGGGACATCCCAGCAGGATCCCACACTCCACACGGGGTTTGGGATGTCTCACAGCCACCCTGAACTGCTCAGCAGCAGGGTAGACTTGTCCCCACAGATGCCTGCCTGGACAGCGTGTGCTCCTCCAGCAGCTCCCATCCAGCTCTCCAGAGGGCAAACACACACCAGTGCAGCCATGCACAGCAGGAACTGGGAAAAGCCAAAGCCTGGTGGTGGTTTGTTGGCTTTTTAAGGGCAAAACTATCAATTTGTGCACCACCAGCTGATGCACATCCTGCTCCCCCCGTGCCTCACCAGCCCCTGCAGCTCCCACAGGTCGCTGGAGGGAGGCGAGGAGGAGATGGGAACGAGTCATGGGAAGAGAAGAGCACGTCACCAATCCTCCCTAATTCCTGGTGAGAGAGTTACTCAGCCATCCCAGCAGCACCCAGCAGCCTGCTGGGGCAATTCCTGGCTGCTCCCAAACCCATGGGAAATCAGCAGCAACAACCAATCTACAGTTAAGACATTTTTAACAGATCCCAAGTTGCCAGAGCAACACCTTGTTTTCATTTTCTAGTTTTGGTTTTTAGCTTTCTCTCTGCCTCTGCATTTTCTACCCTGTCCAGATACTTAAAAGAACAATGGTAACAAAGCCACAATGGGCTTAAGCGGTTTTGGGAACTGCCAGAAATGACCCTGACAAGGCAAAACATGAGACAGCCCAGAGACAAGCAAGGGGAGATGTGACAGGTAAGTTCAGGTGGATATCTAGGGCTACAACAAAACAGTGACAACCATCACCATCATACAAAACAGGCTCATGTTGATTTAATTTATACAAAACCAGATACAGCTGCTAACCCAGGTTTTAACAGGAAAAAAGAGCATGTCTCAAACCAAGTTATTGCTAAAGAAACTGGAGTTTCTCTGCACCACTAATCCATGCTTCTCCCAAAACACAAAACAGACTCAGTGATATGGCTGTGGCCACAGCAAGCTAGAACTGTGGGTTTCCTTCTAAAACTCCTGACTGGAAGGATCACCACATGTCCCTCTGAGTATCCAGAAAACTAAAAGCAAAATCCCTACAGAAAGGGGTTTGTGCAATCCACCAGCAGATGGGATACCCGTGTTTTGATCCCTCCTTTCCTAGGAAGGAATAAGGCTGCTCGAATAATTACAAAAAATTTTAAGAAAAAGACAGCAAGAAAAAATAAAATACATACGTACATCCTTAAGAGTTTTAAAACGATATTCAACAAAAATGTATTTCTATTGGGGTGTAAACATCCCCGTGCCAGGCTCAGGGCGTGTGCCAGCACACAGCACTGGGGCACCAGAGCAGGGGGGCTCTGCCTCCCCCCACTGCCCAGCCTCACCCACCCGAGGGGCTCACACAGCCCAGGGGGTGTGGGGCAGCAGCTTCACAGCCTCCCTCTGCCAGCTGTCTCGGGAGAAAGGCTTTGAAGATGGTTTCTCACAGATGGACTCCCTTGAAGTGCAGCGTCCTCGTCAGCCAGAACGGGCGAGTGGCTCGGCTGCTTTTTAAAGCATAAAATATTTAGAGTCAGCTCCGAGGAAATACTGACAAAGACAACCAAAAACCACGTTCTGTGAAAGCCTGACTCCTCCCTCAGGGTAGAGCAAAACCACTTCCAATTCCAAGCACCTCAGCGGGCTGGGATACTCTCTGGGATAAATCCTTTCCCAAGGAACACCACAGCATCCACCACAAGCCACTGTCTCACAGCTGAGGTCCAGGAGCTGCTCATCCCAGCTCCTCAGCCAGCTTTCCAGTCATCCCACATCCCTGCTCTCCCAGGATCCCTGCGGAGCTGCTGCAAGAGCAGCCAGGCCAGGCTCCAGGATTTATGGCTCCCCAGCCCTGCACAGGGAGAGAGATCCCAGCTGCTGAGCTCTGGATCCCTCTCCCCTGGGCACAGAGGACGCAGAAGGGGCTGTCTCAGCATTCCCAGGAGCTCCTCAGCCGTGCCTGCACCAGCAGACATTCCCTGTGCTCTCCTGCCACCCCTGCTCCCGCTGCCATCACATCCATGACCTGGGAACAGAGCTCCAGCAGCTGCTCTGCTGCACAGCTCTGCCCAGCCTGGCACCAGAGGAGCAGGGAGGGCTTGTCCAGACCTACCACTCTTGGCTCAGCTCCTACTGCTTCCACCCCAAACAAGCACAACATTCCCCGAGAGCCAGAACGTGTCACTCCCTGGTTTTATCCACAGCCATTCCGCTGCTCCCAAGTGCCAGAGGCCACCTGACATGGCCCACCTGCCACGGAGCATTTGCTGGGCACCAGGGCAGCCTCATTTCCTGACACATTTCCTCCAGCAGAGCCCCAGCTGGATTCACATCCTCCCCCTTGACCAGTTACTCAAAGTCCTCCATGATTCACAGCTCTGCCTCGCCATCGCCGGAATACTAATGAGGGAAATGTTGATTTATTGAAGCCCTGATATGTCACTGCTGGATTAAACAGTCTATAAAGTATATTTGGACACATTACAGGATTAGAAAAATCCGCCTGGGAAGTTTTCTTCCTCCTTCCTGCACTCTCTTGCAAAAACACTCCGTTTCAAGGACATGGCACACGCACAGTGGAGGTGCCTGGGTGGGCATCACCCAAACCCAGCCCATGGTGGGGAGGCTGCACAGCCCCCCCCACCATCCCTGCACAGAAAAATGCCACCTTTCAGTAGTGGTACACCTTGATGTCTCTGTTTTCATCCAGTCCCAGCTGGAGGAGGCTGGGGCTGCTGCCTGGGGGCTTCTGTGCCTGCAGGGAGAGAGGTCTGACAGATGGGTGAAGGAAAAGCCTGGCTTACAGCAGGAATTAGCACTGACAGGACAGGTAGTGAGGTCCTGAGCCAGCCCTGTGCACACAGGCTGGATTTAGCCTGCTGCAGCCCAGTCAGGTGGAATTAGAGGGGGATTAGGGAATTCAGAGACATTGAATTCTAACGTCAGTGTGCACCAAGGAGAAACCAACAGCCCCAGCGCAGCCTGGGAGCATCCCTGCCCACAGCACACAGAGGTCTTGCTCTCTGGATCCAACCTCATGCTACAAGATTCCTCAAAACAGAGCTGGAGAGCTCTGGGGGAGCCCAGCCCTCCTGCCCCACCACATGCCAAATCCACACACCTCCAGGTGCCCCCAGCTCCTCCCAGGCTGCTCAGCAGGGCCTGCCCATGGCCAAGGCCTCCATCCATGGCCTGCAAAGCCAGACTCCCTTCTTCCCTGCGCCACCCTCCATTCTGCACCATTTGTTCCCCATTTTTAAATTCTCACGCTCCCAGCTCAGACTGCTGCTTTACAGCAGAGCAGCATCACTAAAGAGCATCACAGCACAGCCAGGGAAAGGAAGGGAGATTTCCTCAGCCAAGCAGAGCTCCAAGAGCAGCACACAGGTCACTCATGCTCCAACACCACATTCCTTTCCACAAAAAAGAGGCCAAGGCCTTGAAATTGCTGTTCAATACTTTGTTTCACATCCCTTCTGCCATCTCCTCCTACCTTCTGCAGGAAGCAGGAATGCAATTACAGACCAGAGCGAGGTAAAAGATACGCTTTGGAATCCTTCTCGACCTCTTTCAGCCATTTCTTGTTGCTCTCAATCATCCCTTCGATGCTCCTCTTCTTTGGCTCATGGAATTTGGAATGCTGGAAGAGCTGTATTTGTTCTCTGTGACAGTGAGAGAGAGACAGGATAAGTGAGGGAAAAAAGGTCTGGGCAGAAATGATCCCAGAGATGACAAAGTGATGGGCTGCTGAAGAAAAAAATTCCTCCTCTAACATATATACTGATAGTACAACTTATCTCCTTAGTGAGTAGTTCATAGTTATTATCAAATTATTATCTACTTGTTATGTGATAAGTGACCTAATAATCACTGCAGAGAAACAACAGCAGCACAATGAAACACCTCGAGGAAGAAGAGCCTTACTCTGCAGGGACGTATCTCAGCTTGCTGTCCAGAGGCACAGAACTCCCACTGACTGAGGAGAACCCACCTGGAAAACAGACATGAAATGCAGACCCCACCAAACCCACAGGGCTTTATATCCGGGTGTATCTGCTTTCCTGTACCACAGACACACTGTCCCCACAAGGGACACCAAGGAAACAGATGGACATCCCTCCATGCCATGGGGAAGAGGCTCCCAGTGCAGAGGGCTGGCTTTTTTACTCCTGTTTTGGGTGTGATGACAGGATCAGCCACATGCTGCTCTTCTGGAATGAGTTTCTCATCCCTCACCCCATCAGCACCCTTCCTTCCCACCAGCAGCACCAGTGCACCCACCCTTCCCAGCACTGGAAACCTGCAGGGCTGCAAAATTGGGAGCTGTAGGCAGCAAGCAGGTGGAATGAGGCCAGGAGACTCACCTGGGAAATACCTGTGCCATTTCTCTGCCAGGAGGTTGTCTGTTGACTGCCCTGAGATGGAGTAACCAGAGCTGAGCCTGCTGCTCCTGCCCCACTGGTCCATGGGAGACATCCTGGGGGTGTTCCCCATGGAGCTGCCCCCCAGCAGGCCTCCCAGGGAGGAATAATTTGGAACAGAGATGCCCTCGTGGGCTGTGGAGGTGAAGAGAGGAGACTGGTGGTGGCTGAGGCAGTCCAGGAGCCCCAGCACGCTGTGGAGCTCACTGGTGATGTTCTGCACAGAGCTTCTGAGCTGCTGGATCTTGTCCTGCTGGAGGACAGGCCAAAAATCTGTCCTCAAGTCAACTGAAGGGAGAAAGGGGAAAAAACGGATCATGGACAAGCCTTTGTGCAAACAACACAACCCTGCCGTCTTCCTGCCCTTCTTCCCCCATCACAACTCCAGTTACAGGCAACCAAAGGCCAAGAAAAAGCACGAGCAGCAGAGAAGGAATTGCTGCAGCCTCTCCTGACATGGATGTGAGGAAGGGGAAGCCCAGACTCCTGCAGAAGAGCAATACAGCTCTGCAGGATCAGAGGGAAATCAGAGAGATTTTTATAATCCACAGAGATTTAAAAGGCAGTTCCACTCATACATTCCATCCCTCTCATCTGCCACTACAGGCAGGAAACAAGGTTCTGCAGTCAGGGGTGGAAAACAGTCCCAGCCATGGACACCAGACCTGCCTTAGACACAGCTGAGCACAGATGAGAACAGGGACACCATGGAGGTGAGAGGGAATGGCAGAGCCTCACACCTTGGGCACTTACATTTAGACTGGCCTGGATTCCCACTGGATGTGCTGCTTGTGTCCTCAGAGGTGCTCAGATCAAAAGTCACCATCTTCTTGCATGGAGAAGTCTTCAGCATATCTTCATCTGAGAGCTGGTCAGGAGGAGGAAACAATGCCAACAAAACCTGCTGTATCATCCCTGGAACATAAAAGCTGCTGGAAAGCTGCCTACAGCTTGTCTACAGAGCTGGACTGCAGTCAGGCACAGGTCAAGCGAAGGCAAACTTGTCTTCAGCCCCTGACAGCAAAATCTGAGTGTCCAGAGACTGCTTTGGCTCTGCAAGTGCAAGAGGCCAAAGCGAGCAGCCACATGAATCAGCCCTTCCAGCAGGAGTCAACGTGGTTTGTGCTTTAAATAACCTCCCCACTCTTGCAGGGCTGGGTTCTCTGAGCCAAGGGCAAGAGTTTGACCATTAAAACTCTCGTTCTCTTGCATCTCCTGCTGCCCCAGACAGAGCCAGAGATTCCAAGGTTTGCCTTGGTCAGGAGAGCAGACTCCATCCCAGCTCACACCAGGTGACCTGCCCTGCTTTTCTCCAGGCTCAAACCGAGCTGCTTTCTGCAGCCACACACTCAGCAGTCTGGTGCTCTCACAGAAAGTGTTCCCAAAGCCCAGCTCTGCTGGCAAACACCAGTCCTGACAGGGACCACAAGCCCCTCAGAGCCCCCAGCCTGGGGGAGGAGGCCAGGAGCTCTGGGCAGAGGAATGCAGCTGGGCAGGGATGCTGGAGTTTACCTCCTCCTGCAGCGAGGACTCCAGCTGGCTGAGCTTCTCCTCCTTCTTCTTCAGCAGCACCTGTCCTTTCTGCATGGCCAACTTCATCTTGTCCAGCTTCTTTGCCTCCTGCACAGACCAACAGCCAAGCCGAGGCGGGAAATTAAACAGCAATGACAGCAAATAATCTACGTTAGCAGCTGGGGTGACTTTCATCATCTCATTCTGCTAAACACATGGCTCAAAGCAGGTTCAGGAGAAGGAGGTTTCACTACCAAACCCACATCCCAGAGGGCCATCAACCCCAGGAGCTGATCCAGGGGTGCCCAACACCCGAGCAGGGGCAGCGCCCAGGGCTCACCTCCTCCAGGTTGCGGCGCATTCCCTCCAGGAGCTGGGAGCTCTCGGGATCCTGCACAGCCTCCTGGGCCCTGCGCAGCTCCTGGCGCCACTGCAGACTCGCAGCCTTCAGCGCCGAGCGCCGCTTGCGCAGCGAGCGCATCTGGCGCTGCAGGAACTCCCTGGCACTCCTCAGGGAGATCTCTTCTGCAGAGATGTAGCTCTGCACGCTGTGGGGAAGAGGCAGAGTGTCCTGGCTCCCTGTGCTGCTGCACACCTCGCACAGCACCCCCAAAAATGGGCTGGCAGTGCACTGTGTGCCAAACCAAGGTAAAAGTTTGGCTTGGAAAACCAAAGCAAAAAGCTTTGCTGGCACATGGATACTCACTGGTCAAACTGGAAATCACTTTCCTCGTGGCTCTGAGAGGCTGGGGAAGGCTCTCTGGATGAGGGCTGAGAGGGTGACACAATGCAAAAACTAAGAAATATGTATGGGGGAAACAGAACTCCAGGGCCCCCTAAGAATCCAATTAGGAGCAAAATCTTGGAATGACATCACCATGGCACTGCCCAGATCCAAACACAGCACCAGGGATGTTCCTGATGTGACTTTTGACAATAACAAAGATGTTTCTATTCTGCCACAAGCCCTGCTTTTGACTCAAGTATCCCACACTCCACCCACTAATAATAGACAGACATCTGCAAATACTACTGAACACACTGGCAAAGAGAAATCCATCTCTGCATCTCAAATGACTTCACACAGAATGAACAAATGCTGGGATTTTCAAGGGACTTACAGCCTCAGATCTCACAAGGCAAACACCTTCACAGGCTGCTTTACTCACAGCTTGAGAAGGTTCTCTCAGGTCTTCAACTCGGAGTTCATCCTGCTTTCTTGGAGAGTCCACATTTTCTTCTGCCTCGAGTTCTTTCAGAGCCTCCTGCTTGCTCCTGATTGCTTCCTCCAGCTCACTGCCACAGCAAAAAGCAACAGCAGAGGCACTTCATTAGCCTGCAGTGGTGTCCAAAGTGACCTCCAGATTCCACGAGGGAAAGGGCTTCAGGTGTGCAAGACAGTGCTGGGTCTGTGGTGTTATGCCAAGTGTAAGCCCTGTCTGAGCAGGAAAACTGCTTCCCACCCTTCCCCAGCAGCTCAGCCACCTCAGAAAACCTCTTTGCATTTCAGTGCCCCTCACACAGCACCTCATTAACCTCCCAAGGCAGGTGTGGAGGAGAACCTGGCATGCAGAGGTGAAGAAGGAAATTCAAATTCATACCCTGAGTTAGTAAAAAATCTGGAACCAGCCCCCAGCAACTCTGTGACCTCAACGGGCACCTCAGGATTCTGAAGGAACATGGCCCAACACAGAGCTCAGAGGTGAGGGAGAGGCCCAGGTTAGGTCAGAGAGGTTTGTCAGGGGCACAGGACAGATTTTTTTGCTATTACAGGAAATTTCCCACACACACCTGATGCGTTTCTGCAGCCTCTGGCTCCGTGTCTGCAGCAAGTCCACCTGAGCCTCTAGCTCAGCCTTCTGGTCCTGCAGCTCCTCCAGGGTCTTCCGCAGCTGCCAGATGGACTCCAGCAGGCTGGAATGCTCCTTCCTGCTCTCCTCCAGGCGCAGCTGAGAGGCCACAGCAGCCTCCTAGGAGAAAACCAGGAAATCCTCACCGTCATTCCCCCAAGAACAAAATAAGGGCCACACAGCTCCCAGGGTCCCACAGCTACACACACCAACCCTGGGAGAACAGGATCCTCATCTCTTTGGGAAACACATCTAATCCACCTCCCAGCACTTTGTTTCCCTAAAGCCCCAGTCCTAAGGTGCTGCCCTCAGCCCCAAAACAGCTCAGCCTCTCTCCGGGGGTCAGCTGGTCGTACATCTCTTTCCAGCTGCATCCGTCCCTCCTCATCCAGCAGCTGCTGCTTTCTCCTCCGCAGGGACTCCTCCTGTGCACAGGGGACAAGGCAGGGCAGGGTCAGAGCCAGGACACTGCTGATGCTGAGCAGCATCTCAGGTACAAAGCTCAGGCCTGAGTCTCTGGACCATTCCAAAACACACAGAGAATGTTGTCAGATTTGCTTCATGACTCCTCTCACAGCCACTCACTGCCCCCCCAAAGCACTGAGCAAGCCCAGAGCTCAGAATTCCAGAGCAAACACCAGCAGCAGGAATGCTCAGCCCTGCTGTGACTCGTGATTTTAACCCGTGAAGTTTTAGCTCTAAGTGGGATGGCAGCAGAAGCCCTGGCTGAGCTTTTCTGCACAGTTCCCCATGAGGAAGCAGCCAAAGGATTGGCACACATCAGGGAAGCTCTGTGAGCCCAAACTCACCTGCCTGAGGAGCTGCTCTGATCTGGCTTGGATGTTCTTCCTCTGGATTTCAAGCTCATTCTCTGAGTCCTGAAGCTTCCTTTCCTGCACAGAGACGCTGAGTTAAAGGGAATGGCACAAACTCCTCCCTCACCAGGAAAACACCAGCTGGGAAGCATGACCTGCCACTCGTGTCTGTCACCCTGCGCTGTGCAGGGCGGCAGGGGGACAAGCTGTGGAGCATCCCAGCCATCCCTCAGGAGTCCCAAGGGCCAGAGGCAGAGCCTGCTGCTCACCTGCTCCCTGTGCAGGGCGGAGAGCCTCCCCCTCCAGCTCTGTCTGCAGCGCCTTCACCTCGCTGTCGTGGAGCTGCCGCAGCCGCGCAGCCTCGACCCGCAGCCCCTCCAGCAGCTCTGCCCTCTGCTTGCGCTCCTGCCCGGCCAGGGGGGACAGGGAAACACCTCAGTGAGGCACAGGGCTCTCCAGGAATGGAGCTCAGGCACACGGGGCTCACTGCAAACAGCCCATCACACCGACTGCAGCCTCCTCCCCGAGAGCACTACCTCCTCCTCGTACTGCTCCCGGATCCGTGCCAGAGCCTCCCGGTGCTCCTCTCTCATCCTCTCCATTCTCCTCTCGTGGTCTTTTTCCACTTCCCGGCGTTTCTCGCTCATGAGCTCACTGAGCTGTAGGGGTGACAGGGAAAGAGGTTTCCCTGAATTGCAGCACAGCACCAGAGTGACCTCCCAAATACCAACCTACCTCATCAGCTCAAATCCAGGATTGTGTCCTGGGGAGCACCAAACCTTCACCCCAGTGAGCTGAGATGCTGAGGGATGTCCTTCTCCCCAAAGCAATACCGTCACCCCAGCTAGGGGACCCCACATCTGAAGGGAGAGCATGAAGAACCTTCAGCAGTTCAAACCCAACACTCACCTCTCGCTCGTATTCCTTCACTTGATGGGCGTTTTGCTGCACTCTCTGCTCTGCTCTCTGCAGCTCCTCACGCAGCTGAGCCTCCTGGCTGCTGTGTGCCTCTGCCAGCTGGGCTTGCAGGCTGGAAATGACCTGCCAGGAAAGCCACCCACAGAGCCTCGTCAGCCTTTCCCACAGGATCCATTCCGTGCCCTCACCACAGCCTCACCACCCCCTGCCTGGAGCAGGGCCAAACACTGAGCCAGACCAGAACCATGGTTAGGGAGGAAAAAAAAAATTAATGATACCCTCCCTGGTCACCTTTGGTGACAGTGTGAGAGAAAAAAAAAACCCAAGAATTTACATTCTAAGGACACCATCCTCACCTCATGATGCTTCTCTTCTGCTGCAGACTTCAGCTTCTGGAGTTCACTGGCAAATTGTTCCTCCAGCTCCTCTGCTGCCTACAGGAAAATGAGCAAAACAGTCAGCTGGGAAACCCCTAAGTGTGGGGACAAGATGCACTTGCAATTAAATTCTATCCATAAGCATCAAAACGCACAGAGGTAACTCCTCCTTCCAAACTGGATCCCTACAGGAAGAATCTTTAGAACTGCCATGCCAGCGAGGTACACAGGAGCAGCTCGAGGTCAGCCCTGGCTGGCAATAAAGATCTCACCTTCTTCTTTTCCCTGTCCAACCTCTCCCTGAGCTCTCTCAGGAACTGCTCCTTCTCTCCTTCCAGCTGGCTCATCTCCTTCTGCCGAGCTTCCTCCATTTCCAGCTTCATTTCCTCCAAGGCAAGCTGCTGCTTCCTCTCCAGGCTCTCCTTCTCCACCAGCTGCTGGGATTCCCACTCTTCCCTCAGTTTCTGCAGCGTGGCCTCCTGCTCTGCCCTGGTGGGTTTGGAGCAAGACAGAAGTCAGGATCCAGCACTGGACAGTCAGGGCTCAGACTGCTGCCAGGGCAGGGAACCAGCTCTGAGCAGCTGCTGGGGATGTGTAGCATCCTTCCCTCCCAAACCAGCAGTTTATATCCTCAGGGATGGCAGCAGAACTTCTCACCTCATCCTCTCCTCCTCTGCCTCGATCTCAGAGGCGATTTGGGCTCGCAGCTTTTCCAGTCTCTCAGCTTTTTCTTCTCTGACACGCAGCTCTTCCTCTTCTTCCTCAGATTTTGCCAAATCTTCTTCTGCAATGCTGAGACAGAAAATAAAAAGGAAGAAAATAGGTTCAGGAGGCTTCAGTATCCTCCAGTCACCTCCCCAAGGGCTACAGCTCAGCTGCTATCATAGCTTACGCTTGGTTTTGGTGGTTTTTTGGTCTGGTGGGTTTTTTGGGGGGTTTTTGGGAGGGGGGCTTGGTTGGTTGGTTTTTTTTCTCTTTTTTGGCAGGTAAATTAAATCAACTCTCATTCAATGGATGCAGGCTCCCAGGCAAAGTTCCTGAAAGCATTAGCACATCTGGAAGCTCCGTATTTCCATATTATACCTCTTGCTACATATTTTCCCTTCAGGTGCCATTTCTGCATCTTCCTGCACACCCAGACTGCATCCCCACGATGTTTCATGTCAAGATGCTGTTTCTGGCTGCTCAGAACATCAGCACCAAGTCCAGCAAGGTAATACAGAAGCCTCAAGAGAAAAATTCCCCTAGGGAAAGGACACAGCTGCCAGTGCTGTTCCACCCTCTGCACTGCTATCAGATCCTGGCTTCACACAGCCATCCCTGCCCTATTCCTAGAAGCCTTGTTTGGAAGTCCCTCTGTAAAACATCCACTATCAGAGCTCCAGATAGCTCCTCTGGGGTCACCTCATCTCCTCTAATGCTCCCATTTCCAGTGCTGTTACTACCATTTAGCCCAGGATTTGAACATCTGCCAGGTGGGAGAGCTCCAAGCACTGAACTGGAAACTTCTCCCAGGTTAACCATAACCCACAGGTTCAGAGCTCTGTAGTTCTGTGTGTGTGGAATCACAGCTCATCCTGCAGGATGCTCTCCTGACACTCCTGTCAGGGTGGGAAAACCCTTTCTGAGCCTGCTAATAGGGCAATTTCCATCCCAGGATCTGCAGATCCTCACACACAGGACTGTGCCAGGCAGACTGTCCATCCTCCTCCTCCTCCTCCCCGAGAGCCCTGGTGCTGCTCCTTCCCCCAGCTCTGAAAGCAGCACCATTTCCCAGGTGGTACCTGGGACACGAGTCTGTGGCCAGCAGCAATGAAATCCCACCTTGGAAAGCCTTGGAGGAGATGGGGTAAAAAAGGAAAGTACCTTAGGGGTTTTTCTTCTTGCTGATGAAGCTTTTCAGCTTCCTCCTCCTCCTCCTGCTGCTGCCTCATCTCCTCCTGGAATTGCTGAATTTTCTCCTCCTTTGCTTGAAATAAATGCATTTCCTCTTGCTCCAGCTCTGTCTCCACCTCCTTGACTATTTCCTCCAGGGATTCATCATTAGCCTGGTTCAAGGACTGCTCGATTTCCTTCTCGGATTGCCTACCAAAGAGAAAAAGCTCCTTTTGAAAGAGCATCAACTCCAAACCAAAAATCTCAGAGCCACCTACTCCAAGGGCTTCACTGCAGATACCAGGACTGGTGGCTCCCCTTGCTGACTCCCAGAGAATCTCCAACTGGTAAATTAAACTCAGCCCCAGCTGCATTTCAGGCCTAAATAACTCAGATTTTGGCCCACCAGAGCTCACCTTGTGAGGGTAATAAAGCCTCACTTCATGAAAAACCCTGCCAGGCTGCCAGGCACAGGAGCAGATGCCATCAGTAGCTGCTTCCAGCCCAGGGATTGGTGCTTCTCATGGACCAGGTATTTTTCTGCAATTGTAACCTAAAGTGTGCTGGGAATTTGCCAGCTCCAGGCAACAGAAAGCCCTCAGCACTCCAAAAATTCAAACCCAATCTGGTTCTAATTAAGTTTTTTTTTGCTTTTTTTCAGACAGCAGCAAAATTATAAGGTCTGAGAGAAGCTGAAGGGGAAGGACGGAAAAAATTGAGATTAGTCTAGGAAGAAAGATTTTTGTTCTTTGCTAGTGAAGGCTGGAGCAGGAAGGTCTCACCATGCTGGGAGACTGGCAGTGCAAGGCAGAGGGACTTCTGCCAGGAATCAGGGAAATAACAGCCCCAGTTATTCAGCCTCTAGTCAGAAGAGAAAAGGTCATCTCTGCAGCCATTAGCAAAAAGAGCAAGACAGGGGAAAGTCGTGGGGTTTTGGAACAATCCCCCTTCCCTGGTGTCCTTTATCAGGCTGCTCTGCAGAGCAACTCAGCCACTTCCACCTGGTTATCACATTCTTCTTTTTGCCCCAGTTTGTGCTCAGAAGGAGATCCAGCCAGCACACACACGTTTACACAGCACCACAGCTCCTCACAGAACAGACACTCCTTCCCCAGCACCTTGTCCCCAGGGACACTCTGCCTCATTTTTCCAGCTGCATCTGCTGATGTGTCATTTGGCACGGAATGCAAAGTCAGCACACTCACATCCACTGAGATCCTCGATCTCAGGGAGCTGCAGGTAGGAATCCACAAATTCCACCCATGGAGCAGCACAGAGCAGTGGCTTGGGCAGGAGCTGAGCTCTGACCTCATTATTTCAGTGCCACCAACATGCCCAGTAGCTGTAAAATGAGGTGAATTTATGGGTTTTTGCCATTCCCCCAGCTCAGCATCACTCAGCAAGTTCTGTGTGTGTTTCTCAGGGAGGGTGAACACTCACAGCCTCAGCAGTGACACCAGCACGGGGAAGGCTTTCCCAAAGACAAAGCAAACAGCTCTCCCATCCCACAGAGTCCTGAGCCACAGACCCCGAGGGCTGAGCTGCTGCTCAGGCTGTTCACTTGGCACTCTGGCAGCAGAACAGCTGCTGGGATCTGCACTTGAGCTGCTGCTGTGCCCAAAAACCGCAATTCCCGCTTCACACGCGAGCTGCAGCCACCACAGAGGGACAAAGGGACAGAGCTGTCACAGTCACACCACCAGGGACTGACACGAAGCCCTTACATGTTCTCTGGGGCTGGAAGCTCCTTGGGATCCAGCAGGCTATCCAGGGCTCCCTCCTCTGGCTCTGGCTCCGCAGCCTCTGCCCCATCGGGATTTTCTAACCCGAAAAGCTCCACTGGTGTCTCACAAGCACTGAGATCCCTCTCGCTTGGCAGCACAAAAGAGGGGACAGAAGGTGAGATTAGCTCAGGTCACAGTCAAGCAGCTGCTGCAGGTGGACAAGGATGTGCAGGTGACACAGTTGGGCTCCAAGCCATGCCTGCCAACACAGGGCTGCCAGAGCCACAGGGAAGCTCCACACCATTCCCACCATCTCATGTCAGACTAACAGGCAGCTGAGGATATAATGGATATCAGTCTCTGGATCCCTTCCCTGGGTTATCCCACTCTTTCCAGGTCCTTGGAGAATGTCCCCAAGGTGTGTCAGCTCTACCAGCCATACTCACACTGCTGTCCGAATTACAGATGGAAGTGTTGGCAGGCATGTTTGTATCTACAGTCCTACTTCATCTCAGAAGCACAGAGAGGAGAGGAGAGGCAAGGCAAGCACGAGCAGCTTCACAGGCAGAGAGAAAGAGAGGATGCTCAGCTGGGAAGCAGGAGCCCAGCGATAAGGAGACAATTCCTGCAGGCAGAACGTGTTTTTGGAGACCCTCACACAACAGCTCCTCCAAGAACAAGGCTGCAAATCCCACACAGCCAGTCATTAGGACGGACTGGAGCTCCTGCTCACGAATTTTCCTGGCACAGGCAGCAGCTCCTTGGCTCCCAGCACCCTGGAGAATGTGTAACTCTGAGTGGAGGCCAAGAGCTTTGACACAACTCATCTGGAAACGCCAGGCTGGGGCTCTCCAAGGAGGAGGGGCTCGAGGGAGCACAGGGATCACTGCTCAGAACAGCATTCCAACTGCTCCAAACAAATCCCCACAAACAGGCTGAAAACAGCTCCCCTAGACAGCCCAGCCCTCGTGGTAACTGAGGATCTGGAAGCCAAATTCCTCTTGGGATAACAGCTGGGAATCTGTCCATGTACCAGGATATAAAACAGTTTAATGTTCACACCTGGGCAAGGCCACCTCTGTGGAAGGAAGAGAACTGTTCCCATCCCAGCTGGACTCTCCTGGCACCAGAAATAGACACCCTGAGAGCCTTCAGCTACAGACTCAGCCCTGAGGAGAGCTGGCAGCCCAGCAGGACCAGTAAGGCTGTCACCAGGCAATGGCCAGTGGGCACATCTTACCCACTGAACACCCCAGGGCCAACACACAGCGTTAACAGGCTCAGCCCATCCTGGCAAGAGCTCCACTCTCACAGAGAGCAGTGGGAGCTGTGAGGGAGGCAGAACCACAGCTAGGGCAGCCCCAGGGACATGATGGACAGGCACTGCCCCTGCCCAGCCAGGCAGAAGCTGAAGGCTGCTGAGACAGGGCTAAGGCAGCAGGAGAAGCGAGAGGTTTAGTGGGAAAGACCCCATGAGAAGCTGCAGCATCTGGGGGAGTTCACAGTGCACACCTGGACAGCCTGCAGGGAGGACAGGGCAGGACAGGCAGCTGGAGCTGGAGCTGCCCACACCTCCTCAGTGGCTCTGTCTGTACCATACCTCTCAGCAGCTTCTGTTCTTTTGCTTTGCTCTTCCTCTTCATTGGCTTTGCTTTGGTCTTTTTCCTCTTTTTCTAGCTCCTGGGCCTGCAGGTAAAAGCAAACATGGTGGAATTTGTGGCTCCTTTACTATCAAAGACCTCACAGGGGTTCTGCTGAAGGTCCACAGAATCAGTTGGACCACACAGGCTGTCCCAGAAAGCTGGATGTGCCAGGCTCCTCTCCTGAGGGCAACCAAGGGTCTCCAACCATCCCAGGAATCCTTCCAGAAGCACAGGGAGAGGCCTGAGAACTTCTCAGCACAGGAGATGAACTCCCTGCCAGCACTAAGCACTCAGGACAAAGGTTTTTCTTTCCTGAAGGTCATTTTACAATCCCAAGTCACACTAAACTCCCTGGAAAGCACATGACAAAAATCTCCAAAAAGAGAAATGTCACACACACAAAGTGCTGTGGCAATGAAGCAAAGGATGTATTGCCTGGGACCAAAAATCACATCAGTCCTGCCTCCCATCCTGGATCTAGGGCAGGATGTGCTGGGCTGCACAGAGTCACCAAGCCAGGGATTTCTGACTCCAGGATACCTCAGGGGGGAATGCAGCCCCCTTGGCAGCACACTGAGCATTCAGCTGGCTTATTTATGGCACAGTAAATACTTGAAATATGGATAGAAAATATTTGAAAAATATTTGAAATATTTGAAATATTTGAAAATAGTCAGCTCCTCCTTTCCCCGCCTGACACCTCCCAGATCCCTCTGTCCCTGCAGCAGGGACACCTGGGGGGGGAAGGACTTCCTTCCTCACCTGTCAGCCCCACAGGAAAGAGGAAGGGCCCATTCATAAATTTTTGGGGACCCCAGCAGGTGAGCTCAGCCCCTGCCATGCAGGACCTTGCGTGGAGCAGGCCCAGAACAACTCCGAATTAAACCCACAGTAATTTATGCAAATGTTCAGCGGAGCAAACAGCAGAAGGATTCCCTGCAAGTGCTGTCACCTTCCATCACATCAGCCTGGGCAGAGCCCCTCAACCCCCAGCTCCCTCCTGCCCCTGTAACTAATGACTCCAATTCCCCAGAACCGAGGAGCTCAGCAAATGTTTCCTCACTCCAAATGGGCTCTGTCACCACTGCCTGGGAACAGGAAGGAGCCAGACAAATGGGGAAGGAGAGCATCTTGGAAAGAGGGAAACTGCTCTCAGGGTAACTCCTCTGAGCTCACACATGGGGCTGCTGCTGCCCCTCTGCCCATCCCCAAAAATCATGGGCTGCAGGAACCTCTGGACACGTTTGGATGGGGAAGACAGCACCCATCTGCAGGGGAAAAAGGCAGATTTTGCCTGTGGAATTATTAGATCCTTGCCCCTCCTGCTGCCCCAGGATCCCCAGCAGTCCCAGAACCCCCAGCAGCTCAGTTTTCTGCCCAGCTGCATCCCCGGAGGACACTTCCCATGCTCAAGACACAGAACCAGCTGTGTGAACACAGGGATGACAGACAATGGGCCACCTCCTCCCTGTGCACTGCCCAGATCCCAAGGGAGGATCCACATCAGCTCAGACCATGCTGCAAAGTGCCAGCACTGAGCACTTGGGACAGGTTGGCCTTTTTCCTCAGGGATGGACACTGAACAGGATCTCCAGGGAATGGTCATGGCCCCAAGGCTGCCTGAGCTCAATTTGGACAATGCTGCCAGGCACAGGGTGGGATTTTGGGGTGTCCTGTGCAGGGCCAGGAGTTGGACTCGATGATATTTGTGGGTTCCTTCCAACTCAGGATAATCTACAATTCCACAGTTCTGCATCTTGCACTTCCAACCCCTGGCAAGGGAAGGGGGAAGGAGCAGCAGGACACATCCCACAGAGCCTCTGCAGCCACCACAGCTCCTGCCAAAACACACCAACAAAACCCCTCCAATTCTGTGCCACAGAGCTGCCAGAGGTGTCTTTTTCTTTTTTTTTTTTTTTAACAACAGAATATTTTGCCAATACATTCAAAGCAAGGCAAGCTCCTCACACAGAATTAGGCACATTCCTACAACCCCGAGCCGTTCCAGCCGACCCTCTGTGCACAGACACAAAAGAGCAGCTGCAGTTCTGCAGGGAGCACCATTTCACACCCACCTCTCCCCAAACAGGGCTGTAATAACCCAAACGTGGCTGCTCCAAGCAGCATTTGCATGCACAGTGCCTGCGCCGCGGGGAGGGAGAGGGGGAGCACAGCAGGCATATGTTTTGTTTTCCCTTCACATCTGATTATGCTCATTATTAGGCACAAGAGGACAGGTGTATTCTCCAGACACAACCTTGCAAACAGGATTGCTCCTCTCTGCTGGACAGGTGGGGAATTTGCCACTCAGGGTCTCTCCTCCGGAGCAGCTGATCTGCTCACAATCAGGGCAAGGCTGAGTAACCCCAGCTGGATCCTGGATTTTCCCTCCAACCAGCACAGAGATGGAGCAGGAGGGCTCCAGAGGAACGTGGGGCTGAGGAAGCCAACCCAGAGCCGTGCTGAGAAGACAAGGATAAACCTGAGCTGCACAGCAATCTCCATGCAGAGCCGCCTGGCCAGCACTGACACAGACATGTGCACACATGTACACTCCATGTGCCACAGCCTCCTGAAAGGAGCCCCTTTTCCCCCTACATTAAAGCAGGCAAGACAACCAAATGCTTAAAAATAAGCTTCCCTCTACCAAAATCTGTCAGAGGGAGTTAACCTCCTTTTCTTCCCATTGATTCTATCGTGTTCCGCCACACAAATCCTTCCCATCTGCTTAAGAGAAAGAAAAGGACAAACAGACTCACAAAAGAAGAATGGAAAATAGACTCTACTCCCTCCATTCCCCAGGAAGGCTATTTATTGACACTCATATTGGGGCAGGGAAAGCACACAGGGCAGCCTGCCTGTGCACATCCCTCCAGCCACCTCTGC
Organism: Entomyzon cyanotis; assembly: GCA_024500445.1. Lineage (NCBI taxonomy): Eukaryota > Metazoa > Chordata > Aves > Passeriformes > Meliphagidae > Entomyzon > Entomyzon cyanotis. The sequence continues at coordinate 952,522 of JAKEPQ010000773.1, read as the reverse complement.
TCAGGGCTTATGTTCTTTGTGCACCTCACCTCTGCAGAAAAAACAATGCACTGGTGGCACTGCTGTGACCCCTGACACTTCACACATCGCTCCTGCTCACCTCTGCAAGGCTTTCCTGACACCACAGGACTTCACCTGCCTGCTCACACATCACCCCTGGGCACTCACACAGCACTGACCTTGCACTCGGGGCTGTCCAGATCAGGAGACACAATCCCCACATCCAGAGCCTCCACAGAAAGCTGGCTCTTGCGGTCCAAGTCCTAATAAAGAAAGTAAGAATCAGAGTCTGACGAGCAACCAGAGATGCTGAGACCAAAATCCCAACAGGGCTCAATCCCCACTGACAGCAGGTCAGCAGCATTTCCCTTCACTGGGTCCCTCAAGGGATCAAGGGACATCAGTGCCACTCAGAGAGGACACACTGTCACATTCCCAGTGCACCCTTCCACGCCATGACCTCAGCAGGCAAGGCTGGCACAAGGAACATCCAAAGGGACATCATCCCCAGCCTCTACTGCTCCCCTTTGTGATTCTGCTGCACATTTCCTGGGATTTCTTTCCTCAAAGCCAGCCCCAGCAGCCATCCCCCCTCCTGGCAGTCTGGGGGGCTCCTGTGCCCACACAAGGCAGAGCCACTTGCCAGCACAGGCTCGTACCAGCGCAGCAAATAATGATATTCTCAGCCATTTGCTGGCCACGCTGCCTCTGCTCCCACTGGCAGATGGCAATGGCAGCTTCCTGTGGAGATGAAGAGATGCTGATGGGCATCTCCCCCCATGCCAGGGCTGCTCTCCTGCAGGGACCCTCGGGAGCAGAGTCTCCCAGCCACACACACCCCCTCAGCAAAAGCTGCCGAGCCCCTTAAAGCACAATTTTTACATTGCTCATTATTTTCCTTTTCGCAATTATCCAAGTACAGCCTCAGCTCTACGTGACCTACTTTTGCAGGGATATTACCTCACCCACAGACCCAGTCTGTGAGGTGTGGGGTGACACTGCTGGCCTGTGCCACAGCTGTAAGGGCACTGTGGGAGGTGGGCACAGCACCCACTGCACGCAGGATCCCAGAGGAAACTGAAACCCAAGGGATAAGGAGCTTTTGGTGACTCACCACAGGCTGAACCACCTCATCCTCAGAGCACTTGGAGACAGGCAAGTCCTGCTCACAGCTGCTGCCCTCGGATGCCTTTGAAAGCTGAGAGGAAATACACATTACAGCCTGAACATGTCCTACCCCTGCAGCTTCACCTGGGCATTCCCAACACGGCAGCTGCTGCTGGGAACAAAAATCTAGCCTCTCTCAGGGAAGAAAAGGTGACAACAGCATGGGGAAGACACCAAGGATGTGTGACCCATAAGACAATTACAAAACTCCACTTCACAGGAGGGCAGGAGGCAGGGCTGGGGAGGGCAAAGAAGTGCTCTTCAAATATCCCTGATAAAGGGCACTTGCTTCCTCTCCATCTGCAAGGATCTCTGCAGCTCTCAGAGCTCCCAGCCCACCACCCACAACAGCGCTGGGGCCATAAAAGCATTTTAAAATTCCATTTTGCTGTGCCTAAGTGCAGCGAGGGCTCCTGCATTCCCAGCCATCCGCAGCTGCAGGGAACTGCTCGGTGGGAACACCCTGTGGCCCTGCTGACTTCAGCACTACAGCTCAGGTGCACAAAGCACACAGATGAGTTTGGGAAAGGCAACGCTCTCAGCTCTTCAGGACAGAGCCTGGAAAACACGCCAGCTTTTGTAGTTTATCATTTCTTACAGACATTACGCATCAGCGAACTCGAGAAATCATCAAAATCAGCAGGAAGGCAGCCAGATTGGAGAGAGATCATTCATCAGATCCCACATTCTGGCTCGGGTTCTGCTCTGGAGCGTGAACACGAGCGGACAGCGCTTGTCTGGCAGCCCAGCTGCGGGGCCAGCCCGTGTGACACTCAGCCCCAGCCCTCTGCACTGTGGCCACTTCTCCTCACAGAGTGGGAGGCCTGGAAGGTTCTGTGCTCCCAGCTCCAGCTCCAGAGCCAGCCCTGAGGCTCTGTCCTTCCCCACTGCCACCTCGCACCTCGCGGAGCCGCGAACGCAGCGCCTGGCAGCTCTTTACACGTCTGCCCCAGCTCTGAGCAAGCTGAGAGAAACAACAGAAGGAGAGAAACAAAGCAGCACGGACAGCTGGGCTCGGCGTGAGCTTCATTATCAGCCCTGCTCGCCCAGGACAGACGGCAGCACTGGAAGCTGAGACTGTTCCTCCTCCCAGACTCAAAACACGCGTCGCAGTCGAGGGTTTTGCCTGTCAGTGGCTTTGGGCAGCACTTGGTGTGCAGGAGAGAATGACTGCCCAGCTCAGTCCTGAAGATGCCAATCTGGGGATTCAGAGCACTCATGCCCCCCCAGGAATGACTGCCCTGCTGACCAGGAAAGCACCTGGACTGGCTTCACAGAAAACCAGTGCTCCAAGAGCTTTCCTGAGGCAGGGCCTGACGAGACGATGGGAACAGCCAACACCAAAACCAGGCAAGCAGGTCTCTTACTTTGCCATCATCCAGCCTGTTCTCCGATTTTGAATCAGCTGCTGCTTCTTCCCTCTCTTCATGCAGTACCTTCTCTCCACAGGACACGGTGTCAGCAGTGGCAGCCAGGCTCGCCAGCTGATCTGCCTCAGCCTCTTCCACAGCTGGAGAGGCAGCTCTGGAATGCCCAGGAGAACCAGGCACATCCATCCCTGCTGTGCTCCTTTCCCCCTCAGGCTGAGGCAGCTCTTCAGCTGCAGAAGCATCTTCTTCCACCTCAGCATCTTCTTTTTCCACTGCTTCATCCCCAGCAAGTTGCTCCTCCTTGTTCTGGGCAGACAGGCTGCTGTCAGCATCTCCGGGCAGGATCTGAACTGGAGACGGAGGGCATGCAGCACCAGAATCCAAGGAAGACTCTGGCACTTCCTCAGGATGTCTAGATTTTAAAGACTCCTTCTAGGCAGCAAGTCAAACACAATTAGAGCCACAGCATTCTCTCTGGGGGATGCAGGAGTCAGGAACAGCACAGGCTCTGCTACAGCAAGCAGCAAAACCACAAAGCTTTGGGTGACTTCAAGACCTGTTTGACTTCTTTTCTCACAGTCCCATTCCAAGGCAAGGGACTCCATTGACACAATCTCATTCATTTCTTGGGTTCTTATTTTTTTTTTTGATCTGTTGCTTTTTTTATTCACCAGGTCTCAGTGCATAAGAGTGGCTGCTCAAGGCCACCAGCCCCTGGGAGCACCCGACATGCTCCACAGCAGACCCATTTATGCTTCCACATTGCATCTGTTCAGTGAGAGATGGAAATTTGTGAGAGACCACAACAGGACACTTCACTTCTGCCTGACATTTTAAGCAGAGGAAAGAAGGCAGGATCACCATCCTACTTTCCAGTGGGACAGACTGGAGGGTGGGCACTGACTGAAGCCACCACTCAGAGCTCAGAACGAGCCTGTGACTAACACAGGAGGCTGAGAAATGGGGGAAAAACAACCCCAAAAGAAAGCTTAGTCACCCAAAGGTTCAACCACCTCTCCCAGCAGCAGGGAGGCCACAACACTGCCCGTGGAGAGGGGAATAGCCAGGAGAAGGCTCCCTCATCAGCATGCAAACAGACCTGCTCGCACGTCCCACTCCCTCACTGTTTTATTAATGCCGCGGTGTCTTGTCAAACACTCCCTGCATCCTGTGCACGGCGTGTTCCGTACACTGAGCGCATATTTTAGCGGTGTATTTTTATCAGAGTGCCACTGGAACGCTGGCAGCTCCCAGCCCGGAGCACTTACCCAGTGTGGCATTTGTCTGCGGGATCTGCTCGGGGCTGAGCGAGTATCCAGCAGGATGGAGAGGACAGAAATCCAACCCCCGGGCACTTCCCAAAATTCCTGCAGCTCTGAGCCTCACCTGCACTTCCCTGCTACTGACAGCTCACAGAGGTTCCCAGAATCACCCACCAGCCACAGCTCCTTGGGGACATCACAACCCAGAGAAACCTGGGCAAGGGGAATTTCTTCAGTCACCCTCGTGCTTCCTTTTGTCTGGGGATTAAGGTGGCTGGAAAGTTATGCTCCTTTTGGACAACTTGCTTCAGAGTTCTCCTGAGGACATCCCACCAGGAGACCTGGCAGCATCCAGGATATCCCAAATGAGGCCAAGCAGGACTCTGATGCTTGAATCAGAATCACACACACACTAGAATATATCAATATACCATCAATGCTGTGCACACAAAAGGATTTCTCTCCAGGCAAGTTCATCTCAGCTGCTAAAATATCCCAGAATAATCCCTTTGGCTGGCAGAATCCTATTTTAATGGCAATTATGGGCAAACCTTTTGTTAACATCACACCTTGATGATCACAAATGCAACTCTGCAGAAGAGGGAACTGTGCCAGTCAGACACAGGTGGAGGAGGAGGGAGGTTTTTCCTCCTGCAGCAACAGACTGGATTTTCTATGAATTTCAGAGCTGGACAAGTCAGTTGGGTTATAACTAGTTTTAGCTGATCTTTTCACAAGCTGTAACATTTTCCCTGCCCTGAGAGCCACTCGCTGATGGGAAATTCCTGCCCATCAAATCATTACTTCCAGCGATCAGCACAAAACTTTAACCAACAACAGCAACAAGCCAAGCAGCTACAGACACACACCACACCACCAGAAGCTGCCTACTGCATGCAAAGCCTGGCTGGCACCGTGCAAGCAGGACAGGGATGCCACTGTCACCTCTCCCAGGCTGGCAGCTTCCTCCTCAGGGCTCCCATGGGGCTGGGGAGCAGCTTCAGCAGCACCAGCTGATGGGCTGCCATGGTTCTCCTGCTCCTCCTTGCTCTTCTCCTAGTGGGGGGACACAGCCACTTGCAGAATTCCCCACATTACCTTCCCAAGCTGGAATAGTCGCCCACCTCTGACAGGTCACCCACCTCTGACAGGTCACCCACCACACAGAGCCATGGAGCAGAAAGCTCTCCAGCTGAACAGCTTTCCTGGGAACTCAGGAGCTCACAGGCCCAGATTCCCAAACATCAAGCTGTTTTTTTCAAACATCACTGCTGCTTTTCCTGCTGGCCAGCTCCATGGATTTGCTGTTCCCCCAGATTATTCCCAGCTCTGATTTCCCTGCAAGCCATGTCCAGTGCTGCCTCCACTCCACCCAACATTCTGTCTCAGCAAGTCACTAAAACCACTTATTTCCTTTGAATACAGGCGTTCAACCCTGACCACGGGGTACACTAAGCCACTTTCTTCATTATTTCACCCATTACAGCTTAGATTTCCCCCTCAGGACTTGCTACACAAACCCTTCCCTCCTGCTTTGCAAGGAAGCAGGAGAACAGGCTGAGGCTCAGGCTGAAGCTCACTCCTAGCAATGCTTTTCTACTGCCATCTCATGGAGCTACAAAAGAATTCCATTTTCCAGTCGGGGCAGCTATCTCATCAGGACTAGGCTATCACCCATCTGGGCTAACAGCCTGGCTCTTGGGCAGCAATTGCCATTCCATAATAGATTCCCCCAGCCCCATCCCCGCGGCACTGGAATGCCAAGACAGCCCTTTGTTCCTGCACACATTAACATTTCAGTGAGGAATTGGGCCCCCACAGGCTGCTTGTTGTCTGGAGATGAGAGAGTCAGGGCTCTCTTTGTCACATCCACTTTAGCATAAGCCTTTGCAGATCCTGCCCAGCACCATGAATAGGTTCTCCAGCAAAGTACTTTACAGCTTAATTTTCGTGTGCTGTGAAAAGGATGAGGGAAATACTCTAAAACACTTTAAAAGAAATTAATTTGCCTTTCAGATAGTGGAACAGGATTTTCAAAGCGGTGAGAAAGGATTAATGTCAGCACAAACAGTCGGGCCAAATCACCAGAGCTGCTTACAACGCACTTCCCATTGTGCCCTTGTCATCTTAAGCCTGATCCCAGCTAAGGAAGCACAGGGAAAGCACAGTCTGCACAAGGCCTTGGGTGCACTGAATGCTCTGTGTCTCAGCCACGGGATTTATCAGCAGTGCAGGAAGAAAGAAAAACAGGGTTTGTGCTGCCACAGAAAGGTGGCCACGTGCAGCCCACATGAAGGTTCCTGCAGAACTGAGTGACAGTGCAAGAGCATTCCCAGAGGACATTCCCCTCTGCTCTCCCCAGTGCCAACACTGCAGGGAAAGCTGAGAATCAGCATTCCCTCCACAGCCCTGACAAACCCCACACAGAACGGAATTGCCTCTTCCTCACTGAGCCTTCCTCCCACACCAAGTGCAGCAGCACCTCTGACCTGAGACCTTTTCCTGCTGTTCCCTGGAAAAGCAGATTTCCACCTTGCCTGCCTCATCTACCTGGCTTTATTTTTCCTACTTGAGGACGAAACAAAGCTCCAGCCTGTGCAAAGATGTCTCCTCAAGTCCCAGCTGCCAAACCACAACCACTCCAGGTTGCTCCTTCTCCCAAGTGACACAGGAAATTTGTCCTCTGACACCATTCCTGCCCTCTCAACTCCTGGTAGTGCCAAAGCTCCTCTCCCATCTGGGCAGCTTCCCCTGCCCATCCCATCACTGTGGTCTTACCTCAAACTCAAAGCTGCCTCCCAGGGCTTCAACATCCAGGTACACGTTTTTAAACAGTCTTGATGTCCCATGGAAACTCTGAAGGGTTAAAAAAAAAAAAGGAAAAGGTCAAAATTGAGTTCAGACCTCTGCAATCCCACAGGAGGGACAGGGAGGGTTTCTCAGCAGTGAAATAAGGCAGCAGAGCCATGGCAATGCACCTACAGCCAATTCATCTTGGAATGACACCGTGGCAGATGCTGATTTATAGGGATTACTATGTGAAAATAGGATTAGATGCTTTTTGGGCACCAAAGAGCGCAAAGAAAAGGCAGCACAAATGCAAGCCCAGAGGCAAATGGAACAGCCATCACCAGGGGAGCATCAGGAGGCTTCAGCACTCTGGTTACAGCAAGAGCCAGAGCACACAAATACCTCCTTTTCGCTTTCTTCCTCTTCGTTTCTCCATTCCTCCAGCACTGCCACGTTCGAGGAACTCTTCTCTTCACAGATCAAGTCCAGCAGGTTCTTGGTGGGCTTAGAGATCTGTGCAGGCTGTGAAGGCCAGAGGGAAGGGAAGTGAGAGGTCATACAGCATGAAAGGGGAGATAGAGAACCACTGAGACACGGAGCAAGTGCTGGATTCTGGGAGGGAGCTCAGATTCCTACCACTTAACATGTTTGGTTTTTTGTGAAGGTGATTATTTCTATGTTTTGCACATATTTTGCTTTGCTTTCCTTTAAAGGATCAATTTCTTAACCACTTAACAATTTTTATGGATCACATTTTAATAATAAATAAATATATAAATAATTCAACATGGTCGTAAACCTTACATTCATCAGGACAACAGGTTTTTTAATTTCTTTCTCAAACAGAAGAGCGAAAATAGTTTATTAAATTGTATTATCTGTATTATTTGTCATGCTTCATTTGGAAACCAAGAAAGCTCACCACTAATTTAGCACTGAGCTCCCCAGAAATAGAAAAAGAAATACAGATTTTTAACATACAACAGTATTTCAATACTGACAGAAGATCACAAATGCTGCCATTTAAGTGCCCCAACGCCTGTGACCCTTTGCAATGTGCTTCCCAGGGAAGAGGGAGCCCCACCTGAGTTCCTTCCTTGGGGATGAGGATGGAGTCAGCCACACTGCCCACGTCCAGGTTCAGGGACACACGGAGAGGAGACAGGGTGCCCAGGGGAGGCTGGATGGGTGCCAGCTGGGAGCCTAGGGGCTGGAAAAGCACAGGGAGATCACTGGTAGGACAGCTTCAAAAGGCACTTTGTGGCCTTAAAGCCACTTGTTCATCCTCTGCCCAGCCCTCCCCAGAAGCAGAGCCTACTCACAGGGAGCTGCTTCAGGAACGGCTTCTCCTTCTTCTTTTCTTTCTTTTCCTTCTTCTGCTTCTTCTCTTTCTTCTCCTTCTTTTCCTTCTTCAAGCTGCCCCGTGCCAGCAGCTTCTCCCTCTCCTGGATGACCAGCTGCCTGTAGTGCTCATCACAGGGATGCTCCCACATGGAGTGGCCAGTTGAAAAGTTGAAGAAGTAGATGTCACCAGTGACATCTTGGCTGTGTGGCAAAAACAGCAGGGAAAGGTGAAAGAGCACATAAAAAAATACAGCTGCATATCCTGGCTGATGGTGTGACCACCTCAAGCTTGGGGAAGAAGAGTGTGATGTCTCCAAGAGGCCAAAAATGTAGCAGTGTGGGGAAGCAGCTCTCCTAGGATACTCATATCCAGCTTCCCAAACAGTTTTTCCCCTCCTTTTGCCACCCCAGAAAGCCCTGAGCTCCTGATATCCCACCTAACCCCACTCTCTGCCAGTTTGATGCCATTCCCCTTGTCCTGTCCCCAGGGCAGCTGCTGCCAGAGCTCTCACCAGGCCTTCCACTCAGGGGGCAGTGGTGTCACCAGGCACTTCCTGGCCAGCCACAGCAGCTCAGACTCCTTGTCAGGGTCAATCCCGATTGTCGGTGCAAAATCCCGGATTTCTGGGGAAACAGAAGAGGAATTTGTGAGCTCAGTCTGCACAATAGAGACACAGCTCCTCAGCTAAAGCTGTGGGCACACTGGGAAATCCCGAGCCCAAAACAAAGCTGCCCAAAACCACCAGCACAGTCCTGTGTGCCTGTAGAGCCCATCCTGCCAGGCTGGGGACACAGGGAGTGACACTGCAAAATGACATTCAGCTCTGCCTCCACTCAAACCCCATGGATTCTCCCCTCTCCACCCACTTCAGAAACCAATTCCTGTTTTCTGAATACACCTGGCAGTGACCTGCATGCCTGAATCCCTTGTCCCAGCTCCTGGCAGGATGGGCCACACTTACCTTGCTCCTGAGGAACGTAGGATTCACTGTAGTCTTCTTCCAGAACGAGCTGGTTCCCAATCCGCAAGGGTGCCGCCATGGATCCACACCTGGCAGAGGGATGGAGCCAGCAGAGTCACAACTACCTCAGAAATTAAAATTCCTCGTCCCCCAGCACATGGCAGAGTCCTTCTGCTGCGGCACATGCAGCAAAACCAAATCCAAGAGCTTCCACACACACTTGCAAGGGCAGTGGAAACAGGGAGCAGAGCTGAAGTGGCACAAAGTTATAATCAGATCCCCCAGGTCTTCAAGTTTCAACAGAAAGCATCAACGTCAGGCGCTTTTCAAGCAGGCAAATAAAAAAAGCTGAAATTAGAAAGGGAAGAAAGAGAAAGCAAGCAGCTTTCCCAAAGCACAGCGACAAAGCTGCATCTCCACACACCTTGGCCTCTCCAACCATCCCACAGCTAAGTACAAAAGCTGTAAAAGGGTCCTAATTTAATAGGTTCCACCTGTGGCTCATTACTTCATGATGCACTTCAAAGACTGTACAAGGGTCCAAATTTAACCGTTAACATTGTTCCACCTGCGGCTCGTTACTTTATGATTTAACTCACACCACACCACAGCTGCACCCTAACGGCCCGTCCAGCACAGGGTCAGGCAGCTGGAACTGAACCTCATCACCTTAAACATCCCCAGCTGTGGCTCTGCATGGCCACATTTGGCCAGCACAAATATGGGAGACCATATGGGAGACCCACTGTTCAAACACACAACTGAATGACCAAGTCAAACATTTCAGCCTAAAAACCCCCAAATTCTCAATGCATAAAGCACTCCTCTGCTTTTCTCGTGAGACCCAGGGGATTGTGGTACCTCCCAGCAGCATTAACACCGCAGTGATAACCACCCACAGCAGGATCACCACCTGCAACACAGCCATCACTGCCCTCTTCACCTCCCTCTGTCCTCAGCCCACTCTGGATTTATAACTCTTATGTAAAGCAAGTCTCAGAAGCAGCAACTAATCCTGGCAGTTTACAGGCAAAGATATCCTCAGGACACTCCAAACCAAATCAGCATCACCAAGCTCACACCACTCCCCCTCCCAACCGTCCCCAGTTAGACCATTTGGATGTGAGCAACTCGCTCGGGGCCTTCTGTTCCTGTTTTCCTCTCCCAAAACTAAATCAGCCCCATTTCCCATCCCTGGCATTGGCACTGGGGGATGAATTATGGGCTCACTCCTCTTTTGTAAACTCTGCCTCGCCACACACAGGAAGATCTTGCTGCAGCCATTCCATGCTTGAGGGGCACCTCTGATAGATGGGAACAAGGGGGGACAGCGTTAAACTAAAAGAGGGGGATTTAGGTGAGATATTCGGAGGGAATTGTTCCCTGTGAAGGGGATGAGACCCTGGCCCAGGCTGCCGAGAAGCTGTGGCTGCCCCATCCTTGGGAGTGTCCAAGGCCAGGTTGGACGAGGCTTCGAGCAACCTGGGATAGCAGAAAGTGTCCCTGCCCGTGGCAGGGGGTGGAACTGGATGACCTTTAAGGTCCCTTCCAACCGAAAAACCGTTATATGGCTCTACAGAAAGAGGACCGAAGCCGCAGCACAGCCGCCACCGCGCCAGCCTGGAGCCACGGAGAAAGAGCGGCTGGCGAGGAGGACGAACAGCTTGGGTTAACAGGGTATCTTAAAAAATAGAGAAAAAAGCCGTTTTCGCCCACAGCACGACAGCAGCCACGCCACATCACACACGCCCAACAGAGCCGGCAGACCCCGCGCGGGACGGGAGGCCGGAACCGCGCAGGGCGGGGCCGCTCCCCGCAGCCTCCGCTCCCCGAGGGGAGCCCCCCGGTGCCGGGCCCGTTCCCGGTGTGGGGACCCTCCCCGCCCGCCGCTCACCGTGGCGCGCTGCCGTTCCGCCCGTTGCCGGAGCGCGGGAGCCGCCGCGGCCGCCGCGCTGGGGTCCCGCCCCCTCCACTCCATTGGCCGGCGGGGCGATGCGCGGCACACCATTGGCCAGCGGGGAGGAGGGATGCGTGGCGTCACCGCGGCGGGGCCGCCGGGGGCCGCGGTTGCCATGGCGACGCGTGGGTACCACCTCCCGCCGCGCATCCCCGCGCATCCCGGCGGGGCGGGACGGGGCAGCGGGACGGGGACGGGGAGAGGCACGGGGAAAGGGTCGGGGGGGGCCCGGAGAGGGCCGGGGCGGGTCTGTCGGTGAGCGCTTCCGCCGGCGGGCGGGCTTTCCGGGGCGGGTCCGTGCGCGCCGCCATGCCCGCCGCCGCCGCGCCGCCCGCCCGCCCCGGCGCGGCCGCCCCGCCGAGGCGCGGGGCGCTGCGGGCCCGCTGACCGCGTCCCCCGAGGGCTCCCCGCGGCCATGGCGCCCACCTGGCCCTGGCTGCTGCTGTGGCTGGGGGTCCTGCGCGCCCTCCCGGCCCCGCCGCGCATCCGGCTGCCGCTGCGGGGCGGCGCGGCCCCGCCGTCGGGGCTCCGGCAGCGCCGGGCGCCGCTGGACACCGAGCCCGAGCGCGCCGGCAGCTTCGTGGAGATGATCGACAACCTGCGGGGCAAATCCGGGCAGGGGTACTACGTGGAGATGACGGTGGGCAGCCCCCCGCAGAAGGTGAGGTGGGAGGGGATCCCCGCATCTCTCGCATCCCCCGCATCTCCCTCATCCCCTGCATTCCCCGCACGCCCGGAGGCTGCGGGTGTCCCTCCGGCCCCGTGCGGGGCTGCGGGGCGCAGAGCAGAGGCGCTGCGGGTGCCACCATGGCTTTGTGTGGCTCTCGCTGCACGGCTCGGACGGCATTCCTGCTTCCCATCACTCCCGTGGTTCTTTTCCTGCTGCCTTTCGATGAAAACTGGCCGCAGGCTCCCGCCGAAGGTGACCGCAGCGCTGCCGGGGCTGCCTGGGCGCTCCGGGCGGGGTGGTCGGTGCTGCGTGTGCCTCTCCGTGCGGGCGAGCCAGGCTGCATCCCTCCATCGCTCCCTTCCCCCTCCATCCCTCCCTCCTTCCCTCCGTGCCTCCATCCCCGCTCCTGAGCCGAAGGATGCCGCTGGAGCTGCCGCGGGGTGTGGGCGGCAGGGCGGTGGGATGTGGCTGCACAGCCCCGTGCCCGCCTGGAGCAGGCACATGCCGGCACCGAGGAGCCCACGGCCGAGCCGTGCCTGGCAGTTCCTCCCAGCACAGCCCCGTGTGCTGCTCCCGGCCTGGGGTAATTCTCCAGAAATCCTCCAGAGCTCGGTTTTCCCGGGGATCTCGTGACGGCTGTCGCTGCGCAGGAGTTGGGGCAGCGTGGGGAGGCAAAGTGCGGGAAAATGGGATGGCCTGGGTGGAAAGGGAGCCCACAGGGCAGGCAGAGCAGGCGCTGGTGCGTCACCAGGCTCTGATCCTGCTCCATCTTTTTGTCAGCATCCCTCACATGCTGGAGCTGCGCTGCCCAGCTCATGTGGCACCGTGTGCCTGCGCGCTGGGGACAGGATGAGTGCTGAGGGCCAGGTGCCAGTCACACAGCCCAGGGCGACCAGCTCCTCCCCTCTTTTGTGGATGAGATCAGGGAGGTTCCTGCTCCTAAATCCTTTTGTGCCCATCCTGATCCCCGTTGTCACCAGCAACAAGTCTGGTCCGGGGGTCGAGCTCAGCTATTGAGGCTCCAGGTTCCTCCTGCATTCCCTCACGCCTTCCGCCAACAGTTTGTGGGTGCTGCCAGAACAGCCAGCACCCACACAGGCTCGGAAATAAAGGCTGGCTTTTCCCCACGAGCTGGCTGTGCCCTGTGTGCTCTGTGTGCGTGGTGGGAGAGAGCGATGGGAACAAGATGTGGACGGAGGAATGATGCCACTGCCATGCAAATTGGATGTCTGGGAGCACCGTTGTGTTGTCCCTGTGTGCCTAGGATTTGTTGTCTGCTCTGGCAGGGTGTGTTTAGGGGGAAAAAAATGGAGGAGATTATTTCTAAAATCTAGTTTTAAATGTGATTTCATCATCTCCTGCCTGCCACGTGTCGCAGCTGCCAGATAATTTCCGTGCGAACCACCTGTTCCCAGGCACTCGTGCGTTCCGGAGCCAATCACCCTTTTGGGCAGCATCTTCCAGCCTTGGATTGCTTCCAAATGCAAACGTGGTGCCTGTGCTGTGTGTGTGTGTGTGTGTGTGTGTGTGTGTGTGTGTGTGTGTGCTGGAGCAAAATCCCTCCAGGCATTGCAATGGAATAGGAAGATTCATATGAAAGAGCCTGGCTGTGTCTCTGCAGGAAATTGGGACCGTGTTTGCCCCGGGGGGTGCGTGCATCCTTCCCAAAGGCTCACACGCAGCAGGGAGATGGTGATCCATCTCCTCACCTTTCCTTTCACCTTCCCGATGCTGACAAGGAAGTTTCTGTATCCCCTTGTGCTTTAATTTTGGTTCTGTGCTGTGCCGCGCTGCCAAGTCACCGTCAGCAGCTGATTGCTCACACATTCCATGTGTCCAAGCATGTTGGTTTCCTTGGCTCCCCAGGACGGGCTGATTCATAAACACACGGGGAAGAAGGGTGAGCCGAGCAGCAGGAGGTGGTGTTTGGGGACAGATGGCACAGGCTTGGTGCCCCAGGAGCAGCACACAGCACTAGGGACACGCGTGGCACAGAGCCAGCGCTGCTGCCGAGGTGCCTGGAGGGGCTGTCACTTCCAGGGACAGGTTTCAGGCAGTGTCCCTGCCACACATGTCCTGGCCTCTCCAGTTCACGTGCCATGTCCTGGCCTGAATGGATGGCTGGGCTGAGTCTCAAGGATCTGGGTCCTCTCCACGTGGGTCCTGTGCGTGACCCCTTCAGCAGGAAGCAGCCTGCAAGAGCAAAATCCCTCCCTGCCTCCTCTCCTTGCAGCGTCAGCTCAGCAGGTCCTTCTCCAGGGAAACCGGTCTCTGGGTGCCCTGGGGATTGGAGATGAGCTGTGTGGAGCAGGTGGCCCCTAATGACCCACAGAACCGGGAACAGCCCTGGGAATGGCGCAGGTGCCGAGTTGCCAGGAGAAGGTCGGGCTGTGTGCTGGGTGCTGAGCTGGCACCCGCTCAGGGTGGGTATTGGAGGGGTGAACGTGCTGCTCCGATCTTTACCCATGGCCTGAAGCATTCCCCTGGGCAGGGTGGTGGAGCTGGGGCACCAGGACATGCCAGCCCCTGTCACGGAGAGCAGTGGGCAGCTGCAGCCGCTGCTCCTGCGATTAACACAAGCGCATTAACCTCCTTGCTCTCCCTCTGACTCCACAGATTAAGGGCCAAAGCCCTGGTGCTGCTGCCCAGGGTGGTGGCCTGAAGCAGGTCCTGGGTTTGGGGTCAGAGCTCACCCTGAGCTCTGCTGCCCCACATGGCCAGGAGCCTCGGAGAGTCCCGTTCCCACCCCAGCAATCCCAGCCCGGCAATCCCACTCCACTCCCCGCCAGGGCCACAGGCACGGGTCAGCTGAGGGCAGGATCCGGCTGGCCCTCTCCTGGCCCTGCCAGTGGGATGTTTGCCAAACCTGGTAATCCTGCCCAGGCAGGAATGAATCAGGAGCGGGGCTCGGCATATGGGTGGCGATTAGCGGGCGCAGGGATCCGCGGGGGCTGCCCACCAGCAATCCTTCCCGCCGGCTGTGCCAGCAAATCTGCTTTCCTGGCAAGGGGAAACTCTGCACCCTGTCTTGCTGCTGCTCTCCAGCCCCATGACACCTGCCAAACGCTTCCTGAATCCTGCCTGTGGGTTTGGGGGCTGAGGCTGGGCCGTGCTGAGCGAGGAGCTCACACTCTGTTTGCACCGTGCTGAATGGTGTTTGGTTTTTGTGCAACTCCCTGATGTCACCTCCTGTTCCACCACCTCCTTCTCTCCTCTCTGGGCACTGCAAACAGGGTCCCACTGCACTCATGGGCCTTCCTGTCTCTCTCCCTTCTCCAGCTGAATATCCTGGTGGACACAGGGAGCAGTAACTTTGCTGTGGGAGCTGCACCACACCCCTTCCTCCGGAGATACTACCAGCGGCAGCTGTGAGTATTCTGGGGGGACACAGAGCACAGCCACTCAAGCACACTGCTGCTTCTTGCTGGAGGTCTGGCCAGAGCCTGCCACCTGGCCCATCTGGCCTCTGGAATGCTGGATCCACATAAACCCTTCTGGTCTCACTCATGCCTTTTGCAGGTCCAGCACCTACCGAGACCTGCGGAAGGGGGTGTACGTGCCCTACACCCAGGGCAAGTGGGAAGGGGAACTGGGCACTGACCTTGTCACCATCCCTCATGGCCCCAACGTCACTGTCAGAGCCAACATCGCTGCCATCACAGAGTCAGACAAATTCTTCATCAACGGCTCCAACTGGGAAGGGATCCTGGGACTGGCATATGCCGAGATTGCCCGGGTGAGTCCAGGCTGGCAGTCCTGGATGTGAGCAGCAAAACGCTTCAGTTGCCTTTTTCCTTGTCCCTGTTTGTCCCCTGGGGCACAGCAGTGCTGTCAAGGAGAACTCCCCTGGGCACAGAGAGCTCCTGGGGTAGCGACAGCTCTGACACATCCCTGTCCTGCCTCTGCTTTCTCCTCACCAGCCTGACGACAGCCTGGAGCCCTTCTTTGACTCCCTGGTGAAGCAGACACGGGTCCCCAACATCTTCTCCCTGCAGCTGTGTGGGACAGGCTTCTCTCCCAATGAGACAGATGCCGTGGCCTCGGTGGGAGGCAGCATGGTGAGCTCTCCACCAGTGGCAGGGAGGCTGGGGGTTTCCCTTGGGGCACTGCCAGCACGTGGTGGCAGTGCCATTCTGTCCCCTCTGCAGATCATCGGTGGCATCGACCGCTCGCTGTACGTGGGTGACATCTGGTACACCCCCATCCGCAAGGAGTGGTACTACGAGGTCATCATCGTCAAGCTGGAGGTCAACGGGCAGGACCTGAACATGGACTGCAAAGAGGTGAGGGGACACTGGGGGATCTGCCCCACAGGCACTGGGGGCACCCACCATCGGTCAGAGGGGGCTGGGAGGGGAGCCTGGGTCACTCCTCCTCTTCTGCCCCCCAGTACAACTACGACAAGAGCATCGTGGACAGTGGGACCACCAACCTCAGGCTGCCAAAGAAGGTGTTTGAGGCTGCAGTGAAATCCATCAAAACAGCTTCTTCGGTCAGTGAAACCCATCCCTTCCCCACAGGCACAGCACAGGGCTGTGGGCAGTGTGGCTGCCTCTCACCAGCCTGGCATCTCTGCTGCCTGCCCAGCTTGGCCCTGCTCACCTCCTGTTTCCCTCTGGTAGACGGAGAAGTTCCCAGACGGCTTCTGGCTGGGGGAGCAGCTGGTTTGCTGGCAGGTCGGCACCACCCCCTGGCACATCTTCCCTGTCCTGTCCCTCTACCTGATGGGGGAGGCCACCAACCAGTCCTTCCGGATCACCATCCTGCCCCAGGTGAGCACTGGCACAGACAGGACTGTGCTGGGTGGGCACAGCTGCCTGCCTTGCCCCCTTCCGTGACGGCTCCTCTCCCCCTGCAGCAATACCTGCGCCCCGTGGAGGACGTGGCCACCTCTCAGGACGACTGCTACAAGTTCGCCATCTCCCAGTCCTCCACCGGCACCGTCATGGGCGCCGTGATCATGGAGGGTTTCTACGTGGTGTTCGACCGCGCCCGCAAGCGCATCGGCTTCGCCGTCAGCGCCTGCCACGGTGAGCTGGGCCACGGGGAGAGGGGACAGAGGGGACAGAGGGGACGTGGGTGCACAGTGACCAGAGCCTGCCTTCCCCACCCACAGTGCACGACGAGTTCCGGACGGCCGCGGTGGACGGGCCCCACCTGCACACCAACATGGAGGACTGCGGCTACAACATCCCGCAGACGGACGAGTCCACGCTGATGACCATCGCCTACGTCATGGCGGCCATCTGCGCCCTCTTCATGCTGCCCCTCTGCCTCATGGTGTTCCAGTGGCGCTGCTTCCGCTGCCTGCGGCGCGACCACGACGACTTCGCCGACGACATCTCCCTGCTGAAGTGATGGCAGAGCACGGGCACAGCCCCGGGGCTCAGGTGAGGCAGCAGGGCAGGGGCTTTGCTTCGGGGGCTGGAGTGTGGCAGAGCAGCAGCATGGGGAGCTCACAGCCTGTGCCCCACGCCTGGGGACTTGGTGTGTGTCAGAGCCAGCAGCCAGGGGAGCCCCAGGCCTGGGCTCTGTTTGTCTGGGACCTGCAGAGAGCGTGGCAGCTGGGCAGGGGGAGAGCACAGCAGCCCTGTCCCAGGGGCTGGGGACAGCTTCTCTGCTCCAGGGCGGGACAGGCTGTCCCACGCTCCCCCACCCAGCCTTGCCTGGCTTGATGGAGTGACGCTGATGAGCCATCCCCTGCCTGTCCCCTTCATCTCTGTGCATCCCTTTCCAGCTTGCCCTGCTGGGAAGCCACCAGCCCAGGCTCTCTTGTAGGGAGCTGCACTGCAGCCGTGCCTCCCCCGTGGCTCCCTGCACTGAGCCAGACTCCGGGATTCATCCTGGAGCCATCCAGCCTCACGCTTTTGGGAGACAGCTCTGCAGGGCCAGCCTGGGCTGCCCAGACAGGGCTTTCCCTCCTCTCCTGCTGCCCGTACACCACTTGCTCTGACATTTCCTGTGCATTTTCCTGCCTTCCAAGCTGTGGTCCTGCTGCTGCCAGCCCCAGGCCTCCCTGCGCCCTCCCGGGACAGGCAGGAGCAGGCACCCATCCTCTCCCCATTCCACACGGGATGGGAAACTCCCTGCCCTCGCTTCCAGCATCAGCAGCGGCTGCCACGGAGCAGCCAGCGCCAGGAGTGAAGTTCCCAGCCCTGGCACAGGCTGCTCCCCAGCCCACCCAGCCCTTCAAAAGCCATAGGGGAGCCTGGGCCCCCCCTGCAGCCACCCCACCCCACCACCGGCACACCCCACGGCACAGCAGCTCCTCTCTGCTCACTCCACGCATCCTGGCCCGGCTGTGGGACACCCTGCCATCCTGGGGACAGGCGGGACTTGTGGGAACTGCAGCGTTTATTGTTTTTTAAACACACGGTTGTATTTATTTCGGTTTTTTTCTACAAAGCCTGTCAGTGGTAGTGCGGCTGTGCAGTCAGAGCGTGTACAGAGCCAGTCCCACGTGTACAGACCACGGCTGCCTCTCACCTGCACAGTATATCCATATATCTCTATTTTTAATTCTAGCCCTGAAAGCCTCTGTTCCAACATTAGGGGTCGGTCCTGTTTTGTTTCGGTTTTTTTTTTTTTTTAGCCTTCTGCTCAGTCCTCAGCCACTGTGGCCACCACCCAGGGCCAGGGCTGATGCCGCAGCTGCGTGTTCAGTGGGAGCACTGATGGTGAAGGGGTCCCAGCTGGCCTGAGGAGGGGGTGCAGGGCTGGAGCACGCAGAGCAGTGGCTCGCAAGCCCAAAGGACCCTGAGCACAGGAGGCACTTGTGTCCTCGTGGTGTTCCTGCAGCACGGGGAGGATTTTCCGGTGTGTGAGGACAACCTTCCCCTCCTCCCCGTGCTGCAGGATCAGCGTCCCTTCCCCAGAGCAGACACCCGTGACCTTGCAGGCAGTGGTAGTGCTGTATTCCCTTGCTTCTCTGCCTCCAGCCTGGATAGGAAAGTGCTCAAACGCGGAGATTCTGGAATTAAAAGGCATCACTCCTCCACGAACAGAGGGGATACCTGCGGTGCCAGGGCCGAGCTGGCAGCTGCCCCGCAGAGCCACACTCAGGAGCAGGGTCACCAGGTCAGGCAGGGACAGACTGAGGACCCACAGCAACCACCGAGCATGAAGCTCGTTAAGAAAATCCTGCAGCCAAACGTTTCTTTGGGAAAGCAGCGAGGGAGCCAGGAAAGGCAGGCAGCGTAGAGCAGTCGAGCCCTCGCACGGGCACTGCCACAACAGCCCCCACACTGCCCCTCCTCACCCCCACGGCACTCACAGAGCCCCCCAGCCGCAGCCTCGCTCCAGAACCGCATCCTTCTGCCACTCCATGCAAGAGGGCAACGTTCTCCCCCCACCCTCGTGCCTGCCCAGGACCCCCAGGACCCCAGAGACTCTGTTGTGGACCACTGCCTTAAAACACGCCCTGAGCGTGTGTGTGCATCGAGGATCCAGCCTGCGGCCAGTTCAGCACCCAGAGGTGCTCCTCTTTCCCCCCGGGGCAGAGGGGCTGCCAGCAGTGCCGAATTCCTGCCGCAGACTGCGAGGAAGGGTGGGTGGGAATTTTTAGAGAGCCAGTGCAAGATTTTCAGTGGTGCTGAGCACCTTGCAATCCCACCAAAATCCGTGGAGAAAGGGTTGGCGTGTCAGCCCGTGCTTCAGGAGGAAGTACAGGAGAGGGGAACGCAGGAATTCCGACAGGTTGGTTTATCCTGAGCTGCAGCGCAGCCTCGTCCGTCCGCTCCCTCCCCAGGGCCCGGTGACAGCAGGGGACGGGATGGGACAGAACCGTGGGCTGTCGCTGGAGGCTCCAGTACTCTGTAACCCAGTGTCTATGTAAGAACAATGAATGTTAACACGGTAAATTATTATGACATTAAAAAAATGACCACAAAAAATCGGCTCTTTATCTGCAACCTGTTCGTTGGCAAGAGGGGAAAAAGCAGGCAATGACTGGCAGGGGGGTGAGGGTGGAGAGGCATCCAATCATGAGGAATGGCCCTAAAAAAGGAGCTGATCCAAGGGGGAAGAGGTGGCTGAGGCAGTTCCCGACAACCAGGTAACACTGACCCTCATTTGGAAGAAGCCAGCAAGGCTGCAGACTAAGAAATGAGGAGCAGCAGCAAATCACTGCATAATATACACACTTTATTTATGAATTTGTATGTATACAGACTTTCTATACACACATTACCTATATAATAAAAATGTACATGTGTATACATGATCGTATAAATATAGAACTGTAGAAATCTTAGAACTGAACCTGTCTATTCACAGCAACTCCTCCTGGGGCCCGCATTGTCCCAGCAGCCGTCATTTGAGGCTTGGGCAAAAGGGGCAAGTGTCATTCGTGTTGGTTTGTGCCCAGAATTTGATGCACTGGAAGAGAGAGAATTAGTCAAGAGCCACAGGCACAACCCAAAGGTGCCTTCATTGTTCACAGCGCTCATTTCAGGGATGGCTTCCTTTGCTCCCTGCAGCCTCCATCACAAGGGCACAACGAGCAGGGAGCCCTTGTCACCCTTGCAGGACCATCAGGCCCTCAACATGAGTTTGCATTTCCTTGAGGGTCACTGCTGGAGGCTGCAGAGCTGTTGGGATGAGGGGTTTGCCCACACAGGTGACCCACAGCCACACCCCTGGCACAGGAAAGTTTCCTCCTCTTCCCAGCCCAGACACCTGGGCAGCAGTGGCAGCTCTCCCCTCACCATGTTCTAGATCCTTCCAGACTGTCCTGCTCCAGTGCCCTCACAGACACAAGCACAGGACAGAAGGACAGCCTGTTCCTAAAGCCACCACCCACTGCCACACAGGGTGGCCCAGCCAAGAGCACGGAAAGGATGGGATGACAGGATGCAGGGAAGCTGTTTATTGATCATACCCTTCGCCTGGCAAGGTGTCAGTACAACAAGGACTCGGGAAGGGTCACTTGGAAGGAGCAGCAGGAAGCCCCGAGCAGCAGAACACACTCACCTCCTTGTGCAGCACGTGTGAGCAGGCCATGGGGTGAAGGTCACCAGGCTGCACCAGCTTCTGGCACATCAGACACAGCTTACAGGCAGCTGGGGTCTGGGACAGGCCATGAGGGAAGAAAGGAGCAGGCAGGGAAGGTCAGACACATGGCTCTGATCGTGGATACAGCTGCAGCCTAGGGCCACAGGCTGCCCAGTCCCTCTCTGCCCACAGCCATCACACCCTGAGAGCCACCAACATGTCTTGTGTCCCTCTGTCCCCATGTGAACCACAAAGGATCTGTGCCCCCAACCCTTCCCTTCACCTCACCAGCCCAAGTAGCTATGTGAACAGAGAGCTCCCAGCTCCACAGGCTCATACTTCAGCCACTTCCCAGCCAGGCTCCCTCCCTCCCTCCCCTTCCCCAGGGAAGCCGAAGAGCCTTACGTGTGACGCTGTTCCAGGGTAAGCGACCTGGGCCGGGGGCAGGAACATGGGCGTGCTGATCTGAGGCAGGGGGCCAGAGAACATGGGGGCTCTGATCCGGCCCAGAGGCTGCAGCAAGGCAGAGCAGGCACATCAGAACAGCCCAGGAGGAAAGGACACAAGAGTCACCCCGAGTCACCTCGGGGAAAGCTGTTCCCTGGTTACGCCGCAGTCAGCAGGAAAGGGAACCCAGGGGACAGCCCTGACGCACAGCCCAAGCTCTGTGGGGAACCAGGGAGCAGGCACAGCTCTCCCTGCTCCTCAGCCCCCCTTCCAGCAGCCCCCACGCTGTCCCACCTGAGCACCGGCCGCTGCCCGCTCCTGCTGCTCCGCCAGCTTGGCAGCCACCAGCTGGTTCAGCTCCTCCATGGTCAGGCCGGCCATGGTCCTCCGGGCAGTCTTGATCTGCTGCAGGATGTTGGTCAGCTGGGCCCTGCACGGACAGCAGCCTGCTAAGAGTTCCCAATCCTCATGGACTGGGATCCCTCAGCCACCACAGCCTGGGGGAAGCCACATGCTCTCCTCCACCATCCACGTGAGGCGAGTCACACACTGTGGAGCTTCTCTCCCCAAAACGCTGGGGAAACCCCCAGAGACAGATGGGGGGCTCCTGCTCTGCCCACATATCCCTGCTGTCCTTCAAAGCTCCTAGAGATTCCCATTCCCAGCACTATGACAAAGCTGATGGAGAGACCACCCCAACTTTCACTCCTCACCTTCAGCCTTCCCTCACTCCCCGCAGACCCCCTTTCCCCCGATCCCTGTTCCACGCACAAACCCCCATTCTCCACAAGAACATCACCAGACCCTTACTTGTTGCACTGTGGAAATCGAGTCAGCAGCTTCTCCAGCAGCTTCTCCAGCTTGTCGGCCGGCTGGGGTCTGTGGAACTCGGGAGCGACGTTCACCCCGCCGAGGCCGGGCGGAGGAGGGATGGAGGCAGCGGGAGGCATGTGGGGGCTGTGCGTGCCAATGAGCGATGCCACCACAGGGCTGTTCCTTCCTTGGGAAGCAGGCAGCGGTGGGGAGGGCTGGTTGGGCCTGGAGATGGCAGGGTTCAGCAGAGGGAAGGACAGAGCCCGAGGGTCGGCGCTCGGCATGACCATGGGGACGGGGACGGGTCCGATGGGGAAGGGAAGCCGTGGAGTCAGGGATGGGTTGGGCTGGAATGCCGTCAGCATGAAATCTGTCTGAGAAAGAAAAGCAGGGGAAGGAGGAAAGGCTGGTTAGAGTAAGACCACCTGGAAGCAGAGCTGGGTGCTCTCCTCCCCAGCCAGCCAGGTGGGATGAAGTGCAGGCACTGGCAGCTGAAGGGAAGGAGACCCTTCCCCTCCTCTCCAGGTAAGCCCAGACAGGGAATGGCTCATCCCACACAGGCCAGCAGGCAGGATCTGCCACGTGGGGCTGGAGAAGCACTCACTTCTGAAGGCGGAGGAGGCAGCGTTGGCGTTGGGATCTGGGGGAGGCTGCTCAGCTTTGTGCCATTCCTCACCATCTGGATGTGGTCGTTGAACTGATCCTAGCAGAGAGGGAAGAAAACAGATGCATTTATCAAACCTGAGCAAGTTTGGGGCATTCTAAGCCCTGGGGTGGCAGGCCCTGAAGTGGCACTGTTTGGTTCCACAGAAGAATAGGAGTTGGAGAGAGAAGCAGTGTGTATGTGAAGAACTGCTCACTGCTAGGCTGGGAGAGGCCAGCAGGAACTTACTCGGACACTTTGCTTGGTCATTCGTATCCTGTTCAGCCTCATCTCCCACTCCTGCTTTGGCCTCATGGTCTCCAGCGTGGGCGGCGCAGACCTGCAAGCACAGCTGAACTTTCCCACTTGCAACTGTGCTCTCACTGGCAGCAAAGTGGGAGCAAGTAATTCCCACACCCTCCTGGCTTCCCCTCCTCCAAGGTGAGGAACCCTGCAAGGGAAGGGGACTGATCTGCAGGACACTCAGGGACATCACAGTCAACAGCACTGACTGAACAGTGACAGGGGATAAGCACAGCCTGACATAACCTTGTGGTGTGACACTATTGAATCACATTGATTCAATAATGTCACAGGAAATCCTGAACTATTCCAGTCCAACCTCCAGCGTATGCAGAGGAAGAGGACACAGGACTCAGGGACACCTGAGTGACCCTCCCTGCCACTTCTGACACTACACAGACTTACTTGAGGTAGGTGAGGTGTAGCTCTGCTTCTTTTTCTGCTTCCTCTAGTTTCAACACCAGCAGCTCCTTCCGGCTCTCCAGGGACAGGATCTATGGAGAGAGGCTCGGTTTTTGCATTCCCATTTCTTTCTGCCAGAGCAGGCACTGGGCACTGCTCCCCACTAATGCCTACTGCACTGATACTTGTTCATCATTTGTCTTATCCCACAAAGTGGGACTTGGCCTTGTCCTCAACTCTCCTAATTTCACAGAACTGTCCATCAGCCCTCTGGAGTCTCAAAGCAATCACTTCACAGGGAAGAAGTCACCTGCTCACCTCTGCTTTCCAGGCCCGTTCTGTCTCCTCAAGAATATTCCTGTTGATTTCGTTGTGCTGGTTCTTCAGCTTGTCCAGCTCCATCTCCCACAGCTGCCTGCACACAGAACAGAATGAGTCCCCTTAGGCTCAGGCACTGGAATAGCCACAAAGGGATCAATCCAGGGAGCTCTGGATGGGGTGGAACTGTGGGAGATCAGCAGGTGCCAAACCATGACACCAACTCCAGCTCCCTGGGCTGTGTGAGTCACTGTCCCAGGAGTGAGCTGCTTCAGAGCACATGAACAACCAGCGTGGGCAAAATTCAGTCCAATCCCAGGGAATCTGAACCAGGAATCAACCAGAGCAGCAGGCAGAACGATGCTGTTCTGATCCTGGACAAGTTTAAAGCTGGACATTTCCACCTGTGCTATGGGAGCACCTGGATCTGGTGCATCCCTGCCCAGTTTTAAATACCTGAGCGTGCCAGAGTTTAGTGCAGCTGGACAGCTGTGGGGAACAGACAGGGAAATCAGTTGTCCTAATTCTGGGAAGTTGAAATTCAATCAGAGGTAGCAGTTACAAGCTGAGTCAATCCACCGAGCACAAACTCTAATCTTATGGGATCTTTATGTCACAAGTATCCAGGAGCCTGCTTGTGACTGGGATCAAAGATTTAACCCAGAGAGCCAATGCTGGAAGAGGAGATAAAACCTCTAGAGCACGTAACTGGCCAGCATTGCTGGATCATTCTCTCTATCCCACCAGGAGCATCGGATTCCCTCTGAGACAAAACGACAGGAAGGAAAAGTGCATTGGGCAGCATTAATCAGGTAATGGATAAGAGCCTTACTTCTCATCGGACTGCTCTGCGATCAGAGAAGCAATCTTGTTCTCCTTCTCCTCCTGTTCCTTCAGCAACCTGCACGGGAGGAATGGGACAGCACAGCTGGAATCCCCACGGTGCAGGGCTGACATCCAAACCCCCTCCTGGCACATCCCCAGGCCCAACCACACCCCACGGGCTGGGGAAGGCTCCCTGCAATGTGTGTGGGAAAACAGCCGCCAACAGCCTCTGGAGCACAAATCCTGCTGTCTCATGACACTGCACAAAGGCTGTGGCACAGAACCAGGCTCGCTGCAGGGAGCTGTGCTGCTCCCCCAGCATGTGCTCTGCCAGGGCCACTTGGGGGAAAAGGGCTGAGCACTTGGAACCACCACTGGAGGAGTTTTACCCAAAAACATCACCAAGCCCTCAGAATAAAACAGACTTCTATGACATGACAGAACGGCTCCATAAAAGTGCCAATTCACATACAGGGCCTATCCTAAATTCATCCCTACAGGTCTGACCTAAATACTCACTGCTTCCAAAGAGTTTAAAGCTCTTTGCTCCATCAGGTTTACATCAGGGTTAAGCAAGACCTTCTGCCCCCAAAAATAAACACTTCCTTTTCCATACAAATACCTTCTGCCTTTCTCACAGAGCTTCTCAATTTCAGCTTTGAGATCCTGCTCTTTCTGCAGGAATTCTTTCTTCTCTTTCTCCATCTTCTTCTTGGTCTCTTCTCGCTTGATCGTAACATCCTGAATCGCTTTCAGGATCTCCTGGGGTAAAAGAAGCATCACATAGATACAGGGCAAAATTCACGAGTAATGGTTTTGACTTAAAGCCCATTCTTCTTTTAGATTAATTGATTAATGGGATTACACAGCAAACTCTTTTCTTTTTAGCAGATCCAGCCAAGATATATATTGGTTATTATGTGGAAACTCGGGAGACAGATGCTCTGGATTGCAAGTTCTCCTGCCTCTTCATAAGGATTTTAAAATTAACTACAGGGCAGGTTAAACAAAAACAGTTCTTCACCAAATACCTGGTGGTTTTTCATCTCCTCTTCCCTCCGCTGCTGGAGCTGCTTAAGCTGGACCTGCAGCTGATTCTCCACCTGCCTCTGTTTGTCCAACACCTCCTGGTAGCGCTCCTTCAGCAAGGCCCGCTCAGACATCATCTTGTCCTGCAGTGGGGAGCAAAATTCCTCCTGTAACAAGCACAGCTTAAGGACTTCAAGGCTGATATTTGATGATCTTGAAGATCTTTACCAACCCTAATGATTGTATGATTTTATTTTGACAGGAAAAAGGTGTGAACAGCAGTCCCAGCTCCGGGAGCATGAGCAGCAGAGCCCAGACCTGAACATGGTGCTTTGATACCCACCAAGTTCTTCTCGATGTCCTGGTCTGTGTTCACGTCTGCCTCAGCCGCCTTGAAGTCGGTCTGTGAAGGAGATTGAGATCAGAGCCTCAGCCCTGCAGGGACCAGACAGTGACTCCAGGCCCACCCTGGGCACCTGTTCCAGTGCTCTCCCACCCTCCATGAAAACGAGTTCTCTGTCATATTGGAATAAAACTTATCATTTTAGTTGATGGCCATTGTTCTACATCCTATAGCCAGGCACCAACAAAAAAAATCTGGCACCATCCTCTGAAACCCCTTGGAAATATTTATATACATTAACAAGATCCTCTTTCAGTCTTCTCTGGACTAACCAGGCCCAGCTCCTGCAGTCTCTCCTCATCAGAGAGATGCTCCAGACCCTTCATCATGTTTGCAGCCTCTGCTGGACCTTTCTCCAGGAGCTCTTTGTCCTTAGACTGAGCAGCCCAGAACTGGACACAGCACTCCAGGTGTGGCCTCATTAGAGTAGAATTTTAATTCCTGATTAAAGACTGTTCAAAGCGGAAGACTGGGCACACAGCATCGGCTGTAGAGCTGCAAGTATGGATGTGTTTATGGATCCCCAGCCTCGACTTACTCAGTTCTTTGTCCTCCCGGTTCTGAGAGAGCCTCTTCTGGCCCTCGCCCCGCACACCACAAACAAACCCCACCGGCCCGGGGGAGCTGCACCCACCTGCACCGCGATGTTCTGCGACGGCCTGGCCGGGGCCACCTCCTCGTCGGGCTCCTCGGCCGCCGCTCCGCTCTGCCCCGCCGCCTCCGCGCCGCCGCTCCCGGGCTCCGCATCGCCGCCGGGGCTGGGGGCGGCCGCGGGGTCCGCCTCCCCCTCCGGGCCCGGGCTCGCTGGGGCTCTCCGGGGCAGAGAGCGGGCTCCCGCTGGTGGAACGGGGACATCGGTGAGCGCTGCGCCGCGGCCGCATCCCTGCCGCATCCCCGCCGCATCCCCGCTCCATCCCCGCTCCATCCCCGTGCCGCCGCCGCCCCGCCGGGCCCCCCCTTACCTGCCGGGCGGCGCGGCGGGGCCGGGCTCGGAGAGGCGCGGCGGGTCGGGGCCATCGACCTGCGCCTGTTCCAGCGCCATGGGCGCGGCTGCGGGGGTGGGCCGGGCCGGCGGAGCGGCACCGGGCGGCACCGGGGGGCACCGAGCGGCACCGAGCGGAGCGCACGACCCGCGCCCCCGCCGCACCGCCCCTTCCGCCCCGCGCCCCGGCGGATGTGACGCCGCTGTCAGCGGCACCGGGGTTCCGGCGGCGGCGGCGGCTCATGCCCGGTGAGCGCGGCGGGGCGGCACCGGCGGGCGGCGGGGTGCGCACCGGGGCGGGGGCACCGGCCCCGCTGTCGCCGGCTGCCCGCGGGTCGGGGCGGGGGTGGCGGCTGGGAGCGGGGCTGTTCTGCCCGTGGGTGACCTCCGCGGTGTCCCTGGTGCCGGTGGCCGGCGGAGCGGGGAGCGCCGGGGCGCTGCGCGGTGCCGCTCCCGGGGTGCAGCGAGGGGCGCTTGAAGCGCGGCTGTTAGGGAGAAAAGCCTGGAGCTCGGTGTCCGGCAGCAGCGGCAGGTGATGGGCTGTATCAGCGGCGAATGGAGCGGATCGAGGAAGGAGAAGGGCCGGGGGGTGTCGAGCTCCGGGCACGTCCGAGGAGCGGGATCTCTCTCGGGAGGTGTTCTCCCCGCTATGCGCTGCTGTGGCTTATGGAGTGCGGGTTGAACCGGGGCTCGGTGGTGATTTCCACCCATGCTAGCTAAAAACAGGTTCCTCCGGCCGTGGGGCAGGTGAGGAACGAGTTTGGTGGGGCTCCCGCAGAACAGGAACCGGCTCTGGGCTGCCCACGGAGCGTGGCGTAGCTGGTGGTGTTTCTTCCCGGGGAACTGCGCATCAGGAGTTTCTTATCAGTTTCTTATCAGAGGCGAGAGGAGGAAGTGGCTCCTCCTGCCAGCCTAGTGCGGTGTTTTCTGGCCCGGGCTGCCACCCAGCAGGCAGGGCAGGACTGGGATCGATCCCTGCCCAGCCTGGGTGTGCCTCCAGTTCTGCACCGCTGGGAAGGAGCCGCCTCGGCTGGGGTTTCCCGGAAAGAGGATTTGCTGTGCAGCGGGTTGGTGGCCAGCCCCGTGGGGCTCTGTGGGACCTTCAGGTGAGGCCCTGGCCACCGTGTCCCTCACCAGAAGGGATTCTCACCAGTTTGACCTGTGCTGTTCCAGCCCGCCTGTCTGATGCCGCATTGGAGGCGGGGAGTGCCGCTATGGAGCGCAGGGATGGAGGCCACGCTCTGTATCCACACGTGCCTTTGGCTGAGCGCTGCCTGGATCCCCCTGGCCTCGCCAGCCGGACCGGCCTGCAGCGGACAGTGCACTTCGGACACTGACGGCCACCACGGGAAGCTGACGTGGGCGGTCAGCTTGGATGCACCCGAGGAGGAGCTGGAGCAGAGGGCAGAGGAGCTGGCCCGGACTGCGGGGCTGGTGAACATGGGCCGAGTCGGGGAGCTCAAGGGCCATTACCTCTTTGCCTACCAGCCCGATGGCCACGCGGCGACTGAGCACGAAGCAATAAGGAGGTCGGTGGACACTTTGTTTGCACAGCACGACAGCGTGCGGTGGCACTCGGAACAGAAGCTTCTGAAGCGCTCCAAGCGCAGCCTGCACTTTAACGATCCCAAATACCCCCAGCAGTGGCATCTGGTGAGTGGTTTTCCGGCTCCTGCTGGGCTTGCAGGCTCGGGCTGTTTGTGTGGCCACGGGTGAGCTGTCACATGGGAGGCAGAACAGCCTCTTTCTGTTCTTAGGTGAGGAGGGAGCTCACTGAGAGCTTGCCCTGCCTGCCACGTGCTCACTGTGCTAACGGGAGGAGGCAGCTCCTGGTGGCTCTGGGGTGGGCAGAGGGGTTTGGCCAGGGCACACCATGCCCTCCACATCGTGGCTCAAGTGACTGTTGCTCGCTGTCAGCCTCCAACAATCTCCTCTGACCGTCCTGTGACTCCTTCCCATGCTGACCCCAGCCCCACACATCATACCCAGTGCACTCAAAAGGTCCCTTCAGCGCTGACCCTCTCCCCTCGCTGTCCTTTCTGGCGCTTAGAACAACCGCAAGAGCCCCGGGAAGGACATCAACGTCACAGGCGTGTGGGAGCGGAACGTGACGGGGCACGGGGTGACGGTGGTGGTGGTGGACGACGGCGTGGAGCACACCATCAAGGACATCCAGCCAAACTACGTGAGTGCCTGCGCAGGCTGGAGGCCGGGCAGTGTGACAGGAGCGTGTGAGAGCTCCGAGTCCAACCTGTGCCATCGCCCTGGGCTCAGCCATGGTGGGAAGTGCCAGCAGCAAACCTTTCCCGGGGGATTTTGCAGGGTTTCAGGGTTACCTGCCTTTGTGCTACCTGTGAGAGGCAGCTGGCCTCCCTCTGCCCTGCAGCAGTGCCTGAAGCTGCCGTGGCTGGTCCCTTCCCCACAGCAGCAGATAGCAGTGTTGAGCTGCAGCCCTGTGTGGCAGCAGCCTCCAAGTTCCCGTGACTTCCAGGCTGTTTCAGCCTGCGTTGCATTCTCTTAACTCCTGCTGCTCCCAAATCGAAGACAGCAGAGCCCCGAGTCGTGACTGTGGGTCTGTTTCCAGAGCCCAGAAGGCAGCTATGACTTGAACTCCAACGACCCTGACCCCATGCCTCACCCCGACGAGGAGAACGGGAACCATCACGGCACCCGCTGCGCCGGGGAGATCGCGGCTGTGCCAAACAACAGCTTCTGCACGGTGGGAGTCGCCTACGGCAGCCGCATCGCCGGTATGTGCAGCCTGCCCGGCAATCCCAGCCTGCCCGGCAATCCCAGCCTGCCCAGCAGCCCCAGCTTGCCTCACCGCTGCATCCATGGGGCTGGGACAGCTGATGGGCTGGGCGGCTCTGAGTCAGCAGTGCCGTGCTCGGGCTGGTTGGGTTGTTGCAGGAAGGGCCTGGCCCTGCCTGAGCTCCTCTCCAGAGGAGTCAGCTCAGCTCCTGTCAGCTTTTCCAGGCTGTTCCTGGCCTGCCCGGCCACCAAGCTTTTGGCAGAGCAGCTTTGCCTTGCTGGCTGAGCCAGGCAATTGTGCCACAATGTGCCCAGGCTGTGTCTGGAGGCACCAGGGCAGCAAATCTTGGCGATTTCCTCTCACATTCCTGGTCTCAGCTTGTGGGATGGACAGGGGTGTAGGAACAGTGCTGTGTGACTCCTCTGCAAGGCCAGGGAACGTGTGCTGTTCCCTCGGCTGTCTCCAGAGCTCCGCAGGGGGAGGAGAGGTGTCTGAGCCCAGCAGGGTGTGTCCCTGGCAGCGCAGGGGATGGCAGTGCTGGGATGTGGTTCTGTCCCTACCTGGTCACACCACCGTCCCTGCAGGCAGTCAGGACTTGCCCAAGGGCACTGCAGGCAGAGGCTCCCAGCTGGCAGGAGCAGAGATGAGCTCATGCTGTACCCACAGCACAGGGAACAGGAGGGTTTACCCCAGATCCAGGCAGGACCTGGCGCTGCTTCAGGCCTCAGCCCTCCAAAGCTGGGCTGGCCGTGCAGGGTGAGCACAGCGGGGCAGCCTCGAGCCAGGAGTTTGTGTGCAGCTCATGCAGCTCATGTGACTCGTGCTGGTCACATTCCTTGTCCTCTGTCCTGCAGGCATCCGAGTGCTGGACGGTCCCCTCACGGACAGCATGGAGGCCATCGCCTTCAACAAGCACTATCAGATCAACGACATCTACAGCTGCAGGTGAGCCCCCAGGGGACCCTGAGCTGGCAGCCAGCTGTGGGCTCTGCTCTGCCTGGGGACAGGGTCACAGCTCGTGGCTGAGTGCTCACACCAGCTCCCATCCTCCAGCTGGCCTCGAGGCACCAAAATGCTGTTCCTGGAGAGCTGTCCCAGGCTCTGCACAGCACCTACAGCTGTGAGATCTCGCTCTGTGTGCTGCTGCAGCGTGTCCCCTGGGCTGGCTGTGCTGGAGGGGACACTGTGCCCCCCACTGTGGTCATGCAGCCCCAGCTGAGCCGTGGGACAGGGACTGGAATGTGTGAGAAGCCGCTTGTTAAATAAAAATCAAACATTTTATCCACTGGAATCTGACCCAGGGACACAGTGCAAACACAACAGCGATATCCCAGCAGCAAGGGGCCATCCTGATGGGTGGGAAAGTGCACTGCTCTGCAGTCCCAGTCGTGGTGCTGGGAGCAGCTGGGGGCTGCTGGGAGCTCACTGTAATGGCAGGAAGAGCTGCCTGTGACTCCCGGGGCTGTCAATTCACAGTGACAGGGTGTCTCTCTTTGCAGCTGGGGTCCCGATGACGATGGGAAGACTGTGGATGGCCCCCATCAACTGGGAAAGGTAAAACCCAGCCACAGGAATCCTGGGGGAGCCTCCAGGGCTTGTGGCTTCCTGCCTGCCCGCTCAGGGACATTGCTGTGACACTGTGCACGTCTGTTTGTGTCCCTCGGTGCCAGCCGAGGTTTCCCTGTCCCCGTGCGGTTGGGAGAGGCGACGCTGCGGCGGGAGGGCGGTGTTCAGGCAGGGCGGGATGAGCTTTCCAAGGAGAGGCTGGTTCCAGCAGGAAAAGGCTCTTTTGCAACCTGTGGTATTGCGCTGACAACTTTTGCAACCCACAGGATGCTCTCTGCTCAGGAGGCTGAGCTTTCCCAGTGCTCAGGGTGGTTCCCGAGGCAGGAATGGTGCCTTTGGATACTGGGAGGAAATAAGGGGAGTGGGATTGCTGTGGGAGGAAGAGTCAGAGGTGAGGCTGCTCCTTCCCAGGTCATTAAGGTTTTCTCACAGCTCCTGTGCTGCAGGACTGCTGCAAAACACACACAGCCTGCCTGTGCTGCAGCAAGGGGTCACTGAGGGGCCCCAAACAAGCCCTGGGGTGTGGTTCTGCTCCAGTGCTCTTCTGCTGTGCTTTTCCAGCCACAACTCAGCAGTTCCTGCTCTCTTCAGAGTAGCGCTGACAACCGAGCTGTCCTTTCACCATAAAAAATGGTTTCCAGTTCTGCAAGTTAATTTATTCCCTTCCTGCCTGCAGAGACAGCTGGAACAAGCTCTGGGACACAGAGCATGGGCAGAGTCAGGAGGGCAGAATGTACCTTCATCTGCCAGGGGAGGGAGAGCAGGGGGGACACTTCCAGCAGGATTGTGTCCTTGCTCATCCATCAGACATGTCCTTTCCTAGGTGGGAATGATGTCTGGGCGAGGTGTGTGGGCTGGGAATGTGCTTCCAGGTGGGGCTGGTGGTGTTGTGTTTCTCAGCAAAGGCAAAGCCCAGGTTTCTGGGCACTCACAGAAGGGCAGTGGCTCTGGTCACACGTGCTGGGCTGGCTGCTGTCAGAAACCACTGGGATCAGCCTGGAAGGACCCAGGAAGAGCCACCCTGCCCTGTCCCTCTCCACAGGCTGCCTTGCAGCACGGGGTGATCGCAGGCCGCCGGGGCTTCGGGAGCATCTTCGTGGTGGCCAGTGGCAACGGGGGACAGCACAGTGACAACTGCAACTATGATGGATATGCCAACTCCATCTACACTGTCACCATAGGTGAGCCTGGCTCTTCTGCCTCCTCCCTTCCCAGCTTGGAGCAGTGAAGTCATCCCAAAAGCACACAACCTGCCAAGCTGGGAGCTAACTGGTGGTGGGAAAGTGTCTGGGAATGAGCATGGCAGTGTGTAGGGTGTGCTGGGCTTCAGCCCCCAAGCCTGCAGTTTGCTTCTGACCTACAGAGTAAGAGGAGGGCAGAGAAATTCCTGCCCCTGTCCAGGCCTCCTTCCCAGGGCTGTGACAGTCGCTGCCATGCTCAGGGAATGGCCTGGAATGCAGCATTCCCATAATTTCTGTTAGAGGGGAAACATGTAATCCGTGTTGTCAACAGCAGGAGCTGTATGAGGGGTAGATCTGAGTGATACAGAGCACAGTGAAGGATTATTTATCGTGGCTGCCCTTCCTGTAGATCGTCCAGGCTGGAAAGAAAAATACAGGCTTGGTTCTGATTTCCCAGCCCCTGGAAAAGCACGTCTGGCAGGAGAGGCTCTCAGGGGATCAACACCTCGAAATTTCAGCAGTTGAAGCAAAACAGGTTTTACACGGACAATGCCTTTCCCGTTTTCCCAGGAGCAGTGGACGAGACAGGCTCCATGCCCTTCTATGCTGAGGAATGTGCCTCCATGCTGGCCGTGACCTTCAGCGGTGGGGACAAGATGATGAGGAGCATTGTGAGTACCTGTGCCCCCTGTGCCCCCCTGGCCACCCCAGGGACAGCCAGGACAATGCTTCAGCACCTCCAATTCCCATGCAGCTCCTCTGTGAGCCAGGGCATGGATGTGCCTTTTATCCAGGTCCTACACAAACAGAGGGAGGCTCCTTTTTTCTCAGCTCTCTGGGAGCTGCCCCACTCCAGCCCAGCCAGCCCCCTCGCTCTGTTCCCAGGGGATGCTGGAGCACAGAGGGCAGGGAGAGCATTGGGCTCTTTAAACCACTTGGCCCCAGCCTCTCCTCTGCTCTGGCACGTGGGCCTCTCTCAGTTGAATTTTTAAGAATATTTTTATCGGCTTTTCCTTTTTTTGCCAGAAAATGACTTCTTGTCAACAACACGTCCTTTCTGCCTGAGCCAAGCAGGCAGGGCTGTTTTCCCCCCCTGCAGGCCTGGCCCAGCCTGTCCCTCCCCCTGCTGCTGCTGCCCACGGGGGGCTGCCAGGCTGTCCCCACCCCATGGTATGACCCCTTCCTGTCCAGCAGGGACTGCAGAACCCAACCCACCCTGGGGCACCACTGGCTTCCTGATTTTTGGGGTTGGGTTGTCCCTGGCTTGGAGGATCTCCCACCAGGGCAGGTACTTCCTAAAAACACTTTCCTGTGGCTCTGTGCCTGCCACACAGCAGCTGAATCCAGCCTTGTCCAACAGGCTTCCCCACATGCTGGGTAAACCAGGGGAGCAGGGAGAGCCTGGGATCCTCAGGCACCTGGCTGGGACTCAGCAAGCTCATCCTGCAGCCCAGAGCCAGGGCAGGGATCTGTGCCCAGCCAGGACATGCCACAGTCTGCCACAGGGAGAGTAAAACTCAGAATGAAGCTGATTTTTCCTTTCAGAAATCACTCCAGTTGTCCCAGGCTGCTTTGGAAAGTACTGGGAAAAAAGGGAACCAGTGAGGGTTCTGCTGCATTCCATCAGGAGGTACAGGCTCTGGGTCCATGTCTGGCTTTCCCCAGCCCGGTGTGAGCACTCTGAAGGTCACAAATGCATATTCATTTTAAACACTGGCCTTATGGGACACTCACAGAGGAGCTGGCACTCCATGGGGGATCCAGAACAATATCCACATGTGGCCTGGGAACAGCATGTGCCATAGAGACATCCTGTACCATGGTGGCTCCTTCAGCCAGCCTGTGCCTTGCTAAACTCCACACAGCCCTTTTCCAGGAGCACATCTGCTCCTGGACACCCTGGAGCTCTGCAGTGGTGCCAGAGTTAACTTTCCTGCAGCCATCTGCTCCAGCTTTTTTTTTTGTCTTTTACCAGACCATAAACTTTGTGTGGTTTCCTTAATGGGAAGAATTTAATACGGCTTCTGGCACTGGCTGTGCTTCCTACTGAAAGTTTGTGCTCTCGGGGTGCTCTGTGTGGGACACTCAATGTCCCAGCATGAGCTGGAGCCACTCAGAATGGAAAAATGGGCTGGAGTCAAGCAAAAACACAACAAACCCTCCAGGTTTTGGGTTTTCTCCCCACGGGGAGCAAAGGGAGATGGATGCACTTGCTTTGCAGTGAGGTGGCATAATTTGGGAGCTGCCTGATGCCACTTTGGAGGCTCCATGTGCTCTGCACAGTCCCATGTGGCTCCTTTGCAGTCTGGTTGTGACACTGTGATCAGCAGTGAAGGTGAGAAAACCCAAAATACCGGGAGTTTCCCACAAAGTTGCTTATTTAGGGCTAGTTTATCTCTCTCTCCAAGGGCAACTGTCCCCATCCATCCCTTCCCAGCTGGGATCACTGTTCCTGCAGTGGGGCTGTTTCCTGGCTGGCTGTGAGCAGGAGCACTTGTGTCACAGGCTGGGCTGGCAGGGGCACAGCTCAGGACCACATGTACCTGTCCAGCCACCCCAGCACGGCCACATGGCCTGACAGAGGTCTCTGTCCCCTTCCTCGGCAGGTGACGACAGACTGGGACTTGCAGAAGGGCACGGGCTGCACGGAGGGTCACACGGGGACATCGGCAGCCGCTCCGCTGGCCGCAGGGATGATCGCGCTGATGCTGCAGGTGCGGCCGTGCCTCACCTGGCGGGACGTGCAGCACGTCATCGTCTTCACTGCCACCAAGGTGAGGGGTGGCCCTCCTTCCCTCCCTCCTTCCCTCCCACAGCTGCCCCTCAGGGGTGCTGCAGGACGGCCCAGGCCCTGCTGTGCACATCCTTGTTTATGTCTGCTGCCCCTCCATAAATCTCCCGCTCGTCTGGCTCCCAGTGCGGGGATTGCGCTTTCCCCTCACCCCGTGTTCCTTCCAGGAATGTGGCTGAGGCATTTTCCCCTGTCATGATAATAAATAGGTTATTTGCCTCAGGAATGCCTCCAGCTGCCAGTGTAGGGGTCTTCCAGGGGCTCAGCAGGTTCCAGGGCTCAGCAGGTTCCAGGGGCTCAGCAGGTTCCAGGGCTCAGCAGGTTCCAGGGCTCAGCAGGTTCCAGGGCTCAGCAGGTTCCCAGCACTCTGGCCCCGTGTGTGTACAGTGGGGCTGGCCCAGCCCAGGGGCTGTCACCTCTGCAATGTCACCTCATGGTCCAGGCAGTGGGAAAGTGAGAAGCTCTGCCCTGCCCTGCCCTTTCTTGGGTTCTCCAGAGAGCTGGGCTCCTGGAAACAGGCACAACAGAGAGCTGGGCTGCAAACCCAGCTCTGCCCTTCTCCCAGAGCAGGAGTGGGAACTGAGTGGAGGGATGGGGCTTCTTCCACACCCCTCTGGGGAGCAGGAGTCTGTGTCCAGCTGATGCTGTGCTCACTTTGGCATGGGAGAGTGTTTTCCATAAGTCCAAGCCAGTGTTGCCAGAGCACTACAACCCGATAAGTGATGGGACCCAGAT
Source organism: Entomyzon cyanotis (assembly GCA_024500445.1). Taxonomy (NCBI): domain Eukaryota; kingdom Metazoa; phylum Chordata; class Aves; order Passeriformes; family Meliphagidae; genus Entomyzon; species Entomyzon cyanotis. The sequence continues at coordinate 916,819 of JAKEPQ010000773.1, read as the reverse complement.
CTGTCCTACCCCAGCTCTTGTTGATTTAAAGGACTCCATTCCTTCTCTGCAAGGCTTCTGCCATCCCACAGGCAGTGGTTTGGGCAGCAGGGAGCGGCTGGGATGTTTCAGAGCAGAGGCATTTGTGCCCTTTTGTGCTGCTCCATTTCCTTTCTGAGGAGCTGGGAAGCCACTTTGTCCTGGGATTTGTTTCAAACAAAGATCAACCTGTTCCTTTCTAATAAGGCCATGTGGGTTTTCTTCCCCACCACTGTGGGATGTGTCTGGGCTTCCTTCCCTTCAGGCCTGGGGGTTCCAGGCTGCTGGTGTCCCCCCAGGTAACCAGAGCACCCCGTGTGTCTTTGCAGTACGAGGACCGTCACGCCAGGTGGGACACGAACCAGGCTGGCTTCAGCCACAGCCACCAGCACGGCTTTGGGCTGCTCAACGCCTGGAGGCTGGTGAACGCTGCCAAGGTGATTCCCTCCCCTCAACACCTGCCCTGTGGGCAGGAGCAGCAGCCCAGCCCCATGGGGGGACAGGTCCCATCCTGGTGACGCCATGGGGTGACACCGCTGCCGTTCACTTTGGCCACCATCCTGCTGGCCACGGCTCTGGGGCTGCTTTTGGTATGAGGTCATGAGGCTCCCAGCAGTGCCTGAAAGCTGCCCCGAGCTGCTGCTCTCCAGCACTATATAATAGCCATGGCGAGGGCCTGATTCACGGCAACGGGAGCTTCGTCAGCAGCCCCAGCACCTTCCTCCCTCCACAGTGGCTGCAGGGAGGGTGTCCTGCCCAGAGAAACAGGCTGTTCTCAGCTGGCAGCTCCAGGGGAGTGGTGTGGCCACAGCAGGCAGCAGCATCCCCATCTGTCCCTCCTCTGGTCGCACGGAGACCAGGGCACGTCCCTTTGGCACTTGGTCCCAGCTCGTGTGTGGAGCTCTGCACAGCTGTGCCGGGTCACTGCCACCACCAGCTGTGCCCCCAGAGTCACAGAGACCTCCAGGCTGTTCCCTCGTCCTGCAGGCACTTGGGTTCTGCTCCTTTCCCACCTTTCCTGTGCAAGTGAGCTGCTGTGACACCCCAGGGATGGTGTGTGCAGCAGCATCAGGGCCCACATCCAGGACAGGAACAGCTTACGAGAACCGTGGGAGATGGAGGGATGGATGTGCAGGGAGGGTGCAATCTGTGCTGAAGCCTCTCCCCTTCCCCTGGCAGATCTGGGAGTCTGTGCCCTACCTGGCCTCGTACGTGAGCCCCATGCTGAAGGAGGGCAGGAGCATCCCGTTGCTCCCTCAGGAGCTGGAGGTTGCCTGGAACGGTAAGAGCAGGTGTGCCATGGAGAGCACGTGCTGTGCACATGGAGGCCAGGCGTCCTGCCTGCTGCTGGCGTGGGGCACAGCAGGGCAGCGCCAGCCCTGGGCTGCAGGAGCCCAGGAAGGGGTTAAGTGCTGGGCTGCCTGGCTCGTTCCACTGCCCATCCCCAGGGGATCTGCCTGCTGCTGCCATCCCCTCCCCACAGCCCCATCCCATGCACTGCTGCGTTTGGGGAGCCAGACAGGGCTCAGCGAGCAAGGCCGGGCTGGGCAGCGGCCAGGGCTGCTCCGCTGGCTTTGACCATTTTAGGTAATGCTGCAGCTCCTGACTTGGCCAGGCCTGTCCAGAACAACAACCGCGGCTCCGGCTGCTACCGAGGGGAAGGAGAGCTCTCCCCCAGCCCTTCCCGGGCCCCCAGCAGGGCCTGCACTGACGGGACACTGCTGGCTCTCTGAGGTGCCTGGTCCTGGCATGTCCCCATGTCCCCCCTTAGCAGGGGCCAGGAGGTTGGCATCACCCTGCTCCAGAGGGGCTGTGGTCAGCAGCTCTGGGGCTGTGAGCATTCGTGGAGCTGGCAACAGTTTGAGATGGGATGGGGCAGCCTGGACAGATGGCTTCTGCTGCCAGTCCCACACAGAACAGCTGGGAAGAGGCAGAGACACCATGTGTGTCCTGTTGAGTGACACCACAGCCCAGCGGGGCTGGCTGGCAGTGGGGACTCCATCTCAGCTACCACCCTTGGCCAATCCCCCTTCCCTTTCCCAGTCACCCCTGCCGACCTGGAGCTCTCTGGCATGAGGACCCTGGAGCACGTGGCAGTCACTGTCACCATAACCCATCCCCGCCGTGGCAACCTGGAGATCCGGCTCTTCTGCCCCAGCGGGATGATGTCCCTGATCGGCACCACCCGCAGCATGGACTCGTAAGCACCATGGGGACAGTGTGCAGGGCAGGACACTGGGGCCACGTCTGGCCTGGTGGCTCAGGCTCCATGACCCCTCATGGGTTGTTCCCCCCTCATCCCTTGCAGGGACCCCAATGGCTTCGCTGACTGGACCTTCTCCACAGTGCGGTGCTGGGGTGAGGAGGCTCAGGGCACCTACAGGCTGCTCGTCAGGGACATCGGTGAGTCCTGCCTTCCAAGGGACCCTCAGGGGTGGTGGCAGCTCTGTGCTGTGTCCCAGGGAGCTGCCAGCTCATCCCCTGGGCAGCACAGGCTCCAGGGAGTTCCCCACTGGACCAACCTGCTTCCCCCCAGGAGACGAGAGCCTGAGGCCTGGCACCTTGAAGCAGTGGCAGCTGACCCTGTACGGCTCCTCCTGGTCCCCAGCGGACATGAAGGAACGGCAGAGGTAGGACACAACGTCCCCAGCTTGGTGGGGAGCCAGGAGAGGGAGGCTGAGGGGTTTATCCCTGCCTGTGAGCAGTGGGTTGGAGTGGTGTTCCTGCCAGGGGGGCAGGTGGCAGGTGAGGCTGGGGCTGCCCTCACACCTCACAGGGCAGCTGTGAGCTGCAGAACAGGGCTCTGTGGGCTGAAGGAGACACTCCAGACCCTTTGTGGGCATTTTGGAGCCCCCCTGCCCCCCTTCCAAAATGCCTCTGTCCCCAGGCTGCTGGAGGAAGCCATGAGTGGGCAGTACCTGCGTGGCGACTTCTCCCTGCCCTGTCCCCCAGGGCTGGACATCCCCGAGGAGCAGCACTACACCATCACAGCCAACACCCTCAAGGTGAGCCTGCCTGTGGGCTGGGGAACCCTGCATCCCCCCTGCATCCAGGATGAGCTGGAAGAGCAGGACTCTGCTCAGGACTCTGTGCCCTCTCTGCTGGGCAGTGGGCAGGGCTTCGGGGGGCTGAAGGCATTGTATCTCAAGCGGTTTCTCTCTGCAGACCCTCCTGCTCCTGGGATGCTTTGCCGTGTTCTGGACTTTTTACTACATGCTGGAGGTTTGCCTGACGAGGAACGACGTGGGGCTGGACCTGGCCTGCTCTGGCTCCAGCAGCTGCAGGTGGTACCAGCAGGGTGGGAAGCACCGAGCCCTGGAGAGCGGCCTGGAGATGGAGTCGGTGCCGCTGTACCGGGAGAAGGACATGGAGGAGGCTGAGATGGAGTGCGAGCACCTGGAGCCTGCCAGGGAACGGGACGAGGAGTCCTGGACTCCCACCCACCCCAAACTGCCCAGCAATGGCAGAGCTGTGAGCTTCCATGAGGCAACCCCCACTGGAACGGGATACCTGGGCCGGGAGGCATCGAGTGAACTCCTCAGGGAGGACAGGGAGCACCAGCCCTGCTGACTGGGGCTGGGCTGGGCTGGGCTGGGACCCTCCCTCGGTACGACCATCCCGGGCATGGCAGCACAGACTCACTGCTGAGCCTCCGGGGACCATTGCCACTGTGTCCTGCGGGAGATGGTGTTGGAAGTGGCTGAGAAACAAGGAGAATGCTGGTACTGGAAAGGGAGCTTCCCTTCCCTCGTTCTGGAAAACAAAGCAAGCCTTAAACCCTTTCCTGATGGAGCCTGCTCTGCCGGACACTCGGGGCTCCCCGTGGTGTGTGGAGCGCCATTCCCACTGCAGCCAGGCAGCTCCACACTGAGCCCCTTCCTGCCGCTGCAGCAGGGCCAAGACGTGTCACTTTGTCCCTGATTTCTGCAGAGCGAACCTGGAAAATGTGACAGGGCCCCAGCAGCCGCCTCTGCAGGCAGGGACCCCGCAGCACTGGCATGTTCCTGGGCTAGCATCAGCCCCCTACCCACCAGTTACCCCAGTTTAGAAGCAGGGAGTTATTTCACTCATCTCCAACCAGCGCTTCTCCCTGCCCCCCGTGCTCTGATCCTGCTGATTCCTCCTCTCCAGTGGGCTGTGGGGTGGGGGAGGCAGGATGGGGCTGTCCCTGTGTCAGTGGGCACAGGAGCACCTCTGGTGACAGGTAGGGCTGGCTTGGGCTGGGGAGGGGAGGTTGAGTTGCTCTGGCAGTGGCTCATCTGGACAGGGTTGGCTTGTTCACGTCTTTGGGTTCGGTGGTTTATTTTTTTAAAGCTGGGGTTTGTTTTTTAATCAGCAAAGCCCTTTTGTGTAGCTTTCCAAATAAAGCCTGAAAAACCCTCCTCTCCCCCCATCCATCACTCTTCTGCCATTCCAAAGCTTCCTCACTGTGGAAAAATGCATCACCCAGCACCTCCCAGCCCCGGGGCAGTGGGGGGACCCAGTGTTGGGGTGCTGCATCTGTGGGGCTGTGTGCCCTCCGTGCCCTGGGGTAAAAGGGGCTGCTCCGGGCAGGGGGAGACGAGGGCTGGGCCAGAGTGCTGGGAGGAGCAAGGACAAAGCTGGGTGTCATGGTTCAGGGGGGAGAGGGCAGAGTCTTCCAAGCTGGGAGAATCCAAACTCCAGCTTTGGTTTTCCCAGGTCTGGAGGTGGCAGAAGGAGCAGCTGCAGCCTTTTAGGGAGGGTGGCTTTGGCTTCCCGGGTGCCATCAGCCAGCAGTGACAGGGCAGGCGGGAGGAAACCTCGTCAAGCCACGCTAGATGAATATAACCTTTTAATTTTGACGAAAACGAAGTACAAAACCGAGGCCAATTCTCTCTTCTCCCCGTTCGCAGGGATCTCTGCGGCAGTGGCGCGGGGCTGGTGCGGGCGGCGGGCAGGACGGTGGCCCCGGGGAGCGGGGCGCTGGCCCGTCCCACCCGAGGGTGCCGGCCAGGGCAGGACCGGCTGGCGGCGGGGGTGCGAGGCCGGGGGGCTGCGGCTGCCCGGGGCGCGGCGCTGGGGGCTGCGGCGGGGAGCGTGCGGCCGCTGCGGGGCCATGGGGCTGGCGGGCGGATGCTCCTCAATAAATACCAATGGACTGGCGGCGGCGCTGGGCCGGGGGGAGCGGAGACGGAGGTCCCGGCTGGGGAGGGCTGGGGGCGGCGCGGCGTGCCTAGCTGATGATCTGCCGGGGCCGGCCGTAGCTCATCCCCGCCTGTGACGCTCCCTTGTTGGTGCCCATCTGTAGCCCGATGATGTTCTTGCCCTCCTTCAGCTGGCTCTCGGTGAACTCGCGCTTGTGCTCCTGCGCTTTCCTGCGGGATGCACGGAGAGACCGTAGGGCACCCGCACTCCCCGGCCGCCCAGGAAAACCCCCCGATCCCTGGGAATGCCCCGGCCACCCTCCCTCCCCAGCTGAAAGCTTGGCATCCCGCTTCCACGTGCCCCGGGGCACTTCCAGGCAGTGGAAAGAGCCAGCTCTGAGCAGCTGCAGGACAAGTGGGTCCCCATGCCCAGCTCTGCACACCCCCACTTACTTCATGAACCAGTTGGGGTCCCCGTGGTAGTTCCCATCGTTCTTGGTGACTGCCAGGCTCCCCAGGGCCATCAGCGTCCTCTGCACCGCAGCCATGTCCTTGGCTGCCAGGGAAAAGAGGGGCGTAAGGATGTGCACGGCTCAGCATGGCAAGCCCTGGTCCCCCGACCCCAGTGCCCCCCTCCCGCACCTTCAAAGAGGTCCACGGTCTGGAACATGTCTGTCTTGATCACGCCGTAGTCCTCGGCCGCCTTCAGGAACTGGGCAATCTGTTCCATCTGCTTGAAGACCATGGTGGGCGGCGTGTCGGGGATCTTGACGGGCTTGGAGCCGTCGGGGTAGAGGCTGTTCACCAGCCTGCTGAGCACCTGCCGCACAGGGGAGCCTGGGTTTGTGCTCTGCCCACGGAGCTCCCTGTCCTGCCCACCCCCCTGGCCCCACTTACGATGCCGTTCTTCAGCCAGACCTGGAAGCCCAGGCGGCCTCGCTCAGGGCGTCCCACTGCAGCCCCACACTGTGCCACAATCCACTCCACCAGCCGGTCCTCCAGCTCGTCATCGTACTTCTTCTCGATCTTGGACTGCACATCCCTGCTCATGCCATAGGCTGGGCCTTTATTTGCCATGGCTGCGGTGGTGGGAGACCTGGTGGCACGACAGGGACTGTCAGGCTGTGGAAATGCTGTTCCCTATCCAGAGACCCCATGGCCACTATTGTGTCCATCTGCCTGCCACTCTGCTGCAGGGGGACAAGCTCTTCTCCTGGCTCTTCCCTAGCCATGCAACAGCCCTTCAGCTCCATCCAGATATGTTTGGAGGAGAATTCACCACCATGACCTCCAAAATCTGCCCAGACAGATGGTTTCTGTCCTGGCAGAGATGCCTCATGCCCAGCTCAGACTGTGCACAGGAGCACCCTCATCCCTGTCCCTTGCCAGCTCTTGCTTGGCATGGCTGTCCCTGGTGTGACCATGCCAGGATCCAGGTGGCAAGGTGACCATGTCAAGGCTGGCTGGCTGTAGCATGGTACGGTGGCCATGGCACAGCACGGTGGCCATGCCATGCGGGGTAGGGTGGCCACGGGGTGGCCTTGGCACGGCAGGTCTGGGTGCTGGGGAGGAGCACGGGCGAGGCGGGAGCAGCGGGAGCCGTGCCCGTGCCCTTGTAAGGACATGCTGCGGGCAGGGATGGCAGGTAGCTGGCTGCAGGCAGAGCCCCAGGGTGCCAGGGAGGACGCCAGGGAAGCTGCCAGAAGGGAGAGGCTCTGGGAATGGCAGCCAAGCCTTTGGTGGAGCTGGCATCGCTCCTCCCTGCCCGGCTCCTTGCTTGGCACAAAGCCTCTGAGTGCCAGGAGCTCCTCCAGGAGCTGTGTGGATGTCCCACATCCATGCCCTGCCTCTGGTAGGCTCAACCTGCCCACTGGGCACCCTGGCTCCTGCAGGATGGGCTGAGAACCAGCACAGCTCAGTGCAGGAGAGGATGCTGACCCTGCTTGCAGCCCACAAACCCTATGGTTTATGAGGTGATACCCCACAAGCTCTAGGCAGCCTGTGCCCAGACCCCGAGCACTGCTGGGCACATCCAGCAATGCCACAGCCAATCCCACTCCATGCCCTGGCCCGACCTGGACAGAGGGGTCACACACGGCTCCCGCGGCCACACCGCACTGCTCGCCAGCTGCCCCCGGACCTACCAGTCCCGTGCCCACCTCCTGTCCCCGCCGAACACGGGGCAGAAAGGGGCGCTGAGGGCCGGACTTGCCCCTCCATCGCTGCCCTGGGCCCCGCACGGCCCCTCCGGCTACCGCGGGGACCTGCAGCCGAGGGAGCGCGGTCTGAAAGGGGGGAGCAGGACAGAACCCCGGCAGTGACCGCAGCCCGAGCAGGGCAGCCTGACCCTCCTCCGGAGAGCAGCGGTGCAGTTTCCCCCCGGAGAGCCGCATCCCTCCCGGAGCAGCAGCATCCCCGTCCCGCAGGGAGCAGATCGCTGTGCCGGGAGCGGCTTGGCTATTCCAGGCGCAGGGTCCCATCCCGGGAGCAGCACCCCGTGCCGGGGGCTGGCGTTCCCACCCGGGGAACCCTCCCCGCCGCCCCCCGCGGCAGGACTCACAAGCGGCTACGGACGGAGCGAGGGCGATGCTCGGCGAGGGACCAGCGCACTGCCCCGCGGAGACCCCGGCCGTGCGCTAAAAGGCGGGCGGCGGGACGGTGATGTCAGCGGGCCGCGGAGCCCGGCCCCCCCCCAAACCCTCCCTCCCGGGGCGCCCGGCCCCGCCGCGCTCCGTGACTCCATCCCAGACACCATATTTGGGGAAAGACTCCGAAAACCAGCGACGAAAGCCCGTGCTCGAGCATTCCCCGCGTGCCTCCGCCCCAGCGGGGCCGGGGCCAGGGCGGAACCGGGCCGGGGGCTGATGGAGTAAATCCTTTTATAGCCAGGCGACAGCGCCGAGGGCTCCTGCCCTGACTTCATGGCTGGTTTTCCCGTGCGCTCACCGCGGGGAGCCGGGGCGGCCGCGCAGGGCCCCCCCGGGATGCTGCGGGAGAGCTGGGGACACCCGCGGTGCCCGGTCGGGGCTGCCGGGGCCGCCAGCGAGGCTGCGACATCCCGCGGGCACCGCGCCTGGGCATCCCGCAGCATCCCGGGATTCCCTCTGCCCCGCGGGCACCAGCTGGAGCGGGTCAGGGCACGGCGGGACAGCAGCACCGCGCTGCGATGATGCCACGGGGCCCCCAATGCCAAGGGAACTTTGCTGCCCGTGAAGTGGGACCCCTTGGGCATCCCTACCTATCCCCTGGGCTGCCAGCCCCCTGTGCCCCACAGGCCACCCCCAGCCTCCCCACAGGTGCTCTCCAGGGCAGTATTTCCCAGCCCCTCTCCCAAAATCCTGTGAGGAGAGGGACTCAGTGCCACAGCAGGGCCTGGCTGACAGCCAGTGGCATCATGGCACCCCTGGCAGGAGGCAGCAGGCACAGGCAAAGTGCAGACACTTTAATGCGAGTCCCTTCCCAGCAGATCCACGCGTGGACAGCGCGGCACCTTGATGGGGAGCGGCGACAGGGCCCTCTGTGGCCACCCCCCTCCTGGGACGCTGAAGGAGGCACGAGTGGGGCCTCTCGGGCCACTGCCACCACCGTGCTGGCCCCACGCACCCCCACCTCCCACCCATACGACTCAGGCACTGAAGAGAGACCCACACCCACGTGCTCGGGGGGCCACGGGGCTGCTGGCACGGTGCTTGCCCCAATCCCCCCACTGTGCCCAGGGGCACACGGACACGGAGCAACAGCAGCACCTTTTCCAGTGTCACTTGCCACCGAGGACGGACACGCCGGTGGCCCCCAGCCCCATTTTTGGCTATGACGGGCCCAGGGATGGGCACGAAGTGCCTGGAAGGACCCGGCTGACAGGGAGGAGACAAACCAGGACCCCCGGGCTGTGTGGGGAGGGGGACGGAGTGGCTGGTAAGACCTGCAGCGCAGACAGCCCTCCCCAGGGGTGGGTCCCTCCTCCCGGGGCTGCAGCCGGGCGTTTGGCACAGTCCCAGGGCAGCAGGAGGCTGCAGGCTCCTAGAAGACGTAGATCTTGTCCCGCTGGACACAGTCCAGGTCATCGTCCAGTGTCAGCAGCACCTGTGGAGCGATGGGAGTGAGGGGAGCATGGCACTGGTGACCTGGGGACAGCGGCTGCTGTGCCGGTGGAACCAGCACCTACCAGGAAGGAGCCGAACATGGCGATGGAGGAGAGGAAATGCCAGATGTCATGGTCGTCAAAGAAGTCGAGCAGGATGCAGTCACGGTTGTGCTCCCGGGATTCGGCTGGCGTTTTCTGCCAGGCACAGGGCCAGTGTCACTGTGCCTGCCAGTGGCCACCCTGCCCACCCCACTGCCTGTGCCATCCTTCTGCTCACCTGCCAGGTGCTGAGCCCCTGGAAGAAGAAGAAGAGGGCAAAGCCCCAGACTACGGAGGTGCTGATGATGCAGAGCAGGGGGATGAGTTTGATGCGCTCGCCGCTGCGGAGCTGCAGGAGAAGCCGGGGTCACTGTGTGGACAGGAGCTGGCAGCAGTGCCCATCCCTGCCCTGCCCTGCCCTCCCTGCTAGGCCCCTGGGGCACTGGGGGCTCGACTCCCACCTTCATGATGATGTAGAAGGCGAAGTAGAGGAGGAGGTTGCAGATGCCGATGGCCAGCAGGTAGGAAGCGAAGTCATTGGGGCGGACAATGAGGCCGTAGGCAGCGCTGGGGAGGCAGGGACAGGCAGCAGGGTCAGCCTGGGGATCCCCCTGCCATGCCCGCTGTCCCCAAAGCATGTCTGCAGCCCCCGGGAGATCAGGCAGAGCATGGAGACTCCGTGGTGCCACAGCTGCAGGGGGACCTGTCATGCTGGGCTCACAGCTGTCACGAGCTGCCTGTCCTCAGCCCAGCCCCCGCGGAGGGACGGCAGTGCCGCAGGAGCAGGGAGGGGGTGGCAGCAGGGATGGGGAGAAGCAGGGTGGGATGTGGCACGTGCCCAGCTCTGCACTCACAGCGACCAGTTGATGATGTTTCCCATGACCAGGAGCACCATTCGGTCCTGCAAAGGATGAGGGGGCAGTGAGGGGTGGAGGGCAGCTGCTCTGGGGGACTGCCAGGCAGGATGTCCACAGAGCCAGAGCTCCAGTGCCAGCACTCACCACGTACATGGGCCCGCTGCACTGCCGCACGCAGTCCGTGTACAGCACGTGCAGGATCCTGCGCAGGATTCCCGAGTCTGTGGGGACAGGGGAGGTGACGCCAGGGCCACCACATTGCCCCATACCCACCCTGCTCACGGTGCCCCCCCCTCACCCAGCTTCCAGCGCCCCATGTAGTACAGCTGGGTGCTCAGGAGCAGCGTGGCCACGATGTGGATGACAGAGAAGACGATCCAGAAGACTGTGTTCCCCTTCCCAAAGACCTGCAGGGAGAGTGGGGGGCAGGCAGTGAGCTGTGGGGGAAACCAGCCACCTCCCACCAGCGCCCACCGTACTCACCACGCCCACCACGGAGAAGAAGATGACGAGGGCCAGGCAGGCGTAGGCGCTGTAGGCGCTGGCGTTGATGTCCGGGTGACGCTTCTGGTAGAGCTTCAGCATGCAGAGCCCGGCGATCATGTACATGAAGGAGGTGTCTGGGGGGACACAGAGGTGAGAGAGGTGTGGGTGGCCCCAGTGTGGGTGGCGGGGGGCCAGGGGGGCACTCACCGAACTGGAAGTTGGTGTAGTTGGGGCAGACGTGGTAGCAGGCGCTGAGCAGCCCCTCCATCATGAGCGCAGTGCCCATGGCGTAGAAGAGCCCGAAGTGCTTGGGGATGCCACACTCCTGGGGGCAGAGGGGAGGGAGGGGCAGCGGGGGTTCCCAGGAGGCTGAGCCCCCCCAGGCAGCCCGAGCCCCCCCAGCAGCCCTGTCCCTTACCAGGGCGTGGGCATCGTTGCGCAGGAGCGCTCGGTTGTAGTTGATCTCACGCTGCAGGATGATCAGCAGGAAGAGCAAACCCAGCAGGACGTAGCCCAGGTTGCTGAGGATGTTGTTGAAGGCGCTGCGAGGGGTCAGTCCGGGTGTGGGTGCTGCAGACACCCCTTACTCCCCCAGGCCCTGCTGCAGCCTAGCCCCGGGCACAGGGGAGCCCTAGCCACCCTCTGCTGACCCCCAACCCACCTGAGGTTCCCCAGCGGGTGGGCACATAAGAAGTTATAGTAGCAGATGTCCTGGTTCCCGGTGACATTCACTACCTGTGGGCACAGGTGGGGTGAGGGACATGAGGGACACCCAGGCATGTCCCCATAGTGCTGGGGAGCACAGTTTGGGACTGCAGCCCCTGGAGCTCCCGGGACACCCCTTGCTGCTGCCCTGGCCCCACTCACCGTCTGGTAGGTGATGACGAGCTGGATGACAGGGAGGGCGTAGAAGACAGCGATGGTGGCGATGTTCCTGGGAGAGGGTGGGGATGTCAGGGGGTCCCTGCTGTGCACCCCAGGCTGGGACGCTGCTTGCTGCCCCCTCCCCACTGCCTCCCACTCACCAGAAGTAGATCTGGTACTTCTTCCGCAGCACCCGCTTGTCCTTGCGCGCCAGGTCAGCCACGCACAGGTATTGCTGGAAGGAGAGGAGGGTCAGGGGCTCGCCTGGCCAGCAGGGAGCAGCTGGCAGGGCTGGGGGCTGGGGGGACACACACTTTGGTGCGGATGACATTCTTGTCATAGTCGATGTCAGCCAGCGTGTCGTAGTCATCCTCCTCGACAGAGCTGAGTGAGTCCAGGCGCGGCCGGCCGGCCACATTCTCCAGTGACCGCTCCCCTGCGGCCGAGCCAGGGCTGTCAGCAGAGCCCCTGGGCCAGCCCACCTCAGTGCCCACCCCGCAGAACCCCAATCACCCCCAATTAACCACTGGGCTGCCTCCCTGCCAACTCACACTGGGGACAGGCCTCAGTTCCCTACAGCCCTGCCCCAGGGACAGGTGGTGGCTGTGCCCACATGGGTGAGCATTGCTCTGTGCCTGTCCCCCGGGGCTCTGCCACACTGGGGACCACCAGGAGCCAGGTGGACAATGTCCTGCCCTGCAGCCCCTCAGGTGCTGCCCATGCTCTGAGGGAGGGGAGTGGAGTGCTCTGTGCCCTGGGCACAAGCTTGGGGCTGGGCAGATTTCATGCTGATTGGCCCAACCCTGCCCGGTACCAGCATCTACCCATGGCAATGCTCAGCGGCCTCATCGGGGTGGAGGGTGTGCGCCGCTTGAACTGCTCCTGCCCTTCAAAGGAAAGCCAGAGTTACTGGGGCAGGGCTGCCTGGGGCGTGTCACCGATGGAGTCCCTGCTGGGGGCTGCTTGGAGGGGCCAGCAGCCCCAGGACCCTTCCTGGAGATAAGGGACAAAGCCAGGATGCTACCGGGCATGAGGCTCCGCAGGGCTGCGGCCACATCAGTCACCCCCGACTCACCCGCATAGCTGTAGGAGACTTCTGCCGAGCCCAGGCTGTCTGTGATGCCCTCGGTGCTGCTGGAGGAGCCGTTCCCTACAAGGACAAGGATGAGCAGAAGGTGGGCACAGTCCCTGGGCAGGGGGTGAGGGACAGGGGACAGCATGTGGCACTCACCGAAGGAGCCATAGCCGTAGCTGTCATAGGGGCCGTGGTTCAGGAAGGAGTCAGGGATGCCACGGGAGTGACCTGTGGGACAGGTGGGTCCATGTCACCCTCGGTAGCACTGCTGTCCCAGGGCTGCATGGCCGCTGGGCACAAAGCAGCTCCCAGCACCACTGCCCTGGCACGGGGCGAGCTCAGAGCCAAGGACAGAGCTGGCACCTACCCAGGAGCGATGCTGGGAGTCCCAGGAAAGCCACGGAAAGAGAGAGACAGACATGGTGAATTGCAAAGCCCCAGCACAGCCCTGCCAGCCCCACAGCAGAGGTCTGGGACCTCCCTGTGCCTCTGACACTGGGATTTGTCCCCAGGGGCTCAGGGGGACAGTGGGGAACTCCTGAAGAGGCACAGGCTTTGCCACAGGCTCAAGAGGGCAGAATAACCAGGAATTCCCCAGGCAGACCCCACCATGCTGCTGGCTGCTGCCTCCAGCCCTCACCTGTGTCCAGGCTGGGCGAATCCATGGCTGCCAGGAGCCCCTTCCTCTTGTGCTGCCTGCCAGGGGAAGAGGCTGTCAGCCCGTCTGTACCACTGCCGGGGCGAGGGGACACAGCCTGAGGGTCCCCAGCAGGATTGTGCCCTCGGGCTCAGCACCCAGGGGGGCAGTGACACTTGAGCACTCACCGGCAGCTCTCCCAGCAGGCGATGAGCAGAGTGAGGACGTAGAAGGAGAGGAAGATGCCGAGGCAGAAGAGCACACTGCGCACGTAGGCCTCGGCTGTGCAGAGCCAGGACAAGCCCTCAGCAGGGGTGGCACCTTGGGGGACCTGCCACGGGTCCCTGCAGAGCCCAGCACCCCCCAGCCCCTCCCAGACTCACAGGTTATGGCAGGTGACACCATCACCTCCAGTGTCTTCTGCCGGTTGTGCTGATCCACGGGTTCATCTGGAAGAAGGCAGGGACAGGGCTCAGCTCTCTGCCCTGTCCCCAGCTCGTCCCCAAACACAGCCCATGGTGGCAGCCCTGCTGCAAACCTGGAGAGGCATCCTTGGAGAGGGGGTAGTAGGGCAGAGCCCCCCCGCATGCCTCGTCCCTCCGTCTTCACCACCACCACCACATAGAAGCTATGGCTGGGGAAATCCTTCTTCTGCAGTGAGAGATGGGGGTCAGCAGAGCCCAGCTGGGGATCTCCCAGAGCTTATCCAGGGACATCCTTTGTGGGCTCCAGTAGCCAGCAGCTACCAGGCAGGGACCAGGAGCAGCTCAGCCCCATGCCCAGCTCCACAGCACGGCCTTGTGCCCACCTGCACTGTAATGGCTGCCTTCTTTGTCATGGTCTGGTACATCCCGATGAAGGCCACGTTGTTGTCCAGGTCGTAGACAGGGCACTGTGGGGCAGAGGGGCTGTCAGCCCTGCCAGGCACCATGGCTCACCCAGAGAGCAGAGCCCACTGCCTAGACCTACCAGGATGTCCTGGATGGAGATGACAGAGCAGGGGAAGGCCATGGCCGAGGTCACCTTCACGATCACCGAGTCCACTCCTTCGGGGAACTCATACTTGAAGTACTGTGGGGAGAAAGGGCTCATTGCTGCCACGGTGGCCACACTCCCCTCCTGGGCGCAGATCCCCTCCCGTGCCACACCGTGCTAGCTCCCCTCACCTGCGGCTGGGCAGCCGTGGCGTTGAAGCTGAACCTTTTATTGGTCCTGCAGAGAGCACAGGAAAGGTGATGGGTTGTGAGGGGAGCCCACAGCCCCCACAGGCAGCAGTCAGGGAGGAGGACAAGGGCGTGGGGCTCCCCTCACTGCAGCACGAAGTTCTCCACACGAGTGACCCGCAGCTGGTAGGAGGTGTTGGAGGAGAGCGTGGAGACATCCACGTAGAAGTTCTGGGTCTCCATCTCGGCCTTGGTCTGCGGCTGGCAGAGCGTGCGGCTCACCTCCTGGTACGCGTATTTCCGCTGGTACCTGGGAAGGGAGAGCCAGGTGTGCCCACCGACCCTGCCTGGGGAACCCTGCGTGGGGCACCCCTGCATGGAGCATCCCAGCCTGGGGAACCCTGCATGGGGAATCCCTGCTCGCCCACTGGTACTCACAGGCCCCGGAGGATGAGTGGCACCTGGAAGGAGACCACCGCCTCCTTCTGCCTCACCACGAAGAGGACGGGCTGGTTCTTTTGGCCCGAGAGGACGTTGACCGACACCCGCACACCCTCGGTCTGCGGGGACACGGGAAGGTGAGGCGTTGGCCGGGCAGGTCGGGCAGCGGCGGCTCGCAGCGGAGAATGGACTTTGCTCCGCCGCCGTGGCAGAGGCTGCCGTGCCCTGTGAGCCGCACAGCCCGGCACCCCCGGCGACGGTCAGCCCGCGGGGGACGTGGCGCTGCTGACCATCCCGGCTCACCGTGTTCCTACGGACGCTGTGGTTGAAGGCGTAGATGTTGAGCAGGTTGGCGTCCACCCAGTCGATGTAGGTGGTGTTGAAGAGAGCTTCCCTCTCGTGCACCTCGCGGTCCCTCGGGGGCTGTGGCGGTGTCTGGGGCCGGACGGGCGGCGGGGACAGCAGTGCCCCGGCCAGCAGCGCCCAGGCCAGCGCGGCCGCCCCGGCGCCCAACATCCCGCCAGCATCCCCGGCCAAGGTCCGCGGGGCGGGACGGCACGGACGGGACGGACGGGACGGGAAGGGAAGGGACGGGACGCTCAGCCGGGGCGAGCCCGGGCGCTCTGCCCCATGGCCGGGGCGGCGGGGGCGATGCGGGCGCTGCCGGGGGCGCGGAGCCGGTGCCGGAGCCCTATCCCGGTGCCGGAGCCCGATCCCGGTGCCAGACCCCGATCCCGGCGCGCTCGCTGTCCCCTTCCCGTTCCGCAGCGCGGTAAACACGGACCGGCGGTGACGTCAGGCTCGTCGCACGCTGAGCGCCCGGCCGGGGAAGTGACGCGGCGGGCGGGGCGGGGGGACAGAGCCGAGCCCGGGGGGGGACAGACCCGAGCCGGGGGGGGACAGAGCCGAGCCCGGGGGGGACAGACCCGAGGCCGGAACTCCCGCTCCGGAGCACAGGGGGATGTCCCGCAGGGGATGCCCGGCTCCGTAGAGGACCACAGAGGGGAAGCCCTGTCCTGCAGGGGAGCCCCCACATAAGGCCCCATAAAGGATCCTTGTTCCATGTGGGACCCCACAGGAGAAGCCCTGCTCTACAGGGCAGCCCCAAGCCCATACAGAACCCCGGCTCCATATCATGCTCCATATGGGATCCTGTACAGGAAGCCTACTTCCCATGGGACAACACGGGACAAACCCTGCTATACAGGGGAGCCCCTGCCCCATATAGAAACCTGTAGGGGAGCCTTGTCCTGTACAGGACCCCACAGGGGAGCCCCGGTGCCGTGTAGCACTCCAGACACCCACCAATCCCCTTGCCCAGCCTGCCTGCCCCCAAAATCCATGGGGACACAGAAGAATCCCATCAGGCAAGCGATGGCTCTGCCCATCCTTTTCTCCTGCTGCTCTCTGTATTTCCACAGAGGGTCCTGTAGCCTCTCCCCTGTTTGTAGCACCTTTCACCACCAGAGAAGGAATAATTCAAAGTAGTTCGGGGGTTTTCCCATGCTTGGGGAAAACCGGAGCGATGGTACACTGCATTTTTTGTGTGTCTCCCAAAACACCTTCCATCCCACTTCCAGCCCTCTCTCCAAGGGCTCTGTGGCCTTTATATGCATCTGAAATTGGGGGTTTTGATTTAAAATCCCCATCTGAAGGGGCTCAGCCCTGTGTCACGTCACCTCAAAGCCACTTCCTGGGCTGGCTCTGACATCCAGGACCTCTTCTGCCAGCTTCCTGCTCTGCTCCAGGGGACAAACGTCACGAGACAAGGCACTGCTGCTATTGTGCACTTTATTTCTCCGGGCCCTCCTGTCCCTGAGGATCCCACAGTTTGGACAGTCTGCCCGTTGCTTCCAGGTGCAGGTGGTGACGCTGGCGGCAGATGGGACAACCTCAGGGACAGACATGCGGGAAGAGAAGCAGAATTCCGACCGACTCCTCGGCTCTGGTGGAACTCGAGTCGCCTCTTGCGGGATGGCTGTGAGTGGGATTGGTGGGGATGTGCATTCCCTGTTTGTTCCAGGGCCATGAAAGATAAATCACTCGGGAATCGAATACAAGCCGATGTCCTCTCGAGGGCCAAAATAAACCAGTTCCCTTCACCCGTGGCACTGTGCTCACAGGTTTGGGTGCAGCACCCAGATCTGCACGGGGAAAGGAGGAAAACCAGACAAAACCAGCCCCAAACAGAGCAGGGGAAAGCAGGAATTAAATGAGGAGTGAGGATCTGGCTGAGCACAACTCCCAGAGCTGGGGAGGACCCGCAGTGGGAGGTTTGGCAGCACCTGCCTGGCCCCATGGAGACCTCCAGGAGTGACCGAGACAGGGCAGGAGACGGCTGGGCACACACACACACACACAGGCTGCGACACAGTGGGTGAAACATTGACATTTATATCGAAATATGCACTAACAGTGACTTCTACCAGCCGATGCATTTTTGCCAAAGCAGAATCACAATGGTTGTGTCCCGGGGAAGGCTCGGGGCAGTGGGTAGGCAGTGAGGGGAGGTACAGGGGCCTCCCTACTCCTGCCTCACCCTCCCCCGGCACCTCACAAGACTCTGTCATTTCACATCTTTTGTTTGTTTTCCTCTCTGCTGCATAAACACGAAACTGGACACGCTCACTCAGAGGAGGCCACAGCTCCAGCCCAGCCCTGTCCCGAGGGACATCCAGAGCTGGAACTGACATTTTCTCACATGAGGCACTCGGATTTCAGCACTGGGTGAGTGAGGAGGCAGAACCCCTCTTGGCCACACTTCTCAGGTGAGCAGGGCAGTTTCCTGCCAGGCAGCGACAAGCAGAGCCGAGAGCACTGAACCAGCACAGAGCATGGCACCTCAGCAAGCCAAGCCTAAGCAGAGCCAGCAGAGCCTCCCCGGTGACGCCGGAGCCTCCGGAGCCTGCCAAACTCCCCGGTCCGCTCGGCACCCTGCCAGCGGGGCTGGCTCACAGGGTGCTGAGTGAAGCTGGAGCTTTGCTGGAGAGTACATTCCTGGTTAGCATCTCTTCAGCCAAATGCAGCAGCAGCAGCAGCAGCAGGGAGGGAAGCAGGGATGCAGAGATTAAACTAGCACACGGCCTTTTCTCACAAGCCTGGAGAGATGGAAAAGTTCTCAGGGAGCAAGAAAGGGTTTTATCCTGGCTCCTTGAGGGGGCTGGGGATGGGATAAGCCCTTCCCCAGGAACTCTCCATTGCAGCGTATGGTTAACATTTAATTTTCCACTTGCCCTTCCCCAATTTTTCCAGCCAGAAGCTTATGGGAAGCATAAGCAGTGTTCCCTCAAAGCCTGCCCTGCAAGGCCGTGAAGCTCCAGGGAGCAGCATCCCTGGTCTGGATCATGGGAGTAGGATGTGATCCCTCCTCTCCCATGGCACTCTGCAACTCCCTGTGTCTCATCCTAGCCAGGGGAACGCTTCACCTTTCCTTCATCTGTGTGTAGATCACATATACTGGAAACAAAACACACACTATGCATGCAATCCAGGCAGGAATCCTGCTATGATCAAATCTACAGGAGGAGGGGGATGAGGTGGGACGTTACGGGATTCCTCAACGCTAGGTCAGGGTTACACACCAGCCCCTTGGCTACAGCAAAGGGCAGACAGACTATGTACAGTACCTACGGGCTTCAGCAAAGCCACCTGACACCTGAACACCCCTCCTTGGAGCAGAGTGAAGCTCTCTGTTCCTCCCAGGTTACCTGCCTGGAATCCTGCGGGAAGCACAAACCCAGCGTGGCACCACTGAGCTCCAGCTCCGGCAGGTAAGGCAGGGAGGAACAGACTTGGTTTAAAATAGGTTATTTGCAAGTTATCAATTCATCTAGGACTCTGCCTCTTGGGTCCAAACCATTTCTTTCTGGAAAAGATGCTCTCAGTTTTAAACGAAAGTTGTTTCACTACAACCAGCCCTCTAAGTACAAACCAAACCAAAATCCCACTGAGCCACAGCCCTTTAGGAGGGCACCTGCCCCTCTGGCTCCCTTGCTAGAGCTGAGAACTGTCCAGGGCAGGAAAAGCTATGCCTTAACTTCACTTTTGACTCTAAGAGGCCGTAGTTGCTCAAATAAAATGTTTATACAAGTAAACCACTAGTGCTAAGGAAATATACACCTTGGGATCTGTAAAGCTTCAGAGTGATTTAGGCCTTGCAGCCAGGGGCTCTTCATGTGGGTTTGCTTTAGAAAAAAAGGATGTAACAGTCATACTCAATAAAAAAATAGAAAAAAAGCCTGCAAAGAGCCCGGGCACCTCAGAGGGATGTCTGTCAGTTCCAGAGGAGCGAGGAAGCGACTGCCAATTACTGGATCATTAAAATCCTACACTGAGCAACTGCTAAAAGCCAGCAACATCAGGGGCAGCAGGAGCAGGGGACAGCAGAATGCATCCTAGAGGGAGCATTCCCAGGAGAGCTGTGTGGGAGGGAAGGTGCCCCCCAAGAGCTGCGTGGGAGGGAAGGTGCCCCCGCTAGTAGGAATGGGGAAACGAGCACAAGACAAGCACTGGGGAGTGTTGCACGAGTTCAGGTAACTGTTTGCTTCTTTGAATTTCTGAATTCCAGTTTCAAGCTGCTTCAGAAAGGAGTGAGAAAGCAACACGTGTCATTTAACCCCCCCCCCAGTAAAAAAGCAAACAACAAACAAACAAACAACAACCCAAACAAAAAACCCAAAACCGCCTAAAAGGTAGAACCGAGTTTGGAAAAATGCATCTGTTCTGGCTTTTGCAAGTGGAATGTGATTCTTGTTCCCAGGCAAATACACAGAGCACGATGGCTGCAGCCTGGAACGGTGAGCCAGGAGCGAGCTGTCAGACAGGCTACAAGGGGTCTAGGACAACCACAGAGCAACAAGACATAGAGGGGCACAGAGTGACAGTCCTGTTCTCGTTTTAAATGAGGAATGGTTTAAAAGTAAAACTCTTCTTCAGCTAATTTCCTCCTGCAATAAAACCAACCCAGCCGGCCCTCGTATGTACAAGACCAGTTAACCATGAGCCTTCCCCCTCAAAACACTAGGTACGGACATCCGGTAACATTCTACAATGGAAAGTGCTTTAAGAAAGAAGGATTCTGTAGTGCCAGTGACAGAACTGATCTGATGGGCTGGATGATGCTCTCCACGCTGACAGCAGCGACTCAGGCCAGGGCAGCTCGTTTCTCCTCGGGGGTCTCCTCCAGCAGCTGCATGATCAGTTCGTGGAGGGGCTTGCAGACCTTGGCGTAGCCCCCGCCCGTCAGGTGCAGGAAGTCGAACATGTCGTGGTAGGAGATGGTGCCATCCGAGTGCACGAAGCCCACGTCCACATCCAGCAGCTGCACGTTGGGCAGTTTGGGGAGCGAGGCTTTCAGCAGATGGTTCACCTTGGCGTTCTTCTGCCGCAGTGGGTTTGGCTTCTCTCCACGAGGTAGCAGGCCCTGGCATGAGACGAGGCAGAAAAGAGCTTTGTGTGACTATGATGGCATCAGGAGCCCTGCTTTCCCTTCCAATTCGGGCTGCCTGTCTAGATTTAGGATGTCTCTGACAAGAGGAACTCATCCCTTGAATCAGAATTTGTCCATTCAGGCCTAATGTGAAATGGATGTGAAGAAGCCAGATGAGCTACAAGCACTGACTGGCAGGGAAACTGCTTTCTTTTATTTTTTAAATATATCAGCTTGTGCTCTTTCCATACACTTTCAGCTCCTCAGCAAGAAATGCAGCAGCTGCACTGTTAGGACAAGGAAGCCAGCTATGATTCCCAATGCCAGCTCAGATTTGGGCACCTATTTTCTCCTCACAGGACTTCCTCAGCAACATGAGTAAGTGGGATAGTTATTGGGAATAAGTCCACCCAGCTCTGGAGGGGCCAAAGGAGGGCTCCTGCAAAGCCAAGCCAGCAAAGGGAGGCAGAAAGCAGAGGACAGATCAAGGGACAGCCCTCCCAGCACTGACCACTGACTCCCAGTAAGGCAGAGGCACAGCCCAGGGAGCAGGGACATACCAGCACAATCACTTTGGCCTGTGGCTGCTGGGTGTTTATCAGGCGCACGATGGCCTCGATTCCCCCTGCGACTTCTTCTGCTGTGTTTTCATGGTTATTTGTTCCAACCCAAACAACAATGACCTGCAAGGAGAAAAAAGTGTTTGCAGCTTTTCCAGAGCAAGTGGTAACAGGGCTGATGACCCTGAAATTCCTGCATAAACATCATCTGTGGCTGGAGAGCTGCAGGGAGAGTTGGGCTTAAGAGCTCAGCCCTGGGGCTGGCACTGCCCCTGCTCTCAGGGAAGGCACTTGTGCCAGGCCTGCAACTGCAGGTAACCTGCACTGCACACCTGGACATCCTCACTAACTCTGCAGCTCATACCTTGGGTTTAATGTTCTCCAATTCACCGTTCTTCAGTCTCCATAGAACGTGTCCCGTGGTGTCTCCACCAATGCCAAAATTCAGTGCATGGAGCGGGGAGAAGAGCTCTCGCCATATCTGCAAGCAGAAATCAATGTGCTGTTTCAGAGCAGCATCCTGGCTGGGAAGGAAAGACACCACACAGTGTCCTCAAGGTCACAGAGAGCAGCCACGAGCCCTTCCCTGAAAACTCACTCCACAAAAGGGCATTTAGACACAGGATGAGGTTTTATTTGGAGTGAGAAGAGATGGAGCTGCTGATGTTCAAGCTCTGAGACGTGGCACAAAGAAAGGAACGATCTCTGGAGCAGTGATTTGCTGAACTCATCAGAGCTCCAGAGTGCTGATCTATTGCAGGCTATGATGTCCCTAAGCACAGGACCTTTGAAGAAGGAGTCTATGACCTGATTAAATCCTTCTCATCCCCAGGTAACAAAACCAGAACAAAGGGAAGCAGCTCTTGCAGAACAAAGCTGCTCAGCCACCAGGGCAGAGGAGAACTCTTCTTTCCCTCAACAGTTTTAGGGATGAACCAGTGCACAATGCCTCTGGCACCTTGAATTCTACAGGGTTAAGTGTGTTCTGGCCATGCCAGGTACACCCACAGGGAATTTGATGGCCCTCAGGAGGCTGGAATCTGAGAGTCGAGGGGCTGTGCATGTATGCAAAAATGGATGCAGTTGGTCGTGGCCTCAGACAGGGAGGCAAAAGCAGCCAGGTAAAGCAGTGTCCAGGCACTGGGGAGCTCAGGAAGCAGGGCAGGAACGCCTCAGGAGACGGCAGTGAAACGGGAACAGTGGAAATCATCAGTATTACATGTGATCAGCAAATACTGGGTTAGAGAGAGATGCTCCAATTGCTCTAATCCACCCCTCCCCTCCTCTATCCCTACCTCGTACTGCTGTAGCAACTGCACCATGGAGTCTCCCACGAAGAGCACGTCAGGCTCCTTGTCTTTGCAGTCCAGGACAAACCGATTGTGCTGTTAAAGAGAGCAGCAAGGTGAGCTCTGGGTGACACTTCCTCCTGGGCATCCATCCTTGCTGCAGGACAGGGCTAGCTGCCCAACCAGTTTCCCCTGCTGCCATTCCCTCCAGCACCCCTGCCTGCATTAACCCCTGAGCTGCTGGACACTGCTACCAACTCCACAACCCCCCATGAGGATCCTGGGTTGGATGAAACTTGGTGTGGTTTAGTTTATGGCCATTGCTCCTTGTCTTGTCACTGAGCATCACTGAACAGAGCCTGGCCCCACCCTCTGACACCCCTTGGAGGTATTTGTATGGATTGACAGGATCCCCTCTCAGTCTTCTCTCGACTAACCCAGCCCAGCTCCTGCAGTCTCTCCTCATAAAAGATGCTCCAGACCCCTCTTCCTTTTCTCCATCCTGACAGGACACAGAGGCATGACAGCTGCCAGCTGTGCATGGAGCAGTGAGACCTCAGGGTCACAGGTGTGGCCTGGGCAGCACTGGCCCAACAGCTCCCCCAAAGAGGATCCCACCTGCCAGCCTTACCTGTGACATCCATCTGTCATCTCCCTGAATGTCCTCAGCAGCGTGTGGCACTGCTGCTGGGTTGGAGTCCCCCATGCCCATCCTGTTCCTGTGGAAAGAACAGTTCACAGTGCCAGGGCTGGGAAACAGCTGCCTGGCTGCTGGAATCTGCTGCACCACAACTCCTGCCTGTTCCTGTGCGTGCTGACAGCTGGCTGACAACAACACCACGGATGTTGCTCCATGCCAGAGTGACTCTGCACCAGACACTCCCCTGGAGCCAGGCATGGATGGACACCCCAGCATGGAGAACAAAGCTCTGAGGATGCTCTGCAGATCCATACCTGAGCCATGCAGGGCTTTAAAACTCAGCAACAAACACTGAGGAGCTGAGGATAAGTCCCTATTAGTGTGCAGAGATCCAGCTTAGAGCTGCTGAGCTCCACAGTGCAGGTGGATAATCTGGCTTCGGGAGCAGCACATCATGCTGGGATTGATCCCAGAACCGTTATGAACTGGGAGGAATCTCTGAAGATCATCCAGTCCAACCCCCTGCCAAGGCAGGGTCGCCTGGAGCAGGCGACACAGAAATGCATCCAGGTGGGTTTGGAATGTCTCCAGAGAGGGAGATTCCACGACCTCCCTGGGAAACTGTTCAGCGCTCTGCCACCCTCCAGGGAGAGAAGTTCTTCCCCATGTTGAGGTGGAATTTGTACTTTAGTTTATGGCCATCGCTCCTCGTTCTGTTGCCGAGCATCGCTAAACAGAGTCTGGCACCATCCTCTGACACTCCTTGGAGATATTTCTGTGGATCGATGGGATCCCCTCCCAGTATTCCTTTCTCCACACTGACCAGGCCCAGCTCCCAGCCCTTTCCATCAGGAAGATGCTCCCGCCAGCCCTTCACCATCTCAGCAGATCCCGAAGGCTCTCCAGCGGGAGGAGCGGCGGGATGAAGCTTCCCGCGGCCGCCGCCCGCAGCCCGGCGGGCGCACCCCGCACCCGCTGCCCATCGCGGCGGGCCGGGCTGGGCAGGGCGGGTTCCCCCCGCGTCCCTCTCCCCTTCCTCCTCCCGCTGCCCGCCGCTCCTCCCGCTCCCCGCGCCGCCGTCCCGGGCGCGGCCCCGCCCCGCCCCGCGGTCCGCCCGCACTCACGGCGGCTGCGGCTCCTTTCCCCGCGACTCCATGGCGGGCGCGTCCCTCCGCTCGGCCCCGCGCCTGCGCCGCTTCCGCTTCCGCTTCCCCGCGCGCGCCCCGGCCGCCGCTTCCGCCCCGCGCGCGCCGAACTCCCGCCTCCCGCCGTGACGTCACCGCGCGAGCCCCGTGACGTCATACCCTCCCGAGGAGCGGCGCAGCGCGGCTCTGGGGAATGGTCCTCGATGGCCCCGCGGGGAGTGACGGCACGAGGAGCAAGTTTTTGCGGGTTTCGCCCCAAAACAGCAGCGACTTCCCCCCGGTGCTGCAGCCCCAGGTCATGACGTCATTCTGCCGCCCCTTGACGTCATACTGCCCAGGCGGAGCGCGACCCAAGCGAGGAGTGATGGAGTCACTCCCTGATGGAGCGATGTCACTAGGAAACATTTTGCTGTTTATCCCGGGTTTCACCCTAAAACCACAGCATCTCCCGGCCCTTGCCATGACGTCATTCTCCCGCCCCTGACGTCATTCTCCCGCCAAGATGAGCCGTGACCTGTGTGTGTGCAGGGGGTCCCTGCTGTCCCCGGAAGGAGTGATGTCACGAGAACAAGTCTCCAATCTCCCATTTTGCCCCAAAACTGAAGCAGCTCCCTGGTCCTGGGGGCCATCAGATAGGGTGGTCTCACCATGACGTCATTCACGGGGGAGTGACGTCAGACCCATTTCCCATACATCACTGGTTTCACCCCAAAACTGCAGCACCAGCTGCCCGCGGCGGCCCCTCTCCGTGACGCCATTCCACAGCCCCGTGACGTCATTCTCCCGAGGCGAGCCGTGACCCATCGGGGGTGTCCCGGCTGGCGTGACGTCACGAGTTTCCCGTTTCCCGCGGGTTTCTCCCCAAACCCGCAGCGCGCCTCGCTCCCCCGACCCGCCGCGCGGGGGCGCTCTGCCCGCTCCGCGCGCCGTGACGCGAGCCGTGACGTCAAGGCCCCGCCCCCGTCGCCATGGCAGCCGCCCGCCCCCCGGCGCCCCCCCGCGGATGAGCTCACGCGGTGCCGCAGCCCCGCGGGGGGTTCGCTCCGCGCGACAAGATGGCGGCGGCGGCTGCGGCGGGAGGAGGCGGCGGAGCGGGGGCTTCCCCCGCGGCCCCCCGGCTCTCCCCGGCCCCGCCGCCCCCGCGGCCCCCCGGGCCCGCCCGCATCGGCTACTACGAGATCGAGCGCACCATCGGCAAGGGCAACTTCGCCGTGGTGAAGCTCGCCACGCACCTGGTGACCCGCGCCAAGGTGAGTCCCCCGCGAGGGTCGCGGCGCTGCCCCGGCGAGCGGGGAGGGAGCGGGGAGCGGCCCCGAGCCCCCCCGGCCCCGAGCGGGCGCTGCCGGAGAGCGGGGCCGCTGTCACGGGTGACACGGGTGTCCCCGCGGTCCCGCGGCTCCGGGATAACGCGGAGGTGGAGCGGGGGGATGCTCCGCGGTACCCGAGGATGCTCCCGCCGGACCGGGGGGACGCGGGGAGCGAGCGGGGCACGGGTCGTGTCTTAGCGAAACGATGGGAATCGATCGTGGCCGAGCCTTCGGGGTCGTGCGGAGCCGCAGGGAGTAGCGCGGGGAAGGAAGGGCCTGCCGAGGGAGCGGCGAGCCCAGGTGGATCCAGGTGCGGCCGAGCCCCGGACGCGGCGGAGATCCGGGTGGATCGGGCACGGCGAGCCTGCAGCACGGCGGGAGAGCCGCGGGGAACGGCGGGTTGTGCCCGTGACACCGAGCTCCCGGCAGGGCTCGTCCTGCTGCATGCACCGTGCCAGCCCGGGATCTCCCCGGGAGGAGAGCTGCTGGGAGCGGGGCTGGCATGGCAGGGCAGCAGACAGGCCTTACCACAGCCCTGCGCCTGCCCTGCTCTTGGCTCCAGCTGGCTCCTTGGAAGCGCTGCAGAGGGAGGACGTGCTGGCTGGGGTTGTCCTTCTGTCAGTTCCTGGGGTTGTCCCTCTGTCACTCTCTAGGGTTGCTCCCTCTGTCACTTTCAGGAGTGACATTGCTTTGAAACACGAGGAGAAACCACCTTGGTTTGTTGGAGCTCTGGCTCTTTGCCTGCATAATAAAGTGAAATTAATTTCAGGGGCTATTTAAACATCAGTTATAACACCTCCTGGACAGTTCTTTTCAGAGCTGGGCTGTGTTTGCCTGCCCTGACGGGTGTTTTGTGCCTGCAAGTGCTCGATGCCACAATTTGATCTGCACTGGAGGTGTTCTGTGCTGTTGCTCTCCCCATGATAAAGCTGAACCTTGGTGAGAGAAACAGGATGATGGGTTCAGGTGCTTCAAGTGCAGGACACTGATCCCTCTGAGTGGAGATCACTCCTGGAAAAGGAGTCATCCAGCTGCAAGTTGCTTTCCTGTTCCTGTTTCCAGCCTCCCTCCTTGGGTCAAGGTTTCTTTTCAGTGGTGCTGACTCTGCACTTTGCAAAATACCGAAGCAGAGACCATCTTTTGTGTGGGAATAGTTGATTTTATCTGAAGAATGGCAGAATACGTGCAGAAATTTTGTCTGGAAATTGTATTCCGTGTTTACAGGGCCAAGGCTGGATTTTACACATTGGCTTTGGGTGATGGAAGGGGATACTAAGCTTGGAAAGCTTTGCTGTATAGCAGTGTACGCTCATTCCTACTGCCCTGGAATGACCACAAGTGGGTTGTGGACTTCATGAAGCGCCTTTGTGGTGGGATGGTGAGGTGCTGGGCGTTCTGGAGTGTGCGAGAGGCTGGAGTGGCAGGTTTGATGTGCTGCACTTCCCCTGCACGGAGGAGATCCAGTCCCTGTCCCTCTGCACTCCGAGGGCTCCCCGAGCCTGGGGAAATACCTGTGCTGGAACAACTGCCATCTGTTCGGCTGAGCTGGGATAGCTTGGAGCTGAAACTTGACCTGGAAGCTTTCTCAACTCCGAGGTCAGGTTTCCTTTCAAATCCCAGCCTCTGGAGAGGAGTGTGAGCGAACGGATTGGATTCTGCCTGCAGACCCTGAACACCATGGGTTCCTTACTTTTCCTTCGCTGACAGGATTGTTACTGTTGGCTCTGGGAGAGGAGTGGGGAAGGAGAAGGGAGCTGCTTGGTTCAGCCTCTGGGACTCGTGAGATTAGAGGGGAGGTGTTGATGTAAATGCATTGGAAAGGGCAAATCCTTACGGGGAAGTGTTTTTGACTGGCAGTAGGAACACAAAATAATGCTACTGCGAGCTTGTCTTCATCGCAGTTACACTTTTAACGCTTTGACTTAATGGAAACAACTTGGAAGCAAGTAAAATCTTGGCAAAATGGTCCCATTTAGCGATCTGAAAGAATTCTTTGATCACGAAAGGCAAGCGCAGCCCGGTTGCTGCCTGTGCTGGCAGCCCCTTCCTGAGGTGATCCCGCTCTCCCAGTAGTAGCTGCGTAAGAGAACCGGGCAGTTCAAATATAGCCACCAAATCCCTGCACAAACTTGACCCCGTGTCACATTCTCTTAGAGAAAAGCTGGTTTGCTCGTCACGGCCCCTCCTTGGGAACCGCGCTCCTCCACTGTCTCAGGAGTTCCACTGTGAGTGTCCGTGTGAGCTTGGAAATAGACGTACCCCGTGATTTTGGGCCTTTTCCAGAATGTGAAATTAATGATGGTGTGGGCTGGTGTCCATTGCTGAGCCTGGAATTAGAGGTGGTCTATGGATGAGGCGTTGGATCCTGTTTTCCATCCCAATGGACATTTACCAGGTCAAGTGGACTTTGACATGACAGCTCAAGATAACAGCCAGAGCATTCCTGGCTTGTGTCCCCTTTTCCCTAAAAAGAGAAGTGGAGGGTAGTTGGGTGCCTGGTCTGATCTTAAAGGACCGGGATTTTCCTGGCACTTGGGAAGTTGAGCACTGCGTTTATTTAGAGAGAGGAGCAGAGTGCCCAGCCCTGCTGGGCTGGCACGTTCTGCTGACACCAAACGTTGCAGTTTACATAGAACTGCATTTCAGGAGCTGAATGTGGGTCAGCAGTGCTGGGGACACTGAGGAAGGGGAATGTTAATCATCCCAAAGGGCAGGAGGCCTGTATTCATAATTGTCTCTGCTGGAGCTGATGGAATAGAAGGGAACAGTCGGCAATTTACGTATTAACCAAGGCAGCAATTTACATTCAGTCCCTGCCCATGCAAAGTTGGACTCTTGTGCTCTGTCAGAGTTGCTCCGATGGCTGGACAGGTGCTGGAGCCACTGCTCTGACCAGGATGAATTTTGCACCTGCAGGATATCATGCTGCATCCCTCCTTCTGTCCCCATTCCCTTTGTCTCTTCTCCTCTTTCACAAGAAACCCTTGTTTCTGTGCTAAAAATCTTCAGAGTGACCCACTGAATGAATTGTTTTCCACAGACCTTCCATTTATAAATCATCCAAGTGACTTCATTAGAATTCCAGCTCTGTTCCAGCGCTGGGGTTGTTTTTAATGCCACATTTTTTCATAAGGGCTGGACAGGGAATGTTCATGAGTGTGCCGAGGAGCACATACCTTATGTTCCCATGCTCTTTGGGTGTTGTGTTTGAATCTTCAGGAGCTGTTGGGGCTTGAGGAGGACACAGAGGGATGCTGTGGTTGCTGGGCACTGCTGAGAGCTCTGCAGTCCTGGTTCCATCCCTTCCATCAGCTCCGTGTGACTGGAGGTGCAGCTCCGTGTACCTGCAGCTTGCACTGCACTCATGGAGCGTTTCACTGGGAGATGAGGAGTCATTTTCACATCCATCTTTCTCTTGAAATGGAGTTGACAGTGCTGGGAGAGCACAGCTCCCTTGCAAGTGCAGTGATCTTCCTGCTGTGCTGCCTTAGCTCTTCCAGGCTGGTTGTCAACTTAGGTTTGAGTTAAATTTCAGAAGTATCTGGATAATGGGGCAAAGCTTAGGGCAAGTTTCACTGATTGTGTGTCGTGGGATCCTGTTTAAGGAGTACCTGGAGTTGTTTTACTGGATAGTAACCCAAATCTGTGATGCTTTAATCCTTGGCAGAATGCAGCCCTTCTACCAGCACAAGCACAACTGGAGAAAGGCTAGAATTGTGCTGATTTTTTCCTAGGTTTTTAAGGAGCTAAGCCTTTTCTGGGGAATGGGAAGCAGCTTTGCCCTCACTGGGAGAGGACGTTCCCTTCCATGAGAGAACAGGCTTCGTTTCTGTGGTTTGTCTTTGGGTGAGTTGGAGTCATCAGTGGAACACATTTTTCACCAGAGTTGTTGGAGGTGGGCACTGTGGCCCTGGAATCCAGGATAAAAAGCAGGCTGGCAGACTTCATGGGGAGTTGGGCTTTGCTCTGGGAGCACTCAGGCTCGGTTTGGCACACTCTGGTCGCTCAGTATGGCGGGCTGAGCAAAGTGCTCTCAGCCCAGAGGGTGGAAAAGTCTTGCTGGCTGCTCTGTCCTGCTCTCCCCGACCTCAGCAGCGAGGCACGTGGCTCTGGGCTGACTGAGGATTGCTCCCTGCAGCCAGCGTGCCCGTGTGATAAGCCCTGTGCTGGCGCTGCCCTGACTCATCGTGCTCGTGTCAGATGGAACTGTTCAATGCTGCTGCCGCACGTTTCGTAATGACCCACGCCAGGGCCTCACCTGGGCACCTTGTTTCAGGCATTTTCCTTTTCTTCTGCTGTGTTTGGTGGTGCTTCACCTGTCCTGCTTCTTGTTTCTGCTGGCCATAAGGAGAGCTGATGGCTGTGGATGGCTAATTCCTTGGGCAGCATTATCCTGCTGCTCACAGGGCTTTTGTTCTCCTCGCTTGTGTGCTGCAGGAGAGTTGTATTTTAGTTCTCATTTGGTGAGGAGATTTAACAAAAGCCTAAAAGCTAGAAATGAACTTTGGCTAAGCAGAGTTGCCACAGTGGGGTAAGAGGGAATATTTCCTAAAACCTCAGAGAGGCATTGCCTGTATCAGCTATGGGCTGAAGTACTGACATTTTATGTTTCATTACAGTGTTTTTCTTTCTGTAGCAAATAACATTTGATTACCAAGATATTAATGCCAGAGCATGATTGAATTGGAGACCAGGCTGCTTCTCAAGGAGTCTGACATTGCTAACAGGCAGAAACAGGGCCAGGAGAGCCAGGTAACTGTGGGCAGGGTGAACTAGGGGATCTGTGGCACCTGTCCTGAGCCTTTTCAGGCAGGGAGAATATTCTAAAAGAGCCAGGATAATTAATACCTTTTTCTCAGCTGTGGATTAGCTTAATTGGGGGGTGAGGTGGGTACGTCTTTTGTACCTCTTCGATCTGCCTGCTTCCCACCTCCTGTCTGGAGTCCCTTCCTCCCAAATATTTGCTGTACCAGAGCTTTGGGGCTGGCGGGGGAGGCAAGGGTCAACCCAATCAACACCTGATGAACAAAGTGGTGGCACCTTTGGGCAGGTACAGAAGCTGCCCCTGTGAGCAAAAGCCACTGACAGGAGCAGGAAGAGGAATGGCTGTGACACAGACAGGGATTGGTGTCTCTTCTCCTAGAGGGTCTCACGGAGGTTTGGTGAATGCTGCAGAGGCCTAATGAGGGTTTCTAGAAGCTGTCTCCTCATTTGTGTTTGAAGGAATAATTACGTTAGAGGGAAATAAGGAAATGGCAGTGTGTTGCTGGGAGACTGGGCTCCTTGGGTATTAGACATTTTCACAGAGAAGCAGCACTAAGCTCCTTTTTCCCACGTCCTCCTACTGGGTCCTGTATCAGCCCTGTGCAGGGTGCTGTCCCTTCTTGCTCTCACCAAGACGATTGCATAACCACTGTGTGTTTTTCCCCATGAAAGTAAAGCTTTGGGAAGTTGCTCCAGCATTGCCAGCAGAGTAGAATTCACAGTTTGTGGTGGAAGTTCTCCCTGGCTGAAGAAATTCTCATGAGAATGGTGACTTCCCTGTGTGACCATGGTGGGTCTTGCTGTCTGCACACCCCCAGCAAGATGCTGCCTTCACCTGAACCTGCATGAGCAAGGGTTGAACTGGCTCCAGTGTCTCCCTTTGGAGCTTGCACAGGTTTAAATAGAGCAATTTGGACATTCTCTGGTTAATCCATTGTACTCATTTAGTGCAGTCAGGGCCTTTCTGCTGATCCCAGGCCAGGGGTTTAATATGCTGTGTTAACACTTAAATGAAGAAACCACTGAAGGCTGATTCATTATTAGTCATTATGTGTCTTTTTCTAGTAATTCTGACCCCAAGTCTCTCTAGTTGAGGCTAAACCTCGCCCTCTCTGCTAAATGGCCATCAAAAAGGTTCCATAAAAAGGGAATTATGCGGCTTCAGCCAAGTTTCAAAGTAGTCGAATCATGCTATCCCACACAAACAAACTCCCACAGCCAGTGGAACTGACACGTTGGGCTCAAAAATAGCCCAGCGTGTGTGGGGGAGCCGAGCTGAGCTCTGCTCTGCACGTCAGAGGATGGGCAGGAGATCCTGGGACAGCCCAGCAGCAGCAGCGGAGTTGGATCTTGCTGGAGCCTGTGGGACATGGCTGGATGCTGTCTTGAAGCGTTGGGTTCTCTCAGAGTACGTGGTATTATCCCAGAGGAATGTTGCTGATGCCTTTTGTTATCCTCTGCATCCAGTGCTGGGGACAATTTCCAGCCAGGGCAGCGGCAGCATGGAAAAACTGTGGGAAAGAGCTGGTCCTTGTGCAGTGCAGGTGTGTTGGGAGTGACTGCAGCATCCCTCTGTGCAAGATGCAGAACTTTGTCGTGGGAAGGTGGGCTTTTGTGGCCATGGTAGCTATGACTTGGTGGCAAGAGTGCAGATGATCTTGGAAGTGCTTTGGCCATGCAGGGTTTGAAATGAAGGTATAAATGCGAGCGTGTGTTTGTGCCCTCAGCTGGAGTCTGTGCAGGAGTGGCTGCCTGTTTAGGGTTTGTGATGGCTGTCAGAGGCCAATGCAGCACTGGGAAACCTCCCCATGAGATTTGAGAGCTGAAGTTCCTGAGAGCCTGTCTGAAGGAGCTGATGAGCAAGGTGGGGTTGCAGATGCAGGAACCAAACGTGCTCTGGCACAGTGCAAGGTGCAGCTGCAGCAGGCTGTGGTTCACCTGGCCTGAGATGGGAGTGCTGGGGTCAGCCTGTCCGGAGAGTGATTCAGCACAGCCTGCAGCAGGTCAGCTGAGCCATGGAGAGAAACTGGCTGTGTCTTCCCAGGGACTGGAGTGGGAGCCTAACCAGCTTCCCAAATCCTGCCTTGGCTGTCTAACTAGGGCCTGCTGACAGGGGTGATCTGCGTGTGTTGAGTTACCGCCTTGATTTGCAGATGGATGAAGGGACTGGCCTGAGTGCTGGTGTTGTGCAATGCAGGAGGTGGTGTTACCAGCAGCCCAGTTGGGTGTTCCCATTGTAGTTCGGGATCTCCTCGACGTTTGCCACTCTCCTGTATGGTTTGGCTCTGCCTTCAGCTCCTTAAAGCATCTGCAGCAGTTATAGGACATTAATTATAGTACATTTTGAAGAGGGTTTAGAAGGAAAGGAGTCTGTGGGGTATCAGCATGCGACTGCAGCCTGGAGCTGGAGGCCAGCGTGGTTTGACAGGGAGCCAGGCTCAGGACGACTGTCAGAGCTCCATTAGCTGAGCGCACGCCTCGGCACTACTGGGAATACAGAGAATGCGGGGCCACGGCAGCAGATTAAAGTGTTTCAATTAAAGTCTGGATTTGGAGGCTGTGTGCGTCTGCTGCCTTTCAGCAAGCAGATGGATGTTTCTTGTCTCCTTCCAATAACTTTTAAAATGTGGTTGGTCCTGTTGGAAGGAGTTCTGAATGAGCGGGACACAGCGAGGTGTTTTCAAGGCTGGGAAAGTGTGCATGGATTTCTGCAGCAGAAGGGAAGACACATTTTTTCCAGGTTTTTCCTTACCTAAACAAGTCAGTCTCAGCTTGTCCTGGCTCTTTGGCTGTCTTGGGCTTTCAGCTGTGTCTTTTCCTGCATAACCTCTGCCTGTGCAGAGAGTGTCATGTGCAGGAGTACCCTTGGAATGTGTATGGAGGATAGCAGGGATGGGTGTGTGACAGACCCATGGCCATCACACTGCAGGCACAAGGGTTTTTTATAAGGCTCTGGGATCTGCTGTCACATAACCTGAAGTGGTTCTGAATTTTTTGCCTATGTTCAGGCTCATCAGGTACTTCCAGGTGTGTTTCTGGCCCCTCTCAGGGACAGTATCTTTGGAGCCCTGAGGCTTCTTGCTGCTGGGCAAAGGCAGATGAATTGAAGCTGGTGCCTAAAAACTAATTGTGGCATTTCGCAACATGAAGTGTTTCTAATGGAAGGAGTACGTTTATGAGCCATGTGTCATTGTCTGTGAAGTGTGATCAGATAACATACTGAATTGCAGCAGTGAGCCTAATTGGAGCTGGTTCCTGTCTGTGGGATGGAAGGATACAGTCTGTTCAGGTGTCGTGCTGCTCCTGCAGGAGTCTGGAGCGGTGCTGATGCTCCAGAGACCCTTGCCAGGTAGGCAGAGCCCGTTAGCTCTTCTCTGATACAGATTTCAGACAGTGACAGTGGAGAAATTAGGGTAAAAAACGCCTCTTGTCACATGTGTATCTAAATTCTTAAAGGTGTTTGTCTGTGCCTTCCTTCAGCTGAAATAATTAGCGCTATAGGAAAGGGTTTGCTTTTGTCAGTCACTGTGACAGCGTCATCATGTTTCTGCGTGCCCCAAATTTTCATTTAAGCTCACAGCACTGGCAGCAACCAAAGATGAAAAATATTAGTCTTGGTACTTAGTCTTTCCTCTCAAGATGTGCTTGTAGGAAATCCTTGGGCTGTAATCTTGCGAGTGGCTCTGTCAAGGTTATCAGCCTGGCTGGAGTGCCGCTGACGGACGAGCTCCGGGCAGCCTGTGCGGCTTTTCCCAGCTCCCACTGCTGCCGGGAATTGTCCCAGCCTCTCCCCTGCCTTGGACAGAGAGAGGATCATGTGCCGGCTGATTTATGGCAGGTTTGCTCGTTCCCAGGTGGCCAGCAGACAATGGTGTTCTTTTGCGGGAAGCTCCTGCTGTAGCCGGTGTCCTCTGCACCCCGAGGCTGCAGCAGCTGTGTGCTCTCAGCAGTTTTGGAGGTCGTAGGGCTCCCCCAGCAAACTGACGATGATACAGCTTAATGCTCTATTTCTTTGCACACGAAAATGTACCATTAATGAAGTCGAGTTGCTCCCCAGCAGCCATGAAGGAGCATGTTCTCAGCTCTACAAAGCCCATCTATGTTCTCCCATCTCTCTGGCACAGTGAGGGGGTTGTCAGTTGTACAGCAACTGTTTGTTTTCAAGCACAATCTCATTGGAAACCAATAAAAATCATTCTGATTCATTCTCTGTACAAGGATTTTAATACTTGGCTTCCACAGAGGCTGTTTTTCCCCTGAGCTGCTCTGGGAAGTGTAAGATTAAAAAAAAAAAAAAAAATCCAAAGACTTTTCCTTTCTGCTGGCTAATTCAGCTGGTTTATGTTAGAAACAAAGTGCAGAGTTGGTGGAGAAGGAAATCACGGTCGCTCCCTCCCCTTGCTGCAGCGTGGGAGTGATGTGCCCACTGCCCTGGCAGAGCTGAGGTACAGGGGGAAACCTGTGCTTAGTCAGAACAAAATATTCATGTTTTTCATCCAAGCTGAGACTCCCATTACACAGTAAAATGACAAGTGAAGGCTGACTATAGGTATTTTCCCACTCAGTGGGCGCTTGTGCAGTTTCTGAGTCATCAGCTGACAGTGTGGGCCTTAAGTCTCTGCTTTTCCTTGTGTGTGTGCTCTGCTGGTCCCAGTTTGGTTCCACAGGCACAACTGGATCCTTGTTTTCACTTACCATCGACACAGTTGGGAATGAACTTAGTCCCTTCATGTGAGCTCAAAGGAAAATGTGGTGGTTCGGGGACTGCAGTCTGGGAGTTGAAATGTGTCACCTTCTGTTAAGGTAAGGGTGAGATGCAGCCCCTAATTTTGAGGGTCACTGAATTGTCTAGTTTGTTTTTGAATGATAGTCAAATCTCCTGGACTTTTTTAGGGCTTAAAGGCAGATGGGTTGAGGATATTTAAGAGGTGTAACTAAAGCTGCCTGGAAAAGTGCTGTTGGCAGTGACCAGCACAGGGCTGGATCTATTCCCCATTTCTGGGGGTGTTGGGGTTCCTTGCTGCCGTGCCCATGGCAGTGAGGTGCAAAGCAGCAGTTGCTTTAGTGCAGCAGGAAATTAGTGGGAAAACTAAACATGTCAGAGCTTTCACCATGGCAACAAAGCCTGGCTCGCAGCACAGTGAGACAAAAGCGGGTCAGGTCTGCGCGGAGCAAGGTGGGAGCCTTCTGCAGGCTGAGTGTCTCCAAAGCTGCCCCTTTTCCTGGGGAAAGGGCTGCTAAGGTGACAAACGTCAGGATTTGGAGCCGGGGATTAGAAGTGTGCTCTGCTGATCTCATTCCTATGTCACCGAAGCACCTGACTTGGGAAGTGCCCACGTCCCCCAGGCTGCAGGAGCTCAAGGAGTATTTGGACAATGCTCTAAGGCGTATGGTGGGATTCTTGAGGCTGTCCTGTGTAGTGCCTGGAGTTGGACTTTGTGGGTCCCTTCTGACTCAGGATATTTTATGATTCTATGCTTTTGAAAGGCTGCAGCGGATGGGAATGTTTTCTGAATGCCACACAGTCACTCAGATTGTTTCTCTTTCCCTGAAATTGTTTGTAAATAACAGAGAGGTTGTAAGTCTGCCTTGTGTGACAGTGCCCAGACACAGTTGCTTAATTCTTCAGCTCTTTCTCTTGGATTTGTGAGCATCCCAGAGGCTGCATGAGCAGCAAGTCACGTTTTGATGGCAAACCATCAGTTTGCTTATCTGTCTTCTCATTCCATGTGTTCCAGCATTTTGATCTCTTTGGTGAGGTTGGAATGAAAAGGGTTGAGAGCACCGACATCACCAGTGACACGTGGAAGGGCTGTCTGTGCTTCTGTCCCCCCTACAGTGTCTCTCAGTGTGTGGTTTGGCCATCCCCAGCCAGGCTCAGCAGCAGGTCCTGAACGATGCTCCCGCCGTGCTGCTGCTCAGGAGTTGTTTTCCTCATAATTGAGTGGGATATTAAAAGGTTTATGGTTTACAGTTACAGGCGTTTCTCCGGCCGGAGGAGCGTCGAAATCGATACGGCAATTACTGCCTGGCTCGTCACGGGTTGTGACTCTCACATGCTTGGGGAGACAAAAGTGGAAGTGGCTGGAGGAGTGCCACCAGCGGGGTGGCCATGGGCTCACCTCCAAGCCAGGGATGGGGTGCTGGGCAGCATTCCTGAGCCAGGGACAGGGTGCTGGGCAGTCACCCAGCACCCGTCTGCCCCCGGTCCCTCGGAGGCACACAAAGAACTCGCAGTCAGGTTGTCATTTTTGCAGAGCATGAATATTAAAAGAAAGAGCAACTTTAGAAGCACTCTAAGAACAAGAATATTTTATATAATTTTCTTATTTCTGTTATCCTCTCTTTGGGTTCATCATGCTGGCTGGGACTGCGACTGGAGGAGGGTAATGGCAGCAGTGACCAGGTCTGGGTGGCCCTGGTCGGGAAGCGCCGCTTCCTGCCGGATTTGCATCCCAAGCCCTAAGTCAGCACTTCGGGGCTGTGTGTGGTAGGGTGCCCTGGCTTGTTGGAGTGAGTCATCATTCAAATAGTCACCAGAGCAAACGTGCTTGTCCAAACAAGAGCAGCTCTGCAGAGGCACCCCGGCTGCTCTGTCTGAGGTGAGCAGCAGAATGCTTCTTGTTTTACCACCTGCAGGTCTCCGGAGTCCCAAACCTTGCACAGTGTGGTAGCACCGCCTTCCCTGCTGCCTAGAACAAAGCTTGCTTCCTGTGCTCCGAGGTCAGATCCTATCGCCGTGGAGGGAGCAGTGCTTTGGGCTGAGCAGATGTTTTCCTCACGGGGTCCCAGAACAAAGGCTGCTCTGCACAGTCTGCCATGGTACCTCCTGCCCCTCGCAGGTGGAAACCTCTGCTGTGCATCCGAGTATTGGGATTCAGTGCTAGGATGGATGCTCCAGTGGTTTTGGTAGAATACGAATATCAACTCCCAATTAAAATGGTGATTAAGATAGCTTTTTATTTTTTGCTAGGTTGTTCTTCCTTATCTTAAATGTGTTTTAAGATCTTGAACGGCAATTCCAGTCGTCTGTTTGCTTTGATGCTTTGGTTTCAGGAGAGGCTTTGAGTGGCTCTGCAGGAATGGCATGTGTCACGGGAGCTTTGTTTGAGTTCTCAGAGCCCTGTGCTCCTAATTCAGGCCTGGAGTAAGAAGTGTTTATGATGTGTGACTTGAGTGAGTCACCTTGAGTCGGAGGCAGCTGTCAGCCGCAGCGACCTGCACAGCACCTGGCTGGGGTTATCCCGAGCAGAGCACCTCGGCAGGCACCTGGCTGAAGCTCCACTCCTTCTGTCACACAGAAACCATTAATGCTGTGTGGGAAAAGTGCTGGCACCTCAGCTGTGCTCTACACTGTCATCTTTTGGGGGGATTCCTCCCCCAGATGCACTCCCAAAGGCCAGGAAGAGAGTTGTGCCCCATGCAAAGGTGCAAATCAGCTCCTGCTGGCACGGTCCTGCTGCTCTGGCCCTGGCAGCATCCATTTCGGGTGACAGCACTGAGCTCACACTGTGGGAATCCTTCCGTGGAGTTCATTTTTCTCATTGTTGGTGAATTGTGAGCCAAATGTGTACACAGTTTAGAGCAACAACTTCCTATTGACAGTGCTTTCAGAGGAGCTGTTGTTTATAAAGCAAGGGATTTCCAGCTTTGTTTTTCTCTCTCTCCAGTGCAGAGTAAACTCTTGAAATTGAATGTTTCATTTTGCAATTTCTTGATAATACTTGTTGGATTCTGCTGCTGTTGGTGAAACCCGCAGGCTGAGGTGAAGGCTGAGCTCTGTATTTTGGATGTTTCTAGATCTGTATGCAGTGTAAGTCCTCGGAGGATGGATGGGATGTGGGTAACAAAAGGTGTGTGAATGGGAAACACAGATCTCCAGCTGAACGTTACACCTCGGCTTTGTGTGATATCAGTGGGAAGGACTTGACACAGGCTCTGTCTGGGTTTAGCTGGAAGAGAAATGGGAACAAGAGTAAGAAAGGAAGGAAAATAGATGTATCCCTGCTGTTTGATCTGTGTGTGTACAGCACAGAGAGTCTGAGCAGTGCTGTGCTGCTGTCCCATGTGCTCGGACTCAGTGCTCAGTTTCTTAATCCAGATACTGCAAGAGCATTACCAAAAGCTTTTAGGGGAATGAAGGAGTTGGGATCCATTTAGCTCCTATCAAGCTGATGTGTACAAAGTACCTTTTCATGCCGTTGCCCAGCCAGATTTCCTCTCTTCGCACGGTTGGGCTCCACGCCAGAGTGTTCCATCTTACGCACACGTATGAGAATGTTGTAAAAACATAAATCCCTAAGCCTCTTCTGGTGATATTACTGTCATTACTCTGCTAGTAGTTTTCAGAAGTTAGGGTTTAAGTGGTTCCTTGATTCTGTCCTCTCCTGCGATGTGTCTCAAACCGCCCCTGGAATTAGTGCCAAGCGCAGTGGTTGGAAGTCAGGTTGAGTGACGCCTTCGGCAACCAGCTCAAGATCAGCAGGAGGAGATACAAGATACTCGGGTGCTGTTCAAGCTGATAGTGCCAGAGAAATATTTAGCACACAGGTGACACTTCTAATCTTTAAAGCACTTCATAAACATTGGCTAATCCCACAGTGCAGTTCTTGGTTGGCAACCTATCTGTCTTCCCTGGAGAGAACAAACGGCTGGAGGACTCTGGGAAGCTGCAATGCAAGGCTGTGATAGAGCTTGAATTTCAATTGGATTTTTTTAAAGTATAATTCAAGCTACAGGATCCGCTGCTTCTGCGTGTGCTTCACTCATGCCTGGAGTGGGGATTCCCTGTCCTCCTTCACGGGACACTGCACTGGGCTGTGCAGCTAGGCAAGGGAGGAGCAGGAGAGGCTTCAGCTCACCTATCCCCTCCAGCACACCCAGTGCCAGCTGTACAGGAGAGACATGAGCAATCAGGGTGGGAGTCCTGAAAAAAAACCTGGGGCAAAATGCTGTTGTGCAGCTGCGATTTGCTGAGAGGAGGGAAACTGAATGACTTGTGCTCTTCAAGAGCTTGACCTTTCCCTTCAGCGTCCTGCTGTCATGGGAACAGCAAATCCATGGGCAGGGAAGGTCATTGCTTCTGTGGTCTTCTGCACTCCTGTCCTCTGTGGCAGATGAGCACTGTACCCTGTGGGTGAGTGAAAGGGAGCTGGGAAAGGGCACTTAGTGTGATACCAGGTGAGGCATCTCCTCAGGCCTTGGGGCAACTCTGACTCCAGTTCTGAGTGCCTGAATCCCCAAGCTACCGGCTGAGGAGGGAGGAGAGGCTCTGCCTCTCATGTTGAAACCGGGGCACTGTGTAGGAAGGAACGTAAGATTTGTATCATCAAAGGGCTGAAAGCAAGAGGGAACATGATTTTGTAGCCTAGTGATGAGGGAACTCCCCTGGGAGGGGATAGGGATCAGCTTCCATCTGTGCTCCAGGGACTGTTTATGTATTTTGTGTTGGGAATTGCTGGATGAAGCACATCTCGAGTAGCAGTGAGTTAGTGAGGAGTAACTGGCAGCTGAGCTGGGCTGGCTGACTGTGCTTCACCACCACTGGGGCTTCTGCACTTGCCTTGTCTCTTTTAGACTGTTTTTAGGACAGGGACCTTGCTTATTTACAGCTGAGTTGCCAGAACTTAGGGAATTAATACACCTCATCCCACTGCAAGTATTAACCAACCACAGGAGTACTACCAGCCTTCTACAAGGAAACTAAAGTGTGTTTGTTTGACCTCCTTCAGACACCTGAAGGTGTAAAGATAATGCGGTGTGTGAGACAGAGGATGAGGTGGTTATCAGGAGTTACGAGGTGACGAAGAACCAGCATTGTTTAGATCTTGTGATTAAGAACCTTCCTTTCACTTCTGATTTACTGCTTGGGTATCTAAATTGCTTAATGAGAGAAAGTAATAGGGAAAACTAGCAAGGTAGGAAGCCTGGTTTCCAGTAAAGCTTAAACCACAAGGAGATTATCAGAATCTGGCGGGGGGCAGTCCTGCTGTGTATTAATAAAGAAACCAAAAGCGGTTTCTTTGCTTCATAGCTCAGAATATATTTTAAACTTTTCAGGCCTTGGTTTGTAAAAGGTGGCAAGAGGTAGCCAGGTGAGGTGTGCAGAACTAACTGCTCACTTGCTACTGGGAGTAGAAGCTACAAGGGCGTTGTTGCACAAAACAAGCCTGGTCCTGTAGCATTTTGTTTAGATAAAAGATACAGAGAACCATCAGCGGTAACCTGCAGTTTTTTCCAAGTGCTTGTGAGTTAATGAGCCGGTTCCACGGGGCTGCTGGATCAGGCAGCACAGCTGGGAAGGTGCTGGGGCAGGCAATGGTGTGACCCTGGTGCTGGAGAGGCTCCGGGAGACACAGGGAGGGAAGGTGTGTGTGTGGGTTTAGGGTAAATAAGCTCCGATCTCTGCAGATTTTCTCAGCAGGATCAATATGAATGATAGAACTCACAGTGAGCTAGCAGTGAGCACTCACAGCCCAGAAAGCCAAGTGTGCCCTGGGCTACATGCAGAGGAGTGTGGGCAGCAGTGCTGGGGAGAGGACTGTGCCCTCTGCTCTCGTGTGACCCCACCTGGCGTCCTGCAGAGGACCCCACCAAGTCCTGAGGAGGCCACAGAGTTGAAAAGAGCACCATCCCTATGGAGACAGGCTGAGAGAGCTGGGAATGTTCAGCCTGGAGAAGAGAAGGTGTGGAGACCTCACAGCACCTTCCAGGATGTGGAAGGGTGGTGAGACCCTGGCACAGGCTGCCCAGAGAAGCTGTGGCTGCCCCAATCCCTGGAAGTGTCCAAGGACAGGTTGGATGGCATTTGGAGCAACCTGGTCTGTGGAAGGTGTCCCTCCCCATGGCAGGGGGATGGAACAGGGTGATATTTAAGGTCCTTTCCAACCCAAACCATTCTGTGATTCTGTTCCATGATCCTGTCATTGGGTATTATCTGGCAGCACCAGCTTTGGCTGCACCACACCGCCTGTTGGCTGGGGAAGTTGTTTTGATTAGCTGCATCATCCTTGTGTGTGCAGGGATGAGTGTTTTCCTCGCAAACACCAGTCACCCCGTGAGGAGACTATCAGCTCGTGTGGAAGAGGAAGGGTCTGAGCTTTATATAATCTGTTGGCTCAAAGACTTTTCAGAAACAAATCTTGTGACTGAGCTAGAGGCTAATGACAGCAATATGTCTGCTGGCAGCCAGCAGTGATTCAGAATAGCTTTGGATCTATCCATATGCTCTTTTCCTTGCGTTACTTCTCAGCAGAGCTGAATGCAGTTGAGGAGGGGCTTGAGGAGGGTGTGTGTTATGGGAGAGATTCCAGCTTACCTCCTGTCGGGGTGAATCCACTGCCTGTCTTCCAGACTTCCAGTGGAATGGGCTGTGTGAGGGAGTCATCTGCTTGTGTGCTCTTACATCATAAAATGTCATGGCATTGTAAATAAACCCCTACCTAGTGAAGAATGGGCTGTATTTAGAGTAGCTGTGGTGCTTCATCTCGCTAAATTAATGTCCTTAAACAGCAAGTGCAAAAACTCTGATCTGGGACTAGATGCTCTTTTGGAGTGCAGCTTTGGGAGCCCAGGAAAGCCTGTGTGTAATGCAGAATTCCTGCTGGTTTCAACCAAGACTTCCATTCTTCTCTCTCCTTAGGTAAATAGCTACAGCACTTCAGCAAACCCTGTCAGCTCTTTGAGACAGGGAATTTCTCATAACGATTGAGAAAGGGCAAGTCCCACCATTCCATGAATGTCTTGGAATGCTGTGACAGTGGGGTAGAGCTGCCTTGTGTCACCCACTCCGAGCTGCAGTGACAAGGGGGTGGTCCTGCTGCACAGACTCCTTACATTAGGGTGGTTTAGGTCTTGCTTTCTGCTTTTTGTGGCTCTTACCTGGTGGTTTTGTTCTGTAGCTGATAAGTTATTGATGCTGCTCGCCCTCCTTCCTGCACACCTCTGCAGGGATGTGCAGCCGAGGCAGGGATGAGTAATGCCTTTGGAAGAAGTGTTACCCTAACCTTTTATGCTGGATGCGTACATCGAACACTCAAATATCTGCATTTTCCATTGCATTGGAACGACTGTACATTCCTATCAAATGATTCATTGGATTAACATAACTTTTCTAGGAACCAAAACATCTCCTCAGCCCCTCAGAGCTGAAGGGGTCTTTAGCAGATGCACTGTTGGATGCTCTGTGGGTGCTTTCCCCAGCCCAGTGCTGTGTACACACAGGCTGGAGTGTGTGGCTGTCCTTTCTCTCCCCCTACAAGTGCACTTGGTTCCCTCACATTCCATTTCAGTGACGTTGGAAAGCTTTTTTCTTTCTTTTTTTCCCAGAGGGACTGAGCAGAGCTGTTTACCCTCAGCTCGCCAGCTTCCCCTCGGAGAGCAGGACTGATGAGCCCAAGGGGGAAGGACAGGAGAGCACAGGCAGAAACTTGAGGTGGGAGCAGGTTGATCCTCACCTGCTCAGGTGCTTTGCTGCTGTTCATTCTGCTTGAACAGCTTTCCACAGCTCTGTTTGGGCTTCCACAGACTGGTTTGGCATTTAGCTGTGGGTCTGTGCTTGTGGCTCTGTAGCTGTTTGTGCCCGTTTGTGATGGAGTTCCATCCCTGCAGTGGTTCCTGGCTCCATCCCTCCATGGCTGCTCCTCAGAGAGCTGCAGCCTGCAAAGCTGCTGCCCAAGAAACGAGGCATGTTGTGTGTGAGCAGCACAGCTCAGCCTCACAGCTGCCAGACTCACAGCCTGGGTGGCTGTGCTACGATTGTGGAGAGCAGTGGATCCCGGAAGGTTTGCAGGGAGATAATTCCAGGCTGTTCCTCAAGACTTGCTGATGTGGGGCTGGGTTTTTTTGGTTGTTGTGAAACTGCCCTTGGTGTACACCTTATCTCCGAGCTGCTTGCCTGTCCTGCTCGTTAGCAGCCGTGTCCTGCTCCTCCTGGAGCGCTGCACCAGCTCCCGGGCTGCTTTCCAGGGCTGTTTATCTGTGCACTGCTGAGCTCTGCTCCTGGACTAGTTGTTCCTGAGCAGTAAGCTGGGAATGATTTCAGCTGGGCAGTGCTGGAATGCTCTGTGCCCATGGGTAGTTTTGGACTGTCCTGCCATGGGGTGTTATGTGTGCAGTGATCTTGTGTCCTGCTCTTCTGGTGACAAGGTGACCGGAGCATCTTGGTGTCCCCTGGCTCTGGTCACCTCTGTGGCCATTGAACAGTTTGGCTACACCACCCCTGTGAGCTGGCCCTGCAGCTGGATTCACCTGTGTTAGAGTGGGAAACTATTATTTAAACCCTTAACTCCTTTTAATGCAACTTTTTCTTGTTTTTTTAATTTTAAGCATTTCCAAGTAGTTAATCCTGCTGGAATGATGGCCCTGCTTTTCGCAGCTCCCCAGGATACATGGGCTGTGTGATCTGAGGGTGCAGCTAATGACTTTATAGAAGGTTTTATAGTTTGACCTCGGAGCCTGCTGGTTGTGTCTGGGAATGAGCAGAGGAATGTGGTGCATAGAAGCTGTGGCTTGTAGGAGACCTGTTTTGTTTCTGATGACAGTGACTTGCTCCCCAGCAGGCTTGTGGGCTCTTTACAAGGTGCACATATTGGTCCTGGACCATTATAGTTATCTCAGGTATCTCATTTATTGTCTGAGACTCTGCCGCATTCTATGAGCAGAGAAAAGTTCTTGTTTTTCCCGAGGCAGCTGTTGCATTTATGGAATTTTTGGTACGTGCTAGAATAGAAACTCATTTTCATTTTGTACCTGAATCATAGGAAGTCAGGCTAACACGACAGAGCTCGTTGCTGCAGAGACAAAAGTTCTGCACCACACAATTCGCTGGCTGTGCTGGCTCCTCTCGACTCTTCCCTCTCCTTGCTACTCCAGCTCAGCACAGCAGGAGCTGCACAGGGAAAACAGTGTTGGGAGTGATTTTGCTGGAAAAGTGAGGGCACATGCTGTGGTTTGGGGAGCAGCACCCCCTCACCCAGAGGAGCAGGAGCAAGACT
Source organism: Entomyzon cyanotis (assembly GCA_024500445.1). Classification (NCBI taxonomy): domain Eukaryota; kingdom Metazoa; phylum Chordata; class Aves; order Passeriformes; family Meliphagidae; genus Entomyzon; species Entomyzon cyanotis. The sequence continues at coordinate 872,923 of JAKEPQ010000773.1, read as the reverse complement.
CTGCATGTTCCATGTGGAGAGCAGTCCTGGCCTGAGTGTTCCTCCTGCACACTCTGAACAAAGTAAAAAGCAATCTTTGGGCATGCAGGGTCTCCTCTCCCCAGTGGCTGATGTCTTCCTGTGTGCTGGTGCTGGGATTGAACTGAAATAAGCTAATCTGGTTTCTGGCACTGAGAGCAGCCATCAGTTAATGTGGCCAGTCCTGCAGTTGGAAATAAGCCTTTTTTAAATCTGCATTTAAAGGGAGAAAAAGTACTAATCAGCCTGGTGAGACAGTGCCTTTAGTTTCTTGCTGCTATAGTTCAAATTAATAGAAATCTCATTTATCTCTTTCTGGTGATATATGTCCCTGGAGAGCAAGGTCATGGCAAATGATACAAATGAATGAATAGGGGAGATGGGAAATATGATCTGAAATTCCTGCAGGCTCGCTCATCTCGCACCCTCTGTGTGTCAAGGGAGCCTGGATTTACGTCACTGTGCCTTACATAAGGATCTATAATGTGATAGCTCCCGAGGTTGTGTGGGTCTTGGGAGGCTCCTGTGTAATTGGTTCAGTATGTGCTTAGCAGAGCTGCACAGCTCTCCTGGATGGTTCTGCAGCCTCATCCAGGGGTTGGTGCTCGGGAACCTGTATCCAGCCCTCATTTCTTTTTGTTTTTCCCTTTAACATCACCGTTTTCACTGGTGTTTCAGCTGTTGTAGGTATCTTAGATGGTTAAAAATGCTTAAGGAGGGAACAATGTGGTTAAGGTTAATCAAGCACTCAGTATTTCACAGAATCCCAGAATCACTGAGGTTGGAAAAGACCTGTCAGACCAATGCCCACCTTGTCCCCAGCCCAGAGCACTGAGTGCCACATCCAGTCCTTCCTTGGACACCTCCAGGGATGGGGACTCCAAACCTCCCTGGGCAGCTCCAATGCCTGACCACCCTTTCCAGGAAGAAATTCCTCCTGATGTCCACCCTGAGCCTCCCCTGGCCCAGCCTGAGGCTGTTCCCTCTCCTGCTGTCCCTGTTCCCTGGAGCATAGCCTGACCCCCCGGCTGTCCCCTCCTGTCAGCAGCTGTGCAGAGCCACAAGGTCTCCCCTGAACCTCTTTTTCTCCAGGCTGAGCTCCTTTCCCAGCTCCCTCAGCAGCTCCTGGTGCTCCAGCCCCTTCCCAGCTCAATTCCCTTTCCTGGACATGAAAGCAAGGAAATAATTTGGGTAAATGTTGATATCAAATGTGAATAAGCAAGGCAGTGTTTTTGGATTGCTACACTTTTCCATGCTTTCTTGTACAGCTGCGGTAAATCCCTTGCCCAGAACTGGTCACTCGCTTGTTAAATCAACTTCCCACCTCTCCAGTTCCAGGCACTCCAGATGTGCTCTGGACATGCCCTGAGCAATCTGCATGTCCCCAAATCAGCAGAATTGCAAAACAGCGACTGGATGCAGAAGGTCAGTGTTAATCCCTTGCAGGTCTCGGGGCACACTCAGTGTTTTGGCTGTGCAGCAGGGAGCAGGGCTGGGCACTGCTGGGCCTGACATTTATGTAGTGGTCTTGTGATATTCCAGGTTTAGAAGGCAGGCAGCTTGTTTTACTGGGCACGTCATCCGATAGGCGTACAGTATGAGCTGCTGGCTGCAGTCCCTTCTGTACAGCCCAGGCGTGAGGGCTTTAAAGAGCCTGAGCTCCAGGGCCATGTGAAAAACTGTGTGTGAAAAACCTGCCCTGTGCTGGTTTTGTGTTCACGAGGATGGAGCACGCTCGCTCCAGAATGGACATCCTGCCCTCAAGATGGGACTCTGCTCAGCTTTATGATAAGGAAGAGTAAATTCAAGTTGCATCTGCACTTTGAATTTTATGGTGGTTTTGTGTGGATGTGCAGAAAAACAAAAAACTGCTTTCTAAGTGACATTGAGGTGCTGGAGCATGTCCAGAGAAAGGCAGTGCATCTGGGGAAGGGGCTGGAGCCCCAGGAATGGGGTGAGGCTCAGCCTGGAGGAAAGGAGGCTCAGGGGGACCTTCTGTCTCTGCACAACTCCTGACAGGAGGGTGAAGCTAGGTGGGGAGTCAGGCTCTGCTGTCAGGGAACAAGGGACAGGAGGAGAGGAAACAGCCCCAAGTTGGGCCAAGGGAGATTCAGATATTAGGAAAAATTTCTTCACTGAAAGCATTGTCCAGCCCTGGCACAGCTGCCCAGGGCAGTGGTGGAGTCTCCATCCCTGGAGATGTTTTAAAGCCACGTAGATGTTGCACTTGGGGACATGGATTAGTGGTAGCCTTGGCAGTGTCATTGGACTGATCTCAGAGGGCTTTTCCAACCTAAACAACTGTGTGATTCCAAGGCAGCAGGACAGACTGAGACCTTTATTTGCTGAGGCAGGGGTGATGGTGGTCTGCTCCCTACACAGCACCTTTCTGGGCTGCCATTTTCAGTTAGGAGTTCTTAAAGCAAAAAAAAAGTCCTGTAAGGGAAATGAAGCCCTGCCTTGGCAGCCCTTCTGTCTGATCTTTGGTAAGTGCAGATGTGCATCTTGGAACAATTTACTCCTGGTTGTGTTTAGGGCTACCAGAGTGACTGTTTATTCCCACATATGGAGCATGGTTTCAGAAGGTAATTTAAACAAATGGAGCGCCACTTCCAATTTTTCAGGCTTCTAGTTTAGGAGCCAAAACTGTTCTCCTGGCTCCAGCTTGCCCACCCTGGCTGTATCAGTTCCCACACGGCCTGCCAAGTTTGCAGAGAACTATCTGTGGTCCCTTTTCCCTTCTGAGGAGGCAAAAATCCCTTGGCTGAGTGGTTTGGGCTTTGCTGGGACATGGATCAGGGCAGGGGTGGGCAGGGAAAGCCCTGCCTGGGACTGAGCTGTGCTGCTCTGAAGTCACAGAGGTTTTGTGAGCCCCAGCTGTGCCTTTGCTTGTGTGAGGGTTAACAAAAGCCATGATGTGCTCGGAAGCTCCATGCTCCTGGTTCCTGCTGGATGCTGCCAAGGAGCCTTAGTTCCTGCTGCTGCACTTTGGGAAGGGTAGTCTGGGATCAGAAAATGCCGTGTGCTGTGTGGGCAAGGAAAACACACCTCTGTTTTGTGGCTCTTGGAACTGGAGAGTTAACCTTAATACGTAGTTCTCTTGCTGTTACATGGCTCTCACTGGATTATTAGGTCTAGGCTAAGTGAAATGATTTAGTAGCACATCAGCTTGTGCTTGTGAAAGTAAATATTTTTGTTCTCCTGAAAGCAAATGGAAACGTGTGGTTGGTGTCCTGGTGCAATGAGTCCTGACCTGCTGCTTGGAAGAAGTAGGAAATGCTGTGACGAGGGGAAAGCGATGTATTTTGAGCTTGGTGGGTGTGTGTGGAGGGGAGCAGTGCTGGTCAGAGGCTCTGATGCTCTCCCAGAGATGCACTGTAGTTCCCCAGGCATTTGCAGCAGTCAGGGGCTCATCTCTGTGCTGCTCTTACTCAGTGGTCCCATGAGCTGTAAGTACTCACTGCCTGACCTGGGCTTTGTACAGGTCAAATACCCAAATGCAGACACGCCAAGTTGTGTGCTGCAGACTTGGTTTAAGACCCCCAAACGGATCTGTAGGTCGGCTATATTTGTTTGGTTTTTGTTTTCTTGCAGTTTCTGCACATATAAAAGAGGCTTTGTCCTCTGTGGGCCCTGAATTTCCCGTGTACAAGGAGAGGCATTGAGAGAATTCCAGGCTGCGGCTTTGCTTCCACGTGCCCCTGCTGCATTTACCTGTATTTAGTGCGTGTCTCTGACTCAGTGTTTACTCTTCAGTATTTAAACATTCCCTAGAAATTAAATCTTTTAAGAACATTATTCTTCACACCAAGTGCTTGTAGAAGCCCAGTTGTGCAATGCCTACGCTCATGTATTGGCTGCTGTCTTACTCCCTCGGAACAGGATTTATGGTGGCAAAGCAAAGCAGCAGCCACAATTAGAATTTGGGTACTACAGCGCCGAAGTGCTTTCAAAATAGCAGTGTCTGTGCTCCAAAAATACTCCATTGTCCCCTGCTTTAAGTCTGAGAGCTGGTGACAGCCACGGTTACTTGTCACACGTGAGGACCACGTTGGTGCCGAGGGCAGAATCTCCCTTAGAAGTCTCCAGGCATCTGAGCCCTTGGTGCTGCCTGTTGGCACCAGGAACGAGTTTGATTAGCATAGATGGCGCAGCAGGGATCAGAGTGACACCCATTGCTGTTTGATCTTTGGCCCTTTGCCACGTGCTGTCACCAACCTGGGGCTAATGGCCGTGTGTGACATTTGGGAGGCAGAGCCTCCAGGGTGATCCATGGGAAGCTCCAGTTGCCCTGTCCATACCTGAATTCACTCCTCGGAGTGTGGCTTGCACAGAAAGTGACTCATGAGCGTGAGGTCCATGCTCTGCCATGGAGTGACACCCAGCCTCTGTCACAGGTCACTGTCCTGCAGGGAGCCAGGCTCCTGGGTGGCTTTGCCCCCTGTCACAGGGCACTGTCCAGGTGCCCTCTCACTCACACCATGCTGTGCCACGCAGCCTGGAGAGCCTGGGGCTGGATGATGGTTTGGCTTTGAAGGAGGTTTTCAGCTCCTGAGTGCGTTATCTGTGGGTTTAAGTAATTTCTGCTGATAAGGGAAATCAGATACTCTTGTTGGAAGTGGCTTGTAGGCTTCTCTAGTGTTGTAATTCAGTTCTGTGCCCAAGTGAAAGGTGATTCTTTAACAAGTTGGTCTGTGCAGTTACTGCTGTGGAAGATTCTTCTGTCAAGCGTGCTTTGTTATGAAACAAATTCAAATTTTAAGCAAATCTTTGTGGTTTGGGGGGGGAGCAGAAGCTTCCTGAAGTTCCAAGAGGCAGGTCCTGTGTTCTGACATCACTGGGAGGTCTTAGTGGAAATGACTGCAAAGGTGTTTTGTCCTCAGCAAGCTAGAATGAGATTTTCTGATTCTGCCTTGCTAAAAGTGAGGGGATTTCTGACTTCATTCAGGTGATACCACTGTAGGACATCAGTTTATTTTAAGCCAGACTTTATGATCAGACCCATTTTGCCAACCTTTCATCTTCCTTTGTGCTGTTATAAACCCTGCTGGGGGCAGCTTCTCCCACCTAACTTGGGGTAAATTTGTGCTACTAAAGCTGGCAGAATCTGGTTTACTTCTCGTGCAAGGCATGGGAAAGATGAGTGTGAGGAAGGGACTCTCCATGGCTTGGATGTGGTTTATCTTGGTTGTTGAGGGTTAATGTGTCGAAGCCTGCATTCCTCACAGTTTCACTTTTGGCTTCTCTTTCTAAAAATTTCCACTTCATTTCATAACAGTTCTGGAGTGAGGGGTGGTGATACTCTGGAACCTTTGAGTCTGAAAATGTTCTGTGTAATCGGGGGCTGGAGGCAGCCACAGTTGTTTTCAGGCCCAGGGGAACCGGTCTTCCTGACAATAACATTAACCCTCCCTAAATCAGCTAATTGAAGGATTTTTAATTAACTTAAAGGGTGGGGATGGTAAATAGAAGCAGTGGTTTTGAGAAGAAAATTGCTTTCTGCTGTAGTCTTGTGACTGATGAAAGTTCTGATGTTTGAAGCTAAAAAATAGTGTCTCACTAGTTTGATCATTTCTATTGCTTTTGGAGCCAAACGCAGACTCCAGTGACTGGGTTTTGTGGCATGTAACAAACATCATTATTGATGGAGGAGGCAAACTACAGCCTTCCAAGGCTTTATGTGCACACAAAGACTGAATTCAAAATTCTGAGTGTAACAACTACATTGACTTTGTACTGAAAATTCTTCGGGTGTATCATGGTAGTTCTGCCTCCCAAGTTGATAACCTGACCCGGAGCATCTTCGCCAGGCTACACTGCAGAATGAGAAACTTTGCTGAGACTCAGTGCCTTCATCAGTGTCTCTACAAGACATCTTGTGACAGGGCCACTGCTTGTTTGTTCCCATAGAAACTGCCATCTGATCGTGGCAAACTGCACAAAGGCTCCTGCTGCAAACGCAGCGTCTAAAAATTCCTGAGTGTATCATCTCGATCTGGCATCGTGCTTCATTCCTCGCTTTCCTGGCAAAATCTTGGCCCCTTCCTGCTCGGTGTGCTCCACATCCCGTGGTGTTAATGCCATTGGCACCTTCAGAATAATCCCAGAAATAAAGGTGATGGTGTCAACTCCTGATTGTGATCTCAGAGGTGCTGGGGAGGGAGCAGTGTTTGCAGTCCCTGCCAGCAGCAGGATGATGCACATGGAGGCACTTGATGCATCGGAAATCATAAATACAGACAAAAAGGCATTTGAAATCTTGGCTATTGGGAAAAAATTCATTTTCTGCATGTGGCTGTTGCTTTTGGTTATTTTGAATATCCAACTAGTTTGACTTTGGTATAGAAAAGACTCAGTGCTTACAGGGTTAGGAAAATATCTGTGCAAGTCAGTTTTGGATCCCAGAGTCCCATATTCCCAAATCGACCTGATGGCATATGAAGAGGAATAGTGATTCCTTCCATCTTATCCGTCGCTTTAGATTTTGTGTGGTGATCCCAGCGCGATATTTACCATTTCTGCAGCCTCCTCTTTCAACCAGGAGCCCTTCCTGCAGATGGAAGTGCACACACACAACCTACGTGCTCATTCCAGCTCCTGTGCATGCCGGAGCTCAGCCTCCTCCCTGGAATGTGGGCAGGATCCTCTGCAGGAGCCCAGCACGGAGCTACTGCGCTCAGAGGAGCGGGGAACAGGCTGCTGGGGCTGAGTGAAAGGGATTGTTATATGGGATGACAGATTCCTCTGGAGCTTGTTGCTGTTTGCAGAAGGGAAGCCAAGACATTGGTGCCTAATATCTTCCAGAAGTCCTTTGCTTTAACCCTTACAGAGCCTCAGGAAATCAAACTGGAAGTCGGTGCAAAGGCTCCCTGGGGCTCTGGCAGCTTCTCCAGGCAGCCAGCAACAGGATGGGAGGATGTAGTAGCCCCAAGCTGCACCAGAGGAGGTTCAGGTTGGACGTCAGGAGGAATTTCTTAACAGAAAGGGTTGTTAAACATTGGTTTGGGCTGCCCAGGGAGGTTTGGAATCCCCATCCCTGCAGGTGTCCAGGGAAGGACTGGACATGGCACTCAGTGCCCTGGGTTGGTGACAAGGTGGGGATCAGGCACAGGTTGGACTCGATGATCTTGGAGGGCTTTTCCAGCCCAAATGGCTCTGTGATTGTGCTGCAGGTCCTGGTGCAGTGCCAGGTGTTTTCCCGGGATGCAGTTTACGGCAGGAGGATTTCTGTGCTGCACGGCAGGCTGGGGAACCAAGCCAAGGGTGCTCCTGCTGCGTGTGTTGGTTTTGTCATTAAAAAATAGCCATTTTCTGTCTTTAAAAAATAGCTACTCTTAACTTGTGCTGCACCAGTGCTGGGTACTCCATACCTTTTAGACAGGAGTGAAGTATTCCCTCTCCTCTCAGGAGACCTCCTGGTCTGAGTAGTGTTCTTTGCAGGATAAGTATTGCTCAAAAAATTCCAAACCCTAACGTACAATATGTTCTCGACACATCACTTCATGCACACCAGCCTCTAAATTTCCTGATTTCCGAGCTTTGTTATTTTATAATCCAGTAATTCAAGCCTGCCTCTGACTGCACGCTCTGTACCTGAAATGCACTATTTTTCCCTGTCACTTGCATTTTTAGGTCACGACTGAATTAGAGCAAAATGACAATCCAGGGGACTTTGTATAACGCTTTCAAAACCTGCTTGCTGTAATATCCTGGCAGCTTTTTAAAGACTTGACTTGATGTCTGAGCCAGGCCTTTCCCATGAAATCTGGCAGGTCGGCTCCATGTCTCGTGGCCCCTGTGCTCTCAGGGATGGTCTCTGCTGGGGCTCTGTTCCACAGCAGCATTCCTGATGCATCTCCTGCTGTCACAGATTTCTTCCTGCGTGCAACTACATTTCCAAAACTCTGCTGCTAAGCAACTCTCTCTGAGGCCGGAGAGTAAGTCATGAGGAGCAGCTGAGGGAGCTGGGGGGGCTCAGCCTGGAGAAAATGAGGTTCAGGGGGGACCTTTTGGCTCTCTACAAATTCCTGGCAGGTGTTGGATTGGGCTGCCCAGGGAGGAGGTGGAATCACTATCCCTGGAGGTGTCCAAGGAAGGACTGGACGTGGCACTCAGTGCTCTGGGCTGGTGACAAGGTGGGGATCAGGCACAGGTTGGACTCGATGATCTCAAAGGGTTTTTCCAACCTCAGTGATTCTGGAATTCTTTAAATGGCTCAGTGGCAATCTTGGGAGAGGTTTGGAGTCAGATTCCTGCATGGAGGTCAGTGGTAATGTTCAGTTGACATCTTCTGAAATAAAACTGACAAATGGTGTTGGTAAAGCGAACTTTATTTGTTTTTATGGGGTGTTTAGGCTGCAGTGCCTGAATTGAGGGGAGAGCAATTAAGAAAGTGGTTTGAACGCGGTGACCTGGACTGAAAAGGGACCAAGGTGGGCAAGTGTCCTCCCAGATTTTGATTCACCTCTTGGCTTTGCTTGTCTGCAGGTGGCTGGGAGGCCGAGCTGTAGCTCAAGCAGGAGTCCAGTGAGGCCTGAGCAGAACTGCAGCGTTCCCATCTGCTGTCAGAGAGGCTGGATCTGAGCCTCCTTGGCCAAACAGTCGAGCTTACGTGACCAGGCTCTGCTTTTTCACATCACATTTGTTAGTTAACCAGTTTGCATCGATTTAAATGCACCTCCACGAGCTTCTGCACTAGTTAAAGAGTGCGTTTAAAAACCGGTTTTAATTATCAAGTGCAGTCTGTGTAGTAAGTGCCAAGAGTGCTTTTAATTTGCATGGAAGCCATGGAGGTAGCACTGCAGATTGTCAGCAGATCATGGTGCTGCAGCACAGCCGTGTTCAGGGCTGAGCCTTCATGCCTTCCACTCACCAGTGCCCTGGTACATCCCACTATAATTCCTGCTGATGCTACAAGCAGGAGCTTTTACAACCTGCCTTTTGCCTCAGCCTCTTTTCCTTTGGTTTAAGCTAATTTTTAATACTGGTTCTTAGATATTCTGCATATATAGTCCAGGTATGGAGAAGTGTTATTAACTGACCCTCCCAGGCATGCAGCTCTTTGTGCCTGCTTTCTGTGGATGGACATGTGGACATATTTCAGTGTAAAAGTACTGGCATTTGTGGGTGTGGTTTGCTCTCTTCCCTCACCAGGATAAATAATTTTCCGTACCACCTCTAATTCACGTTCCGACTCCTGTGAAGTTCTCAGCCTCGCATCTGGGAAGCATTACAGGAATTTTACAAGGCTTCTGAACTAAAAACAAATTACTGGCATAAATGTCAGCTGAAGCTGTTGGGGCTGGAGGGGTTTTCTCCTGTAACAAGAGTGTGAAATGAAAAGACAGAGAGGTCAGTGGGAATGCAGACATGGCACAGTGTGAACCCAGTGGAATTCAGGAGACAGGAATGGTGTGGCTATCTGAGTTGTGTTTGAGGTGGTTAGGTGTGGCTACCTGCAGTCTGCTGTGCTGAGACTTGCTCTGCCTTCGGCTCAATCCCGTGCTCAATCTCTTGCTGTAGACCAGGAGAAAAAGGCAGCAGGAGCTGGGATTTGGTGATTCAGTGTCTGGCCAGAACTTTAAAAAGCTCTAGAATCTTGTCATTAAGAAGGATAAAGGCTAGAAGTAGATGTGGTGTAGCTTAAGGGGATTCCTGTGCTTAAGCTGTGGATGGTTGATCTCCTTGGTCACTGTGTGGTCCTCTGAAGTCCTGCTCAGCCTCAAGCCCAGGGGACTTTCTGAGCAGCCATGAGGTTTTGTGGGGATCTGTGGTAATTCCATACATCCTGGATATGCTCTTCCAGCTCTGTATGGAATGTCCTTGTGCTCGGCCTCTTCCCAGGTCTGTTTGCAGCCCGAGGTGATGATTCATGGAGCTCGCCCTCGCAGCACCTCCCGTTTGCAGCGGGAGGTTCTTCATGTGCCAGAATGGTTTGTTTATCTAAATGGCATCTCCAGCTCCCTTTCCCGTGCCTTTCTCTGTAATCCCAAAGCCCTTGATGGTGTTCAGAGTGCTCTGATGTAGTGTCTGTCAGCCGGGGCAGGTAACTCTGAGGTTCTGTTGTTTCCCGCTGTTGCCCCAGGTGATGAAATAATGAGAAGCTCTACAGGAGGGTTTGGGACCTGGCATCCAGGTGAGTGGGACAAGAACTCAGAGAGGAGAGGAGAACTCAGCTCTAGCAGTGACCAAGCCTTCTAGTGGCTTGCAGGACATTATTTCTCCCTTGCTGTGGCTGAAAATGCCAGAATTTACCTGTCATCCCTTGCAACTTCCAGAATGGGGAAGAGTTTGCATTTGGGATTAATTTACCATTGAACTGATACAAGGTTCCTGCTGTGAAACAGCAAGTTTCAGATGGGGGGGGTTCTCACCTCTAGGACCTTTTGATGGTTTCTGTTGGAAAAGAGAAGCTGCAGCTGCTGGCATAGGGTTAATCCAGGACTGGGAAAGGAGGAATTCAGCAGGGTTAAAGGCTGGGATCCTTGGGGATGCTGTAGATGAGCTTCCAGTCCTGTGACATTTGTAAGCTGCTGTACATGCCCTGAAATGATGAGATTTTCTTACCTGGGTGTAGCTGGTTCGCTGAGCTGTAGATGTGAATGTGGGGTTTGTGTTTTGGCCACTGAAATCCTGGCTGTTTTCCTCCTGGGACAGGGAAAGGTCAGGGCAGAGCACTGCGCTCACACAAGCTGAGTATTAATGTTGCAGCCGGCCAAGAGGATTTGGATGTATTGACTTTTCTCGTAACACCGTCAGTATTTTCTTCACCTTGTGCAAGACACAAGTCCCTGCATTGATTGTGCAGAGGGATGTGGACAAGGTGAGAACTTCCTTCCTGAGCAAATGCAGCTTCTCTGTGCTCATCTTTGTCCACAGTTTCCTGCTTTCACTGCTGCCAATATTTGCATTTATGCCACCTCCAAAAAGCCACTGATGCTGCTGCAGACTGGCCTAGTTTTATTTGCTGTATCACTTTCAGTTAGGTGGGTTCTGCTGGTTAGTTGATTCCGAGGAGGAGATGTCCCTGTGTTACCCGTGAGCTTGCCAAGAGAAGTCTGGGTATATCAGCAGTGTCAGTGCTTCCTTTTTGTCGAGCGTTTTCGTATGAGTAAAAAATTCTACAAATTGCCTATTTGCATGGAGAGAGCTCGCTTTTAGTGACCCTAAACACACCAGCAGGCTTGTGCTGACAGCTTGCCTGAGAAACATGTGCCTCTGCCATCCGAGTGTCCATACGGAAGCGCGGCGTTGCTGCGGAGTGACATCCACCCAGCTGAGCTCCCGAAAAGGGACATGACCTGCAGTAGCCTGGAGTTCACATTGTGTTTTTATCACAGCCGTGTGTCCATATGCCAGTGAAGTGCCTCTGTGTGTGGCTCATATACATATCTCCAGTATGTACTTCCTTATCCCTCTGTTTTTCCTCCTTCTCCGTTGTAATTCTGGTCTCTGCTGCTGGAGTTCTCCTGAAGGTCCTGTGCAGCTCCGGTATCTGCTTACGGGAGAGATTTTTACCCCTCCAGCAGCTGCTTAATCCAAACAGGCTGTGTTCCCGAGCTTCTCAAGTGTTTGTAGCAGGCAGGAGCAGCTGGGAAGAGAAGTTGTTCCCTGTCAGCCCCTCTGACAGCTCACACTGTCGGCCCAGAAAAGCTGCAGTGCGCGGAGCTCCCTTGCTGATGGCAAATGTAGGAGGAATTCAAGTGGATGAGCCTTCTCCAGGTTTATTCTTCTATTCCAAAGACCCTCTCTGGTGACAGCTCTCCATGTGGTTGCACTGTGCCATGTGCCCTGAGAGTGACACAGGAGCCAAGCTGCAGGGACACATCCATCCAGGGGCTGTTTACTGAGCGTTTTCCAGGAGGAATCTGGAGCAGGAGGACTCCCCAGGACAGTTCTAGGAAATGTCTTGCTCCCAAATAAACATGTTGATTTTCTCAATGCAGTCGGTTTGCCAGTGCCATCTGTTGGCTCCCATACCATGGAGGAGATCAGTGCTGATTTACAGGAATGCCACTGCCATAATTACACTTTCACAGTGATCACTGATCAGACTGAGCACATGGGCTCCTTTTGAAAGAAGTGGGGGTTTTTGATTTTCACTCAGGCCACTGCAGAAACAACTGAACTGAAAAGGAAGAGGTGATTTCTCTATGGAGTGATCGCTCATGCAAGAAATTTTATTTATCATTGAATTATAGTTATAATTAGATCTAAGCAGATGCATGGCATGAAGGAGGAGATGTTAGCCCAGGCCAGGGTCTCTGGCTTGTTCCTTTGTTCGCAGCACAGAAATAAAAGGAAGCAGTGTCCCATGGCTCCTTTCCACTGAAAACAGACCGTGCTTCCACCTCTTTCCCTCTCTGAGCCTTTCCAAGCAGCTGGAGCAGTGCAGGGCACAGTGGCTCTGCTCTCCCTGCCCATCCGCCTGGGCACCCAGCAGTTCATTTCCCTTCCTGTTGGCAGGGCACGATGGATTCAAGGAAGTCTGTCTGGATTATTATCCACACTCAGCTGAGAAACAAGATGTTCATAGAAATTTTAACTCCAGCAAGTTGATACTCTCCTCTCTCCTATTCCAAGCCTTGTCCCTCGTTTCAGAGCCACTCATCTTGGCATCTTTAGCTCTGCTGGCTGCCAGATTGGAAAATTTGGTATCTCAGTGCAAAATAGGAATTTATAATATTGTTTTTGTTACACTTTGGGAATTTTAGGAGAATCCTGTGAGTTTGAGAGCAAGAATTGTCAAGGCTTCATGTGCCGGGCTGAAGGAAATGGTTGGTGCTCAGGGCAGAGGGGCAGCCTGGGCTCCTGAGAACCTCAGGATCTCACATTTTGGAGCATTTTGGGGTGCACTGAAGGCAACTTGCTGTCCTGGTCTGAAATGTGCCTTCTGTCCCTCCTGACTTCCCGAGGGATGCAGTGGGACATGCTGGTATCAGGGATATAACTGTGTGCTCCCTTTGGCCTCACAGAGTTTCGGTACCTCTCCTTCCACTTCCCAGCTACCCGTTTTGCTTTCATGTGGTTGAAATTTCCACTCCTCCCCACAAGGCTCTTGCCTGGCATGCACATATACTCAGCACAGCTTTAGGGTCACAGGAATAGAGAGCAGTGTTCAGCTGAAGTGCACCAGGAGAAGAAAAATCTGGAAAAACTTTGCATGAGCCACCTGGCTCTGGAGAGCAGAGCCTCCACAGCACCCTGCAGGTCTCACTTTCAACACCTTACCTGCTCTCCACCAGTTGTTCTTAGCAACTTGTCATTTCTCCCAAGTAACAATTCCTTTCTCAAATTGCTAGTGCAAATTTTACTTGGATGCAAGAAGGAATAAATGAACTGTTTACAAGTGGCGGGAACATTTTGTTAATTGGTAGCAGCATGCATGCTCCAGGCTTGGCATTTATCCTCCTGCCTGTAAGCTTCATTAACTTCTGATAAAAGAATAGTTAATTTCTCAGACTCCTTTTTTAGAGTATTTGATTGTTTAAGAGTTTAGATCATGGTTTTCTTCCACTTCTACTTGTGCCTGAATTTGTGCTTTACTTAATGATGTTTAGTCTTGCTCTCTATTTTATGGGATGTTTGTAAGCATGAGGGAATGTGCTTGATTTTGGGGTTTGGGGTTTAAGTGATCCAACTGCCTGAAACAGATTCTTTTTGCATAAATAATAAACAAGTATTTCTTTATATTTGGAGTCAGGGCAGTTATTGCCCTGGCAAGGATTTTATCATAAAATATGAAAGTTAGTTTTCATGTGCTTCAGATTGCTCCCTTAAAGATCCTTTTGTTCAGTTGTTTTTCTCCAACGTATGATCTTCAATAAATAAATAAATAAAAAATGAAAGAAAGGGCTGAATCCATTGTGGCCATTCCTTGTAACTAAGCTTTAGATGGAGTCAGTCTGGCTGGTGCCAGGATCCCAGGACCCGAGGATCTCAGCCAGTCTCTTTTCTGTTGAAATCCCAAATCATCTTTCGAGGGAAGGGAGAATATTAGCCAGCTAGGAAAAGCAGGAATAGAGAAACCAACTTGGTCTGTTCTGGAAAGCCTTTAAACCACTCCTTCCCTCTGGAAAAAAACGTGATTCTCCAAAAGAATCCAAAGAGCAAAGCTCTGGAACAAACCAACTGCAAAGCCCTGGGTGGAACATCACATCACCCCCATCCCTGAAATTCCCTGCCTTCCCTGCTGCCCAGCACAGAGGGGATTTCCTACTTCCACCCTCACAGGGTCCTGAGGAAGCTCTGCATTTCCTGAAACCAGAGCACAAGGTGGTTTCCCCAGGATTTTTCAGGAGACTTTTGCCTTTCATGTTACATCAGTCGCTGGAGGCATTTGTGTAGAATGAAAACATTTGGAAGAAACCCCTTCAGGTCTCTCCTTCGCATAACTCCAAGGGGGGTTTGGGTTTGGGGTTGCTTGGCTGAGCTCGGGATGAGATCCTTCACAAGAAGAACATCTCCTGGGTGCTGTTTGTCTTGCTTTGCTCCAGATCCAGGTATTGTGTGTCTTGTGGGTGTGGAGTTTCGCTCACCACGTGTAAATCCCGCAGCGTCACAAGGGGACAGGGGAGGTGGCAGCCTGATCCTCCCTGCCCTGGGTTATCAGGGGAAACCAGAGGAATTCACTGGTGTTGTGTCTGGCCCTACTGACCAAGTTGGGTGCAGTCAGATGCTCTACATACCTTGAACTTGGCCGAGAGTGTCAGCTCGAGCCATATAATTAAGCTGGGAAATGAGATTTCCTTAGAGCGAATATAGAGCGGGCAATGAGTAAGGAGCTTAGGAATACTCCAGATCTGTGGATTTTCATTTACGTCTTTGGGCCTGAAAATGACTCATGTCTCTGGGTAGACATCTTGGCTTTGCTCTTGGAGGAAGTGTCTCTTAGCTTTTATGTATATTTATGCTCAAGCTTTACAAAAGCCCGTTCTTGCAGGAAAGCCCTGGGTGAAAACCATGTGGAGAGCGCTTCCCAATCCCCCTCTGGCTCTCTTAACTTCCCTAGCCTTCTCCTGAGCGCCGTGCTTGGATCTCTGCGGCGCAGATCCGCGGGTCCCACAAAGCTCATCCCGGCAGGGCCAGCTCTGCACCCCATTAATCACAGCCCTGCTGCCGTTTCACCTCGTGCCTCAGCTCCAGCCCCGCTCCTGCCAGCAGCTCCCAGCGCTGAGTGCCAGACCTGGCTGCCGTTCAGCTCCCGGTCCTGCTGTAGGAAGCATGCTCAGTGACTTGGAAGGCTGGAAGCGTTCCTGCGCTCTGAATTAAAGGTTTCAAATGAAAGAAACAGCTTATTGTGCTTGGGTGCCTTTTCGGGATTCTGCTGGGTTCTGCTCACATGCAGGGCAGTTATTGCCCTGGCAGGGATTTGATCATAAAATATGGGGCTTAATTTTCATGTGCTTCAGATTGTTCCCTTAAAGAAAGATTCCCTTAAAGGATCTAAAGATCCTTTTGTTAGATTGTGTGTGCCTGTGAGAGCATCCTTTAGCCCTGCACTTGGCACTGGCACCAGGAGAGGGACATGTGTTTGGGTCGTGTGTCCCTGTGGGTTTGTCCTGGCACACGGCTGTGCACAGAGCACTTGTCCTTGTCCCCACTGAGCTCTGGGGTCTGGGACAAGCCGAGCATTTCTGTGTCAGATCTTTCTGGTGGTGCATTCTCAGCGGTTTTCGTGGCAGTGCTGCTTTGCATGCCCTTCCCCAGGCCTTTGCATGATCCTGCAGCCTTCCTGGGCAGGACTTGGGTAAATTAGGCTCTCCAGCAAAGCAGCCAGGAGATTTGTAAAAGCGGTTCTTTTCCCAGGGAGAGCCATCTCCAAGTGAGAAAACCTGCTGGGGGATGGTAATTCATCCCACAAATCCTGAGACTGGAGCTGCTCGCTCACAGGGGTGTTTCGTGGTGGGGAGGAAGATACTTAAGGCTGAAATTTGATTTAGAAGCAGCAGGACAGATGTTCTTCTGCCAGGCAGAGCGGCGTTTTCTCTCAGCTGTTTTCTCCATCAAGGTTTCACTCTGCCTTTTCTCTCCTGCTCATCCTGGCAATCCAGAAAGGATTCCCTTCTTCACTGTGTGTGTTTGGGTGAAACAGGGTACTCAGTGGACTCGAGGGCAGGTGGTTCTTAGCACAGAAGTGTGTCCACATTTGGAGTCTGGTGGTTCTACAGTCCGTGCCCAGAGGAGCTGGGAGCTGCCAGCACCAGGGAAGTGGAGGCAAAAATCTTGGAGAGTGGAGAGCATCTGACTGGAAGCACTTAGACTTGTTTAAACTCCATTAGTGTAGCGTTACAGAGCACTTCTGGTTTAAAACAGATAAATAAATACCTCAATTGTTACAAGCCTGACACTACCCCTCATTCCCATCCCTGCTGGGGTTTATCAGCCCTGGTGCAGGGAGCTGGTGTGTGGATAATGCAGCTGGGTCAGTAATTTCTCTTTTGTTTCCCCTCTGCCAGGTTGCGATAAAGATCATTGATAAGACTCAGCTAGATGAAGAGAACCTGAAGAAGATATTTAGAGAAGTTCAGATCATGAAGATGCTTTGCCACCCACATATCATCAGGTTGTACCAGGTAGGAGCACTCTGCAGTGCAGTTTCCATCCCTTGACTCTACACTGTGCAGTAGCACTTTCTCTAGAGTTATCCCTCCATTCCTTCTACGTGGAACTGAGAAAGTCCTTTATGTTTTCAAGGTCTCCAAGTGCTTTGGTTGGAGGGGCAGGGGGAAAGTGTAGCTAATCCTTCTCTTTTCTGGGACATCATGCTTCCGCTGTGGCCTGGCCTCCTGCCACTTGTTTATGGCCATTGTGTGTTTCTCAGTTTCCCAGTTGAAACCGGATGCAGGTTCCCCTTCTCACTTTAAGGGAGGGAGTAAATCTCACCCAGGAGCAGGACTGAGCTCTCCTCTCCCTGCCCAGCTCCCTGTGGCACCCAGACCCTGCTGATCTGCTCAGCCCTTTCCTGGAAGGGGATCGATACTGGCGGCAGACTTGCTTTTGCATATTGTTTGTAGACTTTTTCTCCAGCTTGTTTGATGTTTTTTTGTCTGCAAACAAAACCTCCAGAGGCAGAGCCCTCGTGTTCTGCCCTTTACACAGCTACCTGGTGGTGCCTCTGTGAGGAGGGTGCAGCAGAGTGATGGCAGCAGAGGAATAAAGGATGCTGTTTGCCATCTGTGCTTGAGAGATACGAGTATTTATTTGGACTCCAAAGAGTTAAAACTGAGTAGAAGCAACTGAGGTTAATGTTTAGCTAGTTTGGCCAAACCATGTGTGAGATGCTTACAGGGACTGTGGCATTTTCAAGGTATTCAGGGAGTGCTTCTCTGCAAATTGAGTCCTTAATTTTTTTTTTTTTTTTGAGGCAAAAAACCTTTAAAAACCTGTTTTATTCCATCTAAAGCTTTTGATGTGATACTGAACAGGTGGCACTTGCAACTTGGCTTTGTTTAGGGTGGGAGAAGAGCAGGGTAGCAGCCCTGAGAAATCCCAGGCTGCTGGAACAGGACGGGACTGGGGAGCAAGTGCTAAAGGGAGGTGAAACAGAGGAGGAGGAGGAAGGTGTAGGTGAAGTGTTATGTGTAGTTACAGATTTAATGTTTGAAACTTGCTGTTTCATGCTTACTGTCCCCAGTTCCTGTCCATTCCTCCACATGGCCCTGGAAAGCACAGGAAGGTTATAGTTTGGATTTGATGAGAGCAGTTGCATGGACGAATAAATGTGGTTTTAGATCTATTTCTCGTTGCACTCAGCAGTCTCCTTATGTGTCAATTCTCTGTCCTTGTGTTCAGGTTATGGAGACAGAGAGGATGATTTATCTGGTGACAGAGTATGCCAGTGGAGGGGAAATATTTGGTAAGTACATTTATTGCATTCTTTAATCAGATAATGCACTTGGTCAACTACACTAAACTGAAAATAGCTGCCACACTCTCTTGTTTCAGCTGAGAGGTGCCCTTCAGCCTGCAAACTTTCCATTGACAAGAGGAGTAAAGGAATAAATGAGACCAACTCAATGGAAAAATAACCCCCATAACCTTTGTTTCTTCTTTGGGTTTCGTTGACAGGTGGTGCTGCTCCTCTTTCGTGCTCACTTTGGGATTAAAGATGTTGGAAATAGTCATGCAGTTGGATTTTAGTGTTGCTGAGTGCTTTGCTTTCCCAGCAAGTTACATGAACCTCATTGGTGATAGTGGAACTGTTGGGGTGTGTCAGTAGCTTTCAAAGAAACAGGCAGTCCTGCAGTTCTGAAATGTTTTGTGCTCAAAACCATGTCTTGTCCTTTCTTTTTGATATCTGATGTTATCTTAGCAAGCATTGGTTACATCCCTTCCAAACACCATTGTCTCAGAGAGTTTTGGCTGAGTGTTTTTGACCACAGGAGCTGTTCTTGAAAGGGAAAAAAGTATCTGTGCAGCACAATTGCAAGAACTGTGGGCTGATTTATTAATTTGTTTGGTGAACTATAGCAAAACTTAAAGAAATAGGAATTCACTTATACACTGGAATTTTGTGCTGGGTGACAGAGTCAGGATTTTGCAACATTGGTCTGTACTGGTTTTGCCAATGTGAGCCTACAAAAAGGGGGAAAATCCTGTGTGCTTGAATTGGCTTCAGTGAAGGAAGTGAGGACAGTCAGACATGGTCACACGTGGCCTGTCAGCTCCTGGGAACACTCTCCCTGTCCTCGTCAGTCATTGCAGAAGGTTCACTTTTGATTTCACTTCTCATTTTGCTGGAGGAGAAGCTGAGTTGTAAAAGATGAAGCTTTTAGTGAAGTAAGAGAAGCCCCAGATTAAGGAAAATAAAAGCTGAAAAGTGCTGGTTTCCAGTAACTCCAAAGCACCACCAGTTCCTCAGTACCTCTGTAGATGGTTGCCATGGCTTCTTGTCAATATTGTCCATGTCCTTTGGATTTCTCCCTGAGAAGGTGACAGCCGAAGGGGAAGCAAGTGACAGCTGATGTTTGGGAAGTGTGGATTGCCTGGTGAAAAAATGACTTGCTGAGCCTTCCAGTTGTTTATTCAAACATGAATCATGGTGCTGGACACACTCAGCAGTTCCAAAGCCTTGTGAAATTCACATTCCCGTGCACAGTAAAATCACCTGCACGTGTCCTGGAGTTGGCTTGGGTGTGGATCACCACCGAAAAGTATAAATCTCTTTTTATTTTTTCTCTCTCTTCTGTTGAATTTGGCAGAGATGGGCTCATCTTTTTTTTTTTTTTTTTTAAATCCAGAGCTATGTGCAAGCTCATATACAAACTTGGAATGAATTCTTTGGTTACAAAAATAGCCTTCTGCATGAGTCGAAGTGAAAACCTAATTGCTTTCTGAAAGATTTTCTGCTGTAGTAAATTCAGCTCATTAGCATGGCTAATTTCCATGTTGCTGCCCAGCATTTTATCCTCGCTGATAGCTGGGAGCAGCCAGCTCTGTAATAGTGTGAAGCTTCTCCAGACCCAAGCCAGGAGGCTGTGCCTCTCAACCCAGTTTTGAGGATTTTCAGGCACTGCCCTCGATGTAAGAGCAGAGAGGGGGAAACTCTCAAGTCTCAGCTTTTTGTATTCAGAGTTTCCTGAGGAGCCATTAGGACTTTGTTCTAACAGCGGAAGCAATTTGCAGGGAGGAAACAAGAGCCCATTTTGGGAAGGTTTCCTTGCAGTCCTTGGGTCTCCAGTGCTGGGGGGTCTCACATCCTCGTGTGGTGGAGACGAAGTCGATGACAGTGTGGACAGCTGGGCTCTCCTGTTGGGTAAAAGCTCTGTTTTTACTGAGCCCCAGCTCAGTGCCTGTCCCTCCCAGGGCAGATGGGCTTGTTGGGATGTGTGGCAGGGATGCTGTGTGAGGTGTGTGTGGGCAGGACAGCCACTGTCACCGTGCCTCTTACTGGGCACTGGGGGATCCTCTGTGAAATGGGCCTGTGCTGAGTCTTTTTAACCTTTTTTTTTTGGTCCCAACACCTGCATGACATAGGCTTTAAAATGCAGTGCTGAAGGGTAAAAGGGGCTGACAGCCGTGGTTTTCTGGATGCCAAACACCCAGGGTAAGGCTGAGCACAGCCCTATAAAACCAGAATTACAGCACTTTGCTGTTGTGAACTGCAAGTTTTTGTAAGGAACAAATCTTAAGCTGCTTCCCTGATGCTTTCAAAACTTTCCAAGGCTTAAACCATACCACAGAGCTGTCACTGTTACACAGGCAGTACTAGAGGTCAGAATTTTTAGCTGAAAGAACAGTGGTTTCTCCAAACGTTCCCAGTTAGTCAGCACTGGCCGTGTGTCTGTCCTGTCCCTGTCTGTCTGAGGATCCCAGCTCAGCACCTGGGAGGGCTGCACCACCTGTTTATCCAAACTTCCAGTAAAAGGGCTGAGCTTTTACTGTGCCGTAAGAGTCTTTGATTCAGCTCTTACTGGAAATGGGTTGATAATTCACTTTGTTTGCGTAGCAGCGCACAGGGACCAGGGACAGGGCTTGGGTTTGCTGTGGGCTTGAGCAGCCAAATGTAAATTGTTATTTTTGTCCCTCTCCGTGTTTTGCGTGTGGTTGGGTCGCTGGTTTGACATTACGAAGAAGTGAATGTCCCTTTTTAAACATAGGGTGGTCCCTGTTCCAGGTCCCTTGAGTGTCCTTTTTTGAGGTCAGATGGAATATAGTCTAAAAATCTGGTTTGATTTCAGCTGTTTACTATGAAAACTGTGAATAATCTGCAGTCCTCACTGACTGAATATGGGTTCTTGGTTGATTAACAAAAAAATCACAGGAAATTTGGAAAATTATCGTCTGGTTGATGTGGTTACCACGTCTGCCCTGTTTCCCCACTGCCCACCCACTTGTCCTGAGCTCTGTGGGCATGGACTGGGCAGACACATTAAACCACATTGTGGTGCCCATCTCTAGAAGGTCAGTCTGCTTCTGACATCACAGGGTCACCAAATCACTGGAAATGTGATTTAATCCACCACACAGAAGAAATGTGAAGCTTCATCAGCGTTTGTTTTCCAGACAGAAAGCAGCTTAAAAGCACAGGGCGTCTGTCCAGAGGTGGGGAGTGGAAACTTGTGTGTCAGTGCTCTCTGAACCAGAAGGTGATTTTTCCTCAGTGTAGGGTTGGATTGTTTTTTTAACACAGAGAGCAGCGTCAGGTGCTTCATAAGTACGGAGAGCAGTGACTGATGTTTGTAAATATGTGCAATGAAATGGTGAATTCTTTCTGGAAGACACTCAGAGGGGCATCACTGTGTGCTGAGGAGCTTGGTGATGCCAGCATGGCCCAGCCATGGCTCTGGGTGCTCTGGCACATTCAGAGCAGGCTGCTGGCTCCCTGGTCAGCTCTGTAAGCTCCACTGCATGGGAGGTTTATGCAGACTAAGCTCTCAATGGTTAATTTTGGCATACAGTTGCCCTTGGTGGTATGTGAAGCATTCTGTAGCCTCATTGTTTGTGTCCTTCCTCTGGAGCTGGTGCAGAAATGTCAGCGGGCTCGGCGCACAGTGCCTACGTGCAGAGCCTGGGCCTGAGCTCCAGCTCTTCATGAAAAGTGAAATTTCACGCCTAACCTAAAAAGGGATTTTTGCAGCCTAAGCAGGACTGACCAGGCAGAGGGACAGCAGATTTTTCTGAGTGAGAGGCACAGGGCAGGGGTGCCCCAAGTGACAGGGCTGAACATGGGTGTCACCAGCCGTACCAGGACTGGTGAACCTGGTTTGGGCAAAAGTACACTTAGGAGAGCCTTGCAGAAAGACACCTGCTGCAGTAGCTGGGTTTGTTTTCTTGCCTGCAGGAGAATTGCTAAAATATTTTGGAAATTGTTGAGAGATTGGAGCCTTATGCTTTGTTTCAAGGGCGCTTGCAGCATGGACAGGCTGTGCTCCCAAATCCCAGCAGTGTAGAAGGTGTGAATGACCTTGTTGAGGAGCTGAGCTATTACCTGTTGATCAGTGTCTTAAATTGGCCAGCCCTTGCTGTGCTCTGCTGTCAGTCTCCTTAGAGTAACAAATTTATGACCATGCAAATGCCTTAATGAAATACGATGGGGCAATTTGAGATGGTAACTCTGCTCTGCTGAGGGTCAGATTTGACTTGGTGATGGTTTTCCTTCCCCAACCCTGGTTCAGGTTTGTTTATGGAATAAGTTTATCCGATGAATAAGAGTTAATTGACAAGTTCTTTGAAAAACACCTCGAGTCTGTTGCACAACGTGAGTGGGCAAAGGCAGAAGTAGGTTGCTGTGCAGTCAGGAGTAGCACAACTGCTTTGATGGATCTTGGTAATTAGTATTTACTGCGAGTCAATTATGTCGCAGGTATTTTAATGAATGGGTGACTGGGGAGAAACACAACCACCTGATGAGAAACCTGCATAAATGGTTTATTGTTATTATTTTCAAGAACAGGTATCTGCATTGAGCCCCCAGTTTAATGGAGTTTAGGGAGGGACATGAATCATTTCAGCCTACTTTTGACCAGAAATATTTCCAGGCCAACTCGATGGCCACACCAAGGAGTTACAACCTCGTGAAATGAGGCTTCCTTTCTCTGCCTTTTCTGCTGCCTGTCTCCTGCCTGTCCATCCCCACTCGTGGGACGGTGACAAGTGGCTTCTGTGAGCCTGGTGCTTCCAGGTTTTAAGTGGATTGACTTCAGCTGGGTCACTGCTGTGTGCCTGCCTTTGTGATCTCTTGGAGAGGCTTTCCTGTCCGTGTGTGCAGTGCTGGCTTCCGAGGAAAGCCCAGCTGGCAACAAACACTACCTTGGAGTGAGAGTACAGGCTTTCAGCAAAATATTTGGGAGTGCTCAGATTTCCGTAGCGAAGGCCAGCTCCGTTTTTGTAATGAAATGCTTTCTTGGATTTCGCAAGGATGTTGTTGCACCCATCTGCAGAGAGGGAGGATGTTAAATCCATCCTGCAGCTGGTGCTGGCTGGAGAGCTGAGGTGAGCAGCTGGTTGTGGCTGTGACTACCTGGGACCTCGCTGGTTCCAGCAGGAGTTATCTTTGAGGCATGTTAGAGCAGAGACACATTTCCTGTGGAAAACCAGGGGGAAGGAAGGATGGCATGTGGCCAGGAAGCTGCACCTCTCCAGGTGATGTGGTACAAGGCTTGGGGTCTGACTGGAGGCAAAGGCTGGAAAAGTTTCGTTTTTATTTTGATGTAGAAAAACATTTTAAAACCTTTGCACTTGTGTACAATACAGTTCTGATTTTCCAGGCATCCCCTCTGCTGTCCTCTATATAAAATAAATTGCAAAGCCTTTCACTTGGAGCCAGCCCAGCTGAGGAGTGGTTGGTAGATCCCTGCTTGTGCCTCTTCCATGTCTGCTGTCGGAGCTGCAAACTACACTGTGCCCACATTGTTCCCACCTCCCCAGCTCTCTCCACGAGCATGAGAAGCCCCTGTGTCCATAACCCTGTGTCCTCCTTCACCTCACAGATCACCTCGTGGCCCATGGGCGCATGGCTGAGAAGGAAGCCCGGAGGAAGTTCAAGCAAATCGTGGCTGCTGTCAACTTCTGTCACTGTCGTAACATCGTCCACAGGGATCTGAAGGCAGAAAATCTCCTCCTGGATGCGAACCTGAACATCAAAATAGCAGGTGAGCTAAGCCCAGCGGTGTGGGAGGAAGGCAGCTGCTGTCAGGAGTTAATAAACCTAGGCACTGGCTGCTTCCAGGTATTCAGGGAGGAGGAAACGCAGTGCAGCTAAAGGAAGCTTTGGATTTCTGTGTGGCCTGCTGCCCAGAGCTGAAACTGCCAGGTTGTAGCCAGGAGATTTATATCTCCCTTCAAGTAGTGCAAAGTAAAAGGAGAAAGGAAAAAAGGCAGGTTTGGCTTCCTGGGCTGCAGACACTGTGGTGTTCACTCCTCTGGGTGATGGGTGAGACAGGATCACAAAACTGACCTTGTTCTGAGTCCTGATGCTGGTTCAGAGCTTCTTCAGAGCGGGTCAGGCTAGGTGAGAGAGCAGGAATGGCAAAGCAGGGATGACAAGGTGGATGGTGGAGCAGTGAAGGGGAAACAGCACTCCTGGAATCATTGGTGATGTGGTGTGGCAGAGCCAGAGTGGCCTCAGTGCTTTGGGGTTTTATTCCCTGCAGGGAGAGAAGCTGAAGCTGCTGAACACAGACCCTCTCACTGCCTGCTCCCTCCCAGAGTTTTGCAGAACTGTAGGATTTTTTTGTCACTAACTGCCCTTCCAGAGAGCTTCCTCCTGGGGCATTTCTGTCCTTACCTAACACAGAGCTGCATGTCTGTGGTGCTCTGACCATGAGACTGAGCCTTGGCTGAGCTCTGGGGGGCACTGACTAGGCTTGAATTTATTTGTCCTGGTGGGATTATAACCAACTGAACCAACAAGATTTAACACTTAAGAGTTGGACTCAATCCTCGTGGGTCCTTTCTAACTCAGAGTATTTTGTGATTCTCCCTTGGACATCTCATTCCAAGGGCTTTGGAAGTGATAGATCTTGTACTCAGCATTTCATTCTACCAGAGCCTGGAGCACAGCAGAGCTTTGGAAAGCACTTTCTTGTCCACTGTCCTAACAGACTTCCTGGGTGAGCTTCTTGTCTTTTGCAAGTCTTTGTAACTTGACTTAAAAAAAAAAAAAAAAATAGGGTGCTGAGGGCTACAAAACTTTTCAGTCTGAGAAATTTTACTTCTGGGACGTGGGAAATACTCCTCTGTCTTGATAGCATCTTGAAGAAAGGAAACAGTCTAGCTCACTTTTGCTGTTCTCTCGTGTACCATCCAGAGGTGTTAGATTAGAGTTTAACACTAGGTTTGTGGTCAAAATCATCAGTAATTTCTTAGGCTTCACTCATCCTCCCACTGTGAGGAGGGAGTGGGGAAGGAATAGAAAGGAGAGAAGGACTTTATGGACCTTCCTCTGGTGCTTAACAGTCTGAACCATGTCCTCCTTGAGACAGGAATGATAACCTGCTCCTCGCTGTCCTGGGAGCAGCAGATAAGTGAGAGACACATCACTGATGAAGCAGGAGTGCAGCCCCTTGGAGTAGGAGTGCAGAGGTCGTGGAGCTCAGGGAGAGGCTGTGGGGAGGTGTCTGAGCAGCACTTTGTGGTGTTTTATGCAAAGGCTGCACTAATGGTTTGAGGCCATCTTGTGTTCACGGGAAAAATCCGCTCTGCGTGGAGGGGGGAGGGAGCCTGGCAAACAGCAAGAAGTTAAAAACTAAGCCAGGTGGAAACTGGAATTCAGCTGGATTTGCTGGAGAAATGTGCACATGAACAGGCTGAGAAGGGCTGGAAATTGTGGAAACCTTTTTTTATCTAAGGGAGTTGGAAACTATTTTCCTTCCAAATCTGTGCTCCCAGAATGACTCCAGGAGATAGTCCCCACCCTGGTGGTGGCAGTGTTTGCCTTGGCAGGAAGATGCTGTAGTGCTTTGAAAAGTAGCCTGGAAAAGCTGATTTATGGTATAGGATTTTCCAAGTATTAAGTTTTCTCCCTATAACTCACCAATTACAACTTGACACCAATTCTTCCATTGTTTCAAGAGCAAAAAAAAAAAAAAAAGAAGAAGTGATATCAACAGATCTGCTTCACACCAGACCTCCCAGGAGAAATGCTACAGAAATGCACACAGCAGTTACACTGGTAGAGAACCAGCTGAACCTTCACTGCCAAACCTGTTAATTGTGTATAACTCAAACTTTGGAGCTTTTCAGACTCTCATCAGTGCTGATTTTCTGGCACTTTCTTCCTGACATCCATTTGCCTGGCATTAGGCAGGTCCCAGCTCTCAGTGAGGGAGCCCTGGGGTGGGCAGTGCTGCTGGTCTCACTGATGGTCACTATTTGAGGGTTTTTTTAATTGATTGCTGCTATGCTATTTTTCCGTAAACAGCGACATCCCAACGCCCTGACCCTCGCTCTCATTTTTCCCATGGATGCTTTTTCTCCAGTGTACCTTCTCAGAGTCTGAGTCAGTAGCTGCTGGCACTGCGTTCCCTGTGCTCCCAGCCGGAGAGTTCAGCCAGGAGTTGATGATTGCTAAACACCCTGGCCTTCCCGGGATATGGTTTCGGAGAGGAATCTGATCTATGCATCGCTTTGCATTCATCTGCAAGAGGTGGCTGCTCCTTCCCCTCCTGAGGGTAAAATCCCTGTTGGGCACACACTGAAGCCACTCCCTGAGCTCTGCCCCAAGGAAACTTGAGGGACTGGACCCACTGTTTTGTGGCAGAACTGTTTCTCTTAAATATTTTCCCCACATCATATCATTGGGATTTACCTTGCTCTTGAAAAATGCCCCTTTCCTTCTGCATCTGTTTGTGGAATGAGACCTGATTGCTCCCTGGGGATGTGGATTTATGCATCTCCTTGGCCGTAGATTTTAAGAAAGTTTATTTAAGTTGTAATTTGTGTTTTTGTTTGGTTTAGATTTTGTGCTTAGTTGCTCTGGGGTTTTCAAATCCTCCCGTGAACTTTCTTTGGGTTTTTAAAGCTCTGCTGTTTTCCCCAGCCTTGACCTCAGTCCCACAGTGCAGGTGGGGTCTGGACGCTGTTTAGTGTCCATGTAGAGCAGAGCTGCCTGGCTCCAGCTCCCCACAGAGCCCAGCAGCCTGAGTTCCCTGGAGTCCAGGAGGGGCTGGGCAGAGCAGCAGCTCTGCAGGGAGAGTTTTCCACCCCAAAATCCGGGGCAGCTGCGGGGTGAGCCCAGGAGCTCTGGCCCCATTCCCTAAGGACAGACTCTTCGTGTTCCTTTCTGCCCACCTCCTCTCCCTGTCCAAAAGAGCTGTGAATCCCTGGACGAATTTCAGCACGATGTGGAAGGGGTGAAGTTTCCCAGCCGACCAATCTGCAGGAAGCAGAGCAGGGTGCAGGAGGCAGCTGTTGCGTGTCTGTTCCGAGGCTGAGGTGCTGCCAGCTGGCATGGCACAGCCCTGGAATGGCATGGACCTGGAATGGCACAGCCCTGGAATGGCACAGCCCTGCCCCTGCTGCTGACATCGCCATGACCTGTGCAGCAGAGTGGGGAACACCTTGTG
Organism: Entomyzon cyanotis; assembly: GCA_024500445.1. Classification (NCBI taxonomy): domain Eukaryota; kingdom Metazoa; phylum Chordata; class Aves; order Passeriformes; family Meliphagidae; genus Entomyzon; species Entomyzon cyanotis. The sequence continues at coordinate 845,897 of JAKEPQ010000773.1, read as the reverse complement.
CCTCTCACCTGTGCAGGGCTGGAGCTGCTCCTGGCTGTGCACTCCTTGGAAAACAGAGGTGGTTCCCCGAGTGCTCAAAGCCCATTTGTGTGCTTACAAGGACAAATAAAAGTAACTAAACCAGGATAACTTGCTCAATATATGGGAAGTGCCAAAATTCCGCACTCATAAGGAGTTTATGTCTAAACCTGATACAAATGCTGTGTGTTGGGAAATACATCCAGTGCTGTAGCATTTATTGCTGGCTCCAGTGGCCATAACTCAGGCACTTGTTACACATCCTGCTTTGAACGTGAGACAGCAGCTCAAAAGCTTGCAGAGGTGGAAAAGACAATTGTGCAGCTGTGTGCTATTTCCCTGGAATTGTCCTCCAAAGGCTGGCTGGAGGTTTAGATGGCTTCACTGCCAACAGTAAAAACCCAATGGGTGTGTAAGTGCCTTGTTTTGATACCACGGTGTTTTTAAAGAACATTTACTATCTCTGTGCTCTGTTTTGAGGTGGGGTTGGAGCAGCCTGCTCTGTACTCCAGGTGTTTCCACAGGAACAGGCTGTGTTAGGTATTCTCCACATGCATAAATCATCTCCACAGTGAGAATTTTCTCCCTGCAAAGTGAGGGGAAGAAGGAATTCTGCTGTGCCCCCCTGGAGCTGAGTTGGCAGGAGCAGCACCAGGTGGTCTGCTGAGTTCTGCAGAAGCTGTTCAAAGGAGCAGAGGAGTCACCTGAAATTAGGTCATGGAAAATCCTGTGAGGAGAGCAGTGAGAGGGAGCGTGGATCCCCAGTTGGTACATTCTGGGGAGTGCTGGTGGGATTTGCCTGCCTCTGGCATGGAGGTGTTGGGGATCACTGGTGATCCTCATTTAGAATTTGGTGTGGAACTGGTGATTAATTGGTAATTAACTGGTAATAGTGGGCAATCTTGAATATGTTACAAAAAACAGTAGTTTTCTAGGATTTAGGAAAACAAAGCTTTCTGGATGGGTGTGGATAAATGGATGTAAGGAGAAATTAGCAGATAAAAACAAAGATGGATTTTAAAGCAGAATGTTTATTTATTTCAAGAAATGGGGAAAAAATATCCTTTGTGGCTTTGCACCACAAATATTCTTTGTCATTTATATACATGTATTAAAATACACATTTTTCAGTCAAATTTTCCCACAACTCTGGGAAACTCTTGTGTTTCACTACCACCACTCAGCTGTGCATCACCCCAGATCTGCTGCTGTTCTGACTGGTGACAGAGGCAAAACACATCTTAAGCCCTTCCTAAGAGATTCCCACTTTCTGCAGCTCTACTGTGTATTTTTGCCATGACACTTTTTGCTTTAATCGGTCAGAATTTGCAAAGTGAGTGTTTCTGGCCCTGCCTGCTCTCCCTGCTGCAAGGAGCTGCTGGTGCCAATGCCATGAGAAATGGCCTCGTTGCCGTGGGTCCCTGTCCATGGTCATTAATGTCACTCGCCCTCCTGCTGGCACATCTCTGGCACAAACAGAGGCACAGCACTTGCAGATAACCTTGGTGGCACTGGTCCTTGGTGGAGCTGCTTCTGAGGACACCTCAGAACTCCTCTCTGGGACTCTGTTTGCTTCAATTGAATTGAGGCGAAAAGAGGGAAGGAAATTTAGTGAAGATTCTTTCTTTTTACAAGAACCAGCTCTCCCCTCTTGGATCCAGTCTGGTTTCCTTGCCCTTTGCAGTGGCAGGTCCCAGCTGTGAGCCAGGGGGAGGCAGGTTGATTAGCAGAGAATGCCATTAGTGCCCACGTAAGCTGATGGTTGGCTGCCTGTGAGGTGAAGACCTTTCTCTTTCAGGATTTATTATTTGCTGTTGGTGAAGGATTTGACTCTTTCCGTTGAGCTGCACACCATAACAAAGGTTTCCATCCCCTGTAGCGCTTTCTGAAAAAATCAGAATTCCCATTCTTTCTCCCTTTGCACTCTGCCCTCACTGGTGCTGCCCAGGGAGGTTTGGAGTCCCCATCCCTGCAGGTGTCCATGGAAGGACTGGATGTGACACTCAGTGCTCTCATCTGGTGACAAGTTGGCGATCAGTCACAGGTTGGACTTGATGATCCTGTAGGTCTTTTCCAGCCTCACTGATTCCATTTCAGGTGTCTGTGTAGCAGTTATCCATTACAGGATTGTACGTGACTTTACCAGACTCAACCAAGTATCGTTTGTTCAGGACAGTTGGAGTGAATCACATTCCTCTCACTGGTTCTCTTTGTTCTTTCAGATTTTGGGTTCAGCAACATCTTCACCCCTGGCCAGCTCCTTAAAACCTGGTGTGGGAGTCCTCCCTATGCTGCTCCAGAGCTCTTTGAAGGCAAGGAGTACGATGGGCCAAAGGTTGATATTTGGGTATGTGATGAGCCTTTTCACTCTGACTTTGATCTGATTTTTGCTCTGTTTGTTTGGCTTTGCCTCCTGAATGCCCAATACATGTCTTGGAGAAAAATCCTGACATGACAAAAAGTCTTTTCCAAAGAAACACTTCAAAAATTACATTCTGGCTACTACAGCCCATATTTTCTCTATCGGGAGGTGCCAAAAGCATGACTTGCCCAGAGATGGATTTTAATTGTGTTTGTTTTTTGGCACAGAGCCTTGGCGTGGTGCTGTACGTGCTGGTGTGTGGGGCTCTGCCCTTCGATGGGAGCACCCTGCAGAACCTGCGAGCTCGAGTGCTCAGCGGCAAATTCCGCATCCCCTTCTTCATGTCCACAGGTAAGGCAGCAGGGAAATGGGAATACAGAGCCTTTCTCTACACCTCCTTCAGTTGTAGCTTTTTGCAGCATTATGGGGCGTGAATTTCCAGCAACAGCCCCATCAGAGATGAGTGTTTGTGTCCTCCTGCTGCCAAAAAACTTCTGAACGTTTTAGTAATAAATCTTGGGTGTGAAGTGTGATTAATTTTCATATAAAACCAGCTTAACAAAGAGTTGTGTAGCTATGTGGTTGCCTGCTGTCAGGTTAAGGAATAATTTTGCGTGGAGTTTCCCAGATGAAAACTTCCTTGCTTGCTGCCTTACTTGGGGAAGAAGTTCTCTCCATACAGAAAATTCTGCTAAAATATGGTGCTTTCAAAGCAAACCTAGATCCCAGCCCAAAGGGGAGAGCCTCAGCAGTCCCCCTTGGTGACAGCACAGGTGTAATGCAATGGAGAAATCACTCACAGTGAGCTGTTGAGTGGAGAACATTCTAAGGGTACTTTGCTCTCAACCTCCAAAAGCCAGGAGTGTCAAGATGGGGTGGGACAGAGTGACAGGGCTCTGTGTGGCTTCCCTCCTTCCTAGCACAGAGGAATCAATGTCTGCAGCAGAGCTGGGGACCCAGCAGGTGTGAAGTGCAGCAGAGCAGTATTTTTGTGTGGTGCTTCCCAGAGGGGAGCACACTGCTTGGAAAGGGAATGCTGCAGCAGCCATGTCCCTCCCCACGGTGACCCAGCCTCTCTTCCCTGGCAGAGTGCGAACACCTGATCCGCCACATGCTGGTCCTGGACCCCAGCAAGAGGCTCTCCATGGAGCAGATCTGCAAACACAAGTGGATGAAGCTGGGGGAGGCTGATGCAGAGTTTGACAGGGTGAGCAGCAGTGAGGGGGGGCTGCCTGGTGCCTCAAATGTGCGTGGTGCTGCAGTGTTGGTTCTGCTCTTTGGGAACGCTCATTCCCAGGGCTGGCATTTCCCTTTTCTGTGTCTCCTGGCCTTGCTTTCCACATCACTCCTTATCTACGTACATTTTTGTATCTTTCCATGGCACTGGGAGCTTGGGGCACGGGATTTCAGATCGGTTGCCATCAGATTGCAGCTGGAGCTCGGTGCTCTTCGGAGCGCTGTGACTCACCAGTGTGCCTTTGGGAATGTCAGCTCTGAGCGTGTGCCTGTGCCCTCACAGCTGATAGCAGAGTGTCAGCACCTGAAGACCGAGAGGCAGCTGGAGCCGCTGAACGAGGACGTGCTGCTGGCCATGGCGGACATGGGGCTGGACAAGGAGCGCACGGTGCAGGTGAGGCCTGGCGCGTCCTGCCTGCTCCTGCTGCTGCTCAGTGGCTGTGTTTGGTGGCAGCTGAGCAGCCCAGCACAGTGTAAAATGTATTTTATCACTGGGCAAGGAGTGACCGCTTTTCCTTTCCCTTGCAGTCGCTGCGAGCCGACGCCTACGATCACTACAGCGCGATCTACAGCCTGCTCTGCGAGCGCCTCAAGAGGCACAAGAACCTGCGCATTGCCCCCTCGCCCAGCATCCCGCGCACCATGACCTTCCCCACCTCGGCCAACATCCAGGTACATCCCCTGTGACTGTGTTCTTCCAGCCCTGCAAGGCCAGACTGGCCCTTCCCTGCCCCACTTATTCCTGCCCACATCTGGAGTGTCAAAACGTTCCTCGTCTGAGAATTCAGTGTGAGTTTAGGGTGCCCTAATCCTGAGGTTAGGAACAGTTTGTGCACTGGCTGAACATCCTTCAGTCTCCTGCTCGCTTGGTGACAGAGGAGAAGGAACTGTGGGAGTTACTGGGAGCTGGAGTTCCCAGCCCAGGGCTGCTGTGTGATGTTTCTTTCCCACCTTGTGCTGCTGTTGGAGCAATGAGCACTTGCTTTGGGAGAGGCCAGGTCATAAGGGAAGCAGAAGAGGTGCTCACCCTGCCTGAACAGAAGGAAGGGGGATAAACGAGGCAACCCCTAGAGAATAACCAGCTCTTCACTGGCTCCAGGGTCACCTCCCTGTTCCAGGTGCTTAGGGCTGGTGTTAATCCAGCAGTGTTTATAAAGCAATGCTGTGTTTGTGTCTTCTGATCCTGATCTCTCCACTCAGCAGACAGAGCAGACAGGCAACACCATGAACATCAATGTGCCCCAAGTGCAGCTCATCAACCCCGAGAACCAAATTGTGGAGGTGAGGTACACCCCCGTGACCCCTGCAAGCTTTTTCTGGCTCACAAGTCAGAAGCCTTTCCCTTGATCCTCATGTTTTATTTCAACATCTCCAATGTTTTATCTGCCCAGACTGATGGAACAATGAACTTGGACAGTGATGAAGGGGAAGAGCCATCACCAGAGGCTCTGGTTCGCTACCTCTCCATGAGGAGGCACACAGTGGGAGTGGCTGACCCGCGGTGAGTACTGCACTCTAACCTGCAGATTTACTCCCTGCATGTGACTTTGGTCCTTCTGGGTGTTCCTTTAAAGGTCCCAATCCCCCTGCACAGCTTGGTCGGTATTTAGATGGGGATGAGGTACTTTCCTCCTCCTCTTCCTGATCAGCTCTTGCTAAGCTGTGCTTTTGGTTAAGGCAAATGTCTCACCTGAGCTGCATTGCTGTCATGTCCAAGGTGAGGTTTTTGTGATAAATGCCATTGAGGTTTATGCCAAGAGATAATTTTGGCAAATCTCAACATGCAGGAGAAAAAAGGAACAAATAAAACCAAAGAGTGGCTTGGCTGCTCTGTGTGACCGTTTTGCAGAGCACTAAGAAGCTTTTTGTGGAGGGAAGCTGGGTCTGTGAGTGGGTTTCCTCCCATCATGGCTAATTCCCCTCTCCAAATGTGATTGCACAGGACGGAAGTCATGGAAGACCTGCAGAAGCTCCTGCCTGGCTTCCCCCGTGTCACTCCTCAGGCTCCATTCCTGCAGGTGACCCCAAATGTGAACTTCATGCACAATGTGCTGCCCAGGCAGAACCTGCAGCCCACGGGGCAGCTGGAGTACAAGGTACTGCCCGTGATCCCTGCTGTGCTCTGTGCCCTGCCACAGGCTGGGGGTGTTTATGCTCACACTTGCTCGCTCTGTTTGTCACTCCTTGCACTCCATAAGCCTCAAGATTTACTCTCTTTATGTATGATTCCAGTTGGCTCTCTAAAGTAGATTTAGATCAAATATTAGGAAAATATTCTTTACTTTGGGAATGGTTAGGAACTGGCCCAGGTTGCCCAGAGAAGTTGGGGATGCTCCATCCCTGGAACTGTCCAAAGCCAAGCTGGATGGGGCTCTGAGCAACCTGGGACAGTGCAAGGTGTCCCTGCCCATGGCAGGGGGTTGGAATGAGATGATCTGTAAGGTCTCTTCCAACCCAGACCATTCTGTGATTCTGTGGAAAAGCTGAAGAATAAAAGAGCAGTGCAATATGAAGTTAATAAGTGGGCTGGGCTGCCTGGCTTTGAGCTGCAGGTCGCAGCCTGCCTGGCAGCTAAAACAGCGTGCAGGAGCTGCAGAGTTAAGCCCTGCTCCTGCACTGACGCTGCCTCTCCGTCACTCCGAGATGCTGGTGACATCCCTGAAGCCCAGATGGTTTGTCTTCTGCTGCTGTGTGACCTTGGGCTCTGGCTGGGGTGGCTGACGTTGCTGTGTGTGTGTTGCAGGAGCAGTCCCTGCTGCAGCCCCCCACCCTGCAGCTGCTGAACGGGATGGGCCCGCTGGGCCGGCGCGCGTCGGACGGAGGAGCCAACATCCAGCTGCACGCACAGCAGCTGCTCAAGCGGCCCCGGGGGCCCTCGCCACTCGTCACCATGACGCCAGTGAGTAGCACGGGGAACCAGAGTGCTTAAAAATATCCCCTCCCGCAGGCAGAGGTGGATTGCCCAGGTCACAGCAGGCTCGGCGCCGCAGGGATGTGCCTGCTCGCTGCCAAAGGTTCCCCTGCCTCCCCTTGCAGGACTTGCTGTGCTCTCCCAGAGCTGGCAGGTGGGGTTGTGTGTTCCTGTCTGTACAATTTTTAATGGTTGCTTTTGTCCTTCGTTGATCCCGTGGAGAAAACTCAATTGTCCATCTTGGGCATTCATCGTGTTCTCGCTCCCTGGGTGCATCTGTATCAATGAATTCTCCAAGTAGCTGCAGCCTTGCCCGGGCAGTTGGACTGGGGAAGGAATGTTGGAAGGGGTTCTTGGCCAGGTTTCCTTGGTGCTGCAGAGGAGCCAACACACACCCCTGTGAAGGCTTGTTTGGGAAGATCAGGTGTCCCCTGTGCCCAGGGGACCATGCTGAGTGTCCTCTGGAACTGTGGCTTCTCTCTCTGCAGGCTGTCCCAGCTGTCACCCCTGTGGATGAGGAGAGCTCCGATGGGGAGCCAGATCAGGAAGCTGTGCAGAGGTAACTCCCACTCTGTTAACATTTGCCCTTCCTACCTCCACGAGGCTCACCTTGGGCTGTTCCAGAGCTGATTCAAACACAGCCACCTCATCAGGGCACCAGTGTTGATTTTGCAGCGAAGGCTCAACACTTCTCCTGTTGCTGTGGGTGTTGATTACACCTCTGGCACTACTGGGTGCTTGCAAAGCTGGATTCCCCTGAAATGGGTTGCTGATTGAGCAGTAGGTTCTCCAGAAACTCTTGGAACTGCTAAATTCCTTTGCTTAGTGTGCACCAGCATGCTATCCACACTAACCTGCCAAGTGAGTGCTGAGGGATTCCCCTCCCTGCTGAGTGCTGGAGGTGGGAGGATCTCCTCTGTGGCCTTGGGTGCCAGTGCAGTGCAGCAGCTTTTGTATCAAGACATGCAGTAAACATCCAACTCTGATGCCTCAAACAAAGTGAGCTTGCTGGAATTACTGGTACCTCTAGCTGCTAATTTTAGCATTAGGCCTTAAAATAGTCTGCTCCAATAAGGAAAGCGTTATTAGCTCCCAGGCTGGGAACTTCTGTTCTCTGTGTCTGCTCCAAACACATTGTAGGAAGTGGGTAGAATGTGCTTGTACTTTCTCAGTCCATGAACACACTAACCATGACCTTGCTAACATTTTCTTAGTAGCTTTTGCATAGTTTCTTCTCTGCTAACCAGCCAGGGCACGTGTGGTGGGTGTTCTGCTTCTTACCTCAAAATTATAGAGCTTTCTGGATCCCCCTTTTACAGGTCATCACCTGGGTAAGGGAGTGGCTTCTCAGGGGCTCCCAAGGGTTCAGGGAGTTGCTGCAGGCAGGGTGACACTGGAATGGGTACAGTCAAGCTCCAGAGCTCTGGCCAGCTCTGCTCCTCTTGGTGCTCCCAAGGAACAGTGCATGTGAGCAGTGGCTGACTGTGCACTGACTCCTTTTGCCTACCTCAGCCTAGAAAGTCTACTTGTAGCCTCAATAATATCCATTAAAAGTTTTAATTTAGGGTTGACAGTGTCCTCAGACAGCACGTGGTCTTTCTGGCTGTGCAAACCCCATAAATTTCCTTCTTGGCAAGGGGATGCCTGGACATCTTACCTGGGCAGATTTTCACTGTTCTAAACCTGAAGGTTTCAGTTGAGCCTTTAAAGCATTAGCTCAGCTGGAAACATTTTGAAACCCCTGTGCAGTGTTTTTCAAGGCACTGAAATGTTCAGATCCCACTGAAAACCAAGTCCCCTTGGACTCAGAGGTCACTTTGCTGCTCTCAGCAGTGCTGCCCTTAGTCCTTTCACAGCACATGTTCTTCTTCCAGCAGATGGCCTTGAAAAAGCACCATCCAGGTTGTGTGCTAACTTGCTTTCCACCCCCTTGTGTTGCGACATGTCAGTAGTCATCAGAGGAGAAGGGTAAATAGCATTAACATCAGGGACAGATGCAAATATTTAGCTTCTCAGAACACTGCCCCAAATACTCTGTTTGCAGCCACCAGTGAGCAGCTTTTGCCCTCCATAATCTGACCTTGAAAGCAGAGCACAGTCTTCTCTCTGTTCCAGGGAACAGTCACATCTCCTTTGAGCTTTGGGAAACTTTCTTCCACCCAAAACGCTGTTAGAGCTCATGATTGGATTGTTCCCTGGAGGGCTGAAATAAAATGATCTTAGCAAACCACAACAGTAAAGCTCTTTGGGAAACTTTCCCTGTCTGCATCAAATGATTCTTAAACAGCTAATGGCACGGGCTTTGGCGGGGCACCACGGCACTGTTAACCTGCTGCTTCTGCTTAAGTGGCTTCGGCAGCAAAGAGAGGCTGGGTTTGGGCAAGTCTGTATCGCTTGCTGCTCTTTCTGCTTCACAGGGGCAGTTGCAGGGGAAAAGAGCAAAGGTGAGAATTGCCAGGTGTCACTGGCCAAGTGGTGCTTGGCCTGGTTAGCAGAGCTAACTGGTTCTCAGGAGCAGGAAGGGTTGAGTTCACAGGCGGCCGGGCGTTCATCCCGGCGGCCTTGAGCAGGCGCAGCTCTGGCTGCAGTGCCAGAGGGCTTCACCCCCTCTCTGCCAGCCCCACTGCCTGGCCTTGGCTGTGCCAGGAGCAGCAGGGCAGGCAGCAGCTCTCAGCTCTGCCTGGCCCTTCCTCACATCCTCGCTGGAGCAGAGGCTCCGAGTTCCCCTCCCCAGTCTTTGGGGGGTTTGCAGGAGACCTGCAGCTCTTTTCCAGTGCAGAGCAGGGTTTTGTTTAAGCTGTTGCCTCCCAGCTCTGGTGTGAAAAGCAAGCCCAGCCTTGGTGCTGGTGGCTCCAGAGGAAGGGACTCTCCCTCTGCTCGGGTTTCCCGTTCCCTGCACATCCCGGGCTATTCCTGACTTTCCCGGAGCGGAGCAGGGACTAGATGGCGCACTTGGACCGGGCTGGCACAGCCCTGCCGCAGCCCAGCCCTTCCTCAAGCTCCTCGGGGCGCCTGGGGTGCCTCCCGCACTCTTCCCCTGCTGGGACAAGGTGGCCACTGCTGGCGGCCACACCCGGGCTGTCCCAGGGTCGGTCTGAGGTGCTGAGGCTCCCCTGGCAGGAGCAGCAGCTCCACACTGTGTCCTCTCTGTGCCCAACTTATCTCTGTCTTGGCTCTGAGGCTGGGGGAGAGAGGCAGACTTGCTCTAGTGGAGTGAATCCACGCTGAGGGCAGGGGCTCACCTGGGTATTCCCAAAGGGATATACCAGCATTCCCCTTGAGGTGAAACGTGGCTTTCCTGCTGGGAAAAGCACATGGCTGCTTTTTCCTTCCCAGGCTGGCAGTGGAGCACCAGCAGCTGAAGCTGCATTTGTCCCCAGAGCACTGGGGACAGGCAGTGTGTCCCTGGCGTGTTCCAAGCACTGCACAAGCTTCTTCCTTCCCGTTTTCTCTGGATTATCTAACACTCCCTGTTTTCGGAGTACTCCCATCAGTCTCTTATAAAATGTGCTCCTGCTTGTTGCAGATACTTGGCAAATAGGTCAAAAAGGCACACTCTGGCCATGACCAACCCTACAGCTGAAATCCCTCCAGACTTGCAGAGGCAGCTAGGACAGCAGTCCTTCCGACCCCGGGCTTGGGCTCCACACCTGGGACCCGACCAGCACCGGTGAGTAACGGCACCGGGCAGCTTGTGCCAGGAATCCTGCCCGGGTGGCGCCTGGAATGGAGCACTGAGGACATCCCGCTGGCAGGGAGGGGTGAGGAGGAGGAGGAGCAGGGACAAAGAGCAGACCCACAGAGCAGAGGGTGTCTGACCACTCTGGCATGGCTCCCTGCCTGCAGGGACCAGCAGGAATCAGCTGGCTCTTCCCTCCAGTTCTGATTTTGTCACTGGAGATGATTTGCTGGAATGGCTACCATCACAGAAATACTGTGAATAAGCTTTTTTTAGAGGAAAGCTTTTCCCTGTGTAATGGTAGGCATCAAGGTAGCAGATTTGCTACAGAACACTTTTGGAGGCAGATGCAGGCAAAAGATTGCACCGAGAGTCATCCACAGCAGAGCTTAAAACTCTCATTGTTCTGCACCAGAGTTGAGTGTTCTGACTGCAGAGTCTCTTTGCAAAGCTCCTCAAGAGTAATTTTATTTCTGATCTGAACCCTTGGTGGGAATGATGTGAGCAAAGGATGCTGGGTGGGGAAGGAAAAAAACATCACTGTTTCTGGGAAAGAGGGAACCTTTGGATTGGATCTAAACATGCTCAGGATGTGTGGGAGGGACACTCCTGATGGAGAGGTGTTAATGTGACAGAGTCCTTGTCACAGCAGCCAACCGGAGATGCTAATGCCACAGAGGGAGCTTAAAAACCTCTTAATTAAAAAAAACCTCTTAAAAAATGTTTAAAAGTGCCCTGATCCCTCGATACTGGGAGCAAACCAGCTGCACACTGGAGTTTGCTGCCTGTTGGGAAGGCAGTGGCTGCCAGGCCAGGCTGGTGCTGGTGTTCAGCCCCTCAGGCAGCTCACACTGGCAGGCTTGACAAAGCCCTTTTTATTGTAGCCAGAGACCTGCTGAGCTGAGCACTGATGTAATCAGCAGGGACAGGTGAACTCTGAGCAGACTGAGACAGTGCTAGTGCCACGCTGGAGCTCCGGAAAACCAAGATAAGCACCTCTCTGCCCTCAAGTTACTCCCTCAGAGGTGTCTGGGGGATGGGAAGAGCAGGAGGGGAAAAATTTCTAGGGCCACAGCTTGATAGGAAGAGGAGTGCAGCTTGCAAAATAAGCAGAATGTGCTGTGTCCTGCTTTCCAGGATTGCTGCAAATCCTAAAGGTAAGCCGGGTCCCTCACTCACAGCAGGAGCGGAATTTTTGCAAGACTTAAAACACACTTACCCTGTAAATAATGTTGGTGTCACCTCTGCCTCTTGGCTCTGGAGTGCTGAGGCTGTTGCATCATGAGTAGGGTGGTATCTGTTCTTTCCACTCTTGGTGTTGTAACATGCTGTGAGCCTCTTTTGTGTTTTTCCTGTGAAATCACGGAAATTTCGTCTGACCATGTTCTAAACACAGTGTGCCACAGTGAGTCCAAGACATACCTGGCACGGAAATTAGCAGTTATTGTGCAAATAAACCACATTATTGAATGGAAGGTGGGTTTTATTTTAGCCCTTAACCTATTTTAAGTCATCTTATGTATCTTTTGTAACCCCTGGTTTTGTCACATTAAATATCTGACAGCAGAATTGAAGTACCACAACTGTACAGGGAAGTGCAGCTGTTCTGCCTTGCCCACATAGGTTTCAAAACCTCAGCATGATTTTATCTGTAGCTTCTGCTCTCCATCAATGCAACAGGAGAACAAATGGGTCAGGATAATGGATGGGATGGCATCAAAAGGCAGGAACACAGCTCTTTCCTTGGAAGGAAACTGAACTATGTCCTGCTAAGGCAGAGACAGTGACAAAACTGAACCCAGCGTGCTGGAAGTGGTCCAGCATCAGTCACCTTGTGACAAGGGGAGGCTGGAACAGGCCCTCAGAGTGACCTCTGGAGCTCAGGACCACTCCAGCTGCAGCCAGATGGGCTCTTGCTGGGTTTGGTGTCAGAGGTGCTGTAAAGTCTCCATGACCTTTTCACAGACACAGGCTGCTGCTGGGGCCTGTGCATTAAGTGTTGCTTGCTGGGTTCTGGAGATGGCATTCACAGAATCTTTACGAAAGCAATCCTTTACTGATGGGGAAGTACCTCCCTGTGAGGGTCGTGAGGCCCTGGCAGAAGTTGCCCAGAGACACTGTGGCTGCCCCATCCCTGGAAGTGTCCAAGTCCAGGTTGGACAGGGCTTGGAGCAGCCTGGGCTAGTGGAAGGTGTTCCTCCCAGCCCAAAGCACTCTGTGATTCTATGATTTGCACAGAAATCAGGTTGCACAGACAGCACTTCCCCAAAAGCCATGAGGGCAGGCAGAGAGCCCCAGCTGTTTGTTGTGAGGCACATTGTGACGGCTGTGGGCCAAGTTATCTCTGCTCCTGATAACTCAGGTGGCACCTAATGGCAGGGCAGGAGCTCAGTGATAGTGGGGAGCCCCAGCTTTGGGAGAAAACAGCTCCTGAAAAAGTCTGGCTCCCTCTGATGGTGAAGAAACCTCATGGTGAACAGGAAGTGCTTGTGGTGCATTGAGCACATCTTGGTTCAGATGTGCCCATTGTGATTGCCCAGTGTGGAGCATCCAGGCTGTGAGGCTGGTGGAACTGGAATGTCTGTACTGGGTTTGTTTCTTGGCTGGTGTCCCATCACTAACCCCCTTCCCCCTGTGTTCAGCTCTATTTACAAGGACTCCAACACTCTGCACCTCCCCACCGAGCGCTTCTCCCCTGTGCGGCGCTTCTCCGACGGGGCTGCCAGCATCCAGGCCTTCAAAGCCCACCTGGAGAAGATGGGCAATAACAGCAGCATCAAGCAGCTTCAGCAGGTGAGAGAGGGGTGGGGATCCTCAAAACAGCCTCCACAAGGAATTTTTATTGCCTTAGGCTTGCTGCTTTGGGAAGCAAAAGGTGGAATCTTTATGGTGAAGGCTGAGGGACACAGTGGGGACTTTGCAGCTGAGGGTTTGTTCCCTCTCTGTGTGACTGCAGCAACACCTGAGTGTCCTCTGGATGTTCACCTGCAGCTGGGGGCCTGGGGGGCTTCCTCCCCCTCTTTTATGGGGAGAACTGTCATGCTGTGCCCACCCTTGGGTGTCCTGCCTGTTCTTGCAGGGCCCACCAGCACTGTCAGACTGCAGCTCCTGGTCTCCCACATCTCCTCTGGCAGCAGTTTCAGAGCTGTTCCAGGGTGTCCAGGGAAAGGGCAGCTCCCACCACCAGGAGTGTATTGTGGGATATTCCCTGTGCAGCCAGGCACGCCTTGCCAATGGCTGGAGCAGGATTTGGCCCCAGGACAGGCCTTTCCCCTTGCAGCATGGCACAAATGAGATGCTCCACTTCACTTTGAAGTGTCGTTTCCAGAGCTTGCTGCCTGCATTAAGAGAGCACAACAGTGCCAGCTCGGTGTCACGTGCAACCCTTGCTTTCCTGGCTTTTTGCCATGTCACTGCACACCTGATTCTGTCAAAGGAAATGGATTAGGCTTTCTTTGCCAGCTTTTCTCAGAGGGGTGGGCTGCAGAGCGTGGCATTCTGCTCACTGCAGGGTGCTGTGCACCAGAAGGTCATTGATGGGACGTGCTGGATCCCTTGCAGGAGTGTGAGCAGCTCCAGAAGATGTACGGAGGGCACATGGACGAGAGGACGCTGGAGAAGACGCAGCAGCAGCACATGTTGTACCAGCAGGAGCAGCACCATCAGATTCTTCATCAGCAGATTCAGGTAGTGGAGCTCGAGCCAGAGAGCTGCTGAAGGCTTAGCTTTGTTTTGCTGTGTTGCTGCAGACGCAACTCGTGAGCAGATCCCAGGGGGATTGAGGGAGGGGAGTTTGCTGGGCTTGCGGGAAGGCTGAAGGATTGCAGCAGAGATGTTTGCACAGCTGCTGTGGTAGCTGTAGTAGCCAGGGCTGCAGTCAGGGACTGACACTTGGTGAATCTGGATATGTCCTGCTTCACCCAGCAGCGTTTCTAAATTTACTGACTGAGACATTGACTGCAAACACTTCTTGTTTTCTTGTGGTGCCTGGTTCAGGACTGTATCCGGCCTCCCCAGCCATCTCCACCCTTGCAAGCTCCATGTGAAAACCAGCCAGCTCTGCTCACTCACCAGCTCCAGAGGTAAAGAAATGGCTTTAGGAGAGCTCTGGGTTTTACTCTTCCTGAAGCCCAGGGATGAGCTGACGCACTCAGGAGAGGCCAGGCTGAGTAGGAGGTTTATGGAGTCAGAATGGCACAGCCAGGTCCCAGGTGAATGTGCCTGGTCCTTTGAACTGGATTCTGGCTGAAGGACTTTAGAAGCAGAGAAATCTGATTCAAAGGCACAGACCTGCCTTGAGCAGAGGATTGACAGTCCTGCCTTTTCAGTGGCTTGAAGATGCCACTTGAGCAGCTGGGCTTTCTTGTGCTTTCTTGGGTGTCTCACACCTTTCCAGGCCCTTGGTGAGGTCACCCTCCTCACCCTCAGTACCCTGACCTGAAGGTGAGGCAGGCTGAGTTACAGGAAAGGAGAGCAGGGTGTCTCACCAGGTGCAGTGAGTCAGGAGGTGAGCCTGCAGTGTCCTTGTCCCCAGGTTTCTGTGCTAGTCACCAGGTCATGCTCGCTCCCTGTGTGACTTGGACAAGTGAGGTGGCTCTCAGAAGAGCAGCCAAGCTGCAGAGACCTCGGGATCCCCAGCAGGGGCTTTATGTTTATTTCAAACAAGACACGCAGCGTTTGGCATCAGTTCTCACAGTTGAGACAGCATCTTGACGAGGAGCAGGCATGGTGAGAAGGTGCTTGTTTCCCTGCCTAGGTTACGGATCCAGCCATCCAGCCCTCCCCCGAACCACCCCAACAACCATCTCTTCAGGCAACCCAACAGCAGCCCACCCCCCGTGAGCAGCAGTGTGCTGCAGCCCCATGGTAAGCAGTTCTGGGAGCTGGGCAGGGCCGTGGGATCCCATCAGACCCTGGGGAAGCAGCGTGGGGGTGCCAGGGCTCTGCTCCCCCCAGCCCAGGCCCTGCACAGTTTGCTGATGATGTAAAAGATTCTCCATCTGTCAGCAAGGGTTGGTGTTATCGAGAGCTCGCGAGGAGCTGCCAGCTGGAATGTGCTGTTGGGTTCCTTGTCACAAGATCCTTACTTATCGCTCCCGGGGGTGGGGAGGCAGGGCTGATATTCTCGGGTTTATGCAAATCACTGTCAGCTCCGCAGAGTTTCTGTTTCGGTGCAAGGGGCTCTGGCTGTGACCTTTGCTTGCTGGCACAGCGTGACAGAGCACCCGTAGGGACACTGGGCTCCCAGCCTGGCCGAGTCATGGAATGAATCACAGCATCATAGCCTGCTTTGGGTTGGAAGGGACCTTAAAGATCATCCCTTTCCAGTCCCTTGCTATGGGCAGTGACACCTTCCACTAGACCAGGTTAATCCAAGCCCTGTCCAGCACTTGCAGGGATGGAGCAGATCTCTCTCCCAAGCCTCGCCCCAGGCTGGCAGGGGTGCTGAGGGTCTTTGTTCCTTGTAGGTGCTGCCTCCCAGTCCCAGTTCCAAGGGATGCCATCCCACAGCACGATCTTCCCGCAGTCGGGTAACTGTTCCCCGCCCCCGACCATGGGGCTGACGTGCCTAGCCCTGCAGCAGCAGCAGTCACAGCCCCAGCAGGTCACCATCCAAGTGCAGGAGCCAGGGGATATGGTGGGCAGCAGCCTCCCTGCCCGGGGCCTCCGTGGGCGGGCAGGGCCTGGCGTCCCACACCCGGGGGATGTCCCTGAGCCCCAGCGCCAGCCAGATCCAGATGCAGCACCGCGCCAACCTGATGGCCTCCCTCAGCTACGGCCACCGGCAGCTGTCCAAGCAGCTCAGCGCCGACAGCGCCGAGTCGCACAGGTGAGGGCTGCTCCCTGCCTGCTCCCGGCTCAGAGTGCTGTGGAGAGGAGGGAGTGGGGACCTCGGGATGAGACGTGGTGTCCTTGCCAGTCTGGGTTGTGCTTGCTCCCTCCCTGTCCCTGGGAAGGAGCTGCTGAGCCAGGCCAGGGCTGCCGTGCCTGGGGAAGCCCCTCTCATGCAGGAGCAGCTCTGGCTCCTGCTGAGCAGTGTGGTCACTTGTCCTTCTCCTTGTCCTTGAACGTGACCAGGTATCCCCCCACCAACTACGACCAGGTGCACTTACACCCCCACCTGTTCCCGGAGCAGCCCCGCGTTTCCCCCAGCAGCTACAGCCCGTCGGGAGGGGTCGGGTTCCCTGCAGCCCAGCAAGCTCTGAAGGTCCCGCAGCTCGACCAGTATCCCAGTTTCCCTCCAAACGCACATCAGCAGCAGCAGCACTACACGGCATCGGCACTACAGCAGGCACTGTTGTCCCCAACACCTCCCGACTACAGCCGACACCAGCAGGTACCGCACATCCTCCAGGGACTGCTTTCCCCCCGGCATTCACTCACGGGGCACACGGACATGCGGCTGCCCCAGGCAGAATTTGCACAGCTCATCAAACGGCGGCAGCAGCAGCAGCAGCAGCAAGAATTCCAAGAGTTGTTCAGGCATATAAGTCAAGGGGATGCTGGGAATATGGGCACCAGCATGGGACAGAACCTCTCGGAGCGCCAGTCGTTGTCTTTGCCTTATCAGAGTGCTGACACGTACCACCCCCAGAACAGCCCCCAGCATCTCTTAAAAATCAGGGCGCAAGAATGTATCCAGCAGGTCCCTGCATCCGTGCCACCGCCGCAGGGATACGGACACCAGCCAGCCCTGTTCCACTCGGAGAGCATGGAGGAGGACTGCGCCTGCGAGGGAAACAGGGACAGCTTTCCTGACAGTAAGAGTTCAAACACATTGACCAAAGGTTGCCATGAGACCCCTCTGCTTGTAAACGCAGCAGGGCACGGGGACCCCGAAACTTTGCTAGGAACTGCTAATCCCACGCCGGAGCTGGGAACGCACCAGTACAGGCATCAGCCCGCGCCCGGATTCAGGAATAAGGTGCCCAGCAGAGGTAAGGCTCCCTGCTGCCCATGCAGGCCAGATGTCCATCTGTACAGGCCAGGTGTCCATCTGTACCAGCCACTCACCTTCGTGCCCAGGACACTCTCCCCCCGGCACACCAAGGGTTTCCTGGCATATTTTGCATAGCACGGAATTACCGAGATTCTTTCTGGCTTTTGTGGCCTGAAGTAAATTGCAGGCACAGCCTCTGTAATAAACAGGGTTGAGTAAGGAAGGAGCCCAATGGGCTGCTTCCCTTGGGAATTTGACCTACTTCTGCAGGCAGGTAAAGACCAGGGTCCAGCCTGCTGCCATCTTTGCAGGGATGCCATGGGGTGGATTTATTTTTGTTGGTGATGTTCCCCATCCCCTGTAAACATGGGATAGGAACAGCTCAGCCTCTCTGGCACTTTGGGAAGCAAGAGCAGCAAGATTCTATCCCTGCTTGAACTGGGAAGGGTGGATTCTGGAGAGAGTGAGTTTAAACTTGCCATTAGGGTCTGAAGACCTTTCCTGCTCCTTGGAAGCAGCTGCGCCTTGCTCCTCAGTGGCTGCTCTGGCAGCCATGCACTGTCAGAGAATTCCTGCCTGAGCTGTCATTACAGACTCCTCTGCAGGAAAAACACCCTCTGAGCTCCTCGCTAAGAGGGCTTTGAGGAGAGGCTGAGCAGGCAGATCAGTATTCCCTGCAGGACTCGGGGTGCTGGGCTGGAGCCACCAGCTTGCCCTTGGCACTCAGGGCCCTATGCGGAGGAGCTGTGTCCAGGGCACAGGAGGCCCAGCTTTGTTCAGGGACACAGCACGGGTTTGTTGGGAAAGTACCGGGCTGGAACAGGCTGGCTCGGAGGGCTGAGTGGGGTTGCCAAGCCCTGACCCCCCAGAGCGTGGGCGGGGGGCAGGGACAAGGCAGGGCTGTGCTGAAATCCTCCTAAATTCTGAATTCCTGATGTGTTTGCTCTTGGAGCTCCACTTCCCTGCTGCGCTTGGAGTGGGGGGAATTGCCCCAGGCTCAGCAGAGTTTGGAAGCTCTGGAGAGGTGTTTGGTATCATGAATCATGAGTCTATGATCTTGTCAGTGTAGCCCATTAGATGGACAGTGAGGTTTGGTGAAGTCAGCAGCCAAATCTCTGCCCCCATACTGCTGGTGTGAGGACTGGTTACACAAGGGCAAAGGACTTTAGACTACAAGGCCTTGTAAATGAGTAAAAGCAAACAAATGTTTACAAATAGGCTTGTGTAAGCCTTTCTGACAGGACTGTTTGTAGTAAACTATGTCCTGGGATGCAACTGATTGTAGCATTTTTGTCATGGCCTCCATAACCCACTTGGACTCAGTCCTGTGGTGCTTCAGGTCCAGGCAGAGTCACCTCAAAGCTTTCCAGGGATCCTTACCTACAGCAAATCCTACACCCCTGGGCTTTCCCATTTTTGACCTACACCAAATCCTACGTCACTCAGTTTTCCCACTATTAACCTACACCAAATCTTGCATCCATAGCTTTTCCCCGTATTTTCCCTACACTGTGTAATGAGGATGCAGTCTGAGGGGTATCTTCTCTCACTGCCCCAGCTCCCCACATTTTCCCTGGAGCAGAGTGTAACTTCCCAGTGGCTCAGGAGTGTCTGTGTCTCCAAGGGCACATGCTGATGCTGATCACAAAGCTCTGGATGTCTGTAGAGCATCTGCCAGGGGTAGCAGCTGGGGACCTTGAGAGCCAACCAGATCTGTTTGGGATGTGACTGAGCTGCCTGTGAGCAGCGGTGCTCCAGTTTTGCTCCAACGTAGCCTTTTCCCAGGGCTGGGAGCACTGCCCATGGGAAACCTGCCTGGGCTCGGCGCGGAGGGAGCTGAGCTGGCGGCAGTGCTGTGCCAGTGTCACATGCCATGGTGACACAAAGGATGTGGGGATGAAAGGCTCTCCTCTGCAGGGCTGGGGGTGTGAAATCGGGGTGTCTGTCCCTTGGTCCAGAGCAGCATCCCCAGAGGTGCAGTGCTGGCACTGAGAAGCAGCAGTTTTTTGGGTCCTGGCTATTCCAAGCTGAGGGAACTCATCACCCCCAGCACAGGGAGTGGGGCTGGGGCTGTTTGTGGAGCTGGAGCAGCAGGCTGCTGGCCCCAACCCCTGTTCCCACAGTTGGAGCAGCATCCCAAGCAGTGTGTGGGTGGCACTGATCCGCTAACATCTGTTACCTCATGTTTTCCTTCTTGCTTTTCCGGGAAAGCTGACTGTTAACCGCACGTAACCCCACGGTTGTGCAAAGGAAGGGGGAGGCTGTGTTTCTGACTGCCCTGGGACAGGGCTCCGGCAGGAATGCCACATTCCTGGTGGAGGAAGGGCATGGGCAGCAGTGTGCTAGCTGTACCGTCCATGCTCACCTGCCTGGGAGCAGCATGGGGACCACATGGGTGTCACTTGGATCCTGCTAAATTTATGGACAGATTTTGGGAATGCCCTGTGCAGGGCCAGGAGTTGGACGTCAGTGATCTTTGTGGGTCCCTTCCAACTTGGGAGCTTCTAGGATTCTGAGATCTCTTTGGGGAGGAGTTTAGTGGCAGTTGCAGTGCCAGCTGGGCCGTGCAGTGTCCCAGCACAGCAGGACATCCCTTCCCACTGGCCAAAGCCCTGGGAAAGGTCTGGCTTTCTGAGGGATGTACCTGCAGCTGTGTCACCTCAGGGCTGCTCCCCAGTGCTCAGAGCTACATCGGGTGTTTGTGCTCAGCAGGGTCCATGCTCCTCGAGCTCAGCCCCGATGACAGGCTCCTCCATGGCTCAGGACTTTATCCAAAACATCTTGTACTTGATGACGAGAGGCTTTGCCTGATAGGAATGTGGCCTTTGCCCCCAGTCACAAGAGCTTGCAGCGCAGATGGACTTTGCCAGGCAGAACACTCGTGTGCTCCTGCAGCCAGATTGTGGGAGGGCAGGGAGAAGTCATCTGATAAAAGTGAACATCCTGGCGAGCTCTTCCAGCAGGATTATGTTGCTTACAATTGCCAAGGGGCCCTGCTGGAACATCCTGTGTTAGAGGCTCCCCGAGCTCTTGTGTAATGATGTGGGCAGGGTGGGGGGTCGAGCTCAGGCTCGAGGGGAAGGCAGAAGTGGGAAAGGGTTCTGTCCTTACTCTGCCATCAAGGAGCATTTGTGTGTGCCATCCCATCTCAGTCTGCAGTGGCACACATGGCTGGGAGCTGCAGGTTCCTTGTACTAACCTGTCGTTTTTCTGTCCTGTCTGGTTTTCAAGAGTCCATCGTAGGGAACTGCATGGACAGGAGCTCCCCCGGCCAAGCCATGCAGGTGCCTGACCACAACGACCTGGGCTACCCTGTGCGCCCCTCGGCCAGCGAGCACCCCCGGCCCCGCACCCTGCAGAGACATCACACCATCCAGAACAGCGATGATGCCTACGTAGGTGCCTTTGCCTCCCTGGTCCTTCCACTCAAACAGCCTGGCCTGCCTGGCTCTGGCCACACAGGGCTCTGCAGACACAGCCAGCCCAGCTGTGGGTCCTGTGGGGCTGTGAAGGAGCTGGTCATGGTAGCCCAGAGCTCAATGCCATGCTCACTGTGGGCTTTGGGATGCTGGGATCTGTCCTGCAAGATTCTTGGTGTGTTCTTTGCTACAGCGCCCTTCTGCTGTAGATGAGAATGTCAGCTTCACTGGTTCGGTGGTGCCCAGTGACAGGATGAGGAGCAATGGCCAGAAACTGAAAGGCAACAAGTTCCACCTCAACATGAGGAAGAACTTTTTCCCATGGAGGGTGGCAGAGCACTGGAACTGCTGTCCAGGGAGGCCAGGGAGTCTACTTCTTTGGAGATATTCGAAACCCACCTGGACATGTTCTGTCACCTGTCCCAGGTGCCCCTGCCTTGGCAGGGGTTTGGACTGGATGATCTCCAGATCTCCCTTCCAACCCATGCTGTGATTCTCTTAGTTCAGACAGATTTGGACTGTTCAGTTAATTTTCCTGTTGAGGGGACACACAGCACCCAAGCTGTGCCTTATGCACAGTTCTTGTCCTTCCAAACGCTCACTGAAGGTTTGCAGAAGCTCCCTGGGTAGAGGGGAAACAGCACGATACTCTACCAGGCTCCCCTTGATGTTTGCCCTGCTGTCTGCACAGGTGCAGTTGGATAACTTGCCTGGGATGAGTTTGATGGCAGGAAAAGCACTCAGCTCTGCTCGGATGTCGGACGCCGTGCTCAGCCAGTCGTCGCTGATGGCCAGTCAGCAGCTGCGCGACAGGGACGGCGAGGGTGAGCCTGGGGCTGCGTGTGGCACGGGGGGATGTGGGCAGCTCCTCGGGGGCTGCATTGCTAAGGCTCCTGTTTTTCCTCACAGAATGTGGGGAGAGTTTGGAAGGGCAAGAGCACCCGAACCTGGGCGATGGCAGCCAGCACCTCAACACCTCCTGCTACCCCTCGACGTGTATCACAGACGTCCTGCTGAGCTACAAGCACCCGGAGGTGCCCTTTGGGATGGAGCAGGCAGGGGTGTAACCAGGAGGGAGTGAGTATCTGTGTATCCTTGTCCACACCACACCTGGGGCTGCCTCCATGGCCTCACTTCATGGGTCACCTTCCCTGCTCATTGCTCCAGTGCTGGGGTTGGGGCTGTTTGCTGTCCCCCCATTTGCCCTGACAGCATCCCTCCATCTAGGCTTGTGCTGCTCTCCAGACCCCTCTGCGTGGCAGGGTGTCCAGGAATGGCCTGGGAACGCTGGAGGGCTGTGGGAGGAGATGTGCCATTCTGGTTTCTCCTGACATCTGTGTTTCTCTCTCTCTTGCAGGGTTTGTGTACAGCTTTGAAATGAAAAGGTCCATTTTAAACCAACAGTATCTAGCAGCATTGCGCCAAATTGCCGTAGTATTTCTGACTAACTGGAATACCATGGCCCCTTTCCTCATCCTCACTTCATCCAGTGTGTCGTTCCTTTGGGTTCTTTAATTTCTGCCACACTTGCCTGTAAGTCCAGCTACACCCAGAGCCCTGAGCCCGAGGTGGAGGATCAGCCTCAGCACGGGGCTGCTCTGGGGGCTGGTCCTGCCCGGGCTGAGCCTCCCTGGAGCCTGTGCTGAGCAGCTCCATGGGGACTGGAGCCACTCCTGGATGGAGGCCACGCTCTTCTTCCACTCTGTCCTGCTGCACTGGGGGGATCCAGGCCTGGCAGCGCTGGCGGGGGCTCTCCCCACCCTGGTGCAATCCACTTCTTGTCTCACCTCTGTCTGCTCTGTTCCCTCTCGTGTGTCGGGGTGCTGACAGGATCACCCCTGCCCTGCCCTCCCTTTTCTTTCCAAATCCGCCATGACTTGGGGTTTTTTCTTTTCCTGGCTGATGTAGGGCAGATGGATTTTTCTTTGTTACCTTTGCTTTTCCTCCTGATCACGTAGGAATTGTTTTTTTTTTTTGGTAAATGTTGTTTTATTATTATTGTTATTAATAAAAGGCAAAAGGAATTTCTGTTTGAGAGAAATTTTTAACTAGATTCTGTTCTATAAGAATTGTGACTTGCACCTTTTGTTCAAAGTATTTTATTTCTTTTAATGACATTGTACTTGTGACTGGTTTTCTCTCGTGCCAGTGGCGACAGTGGTAATTCTCCTTATACAGTTGGGATGTGCAGAGGTCTCTTCTTTGTCCCTTTTCCATCCTTTCTGTGGTGGATAGAGCGGGAAGTCCCCCTGCCCGTGGGGCTCAGGAGCACGTGGTGTCACCCTTGCCTTTGGGATTTGACAAGCTCCAGCTCAGATCCTTCTTACTGACATTTTTCTGGAATATTTTTTAAAACTAAAGGAAACATCGACCCAGCCCTCCTGACTTTGCACAGAAGGAAGTGTGAAACCAGCACGGCAGAGGTGACTTTGCTATCCTTACCCTGTGCCTCTTCCCGGCCTCCCCTTCTCCGGGAGAACAATGCTAACGGCTCTGTGATCCCGAAAATCAGAGAGGAGGGAAGGAAGCTCCACAGCCCAGCCGTGTGCTCAGCCCCTCACCCAGCACCTGCAGGCTTGGGGAGCCCGCCGGATCGAGCGGGAAGGGTGGGAAACACGGGAAGCCTTTTGCTCTGTCCCTTTGGTTCGTTTTCCTTTTGTTTACATGACACTCTATCCTGGGAGAGTCGCCGGGTTCCCCCCAGCAGCAGCCGCCCTGCAGGGCTGCATCACCGTGCCATCCGCAGTATCACACTTTTTTTATCATGGCTTTGTATTGTAGTAATCAATACGCGCAGTATATGTTGAATGTATATTAATATACTTTGCTATTATTTCTGTTTTTTGGAAATGTCAGAAGTATTTTTTTTTTCTTCCTCATTTATGTTGGACTAAAACAAAACGAACAGGAAAAAAAGAAAAGAAACGTTTCAGTAAATCTTCAGTCCATTTTTTTGTGGGTCACTTGCAACTAGTCAATTAGTTGGACAGTGGGATCATAACAAATAAAACCATGATTATGATCTTCCCTAGGCTCTTGTTTGCCTTGTTGCTCAATGCCAAAGCTCAAGGGGCGGCAGCTGCCGTGTCCCCAGTCCGTCCCTGGGGCTGTCACTTCCCCCGGGTTCCAACAGCCCTCCCTGACTGGGTTTCCTGAAGTCCCCCTGGCACTTGCAGCCCCCCGGTTGGATTTCCCAAAGACCCACAGCACTCACAGCCCCCCTGCAGCCAGAGCCCAGCAGAGCCCAGTTCATCCTGCGGAGGCTGCAGGTGTGGGGAAATGTGCTGCGGATCAAACCCTGCCCGGGCATCTGCACGGGGCTTTCCCAGCTGTGGGTAGAGTCCGGGAGGTGCAGGGAGCTGTCCGGGAGGGCATGGGGTGGCAGTACCTGTGTGATGCCCATGAGGTGCCCAGCGAGCTGCCCCAGGCCAGGGCTGCGGGGAGCTGGTGCCGCTCAGAAACAGGAGCATCACTCCTCTATAGCAGCTCCCCATGGCATTGCCAGCCCTGCACACTCCCTGCAGCCCCGGCTGGGACATGGCCACTCTCCCTGTCCCCTCTGGACTGACTCAGGGCTCAGCCCGGTGCTGATTCCTGTGGATTCCTGGACTGGTGGCAATGGGACAGGGAAGCCCCTGGGGTTGGCTCGGGATGAGGGGGTTTGGGGTGCCCATGCCAGTGCTGGTGCCCGCTCTGAGCTGACCTTCCTTCTGCCCGTGTCCCCAGCGCGGGCTGGCGTGGGCGGGCAGGGGCATCGCTCCCGGGACCTCAGCGCTGGGGACACAGCGGGAAAAGGGGGTGACGTGAGCGGCCCGGTGAAGGACGGGGCACAGACCCGCGGCCGAGGCGAGGGGTCCGGGTACGGCAGGCCAAATCCCTGCGGGAATAAACCTTGTCCCCGGGCCGGCGGCCAATCCCTGGGGGCTGCGAGGGGCCCCGGCAAGGCCGCAGGGCCAGCGGGAATCTGGGTCACCGGGAGCGTAAACAGCTCCTTGGCCGGCGAGGCGCGTCCCGCGGGGAGCTCCTGTTTGCTCGCCGCCCCTGCCAAGCCCTCGCTCCTCGGCCGGTGCTGCGCGATCCTTGAACCCTGCGCGCCACATCGCCCGCCGGGAGCGCGTTCTTGGGCCGCCGCGCTGGCTTATCTCCGCGGAACTGCCCCTCCGGCATAAATAGCGGCTGCGGAGCCCCGGCCTCTCAGACGGGACGAGCAGCAGCGGCAGAGAGAGCTGGTAAGAGCCCGGGCTGCTCCCATCCGCAGGAACCGCGGTGCCGCAGGGACGGAGCGCTGTCCCTCCCCGGCGGGGACCCTCGGGCGGGCTGGGGGCTCAGCCTCCGCCGGGGCTCCCCGCGCCCAACTCTCTTGCTCTGCCCGCAGGTCCAGCGCGAAGATGAGAGCCGTGGTGTTGACCCTCGCCCTGCTCTGCCTGACGGGTAGGTCCGGACGGGACTGCGGATCCCCGCGGGATGGAGGGATGGGTTGGCTGAGCCCGACCCGAGCGCTGCTGGAAGCCGCCGCTTTCCGAAGCGCTTTGCAAGTCGGACTGCAGCCAAGGGACTCCCTGGTCCCCTCCCGAGCCGGGCAGGTCCCCGGCAGGGCTGGAGCCGTCCCCGGGCGGTGTGTCCTGAGCGCACCCGGCTCTCTCCGCAGGCATCCAGGCCCGCGCCTTCTGGCAGCACGATGACCCCCAGGCCCCCCTGGATCGCCTCAAGGACATGCTCGATGTGTACCTGGAGACTGTGAAGGCCAGCGGCAAGGAAGCCATTTCCCAGTTCGAGGCCTCCACCGTGGGCAAACAGCTGGAGTAAGTGGCGGGTGTGTGGCGGGGGGCTGGCGGGGGACCCCGGGAGCCGTGTGTGACCTCCCTCCGTTCCCGCAGCCTGAAGCTGGCCGAGAACCTGGACACGCTGGGCGCAGCCGCCGCCAAGCTGAGAGAGGATATGGCTCCCTACTACAAAGAGGTGCGGGAGATGTGGCTGAAAGACACCGAGTCCCTGCGCAAGGAGCTGACCAAGGACCTGGAGGAGGTGAAGGAGAAGATCAAGCCCTTCCTGGACCAGTTCTCTGCCAAGTGGACGGAGGATCTGGAGCAGTACCGCCAGCGGCTGGCACCCCTCGCCCAGGAGCTGAAGGAGCTGAGCAAGCAGAAGGTGGAGCTGCTGCAGCAGAAGCTGACCCCGGTGGCCGAGGAGGCGCGGGACCGTCTGCGCGGGCACGTCGAGGAGCTGCGCAAGAACGTGGCTCCCTTCAGCGATGAGCTGCGGCAGAAGCTGAGCCAGAAGCTGGAGGAGATCCGGGAGAAGGGCATCCCCCAGGCCGCCGAATACCAGGCCAAGGTGGTGGAGCAGCTCGGCAGCCTGCGTGAGAAGATGACACCCCTGATTCAGGACTTCAAGGAGCGCGTCACCCCCTACACCGAGACCCTCAAGGCCCGTTTCCTCAGCCTCCTGGAGGACCTCCAGAAGAGCATGGCCTGAGCCGCCGGCCGGCGCGGCCAGGGACTGACCCCAGCCCCGCTCCGCAGCCGCCCCGGGCGCTCCCTGCCCTGCCCCGGGGGTTTCTCCTCAGGGGGCTCTGGGGACAGGCTGCAAGAGCCCCGGGCCAGCCCAGCCCTAGGGTGTCCTCTCCGGAGACCCCCTCTTCCCCTAGAATTCCCTCCCCGACCCGGCGTCGCTCTCAGCTTTGCCTCCCTTTTGTCAAATAAACGTGACTTAAGTTATTGGAGCTCGCTCAGTCTTTGCAGTGGATGCTGGAGAGGGCAAGGGGTGCTCTGAGCGGGGGGTTCTGGGGCATCCACAGGGACTGGGGGGACAGGGAGCTGGTGAGGGGTGCTCTGGGCTCGCCCTGCACTGAGCCCGGCTCTGCCCGAGGTGCAGCAGGCTTTGGCCCCACACAGGGCACTGGAGGGTGGTGGGACTGGATCTGCAGGAGCCTGTGGAAGCAGCACCCAGCTCCTGCCACCCTGGGCACCCCGAAACGGCCGTGTGCACCCCAGTACTGGTGTGTGTCCCAGCCCTCCCTCTCCCTGCGGGTGACACTCCTCCTTGCCAGCCCCCCAGTGATGCCACCACAGCGTCTGTTTCAGCCCCGCTTTATTGAGAGCACCACGACAGCGGGTGGGAGCCGCGGGCACCCCAACCCCGACAGCCCCCGGGCAGCTCCCGACGGAGCTACGCTGCCGGCTTCTTCTTCCAGAGCTCCGCCAGCTGCTCCTTGAGCCATACCAGCCGCTGCTTCGCCAGCTCCGCGTTCTCCGACAGCCACTGCCTGCGCGGGGAGGGAGGGCAGCGGGTCAGCACGGGGCCCTGGCCGGGCTCTCTGGGGGACAGGGACAGGGGCCTGGGCTGGCGGGGTCCGGGGGCACCTGGCCTGCTGCGCCGCATCCGACTCCCGCACCCTGCTGAAGGCGTCCTTGGCCATGTCCGCGGCTTTCTGGACCAGCTCCTGCACCTTCTGCACCAGCGCCTTGGGCTCCGAAGGCATGTCGGCCCCTGCAAGCACGGGACTGGTGGGACTGGGGGAACGCAGCCCCAGGGCTGTGCCCCCCGGGCGTGTCCCCAGCACCCTGAGCCCCCAGCCCCTCCTCCTGCGCAGCCCCGCTGTCCCTTACTTGCTCCCACCGCCAGGACGGCCGTGCAGGCGAGCAGGAACAGCAGCGACGGCTTCATGGCTGGGGAGAGAGCAGAGCACATGCTGGGGGCAGCAGGGGGCCGCGGGGGTCCCGACCCCGACACCGCCCCCTTCCCTGCACGACCTCAGCAGGGATGTCCCCACTCACCTGTGCCGGGCTCTGTGACGCGGGGACAGCCCTGGGCTCTCTCTTTATACTCTCCCCACGGCCGCCCTGGGGGATTTGTGCAAAGGTCAGGGCAGGGCGCGGGGGGGTGCAGGGGGGCTGCGTGCAGCCAGGAGTTGGGAAATCCCGCGGGGACGGAGCCTGCTGGGGGCCGCGTCTCTGTGTGTGTGCACAGAACCTGTACACACATGTGCGTGTGCACACGCGTGTGCGCAGCCAGCCCGCTGCCCGCGGCAGGGGACAGCCCCGGGGCCATGGGCACACACGGCACAAGGGTGACATCCAGCGGCCCTGCCGCCAGGCACGACGCCCTCGGGCACCGCGAGGCTCTTGGGACTTGTCACTGCCGCTGCCTGGCTGGTCCCTGCCCCTGTCCCCTGCGCCTTTTTGCCCGCTGCGACACATCGCCGCTGCTCCGCTGTCCCCGGGGCGCGGGTGGGCTGAGGCGGGGGCTGCCATCCCAGGCGTGCTCCGAGAGCCCGGTGCGCACGGCCAGGGACACGCACGGCTCCCAGCTCCATTCCCGGGCACGCCGGCACCCTGTGGCCGCAGTGTCCTGCAGGATGCTCGCCTCTTCCTGTGGCAGGGCTTCCTCCAGGAAGGAACGATGTCATCCTGCTTCTAACAGCCTCGTGTGCCCCCGAGCTCCATCACAGCATCCCCCTGAGCCTGTGTCCTGCCCCATTGCCCAGCCCAGGCACTGCACAGCTGGCAGCAGAGCTGGGGGGTCCCTGCAGCATTGCCAGATCCCGTGTCCTGACCCACTGCCACAGCACCACACATCGCAGGTACTGCACTGCCAGCACTGACAGGGCCATTGCTGCATCCCACAGGGCAGTGGGGTGTCCCCTCAGCCCAGGGTCTATGTTCCCAGGAAGGGCTCAGTGTGCCCTGCGACCCCCATCTCCTGTCTGCCCCACCCTGTCACCCTGCTGGGGACTGGCGGGGCTGTGGGTGATGTCAGGCCTGTGCACACGTCAGGCACTTCCACGTTGTGACCGTGCTAAAGTCCAAGCCCTTGCTGTGTCACAGCCGGCGTGGAAGCTGCAGGGGCGTTCAGGCTGCATAAATAGTGCTGGGAACCTCAGGCTCCACAAGAACCACAGCCGTGGCAGCACAGGTGAGCAGCTGTGAGGGCTGGAGAGAGCCAGGGGCTCCACTGCCTCTGCTGGGGGGCTGGAGGGCTGCTGGTCCTTGGGGCTCCCTTCACCTCCTCTCTCTACTCCCGCAGGAGTCCTCAGCACTCAGGATGGCGCCCAAGGCAGCCGCCCTTGTCCTGGTTCTCCTTGCGATCTCAGGTGAGGTGATGAGAGGGTGCCTGGTGCCAGCAGGGCACTGCTCTAGGGCAGTGATGGGGACCTGATGTCCCTGGGGAAATGGGATTGTGCCAGCGCTGATGCCAGCACCCCTTGCAGGGTCACGGGCTGATGTGAACCCCGACGAGGTGGCCACCGTGATCTGGAAGTACTTCACGGAGCTGGGCAGCAATGCCAAGGACACAGTGGACCAGATGCAGCAGTCGGACCTCAGCAAACAGCTCAAGTGAGCAAACCTGCGGCGCTGGGGGGCGCTGGGGGCTCAGGGGGAGCTGGGGGTGCCGGGCAGGGCTTGGGGATGTCACACAGCACTGACCTGCCCCTCTCCCCAGCACCCTGCTGAAGAGCAACCTGCAGACCGTCAGCGCCTACGCCGAGGACCTGCAGGAGCGGCTGGTGCCCTTTGCCACGGAGCTGCAGGCGCGGCTGGCGCAGGATTCCCAGCGGCTGAAGGAGCAGATCCAGCAGGAGCTGCAGCAGCTGCAGGCCAAGCTGGCTCCCTTCGCGGACGAGGTGCACCAGCAGATCGGCACCAACATCCGCCAGCTGCAGGCCAAGATGAGCCCCTACGCCGAGGAGCTGCGCAGCCAGGTGGACCGCAGCGCCGGGGAGCTGCAGCGGGCACTGGAGCCCTACGCGGCCGAGCTGCGGGAGAGGCTGCAGGACAACGCCCAGAGCATCCAGGCCTCCCTCAGTCCCTACGCTGACCGGCTGCAGCAACAGATCGACGGCGGCGTGGAGAGCCTGAAGGAGCGGCTGTCGCCCATGGCGGACGAGCTGAAGGCGCAGGTGGAGCAGAGCGTGGCCGAGCTGCGGCGTGGGCTCAGCCCCTACGCCCAGGAGGTGCAGGACGGCCTCAACCGGCAGCTGGAGAGCCTGACCGTGCAGATGGAGAAGGCGGCCGAGGAGCTGCGCACCCGCCTGGCCACCAGCTCTGAGGAGCTGCGTGCCCAGCTGAGCCCGCTGGCCCAGGAGCTGCGGGAGGCGGCGAGCGGAGATGCCGAGAGCCTGCGGCAGCGCCTGGCTCCTCTGGCCCAGCAGCTGGACCAGCGAGTGGGGCAGACGCTGGAGGCCTTCCGGCAGCAGGCAGCTCCCTTCGGAGAGGCCTTCGGGAAGCAGCTGGTGCAGCGGCTGGAGGAGATGCGCGGGAAGCTGGACTCGGGCGCTGCCGGCGTGGAGGATCACCTGCAGCTGCTGGAGAAGGAGGTGCGGGAGAAGGTGGCTGCTTTCCTCAGCACCGTCCCACCTCCGGAGAACTGAGCCCCCCTGGCCACCCATCCACACACACCAAGCATTCCTGAAATAAATCTTGTGATGCACGTGCTGGTCCTTGTCCCTTCTTCTCACAGCATCCTGCTGTCCTGCCTCGTGGTGGGATACCTGGGGCACCCTCAGCTGCTCTGAGAGAGGAGCATCGCCCCGAATTTGGGTTCTAGAACACCAGGGAGAGGGAGCAGAGGTCGGGCCAGGTGGGTGGGAGGTCTCTGTGCTGGCTGGAGATGGTGGCAGCCAGGAGGTCCCGTGGGGCGGCACGGGGACGGGACCCCCATGTCACCTCACCAGACTGGGGTGCCACAGCAACTGGAGAGCGCCCAGGTGGCTCCAGACGGCCAGAGCACTGGGATGCAGCCAAACATCCCCACTGGGGTGTGGCGGCAGCTGCCACGGGCGATGGGGATCGGTGGGGGGTGACAGACACCTCATCCCCCGTGGGGCTTGGGCGGGAAGGGAGCTCCGCGGATCAGGGAAAGGGGACTGAGGCGCTCTGCTGGCAGGAGCCCGGGGTGGGACGGCACGGGATGAGGTGGAGCGCGGCCAGCGCTGCCTGGAGCGACCTCACATGTCGGCACAGGCGAGGGAGCCGCGCGGACTTTGGTGCCGGAGCAGCGCTGGCGACTTCCCGGCGTTTCACCCCGGGAGCGCTGGACTTCGCACCCCGGGGCGTCCGGGATTATTCCCGGTAAAAACCAACGTGCAAAGGAAAGGACTCCAAGCACGGGGGGCTGGCTGTCCGGCGGGAGCGGGCAGCCACGGGAAGGGAAGATGTACTCCCTATCCGCTCACCCCAGCCTCCCCCGGCACAGCCGGAGCCGGGCGCACCCTCCCGCAGCATCCCGGGAATGCCGAGAGGAGCTGCAGCCCCTGTCGGCATCCCCATCCTGCTGCCCCCGCAGCTCCATCCAGCATTCCCGCCGGGATGCACAGATCGGCTGCGGAGCAGGGCCAGCCCCGTCCCCCGAGCCCGGGGGGCAGCGGGCAGTCAGGTGACCGTCCCCCAGGTCACCTCCCCGGAACGTGCTCGAGCCTCCACGTAGTGTTTACACGGAGTGAGGTCCAAAAAGCCTTCCCGTACCAAAGCCGCCTTATCGCCCGCTCCTCGGCCTCCCCCCGGACATATATAAGGGCGGCCACCGGCCGGCTCCGGGCGGGAGGGACACGGGAGGGACACGGGAGGCGACCAGAGCCAGGTGAGGGGCAGGGGGCTTTAAGTTTATGCAGCCGGAGGAGCTGGGTGTGATTTTAGGTGTGCAACAGCAGGGCTTCAGGGGACCTGAGGTGTTTCAGGGACCCGTAGGTGTTATGGGGAACACCAGGCGTTTTTAGGGGAGCTCCAGGTGCCAAAGGGGACCCCAGGTGTCACGAGGGACCCCAGGAGTGAGGTCCTTGCAGGGAGCAGCGAGGGGGCGTGCAGCAGAAGCACCACCCCCCTGCGGGCGCTCGGAGCAGCCGACGGCTCTCCTCTCCTGTCTCTCCTGCAGCCGGACCATGCTGCTGAAGGCTGCGCTGCTCCTCTCCCTCCTGGCCACCTGCCCAGGTGGGTGTGGGCACAGGGGCTCTGGGGGCCCAGGGATGGGTGGGCAGCACCACAGACTCTCTGCTCCCACCCACAGTGTCCCTGGCCAAGCCGGCGCAGAGTGGCCTCTGGGAGTACCTCAGCCAGCTGACGGGTGACAAGGACAGCCTGGAGCACGGCCAGAGCAAGCTGGGCAGGGACATCACGTGAGTATAACGCTCCGGGGTCCCCAGGTGCTGTACTGGGGACACCAGCATCCCCAGGGCCCTGCCTTTCTTTCGCTGGGGACACAGAAACTCAAGGGAAGGGCCCTGGCGGGTGTTGGCAGGTTTTATTCGGGGTGTTGTGGTCACTGGGGGGTGTTGTGGTCACTTGGGGGTGTTGGCGACTATCTCGTGCAGGAACCTGAAGGAAAGCATTCAGGATGGGGTCAGCTACATGGGGGACTTCCTGGAGAAGCTGTCGCCCCTCAACAGGGGGATCCAGCCGCGGCTCTACCAGGACTCGGACAGCCTGCGCAAGGTCATCCGCAGGGAGCTGGAGAGCCTCCGGGTGAAGCTGTCCCCGTACGTGGACGAGGTGCACCAGCAGGTCGGGAAGCACCTGGACGAGCTCCGGCAGCAGCTGCAGCCGTTCACGGAGGAGCTCCTGGATGAGGTGTCCCTGCGGGCTCGGGAGCTCCGGCGGCACCTGATGCCGAGCCGGGAGGTGACGGCGCAGATCCTGGAGGGCGCCGACGAGCTGCAGCGCTTCATGGGTCACTACGCCGACAAGATCGCCTTCCACACGGACCAGGTGAAGGACATCTTCCACCCGTACACGGACCGGCTGCTGACCGAGATCCACCGCAACGTGCAGGAGCTGCACCGCAGCGTGGCCCCGCACGCCCGCGCCAGCCCCGAGCAGCTCAACCAGCACATCCAGGAGCTGTCCGCCAAGCTGACGCGCAACGCGCGGGACCTGCACCAGCAGATCCAGAAGAACCTGGAGCAGCTGAAGGCGAAGCTCAGCCTGTACCCCGGCAGCCCCGGGGACAGCGCGGCAGCCCCGGGCCGCTACCGGGAGGCGCTGGCGCGGGAGGTGCAGCGGCGCGTCGAGGAGTTCCGGCGGGACACGTACGCCCAGATCCAGGCCTTCACCCGGGCGCTGGACCAGGAGACGGAGGAGATGCGGCTGAAGCTCAGCGCCCGCCCGGAGCCGCCCGAGGAGCCGCTGGACACGCCGCCGCCGCCCGTGGAGGACCTGCGCGCCCGGCTGGACGCGCTGTGGCGGGACCTGGCGCTGAGCCTGGGCGAGCGGGGCGGGGAGGAGCCCGGGGGGGGAGCGGCCCGGGGGGGAGCGGCCCCGGGGATGAGGCGCTCCGGGGATGAGGGGGATGAGGCGGGCCGGGCTGCGCGGCTCCGCGGATGAGCTCCAATAAAGGCGCCGCCATCGCGTGTCACGTCATCCCCCGAACGCGCCCGGTGCGTCATCGCCGCGCGCCGTGCCGTGCCGTGCCGTGCCGCGCCGTGCCGTGCCGCGCCGTGCCGTGCCGTGCCGTGCCGCGCACCACCATGTCGGCGCTGGGCGGCACGGAGGCGGTGGCAGGGCCCGGGCCGGGCGCCGTGCCCGGGGGGTCCCTGTTCCGGCCCCTCAGCGCCGAGGACGGCGAGCAGCAGCCGGCAGAGATCGAGTCCCTGTGCATGAATTGCTTCCGCAACGTGAGGGGCTCCGGGGGACGGGCGGCAGCGTCCCGCGGGGGTTGAGGGGCACAGGGGCCTGCGGGGGCCGGGGGGAGAGCGGGACAGGGGTGTGCGGGGTCAGCGTGGGGCAAGGAGGGCGGGTAGGAGGTTATGGGACACACACCAGGACAGAGGCCTTTGGGGTCCGGGTACAGGGCTCTGCGGAGGTCGCGAGGAGGAGCGGGACAGGGGTCGGTAGGGAGGTACAGAGGTCTGGAGGGCGATGAGGGGCAGGAGAGAGGAAGGACCCGCCGGAGGCCACAGCAGGTCCTGGCGTGGGGGCACTGGTGGGGTCAGGAGGGGGTTACAGGGGCTGCCTGGGGGGTCAGAGGAGGTTTGGAAGGCAGGCAGGGTTCGGAGCAGGGACCTGCCCGTGTCAGGAGGTACTGTCGGGGACTTGGGGGCCATTGTCCCCAGGACTCGGGTTCCCACGAGGCCACTCGCTGCCGCAGGGAGTGACGCGGCTCCTGCTCACCAGGATCCCCTTCTTCAAAGAGATCATCGTCAGCTCCTTCTCCTGCGACAGCTGCTCCTGGTCCAACACGGAGATCCAGTCAGCGGGCAGGATCCAGGAGCAGGGTGTGCGCTACAGCCTGGCTGTCACCTCCCGCCAGGTGGGCAGGGCCTCCCCTCTCTGTTCCCGATGGAAAGGGGGCTGGAGCCAACACCACTCTGTGATTCCAGTGTGTGGGAGCCCCTGGATCTGTTGGGGATCCTAAGGCTGCTGCCTGGCTGTGTGTGCAGGACATGAACAGGGAGGTGGTGAAGACCGACTGTGCCTCAGCTCGAATTCCAGAGCTGGACTTTGAGATCCCTGCCTTCAGCCAGAAGGGAGGTGGGTAAATGGGAGCACTTTGTGTGGAGGCTCCCAGGTACCTCTGGGATATGTTAATGGTGTCATCACCTCTGTTTTCTTCCCTCCAAGTCCTCACCACCATCGAGGGGATCATTGACAGAGCTGTGGCAGGTCTGGAGCAGGACCAGCCCACCCGCAGGGTAAGGGTCTGCAGAGGGGAAACTCTTCAGGGATGGCAAATGCTTAGAGCGTCCATCCCCTGCCTGGTGGTGTCACAGGGAGAGCACTGGGGCTCTGCTTTGTGCCATGGTTGCCTTTTTCAGTGGCTCTGGGCTGCCCCTGGAGCAGCTAGATTCAGTCTTGGGGGTCTTTTCCATTTTAAACGATTCTGTGATTCCATGTCCTCTTCCAGGCAACAGACGCAGGGGTGGCAAGAAAAATAGACGAGTTCATCGGTAAACTGAGGCAGCTGAAAGAAGTCAATTCCCCCTTCACCTTTGTGAGTGCTCACAGAAGGGCAGCCCTGGTTGGATGAGGGGTCAGGACAGCTCTCTCAGCCCCCCTTCTCCCGCAGATCCTCGATGATCCCTCTGGGAACAGCTTTGTGGAGAATCCCCACGCGCCACAGAGGGACGAGGCTCTCGTGGTCACCCACTACAGGAGGAGCTGCCAGCAATCTGCCATGCTGGGACTGGAGGTGACTGGGGTCAGTCCCTTGGGATCAATCCCTTGCCCCCTGGGAGACCCAAAACCAGGGAACAGGAGTTAATGCTTCCCTTGCAGGGAGAGGAGGTGGATGCGAAGCCGCCAGATGCTGCCGAGGACCTGAGGGACGAGGTGGGTGATGCTGCAGTGCTGAGGGACACCCAGGACAGCTGTCCCGGGCTGTCTGGGACATTCTGACTGTCCTTTCCCTTCCCTAGGTCCTGCAGTTCAACACCAACTGCCCTGAGTGCAATGCCCCGGCCAGCACCAACATGAAATTAGTGCGTATCCTTCAAGGGTGGGCATGAGCTGGGCTCTGCACTGGGGTGAGGGGCACTGCATGGCCCTGGGCTCTCCCTGCTGCACCACAGGCCTGATTGAATTCTTACAGGTAGGGCCTGTTGGGTTGCAGAGCTGTCTTGGGGCTGCTCACAACTCTCAGTGGGCTCCTGCCGTCCCTTGGCTGCTGCTTTGAGGTTTTCCTTGACTCTGTGCTTCAGAAATCCCACACTTTAAGGAGGTGATTATCATGGCCACCAACTGCGACTCCTGTGGGCACAGGACCAATGAGGTGAGCTGA
Organism: Entomyzon cyanotis; assembly: GCA_024500445.1. Lineage (NCBI taxonomy): Eukaryota > Metazoa > Chordata > Aves > Passeriformes > Meliphagidae > Entomyzon > Entomyzon cyanotis. Next base: position 810,626 of record JAKEPQ010000773.1, on the reverse strand, counting down.
AAAAAGGGCAGTGGGGAAGGGAGTGGTGTTTTGTGCCTTTGTCCCTGAGCTTTGCTTCCCGATGGGGCTGTCTGGGAGGAAACTGGATTTGGGGGCATTGTCAGGAGGCACTTTATCCTGGGTGGTGAGGCCACTGTCCCAGGTTTGGAGCGACCTCTGGGCTGCTGGGATAAGCCCTGTTAAACCATCATGGTGTGATGTGAGTGAATTGTGGAGCTCACTGCCAACTGTTCCCAGGTGAAGTCTGGAGGAGCCATCGAACCCCAAGGCACCAGGATCACCCTCCGGATTACAGACCCTTCTGACATGACCAGGGATCTCCTGAAGGTGCAGTGCCCTGGGATACCTGCCCTGGCCTGTGGAGGGTGTGGGGAGTCCAAGGGGGCTCACCCCTCCTTCCATGGGGGTCACGGGGTGCTCACTTTTGCAGTCTGAGACATGCAGTGTGGAGATCCCAGAGCTGGAGTTCGAGCTGGGCATGGGAGCTCTGGGGGGGAAGTTCACCACACTGGAGGGGCTGCTGAAGGACATCCGTGACCTGGTGAGTGGCCCTGTGCCAGCCTGGGGGTGCTCAGCCCCCTCCCTGTCCCTCTTGGGGCTGGCTGGGGATGCCTGGCTGCCTCACTTGCCCTTGCAGGTGGAGAAGAACCCCTTCACTCTGGGAGACAGCTCCACACCCAGCAGAACGGGGAAGTTGCAGGAGTTCATTGGGAAGCTGCAGGAGGTGAGTTTACTCTGGATTTTCCGTGCTCTGCCCTGGTGCCTGAAGTGTTGAAGGATTAGGAAGAGCCTTACTGGCTGTGTATGCTCTGTTCCTGCAGATCATAGATGGGAAGACCGAGGCTCATCTCATCATGGATGACCCTGCAGGCAACAGCTACCTTCAGGTACAGCCTTGGGCCCTCGGGATGGGCTCCCTGAGCGATTTGGGGGATTTTATTCATTTTCCTGGAATGTGTTGGGAGTAGGGTTTGTGTTGGAGCTCTGGGTGTGAGCAGGTTGCTGCAGGCTCTGTCCAGGGAAGGGAAGCTACTGGTGGCTTTGTGGGTGCCCTTGTTTGGGTGCTGCTCAGGGATCACAGCCTGCGCTGGTGCTTGAGCCTGTGGGAAGAGAGGAGTGCAGGAGGTTTCTCTCTGTCCCTGCAGAATGTCTATGCCCCAGAAGAGGACCCGGAGCTGAGCGTGCAGCGCTACGAGCGCACCTTTGAGCAGAATGAAGAGCTGGGCCTGAACGACATGAAAACAGAGGGCTACGAGCCAGAGGCGGCCTCGGGCCGGTAGCGGGGACAGCCCAGCCTTCGCACCCCCCTTCCCCAACTGCTCCAGGGACCAGGACTTGTGTGCGGCCAGGACTCTCCTCCCCTTCCTGGGGAGCTGTTCCCACCCGAAGGCAGCGGGGCTGGGTGTCCCCGGTGGTGTGAGGTGCTGATTGTTGGGGCAGGGGGGTGGGAATGGAGGTGACTCCCCAATAAAGCTGTTGATGGATTCGCTCCCGGTGCTGTTGATGTCTCGCTGCTCCCGCTCTGCTCCCGAGCGCCGCCCGCCGCTCCATTCATAACCTCGGCCACCGTTTGGCCACGCCCATATCTCCGCCCACAGCTCCATATATGGCATCGGCCGTGGCCTGACCACACCCAATTATTCACAACTCCATTTATGGTAGTGGCCACGCCCCCGCAGTCTATGCAGGCTCCACCCCTTCCTGCCGGCGCTGGGGTTGTGCGTCAGAGCGCGATGGCGGCGCCGGGGGTGTCGAAGGCCGAGTACCTGCGGCGCTACCTGAGCGGCCCGGCCGAGCCCGCCCAGCCCCGCCGCCGCCGCAAGAAGAAGCCGCCGGGCGGCACCGGCAGAGGCGGGTGAGTCCCGCGGGAAGGGGCGGTAGGCGCGACCCTCCGCGGTTCCTGGTGTGGGATTCCCCCCGAGCCCGCTGCCCCCCGATCCCCTCTCAGCCCTCCCTCCGAGCTCCCCGGGCCGGCACGCTCCCCAGAGCTCCCCAGGGCCCTCCCGCCGCAGATCCGCCCGTTCCCCGGCGGGTCCTGACGGCAGCGCTTCTCCCCGCGGCCAGGATGCGGATCGTGGATGACGATGTGAGCTGGAACAGCATCGCCGCCGCCGCGGAGAAGGAGGAGGAGGAGGACGATGAAGGGGACATGCCTGTGGTGAGCGGGGAGTCCCCTCAGATGCACTTTCACGCGCTAAATCCCTTCTTAGGCTCACCGCGCGTCTGCCTTTGGGAAGCACTGGCCAAAGCCTCTCTCCCTGCCCTGTGTTTTGGTGGGTTTTGCCTCAGGGATGGGTGGGATTGCTGCTCCGAGCTCTGGAGGGATGAGTGAGCTCCGTGCAAATCAAAGCAGCCTGTTTTTTGTGTACTTGTGTATTCCAAGGGCCAGCACAATGGTTCTGAGCTCCAAAACAGCTGCTGCAGCAAGGCGGAGGAACTGGGATTGCTGACCTTAAGTGGCTACGTGTCAGGGTAGGAATTCTGTCTTTTCTTAAAGCGGTGTTGTTTGGTGTGGTGTTTTCAGGTGGCAGAGTTCATTGATGAACGCCCTGATGAAGTGAAGCTCATGGAGGAATTTCGAACAAACTCCAAATGGAAACTTTTAGGAGGTGAGAGCAGCCCTTTCCACCTTCTCTCTCTAGTGCTTGGCTTCTCCAAACAATGATGCAAGTTAAAAATAATATTAGTTGAAAACAATTAATAATCCTTGAGGTGCTGGAGAGCTGTAGAGCTATGCAGAGTCCTAATGATGGTGATTCCAATTGTTTTTTTTCAGACCAGAAGGAGGACTCGCAGAGTTCGGATATTTCAGGATCTGCCAAATCTGCCACGAGGTACGGAGCTCCAAGTAGGAATTCTGTTCTGGGTTCACTCTGGTTTCCTGGGTTTGGCTGTCTGGTTCTGTGCTTTCCAAGTGCTTTGCTGGGAAGTGTGGGCACCTCTCCCTGCTGGATACCTCCTGGGGCAGGGGACTGGCAGCTCTGGGTGTTTGTGACACTGCTGGGGAGATTGGGGTGATGATCCCTGTCGATGTGAATGATGGTGGATGTGGAAGCTTTAAAATTCCAGCTCTGCTGGGATCCAGGCTGCCTTGCAGGGTTTCTGGGATCTTCTCTGGGAAGGCTGTGGCTCAGTGCTGCAGGTCAAGGGTGTAGAATCCAATGTGCCCAGCCTTGACCAACTTCCCAGCTCTGCAGGTCCCACTTTGTTTCCAAGCAACCCAAACAAAACCAGAGCTCATTGTCACCTTCTCTGCCCTCACAGGTGGCAGCGCCATGACACCCCAGAGCCCTCCCCACCGCGAGGGAAACACAACGGCTCCTTGGACCTCTCTCCCCCGAGGCGGCAGCGTCACGACACCCCTGACCCGTCACCTCCCAGGAGACAGCGTCACGACACCCCTGACCCGTCACCTCCCAGGAGACAGCGTCACGACACCCCTGACCCGTCACCTCCCAGGAGACAGCGTCACGACACCCCTACCTCACCTCCCAGGAGACAGCGTCACGACACCCCTGACCCGTCACCTCCCAGGAGACAGCTCACGACACCCCTGACCCGTCACCTCCCAGGAGACAGCGTCACGACACACCAGATTTGTCACCTCCCAGGAGACAGCGTCACGACACACCAGATTTGTCACCTCCCAGGAGACAGCGTCACGACACACCAGATTTGTCACCTCCCAGGAGACAGCGTCACGACACACCAGATTTGTCACCTCCCAGGAGACAGCGTCACGACACACCAGACTCATTACCTTCCAGGCGGACAGCGTCCACGACACACCAGATTTGTCACCTCCCAGGAGACAGCATCATGACACACCAGATCATTACCTTCCAGGCGGCGTCAGCGTCACGATACCCCCCGACCCATCACCTCCCAGGCGGCAGCGCTGTGACACCCCAGATCTGTCACCTCCCAGGCGACGGCAGCGTCACGACACCCCTGACCCATCCCCTCCCAGGAGACGACGTCATGACACCCCCGACTCGTCACCTCCCAGGCGGCGGCAGCGTCATGACACGCCAGACCCGTCACCTCCCAGGAGACATCGTCACGACACCCCAGATCCATCCCCTCCCCGGCGGCGGCAGCGTCACGACACCCCTGACCTGTCCCCTCCCAGGCGGCAGCGCCAGGATTTGTCACCTCGGAGAGAGAGGCCAGGATCCCCGAGTGGGAAAAAGAGCCGAACAAAAGGTGAGTGTCACCCTCTGTCTCCTGCACCCTGGGGACTCCCTGGGATTCTGTTCCATGCTGCCACAGGTGAGTGCTGTGGGCTGGTGCTCTGCTGGCACAGCTGGCACAGCTGGCAGTGGCAGGTGCCCTTCCTTGTAGTCACAGCTGGATCTTGTTCTACTTGTTCACCACTGGGCGAGAATTAACTCAGTGTGGAACACCTTTGCTGCAGCCTGGGCTGTGTCCACAGCGATTCCCTGAGTGTGATCCTCCTGGGGGGAATCAGCAAATCCTCACACTCTGATTTATCTCCTCCAGGACAGACTTTGCCCACTGAGAAGGAGCAGCACAGGTCACGGAGTCCCCCAGAGCACTCCCCACATCGCCGGGATGCCAGGGGATCTCCCAAGAAGGTAAACGTTGCCTCTTTCCCTTCCAGCTGGGGAAGTCCAATGACTGACAAACTGGGGAAGTTGTCCCTGTGGTCTGGGTCACCCCTTGTTGTGCCTTTGCTGGCTGGCCTGCTCTCAGCCAGCTGTAAATGCAGGATTTGTGTGATTTCCAGGCTGATACGATGTCCTCCGGGGCCAAAGCTGGGCTGGTGTCAGCCGACGTGCTGCGAAAGGAGAAGCAGGAGCTTCGGAAGAACGAGAGGAGCACCAAGCACCTGGAAGGTGGGAGTGTGGGAATGCAGCCTGAGCCCTCAGCTCTGTGCCTTCTCCTCCTCTGCTCTGTCAGGCCCTGGCATTGGGATGCTGGTGGGAGCATCCCTGTGGAGTTGCATCTGGACATGCTGCTGGAAGCCTTGGCCAGGATCACTGTTCCACATGGGGATTTCAGAGCAGTGCCAGGGCAATCACAGGGAGTGTGAAATGCTTTTTCTCTGCAAGTCTGAAGGAGCTGATGGATAATCAGAGAGCTCAGGGTCTGTGTGGGGCAGCAGGGAAAAGCACAAGCTGAGATCCTGCCTGGCTTTGGGCGACAGACTTTTTGGGAGGTTAGGACAAGCAAAAGGAAAGTCAGAGAGTCATTGAATTGTCTGGTGATGATAAAATTTTCAAAGAGTGTGACTTGAGGCATCTGTCCCTGCAGAGGAATCCCGGAATGCTCAGACTGTGTTCCGAGACAAGTCTGGCCGCAAGAGGAACTTGGCCCAGGAGCAGCTGGAGCAGAAGCTGAAGGCTGAGGCAGAGTCTAAGAGAGAAGAGCAATATGCCAAGTGGGGAAAAGGGTGAGTAAGGGGCACCTGAGCACAGTCCTTGGGCGTCACATCTCATGGTTTTAGTTTGGATCTGCTGCAAAAGTGGTGGTGTTGCATTTCACTTCATTCTGAGACTAAGTGTGGCACCAATGCATGTTCCACATATCTTAAAATCCCCTCCATTGCTGGAGGTGCATTGGGAATGCTGTACACACAGTGGGAGTTCATCCTACAAACTGAACAAGTCCCCAGGAGTGATGGCTTGGGGTTGGGTGACACTGTTTTTTCTAGGCTGGCACAGGAGAGGCAGCAGCAGCAGAATGTGGAGGATGCGATCAAGGAGATGCAGAAGCCCTTGGCTCGTTACATCGATGACCAGGACCTGGATAGAATGCTGAGGGAACAGGAGAGGGAAGGAGACCCCATGGCTGCTCTCATCAAGAAGAGGAAGGCCAAGGAGAACAAGGAAAAAGGTTTGGCTCTGGAATGACACGTGTATGTGATTAAAGGCCTCAGCAGTGCAGAAGTGCAGCTGTCAGACACCTGCTGGCTGGGTGAGGATGTGACCTGAGGCTGTGCTGAAAATGCCTGTTCTGCTCTTTCTGTTTCAGAAAAGCCCAGGTACAAGGGACCAGCACCTCCACTCAACAGGTTTAATATCTGGCCTGGGCATCGCTGGGATGGTGTGGACAGGTACTTGTTCCTGCTAGAATAACAGTAAAAATAAAGGAGTTTTGCTTCAGGGAGTACACAGTGTAAAGACTCCCAGTTATAGGATGAGTGAGGTTGTTGGCAGTTAGAAGGTTGAATGGATTGAGTTGAGAGGGTGATGGGACCAAAGGGACATGGGGATGTGAGGAACTTAGGAGGCACCAGTTGTTGGTAACCATGGATCCAGGTGGAAACTGAGCCAGAGTAAATTAGTGGAAAACTTGTAGCGTCTCTAGCAAGTTTTGTGGCTTCAGGAAAGCTCCTGCCCAGCAGCTCCTGCCACCTGGCTGTCCCTTTGCAGGTCCAACGGGTTCGAGCAGCAGCGCTTTGCCCGCATTGCCAACAAGAAGGCGGTGCAGGAGCTTGCCTACAAGTGGAGTGTTGAGGACATGTAGGTGACAACTCCTGGAGTGACCCCAGACACCACCTGCTGCCAGAGCTGTGAGGAATGGCCTGCTCTCCCTGGAACAAGCCCCATCCTCGGCATTCAGCATCCCAGTGGACCTTCTTCTCAGAGGCAAGGCTGGATTTCCCTGTCAGCCAGAGCCTCCAGCTCTCTGGGGAGGACACTGGATTCTTGTTTGTCTTCTAACAAACTGTTTTGTTCTATGCCAAATGTTTTGACCTCTGAGGGCAGTTCCCAAGTCTTCGGGTGTCCCAAATCTCAGGTGAAAATCTGCTGAACGCTTGGGCGTGGGGGAGTTGTCCTCATGCAGTGGGTCTGTTTGCTCCACAGCTCAGGTTAAGTTTAACTTCTGAACTGTTCAGTTTATGTAGTTATTGTGCCCTGTTGATCCTAGAGGTACCAATGTGCAGGAAAGTTCAAAGTCTGTTTCTCCTGAGCCTGTGCAAGCAGGATAATGAGCAGGGAATGCTCTGGCACTGAAAGAGCAGCCTGCAGTGGTGCATTGGGCAGCAAGATCTTTAGGAGCCTCAGCAATTCTTCAGGGGTCCATTTCTTGTGGAAGTAAATGTGTGGAGAACTAGGGCTTAAGACCTGGAATTTCTTCCCTTATATTTTGGAGCAGCTGGTCCCTCCAGACCCCCTGGATGTGGTGCTGATCTCAGCACTTCCCCCACGCTGCTGCCTGGGGCTCACTGCAGTGGGAAGGGTAACAGCCCTTCTCCTGTGATCAGATTTGTCAGTCTCAGAGCTGGAGGCCAAGCAGAGCTTCCCTTAATCCTTGTGTGCCAGAAAGCACTTGTGGAAATAAATACAGTTGTTCTTGTTGAGGTCCCAGGGAGCAGGGATGAAAGGCAGGCAGCAGTTTCCATGGAGATGCCTTGGCTGCAGCAGTGGGCAGGGCAGGGCAGGATCACCCTTTTCAGGGATTCTCCAGTGTTGGAAGGGCTGTGGATGGGAGGGATAGCAGCAAAGTCTGCTCTGGAGTGCCAGACTCTCGGGACCTCCCTGTTCTTCATCCCTGTGTAACATTTCCAGCAGCTCTGGAATTGATGTGTACACCTGTAAATAACACCTCTCATTTTTTACTTGATTTTGTGTGGTGGTGGTTTTTCCAAGGTGGGTAAACCATTCTCAGCCCTGTTGCACCTGCTGGGCAGGGAGGTGGTTTGGGAGTGGGAGTGATGCTGTGAGGTGGCAGCACATTGTCAGCCTGTTGCTTCCCTGTGTGCTTCTCCCTTCTGTCACCAAGGCCCTGTTTTATTTCCCCCCTGTAACCCGAGGCAGCTACAGCCTGGACAAGTGCAGTTCCACTTGACACACTCGTTTTTGCTCTCGTTTAATCTGAGTGCTGCTGGAGATGTAAAGAACCTGCTGTGGAATGATTGGATTCGCCCTCGTGAGCAGAGCTGGATGCCAGTACCTTCCTCACCTGCTTGGTGACAGTGGCTGCTCTTGCAGAGCTGCAGATGCTTGTGTCACAGTTGGGATTGCAAGCTGCTCTTAAGGAGGCAATGCACTTTTAAATGCTGGTACTAAAAATGTTGTGCTTAGGACCTGAAAACAACACCAGGTTCTGCTTTTGCAGCTGATTTTGAAGGCTGGGGGTTGAAAATTTTAGAGGTACTACTATGGGAACCTCCTTGTTCATCACAATGCTGGATTTATACATCTATTATTTGTTTGTTACCAGATATTTTATTTTTAAGATATGTCTGTTGAGGGTATGGGGGAGCTCAGGTGATGAACACTTCCTGATCCCATCCCTGTGTGCTGCCTGGGGAGCAGGAGGCAGCTTTGTCCCTGTGCCCTTGCTCTGCATCCCACAGCTCTTGTCCCAGCTGTGGTGTTCTCTGAGCAGTTCTGGCAGCAAAGCAATTGAAAAACGCTGTGGGATCCTCTGGGATGAGCAGGGTGATGGAGATGGAGCAGTGACACCAGGACAGGATCTCTTCATTAGTGGTTCTGGAAGGGCAGAGCCCCGGTCTTGGCATGGAGCAGCAACTTTGATTAGCTTTAACCCAAAAAAATGAATATTAAAATCTTAATTTAATTTAAACCACTGTCATTCACAGTCATGGCAAACAGCGAGCAGAGTAATTATTATGCAAATGAGACAGATAGAAAAATGATTAATAATTGCGCAAATTAAAAATTATTGTAAACATCCTGTGACTGGTGATAAGTCGGGGAGGAGCGTGCGGGGGGAGGCAGCGGGGCTCAGCCACCTCCTGCATCCCGATTTCCTCATTAGTGGGATCAGCAAACGAGGAGCCCAGTGGTGCTTGAGGGAGGCCGGGCTGGGCTCGGAATCTGCTCCAGCTCTTGTGTTTCCTGTGAGCAAAGCTGGGTTTAAGCCATTTTCCTCCTTTTTGGAGTCTCAGTGCTCCTGTGTGTCCCTCTGGAGCCTGGCATGGCATCCCAGCAGTGTTTCCAAACCTGCTAATGACCCTCGGAGCTCCCCCCAGCAATTACCGAGCTGATTTGTCTGGTGTTTCACTGCTAATTGCACAGCTGTATTTTTTCCTGGTTTTCCTTTTGCACTTTTTCCAGGGAGCAGGATAATTCCAGTCCCGGGCTTCTGTGGGCACTGCTCGTGTCAAGGACGAGCAATTAAGCCTGGCCTTGCGCGTTGTAATTAGATTTTTGTTGATGAGCTCGTGGTAATGTGTTTAGTTTAGATTAAGAGCTTAATTCCTGGGCTGTGACACTGCCTGTCCCCGGGAGCCCTGTGCCCATGGGAGGGGTGGTCCTGGCAGGGGACCCTCGGCCACCCCTCTCTGTCCTGTCACCTGTCACCTGTCCCCAAGGTGAATGTGGCCTCTTGGCTGTTGTTTTTTTAACAGCTCCAGCAAAGTGGATTTTGGCAGTGTTGTGTTATTGCTCCGTTTCCTGCTGAGTTCTATTATTTTTTAATTAAAAAGAGCCTGAGATTTGTCATTTAACGTCTCTCTAACCGGCAGCAGCTCCAGCTTGCAGGTGCTCGGCAGAGCTGGTGGCTCCCGAAATCATCCTGGGCTTCCAGCACGGGGCACCTGGGCGTGGGGACACAGTGGGGACCCCCAAGGCACAGACACCCCACTTCTTTTTGGGGGAGAAGGGTTTTCCCTGGCGACTCCATCCCACAGCGGGGCTGGGAACGAAAATCCCCGAGACTGGCAGGTTAGTGATTGTATATGCATATGTGCACTTTCCCTAATTATGGAATAATTAGGGACACGCAGAGATAAAAATTACTAATAATATTTACTCTAGACTCTATTTTTTTCCAATAACCTCTCTCTCTCTTCCTCCTTCACCGAGTCTTGGTGGAAATAACTTTGCAGATCCCAGTTAATGAATATTTGTAAATGCAAGAACATTCGGCGCCGGAATATCCAGAGGGCATCCTCTCTCTGCCTTATAATTTTTTTTTCACCAGATATTTAATATTTATGGTTCCACAGCCTTGTGAATAAAGAGCCACCCGCAAACCCCCAGGAGCTCGGGGGCCGGGATATTTATGGCGCTTCCTCTTTTCCTTTTCAATTACAAAGACACCTCACATAATTAAGTGCTAATAACCTCGTTAATCTAAAATTGATACTCTTTCTCCTGGCTATCTCTTAATAGAATTAAAAACAGATTAATAATCAAGGATAGGAGACGATTCAGGGAGAGGGGGCAACACTCTGGCCCCTCCTGGTGCTCCCAGGAGTTGGGATGGGTGGCACAGGAAAAGGGGCTGGCAGGGAGGTGTGTTTTCCCTCGTGCTCTTTACACAGCTTAAATTTTTAAGACAAACAGCCATGTAACACCGTCTCCTAATGAAACTGTTTTATGTTAATTAATTATGTATCAAGGCTCATTTTCATGCGCAGCCCGGCTCCGCTTCCCCTCCGCCGAGCCTTTGATCTGTCAGAGGCTAAACGGGAGATAAATAATCAAATTGAGGAGCAGCCTGGATGGAAATAAACATGTTTTAGATGCATTATCTGGCGGGTAGAGCAAGGCCCTGGGTAATGGGGCTCACGGTTCAGCCACGCTCAGCTGCACAGCCAGGGCGTGGGAAGTTTCCTGTGTCCCTGCGGTCACCCCTGGGGACAGCACCGTGTCCCCGTCATGGCATGGGGTCTCCATAAGTGTCTGTTTGTCCTTCCTAGCAACACGAGGCTGCAGAGGACCCTCACCGCACTAGACTGATGGAGAATTAAAACTCTGCAGGCATTTCTTTCTTCCAGCCCATGGAAGATTCCGGCAGCTCCAGGTCACAACTGCTCCGTGCCTGGGATAGTTGGGATGCTGGCAGTGGACACAGTTTCGGCATAATTTAACACAATCTCTCCCAATTTGTTACACCTAAGCAGAGGCAGATGTGCATCCATATTCATTTTGGAGGAACTTCAGGAATTATACCTTCATCAGCCAAGGCCGCCTGATGCCGCAGCTGCAGCTCCTGGGGGGAGGAGGTGAGGATGGCAGTGCCCAGAGCTTGGTCCCCTCAGCAGTGGGGACAGGGATTGCAGGGCTGGCAGGAGCAGTGCCCATGGGCTCTGCTGCTCCCAGGGGTGCCCATGGCCACATCCCTGGTGACCTCGGCTGTTCCCGGGGGTGTGGCAGTGCTGGCTCAGGGCAGCACCCTCTGTCTGTTGGCACCTCCGGTCCTGGGGCCAGATTGGTGCCCTGCTGTAAATCAGGTGTTGCTCCACCAGTAAACACCCTGCAGCAGGAATTGCAGATTATAATTGTGGAGTGCTTTACAGCCGTAATAACCCAGCAATGTTCTGGCCCGTGTGTAATTAGCTCTAATGGATTTCTTCCTAAAGGGCTGAACGCAGAGAGGGCAGAGTGCTGCAGTATCTGGGGCTCTGCCCACTCCCCGAGGGACTCCCTTCTGCTGAGGACATCGATGGGGGACTGTGGAGAGCCCTGGGGAGCAGTGCTGGCAGCAGGGATCCCACTGCAGCAGGAATTAGAGCTCCTGGCTGCAGCTCACACCGCAGCCTTCCTCATCCTCCCTCACCCTGCTCAGCACTAACAGCTCCTCGCCCCCGGCTGTGCTCCTGTTGGGATCCCAGCGAGGTTTATGCCTGGAGGTTGTTCAGTTAGAGGATTAGGAGGGAGTTTATTACATCGCAGCAGCTCTCCGGGGTGTTTGGATGGTGATGTGGTTGTTTTCTCTCCTGGAGCTGTGTCGGGACGTTGGCCAAATCCAGCCCTGCCAGATGTGAGGTCCCAGCTGCGGGGAGAAGAGTTCCATTCCAGGCAGAGGACAGGGGACACCACATCCCTGCCTGGCCAGAGGAGCTCCAGCACTACAGGTGAGCACCTCTGCCCTTCACCTGTGCTGTGGGAGGGCAGCAAGGGCGGAGCAGCCTTGGGTGGCTCCAGCCTGGGCTCCCATGGGACATCCTAGCCAGGGTGTGAATCCCTCCCCACCGACAGTGCCCAGCGGGACCAGCCAGGGCTCTGGGCACTAACAGGTGTCCCACTGAAGCCACCCAGCCCCGGGCAGCCCGGCAGTGCCTGTCACCATCCCTACAAGCAGTGCTCCCAGCCCCACCCCGGCGAAGCCGAGCACGAGCAATCAAAGGGAGCGCTCAGAGAGCCTCGTCCCCTCCAGTCTTGCCCCGGGCCCTGCCTTTGGGCTTCTGAAGGCTCTGCTCCAGCGGTGTCAGTTCTCATTAATCCACACATCAAAGGCGGAGCTGCCAAACATCCTTGGGAGGCTGTGGGGATTCCTCAGCAGCGCAGCAGGTGGGAGGCAGAGGGGCAGTGGGGCAGGAGGGCTCAGGGTGGCTGCTCAGGGTGGGTGGGAGGCTCTGACCCTCTGCCTTGTGCCCACAGAGCCCTGAGGGAGCTGCCAGGGTCTGCACAGGAAAGGTGTGGAATGTCCCTGGCCAAGGACATAAAATAACAGGACGTGGCACTCCATGCTGTGGTCTGGTTGACAATGTGGTGATCAGTCAGAGGTTGGACTTGATGATCTTGGAGGTCTTTTCCAACTGAAATGGTTCTGTGAAGGAAAGGCCCTCTTGCAGCAACATCTCCCATGTGTGTAAGCAAGGAAAAGAGATCTAGCAAGAAAACACACATACAAAAAAAAACCCCAGAGAAGGTGCTGCTGTGCTCTGGAGAATGGGATTTGCCTGCCAAGGTCCCCTCTGTGCCACTGTCACTGCAGTCTGGGATTCCCTGCTCGGCTCTGGCGTGGCTCAGCATCCTGCCAGTGAGCTAATCAGGTCAATGCATTTTTAACAGGGCATAGGAAATCTTTATATTTTTTGTCAGGCTCATTCTTCTCCCCCGTCTCTCTGTGGGGGCTGAATTATTTAATGCTGAATATCAAGCAGGGCCGGTTTCCCTGTGCCGGCTGCTGACGCTGCATTTTAGGGCTGCTGAGATTGGCAGGTGGCTGCTCTCCGAGCTGAGCCCAGGGGGAACCCATTGTAGCAGCAGATTACCTGCTTGCAGCCAGATTTATGGAATAACTCGGGTCCTTCTGGGCATCTGAATAAGCAGGATAGATTTGGAGAAGGGATGAGCAGTGCCAGAACAGGGTGCTCACAAATCACACCATTCCCTGTCTCCCCTAACCCATCTCTGTGTTCAGAGAGAACTTCAGCTGGAGTTTGGGTGTTGATTTCCGTGCTGGGAAAGGCTGGGAGAGCAGAGCAGGACACCAGGGGATGCAGCAGCCTCACCACAGCAGCTCCCTGGTTTGGGGCACCACGGTGGGCAGGGTGGCCCTGGGTGGGGTGACAGGGTGACAGGGAATGTGTGACAGCAGGCACAGGTCGTGTGTGGCGAGGAGCACCCGTGGGCACACAAACACAAAGGGCTGGTTTGTGTATCGGGGTTTATCTTTCCCATTAATGGCTTTCTAAATTGGTGGCAGTGGAGCAAAAAACCCAATCTGAACTCGGAGCATGCATGATTACTATTGTAATAACCTTGGCTAATAAGAATATGATGTGGTGTTAGGATGGGAAAGAAAACACATTTCTCATTAGCTTTTTGATTAATTACTCCACATGATTTCCTAGGGGGACATGCTTGGGACTGATTGCCTTTGCTTTTGACGCGTGGAAGTGGTTTACCTTAACTTAATAATTTTCTCGGTGACATTTTAATGGCAGGCCTCAATTAATCTCCAGTCACTGGGCAAAGGGCAGGCCCAGGGGGTTCAGAGCACCCTCCTTGCCCAGGCTGCCCTCCCTGCAGAGGAGCTGCCTGGGGGTGAGCACTGAGGTCAGGGTTAGGCAGCCACTGGCAGAGGTTTGGGCTGCAAGATCCTGGTCCTCCTTGCCCCACCCCACACTTGATGCTGCAGCTTCTCAGGGCTGTGAATACCTGGGAATGCAACAGCTGTGCAGCCCTGTCCTCTCCTGGCGCTGCCAGGGATCCAGCTGTTCCCAGGCATATGTTTACATGGCCTGGAAGCGACCGATTTCCTTCCGTGCGTTATAATATAAATATTTTACAGGACCTAAAATATTCAATGCTTGTTTGATGTTGCCACATGGAGTGGGATCAAATGAGGGTGGGAAGGAGGGGAAAACAGGAGAGGGGAGCAAGCAGAGACTCATTTGTTTCCCTGCCTGGAAATGGAATGATGCTGCACATTTCTACATCAGGAAATTACCCAGAGCAGTGATCTCTGCTCACTGCTCCAGGTGCTTGGCTGGTGCTGGTGCAGCTCCACACAGGGCTGTGTCTGACGTGGCTGTGGTGGTGGGACTGTCCTTGTGGCACATCCTGCAGCTGGGATGTGCATCCCCCATCCCAGGTACATCCACAATCCCCCTTGCCCTCCCCGGCCCAGTCTGCGCTCTACACCAGCATTAAAACATCAGCAGTTCCAACCAAACTCCCACTGAATGAAATGTCAGGGTAATTCCAGGCCTTACCCTGCTATCCTGGCATTTCTGGGGGTGCTGCCTTTGTACTGGGAGGGAGGGATGTGGGTGGACATGGCTGGGCAGCACCCCTGGGCACACTCACCTGGGGCAGGAGGAGAAGAGCCAGCAATATTTATGTTTCCATCCAAATGCATGGATCAAAGCCGACACTTTAATCTGTTCAACAACATCTCAAGGATAAAAAAGTTGCAGGCAAATCACAGGCCTAAATTGGTAATATATTTCTGCTTGTCAGTTGACAAATCACTTTACAAACCCCTTCTGCATCTTCCCACGGTCCCTGAGTGCTGCTTTGGGCTGTGCCAGCCTTCATCCCTCTGTGTGCTGCTGCTTGTGCCACACTCCTCCTCAGGAGGGAATCCCTGGGAGCTCAAGACAGGGTTTGGCAGCAGCTGGGGGCATTGGGGCTGATGGTACTTAGATTTTCTCCCTGGTCCAAACCAGTGTTTCTTTCTTTCACTCACATTTTACTTCTCTTCACAGCCATGGTGTGTTTGGGGACACAGTTGTCAGCAGCCCACCATGGTGATCATGGCACACCATCCCTGTGGATGCAGTCCAGATTCCAGTGGAGCAGCCGAGGAGTCCCTGCCAGATGCTGCCTGGAGCAGAGGGATCCTGCGGGGAGACAGCACTCAGTGCCAAGAGGTTTTTCTGCCTTGACTTCTTTTTATTGAGTTTCTTTTTCTCTTCTTTCTCCTGGCCAGTGCCAGGCCAAGTTGATGAATTATCCCAATATATATTCTGTCTGGAAAGAAAACACATATCATATATATCTTTGACAAGTTATTATTCTTCCTTATCAGACTATGTGTGCATCCAGCCACGCCATAACTCACCCTCCGCGGCGCTCACGGATCCAGGCGGGAGGAGCACGGCAGCTCCGGCTGATCCCGAATTCCCAGCTCGGCCCTGGCTGGGTCACCCTGTCGGGATGCTCCGGGCTGGGGGGACAGGCAGGGCACCGCGTGCCTCCGCCTGCCAGCCGGGGGAGGGGGCCTGGGCGGAGGCGAGAGCACCACGTCGAGCTAATTCAGCGCCTGCCTCACCTCCAGCTGATTGCTGCAAATTAAATTTCACGCCAGTGAGCCGGAGGAGCCGGCGTGCGGCGCGGCAGCGCGGGGGGAGAGGGGCGGCTGGGGCTGGCAATCTGCAGAGCTGGCACAGCCTCCTGCCCGGCTCAGGGTGCCTGTCTGTCCCCCTGTGCTGCCTGTGTCCCCCTGTGTGCCTGTGTCCCCCTGTGCTGCCTGTGTCCCCCTGTGCTGCCTGTGTCCCCCTGTGCTGCTGTCCCCTCCACAGCTGCTGCTGCCTAGTGTCCCTCTGCCATGCTCCTCTTCTGCCCCTGCACGGGTTGTGCCACAGGTTGGGTGAAAATCTGTTCAGAGATGAGTGAGCAAACAGTTGTGGTTGTTCCTCCATGGAATGACAGCCTCAGACTCTGGAATGAAGCCCAGCAGGAGCCCAGCTCTGGTCTGCAGTGGGATGATGTGGCACGGAGCTGGCCGCAGGGTGCTCAGGGTGTGGGGTGGGCTCTCCACAGGTGGGAGGTGTGGGATCCCTCCAGGTGTGCTGTGCGTGCCTGGATGCAGGGCTGTGAGCAGCAGGAGTGCTCCCATCCCCACTGCAATGCCTTTAATGTTGGACTTATTAAGATAATAACTGCTCCATCTCCGCCGGTTTGAAACATGATCTAATAGGAATCTTACAACAAAAGTTGCCAAGCAGCCGGGCCAGGATTTACTAATAGACTCCGAGTGTGCTGTAACTGAGATGGAAATTAATTTGGTGATTAGGAGATTAATAAATGGAGCAGAGCATATCCTTTCCTTTAAAGGCCGGGAGGAAGCACTGGGATGTGGCATTCCCGTGGTGCCTTCACGGGAAGTGTTCAACTCTTTAATCTCAGCGCTTCCTTCCAGGCTTCCTAATTTTCTATTAAATCCCATCTCCTTCCCCAGGTGTTTGTTAGCATTCTTTTGTCTTCACAGACACCTGAGCCTGGCATTTGGGGGGAAAAATCCCAATCCACCCCCTCGCCTCCCACCCGCCTGAATCCAGGACAGCGGCAGCGCTGGGAGGGCACAGAGGGAGGGAAGCAGTGGCTTGCAGCCTGCCCCTCTTTATTTCTGTTGGTTCTGTTTAGCAGCAGCTGTGCATCCATATTTATCGAGAGGAAGGAAAAGTGTTGGTAATCCCAGGGAAGTGGAACATCTTGTAATTATCCGGGCAGCTCGGCTGGCATGGGCACACAGGGGCTCCTGGGAGCGTGGCTGAGGAGTCCCAGCTCTGGGTCACCATGGAGGGCAGGCAGGAAAGGTGGATGTTAAACATGCTCTGAGCATTGCCGGGGGAAAAGGGGTTGATGCACAAGCCTGACACAGGAAAGGAGTGGGGAGCTGGTGGCTCCTTGGCTGGGTGGGGTGAGAGCTGCCTCCCTCCCCAAAATGGCATTGGGACAAAAAGCTGGGGTGCCAGGGAATCTTTTAATTCCCTGGCTGTGCTTGGAGCAGCGGGAAGAGTGGGTGGGGTGGGAAGCAGGAGGGAGATGCAAATGGTGCTCAGGCAGGAGGTGCCCCTGCACCCCGGGTACCTCTGGGCTAGGGGCAGGAAATGGAACCCAGGACATCAACAGAGCTGGCAGCTCCTCTCCTTTGGCTTTTCCAGAGGGCAAAACGTGATCTCTTACAGATGCTGATAAGGTTTCTGAGCGAGGGCAGGAGTGCGAGATGAAGGGGAGAGTGCGGTTGTGTGTTTCTTCTCCCTCCCTTCTTCTCTCCCCTCGCTATCTCCGGCACAGCCTTGCAAGAAGAAAAGCTTGTGGGCATCTGTGCTTTGCCTCTGCCTTCCCTGGGGGCCATCAATATGCAGAGACTGTTACCTGGGCAGGGGCTCTTCCCTCTGTTCTGTCAAGGTCACGGCAGGAGCTCCTGGCTGCCGATGATGGTCCTGGAGCAGAGCAGGAATGGTGGGGAGAATGTGCTGCCCTGGAAAAGGAGGAGGATTAGGTTGGCTCCTTGTTGCCTAGGGTTGGTGCTGGTGGTGTTAGAGTGCAGCCAGGCTCCAGGAGCCGCTCCCAAATCTGTGATGCAGGCTTTTCCCAGTGGGAAATCAACCCTCCTGCCCTCAGGGAGTGAAGATGGGTGGACAGCATCCCTGCCGAGGCCATGGTTTCTGTCCATCCTTGCTCCCCAGCTCCTGGCACTGGGTTGAAGGCAAATATTTGGAGAATGGCAGATCCCGGCTTGCTTCAGACAGAGCCGGCAGCCTCTCAGAGGCTGGGATTAATTTGAAGGAATTTACTGGTGGGGTTTGTGGCAGAGAGAACAGTTTGCTTATTTCACACTCGTATGGCCACCTGCTACGAACTGTTTGTTCAGTTTCAAATTCTTTAATTAAAATCAACATAAAACAGATTGAAAACATCCCAAGAAGGAGATGCTTGATTTGCTGGAGGATATTGCAGCAAACGAGCCAAAGCGCTCAGAAGACATTGGATCACAGGGAGAGCCCTGGGCGGACACTCAGGTCTGCCTGGGCCACCAGCCTGGGGCCGGGGACAGGTGGCCCTGGGGCATCTCGGCTTCATCACCGAGGTGTGGTGGATGTGCTCTCTCCCTCTTTACCAGGATTCCCTTCCCGGTGTGGCTCAGCCCTTGGCGGAGCTGATCAGAGGCCTCCTCCAACAAACATCAAAGCTTCAATTAACAGGGGCCGCGTGCGACCCTCTTGCAGAGCCCAGATAAGAATAGAAATTTCCCTTGGAAAATGGATTTGTGTTTAGCTGCGTGTGCCGGGCGGTAAATGACCTGCTCGGCGCGGCACCGGAGAGGGGCCGGGGACAATTACGGTGCTCATTGGGAGCCGGTTATCTGAAGGAAACAGGCGCACTGCTATTTAGCTGTCTAATATCCCAGTGGGAGGGGAGGCGGAATTAAAACCCGTCTCTTTTCAGAGCCATTTCAATCTGAAGGATTCTTCCTTTATGCGGTGGCTTTTCATTTCAAGGGGCTTCTTCCTCTCTCCCAGGCCCTTATTTGCGTGTGGCCGCCTGCAATGGAGAAGGATGGAGAGGGGAAGGAGGGCCAGGCTGGGTCTGCACCCCGACATGGAGCCTCGGGATGCTCGGGGAGCAGAGCAGCCTCTCCATGGATTCCTCCCGGCTCCGGCATCTCCCGCTCCGATCCTGGAGAAACAATAACAACCACGCGGTGCAGAAAGTTAATCCAGAGCCAGACGGGCGTTTTAATAACTGGAAAGGTTAAAACCAGCCCTCTCCGGCTGCTCGTGGGCTCCCGCCAGCTCCCGCGCTCCTGCGGGCCTGGGAGACCCAGAGCACCATGACTGTATTGATTCAATTATTCTCTACAATGTAATACTCTGCATTTGTGTGATAGCAACAAACAGAGTTGAAAGACATACAAAAATAAATGATCTGAAAGTTAATATGGCTGAATGAGCAGCTCTGAATGAGGGGAGAGCGCTTTGGTTTTACATTGTGGAATCAATGGTGTGCAGAACAATGTCCTCCCTTCCCCGGGGCCCCGGGGGCCCTGCCTCAATCGATCACTATGCAAATTAATTGAATTCATGAAACCTGCATCGCTGGGTAATTGATGCTTCTTATAATTACCTCCGAGTTATGAGCTTTTAGGGGATTTCATTGATCCCTGCCTGGGGACAGAGCCAGGGCAGGTTCTGGAGGTGGTGACTGTGGCATCGGGGGCTCACCCGGATCCCCAGGTGTGACAACCACTGCCCAGAGCTGGTGGGATTTCCAGATCCTGCGTGCTGTGGGGACGCAGCCCCTCGGGAAAGCACCTTCCCCTCCTTGGGGACCAGAGGGATGCAGAGGTGACAGTGACAGGTGCCGCAGGAGCACGTGGCAGGGCCAGCCATGCCTGGCTGGTGGATCGTGGGAGCGAACAGGTTGTATCCAAAGGGATAATAGGCTTATATAGCGCATTATTTAAGAAAAAGGGACAGGCAATTGAGCTCTGCAGACTAATTAGATTAAATTGATGAGCTCATCAGTATTGTGTGTAATTAAGATCAGAGCTAATTGCGGCTGTTTGATGCCCCGCGTTACCCGAGGTGTCCCTTGCCCGGCTGGTGGGAAGTGGCTGGGCTGCCTGGGCTTCTGTCCCCTCCAGGGGAGAGCGAGGGGTGTGTGATGTCCCCAGTTCATGCCGAGCTGGGGGCCGGGCAGGAAGCAATCCAGAGATTTGAGCAGAGCTTTGTGACAAAAGTAAAAAGCAAAGAGGGGCTGGGATGGGGTGGATGGAAAGTAAGAAGCAGAAGCCAGCCCAAGTTCCAAGGGAAGTGCAGCCATTGCTTCCTCTGGATGATGGGCAGGATTGATCCAGACGGACACAGCGCCTCACAAGACGGACAGTTCTGGCTGTGATGTGTCGGCCGGAGCAGCCTGGGTACAGCTTTTATCTGTGCTCTTTCCTATTTCCCATCTGATCTTTTCTCTCGCTCCTGCACCAACACCTCCTCCCCGCTTCTCTCCCTTTATCCTCCCACCTCGCTTCTCTCTCCTGCTGTCTCACCTGCCTCACCCTCCCGCTCCCCCTCCCTGACACAGCTTCTCCCCAGAACCGCTTGTGCCCCTCCAGGCCCTCCAGGGGCTCTGTCCAGCTTTGGGAAGTGTCTCCCACTCTCCTTGCCGACCCCTCTGCCCTGCTCCCCTCCCGATGCTCAGGCCGTGCCTGCCCCGGCCCTGCGCTCCGGGCTCCTCGTCTCCGTCTCCAAGGTTACACCAACCGCTTCCCGCTCCTCTCCTGAGCTCCCAGCGGGATTTCCCGACGCTGTTCACCAGTTGGGTTTTGTTCCTCCCTGCCTTTCCCAGTTCTCCCGCACCTTTCTGCATCCTGCCACTGCATCCTCCCTTGGAGAGCATCGCTTGCACCCGGCTAAGGGAAAGGCGGGACTTTGCAGCGCCTTCTGTCCGGAGAAATTGCCCTGGAACTCAGGGCTGAGCATCCAGGTCCGCTCCAGGGCATCCTGGGCGCACGCAGCTGTGGGGACAGGAGCAGGCTGAGCCCCCCAACAGGAGCCCTGCGGTGCCTCTGCCTGTCCCCTCGGCACAGTGGGGCTCCCCTAGGGCTAGGAAGGGACTCGGAGTCCTTCCAGATCCCCCCGCAGAAGCTTTCCCCACGGCACACCCCTTCAGGGCGAGCATTTGGGGACACTGCCTCAAGGTAATGACAGGCAGATTTAACGCTAATCCTTTCTGCGGGGCTTTTCGGTTCTTACAGCCTGGAAAGCGACTGGGGGTGGGGGAAGCAAGCAAACCCCAAACCCCTTCCCAGATGTAGGAGCAGCCTGAAATATCTCTGGCTTCTCTCTCTGCAATAACTGGAGGGAACAGGAGCAGATGTTTATAGGTCACGCTGCTGGTTTTTCCCGTTCTTTCCGACGAAGAGTTTGTTTTTCTCCAGTTTCTCCTGCTAGTCGGGAGCCGTGTCGCAGTGTCCCCTTTATGCGGGCAGCAGCACTGACCACCGAACCCCCGCAGGTGCCGGAGGGATGTCCCGGGCACAGCGACCCTCGGCAGCGCTGCAGGGACAGGGAGCTCTGGGGGGACACTGGCAGAGGGGCTGGCGGGTGGGCTGTCCCCGGGCTGTCCCCGCGGCGTGGACGGGAGGTGGCACTGCTGCACCGGCGCAGGACCCGCAGCCCCGCGCAGCCGCTCGCCCCGCGCCGGTGCAATTAGCCAGGGGCTCTGATAAGACCCGCAGGGCTCTGTGATGTCCCCGGTCGCAGTGTCCCCTCGCTCCCAGCCTGGCTCCCAGCAGGTCGGCAATGGCAGTGTCCCCGCGCCGCTGGTGACACCGCGGCAGTGAGGATGCTGCGAGTGTTGTCCTCACGAGCAGGGCTGTCTGTGTCCCCCACTGCTGTGCTGGTCCCCCAGGAGCTGCGGCAGCCAGGGATGTCCCCGCAAAGCCGTTTTATCCCTGTAGGAATAAAGGCTCTTTCTGCCTCCTGCCAGGTGCTCAGCTCAGCCCCACGGCAGCATGCAACAGGTCACTGCAGTCCCTGGTGTGGCCCCCGTGCTTTTGGGGTCACAGAATCCTGCCCTAAACACCGGCAGTGCCTTTGGGGTCACAACTTCCAGCCCCAAACCAGCCGGGCAGAGCCTGGTCCTGCCCGCGCTGCCGGGAGTATTGCCAGATGCATCCCGCTGTTTCCACTGGCACAGGAGAAGGGCAGGAGGGCTGGTCCTCCCTCCGGGGGCACGTTCCCAAAGGAAAGGTCTTGGAACAGGAGAGATTGCTCTCTCAAGGCCTTTCTTTTTATAAAAGCTCTTTTGAAGGGGGGAGTTTGGAGCAGAGGAGAGTTCAGACAGATCTGATTCCCCTATCTCAGACAAACACACTCGCCTTTCCCTGACTGCAGATCAACAGGACATGTTCCAGGGAAAGATCATCTCGAAAGAAATGGATTTTCCCCCTACTGCTTTGCCATTTTTGCTTGTATTTCTGAAAGCCGGAGTGACGGGTTGTGAACTTTAAGGAGCGATTTCTATTCCTTGCTCTCGTCTGACATGTGGGCAGCGGGACTGCGAGCCTGAGGAGGAGACAGGGCTGAAACAGCTCGGGGGAGGATGCTGAGGGCGAGCCAGCAACTTCCTGACTCCCAGAGCAGGTTCTCCTCCCAGCCTGCCGCAGGAAACTTTGTCCAGGGCGGGAGGTGGTGCCGGGAAGGGGCAGAGGATGCTCCGTGCCAGGGGCAGTGCCCCGGCAGTGAGGGCTCGGCGCTAATTGCAGCGAGCAATAAACACCGAGAATATCAATAGAATGATGGCATTTAATTAGTATCCAATGGCTCTTATGGATTTCTGCGTTAGGTTCACATTAACATGAGATTTTCTGATCCCGAGTAATGTTAAGGAAAATATGCTTAGGAATTGGAGCAGATGCACCAACCCTCGCCATCTCCAGGGGCAGGGAGGTCCCTGCAGGTGTGTTGGGATGGCACCTGTCCTGTCCTGCAGCTTCTCTGGGCTTTCCAGCTCTTTCCACCAGCACAGAGCTTTTCCAACACGTCCTGCCCAGCTGGGCTGGCCGCGTCCACAAACAAAAATCCAGAGAAATGGAAATGAAGTTTCTGAGCTCCACCCAAACCCGGCGCCCTCCACATTAAGCGAAGCCCCCCCACCAGCCCCGCAGCCTTTTGAGTTTTGTATGAAACACTCATTATACCTTTGGTGTGACAAATGATTGAAAAGTGTAATTTGAAAGCTAAGCTCCCCATCACACTCTTCCCTATTGTTTATTTGCCAGCTCCAAACGGGTTGGCTGCCAAGGAAAGTAATCAGAAGGTAATAGCCTGATATCGGATGAATCCCCAGAGCTGCCAGCAAGCTGGAAAACTACAATCTCGGTGCCGCCTGCAGTATTGATGCGCTGAAAATAATTGTGTAGAACAGCAGAGCTGGGATCAAACTTGGGCTGACACTCGGCGTTGTATGGCTCGCGTTCGGCGCAGTCTGATGTGGTTATTTGTGACTGGCTTGGGGCAAGGCAGCCAAAAGAGTCTCAGGGAGAGCTGCTGCGCTCTGTTTGCCCATGTAGATGAGAAAACACCTTCCCAAAGCAAAGTGCATCTCTTTATCTCCGTCCCTCCCGCCTTGCCTTGCCTCTTGCATCCCCTCTTGCTGCGATCCCGGGAAAGCGTTGATTTTATTGAGTGTGGCAAGTGGCAGTTCATTAAAAAGTGGGAGCAGATGGGGAAGGGATTGTAGAAGAAGATTAATGATGCGCATCGACAAGTAAATCGGCCCAGGTTCTGGAGTAAACACAATCACGCCGGCTTCCTGGGAGCGGGTAATCCTCCTCTGTCAGCTCCGGCCTCGTTAGCCGGCTGGCGGGGCTGGGAGCTAACGAGCCGGGATACCACCGCAGCTCCCGGTGCTCGGGAGCCCACGGCACACCGAGGTGGCCACAGCTCGGCTCCGCTGCCGGTGCTGGCGAGGACTGGAGCGGGCGTGGCTGCGGGGTTGGTGCTGCTGCCCTGCCCGGGAGTGGCCGTGCGATCTCTCGGGGGATTGCTGCGCACCGGGCTCCGTGTTTCTGCAGGGTTTCTCCATCCCTCCCTGCCCCTGAGCTGTGCCCGTTCCCTCTGACACAGCCGGCTGGCGATCATGGGATGCTGGACGCCCAGGCCGAGAGGGAGCCCTGCCGCCTCGCAGCGCTGCGCAGCTCCCGTGGGATGCGCGGCATTCCAGCCGGGATGCTCGGGGGAACAGAGCTGTCCCGGCAGAGAGGAGCGGCGCTGCTCCCGTTAGATTCCTGCCAGCAGCCTGACAAAGCTCACCTCTCCCTACCTGCCTCACCTGTCCTGCCCTCCGTCCATTCCCTGCCGGCCTGACCTCTCCGAGCGCTGATGGAGATGCCGCGCAGGGCGGGAGCCTCCGCCGCCGCGTTTAAATACAGGCTACATTCGTCTTGCAGCAGGACTGCTGGCTCCTGCCAGCCTCCCCTCCGGAGGACAAACCTTTCATTATGGATGGGGCTGCAATTTTGCTGCAATTTCCAGAAAAGCGCCTGACTCCTTGTTTAAGCGCCAGCGGGAGTGGGAGTGGGACAGGACACGACTGCAAGTGGCACGTTCAGTGGTGGCAGGGGGACCCCGGGGGGCTGCTGGCCCTTGCTGATGTCCTGGGGGTGTCACCCCTCGGGGGGCTGCAGAGCAGGAGGCAGGCAGGACGCTGCAGCTCCACGGATCCATCCAGGCTGCCATTCCTGCTGCCGGGACACCATGGCTGTCACCGCCGCTGTCACCGCCACTGTCCCCGCCTCACCCACCTCCGCGGCCACCCGGCACAGGGGGATGCTACCAGGGAGGGCCACTGCCCAGCTGAGCCATCGCCAGGGGCATAAATAATTTAATAAAGGAACCTTTGAAATTATATTGCCCTAAATAATATAATAAACCCTAATTTACTCACATTTATCTCCCGGAGTTTTTTGTGAAAGCAGTAATCTTGCATCTTCTACAGTGATGGATTAGCAGGAAGGAAACTCCGCTGGGGAATAAAAACCCACATCGTGTAGTTTTTGACATGTTATTATTCAGTTTTATCTCGGGTTGCTCATTCCTGGGCCATTACTCATGTTCACAGGAATTTTTCTCCCCCCTTATTTATTTATTTTTATCGTGACCAGAAGCAGAAATGTCAACAAATCATCCCGCCTTCCCCTGCTCCATTTGGAGGGGACAGTGTGGCATCGCTGGGGGGTCCTGGTGGCACCCCACGCCACGGGGCACTGCGGACACCAGGGAGGGTGGCACCGTGTGGGTCCTGCAGCGCTCTGGCCGCGGCAGGCAGGGAGGGACACGACTTAATTAGTCCGAGAGTTTCTAAGAGATGCGATCGATGGAACAGATCACAGCGGCGAGTCCTGCCGATGCCGAGGGCACTTGATAAAATAAACCAGGCGGGGAGCTGAGGTGTGGCAGGGCGGGGTGGCACGGGACAATGCTCTGGCAGTCAGGGATGTGCCAGCACCTTGTGCAGTGACCCGGGAGGGATGGCACGGGTGGCATGGGTGGCACGGGTGGCACTGCTCCCCTTGCCGTGCAGGGTGGCTGCAGTCAGCACCGAGGAGCCCTTGGGAGCTTTAATTATTGCTAAAATTCGGCCTTTATTGCTCATTAGCAGTTGCGAGCGGCAGTGCAGGATGCGATGCCCCAGCGTTGTCCCCTCGGAGGGAAGGATTTTTGGCTGCCTTGCTTAAGCCTCGAGGAGGTTATTAAATAACTACAATTACACGAGGAGTGCCAGGATGGTGCCTGTCATTTATTAGCACTGCTTTGTTTACTCCCAGGCTTGAAACCAATGGTAGAATTTGGAGCAGCAGAGTGCCCAGCAGAGCCGTGACGGCATCGGAGCAGCCCATCCCAGTGGGATCTCCCGGAGGAAAAGTAGGAAAAAACCCTTTACTCCGAGGTGGTGAAGAGCAGGCTGCCCAGAGATGCTGTGGTTGCCACATCCCTGGAAGTGTCCAAGGCTGGACGGGGCTTGGAGCAGCCTGGGATAGTGGAAGGTGTCCCAGGGATGGAATTGGATGAGACTTAATGCCCCTTCCAACACAAACCATTCTGGGGTTCTGTGATTCCACAAAACCAGTCCCCAGTGGTGGTGGCCAGCAGACCAGGACTGCCCCAGCTCTGCTCCCACCCCAGCTCGGGAAGCACAGGCAGGCAGGAAGCGTTTCCTGCTCTGTGTACAAATACAGAGAGCTCTGTTTGTTTGTGTTCGCTGGGAATGTGCCTGCTGCATACACACACACACATAAATATATAAATATATATATATATGCACAGGGGCTGGGCTGGGAAGCACACAGCTCGCAGTGGGAAGGGGTTGGCAGAGCAAAAAGCCCTGGAAGACATCCAAAAGACGGGAATGATGGTACATATGAGCCCCTGGATGATGGGGGAGGCAGGACTGCATTCCTTTCTCCACCACTGCTGCAGGCACCGTCTGGGGGCTCTGCCAGCCCCTCCTGCCCCCCCGAAAAACATTCTTTGCATCATCCTGGGGGAAGAATCAAACTGGAAGCAGCAGAAGCCCCTGCAGGGCTGAGCTGGATGGGTGCAGAGGGGACTCTGCAGCGCTGCAGGGGAACCCTGCCGAGCCCAGTGTCCTGCACAGCCCAGGTCCCGCCGGGGTTTTTGGGGTTTTGGCACAGCTCTCCCCCGGCAGTGACCCTGCAGACCTGGCCAGCAGCTCCCTGTTTGCCCAGCCCTCTCCAAGTTTGCTCAGCCCGAGCTGGACGGCGGAGAGCAAACGGGTGGCTGTTGATCCTCTCGCTAATGAAGAGCAAGCGAGCACCGCACTGGTGGCTTGGCGGGGACGATGTGTGCCGAGGGCATGCGGGCAGGACGGCGTGTTTTCCAGGGAACAACCATCCAGCCACCAATTTTCCAGCAAGCCCAGGCGCTCCTGTGCCACTGGCATCCGTTTTCTCCCGTGTCGGTGCCCGGCGCTGCTCCCCGAGCTGCCCGCTCTCGTGGGGCACCAGGAAATCACATTTATTGCAAACAGGGATGTTACTGAGCCTAGCAAGGAGATGATGAGGGGCTCCTGGAATTGCCAGTGCGGGATGTTTAATTAGAGCTCAGCGAACACTCATCATTCCCTGCCACATCCCAGCTCCACACCCCCGGGCTGCCCCAGCACACGGAGCCAGCTCCATCCCCAGCTCCCTCCTCAAATACCTGCTCCAGACTCTCAAGGTGAGCTCGATGGGGGTCAGCCGCGCTCCAGCGTTGATTACAGAGCCGGCAGGAGCTGCTAAGATTTCTAATTAAGATTAAAGAATGCACACAGCTTATAAATGCTTCCCAGGAATGTATAATTTGATTTCCTTGTTTTCTCGTGTCTCCTGCTCCTGAGGCAGCTTAGATGGCTCCTGGCCAGAGGCTCCTGCTGCCCCTCGCCCATCTCAGGGATGCAGGCCCAGGGTTCTGGTGCCTCTTCCACCACATCCGGGGCAGGGATGGCCCTGGAAAACACCTTGGTGAAGGTTCTGCACTTCAAGGAGGACAGGCAGAGCCCCCTGGCCGGGTGCCGTGCTGTTCTGGATAAGGACAAGCCATGGTGAGCCCACAGCGCCTTGAAAGGGAGCTTGGATGTGATTCCTGCACCAGGAGGGCCACCAGTGTCACCTGCCCCGCCACTGATCCCATTCCCAGCCCATCCACCGGCCCAAGGCAAGCCCGGAGCCAGCAGAGAACTCTCCAGCCCAGGTACCTGAGCGGGGGGACAGCTGTGCATCAATATTTATTCAAAACTCCCAGGAAACCTGGATGAAGTGTAATTATCTCAGCTCAATCAACCCGGATTAGCATAACATCCAGTCACCCATCAGACAGGGGTTTGATTCCTGGGATCAAAGCGGCTGTAGCCGCTGATGAGGAGGGTGCAGGGGAGGAGGGAGAGGGGAGCTGTGTCCGCTCGCCTCTTCCCGGGCTTTCCAGCTCACTTTCCCCTCCCAAACTCCATCCACCGGGTGCTCCTCGCTCGCAGCGCCGCTCCCCGTGCAGCATCTCACCCTCTGCTCCGCTCCCCGTAATTAACAACTAAATATAGATCTTAATTAAGGCACTGATGAATTTAATTTGGAGTGGCATTACTGCCTTAACTTCCAGAGCTCAACGCCTTGTTTGGATAATGTATAATATAAGCTAAATGAGTGCTTACTTGTTACCACCATAAATAATTCCTCACAAATCCCTTCAGATACGTCTCAGTCACTAATCCATCTCCTCCTACGGAATATTCACGGACAACAAGCCTCTTCCTGCAGATTTTCACATAAACCTTCAAGCCTCATGCCAAATTCGCCCCTCGGAGCCTAGTGGGGAGGGAAGGTGAGGTGGCGGTGTGGGCTGGCAGGATGGGGAGTTTGGGGTGAAATCATCTCAGCCCTGGAGTCTCCCATGAGGAGCCTGGGCTGAGGATGCCTGGCAGCTCCCAGGATGCTCCAGGGGCATCACATCCCGGTGGATGAGGGGTCCAGGTGGGAGCAGGTCCTGGCAGTGGCACAGGGTCCTGGCAGGGGATGCGGGTGAGGGAGAGGGAGCAGAGCACTGGGGCACCACACAGATACCGGGATTAGAGCCGGTGGGAGGGCAGCTATCAAGTGCAGCAGGGGGTCGGATAGTCAGGAATCAGCTCCTGCCTTTGATTAAATAACATCCACAATCATTTTCCTCTGCAGAGCGAGAACCAGAGCTGTGCTGGGAAGAGAAATAAACCCCTGTGCTTGCTCTGCACTCAGCCCCGAGCCACAGTTGTGTCTTGCTGCTCAAAGGATTTCTGGGAAAGCTCCACCACTTTTATTCCTTAAACACGGAGCAAAACAATCAATGGGGTTTTGATATCACCTAAGCCCTGCCAACCTGTTCACGGGAAGCAGTGGTGAGTGGATGGAGCTGTTACTGCCTGAAACACACTCAGGAAAGCCACAGCTGGAATTCCCAGTGCTCCCTATGCCTGTAGGGATGGGACAAGGACACTCCCGGCTGGCAGAGATCCCTGCAAAGGCTGTGGCCCAGGGCAGGGAGATAAACGATGGTTAACCCCATGCTCGGGGCACAGGGACATCCGTGCTGGTGGCAGAGGACGCTGGGATGCTGTGGCAGCCCCGGGCCGGACCATGGCCAGGCTGGGCACTGCGCTCTGCCCCAGCCCTGCTCCGCCTGTCTGCTCCACTTCCCTGCTCCCTGCTGTCCCGGTACAAATCATTTGCTCAGATAACAGATGACGTGTTTATCCCAAGGGATACAAGCCTGAATATTAGGATGTCAAAACCAGCTGCATTTGCAATACGTTACTGTCAAATGGAGAATAAAAAGGGAGTTGCAGTTATTTAATTTGGTGCCAGCGCAGCAGAGAGGGAGCAGGGGGAGCAATGGCTGTTTGCCTAGCTGGGATCCAAACCCCTGGGCCTGGCAGGAGCTGCCTGGGGGTCTGGGGAGGGCAGGGGGTGGTGGGCTCACTGCTGGGAAGATGCTGCATTGCTGCCTCTCCTCCCCCTCCCAGCCAGCCGGGGAAGGAGACAAGCCAGGCAGGTCACGGGGGGCACATGGCAGCTCATTCATCCGTGCCAGCAAAATTTGTACTTGAAAAAATTTGTTGGGAAAAGAAAGGCTTTTTTTGAAGACAAACATCCCAGCTCCTTGGGGAAGGCTCTGAGTTTGCAGAATACCAATTAAAAATATAAAAGTGCTTTTAAAAAATATAAATCCATGAAGGCGAGTTCTGAGATGGGGAGAGGGGGCTGGGGGAGGTTGGCACATGGTGTCCTTTGGCAACAACGGGTCAAGGGGAGGACTGAAGAACAGTCCCTGCTGCACATCGAGGGCAGCAAGCTGTTTCTCCAGGTGTCCCAGGTGCCAGGGGGAAGTGTCACCACCCCATGCCCTGGGAGCACAGGGCACCACCTGCTCATTGGCACTGTGTCCCTTTTGCCCCTCTGAGCCCCCTGAGCCCACAGCAGCACTACCTGCCCCAGGTGACCTTCACAGAGGTGGCAGTGGGGCAGGGGACACTCGTCCTCTGTCACCTCAGGGCCCGGTGAGTGACAGCCAGCCCGTGGCAGCAACCAGAGCCTCCCTGCTGATGCTGAGATAATGCACTGGGTAATACTTTTTGACATATTTCATTGAAATATAACAAAATATTTGCATAGCTTTATTAGATAAAGGGGAGCTGACTGGAGGCAGAGCTCGTTTGGAAATACGATGTGAAAATTCATTTAAAATGAAAGAATCTGGAAGCTTAAGTTTATGGTAATAGATTGATCGCCCAGAGTAGCTAATGACTCCCAACAAATAGATCTCAGTGGCTGCATCCTGTTCCCCTGTTTGGCTGAACAAATCCCCGTTTATGGGGTGAACAAATCCCCATTTTTGGGGTGAACTGGGGCTGTGGGTGCCAGCTGTGACCCAGACTGGGAGCAGTGGGACTGGAGGAGGAGGGAAGGGGCTGTGTGACTCCAGGATAAACGCCTGGCTTTAATTTCCATCTCCCGACGCTCAAGCAGATTGAAATGAAGCCACCGAAAAGCTGCAGATGAGAGGTGGGGAAATTAATAATGTCATAGTAATAATAGTAATGAGTGGCTGTGCGTGTGCTAATTAGTTTGGAGCCCTGTCTCCAACTCGGTGCACCTGTGCGTGCTGAGCTCCTGGCGTGGGAACGGTGCCAGCTGGGATCCAACCCTGCCACACACCTGAGCTGCGTTTTGTCCGTAGAACCAGGGGAGAATTGGGCTAGTCCAGAGCTTTCACATAGGGGTGGCCCCCTCCCAGCCCCGGGCTGCAGGATTTGTGCTCCAAGGAAGCTGTTTGTGCTGCTCTGGGAGACACTCGCCGCTGCAGGAGGCCCAAGGTGCATCCAAGTATGTGGAAATTCTGTGTAAAAGGAAAATTGTGTGTGTTTTGATGGGGGGGGAGGTTGAGGCCTGAGTGTGGGCCCTGTCTGGGCAGGAGTGGTGTCCAGGGGATATTCTAATGTGAGAAATACTGCTCTGTATGCATGTATTTAAATGGTTTCTTGGTGTGCCAGGCTCTGGGGCAGTGCCTGGGCCACCTCGGGGTGCTGGCAGGTGACACAGTGCTGCCACACGTCACCACACCCTGGCACAGCCAGGCGGTCACTTCAGGGCGTGTGGGAGGAATCACAGAGGCTGCTCTGTGTGGGAGAAAGGACAATGTGGAAAATGTCCCTGGAGCCACCTGTGGCAGGCATGGAGCCACGCGGTGCATTTCTGGGTTTCAGCACTTGAGCTGAGCTTCTCCTTTGAGCTGTGGGCAGGTGTGGGAGGGGGAGCAGATGAAAGAGAGGAGGAAATGTGCCAAGCAAGTGGGCAGCTTCTCCCTCTGTGTGACTTTCCGGTTGTTTGCCCGTTTAGCTCGAGGATTTGGTGAGAGAAAGCTCTGTTTTTGGGGTGGGGGAAAGTGCTGAGTCATATGAGGTTTTGGGGAGGGCGTTGGTCAATCCATGGGGTGCCAAAGGAAAAGCAGCTGCTGAGAGGTATTGTGGAGGTCTTGCTGGGTGCCAGATGTTCCTGCTCTGCGGGACAGGGTGGTCCTGGGGGTACTGAGAGTCCCAGAGCCCCCCAGATGTGCACTGGGCACATCTGGGACAGGCTGGTGGGGGCCCAGAGAACCCATCTGCTCCCTGCTTACAGCAAAGGCCAATCCTCTAAATTGCATCAAGCCCTTAAGCAGTTTCAGCTGAAAGTTTTTCTCAGAAACCACCTGCCCGTGGGCTTCTGTGGGCACCTGTTCCACAGTCCTGGCATTTTCCTCCTGGGGATGGTGCTCAGGAGGCTGAGCAGAGAAACCTGCTATTCACAAGGGGGGAGCTGGAGATTTTTTCCGCACAAAGATGCACATGGGAATAGCAGGAAGGGAGTTTGCTGGTGACAGTTTCCTCATCCCTCCCTCCCGTGTGGATGAATCTCCCATTAGTATTCGGGGCTGGTCAGAGCACCACGTAGGCCTGGAGACAGCTCTGCACAGGCACGGTGGAAGTGTCTTTATAAATGACCACCAGGTTTGAGTGACGTGCCCTTCTTAAGCTAAATAAAATGAAAGATAAACCTTCTAAAAAATACATGAGCTAAACATCCCTTCCACACTTCATTATGCAAATGGCTCTGCCCATCGCTGCAGCAATTAGCTGCTCCCTGGCGCTGGGGGTGAGCAAACCAGGCCTTTCTCCTCCTCTTCCTGACTGGGAATGGAAGGGAAAACATCGGCTGAGTGTGAATCTGTAGTGCTGGAGCAGTTTTGGAATGTTCTGGTGTAAATGGTCATCTTTAGTGACAGTAATGGCTGTGGTGTGACCTGGCCATGCTTTGGCAGTGAATGTCCATGGGAAGCAGCTGGAGAGCACATGAACCTTCTTCCCTCTCTGCCAGGGACATCTCCAGTGGCCTGGGGGACTCTGGCTGTGAATGCTCCCAGGGTTGGCAGTGCTTTTCTTGGAAACAGGCTCAGGTTGGGCATCTGGAGGAGTTTCTCCATGGAAAGGATGCTCAGGTGTCGGGAGGAGCTGCCCAGAGAGGTGGTGGATTCCTCCAGGGTAGGACTGGATGTGGCTCTCAGTGCTCTGGGTTGGTGACAAGGTAGGGACTGGGCACAGGTTGGACTTGATGATCCTGAAAGTCTTTTCCACCCTCCTTGATGAGCACACTGTGTGGCACTGCAGTGTGAGAGGGGAGGTGCTGTGTTTTTTCCAGCCATGGATCACCTGTGGTTCCATCTGCACTTGCCTCTGTCCTTGTCACCACCCTGTCCCCTCTCCTAACACATCACCCCTGCTCCAGGTGCACAATGCAGGTTCACAAGTTATCAATCTTGCTCTGGAGCTGTTCCATCGGTGACATCCCTCCCTGTCGGTGCCCATGCTCTGCCAGGGCCCCTTATCAGGTTTGCAATTTGGGATCTGTGTTAAGTGCTCAGAAATCAATTTTCAGCTTATTTTGTGCTACAAAATTTGCCATGCCTGGATCTCTGATACTAATTGAACAAGAGCAATTGATGTTTTAGTAGTAATTAAAGATGGTAATTATTACCAAATCTCCCCGTGGCCCTGCGTGTTTGCTTTGGACTTGTCAAAACTGGAGGCAGGTGGAATCAATCTTAATAAAGTTGGGACTTCAAAGCTGCTTCCTGGTAATGGATTTCCACAAGGTTGGTGAGGAGTGGAAGGCAGAGATGGAGAGAGAGCCTTGAGCCTTGTAGAGGGCAGGGACATTAATGGGTGCTTTCTAATTAAATGAATTTAAAAAATCTTTATCCAAAATGCAAACTACTCATTGTTTTCCATCCCGGAGTGGCTGGAAGGGGGTTTGGATGCCACAGGGCTGCGATGGCTTTCCCAGCCCTTGCTGCTGGCCAGGAACAGGAGGGCTCCTGTGCTTGGCTGCAGCTTTTAATGTCACTTGTGGTGCTGCAGGGACCTTGCCAGCCCCGACAGGTCGTGCTGGGGGATGAATTGATGTCCTACTTATCAGCACCTGCAACTTTCCCTCTGCTGCCAGAGCCGAGCACCCCTCGGGACACAGGGCACGTGGGTTTAGAGACATCCCGTGGGGATGCAGTATGGGCAGCAGGGAGGGGAAGGAGGAGAAGCCTCTGAGCAGGAAGGCTGGTGCCCAAAATGCCCAGCTGCAGTTTGGGGTGGTGTGGAGATGCTCCAGCCGAAGGGCAGCCTGCAGAGACAGATATCCCAGCTGGCTCCTGCCTGGATTCACCTGGAATCTCTGTGAGGCAAATCCACCTTCTTGGCCGCAGTGGCTCCTGGCTGGTGCTTCTGCAGGCACAGGCAGGACCAGGCCTGGCGAATCGCTGCCTCTGTGTCCCCATGGAAACAGATGCAGGATGCTGCAGAGCAGAGCTCCTCACGGCTCCAGCCTTTCTCCTCAGCCCTGCTCCCTGGCACAAGAGCCCTTGAGCAGGAGGCTGAGCCCCATCTCCATTTTCCTGCAGGAGAGAGAGAGACCCTCTCTTCAGGGGAAAATGGAAATGTAATCAGATCGGCTTGTGTGGAGCAAATAGAAAATCAGTTTTAATAAAGGCAGAAGAAATGCAAAGCAGCCGCTTGTGACGGAAATGGTGTTAAATAGACACCTCTTTAAGAACTGCTCCAGGGATGTTGATCGGGAGATGCACAGCCCTGGGCTCCCTCCTGCTCTCCACTGTGATCCTGGGTGGCAGCAGGAGCAGCTTTTCCACTGGCAGTGGCATTTGGGCAGCAGGAGAGGCACTGGGTACCCCAATCCCTGCACCCCTCCCAGGGCAGCCCCTGCGGAAGGGAACAGCTCTGCCAGCACCGCGGGGCTCAATTATAGCTCAGAGGAGCCACTTTGCCTTTATTGCTTTCATTCATTACCCAGGGGCAGCGCCTGTTTTCTGAGGCAGCTATCTGGTCACATCGTGGCCGATAAGCAATGCTGGTCTGTCTTTATAAGACAGCCAAAATTTATCACTTTCCACTTATTTATTTATTTGGTGGGGCTCTGGTGGTGGCCTGTATTTTTCTTCCAGTGACGTTTTGCAAAAGGCTTTATTTTCCCGTTCAGCCCTGGGGGAAAAAAGCAAACCCAGCCCAAAAGAGAAGACAGCTCCGTAATGAACCCCACTGGAAGTGAGTGCAGGAGATAAGTTTGTGTTTGGCTCCCACACTGCAGCCACTTGTCAGCCACTGTTTGGTTTGATTTTCTAAATGAGCTGCTGAGTTGCGCCCAGGTGGTTGAGGTGCAGGATGAGGGGACAGAGCTGGGCTGTGGGGTGGATTTTCCCAGTCTGATCTCCTTCCCAGTGGGTGCTGTGGAGCTCCCGAGTGGAGCAGACAGTGTGGGAGAGACCTGTGAGTGTCTGCACGTCTCTCTCTCCCTGCAGCAGGCAAAGCTCCACTTTCAGCAAAATCCTGGCAGAGAATGAAACAAAACAAGGAGGAATTTAAGGCATGGAGCCTTTATGAGGGCCCTGAGGAACAGGCTTCCTGAAAGTTTCCCTGGATGAGATACTGGGAATGATGCACTGTGTGTCTGCTGGGCTGCATCAGAGGCTTCTGAGCCTGTCTGGAGCCCCTGGGGAGGGCTGTGGGCATGTTGGGGACATTTCCTGTGTCACCACACTGAGAGTGGCCTTGATTCCCAAGTCTCCCTCTGGGACAGCCCCTTAAAAAGGCCATTGTGATGTCCCTGCAGACAAGTGCCAGCTGTTCCAGTGCCACCTCTGGGATACAGAGGCTGATGCTGGCATCCCTGGGCATCCTCAGGATGCTGCTCGCCTGGTGGCAGCAGGGCAGAGGATCCATAGGAGCCACCATCCCCAGTTCCTGCTGGGAAACCAATGGGTTAAATACCTGAACCCTTCTTTTTCCCCACTCTGCGCCTTTCCCCAGCGGGAAGAAGTTCTAGGGATAAATGGCAGCGTTTCCCTCTTTTCACCAATCTTTGCTGAAGGAAAGAGTTGTGTGTTTGGAGGGGCAGGAGGAGTGGGAGGGCACACAAAGCCCAGGCAGGATCAGTAATTGGCCAGCCGTAATTTCATAATTCATCTCCGCGAAACACAATGAAATTAAAAGAGTTTAGATTCCAAAGTGTAATGATCATCAATTAAATTCTGCCGGGGCTGAGCTTCCCTCTCATTTGAATTTTATTTTATTATTATGACTTCTCTGTGATTGCGAGAGGATGAAAACAAAAGCTGCTGCTGGAGGTGGTGGTGGTGGGGAATTAGAGCTGGCAATTACTGCTGGGTGACAGAGGAACCGAGGGAGAGGCTGCAGCTCCTCGGCCCTCACCAGGCACAGGCAGGGGCATCCATCATCCTGAGCCTAATCAGTTAATGCTGATAAACTGCCAGCAATAACTGACAATTGAGCTGGGGGCTCTGGGCTCGGAGTTCATTCATTTTGAAAGTGCCATAACTAACCCATTAAACCCAGAAAAGCACAAAAGCAGAGCCCTGGCCCCTGCCTGCTGCCCTAATGAAGGCTGCTGTTGATTCTTTAAAGTGTGGATGATGATGTGTTTAGTGGCTATTGATGCCAGAGGTTTAGCCCAGACTGGAAAAGCAGCTTGGCGCTTTGAAGAAAGGAGTTTGTGTTTATCCGTGGCGGTTTTGCCCTCGGTAATCCCGGGGCGGCGGGGCTCTGCGGATCAAGGGCTGGGCTGTGTTGGGTGCCGGTGGGATTCAGCTCCGGAAGGGTGTGATGATCCTATAACACTGCTGCTCCCTTGGGAATTCCCTGCTGGGATGGATCCTTGTGTCTCTCTGAAATTACGGATGGAAGGAGCTGGGCTGGAAGGCAAAGCTCTGGGTGTTGGTTAAACACACATCCACCTGCACACACCTCGGATCCTCCAGGGAAACGCGGCTGGAGATGCTAGCTGCAGCCCTGGCTCCCCACCTTGGCCTCTCTGCTGCCTCTCCACACTGCTGACAGGGTGAGCAGGGGAGGGTTTGACCCACAGGACACAAATCACAGGAGCTGATCTCTGCAGGAAGGCTGGGCACCGAGGGGCTTGGGGGATGTCTGGGATGATTCACTGGCCCAGGGTCACTTCCAGACAAGTGGCCCCTCGATCTGGCCCAGCTCTCTCTGGCTTCCATCAGTGCCTGAAGCCACCAGGACAGAGGTGTCCTGATTTATGTCCCCAGGAGGTCTGGTCAGCCAGCACTCCACAAGGAATCGCTTCTCCCATAAATTATACAGCTGGAGAGTGGCTGCTTTTGGCTGCCCATCCTGTGTAACAGGGACTGGAGGAGTTCCCTGATGTGCTTTTCCTTTAGTGGGGAGGGGTTTCCTACCCAAACACCCCACTGTGGTTACAGCATTCTGGGTGCTGAGATCTCTTGCCCATCTCCTGATATTTCATCCTCCCGTTCCCAGGCACTGGAGTTTTTTCCACCTTTGTTGTTAGACTGAAGAGCCTTCTATTATCAATTTTTTTTTGTTCTCTGTGTAGGTATTTAAAGACTTTGATCAAGTCACCTCATCACCTTCTCTTTGTTAATCTGCAGAGACTGAACTCCTTGAGACTTTTGCAATGAGGCAGGAATTGTGCCTCTGTGTCCCTCAGCTCCTTTGAAATTCCCAGCCAGAGAGTCGAAGGTTGGGCACCTGAAAACGAGAGGGTACCTGGAGAACTCGCCCCATCAGGGCTCTGTGCTGCTCGCCTGCTTTTGCAGTGGGCTTTGACATTGTGTGAGTGACTGTCAGGAGGTTTCTGATCGCGTTTTTCCTTTTTTCTGCTGTGATGGATAATAACTCCTTCTCAGGAGCAGATTTCCCAGGGAAACGCTGTTTCTTCTCTGGGTTTTCCCCCCTGAGTGTGTTCTCTGCCCTGAGCCAGTGTCCCCATGCTGGGATCTGTGGAGTTTGTGTCCAGAGGAGCTGGGGAGTCACTGCTTCTTCCCGTCCTTCCCTGTGTCCCACCCTCTCAAAATCCTGCTCTTCTCCTGCCCTTTCCCTCTCGGTGCTGCTAGGAGCTCCACTGTCTGCGTTTGGAGAGGTGGGACAGCAGCACCTGGGAGTTATTTTCCTGGAAAATCACGGTGTGCTTGGCTCTGGATGCTTTCGTGGATCAGTGCAGGAGGAGTGGCTTTCATCTGGACCCGGCAGAGCCCTCTGCACGGCGTTTTTGGGAGGTTGAATGGGCTGGCTCCAGGGAATTCTCCAGGGATTCCACTAAAGCCCATCATCAAAGGTGTTTAGTCTTTGCAGGAAGCAGGATTGCGGAGAGACTAAATGATTCTGAGAGGATGTTTCACCTCAAAGAGGTCTGTTTTCCAGCCTGGCTCTGCATTTCAAACCCCTCACTGTGCTGTGGGCTCAGCTTGGTCTCCAAAGGACCAAAGTGCAGCGTGTTTGATGAATTCCAGGCCTGGGATTGCCTGGGCTGTGGCTCTGAGCTCCACAGCGGGGTGGTGGCTGTGCCCTCACCATCACTCTGCCCCTCATCCCCAAACTGCCCTGGCTGTCAGGATGTCCCTCGAGGGCTGTCAGGATGTCCCTCGGGTGCTGTGCTCACCCTCCTCACACCCACAGGGCCTTCCTCCCTCACCCTCCTCTCCCCAGCTGCCCTGGTGTAATGAGTTGTCAGGCTGGTGAGGATGGACGGGGCGCACCGGGTCCTGATGAGATGATACAGCAACAATTCCATTTCATCTCGAATTTGACATTAAACTTTAATAGTCTCAAGGACAAGAAGCCAAGAGATATCAGATGTAATGAGATAAAGCAAAGTTTCTCTGACAGCAAATTTGATCACAAATGGGCTCTGAGATTGCTTCTTTGATATAAATGAAACATAATTCATCTTTCAGTGCCTTGAATGGGCTTTGAGGCCATGCATAATAACAGTGTCGCCATTGCTGGCTCTGACAAGTGCCAGAGTGGCACCAGCAGGAAGGGCCCTGAGACACTTCTCGTGCTCCTCCTGGCCCTGGGTGTGACATCAGAGCAGCAGGAGCTGCTGGAGGGAGCCACAGGCAGGGACAAGCAGCATTGCTCTGCTACCATGGGCAGAGGTGCTTCCAGCATGCTCTGGGAAATTGGGAGCTGCTGGTGTGTGTCTGGGCTGTGCTGCTGCATCCCCAAGGCTCCTGCAGTCCTGTTCTGGAGGGCTCTGGCAGCCAGCTGTGGTTTTCCAGGGGTGGAGGGATGCTGGGCACAGGGAGATTTCTTTCCTGTCGTGGTCACTCTGGCTGCTGCAGGAGCTCACCAAGGCACAGTGTCTGCCCAAGGGTTTGCTCCTCACGTGGCTCTGTGGTTCTCCCAGCCATGCAAACCCCCTCTTTGGGGGGCTGCCCACCTCCACTGCCTGCTCAGAGTGTCCCCCTCTGTCACAGGGACATTGGGATCTGGGGACAGATAAATGGGCACAGATAAAGGGACCCACCATGTTTCTCTCTAGTAGCAGCAGTGATACTGAGTTCTGTGCTCTCAGGGGGTGTGTGGGTTTACTCCTGTCTGCAAGAGCTCACAGATGAACTCCTGTGCTGCATGGAGGCATTTCCAGCCACCTTTCCATCTGGAGGCTCTGGATGCACAAGGCAGGGCACTGTGTGGCCTTTCCTCGTGGGCCTTGGCATGGCATTCATGGTGGTCCTTGTCCCCAAGGCGTGTGGGGAGGAGGAGGCATGCAGGGCAGGATGAGGAGGCCTTTCTCTTGCAGTTGCAGACACATTAAATATCTGTGAAGAAATGAACAGGCCCTTTTTGCATGATAAAGAAGCCTGAAAATCGAGGATGGCAGCTGCTTCATTTCCTGTTGTTTTTTTTTCTAATTTTTATTATCATTAAATTGCTTCCAGTGACCTGTAATATTTTTGTACAGTGGCAATTACAGCTCTTGGAGGATTAAACCGTGTTCACACACACTCAGAGCCTGCTGGCTTCATCTAAAGGGCAGAGCCACAGCTCCCTGGTGTGGAGTCAGCCTCATCCCCATGGAATAACCTGATGGAATAACCCCTCTTCTGCCTGCCATTCCCTGGAGCTGCCTCCAGCAGAGCTGTGGTGAGGAGAATTCTCTCCTCATTGCTCCTCTCCTGGGCCAGGAGCTCAGCACCAGTGTTCTCCAGCCCAGCTGTGCAGCAGAGATTCCTCATTCCCTGTTCCCCCCGTGAGTGTTGGAGGCTGATGGGGTCCTTCCTGCCTCCAACTCCTGGTGAATATGAAAAGTCGAATTGATTCCCTCTAATAAATGAAGCAGTTGGATGTCTCATTTGTAACTTGACATCCACGCCGGCGCTTCAGCTGCTGCTCCTCACCCCTGGCTGGGAGATGCACTTATTAAGATGGTTTTCTGCAAAGCTATTGCCGTTTGCCGGCAGCCAATCTATCCGCAATCGGCTCGGGGTCGGGAAGGAGCTGTCGGCGGGGGCAGAGCGGGCTGGGGTGGGAGAGGGCTCTGGGGGGCTGGGGATGGCTGTTTTCTGCCCGTAGATCAGCGTCTTGCTCCTCCACCATGGCTGGGGGAGACACCTCTGAGCTCAGCTGTGGCTCCGGGTGCAGTTTGTGCTGTCTGGGGGGTGTCAGTGCTTGGTGAGGGGAGCCTGGTGCTGGACTGGGGGGTTTGTACATCTGTGTGGCTTCTCCACACGCTGCCAGGTGTGGCTTCAATGCCCATCTCCAGGGGATGGGGTGGAAGTCACAAGCTCTGCCCTTCGGAGGGCTTGGGGCTGGTGATGGAAGTGGCTGTGCCTGCTCCCCTCCCCTCGCTGCTGCCGCTCCTCCACGGGGCTGAAAACAATCACCATAAATCAAAAACCCTCCCTGGCCTCAGCAAGGTGCTGGGAACTCGGGATAAGAGTTTATCCATCCTAAATAATAATGCACTGGAGCTGCCAGCTCCCCGCTGGCTCCATTTGCATGATGCTAAAAATCAATGACCCGGGTGACTCTTGGATGTGTGGAGAAGAGTCCAGAGGACTCAGAGCTGGACTATCCAGGGACTCTGGGCTGCTGGCAGCCATTAGCAGTGAGGATGCTGTGGCGGGCTGGCCATGCCCTGGATTTCACACCAATCTAACAAAGGGAGCTGGATGCTGCCAGTGCAGAGCTGGGGCTGATTAAATCTTTGTTTAAGAGCTCCTGAGCTCCATTACCTACATCAGGAGGGAGTTAATTAAACAGGGAAGGTGGGAGGTGGCAGCTGAGGTGGCTGAGGGCATTTCCGTGGAGGCAGAGCTCTGGAGCAGCACGGACAGCGCGCCAGACTGGAGGCAGCCCTGGGCACCACTGCCTGCTTGTGCCTGTGCCAGCATTTCTGGGGCAGCTGGAAAACTCCAGCGTGGTGCCACCTCCCCTCTGGCCCCTGCTTTTCCTTTCTTTTCCCTGTGGAATCGCTGGAAAATGATATTTTCCCCAGGAATTCCGTGCAGCTGCTGCCTCGCCAGGCCTTCCATTTGTCTTTGGGATACTGGGCTGCCTGGAATTGGTTTCCACTTCCCTGTCAGGAGTGGGAGGCTCCGTGGCAGCCACCCTGCTGCTTCCATTCGGCTGTGCAAGGCCATAGATTAGATTCCTGTTTGCTTCATGGAAGATCCCTGGTGATATCAATTAGATATGTCAGAGGGACCCGGGGGAATGTTTCTTCCGTTATTTATTTATTGGCGCCGCAGCCATTGCAGGCTCCCAGAGCGAGACACATAATGTCTCTCGCCTTTCTTCACTCACACTCCCTCTCCTGCTCTTTATGGCTCCTAATAAAGCCCAGCAAAGGTTATTTCCAGAGGGGAGAGGCTGCTGCGGGGCTGGTAGCCTGCTGTGCTGGATGGAGCATCCCTGCTAACATGTTCTCACGCTCCTGAGCCAGAGCACGTATGAACTGTGCCATCTGTGCCCTCACTGCACACCTCCAAGAGCCTCGTAATTCCCTCTCCAGCACCTCTGCCAGCCCAGTGTGTCCTGGACAGCCCTGGTATGGGGCAGAGCAGGAGGCACCACTCAGCCCTGGCATGCCCTGAGTGCTGCCAGCTCCTGCTGCAGGTGCCAGCAAGAGGCACTGGAGCAAATTTAATGAGATGCATGAGAAAGTGGTGCAAATAATGAAAATCTGTCAGGGCTGGAGGCAGAGAGAGGTGAGGGAAATGAAAGGAGCCTTGGTGATTCCTGGGTACACCCACTGAACAGGTGCTCTGCTGTGGTGCCACAGCCCTGGCTGGGTGCAGGGACAGGGAAATGTCACTTCATGGTGTTGCATTCTATGTGGCACCTTGGGGCAGCTTGCCCAGGTACCTCCTCTACTGCAGGGAGCTGGAAGATTAGCAAAGGGAGGATTGGCATAAGAGGAAAGGGTTTAACCAGCCTGAAACTTAATGTTTGTCTTTGAAGTCTCCAGGAAGGACTCCCTGTGCCCAGGGTCTGCAGAGCTGCTTCCTGTGCACCCAAATCCTGTGAAATTCCCCCAAAGGCACAGTCCTCCTGCTTTGCTGGAGCTGCTGGATGTTGCTCCGCAGTGCTGGAGTGTCCCTCTGAGTTCTGTGGATCCTGCAGCCCGGCTGCTCTGCAGGGCCCGTTAATCTGGTCGGGATAAAATACCGCCGGCTGCTGTCATCATCCATCTCCTCTTCCCCCCGAGGTCAAGTGGGGCCCTCCCGTCCATCCCAATGAGCAGGGCAGCCCATAAAACATGCTTTATGAGCACTGCCTAACGAATCCCTCCCCTGAGGCGTGTGCTGCTGGCACGGTGCTGGGAATAGCTCCTTTCCATCCTCCTGGAGTGGAGATCCTCGGGGCTCTGGGGTGTTTATTCCCAAGCAGTGGGGTTTCTCAGGAGGGGTCACTGTGCTTAAATTCCTCGTGTGGAAGGGTGGGGATGACCCTGTCACCCTCACTGTCTGCCCATCAGGACTGGGGGTTCTGCCCCCTGCCACCCCCTGTGAGGGAATCCCTGCACCCCAAACTCGGAGCTCCCAGGTACCAATGCCTCTCTTTACTCCATCTCCATCCCTGGGAGTGAGTCCTGCTTGAATGTTATTGCCTCCAAGATGAAACCCGGCTGATTAAATTTTAGACTTGCAAATGGGTTTGGTAAATAGACGTCGGGAAAGGCGGGATGGAGCCGCTGCCTCATCGCAGATACGGCAAATAGCGGCACTTTGTGATTAGGTGTGAGATTCACTCTCGCAAAATGGGAGTCTCCAGGGGCTCTTTTCTGGTGAGAAATCCTTTAAGTACATAAATTTATGGCAGTTTTTATTTCCCCAAACAAAAAGAGGTCCCAGGCTCCTGTGGGTGGCTGAATGGGCAATAAGGGAATCAGGGGGTGGAGAAGATGGGAGCCCTGGCTTGGGGCCTGGATGGGGTGGTGGTCACTCACATCCCACCCCAGCAGTGGGGGGCAGTGGGACAATGCGTCACAATGCTCAGGGGAAGGGAGATGTTGTGTGAAATCCCTCTGAGATTAGAATTAATCCATCCTTGGCTGCATCCCGAGGCTGCTGCTGCAGGGAATGCAGGAATTACAGGCAGGCAGGGAGGGATGGAGCCTTCTGCTCCTGGGGAAGCACTTGAGCATCATCATCCGTGGGTGGGAAAGCGGAGGCGGGGAGCAGAGATGCAGCTTGGCAGAGAGATCCTTCCCTCCTGCCGGCCTTGGCAGCAGCCTCCGTCT
Source organism: Entomyzon cyanotis (assembly GCA_024500445.1). NCBI lineage: Eukaryota > Metazoa > Chordata > Aves > Passeriformes > Meliphagidae > Entomyzon > Entomyzon cyanotis. The sequence goes on along the minus strand of JAKEPQ010000773.1, from coordinate 768,059 downwards.
CAGTTGCAGCCCAGGATGGATTATTCCAGCTTGGCACAAGGGTTCCTTTTATTTTCCCGATGTAAAAGCAAGCCTGGATGTGAAACACCTTTAAAAATGCAGATAGTGGGGCAAACCACCATGACCCCTGTGCAGATACAGAGCAGGACTTTAATGAGAGCCTTGCATTCATTCTTATCTGGGGTGCTGGGAAATATTGCCAGGAAAGCAGACAAAAGGAAGTGGTGAAGCTGCAGCCTGGATTTAGCACATATTAAATCATTTGTCTTTTGCTCCCCTGCTGAGTGAGAGCACATGGGGCTGCTGCAGCCCCAAAATCTGGGGAGAAACCCAGTGCAGGCAGGCAGGGTCTGAGGGGGAGAGGAGTGCTGAGCCGCGTGGCAGAATCTTCCCAGCCTGGTGGGATTTCGGGAACAAACTGCCTTTACACAGCTTTCTGACCATCTGTATCTCCTACCTGAGAGGAGGGTGTAGCCAGGAGGGGGGCAGGCAGTGTCTTCTTCCAGGTGACAAGCAGCAGCACAAGAGGAAATGGCCTCAAGTTGCAACACGGGAGGTTTAAATTGGATATTGGGAGCTATTTCTTCACTGAAAGGGTTGTCCAGCCCTGGAGGGATTTAAAAGTCATGTAGATGTGACACACGGGGACGTGGTTTAGTGGTGATTTTGCAGTGCTGGGTTGGGCTTTTCCATCCTAAACAATTCTGTGATCTCTCTCCCTGGCCCATTGCTCTGCTGAGCATTCCCTGGGATTGGATTCTGGGACTTCACATCACGGCCTGGGAGTTGTGAATGTCCACGGAGAGCCACAGTTCTGATTTACCCACCCGAGATCTCCACTGCTTTCCTTGTTCTGGATATTGAAACATTCATCATGCGTTCATTACAGAGCAATCTCCAAATTATCCTGGCTCTGAGCAAGCCCGGCTGCACTCGCTGGGGCATTAGCAGGGATTGGTATTTCCCATGCCTGCTGCAGCTCTGGGGGAGGAGGTGATGCTAAACCCTCATTCATGCAAGGCAGGTGGGGGGATGTCCCACCTGCAGGAGCGCTGGGAATTCTGCAGTGAAGGAGGCAGAAACAACTCGAGATGGGGCTGGTTTGGTGTGTCCTGGGCGTGCAGAGCACCTGCAAACCCACGGATGCGGGAGGGATTGCAGGGACAGGTGAAGGGAGGTGCCTGGAGGAATTCCCCGGAGGAAGGGATGGAGTCAGAGGGGTTTTGGCTCCCCGGGCAGGCACCGCGCCAGGCACAGCATTGCAAGGCAGCACCGCAGTCCCCGACCGCCATCCTCACGGGCACAGCCTGGGCTCGGTTTGACAGCATTCCTGGGAAAGTATTTTAAATAATACATGAAGTTTCCGTGCAGTTCAAGGCTCGCGCGCTCGTTTACCAGCAGCTGCGATGTGTTACCGTCTGATAAACACGGTTGTTATATATTATGTATATCGCATCCCCGTGCCAGATTCGCGGGGAGGTGTCTGCGGTCACACAGCTGGGCTGTTTGCTGTGCATGAGGATGAGGCTGCGAGAGCATCCCCGATGTAAACACTGCCGGGAAGCTCCGCTCGGAGCCGCCCCGCCGCGTAGTGAAAGAGAGTCTAATCGCTACATCTAATTACTGAGACGGGGAAATCGATACGGAAGATTTCCAAGCGTCTTAAAATATCCTGAATTCCCTCCCTTTCAGGCGGCTGCTGGCTGGCTGCGGTGGAGCTCTGCAGTGCGAGGGCAATGAGGCTTCGTGCCGCGGGGCTTGACCGGGTGTGGGAGAGCAGGATTTGGGGTGAACGGAGGTTTGGCTTGCTCTGGGCCATGACAGTGATGGCAGAGGGAGGGATGGAGCTGACACAGTGCGCTCGAGGGCACCTGCACCTCTGCTTTTGGTGGCAAAGCTTTATCTCAGCTCCTCCGGTGGAAGTCTTCTGGCTGGAGGACACTTGGGGACCAGAGGGCACCCATCCAGGCTGGATGGGGATGGGGACAAGGAGGAGGAAGCTGTGTCGGGTTTGTTTTTGTCTCAGGCTTTTCAGAACACAGGAACAAACATTTCCTACATCCCACGGTGAATACTCGGGGCTCAGATTTAATCTACCATTTATTCACATGCTGATGAGGCCCCGAGCATCCCTTTCCAGGAGCTGTTGTTTGAGCTTCCCCAACCCCTTTCAAAGCCAGAAAAGCCTTGTAGAGGCTACAAGCGGCCTTGGCTGCCTTCCTGCCCAAGCACCAAGGATTTGGGTCTGCGATCAGGGGGGTCAGTGCCCCCCACATCCGATGCCCATCCCTCCCACTGGCCCCCCACCAGCTCCTCGTTCTTGCACTGTGGGGGAAGCGAGCCAGCTCCTTAATGAGATGAGCTCGGGCTCTTCCCCCGCTCGGCAGCTAATTGAGGTGTGCGAGCTTCTCTCCTGTTAGGCAATCACCGGGAGTTTGTCTAAATCCATCGCGGAGCAGCCGCCGGATCAAAGGGCTGGGCTCTCCAGCCTGCCATGCCCAGGCTGCTGACAGTGCCTGCTGCCACTTCCCTGAGTGACTGCTTGACACAATAAATCTGTGGGAGAAGGAGGCAGTTCTGATCTGCTGTCATCTTCCCCAAATGCTCCTGATGCATTTTCTTTCCTCATTACACATGAGATGTCAAGTCCTCACCTGCGAGAGTGCAACTCGACATCTCCCCTGCTCGTCCTCCTCCCCCCGGAAGGCTCCCAGCTCCGGGCTGACAGGGTCCCTGCGGAGGTGGCTGCCGGGGGGAGTTGCCCCCACCTTCCCAGTGTCCTTCTCTCAACCTGGCACCCTTCAGGGTGGCTCCTGTCCCGTGCTGTGCCCCTCTGCCCCTAATGGTGACAGTGTATTGGGAGGTCCCTTCAGCCAGGTTGTTGTCTGGCTCATCCTCCCTTTTTTGGGATGAGCCTCTTTGGTGCCTGCGGGTGTGGGAGAAGCCCTGTCCCTGGGGATGATGTCCAGGAGTCCAGAGCCCCTGTGGGAGCAAGCCAGGGCTCAGGGAAGGGCAGCAGAGCCGATTCACCTCCAGCATGCCTTTGCAGAGGAGAAGGAGCAATTAGCAGTCTGATAGCAAGATTAATAGCAGATGCTCATAATTAACTCACTATGCATGTAAGCAGCTATTGTCTCCATTTTACCCTGCGTGGATTGATATTCAGGAGTGACTCATTACAGAGACAGAACCGATTTTGCCTGCAGAGTGCAGCCACCAGAATGGAAATTGCAATTAGAGTTGGCTGTGTCCCTGCCAAAAGCTTGAGGAGCAGGCGCTGGGGTGGGACAGGAGCCCCCTGCCTGCCCTGGGGGGCTGCCCTGGGCCCCCCAAAACAGCATCCAGGGCCTCTCCCTGCTCCCAGCTCATCCCAAAGGTTTATGGCTGCAGAGCTGCTGGGCTGGCCCAGCCCGCTGCTGAACGGAGAGATGAAAAATGGCTGGAGAAGCTGGAGAGTGGCCAAAAACTGCCGAGATTGCAAAGGGAAGCAGAACAAAGCGAGGTCAAACACTGCGGCGCTCTCCAGCCAGAAAGGCCTTGTTTTTCACCTAGAAATGCCATTTGGGCTGGCCCTTCCCTTGCTGGTGTGTCAGGTACCCTGTGGCAGCAGCAATGGGGACTTTGCAATGTGTGACCCCCTGAGAAGGGCACTGTGTTTGTGAAAGGATGCAAGAGCAGTGCCTGCATCCCCGACAGGTACAAGTGCAGCTTCCCTGAGCCTGGTGCTGGTTTGGAGGCAGGAGCACTCTGGGATATGTGGTCTGTCCCTGCCTGACTCACGGGATGTGTCCTGGCCCCACTGGGTTTCCAGCACATCGATCCCATCAGGGCCTTTAAGCACATCTCTCAGTTCCAGAAGAACCGAGTGCCAGCCAGGACATCCATGTCTGTCTCGAGGCACCCACTGATCCCAGGAAGCTCGTCTGGTCCTGGTGAGAGCGTGGCTGTGAGCTCTCAGACAGCAGAGCGCAGTCCCTGTGAAGCTGTCTGTGTTTCTGTGCTGTCTGCTTGTGGCTGCTGAGCTGCAGGGACTTGCTGGCCCAGCTCCTTTGGACATCCCGGTAATTGCCTGTGTCAATTCGCTTCCCTGGAACAGCTTCTCTAAGGACGGCCCTCCCTGGGGAGAGGTGTAGAGCTGCTGCTGCAGTCTATCTTTTGTGTGGTTTTTTTTCCCTCCCTGCTCACCATCACCTTGCAAAAGAGAGATTGAGGCAGGAAAGGTTTATTTGTGTAACCCCGTGAAGTATTTTCACTCTACAGATGTGAGCTGCCGTGGCAGGCGGCTGCTCCGTGCCTTGGCCCAGCACTGGGGGACAGGGATGAGGGGACAGGGATGAGGGTCCTGCACGTGGGGACTTGGTGGGGGGACCTCGGGGGGCATTGCTATAGCACTGACACCAACATAGCCACTCCTAGGCTTTTGGAGAAGCACTGTGCTCTGTTGGAAACCCATTGCCTGTGTCTAGGAGCAGCTGGGATGGAGCTGCAGGGGTGGGATGGAGCTGGAGGGTTGGATCTCAAGAACAGCCCTGCCCATGGGGAAGAAGGAGAGAGATCCCTATCTGTGCTGTAATGCTCTGGTGGATCCGGGTGATTTTATTGTGGATCTTGGTGTGTCCTTAACACTTCAGATTTAATACGAAATTATAAACTGATCGGGAGCCTTTGTGGCAGAAAGTGTTGCTGCATTCCCAGCCTCCACCTCGGTCCCCTGGGTGTGCGATGCAGGGAGAGGATGAATCCTTCCCCAGACTGTTCCTGCTCCCCTTTCACAGCACAGAGAGCCCTGCTCTCCCCCCGGAACCTCCTGCTGTCCCTGCAGGGGGTGGAGCGGAGCCGTGCCGGGCTGGAGGCAGATGCCGGGCACAGGGATGGCAGAGGCAGCAGGACCCCGGGCAGGGGGAAGCTGGATTTACGCAGCACCGCCTGCGAGCGAGATATCCCATTTGCGTAATCCCTGCCCCCCCCCGGCAGCTCGGCTGTCTGCTGTGCTCCGCAGCCCGGCGGGATCAGCCCTTTTTGGCTAATGTCATCTGCACGCGTAATTAGGCAGCCGCGGTTGCCATCTGGGCTCTGCCTTGGCTCAGCCCCGTGCCCAGGCAGGGGCAGCGCTGGGCGGGGGGATCAGTGCCTTGTTTTAGGGATGGCACGTTGGCACAGGGATTGCTGTCGCAATCACCTGCGTGGTGCCGGTGGGGGAAACCTCTCCAGCCCTTCCTTGGATTCCCTCGTTGGGAATGCTGCAGGTCCCTGCCCGGGCCCTGGGTGGGCTCAGCCTGGGCGACGGAGAGCAGCAGCAGGGCCACAGCTGCTCGTCTCGGTGGGCTCCGGCGTGGGCTGGGGTGCCAGGCTGAGGTGCCAGGCTGGCAGGGAAGGAGCTCGCTCTGCTGAGCCTCCAGCTCTTTGCTCCTCATCTCCTCCCTGGCTGGCGCTGCCTTGAACAGACCGCGAAGGCGCGGGCATATGGTAATGCATATTTAACTGGTATTTACATTCAACAGTGTCTCTCTGTAGCTCTGTTTTCCTTCCCAAATGCTCTAATTCCTCCCAGCTCCCAGCTGGGGAGGCCGGGGAGAGGCAGGCGCCCTTGGCAGGGTTGAGGGGCTGCACTGGGCTGGTGCTGCCTACAGGCTCTTGCTTGGTGTCTCCTTTGCTGGGACAGCTTTGCTGTCTGGAAGCCAAAAGGCAGAGATGTCATTCCTAGGCTGGGAGCTCAAACTCTGCTCTGAAGGGAGAACCACCCAGAAAGCTGCTTTTTGGGGTAAAATACTTGGTGCTTCCAGGAAAGGTGTGTGAGAAGGTTGTGTTGGGTTTGCAGAGAGCCAAGTTGTGATGTGCTGGGTGTTCTGCCCCAGCCTGGCTTCCCCCTGGGCTCCCACCCAGCCCTGCCCCATGGATGAGCATCCTGCTGTGCTCCCTGCTTGGCACAGCCGCTGGCATGGGAAGGGCTGGATGTGTCGTGGTGTTTCTCTCTGGCACTTTTACCAATGGCTGAGAAATGTGAAAACCAATTAAGAACAGAGGGGAAGTGCTAAGACAAAAAAATGAATAGCTCCTGTTCCAATTGACTTTGCTCCTTAATCCTGGTGCTCGGGAGCTATCGTTATTCCAAACATACCGGCATAATAATTAAACATAATTACTTGTAGGTTCTGGGCCGGTGACTATCTATACTGAACGCTCCTAATGAAATTTCTATTAAGCACACACTGACTTGTTAATAAATAATAACAAGGCCTCAGTGTCTGGTCAGGGAAGGGCCTTGCTGTGTCCAGGGCACCTGGTGGGGAGGGGGCTGGGAGCAGAGGGGCGTGGAGCAGCATTCCCCAATCCCATTCCTGTGCCATCCTGTGTCCCTGGAGTGCTGCTGGGAGGTGTAAGAGCTTCCAACACCCTGCAGGGCCTGGCTTCCCCATCCTCACCAGCTGTGGGGCTCCTCGCCAGCTCCTGGCCCTTAAAATGCAACCTGGGGTGACCCATGAAAGGCCCTTCAGGTTTTTCGGTCTCTCTGTATCAATATAAAAAGCGAATGTTGGGTAATGAGGACGTTGTTGGAGCTCCAGAGAGAGAAATCACCTGTTTAGCTCAGAACATTTTCCTTGAGAATTAATCCTAATTTAGGATCCAATTATAAACATAGAGGGTAATATAATGGCCTGAAACATTAGTCAAGGCAAATTCTATAATTGATGAGGGCTAATGTGAAACAGTTTGAAAATGAGGACGCATTTTGTTTTTAAATCCTCCCTCCTCCCCCTCCTCTGAGAAATCCGAGGCTTCGGGAGCCGGAGCACTTCAAGAGAACAAAGACCCTTTGAAAGCTCCTTTTTTCCCCCCTTTCAATGCTTATCTGAAAGGACATCTCTCTCCCCTTAGTTGCTGTAATCATAAAAGCACAGGTGACAAACTGCTTCGTACCAGGCATCATCAATTGCGAGTCGGGGATTTTATAAACACGTTTCTGTCTGTGTCTGTGTGTACACACACGGCAAAGGCAGCAGCGGCACCGAGGCTCTGTGCCAGCAGATGATTCCTATCAGCCCACCGGGGGAAAACCAGCCAACAAACTTTTAAGGGACGACTTTAATCTTGGTCTCTCTGCGGCGGTGCTGCTGCGGTGTTCCCGGGGTAGGAGATGGTGCAGGGGATCCACTGGATCACTGCATGCGTGGGCATCGCTCTGCCCTCGTGGTGCTGCCAGCAAAAACACTCCACAGGCCTCTTTTGCTGGGCTGGTAAATACTTTCACCCGTGTTGTGCTTTGTTAGTGTGGGAAAGGAAGGTAAATTTCATGTTAGGGAGCAGAGGTGCCACCACACAATGTCCCTGGTCAGCCGAGGGATGGAGTTCTGAGTTTCATCAGCCATAGGCTGATTTTTTGCCCTGTCCGGCTCACTCCAACACAGTTCAGAGTCTGCTTGGCTTGGGGGCTTTGCTGTGATCCACAACTGCAGGTAAATGAGGGTTGCAAGCCCCCCTTATGGACACTGCCCTAGAACTGAGCCAAACCCCCTGGGGAAGGCACTTTGCTCACGGCGGTGGGTGATGGAGCTGCAACCCACGTGTTTAAGGGAAAAGGAAGGGATGCACCCACCACCCCTGTGGATTCCTTCCCTCCTCGCAGCTGGGAATGAGAAGTGACTTCTTAACGACCAAACCAGGCTCAGAATCCGCTGGAGCTGCTGTTCCTGGGGAGATTCCTCCCTCTCCCTGCCTGCACTTGGGCTGGGACCCTCGGTGTCAGTGTCCAGCATCCCCCGAGGCTGGGCAGCCGGTGATGCCTTGCCCAGCTGGTTTCCAAGGTGACTATCTCCTTCCCCAGCCTTTGAACTCCGAGGTGATTTCTTGTCTCTGAGCAGCACCTCGGACCCGCCGGCGTTTCCCTGTGCTGTGCCAAGATGGCTCTGCTGCCCGGGCTGTGCTTTCTGTCTGATCAACAAAGTGTTTGGGGCAGATAAGACTGACTCGGGTTGTCCCATGCTCGGAGAAAAAAATATCTGTCTCTGTAACCAACGTGCTCAGCGGCATTGAGAAACTTCCTGGGTTTTTCCCACCTGGTGTTTTCCTCCTCCAGCTCAGCCCCTGCTGGGCAGAAGTGAAAGTGGAGTGAAATAAAGTCCATTGGTGTGTTGGGTGCTCTGGGGATGGAGGCAGCAATGGATGGATTGGAAAGGTGGTGGAATGCCCTGGGTTGGACTCAAACTGAGTACCCCCGAATCTCAGGGGGACAGTGGGGTGGGGGGAGCATGTTCCTGGATTTGGGGGTGCAGGGCAGAGCTCTGCCCCTCGCTCCAGCACTCAGTCATCTTCCCTCTTGCTTTTGACTCCAATCTTTTGTGAATGATAAAAAGGAAAAGGGAAAAGAGAAAAATCCGAGGAGGTTGAAAGTCGTCCTTTGAGGACAATTTTATTGTTGCTTTGCCGTCTGAGTGGCTGAATCCACTCACAATTCAGTGCCGAGCAAACACCAGAACTGCATGAGCTCACCCAGCTTTGATCCCAAGCACAGGTGGAACAGCACACCTGGCCCGCTGTGTCCCTTGTCCCAGAGCTGCTTCCACAGCCCTCGGATATTTGGCACTGCTATTTCAGGTTTGTTTGTTAAGCTTGCACTGCAGGTGGGTGCCCGGGGGCTGCTCAGCCCCACATCCACAGCAGGGGAGCAGGATTTGTGCCACATTCCCATCGCCTCTCCCATCTCGCTGCCTCCCTGGGTTGGTAATGATGTTCTACCGAACTAGCGGGAGTTTTCCTGGAGCAGAGGGGTGTGATCACACATAATCCAGCAGCCTCTGGGTTTCGCGGTTCAAGGACAGGTCTTGGAGTTCTTTCACTTCTGTCTTTTTATGTCCATCTATCGGGATTTTTGTGATCCAGTCACTCCCAGAGCACGTGGATGCTCTCAGTGAGTGTCTGCCTGCGTTCTCTGTGCTCTCTGGGGCTGATGGACACAGTGCATCTCCCCAGAAACATCCAGCGGGAGAAGCTCCATCTCCTCACAAATCCTAGCGTGTGAGAAGGGGCTGGGGAAGCTCTGCCGAGAGACCCCATCCTGGGGGTTAATTCAGCCTTAATCTCAGGCTCAGCGAGTCAGAGGTCGGTGCTCCTCTTTGCAGGACAAGATAATCTCTTTATCTCCGAGCCCATCGAGCTGCCCCAGCCCTTCTGCCTGTGGAGAATTAGTGTGAGCTATTAGGGATTACACCCCAACCCTGGCCTCCCGGGAATCTCCCGAGCTCTGCTGCCGACGGAACTGCTGGGGGGAAGCTGTGTCGAATGCTGAGAGAGTCAAACTGTAAATCCCTCCTGCTGCACTTAAAATCGCTTTGTTTCCATCCCCTTGGGCACTCGTGGGGTGTTTGTCTGTCTAACCTCGGGGATGGAGCATCCCACGGGGGAGCTGCGGCTCCTGTCTGGCCAGGGAGGACACAGGAGGGCATCTTCCAAACCAGCTCTGGACGTGTCCTGCACACCCCTGATCCCTACCCAGACGGAGGGGATTCCAAATCTGCTCCCCTAAGCTTTAGAGCCCTTCCCTGCCGCAAGGGAGGCTCAGCTCCACCAGCTTTTCTCTGCACTTTCCCCTGGCATCCCCCAACGTGCTGCACCGCATGGCGCCGGAGATTCCGCACTGAGAGGAGCTTTTGGCTCCTGCTCAGGGTGTCGAGAGCCTCAGCTAATCCAGGGAAGCATCCAAACAGAGTGCCTGAGGCGCCAGCCAGCCCCGTGCTGCGGATCTGCCATTTCATCTCCGTGCTTCTGGTACTCCAGCCTCAGTGAGATGCTGGCCAGAAGCACGGCTGTTGGGGAGGATGCTCAGAAAACCCCTCTTTGGAGCCATGTGGAGCCTGGAGGAGGGAAGGGGATGCAGGAAGGGGTCAGGCAGGGCTCAGGCAAGGGGTGCTGCTGTAGGGGTGGTGGGTGAAGCTGCCTGCGCCGCAGGGAACTCTTGCAGCACACGGTGATCGCTGTGGTGTCAACACTCCTCCTTCCCCCTCTATGACATCCCTTTGTGAGCTTCAAAGACACCTCTCCCCCTTCCTCTCCTTTAGGAAGGTGTATATGAAACTTTAATTACCGTCGCAGTGTTTAAAGGCACGGTTACACCTGCTGAACAGACAGCAGCCGCAGGAGCGACAGGAGCACACGGGGAAACATCAGGGTGACAAAACTTTGCCGGCGTGATCCTGGTGTGTCAGCTCCCCTGGTGCCCCATTTGTGAGGCAGATCAGGCCGTGCCCTGTGATAAATGTCTAAAGGAGGTGCTCAGGCAAGTCAGATGTGAAGGAAGGAACTGATTTATCCCTCTGTAGCAGTGTCCTGGCACAGCTGCCAATAACTCTGCAGATGACAAACTCCTGCTCCCGAGCAAGCATCGCTCTGCTCCATGCTGGGGACAGAGGAGGGGATGAGCCAGAGCTGGACTTCAATTCCTGCATCAAGACCACAAGCCTGTGCTTCCAGGGGTGGGTTTTGGGGTTTTGGGATGTTCTCATGTGCTGGTTCCCCTCTCCCTGTTTTCCCTGCATTGCTAGATCCTGAGGTGCAGACTGGAGCCTCCTGCCTGACTTTTGCAGGTGTTTACTTGGCAAAAAGGAGGATTTTACACACCAGGAGATGAAGGGATGAGGCAGGGAGTGACTGGCCCAAGGTGACTCGGGGAGGCAGTGGTGGCCAGGGCTGTTTGTGCCTCTGCCATGGCTGGTGTCTGGGCACAGTGAGCCCTGGCAGGTCTGGCACCAGGCTCTGCACTGTGGTGCACAAAGTGACATTCGAGGACAATGTGGCAACTTATTGCTGAGCAGAGGAGAATAAATCTGCAGCGCTGGGGTGGAGGCACAGTGCTGTAAAGCAAAGAGCCAATATAACAGTCTACATAACACCATTAGTCTGGGAGCGAGGCAGTTGATATAGAAGGAGAGATGGCATGAGCCAACAGGTCCCCACTTTATTTTTTTCCCCGTGTTTAATACAGTGTTCTGGAGCTGCTCTCTATGCTCAGCGTGTTTTATTGTTTTGCTCACCCTGAAAGAGGAACTGCTGGGGCTTTGATAAATGGATGGAAGCGCTGGGCTAGCTGTCGCTGCAGCTTTTCTGGGTGTTCCGACCCACATGGCTGATTCCTGGGCATCCCCTGCTCTCCTAGCCTCTTCCTTCTGCTGCCCTGTCCTGTGCTCATCCTGAACTCTGTTGGCACCCAGGATGGCATTTGGGGCATTGAGTTAATTCAGCTCCTGATTTTGCAAATGAAAGGGAGCTGGGGGACTGAGAAGGGGGACAGGGGTAGCAGGAACATCCTTCTCACTGGAGAGGACAGGGATCCCTGATTATCTTCCCTGATGCTGCAGGCCAGGGCTGGATCCACCTGGGTACCCTTCACTCAGTCTTCCCATTAGAACTTTGCCCCTCCGAAATAATTGACAGGCGCTGCTGGAATCTGAAGGATAATGAGGGATCCTGGGCTATCCTGGGCTCTCCCCTGCTCCAGCCCAGCTTGGTGTGGTGCTCTGCTCCCTGGGATATATTTGGGATCAGCCAGGGGTTCAATGTGGCCACAGCACGCAGCCAGCAGGAAGGGGAAGGTTAGCAGAAGTGGCTGAACAAACCCTGTAAGAAAGAGCTGGGCAAAGGCGCTACCGACTGAGAAAGCAATTTTGGAAGACAAATGTAATCTGCGGATCTGAATATCCACAAGTGAAATAGGGGGAAGATAAAAGGAGCAAGAAGTCAGGGAATCCAAGCAGCGCCGGGTGCACTTCAAAGGGGAAGGGAGCTGGCTTATAGATTTACCGCCAGTCGCGGCTGTGCCGGCGCGGAGCAGGGAGCCAGCATGGGAGAGAGCCGGGCAGGCAGAGGAAAGGGAATTTTAAAAGCAAAATTTCAGACGCCTGTTTCCCCCTGGGTGAAATTACACAGAGAAATATTCTGGCAAAATACGAAAGGGACTGAGATGAAAGCAGAGCCCAGAATATACATTGCAAATGGCATCTGTCCGGGAGGGACAGCAGGGCCCGTGCTGGAGGGGGGGGCTGTGCTCTGGGGGCCACAGCCTGCATTTCCAGAGCTGGCTGGAGCTGTGGATGCCCAGGGGGACATCACCTGTGCTCAGGTGCTGTGGGAGAGCTGATAACTGCCCGTTACAACCTCCTGGGACTCTGAGGGTATTGATCAGAGCTGGGCAAACCCCACAGAAATGTGCTGGGGGTGCTCATGTGAATCGGGGGTGCAGGAGGATTTGCTGGTCTAGAGCTGGCTGGGCAATGACACAGTGCCAGGGAATTTAACCCTCCTGGCTGCAAGAGGCGCGGGCAGGATGGGGCTGGCGATGCCCTGCGTGATGCCCCCAGCTGAGGATGGATGGGGACAGTGGGGACAAGCTGTCTGGAGCGAGACCTGCCCAGTGTGAGTGCCCAGGCGAGGGAGGGCTTGGAGCAGAAAAGGCAGGAGCGGGTGGAGAGCAGGAACAAAGGCACCCCAGTGGCTCGGGAAAGGTTGCCTTTGCTCGCAGCTGAAAGCGCTGGGCAATAATAATCAAGATTTATCGCTCGGCAATCACCATAGCAACATCAAAACACAAGTGGGAGAGAGATGCTCCCCGGGGGCTCCCTGCATCTCCTCCTGCCGCCGCTCAGCCCCGAGCAGGAGGAAGCAGAGCCTGGCGGGAAGAGAAGCTGGGTGTGATGGTGGAGAAGGAGCTCTCCAGCCGCCATTGAGCCCCGTCTGGCAGCAGGAATATTGGAGATGAGGGTTGCTCCCTGCAGGACCTGATCCAGGGTGCTGATCCATCCCCATCCAAGGGTGCTGCCTGCTCCTTGGGACACTGCTGTCCCTGGCCACCTCCTTTTCGGGTGCCAGCCAACTGCTGGGTGCAAACAGTGTGTGGGAAGGAGAAAATGCTGCGTTTCCTGCACTGGTGTTGGTGGCTCCTTGTGCTGCTCCTGGGGGGGATGCAAGCTCCTTCCTGGCACCAGGACTGGCACCAGCACAGTCCTGCTGCCACTGGGCAGCTCTGAAACGAGGAGCACTCACCCTGCTGGCACCATCTCCAGCCCCATCTCTGCTACCAGAGCTGCTAAGCCTCCATAAATATGCTTTTATTAATCAAGCAGTGTTTGTTTAGCATAAACCAACTCCCCTGCTAAATGGCTGCAGGAGCAGCTCGTGGTTCACAGCCATGACTCAGGGCTGCCAGCGTCGGCTCCGCAGGGCTGGGAGGGCATCATCCATCTCTGCTCCTCACTGCCAGCTGCCCCTGGAGCCCTGGGCACAGTAGGCTGCCTCATCCTGGGTCTGGGTGCTGGGAAAAGCTTCCCAGGGCTGTGCTCCCTCCTGGGGGATGTGCTGAGAGCAGTATCTGTGCTGTGAGTGCATCCCTGCTGGTGTGAAGGTGGTGATCGACCCTCCAACAGGAGCCACTGGCATCCCTCTGGTCCCCAAATGGTGCAGCCACAGCTGGCCAGACAGACCCTGACTCTGGGATGTCCCTGCATAGGAGGGAGCAGCCATGGCCAGGCCCTTCTCCGAGGAAGGAGAGACCCTTTTCAGGGGCTGTTTTTGTTCTGTTTGGGAGCTTATGGAGAGATTGGAATGGGGGAAAAAGCAGCTTCTGCCTTTGAAGGGGCAGCCAGGCGATGTCTGCTGGGAGAGGAGCTGCAGGCTGCCGGCTCCTCCGCTTGCTGATCCAGTGCCAGGTTGCAGGGGCTGAAGCAGCCTGTGGAGTTAGCAAAATCCTTTATTTTACATTTGATATCTTGTTCAGATCAATAAGGATTCCTTGAGCAATTCGGGGACTTGTAGTCTCCTGATTAGCTGTCCCTTTATCCAGTTAGATTTTTCTTATCTAGAGTAATTGTTGTTCCAGAGAACATCTACGGCTGCAACATGACCTTACCGGCAAGGGTACAACTCCCCGAGAAATACAGCTCCCCACGCCGGGCCCTCCCTGCCAGCCCCTCCGCCTTATCTCCCTATAAATTGTTGCTGCGAGCTTTTGTTGCCTTCCCAAGGTGAGCCGGGGCGATCTGGAAGGCAAATAAATAAATCTCTGTTTCTGAAAGGCCCCGGCGGTGGCCGTGGGGAGGAGGAGGAGGAGGAGGGATGTTTGCTGCGGCCACTTGCACATCTTGGCATCCTGCAGGCTCTCTCCAGCAGATCTCTTGTCCGATGGACTTTGACAGGAGTTTTTTATTAACCACTGTGCCTCCTCCATCTATTCCCAGCCCAGGCATGTTTGGTGGGTTTGTGCTCGAGCCTCAGATTGGAAATAAATTGATGGCTAAAATAAAACCCCTCTCCAGATGGGAGGGTGATGAATGAGGGAGGAGCAGGGGATGCAGGGAGGTTGTTCCTTTCTTGAGATGCTGTTGAACATCTTGGTTTTCACTTTGGTGGTGCTGCTAGGGATGCTCCTGGATGCTTGGCACTGCCCTTTGCCAGAGTGGGAATGTGGTGTCTTGGGTCTTCTCCTGGGATTTCATCTCTCCCTTCTGATGGGATGTCTCATTTTCCCTAAATAGTTAATGAAAACTAATGCAGGGCTGACACTGAAGGAGAGCTCGACACCATTCCCTCAAATGCCACCTGACACCAGCAATTCCTGGGAAACAAACAGCTCCATTAAATTCCCTGCATGCGGGAGCAGCTCAGGAGAGGCTGTCTCCATGGAGCACCTGCCTGCTGCTCCTCTTTGTCTTCGCTGGGAGAATCAGAGCCACAGGATTTTTCTGTGGGATGCCCAGCTCCAGAGCACTGTCCTGCTCAGATCCCCTGGGGATGCAGCTGGGCAGCTTTTTCCAGAATAAATCACAAGGAAGGAGGGACAGGGATGAGGTGTACTCCGGAAAGCAGCTGGTGGCTGAAGGTGTGGGCGACGGGGTGTTTTTCCAGACACCTGGCAAATGAGCTCCCCACTGGCTCTGGGGAGGATCAGCACTGCTGAGACTGAGTGTGGCAAATGGCCTTGGCCAAGATGATGTGAAGGAAAAAATCATCAAACCCCCCAAATGCTTCAGCATTTCCAAAACAGACCTGAGTGCCTTGAGGTTCTGACTCTGCTCTGGTGTGATCCTGCAGGAGGGAGGAGTGGACAAGGATGGTCAGAGGGGGTGGGATGGTCTGGAAATGCCAAGTGGGCACAGGGACAAGGAAAGTCAGTTTGGTTTATTTGTAGTTTTTTCCTCGCCTGTTGCTCCCCACTGCATGCCAATTGCCCGGAGAATCTGGAGAATCCTGACTGTGTTTAGGTGCCGTTCGAGCGCTTTCTCTGCTTGGCCGAGGGCGAGAGCCCAGGGCTGATGGAACCGCAGCCGCATCCCCGGTGCCAGCAGCATGTCCCGATCTCCGCAGCATCTCCCGGTCCCCGCAGCATCCCGCACTCCTCCCAGCACCCCGGCGCTGCCGCTGGGAGCCATGAGGGGGAGCTCAGCCCTTTCCTTCCCGTCTCTCGGCTCCGCGCAGGGCTGCGCTGGCCTTGCCGAGGGTACCGGAGCCACCCGGGAGCCCCGCTGCCTGTCCCCGCCGTGCTGGGGACACCAGGGTGGTGTTTCACCCCCGAACCCCACCCTGTGAGTGTGCTCGGGGGGATGGCAGGAGGCTGGGCGAGGCAGGACTGCTGGGGAGCCACTGGGGAGCCACTGTCCACTCGCAGCATCCTCATCTTATCTTGATTGTCACCCTCGCCTCTGTCCCTGCACCAGGTGTTCCCATGCGTGCCACACTGCAGTGTCCCAGCTCCCGTGGGTGCCCTGAGGTGGCATCTCTGGCACCCCGGTGCCCACCTGCCGGGTGAGGGGACACGGGTCTGTTGAAGGAGCCCCTCGGGGTCTCCCTCAGGGGTACAGGGAGATCCCTGACTCACAGAGAGTCTGAGATGTCCCCTTGTCACTCCTGGCTGACCCCTGACTCGTGCCAGAAAGGGCAGAAAATAGGGGAGATCTTCTGTAGTTCAATTTTCTGGGGAAAAAAAGGAAGAAATCCCATCCTATGTCTGCAATTATTTTATTATGCAGCACTAATGAAAAATACACTTGAACATCTAAAAAAGGCCTATGGTAAAGAGTTACTTAATGGAATAAATCACTCTAAATTAAGCAATTATCCCTTTGATATTTTTTTCCTTAAAACACCGATTGGCCAAAGGTGCTTCAGTTCTGTGAGATAACAGCTGTGGGCACAGGGAGGGCACAACTCCAGGTAGAGCCACAGCCCAGGGGTTGCTCCAAACTGAGTGCTGGGAGCCCCGAGTGATGCTGCAAAGCTCAGGATGTGTGCTGGACGTGGATGGGATGAGTGATGCAGGACTCAGGTCCATCCCAGGCCCCTCGCTGGCAGCTCATGCCAAACCTGTGGAGCTTCTTCCCACCACAGCGCTGATGTAAGCAAGGGAGGGAGAGAGGCAGTAAATTAATAAGCTAAATAAATAGCTGGGCTCTTCAAGGGGGAAATCAGGGCTGTAAATTAGGCAGGGATTATCTTCTGATCCCAGGAACTGAGCTTTGTAAATATGGCCAGGCTAACATGCCCAGGGGAGAGGGAACAGCTGTGCAGAGGGTGCCAGGGGTTTGTCCTGGGTAGGGATGTTCCCAGCTCCTCCCTGGGAGAATCCATCCCTGCAGGCTCTCAGCCAGCCCTGGAACAGCAAACAGCGTGTGCTTGATCCCTGTGCCATTGGCATCTGCTCTGGTCCCAGCTCTGCCACCAGCACCCAGCCCTGCCCATTCCACCGTCCCTGGCTTATTTGTTAAATATCCTGTAATTATAGAGAAATAAAAGGCTCCTACAGATTAGGGGGTAATTACACTTAATAGGAACAGAATGAATATTCCTGGTTAACCATTTGGGCTTGGGAGGCAGATGGCACATAACCCCGTGTTTCCCTTGGAGCGTGGCAGCCCTGGCAGTGCACTCATTAACCAGTTGCTCTCTGGCTCAGCACCAAAGGCATTAATTGGTTAATCACCCCCGGTGGCTGTGCTGGTGAGTTCTCCGGCCTTGTCCTTGGGGTGGGGCTGCCCGGTGGGTCTGGGGTGGCACTCTGGGTGCCTCAGTTGGTGGGTGCATTGCCCACCCTGCTGCTGTGGGGTCAGGAGTTGTGCTGTCACCCCTCCGGGAGGTGCACAGCCCTGTCAGTCAGAGGCAGTGGCTGCTGGTGGCAGCACGACAGGCCATATCCATAACTGCTGGGGATGCTGTGCACAGGCAATTGCTCCCATCCAGCCCCATGGAAGATGAAGAGGCTCCCATTATCTTGAGATCCTTCTGCCTCTGCTATCGCAGGGCGCTGCTGACACAGCCTGGGCACGCGGCGCTCGTGGCAATTTGTGTTTTGTCATCTCTGGCAGAGACGTGGCTGCTGTGTGGCAGGAGGTGACAGGACAAGGGACAGGGTTTGGGGAAGAGCTGCCCCTCAGCCTCAGGGCAGGATGGAGCCCTTGGGGTTGGAGCAGCCTCATCATGGAGACACCTGAGCGAGATTTGTGGCTGCTGTTGGCAGCCCCTTTGAACACGGGCGTTATGGTGTGTTCAAATAACATTAATAAATACAACAGCAGCCACAGGGAGAGCTTGGTATTTACTGTAAATTCAGCATCTAAACAGAGACATTGTTTTGTCTTCTACAGTTTAACACCATTCATAATTCGGTGTTTTAACAGACTTCCCCCGGGGCCCCGAGAAGCCTTTTTTATTTGAGGCTATTCCCAATTACCCGCTGTGCCTCTCCAGAGCTGGCTGCTGCTTAAACACACGCAGGGCTGCTGGGCTGAGCCACAGACGCTGTGTTGTCACCCAGGGCTCTGTTCTCCTGTCCCCTCAATGAGACCCTTGACCCTCTGCACTGGTGGGAATTCACCGCTGCTGCTGCCTCGTCCTCTGCATGGGGCTCTCCTCTGTGTGTGTATAAATAAATATACAAAAATAAAAATATAAATATATATATAGGTGTGATTCATCACAGTTGCCGTGGAGCCTCTCTCCTCCTTTGAGGGCCTTTGCAGAGCAGAGCACTTGCTGTCCTCTCTTCTCTCATTTGGGGCTAACCCCCCAAACATGCAGCTTCTTGCCCCCCAGTATAAAAATCTCTGTGAAAAATTAATTTAGCCAGGGCTAATCAAATTGTGCTGGGCAGCCACTGTCATTTATTCCCCACAGGGTGTGTGGCCCTGTGATGCTCTTTAAAAGGTGGAAATAAATCTGGGAATGAGCCTTGCTTGGTCCTTCCTGGCTCAGACTGGCTCAACCCTCCCTCCTGGGACCCAGCTTGGTTTTGAACTGCCAGGGATGAATTTACTGGGGTCTTTGCTGTTTACCTTGTTTTCCTGGAAAATGAATTAATGTGCCTGGAAGGGGCAGGGGCTGCAGGTGGACAAAAGGCAGATCCCAGGGGAGCTCTTGTGAGTTGGTTGGTGTTGAGTTCTCATTTTGGGCTGTTGGTGCTTCCAGCCCTCCTGAGCTGAGGATGCTCTGGGAAAGCCTCACCCTGCTGTGGGGCTGCCAGGAGCTTTTGTCCCTTCTGGGGCAGAAATTCACCTCCTCTCCATGTTATCCAGCCCTTCCCTCAGTGCCCAACTGAGTTCAGCATCCAGCTCTGCTCTGCCTCCCTCTCTCTCTTTTCCTCCCTCCCTGTGCAGATCTGGGGGAACCCCGTGGGTTTTGCTGGGGGAACCCCTCAACCTGCTGCTGTCCCCCCATCCCAGCAGTTCCAGGGCTCCATGTGGGAGAAGGGAGGTTTCACCACCTAATAAATTTAGATTTAATTTGCAAGTGAAAAAGAGCGTTTTCTTTTGTAGCTGATGCTGCAGCCCAAATGTCTGAGCTTCTAGGGTTTAAGTCTAATTAACTGCATTTCACAGCTTATTTAAAGAAAAGAATGGAGGCATTAAAATTGCAAAATCTAATTTTTAAGTAAATCTTTCAGCACAAAATGAATGTCGCAGTCTCCCAGCCGCCTTGGCAATATATCTCTTGTCTTCAAATTTCAACATGAGCTTTTGCAAACATGAAATTATTCATTAGACCGTCTGGTAAAAGGATAAATAAGTGTCGCTTCACATCCAAGATCTCCCAGTTTTCCATTTAGCAAAAGATTGGCTTATTCAGGATGATGCGGAGAGGATCCGGGAGGTGGGAGGGAATGGATAACTCAGTGCCCAGGTGCTCTGGATGGACTCTGCTGGGCTGTTTGGAGGAGTGAGCAGGGAATCTCCCTGGAATTTTGTCATTTTCCCTGGAATTTTGTCCTGTTTATTTTGCCTGCTCCATTCAAACCCAGCATCGCTTGGGATTTCCCTGGCCTGGCTTGGCTATCCCCTTCCACCATCAAAGGGAGCTTTTTTCCTGCCCTCCTTAGAAAGGAATGGATTTTATGGAATTGAAACTATTATTTTAACAACTCCATATTTTTTTATCACTTTTGAAAACCCCAGCGATTTGCCTTTTGCTTGATTAAAGTCACAATTAGCAGCAGGAGCAAGGTGTTCAATGCTAATGCAGATCCTGAGGTTCAGTCTTGGTTCTTCTGATCCTCCATGCCCTGGACAGAGCTAGGATGTGCTTTGGGATCTGGCAGGAGGATCAGCCCTGCCAGCCCAGCCCCGAGGTGTGCTGGTGCCAAACTGTGCTGTAATAAACAGTGGGATGAGGAATGCAGGGGAGAAGTAATTAACAGCTGAGGAATGCATGGAAAAATGATGCTCATTAGCACACCCCACGATCCCGGGCTGGAAAGGGGATGTGAGGCTGTGAGGTGGGGTTTGGCATCACTGGGCTGTGCCAAGGTCAGGCTGGGCTCTGTGGGCAGTGAACTGTGGATTGAGTCCCCACTGTCCCTCCCTTGGCCACACCCTGGGGATTCTCCACCAAGGGTTTGGACAGGGAATCTCACATCTAACCCTTTGAAAAGCCCATTTGGAGCTCACCTGGAGATGGATGAGCTGTGTCTGGAGAGCAGTGGTGCCGCAGTGTCCCTGCTGCAGGTGACAGCCTCATCTCCTGCTCTGCACCATGGCACAGCCTGGAGCTGCCTCCTGGTCTGGGGGCATTCCAGGGAAATAACGACCCACACAGGGGCTGGCCTGAACCAAAATACCCCAAAAATGACTGGTGAAGTGCGACGTTTCTGGTTTAGTTTAATTTTACACAGATATTGCACAAATGAATACAGAAGAGTGGCTGAAATCTTGTTTCAGCCAGGGAATTGAAATCCAGTGATCAACATCAGTCCTGGATCCAACTCATTTCTCCCAGTATCTCCCTGATGGGTGCTGAGAGCTCCCTAGAGGGATGGATCCTCTGGAATGGGGACCCACAGGCCCCTAGAGGGGTGTTTGCCTCCAGCAAAGTGAGACTGGGGCTGATCCTGGGAAGCAGAAGCTGATTTTTCCCCAGCCAGGGCAGTCCCATCTGCTATCTGTCCATTTTGTGCCTCTGAGCAGGGCAAAATCCTGCCAGGATGGAGACAGGAGCGGGAGCAGTGCTTTGGGTATCTCCTTACAGTGCTGCTATTTCTTGTTGGTTTTTAATTCTGAATTACAATGCGTTTCTGCAGGCTCTACTGTATCCCCGGAATCACGCTCTGTGCTAAATCAGTCTGTGGCAATCAATGCTTTTCTAATGAATTCTGAATTCCTGATGTCAGGACATTGTGCTGCTGCTTGTTTTCTCCCTGCCCTTCTTTTTCCTCTGCGTTATTCCTGTGAGCTGCATAACACACATTCCAAGTGTGTGTGTATATATATATGTAGATATATATATATATATACACACACACACATATATATATAATTTTTTTCCCTTCCTCCCCTCTGCAGACCTCATTGGCAAAGTTAATGGTGTGTTTCTGGAGTAATTAGAATGATTTAAATGGGCTCATAACAAAGTTCTTCTGCAGGAGCAGAGGCTTCTCACCCTCTGTATCTGTCATGTCTAGGCTGGCAGTGGTGGTGGAGGGAAAGTGTGGTGGGAAATGGAGGGGAGCAGCCCCCCAGCCAGGAGATCTGGGTGCAGCAGGTGGGAATTAATTATTCATGGCCAGCAGCTCTGCAGGATTTGTTTGTACACCTGGAAATCAATAGCAGCGAGGGGGTGGCTCTTGTGGCAGTGTCCCTGTCCCTTCCCCCTGGTGCCGGCACAGGTGGGAGCAGTGCTGAGCTCCCTGTCTCCACACCTGGCTGGGGATCCACGGCTGGGAGGATCCTTGCCAGCACCAGAACACTCAGGAATATTTGCAGGCTGAGATTTTTTTTTTTTGCTGGATCTGCAACCAGCAATGCCTTTTGAAGCCATTGCTGCCTCCAGCCGCTTGTTGATCACCTTCTGCCGAGTCCCAGAGAAAAATCCCACACCTGCTCCAGCCAAAGCCAGCCCAGGCCACCCAAAGAGGTGTGAGGAGGAGCTCACCCCCATCCCCTGCACATCCAACATCTGTATTTTGGCCCCAAGTTATGCTCTTGCCATGGCAACCACCCCTGTGGTCCAGCTGTCCAGCATCCCTGGTGCTGACCGAAGGTCCATCCTGGTGTCTCCACAATCCTGGTGGCCACTCCGGGATGGAGTCTGCCTTTGGAGTCTCCTCATGTGTTCCCAACAGCGCCTCAGAAATTAAGAATCAATCCGATTATTCAAGCCCATAAACAACATCATAAAAATAACATCAATTTGCACAGAAAGGCGCTGCATTAATGCGCCGAAATAATGATGCACTTTTACAACATAAATTTACAATCAATCTTGCTTTTAACACCGTGAAACAACAGTTGGAGGAGGATCAATCCTTCGCCTGAATTAGACGCTTGAGTCAGAGATGCTTCGGGGGTTATTTTTGGAAGCTTTTAGCGCCGGCTCTGGCAGGGCTGGCGCTGTCGGCTCTGCGTGCCACAGAGGCTCCCGCAGCACCCGGCGGGACACCGGGAGGTCGCAGCAGGAGCTGTGCGGCTCTGCCCGCCTTGCCTGTCCCCGGGGGTGTGAGCAGGGTGTGCTGTGGGGAGGGAACGGGGAGATGTGGAGCTGCCAAGGCAGGCTGGGCTGTGGCAGCTCCCCTCCTGCGGGCTGCAGTGCCCATGCCTGTCTGCTCCCCTGGCCCCAGACCTGCCCAGCCTGGCCTCTTTATGCCCCAGGAAAGCACATTTACCTGGATAAAGCCAGACAGCTGTGACTCTATGCTCCCAGCCTTGCCAGAAACCATCCTTCTCATTTTCCCCACTTCTCCTCTCCTGTAAAACACACCAGGGGCTCAGCAGTGACCATTGTTATTGCTTCCCAGAGCTGCATCCCACCCAGGTGATTTTTCTGAGTACCTTTCCGAGTACCTTTTTGGACCCCAGATCCCCAGGCCCTGTCACTACAGCCTTTTAGCACGGCTTTCTATTTTTATTATTTTTACTTATAAATGGGCCCCAAAATGAAATCTCTGCTTATGGAGAGATTGATTAGTGAACCAACTCAATTATGTCTTTAGCCGAGAGCTATATTAAGTAATGCAGCAAAATTATTGCCGTGTGCAGATCCATTTTGTTAAGCAGCTGTTTGCTGGCCCGAGGAGGAGAAGATGGAGGTTAAAATGTTTTTGTGGTTCTGGAGACACCCAGGGACTCCAAAGCCATGGGGCAGCCGATCCCAAGGCAGGTGAGGGGACAGTGGGAGCCCAGCTGAGCTGGGATTGCTTCCTGAGGAACCTCAGGCTCCAGGAGGGAAGAAAAACTATCCCTGAGGCCAGGCTGTCCCACTGCACCCTCTCCAGCTGTGAGCCTCTGGTAATTCCCTGGTTTTTGGTGTCTGCCTGGCTCTGCTACAGCAAAGGGTTCACAGAGCCACAGCTCTGGAAGGGATGGAGCAGCAGAAGCAGCATACTTTACATTTCCCTTCCTGGCTGCCATCATCAGCAGTGGTGTTCCTTGGCATTAATTCCCTTCCCTCGCCTTCTCCTGCTCTGCTGCTTCCCCTTGCCCACTCCCACTACCTGCTCTGCAGGATATGTGCTGAGTGACACCTGAATTTGGGAATTTCCTCCCCACATTTCTCACAGCACTGGTTTTAATGCAGCGAGCAGATCCTCAGAACAATCCCACCCTAACCCTGCCGTGCATCCCTGTGGCTCTGCAGGGTGCTGTGAGGGGCTCTCCTTACAGCCCCTCATAAAAGTGCCCGACGGCTCGTTATGACCTGCAGGCTCAGGTGAAATAATGAGTTTTCATTGCCGTGCCATAAACTTTATGGAAGTGATAAAGGAATGGAGCTCCGCGCTGCTGCACGGCAGCACCTGGGAAGTGTGAGGGGTGGGGGGCTTGGGGCTGCTTTGGGCACCCCGTGAGTGATTAATTAGGACAATGGTGGTAATTGGTGCTGAGCAGGGCTCTCTCCTGGCTGGGACAGGGGGGTCTGTGGGGCTGTGGGGATGGAGATGGACAGGGATGAGTAGAGTCCATGAATTAAAACCCAGCCTGTTCCAGCTGCACACGTGGGTCACATGTTTTATTGACTGTGGCACCATTCCATCTGCTCCAGCCTGACATTTCGGGTCCTTCCTCCTCCTCAAAGCTTTGCTTTGACGGCAGCTCAGCTCCCCAAAGGCAGCTTTTTTCTCCTGCTGCATTTCCAAACCTCCAGAGGATTTCTTTCCCTGCTTAATGCTTAAATCTCGTCCTGTTCCAAACCCCTGCCATGGGCAGGGACACCTTCTACTATCCCAGGTTGTTCCAGCCTGGCCTTGGACACTTCCCGGGATTCAGACAGCCACAGCTTCTCTGGGCACCCTGTGCCAGGGCCTCCCCACCCTCACAGGGAGGAATTTCTTCCCAATATCCCACCTACCTCTGCCCTCTGGCAGCTGGAAGCCATTCCCTGTGTCCTGTCACTACAGATCCTGATGAATCCTCCCCATGAAATTCATCCCAGGCTTGGAAGAGCCTGACTCCTTGCTCCTGAGGCACCAGGGGTGGTGGCAGGCTGTGGCACTGTCCTGGCTTTGCCCCATGGCAGAGGGACAGCCCCATCTCGTCAGCACAGCCCCGAGAGCTGCAAAGGGCGCTATTAAATATTTAATTCAACTTAACAAGTCAATAGAGTCGGTGCTATTGGAGGGTCCAGGGCTCGCTCCCAGCCTGCTCTGATTAACAAAGCACCTGGGCAGGCAGGATCTGCTGATCCAGTCAGCCAGGGCTGTTACATGGCGCTCGATGCCGCCGGAGAGGCAGCATTAACTGGGAAGCATCGATTTCGACATTAGCCGGCTTTTACATTCGAAAGCAGACGATGCAAGGACCTTCAATTATCTTCAGAGCAACTGAAGGGAAGGAAATTGGTCTTAGATGTGGTAAATAGACTCCACAAACTCTACTGAAGCATGCAAAGATGTACACAAGGGAATTACAGATCCTCGCCTAACTGGCTGGAGTTTACTCAAAAATGTGATTGGAATTCACCGGATTTCACGGGAGGATGTTTTGGTGCTAATCTGATCTGGGGCTTTGTTAATCTGATTTGGATTATTGCTGCAGGAAGCAATCCCCACCTGGCGTTTCCTGAGGGTCAGCCCCTGCACAGGGGTGCCTGGAAAAAGAGATTTCCACTCAAGATAACTCCATGAGTTATTGCCACTCAA
The DNA here is from genome assembly GCA_024500445.1 of Entomyzon cyanotis. Taxonomy (NCBI): domain Eukaryota; kingdom Metazoa; phylum Chordata; class Aves; order Passeriformes; family Meliphagidae; genus Entomyzon; species Entomyzon cyanotis. The sequence goes on along the minus strand of JAKEPQ010000773.1, from coordinate 743,467 downwards.
CTCACCTGCTTTGGGCCTGGTATGACTTTTGGGGAGATTTTTGGTTATTTTTTTCCTGATGTATTTCATATTAATCAAAAAGTTCTGTTCCAGCTTCTCTGGAGCCTGCTGGCCGCTGTAGGACAGCACTCCCCATTCCCGAGGGAATCCCTGCACTGTGCTGGGATCACCCTGAGCCCCCCAGCCCCTCAGCACTGCCATCCCACACAGAGATTCCCTGGCACAGCTCTCCATCCCTTTGGCAGTGGGGCTCTCACCCGCTCAGTCAGGGCCTTGAGTAAAGCACATAAACAGCATTTTTCTGCTCCTTTCCACGTGGGATAGCAGCTCCCTGCACATCCCTTGTCCCCAGGAATTGCTCTGTAGCAGGTGATTAATGCTCCCGAGGAGCAGGACTCTCCCTGTGAGCCAGCACCGCTCCCCTCTGCGCCAGGCAGGAAACAGCAGCAGGAAAACGCCGCTGTTATTGTGCCGAGGCTTAAATAAGGAAATCCTGTGTAAAATGCTTTTTTTCTCCCAGTCTTGGTGGTTTCCTCAGCCCCAAAGGTTGTATCGAGCAAACACACCAGATCTTTCCGAAGAGGATTATTGACTGGGAGTCACACACCGTGTAAACAGGGCTGGCAGGTTTGATCTGCAGCGCAGCCGTGTCAATGCTCCGATTGATCCGAACGTGGGGAGCTTAGAGCCCCGGAGGACATCAGGCTCGGTGTGTGGGGGCAGAGCTGGCAGGGATGGCACCGCCTGGGCAGCAGGGTGTTGTTCCCATGGCGAGGGGGGACACCTGGCACAGGCTCTGAGGGGTGCAGGGAGACCAGGGACCCTCAATCCGTGTGCTGAGGCACCACTGCCCAGCCCAGCAGGATTTATCTGCAGCAGGTCAGAATGGGTTTGCTCTTCCCATTGCTTAGCAACACAGCAGGGCTGGTGGAGATGGAGGGGAAGGGGAGAACCACGGGGGACTGAACATGGCTTTCCCTGTGCTCGGTCACAGCAGTGTCACAATCCTGTCCCTGTCCCCATCCCAGCCTCTGGTGTGGAGCTCTGTGGGAGTCTCAGGCTGTGTTTATTGCCGTGTTTATTTTGGACTATATGGAATGGGTGGTTTACGCTCTGCTGAGGTGTGTGGGCACTGCTGGAAGCACTTCGGGATATCCTGAGTGCTCTGCTCGGTCAGCTGGACTGCTGGCACCTGCAATGCCTCTCCCGGGTCGGGACAGTCCTCACTAACTGTGTAGAAATAGCATAAGCACAGTGCGAGGTGGGTAGCCTTGTCCATGATCCAGTGGGAATGCTGTCCCGAGGAAATTCCCAGGGCTGGCTGGGCTCTGTCCCTGCACCAGCACCAGGCAGGAAAAGCGTGAGGGATTCGATTCCAGGAGCTGAGCCTGGCCTGTCAAGGAAACTTCCCTCGAAACCCTCCGTCTCATTAGCTATTTCCAAGGAGCAGGATGACTCTCCGGCTGTGTGAGTCAGCAGCGGCGGCGCGATCGGCACCAATGGGATAAACAGAGCCGCTGTGACAAGGGACAGGCAGCGCTGCCGCTCTCCCAGGGAGAGGCAGAGAAGGAGCTGCCTGGCTGGGAGCCACGGAGATTTGTGCCGGGAGAGGGGAGGCAGCGCGATCCCGGCGCTGTGAAATCGCGCGTTCGGATTAAATACGGAGCTCCGCGGCGATGGAAAAGCCAAACCACAGCCTGCAGACTCCTGGCCACAACATGAGGGATCTGAAAGCGTCGTTGAGGATTTTGTCTCCTCCGGGTGGGGCTGCTGGGGTGCAGTGAAGCGAGGGAGAGCTCGAGCCATCAGTGCCCCGAGCATCCCCCTGCCCCGCCCGGCGGCAGCAGCCCTGGGCAGTGCTGGGAATCGCACAAGGCTCCCCCGAGCCCTCTGGAGAATATTTTACATTTTCACCCCCAAACAATCCCCCCTCACTCTGTAATTACCCTTCTCCAGCCGCATTTTCTGTTCTCTGGTAATTAAATCAAGCAGCACAAGGGCAGAAATACCTCGTGAGCTCCACTCTGGCGTTACATCAACACCTCGAAGCTGCCAATGCCTCTCTTCTCCTGCACAGCCTCCACACCACTCATTGAGAACAGACTGTTTAATCTCACTTCCCATCTCTCGGGCACCCTGTGCCCAGGCTGTGAGAGGGGAGCAAGGTGCTGGCTGTGCCCAAGGGTTCCCACAGCATCCCTGGAACGATGGGAGCCGAGAGGAAGGGCTGGGGGCTCGGTTCCCCTCACCCGGCCCCGCAGCCCTGGGCAGGTCACAGAGAGCAGGCTGGCAGCTCCCAGCAGCCCGAGCTGCGGGCGCCTGGCCCTGGTTCCGCGCTGTTTGCCTGGGATGTCCTCCAAACGGCGTCCAGTCACAGGGAATTTTCAGCCTGAACGGTGATTTGGCTCCGTCCTGGAGGTAGCAGAACGTTTCCCGTGCTGCCGGGGGACTCCAGCAGCTCGGGCAGGGATTGTGCTGTGCGTCCTTTGGGCTGCAGGGTGCCAGCAGGGCAGGCTGTGCTGGTCAGCGGGCAGGTGCTGGAGCCGGGAGGAGGATGGGGACACACGGGGATAACCAAACTCTCCGTGTGGGACAAGTCCAGCTCCCATTCCCGAGGCAGGGATGCTGCATGCCGGGAGCACCCACTCCTGAGGCAGCCTTGCCCTGGGAGATGGGCGCTCCTCCCGCCGTCAGAGCTATTTATCTTGGGAGAAACAGAGGAATATTTTGTATCTTTGACAAAGCAGCACTTTACAGGCGCTTGACACTTTATTAACTAATCTCTGATACTTGAGTAATTTATTATGTTTAAGCTGGTGCCATCAAGTCTCTCAGCAGTGTCCGTGTGCGCCGGGAAATAAATTAAAGACTGTCCAGAGATACTTGGCTCATCGCTGTGATTGCTGGGCTGGCGAGATGGAGGGCTAAGGTTCTCTCCTCCTGCAAATTGGAAATTAGGAATTAATAAGATGACAGGCCAGAGAGCCCCGCTGGCTGCGTCTGGCAGAGAGCTGCTGGTGGGGAAATGGGCACGGTGCTGGCACGGCAGCTCCAGGAGTGGGCTTGGCACTCACTGGGTGTCCCATCCAGGGAGAGGGAGGCTCCAGGAAGCCTCGTGGCATGTCAGCATTTCCAAGGAGTCAGTGGGATAATGTGGATAATTACAGGCCTGTCAGGCGGGTATCAGATCCTGGACGATGTGATGGAAAGGCTGACATGGGACCTCGTTAACAAAAAATTAAAGGAGGTGATGTAACAAATGCCAATCAGCACGGGGTGTGGAGCACAGACTGAGGTGGGATCTTTGTGATTCAATTGCAGCTAAGGTATAGGTATATAGAAAGGTACCAATGCTGATGAGGAGCTCCTCAGCTCCAGGAGATGGCCCAGCTGAGTGCCAAAGATTTGGGATGGAGGCTTGGGGTCTCCTCTGGGCTGGGGGGCAGCGGCTGAGGCAGCTGACAGCTCTTCCCACAGCAGTGGCACAAGGAGATGCTGAGCTGCCCCATCCGCCCGTTCCCATGGCAACGCACAATTCCTGGCTGAGGGAGGAGGGAGCAGCCCTGGCAGGAGCTGCTGAGCCGCAATGAGCCTGGGCTGGGCTCGGGGCTGCTTCCTCCTCCTCCAGCCGCTGCCCACGAGTGCTTGGGCAGAGTTGGCGGGGAATTAAAACGTGTCCCATTAGCAAACAACAACCGAAACTTTAATTACTCAGCCTGCGCCTGGGTTTCCTCCTCCCCAAATCGGGGGAAAGAAGCAGGAATAAGAAGGAGTCTGAGGGCAAAACATGATTACGTTTATTAAGCCAATACAAAAACTCAGCGCTGTAATAGTAATTAAATTAATTATAAAAGCAATTTGCTTCCGAAAATGGGATTTGACAGCTCAGTGGCTGCTGCACGGATCCGACAGGCTGGGCTGAAGTGGGCAGGATGCAGCCCCACCCTGATCCCTCCGTGGTGCCCACCGCGAGTCTTTGCTCCAGGGTGTTTGTCACATGTGGCAGGATGGATTTGGGGGACAGACCCAGAGCTCTGTCCTGCCTTTCCCATCCTTTCCCCTCAGAGATAGGTGAGCTCTTCTTGCTTTGGAATGCTGGGATTTTTCGGGTTGAGATATGCAGAGGAAAGAGAGGGAAAAGCCAGAGGAGAAGTGGCAAGAGGGATATCTCCACTCCCTTATCACATCCCGTTGGATGCCTGCTCTCTGTAACCTGCCTGGTGCCAGTCAGGGGACGGTTTGTGACTCTGTTGAAAGTGAAAAATCATCTGCTGAAAGATGAGAAAAGTGCTGGCTTAGAAGTGACACGTTTTTGGCCCGAGCTGCTGGGTCTGGAAAGCTGCTCAGAGGAAGCAGATTGCTTTCAACCAGAAAGGGTTTGATTGAAAACCTTGTTTTCTGTGGGAGGGAAAAAGTTTTGACAAAACGTTTTTATAGTAGCCTGGGCTCCGTCTCGCCGCCGGCTCTGCAAGTTGCTTTCTCCTCTCATCAGAGTGCTTCCCCCGACACCCCTCAGCAGCCCCTGTGCTGAGGATTTCATTTTGAGGAGGTTTTGCAGCCATGCAGAGGGTGAGGATGGGGCAGCATCCCTGGGTTGCTGGAGGATGAGGAAGAAGCTGCCCCAGCCTGGTTTCCCCTGCGTTGCAGAGGGTCTGTGATCAGTACCTGCAGTGGTGTTCCCAAATTGCCTCTGGCTGCCGTGAAGAGCAATGGGCTCTGTGTTTTCACAGCCTGCTGGGTTGTATTTTGCCATTTTCCCTCCTTTAGCAAACGATGGAGGTGGCTTGTGCCGTGCAAAGTAGGTCAGAACCTGAGCAAAGCGTTTTCCAAGCACCCTGGGTTGGGATGTGGGAAGCACTGTGCTCTCCTCTCTCCTGTCCTGCTCCTTCCTCCAAAGGCATGCTGGCATCCAACCACTTTTAACCACTGGGTTGAGCAGCAAATTATAAGTTAAATTATAAATAATGCCCAGCTCTCACTGGGCTCTGTCTGCTCTGCCAGTGCAGAGCTGCTCCCCCAGCCCAGCTCTGCATCCAGGCCAGTGCAGTCATTATGCCTGCAGGGTGCCAGGCTGCAGCCCTCGGCCTGAAAAATGCATGAGTGGCTCCTTCGCTGGCAGCAGGGCAGCTCAGCCTTCAACATCCTCCTCAGCATCCTCCACGGCCCTGGGAGAGGCAGTGGAGCTGCTCTGCCTGCACTGCAAACACTCCCACTGCTGCCCTTGCTGCAGCTGCCACCAGTTCCTCAGGGCAATTCCCAGAAAAATCCTGCTTTTCCAAGGGGTGTTCAGCCCTGGGATGCTGCTCTGCCCAGCCTGTGACGCCGCTGCAGCATTGCCATGGTGGTGCAGCCGATGGGATGCAGCAGGGAGGGGATTTGGGGACCCCAAATCTCTGCAGCGGGGGTCTCCAGTGCTCCTCCCTCCTGGGCTGGCTGGGACAGGGCAGCTGGAAATGCCAGCAGAGCTGCACCGACAGGAAAAGCTGCGGGCACACTGCAGAGAGGATTTCTTAGCCCAGCAGGAGCCTCCCGGGCAGGGCTCAGGGAAGATGAGAGTTTTGGAGTGCTGTTCCCTCAGTTCAGCAGAGAGGAAAGTGCTGGCTAAGCTGCTCCTCTGGCTCACCCCGCACTTTCCCCGCCGGGTTTCCGTGCAGGTGTAATGGATGGGGAAGAGTGGGATTGAAGGTCTTGGGGGCAGAGAAGACAGCCTGTGAGCCATCAGTCAGGTGCGAAAGCAAAGTAGTAACATTTCAGGGCAGTAATTTTTAATAATTTATGAGTTTCACTCGGTTCCCAGAGTGTTATTACCTCACTTAACATCATTTACAAATTACACATGATCCCATCAATTGTAGTAAAGTGAGGAAGTGTCTGGGAGACGCTCAAAAATCAAATGCTATAGAGCAAATGTGAATTTATGAACCCGAACGGGCTGCAGTGACGGCGGGGGCAGCCATGCAGTGCCCGGGTGCCACCCGCAGTGCCGCTGCTCTGTCCCCACACTCGCGTGTCCCTGCCATGAAGGGTGGTGGCTGCAGAGGGTGAGAGAAGGGACGAGGGGTGAGCTGTGGGATCTCGTGCTTTGTCCCGAGATTCCTGCAAGGATGGACGGCAGGAAGCAAGCTCTGGTCTCGCTCTCCTCCCCATCCTCCTCGTTGGCGCTGCATCCCAGGCGAGCTCGGGAAAAACGCCACTTCCTTTGTGTCACCGGTGGCACAGAAACCTTCCTTCGCCATGGCAACACAGCCAGCGGCGGGCAGGACATGTCCTGCTGGGATGCTGTGCCCGAGGGGGACTGGGGACCCGGCGGGAGCGCCAGCAGCGGGGATTGAGGGGTCGGGAAGGGAAGGGAATGGGAAGGGGGAGAGGAAGAGACTCCCAGCTGCAGCAGCCCATGGAGTGAGCAGCTCGCCGTGTCCCCTGTGTGATGCTCAGCGGTGTCGGGCGCTCTAAATGAAAGGTTGGGAGAAGCATCCCTGCTTGGCTTGGCGCGGGCAGAGCTCCCGGGGTGCCGAGCTGCAGTCCCCAAATTGCCGGGGATATTAGCGGGCTCCATGGCCAGGAACTGCCTCATCTACAAACAGATTATTTTTAAGTGAAAAGACAGTAGCAGCTGCTCAAATGCATTGACTTGTTGAAAACCACACAGATTTGGGTACTGATGGCACCGAGTGCTATCGCTGAGGTGTCTCGGCCCATCTGCGTAAAGTAACTATTGATTTTGGTTGATATGCATCGATTCCAAGAAAACTGCCCTGCTTTGAAAATGAACTTCCAGTAGTTTCAAGGGAAGAGGCGGCGAGCGGTGTCTCTCTCTCGCAGGGCTCCCTCGTTTCGTTAAAGGTGGCTCCTGCATCTGAAAAACACGAGCGAAGGCAAACAAATAGCTCGGAGGGAATTAAAACGCATCGATCCTCGGGGCAGGGGATAATGGCCTCCGCTAAAAGATTTTGGAGACGTTAATACATCTCTTGAATAAAGATCTGCCTCCTCCCGCAGGCGCTGGGGTGGCAGGGAGGGAGCTCACGGCTGTCCCAGTGCGTTCCTCGTGGTCTGCCAGCTGTCCCTCGCTGTCCCTCGCTGTCCCTCGCTTCCCTCGCTGTCCCTCGCTGTCCCTCTTTGTCTCTCTGCCCGTCCACCCGCGGTATCTCCTCCTTGCAGGCATTTTAACTGGCAGGGAAGGGCAGACTCGGCAGCAGGTCCAGGGCAGCCTGACCTGGCAGAGCTGCACCGTCCAGACCAACAGGCAGAGAGTCCATCTGGGAGAGCCTGTCCGAGCCCCTCCAGCAAGTCCTCTCTGTTAATTAAAGGTATTAATTGGCATGCAGGCTGTTTATTTAAAGAGGCAGTGGCTTCTGCGGTGCCTGGCAGCAATTAGAGCTGCTCAGAGATCCGGGCACAGGTCTGGAGAGCAGAGAGGTGAGGGATTTCTGTGGCTGGAAGCCTCGAGAGGGGGCAGGGACCCCAAGGAATGCCCACAGGGTTGGATCCATCCCTGCTGTCCCCCAGCTCCTCCCAGCCCCTCCGTGCACCCAGTGAGCACCCAGCCTGTGCTGTGAGCGAGACCTGGAGCAAGCAGGAGAGTCTGAATGTCAGGAAACACACCTTAGGTGAAAGGTGTGACTTCTCCTGTGTTGCCTTCCTTCCACTGATTAATTTGCACTGTAAGCCACAGGAGGGATGCCTTTGTTGCTGTATTTCATGGTCGTTCCTGGGTGTTGTTCCTGCATCCCGGGAAGGGGATGGGATGCAGTGTTGGCACTGGCATCGTGCCCTGAGCAGGGTGAGAGCTCCAAGGGTTCAGCCGCTCCGCCCTGACTCTGTTAAAGTCCTTGTACTTCCATTTCTGAGCGTAGTCTGGGAGCGACACGAAAATTAGATCTAATAATGAATGATTACAACTTCCAAGGTAAGTCTAGTTGGTTGACTAATCAATTTGGTTAAGTGAAAATCCATAGCAAATGAGGCAGCCGCAGTACAACATTTCTCCATCCAATTTAAATTAAAACACCAACCATAATAATTTCACAATTACTCTGGGAGGATGCACCAGGGACTTGCCCCTTGAGAAGGGAAATGTCAAGGACTGCAGGAGAGGCCTCAAGAGTGGGCAGGAGCAGGGAGCAGCCTCTAGCATGGCTGGCTGCCCATCAGGTGCCCACAGCTTCCAGAGTGAGCTCAGCCCAGGAGCTGGAGATGGAAATCTGCTCCTTCAGATCCAGTTGTAATTTTTCTGTTCTGCTGAGCCAGGAACGTGAGGGACGCAAACATTAAATCCCCTGGAAAGTTGCCGCCGCAGCAGCCTTTAGTGGCCTGAATTATTTATGTGTGTACAGTTGTGCTGTGAGCCAAACCCTGCCCAAAATAAATCCCAGCGCTCGCTGGGGTCTGTGTTGGGGGTTCCAAGGGATGGGGATGTCATCCCACAGCAGGTGACAGTGACATCAGGGCCTGGATGGGGACAGCAACATTTCCTACTCCTGTTTTTGGCCATCCCTTCATCTGTGCCAGGGGTAATGAACAATCCATGCCCTGGTTGGCTGCCAGGGATGCTCGCTGGTGAGGTGCCACAGTCACCTCGTTTCCCCAGGGGCTGAGGCCAAACTCTGTAGGGCTGTGCTGATAAATAATGGAGCAGCTTCTTCTCCCCACGGCTGTGGAAATGCTCCTGCCTGGCGTGGGAAAAGCCTTTGGATTCTTTGGATATAAAAGGGTCAGGCGCTGGTGAGCGAGAGCCAAGAGACATTTATTTCATGCTGGAATGCAGAGGTCCCTGCACGGGCACTGGCTGAGGAGCAACACAGATTTCGGAGCTGGTGTCTCCTGATTCACCTCTCCCAGCCTGGGGAATGAGGGGTTCATGCCTGAGCACACACAAAATGGTTGCTACCATTGCTGGAGGAATTGTAGCATTTCCCCTTGGAAAGCTACAGGGAGAAGAGATGATCAGATGTGGCTCGTGTAACAGATGGATTTATGGATTATTTGGAGCCTCTTGTACTAATTTTGCAAATGCTGTATGTCTGCAGGCTCTTAATAGCTGCATTCCTGGCTAAATGGATAAAGAATGTGTCCTGTGGGGACTGCAGGCTTTGGGGAGTAACTTATGCAAATCCTGTGGGCTGAACGCAGGTGGTGATGAGTTCCCTCTCAGGACACCTGCTTGGCGTGGCCTGAAGCCCAAGGAGGACAAACCTTGCAGCCCCCTTGGTCCTGGGTGGTGCACCAAGGACATGGAGATGCCATGAGGATGGCACCACTGCCGCCCTGGGATGAGGGATGTGCTCAGACCACATCCCTGCAGAGAGATGTGAGGTAGGACCAGAGGATGGAGCTCCTGGGGGGCTCCATCAGGGCCAGGGCTGGTGTCCCAGGGCTGTCTGTGCCACGTCCCTCCTCCATCCCGCCCGCTCCCGGGCTCAAGATGTCTTTTGAATGTTAAGGCTGTGGGTTTATTACCACTTTAGCTCTACCTAAGAGGGAGAGCGCAGGCAGAGCTGCAGCCCAGCTGGAGAGCAGGAGCCGAGGTGTTGGAAGATGCATTCCAAATGCAAGGTGGAGGGGAGAGAAATTATTAAACTCTCAGATAGCAACAGAGCTTCCTTTGTGAGCGCTAGAGATGGGAAATTATGCTGAAGCAATGCATTGCAAATCACTCTCTGAAAGGCAGAGAAGGGCCTTTTATCCTGCGGCCCTGAAGTTTTCCTGGTATCTTTGTATGCAGAGGCATTCCTTCAGGGGAGAAAGAGAAGCCAGTAATTTTGTGCCTGATTGGCAGGCTGTCCAGCGCTGGAAAGATATTTGTTTTTTCAGAGCAGGGCTCACAGGCTGAAATCTCGCTCTTGCATTTTCCATTACAGAGGAAAATGAAACTTGGAAGACGTTCTCAGCGAGCACTGCTTGGCCTCGGAGTAATAGTGGTGCTCCAGCAAGTTGAGAGGAGGGAGGCTCATCCCGGTGAGCCAGAGGTGGGGATGAGCATCCCTGTGCCAGGCTTGGTGGCACCTGGGGTGTTCAGGGCAGCACAAGGGGCCAGCACAGGCACTGGGCAGGGTCTGGGCAGAGCCCACCAGCCCCCCTTGCCAGGCTCCTCCATCCAAGGCAGAGAGGAGGAACATCTGCTTCCACAAATGCCTCCCTGAGTTCTCCGTGAGTCGCGCTCAGTGCTGAACGAGCTCTGCTTGGCTCGTGGAGTGGATCCTTCTGGAGTGGGTTCAAGAGGCGCTTCGGAGTCGGGAGAGGCAGGGAAAGAGCCTCCAAATCTCACTTTCTCTCCTCACCTCAAAAAGACGTTGAAGTGCTGGAGTGAGTCCAGGGAGGGGCAGGGAAGATGAGGAAGGGTCTAGAGAGTCAGTGCCATAAGGAGCAGCTGAGGGGGTTCAGCCTGGAGAAAAGGGGCTCAGGGGGACCTTCTGGCTCTGAAAAACTCCTGACAGGAGGGGGCAGCGGCGGGGGATCAGGCTGTGCTCCCAGGGAACAGGAACAGGAGGAGAGGAAACAGCCTCAAGGTGTGCCAGGGGAGGCTCAGGTTGGACAGCAGGAGGAATTTCTCTGTGGAAAGGTTGGTCAGGCCTTGGCAGGAGCTGCCCAGGGCAGTGCTGGAGTCACCACTCTTGGGGGTGTTCAGGGAATGTGGCACTCAGTGCTCTGCTCTAGGTGACAAGGCAGGGATTGGTCATAGGTTGGACTCGATGAACTTGGAGGTCTTTTCTAACCTCAGTGATTCTGTGATTCTCTAATCCTCAATAAGGCATCGAGTCAGAACTTCTGCCAGGCCTCTCTCACTGCATGGGGAGAGTAACCAGGGATGGGATTCCATCATAACAAACACCTTTGCAGCACCTCATTAAATCATGGCGTTTCTGAAGCACAGCGGGACACTTGTGTGAATAAATAGCGCAATCTCCCCGGCTGAAGTATTTTCACATCTGAGTTATTTCCTCTGCATATGATCAGCTCCTTCCTCGGGTTTGTTCGCTCCCCTGGCTCTGCCATGAATGATTTTCACTGATGAGCACAATTAACAAATGAGAGACAAAGTTGAAAAAAACACATCAGCCCCCCCGCCTGCCTTTAATGTTTTAAAGTTGAACAAATCGCCCAGGAAAATGGAGCGAGGAGAGATCGCTGAGGCTGATCGCGGCACAGCTTCTCCCTCCCTCTTGCTGCTTGTCTTTGTAGGTGACAAAATGACAAAAAAACAGAAAGAGGGAAAAGAGGGAGGACAAAACAAACCAGTGGGAAGACAGATGGGGTGTTTATGGGAGCAGTGTGTTTGTGGGTAGCAGGGGATGAGCGGGGCTGAGATGAGGGCTCTGAATCAGGTTTAAAAGTTAAGTTAATTCACTTTCATACAGGTTGCAGCCTGACGTCTGTCAGAGCCATGCGGGAGTTCTTTCCCCAAACAGAGGAGTCCCACAGCCTTAACCCAGGGAACGTGAGGCAGGATCTGTGTGCCCGGGGTGTGCTGGGGGTGAAGCTGGGCTGGGGAATGCACTGACAGAAAGCAGTGCAGGGATCACAGAGGGTTCCTCTGCAGGGTTCCAGGGGTCCCAGTGCAGAGTTCTGGGGGTTTCCCATTGTGGGATCATGGGGAACTCCCTGTCTGCATCTTCCCAACCCCTCCAGCTCCACCCAGCACACCCCAGTGCTCCCCAGTATCTCTCCCTGCACAGCACCTTCCGTAGGAAGTGTTTTCCAGCACGGTCTAATTACAGGGTGAATAACGGGCCCTCCCTCGCAGTTAATGTGTTAGGGAGCTTTATTACCAACAGGAGAGAGATGACACAGAAGGATATTACACACGGTGTTGCTGGTAATTATTTTTATGGCTCCGTGTGAGGTTTATGGTGGTGCTGGGCGCGTTTGGAGGTGCTGCTGCCTCCCGTTTCGGGGTAATTAATGTTCCCCGTGCCCTGCAGGCAGCTGAATGGGGACATGCAAGGGTCAGGGGTTGTGCTGGGCCCTGGGCTGGTGCCAGGAAAGGCTCAGGGAGTTCTGGTGCTGCCAGACTGCTGCCTGCACTGCCTGCACCCTCATCCCTCAGTGCCACCACCTCCACACTTGTTCCTTTCCCCTCTTGTTGTCCAAACTCTCCCTTGGCAAAGCCAAACGATTCTCTTGGCAAAGAAATCGTTTCTCCAGAGAAAATGAAGGGATATAAACATCTTGAAAGGTGATGAATTCTCGTAGCCTTTCTCTGGTGAATTTCTCTTCTGTAAATCTCTCCCTCTCTCTCTTTGTGTCTGCTAATTGGTCTTAGCATTAATTAATCTGATTTCATTATATTCTCTTTAATTTGTCAAGATACCATTTCTTTCTTGGGCTAAGAAACGCTTTGGAGGATTGTCACAATTGGAATAATTCCCCCCTCCCTCTTTAAAGTTATCAGAGAAGTCATTATCAATTAAGCTAATTTGCATACACATTAGAGTAATCATTTTAGCTTAGCCAAATTTGCGAAAATTTACATAGTAAATTGACCTTCCACACTTTCACTTAAATATATAAAGTGCAAGAGGGACTCACACAGGCCTCGATAGTGAAGTGGGGTTTATTTTGCAGAGCTCTCGTACTCAGAGAGGCATAATTAAACCAAGTAATTTTTTATTTCAGCCATAATTGTAAAGCAAATAGGTTCTTTGGCAGTCTCTTCCCTTTGCCTTTGCTGAGGGGATGTTACCAGAGGGGGCAGCTCTGCTATCCACTCCTGTCACCCTGTTTGTGTGTCCCATGGATCCTCGTCAGGCAGCAGGAATTGGGGCACAGCAAACAGAAGCACCAAGAGGGAGCTGGGAGCCCTGGGCAGAGCCTGTGACCTCCAGTGGTTGAATCCCCACCCCTGCTTTGCCCACGAGGTGCAAGGCAGCAGAAAAATCCTCCTCTTGGCCTTCTAACCGAGCAGCCCTCTTCCCCCACCACCTCACATTTCGGCCTTGAGTGGTTTTAACGGCAGCCTTCATGGTTTGATGGAGGATTTTACACTAATGCAAGGCATTACCTAGTTAATTTGGCCAGAATAGAGTGTAATTTTGCACGGTCAAAGTCATTGCTGCTTGAGCTAAAACTTCCATTACGGCGCCCTGCCCACCCCGCGGGGAGATAAGTGGTGCTTTATTAATGGTGTGCTCGGGAGGGGATTGTCCTGAGTGCCCTGGGACCAGCAGGGAATGGGAACTGAGGGGTGATGGGCACTGGGGGGTATGTGTCCCACATCCTGGGGCAGGGATGGCCATGCCATGCTTGTGGGATCGGGGAATGGCCATGCCATACTCATGGGATCAAACCCTTTTGGGGAATGGCCATGCCATGCTCATGGGATCAGGGAATGGCCATGCCATGCTTGTGGGATCACTCCCACCTGGGTTTCCATCAATGATGATGTTGCCTGAGGATGCTGTGATGCCAAGTGCTGCAGAAACAGAGTAGACACAGAAGCTGGCTCCTGTGCTGGTGAATAACCAGCCCAGCTCTGGGCTGTGTCCATTGTGATGCTTTGTTTGAGGTGAGGGATGCTCTGCGGGAGCTGGGAGCACACAGCTGCCTGGAACTGTGTGAGGGAAGGGCAGGCACACGAGAAAACACCTATTTCTGCTCGGGAAAATCCGGCCACAGTCTGTGATTAGACTTTAAGACACATCTAGCACCAAACCAAGCCTGCTCGACACCTCCAAATGAGGTCTGGCAGCCCCCAGCCCGTGGGGGTCACACCTTGCTGGGAGGAATCGATTTGGGGTGGGAAGGCAGCGATACACAAACCTGTGTGTGGGTGATGGAGGGCTGTGTTTGGGCTGGGGGCAGCTGAGAGCAGTGGTCACTCAGGAAGGGGACAGAGCCTTCTCAGCCCCTCTGGTCACACAGCAGCTCCATCCTGCCAGCCCCACACACCTCTGGATCTGCCTGATTGCAGCAGGATGGAGGAGGAGAGGTGTCTGGCGAGGTGTCTGTAGAGCTGTCAGGAGGATGAGCTCTCCAAGTCAGAGGCACAGACATGGAAACTCTGCAGGAGGAAGGGAATAGTCTTGATCAGAGGGACAGGCCCTTCACAGGTTCTGGAGAGGACTCAGTTTCCCTGAGGCTGTGCTGAGCCTGGGTGGCAGGAGGTGCTCATCAGCCTGCCGTGCCTCCGGGCACTGTCGGTCACCCTGGCACTGCCAGGCTCTGTGCCTTTTCCTCCCCAGCATCTTCCCAACCCCTCCCTATGGCATGTGAGGGGTGAAATGTGTGCTGGGCCCAGCCTTTCCCTGCTGCTCTTTGCATCTTCATGGCTTTATTATCAATAACAATTACAGGATGATTATTTTTGGCAGCAAAGCAAGTCCTTCACCAATGGAAAGGGTGGAGTTCTTTCCATCTGGAAGAATGCAGGAGTTGTCCACCCACCTGTGTAGTATTTCTTGTGCCTGGTTAAAGATCATTAGAGCCTTTGTTAGCAGAGCTGACTGACAAGGGGAGTAGATTAATATTAGAACACCCTGTCAAAAGTGGTGCAAAGGCTGGATTGATTTTACGGGGAGTTTAGTCAGAGCTGTGTGTAGAGCCCTTGGGTGGTTCCACTGCGCTGAGCAATCTCCTGCATTAGCAAGTCCCTCTGGGAACAGGCAGCTCTGCTGTGTGTTTCAGACACACCACTGGCTCTCCCTCCCGCAGAACTCACCCCCTGAAATCCCAGTGCCAGGGCTGAGCACCCAGAGCTGCCGGGTTTGATACCTTCAGTGTCCTGTCCTGTCCCTGGGGTCACTCCTGGGGTGCCACAGGCTGTGTTTCCCCAGCCAAACCCCCTTTCCTTTGCCACATTCCCTGTGGAACGTGAACCTGTCAGCCCAATTCCCAGGTGCCACAGTGAGCAGGACAGCAGCACAGGGAGCCTTGGCAAGCACTGCTCGTTGGGCTTCCACCACCTTACATCAAAGGGGTTTTGGCAACCCTTGAAGAGAGGAAAAGGCGGCGTTGGGGAAGGATAGGAGGGCGATCCCTGTGCGCTCGTCAGGCCTAATTGCACTAATTACTGCGACTGTGAGTCGGCAGAAGGGCAGTGCAGACAGGCAGGTCCATGCCAAGAAGCCAAAGCCAGGGAAGGGCAGAGCCTTTGGCTGGCAGCTCCCCCTTCCTCCTGGCCGTCATCGTGGCACTGCCCCGGCAGAGCTCAGGCTGCTTGGCAAAGGCTGGGATCCTCCCTAATCCGGATTATTTGTGTCCTTCCTCTTCCGTTGTCATTGTCACTCGCTTCACTTCTTCCCTGCACAACAGAAATTCTGCCCTCACCTCCCATCCTCTGCTTCCACTATTGCTCTTCACTTTCAAATGCTAATAATCTGCAGCTCTAAAAGGCTCCGAAGTGGTTCTGGATTGTTTGATCTTTGCCCTGTGATTTACTTTCATCTTGCAGCTTTCAAATGCTCCTTTGGGTTTACTTTGCCCCATTAACTCTCCCCGTATGCACAGGCAGGCACTTTGGCCAGGTTTTGGCAGCAAATCCACCCAAAATCTGATGGAGATGTGGAAAGTTAAACTTCAGGATATCAAATTTTGTGGTGGTTAGTCACCCACTGTGGCAAGGTTTTAACCTCCTGGTGCATCCATGCTCCCAGAGGTGCCACCCGGGAGAGGGGACATGGTGTGACCCACTGGGAACCTGTGCCAGCCCCCTGTGCCTCCCCTCAGCTGCAGGGCCCAAACTGCAGCAACTGTTTAATATTTAAACCCAAGCAGTTTAATATTTAAACCCAAGCAGCCCAGGCAAAGCTGCTTTTCTTCTTTTTATTTATTCTTTTAATTAAATGCCAATTAGAAAGGAAGAGAGAGAGAAAAAAAAGGCATTAAACACTTAAATACACACTACACCCAGGTTGCTCGAAGTTGCTACGAGCTAATTAGCTACTTAAGCGATCATTTGAAATTCCATATCAAACAATTCATAATCTGCTCCAAAACCTGGAGCTAGCAAGTAAAATCATAGAATCACAGAATCACATTTTGGTTTGGGCTGGGAGAGACCTTAAAGATCTTCTCATTCCAACCCCCTGCCAGGGCAGAGGCATCTTCCACCAGACCAGGTTGCTCCAAGCCCTGTCCAGGTGGTGATGCCAACCTTGGCTCCCTTCAGAGCCTGGCAAACAGTGCCACCAGCTTGGAAACTGCAGCCCTTGTGGACCAAACAGCCAGGAAGCCCAAATATCCCCACTTGCAGACGAGCTGTGGTGGTTTTCAGGTCCATCATCTCCACCAGAGAATGGCTGCCTGATTTCCTGCATGTTTCCTTTGCTGCTGGGGAAGTTGCTCTGGGATGAGGAGGGTCAGAGCTGAAGCAGCTGAAGCTCAGCCTGGGTTGTGCCCCTTCCAGAGCAAAGCTGGGGTTTGCCCTTAGTTAAAAAATGTGGTGAGGTGGTTTTAAAAGTCAGTTTGCCCTCACCTGCCTGCAGGAGGAGGACTGGGCAGAGCACAGGGTGCCAGGAGCAGGGGCAGAGCAGGGGGCACTGGAGCCAGCGCAGTCTGGGGAGATATTTATTAGTATTTGCATGTGCACTAATAAGAAAACATCATTCCAGGCTTCAGCCCTCATTTGCCTGCCAGCAAACAGCAAAGCAGCTCGAGCGGGAGCAGCGGAGGGGGAGCGTGTTGTAAATGCGCCGGGGAGATTTCAAAGGCACTTTAAAGCAGGAATGTGGTCTGGGGAAGAGGCTGTTTTCAATGCAGATTTGTTTTTGTTTGAATTAGTTGATGCTTATTTTAAGCTCCTGTGGCACACTGTCATCTCTGGATTGCTTGTTTTCCTGTGCCAAAGTCAACCTTAATTTCTCCCCTCCTTTCAAGAGGGAGCCGTGATTTTCCCTCTGCTGCACTGAGCATCAGATGGGCAGGACAGAGCTGGGCTCTCTAAGCGATGCTGACAGGATTACCTACTGATTGCCGGAGTAAAACCCTGCATTCCAACTACGGCTGGGGCAGATGGCGCAGGAAAGCACTGGAAACTCGTCTCTAATTCCTAGTGAAGGACAAACCTCGCAGGGACCGGAGATTCGCTGTGGATAAGCTGGAAAACTTCTGCTGCTTTTCTAAAGCTCGTCTGGCGATCCTGTGCATCCGGAGCTGGGCAGCACCTCCTGGGCTTGGAAAGCATTCATCCCTGGTTCTGTGTGGCTCAGGGGGCAACTGAGGGAGACCCCTGGTGTGGTTTCCTTTGGGAACATTTGGCTCAGTTTTGCAGAAAAACCAGCACAGCACAGCCTGGGCTGGGCTCTGGGGATGTGTTGCCGACAGGAAGATGATGATGGTGAGAGTTTTCTGGTCTGAAAGCATCTCTGACACCCTGGCAGCCATGGCATGGCCAGGGCAGGGGGTGCTGCGCCAAACCTGCCACCCCCCAGGCCTGTCCTGGTGCAGGGGACACCCGCAGGGGTCACCCCTGGGATCACCATGGCCACACACCAGCGAGGGTTCCTCCCTGGGGATAGAGCAAAGGCAGCCTCCCTGCCCAAAAGCCAGTGGTGGTGATGGCACTGCCTTCAGCCAGAACCCAGTTCAAAGGATCAAATATTAACTAATTAGCTAATTAGTTTCTTATTAGCAGCTAATGGCCAGAAACTTCACTGGCATCTGTTGCCCTGCCAGGCAGGTTGGGTGGGTGCTGAGGGAGCTGGATGGGAAGGAGGGAGCAGAGGACAGAGCTCCCAGTTTGTCCCACTGCCCAGTTTGTGACACCTCTGTGGATGTGGTTTTGTCCTTGGCACCACTTCCTCTGAAGATGGGAACCTAATACATTATTAAAGGCAAGAAATAAAGCTCTTGACCTTTCCCTGAGCTGCCCCAAGACGCTCTCCTCCTGCTCCATCCCTCAGCCTGCTGTGTCTCCCAGCTCAGCCATTCCAGGACCAGGAGCTGTGGCTAACCCTCCTTTGTGGTTTAATAGGATTTTGCAGCCTACACAGTGGAGGGCAGGGCTGCTCCTCACCTGCTGCTGTAATCTGCACCACTAAGCCTCCAGCTCTCTGCACAAAGCTTAACTTTGCTCTGCTTATTTGCCTTCTCTCTTCCCCTGTATCCCGCAGCCATATTTCAGGGAGGAAAAGTTAATCTGCTTCCCCTTTGGCTCCAGACAAAGGCATTTTGAAGGAGATACAAATTGCTGATGGATTGCTGTCTCTGAGCCTCAGCTGGGACAGGGACACTTAAGGAGTCCCCAGCAGAGCGGAGAAGGTCACTTGCACAAGATGCTGAGGCTTCACTCACTGGGTTCCAGCATCTTCAGGCACTGCTGTGGATTAAACAGGAAATAACTGGAGAGTGGGACAGTGCAGTGACACTGATGGGTGTCCTGCCCAGGGCTGGGGTGACTCCTGAGCCTCCATCCCACACCTGCAGCAAACAGACCCTGAGTGTCCCTGGAAGAGCACAGACATGGCTGAGTGTCCCAGGAACAGGCTGGAGGCTCTGCAGGGCTCCATCAGCTCCATGACACTCCATCTCAGGAGATAAATGTCCAACTTCAGCTGGAGGAACGCTCTGGTGAAACTGCAAAATTAGAGCCTTTGGCTTTGGAGCTCCCTGCAAACACTTCCTCACAGAACCCGAAAGGACCGAGATTAGATGGAATTAATATGTGCGTTTTTCTATAAAGATTTCCAGCACAAGCATTTCATAAAAATGCAAATCTCAGCTGAGATTTATAATTAGGAGGGATATGTGCGGAGCTAACAAATGATCAGCACAGCCCAGCTCTCCATGGATAATTGCTCGGGGCTGGCTCGGGGTCCCACGGCAGCCTCGGAGCCTCACGGGTAACGCAGGATCTCCTGGGAAAGCAGCCAGAGCTCCGCGGGAAAGAGGGATGTGCAGGGATGTAGTGAAGTGTCTGGGGCATCCTCTGCCACTTCCCTTGGAGGAGGAGGAGCAGGCAGCATGGAGTCTCACAGTCCACACATCCTGAGCAGAGCGGCCATCCCAGTGCCTCCATGCACTGCTCCTTGTCTGAGCTGTGGTATTTCCATGGATGTGGGAACAGGACCCCGCTGTGCTGGGAGCTACAGTCTGGCACGAGAAGCAGAGCTGCTGCAGTCCAAGATGTGGCAGTCCTTTTCCCTCTGGAGCAATCCCTTTGGAAGAGATGAGCTGGCACACATTGATTTTCACAACATTTCACAGTTTCCGGAGCATCCCTAAATCCCAGACCTGGATGTTGAGTCAAAGAGCTGCCAAAGCAATTGTCGCCACTGCTTCAAAGTTTTGGGGAGGAAGTGAGGTGGGAAGGGGCAGGAAGGTGCTGGACAAGGGCTGCTCTCCCCAGGCAGTGCTCCACACCTCCCTGCAAGGCTTCGTTTCCCTTCCCTCTCTGCCATTCCTCCCGAAAGCCAGGAGAAGACCCTGGTGGAATATTAACTCCACGGTCGCCAAGCGATTATTTATTACAATCATTGCTTTCGGGTCCTTTGACTCCTCTCTGTTAATTAGACTGCAGGGTGTAATAAAGGTGATGGAAAGCTCAGGGAGCTGCAGCCGCTTGGGGAGAACAGGGAGGAGCTGCCACAGCCAGCCTTGGCACTGGGCAGGAGGGCAGAGGGACCCTCTGGGCTGAGCTGCTCATCCTGGATCCTGGAGCCAAACCCCATCCTGGCATCCCAGGACACACCTAGGGCTTGGTTCCTGCAGGGATGGAGGATGCTGAGCACATCCCAGGGTTGAGCACATCTCATCTGGAGGAAGCTGGGCCTGAGGCAGAGCTGTGCTGCCCCTGCCCTGCACAAATATCAGGGAAGGAAGTTGAAATGAGCTTGTTTAAATGGCATTTGGATCCCCCACCCCAGGGACTCCTGCCGAAGCAGGGTGTGAATAGAGTGGCTGAGAGATGAGAGCAGTTCTGCTCCAGCAGTTATTGAAAATTTCAACCCACAAATGAAACAGTTTCTCTTTGATGATGATGGAATCCATGTCCCAGGTCCCCCAGCACCTCTGGCTCTGTGCAGGACACTGATGCCAGCTGAAATGCTGCTGTTCACTGCAGCTCTCCCTTCCAGCCAGCTCTGATAGATTCTTTGTGTTCCCAGCTGGATACTGAGCAAGGCACCCTCTGCTCCCTGGAGTTTTTCCAACGTGTGGGAGAGGTGAGAGATGAGTCTTGAAAAACAGGAAAAATTCAGCATTGTTAACCTTCCATCTGGGCAGCCAGACCAGGCTCTGAACCCACTGTGGCCAGGAGGAATTCTCCATTGACACCTTTCCCTAGGGAACCAGGGATTCATTAAATAAATAGGCTGATGAAATGTGTCTTTTTTCCCTCAAAAGCTCCCAGGTTTGCTGCAAAAACCCTAACGCCACCGAGCACTTTTTTTAAACTCCATCACTCCCCTGCCAGCTGCCCGCTGACAATATTTTTGGGTTATCAGGGTCATCTTTGGCAAAAACATGTCAGTCCTTTGTTCTGTCCCTGCTGTTTTAATGAGTACTTGGGGCTATTTAAAGAAACCTGACAGTTTCTAGACCTGAACTTGTGCTGTGAGATTGCTGTGCAGCATAATCTGAGCAGCTCATCATCCTCCTCTTCTTCGTCCTCTTCCTCCAGTTCCCAGCTTGGCCAGAGACGGCTGGACTGACTGATTCCAGCAGTAAAGGCAGGATGGGAGCATGACTGCAGCTCCCTGGCTCCTTCCTGGGGCAGTGAGCTGGCTGGGAGTTTGGGAAAAGAGATTAAAAAGGATTTGGGTCTCAGTCCAGGTCTCTGATGCAGCGCAGGGCAAAAGGGAAAGAGGCAGAAAGAACACCAGAGAAAAGCTATTTTATTCCAGTGCAAAAGTATCCACTTTAAATACCCTTTTTATTACATTATCTGCATAGTAATACTAATAATAGATCTTGTTGGCAGTTCTAATGAGGCTGGAGAATATAAAGTTTCCAATAAAGTTAATTGTTGCCTTTAATACTCTCATACATTTATACGTGGTAAATCTTTAAAGAAAAAGCACTCGTTTCTTTTCCATTAACCACTCAGGATTGGCCCAGCCTCTGAGGGGCCGAAAGCTCATGTGCTGCTGGGTCAGGGACTGCCAAAAACTGGAGTTATCTCCGAGAAAACTGTGTCTGGGAGTGAAGTGGGAGCAGGCAGGAGCAGAGGGGATTTTCCTTCCCCGAGGCTGACTCCTGCCTGGGATCTCTGCTGAGGAGAGTTTGTTTGCCCTGCGAGAGTCTCCAGGGACTAACTCGAGCAGCTAATCCTTTCACTGAAAGCTATTAGGCGTTAGCTTAGAAAAACAACATCCAACCACGTTAGAAAACGAAACGAGACCTTTCGGCAGGAAAATAAGCATTAGGAGTTGACCTGCAGTGGAGCATCTCCTGGATGCTGGGAAGATCCCTCATCCCTGCAGTTTGTGGGGCTGGGAGGGGCTGAACCCCACTGCTCCCAGCTCCTCCCAGCCCCAGTGCTCCCTGCAGGGTCCCTGGCTCGCCCTTCCCGCAGGATTCCATGGGGGAATTCACGGGAGAAGCTGCCGTCGGCTGCGCTGGCACTCCTAACAGGTGGTTGGATAATTAAGTGTGCTTTATGCACTGTTTTGCTCAGTGTAATTGCAGACTCGGTATAAATAATTCACATGGAATTATTATACTGAGGACATCACCCGCCTCCTCATGATTTGCTTAACTGGAATAGGCTCTTTCATCACCAGCGGTGATTTGCTCCAGGACTGTGCAGTCGCTGTCCCTCTCAGGCTGACTTCAGGGGAAATTGCTGTAAATTTAATTAAGGGGTGCAATTGTTTGCCCGCTCTGTGCTGGGAGGGTGTGAGGCAGCTGGAGCACGGGCAGGGTGTGGGGCAGTCAGCAGAAAGGGGGCATTGCTAATAATAATGAAATAATTAAACAAAGTAATAGTGACAATGGCAGGTGGCCCTGGTAGACTCAAGAAGGAGCATCATGCTGCATTCCCATCTCCCAGGCACTGCCTGTCTGTGTCCCAGCGGCTCAGGGGAGGCTCAGGGGGTGTCTGGGCAGCCCAGGGGGTGATTTAGGGGTGATGTTCTCGTGTGGAGGCTCAGTGAGTGAGGGCTGAATGAGAACACAGGGATGTGCAGCACAGCCCTATCCCATCCTGGTCCCATCACCAGGGCATGGCAGCCATCCTGGCACTGTGGCACATCAGAGGGTTCCAGCTGCCCCCACAGCCAGAGCTCACCCCTTCCACCCCAGGAGCTGAAATCACTCGAGGAACATTAAGGAGAGGCTTCACACCCACCCCGGGCAGCAGATCCTGTGATTATCCCCATTTTACAGTCCAGAAGCTCCAGCTTGGAGAGAATCAGCGACCTCTCCAAGGTCACCCAGCGTGTTGGTGACAGAGACGGATTCAGAGCCCAGGAGGGGGCTTTAAAAAACATCTCCTTATCTTTGTTTTTTATTGCATTTAAAAATAAACCACAGTTATTAAATATCATAATACCCATAATAGATTTTAAACTTGAACCGCTTCCAGAGATGCTAAATGATAAATACAGCTATTATCAGAGGGAGCACTCAGAGAAATTGATAGCCAGCATTTGTTTAATGAGTGTGTGTACACACATGTGTGGGGAGGGGAGCGATTTCGGATGCAATTCCACAGAGGGAGGCTCTTATGTAACAGTGAACTGTCAGCTTGCCACACTGAGAATGTCCCAGGAGATCGTGGGGACTCAAATCTATATTTTAAGGACTCAAATCTGTATTTTGGGGACTGCTTGGCACCCACACCAGAGGATCCTAGGCTGCTGTGTCTGCAGGATTGGGCAGAGTGGTACAAGAGCAGGACCAGGAGGGATCCAAGCAGCCTCAGGGATGAACTCCATGGGCTGCTCCACGTTTTTGAAGGGGAAATTTAGGGTGCATTGAGGGTGCAGCACTGACCCTGGGGTGTCTGGGTCCCCTCCTGGTGACAGCCAGCACAGCCAGGCCCTCGGTGTGAGCAGCTGGGAGCTCTGCAGAGCCAGTGCTGCCTGCTGTCATCCAAAAGGTCACAGTGAGTCCCAGGAAATGCCCTGTTGAGCAGCGGGCAGGGAGTTTGTTCTGGGTGACCTTTGGAGAATGGGGTTTAATTGCACGCGAGCATCACTCAGCAGGCTGCTCCGAGGGAAGTGTGATGGCTTGAAGGGTCGTTAGGGCTGCACTCTGTGCTTCCCAGGTCCCAGGACAGCTGTGCCAAGGTTTCCAGGGCTGACTGATGGTTTTTGGGGTGAGATTTCGGGGTGTTTTTTGTTTTTCCTTGGCAGTGCAGATGGAAAATGCCAGAGATGCAGGGCATGGGGCAGAGCCAACACTTCATGGGCATCACCCCAGTGCAGGGGGTGTTGCACAAAGAATGAGCTCCCTGTCCTTCAGCCTGAAGCCATTCCCTTTGTCCTGTCTCTCCAGGCCCTTGTAAAGTCTCTCTCCAACTTCCTTGCAGTCTCCTTTCAGGTACTGGAAGTTCACAATTGCTGGGCCTCAGGACCTCTTTTGCATTCAGGACCAATCAGAAAAGTTCACTTTTTCAGTCCAGTTTGTCTCCTGTGTTCCTGTGGCTGAGCTGAGCAGCACACCCAGCTCTGAATGTGCTTCAGGAGTGTTTCTGCTCGGGGGGTTTCTGCTCCCCTCCTCCAGCCACCCCTCTGATGGACTGACACTGATGTTTCCTCTCTGTGCTCTCTTAATCTCATCTCCTCCAAAACTGCTTTGCCTGTGCTTTTCTAGACTCTAAATATCTATTTGCTTCCCTCCATAATGTCCTGTTTCAGCTGCTGAGCACTTAGAGCGCAGGAATTAATGTTTCCCTGAGTTGTGATGGCAGCAGGGATGGTGGGAGGTGTGAGGTTCCTGCAGCAGCTCTCCCTGCATTTGGCTGGGAGCTCCTGGGTGCTGCAGGGGGACAAGAGCTCTGCACCCACTGCAAAGCCAGCCCTCCTCTGCCCGGGAGCTGTGTCCTCTCAGGTGGTTTGTGCTCTTTGGCAGGTGGTCAGCAGGGATGGGGAGGTGGTGTCACAACCAGCAGCTCCCAGCAGCAGCACTGCTCCAGCAGGGACACAGTGACAGTGGCAGCAGGAGCAGCTCAGTGCAGCTCTGCAGTCACTCCCCTGTCCACCCTCGACCCTGCCCTGCTTTATTTATTTATGTTTGAGCAGAAGCATAATACAAATAAAACACGGCCATAAAAATGTCAGGGAAAGTTCAAACCTATTCATTACCCATTTCACTCCGATTAAAATTTCCATCAAGGCTGCTTGGTTTTGACTTGAGTTGCTTTCCTTTTAATGAGCTTGATCTAGAAAGTAAAAGATGCTAATTCATCCTTACATCTCTATCATCTCCTGGCTTTTGCTATATAAAGCATCAAGGTCGCATTCTGGGGAAATGTCTTTTTACCAAAGGTGCCATAATAATAATGAAGCAGCAATTTGTTTCAGCAAACTGCCTACAGTAATGAAGCTTAATTATAACCGTGTTATTAATACTGCTGCTTAAGGTAATTCACTTCTGAGCGGGGCGCAGAACAGTAAACTATAATTTAAACAAGAATCGAGACCTAATTTAAATCATCAGATCTGCTGTGGAAAAGGCAAACAGAGCTGGAGCTCTCCCTCTGCTGCCTCCATCACCACCCGCTCCCCTGGCAGGGCTGCAGGAGCACGGAGAACAGGCAGGAGCAGCTGGTGGCTCTTCCTGACCTCCAACGTGCCTGTGAAACACAAAAAATTCCATGTGCCCTGGAAGAAAGGGGGTGATGGACGTGCTCAGATCTCTGTGCTCATGTGGACCTCCCAGAACTGTTCCCTGCCAGGCAGGAATGTCACCCTCCAATGCCCAGTCTCTCGGTAAACCTATGAAATGCCACTCTTGGAATTATATTTGTATGTCTTTCTTCCACTCTGTGATTTTAGGGCATGTGCCTGGAGGCTTGGGACCCTTGCAAACTCCCAGTGCTTCCCATCATGCTGCTGTCCCCTCCTGCCTGTCCCCAGCTCTCTTTTCCAGGCAGAGCATCTCCACCCAGCCCTGTCCCTCTCCTGTCCCTCCCTGCCAGAGGCACACAGCCTCCTGTGAACTCCTTTGCTCTTGGACGTTTCCCTTTCTTTTCCAGGCCTCTGCTCCCCCTTTCTCCATAACAAGCTGCCTTCCCTGCCACGGCCGTAAGCCCTGACATCCTCCTTCCCCGAATCCCTCATTATTTCTGCCTCTTCCCTGCACTCTCACCTCGCAGCCTCCAGCACCTCCCCGCCGCACCCTCGCCTGGCTGCCGTGGCTCCGTGAAGCCAAATGACACGAGATGATGGCTCTGCTGTGCCAGTAATAGCGTTTCCTCGCACAGCCCGCTTCCCGGGAAATGGAGTGAGGAGCTGCGGCAGCCTCGCTCGCCCTCTCCATCCTCTGCAGGGCTCGCTGTCATTCCCCGATCCCAGCGTGTGGCATCTCTTCCTCCCTGGAAGATGTGGGCATCCCGGGCTGTGGGGATATTATCCCAGTTTCCTGGCACTGCCAGGTGTGGCTGCGCTCAACAGGCTGCCAGCGAGGAGGAGGAGGGGTGCGGGAGAAGTAAATAGGTGGAATGTTTCTTCTCGGGAAGGGGAAAAAAAGCCTCCATCACTGTTCCACTTGACTGCAGCCTCCCGCAGGCTGTTTCATCTCATATTATCTAAGCTCCAAGGGGGTGTCCAATTTGAGGAACAATAACTATAAAGTCATTTTCGGTCCCCCGCTGTGGCACAGCACATGATAGCCTGTGTAAAGCAGCAAACAGGCTGGCTGGCCGCGCCGGGCTGGGGCAGAGCGGGGGGGTTTGGCAGCCGCAGCCGCAGAGAGGGACCTGCCGGGAGCTCATTTGGCACCGAGAGCAGGGCAAGGGCGAGGAGTGACCCTCCGGCTCCTGCGGCGCTGCCGGGAAGGTCACCGGGGCGGCTGAGCTCTCTCACACCGAGCCGATGTGCAGCCGCTGCCCGGCAGCTGCCGAGCTTCCCTCTTTCCTCCCGATGTCCCCCCGCGGTGTCACCGCCCGAGCGGCGCTGCCGAGGTGTCACCGCTGCCGTGAGCCCGGCCAGGCTGATCCTGCCTGGGGAGAGGCATCAAGAGCAGGAAATTGGAGAAAATGGGACAGTTTAGTGTCCTGGCCTGAGCAATATGCTGGAGGGACTCCCTGCTCTGCCTTGGGGGTCCCAGGCTGGGGTCGGAGGGTGCCTGGGTAGCTGAGGGGCAGTGCTGGGTGAGCCAGGAGTGCCTGGACGAGGAGATGTGGCAGAGAATCCACCCTGGGCAGAGGGGATGCTGCTGAAAACACGAGATGAGGAGTTGGGGGTTTTTTGGAGCTCCAAAAGGGTTCCCACACCAGCCTTGTGCTCCCTGGAATTGCTCCCCATCCCAGCAGTTGCAGGATAAGGTATCCACGAGCATCCTTCCTCCAAAGGTGGATTGAGAGGAATATCAATCAAACAATCAAAACAATCGTGGATACACATGGAACACGGGATTTGGAAGAAATCCTTCTGCAGGCACACTCTTGCTAGGGCTGCTTAAAGAATAAATGGAGTCAAAATGAGGAACTCCATGACAATTTATATGGATGTTCTACCCAAGTCAATACTGGGGGAGAAGGATGAACCTATTACAGTAATTAACTTGTTGCACATCAAAGCAAATGTCCTAAAGCAGCTTTTCTATGCAGCAGTTTTATCCAGTGGAGGAAGAAAACGGAAAAATAGGAGGAATAAAGTGTGCCCTTCCTGCTGTCACTATCCTCTAGATTCAGGGATCTCTCCTGAGGGATTTTACACCTCTGACTGGCTGCAAATCCCTCTTTGGGCCTGCTGGGACTCCCACAAAAGCCCCATTGCTGCAGGGAAGGTGGTGAACAGAGCATCCTTGTCTGTTCAGAGCAGTCCAGCCAGGCTGGATCTAATTTAAGAGAGAGTTGGAGAAGGGGAGAAATAGTAGGTGCCAGGGACTTTGGGAAGAGCAGAAGTTTTAATTGGGTTTTATCTATTAGTTAATCAGGAAGTATTTCGGTGACAATTAGGTCACAGCCTCTGGCATATCTGTGAAGCAGCCATCCATCATTAGCCCTACCTGGGCTTGCAAAGTGGTATTTATGAGTTTCCAACTGGTGAAAAAGCCCTTCTTAGAAATTAAGGTGAAAAGCACACTCTTGACCATGGGGGGAAGGCTGTCAGCCGTGATTGATGGCTGGGAGCAGGGAGGAACAGCTGTTTATTGGGTCCAGCAACGTTGAAAACCCTTTGTCTGTCGGCAGCAGCTGCTCCTGGAACGAGCTGGTGGCTGGGTTTGTCCTGCAGGGCTGCCCTGGTGCCCCACAGTGAGGGCTCAGCGTGGGCGTGATGCTCCTCCGGGTGAGGATGCTGCATCCTCTGCCCTGTGTGACATCCCGTGGGAGGTGCCTGGCATCTGGCACGGGCACAGGGCTGGAATGGGGTGGCACAGCCGTTCCCACATGCCCAGGAGCTGGAATGGGGTGGCACAGCCATTCCCACATGCCCAGGAGCTGGAATGGGGTGGCACAGCCACCCCCACATGCCCAGGAGCTGGAATGGGGTGGCACAGCCACCCCCACATGCCCAGGAGCTGGCTGAGCCCAGCTCTCTGCAGGCTGCTCTGACCCTGTTGCTGCAGGGAGGGAAGGAGCAGCATTTCCCCCGAGCTGCTGTGCACACATGTTGGTCTAAATGAATGGTTTTTGCATGGCTTTGCCCAAACATGTTGAAGTCCTTGAAACTCAGGCGGCTGTTGCTGTTGTCCTTGAGGAGGGGGATGGAAGAGGGAGCAGTGTGGGTGATCCTCTGTCCCTTCAGAGCTGGGGATCAGGCAGAGCTCATCATGGGCAGGAGAAGCAATCCCTGGCAGGTCTGTGCAGGACACAGTGATAGCAGGGAAGCACTGGCCAGGTGAATGAGCCTGTTTCTTTTTCCCGACATGATTCTGAGTGAAGAAATGTTAATTGGGCACCTTATAAACTATTTGTTCTCATCCTCCCAGCTCTCAGAGGAGCAGCAGAGGGATGGAGCCACGGCCAGCAGCCAGGAGTGAGCCTGATGATGAGCCTGATGCCATGGGATGGAGCCGGGTGAACAGGAAACTGGGGAAGGACAGCTTGAGGCAGAGCTGAATTACTGAGAAGAGGAGGGAATTTCACATGGAAATTGCAGGTGAGATGAGGGCAGCTTGGCTTTTGGGCACTGTTGAGAGGAGCCAGCAGCCCTGGGATGAGCTCAGGCACAGGAGGTTCTCCTCACTAAAACAAACACTCGGCTGTGGAGGCCAGGCAGGCAGGAGCCCTTCTCTTTTAATTACCTGCAGTGGAGCCTGTTCAGCTGCGAGTGTATCGAGCTGCCGGGCACGCTGGGTACATCCCTCCTCCAGGTTAAGTGGTAATTACACCTAATTAGGAGCAAATAAATATTTTATATGCTTTGGACTACTGCAAGTGACCAGCAGAAACCTCTGAGTGCTGGAGAGCACCTCGCCAGCTGCAAGTCCTTGCTGCAGCCATCCCGCAGGGTCCCTTCAAAGGACACCACGGGTCTCATTGCTAATGCCTGTAAATCCTGGAATTCCTGCTGCAGCCTCTCTGTATCCCAGGGATTCCCCAGCCTCCTCTGCTGGCCCTTCACGGCGTCCTGGCAGGGAGGAGGACACAGCACCGCAGCTTTGCCTTGATTACGTTGTGTTCTGCAATAAACAGCAGCGAGTGTTCATTATTATTTAAACACCCCGTGCTTCCCAAGCCTTATTTGGGCGGCGTTTTTCCACAGCATATGTTGGAATTTACAGTAAGTGCAGCCGCTCTACAGTCAACATTTGGTTTCTCTCACCCACAGACTGCAGTGCTAATTAGGGGGAGGTTTCCCCTCGTTATCCGGGGGAGGTCAAGCGCAGCAATTTGCATTTTGCAGAGCCGAGAGCAGCAGTGGTAGAGCTCATCCGGCCGGAACGAGGCACAGACAGCCCGGCATGGGGCAGAGTGGGCTCAGGAGCTCAGCACAGCCATGGTCCCCAGCAGCTGGGGCTGCCCAGGCTCTCCCAAAGGAGGCCACATGGTGAGGAGGAAGGAGGGGAAGGAGTGTGAGTCTTCATCTGGGCTGGAGAGAACTCAGAACCACAGAATCACTGAGGTTGTAAAAGTCCTCCAAGGTCATCGAGTCCAACCTCTGACCAAACACCACCACATGCACTAAACCATGGAGATTTTGCTCCTGGGCTCTTCCCATCGCTGTCTCAGCTCTCCATGAGTGCTGCACTTGTTCCTCCGAAGGGAAATGTCAAACTCCACTGCAAAGCTTTGTAGCTATCCCAACAAAGAAGGGCTGGCAGGGCTGCTGTGGATGCCCTTGATCATCTGCCCTCTGGCATTATCCAGCATTAAGCTCCCAAAGCATTCCAGGCTGGCCAGGAGTAGGGTAAATACAGGCACTGGAGTCTGTCCTGCTGTGTTTGCACAGCCCATGGTGCAGAGCATCAGGCTTGGAGAGTGCAGAATCAAATTAAGCCTCCTCACCTCTCTCAGGGGCTGATGCCAGCTCAGGGACACAGAGCTCCCTGTCCCTGGTCACCGTGGCTGCTCCAGCAATTCCACCTCTCTCTGTGAGCACACACACAGCCGAGGGAAGGAGCCTGCTGTGCAGGGCCAGCCCTGCTGCTTGCTCCAGATGTGATCTTGAGCTGCTCTCACACTCCATTTAGGTCTTTCCACGTTAATTCCAAGGAGAAGGGCTCGAAAGTTCAGACTGGGAGAGAGGGATCTTTGATGTAGGAGGCTCTTGTCTCCAAAAAAAGCTTTATATTATTATGTAAAACATAAAGGGCATTCGTTAGGAAACTGTGCTGATTAATTTAGGAACTCAGTCTTCTCAGGCTCTTCCCCCTTCTTTGTTTAATGAGCGAGGGGGAGGCAGCACTGCTTGAGAAATGAACTTTATACTCCCAGGGCTCAAAGTGGGGGACTTGTCCTGGAAGCAGAGGTGACACCACAGCCCAGGCTGGCCCTGAGCAGCTGGGGACATCGTGAGCAGCAGTGGAGGTGGCTGGAGGGGAAACCCGTGGGTGCCCATCATGCCCTGAGGGGCAGGGGGGATGCCTGGTGAGCATCCTGTGTGCACCACTCACCCTGCCAGGCCACCAGAGCCCCCCAGCAGCCCCCCAGAGCTGCTCCCTGCCAGGACCTCCCACCCCAGCCCTGCCAGCCCTGCTGCCAAAGACGTAATGAGAAAAGTACACCTTCCCCCCAAAATCAATAGGGAGACCTGGGGGGTCACCTAATTGGAGGCTGCTCACCAAGCACAGCCAGAGCCCGAGCGCAGCACTTGAGCCGGGCTGGGAGATCATAAATCACATTCCCAGCCCTCGCAGCCTCCTCTGCGTCTCGATGCTCCATCGATCTGCTGCCGTGGCTCCTGCTGCATCAGGGAGCAGGAGAACGAGGAGGACATGGGAGCTGAGCTGAGCTGAGCTGAGCTGGGCTGAGCTGAGCTGAGCTGGGCTGAGCAGAGCTGGGCTGGGCAGGTGGTGCTCCAGGCTCCCAGCAATGACCTCCAGTTGTTTACCTTAGCAAGGCAATATTTTGCTTTTTGAGGAAGGAAATTCACTAGGGTTTGCTGTTTCATTCATTTGTTCTGCCTCTGGCTTTGGAAACATGCCAAGGGTGTTTGCTAAACAAAGCTGCTGGGTTGGTTGGTGGTGCTCAGTTTGCCTGGTCACTGTGGCTCTGTGGAGCCTCTCCTGCTCAGCCTGCCCTGCCCTGCCCTGGCACCTCACAGTTTGCATTGCCTCTGCATCTCCAGAACCTGAGCTCTGCTTTTGGGGCTCAGCCTGGTTTCTAGACAAACTCAAAACCCAATTCAACAGGAAAAAGCTGTTCCAAAAGAAGGAACATTCCCGTGCTGAAGGAAGGAGCCCTCCTGCCCCAGGGCTGCTGCCTGGCTGATGGCTCTCCTGCCATTCCCAGCCAGGTCCTGCTCCATAAATCCAGGGATTCAGAAATGGCTTTGCCATCCCTGCAAACTCCCACTCTGCCCGAGGGGAACACTCCAGCTGTGGCAGGGGGAGAGGGAGAAGGGGCTGATGCACTCTTGCTGCTTTGTCCTCAGAAAAACACCCAGAACTTG
The DNA here is from genome assembly GCA_024500445.1 of Entomyzon cyanotis. Classification (NCBI taxonomy): domain Eukaryota; kingdom Metazoa; phylum Chordata; class Aves; order Passeriformes; family Meliphagidae; genus Entomyzon; species Entomyzon cyanotis. Next base: position 712,367 of record JAKEPQ010000773.1, on the reverse strand, counting down.
CTGGAGAGCCTGTGAGCTCCCTCAGATGCACCCAGGATTGCTCAGAGAAGAGCAGCAATAATCACCACAACCCAAAGACAAAAAAAAAAAAAAAAAAAAAAAAGGAAAAAAAAATCAAAGGCTAATCCTAAAAACTCTCCTTTAATCTTTGTGCTTCCAGACGTCGTCTCCCTTTCATCTAGGACTTTGCTGTTCACTACAGTTACAGAAAGCACAAGACTGGAAGAGGGGAGGAAAAAAGAAGAGATTAAATTAATGAGCAGGTAAGCGGGTTTATCATTTTGTCTGATCCTTCCTTCCTTCCTGCTAATATCTCTGAGCCAATTTGGGAGGCAGAGCCTGATGGTAACTTTGCAACAGACTGTTGTATCCCTTTTCTTCCTTACATCATTTATCCCGACGATGATAATGTCTGATTTGTGGAGCTGCTCCAAGGGCCAGTGCAGCAGGGGGGTGTTGGCAGAGAAAAACACTTGCTTGCATAAAGATAATGAAATGGGTACTTTGGGTTTCTGGTAGCTCTGTCTGGGCTGTGCAATAATTAGGCTCTCTTGGTCAAGGGCACAAAAAATTGGAAAGAGAGGAACAGAAATTGTTGGGAGAGGAACAGCAGAGTGTCCAGGTGCTGAGCCCACGCTGGGTGTTCCTATCTGGTAAACCCTGGGCTTTCTGAAGGTGTCCTGAGTGGTTCCAGCCATTCCCAGTCCCCAGCAGAGCACCCAGGGAGCAGGATGGGCTGCCAAGGGCAGTGGCACTGCAGGCACACAGGGCTGGGGTGTCCCCTCTGGGTCACCCGTGGGGACAGAGGCAGAGCACGATGCCACATCCTGCATCCCACGGCTCATTAATCCGGCGGGTGAGTAGCCAAATGTGAGGCCATCAATCAAGCCTCAGTGGAAGCATTTGCTGCCCAGGGCTGGGCTGCTGCCAGGCTGTGAACACCGCAGGAGGAGCAGCCACCCCGCACAGGCACGGAAATGAGCCCTCCTGGCCGAGAGGTGACGTGTCTGTGGCCGCTGTCCGTGACCCGCTGGGATGGGGGCAGGGATGCTCCAGCAGTGGGGCTGTCTTGCCAGCTGATAGAGCTCATTAGTTAGGAGCTGGAAACAGGAAACGAGCTGGTGCCAGGCATGTGGATGGCTGGTGGCTTTCGGCCTTCCTGCACCACAGCAATGGTTTAATTGATTGTCCTGAGGCCCCTGTGGGTCAGTGCCCAGTCCTGGAATGGAGAGTGATCGTCCAGCCAGGTTAATGTCCCTGTTGTCCCTCCCTCCCTCCTGCCTGCCCTGCTCTCACTGCCTGTCCTTGCACGGCTCTGCCAGGGAGGAAGATGAACGCACGCTTAGCAAAGCATTTACCAGGAGGGCACTTCAGCACCAGACAGGTGGGTTCATAAATCCTCAGGCCCCTTCCAGACGAGAGCAGATTACTCCCTGCCCTCGATGAGTTTTGCTCAGGATTGAATTACAGGCTCTGCATAAAACCCTGTGGGGACTCAGGGAGTCACCTGCATCCTCCCATGCCATGGAGGTTCTTCTCCCTGCTCCAGCATCATCCCCCTGAGCCCCTGCAGCCCCTGCAGAGGCAGGAGGAGAGATCCCAGCCTGCTGATCCTCGCCATGGGCACAGGCAGGGCTGGGGGATCTCCCAGAGCCACCCTCTGCTTGGACCCGCCGCTCAGGAGCTTCTCCTCTTCCTCGCCTGAACTTCTCTTTCTAATGATGTTTGCTCCAGAGCTGTTTTCCCCTCGGTTCTTTCCACCTGCCGCCTCCTTCCAATCCAATTAGTGCTTTGTTGGTGGTTCCTTGAATGTCAGTGATGGTGTCCGTGTGCCCCTGGCTTTGAGGTCAGTCCCTCAGCCCCTGTCAGGCACTGTCTGACCAACTCCTCTGTTTCATCTTTGCTTGCTGGTGCTGCCTGGGCTGCTCTGAAGTGCTGGAGTTGCCTCCAAAGTAGAAAGCTTTTCAATTAAGAAACTTTTTTTTTTTAGGACTCATTAAAAGAGAGAGAGAAAGAGAGAGGGTTATTTTTTTTTTTCTTCTTTGTGGTAATTATTATTAATGGCCTTTCTTTTTAGCAGAGGTTTGTTACCCTTGCTCAGAAGGGGAATGCTGGCAGGCTCTGGCACGGGGGGGGTGTAAGTGGAAGTGACGGGGAACGATGTCTCCTACATTATTTCATTAGCAGGAGAACACATCTGAGGGAATGTGTGATTCCCTGCTCCTGGCAGCTCCTGTGCCGTGCACCACTGCAGGGCTGGGGAGAGGAGGAAAAGCCTCTTCATGCCTCCATCGCCCTCATCTCCTCCATATCCCTGGAAACAAGCAATCCTCCGCTTCCACAGAGAGCCTTTAGCCCCCGGGCAGCCCTGCCAGCACACCCAGGACCTGAGGTTGAACCTCCCCACACAAGCCATGCCCCAGCCCATCCCTCCACCCTGCATCCCCTTTCCCCGTGCATCAAAGCCTCCATCCAGGCACAGCACCGTACATGACCCACTTTTGTATCCAGAGCAGCCGCTGCTGTTTGAAAGCTCATAATGCTGCAGTAATCCCGGGTGATCAAAGCCTCCCACATCCACCCACAGGTACAGCAAAAACAAGCAGGAGCCCAGCGGAGGCTGCTGGAGAGGAGCTCTGGGCAGGAACACCACAGCTCGTGCTCTCCACAGGCTCCTGGCTCTGCCGGAGCAGAAAGCAGAAAATGGGACATGTCTCTGGGAAGCCAAGGTCTCTGCCTTGGTCTCGCTGGGAAATTCAGGCTGAGCAGGATGACAGCTCGTGCCAAACGGGGGAAACTCCTCTGCTCCTCGAAAGGAAGAGCTGAATGAGGTGATGAAGGCCAGAGGTGGATCTTTGGGGAGAAGTGGCTCAAGGCTCCTGGGGAGGAAGGATGTGCCATATGCTCTCAGAGTGACCCCGTGGTTTTGTTCTGCTTTGGATAAATCCATTTTCTGAGCCAAATCTGCAAAATGAGGCTGCACTTAAGGAAATTAAACCCTTCCTGTGCCCCAGAGCATTAAAAGCAGTGACGGTGCGATGGCTCTTTGGTGGCTACAACTGCAGAATCCACACAACAGTGATGCATCAACCCCTCACCCACAACTGGGGCATCCCCTGCCCACCCCAGGCTCTGGCTCTCCTCCTCTGGGCAACCCTGGTCCAAGCTCTGCAAACACAGGCAGCATCAGCTGCCTCAGGATGGCTTTTCCACAAGTGACAGTTGAGAACTGCTGTATTATTCTACTTTTATGATCCCTTTAATGAAAGCTGAGGCTCTGGAGAAGGATGGCAAGGCCTTTCCCCGACCCCACCAAACTCCCTCATTGCCCTTCAGGGATGGGCAAACACCCAGCTGATAAACACTTGGCTAATGGGCACAGCTCCACATCATAAACATCACCTCCCGCTCGCACTAATTGTCCTCCTTGTCACTGCTCCTTGCGCGGTGACAAACGATTTGGGTTTAATGGAGATCGGCTTCCCCTGTCACTCCTAAGTCATCCCTCAGCCAGGGACGAGTCATGGGGAGAAGCTCTTGACAGAGACTTCCCCGTTCCTCTCCACCTGGGTCATTCATAACAGCCAGGCCAGACCAATTTTTCCCCGAGGCATATTTTCTGAGCCAAAGCCACTTTGTTTCCTGGAGTAGGAGCAATATTTATCCTTCCCTGTGCTGTGAGATCAAGCGAGCTCTTGATAGAATTAAAAGGCAACTCATTTAAAAGCAATGCAGTTGGATTACCTGGGAAACTCATGGCTGCAGGGTCATTTTCTGGTAATAATTTGCTGTGGACTTAAAATATGACCTTGTGTTACTTCTGGTAGAGCAGAGCCTGGCCAGACTCACGGGTTTCAGGAGATGGATGGGCACCCAAATGGTCCTGGGTCTGGAGTCTTGTTTGCAGGGCTCTTGAAAGGGAGTATAAAGAAAAAAATCGAATCCCAAGTGCTCAGCTGAAGACAAGAAAAAAAACCCCAACCTGTTACAAACTTCAGAGCTCTGGAAGAGCAGAAGCAGAGCAGATGTGAGGCAGTGAGAGCAGCAGAAAGGAAAGCATTGACCTCTGGCCCTGGCAATAGCGAGGATTTCTTTAGATATAGAGAAGAAAGAAAGACTGTGATTGCTGGTAATGTGCTGTGAAAGAAACATTTCTTCTCAGCCTCCAACCTGCCAATTGAAGCGTGTGCTGAGGAGCAGGACAAGGCACTGGGAGGCTCCGAGCTGCTGCTGCTGCCCTGGCACTGTGGGGACCACTGCAGCATCCCAGGAAAAACACTCACCAGAGCAGCCAGGATCCATCAGGCAGAGCCCTGCCTGCCCCAAAGGAGCCACAAAATCTGTCATCTGCATTCCCCACCCAGGGACAAGTGTGCTGGTCTGGCAGGACACAGTGATTGTCACATCAGAGATTTTGCTCTCCCTTGGAAAACAAAAAAAGCACCGAGATTTACCTGGAAGGTTTGTCAGGAAGGAAATCAAACCAACTCCTAACAAACCCCTCTTCAGAAATTATCTCAGTGAGTTAATGATGTAAGAAGAATGCAAGATCCAGCTGGGTAAAAAAAATCTTCCAGCTGAGATTCTCTAACAGCCTCCTGTGGTGAGGAAGTTATTAAAAATCCTGCCCTGGAGAAGAGCCCCCTCTCCGTGTTACCAACTCCCATCGCCCAGGTGATGACTCGGAGACTTTCTGAGGTGTTTTCAGTAAAGAAAACTAATTTATAAAATAATAGTAAAAAAAAACCCCTAACTTGGCTTCTCTGCATGATGTTCCTTAGTCTCCATTTTTCAGCTGAAGCTGCAGTAAAACAGAAGAAACATTTTCCATGTTTAACCGGTGGGTTCCTTTTTGGAGTGCCTTTGAGAAACCTGCCCTCTGAAACATACACTATTACAGAAGAAAAACAAGGGAAAAAGACATGGAATGGTGGCATTTGGTCACTCCAAGGATACCAGGGAGGACCAGAAGAGACCAGCTGAGCTCGGTGGGGTAAGACCTGCTGCTGGATGGCTGCAGGAGCAGTGCAGAACTGGCCACCAAGGGAGGGCAAAGAGCCTCCGAGGCTGAAGACCCTTTCCCTCAGCCCTGGGGTATGGGGAATCTTGGGGGAATCTATCAATCTTGGGGTTATGCTCCCCAGGATCCCCTCCAGCACTCCTTGTCCTGCAGGCAGGCACAGGAACCCTCCTTTCCCACAGCACACCCACCCCTGGTTTGGATCCATCCCCTCGGGAAACCACCATGTTTTTATCTCATCCCATTGTGCAGAGCAGACCATGGGCAGACTGGGACCTGCAGGGACACCCGGGCTGTGCACAGATGGTGGCAGAGCCCACAGACACCGTTTTCCCCTAAAAAGCCATGTCTTTTCCCTAAAGCTTGCAGACGTGAGTCTGGCAAGGGTCCCTGGCACCCTGGCTGGTGGCTGCAGCTAATCCCTGTTAGATCATCCCAGCGAACCTGTTGGGCTGTAAATCGCTGCCTGCTGAGCACCCAGGACATGCAGATCGGAGGTAACTTTACTCCAGAGAGCCAATTAGTGCGAATCTGGCCTGGTAATTACCGTGTGATCAGATGCTGATATCTGCGGGCAGATAAGGCTGGGGAGTGATCTCGGAACTCAACGGCAGTTATGATTATGGCCTCACCTCCATCCCCAAAGCCTCTGGGAGGTTCAGCCTCAGGCAGGGAGCAGGGAAGAGCTGTGGCTGTTGCTGTGGAGTGTGGGTGCTGCCCAGCAGCTCCCCTCTGCTCAGCCTTCACCTGGAGCTGGACATCTCCTCCTGGGCTGGCAGAGCCCAATCCCAGTTCTCCTGGTGCAGGCAAATTCCAGCGGGCAGTGTTGATGTGCTGGGGGTTTGCATCATCCCTGGTGGAGCCAAAGGTGCTGGAGGAGCATGGGCAGTGCTCAAGGCCAGGAGGAGGGAGGCACTGCTGGGATGGGGAGGTTCTGAGCCCCTCGGTGCTGCCTTTGTTCTGCCCGCGGGGACAGTGATTTGTGATTTGTGATTTGCGATTTGCGATTTGCGATTTGCGATTTGCGATTTGTGATTTGCGATTTGTGATTTGCGATTTGTGATTTGTGATTTGCGATTTGTGATTTGTGCGACGAGGAGGGAAGGAACCAGAGCAGGTTTGATTGTGGGGGAGAAAAGAGGATTTTGGCACAGAGCAGGGTGCTGGGCGGGACTGTCAGCAACATCAAACTGGATGCAATTCCCTGCTCAGGAATGAAAATGGGGTCAGACACTCACACGTGTGAGAGCTGCTCATGTCTGAGGAGCTGATGCCTCTTGGTGAACCTCAGAGTGATTTGCAAACTGTCCCAGACTGCTCCCCTTGTTGCAGCCTCCAGCAATGGGATGAGATCATCATTCCCACGTTATGAAACCTGAAGCAGAGGCTCGTTGGGGTAAGGCTGGACTCATTCTGAAGAGGCCAGGGGATATTTGGATGTAACTGGCTGGAGTCATCGTTATGAAACCAGGAGCCATATAACACCAGGAACAGAGCAGTAAAGGATCCTAAACCTCCCTGACGGTTCTGGTGGTTAATGTCTGCCTGTAGCTTAATTACACCATCAATTCCATTAAACAGCACAGTAACAACCTGAGATTTAATGAATACATAGAAAAGAATAAATTGGACTCACAGTGTAACTGATATTCCTTTATGGAATCAGAGGAAACTGAAACAGAGGTTCAGTTTCTTTTCAGTGAAAGTAGAGAAAGAAATAAATAAAATTAAAGGTGTGAGCTGTAGCAGCAGTGGCTCTGAAGCTGTGGTGCCTTGGGGTGGCTCTGCCTGCAGGTTGTGACATCCCATGCAGGCCATGGGTCTGAGCAGAAGCCCCCAAAAAGGGGCACGACTGTGGCAAAGCCAGTCAGACTTGTGTGCTACCCTAGCCCCAGCTGCCCCAGCACGGAGCTGACTGTGCCAGCACTGCCAGGGTGGTCCTGATGCTCTGAGAGGTCCTCATCCTCTCACAGGCACATCCCTTCTTCCCTTGTCTTTTACAACTCTGCCTTTTGGTGGAAGAAGTGTTTGCTTTTTTTCTTGAATAACCACAGACTGTTTGCTCTCGAGGTACTGAAGCACCCGGACAAATTTCCCCTGTGTTGACGAGAAGCAAACAGTCCAGCAGAACAAGCAATATTTATGGAGGAAATCCAGAGGTGTTTCGGTGCGCTCGGAGCTGCGGCTCCGTGGAGAGGGAGCAGTGACACTGCTGGCTCTGTGCCGCCGTGAACCTGACAGGAACAAGCCCAGGATTGCCATGTCCTCCTCCCCTTGCCGTGACACCCCGAGCCGCTCCATGCTCCGGCAGGGATGCTCCCGGGCTGCTCCTTGGCTGTGGCACTGG